>OW026307.1:7098981-11898981 GCA_932273695.1 Apotomis betuletana | reverse complement strand
GTTTGTAGTAGTTCTTGATCTTGGTGCACATGCCGACTTGGCTGATGAGCGGCGGATGCTCCTCGCAGAACTCCACCAGCACTATCTCGCCGTCCCGCCCGCTCAGGTCCTCAGGAGTACGCATGAAGAACACGTCTCCTCCACCAATAAGTTATACACACCTTGGTAGCAGTCCGTTTGTAGTAGTTCTTGATCTTGGTGCACATGCCGACTTGGCTGATGAGCGGCGGATGCTCCTCGCAGAACTCCACCAGCACTATTTCGCCGTCCCGCCCGCTCAGGTCCTCAGGAGTACGCATGAAGAACACGTCTCCTCCACCAATAAGTTATACACACCTTGGTAGCAGTCCGTTTGTAGTAGTTCTTGATCTTTGTGCACATGCCGACTTGGCTGATGAGCGGCGGATGCTCCTCGCAGAACTCCACCAGCACTATCTCGCCGTCCCGCCCGCTCAGGTCCTCAGGAGTACGCATGAAGAACACGTCTCCTCCACCAATAAGTTATACACACCTTGGTAGCAGTCCGTTTGTAGTAGTTCTTGATCTTGGTACACATGCCGACTTGGCTGATGAGCGGCGGATGCTCCTCGCAGAACTCCACCAGCACGATCTCGCCGTCCCGCCCGCTCAGGTCCTCAGGAGTACGCATGAAGAACACGTCTCCTCCACCAATAAGTTATACACACCTTGGTAGCAGTCCGTTTGTAGTAGTTCTTGATCTTGGTACACATGCCGACTTGGCTGATGAGCGGCGGATGCTCCTCGCAGAACTCCACCAGCACGATCTCGCCGTCCCGCCCGCTCAGGTCCTCAGGAGTACGCATGAAGAACACGTCTCCTCCACCAGATGCCAGACGTTCGGCCTCGCGTTGCTGAAATTATTGGATAATGGATAGATTAAAAACGTGCAAGGCTCAAAACAATAAATCAATAATACGGTACTTGTGAAAATAAATTGTATCATTGAAACCATTAGACACACATTAAAATATACACAGAACCTTATGAACTACCACCATTTTTTGGACATTATGCTATTTTTAATTGGATACAAACTACAAAGAAGACGTGGTTTGACTCAAATAATATAAGTACTGAGCTGTTTGACTACTGATTTTTATGACGTCACAAGCCAGTATCTTCATAGACTTCATAATATTAATAACAGATCGTTTATAACATTTCATAAAGAGTAGCTGGTTTGCCGTAATCAGCTCATCAAATATTTCAAAAAAAAAAAACAAAGGAAAGTATAATATTTTTTTCTAGAATAAGGATTGGAGGCATGAGTATTTTATAGGGGGTCCGTATATTTGTTCGATGAATTGAAATCTATCCAAGCAGCTGGAATGAAATCAGTTAGAAGAGACACAAAACTTTAAATAATGGTTTGAAAACCAATACGTAAAGTAGTAACGCCTTGAAGAGAGAAACAGGTCATAAGAAGATGGACACGTGGTCTCTCTAGACCCTCATGTGTATTACTTTGAACATACCTTAGCCTTCTTCTTGATATGTTTGATGAGCGGTTGCACTGGATGAGGCCCATTCGCGGCGAGAGGACCATACGACAGCTTTCGAAGCGCCGGGCGATGGAACGCTCGGAGACGAGCTGGTCCCATATGAGTTTGTATAAATGGAGCCCTCAGTTCCACTACTGGCGTGCTGTGTTGGATGAGTTGGCCACCGCCTACTTTGAGACGTGGGTTCTGGGATTTGGGCTGATAGAAGCTGAAATATTGGATTGTTTCATTTTAATTCGTAATTGATTTATATGCTACTAGGAGGTGCCCGCAAGTTCGTACGCGTATTTTTTTTATACAGTAATCGGGTAAAAAGTATCCTTATAACCTTCTTTGGATATTCAGCTATCCCCGTACCAAAATTGGTTGACATTTGTCCAACCATTTCGGCGTGATGTGAGGACAATGGAAATTATGACCAATGATAGCGCCAGACAGGCTCGGCGCCGCGCGCCCATACAAAAAAAGACGATCGTGCATCACGCTATGAATTTTATAAAAATATATTTTCAATCCAAATCTAGAATTTTATAATAGTATAGAAGTGCGATAAATATAAAATTCTGGTGTGATGAATCAATCAGTTTTCAACTCTTCATTACAACTTCTTTATAATGATCTGAATTAATTAGAATTTAAGTTACGATCGATCATCTTCGGGAAATATTCTTCCGAAATCTAGGTGCAACTACGTGTTACTCCACTTTAGCGTAGAAATAATATACATATATGTATTACTTAAGTAGTAACTAGTGCATGCTGTGTTTGCCTATAATTGGTTGTGCATCAAACTTATCTCCTTATAAATTGTCATTATTGAATGTTGTGATGTAATAACTGTTGGTGAACCTTAAATAAAGAAAAACTAGAACAGACTGTTCACCAAATATAGTCATCATCATCATCCTCCTAGCCTTTGTCCCATTTTTTTTTGAGAATGAATTCTCAATCGGGGTCGGCTACCTAAAATCCCAAGATGTGGCGTAGGCACTAGTTTTTACGAAAGCGACTGCCATCTGACCTTCCAACCCAGAGGGGAAACTAGGCCTTATTGGGCTTAGGTGGTTTCCTCACGATGTTTTCCTTCACCGAAAAGCGAGTGGTAAATATCGAATGACATTCCGTACATAAGTTCACCAAATATAGTCAAACTCACACATCATTGGAAATGTTGAAAGGGTCCCGATCGGGCGACTTGGGCGGTGGAGGGGGCGCGTCCTCTTGCAGTACGTTGATGACACCAGCCTTGCCCAGAAGGATCTTCGACTTCTTCACGTGAGGGTGCGGGATCTTCACCTTGGGTTGTGGTCCTCGTTCTGAAAGTTATTATTTAACTTCAAGCATGAGAAGTTTGCAGTCGCGTGACGTCTGCAATGGATTCACAATATGTAGCCCTGCAAGATAAATAGTATGTTACGGTGTGTGTGGCTAATAAAAAATCAACTACGTATAGTTAAGTTCATATTACTGTAATAGTTAAGTACTTATCCTTTATGAAAAAATGACTGACTGTTGAGTTTCTTTCGGCGTTTCTTCTCAACAGTGGTCTCCTCTTGTGAAATGCCGGTAGACTCAGACATGTAAAAGTGCCCTTGTGGCCTACTTGCAGAACAAAGTTCATTATTTCATTATTATTTCAAAGTCACAGCACACTATTTTTATGTTTCATTGTTAGGGTATCACTTAGGTACGTACCAGGGTGAAGGCAAATAAATTTGCTATTTGGGACTACCTCCGGCAGCACCAGGATGATATCACCTTGTGACAACCAAAACTCACTATAATTTCTATCACTATTACTCTTCAAAACCTCGCATCTAGTTTGTAGTTTGATAGTGAAATACGAGCTTTATTATAAGTAGGTATTTGCTCCACTTTTCTCTTTGGTAGGTGGCTCCACTACCTAAAGGTTGTCTGGAAGAGATCGCTCTTTAGCGATAAGACCGCCTGTTGTCTACCGTTATTAAAATTATTGTTCTGTACTGAATTTGTAAACTTTTTTGGTGTGCAATAAAGCATTTTGTATTTGTATTTGTATTTGTATTTGATACTTAGTGAGTTTTGGTTGTCAACAGACGATATTTCTTTTAACATTCATCAACATCGTTTCAACCTTCATGATGCTCGGAATGCAGACTGCTCTTTTGGACGAATAATAACATTTGCAATCAGGGTACCTCTAGTAATTTTCGACGGGTCGACATCATCCGGTATCCCTAGTATAATATTCTCATCGTTTGGGTCCAGCGTAAGTATCTTCGGCTTAGGTATCTTGTTCATGTTCTCCGCGTCCCATATGACCTCTTCCTCCCATGTTCCATACACTAGTTCTTCGTTCTCAACGGGGAAGATGCTGTACCAGGTGTTGTCTTCGCCGTCGGCCGCCGTCCCGGGCTGGGAGTTCGTTGTCGTTGTTGATGAACTAAAATATGAAGGGTACGTAAAAATCGTGCTTATGAGACCAATTTAATAGGTATTTTTTATCCTTGGCAGGTGGGCCTGCATATGTGTCCCTTACTGCACGTCGAATGAAAGTCCCTGTCTCTGAGAAGTAAGGACTAGGTGTGTTTAGAGACGAGTACCTGCCTTCTGAGACTGACAGGATTTTTGACTATCTCTCAAATTGTATGAATATCAGTCATGAAGTTACAATCGAATGGTTCGCCAACCCGATTTACCGACAGATTTATATAGATTTTTATAGAAAAACTTGTTAGTTAAAAATTATTAACGTCCGGTCGGATGGCAGAGATCTGAAGAATAGATCAAGGTAGCTCATAAAAGGTTTATGCGGTTGAAAAAGAAACGTGAAAAGAGAGCTGGGCATAAGGGCTGTTCAGAAATGATGATGAATGATGATGCGTTTTTAGCGTTGCGCATCAAGTATGTACATGTTACAATAAGAAGAAAGACGCGAGCCGCCACGTCATGCTACCATCATCCAATGACCAGAAATTAGAAACGATGTAATTTCTGAACAGGCCCGTACTACCTACTGCTACTATGCCTGTTAGCATATACTGTTGGCAGTCCACAACTGTGCGCTTTTCTAGAAACTTCCTGCCTCGCACGACTGCATTGTGGAATGAATTGTCGCTTGCGGTATTTCCGGACCGATACGACCTTCAAACCTTCAAGAAAAGAGCGTATTCCCACCTGAAAGGCCGGCAACGCACTTGTGACTCCTCTGGTGTTGCAGGTGTCTATGGGCGACGGTAATCGCTTTCCATCAGGCGATTCGTTTGCTCGTTTGCCCCCTATGACATAAAAAAAAAAAAAAAATACTGGTGAAGAACTCACGCAGTCGGCTTGGGTTGTGGCTGTGGCTGCGGGCGCGGATGTGAGAACTGTTGCGCGGTGCGGCTCACTGACGTCGGCACCCAGCCCGCAGCGTTGCTCTTACTGTTCAGGCGGGCTAACACCTGTGCCAATAATAGTAGTTTTCATCACACTTGCTCGTAAACAAGGGTTTACATGCTAGAAAAGCGGGCGGTAAGTCGTGAATTACGCCCTAGGGTAGTAAGTAATTTTTATCACACTTTAAGGGTGTACATGCTAGAAAACCGGGCGGTAAATCTTATATTACGCCCTAGGGTGGTAAGTCGTATATTACGCCCTAGGGCGGTAAGTAATTTTGGTATGGACTACTACTACTTTTGTTTTATTTCCTCTAAAGTGTGATGAAAAACGTCGTACGTGACTCTGGTGGTAAAGGAATTCCAAACTCGTGTCATTAAAGCCCTCGCCTTCGGCTTCGGGCTTCTAATAGACACTCGTTTGTAATTCCTCGTTTACCACCCTTGTTGCGTAATGTACTATTATGTAACTGTTACAGTGTGAGGTCTTAAAACACATGTGCTGTTTTGTGTAGAATCGCATACACTACTTTATCTACATACAAATTCTTCATTATATATAATTTTCATTTATGTGGATTCTATCTGCGCCGCGTGGTGTTATCCACTCATCCCACGCAAAGCACTATTTTTTTTTCGGGATAAAAGTAACATATGTGTTAATCCAAGGTGTCAGCTAGCTCCATACCAAAATTGGTCCAGCCGTTATAACGTGAAGAAGTAACAAACACACAAACGTTCATCTTTATAATATTAGTGTGACGAAATACTCAGTACTAGCAGTAACTCCCGCGGAGTGGGATGGAATGAGGAGGCGGCGGCGGCGCGTGCGAGGTCTCCATAACATCATACATCATCTATCATCATATATATCGTAATGTTATAAAAATATAACATCGCTACTTTTAGCCATTTGGTCCTACCGCCGTCGCTGCCAAGTAATGTAGCTTAGTAGTCTTTAGCTATAGTATCTGACCTTTTTATGGTAATTTAACAATATGGGTGTAGATAAAAGTGGGTAAACACCTATCAATTCAGATTCTGTTAAATTGGATTGGCATTACAATTTAATATTCAGTTCGCCACTGTCAGTGTATTCAAATTTCAAATATTTACGACCAATAAAAATCTTATTAAAACTTTCGTGAGACATATTTAATTATTGTATTAAGTGAAGTTACCAACGTGAAATTGTCAGGAACGGCCCGACATGTTTCGAACTCGTATGGAGCTCTTCATCAGGGACGGCTGCCCGTACACCTCCGCGGCAACCTCGTCACTGCTGATACTTTTAATAGGGCTCTGCGTTTATGCGACCCACAGTACGTGAATAAAGAGTTGGCGCATGTGCGACCAGTGTTGGAGAGCAATAGATATAAGTGGAGACATAGTCAGCGTGTAGCGAACCCGAGTGCAGCGCAACGACCGCAGACTGTGGAGATATTAAAGGGGTGACGGATACCATCGGACACATGTTGCGCCGCCGATACAGTATTAGAACCTGGTTCCGTCCGTTGACTAAGGTAAGGCAGTTGTTGCAGTCACCTAAAGATAAAGATCCGTTCGGTAGCCCGGGCGTGTATGAAATACCCTGTGAGTGTGGCAAGGCGTACATCGGGGAGACGGGACGTAATGTGTCTGCAAGGTTGTCTGAGCACATACGCAGTGTACGGAAGCTGGACACGAATAATTCCGCGGTCGCTGAACATGTCGTCGAAGCCGGTGCGTCTCATTTTGTCCGTTTCGATAAAGCAAGAGTGTTGGTACGTGAGAAACGTTCTATACAACGTAAGGTACACGAAGCTATAGAGATCGGACGGCGCCCGAATTTCAATAGAGACGGCAGTTGGGCTTTACCTCCAGCATGGAAGCCTGTGCTTCCGGCGGCGAAACATATTGTGCGTTTAGACAATCCCGTGGACACCATTAGTCAAGTGTGCGTAATGTCTATTGATGACAAAAGTGACGTTGGAGTGCTGGACGGACAAGTCGCGGGCTTGCAAGCACCCCCCGCCCCCGCGCCATCGGCGCGCGCGCTCAGAGCGGAACGTCGGTCAAAGTATCAGCAGTGACGAGGTTGCCGCGGAGGTGTACGGGCAGCCCGTCCCTGATGAAGAGCTCCATACGAGTTCGAAACATGTCGGGCCGTTCCTGACAATTTCACGTGAGTGTAAACCGCTTAATACAATAATTCAATAAAAATCTAATAAAATTAGCCATAATTAAGCCCAATAATAATATAGTCACACGATTCGCAAGTTGTATTATATGGGTGAATCAACTTTTTTGTGTTGTTTACTCTGTCCCCGTTGTCCAAGTGACATCTTCATACTGTTTCATAGAAAAATGCTTAGGTTGTCCGAGGGACAAATTTTGCGTAACCATAGCAACAAGGTGCACTTAAAAGTTGATTGACCCATATCCTCATAATAGTCGTAATACAACTCCCAACCCATCCAAACTGTATTTACCTTATGTTTGATCTCGCTGCCGTCCCAAATAACATCGTCTTCCCACTGCAGCTGCGACAGCATCAGGAAGGAGTCTTCAGGGAACCCGCTGTCGGGGCTGTCTCTGGCCTCTTGTTCTTCTGTTTTGGTTTCTTCTGCCGGCTCTTTGAGTTCAGTCTCACGATCGGGGGATGGAGCCTGGAAGGAAAAGTTAAAGTTTCTTTAGCCCAACCTTCAAATGAGTTCCTCTGAGTCACCCAACCGAAAGTATATACCATACATGTTTTCAAGTATAAGATATTTGTTCCAACTAATGCGATGGGAAGATATTATATTAGGGCTTAAAACCTTTAATTTGTATTTTACCAAAAAGCCGCTTGAGTCCCAAGTAGCCTCAACTGTTAAAAAAAAATCGTGGACAATCATTTGTAACGACAATGCCCTTGGTCAATAAACAAGCAAAATTCGTTCAAGGGCTAGGGCCGTCACTGGTTGTCATACGTCGTTTCAATCGATTTTGCTTCCATTTTATGATCCCCGCTGATAAATTATATAGCATAACATTGACTCGCGTCACTCTTTGTCGCGTGACAAATACTATCTGTCACTTTCTTTTCAATACCGTGTGAGCATGAGCAATACAGGAGACGAGAAGTCGCGGCAAGATATTATGCTAGCTCTACTCCAGTGGGATTCGGCAGATTGCCCTGGAACCGCCGAAACAACGCCCTAAGGTGATGACGAAGTGATACAGTGAAGTGTTGATGACGGATAATATTATGATTACCTTGACTTTGAAACCATAGTCGAATCCATCCCCGGTTTCAGGCACGTTAAGCATGTCGTACCAGACCTGGGCGGGGCCAAAACGCCAATGCGCAGGAGTCGGTCTCTGCGACTTGTCCCCGGAGTTCTGATTGTTGCTGTCTGTGCTGGTCTGCTGGTTCTCCTCCATGGGTCTGAAAGGAAATATGAAGTTGATAAAAAACTTAAAACGATTATAATTATTATAATCTGTAATTGGATCTCTTCAAGTCGAGAGTGAAAAGGCATCTTCTAGCCAAGCATGCTCTATCTTAGGCCTTATTGTCACTTAATATCAGGTGCAATGGAGGTTAAATGCATAATAAATAAAAAATGTGATGAACCCAATGAAAGGATGGAAGCTGAAAGATGAGAAAGAATTTGGAGATCCTTTGCTTCTCTCGCTCTCTCTCAAGGTCTTTACCTAGCCTGTATTACAGAAGAGACCGAGTCAGAATACGTGTGAAAAATGGGGGCGGCTCGTTCAGCGAACAAAAAGATATCTGTCAAGGGATCAAAATGTCTACTATATGGCGTTAAAGTTCGACATTCCTATAGAGCGCTCAAGACGATACCGCGGCGACATCAAGTAAAGGTATAATGCAGGTAAGTGGATGAGCTTAGTTTAGATAATTTCTACTATACCAATCTTTGAGTATTTATAGACAATGGAGGTGTCATAACGTAAACTCTTCGAACAAATTTTTTCGCCAATTTTAGCGGGGGGTGAGGTAAACACGTACAGCACACCACCAAAAGACGAATAACTCAACAGACACAAAGTTTGCTGTTGCGATAAACGCACACTACAGCAAAATTCAACACATCAAAAATGACATGCACACAGATACTGTTTTCACGTAACTGTGCAGCACACATAAGAAAAACATAGTGATGGGACACATATGAAGAATGAGTCAAATCATTTTAATGAATGAACTGAATTGTCTTATAGGCACTATCTATTGTGAAATTTGAAAACTGTAAATTCTGTATATTGAAGATGTTATCCAATAAATATATTTGTTTCTATGTATATCTGTCTATATTTATTGTGTCCTTATCACTCTCGCATAACTAAACTGTAAAATAAAACTGTCGCCCGTGGTTGTTTCGGGCTTAAACAATCACGGACTTCTAAAACAAGTACACTCGACTTCATATTGTCGTTGCTAAAATGAAACCATTTCATTTTCGCCATTTTGGAGCTGATATAGTCCTATTTGTTATGAAAAAAAGCTGCACTCTGTGATGGAAGCAAGCCGTTTTGCACGGTGATAATATAGACCAAAATAAACGATTTCACTCGAGGCGAAATTAGTTTCACCCCTTAGGAACAGAGATGGCGCCACTTATTCAAAAAAAGTTTAAAAAATTCTAAATCCTGAACGGATACTCCGATTTTGACGTAAGAGGTGCCAATCGGCAGATAATTACCCAATTTAACATGAAAAAAATTAAAATCACATAGAAAATAATTTTGGATACCTAAGAAATAATATTTTCTGAAAAAAATATTTAAAATTTGTGATTTTTGGAATTTTACTCGTAAAAATGTATGTACATGGTACTTTTTTTATTTATTTATATTAATACACAACTAATTTTACATTTACGAAAAAAAACCGCATATCATTAGCTCGTATAATTCCAAAGTTATTGAAGAATACAGACATGGCGCCGCTGGGTCAAAAAATCTTACAAAAAATCTAAAACCTCAACGGCTATTCCGATTTTGATAATTAAGGTGGTAATCGACAGATAATTACTTAAATTAGTTTAAAAAAATAAAATAAAAATTCAAATAGGCAAAAAGTAATAATATTTCCAAAAAAAAACATACATTTTGAAAAAATATATTTTTTTTGGGGCTTTTATGTAATTTCATATAAAAAAATTATGAATATGGCTTTATTTTACTTATGTATATTATAACACAATTAGGAAATTGATCGTTTAATAAAAAACCGCATATCGAGAACTTGTACAGTTCCAACGGTATTGAAGATTTTACTATAGGGTGCCGGTGCGATGTTGCCGCCGCACGTGCAACTTATGTACATGTATATGTATAGAAAAGTATTCTCCCGTTTCGAAGGTACTGATTACCCTGAAAATATAACCACAATTGAAAGTACAAATAATAATCATCCCAAGTAGCCCACAACACACTTATATCCCTTGTACAGCTTAAATTAGAGTTTTAACGGGTGAATAGGCTCCTATACAACCTGTTTGCTAATATCACAAGTATATTAGATGCTAAATAGCATTTCTGAATCAATATTTTACTTACTTTACGTTTTATTTTCACTTTAGTCTTTGCAGGCTTTGCATTGTAACGTGCAAGTTAGGCCGTCGCATCATAAAAAAAACAACAACGCATTATGCCACAGCCCAATTTGTATCCATAATGTTCAAGGAGTTTCCAAATTGAACTAACCTTCAACTATTGTGGACCCCACCTACCTTTGATGCCGTTTCATTCCCAAAAAGAAGGACTTGGGACTCGATATTTCCAAATTAAAACGTGAACCCACATTTGGTTTGCATGAAACGGTATTCAATGGCAGCTGAAATAGATGGAAGGTATCTCACAAGCTTGTTTAGTTTAGTGTTTTTTAGTTTAAATAGATCTTTTCGAATCGCATTAACAGTAATAATATATGCTCTGTTGGAGCATCGTATAGCCTGCATGTGAATCTGGGACCAACAACGTTACGATTAATTGAGAACCAATTAGTGACATTAATATAGTGATTGAATCTTACACGATTTTCACACATTATATTAAAATAATAAAACGGGACTTAATGCGGTAAATAAACATTTTTGAACTCGGTTAAATCCCGTTTTGTTATAATAATGAATGACATTAATAATTTAAACACACCCTAAAAAAAGAAACAAAAATGGCCCTAAGTAATCGTTTCACATGAGCCGTTACGTATCGAGAGAGAATTTCTATAGATAACAATGTAACTACTTGCAAAAGCAGTAGTTATTTCAGGGTATAACATGCAAGTTTTAAAACAGGTCTCTTTTCTATTAAAATTATTGTATTAAAATTAGACGTCTTGTCATACTCTGTGAAAGCCTTGAAGTGCAGTCATCATTTCATTACTTAAAGTAATAACTGTTTTGTAAACTGCTACTAGTAGACCGTTGCACTGACGACTGCAATTTGAATGCTTCGATGCTTTCACAGAGCTGGCGACAAGCCTTTCGCCGACTACTTCAGCTGCCATTGAACAACTGTTCTGCGTGTAGCGTTTCAAGCGAGCCAAATGTGAAATAAACGTCTTAATTTGGATATATCCTGTCCCAAGTCCTTTCTTTTTGGGAATGGAATGGCGTTGGAAGCAGGTTGCAGGTGCGATCCACAATAGAACAGTTAGTATGGGTGCAAATCGAGCTATGGAAAAATGCGTTGTTGCAGCCGATGCAACGGCCTAACATGCACGTTACAATGCACAGTTTAGTGAAAATAGGCAGAATATACTTGTGATATTAGCAAACTGGTTGTATAAGAGCCTATTCACCCGTTAAAACTCTAATTTAAGCTGTACAAGGGATATAAGTATGTTGTGTGCTACTTGGGATGATTATTATTTGTACTTTCAATTGTGGTTATATTTTCAGGGTAATCAGTACCTTCGAAACGGGAGAATACTTTTCTATACATATACATATGTACATAAGTTGCACGTGCGGCGGCAACATCGCACCGGCACCCTATAGTAAAATCTTCAATACTGTTGGAACTGTACAAGTTCTCGATATGCGGTTTTTTATTAAACGATCAATTTCCTAATAGTGTTATAATATACATAAGTAAAATAAAGCCATATTCATATTTTTTTTTATATGAAATTACATAAAAGCCCCAAAAAAAATATATTTTTTCAAAATGTATGTTTTTTTTTGGAAATATTATTACTTTTTGCCTACTTGAATTTTTATTTTATTTTTTTAAACAAATTTAAGTAATTATCTGTCGATTACCACCTTAATTATCAAAATCGGAATATCCGTTGAGGTTTTAGATTTTTTGTAAGATTTTTTGACCCAGCGGCGCCATGTCTGTATTCTTCAATAACTTTGGAATTATACGAGCTAATGATATGCGCTTTTTTTTCGTAAATGTAAAATTAGTTGTGTATTAATATAAATAAATAAAAAAAGTACCATGTACATACATTTTTACGAGTAAAATTCCAAAAATCACAAATTTCAAATATTTTTTTCAGAAAATATTATTTCTTAGGTATCCAAAATTATTTTCTACGTGATTTTAATTTTTTTCATGTTAAATTGGGTAATTATCTGCCGATTGGCACCTCTTCCGTCAAAATCGGAGTATCCGTTCAGGATTTAGAATTTTTTAAACTTTTTTTGAATAAGTGGCGCCATCTCTGTTCCTAAGGGGTGAAACTAATTTCGCCTCGAGTGAAATCGTTTATTTTGGTCTATATTATCACCGTGCAAAACGGCTTGCTTCCATCACAAAGTGCAGCTTCCAGGCCAAAACCGTCCATAACAAGTAATACTAATAGCTATGTGCAAGTTGTGTGAGCGTCCATGGGTCTAATATTAGAGATTCACAGATCGTCACAGATCAAAGAACGGTTTGCCTGAAATGACAATTTTAGTAGACGTTCACGCAGGATGCTTTGAATGGGCACAACTGTCATTCCCTATGGAATATTTAGTCCAACGTGCTTGTAGTTTAGAGGTGAGTGGATATAACCTTCAGGAAAAGAACATACGCCCATCTAAAAATAAAGGTGATTAATATGAAACAACATACTTATAAAGTGATTTAAAGATATGAGTAAATAATGAGTAAAGAGAAAACAAAAAAACAAATTGTTATTAATTTAATTAGAATTACCACATATAAAATAAAATAAAAAAGTTATAATAAAGTAAATATATTCATCTATCTATCAGCCACAGACGTCCACTGCTGAACATAGGCCTCCCCAATAATCGTCACAACCCTCGCTACGCTGCGCTTTCCTATACGTGGTCGCCACTCTAGCACTTTGCTGACCTAACGGCCATCGATTCTCCGGGCTACATGGCTTGCTCATTGCCACTTCAATCGTGCAGTCCTGTGAGCTATGCCGGTTACTTTGGTTCTTCTACGGCATATCCTCATTTCTCATTCTATAAAAGAAAAGAAGAATAAGGAAATAAGGAGGCAGCAGTGAGTCTATACCTATTATTAAATTCAATCACTACATCGTATAGAACAAAGTCGCTTCTTGCTGTCTGCCTGTTTGTCTGTCTGTCCCTATGTATGCTTAGATCTTTAGAACTACGCAACGGATTATGACGCAGTTTTTCTTAATAGATAGAGTGATTCAAGTGGAAGGTTTATATTTATTTATTTATTTATTTATTGTAATGGGAAACAAACAGCATACAATCACACTTAGAGTTAACTTATAATATGTAATACATGCATAATTTATCAGTTTTGCACCCGTGCGAAGCCGGGAGGGTCGCAAGTATCTAATAATACACTAACTTTACTATTAAACGAACTGCAGTGATCGAATGAATGAATGATTCATTCAAATGTTGAGTCGTGGTTTTGACTTTGTCACATCCCTCGCCCCTGTACCACCGTTTTATGTTTACATTTTTCTGTCGTTTACGTATCGCAACGGTTTTTTCTTTCAATGGAGATTGTACTTCAATACACATTTAATAGTTAATAAAAACACTTACCTGTGATAGGAAACGCGATCTTGTGGCGAATTTGAGGTGTCGGATCGTCTTTTACACGAAAATACTGCACAATTCACCATTTTTGAAGAGAAATGTCACGCGACACGGAATGATGCAAAATGACAGTGAAGTGACTTTAAGTAGTTTTATATAACGTGCTTGACCATTTGACCAATTATTTTGCCGGAGGGGGTCGCCCATGCATGGCATCTCCTGTCTAAATATAAATACTCAAAGATACCAATATACCTATCTATGGAAAACAACTCTTAGTTGTAACAAGCAAGCAAGCAAACAATTAGTTGTTTTCCATGATATATTGCGACTATATAATATATTCTAAGGAATTCAACATCCAGTCATCATCCGTATTATATCATGCTATTGATGGTATACCTAAGGAACTTTTCTTCATCGTCGCTGGCATACTGTGACTCGATATTCTCCGCGGGCTGCGCGGGAGTGTCGCTGCTTGTACTTCCGCTGCGCTTGCGACGACGGCGCTTTCTCACGTAGCGCCATATTTGGGGCAGACTCGATAGTTTGCCGGGTCCGAAGAGCCGGGAGAAGAGTAGGACCTGAAGTGATGACATTATATTATGACGGGTCAAAATCAAAAGGGTCCACTTCTGGTCGAAATTTGTTTACGTCTTTATACTAATAAAAACCTGTCAGTACGTCTTCATTGGTAAGCGAAAATATCATATATTTACTGAGCACTCAAAATAATGTGATTAGAATTAGATTATGATCCTACCTCTGTTCTTTGCTGATGTAATGATCAGTACAAACAAGTTGCTTTAATTTAAGTCACTATATTATTATACAAAACTGAATACTCAATGAAAATAATAATATTGCTTTGCTATTCCGCGATATAATATCGTGCCAGTTAAATTTGTGCGAAACTTCGGTTTCGGCTGTCGGACTCCAGACCGTCAACATCTCCTGATGATGCCTCGTAGAGGGGCGAAACACGTGTCGAGTAAGTTCTGTTATTTTGGTGGTGGTTTTGTTATATTTATTTGCGTATTTATTTTTCTTATCGTGGTGGGAGGGTGGAACCATTAAATGCATGTATGCATTTTTTTTTTTTATTGTCTTTATTAATTAGAAAGGGGTTTGTCACACAGTGACTATGTCACCCCCGTTGAGATCACACACTTTAATATTAAACACTTTTCACTACATTAATTTAGAGTACAGTTTTAACAACATCCTGGCCTCTTCCGATAAGGGCGATGCCAGGATGCTGTTACCTACCCACATCAAACGACATTAAATTTGACAAATCATATCGTTGAGCCTCGTTACGGAGACATTCCATCAGCACGTGTTGGACATCCTCCACTGTTTCACACTCAGGGCAATTAGGTGAATCAACTATACCCATTAAAAATTTTAATTTGTTAGACGGAATGTGTCCGGAGCGAAGCCTGATCATAGATACTACCTGTCTTCTATTAAATTTTTGTTTATCGAACCATGGGACCCGGAGAGGCTGACATTGGATCGTTTTATACCAAATGCCTTTTGTAAGAGATCGCTCATAAAAATACGCAAATAAGTATAACGGGTTAGCATAAATTTAACTGGCACGATATTATATCGCGGAATAGCAAAGCGATATTATTATTTTCATTAATATGGATTTCCGCAAAGTAACGCCTGATTCAATTAATGACTTGAATACTCAACCTAGTTCTACCTTGGTATTAATACCTCTGTATCCTTAAAAAATGTATAAATTATTCGCAAAGTATTGCTGTGCGAGTGTTTCCGGTACTACTTAAATATAAATATCATTATTTCCTAGACTGACGGACACAAAAAAACCTAGTCTTAAACTTACTTTATCAGGTCTAAAGTCAGGGAATAGCTCAGTGACATCAGTGTTGGCGTACTTTGATGGCAACATTGCAGCTAAAGGTGTCTCCAACTTCTTACTTTCTGATGTCTGAGTCCTATATGTTCTATCTCTGTAAACATGTAAAATGGTTACTGAAATTATTGCAAACTTTGAACCGAACTTTCACAATCAGTATTATGGTGCATCAGCAAAGTTCATGAGAAAAACTACTGGGTTATGTCAAATTTCATACTAAAATTATAAGCTACTTTTAATGCTGACAGTACTCATACTCACATAGATTTTATTTTCCTCTTGTTTAAGATTATTAAAATTTAATCTTTAACATAATATAAACGCCAAACGGTAGAGCAATCAACCGTGCTACCAACGCCATAGCAAAAAAATTAAATGCTCAAAAATCAACAGGGATTAAAAAACACTTGTAGCAGTTTGAAACACAGTTTTCGATCATTGAAATTTGGAGGTTAACCAAAACAAACCAACATTCAATGTTCTGTTCTGTTGAGTGGTCAAATTAAAAAAATATAAGACGCCGAATCAATTATATTTCTTTCATTGTATGTTAAAATGCTTACGGAATCGCTGAAGGTGGTGGCATGAGCCCCCCCTCTCCTTCCATGTCCCCTTCATAGCCATCATCACCAGGTCTTTGCTCTTCTTGTTGAAACATACCATCGTCCTTCCAATTTTCATCTTTCTGTTCACTCTGTGGACAATCGCTTTTAATATCTACTTCGGTGTGCAAATTTTCACTTTCAGAAGTATCCATAGGTTCGGTGTCAGATTTTACTTCTATCGGTGTTGCCGGTTGTGTGTCTGCTTGTGCATCCCGATTAGTGCTAGTGTCTGTTTCCTAATATTGTTAACACAAATCACAAATCATGTTAGAACAGGTTTCAGAGTTGATATTAGATTTTACAGAAGCACATTCGGTAGCGACAGCTGATATGTGAAGGTGAAGGTGTGGATGATAGTGTTTTTTGTTCAGGTGATGCAGCAGCAAAAACAGAAACAATATTACCTTAGCAACAATTGAATCTGAGCATATCATCTTAGAAATTAACTAAGTTTAGCAGTGAATTGCTGTGTAGTAGGAATCTTCTTTTGAGTCCCTCCGTAAGATCCCTATGAACCTGGCCGCAAAAAAGGATTCCTACTTTAACAATTATCAAGATCATCATGATGATTTGACCTCAATCTCACCAGTGACTAAATTGTCACCAATTAAAAGTTAATCCACAATAAGCAAATCAACTTTCCAACAGCTTTGTTAAGAGACAGCATTTTCAACCGAATTCATTAGTAATTAGCACAAGATGTGCCTGTGCTGTGGTTTTTCTAATTATTTTCTGTTTTTTTTTGCATTTTTGCAAACACTGCATCGCTTGAGGACAAGAAAGATTTAAGCATGAAATATGGTGTGCTGTAGAGGTAATGAACATAGAAGATGCAAGTACACGATACAACTGGTTACTATTGTATAACATGTAACTGACTTCATATTGGCACTTAAGCATTCACCGGAAATGTAACCAAAAACTCAACAAAACAAAAACACGTTTTTTCGTTACATTACAGGTTATAGGAAAGTGCTCACGGTAAAGGAGCACCCTTAGAAGTGCTAGAAATTTGAAGCAACATCTAAATTCAAACTATTAAAGAATTACCATCACCAAATGAAATGTTTTGAAAAACATTGACAATGATTTCTGCACTATTAAAAAATCCCAAGTAGGACAATTTTCAGAACTCTATTGTGTATTGAATGCAATGCGCAACAGTTTCACAGAACCAACAACTTTAAAACCAATATGTAACAAAAAGTAGGCAGTAATGACCACAATGCCAATACAGCATGTTTCATTTGTTAATAATCAGCATATAAAATGTTTTTCAAACTACATGTTTATTTAGGTAAATAACATGTCAATGACCTTTAACCCCTTAGACGTAAAAAATTTGGCCATTAAATACAAATACAAATTGTATTCTAATGTAAGCTCTAAGTATTTTACTGATCCATGTGTAATTATTCAAAGGGTAAGTAATTTCCCAATAATGTTGTTTCACAGCACGGAATGTAATCACTCTATTTTACAGAACGAAAGTTAAACAAACCGCACACATACTGTTGTCCGATGCTTTCCCAAAAGATGAGAGTTAGTAATGAGCATATTGTAGCAATATAAGCACCAATCGTTTATTATATCTTACTTGGATATCGTCGGCAACATCATCTATATCAAAAAAGTCAACAGCAGATGGACTTTTTACTGTATAATCTGAAATAATGAGAATACTAAATTGTACAATTTGAATCATGACATAGAAACTATTGCTTTTTACTCAACAAGCGATTTTGGACAAATTACATCATGAATTGTAATGTGAAAGCAATTAATAACATCTAAATATATCCAGCAGTAGACAGCTAGTTGAACCTGGAGAAATTACCTTTTTCCTCTTCTTCCTTGACTGTCTCTTCAGTATCCAGTACTTCTGATAACATAGAGCCAAGCCCCAGTCTAGTGAGCGAGGACAGCATACGCTTGGAGTCTCCATCGAGCAGTCCATCGTCTTCCAACTGACCCCTCTCATCGATGTTACCAAACAGAAACCCGGTCAAATCCACACCGCCGCGATCCTGATCGTTTTGGTCGTCACTGTCGCACATGGCGTTAGCGATGTACTACAATTTATAGAACACTTTCACACATTTTTGTTGGAATATAAAATGTTTGTAAGAAACTAAGAGAAAACGAACCGAAACAGCAAAATAAATACGACAACGAAGCTTCTCTTCTCACCGTGACAGTGAGTGAATGAGTAAAATTGAGTTGTGAATTGAGTGAACGGAATTAATGTCAAACAAGATTACTTGTCACTGTCAAGTTGGCACCACTGGCGCACACTGTTTGAGACACGATTAACCTGCATAAATTGTATGTCCTGCCCATAAATAAATGTATCACTAATTTGAATACACAGAGATAAATAAATAAAATTAGAAATGACCTTCTTTATATAAAGTAATCACAATATTATATCAACTCGAAACTCGTCTAAAAAATACAGAATTTAGCTAATATTTTAGGCTGGTAGCACAAACGCAAAAAAGGCGCGCTTTTTGATTTTTCAGCACCCGTCAAAACTTTTGTAAGGTTAAAAAACCCGCTTTTCCAAGCAATGCGACATCAAGACTCGTATAATGTTTTCGAAACATTTCAAGTACGTTTTCTGTCTCAAATATTTTAACAAAATAGGATTCTTAATAATTCCAATTTTATAACTAAGCGCACACGTTATAAAATGTGTACCGGGAAATCTTGGCAGGTACTACTACACTAACATTTCCAGATGCTTTAAACCCTAAGTGCAGCGTTCCGTTGACAGCGTTCGAGTTCGGTAAACGGTAACTATTTTTTTATGGCTTTTGGAAACAAAATACGGTACCGACCAAAATTGGTATTTTTGTTTCATTAATATTACCTGCTTTGCAAAAATAACATTTCTGGGCAGTTATAAAAATAAAGTACCTAATTAAAACCTTATAAATCTCATTAAAGACACTAATTATATCCTAGTAAATATTTTAGAATTTCGTCATCGTCACAGGATATGGTAGTACGAAACAACTGGGAACAAATTCAATTAAAAATGTCCTTTTGTATATTTTAAATAAAATTAAAAACTTTATTTGCATTAAACAAAGCTAAGAACCTCTCAACAGTCAAGAGTTTAGATTAAAAAGAACCGTGCTGAAATTGCATCATTGGTTTGGGAGCTACGATGCTACAGACAGGAACACTAATACACATACTTATTAAACTTTAACCCTTCTATTTCGTCGAAGGTTAAAAATTCTGATTTTGCTTGAGGCTCACGAACTATACTCACCGAAATGGTATTAAATGTATTTAATAAATACCTACCTTAAAACATACCTAGTCCTCCCCGATATTCCCAATATATATCAGGAGAACTCTGCAACAATACACAAGACATACATATTGCATATTAATGAAGAGTAAAGTAGGTATTCCTTCCGTCTGGCAGCTCGCAAGTTCAGTTGTGAACACGGAACGGTCCTCCATAGTTGGCCGTTCGCTTAATTGTGTGAAGTTTAGGTCATCCGTTTCACACGACGACGGTAGCAAAGTCGTCGACGATATGAGGACGATTTGTATGGTACAGACGTCTTGAGGACTTTTGTTTGGTACAGACCAGGGTGTGCTCCCGGTACGGTTTCTATAAAGACATGAGAATACAGACTCGAGACATGTAGAATAGGGTAGTATGATGCTATTATCGCGTTTGGCTCGGTTGGTAGACACCTGCCTACTGAGTCGGCGGTCCCGGGTTCGAATCCCGGCCGGGGCAAATATTTGTGCTAAATATTTGTTCTTGGGGTCATGGATGTTATCTATGTATGTATTTATATATTATGTATATCGTCGTCTAGTACCCATAGTACAAGCTTTGCTTAGTTTGGGACTAGGTCGATTTGTGTAAGATTGTCCCTTAATATTTATTATTTATTATTTATTATTTATTATTTATTATGTACTCCATATTTATTTTTAATTTTAAACATTTGCATGCCTGTATGTAGGCCGGGTAAGCAAGCTGAAGTGGCAATGGGCGGGGCACGTAGCTCGAAGGACCGTTGGCAGTTGGGGCAGAAAGGTTCTCGAGTGGAGACCACGTACCGGCAAGCGCAGTGTAGGACGACCACCCGCAAGGTGGTCGGACGACCTGGTTAGCGCCGGTTCAGACGCTTATAGAATCGCACGGTTCCCGCCGTGTCTGAACCAGCGCTTAGAGTTGCGGGGACTCGCTGGATGCGGGTCGCTGCTATCCGGCCCATGTGGAAATCTATTGATGAGGCCTGTGTCCAGCAGTGGACGTCCTATGGCTGAAATGATGATGATGATGTAGGCTGAACACATGGTACTTTAATTGTATTTAACACCTTTGTAACTGTATACTTCGCAAATAAATCTTTGAATTTTTAATCCTGTACCGGAACCAGGAATTTTCAGTTCTCGCGATACAAAATCAGTAGGTACAGACAGACAGGGGACCAAAAGTGTCGGTAACTTAAAGATCCCGGTTTCTACGAGCCACCACCGGTCGAATAGTCTATCTACGTACCGGTGCACACCAGCACCTTTAGCACAACTGTGACTACGACTCTTTCTCGCGAGAGAAATATTACCTGTCTTTTTATTCACCGTACTGTGAGAGAGTGACGGGCGATGATATGTCGCTAAGTTGTGCTAGACGGGCAAGGTGGTCGGCTTCGCCTCTCGACTTTGTTTTGGCAAAATGTGCGCGTGCTCGTGAGTTCGCTGTTTAGTCAGTCGTTACGGCTGACACACGCCGGTCAGTTGTATCACAACGCCAGCATTTATACGGACCAATGATAAACTAGTTACAGTACAGTCAGCGGCAGATATGTATACCTATGCAGGCCACCTGGCCATGAGCGCTCTGCTCATAGTGATTAAAACACCTGAAAAATCATCGGTAACTAAGCAGTGGTGGCAGTGGAAAGTATGTAAAGAAAACTTTACCTTCATCTGGCAGAAAATCGTTTAACCGAACGTAATGTTTCGCTTAATGGTCATTTGGCAGAAATTTTCTTTAGCTGAAACGGGAAATATATTTTAAAATGTTTTGGTTACCCTAGTAAGTAGATAAGGTTAGGTCAGATTAGGTTTATGTTATAACTTTCCAGAGAAGTCAAAGGTGTCCGTAGAATAGCAATTATGCGAAACTAACATTATGCGAAACTAACATTATGCGAAACATTACGTTCGGTAAAATAATTTCCTGCGAATCATTAGCAAACCGGTGAAAGAACGTTCTCCAGAACATTTCCCATACAAATTGGGAATCTCGAGAACGGCACATCTCTACTTGGGAGTGGAAATGAACTCTGCATCGCTGTGAGCTACGCAAAAGGCCACCCGATGAGTTTTCAAATATCTCGATCGATGGAATAACGATTAAGGAAGCACAATGAATTCTGCAAAACAACGTACAATAGAATATCTAAAAATCGAGGATTTTCGGAATATCTTTTGCTTCATTTACGTTCGAATAATTTAGGTACATTGTTGCAGTGGAATATCTTTTCCTGGTATCCTTGTGAGGTTTTCGTTAATGATTACTCGTAGGATAAACAAGTCGGTAGGTAATGGAACGCATTCAAGGCCAAGGTTTTTATACAACAAGATTTATACAAATAACAAATCATTGAAATGATTAGGAATCACACTAGTGTGTGATTATTTTCACTGACGGGGACGCACACTTCTTCGCTCACATTATTTACAATGCATTTCTTCATACACTCTCGTCGGTTGCGGGTACTGCCAAAAATAGTTACCAAGTAGTACTTAAGTACTACTAAAGTATGTAAACATAATCCCAGTAACCCGGTCTAAAAAGCGTAGCTGGCGGGTAAAAAGGGCGATATATGAAAACTAGAAACAAGACTTGCACATTTGAAAGGAAAAGGCATAATCGCAACGCGAAGTCGATCCTTAATACCTGAATAATAAATGCTTGTGCAAATGAACCTATGTTCGCTCACTGAGTTTATAGTTAAAACTAAATGAGTAGAGGGAGGAAGTTACCCCCGTAATCCTTCATTTTGCACGAATTTGAATTGTAAAGACTATCGTTATCTGTCGTGACTATAGACTCAGGTATGCCGTGTTGCATACAGATGCAAGGTATCATCTTACCGCGCAACGAGGGTCCTAATCCGATTAATATTGATCATCGATATGTAAATTTACTAATCGACGATATCTCCGCCAATACTCGTAGTTACATCTCGATTTTTGCTGTGTAACTGATAGTATTTATCATGGCAGTACAGTAAAATATGTTCACGTGAAACGTATTGTCTAAAACGTTGTCTCATCTACGAGTACAAAGTGGCTCACAGTGAAAGCCTTGGTTGGTTTGAAATTGTAATAATTTTGTTGGCCACGTGGAGACAGCCTCTGCCTGCATTGTTTCGCCAGGGTGGAAAATAATGCATTACACTGCAGACGCCGGGAAAGAAGGGCTTGCCGGGTGAGTAGGTATAGGATAGTGATACGAAGCCGGCAAGCCCTTTTTACGGCTAAGGCCAGAGCTTTTCTCAAACATGTGCGAAGAAATAAAGAAAATACACCTAAAAAAAAACAGCTGTTTAGCCTGTTTATGAACACAGACGCCATGTTTAAAATAAATACTGGCCGGCCTAAGCCTTCAATTTAGTATGAAATTCTTTTACATTTCTCTCGAGTTTTTCCGCCCAGAACATGATACTTCGAAGCCTATTGTAACGCACGTAATGACGAAATTTTTTTTCATGATTGAGAAATATACAAGAGGAGTCCAAAGACTTCATGATTATGACTAGACTACATGTTACTCTAACCACACGGTTAGAGTAACCCTAGACCATCATACGACCATCATATTATATGCGACGATGTACACATGTACATCGTCGCATATAAAGCGGCTTGCAGTGAAAGCCTTAGTTGGTCTGAAAATGGAATAATTGTGCCGCCCACGTGCGCCGCGGGAGGCAGCCTCTGTCTGCATTGTCTCACCGCTCTCCACTTTATGCCCATATGCATTGCCCAATAAAAAACTGAAATGAAACCTTTATTCACACTACTCCTTTTAAATTTGCCAGCGATCGTTTTAGGAAACAACTCTTTAGGACCATACAATTTCGTTATAATTCTGCAAATTAGCATTCCTTCTCGAATGAAAACCTAGTTAATTTTATGGAGGAACTAGGTAGTTTTTTCTTCTGCTTCGCCCACTAATCTAAGCAAGCTTGGAAAGTAAGTACTTATGACTTAAATAATAAACATGCCACAGAAGGCAGCCTCGGTCCGAATTGTTTCGACGTTCTTGGAACGGAATTCATTACCTACCTGATAAAACTGAAATGAAACTTTTATTGAAACTAATATTTCTAAATTCGTAGGTAGTATTTTTTGGAAGACGTTTTTAATTCAGTCTGTAGGTATATTGATCGCTTTGATCGCTTCCAGTTCTTTACCTATAAGAGTTACATTATGTATTTGACAAGTATGCAGAAAATACGATGAGTGTTGTCTTCTTTATTCTTCTCTTAGGCACTTTTGTCAAACAATTAACCATTCTTATATTATCAATAATAAAAAATGTCACCTTCAATTCAAAATGGCGGCTAACGCCTGCATCACCCAAGGTCAAAAACTTAAGGTAATATTAATCTGTATAATCATAAATTCTGATTAACAAAATTGGAGGCCTCGCGGTGCTCTTACCCAACAGCCTAATGAGTGATTATCCATTATTTCTTCTGTTGTAGCTATTCTCACTGTCACGGATAAACCTAACAAGATTACCTACAGTTTAATAAATTCTCTTTTCCCCGTCGTCCGTTAATTATGGATAAACTTGCTAACATTAAAGAGCAGGCAGCTAGCGCATGCAAGCTTCCTCGACAAGATTCTATTATAACGTACTTAAGTAATAAATAATGATTACACTCCGACTCGGAGCGTCTTAGAAGCGCAGTTTCTACAGGAAAATCCTGCACAAGTGCACAGTGAGAGCTATTACAGCACCGTGCGTGGCAGACAATATTCATATTATAACACTCCGTAGTCCATACGCTCGCGGTTTATACACATAATTAAAAAGTTTTATACCGAGCCTGAGTAAGTTAAGTACGTCTGAAACTGCGCGTAAAACCGTGTCAAAACGTCAGAGAATGAAGATAAAAAAAAATATCGCGTAAGATTAATTATCAAAAAGTTTCATTAATATTCATATTAGTTAATTAGTACGTATATTATCCCATCTATATTGCTGAAAAATATATAAGGGCCACCTAATTTTTGATGCCGATTTTAAACTCCTTATAAATGCAGCATCACCTAGCTTAAATTACGTAGTGTGAATGTATTTTTCCTTTCGCAGTTATTTAGAAAATTGTTTATGAAAATGTCCATATAGGTATATGGACATAATGTATATATATTGCCTGCACAAGTGCACAGTGAGAGCTATTACAGTACCGTGCGTGGCAGACAATAATTCATATTATAACACTCCGTAGTCCATACGCTCGCGGTTTATACACATAATTTAAAAGTTTTATACCGAGCCTGAGTAAGTTAAGTACGTCTGAAACTGCGCGTAAAACCGTGTCAAAACGTCAGAGAATGAAGATAAAAAAAAATATCGCGTAAGATTAATTATCAAAAAGTTTAATTAATATTCATATTAGTTAATTAGTACGTATATTATCCCATCTATATTGCTGAAAAATATCGAGGGCTTCATACTATAGGGGCGTATGCGCAAAAATGCGATTTTTTTGTTTTTAACGGCATCGTATTCATTTAATAACGATACATCGGGTCAATTTTTTTCATAATTTTATCGTAATTATAAGTTATTTAAAATAATAAAATATGTTTTGGCGTATCATTGTAGGTCATAATTTTTTATCGATCCATAGAGGCGTACAGTAGGCGTAAGCGCAATAATGTAATGGAATCTCATAATATGATCGGAGTATAAAGGCGTATATGTTCATAAGTCTATTACTCGATTGTGTGATTTACCAAAAATTGTCGCACAATAGCGGCGTATGTACATACGACCATATTTACCATACTTTTTAGTGATAGTATCAGTCTTCGGCCTCATATACTGACGCACCATATGGGCGCAAAGTCCTTGAACGTCACAGCTTTCTCCGAAAAACATCTCTAACTGGTAGGTTTCTAAGGAACCATCCTGCTCGTATTCGATTCAATTCAAATTTGGATTCGATTCAATATCCAAATCATAAATGCTCGATGTCATCCAAAGGACGAACCCAGTTAGCATGAATTGCACTATCCAACATAATATGCGAGACGACTAGGTCCAACTTTGTTGAAAACAGAGGTTCCCAAGAAATATTGGGCAGGGGGGCGCTGAAGAAAGAGATAAACAGGCGTCCTTACATGGAAACCATTATGGATTGCTACCATCATGCATAATTATCCATCTCAGACAGCTGCGGGGACAAAGCTAACTAGTCAAGCTGGAGAAGTTTAGGATAAGCAGAAAAAAGACGAGGAAACTCAATACAACAATGAACATTTGAGCACGGGCACAAATTAGTCAAGTCCAAACTAAGTCTCCTCTACAAACAGGTAACTGCAGTTTTAGGATCCGTACACAAGCCAGATAATACCTTCACCAGCTCAGCAGCGGAAGAAACAACCCTCGTACAGACTCACTTCTTGGGCTGTGAGTTATAACGGTTAGTGAGCTGGGTGGATGAGGAGAATACTCCAACGGAGAGAGAATGGCGGCAAAAAATACAGAGGGCTTTCAACTGCTTGACTCATACAAATCACCAGAACCGAACGGAATAGAAGGGAAGGGAGATAATTATCAAGATATTTACTATTGTTTTGGCTGCCTGCGTACTGCGTAGACAAGTCAAAGTAATTGTCATACAAAACCAGGTAGAAACCTTCTACTCAGGCGTTAGATTCTTCAGTGAAAATTAATCAGTTTTTTGCTTAAGCGCTTGCAACATAAAGTATTCTGCAAAATACTAAAAACAAGTCTGTGCCTTATGCTTAGGCACATTCATAGACATTGAGGGACGTCGACGGCAACGACAGGATAAAATTCACCAGCATAAAAGCGGCACTGGTAGGAGCCGGAATGAAAGAGATTCATCGGCATCGAAACTGGTGAAGACAAAACTGGTGCACTCAAAAAGGCAGTGGTAGCAAAGTCAGAACCCTCGAAGCTACGTCCGCTCACCACTTTTGTGGAATCATCGCCACACTAAACTAACATCACTATTACACAGAGTCATCATATCCTGCGATGCGACATAGTAATACTAACGAGCGGTAATCACAAGGGTATGTGAATGTGACTTCACCCGCTCTACACTGGCTGTCTAACAACAAACTGACAGTTTATTCGAAAACACTTAACTGGTAATGTTCGCTAACAGATGCTTTGTGGTATCTAACCCAAAATGATCAATACAGAGCTCTAAATTCTCCACGCAAGGTAAATAAAAAAAACGTAGCATGCCCGGCATAATAAGTTTTAATTAAGAACAAAACTATTCACCGTTGAAAATAAACTACAATCACTTCAGAGGTTGATTTGCTTAACAGCCACGGGAAAACAGAACCTCAGGAGAGCAGCTAAGGTGTCCTCGAGTGAACAAATAGTGGGCACAACATCAACCGATTTCCGTAGTCTTATAACTCGTCAGCAACATCAAGGGTCTCTTAGAATTAGGCTTTCTGATGGAGTTGGGTTGGCAAAAGTAGTGTCATCAACTCGCCACGACGTATGGTTAATGCTTCGTTTTTGTAGAAGACTGTCATGTTATAAACTAGTTGTTATATATATTACAAACTAGTTACAAAACCAATAGAACCTATTAAGATTTCGTAAAATCCGATTTCTTCAGAGAGTGGGCACCTCAACTGCTTGGAATTCGAAGAAGAAGTCACCATTAACAACTTTATGACTGCTGTTCTAGGCAAAGACCGACGGGTAGACAGAGAGACTTTATTTAGCACTGAAGTGCTCACTTAATAATCGTTCGAGGTGGTCAGCCGACTGGAGATTGACATCTGCCGTCATTACTTAACATCCCAGAATGTCTCCGATTCAAGAGCGGCGCTGGGTCATAAGTTCTTCTAGAAATATATAATCAAGGAAAAGAATAATTTAATCAGTGAAATGTATATTCTTTCTTTACTAAATGCTTGAATTTGCCTTAGGTCACCACTATACGACCACACTCAAAAGCCACTAGCACTGTTTTTTTGTCGGGCGAAACAGGCGTAAAAAAAATCAGAAAAAATTGAAGGATATTCGTAACAATGTGAAAATTACTGTAAATAGAAAGTATTTCGATATAAAAACAGAACTCAGACCCATTGTCATTGAATAATTGAATAGGAAAAGATTTAATTTATACGCCCCTCAATTTCAAGTATTTTTCAAGGAAAATAGACAGTTATTTCGAATATTTGCGCCGCAGTAATGAGGCGTAAGCGCATAATTACTAGTTTTTAGAATACTTTACGTAAAATTGATCATACTAGATAAAAACAGTGACAATATAAATACTCCATGCAAATTTGCAAAAAGATCCGTCGAAGGGACAAAAAGTTATTAAGTTTTTTGCCTCTCCTGAAAAGTAGGGGTTTTGCGCATACGCCCCTATAGCATAAAGCCCTCGATATATAAGGGCCACCTAATTTTTGATGCCGATTTTAAACTCCTTATAAATGCAGCATCACCTAGCTTAAATTACGTAGTGTGAATGTATTTTTCCTTTCGCAGTTATTTAGAAAATTGTTTATGAAAATGTCCATATAGGTATATGGACATAATGTATATATATTTATAGACCTGCTAATAAAAACGTTTATTCAAAGCACGAACATTGATCTTACAAAATGTAACTAAGTACCTATAACAAAAATACCTACTAGAGATGGCACTGAAACAGGTCATCAGGTCGTCACAGCAATCAGCATTTTGCGATTGTAGGCAGCGGTGCCGATTTTCAAACCAAAAGAGATGAGTGATTCCAATAAATTTCGTATTGTAAGTACCTACTATACTACCTACTCTAATATCAAAGTTAGAAATCCATAATTGCATAAGCTCCTAAATCTTATTCTTGAGACATTCATCCGAATACAACTCGCTATTTTTAA
Organism: Apotomis betuletana; assembly: GCA_932273695.1. Lineage (NCBI taxonomy): Eukaryota > Metazoa > Arthropoda > Insecta > Lepidoptera > Tortricidae > Apotomis > Apotomis betuletana. Next base: position 11,870,460 of record OW026307.1, on the reverse strand, counting down.
ATTAATTGCACTTTTCTTTCTTTTTCCTTTGAACTTTCGCACGTGTACGTACAAACGATATTGCCCTATAAGTTTATAGAGCGCGACGCGCAACGCGCCTAAACCGCAACACGTCACGTCACGTCACGCCTGAAACGTTGGGTTTTTATAACGTAAATTTTAGATGTGTTTACCTCGCCAGTTTACCTGCGTTTTATTATACCGCTTTCAGTTGTTTAATGCAAAACCTGTGTAAACATGCTGATACATTTGTTTTCTTTTTGAGCTTGTTTTGTTTACGATACTGGGTTGGTGCATTAATATTGGGTTTACGATACGCTAGTATTTTCCAATTATCTATACAACTTGTTATGTTACACAGATCACATTACGGTGTAATTTGTTTATTGGGTATGGTGGTGATATATACCTATAGTTTGGTTATAACTTGAGTTTAGCAGAAGCCTAATAAGGACATATAAATATATTATTTCATTATCATCTAACTTGTAACGAATACGTATACTAGTTATAGTAAAATTTTGCTGCCCTACGTCTATTACACAAATAATAGTATTTTATGCAATCGTTTAAATCATATATGCTGATGTTTTCTTTTTGAAATTATTAGAGTTGAGTAGAGAGATGTCTTATGAATATTAAAGTTTTGTAGCGGGTACCATAGACTATAGAATTTTGTTACAGGATAAAAAATTGCGTATTGTGATTTTGTCTGTGAAATTATAATTGACAGATTACAGTAAGCGAGTATAAAAAGATAATTAGAACTAGGTTAAAGCTCCTTTCAAGACTGAACGCTTAGGATATCAAAAAACTTTGATTTATGGCCGAAATATCGATCAAACAGAGGTATTGACATTGACTGTCAAACCGAAGTTTGTCTTTTCTGCATCTACTCCTTTAAAATAATTAAAGTTGCTGTTGAGAAAAGTCTTATGAGCCCATGTCAAAGAGACTGCCAAAAGGGCAAATGGGAATAAACGACCCAAACTCTAAAGAAAACATGTCACAAATCAAAATGCACGATACAAACCGGGCCGAGTTTAAGAGCGCAAGGGATTTCCGAAGGAAAATGCAAATCACTTGAACTGTAGACAGGAAAGGATCTTGGAACTCCTTTTTGATTCAGCCACGCGGTTAATGTGACTGGAAACTGATACATGACGTTAATCTTTTATTTTCTTTCTTAAAATATTACATAGATTCAGATTAGAAATATAATATGATATCTATGGATATACTCTAGGATAAGGATATTCTATATTTTACTTATATTCAATGTCTGTGACGTGTGTATACAATAAGTACATTTCATTGATTTGGTGAAATGGACACTTCGAAATACGACTATGGCTCATTGGCCAATGGGTAATGATGTTATATTTATTAAAACTGTTAATTCTCTCATCAGTTTTAGGAATCGGAAAATGTTCTCCGGGATATGCCGAACGTTACACTTAAGTTTATTGCTGCTATCCAGAAGCGAACTCTATAAGCTCGGCTTGTAAGGCTCAGTACTTACTAAAACAATCGTAAAGTAAAAAGGACTGTAAAGAATCATAGCTCAATTAGCTTCAATGCAGTTCTGCAATTAATTGTGCCTAATAATAAACCTTGAAGAGCAATAACGATAGATAATACTGTAATATTATGATGTTGGTAGGGTAGAGGAGATCCAATGATAGTCTATGAGTTAAAAGGTAATCTCCAATGTCTGTCCCCGTTTAATAAATCAGTACCTTTTATAAATTAAGATACGCTGCACAAGCAATATGAGTTTTTGTTGCCGTAAACCATTGTGTTTGCTGATTATTTAAAGAGGGTAGTCCCCATACTCCAGTACCTACATTTGATCTTAATTTAATTCTTCTGATAGTGCTGTGTTTGATCCTTGTCCAATTTATTTTTAAAAACTTTCTATTTTGCATGAAACCCTTAATTTCCCAATTGTATTAAACATGCACTTTGAGCTTAATCATCGAAATCACAACCTCAAAATACGCCCTGTGCACGGCGCTCCTTTTATTATAATGTTTTTTACCTTTTTAATACTTTTAAATATAACAATTTAAACGAATTTTATCCCGTATATTAATTATTTGAGCCTAATACTGAATACTTACTTGTTATATTTTTGTAAGGCTTTTGTTTTCTTGTGACTTTAGTTTAGTTGTCATTATACCAATATCCAAACCAGCTCGTTTTCTTTTAGTGCTGAATTCTATCAGCAAAACGCCCTATGTGGATGCCATTACGCCATTCAATATAGTACTCTATGATATGCGCCCTATGTGGATATAAATGAGTACAAATACGCACAGATCGATATAAATACCTGGTATATTGCGACACGTCGAGAAGGGGCCGGCGAACTTGAAACTAATTTCACTAATCGGATTACACTATTATCGGCGTACAGCGGGTTAAATTGTTCTCTGCTCACTTGGATGGGTTGGTAAATTGATGTATGTGAGTTGTTATTGCTTTGACGGTTTCATGACCCACGGCGCTTAATCATGACGAAATACAGTTAATAGGTAATCCTCATGTAGAGGATTAAGAAGACTCGATCTATGTTTCCAACTTTGGCACGGTTTGGGATCGAATTAAAAGCAAGTAAGGACAAAATAGTTGTGTGACCAACTCGAATAAGTACCTTTATGTTCCTGGGTCATGGATGTTTCTACGTATTCAATTTAAGTATCTATTTAAGCATATTAAATATTGTCGTCTAGTTCCCATAACACGAGCTTAATGTGTGACTAGATCGATTTGAATGAGATTATCTGATATTTATTTAATTGGCGCAGTTGTTAACCTCGATCCTACCCGACATAAAGTGACGATGAGCAAAACATCTGTCTGTGTTCTGTTATTCCGTTGTTTTGTTCGGTTAATCACAAAAACCATGCCGCTCTCTAAACACTGTTAATCGAATGACATCTGGCTTCTTGAATCAAACCAACGATTAGAATAAAAAGTAACGTAGTGATTTAGCTGCATTTTAATCGACTTACTTCATTTAGAGGAATTATCTTTAAATCGAAAGAGACTTCACAATATTTAGTAAAGAGCTAAATCAGGCGGCTAAAGTACCTACACTACACACGTACAATCAAGGCAGGTAAATTCAAATTTCAGGCCAGTTTACGAAGACAGCTGCGGAATGCTCTTTGTTGGCGCCGCGAAAGTAATAGACAGATTCTCCAGCAAATACCAGGTTATTGCTATCGTGCATTTCTGAAACTTGGAAGTATTACAGTGTCAAAATCCAAAAACGACCTATGTTTCTAAGTGGCTACTTTCTGTATTGGCGCAGTCACAGACTCTGATCCTACCTAACTTAAAGTGACAAAGAAGCCTGATATGAAACAACTGCTGCTTGATGTCACTTAAAGAGAGATTTGCAGGACGCCAGTGGACCAGCATATGATATTATTGCGGGATAACTTTGAAGTAATAGGTAAGTAATTTGATTTCAATTTTCAAATACTTAATCATAAATCTATGTAAAAGTTGTCTACAATCTTGCTCCAAACACCTAATTTAGGCGCTATGCACACTACTAATCAAGCTAGGTTTCATTTCAGGCCGGCTCACGAAAGCAGCTTCCCGAATTGCTCTTTGTTGGCGCCCCGGCACTAACAGACATAATCTCCGTCCGCCCCAGTGTTATTATTGCGGATTACGCGCCAAGCCCTCGAACGCTCCGATAGGTATAGTATTGTGGGAAACTTTAACCATTACAAGAGAGCTTTGATGGTCGTACGGTGAGATTTCTACGGCCTCATTGTAGGGTACGAAATTGCTTGAATCGCCTATTTTCCGAGTTTACTTTGCACAGGATAGTTTAAGCTCGTAACGCTCATTGGACTAGTGTTGAAGTTAAAGAAATTGAAATATGTGTTTTTACAGGTTTTGTCTCGTTAGAATGTACCTAAAGACATAATGTGCGACGCTAGAAGACTTATAACTCTTCGTTTTCGTGATAATCTTTCGTAGCTAAAATTTATCAATTTTGGTAGAATTACAGGATTATGCGATCGAGGACACAAACGCGATTCTACCTATGCGTGATTCTACACAATATGGGTTCAACACAACTGCAGTTTACTACATTCGTAATTCCGCTCATTTTTTTTTACAAGCTTTTATTTAGCTTGCATGGTATGTTTAAAGTATGTTTGTTCGGGTGAAATCTTGCAACTCAATTTTGAAGCAGATATCGTCAACCGATTGAGCTTAAATTTTGCATACTTACTTAACTTTGATGACTATACATTAATATGGTACCATGGGGCTGATCTGATGATGGAGCCGGAAGGTGGCCATAGGAACTCGATAATAGAAAAAGCAATCCTACCGAGCTTGGGCTCTTTAGAATCGTCTCAGTAAGCATTTGATGGATATCCAAAGAAAAGTACAGTCGGCTATAAAAGCTTGCCACTAAAATGACATTTTTGACAGAAACTTATTTTACACAATAATAGCGTTTAATCTACCATTTGGTTTCATCTATAATGGTAAATGCTGTTATTCCTTCTTTACATAAACGACCTTCCGAAAATAGTAGATGAAACTTGCGTACTGTTTGCAGACGATATCTCTCTACTCACAGCATGTCAAAATAACACTAACTTAAACGCCACACTTCACTCCTTGTTAGATAAAATAACCAACTGGATGAACGACCTCCAGATAAATTACAATAAAACTGAATTAATGACATTTCACTCTCATCAAAAAGCCCCGCTAGATATAAAATTCACCTATAACAATATTCTGCTAGAAGTCGTAAATGAGTTCTCCTTACTAGGACTAGTTATAGATAAGCATATCAATTGGAAAGCCCACATAAAAAAAATATGAGCAAAATTATCGAGTTTCGCATATGCGCTACGTGAAATAAAAAAGACCACGAATATACAAACAGCGCTCGCCACATATTATGCCTATGCCAACTCATGGCTTACCTACGGTATAATTCTATGGGGAAACAGTACAGAGTTCTCCTCCATGTTTACCCAACAAAAGAAGTTAATAAGAATAATAGTCAATATAGGTAACACAAAAACATGCAAGCCACACTTCCAGCATCATAAAATTCTTACGTTGCCGTGTATCTATATTCTCGAAATGTGTAAATTCGTTAGACAACAAAATAATTTATTTAAGAAAAAACATGAATTTTCTACAACGCACATTCTGCGGCAAAGAAATAAAACCTTTCGGCGGCTAAGGACCACAATTAGAAATGACCACAATTACAAAATACCACTTCTTGAAATGTCCATTCTTAAAATGACCACTTCATGAAATGACCATTCTTAAAATGACCACTTCATGAAATGACAACTTCTATTTTATTTATCAAAATGTCGAGTCGTAGAAAAAGTATTGTATGTAACGTTGTATAAGTAGGTCAAAAACGCTCGTGGCATCTTTGTTACGATGTTCGCTACGCTCAAAAAAAAAGAAAACGAAAGTGGACGAAGCAGACGGTTTTCTATAGACGAACTGATGACTGAAATTAAACTTCTGAAGAAGCTAGTGAAAAACCCATTTCAAACGTGTAGATACGATAAACAACTTTTGTCACCGCGTGCGGCGCCTTAAAGTATTTAGTATATACATTACTCAGTTGAATTTTATTTAAAAAAAAAAAACAACAACGACAACAACTAATAAAAAAAAAAAAATAAGAGCGGAATTACGAATGTAGTAAACTGCGATTGCGTTGAACCCATATTGAGCAGAACCACGAATAGGTTGAATCCCGATTGCGTTAAAATAGCGGCTGTGTGGAATCACGAATGTAGTAAACTGCGGTTGTGTTCAACCCATATTGTGTAGAATCACGCATAGGTAGAATCGCGTTTGTGTCCTCGATCGCATAATCCGAATTACGATACCTACTACATACATACGGAGGTAATTATAGGTGTCATGTGTAAAAATAATAGTCGTCAAGCAAAATTTACAAAATTCTATTTTGTATTAAATAACTGAGACGGGTTGGAAGTACTGAGACAACTCATAAAATATCAACATAAAAGGACAATTTTTACACACCTCAAGCCATAACTTTCACTTATTCTTCGGAAGCGTAGCACCAACCCCATTTACCAACATTCTTTTTTTCACTTAAGCGAAATTTGCGGCCATTGTCATGTACAAAAAGGCGCTAAGAGTGGGTCTCGAAGTTTCTCGTAAGTTTAGGGTGAGTTAGCGAGTAGAATGCGAATTTTCATACGGCTGCGAGTGCTTAACGCGTTGGCTGTAATAAATGTTTGCGTTGAGTATGTCAACGAACGTCAGCCGTTGATGTGTTTGCCGCCGTAATAATGTTACTTACTTAGAATGCTTAGGTTTATTTAAGGTAGGTAGGTACCTCTGTGTATTTAAAATATATTCCCATACAATCCTATATACCATATTGACGACGCGGTTGGCGCAGTGGTTAAGCAACTGCCTACTGAGCCGACGGTCCCGGGTTCGAATCCCGGCAAGGGCAAATATTTGTGTGATGAACACGAATATTTGTGCCTGGGTCATGGATGTTCTATGTATTTAAGTATTTATTTATCTATATTAGTATGTATATCGTCGCTTAGTACTCATAACACAAGCCTTCTTGAGCTTAATTTGGGACTAGGTTGATTTGTGTGAGGTTGTCTGATATTTATTATTTATTTATTATTTATTAAGATATAAACGTGAACGTTTGTAGGAATGTATTTTCTAATTAAACGCAAAAACTGCGCAATATATTTCCATAGAACTTTTCAGTAATACAGCTATCAAAATAGGGAAGATATTCATTCATAAAAGGACTATACGCTGGAGAACCAACAGCAAAATCGTGTAAATTAGACGTTAGAAACCTCGAAAAAAGTTTGAACACAAAGAAAAAAAAAAGATAAATACGTGTGTTGTATGTTTAAGGTTATAGTTTGACAACGCGGATGGCGCAGTAGTAATGCAGCTGCCTACTGAGACCTGGGTTCGAATCCCGGCTGCGGAAAATATTTTAATTTGTTCTTGGGTGTTTTCCATGTATACCTATTTATACTTAAACACGTAGAAAACATCCATAACCCAGGATATATGTATATGTATATACATACGTCGTCTAGTGCCCATAACACAAACCTACTAGAGCTTACTGTGGGGCTAGATTCATTTGTTCGAGGTTGTCCGTTATCCACCCAATAACATTTTCATATGGTTCCGAGTCTCAAGAGTGCTTGACACGTTGACTGTAATAAATGTTTGCGATGAGTAGGTACGTTAATGCACATCAGCCTCTGTCTCTGTGCCCTTACCATGAGTTACAGTGACTTTACTCAATAGCGACAGCGTACGCAATTTGTATGGAGAATAAGTAGAATAACACAGCGCCCCTAGCGGTTACTTTGTAGAACTACAATTCTCCATACAAATCGTTCACGCTGTCGTGAGTACAGTTACTGTGAACTCATGGTAAGGGCACTGATGGGGCGCTGACGTTGTTTACTTTGCCAGATGAGTAACGTTGCTTAGTTTATTATATTCCATTTGGAGAACATTTTGGGGTCGATTGCAAAAAAATTGTACATAGTTAAGGGCTTTAATTAAAACAAAAATTAATTGATTCCTTTGTGTGACGAAAGTTACCCATAAGTACATTTTGTATGACTAACTTTCGTCACACAAAGGAAGTGATCGTATTTTATGTTAACTAAGCTTTTAACTATGTACAATTTTTTTTGCAATCGACCCTTTGGCGAGTACCTAATGCATACATTAAAATCACAAGATATCCGTGATGCTAAATGCGGCAGTGTTTTTGGTGGGGTTGATTTCATTGTCATAATCATAACATAATAATTTGTCCTAAAGTCGTTACCGTTATGTTAAATACCCATATTTGTCCCTTTCCAACTGTATCGATAGTCCTAAATTATTTAATTTCTCTTTCTTAGATACATTTACTTTACAGTTGTGTAAAGCTATTGGGCGCTGCTTGGTTTTAACTGCTGCGGGTTTTTTGTTCAGAATTTTAAATGTTGTTACGTGTAGGTATAAGAATATGAATGATTTATTTTGTAAGACATAGGTTGGTACATAGGTTTCTTATGAATTAATCAGGATCACTATGTTTTGCCGAAAGGCATACAAATTATGCACTTTCTAATTTTGTATGTCTTTATGGTTTTCGGCAAAACATAGTGTGCAATATAAAATATAAGTAGTCGAAATTCATTAGTTAGGTTTAAAAAATACAAGCTACTTATATCATTACTTAAAGCTACAATAATTTAAGTGACTTATTTGAATAGTTAGAAGTAGAACATATATACCTTTACATTTTAAGGAATTAGCAATTAGGCAAAGAGCCCCTGATAATATCTGGCATTGGGTAGATAAGTATGGGGGTTTACTCTGAAATTCGTATCGCACCGTGCCTTTCAATCCAATACATTTTAAAAAGAGAGTGAGAGAGATAGATAAAACAAATCGTGAATTTTGAACTTAATCAATTTTCACCTACAAGGTACATTTTACTCGACCCGATTTCCCGGGCCATATTCTTGAAAAAAATCTCGTCACTGGTAAGATAAGAAGGAAGAGGCCGCGAGGACGGATTCCTATGCGATGTTTCGACCAAAAATATCCAACAATCTCGATGTGAAAGTTCACGAAGCCCTACACGTCGCTATGGACAGAGACAGATGACGTGACATCGGTAAAACTAAAGTTATGAACAGATGTCACTCTCAGTGATGATGAAGACGACGCAAGGAATACAGCAGCAGTTGGGACTTGTAAACAAAATATAGGGGAGATCAATGACGTATTTGGCTGATGACCTAAAATAGTTACATTCGAAAGGATCCTTTCTTGATGTAAGTTAAGAAAGTTCGCCATAAAAGCCACGAAAATGTATTGTCCATTTTTCATTTTTGACACGACCTCAGAAAGGTTTCTTTGTTGATGATACAGATGATACTGATATTTTTATTTTACATATTATACGTTTGTGTCGAAATGTACGTTTTTTGCGACATAAACGGCCGTATCTTTTTTCACGTTAACCTAGATATTCTAGGTCCTAGAAGTTTGATTTTTTCACATCGATACCTCCGCGTTCTCGAAATAAAGGGTCTTGACAGACAGACAGACGGACGGACAACAAAGTGATCCTATAAGGGTTCCGTTTTTTCCGATTGAGGTACGGAACCCTAAATACAGCAAAATAAGGCGTAGAAATGTGGTAGAAACAGAACGTAACCATATACAAACTAGGAACTTCAAGTAAGTATCAAAATGTGTGAAACTTTTCAAACGTGATTATGACAAAAAATAAACAATGTTATTATTAAAAATTGAAATCAGGCGCCAATAATATGACCGTAAGTTCAAATCACGAATTATAATATTTTTAAAGCAAAAAGTGTTTCCGTAACTGCAAATATTGTCAACTTTTATTTTTCACAAATATAGTTTGTGGTTCGATTGACTAATCAATTAGTTAGAGTTTGTTACCCAAAAATTAAAAAAAATGGGCAAGTGCGAGTCCGACTCGCGCATGAAGGGTTCCGTACCATAATCTAACGTTATACTCGTAGACCCTGCACCAACTCAATGTTTCTGTTTAGCCCTATGGTTGACTGGTAGAGAATGCCTTGTGGCATTAAGTCCGCCATTTGTACTAGCTTGATCTGTGCAATAAAGTTTAAATAAATAAATAAATAAATAAATCTATAACAAGTTTGTTGTATGGGAGCCCCCCTTAAATATTTATTTTATTTAATTTTTAGTATTTGTTGTTATAGCGGCAATAGAAATACATCATCTGTGAAAATTTCAACTGTCTAGCTGTCACCGTTCTTGAGATACAGCTTGGTGACAGACGGACGGACGGACGGACAGCGAAGTCTCAGTAATAGGGTCCCGTTTTTACCCTTTGGGTACGGAACCCTAAAAATTACCTTCCTCACACAACAAAATGAAAAATGTTTTAAGCGCACTGCATCAGTCAGAGTTAGCGGATTACATTTTCATCTCCCGTGGACAATGAACTTAATAATGTCGCGAGCATTATTGTTTCTGTGTGGGAAATACGGTTAAATTAATGGCTTGTCTGAGTTTACCGGCAAAATAGCGACCTACGTGGGTGAAGACTAAAATGTTTCCATCTTAACTCAATGAAAATTTGTGTGAAAATTTCTGTTGTCTCACAACAATTAAACATCGAATAATGTGCCCTAAGATTATATTTTAAGGTTCCTTATTGTATCTTAATTTTTGTCGCACACCGGAACTTTTTCCAATCACTTTTTTTTCATTGTATGACTTTTTGATCCTTATCCATGTAGAATAGAATAGAATACTCTTTATTGCACACCTCAAGAAGAAAGAAATACAAATGACAATTAACATTACAATAGAGGCAAACAATAGGCGATCTTATCATGATCATGTACTTATGTCCTGTATAATATAACGAAGGGAACTTATTTGTATTAGCAATGCAACCACAATAGTAGGTTTAGACAGTAAACTACATAATTATATAAGTGTAGGTAAATATATGACTTGGCGAATGCGATGAAATTTTTATTTGATGAAAACTGGGACATCGTATTTGGTACGAAATAGATCCGTCGTCTCTAAAATAATCCGTCTCTAAAGTAATCTTCTGACACTCTCCGTCATACGTCAAATTTAACACATTCCTTATTTCATTTCATTATAATACCTATTTGAACTGACGTATCCTTACCAGCTCCTTATACTCAACCAGTATCTTTCCCACATAAATACATTCAATGTGCTTTACTTATTAATATTTATAACTATCAAGTATCTACTCAACCTATGCTAAAATTTCTGTCTACAACTCTACATACTTCAAACCTTCAAACGTTATTACCCTGAACACATACTGATACATCTTAGTACGCAAAGTTTTGATGCCAACATACATAATTATGTAAATTGAGTCCTTTATAATGAAAAAATCCGCTGGCATCACTCACGTTCAAAAAGAAGGTTAATTAGCATTTTAATAGCTGTAAGAGTACTGCAAAGATTCCTGTGACACTGTCCCTTGACCCTTTTTGTGATAAAAGCAAAATGGCGTAACCTTAGTACGAGCCCCCTCATAAATAATAAGGGCTCTCGTTATTATGACATGATTTTGAATTACCCGTAACGAATACCTACTTCCCTTTAAGAGGATATATTACTGCTTTTATTCCGGTACTATCAGTTTACGTTAAGATTGGACCTGGTAACTATGGCGTCGGATACAATTGAGGTCCAAAGTTAACGTAACCGGGTTATACAAATCGAGGTTTTCTCGTCTGGTTCCTCCATCAAAACTTATCAATCTTTACAAAATTTTAGGAACTGAATGGAAAGGAAGTGTTCTATATCGGACCGTTTCGATTTTTACGTAAGTAACTATAGAATTTGTGTAATAGGAGCCTGTTTGTGACGGAATTTTGTTCAAAAACTGACGCTTAATACACACATTTTACAATAATAAGTTCCAAAAATTTCGTAAAGATTGATAAGTTAGTTTTGGAGGAGGAAACAGACGAGAACTAAACTTCGATTTGTATGAAAAAATTAACAATGGTAATTCCTCTTAATTGCTTCCGTAATAAGATTCCTACTTATTGGTTTTTATGGTAAAAATATTGCACATTCCTAAGTATGTAGTTTTAAAGGCGCAGATTTATCTGGTGCGTGGTAGTGCCCCGCCATGTTGCGTAAAAGGTAAAAAAGACAAACGAGAAAAAGAAAAAGTATGTCATTCATCTTTTGGATTATCACGAAGAGGATGTAAAGCACACATTAAAGCGAAAATAGTGTATTGTAAAGTGTTTCAAGCTTGCTTAAGAAATGGCAAAAAACTCAATGACGACGATGAAGTGTAAAACTCGGGGGTTCTTTTAAAGTTCGCAAAATTTGCCTCTCAAGTTTTAGCTAATGGAGGGCACTATAATATGGTAGGTTATATAATTATGAAAATGTATATGGGTGAAGAAAATGTACATTTGGGTACTTAATTCCTAAGAATATATTTTTTTACCTTACGTATGCAGGACTGCAATGCCGCTAAGCGGAATTCGGGCTAATGGTATTTTTTAAGTAGTTTTCTTCGTAAATCGAATTTTAACGACTATAAGAATAATAAAATACTGCTTTAGAATGTGCTAAGGAGACCTATTCATATTACAGGTACTTATGTTAATAAAATTTTTCACTATATTAAACTTGCAAATTTTTCTTAGAAATATATTTTCAATTTAAATAAAACAGTTCATACGGGTTATACCGCGTATATTCATTTTTAACCTCCCTTGAATATATTATGCGATATTTATAATATTTATAATTTATAATCCGTTTGAATTGTTTTATTTAATGTGTTACAATCACCGAAACCCAAACGAATATTAATGTATTTTCAATATATTTTGCAAGCCACGTTTACAACCACGCAAAACTTCAAATTCAAATCGCATGTTAGATTTATAACTAGTTGCTGTGACAGACAGGCAAACACTAAACAGACTCGCACTATAAGGTTTCCCTTGCATCGTTTTTGGTATAGAACCCTAAACCTTTCTCCTTTTTTGGTACAGAACCCTAAAAACACTAATAAAGATTTCAATGAAGAATGGAGACGACAAATTATTTCAGATATTATTATTAAGATCAAAATGAAAGAAGCTACCTTGCGTAGTAGTTCTTCTTGAGTATATTAAGACAAAACTGGAGCGATTATTTTATAAATTTTAACATACATTTAAGTACAATTAGTACAAAAAATGTTTAAACGAATACCTCATTCCGAGCGGTCGTGATTTAGTATAGTGAGCTAGGGGAAAGACTGACAACGTCCAAAGTCGTACAACAAAAAGTTATTAACTTTTACGAGTGAATCCTCTCCCTAACATAATTTGAAGGTAGGTACGGTGCACCTCGCCCTTCTATAAAAATAAATAGCTACATTTGCAGTCACCTTTCTTTTTTTATTTCATTACATTTTCCTTCTTGTATTAAGACTTTTTACTCATCTGTAGGGTAGGTTACTTGGATCTAAATAGATTAACATTGACAAAGTCCTCATTTAAAACCCAACAGTACATCATCATCATCATCATATCAGCCAATAGACGTCCACTCGGTCTTGCGCTGCTCTCATCGAATGTCTGCCCGTAATCCTAACCAGGTCGTCGGTCCACACTGTGGGGGGCCTTTCCACGCTCGTCTTCCGATCCGCGGTCGCCACTCAAGAACCTTTTTGCCCCAACGGACATCGGTTCTACGAGCAACGCGCCCCGCCCACTGTCACTTAAGTTTGGCGGATGCCTAAGCTATATCTACAACCTTGGTTCTCTTGTGTACACAGCACATAGCTGCAGTAGATATAATGATATTGGAGATATTTCCGACAAATATATTGAATGATACCCAACGATAAGGTCTGTCGAGACAAGCCTTTAGGCGAGGCAGGTCGTTTTAGTGGAAAGTCAATGTAGTGAAACGTCATGTTAGTTTTACGTCTATTTCGAAGGACTTCTTTTTCTGGGATAGTCATCCTTCTAAATGGGTTACGTCAGTTATATGTAACACCATTATCATACTTTTGCTAACTAACTATACCTAGTTGGATGGTTAAGACTTGTAAGATGGCGTTAGAAGTATAACAATAGTACTTTTGGATATTTCGAATATTTCGATATGGCAGATGTGGTTGTCCCGCTGCCGCACTTTTCTCGACTGACGTAATATGTCCGAAGTATAGATTGGAAATAAAGACGGTAGTAACACTCTTAGAGCCTGAACACACTGGCGTTTTGGGAGCGAGTTGAAAGCGAGGCGAGGGCGTAGCGAATTCGCCTCGAGTTGTTCGCCCCAGCCAACTCGTCGCTGCGCGCTCTTGGCGAACTCATTGAGAGCTTACGGCGAAGTCGCTTGAGGAGATGAAATGAAACGATATGATACAATTTATTCAGTGGGTCGGCCACAAGGGCACTTTTGCAAGTCAGAATGTAAATCTACCGGCATTTCCCAAGAGGAGACCGCTGTTGAGAAGAAAGCCGTAAGAAACTTAACAACAAGTAGATTTTCGGATATAATACTTAGAGCAATCAATTACGTTTATGTCATAACTAATTACATTAGTTGGGTTGCCCGTTCGCCTCGTTTTCAACTCGCCCGCAAATCACCAGTGTACCTTACCTACCTTCTAAAAAAGGCTCCTAATTTGAGCCTTGACATGACTTAAACGGCGCGCTAATGCATCAATCTAGGCTGAATTCAACGGCAAGTACCGATTATCGAATATTTGCTTCCAACGGATCCTTCAGCTATCGAAACATGTGACCAAATGGAAACTCGATAGTGAGAAAAAACATATTTTTCGTCACGTGGAAAGCAATGCGCTTTTTCAACCTCTCAGAAAAAAGAAATGAAATGAAATGAAATGAGATAATTTATTCAGTAAGTAGGCCACAGGGGCACTTTTACAAGTCAGATTGTGAATCTACCGGCATTTCGCAAGAGGAGACCGCTGTTGAGAAGAAAGCCGAAAGAAACTCAACAGTAAGTCATTTTTTCGTAAATAATACTTAAAACAATTACAATGATTACATTTGTGTTATAACTAATTACACTGGTACACGTAAAGGAGATGTATAGATACTCCAAATCAATGTTAAGTAGGAACATTAAAATAAAATTTTAACGTTAAATTCATAATATTAAATATACCCAGAGATGTATAAAGTCTCTGGGTGTCACAACATGCGATAAAATAATAATTACTTAATTAATTTAATTCCACAGAGATATATAAGGTCTCTAGGCGTCAACATGAATAATTTACAATAGAAAATAATTATTAAACCTAAATTTCTTAGAGATGTATATGGTCTCTAGGCGTCATAACATGCAATAAAATATTTTAAAATTATATAATTTCCTCAGAGATGTATAAAGTCTCTGAGTGTCATACTACACTAAGCTGTTTCTTAGAGATGTATAGTCTCTAAGAGTTCAAAAGGTAAAAATCAACATAGAATAACTTCAATCGAGTACAGGATGAAGTTTCTCACGTTTACTTAATTTAACACTAGTATGCGGTTGCTACATATTTAATTTGGCCCTTGCTAGCATGAACAGACCGGACCCCACAAACGGCACCCGTTCACGAGTATGACGCATATCTCAGCAAAGTGTGTTCCCATTTTTATCACTTACCGTCAATATAAATTTTGGTGACATTGTAATTTTAAGTAAATGCCTACGTATATATTATTATTTTATTAAATATGGTAAAACGATTCAGTCCCTGTCGCACGTTTGTTTAAAAATTGACAGATGTCTAACGGGCCAAATTCGACTCGTAATGACATTGAGCGATATACAGGGTGTGGCCTGTAATAGGAGCAATAAATTTAAATATTGATTCTACTCTTCAAAGAGAACAACATTTGTTCAGCAACTATAAAAAAGTCAGTTTTCAGAATTTTATTATTTCAAACAAATTAAATAGTATTTTCAATGTACGTCGTCCAACGTTGACATCCCCTGAGCATTGCCATGGCTGTCACTCTACTAATATCGGACATTTCGCAATACATTACTTCTTTGATTAAAGTTCTGCAAAACATCATTTAATACACGTTACTTTCAGAAGTTGCTTAACAAATGTTGTTTAGATTAAAGGGAAGAATCTATGTTTTAATTTATTGCTCCTGTTACAGGCCACACCCGATATACACGTAGGTAATATCTCGGCCATAATGTCTTTACTTCATTAGCAACATAGAATCCAGCACCGCACTTGCTTTCGTCATTGTTACTCAAAATAGGTAAGTATCTAAATAATCGGGATTTCTGGAGAGTAAACATATAGGGAAAATCAGAGGTCGTATCAAATCAATAAATATTGATGCATTGCAGAATCTACATACAATACCTGCGTATTAAGCAATACCTATACAATATAAGCAATACCTGCGTATTGTAGATGTAGATTCTGCAATGCATCAATATTTAAGGGTATTGCTTATTTATTTGGTCAATAACTCCTAATAACAGTCGGTGTTACTAATTATTTACCATTTTCAATCGACTTCAAAGAAGAAGAGCTTCCCTAGTAATTTTTAGGGTTCCGTACCCAAAGGGTAAAACGGGACCCTATTACTGAGACTTCGCTGTGCGTCCGTCCGTCCGTCTGTTTTACCAGGCTGTATCTCAAGAACGGTGATAGCTAGACAGTTGAAATTTTTACAGATGATGTATTTCTATTGCCGCTATAACAATAAATACTAAAAATAAAATTAAATAAATATTAAAGGGGGGCTCCCATAGAACAAACTTGTCATAGATTACCTATGCTACGGAACCCTTCATGCGCGAGTCGGACGTCGGACTCGCACTTGCCCAATTTTTCTTTTTTCTTTTGATAACTCTGGACCAATTTTGGAAACTCTTTTATTTTTAACTTCCCAAATGGTCCCTTTTTGTTATTAAACTTACAAAGCTTTAGATTTCACAAAAGCTGTAAAATAATACCATTCCTGTGTCGCTGCGAATGAGTAATAAAACGTGGAGCTCTCACTCGTAATATGGGACCCTTTTAATATTTATATGGAGAAACTTTGTAAGTACATAAAAACTTTCGTGTTGTCAACGGATTAAATACCTGCTGTGTATGAAATATTTCCAGCCATCAGTAGAGACAAACTTTAGGTTGACTTTGTATTGGCTAGCATTCTTAATCTCGTTTAACTAGACGGGACTGTAAAATTTAATGAAATCGTAAAATGTCAAAGTAAGCTATTTTTTATTTTGTTGTGCACCCCATTTTTTTTTTAGGTATTTTCTTTTAGAATCACGAGCTCTTTCGATCTAATTAGGAGAAGAAAAATTGTCCCAAAATGTTCAAATTCAATATTTTTCATTATATAGTAGGTTTTATGGAAATGGTAACGGAATGGAACGTAAAAATATTAAGACACATTTTTTCTAACTTTTTTTTTTGTTTTTACTTTATCGTCCCCCATATCTTTTACATTTTGATTTTTTTTGGTAAAAACGAAAAAATCTATATAGGTGCGGTATTTACCTGAGAATTGGTTGAGAAATGCGAGAACAGTCGGAAATCTGGACCACTTGACACCCTGGACAACCTGACATCTGTACATCCAAACATCCGGACATACGAAAGAATTTCTGGCCAAGCTGAAACGAAGACGCCTCGCTCGCTCGGTCAATAAACGCGAACAAGAGTCTTGCATTCTATCTAAGTAGTGGATAAGTTTACAGGTTTGCCAAACAAGAGTCTGGAATCTGAATCGAACACGAACTTGGTGTATTTCATTTACATTTGGTGATGTCGATATAGTCCAATAGCCAAAGGTCTTGCTATTATTGGCTAGGTTACGACGTGTGTGTTCCTAAGTAGGAGATATTGCCGTCACAATAATGACAATACTAATATTGTAGCGTGAAGAAATGTCCAGTCCAGGTGGTACAGCCGCTTCAGAGGGGTTACTCTGAAGTTCGAAATTCGATCTTCTTAATGTGGAAATCCCCTTGATTACGTACATACGTTTCATCGATTGTTTCGTCATCATCGTATCAATTTTTGCTCTTGAAGTCATACATTTTTCATAATTCTTGGTAAGTAGGTACAATGTACATATCACTACATAGGTATAAAACAGAGTCGCTTCCTGCTGTCTGTCTGCCTCTGTCTGTCCTTAGGTATGCTTAGATCCTTAAAAGTACGCAACGGATTTAGATACGGTTTTTTTTAATAGATAGAGTGATTCAAGAGGAAGGTTTATATGCATAATACATGCATAATTTATTGCACCCGTGCGAAGCCGAGGCGGGTCGCTAGTATCTTATAAAAGACCCGACACCATTTTCTAGTCCTATGGTTGACTGGTATAGAATGCCCTGAGGCATTCAGTCCGATATTTGTACTTATAATAATAATAATAATAATGTGTGCGTCCCATGACACAAGCAGAGGGAGCATCCGCATGGTGTACCCCTTACATTTCATTAAATTGTCGAAAGGGCCTCTGCTCGTTGGCTTCGGCTCCGTGCACGCCTCCCAAAGGTCCGGGACACCATTGTCCCGTGAAAGGGTGCGACATACATAATAATAATAATAATAATAATAATAACTTTATTCACCAAAACAACTAAGTACATGAAATCACAAAAAAGTTGATAACAGACACTTTCCTTGCAATTCTAAGTTGCTAGGTACATAAGTTTTGCAAACAATGATGTCCTATTACTTCCCGTACTAGTTAAAACTGTATCACGGTGAAGTAAGAGTTGTCGTCGGTCACATTGGTACTTATATATAACATTATTTGTAAGTGAGTGAGGTTAAATGTGTATCAACAAATTAACACAGGCAGTATAAAATATAGTGAATAAACAAAGTATAAAAGTAAGTTAAATTACATTTCCAGTGATCACGCTGTTTAAAACTCGGTTGAGAAGACTAAAGTTTACATGTATAATTATGTTTGTTAGTAACTTATGCCAAAGTGACACCATTTGAGCCCAGTGGTCAGACAGAGTCTAGTTACTTAGCTTAATGCGTATTCGTAAGTAAGTATAATATGCAGATAACTAGTGGAGATGAATTTCTTTCTTGTTAATAATAAAATAGTTTAAAATAAAAATAGAAAACTTAAGTTATAGCTTATTCGATAGTGCCACTATAGATTTAAGTGTGTACCTATGTGTGTGAATGTGTGTGTATATGTATGGTTGTGAGTATTCATATACTTAGAATGTGAATGTGTTTGGCCATTTATTTGATAAGGTTTTCAGTGTCCTCATAGCTAAGTGAATTAAGAAAAACGTCCAATATTCGTTTACATTGATATAGGTTTAAGTCACGTAATTTTATGTGTTTACTTATACGATTGTACACAAGAGGTCCAAGGTAATTATGGAACTTGCGGGAGAAGGCCAACCTGGATGTAGGGACTGAATAGACTAGATCAATTCGACGGCGTGTAGCACAATGGTCTGGCTGCTTTTGATGCTGTACTAATACTAATATTAGACTTTTGATAAAAAGCTGCCTCACAGTAAGCACTGAAGTGTCTTTGTATAGTGTTTGGGTTGGATACCTAAAGTTTTTAAAAGACATAACTTTGAGAACAGCGCGTTGTGCACGTTCAAGAGGTAGCAATATAGTTTTAGCAGCGCCTCCCCATACAGTGATGCAGTAAGCTGTTATTGATTGACAGAGCGCGCGATATATTGTAGTTATCAGCTTTCTGTCACATACATGTCTGATATTTTTGAATATATAAATTAATTTTCTTACTCTGGTGGTTAAATTGGCGATATGTCTATTCCAATTAAGGTTCTTATCCAGCTCAATCCCTAGATATCTGGTAGATTCAGTACTTTCAATTTGAGGACATGTGCAATCCTTTAACATAGCGCAAGAGTGCGCTTTTATTAAAAGAGTACCGGGAGATGGTTGGGTATTATTGCGTAGACTAAAAGTTATATACTTTGTCTTCGAAGAGTTCAACGTAAGGAGATTATAATCTAACCATTTAGTTACTTCATCAAACCCATCCTGAGCCGTTTTAGCTAGTTGGTTCCACGTATTATCCTGAAAGAGTAGCACCGTGTCGTCAGCAAATGTAGTAATTTGGGCACTGTTTAAAGTAAGACGACACAGGTCATTGATGTATATCAAGAACAGGGTAGGTCCGAGGACGCTACCTTGTGGAACCCCGTATACTACATCCTCTTCATCGCTAAGATAATCACCAATTCTTACAGACTGTTTTCTATTCGATAGGTAGTCAGTTAGGAGTAGGAGAGGTGTTCCCCGTATACCTATATTCTCTAACTTCCTGACAAGGATGGGAACAGAGACTGTATCGAAGGCCTTTTTTAGATCGAGAAAAATACCTATTACTTTTTTGTTCTTGTTAATTTTGTCTACGATATAAGAAGTAACTGTTTTAACAGCATCTTCAGTAGATCTGCGTTCTTGGAAGCCAGTTTTGTGGAATAAAGTTTAAATAAAAAATAATATCTTATTTAAATATTTTGACAAAATCCAAAAATAATCTTCGTTGACTGGATTATTTTGCTAAGTCACGTGTCACGTTCAGTTCAAATAAACTTCGTGACGTATATGGAACTACCAATCTACCTGCAACGTAAGTTACTAAGGGCTGCTCTTACAAGCTTTTAAAAAAACAGACCTTCTGTAATGCATCATGGCCAAGTTGTAGCAAAATTCAAGTGAGATGATTTGTTATTATTATTGGTATTCAGGATTAACAACAGCTGTAAATATACATATGACATAAATTTAGTTACATAAAAGAGGGCCAATAACAGTTATCCATCGGTTGCGTGGTAAGATTTTAAAATAAGTAGAATCAGAATATGTTTTTTTATTATTATTGGTATTCAGGATTAACAACAGCTGTAAATATACATAGGTATGACATAAATTTAGTTAAATAAAAGAGGGCCAATAACAGTTATCCATTGGTTGCGTGGTAAGATTTTAAAATAAGTAGAATCAGACACAGTCAACTTGTCCGTTCCAAACAGCTGTTCGACATTGTTGCGACTAAAGTAGGCACCTATCACACCAAAACATAATATAATCAATGGATATATATATTTTTTATCTTAATCTGGATGTAAAATTCAGTCTGCCTTTATAGTTGTACCAATATCTCCACGTGCTAATTATAAGACTGACTTGATTTCCTCGGTACGGTATGATTTTTCCAAAGTTTTAAACTTCCTAACCTATCCCTGAGCTGTCTCATTAAAACAAAACTAACTCGCATAAATAAGAAAATTGCATTCGTATAATTTCCATTCGGACTTGAACTCAGTGGAAAATGTGGCGAAGCGAGGAAAGTTCAGCAATAATAACAGGACGTAAATCTCTTAGTTCTTTGAAAACGCAGTAAAATCTTGGTTTCGCAAGTAATAAAGCTTGGGGCATAGCGCAAATTGTTTCACTTTAGAGTCAGCGTTCGGAAAATTGAAGGAGCGATCATTTCAATAAAGGCATTGGCCTGAACTGAACACACGCTTGTCGAGCCAGCAATGCATACTCAAAATATTGTGAAATCGGTGCCAAGCCTCACGTAAACTTTTTTATCGAACAATAATACTCGTAAATACCAAAATAGTAATTATTAAAGGTTTCATGCGTGGCATATGTTTTTATTGTAATATTTGAGAATTGAGTCGTTTGGCACCGACTTCAAAAGGTGATTCAAATGTTATCTGTACATGAACGGGTTATTTTTGGCTTTTCAGTTTGTTTTGATGTCGGTTCATTTTTTTCAATAACTCTCAATCTTTTATTTTATTTTAATTCACCTTTCATGAAATGAGTAGTTTGCACATGTAACGTCTATATTTACTTGAAGGAAAATTATGTTTTTCTGAGGCTACCTGTGAAAACGGAAGCTGTAACAAACTTAAAGTTAACAAAATTCCTTTATTAGGAAGTATCCCAAAAAGGTAGATTACGTTTGAGAATCGACCAATCACATTTACTAGCGAGTGGAGAGTTTATTTAATTTGCTAGTTCAATTTTGTCAATGGACTCGTATGTATTCACAGATCAGAGTTCGGTCCAATTAAATTTACCTACCTCACTGGCCGTTCGCAGAATTATGGTACTTCAAAGTTCGTAATTCGTAGTTGGTGTATTTTGCTGTTACACTCGCTCTAAATTTACGCAATATTTGAATGAACGCGAGAGTACGAAAATACCAAATTCATTCGAACTGCGGAGTATCTCCGTTATAAGTTTAGTCATTTTAGAAAATAAAAGTTACATTAGCAACAGCTGGTGTGATGTTCATGAAATTTTAATCGCTTCTTTTGACCTTAAGTGTATACCTAGAGAGAACACCACGGAGAGGACATCGAGATACGTAAATTAGGACATTTTGGACCCTTCCCACGTAGCCCACAGGCTGCAGGTATAAGTTCTTATAATGTCCTGTAAGAACTTATATAGCCCTTATATACCTACGACTTATTTCAGCTGTGTAAGGGCATAAAGTCCTAGAATAGCATGTGTGGTATTTGGGTTGTGATACTACGGTACCGGTCTGTGGACTGTTATTTTCCCAAAACCACCACTCTGTCTGGAGACAGAAATTTCTCAGTTTTTATATGAGATCCCTTGTGCTGTATTGGAGACCAAGACTCACTTTGAGTCACTGCGTTAAAAGAGTACCTAAGTAAGTAAGAAGGCTTGTGCCGTTTTTAGCTGGAACTGTTTTGTTTGTACCGCAGCATGCAATTTTCAAAATAGTCCTGTGTCCGTGAACGCGTTAAAGACTTAGAGTGATAAATATTGACGAACTAAATTTTAGACGTTTAGGGTAAACGATAGAGTAGATCTTTGATCCTGCACCGACTACCTACTTTTGTTTAACCCAGTGGTTGACTGGTAGAGAATACCTATTGGCATTAAGTCCACCACTTGTACTCTTTTTGTATTGTGCAATAAAGTTTAAATAAATAAATACATAGAGTAGTTAGACAGGAAAGATGTATCGCCAACAGGATAAAACAAGTCTTAACAACGTTGGGATCAGTTAGTTTCTTTCGTTACCGTCTGAGATCACGGACAAATCCAAACAGATGGTCTTCTTGTTACTGCCAGTTGTGTAAGTAAGTAGTTATACATTTAAGAAAAACCGTTATCGGACAAGATATTAGACCCTGTACCAGACGGAGATTTCCCTATACAATACAATGAAATACAACGATTCTTTATTGCACACTAACATGTCACTTTTATCAATCCAAATCTTAATTAAACAATGATAGACAATAGGAGGTCATATCGCTAAAGAGGGATTGCTTTTAGGCGACCTTATTGTAGAGGAAAAACCAAAAAATAAACAAAAAAGACTATAAATTAAAAAATCTGTGACATAAATAACATGCAAACTACCTATACGATTATTGTATGAAGCGGTTTACACTCACGTAAAATTGTCAGGAACGGCCCGACATGTTTCGAACTCGTACAGAGCTCTTCATCAGGGACTGCTATCCGTAAAGCGGCGTGGTGACTTCGTCACAAACTATGAGATAATAGAATACACATACATAAATTAATATATTTAGGTATAAATATACAAAAAGAAGAAGTATACTTATTTACATATGTATATAATTGAAACATTATTTATTTTTTTATTTAGATTCACGAACAAATATTAAGATTTTATTAGACTTTCCACCTGACCAGTGGGGTAAGAGAAAAACGTATAGGGTTGCATTTCCAAAAAAATATATAGTAAAATGGGCTTTTGCGAATATCAAGAGACAAAATTATTTAGCGTTTATTCTTTGGTATTATTTTTAGAACCGTAACTTTTTTATGACATGTTTTGAACCTGTATCAGGGATGTTTGTTGTTGGCTATCAGGGACTATGTGTGGGAGCATAAACCCACTAACGGAAATGCCCCGCGCTCTATTATAGGACTAAAACGACATCCTGTGCAAGCTAGTTTGTAGACCAACAATATAATTAGCAGTAACGTACGAGTTATGCATAAAACGTAACAGTAACACGCAGACGATGGAAAATTACGAGATAGTTAGATGTGCAAAAGTTCGGAAATACTTAAGACGAGAGGAACAAAACTTTCATCTGAACTTACCCTGCGGTTTTAATGGAAATAAATTGAATTAGAAGCGCCAATTTAGATAAAAATTATATGAAATCGAAACTTTTAGGTAAGTTATTTGTCTATTTTTTCAGAGCCATGTTTTTTTTCACGATAAACAATTACTATCAAATAAAATATTTACCTCTATGATTTTCTCCGAGCTTTCAGTAACATATTAGGGAGCATTCTTACTGCGAGCATTCGCCAGTAATGTCAGGTCATTTTTTGTTACATTACAGTTAGTTAGTTAGTTAGTTGCGCTGGGCATTTTCCGCAAGTCGACATCCAACGTGCCTATTTTGCGTGAAAAGGGGGTAGCGCTACTCCAACCACCCCAGCTCCTCCACGAACCTAAGCAAAGCCTTGATGTTGCTTATGGCTTCGTGTACAACTTACAGACAAATGTAACAAAAACTGAATGAATGGTCGCAGGCTCCTTTACATCTATTGTGACGAAAGACGTTCACTGCTTGAAAAAGGTCTCAAGTTTTATAAACAATAAAATATATTCAGTGTCAACGTATGTCTAAGCTCTATAAAATAACCATAGAAAACCCCTGCGCTGCGCATAATGTATTTACTTGTATAGATGTAGATAAAAATAAAATAGCCAAGCTAAAGCACTTTTCACTTAAAGTTCCGGAAAACAGAAGATTAACTGGAACTAAAAGTGAATAAATTTACCAGTATCAAACGCAGTTGCATTAACTGCAGTAAATCGTGACTTCTTCGAGTGTAAACTACACTGTAGACATTTTCTTTAAAGTACTGAAGATTTAGCTCACGAAACACAATGAAGGAACAACCAAGCTTAATGGATTGATAGTGCATTAAGGTATAGATACTTTTAAGTTTAGAATTAGATTTAAACTGAATGTGAAGTAGTTGTGAAGTGAATGCATTATTAAATAGTTAACTTACAAATGAATCGCTATCTTGTGGGAGAGTGTGTGCTGGGTAGCCAGAGCATGATTTGTCCAATCATTCTAAATCACTGTAATGGTAAATTAATAAATAAATAATATTAGTAAGAATAGCCACCCATCAATCCTAAAAAGTAACAACTTTTTCTGTAGGTAAAAAATAAAAATAGACGAAAATGATTTTCCGCCATATACGGGCATCGCAGCGGTAACCTAACCCTGATGATATTTTTCTTCGAGCTGCCGTGCTCCTAGGTAATATAAATTGCAATTACTAAGCTACTTTTACTGTTCATTATAATTTTCCTCAAATACCTGCTTCTATTAGACTACGTACCAGGCTCCACCTTCCACTTTTATTCGGATAAAATAGGCGTACGTGCATCGGCATACAGGCCTTTGTCGTGGTGCCACACCCTACGACTAATTGGGCCGCATTTTACACAAAATACCAATAAAATACAGTTCCGGAGTAGAGGACTTTATGCATTATTTTATTATTTTCCGAAATGTGCCTACTCAATTACTTTACCATACATTTTTGATACAATAATCGCTCGATAGTAGGTATGCTTAAAACATGTCATAAAACTTATTTCACTTCAACACATTTGGTTCCCTTTTGAAACTGACTCAGATTGATTGCACTTACCAAAACCTCATATCATAAGTTTCATTTGACGTATAAATATGAGTGGTCATTCGCAAAACGTTTCAACCAGAATCCATTTTGTCGACGTCATACTACGTGATCGATTCGACGAATCGGCTTTTGATATGAGGTTTCGAATTTTTTTTTTACGTTAGACTGTAATCTGACCGGTAATTTTCCTAATATTATCTAGAAACAAAGATACTAGAAGGTACCCACAACTCATTCCGTGCAAAACTTTTTTAACTAGGTTGTTTGGATGACCAGTTATCGCTTCACTTAATTTGTTTAATATATATAAAAAAAAATGTTGTCCTTTGACGGCAAAGGACAACGTTTTTTTTTTCAATAGAAGGCGCGCGCCCGGACCCATACCAATTTTGCATTGCACTGGCTAAGCTATTAGCTAAGGCTGAGAGGAGCGGACCGGGCTTGACCAATAGGGAGTGCGTGAAATTTTGTTCCTAGATATAAAATCCTATTCAGGTAAATAGAAGAGATTGGCGCGTAATTTTTTGAAAGTATATAGTACCTACTATTCATCCTTATATCAGCAACTATCATCAACGGTGTTTCGTTAGTACCCTAGTCCCCGACGAAACTTTTCTGCCATTTCAAAACAATTTTGTGAGGTCTACAGTTCACAGAGCCCCTAATACTACGAATAGAATAGGTATACTGCAACAAAACAACATAAAATATTAATTTATGAAACATGTACCTATTGTAATATTTAATTTTTTAATGTGGGTAAGTACACATTAATAAATAAATAATAAATACACACCACAATTTTTATATTAAACCATTGATACAAATATCTGACCGGCAATCCGTACCGGGTTCGATTCCCGGTCCCTCCACCAGGTACCTTTTAAATTTTTCTTCGAGCTTTGATCATTGTATGAAAGGTTTAATATAGAAACTGTGATGTGTACCCACATTAAAAATGATACATTACATGTTTCATGAATGTATAAAGTAACATCGCCCTCTCTCGCTTGCTCGTTCACTGCTGTAAAGTAGTGCGGTAAGATGTGAATATTAACGTATTCACATACAAGTCGCTAATGTGTAAAGCCTTTCAAATAAACAATGCAAAGATCGACACACAAAGCCTAAGGAAAAAATCGACAGTAACACGCTGGACCGGCAAACTTGAGGTACCGGGTTCGATTCCCAGTCTCTTCCACCAGGTTACTCATTTCAATTTTTATTTGAGCTTTGATCTTTGTATCAATGGTTTAATTTAATATATTGTTTTTACTTTACATACATAATATAAGACGCATATATACCACAAATTCGAAACAAAAACCAAACAACGTTGTTCATGACTGTCGAGACTCCGAGAACTACAAAATACGTTAAAAACGTGGCCGGTTTTAAGCCTTTGCTTAAAATTAACGAACTTAAATACACAACGCAAATGAACGTAAGTTCATTATCTGTAATGCTGAAACGCGAAGTAAAAATCCTTTTAAATTTACAGCCGGTTAGTTAGGCCGTGCGAGCTCATTACGAAAACATTTCAAAGCTTATCTCAGGGGCTACATTCGCGCGCCTTTAATGACATTTGTTCGAGATGTCGCTACTTTATCTAATTAAGCGATGGTCTCTTCTATACTTACTATTATTAAATTCTAAAATTGAGGGGTAATTATTTCAAGAAAACTCTTAAAAGCACGATGCGGGATTTGTAATATCAGCTACATAATACATACTCATCACGCCAAAACGGTTGCACGGATTTTAACCAAATTTGATACGGGGATAGCGGGACATTCAAAGATGGATTATGGGTTACTTTTTATCCGATTATGCGGTTGGAGTTGTGGGCACGTTTTAGTTTCGATGTAATGTACACTAACAATTATTTGTAGTTGATTAGGTCTAGATTTGAATTCAATCAATTAATGTTAGTGATGTTAATAATATACGTAATAAGTAGTTGTTATTGTTACCATTGCAGTGCGTATCGAATCAATTCGTAAGAAAAATAAAGATTTTATTTTTAACAAATAAAATTTCGGTTACTGCCATTAATTAAAAACCTCTTCGAATAAAACACATATGCTGTAGGTAATCTATTTTGAACAACATATAATTTTAATCGCTAAAGAGGTAATTACAACTATATCTTATTTTACAATATCTCTTTTATAGTATCAAAGGCAAAAATGGGAATATACAGATTAAAGTTATTGAATTACCATATAAATATCATTTCATGACATGGCCGTCCACATGCATCCGGAACGATGGGCCAGACTACTCACCGAATGGATACCGCAATGCTACCGGAGCAGAGGCAGACCGAAAATAAGATGGCGATGGCGGGATGGCTTGAATGCATTCAGTAACGAGTGGAGGGTACATGCATCTAATAGAGACGAGTGGCGTAAGAGAGGCGAGGCCTTTCTCCAGCAGTGGGACACATTATTTAAATATAGGCTAGAATAAAAAAATATATAAATACATATCAAATGTAGTGATAAGCCCCAGATATTGCTAAATAAGCGTTATCGCAAGTTTCTCGCCGAATTCGGCCCCGCCGTTACTATTTTAGTAGGAAAGTGGGATGAAGCGGAGGCGAAATGAATAGGTACGAATATTTCATAAAACGTTTTCGGGAATGTTTTGATGGTAAATAACGTTAAAAATAATATTGGACTGTCAATGCATTGAAGCTTAGGTACTTCCCAGCGGGCTTCTGAAGCTATATTTGATTAATTCACGATTGGGTTCGTTTTTTGAGTAAGTTTTACATTTGACTAGAAATATCTGATAAATATTCTTTGCTTTTATATTTTGGGGTATAGGGTACGGTTGCTCAAGTCGTACCACTTAAGGAAATAATGCTGTAATATTAATGTCATACAATTAAAACAAAATATTTGCTATGTATGGAACCTTTATTTAGTTACCTTTTAATCAACAATCATAGAAATATAGATATTTTAACGATTAAGGCACCTAGTCGCCTAATTCGTACCACCTATAGCCTAAGTCGTACTTAGAATAAGACTTCAGTGAAGACATTATAAACTATAGGTATAGAAAACGTTCAGGTAATAACAAGAGATCACATTACAAAAAACAAAAATTACAAACAATTCAGTCTGAATCTCTCAGATCAACTTAAAATGTGTTTCTTTGGTTAATAGTCACAAAAATCAGTCATAGTGATCTACAAACTAAACTAAACATAAATTAAAATTACATTCTCTTAAACATAAAATATGAGCTTAGGAAATTATTGTGGTTGAACACAGATATCACAAAAAATCTTTTTACTTTGCTTTCGACACCAGCACATACATAGGTAATGTATGGGTACATTACCTATACACCTTTACATTTCATACATTGAATCATGTTTTCTTGTCGATCTTCCTTACATAGTTCCGATGTTTCTCTAATGCTTCGTTCATATCTTCCTGCTTCCAACTATAATACTTTATCTTTTCCATATTTACTGGCTGTTAAAAAAAACAAGTAAATTAAAGACAACATTATCTGAATACCTAAGTCGTAGGTACCGGTTAGCGTTGAAAATTTCCGGGAAAAATCCCGTTTCTTTCCAAACGGCTCGTTTTTTTCGGATTTTTACGGAAAAAAATCATGAAGTTTTCCGCATCAATTTTTCCGAATAAAACGAAAAAAACGATTTAATCAGGTTTCAATCGGTTATTTTTCTTAATACTGATGGGTAAGTGAATGATTATAGACTTACTTTGCCATTGACATCGGTGTCAGATCAGTTCAGTTATTACGCTTATCAGTCGGATTAATTTCTAAACACGTTCGCTGCGATATAAGGTCGAAAGACCCGATGCATGTGCTCTCACTCTGTGCGGAGGTGAGAAACGGTGAATTTCCTCTGTTGCGGCGGCTGTAATATGAGTATTTCTGCATGTACAAAAGAGACGAGTATAGGTTTGAATTTAGGACTTTAAGGGCAGCATAATAAAGCATTAACATTGTGCTAAGGCTTTTCGGCCCGATAACGCACTGGGTGATATTTTTTTCGATTCCTTGCGGATATCGGGTCGAAAGGCCTGACATAGATTACAAGGTCATTCCACCCCCTACCGCACTGGTTGCAGGTGATTGCATTGTTTACTTCCGATTAGTGTTGTGACTGTGACGTAATTATCGCGATTGGACGTATATTACGATAGTACATAATTCAATATCTCCTAGTGTCTGTGTACGTTTCGATGTGGCTTAAAGCCGTTAATATGTCTCGACCAAATAAATGATGTAAGCGATGTTAAAGCTGCGTGGGGCACTCACCAGCCGAGAAACAAATAAAAATGTAAAAAATAACCTTTCTGTGTGGAATGTAAGAAACGATTAATGCTTGTTATATTTCTATAAGGCCCATATCTATTTTTTATCAAACGATATTATAAATAATATGTCGATAAGTTGTTGCCCATCACTAATAACTCTCTATTTTTTCCTGTCATTCAGTGCGGTATCGGGTTGTAAGACCTTACAACTTTACATATTTATTCCTCTTAAGTAAATAGCAGGAACCCGGGGCGAGGCAAACACTAAGATAACCAACTCGTCTACTACTGATATTGATAGGTAGTTATCTAACATTTTAAGTTTTCGCATAGTTACAGTCTTTAATATCCGTCAATACCTTACCAGGCCTATGAGCCCTACAACGCACTGCTGGATAGTTTAAGTAACAGGCCAATCGGCCTTTTAACGCACCATACGAAAAAACGTCAGTTTCGGTCCCGCAGCGAACGTGTTAATACGGCACTTAGATTGTTATAGTCAGGGTTCGGAAATTCGGATCGATATTTACCTAAACTTTATCGGCGGCTTTGTTTGACGTATGAGTGAGATAGCAATAGGATTTTGTCAACTTTACGAGTAAGCTTGTGTTATGGGTAACTAGTATACAAAGTACCTACATAATTATATAGATAAATACTTACACAAAGAAACATCCGTTACCCGGGACCAAATATTCGAGTTCATTACTCAAATATTTGCCCTCGCCGAGTTTTGAATCTAGGACTATCGACTTAGTAGGCAGCTGCACTATAACTGCGTCAATGATAACACGTTGTTGCCACTCCCCGTATTTAAATTCGGCTCACAGAATTAACACTTAAGCTGCGTAAAACATTGCATAAATCTCAGTATAAAATATCAGCCAGAACCAGGCTCAGACCAGTTCACTGAGCAAACTTGGGCGCCGGCTCAGCAACGGTTAATTACCACCCCACTTTCGCTCCAAATCCATAGTTTACTTACAAATGTAGCGCTGTTTTCACAATCCTGCTTTACAACGGTTTTAAGCCACAAAAAACGAAAAACAACGAAATCCGAACCCCTTTTCTTTTTACATTGCCCTGCGTCACAAAAACTCCGTAAAAAGGCTTGCTTTTTGGTGCTAGATATGTCCGACACATTTTGACACAAAAAATAAGCATGGACGACATTTCCACTCATACGGACCGGAATGTCCGAACATTTTCATATACTTGTATTTCCCGAAGTTTTATTAGACAAGGAAACTGTACAAGATACGAGTAGTAACAATGTTAGCCGGCGAGGGCTTCGGTAAATTTCGTTCGAAACTAGGTTTACAGAAATCAAAACCAAAAATCAAAAATAAAATCTGCGAAGAACACAGGTAACTAATATTGCATAGAATTAAAGTTGGTCCTATTATTAGATACTAAACAATAAATAAGCCAAAATTGTATGCAATTTACTGAAGTCCAAGTAAGGTTCAAACCCACGACCTCTGCTTGACCAGAACAGTGTTCTCACTACTAAGCTATACGACTCCTATGAGGATAGCGTAAAATATTTTTTGCCTGCTTATTCAGCTTCTTGAAACACCCTCTGTATATTTAAATTTAAAACGTTAAGCGCACTAGCCAAGCTCTAGAACGCACGCTTCCATGTAGGTACATATTTTGGCTTCTCATATTTATCCCTTGTATCTATAATACAATTAGTAACTAATTTCGGTATTTTTCTTAGAAGCATATTTTTCAACAGACACTCTCTCGCTCACAATATACATCTATAATTTTTTTTTTTATCGTTTGTCTGTACCCTTTTATTATTAATGCTGTGTCAACAAACCTTGTAGGGACATACGGAAATTATACGTTCAACCCAAATCCCAGGGAGATTATGGATTACAAAGATTCAATTTTGCAATGAACACTGCCATAATATTTTACGGCGCCGAGGGTAGCTATTATGAAAGCATCAATTTCAAATTATCACGTTGCCAAAGTGGCGCTTCAATACAAATTAACAAGTATTCAAGTAGGTATAACATTATTCATTCGGTTTGAAGAGAACAGAGGTGTAGTAAATTATCCTGAGAGTATTAGTACTGCCATTCAGGATTAAGTAACGAGAAAACGGCATATAGAAAATATTTTCTCGTGATTTAGTTAGAGGGCTGGAAACATAACTTTTTTCATCCCTTTGCGCGATTGATGGCTGCGTGTAAATAATAGTAGGCAGTAAATTCAGAAATCCAGCAGTTTCTATATGTATTTCTTGACATTATATTCAAATCAAGGTATACAGCTTCATTAAGTACAAGTATATTGAGTACGTACGTTAGAAACCTATCCAATAGTCTTTGAAGTGGCTAGGCCATGAAGGTAAATTGAAGTACATTACGTACAGCGAGTGTCTTCATCTTAGTCCCAAATCCCAAAAGTTGAAACTCGCATCAACATCGCAAGTTACTAAGTAAATTCGGCAGCGACTGCTATCACGCACGCAGCCATAGGACAGTTAATTAGACCTTGTCTGCCCCAGGGCGGGGACACTTGACGAGTTAACTGCACTCTTAATGAATATGTCCCGGGCAGGATTGTCACTCTGAATGCTCCCGTAGCCCCGATGAGGTGCAAAACTTGAGTCGTTTAAAACAGAGGCGCGAGAAGGTTTAAGTTTTTGTATGACCCGTGTATAACAGACCGAGCTAGAGGGATTTCTGCTCTAGTTCCACACTTTTGCGCACCACCGCCTCGCACAAAGCGACATGCCTCTACATTCCTTATTAGGACGCTTCCAGCATACCTTTACCACGAACATAACTTGAATTTCTTTAAGCTTAATCAACATTATTTAGGTACGCATGCTCCATTTTCTTATTCAATTTAAGATTTATGCTCTTGTCGTTGTAGCAATCGCCAGCCGTCTCTTTCTTGGGCTTTCTTCTTCACTTTTGGTAAGTTATGACTTTAACCTTTTCTTTTATATGCTCAAAGTAATATTTTCGTCTTGGCCTTCCTCGACCTCTTTCCCTCGATTTGTCCTTCTATAAAATGAATGTCTTATCAGATGCCCAATCATATTTCCTCTTCTATGTTCTATTAGTGTTAGTATAGTGTCGTTTTCTCTCCTATCCTATTGTAAACCTCTTAATTAGATTTTTTTTCCGTCCAGTTTATACCTTCCATCCTCCTCCAGCACCACATCTCAAACGCCTCTAACATCTCCTTAGGTCAAAGCTAATAAAACAAACACACAAACAGCTGTCACGTACGCAGCCATAGGACAGTTAATTAGACCTTAATCTGCCCCAGGGCGGGGACACTTGACGAGTTAACTGCACTCTTAATGAATATGTCCCGGACAGGGTTGCCACTCGGAGCTCTGACGAGACGCAAAACTTTATTAATGTAAAACAAACTTTGAACTTTAAATGTAATGCAGGCAGTACAGATGGAATCGCAGTGTAGGTGCGGCGGCGGCATGACCCCATAATTATGATTTTGTAACGTTTTTCATTTGTGACATTTTGTTTTATCGAGACGTCTTTTATAATCTACATACGAGTATAGGTACAAAAGTGTATAAACGTATGTGTGTGTCCTAACTCATAGGTCTACTAAAAACATTAGTTTTCTTTTTTTATACTCGCGTAAGTCGCGCATAGCGGGAAGTAAAAGTACACTTAGGTTTTAACGTGCTAAAGAAAAAATCTCCACAAACCCAGAACGCAGTAAATGTCATACATTAATCACAGGAAAATAACCTCTATACAAAACAGTTGTGGTTTACTACACCTAACTTAATAACGTATTTGTTGAGTTTTGATTCTCACGTAATTACTATTCATATCAAAAGCAAGCTACGTAAGAAACCGAGTAGGCGTGACGCGTAGTAAGCTCAAATTTACCCGAGCCACAGATTATATAATACTATCCCGAGCATAGCATTCGTAACTATTTAAAAACAAACCCATAGAAATTCAACGATGCGAAATAAGGTAAAGTACTTTTGAACAAATTACTTTTCCAATACATTTTGACTTAGCGACGCGAGGGCATAAAAGAAAGGCAAGAATACAAAAAGAAAATCTCATCCAGAACTTGAGTGAGTATGTATAGAGAAAAAGCTTATAATATAATGTTCTATTGCCGATTAATATTGGTGCTAAATTGGACCTGTTGTACAAAAATCTATTGTGAAACAGTTGGTATGTAGGTACGTATCTGAAACAAACGACAACTGCTTAAATCGTATCCAATTTCATGCGTTAGACCGAAAAAGATAATAAATAGCCACTTTTTATCTCAGTCATCAGACCTGGGACCTAATTCGAGAATGCCGTTTGAGAGATCGCAAAACGTCAAAACTCTATTAGATAACAGTGATAACGCCTTTGAACTCTCATTAAAATGCGATGAGCTTTAAGTGACATATCTCATCTCAATTTTGGAAATACGAAGGCGATAATGATTGTCAAAGATGCTATTCATGCCTATGAATTTCTGTTTTGAACGAAACGTAACTGACTAATTTCACGAACTACACTGTCAAGTTAAAGTATAGGCCCGTTATTATGCCGTCACATGCAAAGGAAACGCAAATTAAGCGCGACCGGATTGACGAAGTTGCGTTGCGATGTTCTAGGGATATCGCCATTTGTCAAGTAGGTACACATCAAAAGTGACAGATGGCGATGAAATGGAGAGATCTCCATCATCTGTCTAAAATTTGTCGAATTACCCCCCAGGAGGGTTACTCCGATGTTCGAAATTCAAATTTCGTATCATGATCATCTAAATATTGTTTGACACGAGATGGAGAGAGATGGCACAGTACAAACCTTGAATTTCGATCTTTGACTTTGCCTCTTAGGGTGCGTCTTCACTAGAGCGACGTGCGGAATCGACCAATCACCTGAGTTGAAATCTGTATCTCAGCTCAGCTCCGCTTTGCTTTTGTGATTGGTCGATTCCGCACGTCTCCGTTCCACTCCGCTTCAGTGAAGAGAAGGGTGCGCCCTTAATCTGTTCGAAGATACCAAAACATTGCATTGTCGCCGAACTGTTACGACAACGTGTAGGCATATAAATTAACCAAATTGCAGATTACGAAAATATTTTAAGAAATACGAAATGTGTAGGTACCTAAGCTGTGTAAGTAAACAAAAGCTTGTAAACGTGCATAAAGCTCGGGAACTCCATACTATAATCCTATACCATTTATGCGTGTTGTCTGCAGAAGCAAAAAAATCTTATAATACATTACCTGTCTTAATGTACTCGTACATAAATGCAGAAGTCAATCTAAACTAAATAATTTCCCTATAAAAACTTTCCCGACGGCGGTCACGCGGTTAACTTCTTGAATGAATACAATGTTTTCTCATAAAATACCCTAGCTCCGAAGGTAATACGTGCCCTAGAGTAATAGCAAATACTCTACGGCTACGCGCGCGCACGCAATTTTAGACCCTTGGAATAACACAGGAAACGTGTTATAATAATTCCTGTCGCACGTATATTAAATTTGACGATTAAAACAAAGAGCATTTTGTGATTTTAACGTAGGCACAGGCACATATTTATTTAAGCGGTGGAATTCATTTACCGTGTTAGTTGAAGAGCGCATATAATTTAAACGCCGTCTAAGTTGGACGACTATTTTATACCCGAGCGAGATTAGTCAAGTGTGGTTTTGGGGGTATTTTGACTGCAGGGGAATTCTGGTATTAGTAGATGAATTTACGGTATTTTCCGTCCCGCAGCGGGTTTTCTAAATATATAAGTAGACGTAATTCAAACTCAAATTAAATATGGTCTTAGGTATGGCTTTTTATACGTGTATTCAAAGACAGGATACTCGCCTAGCGACCGCGACTCTTGTCGCGCGACAAAGCGTCGCCCGTCACTCTCTCACAGTGCAGCGAAGACAGAGATAGGTAATATAGGCGAGAAAGAGTCGCTTGTCACAGTTGTGCA
Source organism: Apotomis betuletana (assembly GCA_932273695.1). Lineage (NCBI taxonomy): Eukaryota > Metazoa > Arthropoda > Insecta > Lepidoptera > Tortricidae > Apotomis > Apotomis betuletana. Next base: position 11,834,874 of record OW026307.1, on the reverse strand, counting down.
GGTTTTGAATATACTTGAAAAGTATATTTATGTGACCTTTGAAATACTATAATGGAGTCAACTGCGAAAAGTTACCATACTATTTACGGTTAGGTACTTGAATTTGCAAATTGTGCATAGGTTAAAATCACAAAATTCAGTAGGTAGGTAATTTATCTAAGCATTTAATGTGGTTTAAATGAAAGTTTGTAACTCAATTAACTCAAACATTACATATGAAAAGGGATTTACTCACGTTGTATCGCTTGACATGTTACGAATCGGTTCGAGATTTATCCTCAGGGGCATCGATCACTCGCGGCGCCGGCCAATCGTACACCATCGTCATGAGTGTTCACTCTATACTATTTATCTATCTATACTACGTGAGTAAACCCGCTTCATATATGTATTTTAAATAAATCTGAGACTCACAGAAGTTTTCTATATAGTTATAAGTAAAATATCGAATATATTTACCTATGCTTAGGTTTTAAGTGAAAATGGGTTAGCATTTTCTGAAAACTGATTTTTCAGTGTTCCAACATAAATAGCAAGGATTATTCTAACATTTTAGAAGCTTAATTCAATGTTACTTTTGTGTCCAGCGGCTAACTTTTATAAAACCGATTCAGTTAGATACCAGTGAATCCATTGTTTGTCTAAATGGAATGAATTCAACAAAAACGAACAAAAAAGAGAACAATCTCTTTGGATCAAAAATGTTTTAGAAGGTCGGGTAAAAATAATTTGTTAAAATAGTGCTATTGTTGAAAAAGAGTAACTAGTTTTTTTGTAGTGTACGACATTAAGTAACTATACCTAAAGCTAGATTCAATTAACTTTCATGGACTAGACATGAACCTTTACTTGTATTAAGTAATAAAAAGAAGTACGTATAGCAGTCCCTGATGAAGAGCTCCATATATGAGCTTGAAACGGCGGGCCGTTCCTGACAATTATTTTACAAGCCTACTTAGTGTATCGCTTACTGGTGCGAATACTTCTCTGCAAGAGTCCAAACCACAAGTTGGATCCAGATCCAAGCCCATTCTGACCAGGCATTTTTCAGACCCTCAGTTTAAGCTAGGCGGTCCTACAAAATTCTCCTTCTTAGTAACCAAATGGGAATAGAGGTACTAACAAATAGCCTTCCGATCCGATTTTTTTCCAATTTGATCACGAAAAGGAACTTAAGACATAGCTCTCTCTAGCTGATTGAGCGACTTTGGGTCTACTTCTAAGGCCCTTGTGCACCAGATACTTATTTACTTTTCCGTATTAAGAGCATACACATTTACCATCTAGTATGCTGTTCGTTGGCTTATTAGCCTCAAAAACTGTCGTCTTCTTTTGTGATAATAGCACCGTTGATACAAAAAAATGCTAAAAAGCCTTTGATTGAATCTACATAAGATCTCCTAGGTAGGGACTAAGAAAGAAAATATATCTTCTCTATCTTCAATAAGTGATATACAAAGACTTACTTCGCGTTCTACAATCACGGAATTATTTTCGTGATTATCGACATTTCCTTGGCTGTTTGAGAAAAATATCTTATTTGTGCCTGATATTAATTGAGAGAAAATTAATGTAATTAATTAATCGATTGACAATTTAATCACTGGATATTAATCTACGATTAACTTAATCGCGATGAAATTAATCGTAGCTCGTACGATTATTAACTAATCGTAATTTTTATTCGTTAATCGATTAACTTTTGTCCGTCTCTGATACCAATACCATCTGTTGGTAAAAATGTCTTTCTCCGCTTATCAGTCACGCTGAGATAGCTATTTGGTATAGAGACAGGACATCCAAAGATGGTTACAGGATACTATTTACCTGACGCAAAAAAAAAACGGAGGCACCTTCTAGTACAGTATAAATCCGCTCATTACATCTACTGTCATGCCAATGCTCGCCACGTCTTGATCAAGTACCAAACTTACTCGCAGACAATCTAATCACGGAAACATCAACAGCACCTGAAAACTACCCCAAAGCGATAAATCACTAGACTAAAACATAAAGAACAACAAAAAGCTCCAAAGGGCAAGCGGAAATGACTACGAATTGGCAGTGTAATATGGTACTGATTTTCACCAGTGGGTTGAAGGTCCGTCGCTTGGCTAGTGTATGTGCCAATATACTTTATTAGCATTAAATGACCGTTTCAACAATGATAATAAATAAATATCAGACAACCTCTCACAAATCAAACTAGTCTCAAATTAAACTCAATTAGAAAGCTAATAGGCGACGATATATATACTTATATAGATAAATAAATACTTAAATACATAGGACAACCATGATCAAGGCACAAATATTCATGTTCATCACACATTGCCCTTGCCGGGATTCGATCCCAGCACCTCCTATTATGTACTTGTACTTATAACATGAGAGGTAGGATCTATTTACTTATTGTTCCGACTATGTCCTATATTATTTCCAAGTATTTATTGTATTAAATGATCGACATATTCGACATGCTATAATATGACATTTGGAGAAGGGTAGTCGTCAGCCAACTTCCCCGCCCAGCTACCGTTGAGCCAGAGATCGCTTGGGACGATAACAAGCGCCAGGACAAAATAAAATAAATAAATAACAGACAATAACAGACAACCTCACACAAATCAATCGATCGAATCGTCCCAAATTAAGCTCAAGAAGGCTTGTGTTATGGGTACTAGACGACGATATACGTACTTATATAGATAAATATAATTATACTTAAATACAAAGAACAACCATGACCCAAGCACAAATCTTCGAGTTCATCACACAAATATTTGCCCCGGCCGGCCGTGATTCGAACCCGGGACACCGCCGGCTCAGTAGGCAGGTGTCTACAAACCGAGCCAAACGCGTCGTCAAAAAATATCATTGATACCGTGACGTACGCCGATCTCATCGATTGCTGATACATCGGATGTAGGTGACAAAATACAGTTGTCTCGATGCCCATTTAACTGCGGATCGCTTGCTCCAAACTCATGTTTACCATGTACCTACCTGTCTAATTCTGCTGCGTAACTACTAATGAATTATCCCTTTGGGCTCACAAATATGTTAATTATGATGGAGTTAATTATTGGTATTCGATCACTATGGCTGACGGAGAATTCTTCAACCATTGACAAAATGTTGTGATATTGGAAGCTACGTTCTATACCATAAGTTTACACTGACTGTGCTCGCTAGCGACTGCGTAAATGACTTGTATGCAGTGTTGGCAAAAAATCAATTCGAATTGACGATTGACGATTGTGTTAGATAGTTATTTTGCATTAAGAGTCCGCAGCAAGGTCCGCTCAACTCCGCGTTGAAATCGCACGCTTACGCTTTAAAATGTTGTTGTTTCACCTAGAGGAAGACAGGGCGCTAGCAGTAAAGCGAGAGCGCGCTAGGAGAGACGGGAGTGCCATACGAAACATACTGCCAATATGAAGCCGCAAACAATATCAGTGTCAGTGTCAACTCATGACATAATGCCAACATCAAGAACAAAATAGGGATGTCACATGTTACACAAATTATCGAATTATCGATATCGATTTCGGTATTTAAAAAAAATGGTTCAGGCGGGGTTCGCATTCGCACCCGCGTCTCCAACGGCTTTCCGGTAATTTAAATCATTAAATATTTCGCTTCAATGTAAACATTTGGTTTACTTTAGGTTACTGACTTCATAAAAAAAAACAAAAGTGTGCAAATAATTTTATTTCGTTCAAACTTTGCTTGGCTTGCTGATAAACATAGACGAAAAAAGCGGTTTCATCACTCCAGTCTGTGCTCCAGGTTGGAAGTTCTGCAACACAAATAATACAGGGTAAACAGAAAATTACAGAGTAAAATGAATCTGTTTGTCCAGATGAAACCGTACCATTCATAGTCCATTGAAGATTTTTCGTAAAATATTTCTGTGACCATAATCTAACTCAAACTGGCATAAAAAGTAGTGGCTTTTGCTTGAAGAAAGATATTCCGTATTTACCCAGGTATTTTTCACTTCAAATGAAAATTATCGATAAAACTTACATACAGCACTATTGTTTACATACGTATAAGGGTATGTATTATTTTACCCGAAATACCAAGTTTTCAATGAAACTTACGATTAACATGGTTATAACACGCAGTAATTAATTATATTTTTTACTTACCGATCTTCGTCCGGTGGAAATCTTGCCATGAATAATCTTTTTTGACCGTCCATTCGACACGTTTTCATTCTGCATATTTCGCACTTTTTCCTTTTCAATCCACTCATTTTTGCAATTGTGATTGTCTTGTGTACCTTCTAGACGACCACTACACCCAAAGAATGCAAATTATTAGATTATTTGTGAAATTTGAATTATTTGAAAAGATCGCAGAACCTTGACAGAAGCAAAATAGAAACGTCATCTAACATGGCATGGCGGACAAAAATGGCGGCTGAAGTACAACCCGCCTAAATTCGATTGTCGCCAATTATCTAATGCTTTGTAGGTTTCAACGTTCTTTCAAACTTAGATAGGTAAAAATTCACCCCCGTTTCATATAGCCGTTGTCGTTCGTTTTTTACCTTGAGAGTTGCGCGAGGCTGGCTAGGAGTAGCTATGATAAGGGCGGTGCTTACCGCCGCCCCCCCGGACCGTTCCCCGCGCTAGAGTAATTCGCTGCAGTTTCGCAACAATTTTTTGTAATTTATTTTAAGGTTTTCGTAGTTACGCTCTCATTTTAAAACTACGAGATCAATTTTGATAAATCTTTTTTCTTATCAAACTGCATAGTTTAATCGACACCGGAAATAGGTTTTGACTTCAATCTAAACTATATTTTGGTCGTAGTATGCCGCCAAACTGAACAACTTTCTGGGGTCTAAAAATGCAAAACTTGTACTCGCTCTATTTTCTTTCTATTAACATTTCAAGAGTCATAAACTAGTTTTAGCCCTAGATATATCTTATCTCATTATATTTAGAGAATTTCATGATAATGTGACATGTTATATTAAAATAAGGACGTAACTACGTTTGTATGAAGAATCGAGCTTGCTGCGGACTCTTAATACTCCTTGTTATTATTGTTTAAAACATATGTTTAGGCAGATGTCAAGTTTAGTTTGAGATCCTGTCAATCTTAGAATTACCAGTTACGTTTTATATAATAAATTACGTTTATTACACAGAATTCTTGCATTTCTATTAATATTTGTGCTGAGACTTTAACAGGTTATGGACCCAGCATATTAATAGCGATGTAAAGAGCAAAACTCGGTATAAAAGTTGAAAATTTTGATTGTCAAGTTTAATAGTATGGACGGTTTGAAAATGAACGTCGAACGTTTTGAAGGAAATAATTTCCGTCAGTGGAAATTCCAAATAAAATGTGCGCTGAAGGCAAAGGGTATTGATTTGTCTATACCAAAACCCAAGTTGACACCAGAAAATGAGTCTGCGACGGCAACATGGCTCCGGAACGATGGGACGGCTATGTTCATCATCACGTCGGCGATGGACTACCGACAAATTGCTCTCATTGAGAATTGTGACAGTGCTGCTAAAATCATGGAAAAGCTGGACTCTATATATGAGCAAAAATCGGAATTCAATAAGATGTTAGTCCATGAGCGATTTTACCAGTATAAAATGAACTCGTCCGACAGTATGGCGCAGCATATTTCAAAAGTCGAGAGTTTGGCGCAGCAGTTAAAAGAAAGCGGAGAAAACATCAGTGACACAGCTATTATGACTAAAATCATAAGTACTCTACCATCAAAGTATCGCTCATTCCGTCAAGCTTGGTTATCACTTGATTCAAAGCTGCAAACCATCCCGAACCTCACTGCTCGACTTATGGACGAAGAAGCCAGTCTGACGACAGAAGAAGAGAATGAGGTGGCACTCTTGGCTTCTCAAGAGAAGCGACAGCCTGGAACGAGTGCTGGTAACAGCATCACGGACAATAATCAGCACCGCTTCGTTTGCTATAACTGCAACAAACGCGGACATTTCGCAAGAGACTGCCGTGCGAAGAAACGCTCCCAGGACAAGCCAATTTACAACAACACGTTGGCATTTCACGCAGAAGAAAGTGCGAATTTTGTTGATGAGTCGTATAGTGACGTGTGGCTTTTAGACAGTGGCGCATCCGTACATATGACTTTTAGAAAAGATTTTTTCTTGGATTTGGAACTGTTTACTGAAAATACCAATAGGTTAGTGAAATTAGGTAATCAACAAGAATTAAAAGTGCGTGGAATAGGAAATATACTGATTAAAAAATGCCTGAATGGACAGTGGGAAGAAAATATGATAAAAAAAGTGCTCTACGTGCCAGAATTGTGCAGGAACTTGTTCTCTGAAGGTGTCATTACGCGTTTAAACTATGTCATAGTAAAAAGAAATACTAGCGCGATAATTTACAAAGACAATGATGTGGTGTTAAGTGCAAGGCAAAACGCGAACAATCTGTATGTGATGAACTTTAATACTGTCGTGAGTGCAAGTTGTCACAATGTGCAACTATCTCAAAATACATTTCGACTGTGGCACGAGAGACTTGGGCACTTGAACGTTACAGAGGTTAAACGTTTAATAAAGAATGGGCTTATTCAATGTAAAGACAGTGGTGATGAAAAGATTTTGTGTGAGGGATGCATGCATGGCAAGCAAAGTCGGCTGCCTTTCCATGCTTCTCGTCGGGCAGAGCAGTGTCCAGGAGGGCTGGTCTATAGTGACGTATGTGGACCTATGAGTGAGCCGTCGATACAAGGATATGAAAATCAGAATTACAGAATGTATGACCCGAAAACAAATATGATTGAGATATCACGAGATGTAGTGTTTGACGAGACTAGCCTGAATACTGTCAACCAGGTTTTTGTTGATATTGGAGATACATGGCACGACTGTGAACAAGCCCCAGTGGCCAATGATACTAACCCGAATTTTGCAAATCAAAACCTCGTTGTGGTTGAAGGTATACAGGAGAGAATTGACCAAGTCTCTGTATCAACGATGACGGACACTCAAGCGTCTACCTCAGCCCAGGCAGAAGAAAGTAGTGATGATAGCTTTAGGAGCTGTAATGACGGTGAAACTTACCAACCCGGTGTGACGTTTGAACCCACAGAACTGATATCAGATCGTATTTTAAGAAGTAGACGGAATGAAAATTATGAGATTAACTTAACCGAATACATTGAGTCTGCGAAATGGAAAGTAACCGTACAAGATGAGCCTAACGCTTATGAAGAGAACCAGACCTGGATTATAACAGACAATAATACTAAAAAGAAACCTGTCACCTGGAAATGGGTATTTAGAATTAAAAAGAAAAAAAGGATTTGATTTGTTAGCCGATATCCGATATCTTATCAAATTCCTTGCCTCATCTTAGTAGGCAAATTGTATTTTAATTTTGTTTTGAAAAACGTCTGTTTACCTTCGGAGTAAAGAGCTATAATGATGAGCAGGTAACTGCGATGTTTTGTTTAAGTTAGGCTGTTTAATACTTTGAGTTAATGCAAAATTAGGGGGAGTGTTAGATAGTTATTTTGCATTAATACTCCTTGTTATTATTGTTTAAAACATATGTTTAGGCAGATGTCAAGTTTAGTTTGAGATCCTGTCAATCTTAGAATTACCAGTTACGTTTTATATAATAAATTACGTTTATTACACAGAATTCTTGCATTTCTATTAATATTTGTGCTGAGACTTTAACAGATTGAGGATTGACCGATCAATTCGAATTGACGATTGACGATTGACGAAACTAATTCTAAATCTACGGATTGAAGATTGACAATTACTAATCGTTAATTCGAATTGATCGGTCAATCCTCAATCCTCAATCGTCAATTTGAATTGACGATTACTTTGTATGTATCTACCTAATGAATGTCCTTTTTATTTAGGCCATTTTTCGAAACTGACCAAATGCGCTCAAAAGCGGTGTCTGAGTTTACCAAAGGTTCCGAAACATGTTTCCGACGGCAATATGAAGGATGTCCTTTTTGGAACATTTTCGGGACTTTCCTTGAAATTAACCGATAGCGTTCAAAATCAAAATCGATATCTGAGGTACCCAAAGGTTTCTAAACTTAAACTTTAACTTATGCCTTTAGATTGTATGCAACCCGAGCCCTACCCTAATAAATAATATCCAAAATAACAAGTAAAGTTCAATATATAAGGCCAAGCCTTGCTAGTATTACAGTGAATACCGGGGGATATCCCGATACTTACTGTAATACTCGCAAGGCATTCAATAAAAATAAATCATTCTTTTTGGTGATGATAACCACTCTAAGCTACGTACCTGTTGTGTTGACGTCCAAACTCTTGAGGTAAACTACTTGCATCTAAAATAAGTATTATTTTATACTCAGTTACAAACAAGTTAACCGCATGTCATCAACAAGTAAATAAATTAAATTAATTTGGAATTGATTAAACTAGACGATTGCATGTTTTGTTTTTTCCTCCGTCTTACCAATTTACGAATGAAATTTATATTCAAAAGGGCTATACCCAAATATGCTAAATAATTTTAAATAATCCAGTTATACGATAAAAATACTTGTACTGAACTGATACCATCAGATTCGCGCAACGCAACGTATCATAAAAAAAATATTTTTTTTGTATAAAAAAGTCGTAGTCAGTCCTTGATAGAATTCTTTCTTTAAATAATGATCTTTTCTCATCGATTTTCATACCATCATTTTATTCTTATATAACTCGATTTCAATTAGAATACAATACCCATTATTATTCTCATTTTAATGCGATATATTTTTTGGGCAACGATATCGGGCTGATAAGTGTTGAATTTTTTAAGGTACCTAAATGTAAAATCATTTACTCTGGAATACTTTCAAGTCGTAATGTATTTAACTTTTGAAAGTTCTTTTATCACATCATATCCCGTGTCCTTTATTATTAAACTATCCTTACCTAATTTAAATTACAATAAAAACTAAATTATTAACTTACTATTCAACAAGCACCTGCACCTCCTTTATTTGTTCAACTAATGTGAATGTGATAAACTGGCCTTATAAATACCTATGCATGACAGACAACCGGTAGCCCACGATGCTAAATCGGGATTTACTCGAGCGTCATAGAGACCTATTGGGTTGCGAAGCTTAGATGATGATTGCGTCAGATTTTCTAAGGGGATGTTAAGTGAACCTAAAAAAAAGCTCTTTTATAATAATCTGACGATTTGGATGTGACGCAAACTCGCAGTCATAATATATCGCATCCTAATCTGACAATAAAAAAAAATAGGAAATTGTGACTCAGAGCGCTCTCGAGAAACAGAAAAATGTGACTCGGAGCACTCTCCAGAAGCAGGGGCATGTGATTCGGAGCTATTCCCAGAAACTTCCGATGCATTGTCATATTCCACTATACTTCTTCTCGCGGTATTTTTATTGCTGTAAATAATTTATAGCATTGTGCGTGATATACTTAATTTAATGAAGATTCTCTCGAAAGTTCAAGATTATCGTATGTTGTTCGGGATTTTCGGAGAACCGGTTTGCTCCGACGATATTCTAAAATATTTACATATTTTTGTAATGTTTCTAATGTAAATTTAATTGTTTTTTGCAAAGTAGTTTCACCAAAAAATACACACTTTATATTAATATCACTCATCCCTACTAATATTATAAACGCGAAAGTTTGTAAGTATGGATGGATGTTTGTTACTCTTTCACGTAAAAACTACGGAATGGATTTTAATGAAACTTTACAATAATATAGCTTATACATCAGAATAACACATAGGCTACAATTTATAAAGATATTGTGTGTTCCCGTGGGATAGCGGGTAACAACGCGGGGTAGCTAGTAGTAAATATTTAATAACTTTAGTGTTGTAAACAACATGATCAGCTGTCATAGCATCATGGCAACAGAAGCCAGAGTGGAATACAGGCATCAGGTAACTGCACGCATTAAACTTTATCGGTGAAATATTTTTGGTTTCTTCAGCTTGTGGAAATCGTCAGATTATATATTTTTCCTTATCATTGATTCATTTCCTTTTAAATAAAAAAAAATTAGCCACGCTCGAGAATGTCGAGATGACGTTTTTTTCTTACAACTTTGTAGCCCTCCGCCTTCTTTACGTCACCTTTAAATTGTCAGATTACAGGAATATACACGTTTTAGCTTGTAACTAACTCACCCTACCTTAATCTGACGCGCTCGAGTATTTCAGATGAACAAGTTTTTTTTACTAATCTGATCTTTTATCCTTGACGGGCGGCCACATATATGAGGCTCATATTTGGTGGAAGTACTTAACCGGATACAAGGTATTCTCCTATATATTAATCTGCCGCGCTTTAGTAAATCCCGAAATCCCCTCTTTGGCTCCCCTACTATTAATAGTACAATTTGAATGCTTATGATTTTATTCTCGCTGAACTCTTTTTAAAATAAAACAATGACAATGTCGACATCGATTATTACGAATATGAACGTAATCGGCCAATTTCGAAAAATGTCCCGAAAAGGGACATCAGTCAATACTGACATCAGGATCATGTTTTCGAACCTCTGGGAACCTCAGATATCGAATTTAAGTCCAGTAAGTAAGTCCGGAGGAGGCTTCTGATCGGGAGTCGTGGAAATCAAGAGGAGAGGCCTTTGCCCACAAATAGGCTAATAAAAAATAAATAAAAAAAGTAAGTCCCAAAAAAGGACACCTTTGAAAAGTAATCTTAGGTCTATGGTTAATCTAAATTGAGAATTGATTTAATCCGAATTGAGGATTGATGCGTTAATTCCAATTGATTCAATCGGATTGACGCGTCAATCAGAATATTCAGAATTGAATCAATTCGAATTGATCAATTCGGATTGACGCGTCAATCCGATTGATCAATCCGGATTGATTTAGTTCAGATTGATGCCAACACTGCTTGTATGGAGACTTGTAGATCTACAAAGTGACCGCTTGGTTCACTTTAACTCATTGTAAGGGTACAGGTTCATCTGAAGGAAGCAATTAGACGAAGACCCACACGCGATATTTATACCCAAACAATTTCAATAGCCATACAGCGTGGGATTGATCTAGCTCATACTTAATAGGAGATGCGAATGCGACTGATGTTGAATTAAATACAACATAGTGTAGTTATTTATGAAAAATTAGCTCAATATGTCATGATACAAAAAAAAATGTATGTGACTTCAAAGGTACGAAAATTTTATGATTTATTTTATCAGCCCAAAAGAAATTTTGAAATTGTTTTTAGAGGATTCTTTATAAAACTTAAAAGAAGATAATTTAATAAAACAATAATTGTATGACAACCATGAAATTAAACGCACTTTCTCACGGTGAAAATGGCAAATTTCTTATTTTCTCTATACATATACTGATACGCAATCCACAGATGATGTCATATGCAGGTAGGCCATTTGTATGGAGCGTTTTTAGCCCTCTGTAGGAATGTTGAACTTTGACGGTCATTTCTGACTTTCAGAGCAGTCTAAGTGTAGGTAGTCCCATATAGACATTTGATGCCAATAAAAAATAGAATCGATTGACATCCTCAAAAAAATTGTCCGCACGCCTATTATGCGTTTTTCTCTAACTTCGTGAGTTCAGTTAATGAAGTCTGATAAAAATTTAAAAATTATAGTATCTCTTAAGGAGGATAAGCGCAATGTATATGTTAAATATTAATTTACCTAGTTTATAATTATAAAACAAGCGCATAATTTCTAATCTGGTTTCCTTACAAAGGTGAGAAATTGCATGTATAACACGACACCAAAGTTATTTACAACTCATGCTGTATTACCATCCATATGTTCTGAATTCAACTTAGGGATAGGGTAGTTTGATAGATTATTCAAATTAGAACTCACAACAAAAATTTTGGTTTCTTATTGCATAAATATAAATAACCATTGCCACACTCGGAAGCCAAGGGAAGAAGTAGTCCATTAGTGATATGGTTATACCCTGGAATTAGCATAGCAGTGGACCGCTTTGCTTTTTATCCAACTAAAGGGGGTCTAAAAGGAAGTTAATATTTTTATTAACCCCCGACGAAAAAAAGAGGGGTGTTATAAGTTTAACATGTGTATCTGTGTATCTGTGTATCTGTGTATCTGTGTATCTGTGTATCTGTGTATCTGTGTATCTGTGTATCTGTGTATCTGTGTGTCTGTCTGTGGCATCGTAGCGCCCAAGCGGATGGACCAATTTAAGTGCGGTTTTTTTTAATCGAAAGACTTTTCCGTCGAGATGGTTCTTAGCTATGTTTGGTGGAAGTAGGACAAGTAGTTTCCAAGATATTCAGCTTTAATTGGAACAAGTGACAAGATCTCAGCCAATATTGAAGCCAAGGATTCCAAATTTTGGTTAAATGTTAAGTATGATTAGCATTTTCTATATCACTCACTAAATGAGGATCTCATGATGACCAGGTAGTTGTTAATGGATCTCAGCCAATATTGAAGCCAAGGATTCCAAATTTTGGTTAAATGTTAAGTATTATTAGCATTTTCTATATCACTTACTAAATGAAGGTCTCATGATGACCAGGTAGTTGTTAATGGATCTCAGCCAATGTTGAAGCCAAGGATTTCAAATTTTGGTTAAATGTTAAGTATTAATTAGCGTTTTCTATATCACTTACTAAATTAAGGTCTCATGATGATCAGCTAGTTGTTAATGGATCTCAGCCAATATTGAAGCTAAGGATTCCAAATTTTGGTTAAATGTTAAGTATTATTAGCATTTTCTATATCACTTACTAAATTAAGGTCTCATGATGACCAGGTAGTTGTTAATGGATCTCAGCCAATGTTGAAGCCAAGGATTTCAAATTTTGGTTAAATGTTAAGTAACTATTATTAGCATTTTCTATATCACTTACTAAATTAAGGTCTCATGATGACCAGGTAGTTGTTAATGGATCTCAGTCAATATTGAAGCGAATAATTCCAAACGCTGGATAAATGTTGTTTTATTAGCATTTTCCTTATCACTCACTAAGTGAAGATCTCATGATAATCATCTAGCAGGGCTGGACTAAGCGGGCCCCCTCCCCTATAAGGAGAACATTATTATGGTACAAGTCCTGCGTCTGGGACTGGGTTCCTAGACTAGCTGGGCCCCTAGCCCCGGGCCTTGTGGGCCTAGGGGTAAATACGGCCCTGCCATCTAGTTGTGAAAGGATCTAAGCCAAGAATTTCAAATGTTGGTTAAAACTTAAGTTTTATTAGCGTTATCAAGAATTTAATAAAATTTTGACAGTACAATAATTTGGTACCATGCAGCTGAAGATGGCTGTAGGAATTTCTTAACAGCACAGAATAAAGCCATGGTGTTTGGGCTCGTCTGATTGTTCTTGATGAGCAATTAACGTTTGTGTAAGAAAGTACAGTCGATATTAAACCGAGTCTCAGAAAAACTTTTTTAATTTGTGTCACAATACTGGGTCACTGTTCCTAAGTTTTGCAATTCTACTAAAGCTGAATTGTCATTAGGACTATTGAACAGGTTCCTTTGATTGAGGTCACAAATAGCAACACCTTGCAAGATTTTAACGCGACTAAAGGACACGTAAGCTTTAGCAAAAGTACTCGCCTAAGTGAATAACAGCTTTTTAGGATTCCGTAGTCAACAAGGAACCCTTATAGTTTCACCATGTCCGTCCGTCCATCTGTCTACGGCTTAGCAGAGAGACATAGTGGTAGAATAAATTTTTAAAAACTATTTTTTTGTGTACCTGCCCCCTACACGTAAAAAAGTGGGGATGTAATTTTTTTTAACGGTTTATCCCATGGTGTGGGTTATCGATTAGGTCTTTCAAAACTAAGTCAAGTTACCTAGCATCTACTACATTTTTTATGGAGCTAAGGAAGCCACCCGTACTATTAGGATCCTGTAGAATGGAAACCTGGTTCTGTTTTAGGCCATAAGTAGCAGGTTCTTTCAACTCATCCAGTGCATTTAAAGTATATATTTTGATTGTCTTGGCTAATAAATAACTTAGCCATTTTGTCATTATAAGCATTAACTAATTTGACTTTAACGATTTTTTCCCAGAATGTTGCTAAAGGCTAATTTCAATCTTAGAGAAGACGGCTTTCGTTACCACAGGCTTGGGATCCTGTTGTCGTACACATAGTCAAGGATCAAGCTCGAGGAAAGACTGGAAACTATGGAACTTAAACGGTGTAAAACCAAAAAAAGTGTTAAATGTAGAAAATTCCGGAAAAAAACTTCTGTTTGTTTAAAAAATATGAAATAAAAATAAAATTAAAAATTTAAAAAACCCCCGACATAACCTGTAAAAAGGAAGAAATAAAATCTACGAAATGTGCCTTTACAATGAACAGTAGAAAAAGAATCCAAGCTTTGTTGCGTCGGGGGACCGCTAAGTAAATGAAATGCAATGTACTTAAAATCCCCCAAATAAATGCATACTTACAATTTTGCGTTGAAAAATATATTTCATTTCACTTAGGTTAGGTACTTAGCGGTCCCCCGAACGCAACAAAGCTTGGATTCTTTTTCTACTGTTCATTGTAAAGGCACATTTCGTAGATTTTATTTCTTCCTTTTTACAGGTTATGTCGGGGGTTTTTTAAATTTTTAATTTTATTTTTATTTTGCGATAAACATGGCAACCGAGTCAGCTCGAAAACTGTTCACCCGAACTCTTTTAATTATTCCGAACTCAAGGATTTTTTCCTAACTTCGGCGTATTCAGTTAATGAAGTCCGATAAAGCTTTGAGAAAATGTCTCTTGGGAGGATTAAATCAGTATGTTAAATATTTATCAAGTTTGAAAATAGCAGGGATGTTATTAGATTTGGAATAGGCTTATAACTAAAAACAGGCCTGGTGTGAGTTGGACAAGCGCACGAAGGGTTCCGTAGGTACTTAGTTTACTTAAAAAATACTGAGACTCACATAGTTCAAAAAACACTACGACATTACGGGAAAGACTCGTAAGCCATATTGGGAGCCTATTCGAGTGTAAGTTAAATTTGCGCCTGATATGCGCCTATGGTTTCGCATTTGCATAAATGAGGCGCAAACTTAACACGACCGGGTTGGCAAAGTAGCAATATACTAGGTGTCGCATCCAATTCATAATTCGGAGGCTTTGATCATGAGCCGTACTCATAACTCGACGGAAGTACCGGAACGCAAGCGCCACCTGGTGGCGCTGCACAGTATCTAGGAGTTGCGACGCGCCCAGCGAAGAGATCATTCTGCTTCCATCGGTCGTTGAGTGTACTTAGTCTCCTGGGAACTGTGCCGTGTTCCTATGTCCTATTATTAGTATAATATGTTGTTGATTTGTATTTGAGTATATCAATAGTGAATATAGTATTGTTTGATTTTGGAGTTTAATTTCACAATCACACCCGATGAAGTTCCTCAATCCGACCACCCTGACACCCTTGTTACTAGTTATATCGCAATTTCGAAAATCTCTCCGAAACATCAGATGTTTGGAATTAGGGCCTTGGCTTGAGATTGATGAAAATTAAACTTGTTAAAACAAGTAAACTTTCTGCCATTGTTACTTTTATGATATCCATAGTGTGCTTTATTACGGCTGAAAGGACTTCGGTACACTCGGATATTCCCATTACCGCTTATTTATTTACTGATTTGTGGAAATCAAGTTGCAATATTCAATTTATACCGTGTTATTGTCCCAATACAATTCCGACAATCAGAGAATATCACTGTCGGATTTTAATCAATCGGGTTTTAATTAAAATACTATTTTGCCAGAATATCGTTGTTGCAATAAAAGTACCATAATCGATACGCTTTATTTTACGAGTCGTATACAAAAAATGTACTAACGCGAAATAGCGATTCGAGGTAAATCGGATTCGCACGTTGCCGATTATTTTCCAAACGAAATACCTATATGTATAATATTATATTTTTTTACATTACAGGTGAAAGCTCGCTTAGCGTGGTATGGGCATGTAATGAGGAGGGATGAACGTCATATTGGTAAAAGAATGTTAGGGATGAATGTGGAAGGACGAAGAGCGATAGGTAGGCCAAAAAAGCGATGGATGGATTGTGTGAGAGAGGACATGAGAAAGAAAGGAGTAAGCGCTTAAATGACGAATAATAGAGATGAATGGAAGAAGAAAACATGTTGTGCCGACCCCACATAAGTGGGATAAGGGCAGGGAGACGTGATGATGACAGGTGAATGCTCGCGGTGGGGTTGGTACCCTTAAAATATCCACAGGGACTTTCAAACAACGATACAGATTAGATTTGACCTGCACTGGACGCACAATGTTATTGAAACATCCTTTCAAAACTGTACGTAATCACACAAAAACACGTTATGTTTACCTCGAAGCTTTGGATAATGAAACATGGTTAATGAAGTTGTCGAGAATTGGTAGTATAATGTTAAATTTAAAATAATGTTATGATTTATTTAATTATTTAAACATTGCACAAAATAAAAAGTAAAAGTACAAATGGCGAACGTAATGCCATAAGGCATCCTCTACCAGTCAACCATTGGACAGAAACATTTATATGGTGCAGCAGTTTTTATATAATAAAGTATAACTATGATTATGACACTGAAAATTGCAAATGTTCAGTAAATGATGAAGGCATGAGTTTACGAAATTTGCATAAATGACGTCAAAAATCCTAAAAAAGAAAGAAAGAAAGAAAGAAATACATTTATTCGTGACGAGACACAAAACATAATTACATAAAAGGTGTGACAGAAATTAGAAGAAAATAAAATAAAACAATAAGCAATTATTTTTATGGCTGTGCAAAAACACACCGAAGATCCCCTTTATTTTTAACTTTTGTTTACTTTTAGTATTTGTTCATGTAGCAGATATATACTATCACACATTATGCAAAAAAATCATGTCTGTAATACCTATTACGGTTGGAAAAATATATCCCTATGACAATCGGAGTATTTGGGTACGACACCATAAATAGCTAAATCAAGTGTTATTTATATTTATATCTTGAGCATAAATCTATTCTCTCTCTCTATCTCTCTCTGTGTCTGATCGCTCCCTCATGACTGAGGATCATGATCATCGGTGGTTGTTCATCGCGTCTCATCGTGTTTATAAGTCTATTAAGGCCGTTGAAAAGTCTCCAGTTCTGAATGCGTAGTAAGAAAGATATCTTCTTGGAATTAATATGAGCGTTGATAGGAGCCGAGAGCGACGGGGCGGAAGGCTTGTAATAAAGTAAATCAGCGCCAGTTAGAATGCTATTCAGACGGCCGACCCTCAAGTCTTTTGCGACTAAGCACAAAAGATCGCAACTGAGGACATTTCGTAGTTCCGTGGGCCATTTACATAACTTCCTGTCACTTAGGATTGGTATGTTGACGGATAATACGCAATTTTTATGAGCTGTTATTTTTTTTTTCATTTAGTATCTAGTGATCCGGTGAATGTATGTATAAGATATACGTGCTCGTCTAATTTAGGCTGGATTTGATGAAAATTTTATTTCAATAAAAACGCTTATTATAGTCTCGCTCGTTTGATAGTAAATTCAAACTATTATGAGGTTCTGACATTACTATCCGAGAGTAAGCCTTATTAAACACTAGCTGTGCCCCGCGGTGTTACCCGCTCATCCCACGGGAACACTAAATTTATTCGGGATGAAAAGTATCCTATGTCCTTTCCCGGATCTCAAACTATCTCCATACCAATTTTCATCTAAGTCCGTTCAGCGGTTTAAGCGTGAAGAGGTAACAGACAGACAGACACACTTTCGCATTTATAATATTAGTATGGATTATTCTAGCCTCAAATTTCGACTCTTTCCCTGAATCTGTTATTTTATCATAAAAAAAAGCTATTCTAGAATTAATATTTACGAAATTTGTTTTTTTTTTTTTAGTATCTGCTTTTTTTGGGCGTTGAGGGTAGAAACTATCCCGGATCCTTAGGAGGCGTGCGTGGAGCCGTAGCCAAACCGTAGAGGTCCTTTCGTCAATATAATGAAATGTAAGGCATAAGATTATTATTAATCCCATATTCTCCACCTGAACTATCATTGCTAACATTTCTACCTACCTCTCCTACTTTGTTGACATGCCCCGATTAAGTATGTACGCATACATTAGGTACTTACGTACTATAAGTTACCAAGCACACATGCGAACCGTGGTCCCAAAAAGCCGCATCTGGCGAATTAGACCGATTACGTCTTCAACTCATTGTACCAAAACTATTCCCATTGGGCCCATTTGTTTAGAAATCTTGTAGCAGTTGGACAGGAGGTACAATAATACGTCAGCAGCTAAGCCCTATGAGGCCTTTACGGAGGGAAGGCGGCAACATTCGAATATTTATTGCCGTTAAACGCTATAAAAATGTTAGCAACACACATTTTGTGAGAATAACAGGCCGCACGCGAATCGCATTCCGTGATGACGATTCCTTACTATTTTGTTAACCCCCGACGAAAAAAAGAGGGGTGTTATAAGTTTAACATGTGTATCTGTGTATCTGTGTATCTGTGTATCTGTGTATCTGTGTATCTGTGTATCTGTGTATCTGTGTATCTGTGTATCTGTGTATCTGTGTGTCTGTCTGTGGCATCGTAGCGCCCAAGCGGATGGACCAATTTAAGTGCGGTTTTTTTTAATCGAAAGACTTTTCCGTCGAGATGGTTCTTAGCTATGTTTGGTGGAAGTAGGACAAGTAGTTTCCAAGATATTCAGCTTTAATTGGAACAAGTGACAAGATCTCAGCCAATATTGAAGCCAAGGATTCCAAATTTTGGTTAAATGTTAAGTATGATTAGCATTTTCTATATCACTCACTAAATGAGGATCTCATGATGACCAGGTAGTTGTTAATGGATCTCAGCCAATATTGAAGCCAAGGATTCCAAATTTTGGTTAAATGTTAAGTATTATTAGCATTTTCTATATCACTTACTAAATGAAGGTCTCATGATGACCAGGTAGTTGTTAATGGATCTCAGCCAATGTTGAAGCCAAGGATTTCAAATTTTGGTTAAATGTTAAGTATTAATTAGCGTTTTCTATATCACTTACTAAATTAAGGTCTCATGATGATCAGCTAGTTGTTAATGGATCTCAGCCAATATTGAAGCTAAGGATTCCAAATTTTGGTTAAATGTTAAGTATTATTAGCATTTTCTATATCACTTACTAAATTAAGGTCTCATGATGACCAGGTAGTTGTTAATGGATCTCAGCCAATGTTGAAGCCAAGGATTTCAAATTTTGGTTAAATGTTAAGTAACTATTATTAGCATTTTCTATATCACTTACTAAATTAAGGTCTCATGATGACCAGGTAGTTGTTAATGGATCTCAGTCAATATTGAAGCGAATAATTCCAAACGCTGGATAAATGTTGTTTTATTAGCATTTTCCTTATCACTCACTAAGTGAAGATCTCATGATAATCATCTAGCAGGGCTGGACTAAGCGGGCCCCCTCCCCTATAAGGAGAACATTATTATGGTACAAGTCCTGCGTCTGGGACTGGGTTCCTAGACTAGCTGGGCCCCTAGCCCCGGGCCTTGTGGGCCTAGGGGTAAATACGGCCCTGCCATCTAGTTGTGAAAGGATCTAAGCCAAGAATTTCAAATGTTGGTTAAAACTTAAGTTTTATTAGCGTTATCAAGAATTTAATAAAATTTTGACAGTACAATAATTTGGTACCATGCAGCTGAAGATGGCTGTAGGAATTTCTTAACAGCACAGAATAAAGCCATGGTGTTTGGGCTCGTCTGATTGTTCTTGATGAGCAATTAACGTTTGTGTAAGAAAGTACAGTCGATATTAAACCGAGTCTCAGAAAAACTTTTTTAATTTGTGTCACAATACTGGGTCACTGTTCCTAAGTTTTGCAATTCTACTAAAGCTGAATTGTCATTAGGACTATTGAACAGGTTCCTTTGATTGAGGTCACAAATAGCAACACCTTGCAAGATTTTAACGCGACTAAAGGACACGTAAGCTTTAGCAAAAGTACTCGCCTAAGTGAATAACAGCTTTTTAGGATTCCGTAGTCAACAAGGAACCCTTATAGTTTCACCATGTCCGTCCGTCCATCTGTCTACGGCTTAGCAGAGAGACATAGTGGTAGAATAAATTTTTAAAAACTATTTTTTTGTGTACCTGCCCCCTACACGTAAAAAAGTGGGGATGTAATTTTTTTTAACGGTTTATCCCATGGTGTGGGTTATCGATTAGGTCTTTCAAAACTAAGTCAAGTTACCTAGCATCTACTACATTTTTTATGGAGCTAAGGAAGCCACCCGTACTATTAGGATCCTGTAGAATGGAAACCTGGTTCTGTTTTAGGCCATAAGTAGCAGGTTCTTTCAACTCATCCAGTGCATTTAAAGTATATATTTTGATTGTCTTGGCTAATAAATAACTTAGCCATTTTGTCATTATAAGCATTAACTAATTTGACTTTAACGATTTTTTCCCAGAATGTTGCTAAAGGCTAATTTCAATCTTAGAGAAGACGGCTTTCGTTACCACAGGCTTGGGATCCTGTTGTCGTACACATAGTCAAGGATCAAGCTCGAGGAAAGACTGGAAACTATGGAACTTAAACGGTGTAAAACCAAAAAAAGTGTTAAATGTAGAAAATTCCGGAAAAAAACTTCTGTTTGTTTAAAAAATATGAAATAAAAATAAAATTAAAAATTTAAAAAACCCCCGACATAACCTGTAAAAAGGAAGAAATAAAATCTACGAAATGTGCCTTTACAATGAACAGTAGAAAAAGAATCCAAGCTTTGTTGCGTCGGGGGACCGCTAAGTAAATGAAATGCAATGTACTTAAAATCCCCCAAATAAATGCATACTTACAATTTTGCGTTGAAAAATATATTTCATTTCACTTAGGTTAGGTACTTAGCGGTCCCCCGAACGCAACAAAGCTTGGATTCTTTTTCTACTGTTCATTGTAAAGGCACATTTCGTAGATTTTATTTCTTCCTTTTTACAGGTTATGTCGGGGGTTTTTTAAATTTTTAATTTTTTTATGTGTTTACTTAGCAACTTTACGACACGTTTTAGTGAGCAATTTGCTGTATTTCAACCGTTCCGCTTGGTTAGGGAAAGTAAATGGAAGGTGAGGTTTGAATATTTTATGCTATCTGTTAATTATGTCAGGGTTTGCTCTGTTAAATATTTGTTGAGTAGAACAGACATTGAAAATGAGAACGCGGATGTTTACATGCTGCCTCTAAAACCAAAATAATTCAAACGGCGGTGGACAATCTGCAGTTAGAATGATTCTGGTTTTAGTGCGCCTACAATGAAGCGTGGATAAAGCATATAAAGTGAAACATAAAACCTCCTCCTTTTTTGAAGTTGGTTAAAAAAGAAGATTAGAAGATGGACCCCGAAAAATAAAAACATTTTTCCCCCTTCAACGTAAACAAAGATAAAAAATTACTAAAACAATTATTTTAGCGTGTTCAAGGACTATTATAGCTTAGTAGATAAATTGTAGCTGTCACTCCGATTTCGACAGAGATTTACGAGCGATAACTCTTTTGAATGCTTTAATCTCGGGAGTTTTACAAGCTTTAACGTCAAATCATCTGAAAAAGCTTCGATTATTTATTTACCATGAAACATAAAGATTTACACGTAAAAAGTTTACGAAAGATTCCTCACAAGGCCTCTCAAATCCTCCAAATCAATATTTTTTACCTATACACCTACATATGACAAGTTCAGATACTATAAGTAGACCGACATTAACATGCAGCGACGGTGGTGGGGCAGAAAATGAGTGATGTTATTTCTTAACTTTATAGGATATGATGATGTTATGGCGACCTCGCCCACGTCGTCGCCGCCGCCTCCTCATCGATTCCTCCGTTTCGCGGGAGTTACTGATAATACTGAGTACTTCGTATCTACATAAAAGAAATAAATACACGATGCGTATGATGATGAATTTGTGTAGATAAAGTAACTGTACATAAATTGGTCTCCGTCGCCGTCGGCTCATTTTATAAAACCACACTTGTGTTTTATCACCTCTCATTATCTAACAGTTACAAAAACTACTATAATATAATATTATGCAAGAGTTTAAAAATGATCTAAGTACTCTTCACTTGAAAAATCATTTGTCAAGCATATAATACAAAATATGTCCTCGGCAAGTTAGTTATTACCTACTCAATACAGCATATTACATTTAACCCACGCACGAATATAAGTTTAAACGGGTGACTAACATGTTTCGAAGTAAATCCTTAGTTGACTTTCTTCTTGTTTAATTCGTTTTATGAGACGAACATATTTAAATTACTAACTTTCCTCTTTGACCTTATTTATATTTTAGTGCTGTTACGCCGGTAGGTTAGGTCAAAAACTTTGAACGTCAATTTCAGTGCTTTAGAGGTGTTTTCAGCAGGCTGAAAAGTCATTTCGGGCCGTTTCAGGAGTTGCTCTATCTCATACCAAAAGATCAAAATTTCATCAATCAAATTGCCGATCAAGTTGCGGTCGTTTTCAGGCGCCTGAAACATGTTTTCAGTCCGTTTCAGGGCACCCTCTATCAGATGACGCCATAACCTGAAAACCTGTTTTCAGGCGTTTTATGGGCCTCTGAAGCACAAATCATTATATGGCGAATTTTCCAGTAGGAGTGACAGATATGGCACTATGAGAAAGAGATAGCTATCCTCAGAACATTCGAGAAGTATGTGACAGAGATACCACTACTAGAGAGAGATGGCGAGACTCGGAACATTCGAGAAGGGAGTGACAGAGAGTGCACCATTAGAGAGAGACATATAGAGCCGAGATTGTTCCCGACGCTCGAGTTGGACCTTACTGGAATATTCGCGCTTTATGTGGACAACGCATCGAGAAAGCGGTTCCGCGTGATATAAAAGGCGCCAGCGGCCGGCAGGAGTTATTATTATTATTATTATTAAGAGCCTATATTGTCCCACTGCTGGGCAAAGGCCTCCCTCTCATTCTTCCATGCGTCCCTGTCCCGAGCAATCTCCCACCAGTCTCGGTGAAAGGCGTCAAGTTCGTCTCGCCATCTCCTTCGAGGTCTACCACGGAGTTATTATTATTATTATTATTAAAGCCAAATTTATTCCTTAATATCATACAATTTTTATACATATGAGAAATAAATTATAATATTTGAATTAACATTTCATTACATTATTTTTAATTGATAAATTATTATTGAGCTAATTTTATTTATTAATATTATTTCATTTCATTTATGTCACACTATTATTAAGGACCTCTCGACGAGTATAGGCCTCCTCCATTTTTCTCCACCCTTCTCTAGCTTGCGCTGTTACGATCCAGTCATCTCCTGCGATCTTTTTAATGTCATCCTTCCATCTTTCCATCGGTCTGCCGCGTTTTCGTTTACCAGGGGGGCCAGCCCATGTAGTTACTCTCTTAGTCCATTTATTTTCTTTAATACGTGCGATATGGCCCGCCCATCTCCACTTGAGTTTTTGACAATGTGATAGAGCATCGATGACTTTTGTCCTTGATCTTATTTCAGTATGGCGTTTTTTATCTCTACGTTTCAAATTTAGTATGCTCCGCTCCATGGCTCTCTGACAAGTTACAATTTTTTGTTTTGTGTGCGTATTATAAATCCACGTTTGACTTCCGTACGAAAGACAAGGTAGGAGACATGAATCAAGGATTTTCTTTTTTAACCGTAGAGGTAAATTAGATTTTAGAACTTCTTTGTTACTCCAAAACTTGTTCCATGTCATATTTATGCGTCTTTTTAATTCGTCACGGTGTCTCGACTTCATGAACGATATCTGTTTACCCAGGTACACGTATTCTTGTACATACTCCAATGGTCGGTTCTCCACAAAAATGGGTGTTTCCAAAAAGTTGGTCATAATTTTCGTTTTATCTGTGTTTAATTCTAAGCCAATATTGCGACTTGTAGAGTTTAGTTCATTTATCATCCTCTCAAGTTGCGATGCAGTTTCTGAGAATAACACGATGTCGTCAGCAAATCTCAGGTTGCTCAAATAATTTCCTTTTATATTTATACCTTTCTGTGACCAATCGAGCTTCTTCATGATATTTTCCAGTACAGTTATAAATAATGTAGGAGACAGGGGGTCGCCCTGTCTAACGCCTCTACTAATTTTTATTTCGGGACCTTTTTTATCTAACTTTACTCGACTAAAGCTTTTCTTGTATATGTCTTGAATTAGTTTGATTGTTTCTAACGGTATTTTACAATCTTGGAGAGCCTTCCAAATACTGTCATGAGAGATAGAGTCAAAAGCTTTGGCGTAGTCAATGAATGCCAGGTAGATGGGGCGTCTTTGTTCTTCATATTTCTCAATGACTTGATCTAAAACGTGTATATGATCTGTGGTCGAAAAATGTTTTCTGAACCCTGCCTGTTCAACTGGCTGGTATTTTTCAGCAAGTACATAGACTCGTTGTTCCAACAATGAGGCAAATAACTTGTAAAAGTTTGACTGTAGGCTAATAGGCCGGTAGTTAGCAATATTTGCGGGATCTCCTTTTTTGTATATCAAAATAATGTCTGATTGGGCCCATTTTTTTGGTATTTCACTAAGTTCCAGAATTGTATTAAAAAGTGTGGTAAGAAAAGGCACCAGTAGGCATCTTCCAGCTAATATTATTTCATTGCTTATATTGTCTGGGCCACAACTTTTTTCTTTCTTTAAGCTCTTTATTTTCTTGTCAACCTCCGCAGTAGTAAACCGTTGTAGTGGCGGGGGACGTAGGGTCGTCGAGTTTTCAGTGATTTCAGTAGAGGTTTGACTTGAAGGATTTTGTGCAGAGTATAGATTTCTGTAGAAATTTGTTGCTGTGTTTATTATCTGTGACCTTGAGTAGATTTCTTTACCAGACGGGGTTTCGTTTAAGTTGGGTATCCAATTTTTTGTTAAATTTAACGCCTTGTATCCCCTTTTCAAGCTTCCTGTGGTGTTTAGGTGATTTTCAATTTTCTTTAACCTATGTTCTTCATATTCTTTCTTAATTATTTTATGAACGTTTTTATACAAGTTGCTAAGTTCCCGTTTTTCTTCTTTAGTTAAAGGTTTCTTGTTTTGCAGTTCCTTCCTTCTATTCATCAGTGTTCTTGTATTTTCAGAAATAATATTACGTGTTTTGCTCGCAGGCTTTTTTGTAGAGGTCGACGCATCGGTGATAGCTTTCTTTATTTTTGAATAATATGATTCTACATTTTCGCATCTGTTCGGGTCGATATTCTGTAGGTTTTGGTTCAATTTATTTTGAAATAACTTTTCGTCTTCTATTATATTTGATGATGGTTTCCTGATACTGTAGTTAGCTCTACTTCTTTTGTTTTTTGATAGTCGAAATGTGCTCCTTACGAGTCGATGGTCGCTTGGGAAATTCAGCTGGTTAATGGTTTCAATATTCGTGAAATGTCCCTTTACATTTGACATGATATAATCAAGCTGGTTTTTGTTTTTCCTAGGTGAAAGCCATGTCCACAGGTTGCTTGGTTTTTTCTTGAATATGCTGCTGATGACTGTAAGGTTGTTTTGAAGTGCGAATTGAACCAGTTTTTCGCCTCTTTTGTTTCTTTTTCCATATAAGTACAAACCTAATACTCTTTTTTCTTCATATTTTCGCTGACCGATGCAAGCGTTGAAATCACCCATTACAATGACACGTTTGTAGCTTTTCTCTAGAGCGTCCTGCAAGTGGTTGTAGAAAATATCAATATCTTCGTCGCTTGATGTACTAGTAGGTGCGTACGCTTGTATTATAGAGATATTTATAGTCTCGAATTCCATGTTCAGTATACAGACTCGTTCTGAGATCGCAACAAAGCTGTCTATATTAGATTTCCATTGTTTCTTTATTAAAAAACCGACGCCATAGAGGCCTTTCGTTTCACCATAATGACAGAATATATGTTCTTTATCTTCTGAAATATTGTAGCCTGTTCTGCGTACCTCAGCGAGCCCAATTATATCGTAGTTTATTTTTGTTATTGCTTCTTTAAATTCTATGAGTCGTTCGTTAGATAGTAGAGATCTTGCATTATAGGTACAAATATGTAGCGAGTGGTGTGGAGGGTTTCGGTCGTTAGTCCCCGCGGTGACCGGCCGAGTTGGGGAACGTCGTGGAGAGGTCGCCGCGTGTTGTCAAATTGCTTTTTGGGGCGGCGTGGGCATAGCGCTGGTGCCGGCGACTGGGATAGGCGCCGGGGCAGAGGTGGGTTCTACATTTTGACGTCTCGTTACAAAACTGTTCATAGTACAATTCTGTTTCTTTGGAACCTTTTTAGCTTTTTGTTGTCTCGTATTCGGAGACTTATTAATATTTGTATTTTCAGGTGATTCCGAAAGGCTTCTCTTATTTTGTTTCCTGGTGTTATTGTAGCTTATGTTGTCCTCCTGATCCTCCTCATTGTTTTCAGGCATGATTATTAATTTATCATATTTCAGGAATGCCTTTTTTCCTTTGTTTCTTTCTTCTATCAATTGCCCAATTAGTCTCTTTCGTTCTTCTAACACCTCGGGAGGAAAATCTTCTTTAATATAGTAAGTTGTTTGGTTCAGGGATTTCTTCTTACGTAAAAGTTCTATTTTTTTAATTGTAGAGCAGAATGTTACTACAACAGGCCTTATTTTTCCATCTTGTCTTTGTCCTAGACGTTTGAGATCTTCTATATTGTCTTCGTGTATGTTTATTTTCATTGTCTGTTTTATTATTTTTATTATATTAGTTAGTAGTTGCTTCAAATTACTTTCATTTTCTTCCAGCCCAAAAAATATGATATTTTTCTTCCTGGACAGGCGCTCAAGTTGTTGTATACGGCGGCCTTGGTCTTCGATAGTTTTTTCTAATGTATTATATTTCGATTCTAGGATTGTAAATTTTTCATCAATGTTGTCGTTTATTGTCTTCGGCAAGCTTTGCTTCAAATCTCTTATTTCATTTGTTTGCTGGTCAAATTTATGTTGCAAGCTTCTAATTAATGCCGTTAATTCTTCCATTTTATTGTTTATTTATATTCTGTTGCTTACTATTTTATTTAACACTGTCCTCTATCGGCGGGTAGAATAAGTTAGATTTTGGTTGCGCCTCCTGCGGCCAACAACAGAACCAATTTTTTTCAGTTTTGCTACTCCTCGGTAGATGGCGCTGTTAATGGCGGTGATCGATGGTCTGTTGATGTTTTTACGATGTAGGTATTCGCATAAATCAATTTAATTATAATATTCTTTTCTGCATCTAACTTTCCACTTTACAAGGAGAACTTGGATATAAAGGCGAGGTTTGGGTCCCACAAAGAGTTCAAAGTGATTTCACGACACAAAAAACATTAGTTTGCGGAAGTATTAGTCACTGTTGATAGACACAAAGAATCACTGTT
This sequence comes from Apotomis betuletana, assembly GCA_932273695.1. Classification (NCBI taxonomy): domain Eukaryota; kingdom Metazoa; phylum Arthropoda; class Insecta; order Lepidoptera; family Tortricidae; genus Apotomis; species Apotomis betuletana. The sequence goes on along the minus strand of OW026307.1, from coordinate 11,807,440 downwards.
TATGTTCGGTTTTTTAGCACTATATGTTAATTTTTAGTTCACACTTGAGTTTTCTTCGACGATTCATTATGCACACTAACTTCTAGATACAATTTGAAAGCGATTATCGGTGTGTTTAATTTTTAATCTTTAAAACAACACGGAGCTGATGTTGACAGTGGCACTGCAGCGCCCTCTCTCCTGTTACGGAGTTAGTTACATTTTAATTGCGATACAGAGCGAGTAGAAGGATAATCGGAGAGAAAGACTCTTAAGTGATTAGTGCGCTTTAAGTTCAGTTCGTGTGAATAGTGAGTGCGTAATTTGTGTAATAAAGTGTGTGTTTTCATTTGTGGATTCATTTGTGCTTTACTATCAAATACGAACCCCAACGCTTGTAACAGTACTTTACTAGTATGAAAGTTTGGCTGGCTGTGTGAATGATGTATAGCCTTATATTTTAATTATATATGTACCTACTTCTTCCATCCCCCTTTTCATCCCTTCAAGGGATGATTTCCAGGTTGTCCTATCTTCAATTCTTCATACAAAATTTCATCTATATCTGTTCAGCGGTTGAAGCGTAATAGACAGACAGAGTGTTTCGCATTTGTCTATACAATATAAGAAAGTATGTATTTTCTTCTTCGTATTCGCCTTCTTGATCTTAATTTGGGACTTGATCGATTTGTGTGACGTTGTCTGATATTTATTTTTATTTATAACAATACTATGCATTATTTTATTGATGTATAAATAGTAGGCGAAAGTTTTTATTAATGGCGACTATCTATTAACTAAGATGGGAGCATGGTTTGGATTGTACTAAGTGAGAGTTTTAAATCTCTGATCATAGTCAAAAAATGTTACACATGATTCACAAACATCTTAAGTTGTCGTGTTGAATTAAAATATCCGACTAAAAGCTCTCTGTTTAACACCTAAACGATCATTACCTTGCAAAACGACTGCTAAAACTTTGTAGAACATGGATTCCTACCCACGAAAATTACTGAAGTGTTAAAGGATTTCCACAAATAGTAGGTACATCGACATTTCGTAGCGTAAATTTTCCCGAAACGCACGAGTACAAACGCAGTTTATGGTCCAGGACAGCGATTCCACTCTGCACTTAAAAGATCATAGTGAAGGCATTTTAATATGATTCGTTAGTATCGGCATTCGAGTTTGCCAAATATAGCATTTGGGACGTCGACGCCTAAGGGACAGGGGCTGCGATTCCCGCTCTGGCTCCTATCTGGTTCAGCAGGTCCCCATAGCCATTCAGCGGGGCAACCCTGCTGGTATATTCGGGACCATTGAGCTTTTATATGAAGTCATTTGACGATTTTCGCAAGTCGTATTCAAGTTGCCAATAATAAACTGTCACATCCCATACTAAATATTTTTTCACAATAGTAGGTACGGACCTACCTTTCGTACATTTTTCCGCGACACACGAGTACAAAATGCAGTTTATGATCCAGCTCGCTCCGACCGAAATGCAAACTGTTCTCAATCTCATAGTTCCCTCGTAAAAGCTGCAAGTTCGCCACTTGATATCGGAACCGGTTCAGAAACCGTTAGATTAAACTGTATTAAAACTGCCATTTTGTACCAGTTCAAATGATGTTGTTTTGTATCGGCCTTTCTAGCCTCGTTTACTTCTTCGTCCTAACGACCAACAAAATAACTTGTCTCGAAATGTACAATCTGATAAAAACTTAATCTTGGTATAGTTTATTTTATACTAGCTGCGCCGGGCGGTATTACCCGCTCATCCCACGGGAACACTACATTTTTCAGGATGAATAGTATATTAGATGAATATTAGTAGCCTATGTGTTAATCCAGGGTCTCAGCTACCTTCAAATCAAAATTTATCAAATTTGATCCTGTCGTTTGAGTGTGAAGAAGTAACAAACATACACATAAACACTGTATAACAATGTATGTACATAATTGATATGAAACTAGTGTTAATTTGTCTAATGTAGATTATTTACAGAAATTGGTAATACGATCTCTACTTGAATGATTGAGAAGTAAATTGTAGCAAACCATTTCGTAATCAATCAGCTGCTATCATCAAACCATCAATGGATTTATAGTATCCATGTATACAATTTTGGAAGCAATAAACTAAAGGGATTACGTTTCCTCAATGTACTGAACACGGTCAGTGGACATCAGCCTTTAGAGACTGAATCACAGCCAATACATTTGGTTGTTCAAGCGCACTGTACCACTAGTCATTCAAAGGTTAAACATCGCTGATGATAACATAATAGGGGATGCGACTGATGTTGAATACAACACAGGTAGTTATAAAAATAAAATTAGCTCAATATGTCATGATACAAAGAAAAAATACCCGCTCATCCCACGGGAACACTATTTTTTTCGGGATATTAAGTAACCTATGTGTTAGTCCAAGAGGTCCGCTACCACGCATCCCTGATGAAGAGCTCCATACGAGTTCGAAACACGTCGGGCCGTTCCTGACAATTTCACGTGTGTAAACCGCTTAATGCAATAATTAAGGCCCGCTACCTTCTATCATACCAAAATTTATCAATATTGGTCCAGAGTTTTGAGCGTAACAAGCATATAAACACACAAAGGCCCTCACAAACTTTCGCCCCTATATTAGTGTGACATATACTCGTACATTTATTAAATAGTAATAAAATATGATATTATTAAGTAAGTAAGTAATACTTTGTCCCGAATCATATTCAATAACTATGGATGTAATGCTTCATTTTGGTATGTTGCCATTGACTTTTAAATGGTTGTATAGCCACGATTTCTGGCATGATTACTGTAGTCACAAAAAAATCGCACAGTAAACAAGAATTCAAAAACAACAAAGGGTTGGTACTCTTTATAGAAGAAGAGAATGCAGCAGTAAACCCTAAGGCCCACTTGCACCACGCTGGGTTAGCAAAATTAACTCGGAGTTAAATGCTACTCTAGGGTTAAGAAATTAGTACGTCTTGCACCACCGAGAGTTAGAAGTAAACCTCGAGTTAAACATTTAATTTTTTAACCCGCCGATGTGTGAGGGTTAAAGTCATTAACCCTAGGTTAGTAGTGTCAAATAAGTATCAAAATCGACTTGACGTATAGCTTAGGTTATGTTATGTTGTTATGTTTTGTCCAGGATAATGATAATTGAATAGTTGTTGTCTGATAATGATTTATTTATTAAAAAACAGGCTACATAACATTACAGTTTACACCAATGCGTCATGAACCGAACAATGTTTATTTTGACGGCGAAACGGCGGCGTGGCCCCGTTGTTCCGACATCGGGGTGTTGGATTTGGTAGGTTGCCCCGGAACCGACGAAACACGAACACGACACCTTTCGGCCAGAAATCAGCACACGCGATGGTGTCCTGGAGCGGCCTCGGCACGCGCACTACAAACGAGCTGAAGTGCACGTAGTGGCGCGAATGCAACTGGAACACCCTCAGCGAGTAGCCGGTTTTCTGGCGAACATACTGAGTCACTTCTTCAGCGGTGGCAGTGTGATGCAGGCGCGACACGTACAGCGCCTTGCTCGGTGTGGAGACCCGCAGACCACAACCAACCGGTTCTGCAGTACCACACTGACTCTTGCGTGTCTTACGCTTTCTTGACACCGTTGTGAAACCCATGATGAAGAAATCATCAAATACATTAGTTCGCACTTTTACAATACAAAAATTGCAGAAAAGGATAATTTTTACTCGCAAAGAGACAATGCTTTTTCAACTGGTTTTTTGTTTTCAAGTTTATGCTTAAACTTCGCTGCTAAATCAGAAAGCAGTAATCTGTCGCTATTTGTAAAATTTGGGGCACGTAAACGAGATTTGTTTTCCATTTTTAGCAGTTTAAAACAAAATAATAAAATATAGAAAGCAGACACAACTCGCGAAAAAACAATAATGACGCCTGACTGACATTTAATACAGATATATAATACGCTAAAAAACGAAATGTCATTCAAAATCTGACATAGTGGAATAGACTTATGCAAAGTACTGTAGAGTGACAGAGAGCACAACACTTAAATCATTCATCATATTTATTCTATCACATTTGGTCGGATACGAATAGAGCGAATGAATGTTGCATTAACCTCGGGTTAGTTAACTCGGACTTAATTTCTATTGGTGCAACGAAAACTATGAGTTAAAAATTTTACATATTAACCCTGAGTTAGTAAACCCTGAGTTATATATTTAACTCGAAGTTTTGGTGCAAGTGGGCCTAACAAGATCACATTCATTCAGAAGTTATCACTTGTCATTTTATCTCAAAAACCACAGATTACATAACGACCTCTTGCTACATTACACACTGACAAACTTCCCGGGACTTTCACACGCACTTTATCTTCTCACAAAAAGGCGTATTTTACGAACAAACCCTTTTAACCTACGTCGTTTTTACTCTGTGACCATCACACGGCCCTTTATACACGAAAGGGCGTATGCTTCTAAGAAAATCTTGGCAGTTGCGTCATTTGTATTTGCATGTCAGTTTGCTCTACACAATGGCTAAAGCCCGCTTGTTAAGCGCCACAGCTAACTTATTCAAGAGGCTAGGGGCTTTTTATGCTCGAAATTATTTACAAATCCCCGGAATAGACTAACAATGCCAGAGCAGTTCTGACTTTTCTTTTTCCAAATTAGTACTAGCAGCAAAAGTATTATTGATGAAAAAAAATGAAAATGAAAATGAAAAAAGTTTATTAGGTTAAACTTTACAGGTTTATCTTGTTGGGATTGGGTCCTCCTATTAAGTAAAATATACCTGTGTCAGGAGGGCCCGCTCTTCCAGAAGCAACATAGTAATTTAATTATTTAACCTAATGTACATATTTACTATTAACTAAAAATTATAAACAACGTATAAACTAGGGAAACCAAATACAATGGAAAAAAAAAAAAAATCCGCTGTTACGTTTTTCAGAAAATGTGAATATTAGTTGGTATATATTTATGACAGCATATTTAAGTGTGTGTGTGTTTGAGTAAGAGAAAGTTTTTGAAGTTATCTTTATTATAGTAGAAGTGCCTCTGTAACATCGTAGCTAAGTGATTTCAGCCATTCTATGACTGTTTTTTTACATTTAAATAGTTGTAATGGATAAATAGATATTTGTTTATTGACAGTGTTGTATAAGTGTGCCGATTGTGTTGTGTACTGCCTTTTGGCAAACAAAGATTTGGTGGTGTGCATAGGAGCAACCATTCCTTTTCTGCGCCGGGACAGTAGCTTTGGTCTAAAAGGAAGGGTTTTATGTAATTTTAAAATGGCGTTTAGGACATAAAGCTTTCGCATTGAGAGTAAATCAGAAATTTTATAGAGGTCACTAGTCGGAAATCGGTAAGGTTTTGAGTACATAACTTTAAGGAGGCATCTTTGTCCTCTCTCTACCTCCAGAAACTTCGTTTTGTTAGCGCCACCCCAAACTGGAATACAGTAACTCATAATGGATTGGGCAAGTGCGATGTACACTTGCTTTATCAAGGTTTGAGTTGCAACGTGTCTTAATTTTTTAAAAATCCATATAAGCTTTCCTAATTCTGTTATTTACAAGCTCAATGTGATTATGCCATGAGAGTCGTTGGTCTAGAATGATTCCAAGGTATTTGGTGGATGTGACTTTTTCTATTTGGAAACAGTCACACTGCCGGTCATTATTTTGACTGCATGTGTGAATTTTAATATGAAGACTGTCCGGAGGTTGCGAGGATTTGTATTTAGAAAAGCAAATAAAGTTAGTTTTCGACAGGTTGAGCGTGAGAAGGTTCGACTTTAGCCAAGATGATATTGCGGTTAGTCCTCTTTCTGCTTTATCATAAGTGGACTCCCAGGTATCCCCATGAAAAACAAATACGGTGTCGTCCGCATAGGAGAAAGCGCAGCTGTCTTCAATGGTGAGGTTTGTTAGGTCATTGATAAAATGGGAAATTGATAGACCACTGAATTTGTGTAAAAATATTTAACAAAAGAGATCACCTCGAATGACCTTAAACATACTTCTTTATTATTTCCAGAGATAGTGTGCTTTCCAGCCCACAGTCACAAATTAGCAGGATGCTGAATAAGGAATTTGTGCATTAGTTAAATCCTATCATGCCCGTGGTCAGCCCAGAAAGTCTGCTTCCTGGGCTCCCAGCCTTTTAATTCATGTTGTTATGAGACCAGAAATCATGAGGCGCAAGTTTGCAGGATGATGGCATTAATTGGCACTTTCAATATAAAAAAAATCAATTATATAAAAATATATATATAACACCCGCGAATGCTGTGATGACGGGATATGTAAAGAAATTGAAGAATAAGCTCCTCAATTAATTGTAGTAAGAAGTATAATAGAAAATCTGTCTGTTGACGGCTCATTCGCTTTTTTGAGAAAAAGTGATTATTCATATTTTTTTGGGTTCCATACCTAAGAAAGAAAAATGGAACCCTTATAAGATCACTTCGTTGTCAGTCAGACCCTTTTTCTGAGGAACGCGTGGAGCTATCAGACTGAAAATAAAATCAAATACTGCAATGCCTTGAAGTACAGAAAAAATAATCTGCAATACCTTGAAGTCCAGAAAAAAACATACTTCTAACTTCAAAGTCAACCCAATCGAAGATACAAAAGGATTTATATTCCAGGATATTCAAACTCGTAGATGCTTGTTTTGTCAATTTTATACCACGGTTGAAATTTCTACTGGTGTTTTATTCTGTGGTTGCATTCCATACTTGTTAGCATTTAATTACGAAATTGAAATATCACAACGTTAAAATAAAGCTAAATAATACTGAGAAAGCGTTTTGCTTGCGCTGAAACATTCTTTGTTGAAATATTAATTAAATCCGTTAATTAGAGTTTTTGAGAAAAATAATTTCGCCGCCATGCAGCTCGTACAAAGAATAAAATAATTATAAGTAGGTATGTGTTACTGAACTTCTTTTTTAACGATGTTGTATATAATATTATTGCTTATCTTATAAACGTGAATGCGTATAAGAATGTACGTTCAACTACTTAAACACAAAAAACACGTAGATTTCCATAAAAAAAATCAGTAATATACGAGTAGGCTATTTCAGAATAGATAGATTTCAGAATAGGACGTAACGCTATAATTTATAAAGATAATTATAAATTATAGCCCAATAAAATAACAAGCTTTGAAATCATTCGCGGGCTATGTTGGACTTGAGACATGAGTGAACTAGTGACATTTATTATATTTACAACAGTCTCAACCTAAACAGTGTTCCCTATGGTAAGTTCGAATGTTTTTTTTTGCCATCATTACCGCTTCGCCAAATTTTCGCTTAATCTATTTTGTTGATCAACATTTCGGACTTTTGATAGGATACCAATGTTAGTGAAAATTTGAACTAATTCTGTTCACACAGATTATAAGGAGTACTTCTTGGTCGTGATCAAATCTTAGTTTTCTGTAAGGGGCACATATTGTGCGCTATATGATATTTCGCAATCTCTCGCGATTTACCTACAGATTCTGGTGCACTCATGCAAACTTCCACCCACGACTGATTTGATCAGGTCGGTTCATCGATTGGGTAATCTTTCACGTGGTCTGGTTCTTTCTACCTTGCTCTGGTATACTGGGTTAGAAGAATGATAAACTAGCCTCCCATTTGTGAGCCGTGTTTGGAAACTTGCTTGATGGTGCTGGCAACTGCCGCGTAATGAGAGCATAGCATCGCGCATTCTATGTGCGATCGATATTTTTTCAATACTAAAATATATTGTTATCCAACATTTAGTGCTTTTATAGTTAAGAGGCCTTATTCCTTTAAAAATATATCTATTTTTTTTATTATGACAAGTATTATGTATCGATAATTTCAACCAACTTTTTGAAGTAAATAATACTTTTCCCCGGGTTCTTGATAGTAACATAGTTATTTCATGCTTTCATTGCGTGCAGTCGAAAATAAGTTGAAAAATCCAGTTTTACGGGCGATTTTTTTCAATTTCGAGTAGTTTTTGAAACAAAAATTATCAATGAAAAATAAAACTGTAGGTTTCAAATATGTACCAATAAATCGCAATAGCCCGGTTCTAAGTAGTAACGTTAATAATATGTTAAGAAACTTGTTTGATTGAGAAAAATGTCTAAACATTTAAACAATCAGCATTTTTGAAGGAATAAGGAGCCTTTATACGTTACAGGTTCCGTTTAAACAATATTCATCCTCACAACGCGTCCGCTTTCATACTTTATTAGTGACGTGCATTAGGAGCAATTTTGACCCAAGTTCGGGCTTACGAGTAATATAACGGACGGTGCGTCTGATTTATTCATACGGAGACCGCCGGATGAGAAGGTCGCGGGTCAGCTGTGCTCACTCAGCGCCAAAGAATAGACGGTGTAGATGTAGATAGACGGGGTAGACGTTTTTAAACTGTCTGGGATTTATTTTTCTCGCTTGAACATAAGTATATTATAACCAACTAGCTTTTGCCCGTGACTACGTCCGCGTGGAATTTGGAAGTACCTATGGAAGCAAACTCGTACAACACGATAGATATCCACCTAATAACCTTAATTAATAAAAGGGATTATTAAAAGCGCCTAAACAAATGTAAGAGCAATTATGCTTTTGGTCTAATCATTACATTTCCTACAGGGTCATCAATGTCATCATGAATTACTTACCTACTCACTTTTCAATCTTTTTAGGGATAATTTCCAGGATGAAAACTATCCTATGTCCTTCCTCGGATCTTAAACTATCTCCATGCCAAATTTCATCAAAATCGATTTAGGGGTTTAATCGTGAAGAGGTCACAGACAGGCAGACACACTTTCGCATTTATAATATTAGTATGGATAGGTTTATGAGTTGTTTTAAAAACTTATAGTCAAGGCCTTAAATGTAATCTTTTTTTTTATTATTTTGCATGTGTAAAGAAAGTTAATATAGGTAGTAAGTTTTATGGCCAATTGTCGTCAAACAAAGGCAAAATTTCGTGAGAATCGTTTGAGAAACGCAACCTCTAGGAAATCTGGAATACAAACTACCGGACATACGAAAGAATTTTAGGCCAAGCTGAAACGAAGATGCTTCGCTCGTTCGGTCAATTACGTATTTTTACGTATGAACATTTTTTTTTTTTGAGATAAGGCAACAATGCCATATATAAAAAGCCAATATAAAAAAAAACTAACCTAACCTCACCCGGCCGAGTCGGATCTGCTCTGAAAGGTGAATCATTTAAAGTTTGAGAATAGGTTGAGGTTAATCAATCACCTTTCAGAGCAGATCCGACTCGGCCGGGTTAGGTTAGGTTATTTTTTTTTTATCCCTAAAATACGCTCCTTTTGTTGTACTTGTGATACGTATGTATGTGTGGGCGAGCGTGGGTGCAAGCGCTTTGTTTCGCGAGGGCGGTGGGGCTCCACTGCCCGCAGCGCCGGAGCCGTTGCGGCATCAAAAAATACGTATCATTTACCATTTGTTAGAATACTTAGGCACATTAGGGCATCTACCCTCGTGCACGCGCAATTTCGCGTTAAACAAACTATTTTAATCGTTCGGCATTTGAACTGCAGGAATTCTAGCCATCGGGATTACAGTCTTCGGGATTACCTACAGTCTTCGGGATTTCATCCTTTCGGTCAAACGTTCTTTCGGGATTTTAAACTTTCGATCAAATAAACATTCGACATTTTAATTTTCGGCCTTCCATCCATAGGTCTTATGAAATTCGGTATTTTGAACTTCGGCATTGTAATACGTACCCAAGCTTGAGTACATAACATATCTAGGGCGGTCAATTCGTGAATGTCCTAGATCGCAGGTGTTTGTGTGTTCGCAGTGTGTTCATAAAATTAATGCCTGGGGTCTAGCGTTGGCCAGGAAGTAAGATTTCCTCCGTAGTTCCCCGTAGCGAGCAGTAAATCCCACTTACGTCCTAGGGTGACGTAAAAAAATTGGGAAAGTGCGAGTCCGACTCGCGCATGAAGGATTCCGTACCATAATCTATAACAAGTTTGTTGTATGGGAGCCCCCCTTAAATATTAATTTTATTTTATTTTTAGTATTTGTTATTATAGCGGCAATGGAAATACATCATCTGTGAAAATTTCAACTGTCTAGCTATCCGTTCTTGAGATACAGCCTGGTGACGGACGGACGGACAGCGAAGTCTCAGTAATAGGGTCCCGTTTTTACCCTTTGGGTACGGAGGTAATTACATTAAATCTTACTCAACTTTTACACACCTTGAAGACGCCAAACGCACAAAACACTTTCGCATCTGAACTGTTTTATTCTCGCGATAGCACTCCCACCTGTGGTTGGAAAACTTGTATATTAAATCTATGACGAATCCTGGGTTTTCAGAGATCTTGTGTCAGAATAAACTAATAAAGGATCCATGGGTAGATATTGAAAGTCCGAGTATAAGGGATAGCAATTGAAATATACTGAGACTAAATTCCATGTAATTCAATAGTGAGCTTTGTTCGAGAGATCAATAGGTATATACCGGTACTTACTTATGTTCAGAAGTGTCTATTAAAATTCATAGACTTTACACATTATTATAGGGACCCATACCCTTCCCCTTCGCGACCATAGACGTAACATCACGCCCAAAACGTCGATGTTATTTTATAAACACCTCTTAAATGCGATAAAGTCCCGTTTTGTTACAATAACGATCGAAAAGAAGCCTGATCAAAAAAATAGAGGGGAAGGAATCCTTCGAGACCATTGACGTAACATCACGTCCAAAACGTCGCGGTAATTAAATAAATACCTTTCTGAATGGGATTAAGTGTTAAATTCTAATTAATAAAAAACTACTGACGTTTTGTGCGTTCGTGGTCGCGAAAGTAGACTGAGACAAATATGGCATTTTTTATTGATAATGATAATACAATCAATAATCATTATGATCAGAAACAATAGATTTCAGGATTCATGTGGCTGAAGAACAGAACAGTGATAGTCTAAGATAAATTGGTTTCAACAAATAACCGTTACTCCCAGAAACATGAGATTTAAATTACGTTCGCTGCTAAACCTTAATCCTAAACTTGGAATAAATTAACTTTCGAAACTTTACAACTCAGTGAGCGGAAAGGGTGAAAATGATCAAAGTGGTAAAGTCAAGGTTTCTACAATCAATAGTAACCAATGTTTGTCGGGAAATTACTAGCAACTTATAGTATTTTATGAATACTATGTATAGGTATACATATTGTATACAGAATCGGTCAAGTGTGAGTCGGACCCGCGCAACGCAGGTTCCGTGCAAAATATGAAAGCACTGAATTGCTCAAACGAAAAGATAAACGGGGTGGCGGGACAAAATTAAATTTGCCGTGAGTAAACTATTGTCTCCATACATCAACATAGGTCAAGGTTAGTTTACCAACTGCAAATAAGTAAGTAATCCCAAAAAATATATTTACTGAGGGGAGTACCTATAATTATCTTTTGTTTAGAGCAATATTCATTGCTTTTATAGTTTGTACCTATAAATGGAGCCCATAGTGCCCAAGTCAGCCTCGCATTTAACAGGCGTCTTTACGGTCTGAAAGCATACCTAATATGCCTAGATGAGCGGGGCCCGTAGGTATTATTTGCTACTTTTGCTACGTGGCTAATCCGTCAATGACCAGCATAGACCTTGCTTGGACAAGATGGTTGTCCGGTCTCCAAAACGCATGCCCAAACCAATTCCATTCACGCAATGAGGTTTTCTTCGTGGATTTATTTTATACAATACCTATTTATTTCACCCCTCTTATTGCATCAAGAGCTAAAAATACACCAGGCAACAATCTCTATACAGATTTTAAACAAACAAGGAACATTTTAAACAAATTAAGCGAAGAAAATTACCTTAGTCGGCATACGTTAATTTGCTTAATGGTGTAAAATTGCTTAATCAATGATGAAGAGCAATGATTAATTACTTTACCAACAAGCTTGTAAGTATTCTTGAGGGTATATTTACAATATGCAACGCTATAGATGATTATATTATGATTATGCCACTGTGTACCTTTTATACTATCAATCATGAGTGAGTTCGGCCATTGCTCGAGAAGAGCCTTTAGCGTAAGTTTCCACAGCAAAACGTTTCCATCGTGATCACGTTTCTCATATAAAGGTTATCACACACCTAACCGGTCGGCACCGGGCCAGTACCACCTCAACTCATTAGCTCGCCGTCCACCAGACGTCAACCAAACGCAAGCTCGTAACGACACCGAATTAGCAGTACTGACACAGCCGCGCGGCAGCGCGGCGACGCCGCGCTTGCAACGAGTCGTCCCTTTTTTAGGGTTCCGTATCCAAAGGACAAAAAACGGGACCCTATTACTAAGACTCCGCCGTCCGTCCGTCTGTCTGTCTGTTCGTCTGTTACCAGGCTGTATCTCATGAACTGTGATAGTTAGACAGTTGCAATTTTCACAGATAATGTGTTTCTGTTGCCGCTATAACAACAAATACTAAAAACAGAATAAAATAAATATTTAAGTGGGGCTCCCCTACAACGATCAGTTGCGTTAACTTTGCACCTCATTTGTGGCGTCATGCTTAACTTAACCCGGCCAGATAAGATGGGAAGTGTTTGTACGGAACCCTCGGTTTTTTTTTATTGACTTGAACTGTATCAGGGCTGTTTAGCCCTCACTACCGTCGGACTTAGGGTATAACCCAAGACGTACACTGGTTGCGATTGTCCCATCCCTTAGATCATGTAAGACGTGTTTTTACGCAATAAAGAATTTTGATTGTGTTTATAAGCGCATGAATCACGCGTGAATTCATAACATTTTGAGAGCAATTTTTTTTCTAAATGGTGGAGATTGGAGATAAAGGGATTGTAACCGTAAAAATGGCATATGTCAGTCTACTGTAGTGTTGGGTTACTCTCTCGTGAGGCACCTCATTTGTCCTACTCATTTCATTATTTTGTCGCAACACTTCGTTCTGCAAAATTGACTTACATTATACCGCGCGAGGTACTCACACAAATTCACACACTCACCTGGCGCCGCGAGTCATGCTTCAAAATATTGCACTCGCTGGGTTTCAAACAAATTCTCTGTATTTATTTGTAACTAGCTGTGCCCCGCGGTGTAACCCGCTCATCCCATGGGAACACTGGGAATTTGGGATGAAAAGTATCCTATGTCCTTTCCCGGGTCTCAAACTATCTCCATTCCAAATTTCATCTAATTCGGTTCAGCAGTTTAAGCGTGAAGAGGTAACAGACATACAGACAGACAGACACACTTTCGCATTTATAATATTAGTATAGATGTTTATGGAACCCATACTTTTATTGATCCCGTGTTGCCCGTGTTTGCAATTATAGGTATGTAGTACGGACCTTCTTACTCACCTCATTTGAACTGGTACATTGTACCACCTTATTTTTTGAAATGGGGTGCTCATACAAACTCATTTAAATGTCATGTCCTACCCAACACTAGTCTACTGCTCCTTGTGAGCTTTTGTAGTAGACTGATATATGTATTTTATTCTATAGTGGCTCCATAGCCACTGCCTGGTATTTATATATGCGATTTATTCCCGTTTCATTATTGATAAATGAGTGAAAATTATGTAGGTAAGTTTACATCAGAATGTATAAAAAATTATTTTCCTTCTATCACCATACCCGAGGTGTAATAATAACAGTGGAGAAAAACCGATAGGATTGTGGAGCCGCGATTCGATTCCAAAGCTTTGCATTTAAATCAGGTTCAGGCAGATGCACTTTCCATATTTTTGTGGATTTTCGTACGGCTCCCGAACATTTATCACTGCACTAGACTTGCCGGGGATATAGGTACACTACTTGGGTACTGAGTAGTTTACATGTAGACTAAGATATCTATAGTACACATATCTATAACTATTATAAAATTCTACATTTGTATTGAAAATCTGTTTTTTATGGAGAGGGGTCATCATTTCAGGAAAAGCCTAGCGTGATGCAGGATCGCCTATTGTTTTGTATGGGCGCGCGGCGCCATGCCAGTCTGGCGCCATCTATTGGGCATAATTTCCAGATGAACTCAGAATAAATTCAAGTATGTTTAAGACTTCCGCGGACGGTATGTCGAAAGACTTCTCATATGTTTTAAATATAAGGGAAAAGCCTAGTGCCGTTTTGACTAGACCTTGTTCGTATGATTTAAGAAATTATCCTGTGTCTATAATAAAGTTGTGTAAACTAGATAATTTTGTTCGTGACCATTTTTTTAGGGTTCCTTTGCCAAAATAGCTAAAACCCTTATAGTTTCACAAATCAGTTTAACCGTATGCCACACAAATTTTACTGGAAATAATCGCTCCGAAAGTTTCATAGCTTAAAATATAGCTCATGTCCAAAAAAAATTTGAAATAAGTCGTTTTCAATAAAATTGTACACAGTTAGGCTTAATAAAAACAAACGGTAACGAGACTTAGTCAAAGATATGGGTAACTTTCGTTACACAAAGGGATCAATTAAGTTGTTTAATTATACCTAATCCCTAATGTTAGTATTTTTTAAAACGACTTAATTATAAAACTTAATGTAAGTATGTATATTGTATTTCTAACGAACGTTATTTTCAACATAATAGATTTGATTAACAGCCAAAAACTGACCCCTTAAGACCGGCTAAGGCGAAGTTCAGGCTATGGGAGTGGCATGGATGCCCATCGTCTGGTCGTGTTTACGAGGAAATGTTTGCAGCGAAAAAAGTGTTTAAAGGTAGGCTTAAATGGTGCCAGAATCATCAGGACCAAATAATAATGGACAAACTTGCTTCTCATCACTCCAATTATGATTTTAGTAGTTTTTGGAAACATACCAACAGGTTAAACACATCGCATAATCTCCCTGTGAGCGTCGAGGGCGTGGCTGAGGGGCAGGATATAGCAAACCTTTTTAAGGACCATTTTGCTGTCAAGTCTCCTCTGGGGCGGGCGCGCAGTGACGGTATTGAGCCCCCTCATGGAGCGGTTCCCAGTCTGATTAAAGCGGCTGATATTCGTGACGCATTGCGAGGAATGAAAAAAGGGAAATCGCCGGGCCATGATGGGCTCAGTATCGAGCACTTACGACACGCGGGAGAGCACTTGCCCAGAGTGCTGGCTTTGCTATATAACCTGTGTCTCAACCATTCCTACCTGCCGCCATCACTCATGCGTACCTTAGTGGTGCCTATTGTAAAAAATAAAACAGGTGATGTATCAGACAAGTCGAATTATAGGCCCATTTCGCTTGCAACTATCGTAGCGAAGGTGCTTGATAGCGTGCTCAATACACGTCTAGACGAGTACGTACAACTGCACGACGCTCAGTTCGGCTTTCGACCGGGGTTGTCCACTGAAAGTGCCATTGTGGTGTTGAAGCATGCTGTCAAGTATTATACGGAGAGGAAGACGTCGGTATTTGGTTGTTTCCTAGACCTCTCAAAGGCATTCGACTTAGTCTCGTACGACATCTTGTGGGCCAAACTGAAGTCAACCGGATTGCCAGTAGACCTTTTATTAATTTTTCAGCATTGGTATGGTAATCAGATCAATGTTGTGAAGTGGGCGAATGCACTGTCCTCACCGTATGTACTCGAGTGCGGAGTAAGGCAAGGGGGGCTAACATCGCCCAAGCTATTTAATTTATATATGAATGCACTGATCGAGGAGCTAAGCGGCGCGCATGCAGGTTGTTTTATAGATGGGATTAGCCACAACAACATTAGTTACGCCGACGACATGGCGCTGCTAGCGCCGTCGGTCGGTGCACTCAATGAATTGATTAGCATTTGCGAAAAATATGCTATTGCTCACGGGCTCGTGTAGGTACAATGCGAAGAAGACAGTGTATATGGTATTTAGGGCTCCAGGCATGGAAGCCCCGGATGTATCACTTCCGGTCTTGTTAAACGGGGCTCCAGTCAGCAGAGTCAGCCAGTTCAAATATCTAGGCCACTATTTGTCTGACAACTTCAAGGACGATGTGGATGTCGAGCGGGAACGCAGGGCGCTGGCGGTTCGAGCGAACATGCTGGCTCGCAGATTCGCTCGGTGTACGGCTGCAGTCAAAATAACTCTTTTTAGAGCATACTGCACGTCGCTGTACTCGGGTGCTCTGTGGGTGAACTGTTCGCAACGGTCGCTCAGCTCTCTGCGCGTCCAATATAATAACGCCTTCAGGGCGCTGTTGGGACTGCCACGATTCTGCAGCGCGTCCGCCATGTTTGCTGAAGCTCGAGTGGACAGTTTTTCTGCTGTACTGCGTAAAAAGATGGCATCTCTTTTGATCAGAATACGTGGCAGCTCAAACAGCCTCCTGAAGACCATTGCTTTAAGAGGTGAGTGCTCAATAATGCAACACTTAATTAAAAATACAATGTCGTTAGCTAAGTTTGAATACTAACATAGTTATAAGTAAAATACTAACAAAATGTGGATCTCGTTGTCTGAATAAATAAAGTTTATTATTATATTATTATTATTAACAAAAGAACCTAAGTGTTGTGTTATGTTTTTTTGTTGGAACACGTTTCTGTTAGATAGTTATTTTGCATTAAGACTCCACTTGTTGTTATTGTTTAAAACATTATGTTTAGGCAGATGTCATATGTAAATAGTTTGAGATCCTGTCAGTGCTAGAACTACCAGTTACGTTTCATGTAATAAATTACGTTTATTACACAGAATTCTTGCATTTCTATTAATATTTCTGCTGAGACTTTAACAGTTTCCGACTGTTGAATTAGTGTACCTTAGATCCGAGTGGATCCAATGAGATATGGAACCCTTCAGTGTGCGTGAATCTACACTATGTCTTAGACTGTTTTTTAATAACAAAAATTGTTATTTTTCAACTCACGTTTCATTTGGCGACAGCCACATAAATGTTGGATACACAATAAAATGGTTAAAATATCCTAAAATATTTAATCATTCCAGAATCTTATTCAAAATGAATTTAAATTCCGTTGTAACATTAACGGTAGGTATATTTAGTACCAAAGAACACTTTAACGGCATTAAGTGAAAATGCACTGGGTGAGTCTGCAATTACTTTTAAACCAAACATGTATACCGCCAGCCACCTGCGGCCAGTTTGCGCTGTTACTTTAATGAATTACTAGGATGCGCAACTTTGTTCGCGTGGGGAAGAATAAAGTGGCTACCCTCGTATCAAAAAAAGTTGAAAACCGTCTAGCTGATATGCTGTGATGAGACCGAAAAAACATAATAGAGAATAATAAAGAATAAGTACATTATATAAATAATTACAAAACTCAATTGGAGGAATTCTATGGAGAGGCGTCATCATTACCTACTCGTATTTCAGGAAACATATTAACAGCGCGATACTGGCCCATAAATGGCACGCAGCGCCGTGTCTTGGTAAAAGTGTACTTGTCTTGTCCGCTCATCGCGCCGAAACGGCGGGAAAGATTTTAACCAATTTTGGTATTAAAAAAAAATTGGGCAAGTGCGAGTCCGACTCGCAAGAAGGGTTCCGTACCATAATCTATAACAAGTTTGTTGTATGGGATTACCCTTTGGGTACAGAACCCTAAAAACGATTAAGATTTTTGATAATTTACAAAATGGTGGATATATATTATGGGGGTTGGAAACGTAAAATAATACAAATTGCGGCAATTTCGAAACAAACTGGCGAAGTTTACAGCTCGCAGAGCCACTATTAGTATACTGATTTTTATGATAAACTTTAAATAAATAAATAACTTAATCAAATTATGGTAAAACATAAAAAGATATTGAGGACACATACGGTTATTAAAACTTTACGACCGATTTACGTTACAATACGTACCGATGTTTTATTTATGTAACGTTTTCGTTTATTCTTATTGAAATACGCCTTTTAAAGTACAATGGGCAATTTTAATCGAAATTTATTCGCCCAATCTCATGAATAATGCTATTAACGCTGCTGCTGTAGGTGAATTAACATTAAAAACCCGGAGCACTCGACGAACACGTGAAAATATTTTTGAGGGTGGAAATGAGTAGAAAATCTTTGCATTTCTTTCGCTGAATTTTGAAGGCTATTAGGTATTACTAAGTTTATTTTTTGCCTGTACGTTTAGCACAACTTTGACACGCGACTCTTTGTCGCGCGACAAATACTACCTGTCACTTTTCTTTCAATACCGTGCGAGCAAGACAGGAGATGCTGGCTCGCACGACGTACGAAGTCGCAGCAGGATATATTATAGTTCTGTTGGAATAAGGTCACCCGATAAATTTTGAGAAAAAGAGAAACTAATAAATCACTATTATTTTTTTTGTTTTTGCAAGACAGTGTAGCTTTTACTCAAATTTATCTCAAACAAAGCCAACTGAACCCCTTTAGAGGATGAATTTCAAACAATGCTGAAGTTAGATTTCTGAGTTTTAAATGTAAAGTTTAAAATATCTGGGGGCACGGCAGTGCCCCCGCCAAGTCGAGCAAATGCATCAGTAACATCCTTTTCTCGAAGCCATTCAGACCATTTTCAAACCCCCTGTATTTCATTATGGACAAAGCTAGAAGCCTGAATTTTTTATTACCAGGAGAACGTGATATCACCTAAGCATGTTCCAAATTACATTCAATTTGAACTAGTAGTTTAGAAATTATTGCCAGTCAAAGTTCCTTAATTTTGTCACTCACTGACTCACTTACGATCATAGGAATTCTAAGTTACTTCTAGCAGACACACAAGCTTGAAATTTCGAGCTCTATTACGGTTTGGTGTACAAATCATTAAAAAACCTAAACATTACAAAATTTCCGTGTAGTTTTCCAGTTATGCGAGCTGCATAGATAAATTTGTATTTCCTTATGAACCGTATAAAAATACACGATTACAAAGTTAACTTTGCGGTTCATATAACCTTCGGTTTAGATACTAAGGGCCTTATCACACTTGCGATTTGCGAGCGTATTTTCTATACAAATAAGCGACGCGGCGAACACGCTGCGCGATCGCCTTCATACAAAATACGCTCGCAAATCGCAAGTGTGATAAGGCCCTAAGACCTCAGGCACAGAATATTAATACATACGGAATGGACACGCTCACCGCCGCACCGAATTGAGTTATCTCACCCCGCAGAGGCAGTGAGTTGGAATCGTGATAGTAACGATGATGATGATGGTGGTAACTGGTGGCGGTGGTGGTGATGGGGGTGCTGATGATGATGATGAAGCTAGGGACTGGTGTTGGTAATGAGGGTGTTGGATTGTTTAGATGATGATGGTGACTGGTGGTGATGATGCGATAGTGTTGATGAAAGTGGTGACTGGTGGTAGTGATGGACGTGTTGGTGATGATGATGATGATGGTGGTGGTGGTGACTGATTCTGATGAAAGTGGTATTGGTGATGATGATGATTATGATGACGACCATGGTGGTGACTGTTGGTGATGATGATGATGGTGGAGTGGAGGTGACTGGTGGTGATGATGGGGATATTGGTGGTAATTTAGATGGTGGTGACTGGTGGTGGTGAGGGAGGTGTTGGTGATGATGATGATGATGATGGTGGTGGTGGTGATTGGTGATGATGATGATGATGGTGTTGTTGTAGATGATTATGATTATGACGATGACGATGATGATGACGATGATGATGCCGATGATGGTGATTAGGTATAATTATGAGGGTGTTGATTCGGATGGTCATGGTCATAGTGGTGATGAATGATGATGACGATTGTGATGACAATGCTTGTGGTGATGGTGATAACGATGATTATAAAATCAACATCCTCACCACATTACCACTACGACCATTACCACAACCACATCCCCAACACAATAACCACTACCATTACCACTACCACCATCATGTATGTATGTATGTATGTAAACTCTTTATTGTACATTAAAATATAATTATAATGACATTAAACTAATGATATGTACAAAGGCGAACTTATCCCTGTAAGGGATTTCTTCCAGTTAACCTTTGAGCAAATGAGAGAGAACAGAGAAGATCCAAGAAGATAGGCAAAACTATTAAAAATGCACAGAGACACTAAAGGCATACGCAAAAAAAAGACAAAATCTTAAATATACCTACATAAACTTACACATTATGAATATAAATATTATAATATAAAACAAACTAATAAATATATAATAATAAAAATAATAATAATAAGTATTCAATTTTAACAATAAATACAGCACTCGACGAAATTAGGGGCCTAAAAGCCATAACCTTTTTAACTTTTCCTTAAATGATGCCACGGATTGCGATTGCCTGACGGGCACCGGTAATGAGTTCCACAATTTTACAGAGTGAACTGTAAAAGATTTACTGTAAGAGCAGAGCGTGACTTATTGGACGGGAAGGCGAGAGCGAGATTGGCGCTCGAACGCAAGCGGTGACCACTGCCAGCCGCCATATAGGAGAATCTTTCGGAGAGATACAGAGGTGAGGAAGGATTGAACAAAACATTGTAGAGCAGTGACAAGATATGCACATCCCTACGACGGCGTATCGGAAGCCAACCGAGTTGCGTACGGTGTTGCGAGATATGATCATATTTTTTAAGACCAAAAATGTACCTAATGCAAACGTTCTGCAGGCGCTCAAGCTTGTCAAGCAAGTCTTCCTTAAGGTCCAGGAATACAATGTCACCATAATCAAGTAGAGGAAGTAAAAGAGAACTAGCGAGAGAAATTTTTGTATGCATGGGAAGAAAATTCTGCATACGCCTCAAAGAATGAAGTGATGCAAATAGTTTCCTGCTGACCTCAGCTATGTGCGCTGACCATGAGAGTGTTTGGTCCATGGTGATGCCCAGATTTTTTACAGTAGAGGAGAGGGGAATTATAGTACCATCAAAAATGATATCTGGCACCACCAGGTCTGCGAATTTGGTAATAAAATGTGGACTTCCAATGACTATTGCTTGCGATTTCTTAGCATTAATCTTTAACCCAAATTTAGAGGCCCAAAGTTGGATGGAATCTAAGTCTCTATTGATTTTATTAACTAGCAAAGGAAAATCCTCCAGGCTGGCCTCAGCATAAATTTGTAAATCATCTGCATATAGATGGTAGCTAGACTTTAACGACCTAGTTATGCCGTCAATAAAAATGGAGAACAGAAGTCATTACATTTATTATAAAGATAAATATGTTTTATATTAATGCGAGCACTACAACGGTCATGGTAATATGTTTTTAGTTATGTAATCCGGTGAAAATGTAAGTCAAAGTTGTCATATAGGCGAAGGGTCACTTTGATAGTTACCGAATAAATTAACCGACTTGGTTTTATATTGTATCTCACAACTTTTTTCGGTAGAAAGTTGCGAGACTTGCATTTTTTTACATGTAATGTTTTTGATGGGATTACAAGTTTGCTAAAAATGTACGCGTTTACCGTTTTCAACTCAAATTTTGATCCTTTAGGGGGTGAGTTTTGGAATATCACTTCTTATTCCTTGCCTACATCATCTACTTGATCAACTGTAAAACTTTCAAGATCCTACATTCAGTAGTTTCGTCTCTGCACTGATGAGTCAGTCACTCAGGACTTTTCCGTTTATAAGTATGTAGGTATGGATTTGGTTTGAAAATAAAAAGAAGTTATGTAATTACGTTATGTGTCGACTGTAATATCGGACGGACACACGACCGAGTGATCTAAAGGGGATCCGTTTTTACAGTCGGAGGTACGGAACCCTAAAAAATTGTGGGGTTTCAACATTACACGTTTACCCGATTTCTTCATTAGACACTAAACTTATTTCTTCCTTTACACATCTGGAAATGTACATACATTACGTCGCGACAGCGCATAGCTCACCACCACACGGACCTAACAAATGGGTGGCAATCTAATTGAATTATGTCACCTGGACACCGAGGGCAACGAGGCGTCTCAATTTGACCTAATTTATAACACGACCGCTCACGATTTGCCAAGTTGTTTCCATACGAGCTAATGTGTGCGTATGTGTATAAATATATGCATGTCTGTATGCATCATTAGGTTATATTAAAATCAGAGTTCTGTGGGCTGAATAAATTCATGTTCTTTCTGACAAATGAACGACAGTGTCTTATCCTTTGCAATTAAGGTTTTTATATGTTTGCAGACAAACTGGGATATACAGGCTTACTTAAATGAATTACATAATTAGCCTAAAAGGGTTCCGTTTTCACCAACTCATGCACGAAAATATATAAATGATGTCTTGGTGTTTGGACCAAACAAATAACATTATTGAAACATTCGTGAATCGTGAGACATGTTTAATTATTGTAATAAGCGGTTAAAAGATAAGTAAAAGGCTCATTGAGTCCACTGGTGACCGAAGAGCTGGCAGCTTCCTCGCACAACGCATCAGCATTGCGATTCAGCGAGGAAATGCTGCCAGCGTCTTCGGGACTATGCCGCGGGGGCACAGTTTTGTAGATTTATTTTAGCTTATTTTAATTTACTTTATTTTAGATTTAAGTTCTTTAGTTTTAATTTGAATTTAATTGTCCATTTATATATTTGGTTATAATTTAATAAAGATAAGCGGTTTACACTCACGTGAAAATTTCATTTAGCAATCCCGGATGAAGAGCTCTGTACGAGTTCGAAACATGTCGGGTGGTTCCCGACAATTTCACGTGAGCATAAACCACTTAATACAATAATCTAGCAAATAATGTGTATGGTGCTACTGTAAACGATTTTCTTCATATATAAAACTAAAATGCAATTCGCAAACCCGAAATAACGCAAAGGTAGTTAACCTTTGTCGTAAGGCACAGCACAGTTCACCGCTCGGACCTAACAAATGGGCGACAATTTAATTGAATTATGTCACCTGTACACCTGAGCGGACGATTTGACCTGATTTATAACATGACCGCATCACTGCTAGCTTGTTAACATACGATTTAATACATGACTACATGCATCATTAGCTGGTTATATTCATATCAGAGTCCAGTCGGCTGAATTATTGCATGTTCAGACGGATGGACAACAGCTTACTGTGGCTATACCCCAATCAATTCAAAACTACATAATACATATTTAAATGAGCAACTGTAAGTGTTTGAGCCAGTTATTACATAATATGCATGTATATGTGTCATTATACATATTTGTCAGTATATGTAGCGTAACTTAGTATATTTTAAAAGATTTCCAGACATTGGAAAGTCGAAATGTAACTTGGTTTTCAACGTATGCATAGGTACGTTATGCCGCGACAGGGCATAACTCACAACACGACCTAACAAATGGGCGGCAATCTAATTGAATTATGTCACCTGGACACCGGAGCCGTCTCAATTTGACCTAATTTATAACCTGACCGCATCTCGCTGCTTTGCCTGGGCTTGAGGGACAACTTGTTAACATGCGATGTAATAGACATACTTAATATATGGGCGTTTCTTAGCTTATTAGATAATCACTACCCCTTAGTTTAAAAAAACGGCTATAGATAATTATCAAGCACATTTACTTGATAATTATCTATAGCCGTTTTTTTAAACTAAGGGTTTTTAAGTTAAAAGCTACAGACAAGTTTTAAGTTTGTTTTGTACTATCCCGAAATGAAAAATGGCTACATAAACAAAATCATAAATAGGGTTCCTTTGTCATACGATTATAAACACGCGAAGTCATTATATAATATTGTATGTTACTATTATAAATAAATTAATTCATATATGGGCGTGCGAAGGGCTCCCAACCTACATCTCTCGGGGGTCCAAGCCAACCTCACCTGCTCGCGGTGCACGCTGCTGACCAACGGACGAGGCTCTGGCGACCCGCCAACCCGCATCGGACCAGCGTGGCGGGTTACGGTCCGAACCTTCAATGGAAGTAAAAACTTTACCACGGCCCCAAGTCCCCGGCGGCTCCAGTTGCAAAACTGGCGGAGACGGGCGTCAGCTGAGCACTGGAGCCAGGGGTGCTAAGAATCCCCGGGTGGGGTTCCCCCGTCAAACGATCTCGGCTTACGATAAAACGGACAACCGACGTAGGTTATCGCTGGTAACCTACAACACGCGCACGTTGAGAACGGACGAGAAGGTTGTCGAGCTGGAAAAGGAAGTCAGTAGGATGCGTTGGGATGTCATAGGGCTATCAGAAGTCCGAAGAGAGGGGGAGGACACGATAGCCCTGAAATCCGGTAACCTGCGGCGACCAGCAGTCCCAGGGCGGTGTCGGGTTTCTCGTCCACAAGTCTCTCATTAACAACATAGTGGCAATTTCGAGTGTGTCGAGCAGGGTCGCCTATCTGATACTCAGAATATCTAAAAGATATTTGTTGAAGGTCATACAGATATACGCACCGACTTCGACACACCCGGATGAGGAGGTGGACACCATGTATGAGGACATCAGTAGGGCCATACATGCTTCCAAATCGCACTTTAATGTTGTTATGGGAGACTGCAACGCAAAGCTGGGCAAGAGAGGCGACAACGAGCTGAGAGTTGGGCAATTTGGATGTGGGCAACGGAACCGAAGGGGCCAGAGGTTGGCCGAATTTCTAGAGAAGGAGGGACTCTTTATGATGAACTCTTTCTTCAAGAAGCCGCCTCATAGAAAATGGACCTGGATGAGTCCCGACGGTTCCACGAGAAATGAGATAGACTTCATTTTGGCCACAAAGAGACAAATATTCAATGATGTCTCAGTGATCAACAGGGTTAAAACCGGTAGCGATCACCGAATGGTGAGAGGCACATTGAATATTAATGTCCGCCTAGAAAGGTCTCGCCTAATGAAGTCTACGCTCCGACCAACGACAGCTCACATACAAAATCCCGAAGACTTTCAGCTGGAACTAACAAATCGCTTTGCTTGCCTGGATGATTGCGCTTGTGTGGACGATTTAAATAACAGGTTGGTAGAAACTGTCCACGAGGTGGGGAAAAAATTCTTCAGACCCCGTCGCAAAGATAGACCTCAAAAACTATCTGATCGTACTCTTAACCTTATGGCTGAACGACGCTCAATGACGTTGCAGACTTCTAAAGATGCTGACACATACAGGCAGCTCAATAGACAGATCCCTCGGTCCATGCGACACGATATTCGTCTCTTTAATACCAACCATATTAAAGAAACGATAGAGCGAAACAAGGGCTCCAAAGTGTTTGCGAGGGATCTGTCTATTGGCCAAAGCCAGCTGACGAAGCTGGAGACAGAAGACGGCAGCGTAGTGTCGACGAAGCCAGAGGTGTTGAGAGAGATCGAGAGGTTCTATGGGCAGTTATATACCTCGGTTGCCAAACCTGCTGACGAATTGGCCAAAGATCCGAGAGCCAAGCTTACCCGACACTATACCGAAGATATCCCGGACATCAGCCTGTACGAGATTAGGATGGTCCTAAAACAGCTTAAGAACAACAAGGCGCCGGGCGATGACGGAATCACTTCAGAGCTTCTGAAAGCGGGTGGAACCCCGGTACTAAAGGTGCTTCAGAAGCTCTTCAATTCCGTTGTGCTCGAGGGCATCACGCCGGAAGCATGGAACGGAAGTTTGGTGGTGCTATTCTTCAAGAAAGGTGATAAAACACTGCTCAAGAATTATAGACCCATCTCGCTTCTGAGCCATGTCTACAAGCTGTTTTCTAGGGTCATCACGAATCGTCTCTCAAGTAGGTTTGATGAATTCCAGCCTCCCGAACAAGCCGGGTTCCGAAAAGGCTTCAGTACCATAGACCACATACACACGCTGCGGCAGGTTATACAGAAGACCGAGGAGTATAACCTGCCACTCTGCTTAGCGTTTGTGGACTATGAAAAGGCCTTTGATTCCGTCGAGACATGGGCAGTACTGCAGTCACTCCAGCGATGCCGGATTGACTATCGGTATGTCGAGGTGCTGAGAAGTGTGTACAACAACGCCACTTTGTCGGTCCGAGTACAAGACCAGCGTACGGAGCCGATTCCTTTGCGAAGGGGTGTGAGACAAGGGGATGTTATATCTCCGAAGCTCTTCACCAACGCAATGGAAGACGCCTTCAAGCTTTTGGAATGGCAAGGACTAGGCATCAATATTAACGGCGAGTACATCACGCACCTTCGGTTTGCCGACGACATCGTGGTCATGGCAGAGACGCTGGAGGATCTCGGTACGATGCTCGAAGGTCTCAACAGAGTATCCCAACAGGTGGGCCTTAAGATGAACATGGACAAAACGAAGATTATGTCGAATGTCCATGTAGCACCCACCCCAGTAATGGTTGGTAACTCGGTCCTCGAAGTTGTTGACGAATACGTCTATCTGGGACAAACAATTCAGTTAGGCAGGTCCAACTTCGAGAAAGAGATCAATCGGCGGATTCAACTCGGATGGGCAGCATTCGGGAAACTGCGAAGTGTCTTCTCGTCCAACATACCTCAGTGCTTGAAGACGAAAGTCTTCAACCAGTGCGTATTACCGGTGATGACCTACGGAGCCGAGACGTGGTCTCTAACTATGGGCCTTTTAAGGAAGCTCAGAGTCACTCAGCGAGCTATGGAAAGAGCTATGCTCGGGATTTGTCTACGAGATCGAATCAGAAATGAGGAGATTCGTAGACGAACCAAGGTCATCGACATAGCAAACCGGGTAAGCAAGCTGAAGTGGCAATGGGCGGGGCACATAGCTCGAAGGACCGATGGCCGTTGGGGCAGAAAAGTTCTCGAGTGGAGACCACGTACCGGCAAGCGCAGTGTAGGACGACCACCCGCAAGGTGGTCGGACGACCTGGTTAGAGTTGCGGGGACTCGCTGGATGCGGGTCGCTGCTATCCGGCCCATGTGGAAATCTATTGAGGAGGCCTGTGTCCAGCAGTGGGCGTCCTATGGCTGAAATGATGATGATGATGATGAATTCATATAGTTTTTCACCTGTCCCACTATTCATCAACAACTTATTTTTAGGATTCCGTACCTCAATCGGAAAAAGGAACCCTAATAGGATCACTTTGTTGTCCGTCCGTCTGTCTTCTGAAATTAACACCATATACTCAGGTCTACGGTCCCTTGAAGCTGTGAAAAAATCAAACTTCTACGTTAACGTGAAAAAAAAATACGGCAGTTTATGCCGCAAAAAACGTACATTTCGACACTCTCAAGGGAATCAAAATGATAGGGTACTCCCGATGACCTAGAACTATAAAATTTGGCAAGTAATATCGTCACATACTACAATCACTTATAAAATCTGAAAACTATACATTTGTAATAAAATCATAAAAAATATAGTCCTTTTCAAACATCATATTTGGAGAACACGATTGCGTTAAGTTTGCACCTCGTATATGCAGCGCCATACATTTCAGGTGCAAACTCAACCAGGCCAATTAAGATGGGATAAGTGAAAGTGTGTGCGGAACCCTCGGTGCGCGAGTCAGACTCGCACATGGCCGGTTTTTATTCGTAATTATTTAGGTATCGGTTTGACTTATAAATTATCAGACTAATATTTAAAGGGCGAAAGTTGAGTTGTGAGTGTGTGTATGCTTGTTACTTATTCACGCTCAAACGGCTGGATTTTTTAAATACAATTTAGCGGTTACAGAAGCAGCTGATGACACCCTGGATCAACAGGTAGAAAAAAAAAAAATCTGCCATGCTACTAAAAAAGGTCGTATCTTTATATGGATCTTATAGTAAAATACGTCCTTTTGCCGAAGCACGGCAGAATTACGTGGGATGAGCGGGTAACACTGCGGTCCGCAGTTAGTATAATAATAAAACATAACCATGTCACTTGATTTGAAAGACTTGCTAACTTGTTAAATGCATAAATTAGCTGGATATTAAACTGAAATTCCTAAAGTAGAGCCAAATAAGTGAATTCTAGTTGTACCTAAACTTCAATAAAACTGCGCACGCACTAAAACAAACTTCAAAGTTGTATGACACCCTCGAGCGCCGGTTAAACTAGACACATTCACACGAGCGCTATTAAACCCGTATATCACCACATTTCAGCACATCGTACGCTATCTCTATCCCAACATTGTTTAAACCACTACCCAACCCTGAAAACGACATGGACTTGGAGAACATAGACTACGCAACTAGACATGTCGGCACGTCGATCGGATCGGTCTTATGTTGTATGTGTTCCCTCATTACTCGAAAACGACTCGACTGTACCGTGCGATATGAATTATTTTGTTTGAAAGAAGAGATTTTCTAGTTGGTCCCATTAGAGGAAAAATAGACAGAACATTTCAAAAATTATAGGCACACTTATCGTAATTTCGGTATTTTTTTAGTAACTGGTACCTACTCGTTCTCGAACAGCATAATTTCGTTTACTTTTCGTCAGTTTTTATTATTAAAAATGATAATTAAAATTCTAATCAATCACAAATCGGTAAAAATCTTCATAGAATATTTTTAAGACTTCAAAACCTTCCCTAATTGAATCAAGCTACTCGTGTTTTTGTTTGACGACTTGCAATTTCATACATTTCCGCAGTCGAATTGTCTCAAAATCGAGATAATTATTCAGATACTTAAATAGGTTGCTTTACAATTAAATGTCATAAATGTTGTGTTTCGATGAATGTAAATACTTTATTGTACATAACAACTGGTTATAAATACATTCATAACAAATAAAACATAAATTACAATAAAACATGTACAAAGGCGAACTTATCCCTACTAATTAATAGTCTTCTTGATTTAAGAATAGCATAGTTTACATATGTGTAGGCTTGACAAAATAAATACCAGATATTAAAAGGAAAAACTTTACACTTCGATTTTATAATCGTATTATTTGGTACAGAAAAAACATTCCAAATAGATGACACTTTACTTATTTTTTTAATATTATCCGCTAATAAGATGACATATTTTATATATTATAGTTGCCCACCATATCATTTCAGACACATGCGTTATCTATTCAGTCTAAGTGCGCAGCAGCCACTCATATAGAATGTACACTATACGTCCGCTTTGGTGGCGCTAAAATTTTATAAGCTGACGTTTTCATACCAAGTTCCAACGTCCTATTTAAAAGGGGATTAAGCACCCGAACACACTAAGAGACTTAATCCCTTTTTTAATTGAGTCGTCGAGGTGCGAAAGGGTTCCCTTGTATCGTCTTTATTAGTCTCATACTCGCTTGCCATTGAGAAGGTTCCGCAACTTGGCCGATTAACTCGCTGCCGGGGCTTGCAACTTGCATTAGCCGAGATAATGGCTCTCTCACACATTTGGGAGACTTCGGAGTAAACAATGGCGCGATCAAATTTTATGGCAATAGATTATGGCGGGGATATGGCCACTCTTCTCTATTGGGTGCCAGAACGGTCTATTGACCTAAGATAAATATCCTAATGTTTGACAACCTACTTAAATCCAACATTTGACACGTTATCTGTCATGTTTATTGACCGAGCGAGCGAAGTGAGCGAGCTCTGTTTCAGCTTCGTCAACATTTCTTTCGTATGTCCGTTTTACCATCTATTCTCGCCTACAGGGTACAACGATTCTTATATATTTTTTGTGAACAAATTTTTCGTCGATTCAGTTTTCTCTTGAAACTTTGTTGTGAAGTGGCGTGGAAGATTTAGGTTGAAAACGTCACCAAACACCTGTAATAGGATTGTAAATGAATACCAATATAATACTTGTAGGTACTAGGATAGCAAATATCTGAGAAACTAGAGTTTGCCCCCGACTTCGGATTACCTCTACAAGGATTCGGATTACCTCTATAATATACCTATCAATTTATGTGATTTTAACTTAGAGAGAAACTTAATAGTAAGCATTTCCGACTGAAATATATTAAAATTATTCGATTAAATTTTTTTATATTAAAATTATAATGCCTTCACTAATTATAACTCATAACTCTTAAAAGAATTAAAAAAAAAAGGTATCCAAAATATCTAATGTAAATTATTTATTTATGCCGGCCGGCGCTTGCAACTTGCATTATCCAAGATAATGGCTTATCTGACACATTTGGGAGAAATTTCGTAAACAACGGCACGATAAAATTTTATGGAAGTAGATTATGTTGGCAATATGGACAATCTTCACTATTGAACAGCGGCAACGGCATGGATATCAAAATGCCTATAATACTGTTTATGTGTAGAACTAATCTAATATCATAATGGCTTCGGAATACCTAACTAAAATCCCTATAACCGCTAGACATTTGTAAACTAGAGGTAGCACGCAACTGTTTTCATTATATAAAAATGTTTGAATTCGTTTTTTTTTGTTTCAATTTGTAGTAATTAAACCGTTAAACATGTTATAACCAATTTACCATTATTGTCGCATTCATTTTCTAATCATCCGCCCTCTTTTGTACGATTTTCAGTAAACATCGATCTTCAGGCACAATAAAACCTCTTTCATGTTTTCGTTGTGAACATCATAGAGGGCAAATTTAAAACATGAAGAGGCAGATGCATTGGCGTAACTAAGGTTATTTTTCAGACGGGGCCTGGGTAGGGGCCTGGCCATGGCCTATGAGATGAAGCCATGAATTTCTATCGGAAACCCAACATCCTGGGGTGGGCACTAGACCATATTGGGGTAGGCACGGCCCACCCCCCTAAATACGCCTATGGGCAGATGAAGACCAAGATTAACTTTAAACAATTGAACATGTAAGTGGGTACTGTATCGTATCAGGATAATCATTCTAAAGATAATTAGAACGTACTGAATCGCCAGTTTTTTTAATTTAAAACGGATACTATCATAATTATAAACCCCTATATAAAACAATCGTTATATAAACCTTCTATTTAGATTTGATCGGTCCGAACGTGATCCGCCCGCAAGTTGGGCGATTACTAATGCCTACATCTTCATTGTATACGGCTGAAGAGCATAGTTCCTCTTACTGGACTGCCTCCCGTTCGCGGTCTTATAGATAGTTACCGAGATACGTACTCGTACTTCCTATTGATGCTAGAAAACTGTGACATCATACGATAGTTAGTAAGGACCTTTCTAGTTGAGGACATTTCTTGTTAAGAGGCCTTATTCCTTTTAAAATTTATTTTTTTCATATTATGACAAATATATTGATAATTTCAACCAACTTTTTGAGGTGAATAATAGTTTTCCCCGAGTTCTAGGTAGTAACATAGCTATTTCATGCTTTCATTACGTGCAGTCGAAAAAAAGTTGAAAAAACTAATTTTCCGCGTGAATTTTGTCAATTTCGAGTAGTTTTTGAAACAAAAATTATCAATGAAAAATTCAAACTGTAGGTTTCAAATATATGCCAATAAATCCCAATAGCCCTGTTCTAGGTAGTAACATCAATAATATGTTAAGTTACATGTTTGATCATAGAGAAAAATGTCTAAAACAATCAGCATTTTAAAAGGAATAAGGCCTTAGGCTGGTTTTAGTGTCACGCGGACTGTCGCGCGGATCGCTCCGCGCGGAGCAATATGTATGGCGCGTCCGCGCGGACCCGTCCGCATTACTCTAAAACGCTCCCTTAAGCTTAATACATCGTACGTGATCCGCGCGGACGGTCCGCGTGCAGTCTGCGTGACACTAAAACCAGCCTTAAAGATAAAGGTGAAGTTCTTAACACATAAATGTGCATTCATCTCAACGGCCAACGGGAACAGAATAAAAAAAATTGGGCAAGTGCGAGCCCGACTCGCGCATGAAGGGTTCCGTACCTATACATATATATATATATATAATCTATAACAAGTTTGTTGTATGGGAGCCCCCTTTAAATATTTATTTTATTTTATTTTTAGTATTTGTTGTTATAGCGGCAATAGAAATACATCATCTGTGAAAATTTCAACTGTCTAGCTATCACCGTTGTTGAGATACAGCCTGGTGACAGACGGACGGACGGACGGACAGCGAAGTCTCAGTAATAGGGTCCCGTTTTTACCCTTTGGGTACGGAACCCTAAAAAAGGTTACGGAGAATCCGTACAGTGTCGTAAATTCACATGGTCACAGTGTGACGTGAGTACCAGCATTGATGCCACTGCCTTATCAACTATCTGGTTGACCACCCTAGTTTATTTCCAAATGGACAACAAAAGGAGATCTCAGGATAAGAAAGTTGGAATAGTTCCGTGGGAATGGCATGTTAAGGGTTCTGCAGGGCTAGCATAATTATCTTGCTGCGACTTCACTTGTCCCGCGACTCAGCATCACTCGTCTTGCTTACACGTTATGTAAAGGAAAAAGACAGGTAGTATTTGTCGCTCGACAAAGAGTCGTGCATCATTTATGCTAGGATCTCTGTATTGGACTGCTTGAAGCTGATTACGTCTTTGTCTTTCAGAGGGAAAACTAAGTGTATTAAGCAGACGTCTACGCGACACGACTCTATCTATAACTATACATGAGTCCCATGTCTATGCATTGGCACTCACCTTAAAATCTATTTATCCATAGTGTGACCAAATCCTTACTTTAAAGAGAGGCGGCATTATCCGAGAGTATTCAATTCAATGCCGATGCATTTCAGAGGGTAAATACTCGTACAGAATAAACATACATTCGATTTCCATATTTACTTGCCATATTCATCTGGTCGCTCACGATAGCTTTTACGTTGACTAACAAGCAGGTAAACGGGGAATTGAAAAAGCTAGAATTTAATATTTCTGGAATTCTTTGTTATTCCTACTTGAAATATGAATAATATTTTACTAAATGCAACAAGTGACCAAAACATTTTATTTCGCTAATTTACTTTTAGAAGAGCGTGCGATTACATAACTCCCCACTGGTCTGTCTAGAAATCTGGATGTCCAATTGTCTGCCGCATTTCTAATCCGATTTCCGTGACATTTTAAGCAGGATCGATATTTACTCGATTTCCGGTACCTGCTCCTTGTGAAACATACATACGTCTAAACTCCTCCAATGCACATAAAATATACTCTTAAGTTGCCAGATTATCTCTCTCAGAGTCGTGAAAGTTTATCGTAGTACGTGTAGCACAAATTTGGCTCCAAAAGATGCAAAGCGAAGCGACCGATTAAGTTTCCTGAAACCAAACATCCAAGGAGCTGGTACATGGAATAAATAATAATGCCTTTACTTAGTTCGTAGCCTAGTTAAAGCTGGATACATTAAATAGGTATTTTGGGGACCGATCGAATCTTTGCCTCATGAAAGTAGGGGAGGGTTATTGAAGAAGAAGATGGTCAAAACGAGGTGAATGAGTGTGTCATTAACAGCCATATGAATAAACAGGAAGTAAGTATCGTGATGACAAGCATACGGAGGAATAGAAGAAAAAAATCATGCTGCGCCGAATTACTTATTATCATACCCGGCGTGATTTGACATGAGGCGGACTGTAGGCGTCAAATCATTCGTGCCCCTATAACCCCGGGGCATGCTTATTATACACTAGAGACCACAAGATCAAACAACCGCCATAGCTTCCGCAAAAAACCATAGATGAAAGAAAAAAATCCCCGCGAATTTCGCCTATGAACATTGGAATTCTAGCTCTTTAGCTAATATTCGAAGTTCCTCCTTCAGAGCATGTAAAAGTACTTACTTTATTTATTTGTTTATGTTTCTTTTACCGAAATATTTAAGTTAATAATATTGTATCCAATTATGAAACGACATGGATGACATGCCTGTATTTAACTTTAGAATTATTTGCTGCTGGTTTTATTTTTGCTATTATTTGTAACCAATAATTTACTAGGTGTATGCGCTAGGAATTAACGCTGACTACACAATGGTTATCGAAAACTATGAAATCAATTCATTATAATTTGCATAATTCGTGGGACATCTTATTCTTTCTCAATACCTGCTAATATTTTTTTTTAATGAAATTGATGTATTTCGTAGACCTTTTAGTGATATAAATGTGTTGGGTTTATTTTTTAGTTAAATAATTGCTCCACAGTGATGCAATCAACCTAGGACGTAGCTTCCAATATCACAACATTGTCAATGGTTGAAGAGTTCTCCGACAGCCATAGTGATCGAATACCAACAATTCACTCCATCATAATTAACATATTTGTGAGCCCAAAGGGATAATTCATTAGTAGTTACGCAGCAGAATTAGACAGGTACATACATGCTCGTTGTCAGCGGGCGGCCGCAAACTAAATTGTGGTTTCGAGTGCGCTAGATGTGCGGCGCGGTTGACGTTCCGCACGCGCTATACGCAAACATTGGTCACGAACACGATAGTGCAATTCATGTAAATTCCTCTAAATTTTAATTTATTTCTTGATCTTCTATTGGTACATACTCCTTAGTATTTAAGTTAAACTCTGTTCTTACTATCACTGCTGGTAAAATCCCACTAGTTATTTAAGTTAAGAGTCTAAAAACCGTGACTTGTGGAGGAACATTCTATGCGAGGGTGTGGTAGCACATGATGAAGCCTGGTTTGCTCGTCTTTCTCATAGGCGTGACTTGAGACACCAGCGCGTAACTCTTCGCCCCCCACCGACTGCCGCAATATTTTTATGTCAAATATGCGGCTGAGGCACTCTCGAATCGGGCTATCGAGTCACTTTCGTATGTGTTGCACTTTTATGGACGCTGCTGAAATCATCGTTTATAGATGCAAGACACCAGTGATGATGATGATTTAAATAAAACTAATCACTAATTTAGAACCTTGATACTATAGACATAAAAATTTGAAAAAAAAAAAATTGCAAGAAAAAAGATGCAGTAAATTAGAACAAAAATTAGTCTGCAGGACGCATTGCTGGATTAATCCCGACCGGATAACGGCAACCACACCGACCGCCACCCGCGTATTAGCTGGTATTTTGCACGTCCCTACTGACCTACAAATCTATGATTTGTGTTTATCCGGGCTTTCCGATATTCTTGAAATTGAAATTTCCCGATACTGCTAATCCTAGTTTTGTTCTTTAATTATTTTCGTAAAAATAGCAAAATTGTCTGTAATAGTGAATTGTCTGTAATAATAAATAGTGAATTGTAAAAAAAAAGTAAATTAATAAAAAAGCGGTGGTAGCCTAGTGGTTAGGGCATGCGACTTTCAATCCGGAGGTCGCGGGTTCGAACCCGGCCCGTACCAATGAGTTTTTCGGAACTTATGTACGGAATGTCATTTGATATTTACCACTCGCTTTTCGGTGAAGGAAAACATCGTGAGGAAACCACCTAAGCCCAATAAGGCCTAGTTTCCCCTCTGGGTTGGAAGGTCAGATGGCAGTCGCTTTCGTAAAAACTAGTGCCTACGCCACATCTTGGGATTTAGGTAGCCGACCCCGATGGAGAATTCATTCTCAAAAAATGGGACAAAGGCTAGGAGGATGATGAATAAATAGTGAATTGTGATAGCAGCAACCACCGGCCGCAACCCGCAAGCGTATTAGCTTGTATTTTGCACGTTCCTACTGACCTACAAATCTATGCTTTGTGTTTATCCGGGATTTTCGATATTCTTTAAATTGAAATTTCCCCTATACTGCTAATCCTAGTTTTGTTCTTGAGTCAATTAAAAGTTACCAACTTGATCTGTTTTCTGATTTCTGAACCTCACGTTTTCAGAAATTTACAAGATATGCACTTGCATAAGATTTGCATTTAATTGAATTTTTACAAGATATGCATTCGCAAAAGTTGCAAAATAACTGTAATTAATCGTAGTTTTCTGCACTTAGTCTGCGGAGCACAGGTGGCGGTTGACCACGTTGCTGGATTAATCCCGATCTCGACCGGATAGCAGCAACCACTGGCCGCAACATGCAAGCGTAATAGCTTGTAGATTACACGTCTGTACTGATTTACAGAGAAATCTATGCTTTGTATTTATTTATCTCGGGATTTTCGATACTCTTCAAATTGAAATTTCCCGTTACTGCAAATCCTAGTTTTGTTCTTGTGTTAATTCATAGTTACCAAATTGGTCTGTTTTCTGATTTCTGAACCTTACGTTTTCAGAAATATACAAGATATGCACTTGTATAAAATAATGCTAGTTAAGTAACTACCTATTATTATTTTCGCAAAAGTAGAAAAATAGCTGTAATTAATCGTAGTTTTTCTGCCAGAACTTAGTCTGCAGAGCGCAGGTGGTGGTTGACCGCGTTGCTGGATTAATCCCGACCGGATAGCGCAACCACCGGCCGCAACCCGTATTAGCTTGCAGATTGCACGTCCCTACTCATCTACAGAGAAATCTATGCGTTGTGTATAAGAGTACCAAACATTATTACTCAAATTAAATGGCACGGATCGAAACTGGACGTTATGATGGTTGCATTTATCACATGATAAACGCAATGAATAAACGTAAATAATATGAATTATTCAGAAATTTAGGATGAAAGAATTATTTAATGGAATAGCATATCTGATGACAAAAAATATGGTATTGGGATTCCATGAACCCGACGTCCTAAATATGTAAGTATTTACAAAAGGATTCGTTCAATAAAAATCGTGATGACCCTGGTTGTAACTAGCTGTTATTTCGTTTTTTTGTTGGGCTTAGTAGTCAATCGTTCTCATTTTGTAGCTTGCGTATTATACGAAGACCAATTGAATGATTAGACATTTAATGTACGTACTAGTTCAGGTTTCCCGTTCTTAATAATACCGTATATGTTCTAAATACACTAGAGATCTTTAAAAACCAATAATTTTGATCCCGGCCACAACACAACTAAATCGTAAAGGCTATTCATCATCAATTCATCATCATTGGCCATTTACATACTACATAAAAGATGAATTATGCAACGACTAATAAATAAAGAGAAAAAAAAACAAAAATGTTTATTGGTATCATATGTAGGGTTACAATTCTGCACTGGTGCCTTTTTTTAAGTATACAAGATACATAAAGATAAATAAAGTACGGCACTTACGAATTACGAAGATGGCTGCATATATTTCACGATAGTCTTTTCAGTTTGTCTGTACATGGCCCAAGAAAATATAGAAATTTAACTCTGGGTCAACTCACCTGGGCTACTGCTTAATGTTTACTAATATGTTTACTACGGAGTAAAACAATAAAAAAAAAATAATTGGGAAATGGATGAAATGAGCATCCTAAATTGGTCGATATTAATTTTATTAAATTGTATCTTATATTTTCGGTATATCACAATTAGTTAGATCTGCAAATCTTACATTACCCATCGAAGTATAATATACCTATACATCTAGGTGTAGCAATTTTTATACTATATATCTATAGCAATTTTTTACCTTCCTTACATTTTGCTTATGGTCACATTTCGACGTTTGATTGCTTCACATAATATAGTATGAAAATGTGTCATAAATTTCCAGAGGTGAGCTAACACGTTTTTTCCTAAGTTAATAAATTTACCATGAATTCACTTTTTTACTGTTTAGGGCACCCAAATAAAAAATATATTGACACTTATTTTATCGTATAAGCCTGACCTCGAAAAATTAATAATATGAGTAGGTAGCTTGCCTTGAATATATTTTAATTCAGATTGATCAGCCTTTTACCTCAGTCTCCTCTGATAAAATCAATGAAATATGTGCATAATTCAGATTACAAAACGGTTAATTAAGTCATGAAAGTCGAGTACAGTCCGTGCATTTACATTTTCTTTTTTTAGGGAGTGACGCTTGCTCTGCGTTCGAGATTTAAACCCGAAAACGGCCACGAATTCGGCTCAGCCCGGCCGCGACATCGGCCTTAGGGGCGAGCGGCAGCGGTGCGCGATACGTGTGTCTCGCTCAAATGTACAGCCGCTGCACTCGGATCTCTCGCTTAACCACTTCCCGCCGAAAGTCGTGGCCTGTCCGTTACCGGTGAGCGGTGCGGCGTGGGAACAAAATAGAACGGCAAACACGCAAGGCGGCTCATGGCGTGCTTCACCGCAGTTGTTTTGATTTAACCGCTGGCAGCTCACCGCTGCCTCTGGTCGCTCATAGTCATAGTCGGGCCAAATTTACGGACTCAGGGTCTCCAGAATTAAACGAAACATGTCGAACGGAAGTCGACTACTTTAACAACGTGAAAATAACCGTTATGTAACCAAAATATTTTTGAAACCCACGGTAATTTTCTGGAATTATGAACTAACTAATTTATTTACTTAGAAAATTCGGAAAACTGTTGTCAATAGTATTTAATATTATTTTTATACTCGCGTACTTTAATCTGTCAATTATTGAATTAACAGTTTCGTTTATAGGCAACCAATATTTTTTATTGGAGCTCACATTTAGTTTGAAAAAATTTAAAAAGTTATAAAAATCAAACCTTGGATCTTTTACACAGTTTTAGTCGTCGTTGCTATTATTTTTATTAAAAATAAGAAGTCTATTTCTGAGCGCTTCCAAAGAACGTTATTCCTTTTGGAAAACCTTTTCCAATAGGTAAGTCTACAATGTCTACATAGTTACCTAAAAAATACGTTCAAAATTACAGGTAGTTTAAAAACTAATAATGTCCAATAGCCCAGAAACGTTTTATAGAAATCTGTTGCGTAG
Organism: Apotomis betuletana; assembly: GCA_932273695.1. Taxonomy (NCBI): domain Eukaryota; kingdom Metazoa; phylum Arthropoda; class Insecta; order Lepidoptera; family Tortricidae; genus Apotomis; species Apotomis betuletana. The sequence goes on along the minus strand of OW026307.1, from coordinate 11,768,971 downwards.
TTTTTGTGCTTAAGTGAAACATATACACTTGCAAAATTCCACTTCACGTTTATAATAATATAGGATTCACGGATTTAACGAGCTTCAGTTGAGACTGGAGTAATGAACTTAAAATGAAGTAATTTTGTCAGTTATGATAAGTAATTAAATACTGATGTAGGTTCGTGGTATGTTTTTCATTAATTTGAAACAATCTCAGTGTTAATTACTTGTGTGTTTTGGTAGTCAGCATTCGTAATTGACTTTAAAATATACACAGAAAGCTGTGATAGACGTACTTATTTATTTTAAACTTTTTATAGCGTAATTCATGATTGACACTTATAAATTACACTTACACAGGCGTGGAGCAGTTCGCGATTAACCTTTTGAGCGCCCAGCCCACTAACAGAAAGCTGTTCCCCAGACGTCAGGAAAGACATCATACTACACTTTATATCTTTTTATAGAATCATTTTATCGATTCTATTTTTACGTGGAAATACCAAATTTTATTTTTATAAATATTGACACAAAGGTAAATTACGAAAGAATAATTTAATGTGATCTACTACAATCTAAGCAGGACTCGAACCTGCGACCTCTACGTTTCCGGCGTATTGCTCTACCAACTGAGCTATTAGATCGTTACGTCAATCACACCAAATCTTTCATTCCATAATTCTTACGCTATTGGAGCGCCCTCTGCGTCATACTCGTATGTGTGTGAAATGCTTATGCGCATTAGCCATACCCTTGGATGTGCGCTTTACGTAGAACGTATAGGTCGCAGGGATTGTAGTAGGTCACATTACTTTTTTTTTTCCTTATTTACCTTTTTGTCAATATTCGTACTACACTTTATTAAAACAATGCCTACGTTATCGAAGACTATAGGTGACGTGGCGTCAATGGCACGACTTTTAGTTGTCGACCAAATCCGACTGTGGCGTTGAAAAGGCTAAAAGATTTGACAGATTAAAGGAGCGACCATTCGGGTGCACGCTGACGTTCTTAACGTCATACTTATGGTAATGTAGATCGCGGGAATCTGTTGAAATTTGAAAACAATTGGTGCAGCCAAGGTGGCGATCTTTGAGAGATGGCTATGTTCAATTGCTCAGCAATATGATGTATTTTGGGTATTGATGATTTAGCCAGGGAACTTTAGAAAGTTTTACGAATTCAAGCATTTTGTCCTAAATCTCTCACGGTCCTATCGTAACAGAAACAGTATATGTGACTAAATTTTATTGCCAGTACGAGTTTTAGTGTGTCGGTTACCGGAGGTAACAGTGATATGTGGCATGTAGCCGGCTCTTCGCCAAATCGAATGTGCTCGTAGCGTAGGTTTCCAAATGCGTATATAGTAATAAATAAGTTTTCGACGTAGGTCCCACAAATTTTAGAAAGTAGTTTTCATAATACACACCTCTGGCAATCCTTATAATATCGAGAATAATACAATTATTCTCAATTCGGATACCTAAACCTAAAAAATATCATTTCGGTTCATGACATACTAACCTGGTGACGGACAGACAAACAGACGGACGGTGGTTGGTGGATGGTTTTTTTGTGTCGTATACTGAAAGTGTCCTGATTCTGTTAGTCAGGCCGTGTGAAAGAGATTAAGGAACCTGACCCTTTTTTACGACGGAATTTCAGAAAACTACTAAGACTGTTTCTTTAGCAACAGAAGTTGGCGTCATGATTAAGATGCATTAATAACCTGGCAGAAATAAAACGTGGCGAATATGTATGTCTTGAACTGTGCCATAATTCAAAGCTTTTCGATATTTATAGCCTATTTGCGAGGCTTAACACGTTCGTATGTATTTGCCGAAAAGGCGATAAATTTGGTACAAACGTTTGTGTTTTCAATTAGTACAACGAAAGGCTTTTATGGGTTGTTACCTTTTATTGGCTCAATTAGAAGATTTTAAAATGGGGTTTATAAGCTGGAAAGTGACTAACAATTAGTTTGTGCTTTATTTTTCAAAGTGTAGAATCGGGATATTTTTGGCTTCGACACTATTTACCCATTTTTTTTAATTTGCCGCGTTTTTTTTATAAGTGTACTTTGCTTTTCTTTTCCCGGGGCCCTGCGCAACTGGCTTCTAAGTAAGGACTTGTTTGATTTATATATAAAACTCCTTCTTTGGTGTTAGATTTGAGTATATTAGGGGTTATTTGGCGTACCTATGTTTCATAAAAGTTAATTCAACCGTCTCCTACCTGCAAGAGCCCACACCTGGGAAAGTTTGATGTGTTCCCGTTAGATACCCCACATGATAGGATTCAGTAAAAAAAAAAAACAAAATCCCATACAAAAAAAATATGACGTCATAACCCCTTCCTGCACTAAAAAGATGGCTTTCCTTAGAATATTCTTAGGGTTTAGAAGCTTAATTCTGCCAAAGGGAATCTTCTAATCATCAAATGCCGTATATTTAAGCAAACACCGCCCACTGTAATCTTTTGCCATACATAATAATAGTACTGTGACGTTTTAGCATTAAAATAACCTTTATGTTGACTAACAACTAAAGCCCAGATTAAACATTTTTTACGCCCACTTTTGTGAAAATATGAATGAAGTTTTTTCTTCCGTGTGTTTCATCCGTTTACCCTTTTTCGCAGGTGAGGATAAACAAACACTTTTCCTTTAGTTATGTCCATTAGTACATATAGTAAATCAAATAAAGAAGAATACATAATCGATATACATACATCTGTTCTTTACTTACACTATAAACTAAACATACTTGGATCCAGCAAACATTAGATTTTACGGGGTAATTTATACTTATGGTTTAGTATGGGTAAATCATATATCACTTTTTAACTAAAAATAACCGACGTCAACGAGACAGTGGGACTAACTAGAAAAAACGCTCTCTGAAACGAAATAAGAATTTCCAAAATAAGTTCAGTCGTTTTCGAGTAATTGGGGATAAAGCAAAAGCTTATAAAAAAGCAAAAACTCCGGCGAACTGAGAACCTGCCCCGTTTTTTGACGTCTGTTGAAAATGGATGATATATGAAGTTTTGTTCCTGGAAATCGTGGCTTCGATTAGGAGATAAAGAGATCTACTTTGACTGCGAGCCAGTAGCCGTTCAATCCCATGACGACTCGTATGCGTCATGGGTCTACGCGAGTTTTATGCTACAGTGCGGGAAAATGGTGCTACGCGCTACGGCGTAGCATGCGTAGCGTTGCTAGGCCCGTAGATAAGTAAAGCTAGAGCCGGCTCTAGAGTAGTGTGAGTGAAGAGGCCTCTCTAGCTGCCGGGTACTCAATGTTTAATATAAAGTTTTTAGACCTAATGTGACGTTTTGTATAACGCGTTTTTTTCTTTTGATTTATTTATTTTCAAATCGGTAGATTAATTAAGTTAGGTTATGTTTTTTTTATAGATGTACGTGTTTTAATCCATATGAAATATGCGATAATTCAAAATTCAAATATTTATTTTGCAAGTAGGCCTCAAGGGCACTTTTACATGTCTGATTCTGTGTCATTGTATAACAATAATAAATACAATAATAATTACATCACAAAAATAAAATAGTAAACGAATGCAATAGATAAATCACTGGGCACACTTTACCGGGAGATGTATATTGTCTCCGGGTATATTACAATACTCTTAACCTTTACTATCAGAGATGTAAAGGGTCTCATATATCTTCAGACATGATCCGAGACTTTCCTATATTAAGTAATTCCAATAATGTTTGGTTATGTGGGGTTAGGTGAGGTTACACGTTATTCCTATGTAAAATGTTACTATAGATATCTACAGATAGAGATATTTGACGCACTATTCACCGGCGATGCTTAGTATTCCATGAATTCCATCACCAATCACGGCGCGGCCAAATACTTCATTAGCCTACTTCACGCCGCGCGCTTAAGGGACAGTGCGCACTTTATTCATACCTCAGCTAACTCGGGGCACATTCTAGAGATTTGATATCGATAAAAAAGATGTCGATATAATATATTAATACCTAGATTTGTTCATTGCAAATTCTCGATTACTTTAAAAAGCTTCGATATCATGTCTGATAAAGTGGATGTATTCATCTCAACGGCAATAGTTAATACCGACGAATATGGAAAATTGTGTACTATGAAAACTGTTTTAAAATAGACAAATAAATACCCGTTTTAATATAGTTTATTGTTTTTATTTTAAAATTAAGAGAAAATAAATAATATTTATTTATGCCGAATAACATCTAGATGTTGACAGATCGATATACTTTTGAACATAAAAAAATTATGCTACGTCACTTTTGTACCCGTGCCCTGAGTTAGCACAGGTATGTTCATTATTCACATTCAAGATTTATTCCAAATCGGCCCTTTATTGGAAAAAATTGCGATATTCGGCTCCTTGTAACATCGATATTTTTGACTTAGCTTTGTCTGTTCTTAGCCATATTGTTATGTTCCAAAACACGCGTTGTAGACGTAGGTTCTAAAACCGCAAAGCTCAAGTGGGACTGGTCTGGACATGTCTGCCGCATGCATCCGGAACGATAGGCCAGAATCACCAAATGGACACCGCAAGGTTACCGGAGCAGAGGCAGACCGAAAAGAAGATGGCGGGATGAGTAGGATGCATTTAGTAACGTAGGAGAACGTTTTACTAGAAATACTTGTCAGCTTACTTAAGGGGCTTCTAAATGGGCCATGTTTTGCTGCAATCTGTGGCCGGCAACTATAGCCGTCCTTCTCTGACACCATACGCTAGAGCAAGATGCAAATAATGGCCGGAGGCGGAGCGGAGCGGAGACGTGCGGAATCGACCAATCTCAAAAAAGAATCGGAGCTGAGATACAGATTTCAACTCAGTACGTCTAGCATTAACTTTGACACGCGACTCATGTCGCGCGAGATAGCATCATCCGTCACTATCTCATAGTACTGTACAGAAAGAGTCGCGTGTCAAAGTTATGCTAGCCGTTAGGGTGGAGCGAATGTTTTTTTTTTGGAAATTCAACTCAGAACGTCTCTAAAACGTTGCATTAGGGTGCCAGGTGTACGAGAAAAATAATAATAAAAATATTCAATACTACTTTTAGCCCTCTACTGTCATTTTAAATATTATGATCAAGCCCATACTGTTTCTTTTTTTTAATCAAAGTCTTGTTTTTTTCTAATGAAAGTCAAGTGATTTTTATTTAAGCACATTATACTCGAAATAAAAGATATTATTGCATAAAAATATAACAATATTAAAAATATTAATTTTTTTTAAATACTGAATTTTAATTTGGGTCGCAGGTTTACGTAGTAGTTGCCGTAAGTATGAAATAAGCTCAAAACATTTGAAGTTGAAACCCTTCTTTATAAATCGAATACTAATTACGTAAAAAAAAAATTCTAGCTCAAGTAGAGGGCTGAAACATATTTAAAATAAATATATAAAAAATATATTAAAACATATTTAAAAACATATCTAAAATCAATTACATATATATAAATTCATTAATATCTTATCTAAAGGCAACATATTACAAATTTTCTAGGTCGATCAGACAACTTTTTTTTTCTCCATACATCGACGCTCCACCCTACTAGCCGTGCAGGCAGATGGTTGGTCTATTCCGCACGTCTCCGCTCCGCCCGGATTCAATGGAGACGCTAAATAATGATAATAATGTCCCTTAGGGACAATGCACACTTTATTATACCCGATGACGATTTTATATTCCAAGTAAATCAAACCTTTCATTGAAAAGATTTTGCGAGATTTCTTCCGCTTTGATATTAAATAAGTTTACCCGTCCTTGGGAATGATGTGAATAATATATTTCAAATATTATGATTAATTTTACGACACTTTGAGTACAAAAGGGGTTATCAAAAATATTTCAGGTAAATAATAATATTAATTATCACTCTCTCTTCGTTCCCTCACTGCTGAGGATCGTGACTCTTTCTGATTCCGTCAACTAGTTGTCTCCATCGGTAATATTAATTACATTAGAGAATTTATTATAATATATAAATTATCTTTATTGGTTGAGTTTTGTTTCATGGAATATTCAATTTTATTTAACCATTTCAAAACCATTAACTTAGGAACAGTAATATCTATTTTATAAAAAAAAAATCATTAACTAACAATTTTTCGAAACTAGTTGATGAAAAAACCAGGAAATAATATTACTAATAAAGTTATTGACAAGGTTATTGAGTAAGTGTTGTCGAATGTCCTAAAATCTGTATTATATAATATTATTCTGTATAAAAACCAAACAATGGAGATATCATATCTACTAGTAGTTGTTATGCAAATGTTCAGTAAGTAGGTACATAAAAATCTACAAACAAACACTATAACACCTAAAAATACTTTAAAACATTAATTTCGAACTGCCAGTATATACATTTTCAGGATCGATAGTACCTGAGCTTGGATTGCCTATTATATATGAGCAATGCGAAGCAATTTCAGATAAGACAAGGCACTAAGACAAAGGTTACTCCGAGGCATACAAGAGTATTATTGACCAGACATCTTGTATTTCGGCAACACGACGCGTCAGTTGCAAAATCTACTATACTGGAAATTTCGAGTGAGCGTATCTTTGTACAGATTTCGTAGTAAGATGCGACCTTTTACTGGAGTATGGGAGCATTATACTGGAAAATTGGAGAGCGCATCTAGAATATGCTACCTATTAGGCAACACTAATTATAAGGAAACATTAATTACGTACCTAGTTACGCAACTGAACAGCTCTAGATCAGGCAGTTTATTAACCATGCAGGAAATTGGTTGAAATGTAAACCAAAATTAATGAATTAATTAATGAGTGTTTAGGCAAACAAATAAAAGGTATACTAGCTGCGCTGCGCGGTGTTACCCGCTCATCTCACGGGAAAACTTCATTTTTCGAGATAAAAAGTAACCTATGTGTTAATCCAGGGAGACCTTCATTCAGGGAGACTAAAATTTACCAAAATTGGTCGAGCCATTTGAGCGCGAAGAAGTAACAAACATACACATATTCACAAACTTTCAGTTTTATAATATTATACATAGTGTATACAACATAAGTATTTGAGGGTATGTGTCGCATACATATTTAACCTTCTTAAGCCTATAGTATTAACTTGGAAATACTAGAATGTCATGTCTTTCAAGGTTCCATGTTAATAGGATTCAAGTAATTGACTTATCATTAATTGCATAATTGAAAGTGAAGTTAATTTTCTTTTCCATTTATAATCACATCATCAAAAAATAAATAGATACTCGTATAGCAAACTTAACATCACCAGTCATCCTTTTGGCAAAAAAAAACTATACCATCCACACAAAACTTTTTCATGTCTTTCAGAGCAACAGAATCTGCGTTAATACATTTACGCAGCAAAATAAGCTTACCCTTAAATTGATGCTTATCCGTGGCAAATAAAATGTAGGTAGCTGCCTGAGTTTCCAATTCCGAATGCAAAGAGTCGACCCTTTGTTTACAATCGAAGACAAGTTAATTGAAGGATGCGACTGTAGCCTATTGATTTAAACTTCGTTTTGCTTTGCATTTATTCAACTAACAAGAATGCAACGACAATCGAGAATTGTAATCACATTAGATGCACTATAACAACAGCTTGTTAGTGAATAGGTACTTAACTAGGTCGATGCAGAGTCAGCCACCGGCTAAGCTTGCACCATAGATTGGAGCGGTTTTTTTTTTTCGAAATTTTCTCTTCGTCACAACCTAGCGAAATTTAATTTGTGCATTTTGAAACAAAAATTTCTAAAATCGGTTGAGAACTCGCTGAGATTTGCGTATTGTTACGAAGTCCATTCGAGTCGATCCATGGGAGCTCCAATAAAACAAGACGTTGCTAGGACACCTATGGCTTTCCAAGGACGTCTAACATAACTTTGACTAGCGACTCTATATCCCACAACAAATACTTCCTGTCATTTTCCTTTCAATACCATGTGAGTAAGACGGGATGCTGACTCGCGCGACAAGCGAAATCGCGGTGTGGTCGCGGCAAGATATGCCAGCCCCGCTGATGAGTGAAAACAAGTGGGGGGGGGGGGGGGGCTCACATCATTATATCGATTCCGGTGCCTCTTTTCATACCTGTGTTCTTCAGTGTCAGGTACACACTTCGAAAGATTAGAAAACGACACAATTTTAATGAAATACTATAACATCACATGACAGGAGCACACATGCAATGGCAGTTTGATGGTTCAAAATCAAGCAAATGGTAGAGTTTACAAAAAAAAATACCCAAGTGAAAAAGACCATTTTCATTTCACAGTGCGAAAATAAAAATTGGCGGCAACCAACGCTTAGAACTATATTTAAATCGCCCTCACACTTTTTGGGGCTCACATGCCCTTTCAGAGCTAAGTGTTAAACTAAAAGAGAGGTGCTTTATACGTTTACACTTTATAAATTTATGTACTTTTCCTTGCCTATACCAGTATGTACCTATAATCTATATAATTATAGTTAGGTACCTTTCGCCTGAGATGGAGCGGCTGCTGCAAAATGCATCGCCTTTGAGCTAACTCAAATTAAACGTTAATCGTCATTATAATTAAGCGGTTGTGGAGCGCTGAATATTTCGCAGAAATTCCACTTCAGATATTCCTTGGTTAAGTATTAGTATAGACCCTTTGAGAGTTCGTTTTAAGGTTCCGTTTTTAAAAATTTCTTTTCTTTAATATGCTAAGAAATATCGACATTGTGTTCCATAAGTCTTACGTTTCAAGCGCGGCGGGGGAGCGTTATATAAAACCAAAAATATTTATAGTAAATAAAAGCTTTTTAATACACAACTTTATTAAAATACATAACTTTTAATATTATAATTTTGGACTAAACTACTCAGTTTCTTTTTTAATCTGAAAAAAATAACAATTTTTTTAAATCTGATCTGGTCAGATTGGCCATGCCGACTTGGAAGCCTTTTGAATATTCGCATGTTGAAACATAATATATAAAGATTTTTTTTTGATATTTTGTGTTCAAATTGCAAAGTTTTCATTCTAATATGTTTTTTATTATTATTATCATTGCATATTTGAGAAAAGTACACACATGTCTCGACATACATACATGTCTCGGCGTGAAAAAGGATGGCCAGCATCGGCAATTTCCATTTTCTAGATGAATTATTGGTATGATGTTTTCACCGGGTACATAAATCTATATGTATGTAGTATATATTAAATTATTTGTGTAAGTTTAAGTATGTAAATATGATTTTTTTTTTAAATTGTCTCCGAACGTTATAGCACCTGCACTAACTCAACGTTTCTGTTTAACCCTATGGTTGACTGGTAGAGAATGCCTTGTAGCATTAAATTCGCTATTTGTACATGAGTTTATTCGTTTTATTTAAACTGCAGTGCAATAGGTACAGTTTAAACAAAACGAATAAACCCATGGAACATCTACCTATTCTTTATAACAATAACTTTCCTTCTATATCTATATCGTCCCTAATTAAGCCAATAAAAGCTACACAAGCATTTCATTGTACAAGTATTGAAAACACGAACATTTTGTTCCAAATGTATCATTGTTTCGGCAAATAAATAGGAACGTGTTAAGCCTCGCAAATAGGCTATAAATATCGAAAAGCGCTGAATTATGGCCCGGTCCAGCACATACAGATTTCGCACGCTCCACTCCTGCCTATATCCATCTTGGAGACATGCAGGCTATACTCGTCGGTGGATGAGTGGTGCATATATACACATTCCTCAATTTGCCAATAACATATATAATTAAACAGTTTTTTTTTCTATTAGAGCTTCATTAAAGACATAGACATAGAGGGACAAAAAAAATACAGGAGATGACTTAATGTGTGTCAATATTTAGAAATGTAAATATATATATCGACGGTGGAAAGGAGAAATCCCTTAAGCGACATTTTGCTAACTTTACAGGAGAGCGTTTAAAAGTATTAATTTTCTTTAAAAAAATCGTAACTTTTTTTCTAGTCGTTTTAGAGACTTCAGTTCTATGGACGTATTTTATTAAATTGTAATACCTATCCACCAATAGTAATGTTACTGAAAAAAACTTAGAATCTTCTGATATAAATGTCGCTTAATTTAAATTGACCTGAAAAAAAAACCAGAGAAACCCTCTAAGCGACATTGCAATTTTTAGGCAGATACTAGAAAAAAAACAATTAAACGACCTTTTATATCATACTTATTACTAGAATATTACTTTAAGCAACTATAGTGAGGAAAACATTTTCTCATGATTATATTATTAAAGACATTTTGTGGTCCGGAAATGTGTTATGCAACTATTATAATCAATTATATATTTGAAATAGGTACAATATAAACCCAATTATCGTTAAGTCATCTTAAATGGGTACCTAGTAACCCAAAACCGGGAAAAAAAACAGGAATGTACAGGGTAAACATGAATAAGTAAATAAAAACAGAAAAAAAAAGAAATAATGTTTATTTAAATTTCAAGTTTCCACTTTCTTTAATTATTCTTGTGTTTTTCCTAATTTAATATCAGTCTTAGTCATTTATTATAATAACACTAATACTAGTAATGGCATACATAATTTTTAATATTAAACTTTAAAGGCAGGGATACAAATCAACATACTTAACTTAATAAATAAGTTCTCTTATCATAGCTAATGTCTTGTTGGTTCTTATCAGGCTTAAAGAGATCAATTACCTATAAAATCCAGTCTTGAATTAGACAACTTTGTAATGTAAGTGATATGTGTAAACTTTAAATTATAGTAGAAAAGTTTACATTAAAAATAGACACTAACGAAAGCGTAGAACTTTTTTTTAAGTAGTTTGCGACGGCAAATAGCGAGACAACCGCCTCCCCACAATGTTCGCTGCCGACTGAAGCGACCGACTGGTTACTTCGTGTTTATAAAAACGCCATTCACAGATATATTACACTAAAAATGGTTCACTGAAGCGACGATTGACAGGTAAAACCGATAATTCAAGCCCCAGGATACCTTTTAGGTCTTTCACTTAAACAACTAAAGCAAGTTTTAAGGAATACATTAAGCGACATAAATGCTCAAAATTCAACGTGTCGCTTGAAGGAGCAAATACTGTCGTAAATTTTGTGACAATCAATTAACCGACAGCATTTGTTGTTCATAATTCCAGAAGACACGATTAAGCACCTAACCTTATATAATTTGTGTTTGTAATAAAAACTTTAACGCCATTGCCATACGCCGCCATTGCCCGATAGCACTCCTTTACATGGCGATCACGTATAAAATTGTGAGTAGTTTAAGTGACGTAGTTCTAATTTAAATCAAATTATCTGTCGCATAACTGGGTGTTTTTTAAATCGGTCCACTATTTATAAGCTACCTTAACCGACATCAAAGTCATCAGATCGCTACGTAACCCGGCTTAAAAGACGCAGAAAAAAAAGCCGATTCCAACGATATATATACCTAACTCAAATTCATTGAAAATGTCGCTTAAGGGGCTTCTCCTTTTCACCGTCGATATTTACATTTCTAAATACAGCCCTCGGGGTTTTCGGTGCACGAATTATTTAACAGAAGGCCGACATTAGGCTGATTTGACGTTTAATGTATGCGTATGTATATAAGATATATAATAAATAGGAACGTGTTAAGCCTCGCAAATAGGCTATAAATATCGAAAAGCGCTGAATTATGGCCCGATACGGAACATACGGATTTCGCACGCTCCGCTCCTGCCAGGCTATATCCATCAGACAGACAGACGGTAGAGGAGTGACGCATATGCGCATTCCACAATTTTATTTACCAATAACATAGGTAGATATATTTTTGAACAGTAGGCCGACACTAGGCGTCAAACCAGGGTTACCCTCATCTGGCTGAATAATATTGATCAGAAATACACTTCGCATAACACGTTTCGCAGAAACACGTTCGGTCGAATGGTAAGATAATAATAAGGCAACGGCCGGCTACCATACCACTCAATGTACAAAATGTGTGGTCACAACTATTTATTTATTTTATGCCGCCTAAATATTATGCAAAAAAATATCTGCGAAAGTACTATTCGTTTTAAGACTGTAATGCTCATCAACATTATGCCAATATAAGATTCGGTATTATAAAAATCTGCTAAATGATTTATGCCAAAGCATACTATGCCTAAGATGTTTCTGCCAAACGTTACTTCTGCCAAGTATCATTATGCAAAACAAATATATGTCATGAAAGTTTCTGCAAGACAATAGTGAACCGTCAGATCATTCGTGCACTGAAAACCCGGGGCTATGTATATAAGATATATATGTAATAAATAGGAAAGTGTTAAGCCTCGCAAATAGGCTATAAATATCGAAAAGCGCTGAATTATGGCTCGGTCCAGCACATACGGATTTCGCACGCTCCGCTCCTGCCAGGCTATATCAATCTTGGAGACAGACAGACGGCTATACTCGTGGGTGGAGGAGTGACGCAGATTTTTGCTATTTAGAGCTTCATTGAGGGACATTAACAAATAAATACAGGAGATATGGCTCAATATGTGTCAGTATTTAGAAATTTTTAGATATATATATAATATTTATATATATCTTATATATGTACATACCCTGGGGTTTTTGCACGAATGAATAACAGTAGGCCGACAGTAGGCATCAAATAATCCGTGCACTGAAATCCCTGGGGTATGCTTATATCTAAGTATTCCTAAATCAAGATATATATTATACGTAAGTACATAACTAAGTATTTCTAAATCTTTCGAATAAATATGTGTGCAACCGCTTAATCTGATTACTTGTCTATGAAGATCATAAATTCTAGTGATAAAGTGAAAACTGTTTGGAAGGTCAATGACGAAACCTGGAAAACTAAAACAAATATCGTCATTACGATACATTCGTTTATTCAGATCTTAACGTTGCGCATCACTTTGAGCGGTTCTTCTCCAATATACCTGTAGAGACAACAAACGAAAATGTCATTAAGTTCGGAGCCAGATGTCACTGAATAAATATTAATAAATAATGTAGGTACCAAAACATACAAATTTTTCAAATTTTATGTTTCTCCTAACACTTTTTGGATTTTTGCTGTTCGGACAGCGCAGCGTGAACGTGTCATTTAGAAATTGATGTGTGATTGGATTTTTGAAGTAACCTTGTTAAGGTATTGCCTTTTTTCTTTCTTTTGAACTCTAGTTACTCTTTGCCACAAGAAACTAACTAAAACTCATAACATAGTACACGATATCTTCTAGACAACCCTTAGTATATAAAATAAAGATATACATATAATAGCGATGAAAGTATACAAGCTGAATAGTCCTAATATTCGTTTTGTCTGTTACTGAGAAGTCCATTCAGGCACGAGTAAAATTGAACTTACCTACTGTTATTAGGAATCACGATATCTCTCTTAATCCGAACGCCGACTTAAGTTAAAGCATGCCGCGATTTAATGGGTGCGCATTTTTTCACATACCTAACGATTGATTGTCATAGCGTATTGTTTGTAATGAAATCGTTAGCCATTTATCTGAAATTATTAACTTTACAAGAGTTTTGAGAGTAAAACCCATTAGCTTAGGTTAGGTTAGGTTTGTATTATAACAATCCTGAAAAGTTATTTGTCCAGAGAATAGTGGAAATTGTGACTACGAAAATTATCACTAATGTCAGTTATGAATAAGAATTTTATGTGAGCCGATGTGGACCCGTTTTATGCCATAATCATGAGTTTTGAACTTTGCCTGCTGTCCACGCTAAAACAAAAGAAAATCTTGAGTTATGCTGATGATCACGGACCTCATTACAAAATAATCGCGGACAAACATACATAGATACAGGTCAAACTGAGAACCTCCTTTTTTTTAAGTCGTTTAATGAAAAACATCGCTCTTATAAAATAACCCCTCACGCTTGATCCTGGATGAAATATTTTGTTTATAAGATACAACTTCAATAAATTTGAACAACCGACAAACTGTAAAACGGAATGATGGCTTACTTTTTCCGTTCTGTTATTTATCCTCTCTGTAGTACAATTTGTACTTATGTAACTACAAAGGGACATCCCACGGGCCTCCTTTTAATTCGCTATAATATTTTTCCAAAATTGCCTCATTTCCCAACTTACGCTTATTGCCGAAGAAAGCTTTTCTTTTACCGTATAAAGTATCCTATAACCATATTTGGATGTTCAGCTATCCCTGTACCAAAAGTGGTTAAAATTCGACCAGCCGTTTCGACTTTTCGACATGATGAGCGGAGGAAAAAAGTTTACCAACAGGTGAGACACGCTGTACAGCTGAGACCGCGCGCCCATACAAATCCAGCATCGCACTGAAATCCGTGGGAAAGTAATTTACAACAAAATTTTAGAATTCTATGGAAAATTTTGGTCAAACTGAAATGGAGATGCCTCGCTCAATTCGCTCAATCGATCAATGACAGACAAAAATAAGATCCGCCACTCACCAGCAACTTGCGTCGACCACTGGTAATAGTTTCAACTAGCAGTTTCATTCTGTTGAAGCCGATTATGACCGTCTGTAATGCCCCCTTACAATGTCGTTCAATAAGCGTCCGGCCACTCCAACCGTGTCAACTAACAAGAGCCTAAGCGCCATTGACACAAGCATATACATACGACATTTGGCCATGGCGTCCGATTGTACATGCTAATCAAAAATAGCCTAAGCGCCATTGCCGCGAGTATGTACATCCGACTTTCTCAGTTTGTACTGGTGTCCAGTCGTACAGAAACATTGTTGCTTTAATGGGGGATGTGCCTGTGGGTGAATGTATTTTCAATCTCTGGTGAATGTAATTAAACTGTGTTAATTAGTAGGCATGGAGTAATATGAGGTTTATTGTAGATTTTTTAATGAACTTAAATTAAAGCAGGTAATACAAATTTAAAACTTATATAGGTAAGTACATGTTGAATTGAAAACATGTCAAAAATAAAAATGGACGTAAATTTTGTATTGTACAGATTAAAATAAAATGATATAGAACAATCAAGTCATTAACGATTTGATATAGTTTTATTACAGAGCTTGGGAGGCTAAAAATATGTTCAATTATGTAAAGCAACATAAAGCAAGAATAACTTATTTTCAGATACTCATAGATAACACACGTTAACCCAATGGGACTGTAGTATAGGTACCTACCTATATAATATACTAGCTTTTGCCCGCGGCTTCGCTCGCACAGGGTCTAGAAACGTTATCTGTGTAACTTTCTACCCATTTTATTACTTGTATTATTTTATAATAATACAAGTAATAGAAATCTGCGCGCATACATAATTTTTTGGGTAGCAGATTTATATATTTCTAGATCACGTCGTGGTATACACATGGGACAATTCATTTTCCGATGAACCGAACAAAATCATAGTCAAAAGTTTAATCTTCTTAAGGATAGGAGTTTCCTCTAACGTTAAAATCAGTATTCTCAGTTAATACAAATAGCCGGTCAAGTGCGAGTTGGACTCGCGCACAGAGGGTTCCTTACGAACTATGAAAACACTGCACATTACCAAGGAAAAGATAAAATGTACTCATTGGCGAACTTCACATTACCGTTGGAAAACTGTTTTAAGTACTTTAAATACAGACTACTTTTTTATTTAATTAGAAATGTATAGTTTCAGATTACTCCCTATAAGTACTTGTAGTAAGACACGGTATTATATACTTGCCAAATTCATAGTTTTAGTTCAACTGAAAATATCTAAGTAGGAATTTTTGATTCCCTTGAGAGTATCGACGTTTGTTGTGGCATAGCCGCATAGGTAAACAGCCGGATCTTTTTTTTACGTTATAACTTTTTTTTAACAACTTCAAAGGACTATAGTCCAGAGTACTTCAATATGGTTTTCCTTTCCATTTTATTCCATAGACAGACAGACAACCAAGTGATCCTTTAAGGGTTGCGTTTCTTCCTTTTGAGGTATGGAACCCTAACAATGCATTTTTTTACACGAAGTTTTGTCACTCAATCCTATGTTTTGCATATAAAGTTTCTAACCACTCCAGGAGTTATCTCTTCCAAAAATAAATGCAGAGTTTATACACGAAAATATTCCTTACATGAACTTTCATTTTCTCCCTTTACTCAGACAATACAGGTACATTTCAAAAATTTCTGAAAGTAGTAATTTAACACACGGAATATGACCAGACTTACGAAAAAAATCTCATCTTTTCTCATCCAAACTTTCGCCTCCCATTAGAACCATTTTGGAGATTTTTTTTCCAAAAACCTTAAGTTTATTTTCTCGATTATCACTCTTACTCAAACAATTCTAAGCTCTTTATACAAACTGTCACCTCTCAGCGTATCCCATTAGGGGTTGAATTTTCAAAAACGCTGAATTTAATATTCTCAGTTTTTGATGAAGAGTCTACACGCAAAATAGTGCACCTCTTACTCAAAAACGGCCCATTCCTCATACAAATTTCCATTTTCATTTAACCCCTTTGGGGGATGAATTTCCAAAAATGCTGAAACTTGTCTTCTTACTTTGCATAGAAAAACCTATACACGAAATATTACCACTCCTACTCAAATAATCCCAAGCTCTTTATACAAATTTTCACCTCCCACTTTACCCCATAGGGGGTTGAACTTTCAAAAACGCTGAAATCAATATTCAACGTTTTTGATGAATAGCCTACACGCAAAGGAATGCACCCCTTAAGTACTCAAAAAAGCCACGTTTCTCAAGAAAGTTTTACTGTCCATTTAACCCCTTTCGGAGATGAATTTCCAAAAATGCTGAAACTTGTTTTCTTACGTTGCAAATAACAACCTGTGCACGAAACATTCCCACTCCTACTCAAAAAATTCCAAGCTCTTCATAGAAACTTTCACCTCCCTCTTTACCCCATTAGGGATTGAATTTTTAAAAACGCTGAAATACATGTTTTCAGTTTTTAATGATAAGTCTACACGCAAAAGAATGCACTCCTTACTCAAACAGATCACGTTTTTCTTACAAAGATTCACTGTGCGTTTAACCCCTTTCGGGGATGAATTCCGAAAAATCCTGAAACTTGTTTTCTTACTTTGAAGAGAAAGAGCTGTACACGAAATATTATCACTCTTACTCAAAGATTTCCAAGTTCCTCATACAAACTTTCACCTCCTATTTATCCCCTTTTAAGGATGAGTTTTCAAAAATCCTGAAATTACTTTTCTTGTTTTTAGACCGAAAATCTATGCACCAAGTTTTATTACTCTAACTCAAAAATTACGTAAGTTCCATACAAACTTTCAACCCCGATTTGACACCCTTAAGGGATGAATTTTCAAAAATCCCTTCTTAGTGCTTGCTTGCATCGTATACTTGATCTATTCCAGAAATTTTAAGTTCCTAGGTTCAGTAGTTTCGGCTCTACGTTGATGAGTGAGTCAGTCAGTCAGTCAGGATGTCCGTTTATATGTATAGATAATAGTACTTAAAGCTAAATAGAATAAAAAACTACTAACTAGAATATAATTTTAATGTTCGAGTTTAGTTTATTTATTCCGAAAGACGTTCCATAGACGGAACAAAAAAAAAATAACTTAGCTAGAATCAAAACTAGTCATTAACAATAGTAAATTGAAACGGCTTAGGTAAGGTAGGGTTTATTATTTATTCTGTGGGGATGGTGACTCAATTTGAGACCGAAACACAATAATTAAGATGGTTTGTTTGGTGACGGGTCGCAGGGAAGTCACACAATATTTTATTAAAACATTCACCTGACACTGAACCAAATTAACACAACATTCAATCCAAAATTCTTCTTCACAGCAGGCCAACATCCTTACAGTACCTCCTAAGTACATTACATAGTAGACCACCTAACTTCTTGTGCGCGGGAAAAAAACAAAAATTAAGCATAATTCCTGCTTACATTGCAGTGGATCATTACATTACATTTTTTTTTTATAAATTACTTTTGTGTCAATATTTATAACTCATAATTGTAATTTTTGCTCCACCCTAGATGGGTAAATAGTATTTCCATAACCATTTGTACTAATCTTCCGTTTCGGCTTCGTAGGTAATGAAGCCGGAAAGAGTCTTGATTAAGCATTACATTCATTTATCTTTAAACTTATAATTTTATTTCTTTTGAGCTCCGTAATATCCGACCGTCTGTCTGTCCCCAGCATAAGCATAACTCAAAGGGTGTTAGTACTAGAAAGCTGCAATTTGGCATGAATTTTCATATTAGTCACGCTGACAAATTGGTAGAATAAAATCTCGTTTTTTTATAATTCTTTTGTTTACTTGTCTTTTCTCAAAATCCACGCAAAGGAATCAACTTTGCTTACCAGTACACGTGTTCGCTTCGTAATAAACAGTATCCATTAAAAATGTTGTTTCCAGTGCCGAAAAAGTTACGGCAACATTATTCAAAATTTTAAATCGTTATTAATGCGGCGTGGGCCGGTAAAATATTGCTAATAAACGATTTATCGTGCCCGGAAGATTTTAGCGCTCCCGTGTCCATTACGTAATGATATCATAATAATACAGGGTCAAGTACGATTCGGGCTTATGCTTCAACGGTTCCTGTAGAAGGTGAGACCAAACCGCTGCTGAAAATATGCTAACAGTCCTTGAGTTTTACATAGAAAACTACCGCGAGTCTCAGAGATATTAAAATACATAAACGGGTTTATTTTAAACGGGTCCAATCGGTACGCGATCGGTCGAACACTGTGTTCGGTTGGCCGCCGCCACGACTGATCGTCTCTCCTGATGATGAATCGCGAACCGATTCCAAACATGTCGAGCGTTATTCGACTTCTACGACGTGAGTAAACCCGTTTATGTATTTTAATAAGTCCTTGAGTTATTAATATTGGATTCAAAGACCCGAACAGAAATTTCACAAAAACTAGTTCCATCGTTATTGATAGTGGTGTTCAAATAGACGCTAACGGAGATTCGACGACGGTGCGCGGTACGTGTGTCTCGCTCACTCGTATGGCTGTCGCGCTCGGATCTCTCGCTCAAACGCTCGCCGCTGGTCGCGCTAAGTCGTGGGGAAGTTAAGGTCTCACAGCATTATAGGCATCAAATTGGGCACTACAGCTGTGCGGACAGAACGGGTTCGCAATCCGCCATTGTTCAGCCAAATCCGGCGCTCGTTCGTATCAACTCTTTGAACCACGCAATATTTCGCCTTATCCTACATTGATCTCCAAGCAATGCATAATATTAGCGAGTGAGCGATAAGTCTACATTTCAGCTTGGGCAAAAATGATGTCGTATATACAGGTCGCGTTTACCAACCGATTTTCGTAAGATTTTGTATGCAAGGTTCGGTTTTTTTTCTTTCTAGCCCGTGTGTGTGTCCCACTGCTGGGCCAAGCCCTCCCCTCTTTCTCGCCAGTAGTCTCGCTGAAGTGCAAGTTCCTGCCAAACGTTCTCGAGTGCGTACAGGTCATCCCGCCATCTCCTTTTCGGTCTGCCTCTGCTTCGGTAGCCATCCTGCGGTATCTACTATCCACAGGGTTCGGATTACTAGTTATTTTTATCAATGGCGGATTTACGAGTATTCAGATTTTATCTACTTATATACAAAGACAAACTCGCAAGCTCACAGCGCCACTCGTAGGTATCTATACATACAAAACATGTCAATGTCCATATTACAGACATGTGTCTTAGAATATCGAAAAATAAAAACAAGGCACCGAAGAAAATCTTCAAAGTATTTACCTAGCTTTGAAGTAACTACTTACTCCATCAATGGACTTGTGTGGTTGCTGCATAAGAAACTTATGCAAAAGTCGACCTGCGTCAAACCCGTGTTTACTGTCAATAATCTGGCCAACTGTACCTTTTTAGTTTTTTAGGGTTCGGTACTGAAAACTCCAAATAAATGTTAGAATCCAATAATGCCAACCCGCGAGCCGTTATGTGTTTGTTCCCCGTGATTCTAGTGGTTGCTTTTAACGCAACTAACATTTCAAAAGCATTTGTGACATTATTTAATTATTAGACATTTTGTTTCATTGGAAAAATTCAAACTTACACTTGAAGAAAGTGAACGTTTACCTCAAAGTAAACGGTTCAATCCCATTTACGTTTAGGTACCATTGTCACTAACGCGTTCGAGATACTATTTGCGTTAAAAGCAAATATACACTAGGGGCTCTGGTGGGGTCTACTTGACACTTTCACGGACAGTACGTCGGTTAGGACCCACGGCAGACGCACCTTTTTACATATGGCCCATCCGCGTACCTTTCATATCTACAGGCAAATATCACAATTTCATAAATCGTGGCACCATACTCGATCAGGAAAACATAAACACTTTCAATATAAAAACAATGGGACTAAATAATTCTCGCTTCGTAGCCAGCGTTGAATCAGGAATATTTTTCCCATTTTCGAAACCAGCTACCAAATGTGGCTACTCAATGACAATTATTACTCGTAATATCCTTCACAATATAAATATGTACTTACATATACGTGTACAGGTCGGGGAACTGAATTTTCGCAATACAAAGAAAGCATTGGTTTACAAACACAACTAAAATGATTACGGAACCATAATCCTCCAGTTTGTGCCTACTTTTGTGATTTTTTGTACCCTTTTCACAATAGAGTCGCGGTAAAACGCCAGACGGGCTAAAATTGACTTTTGGGTCGAGTGAGTTCTGAATAGAAGTTGGCAATGCTTATTTAAATGTTTGGATAATCTCGATACTGTATCGCTTAAACGATATTGAGTCCGGATTTCGCAATACACAAGTCGAAATCAAATCAAAGGTTGAGAAACGGATGCCTTTATAAAATGGGATTGAAATCGAATAATCTAGTTTAGTTAATTTGCGTCTATTTGTGTCGATTTAAGTTTGAGTTTTTACGTCACCCCATGCCGTAAGTGGGATTTGCGGGTTTTTTTTTAATATATCTATTACCGGTCTGTCACACGATTTTTTTTCATAGGAAGCGGTTTCGAAAACCTCCATTTCTTCTCTCCCGTAAAGTTAAAGGTTAGTCTCTGTGGGACAAATATATTGTTTTGTTTACTTTACTTCCATTACCACTCAGAGAGTGATTGAACTTTCTTTTGACTCTGTAATATCAATATTTCACTCGGAAGTTAGTGGTAAAGTGAATGGTAAGATCTAACTTAATTTGATAAACGAAGATTCTGCAGTAGTGTTACTATTAGAAAGGATAAACTATTAGTTATTATTAGGATTATATTATATTCATATACGGACCGCTGGGAGACACCCGATACAATTTCGTGACTCGACACACTAATGTTGACATTTAATTTTAGTGTATTTTTTTTGTACATTCAATACGATGCAGTTCCCAAGCACATAAAAAAAAATATATACCGTAATCTTTGGATGTCCAGCTATCCCTGTACAGAAATTGGTTAAAATTTGTCAAGCCGTGTGGGCGTGATACGAGGACAATGGAAATTATGACCAACAGATGGCGCCAGGCTGGCATGGCGGCGCGCGCCCATACAAAACAAATGACGATCCTACATCACGCTATCGAGATTTTACCTGAAGTCATGACCCCTCTCCATAGAAAATTCTGCCGTGCTACGGTAAAAGGCGACCTTTTGACATTTTGCCG
Organism: Apotomis betuletana; assembly: GCA_932273695.1. Taxonomy (NCBI): domain Eukaryota; kingdom Metazoa; phylum Arthropoda; class Insecta; order Lepidoptera; family Tortricidae; genus Apotomis; species Apotomis betuletana. Next base: position 11,747,343 of record OW026307.1, on the reverse strand, counting down.
AAATTGAGTTATTAATACCACCATAATGAGAAAAAAAAGCTGCGTCGACCTATTTTTTCCGTTTTTCGATAAGAGGCTTCGTTTTCAAGTTACTAGCAAGGTAAAAGAACGCATATGTCATTAACTTGACAATATAACTAGCTTAAAAGGCGGTAATTTACCGATACTAGTCTAAAAAAACGAACAGTCACCTTATTTAGACGATTTCTAAGATAAAAACACGTATAACACATTTTACTGCCTTTAAATTAAATACCTTCTTCGAAAAAGATACGGCTCATCAAAACCTATAACACCTCATTCTTTATTTTTAGCCTAAAATACCGAATATATACTTTTTACGTGCTTTTAGATTACAACAGACAACGAACAATTTTATTGTAATATTATTATCAATCTAAAAAAGCGTGTTTAGGATATTCGTACTTTATATTTAGTATTTCAACCGTGGCTATAGAAAAATATTGCCGAATTAGCCGTAAGTACTGCGTGCTAGTGTAAAAACCCGTATATGCCCCAACATCCGACATACGGTACTTGGCTCGCAACTCGTAAACGAAGCCCACAGCGAGCGCGCCGGCGCGGGGCAAGTGTGCGCGGGAGGCACGGTTGTCGACGCCGGCAGCCAGCGCGCCAACATTCAAATTACAAGTAGAATAAGAAAAAAATTGTTGATTGTCAGTTTTCTTTGTTTTTTGCATGTATTCAATACAGTTATTACCTTAGAACGCATAAATTATCAGTTAGAGTAAAGCTAAGGCAGTAAAATTCCGCCACAAACAAGGTTGGACACAAACAGATTCAGACTTTTAACTTAGTATTGGACAAGATTTTTTACCATACGTTTATAATTAACTATACCTTCTAACTCGAAGTAACTTCTGTTTTTGATGTCATTTATACGGACAGTAGTTATTAAAGGTGAGGACTTTTAACTTAGTATTGGACAAGATTTTTTACCATACGTTTATAATTAACTATACCTTCTAACTTTAAATAACTTCCATTTTTGATGTTATTTATACGCACAATAGTTAGTAAAGAGGGCCATTTTATAGTTTCATTGTTTTTTTATGGATAACAATGCCTAATAAAAGATTTGCGGAGATAACGCACACTGTCCCAAAACCAACCGTAACTTCGGAATAGTGCAGATCAATATGTCTTTATTAATTTAAATTATGAATGGTTTTCTAAAAATTAAAAAGACTAAGCTAGGTTAGCTTAGTCTTGTGCTTCAGTTTTTTTCTGTCCCTACATCTGCCGGACTGACATTCAACAGTTTTTAATATAAATACCTTTATTTTATTCCTAGGTACAGCAATACAAAATATTTTATAACTCATGGCTTTTATAACTTACGACTTATGTTATTTATCAATTTAAACAGAAATTAATAGGTACATAATAATTTGTATTATACTTATATTGTTCCGCTTAGTTTTAATTTGACGTAACATCATTTCTATCTTCTTTTATTAAAATTACCTACTTTCCTGCATCTTGGTCGCAAATGTTCCCATTAATGTAGTGAAAAGAGATGGCTAAATCCTTCGTTATAATACATTACAAATTATATCCGCGTCACGTCATAGCGTCCGGGAAGTAAAACTACATAAAACACGATTCAGTAAAAAACATACACAAATGAGGGTCTTTTAAGTTACCCGGCTGTACGTTATTGTATGGGTTTCTACTATTTATTTCATAGAAGAAATTCACTATACACACAGCTAATTGTCCATAGTCACGTTATCAAATATTAAGATTAAAAAATAAACACTTTTATTGTTCTCTGCGTCTAGTTCTTGCGAGAAACTGAACAAGTATAATCAAATGTAAAAATATTATAATATTGTGTCCAAATCAAATTAAATCTATTTTTTACTTTACCATCTCTGCCTGATAAATATTTTGTAACAAAGAAATCATTTCTACAATTGTCGTACGTTTAAAAATTTCATATTTACCCAAGTTAATGTTAAATAAATGGTTTTATTATCATTGCCACATATTATTAAATTTGACCGAGTAATCGCAACTCTTTAAATAAAATTAAGGCTAGAAATGAAACTTGATGATATTAATTTCCATACCTAAATTTAATATTAACTTCGTCGCATATTTGGAGAAAAGCAGTAAGCACTATGCTTATACATACCTCATACTCATCCACGAAATGTTTTTTCCAGCGTCTGCACTCTGCAGTAATATATTATAACTAAATACAAAGATGCTAGTATAATAGTGACAATTATTGAGACACTAAGTAGGTACTTCGTTTTGTTACCTCTTCTCCCATAGGTACTAACTTATAATACCGTATACGGCATATTTTTGGTTACGATACGTCATTTTACTTTAGCACACGAAACAGTTTTAATGACAAAATAAAAATCTGACTAATTTCCCGAACTAAAAGACAGTATTAGCACGATGTGGTCTTATTACTTTGACTGTTGATACGTCATTACACCTTAACGCAAAGTTATAAGACCGTATACACCAAATTCGGCATTTAAGCTTAGTTTATAATATTTTTAACAGAAAATACTAAATTAAAGAACCGTATAGTGCGTTTATACCGCCTTTTAGCTAGTTTTATATTTTATTTTATATTTTTACTGCTAAACTAAAAATGTTTTTTGGGTCTGTAAAAAAAACTAATTCACTTAAAAAAGTGATAATACCATAAAAAATAAGTCCAAACACGCTGCTATGAAACACAGAAAAACATAGTCCAATATGTTGCACCAGTTTCTAGAAATTGAATTTTGAATTTTATTTGACGTTTTTTTGCGATTATCTCGAAAGTGACTTTTGTCAAAAGGTCGCCTTTTACCGTAGCACGGCAGAATTGATCTTCAATACAAATTTAGAAATAGATAATAGTATAGGATAATAAATGTGGTGTCTGTGTACCCACAGGAAACATTAGAACTCGAATGTTACTCGAATGTTGTAAACCGCACAAATAATTGCAAAAGGCCTTAGAATTTAAATAAGCGATCTGTTGCTGTAATCTAAATCGTTCAGAACCTCGCTGGCTCTCGTTCGCTGTTACGTAAACGTCGTGAATTTAGTTCACTTTTCCTGAACCGTATGCAGCTGTGTGCGCAGCATATTTAACAATTTGGCTAAGCTATGTTGCACTACGGTTGTTAGGATTTACGGCTTTTGCATTGCTGGGGAAAAAACGAGGCGGGGCGGATATCAGGCAGATCCCGAATAGCCCCCGGGGCACGCTGATGAACCGGAGTGAATATTGATATTACGAAGTGAGAGCACATTGCGAGTCCCATGGGTTACGACTTACGAGTACTTATATGCAATTTATGACAGTAATAGTACATGTGTGCGTGTGGATTGAGTGAGCACCCTTCAAAAATGAAAAAAAATGTGCTGATCATTTAGTAAAAGTTCTAAAACAATTGTAAAACTAATTGATGAATTTGTAAAACGATAAAAAAAAAGAATACATTCATTAACGTATGCTCACTCAGTTCTCACAAACAACCAACGAAATCTGTGAATGTGTTTATTTAACATATAATATTTATATCCTAATTTTTAGTAAAAAATATGCTTAAGGTAGGTAATAATTTGTAGATCACCTGGTTACGTATTTAAAGTTTTACAAATTATTTCGTATGCTCACTCAATCCGCACACTTTCGAAAACCCGATTTCTGATGAAAATACTGCAGATTGAAACTTCTATATATGTATATAGTTTAGTAAAACTCATATGGGAATTTGTAAAATACAAAACAAACCGCTAACGTGGCAGATTTTTGGATAATACATGTTTGTAAGTGCTCACTCAGTCCACACCTTATTCGTAAGTTAAAAATGTAAATATCTTAAGATGTGTAGTATCTAGGAAACTACAAAGTAGTTCAACTTTTAGTAAAAAAAGTTACTAAATATCCACCATCTAAAATGTCATATTCGTTGTCTGCTTTTAATGATATTCAAATTTCATTTTAAAATACAATCTAAGATACAGTACACATTTTAGATTGTATTTTAAGAAGTGGAGTGTGATCATTATCGGGTTTATTTATTGGCGTACATATTACAACTATGGGGTTTAATATATATATATATATTTTTTTTTTTTTTTTTTTATTTATTTAGGTAAACAAACAGTCACTACAAATTGACTAGTTAACTAAAAGTAACTTAGAATTATATACAGTATGTGTGACCAACACCGTTCACCACTTATTAAATACAATGTTTTGATCTTTCGGTGCTGGGTATGGGTATGGCATAGTGAGTCTGAAGGACTCCTGTTATCTAACAACAACATATGCAAAATAAGTGTCTACACATCAACAGTGCGGCATTGGCCGCAGAAAAGAAAAATAAAATAAAAAAGAAACGTAAGAAAAATAAAAAAATGCTTATACGGATATTGATATTAACCCGTATAAGCATTTTTTTTTTCACCATGGTTTACCTGTCGGTACAGCTGCACCGACGTCCATTGGCATATAATATGTGTACAGTACAGAGAAAATTTATAGTATTTTTAATGCATCAATAATTTTTTGTTTATATTGACTTACTCTAGAGCTAAATATGTCTACATGACAGAATCGTTTATTGTAAGTGTCTACAAGTCTGCGCAGAGGAGCGCGCTCACCAGCGTGCGTACGGCAGCGGCCAGTCACAAACAGCTGGTGAGGGCGCACCTCTCGCTGTCTGCTGCGAATTGGGACTTTATAACTAAGTTTATTATTAAGGGCTATGCAGTCAAAATGATTGTTACAGAGGCCATACAATACCATTGCTTCAAGTAATGTGCGTCTATATAATAACGTACGGAGTTTTCCGAAACAGTAACACAAAGGATGTGTATTTGTCCAATAGTATTCTGCTTATTGTGGACTTTTCTTATACAGACAATGATTGTCCTTTATGTTGTTAGGTACTGTTCCGGTAAATGACCGACAATATGATTCTAAAACCAAAAAGTTGAAATATTTATTCTAAAAACAAAACTGTCTTTTGATCTTAATATGAAATTCGTGCGAAAACAAAAGAAGGCAAAAAATATAAAAAGTAAAGATGAAATAGTTCCACTTCGTAGGCAAAAAGTGTTTTTGTAAAAAAAACTCTAGCTTTTAAAACCCTGGGTCAATACGAGTTGAAAGTAAACCGTTCAAATAGAATTTCTTACCTTCAAAAATAAACCGTTCAGATAGAATTTATTTCCTTTAAAGGCGACTTAACAGTTAGTTCTTCAGCTATAATAGTGACGTTTGCAAATAGTTAAAAGTTATAGTGATAATATCTCCGCTACGAACTCAAAGGAAAAGATGTTTGAGCGCTCGGGGCGCTCCAAGCCATCAAATGAAGCAAAGTAATATTTGCATTTCCATCTAATTCAAACGGGGCTTACAAAACGACAATTGAAGTGCCAAATTTAGTTCGAAAAAAAAGGGAACGGTATATTTCAGGCTTAAAATCTTTTCCCTTTGCATTCCGCTGTTGCAAAATTGGAGCACGGCCGTAATAATTGATTGGATTATACCTTTCATCGGGCCGGCTTTCTACGTGATCTCTGTACATGATTGGTGGATGCGACAGAATTTATTTACTAACCGTGACAATAAAACGCGTTATCTACGTCATACAAATTCATTGGCTCGCGTGCGACATGAATAAAATATTTTCGTTTAAAGTTCTGAACGCGATTTGTGTAAATTTTGCATGCTTTTAGTGCTGTTAAAAGGTTGGAGTTGATGTCAGTTGCTTTACGCTGTAATTTTGGACACGGCCGGTAGGCGTGGAAAATTGATAATATCTACTGTAATGTACGGGAAATGTTAGCCTGACCAAGCTAACCCACGTCCCTAGTTGACCGTTACGGACCTTAATTTATAGAAACAACAATATTATATACCTATATGTGGAATAATATTTGTTAAGCTGAATTAATTTTACGCAGCATTTAAGCGGCAAACCAAATTTTTTACCGGAGTGCCATATATGATGACCTTTACTCATCGGCATAACATAAAAAACTTCCTTGCGGTAAGTATTTAGGTAGCAATGGCGTGGCATCAAACGAAAACTCAGGGCAAGCCAGGGTAGATTTCGCTTACGATTCCTGGCTTACAAAATAAAACAGTTTGACTTTGACACTTTGACTTTGATTTTTCTCCAGTAGCAATAGAGAATGGTGTACAATGTTCTTGAAGTGTCACAAGCCGGTCAGAATCGGGTCGTATGGACCCCGCGCCACTGGTATGTACGTAGTAAGTTTCCAGGAATCGATTTTAAAAAAAATAGATACAAAAAGTTTCTTACAAGAAAGGAAATTAATTGATTCCTGGAAATCTTAATGTACAGAAAGATTTTCTGCAATTTATCGGCTGATTGTGTGTGGGTAGGTACCCGACCATGCGTATGTGCCGAGCCGACTACGACTAGCTACACACAAAAGTATACCCGAAAAGAGGCGAGCACTTAGGTGTTCGTTGGTGCGTACACTATTAGGGAGATGCCACGAACTCGGTCTTAGGGCGAGCGGTGCGGCACGCGATACGTGTGTCTCTCTCACTCGTATGGCCGCCGCGCTTGGATCTCTCGCTCAACCGCTCACCGCGCCGCCGGTCGCATAAAATCGTGGCATCTCAGCGCCGGCTATAGGTGGGAGCGGGAGGTCCGAGCGCGGTTTCTTGCTCACGCTATGGTGGCTGCTCACCGCTCCGCTAGTCGCGCGAAGTCGTGGCCGTGCCGAGACCGTCTTCCTTTATCTCTTTATTCGGTAAATACGGGAACAAGTGGCTTAACTAACCGTTGTGTCAACGTATCCACGGCACGTCGAAGCCTTCAATTACATTACGAGTAAAACGCCTTGAAAAATTCGTATTTGTTTTTCAGTTTTATTAAGGAGCTAGATCTAATAATACTGCCGACTTGAAAGTCAAGATGTTATTTATGAAACATCTTCATTATCTGATACAAAAAATTTATTTTTACAATTTTAGTAGATGTTTTGAAAGATCCGATCAGAAGTAAATTCTTCTTTTACATAAAAGATGGAATATTTGATGCTACGCTCTACTTTATGATTGAATTAACAATTTTTCCAAGTATAAGTTTAGGTTCTCTTAGGATAGCTTAAGTAGGTTATTGTTGTTTTTACCTGTTCATCATTTAATGAAGTTTATACACACAATTTACAAGATTATAAACCGTGTTGGGGCTTCAGGTAATTTAAAAGAACAGTAGGGGAGGGGGCCCAAAGCGAGCATAGTGCTCAAAGCGAGCACTGCTGCTCACCTTGAATATATAACAGCAATAGCGGCTTAACAGCGTGGGGATACCCGCCCCGCCTCGCACTGCCTGCCGCGGCGCCCATCGCCGCTGTTAGTGACCGTGCGCGTGTAATGACAAAAATTACAATTTGATCCGTTCAGATATGTAAAATACAGGGTATGGATCGAGTGTTTTGTGGATTTGTGAGAACGTTGTTGAATAATGTTAATTGTAACATGCATTGACACTATTGACAGTTATTTAGCTTTGCTTTGGTGAAATATTCATTAATGTGCGCGAAATATTTACAGGTTATGTTTGAGTAGGTACAATGTGGATTTGGTGGAAAAGGCAAAGCGGGCAGGGCAAAGTGAGCATATGCCCACTTATATTATATTGGTATTGGATCATTTTACTGTGACACTTGTCAAGAGAAATAGGTAATATTAAATAAATGTTTGTTTGATTTAGAGTTTGTTTCTGAAAAAAAGAAGAATTTTCGTCAAGGCTGTGATTTTTTGATTAGCCAAATGTTCATCATCATCATCCTCCTCCTAGCCTTTGTCCCATATCTTTGTAGAGAGTGAATTCTCAATCGGGGTCGGCTACCTAAATCCCAAGATGTGGCGTAGGCACTAGGTCTATTTAAAATTGCTATGTTATATATTTGGTAATAAGTACAATTTTTTGTTGAATTCGTTACTTTTTGATAGTGATTAAAGTCTATGTTAAAACATTGGAGTATTTATTGATGTCATCGACGTAGTTTCTATCCTTATCTTCAAATAGATATTGCATGAATGAAGTGTGCTCACTTTGCCCCCTCTATGCTCGCTTTGCCCAAAAGCTGTGCTCGCTTTAGGCTCCGCCTCGGGAAAAGCAAGCAAAAGTCTAAATTTCGTAATTCGCTATTTTTATTAACTTTTCTAAACTGCAGAATATTGAAGTAGGTATGTATAAGTAAACTACAATGAATTCAGCTTTAAATAGCATACAAAGTTTAAGTGTTATTCATATATTTATCCATACTTTTTTCTCAGTTCCTTTAAAGGTGCTCGCTTTGGGCCCCTCTCCCCTACCATGTTTGGGCATTCAGTTGTAATTAATTGGTTTAACTTAATTGGTTTAACTGTCAACAATCCAGGATCCAACTTGGCATCTTTTCAGGTACATTTTTTGGCGGCAGTAGGTCTATTTTTTTTTAATTATGCTTCCAATGTATCCATCATTTAAATAAAAAAATCTAAGGATTCTAATCTCTAATCTAAGGGTTTTCGGATAAAAGTACCTAGGTAGGTATAGTCAGCCAAGAAAGAGGTCTACCAAACTTTCTGACCATATTATCATGAAATAGAGTCGGAAGTGGTAGACCATTTTCTTACTACCTAATTAAGTTATCTACACAATTTCTGGTACATAGTAGGTATCGACTTTTTAGTTGATTTGGAGAAAAATTGCAATTTTACTCACATCGTTCCTAGCCGTACAATCCGTAGCCAACACAATATCTCTAATTTTCAGCAGGAATCCCAACGGATTACGATCATCTCGTCTGTTAGTTCTATTTATTATAGAAATTGATACTCCCTACGATCCGAGTATCTTTACCGTAGCTGGAAGAAAATAGAGTAATAAATGATCTTGAAGAAATTAATAAAATGTTATCTTGCAAGTTTTTCCTGTTTTTCGACATGGATCGAAGTGGGTCGAATTAAATCAAATTAAATGGTTAAAGTGAAGAGTGAAGTTAAGAGTGAATTGTATTTGTTGTAGGTACAAATTGAGTTCCAAACGTAAGGGATTATTCATCATCATATCGGCCAAGTGATTTCCAGTGTTGGACAAAGGTTTTACACAGAATTGACAAAAGTTACCAACTGTGATAAAATATAAACTATTTTAAACGATAAAAACAGCAATAACTATATAAAATGACCCAAAGGTAAATTAAGAAAGAAAAATTTTATGCGATCTACTACAATCTAAGCAGGATTTGAACCTGCGACCTCTACGTTTCCGGCGTATTGCTCTTCCAACTGAGCTACTCGTATTAGATCGCTACGTCAATCATACCAAATCTTTCATTCCATAATTCTTACGCTACTGGAGCGCCTTCTGCGTCATATGTGTTTGAAATGCTTATACGCATTTAGCCATACCCTAGGATGTGCGCTTTACCTACACGCACGATCCCCTGTCCCCATTGCTTTACAGCAACTGTGAAGACTGCGATAGAGATGGCGCTGGTCTAAATATTTTATAGAATCTTTTTTTATCGATTCATATGATTGATGATGAAATTGAATGCGTTTTACTACAATCTAAGCAGGATTTGAACCTGCGACCTCTACAATCACTATTTTTGTTAGCAGATTTCTCATTACCTCACCACAAAAATAAGATCAATATTGATGCTGATCAATATTATTTAACAATATCAATGTAACTTGGCCTGTCCCGAGAGAAACTAACTAAAACCGATGTCAGGGTTCACGGCGGCTCAAAATTGACATAAAGGCAAACAAATTGTAGGAAGATCTGTCAGAATGGTGAAAAATCTTCTCCCATAAAAACGATTACTTATCAAATAAAGAAAACTGACATGACTCACAAAAGACACACATATGCTGTTAAGTAATGAAAGCACTTGAAATGATTTTAGCATTGGAGGTTGAAAACGAGTAGGTATCATAATACCATCATCCTAGTCCCACAAATAAAAGTACTCAGTCAGATCTTTGTCAGAAAATGGATATGCAAATAACAGCACAAATAATACCTACCAACCGCATTTTATTCAGAAGCTAATTCGATAAACTGGAATGCGAGGCGTTAGGGAAAAATTTAACGTGAAATTCAGGAATATATTTCAAAAGGCGTCGTTACGTGATTTGGTGTACTGCTTTTACGAAACGAATCCTCTGAGATAAAGGGAAGATTTCGGCGAATTATTACCGTGCGTCACTTTCTTGTTCGAAATAACTTTAAGGGTGTCACTTAAGTGGTAAAGCTGTGAAGGGATACTTATCTACCCTTATGTTTTAGTGAAGGTTTTGAAAGAAAGGTGCGGTTAAAGAGCTCTATAGTGTCTGTTACCCAAGTTATACCTACTTAGAGTTTTATCTAAATATATTATGCTAGCTATACAAATCCTGGAATAATACAAGAGTTGCGCAAAGGAAACATTCTTGCCTGTCCTAACTATCACTTTAAAGTACAAACTTGAGCTATTCTAATAATTACCCTTGTCATAACATACAGAGTGTTAATGGCATAGGTGCTTTAATTTTCTGTTGACACAGCGAGGAAAATTCGTAACCATATTCGGTTACAGGCTACACGCACAACACAGGGCTATATATATATGTACTTATTTTGAGTACGAGTATGAATTGTAATAATGTTAATGTCGGCTCCATAGCTCTCTAAAGTCCTACCGTGCTTTCAGAAGTCCGATGCCTAGTTATTACGTATTCAAATCGTGACGTCGTGTCGGAAATCTGAATATTTCACCTTATCATTACTTGAAATTTATATTTACAGTGCTGACACCTATAGTCCGTGTATGTTCCCTATATCAGGTTACCAGAGCGCAACACCTTTAGCTCAGAGTCACCATTGCCATCAATACGGCTTCGCAGGCCGTTGTCCAACCAACCTAAGCGCGCCATAGATCCCCTTACTATTCCATGAAAAAAAAAACATCCTGTATGGTTTCGCGATTACATAATGGGGCTTTGAAGATGCACGTTCTTGCTGAAAATTCAATCCCCAACGGTCCATTAACCGCGTTAAAACTGCCTCTGCTATGAAACTTAATTGATAACAATTTCAATAAAAATGAACCAACGCATCTGTTTAACTTAACATGCAAGATTTTATTGGTTGTGATTCAATAACTTGGGTTTAAATAATTTGATTGACATCGGTATATAGAGATCAAATACATCAAATTGGTACTTCATTCTTGAGGTACCGGCATTTAAAAAAAGGAAACCGCTGTTGAGAAGAAAGCAGAACAAAACTCTACTAATGATGACATTTTTGTCAAATTTCATTAGAGACGTTGTTAGTCCCTTCTTTTTGGCTGTGACATAGTCAAAGGGAAGGGAAGGATGACACACTATATTTAGTACAGTTTAAGGTTCAAAACATTTTTCCAAAGGTGCAAAACACGTGCCTGTATTTTTTTTATTAATCGTCAATAATAACAATGATAAAATGACCAAAACATTATTTAATCCTTAGTATAACGCACAATGTTCCCAACAATTGCTCAACAGACGACAAAAATAAACGGTTACCGCACAAACATTTAGTACGTCCGCGTAAACAAAATAAATAATGGCTTAGTTGACTCCGAATTAGAACGCAAGCTGGGAAAGTTAACTCATTTCCTTGAAAAACTCCCTGGACCCTGGTTCGATGTGCCATTGCCATATCAACAATGTTGCAATATCTCGAATTTGTTTCCACATACATCCACAATGCAATATCTCAAGTTTATTACGGCCATGAAACTCACATATCTATTTTTGCTATACGAGTTCCATTATTAACAACTGACATCATCATCATCATCACATCCATTGCGATCCAACGTGGAAATGCTGCGAGCGTTATGGGCACCTTTGGGCCAGAAATGACAGAGAGCGGTGTTTTTTGAACCTTGTTATTTTTATTATTTAGTTTTAATTGAGAGTTGTTATAGTATATTGTGTCATAAGGGTAGTAAGTAGGGGATGACTAACGAAGGACTATTAGAAGCCCGACGCCGAAGGCGGAGGGCTTTTAATGTCCTGAGTTTGTAATCCCCTTACTACCCGCCATACACACAATATTTTTCATCACATTTGGGAGTATATAACAAAATAAATAAGTAAAAAATAAACATTAAACGAAAACGATTGACAACTAACTTTTTTCTGTATATGTATATACAGTGAAACCTGCATAACTGGGACTTGAAGGGACCAGCACATTTCTCTCACTTAAAGAGGTATTCCACTTACACAGTGTCTCAGATATACAGGTATAGATTAGTGTCTGTCCCATTTACATAGGGTTCCATGAATAGAGGTAAAAAGCAGGATATTTCAGTTACAGAGGAGCGATTATTAAATAAAATTGGTAGGTAGGTGATGTATTTCATTATAAACGTTGTTTCATTATAAATTATAATCGTTGGCAGTAACAAAAAGGTACCTACCTCATAAACAAAAATCAATAACACTTTTTAGGGTTCCGTACCCCATGGGTAAAAACGGGACTCTATTACTGAGACTTCGCTGTCCGTCCGTCCGTCTGTCACCAGGCTGTATCTCAAGAACGGTGATAGCTAGACAGTTGAAATTTTCACAGATGATGTATTTCTATTGCCGCTATAACAACAAATGCTAAAAATATAATAAAATAAATATTTAAGGGGGGCTCCCGTACAACAAACTTGTTATAGATTATGGTACGGAACCCTTCCTGCGCGAGTCGGACTCGCACTTGCCCAATTTTTTTATAAACAGTACAAAAATACAACAGAATGCGTCAATGAAATAAATTTGTCATTTTATATCGTCCTATTTTAGGGGTCTGCAATTAAGATATAATTTTTTTATTAATACTTATAAATTTAATCTTAGGCATAATGTTGGTTACAATTTGTTGGCATTCCAAAATTGCTGTGCAAAACAATAGTGCATTTACTCTCTCGCGTTTTCAAATAAAATAAAGTCCCAGTTAGAGAGGTAATTGAGTGAAGTTATCGCAGTTATAGAGGTCGAAATCTTTAAATTGAAAGATAACCATTTATTAAAAGTATAACCACAGAATAGATAATAGTACAAGTACAGAAGGCACACTGCTTTGATCTTTACAAAAGCCGCTTTTTTAGCCAAAAAAATATGATTTATGGCCCTTCTAAAGTCGTCGTCCCCAGCGCAAGCCAAACGGAACGTTAAAGCTGCGTGCCAACGGTGAAAATGAATTGTCTCGCTTGCCGCGTCGCCGAGAGCGAGGGCTGTCAACGACTAAAAATAAAAATGTATTTCCCATTCAATTCATTTATTTCTGGCATTCAATATAGAGAGCAATATATTTATATTCTTCATAAATTATATTTATTATTTCATTATTTAACTATAAAATAATCAATCTCAGAATTTGGACGAATTGAATCCACCACCAGGCCGCAAAACATTTTATCTTTATTTTTAAACATTTTAATACGTATAATATAATAAAATAAATAATGCAACGAATGCGTTACCTTAACATGCAATTAAATTCTTGAGCTTAATTTTGTTTTTGCTTAGTTGTCCGATATTTATTTATTTATTTATTCATATATATTCATCACTACATACGTAGTATAAAACAAAGTCGTTTCTTGCTGTCTGTCTGCCCCTATGTATGCTTAGATTTTTAAAAATACGCACGGCGCGTACCGTGCGAAGCCGGGGCGGGTCGCTTGTAACAAATAAAACATGTACAAAGGCGAACTTATTCCTATTAGGGATCTCTTCCAATACATTTATTGTACCTTATTATTTATATACTTTATATACTTACCTATCAAACTATCACTCAATCGTTTATTCATTATTGGTAATTTTACAAACGTGATATCAAATATTATTATAAAAACCTCTGTGATTGTTGATTTAGTAGTTGACATACTTATTTTACTAGAATTTAAATTGACAAATAGCAGCAAATAATCAATTCAAAATTACATAAGTACTTAACAATTAAAATTGGAAGTAGATACACCTGCAATATGTTTTTTATTATTATTCAGTAACTAATTATTATATATTATGTTCATTTTCTTACCTTTCGGCATCCTTCGGACATGTTGGGAGAGCGAAAAACGCGTGATTCCAAATCCGATCATTATTCCTACAATCCGCTGCGATACAATATCTTTTCGCTTTCTTTTTACTCATTTAAACACTAAACGCAAACAGATGAATGCGGAACGTTCACTTGACGTAAATAATGAGCGAGACGCGCGCGAAAACCGTGGAGGTACGTGTGTTCAGAGACAGAGCGTGTCAGCCACTGAATAGGACGCATGCATGCGGCCACCGGCATGTACTTGTAGCGGGAAACCTTAATCGCGGAGTGCGATCCGCCTGGTATAACTTAAAATTAGTCTCAATAATAGAGGTAAAATACACCCGCTGTCTCAGTTATGGAGGTAATTATGAAGACAAAATCGAAAAAGCTAATCCCAGTTATAGAGGTCTGTTTTGTCCCACTAACAGAGGTAATTCAGTGGTAAAGTGTCGGGACAGCAGTACGAGTTCCAGCTATGGAGGTTTCTCACTTATCCAGGTCCCACTTATCCAAGTTTCACTGAATTTTTAATTTATTATAAGCACTGGCAAAACGGCCATCAGCTTAAAACAAAAAACAAATGTACCTACACAGAATCTTACTATCTATCATTAAACAAATAACAATTAACAATATTATGCAGCAATAATTAACACCGTAATATTATAAAACTTAAATACGAATAGTAATTTTGTTACAAAACTAAATAGTATCTAGTAATAATATTTAACTTTTTTTCTTTTTAGGGTTCCGTACCCAAAGGGTAAAAACGGGACCCTATTACTGAGACTTCGCTGTGCGTCCGTCCGTCCGTCCGTCCGTCTGTCACCAGGCTGTATCTCAACAACGGTGATAGCTAGGAGTATTTCTATTGCCGCTATAACAACAAATACTAAAAATAAAATAAAATAAATATTTAAGGGGGGCTCCCATACAATAAACTTGTTATAGGTACGGAACCCTTCATGCGCGAGTCGGGCTCGCACTTGCCTAATTTTTTTTTGTGTCGTCTACGTTTAGTTTAGAAGCTTGACAGGCTATACCTACTGCCAGATTGTAATGGTAATTCAAAATTAAATTTAATAAAATAATTGCAAAACACACTTAAATAATTGTAAAACATAAATATTAATGCAGTTACATATACCATATTAATTCAATACACAATAAAATTTGCTGGTAGGCAAGTTTTGTTGATACAACAAAAAACTTGGCTGGGTTGAAACCTCCTTAGTCGGAAGTAGTCTGCGAGTGCGTACTATATTTTTAAAACTAAAACCATAACTCCCTCGGGAGTTATAACAATTTATAACTCCCGCGGGAACTATATAGGCCTTAGTCCTTCAGTACACCTACATGTAATAATACCATCTTTTACGAGCAAATGTGATGAAAATTATTAAGTCATTTATCATTGATAATTTTTATTTAAAAAACTCCTCGAAATTTACAAAATTCACGCAGAAAACTGTTTTTTATTTTTTATTAGCGTATTTTCGACTACTGACATCTTAATAGATATGGCAAAATATAGCAAAATTTTAAATATTACACGCCTCCGTCATTTATATGTCTCATTTGTATGTCTCACCATATTGTATTTTACACTAATCAAAATACCTATTGAACATTTTATCTCAATAAAAAATAACGTGCCTTTTAATGGAATAAACATCGTCAAAATAGACATAAAATAAGGCCAGTCGGGACATATCGAAATATCTGAAAATTCAGGCGTTATACATATGTGCATTACGATATTTTTATGGAAGGGCCACTTATCCCGTCGGCGCGATTGGCCATTCTGGCCTCATAGTGACAATATTTCGGACAGATGTCGGTAGAAACGTCGAATTGAGCCCTTAGGGTCACGTCTCACTCAGAACCAGGACATTAGGAGCGTTTCCTCCCTGTAATTACATTTGCTAATATTTTTGTTTGGGCCGTTTTAATACATCCTTTACGGCTGTCGACCCACGTTACGTCCAGCAATGACGGAGTTTCTTATTTATTTAGTTTACTGAGGTTACTTTCTCTCAAGAACGCACTTCACCACAATAGGTTTACTATTCTGGTTCGCGGCTAGGGTGGAGAGACTGGAGAGGGGTCAAGTTGTGCGTGGTACATTTTTTATTTCTAATGCTCTTTGTGTTTATTCCCTGGGAAATCAAATAGAACGTTTTGTTTTGTTTAGTTTCGAAATTAAGGTTTATTTTCGTGAACGTCGATGCATTTTTAAATAGATCGGCTGGCTGTTCGGCTGTTCTACGGGTATAAATGGCATTATTTTCACGTTTCGTTGCGCTAATTTTAATTAAATCTAACTTTGTATAATTGATTTTGGTTTCCTAACCAAACAGTCCTCTGTTTGTGAATGACTTTAAATAGACACCAAACAATTTCATAAACGAAACGCGACAATGTATTCAAATTATGGGTATGTTTAATAAAGATAAAATACTTACCACATAAGATACTTAGGTTGTCAGCCCAATTAAGGCTCTAAAAATTATAGTTTAAAAGTTTATAGTTTAATGAAGTTTCCTAGTTTTTACACACATTGCTGCAAGTGCGCGTCGGTATATCGATGTAACAAGGCACACACTCAAGTGTATGTTTCATGTTCAGTAACTATTTGTCAGTTCCTGTAATTGGCTCTATCCTTCTATTCAAATTTCGAAGTTTAGTGTATTAGCTGTTGGTTCTCCTAAATAAATAAATAAAAATTATTTCAAAATTTGTCGCATTGACAGCAACACGCACAAGCACAAACGTGAATGGCAGTGATTCAATTACACGAAGGCTTTATGTCTTCGGGACATTTTCGATAACGGTTTAGACAATGTTCCTTTCTGTTTCTTTCTGTTTTTGGCGGAAAATACACATAATGTTTATGCAGAGCCCAGCCGTTCGGTGTGGAGCCGTCATCCAACAATTTTTCTACGATCTTGACTATAGATAGTTAGCTAATCGGAGTAGTATCGTAGTTTCATTATTTTTATAACTGCTGTAAATATTAGAATGTGATGTGGGAGACCTTCGTAGGGGTGTTCAATAACCACGAAACGCCGCACTTATATTTTTGATTCAATAGCAATTTGCGCAAAAATCTAAGACTGTCCGACACAGAACATTTCCTTTCCATTCAGTTCGTAAAATTTGGTTTAGATTTGGAGGAGGAGACGAGAACGAAACCTCAATTTCTATATAAGCCGGTTACGTTAAGTTTGGACCTCATTTGTATCCAACGCAAAAGTTACCAGGTGCAACTTAAATTAAACTGATAGTCTGGGAAAAGAAGCAGTGATATATGTATCTTCTTAACAGCGCGAAACAACAGCGCGCTGTTGTTTCGCGAAAATGCTCTCGAGAGAGTACTAATGCAGATGTTATGAACATGTTAATGACGTCATCCGATCCCTTGCTTTATAGTTAAAAAAGAAGACCAAAAAACACATTTGCCCTTATATGAGGATGTAAAAAAACTTCTTAGTGCTTAGGTACCAGATGGATTAAAATTATATTTTATATAATTTTATGTTTTATTTTTATACTTTTATAGATTATACATATTATTTTATTTATACAAGTAATGTTTAAGTAATACCTACTTCTGCATCTTTTCTCGTTTCAAGTTATAATTCCTTAGAAAAATCGTGACTATATTGCCATAATACCATAATACGTTATGTATATGCATATTACGCTAATGATATATGACATATATGACACAGACCTATCAATAAATAGCACAAAAGTAATAATCATTAACAATAAAAGGTTTTACGTAATTTTTTCCGCGCGCTCATACATAGTCCCCCACAGTGCAGCGTGGCGCCAACCGTACAGCGCCTACCCGTATCGAAAAAAGCCCGTCTAGCCGATCGATATCCTGTGACGAGACCGAAAAGACATAATAGAGAATAATAAAGAGTAAGTACATATCATCATCATCATCATCATAAGTACATATATGTAGGTATAATTACAAAATCCTAAAAATGCATTGAAAATTAGTTTTCTATGGAGACGGGTCTATTACTCATATTTCAGGAAAATCTTAACAGGGCACGCGGCGCCAGACGCACAGAGCCGTCAGTTGACCGGTACAAGTGTGAGTATAACGTAGTATACAAATAGTAGGTATACAGTGTAACTACCTAAGTACCTACTAATTGTATACTACGTTGTACTCACACCACTTGTACCGGTTGGCGGAGCGAGCGAAACGTTTCCGTTTCAGCATGGCCAAAAATTCTTTCGTATCTCACTCAAAAGCTGCATCCTTCGCAAATCTGTTGTGTGAAGACTATCGTTCTATTTAATTATTGTATTAAGCTGTTTACACTCACGTGAAATTGTCAGGAACGGTCCGACAACTTTGTCACAAAGTTGCCGCGGCGGTGTACGGGTATCAGTGCCTGATGAAGAGCTCCATACGAGTTCGAAACATGTCGGGCCGCTAAGACTATCGTTCTAGGCCTATTTATTATATTTAATCACGTCAACTGATGCCTATCAACGATTAACGGTATAGTTACCAGGTGCAAACCTGATTTCCAGAAGTGTGTAAGTGCCACTCTATGGCAAGGTGCGATTGGTATTTCGCATCACATTTTTGCACTTTACAAGCGAGAGAGCGTTTAATCCTTCCATGTAGGAATGCATCGGACGTTAGTTGGCAAAATAAAGTAGATATCTAGTGCCGGTATTGTTAACCAGGAGTGTCGTTCAGAAAAGCCGCATTTTCTTCCCTGGTATAATTAGAGAGGCGAAGTGAAGGTACGTGTTTCACATTATACAGATTCTCAGAATTGACTTTAGAAAGTGAGAACAAGGACGATACTGCGGACAATTTTTCAGGATGTCAATCAATTCTATTTTTTATTGGGATCAATAATGTCTATATGGAAGTACCTACACTTAGACTGCTCTAAAGGTCATAAATGACCGGTAGAGTTCAACATTCCTACAGAGCACTAAAATCGCTCCATAGAATATGACGTGGTTTATGGATTGGGTACTAATATTTGTATGGAGACAATAATTAACTTTATAAACGCACTTTTTCACATTGAAAATGGTAATTTGAAAATTAGTGAAAAAGTGCGTTTAAGTTCATGGTTGTTATACAATTATTGTTTTGTTAAAAACAATTTCAAAATTTCTTTTGGAAAAAAAAACATGAAATTTTTGTAATTATGAAGTCACATAACTATTTCAAAAAATATTTGTTTGTTTTTTTTCTGTTTCATGGCATATTCTATTTATATAACAACTGCACTATGTTGTATAATTCAACATCAGTCGCATCCCCTAGGCAATATTAAAACAAAAATTTGAGATTTTTATACGTTTTTTTTTCTCACATCTCAGTCCATCAAACCAAATGTAGGCACGGTGAGCATCAAGAGTAGCTGACAATTTTACTATGGGCTTATGTCAAATTTCATACTAAAATTGTCAGCTAGGTACAGTCGATGCTAACTGTACCTATGTTATTGCAATAAAAAATAAAAACTTTCAAACAAGTTAAAAAATACTTATAAACGAACCATTAATAACGTTCTCCAATCATAAACAATTTCAAAGGAGCAGCGAATAAGAACAATATCTCATTTGAAACTTAGGAAAATTTGCAAATCCTTCGCCGAAGTTGGCGCTCTGATTAACACCCCGGGCGATCCTATTGTTGCACAAATAAAATTATTAAAACAAATTGATACAACAACAAACAAACTATTACAAACAACGGAGCCGTCGAACGACATTCAATGTTATGGACTCCGATTTCGACAAAAACTCGAACCACGAAATTACCTACCTATTTCGGAAGACCGAAATTGTCTTAGGCCTTAACCTTGGTTGTTCTCACCCGCTACCCACAGCGGGCAGCGGTTGAATGACGAACGCCTTAAATCAAATAAAAACTTTATATGACTAGGGACTAGGCTATTTTTCTCTTTGTTTAATGATGTTTTTGCCTCACTAAATATTTTCAGTCGTAAATTCTAAGAAGATCAATGTTACTTGACAAAGTAAACATCTTGACAAATAAAAGTTTTATTTTTCAAGGGGCTGCTTTTAGGGGCGACCTTTTTAACCCTCTGTTGTCAAAAATCGGAGCCAATAGTCAATCTTTGTCAGTAGCTTACAGAATCTCGCGAATAATTTTAGTCTGTATATAAATAATGCATTCTAAATTATGTTTGCGCTACATTTTGTTCAAACCGTTTCAAACAAAGTGTAAAGTAAACTTTTATTAGCAGAAAAGCTGATATTACTGATACTATAATAATAAAGTAAGTTCTTTGTTGCAGAAAAACCACACACTATTATTCGATTACCGACTAGGTATAAGAAAACAAGGTAGGTATGGCACTCCGGAATGACAGGTTGTGAGACTTGACGTCCTCACGCTATGATTGGTTGATTGTTTCCGTCAATTCGTTTCTGTGTTGCCAGTATGGTGTATCATAATATTCCCCGATTACCTAGAGGTGACAATTGTTACCACTATTAATCTCATAAAATCGTGAGCGTTTTAAATAATTTATTACGACTAAACTAAATAAAACTTAGTCAAAGAACATGACAATCGTAATACATAATTATTATTTGTTGTACGACTGGCGGCAAACATTTTTTTTCCTTATACCTAATTGTTTTGTTACCATAAAGTGGCAACTAATCAATTACGCAGAAAGTCTCACTAGCCGAAGTGTCATACCTTATTTTCTTATACCACGGATTACGATTATTCTACGTACGTCAAAACTTTGTTTTTGTTGCAACGAATTGAGAAATTCGAGACAGTTTCGTGTCCATCTCTATTTCGCTTGTCTGTGACGTTGTCGGGGCTCGGCATCAAGTTTTAAGCCCTGCCGTAATAATTTAATTATTATTCGGTGATACCCTTGAGCCTCCTAATGCTGGCAGTCAACAGTAATTAACTGAACATAAACAAGGATATTTGGAAGAAAAATAAATTTAATTTTATGAAGTCTTCTTTGTTCATGTTTTTAAGGACTACATATTACATAATAATTATATACATAAGGGATAAATACCTAAGTAAGTAAGTAACATCATGGAGCCAGGGCTTGAAAAATCGACTTGCATTGTTTTAGTCCTTGTACCTGATTTTTAAGTGATGAACGTTTACAATAAAAAAAACAATCCCATTTATGAAACATGCAATCTCATTATTTTTGAATGTGGGTACACACCGCAATTTTATTTTAACCCATCGAATTTAATACAAAGATCAACCAAAGAACAAAGAAAAATTTAAACACGCTGTTCCGGTAATCGAGAGGTACCGGGTTCGATTCCCGATCTTTTCCGCCAGGTTACGCATTTCAATTTTTCTTTGTGCCTTGATCTTTGTATGGATGGTTTAATCTCATTTATGTTTTTCAACTGAGGGTGACTTCCATGTTAGTTTTTAAAAGGATACGGTTTTTACGGAATGTCGAATCTTCAGTAAGCGTATAAGAATAATGCATACAAAGCAAAATAGAAATCGTGGCTACACAAATGGTGAAACTAAAGTAGCATGCAGCAAAAGATTACGCGACATAAAACGTCTGTATTTAAAGAACGAAAATTACTTGAAGTGGTGCAGTACATAACGTAAGGAAGTAAATCCCCGTGCGATAAAAATGATGGTCGCGCGACCCCGCCACAGCCCGAGCCATTAATTGTGTCGGGAGACTCGCAGGATATTAACAATCCACACAATATAGAGTTGCACTCGTTTATTATTAAAATATGTATATTTATAAAACTTATGGTCACAGTTCACGACATTAACTGTGTCGGGAGACTTGATATTAACAATGTACACAATATAGCCTTGCACTCTTTTATTATTCAAATATTTATACAGCGTGTATATTTGATATAACCGCATATTGTAGCCGGACGGAGATTTAAGTGCTATAATCTGATATTTATAACTGTCGGGATAGGGTGTGGATGGCCGGTGCGGGTTGTGGCACATTCGATGAGCTATTCGACATAGTTGTGGACGAGGAGGTAGTTCGAGCGAGATGAAACACTTCAGATACAATTAACTTGATTTATTCCTTATACAATGAAGCACAAAATAACGTTCCTGGCACAGAGGTCTGTAAGTTAGGTTATCGAAGTCTCGAACAGAATAGTCTTTATTAAATTAACACTGTATTGTTGAGTTATAACGTTTCACTGATTCTAACTTGGTATAGCACAACGAAACGGGACAGTTCCAAGGCAGTAGTGCACTCGACGGGGACCCAAAGCGAAGTGCTGGTGGGCGTTCGCTGAGTGAACCGCCAAGACTCTGTCTAGCGCGCCAAAACAGGTTCAAGGGGGCGCTACTGTCGCCTTCCAATGGCGCGCCGGCTTCGTTGAGCTACCGTACTCATGACCGTCTCCGACACGGCCATCCTGCGATGACACACGTCCTCGTGTGTTGCTCTGAAACAATCAACAACCAAAACAGTATCCACTCGGTCACTCCTGACAAACACGTCAAAATGGTAAGACAAAACAAAAACTTCATCTTTCCTTTCGCATCAAATAGTTACAGACACTAAAACTAAAAAAAATATCATAAAAATCATTTTGACAACTAAGTGAAAGTTTGTTTTATAACCGCAATATTTCAAAAGATTCAAATAGAATTATGGTATGTAGGATACCAATTACCAATTGTAACATTACTTATTCTTTCAATAGTGCAATACGTTTTTAAATGAGATTGTACTACAAAGTTACTTGTTGTGAAACAAACTAGCTATTTACCACTTCTACCTTAGAAAACACATTAGGAACCATGTACCACCATATCATTTCCTTTTGGTTCGCCTTATTGACAATATCAAAACATTTAAATCAACAAAAATCCGTTCAACAAAACAGGTATCTCATTCGTGGCCTAGGGCTAACTTAGCCACCCAATACGCGCATCCC
This sequence comes from Apotomis betuletana, assembly GCA_932273695.1. Classification (NCBI taxonomy): domain Eukaryota; kingdom Metazoa; phylum Arthropoda; class Insecta; order Lepidoptera; family Tortricidae; genus Apotomis; species Apotomis betuletana. The sequence continues at coordinate 11,724,277 of OW026307.1, read as the reverse complement.
CACGGGATCGCCGAGTCAACCCTATGACTCTACGGTCTCTGCGAGAGAGACCCGACCTCCGCCAGCACCTACCGCGCACCGCGTATCCACGGACTGCTTAGAGCAGATGCCGACTTCTACCGGACTACGGCTACGATGAAGTAACTGGTATGGTCGACCAGCCGAACTGAGAACCTTCCTACCAGTCTCACTATATTTTTTTTTTCGTCTACTTCAAATGGTACGTAGCTCCCGGGCATTTCCCTCAACCTATCGTGCAAGTACGCGCATGTTTGGAAGTCAAGTTTATGGCAAATGGTCTTGCAATTTACTATACTACATGTCAACATTTCTAATAGGCTCGCTTCAGTAACTTTATTTATTGCACAGTACTAACAATTTTAGTTAGACTGATACAAGTCATACATAGTCACTGAATTATACAAGCAATTGCCATGGAACTTATTGGAAATCAACTCTTCCATAAGCGATCACTCGGCAACCGAATCACAATAAAATGAGAACTCCTCACCAGATTGCCTCATATGGTGTGGTGTGGTGACGTCACACGTCAACCCTCTTCCCCGTGGTTGAAGGCGCCCTGTCGCTCGCCTTCGCGCAGTTCTTTACGCGATGTCTTGTATCGCGGCAGATGAAGCAGACGACTCATGGCTTCGCTGTTAGCTGCTAAGATCGCGCATTTTTTTCTGAAACAAAGACTCCAGCACAGTATCACAAAGCTCGGTCATTCTAACCTTAAATCTAACAAAAAAATAAAGGAAATTCCAATCAATCTAGCAGAGTTAGGTACACTGAAATTATGATTCGTGAACAAATAATCTACGACGTAGATGCAAGAAAATATTTAAATCAAATCATTATTTGCACTTTAATAACAAGCTTTACTTTGTATGATAACTTTTAGATTACCAGGGGATTATAAAACATTAATGATAAAAATCAAACTTCAATTTCAAACTCTTGTGTCCCAATATTTTCCTAATCCTATTAGTGTCTCCAGTTTAAATATTTTAGGCTATAGCGTTCACCACAGCTAAAAGTATCATTAGGATAGTTTAAGCAAATCTCCAGCTCACCAGTTCTTACGAAAGTTATAGACGCTAAACTATACACCAGCTAAAGTACACAGAGTAAGAAACTATTCGAGACGTAAACAAATTCAATTCTACAGAACAATTGGAAAATCATGAACAGAGGGTAGATTATTATTACCGCAGCCGCTCCTACTACTAAGTACTGTGTATGATTCATGCACCCTCACAGCGCAATTTTTAAATGATAAACTTTAACAATGGTAGGTAAACTGCGTAGTGGTCATATTAATCAACACTAAATCTCTGTAGAAACATTTCGCGTTCGGTCATATTATATCGCTACGAAAACAATCGTTACAAAACGTGCAATAAACTTTGTTTCAAATGATTATTAATTTCTATCACGCAATATTCAACTTTTTACTTGGAGGGTTGCTTTTACCAGTACCCGTTAGTACTTTTTTTTGACAAATACCCACTAAACTGAATAAGTGCGACTCAAGTCTACCCCAGAATCTAGCTACACTTTTATTTGTGAACAAAATATCGGAATCGTAGTGAAAAGTTAACGACTGACCTGATGTGTTTTTAAAATCTGTCGGTGGGGCCATGGTGCCTACGTCCACGCGTCGCTCGTAGTTGACCGTCGCTTCTGGGTCACTTCTACTGGTGCAACAACTGACGATGTGTCCCGCTGTTCTTGAAGTAAACAATGAACTTCGATGTAGTTTGTATTGTGACTGCTGGCTTTTGTCGCCGAGGTGGTAATTTGTAGTTTTCTTTTATACGAAGTAAGCAATCGAATTTTTCATGTCCGTTTCTCTCGCAATGAAAACAATTTAAACAGTGCAATCTTCATTTGTTTTCATACGGTTTTGTAGGTCTCCGTGACGGTGTTAGCTTGAGTTTCAATAACGGAAACGCTTGTAGCTCCTGTTCCTTGATTTAGTGATTTCAAGTTCGTTGTATTTCAAAGAGTAATCACAAATTTTTTTTTCTTCCGTTTTATTCGCTTCGTGTTCCATTATTCTTCGTGTTCGCTCTTGGGCCGTAGATACCATCCCAACTTCTGATGTCGGGGACGGGTACGGATGGCCGGTGCGGGTTGTGGCACATTCGATGAGCTATTCGACATAGTTGTGGACGAGGAGGTAGTTCGAGCGAGATGAAACACTTCAGATACAATTAACTTGATTTATTCCTTATACAATGAAGCACAAAATAACGTTCCTGGCACAGAGGTCTGTAAGTTAGGTTATCGAAGTCTCGAACAGAATAGTCTTTATTAAATTAACACTGTATTGTTGAGTTATAACGTTTCACTGATTCTAACTTGGTATAGCACAACGAAACGGGACAGTTCCAAGGCAGTAGTGCACTCGACGGGGACCCAAAGCGAAGTGCTGGTGGGCGTTCGCTGAGTGAACCGCCAAGACTCTGTCTAGCGCGCCAAAACAGGTTCAAGGGGGCGCTACTGTCGCCTTCCAATGGCGCGCCGGCTTCGTTGAGCTACCGTACTCATGACCGTCTCCGACAATAACAATTATTAATTTAGCGTTAACTGCCATAGCGTAGTAAATTTTTGAAAATTTTCAATACAGCAATGTATGGTGTAGTTATTACTAGTGACAGTTGTGACATCACGATGTTTAGTGTCAACAAACAAATACACGCTCGTTTATTAATCAAATATAATAACGATGGTCACCCGATCCCGCCCCGTATCTTTACTTGCACTCGAATATTATAAATAAAATTGGGCAAGTGCGAGTCCGACTCGCGCATGAAGGGTTCCGTACCTATATATATACATATATACATAATCTATAACAAGTTTGTTGTATGGGAGCCCCCCTTAAATATTTATTTTATTTGATTTTTAGTATTTGTTGTTATAGCGGCGATAGAAATACATCATCTGTGAAAATTTCAACTGTCTAGCTATCACCGTTCTTGAGATACAGCCTGGTGACAGACGGACGGACGGACGGACGGACGGACGGACGGATGGACGGACGGACGGACAGCGAAGTCTCAGTAATAGGGTCCCGTTTTTACCCTTTGGGTACGGAACCCTAAAAAAGATCTGTATAAAGAGTACCAAAAAATATTTTTCTTTCATCAATATTGCGAACGTGTTGTGTTGTGTTGCACCACTTGCACCGGAGACATTTATTGTGCTGGTAGTTTCCTCACACGAGATTAACAATCCACACAATACAACCTTTCATCCTGTCACCGCTCGTTGCGATCGATTGTTCCAGTCGTTCCGAATGATCAGAACCGCCAAACAGCAATGTTCGCATTGTTGTGTTCCGGTGTGGGGGTAAGATAGCCGGTGAAATTACTAGCACAGAGGCATTCTATCTTCGTCCTCCGGGTAGGCAAGCACTTGTGACTCCTCTGGTGTTGCAGGTGTTTATGGGCGACGGTAATCGCTTTCCATCAGGCGATACGTTTGCTCGTTTGCCCCCTATGACATAAAAAAAAAAAAAAAAATAGAAGATAATAAATATTTCAACTGGTCATAAAATGGACCAAGTAGTATTTATTTTCAGCCATCACTGATACAAATACCGGTAGTACTACGTTTCAGGTTACACCGGAAAATATTCTTTATCTGTAGTTGCCTCACCGGAGACAAACGCCTTACATACACAATACTGTTTTTTTATCACGTCTTGTGAGTGTTCGAGTCTCCACTGACGTCTAGTGGACTAGTGGGTTCTATTGTGGGTCTAGTGGGTTTGTGGTGGTTGCGTTTATGATGAAATAGATAAAATTGTAAAATATCCCTTGCATTCTGACAAGTACGTATTATTATTTATTTTATCACTTGATAATCACGATCATCGTACGCACGTTATATCTCACTAACATAGATAGTGTCGTGTTGTACCGGAGACATTCATTGAGCCAATAGTTCTCGCACAAGAGATTAACAACCCCGTACAATACAGCCTTTCATCCTGTCACCGCTGTGATCAATTGTAGATAACGAAATATTTACGGATCACACCAAAATAAAGTGCATAGAGAGAAAGAGTATAGTAGCTATGATTTTAAGACGATCATAAAGAATTTTCAAAGGAGAAACTTATCCGTTTTGCACTGGAGACATTCTTTATGCCTAGAGTTGCCTCACAGAAGATTAACAGTCCGCACAATTCAACTTTTCCTCCTCTCATGGCTACTATCGAATGACTACAACAACATTATGGATAGAAAATGTTTCAATTGCTCCTGAAAGAATTGAGGAAGAAAATCCTTCCCCTTTGGAATAATGTTGCATGGTTCGTTGCACTGTCATTGATTGACACGTTTCACTACGTATATTAAAAAAAAGTATCAAATGACTAAAATTACAAGTAAAATAAAATGTCTATATTAAAAACTTGTAGATTCAACAAGTTGAACTGTCAATTCTATTCCTTTTTGAACCACGACTGGATATTTGATCAACATAGAACGAATCTTATTTCAGAAAAAAATTGAAAAGTAGCATTAAATTTCATGGGCACCTTTGGACCAGATACGACAGGGAGCGGTATTATTTGAACCTTTTTAGAATTTCGTTTTAATTAAGTATTAGGTGTAGTTATAATTTATTCTACGTATATCTGTTTATTAATTATTGACTATATCTTTATAATGTCGAAATAGACAATGTCTCTCCAAATTAGGGCTTTAAATATTAACTCTGTTCTTGACTATAAAATTAATTAAATTTAGTCTAATAAATTTAAATTGAACTGAACTGGGACGACGTCGAGGGCCTAGATTATTGCGGGATGTTGGACGCTCTGGGGATACGTATATTAACAATTCAAACAACACATAATTTGACAAGACATATTAAGGAACCAGCGGTCTCTGAGAGTTTGATTTACTTATTTGTTTCACCAATTAATAAAAAATATAGTTTCGTGTTTAATTAGCCTTTTATTAATGCAAAACTGAGACAGTAAAAATAATGTAATTACTTCAGTTGCTCATATAAATTACAGATGAAATAAATTACAGAATTAAGATAAAATCTTAGCAGAAGAAAATCCTCACATTCCCGGCCGAATAGACGACGTTGAGACCGTACGCGACCATTTATTGCGGGCTGTCGGGCTGCCCGGAAATTAACAATTCACACAAGACACTTGGCACATCACTTAACACGACATGTTGAACTAGGGACTGAATTCGACATTTCTAATGACGCTTCTATGTCTATTTTGGTGATATGCTCTATTTAACTTAGACGTAATTTTTATGACACTTATTGCACTCGAATAACAAACATCTTGATAGGTATATGTCAAATCTCACGGTCATCCATATGAAAAAATAAATAGAACATAATATTATAGGTACTTACAGCATCAACGGTATAAATAATTCAACAATAAAATGACACATTTTTAATCGGGCTTTATTTACATAACTCTCCAGGCAATTGAACCCATTATCTATGCTTAGTTCATTAAGTCTGGAGTTTTCATGGTTGGGGTTTTAAAATGATTCTTAATACGTTAACTACCTCCAGTTCAGATTACAGGTTAAATTATTTGTAAGACAATAAAAATAATGTAATAACTTCAGTTGCTCATATAAATTACAGATGCTCATAAAATCTTGGCAGAAGAAAATACCCACATTCCCGACCGAATAGACGACGTTGAGACCGCACGCGGCCATTTATTGCGGGCTGTCGGACTGCCCGGAAATTAACAATCCACACAATACACTTGGCACATCACTTAACACGACATGTTGAACTAGGGACTGAAATCGACACTTCTAATGACGCTACTATATGTCTCCTTTGGCGATATGCTCGATATAACTTTAGATGACAAATCATACGTCTGAAAACAAGAAATACATTTTCGTGACGTGAGCATAAAACATAATTACACAAACAATTACATAAAGGGTGTGACAGAAATTATAAAAAGAAATACAAAACAATAGGCAACTATAATAATTTATTTTCTAATAGAACAAACAATAGCAACAGCATACATATTATTCAACAATAAAATGACACATATTTAATCGGGCTTTATTTCGATAACTTTCCAGGCAATTAAAAACATTATCTATGCTTCAGTTTTAAGTTTTCATGATTGGAGCTTTACAATAATTATTTATACGGTGGGGGGGGGGGGGGGGGTTATTTTGGCTTGGGTGTAAGTTATAAGAATGATGGATATATGAATGGATAACACTAGCCTAACTTATGAAATACCTGTGTTAATTCGGGGCACGCTCTAGGGATTTGATATCGATAAAAAAGATGTCGATATATATTAATGTCTCGTTGAAAGTTCTCGATTACTATAAAACGGTGCGATATCATGTCTGATGAAGTGGATATTTTCATCTAGACGGCAATCTATACTACCGCCTACCGCCGGATATGGAAAAAATGTTGATTGTACCTATACTTACTGAGTATAAAAAATATTTCAAATAAACAAATAAATACACGTTTTAATTTGTTTATTGTTTTCATTCTGAAATGAAGAGAAAAGTATGTATATATTTATGTTGATTAACATTTAGATGTTGACAGTAACATCGATATATTATATTTATTTGTCGATAAAATATTTGCTACATTACTTTAGTATCAGTGCCCCGAGTTAGCACAGGTATGCTTATGACGCATTCACTGTTTAATAAAAAAGGAAACTAATATACAGTCATATTAACCGAACAAATGTGTTCAATCTACTAAATACTAATCACATACCTGAATACCGTTTATTTGCAAACGTTTTCACTTAACCTACATCGTCCCTTCTTTAACATTTCCTTAATTAGGAGAATCGGAGATAGAAAGTTCCAAACTACTCTAACACCCGATCAATCCTTTATTTCGCACGACTCCAGCACTTCTTATAAGTTTTTTTCTCTTTTACCCACTAAGGTTGTGGCCTATTCGGTTCCAGAATTTGAGATTACATCAGGTCCAAAATTGCTTATAAAGTTTTTTCTCTATTATCCCAAGGCTTCAGATTTCCACGAGGTTTACAAAGAAGCCGAAAATTCGATTAAAAATTCCATTCTGAATTTTGGACTTTTTTCGGACTTTTTAAAACACTCACATGCTTTTAAAAACAAGGCCTTTAAAGGTAAACTTTTTATTTTCAAGTGCAGATTCATTTCATGAGAGAACTATGACCGGACTTGACTATAAAATGGGACAACATTGTTACTAAAAGTACCCAAATTATGCACTGATAAAAAACAACACATAATTATGTACATAAAAAAAAAACATAATATCTGGAAGACTTAAGGGCAATAACACGAAAGTTTAACGCAAGCTACCATTTCACTACCTTTAATTTCTTTGTCGTGCAAATTTATGATTAATTTATTTCTAGATATATACTTAAGTGTTACTTGTCATCCGAGATATATTGACACTTTAATTTGCGTAATAAATAAAACCACACGCAACGTAACTTAACCAGTAACTTAGGCCCAAATATGTTTCAAACTAGTGTGTAGTTTATCATTCACGGACATCGGATGCAATCTTTCACAATTCGAATATTAAATTCGCTTGTAGGTACAATGCTGGCATAGTTTCTTCACTATGAAATAGGGAAAAGTTAATTTCACTGATTTCACTCCGCAAGAATGTTTGATTGATTTGTCCGCAAGATTCAAAACACTACCCGTCGATAGTTTGGCCACGGCCTTAGTTTCTCAGCGATCGAATAACGAATAATCGGCTTTCATTAGTACTCCGCTGATTTCTCTGAGGAAGATCGATCCGCGGCTTAGTGACTTAAATAGATTTAAAACTGTGCTTTATCAGTGCTTCTACGGCTTGATTGTTTTGTTATTGAGTATTAAAATAAAATAAAAAACCGGCCAAGAGCATGTGGGGCCACGCTCAGTGTAGGATTCCGTAGTTGCCAATCCTTCACAATAGACATTTAAATACGAGAAAGATTTCTAGCTCTTTAAAAAGGTCGTAAACGCCAAAGAAACTGTAATTACATATTACCTTCTGGAAGTTATCGATTATCCGCGCCAGATTGAGTGAAATGTTTTAATGCAGTATGGCACATAAGTAATATGTGTAACGTTCGAAGTATAGGGAAACCGCGCGGCACTTACGTAATTTTAAGGAAAATTATGAAATTCTGCGGTATCTCAAAAACGGCTCGACCGATTTTATTCAATATAGTTTTCATTGTAAGTACTTATAAGACCTCATTTTCATAATTTTTCCATAATTTTGACCCGTGGTTGAAAAGTTAGAGGGGGGGACGCTATTTTTTGGACTTAGGTATCGCTCGAAACCTCTTAACAACATCTTTGCCACTATCTTTATTTATTTATTTCTATAATTGGTAGTTTGCTCGTTCAGGCAGGGCATGAGACGCTATTTCAATTCTGTTTATGTATTAAATAATAATAATAATAAATATTAAGGGACAATCTTACACAAATCGACCTAGTCCCAAACTAAGCAAAGCTTGTACTATGGGTACTAGACGACGATATACATAATATATAAATACATAGGTATATAGATAACATCCATGACCCAAGAACAAATATTTGCACAAATATTTGCCCCGGCCGGGATTCGAACCCGGGACCGCCGACTCAGTAGGCAGGTGTCTACAAACCGAGCCAAACGCGTCGTCAAATATATTGTTCTTATAGGTATTTATTTCTCGGCCTGATTAATTTCTTAAAATCACCGAGGACAGTTTGTTTTAGGCTGCCCCAATTAAAAAGCCTTGAAATAAAATTTCAACCTGTCTGTGTCCTCTTAATAGGTTTGCCGGCAGCAGTTCCATTTGGCGCTATTTCTAAAATACTCGGACGTGCCCGAATTTCGACATCTGGTTATTTCTACGGCGGCGTATGCTAGACCAGAAGTTCCCATCAAGTAAGAGGGTCTAAAGAAATATCAAGGAGGGTGGATTAAGCAGATAAACAATGTAGATAAAAACATAATTATCAAGGAGGTTGGAACAAGTTTGTAGCCAAAGGCGTGGATAAAGTTAATTTAATCTAACAAGATTCAAAGTATATTATTGCTCCCGGTAGGTCCGCCCTATTGAAACGTTCGCAGAAATGCCCAATCGACCGCTACGCCGTAGAATCTCGTAGCATATACCTACAGATACGCCGTCGTAGTGCTACGGATGGCAACAGTTAAAAAACGAGTTAATCTAAATCGGAGAGTGTTCTCTAAATAAAGTAGAAGACATGCGACATACATAATTAATGATTTAACCCAATTTAAAAATTAATGCGCCTTTAATGCCATTTGGCAGGAGAGCGACTAAGCATAGAACTGAATATACTCAAGTAATTACTCATGTTATTCAGAGTTGAAATTGTTTTAGCTTAAAATGGCGGTTGTTCATGGTTCGCGAAGTGCTACCGATATAGTAAAGTCTCTCATACGGCGCTTTATCAAAATAACACGCTATGTTTTTTACGTTTTGTCATATGCGCGAGTTCGTCTTTGTTTATTTTCTCTGGTTTCAAAGTAATTACAGTCGGCAACGGAGAGCTGACCTCTGCCTTCATTAAGTGACGGCCAAAAGGGAATGAATGTAAGCGGAAACGCGGAGTGACGTCACGTCACATCACGTGAGAGATGCAAGTTTGTATCCCTTACGAAATGTATGCGTCATTAAGGCTTAATCCTTATCTGTTCAAAAATGCAGACGGCTTTAGAAATGCTTCTCTATGATCAAACTGGTTTCTTAACATATTCTCAATTTAACTACTATTGAGATTTATTGGTATATATTTGAAATCTACAGTTTGAATTATTGATAATTTTTGTTTATAAAACTACTCGAAATTGACAAAATTCACGCAGAAAACTGATTTTTCAACTTATTTTTGACTGCGCGCAATGAAAGCATGCAATAGCTATGTTACTTTCTAGGACTCAGGAAAAAAGTATTATTCACTTAAAAAGGTGGTTGAAATTATCAATATATTTGTCATAATATGAAAAAAATATAATTTAAAAGGAATATCATGTAAAATGAATTACATGCCCGAGCCAATGAAGTCGCACAATCTAGGTAGTTAAATTCTATCCTCTCTGTTTGCGGGGTGAATGGGTAAGAAATTAGATTTAAAAATTAAATGATGGTGTTTTGAATAGAAATATATATATATTTGTTAAATATATATTTGTTATTTTATTGCATGCTTTGTGTTATATTAGATTAAGGCTTAAGCATTTTTTTTGTGTAGCGAATATTATCGGTGCAATTTGTCCTAAGCTTATATCTAAGTAGAGTTAATGATAAATAACGACCCATTTACGAGTATTAGCTTTGTAAATACCTAATACTTACATTTAATATCGTAATAGTTCGTAAACGTTGAATTTTTCTTAGAAATGGAAAGATTGAAGGAAAAGGAAGTGAATCAAAATAAACACGGAACCCAAGTAACTGTTAAATAGGCTACGCTCCGTCGGTTTTGGCTCCAACCGCCCGCGGCCAGTTCGACAAATAGTAGGTAACACAAATGGCCACTACTTTCACAAAGCCGCTATCTTGCGAATGAGGCGCACTCACTCAGGCGGTCTTTGAGGCGAGCAAGATTGTCACTTTCTGCAAGCTTAGTTACGGGAGTGAAACGATTGCTGGTGTTTTCTTTATTATGCTTAGTACTCATTTTAAATTAAGACCCAATTGGGTATTTTTATGAATATGGCCATTATTTTTATTTAATCATTAACGCCTGCTAGTGGAAACTGAAATTTTCGCGTAGTTGTAAATATGGCCATTAGTATAAAAAAAACTCAGTGCATGTACAGATCAACTTCAGCCGCATAACTGTGTAAAAAACAATCTATGATATTGAAAGGGCTAATATACCCCATAATAATGTACAAAAAAAAACAAATAAACACGGAACAGTCAAAAGTAACTGTTAAATAGGCTACGCTCCGTCAGTTTTGGCTCCAACCGCCCCCCGCGGCCAGCTCGACAAATAGTAACACAAATGGCCACTACTTTCACAAAGCCGCTATCTTGCGAATGAGGCGCACTCAGGCGAAGTCTTTGAGGCGAGCGGAAAATGCTCACTTTCTGCAAGCATTAGGTAAATGAGTGAAACAATTGCTTGCGTTTTATTTATTATGCTTATTACTCATTTTAGATTAGGACAGATACACTAATTGGGTATTTTTTTAAGAATGTGGCCATTATTATAAACATGTATTTTAGTACATATGAAGATCAACTTCAGCCGCATAACTGTGTAAAAACGATCTACAGTGTGTATATTTGATATAACCGCATACTTTACAGGGGCTTAGTATAGGCACTTATTAATATATTTATCCGTAAATTATAAAAAACATCGAACATTTTTTTTTCCATATAAAATAAATCAGCAAATAAAAAGTCTCCATATAAAAAGCATACTACACTGTTCAGGAATTCCTAAATGAAAAACAAGACATTAACTAATTTAAATGAACTCGAATACTATGAAATTTATGAATTTACCGTATTGTATTATAATCATGAAAATTAATGAACATTATGACTATGACCAAACCTGTATTGAAATATAATTTTAATTCTTTTTTTTTTTTTTAATGTGTAAATTCCCGGCATATTGGGTTTTATTTTAATTCTAGTTGTAAGATATTGCTGTGCCTGACAAGGCTCATGTTTTGGACTTTACCTAGTATTTAAGACCCTTAATGTACAACATGAATTGCAATAAAATGATTTGATTTGATTTGATTTGATGCATTGTAAGTATTTTAGTTAATGTTAATGTAATTAGGTTAGATGTACCGTCTGTAGAGAATGCCCCATGGCATTAAGTCCACCTTGTGTATGTTATTTTTTTCTTTTTACAATAAAGTTTAGGTAAATAAATTAATGAATATTTTCCACTAATCGACTTTCTCTAGGAATGTAAAGTTTTAAGGAAACGAAATGCGACTGAATACCTACAACGAATATCTGGGCTAAAAACTACCAAACTACGCCGCAAAAAAAGAGAAATCCGCCGACGGAAACTTTATAGCCAGTTGCTATAGGTATCCTGTAACTATTAGCTGCTTGCGTTTCGAATTGCTTTTTTCAATACCTACTGGCTGGCCGCTTTGACCTAGGTAAATAGCACAGTCAGCACCCAGCGATGCATACCAAATGCACGTCCTGAGTCAAACACTGTCATAGGAACGTAATGTCCGGATTTGATTTGGTCAGTTCCATTCCAGAGATTTCAACTCAACAAAACAATGGTCGTGAACATTCACCACGATGAAGAATTGGGAACCGTAGTAGAAGGTAGGGACTTCTTGCACGTTCCTCGTTCACGGATACAGGATCATTTTGAAAAATGCATGCTGCGGTACAGAGAAAACTTAAAGTTCTAGCCCAAAACGCACAAACATTTGCCTTTATATAAAAATACTATGAGAAATGTTCGGCTGTAAACGGAGCGGCAGTTTTGCGAAGGTAAAAGTCGCAGTCCACAGACGTGCTGCCGTATCGCGATGGTCCTAATTTCCATCTCTCGACGTGATGTCTGTGAAAGTGCTACCAGAACACTAATGGCTAGGCCACGAAATCAGCGGAGGGGTGAAGCGAGAAACCACGTTCCAATCTTTCGCTCCCACTTACTAAGGGCGCCGCTGTTCATTGCCTCCTCTTGCTGCCGATATTATGGCCGGTCCATAGTTCCTCGTAGCATTTCCACAATCGGAAAACAATGGCAAACTGATGTTAACTCACGTGCCTCTCCGAGATCACCGATGTTTTGATTCGATTGATATTAGACATTACTAACTGAAACTAGGTCAAACGGCTCTAAAACCTAAACCAAAACTGTTCGTTTCTAAGAACCTTGGCTGGTGTATACCGAGAGCACCCAAATGTGTTAGGGAATGTTCATCGATGATTTCTCGTCTTACGTCCGTATATGCATATATATATTCACGTTGACCTGGTGAGAAAATAAGTGGGCCTTCTGCTCAATCCCACTGCTCGTATAAAAACAACACTCGACCACATCACATACTGCCGTCTGTGCAAAATCTGCCAAACTTGCAAAAGTTGCTGCAAACTTTTTTCGATCTATCCTGCTTGCTGTTTTGCTGAACTGATTTCACGATTTTGTTTTTTATTTTCAAAGATTAAGAATTCCCACTTGAATGGCATTAAAGTATTGATTTAAAACCTCAATATTCAACAAAACGTTCAGTCCTCCTTGCGATAAAAACAATAAGTATTCAAAACACACTTACCCTTTGCACTCAATCTAACAAAAAACAACTGAAACACCTAAGCAAACTCCAACACACAATTAGGTATTCCGTCCTAAAAGCTTAAAAGGTCCAAAACTGTCGAAATATTCAATCAAAAGAAAAGACCGACGGGACGTTAGAGTGTGCATCCGATGTGAAAACGGAAAGTCGGTGGGCGCTGACTTCCTAAAGGGCGTAACTCTAGTGATTTCAATGACTTATACGTCGCTTTACCGTTAGGAAGCGCAGCTGAAAATTCGATCTTTAGAGTTGCGTTGTAAAAGATTCAAACGCTCTTTGTCCGTATGTTTCGGCATCTCTTTTTAACGATACTGCTACCACGGTATTACCGACACTACCGACAGTGACCTGCGATAGGTATTCGTTTTTAATAAACATGCAGAATTTTCACGACTTTTCATTTGTACCTACTTAACTACCTATGCTTGTTTCGTCGGTCAAAGCTTTGTCAATGGTGACGTTTCCTTTGATCAAGGATTGTGTTCCGTGTATTATTCCGTCTAACAAGATTCAAAATTACAATGCAGTTGTTTTGTTCACGAGGTTTAAAACAACGTAGTATCATATTGATGTTAATTTCAAGATAAGAGGATAAAACTCCTGTTTTGTTTCACAGAATCGTTTGTACATTCGAACTGCAAACAAGAAAAGTGTCACATTTACATTTCTGACTAAAATTTACCTTAAATGCAATTTTCTCAACAAAAAAAAACAAGTAAGTACAGTTTTTAACCAAAAAGGAGGATGTTCTATTTCACTGTATTTTTTTCTATGTATGTTCACTGATATCTCCTCTAAATGTGAACCTATTCTCAAATTTTTTTTTATTTAAAAAGGTATAGGTACCTACTTCTGAAGTGGTCCCATTGTCACCATGTCGGGATCTGATGATGGGATCCCAGGGAAATCGAGGGCAAGGGCCTCAAATGTGACAGGCACTAATAATGTTTATTTATATATTTTCTAAAGTTCAATCATCGTCTCATGATACTGAGCTGATGATAGAAGGCATAACTCCTTAACGGTGAGGAGTTACGGGATCATTCAAACGAGATGCATGCAAACAAGACCTCCCCGAACAGTCCTCTATAGTAGGTAGGTATGTATTTAATTTAAATCACTAAAAAGAAAAAAAATAACGCTCGCTTACCTATTAATGGGAAGGCTAAATAAAACAAATTATTATAATACGCACATTTTATAATTTAACCTTAAGACTTTCTATTCGACTAAAGTCTTTTAAATTCTTTATCTAATGGATACGGATTGACTAAATTAACTTAAAATTAGTTTTGATAGTTCACAAACCTGCTATTGGCAACGCTAGTGCTTACAAATATTACAATTATAAGTATGACATGCTACGCATTTATCTTATGACTATGACTGTATATTTACACTGGTATGATATGTAGATATACGTATTTTTATTATAAATACATTGTTAAATATTATATATTTTAGTTTGTAAATGTATTTTTGATATTACCACAAATTGTAACCAAACGTATACGCTATGAAGCGATATTGAAATATTTTAGGTTAAATCTAAACACCAGACCAGAGCCTATTTCATAATCTATTTTTTCGTGCAGCAATGTACAGTCCAACAAAAAATTGGTCTACCACTTTTTGGCTCTAATTCACGTATAGGTACTAAAGGTCCAAAAGAGGTACACCACTTTCTTAGCTGACTGTACCTATTTCGTACGCCAATCTCTTGAGGCACATGTGACATCATTTCAGCAAGGGCGACGTTTTCAATAAAGTTAGGGATACGTTGCGCGTTGAATTATTTCATAAGGAAAATGAATTTGTGCAATAAAATATATTAATATTAGTTTATAAACTATTAGAGTTTGAGGTTACTTACATCAAAAATACACGCTGTATACAAACATTGGTAAATGGATACTCAAATACATTGTCAACAGAATGCTAGCGGAAAAAATGAAATAACAACAACGTTTAAAAATAAAACGTTATTTTTACAGCATAAACTACAGTGTAAAATGTTGATGCAGCCGGCTTAGTGGCCGGTTTTTTCCCAACATTTTCCAGTACAGAGTTTAAATAGCCTGCACAATGAATTAAAAAAAAGGAAAACGGCGAAGAAGTTTTATCGGAAATTGAATACTCTTCCAAGACACCGTAGTTCGTTAAACATAAAATGAGTTTCCATTATTATTGAAAGTACAATTCCCTTTTTTTTGTTCCGCGCTTCGAAATAGGTACATGTCCGCCATTCTGTAAATTGGTATTTACAGACTACTTTGACCTTTTTATCAAAAATTGGATTTTCTTTTTTCTACTCAGTATCTTGATAGAAAAAAAAACATGTTTTGTTTAGTAAGTTTAGTTCCGTTCTGTTAATATATTGTACAGGTCATATACCTACATGTTCTATTGAAGTAATAGAACGTAAAATAGTAAATATGAAAATTTCAGGACAAAAAGTCCTGTGTCTCCTATATCCACACTGATTCATGATTTTGAGTGGCAATAACTAAGTTTCCAAACATGTGCTGAAAAAAGTAAATGTAATATTTTATATGAAATGGCCCATTATACCTACTTGTGTCATTAAATAATAGCTAAAAGGAATTGCAATATCCGCGTAGGTGTCACAGCCAATTTTATTGCAAGTTATTAAATAGGCAACTTTAACTGGCGCAATTTTACGATATATGAATTTAAAAACTTGCACGAATTTCACATACTTATATTATTGTGACAAAACGGAACTTTATCGCGTATATGTATTTCCTTTGCTAATCTTGAAACATTTGAGACGTCGCAAGTGATTATATACGAACAATGTGACTCTAAAAATAAATTGCACATTTTTTTTACAAAATAGGTAGCGAGAAACAAAAGTGTTCTAAAATTATATTCTCCGAAACCGCCAGCGATTAGAAAAAATAGCACATTCGAAGTTCGAATTATAACACCAACCGCGGGTTTAGGAAACGCGAACGAACAGGCAGGCAGCATTGTAAATGTCAAGTAGGTAAGTGAAAGATTCTGATTGGCGATATCAGCAGGCAGCACCTTGTGTAAGAGTGTGCAAGTACCATAGGTATAGTTAAAAAAATTGAGTCCGTATGGTCATAAAAGCTTATCATTGTAAACATGAGTGTAGAGAAGCTCACTTTAGGACTATTATAAATAAGTACTAGAATACTACCGTGAGTCTCAGAAATATTAAAATACAAATCGGATGCTGTTGAATTCGTCTTCTATAACGTGAGTAAACCCGTTTTGTATTTTAATAACAGAAACAAATAACAAAAACACGCGAATGTTTACAAGAAAGCTATCATGTGAATATCGGACAGCTTAAAAAATTCAACTATAGCTGCACTAACAAGTATTAACGTTAATATCATGGTAAAAGTTTGGAGCACCTTCCATGTCATATAGCAGCGTTTGTCGCATGATAGATAAATAATAAATCATCCGTCTCTTTTGGACACGTGTGTGAAAGCGGGAGTAACGGATGCCTTATTATTTATTTACTTACCTACCGTATGACAACCGTACCTACCGTATGATGTATTTGATGAAGGGCTGGACTGTATTTGTAAGTAGTTGTACATTATGCTAGACATAGTCTGACACAAAAGAGTAGAAGTTAAAAAGTGGCAATACTGTATTGCCGTCCCCGTTTTCTCAAATTGATTAGGAAGGGACAACACGACAGTATTGCCACTTTTTAATTTCTACTCTTTTGAGTCCGACTGTATACTTCATCACCTATTTAAGACGCCGTTCGATATGTTAAGTTGTTTTAATTTGTTATTTTATTGATATTCCGTGTGTTTATTTTACATATGTAAGGAAATGTCATAGTTTTGACATTACAAGGGTTTCTAATAAAGATGTATTAATTTATACTATTATATTGTAGCATTATATAAATGTTCGATATATAAGCATTAATTATCTTCCCTTGTCATGTCACAAAATCTTCCTATTATTAAAAGTAGGTAATGCTTACAAAATAATTATAATTAATAATTACAATAACAGCAAAATCTCGCAAAATGGTCTTCAAGACATGCTTTTTTGCAAAACGTAATAACCTAGATGAAAATATCAAATATTTAGCTAAGAATTGGTAATAAAAATCATAAATTAAATAGATTTTCCTTAGATATCTATAACTATCACAGGAAGTGCTGAGCTTAATTTTAAGGCTCAATTTCAAGACCTAACATATCCAAACCATTGGCATAAAATGATTATAACACTACAAATGAGCGAACAAGGTCATGACCTTAAAATTGACGATAAAATAATAACATCAAACTTAATATTAAAGCTAGCTTTTATAAAAGCCCTTGAGTATTTTCTTACTTCAATTGAAATCTGGATGGACTATTATTATATGGGCATTTATAAAAGTAGCCTTAGTAGTATCTAATGTTAACAGTTTTCTAATTTAAATTCAAATAAAACATTAAATTATATTGGTGATTTAGTTTGGCCATATAAATCATTTGCATTTAATGCAGAGAGTACCTAACTAAAATCTCTTTTTCCTTAACAATACATGATGTACGAATGCATAAGTTCATATATCTGTATGAATACATGTGAAATCACTGTCAATATATTGAATTGATTATATTCGTTTGGGTATCGATACGTTAATATTCATACGCCAAAAAACTCATCAAAATTTAAAAGGTAAACAATGGGTAATCTAAAATATTAAGAACTATTAAGAGTGAAACAGTATTTTTGATGAATTTTGCGAAATTTATATTATCAACTACAGAAAACCCTATATGCTGCGATATCTTTCATATAAATACAATACAGTGTTCAAAATACTGGAATCTAATAATTCTTTAAAATACAAGTATACGTCAAATGTTATTTGATGTATGTTTACGAAGAAGAATGTGTCTTAACTTAAGTCTTAACAAAATTCCCTTTACAAAGATGAATGTGTAGGTATTTCGATTTTTCCACTCATATGATATAATTATTATAAAGAATCAATATAAGACATTTAAAAGATGTTTTATGACTTTTTGCTTCTTTTTACAACTTCTTTATTTTTACACACGAGCAAAATAAATTCTATGTCACATATATTTGAGACGTAATTATCTACAAAATTCAATATTCAATTGTGAAGACAGCGTGTCACAGAGATCGACATTTGGATTATAGGAACCATCTTCGACATACCGCTTTCTATGGCGGTAAAAGCGTTCCTTAACATTAGGTAAACATATTAGACGCATTTTATGCGCAAACAAATATAACGCTAAATGAACATTTCGAAAGTGATGCATAAAATTAAGTTAACAAAACACAATTATTCATATTCATTCGCTCATTATTTACAGTTCAGCACACGATAATCACTCATTGAACATTCTAATTTCAAAATTCGATTTAGTTTTAAAACTGTTTTAGTTTTAATTTACGTTGGAACTAGATTGCCAGCTAAATGTAACGCCAGAAGCCCCGAGAGACCAAGTAATACTAGTTGTAGGTTTTGGAACGTGTGGCTCGCGCTGTCAGGGACCGCGCACTCTTGATCCCTATATTCGTAGCAGAAATTCTGCAAAGAAAAAAAAAACATTAGACATAGATAATACAAAATGCGACGAAATGTAAATAAAAATAAGGTTTGTCGATTTAACTTTTCTTTAATCGACATCCCTATATTCGTAGCAGAAATTCTGCAAAGAAAAAAAAAACATTAGACATAGATAATACAAAATGCGACGAAATGTAAATTAAAATAAGGTTTGGCGATTTAACTTTTCTTTAATCGACAAACCATTGTTGTATTGATTATAAGATTATGTATTCTGAACGCATTACATAGCACCATATAATCTGCAAACGAGTCCAGCGTTCTATCACCAGTAGTATTGAATGTTTACTTGCAATATAGGAACGCAAAAATAAACTGAGCGAGGCAATTTTTAATTTTTCCGTCCATTTGTCCACATCCACCACAAGCCACATCAGTTCATTATAAACAGATTTACAGCACAATGGAACTTGTTAAAATAAAGCAATTAAATCAAGTTGCCCTCAGTAAAATTACCTATATAGTCACATACAAATTTTACGGATGCTTAATAATCATTGTTGCCTACAGGATTTAAGATGAAGCATTTATATGTACGAGTTAATTTCGAATAACGATAATGTTATATTTATGAAGACAACATTTGAAATGATCTACTTCAGAGCAACTGGGACTCGAACCCACGACCCTACTTTTCCGGAGTAGTATGCTTACACCAATTCATGGGATCATTCGAACACTATAAAAAAAAAAAAAAACGTAGTGTTTCAACAGAAAATCGTACCGTTTCAAAGAAGCCAAATATATACAATTTTGGCTTCTTATTTATCTTTTGTATCTATATACCTACAAAATAAAATATATGGTATCACCACAAAAAGAGGATCAACATTGATTCTGTTCAAAGTTGGCCTGTTACTTTTTCGATGTCAAAATTCTGTTGAGAAACATGAAATTCGACGTAATATTTTATCAAATATATACTTAATAAAACATGACTGGCATAGAAACACGGAAAAATATATTCTGCTCCTAAAGAGAAATTGCTGTTTGTAGTAAAAAGTTGACTTCAAGGGTAATTTCTGTCGTAGCCCTTTTTGTTTTCATCAAGTTACGCGCAAATGAGAAACAGGGTTCCTGTCCTTTATTTAAGTTAGGTCATCCCTTTCTTTCGGAATTGAGTTCACAAAGTCAGCGTTCTCCTTCCTTATATTATGTAGAATAAAAAAGACAGTTATATATTTTATTTTTCTATTGTTATTGACGTTTGTAAAAAAATATAGAATTAGGAATATAATATGGCGTATGCACGTACTACTAATATAAAAAAGCTTACAGACTTGACAATTTGAACGTTAAGATACATCTTGTCTGAATCATTGAGTTGACAAATCTATTAGCAAAAATATGTAAACAATATCTAACACGCCTATAGATATGCCGCAGACAATAGAGGCAAGTGCACATTTTTTATCAAAATTTTTGCTTATAAATTTATGAACTCGACACCAATGAGGCCCTCTCGAAAAGCATGATACATTTTTTTGAACCGTCCAGAATACTCAAGATTTAAAGGTCACCAAAATGAAGCTAACCTTTATGATGTTCGACGCCATTTGCTTCAGGAATTTGCTGGTGAACACGGCCGCGTCGTCACCACACGTGCGCTGAACCGTCTGCTCCGAGCACGACAGGAACTCTTGGAATGAACTGGAAAAAGGAGAAATTAATGAGTCATAATGGTCATAATCATACTTCACTTTCGGCGTAAGTACCTATTTTTCTCAACTGTCTTATTCACCAATTGGGTACTTTATATTATGTCTCGCTTGCCATGAAATGGTATTTCTGATAATACACAGACAATATCTACTATATTTACCTCATTTACGTTTTCGGTGATTGTTTAAATAACCAAATAATAAAAATAAGGAGGCCTACTGACCGTATAGCGTAGTTACGTCATCACACGTTATATATTCTTTGAAATTTTATACAGTCTAAGCGTTTTGACACTTCATAAAAACGAGCTGATTCAAAATCTTTTCTAGCTCCAGCCATTGTCAAATCGAAGCCTGTATATTAATTAGGCTAAGGTCTTCAACCGACTTCAAAAAGTAGGATGTTCTCGATTCGGTGTATTATATCAATGTTTGTTACCAGAGAACTCCGTCATTTATGAACCTATTTTGAAAATTATTTTTGTGTTCGAGAGTAGGCATCTCCAAATTGGTTCCATAAAATTTAGATGAAGATCTTTATGATGACGAGCTCCATGAAGAATCGAGGGAGCTCCTCATATATTAATAGGCACATCTATAACGATTTCGATGTTTTTTCACCATTCACTCGTTCTCGGAAATCCTCGGAATACTACTCGAAGTTAATTATTATTTGTCAAAAAGTGATTGTTTTCTTTCCATAGTAAACAGTTCCGAGGAACTAATGCCATAGTATATTCAGACCATGGATTTTTGGGGCAAAAACGACTGATGGATAGTGAGGTTGTATATCGAAAAACTAACTCATCGACACTTTTTTTCATTCTTTGCCTATGAATGCTACATCTATTGTCACGCTAATTGAATTATTATTGAACATGACTAAATCGTAATCTTGCAGCCAACCCACTCAGTCGTATTGGAAGGGTCTCTAATAATGAATCATTTAACCTACACTGTTCATTGATTTGGTCCGCATTTAAGAATGATAAGTTTCTCTGTAGTTAATGTATTCTAGCTTCATAATGTAGGCAGTCGTTATTTAGTTTAAGCTTTTACATAGGTACTATTTGCTTGTTCTGCCTTTGTCGTCGCCTAAATATATATATATTTCCAACATAAAAAGCTGATACCTATTATAAAGCTTACCTATATAATAGCTGTGTTGGCGAGTATTAACTTACTCGTAATATTTTTAGTTACGAGGCCTTATTCCTTTTAAAATGCTGATTGTTATAGACATTTTTTTTACATGTTTCTTAACTATTGTTTATGTTACTACCTAGAACAGGGCTATTGGGATTCATTGGTATATACTTGAAAGCGACAGTTTGAATTTTTAATTGATAATGTTTGTTTCAAAAACTACTCGAAATTGGCAAAATTCACGCGGAAAATTAGTTTTTTCTACTTATTTTCGACTGCACGCAATAAAAGCATGAAATAGCTATGTTACTACCTAAACATGGGGAAATAGTATATATACACCGTGGCCGTTAATAACCCGAAATATTTAAACCACGTATTTTTGACGACAACACGAGTAAATAATGTTATATCAACATGGGTCTAATTATGTGTCTTAATTAAATTACTATTTCAGTACAAATTAAATCATATTAATTGCCCGCTTCTTTGTGAACAAGTCTTTAGTTGAAGAAGAGTGAGCGAGCATGACACTTCACGAATCGCTCCGAAATCATACGACGAACGGCGAATGCCGTGACTTGTGTTCTATGACAAGAAGTGTCAAGTTATCGCTGTCTCAATATTTCAGGGTTCTATGTTTCACTTTTGACGAGTTCAAATTTGAACATTGGCATAATGACATGAATTAGGGTGTGTTAGACTGGAGACTTTTTAACTTATGATTTGTTTTAAATAATTTATATCTCCTTAATTATCAGTTTTTGGACTATAGGTAATTATGTTACATAAGTTTATATACTCTAATTAGGCTCTAGTACCGTTAGCTTAAATCTTTCGGGTTATTAACGGTCACGGTGTATATATATATATATATAGTTAGTTTTTCATAACACCTACAACATGACCAGCCCTAACAGTCTTAACCAGAGCATTTTCTATGGAAAAAATGTTTTCAGCGTTGTCTCCAAATGCTCTTAAGTTCCCCTAAGAGGATTCAACTAAACACCTCAGTCTGTCAATCACAATCCCTAAACAATCTCACTTACGCATTACAATAACAGAGCGAAAATTCTATTAACATTTCATTGCCTCTCGAAAAAATAGGCGGTATTTTTGTTTATCTTTCCATTGTGCCCGCGCAGGCAGCCATGTGTAAATCCTATGATAGAGGAATATTTTTAATGGAGGAACTGACCAACGGCGCTGTGCAGTGGAACGGGTTGCAGAAACAATATTTGTTTACTATGTAAGTAAAGTGTGTTATTACTTTTTTTCTTCCTTGCACGAAAGAAATTGTGAGAGTGTGATAAAAATCAATTAGAAACACTTGAGTCAGTTTTGATAAGATGTGTTTCGTACTTATATCATTTTAGTTTCCATTGTCCGTACGCCGTTGCAAACTCATCTGCATCAAAAAATAATTTAAAACATAATGGGCAAATTAACGATTCAATTGCAGTGAACGCGGATAACGAAGTCATTAACATTGAATGAGCCGTCGAGTGTCCCTAATCCTATGGAATAAAATTCAAGCAGAATCCTTAAACAGTTTAACGGACACAATGGAGGAAAAATCGCGGAATACCATCAAATAGGGAGTTTAGCGAGTCCGATAAAATTGATTGATTGTCGCTAGTCATTAATCGACAGATTACGGGCGGACAAAACACTAATGATGGTTTGTGCAGATCGTCATGAAAGGATACGTATAGAACGGAATCAAAACCGATTTAGCAGCTTCATTGAACGTCTGAGGAATTTCGCTGACTGACTGAAATAAGACAGCAAAAAATATTATCTATCGTTGGTGAAGAGTGCAATCAGTAAAGTATTTTACGAAACATGCAGAAACAAGCGGTGCATGAAAGAAGTATTTTTGTAGTATCAAATGAAAATTCATTACTATTAAAGGTACGGTCGGGTAAGACTAACATAGTTTTTTGTCTAATGGGGTAAGTCTATAATAGTTAATTTAGTTATTAGACTGTGGCAGTCTTCCCTCGGTGATAGTGTTACCCCACCTCCCACCTTACCTTATCTTATATTAGTTAGCATTTTGCTTTCAAAATATCTTACTTTCTGTAGGGCGCGTTTTATTATTACAAAGAAATTATTGCCTAAGATTCAATTTAGTCAAAGTTGGAGTAGGCCTAAGAAAACAGTCGAATTGTGTTAATTGTGATGGCAGTTCGCCATTATAAACACTGGCTACTTAATTTTGCAAATATTCACGCCCAACCCAGTAATTACTTCGCAGGAACAGTTCGATTCGGTAAAATATTTTACTAACGAGGTCTATTCAATATTCAAGGCTCTACTCTTTGGAGTAGCCTCCCAGATTCCCCTTGATAACTTCCCGGACAGTTTAATTTGTGGAAATCAAATTGTCTAAGCCCAACCTAAAGATGTCTGTATTAGATAATGAGAAATCGGAGGGAATTATTAATATTATTTATTGTTTGCTAACAAAAACGTCGGGGAAATCTGATGGGTCGCTAAATGTTACAAAAGCTTATTTTCTTAAAGAAGTATCGAAATTTATTTTCAACTAGCTTTTGCCCGCGACTACCACCGTGTGGAACTTGGAAGTATGGAAGCAACCTCGTACAACACGATAGATATATCCACCTAATCACCTTAATTAATAAAAGGGATTATTAAAATCGCCTAAGCAAATGTAAGAGCAATTGTGCGTTTGGTGATCATTACATTTCCTACAGGGTCATCAATGTCATCATGAATTACTTACTCACTTTTCAATCTTTTAGGGATAATTTCCAGGATGAAAACTATCCTATGTCCTTCCTCGGATCTTAAACTATCTCCATGCCAAATTTCATCAAAACCGATTCAGCGGTTTAAGCGTGAAGAGGTAACAGACAGACAGACACACTTTCGCATTTATAATATTAGTATGGATATTATTATTCTAAAGAACCATTTTCAATAGCATGGAATGCGGGTATTTTCAGAACTTAAGGTAGGTACCCGCTACACGTGATAATGATTTCAATGACGAATAATGGTTAGACTCAATACTTAAAAAGTTATTTATTCATGTAATACCTATATATTTTGCGGCTGAAAAGTTGTTCTCATAATAAAAGCTCAGCCAGTCATTTAACGACCCAACTACATCATATTGGGACGCCAATGAGTACTCTCTTACATTAAACAGACGCCAATATTAATTTATCATCATTCATTTTCAATTGCAATAAAGTGACGTTTGTTGTTATTCTTATTGGCTAATATTTATCGAGTATTATTTCCTTGCTTAGTTAATCTGGCTTGAAGGACCAATTCTACATGAAAAGCATACTACAGGCTTTCCTTGCTTGAATATAAATGAAATGACAGTTAGTAGTCGGTTAGTAGTAGTGAAACTTCAAAATTCTTACCAGCAAACGGTCCTCAAGTAATCTTCATGACTGGTACTGATGTCCTGTTGATCCGTGTTATACTGGTCATGTTTCTGGTGATCGCTGAGCTGGGTCAACGTGACTTCGTACTTCTTGCTGCACTGCTCGTACTCCGTCCGGACGTTTTTCACACAGCCAGCATGCTTCAAGTATTCATCCTGATAAGGACCTCGGGTGCATAGCTCTCTGACCCCGTCGCTGATACCAGCGTATATCTTCTTGAAGACGATCTGCTCGTGCTTGTTCATGCACGCGCTGGTGTAGTTTTCGATGCAAGTTATGCCGGATTGGAGGCGTCTAGAAAAAATAAATGATTTTAAAATCGTGTTTATGGATGTTTGATGATCTATTGGAACCTTTTGGGTCACCCCCACTTATATAAGCGCGGGCGAATCAACTTTTTGACCGGCTCTTCTAACTGTCTCCGGCGTTACTCAAAATGTCTCTGGAGTTACCGAGGAATCTGGCTTTTGATATACATATTTTCTGAAAGTTTTAAGGTAACAAATTAAAAGCCAGGTGACATTTTACAACGAAGTTTTAAAGTTGTGTAAGTTTTACTCAATACTATTTCCAGAACTACCCAACACAAAATACATAAAATAGAATAAAAGTCTGGATTTAGTTCATCCGCTCTCAAACTACGAAGATGGCATGCAGACAAAGGCTTTGGAACTTATCACGCCTTTTCAACCGACTTCAAAAAAGAGGAGATTTTCATCTCGTCTGTATGGCTTTTTAGGGTTCCGTACCCAAAGGGTAAAAACGGGACCCTATTACTGAGACTTCGCTGTCCGTCCGTCCGTCCGTCCGTCCGTCCGTCCGTCTGTCACCAGGCTGTATCTCAAGAACGGTGATAGCTAGACAGTTGAAATTTTTACAGATGATGTATTTCTATTGCCGCTATAACAACAAATACTAAAAATAAAATAAAATAAATATTTAAGGGGGGCTCCCATACAACAAACTTGTTACTATATATATATATATATATAGGTACGGAACCCTTCATGCGCGAGTCAGACTCGCACTTGCCCAATTTTTTTATTGCATGTATGTTACGCGATCATCTCTCCAATTGTGGACCGAATCTCAAAATATTTTTTTTTTATTTCAAAGAGTTACAGTGCGACACAAAAGAGTAGAAAACGGATGATAAAGGAACTACAATTTTTCATACAAAATTGTTACCATATTCAAGCACTTTACGTCAAAAATGTGGCAGTTGCGAAGGAAGTGGCGCCCTCATGTATTTTCTACTCTTTAATGTTGCACTGTATACTCCTGAGGATGGGACCACCCATTGTCACTATATCAGAATCTAATGACAATTAAGATCCTAGGGAAATCTAGAGCTAGCCTCAAAATATTATAGGCACTAAAAAGTCTGCTCATTATCTCACATAGAATCGGGATTGTTAACATTATGTAATTTATTTACTTGTTAAATTCCCAGAATATCGACATAGGTGATATGTAATACACCAATATAATAAAACTGTATATCCACGGTTGCGGTTGTGCAAAATGATGCCGCAATTAATTAAATTGTCAAATGCAAATCATCGAAGCCGAATGTATTTAAATTCAGCGAACAAAGAACCCAAATTATTCAGTTTTAGTGTTTGTTTTAACGTATTAATGAATAGCACAATCACTTGTAAATAGTTGGAAACTCCGATTTCAAACAGCATAGTGATTTCAGTGTTCATTAACGAGTGGTGTCTTATTTGCGTGGTTAGTTTAACGCACTGGTTTACGCGCCAGGCAAGGGTATTTTGCTTATAAATAACTGCGTATTTTCCGGGAAAAAGTAGTCTATAAAAGATTTGCCATCCTATCTGTTTTGGTACGCTATTTAAACAATAGCAGGACAAATTATTATTAATTATTAAAAATTAACCCATGACGTCCTTTGGGGATGACCTATGTTTCTGGAGTGGTCACCGCGTACAGGAAGATGCAGCGTGGGAAGGTTTCTAACAAGGTAGCATTGGCCTGTCATCGTTGGATGTGGGTGGCGCTTATTAATTCAGTGAATAAAGGATTTTGACCTTACAAACGGTCCGGTAGTTTTGAATTTTTGATATGTTGTCTAGGATGGTTAGTCAGTGTTTAAAATGCAAAATGCACAATTCCCCCCCCTCCGCGCCCGCCGCCATATTGAAAAAACCAGCACTCTCTTCATATTTTTGCTCATATCTTCCTTTAGGAGCATTTTAGCTAGAAGAAAGCTTCGACAATGTTATAGAGAGTTAAATTTACTACATTTTCCATTTTATATTTTGTTTCTAGGACAGATAGTTATGGAGATATGCACATTTAAAAAAACTTAAGAAATTGAAATTTCCAACTCAAAAACAAACTCCTGGATTATATCTTCGTTTAGGAGCATTTTAGCTAGAACAGTGCTTGGGTAATTTTGTAGAGAATTAAATTTACTATAATTTACATTTAAAATTTTGTTTCTAGGACAGATAATTACGGAGATATGTAAAAAATAAAGTCACATTTTCCGAAAATGTATGTAAAAATGGACATGAGTTTTATAGCCAATTATATTTCCTACATGTTTTAATTTGTCCTAGACTAGTCCGTAACTGAATGACAGCGTTCTAAACCAAGAATTTTGAGAAATTTTCGGAAGATTCGACTTTTCCTGTTTTTTAAATGTGCATATCTCCGTAACTAACCGTCCTTGAAACAAAATTTTAAATGTAAATTATAGTAAATTTAATTCTCTACAACATTGCCCAAGCTTTGTTGTAGCTAAAATGCTCCTAAACGAAGATATAATCCAGAAGTTTTTTTTTCAGTAGGAAATTGCGATTTTTTACGTTTTTTAAAATGTGGATATCTCCGTAACTATCTGTCCTAGAAAAAAAATATAAAATGGAGAATGTAGTAAATTTAACTCTCTATAACATTGTGGAAGCTTTTTTCTAGCTAAAATGCTCCTAAAGGAAGATATGAGCAAAAATATGAAGAAAGTGCCGGTTTTTTCAATATGGCGGCGGGCGCGGAGGGGGGGGAATTGTGCATTTTGCATTTTAAAACTGACTAAACATCCTATACAACATATCAAAAATTCAAAACTACCGGACCGTTTGTAAGGTCACACATAGTACTTTAGTCTCTATTCACCGTGTATAGTACCTACTTGGATGTTATTATGTTACCTAGTATCCGTTAAACAATATCGCTAATTATTAATAAAGTAGGACAGCGCAACTTATATTGACGCGTCTATTCACACAGCCTCAAAGAACTCATTGGTTATTCAGCGCTTCTATCAGGCGCTCAGCAAAGTTAGCCAGACGGACAACTAGTTTCAAATTGCTATTTACCACAAACAAGAACACTAAATTAAGATGAGCTAACTGCGTACCATTCCGGCGCGGAGTTCCGTGCTGACGTCTACTTCTCGCGGTCTTTAGCAAAAGTTACCCAGTTTTCATAAAGTTACTCGTAGCGTAAATGAATGAACGCTATATCGTCTTACCGTTACTTAACTGTAAAAGACTGAACTATTATTCTTAATCGCTAGGATTATTACTTGATGTGAAGGGTAATAAATTACTTTACCACTTTATATCAAAGTTTGAGAGTTGTGTAAGTACTTAAGTACTTTTAAGTGGTATAAGATTAAGGATAAAATTTCAAGCGTATCTATTTGAAATTTCTTCATTAATATCAAACTAACATAAGTTTTTTGATTAATAATAAGACTAACTCACGGCCGCGCCTTCGCCTGGAAACCATGTTTCTTTTTCAGGATTAAAAGTAGCCTATGTGTTAATTTATAAACTAAACAAAGGTATAGGTAAACAAGCACTGTTCAAAATTTAATGCAAAAAATCCATCCAGTCTTCTATCCCATCGGCGTGCAGAAGTAACAAACATATCAACCTTTGGCTTTTATAATATTAGTGACCACGTCTCCTTCAAGAAATTATAACTATAACTTAAGTATGTATTTTAAGAGCAAATGTTGGCAGCAGTAAAATGTAAATACATTGCAATGCAGCAGAATATTTTTCAGGCGCTCCAAATAGTTATTTACCATGAACTCGACTCCAACTCGTAATAGTCTATTTGCGAAACAAATCATTTGCCGGGTAAGTTGATCCTGGTAGATACATTTCATGCGGTTATGGTTATGGGTATAGCTCGGGATTGCAGTAGATTGCATAAAGGCATAAAGTGTCGGTAAACTCAAGTTTGAAGACTATCATTTTCCGTGCAGGCGTTTGCAGTGCCGTAAAGCGGTTGCGCGGAATTTGATCCAAGTTTACAACGCCATTTTGACTATAAATAATATTTTATGTAAACATGATTGAATCTACTATACTTATAGTGGACGGTTCTTAAAATATGTATAAATTACAAAATATATGTTATACTACTTAGGAATCCTTTTTTGAGGCCGTATTCACTTCGCTTTGTTCTAATTCTAACAAACAATGGGACCACTGGGTCACTTATTAAGACATCTTTCATTTCAAAGTAGGTATGCATGATTAGATAAGTCGAACTATGTATTAGATCATAAACGAAATGAGTCATTAAAGCACGTTGCATCATCATCATCAACAATGAAGCACTCTATTTAATGTGTAATGTTAATGATTTAACACCAAGTATAAATAAAGTACTAGAAGGTAATGTACCTATTACAATTGAACAAAAATCTTAGGATATACTAATAAGTATATCTCAATCACCAGCAATGCTGGGCAATGGCTATCCCCAAGGCTCTATCGTCTATATTCCTCATTCATTGCTCTCCCATGATATTTAGCAGATCATCGATACATCTGGTTGGAAGCCTCTCGTATTAATTTTTTAATTTTTATTTTTTTACACTTTTTTTATGCTAATCACCTCTAGCGTTCCGGTAATTATTCAAAGTATAGTCCCACAGTAAGCTCTAGTAGGCTTGTGTTATAGGCACTAGACTACGAGTTACAATATACATACTTATATAGATAAATAGGTATACTTAAATACATAGAAGTCACCCTCATGGGTCATCCCAGGAACAAATAATCGAGTTCATCAGACAAATTTGCCCTTTTGCCCTTGCTGGGAGTCGAACCCAGGACCGTCGGTTCAGTACGCAACTGCACTACCACTGCGCAAACCTAGTCGTCAAATATAAGCCCATACAAGTTTTGTTTACCTATCATTAAAGTTACTTATAAGACGGGAGCATCAATTCTGAAACAGCAAGTTCCAATTCCAACGTTAAATCGTATAAAACTTACTTGATGGTTGTTCAACCAACACTTGAAGTCAACGAGTTCGCGATTGCAGTAATATTGTATAAAGAACTTACGTGCAACTCTTGTCTAGTTCTTCCCGAGTTAGGGCGAAGGAAATTTCCGGTGAGTTGAGGACTGGCAGGTCCATTGCGCAGCGTTGTAAGAGATCTTCTTCTTTGTTGCAGTTTTCTTTGGCACCTGCCGGCAAGATATATTGAAAATCAATAAAGACATTAACGTTGTCGATAAAATAACTATAAAATAATATTGTACTGCGGGGAAACTTGATGGGTGCTTTGTCACTTATTTATCGCGTAGTTAATCAACCATAATTGATAGAGTAATATGAATTCTGAATTGCTAAGCAGTTCGTTAGCAATGTTTAAAAAAACTCAGGTCTCCCTTATTGGGGATCACTTCACTTCCCCAAATTTCATTTGTCATGAATGTATCTCTTGCCATAAACATTTTATTTCATAAATCATAAACTCTTCGGGATTTCTTTAATACTCATGGAGAAATCATTAGGTTAGGTTTGTTTTATGACAATCCCGAATAGTTTCAGCTTCAGCTTACAGAGAAAAATAATATAATGGCAAGTGATAGATTATGGCATATGAAATTCGGGCAAACGATAGAGAAACGTATACATATCCGTCATATTAACTATGTGAAGTAGTGAAAAGGCAAGTACCACATAGTCAATTAAGACTAATTTCAGGTCTGTAATTGTATGAAATTTAAATTACCTAGTGATGAACTGATGAATAACGATTGCAAAATTTAATAATATAAGAAGCTATAGATTTATTGGTTAAGCATGTTTGCCTCTTGGTTATATAAAGTTGTTTATGAAGTCTGATGGTTAATGCATAAATGCACTTCACTTTGGAAATTTCCATCTAGTTGATGTATAGAGCAAAAACGTTGTAGAGTCGTACTCCTTATTTGACAAAACAAGAGCTTGTTACGTCTGTTTGCATATCATTTAGATGGGATCCTCTTCTTTTAGAGGAAACACTTCACAGAATGCTTCTTTCACAGAATTTTCATTTGATAGACAATTTTTTCCTCGGAAGTCATACATTTTTCAGAAATCTTGAAAATGTCAACCTATAGATTAGGTTAGGTTTGAGTTATAACATTCCCAAATATTTTATGCTTTTAGAAAAATGCTTTTGTTGAAATGAAATGACAATTCGATGAAACTTTTGTCTATAAAATAAAGAAAAATGGGTTTACTCATTTAGACATTTAATGCTACATGTGTTTGTGGAAAAGAAGTAATATTAAATTGTAAGACAACGACGTCCCTGGAGGATTTCCACAAAGATTGATGATGCGCTACCTAAATCCAACTTTTTGTGCAATATTTACGCCGAGAAGAAATAATCGGTCATTACTAAAGATATAACGCCGCGCCGTGTGGAAATGCCTTCAAACTATCAGAGTTTAGGCCGACATAAAGTCAAAGTCAAAGTCAAACATTTATTGCATATCACATTACATAATTTTGATGGAATAATTGAAAGGTATACATGTGGCACCCTGCAAGGGCACTGCAACATAAGAGGACTAACACTATTTTCTTTTAATTTTTAAATAAGGTATACAAAACAATTTAAATTTCAAATTTTAAACATTTACATCTACACATCTTAAGTTACAAATTATATTTAGGGCAAGAGCTATCGAAGTATATGTAATTTATTTCTCGTTAAAAAATTCGTCCAGGCTGTAGAAACATTTGCCGATTAAATAATTTTTCAAATGTTTATTAAATTGCTCTATCCGTGTGATGTTTTTTATAGTGTTTGGGATATGATTATATATTTTTATGAGCATATGATGTGGGCTGTTAGAAACTAATTTTAATTTGGAAAATGGTAGTTTTAGTTTATTTAAGTTCCGATCGTTTCTTTTTACTAGCGTTTTAGGCGTAAATAGGTCAATGTGTTTCTTGACAAATTTGCATGATTCAAGGATATACATAGATGTCACAGTGAGTATCCGAAGTTTAATGAAATGGGACTTACAAGATTCCATTTGGTTTATGTTTGCCAATATACGGATACACTTTTTTTGGATGACAAATATTTTATCAATGTCCCGGCAATTTCCCCAGAGAACCAGTCCATATGATATCCTTGAATAATCGTATGCGTAATATGCTGCTAGAGCGGTTTCTAAATCTGTTAATTTTTTCATGTGCTGTAATGCGTAAACAAAAGAGGACAATTTTTTTTGTAGCTTCTGAACATGTGATTTCCAGCTCATATTGTCGTCTAGGTTTATACCTTATACGGTCGCTGTATTCACAAATTCTAAGGGAGTGTTATTGTAGCTGTAAGAAATTTGTAGTGCAGGTTTTTGATAGGGTTTAGATTGTAACAGTTTTGTTTTACCCAGGTTAAGTTCTAAGTTATTGGATTCTAGCCAATTTACTATTTTGTCCATCGTTGAATTTAAATTTCTTACCACTTCATCAATATTAGAGCATGGAAGTAGCACGGATACGTCATCTGCAAATAGTACGTTATGTTGTTCTAGCACGTTAGGGAGGTCATTAATGTATATTAGAAATAGTAGACATCCCAAGACGCTACCTTGAGGGATAGAGCCGGTCGATAAAACTCTATCCGATCTGGTTTTTTGTATTTTACCTGTCGCATAGTCTGTGGTTTCGATCTCGACATATTGGAAGCGATTCTTAAAATATGATTTGAACCAATCGTGGGCTAATCCTCTGATTCCAGAATTATATAGTTTATGTAGTAAAGTCTCGTAGCGTACTCTATCGTAGGCTTTACTCATATCGAGCAAGAGGCCTATTGCATATTTTTTGTTGTCAATTTCATCCATAATAGCTTGAACGTATTTGTATATAAGGTGCTTGGTAGGACCAGAAAAGTTAGGTAAGTATGCCAATAAGTATGCCGTCCATCTTGCCATAACATGTGATGAGTGTGCCCACGTTCGCAATTACCAATTCGGAAATTCGGAATAGTCTCTTATTGAATTATGAATTGCTACAATTTGTTATGGATCAAACATAAAAAATAACAAATTTATGGGATTAAAAAAAGCTTAATTAGATTAAAAGATATTTTTATAGTGTGCCCATGAAGCAGGCAAAAGTCATATGTCAATGTCATGTCTATCTTTTTGAATGTTATGTTGAATGTCATCCAGTAAGAGCTCGCGCAGACAGAGAGCGGTTAGAGTTCAGTTTGAGTTCCGCGTTCTAGTGACCGTTGAGCGCTCTAGAGTTCCAGAGCGCTCAAGAGTGACCGCTGTGTGCGTTGTCGACTGTCGTATACTCTGTCTATCGTCTACTGTCGTAGACTCGGTACATTCTAAAGAACTCAGAACTCCCGAGTCGGGAGTCCCGACTCCCGACTGCTGTCTATCTGCGCGAGCTCTAAAATAAGATGATGAATGATGATGGTGATGACTAAGTTTGAAACAATAGTCAATTCAACATTAATTTTTCCTTGTTATGAAAAATATTTACAAACTAGGTACTGGTAAACACGTAAACAGAACAATCAACATCGACGTCAACTTTCCAAAGTGACGCACGGCTCTAAATTAGAATGCGTGGGAGCTCCAGATGATGTCCTGGGGGTGGGGCGATCTGCGCAGTTTCATACATAATTTAAAAATAAGTTCAGCGGGCATTTCATGCCCAGCATCGGCCCTAGCCGTAGATCAGAGTAGAGTCAGATTGTCATTCAGTGTCCTTCAGGCGTGCCGTTGAAAAGGAATCATAAAATTAAATTTTTCCTATGATTTTCTACGTGCATGGAATCATTTTGGTGCCTGAGAACAGCGACAACTGGCGCATAGCGGCCCCTCCACTCTCGGGTGCCGGTGATGGGTGGCCTACTTGATAGGATATTTCCAACGGGTGCTATGAAGAATCAATATAAGGATAAGGAACTTCAGCATATTTATACCTTCCTACTTTGTCTGTGACACGATTACTTTTTTATTACATAGCTTGAACTGTATCAGGGCTGCTTAGCGTTCACTACCAGCGTGTCGGACTTTGTGTGGGAGTACAACAAACCCACTAACAGGAATGACTCCGCGCCACAGGAGTGATGATTATTTGTCGCGTAACAATTAAAATCTATACCAGTTTCACACGACATGCGAAGTCGAGATCTGGCGTTCCTGGGCTTGATGACGGCGACTTACCATAACTTATAGACTACCTACCCTTAATTTATTAATCAAACATTGGTAATTGTGCAATGCGGACCAAACCATAGGAAAAAACCTCTAGGGATTTTATTGGCGAACTCTCTAGGGCTATTGATTTAGTAATCCCTATTTAGAATCTATCGCAAATCCCAATACGAAAACTCTAGGGGGTGACCGATCACATAGATTGCACGATAATTACAGATGTCTGGTTATATTTCACTATTTACGTGTAATAAATAATTATTACTATTGTATTGTTTATTTTATTATTCTGACGTACATAAATATGGTGAGTACACATTAAGAGATGTAGCAATGCTACGTGTATGTTTTCATACGCTTTAGTCTTTAGTTTAGGTCGAATTCAGCGAAGAAAAATATCGTAACACATTCTGCCAAAAAAAAAAAACAGGCGGAAACAATTCGTACGCTAGACTAAACCCACGCCAGTTTAATTTAGACTAGGCCAACATATCAACATTCGTCTATTGACAACCAAAACTCACTACGTAACAAATACCTACTTAAAACAAAGCTCGTATCTCAGTATTAATCTACAAACTAGATACGAGGTTTTGAAGAGTAGTGACAGAATTTTTGTGAGTTTCGTTGTCACCAGGCGATTTTGAATTTTTCTATGACTGACCGTTTTCTGTGGACATCCTAGACTTTTTTGTGGGCTCTTAAAAAAATGTATAAACGAATTATACTACTTTAAATCAGGCGCGGATACATATCGCGTCGTCCGACGGGGGCATTTGCTCCAATCTTTGAACGAAATCCTGGATCCCAGCCTGCTCTAATGCGAGCTGGATCTCTATTTTTAAGCAGGTCTAAATCTGCTTGAAATAAAAATAAGTAGGTAGGTATATTATCATGGTCTAATTAATTCAACAACTGAACAACACTGTCACTTACTGCGACATTCATGACTTTTTAGGGTTCCGTAGTCAACTAGGAACCCTTATAGTTTCGCCATGTCCGTCTGTCCGTCCGTCCACGGCTTAGCTCCGTGATCATTAGTACTAGAAAGCTGAAATTTGGTATGAGCACGTGTATGTATCACGCCGAGAAAACGGTGAGCTGTATAGGTTCTTGTCTTATACAGCTTGTTTGCTACTTGGGGTGTCTTAACGGATCCGTCCGGAACATTTGAACCTAACGGTAAAATATCAGTGAGTTTCCATTTGATTAGCAAATTTTTGACATCGCATTCGAGGGGTCCCTTACATACATATTTCAGCCCATCATTTGAGTATTTCAGTCTAAGTACCTACCTACTATTTGTTTTTATAACCTTCTGACGCCTCATCATTTCATAACATTGAAGATAAATAATGTAAACCTCACTAGTCATCAGTCATCACGCTACTCTTATCAAAAACCACGCGGTTTGCAAGCGCCGGCGGCGTCAGGTCGTGTTACGCGGTGCGCGCGCAATCAGCTGTTCACACACGTGACTCATGAAACGCTCGGCGTCTGCGGACTTGTCTTTCGATTATAGCATGATTATTTTTGCTGGTGCTTAGCCTGACTTGGGAGTTACATCATTGATGTTGCCGATATTGATTAGGTATACTTTATTTTTTATTTAATTAAGTTAACCAAACGGTCCACTTAGTTACCTATCAATAAAAACGAATGACAATCGATTTTCCGCCAAATAAAATCTGTATTTATGATACGAAAAATAAGTAATAGATAGGTTACATACCCACATATTTAAGTGCTCATGTAAAAGTTAATGCAAGTGCAAAACTTTCAGTGCGATGCGACCAAGGTAAGGAGGTGTAGATGTAGGTTACGGTCAAAGCAGCATATTAAGCAGCAAATATTCAATTCATCATTCATCATCAGCCATTCTTGAAGCTCCACAATTGGTCCACAATTGGCGTAGTAATCGGTGGACATACATAAAATACATAGTCGAACATAGAACCTCCTCCTTTTTTGGAAGTCGGTTGAAAATATTATAATTCCTTATAAAATGCGAAATCCATCCGACATCAATATCTCGACGCCGACCTCGAATAATCGCCAACATCGTGTGTGTCCTGTTAAACAGGTAGTTATTTTTAACAGTGCCGTTCTAAGAACCATACATTCCGTAGACATGGTGGGGAGCCGAGCCCACATCGTCCTGTGCTGCCATTGGTTGGCTGGCATCGTACGATGTTTTTGCCATGTGTGAGGCGCGTGCGTCCGTACAGCACACACTCTCATCCAATCGAAGCATGATCGAGGACTAATTTGAGAAACATAGAGAGTATGTAGAACCGTCAATTAAACGATGGAATTGAATTGCTCAGATGCCTTAGGAAGTCTTGCCTTGACACGCGGTCGTCTCAATAAACGTTTGTTTATTATTCATTGATTGTAAACAGTAGCGTTTTTTTGCTGTTGTGTTGGTGGGCTAAAGTAATGATAATGACTCAGCCTACAGCCAATCAAGTAAGTACCTACGAAGAAGTCAACCACAATAAAAAAAGATTTATTAACAGTAGCCTAAATGCACCCTAAATGTTCGCTGCTAGTTACATAAATCGGAGGACTGAGGGCTACTAGTAAGTTAGTAACCAAAGCTCAAAGTTAGCATAATTGTGTCAGTGCATCTGGAAAGGTACCTTGTTTCAGGTATTGAGTTATGCATAGTTCCAAAAAGTAGATTAAATTTGCTATCAACAAAAAAAAGAATAATGACTGTAGGTGGAACCACTATTTTTATATAAATTTTTGAATTTTCGACTTCCGAAATGCACAAGTTGAGAAAATTGCATTTAAAGTTTATAGTGGCAAAAAACACACTTCTACTTCGAAGTTACATAGTGAAGGGTATAATCATAATCTTTGAATGTTAAAGAATTATAATAAAGGTGAATTGTCTAAAAATACATGTTAATTATTCTGATTTCTTAGGTTGACATGCCAGGGTGGAAGAAACACGAAAGTGTTAATTATACCCAATTCATAAAATAACGAGATTAAAACTGTTAGTTTCTCATCATAGTTACATATTCTATGGCATTTTGGGACAATTGAATGAAAGAAAACTTCATAATCATAAAGAAATTTAATAATTACCGCATTTTTAACAGTTACAAAAAAGATCACTTATAATAATAAAAACCAACAAAATAATTTGTATATTCATGCTATATCACAAGATCAAATGGTATTTAGCGTGGTGTACCACAATGGTATAATAGAAATGGTTTTAAAGCAGTTTTTTTTAACAATAAAGTTTAGTGACTCGGTCGAAACTTTTGTATGGAAACGTAACTAGGGTACCTTGTCACGACATTTACTAAACTTTAGTAACTTAAACTCGAAGATCACTATTTTAGTACCTATAATGCAAGAAATATCTGGAACAAAATGTTATTTAGGATAATTATAGCGGAAATCAATGTATTCTTATTTATAAAAACTTCTGTTTTAGTCGTGTAAGACATCAAGTTTAGCATTTTACTAAACTGGGTACCTTGTCACGCTAAGTCATTATATTACATAAATGGAGCAACTAGAAAAAATGTGTCAGTGCACATGGAAAGGTACCTTGTATTGAGTTATACATAGTTCCAAAAATAAGATAAAATTTTCTGTTTATACAAAAAAGAATCATGACTCTATGTGGAACCGCTATTTTTATATAAATATTTGAATTTGCAACTTCCAAAATGCAGAAGTTGAGAAAATTGCATTTAAAGTTTATAATGGCGAAAAACACACTTCTACTTCGAAGTTATATAGTGAAGGGTATCAATCAAATTTTGGGAAATTAAAGAAATAATAAAGGTTAATTGTCTAAAAAAACATCATCCTCCTAGCCTTTGTCCCATTTTTTTGAGAATGAATTCTCAATCGGGGTCGGCTACCTAAATCCCAAGATGTGGCGTAGGCACTAGTTTTTACGAAAGCGACTGCCATCTGACCTTCCAACCCAGAGGGGAAACTAGGCCTTATTGGGCTTAGGCTTAGGTGGTTTCCTTCACCGAAAAGCGAGTGGTAAATATCAAATGACATTCCGTACATAAGTTCCGAAAAACTCATTGGTACGGGCCGGGTTCGAACCCGCGACCTCCGGATTGAAAGTCGCATGCCCTAACCACTAGGCTACCACCGCTGTCTAAAAAAACATGTACCTAAATTATTCTGATTTTCTAGGTTGAATATGCAAGGGCGGAAGAAACTCAAAACTGCTAATTACCTATAGCCAATTCATAAAAAAATGAGATTAAAACTGTTAGTTTCTTATCATAGTTACATATTCTATGGCATTTTGCGTTCATACAAGTCACGCAAGTTCAATGTTTTCTTCTTCTTCTCTCTTAGGTCTTGGTCTTATAAAAAACATTACATTTTCACGGCTCAAAAAATCATTTTGCTATGGGCCGATTCTATACCTTATCTTAGAAAGAGGCATATTCTATTCTATTCTATACTACCCGCAATGGAAATATTACCAAAATTATTCAAATTTTAAACGATTTTAAGACAAGCCGTGACAAGGTACCCTGACTACTAAACTTTATGGTCGGAGAAATATACTAAGAAAACATAATTTTACTGGTATTCTTGTACACATATGTTCCTTAGGACGTAAATAACCCAATTATAACACAAACCCATTTTGGCACTTTTTCACCCGCTTCCACAAAAACTCATGTAACTCCGTAACTAAATGTCGTGACTAGGTACCTTTCCATGTGCACTGACACAATTTTGGTTGCTACCAAGCACAATTTGGTTATTTCTCAAGTATTTAGTT
The DNA here is from genome assembly GCA_932273695.1 of Apotomis betuletana. Classification (NCBI taxonomy): domain Eukaryota; kingdom Metazoa; phylum Arthropoda; class Insecta; order Lepidoptera; family Tortricidae; genus Apotomis; species Apotomis betuletana. The sequence continues at coordinate 11,684,852 of OW026307.1, read as the reverse complement.
AAATAAGCTATTTATTTTCTTCGGTGCGCAATGAAGACTGTTAATAAATAATAATATGTGATTGAATTAACAAAGTCCGTCCTCAAATTGGCAATAACTACGCTATGAAGGGTCAGGAGCACAGTCACGAACACAATTAGTTTCATATTTTGTGTTTTTTTTTATTATGTAGATACCTAATTAAATTACCTAGGCACCTAGTTACCTAGGTCACTTTTCTTTTGATAGCTTGTTACTTAATAATTTTCTTAATGTGTAACGAATGCTTTGGTAGGTTATACATAAATGGATTAAGTACATTTATAGACACTCATTTTGACTCTACATGACTATGGCTCCGAGTGTCCTTTACCCATCAATTAATATACATACCTAGTCCTGTTCGAACCTAACAGAAACATTCTTATTACCCTTCTATGTCGTACAAACCATGAAAACCCCTGAAGATCATTCCAGAATTCTCTCATACGGACTCATTGCCAGCGCGTAACAGTACGCGTTCAATTTACATGTAGGTACTAGGTAGGTGCCTTTTGTTCCACCGATGCATGACGAGGGATTCAGGCAATTAATACAATTTACTTTGGCCAACATAACTGAAGGCTATCAAGTGGTTTTATTGGACTATCGAGCTCGGAATTTCGATCGCAAATGCACACATCAAAATGACTGTTTACTTCAGCGACAATATATGTATATGTAGATACATCTGTACAGACGAGTCTACGACAAAATATTAAGCGTGAAGGTTGAAATATAGTAGTCACCATCGTGGAGTCGAGCCAATATCTTAACTAAAAAACTGACGTGACAAGTTTAGAATAGTCTTAGAAAAAAAAAACTAGCTTGTTCGTGTGTTCGTTTAGGAGTTTATAAACACAGCTATGAAGCACAGTCAATTATAACTATGCCACGATAGAATTTAATTAAACATTAAACCGAAAGGAAGCAGAAAATCTTGAAAATTTGTACAGAATTTACTCAGAACACGAATTATAATATAAACTGGTTAACTTCTGCGAAAATGGACAAAGTTTAGCGGAGCAGGCCAACGGACCTAGTCACAACTTTACAAGACCGAAGTCATGTCGTACAATGCAGATCTTGCTCTGCAGTTGACTTAAATTGACCAATTACTTAAGGTTAATAATCATACTAACCTCTGAGTATAACTTCATTCAATGGACAATGTCCTCATTCAGAGAAAATTGTTGGTAGCCGATTCTATATTTGAATAAACAGTCTGAAATCCTTATCAGAAGTCCTACATCAAAGGGAGTTTAATTACTACTGAGTTATTCCATTCCATTGGGGTTTCAAAGGAAAAGTGGCTAGTATCAAATCTAAAGGAATATTACCTAACATTGATAACTTTGACATGAATGTAAATAGCGTGATCAGGGGCCACTTTCCGATGACCTATTACCAGTTTAACAGTAAATATTTGTAACGATTACACAAGTCAAACTTATCTTGCTTTTAACCGGGCTATCTTTTCATCGATATTATCACTAAGCAAGTTTTTAAGTAATATTCCGAACTTTGCTTTGATAGAAGATAATTTGTAGCATGTTTTAACTTTAATCAGTGCGTGACTGAATCACGCCCGTTAGTTTTCATTTCACAGCGAAGTTTTTAATGGATTTTGCGATTTTATCGTTGTGATCATCAAAACGGGGCAGACTTATTCAGTGGAAGATGGAAGGATTAAAATGAGTCACGAAAATAATCATTATGTTATAAAAAATAAAAGATAAAACGTAATGCGCAAAATTCATATCAAAATAGGCTGAAGCCTGATAACTACAAAATATCTATAACTTAATGTATCTCTATATAATATCACTGCGAAATTGTTATTATTATGACGCGGGATTATCACACCCTTAATTTTATCCATCGAGTTACTTTTTCCGAACATTGTAAACATCCCAATTTACTTAAAAAGTCAGTGATGTGTAAAAAATGTCGGCAGACTGAACAAAATATTACCGTAATAAGATAGAATCGACAGTCAATATGTCTCGTAAGCGTCTCTCAAGTTGTACAAAAAATTACTTTTATGTTCCCCCGAAACGACGTCATGAAAGCAAGCTGATCCCAAAGGAATCACTGCTGTATAAAGCCTGGAAATCTTGGAATGATGGCGGAGCAAATCGGCTATTTCGATGTCTTGCCTCGGCATGAGGCTCATTTGTCATCTCACTCGGATAGGATAACTTTTTGTACGGGCCGCTGACTTCATCCCAACTTTTATAAGGAAAGCGAGCCCATTATCACCCCCAACACTGAGTAATGTTCACTGTAGACACTAAAACGTTTAGGGTTTGACAAGGTAATATTGTTGTCCTTTATTACGGTATAAACGTCATTTTACATTATATTTACAGACCTTGTCGGTGGATGCCAAGACAGATGACCTAATATGTACGGCTGGAAACGTTGGTAAACATCCGGAGGTGGGCAAAAATACACTCAAGCACGAGAAGATGACCGGATCACAGCAATGGGAAACGATGACATGAATAAGAACCCCTTATGAGAAGTACCTAGCGAGAATTAACAGGACAGGTGAAGGAACAGAAAAAATAGTGTAGTTATGTACCAATACTTTGACTCAATGTAGCTAAATCGTTTCTTAAAAGAATTTGTAACAATTCCAGAGAACCTGTGACATATTTTTAAACGGGTTCGACATAAAAGAGCATCGATACTTATATATCTATAGATAGGGAAAAAGGACAAGCTTTGAAGATGAATTACAAAATCGTTCATACCAAGTCATCTTTTGTATACTTACCCATACAAAACGCCCCTTTGGCCCAAATTCCCTAAATTAATAACCAAGATCGGCTTAGCGTTTGCTTTATTCAAAATAGGCGAACCTACGCATAAATCTTTGAATTGAGACCTTTAATGTATTTATCTGTTTCAGACTTTGCAGCCAAAAATGTTAAACCCTCTCTTGTGGGATAATAAATTTGGATAAAACAATTTCATCCGACTGGAATCGCGCTCCGAACTATGCGGCTCAACCATAAATCCCGATTAGCCTTCGGCAGAAAGAATGAATCCAATAGATTATTTGCAATATTTTCATACGTGTACAAATAAGAGGCACCGGATATTCGCGGTAGGAAAAATATCGTTCAGTTTTATGCGAATGAATGTGTTGTTTTAAGTCTAATTATTTACACAGGTGGGTATCGTGGCAATTGTAGATATTTACATTCATGAAATTAATGTCTTTTGTGTTTTTGATGTGTTGTGCGTTGAACGTAATGGATGACTAAAATGGATTATACTTTCTTGCGTTTGCGATTGGTATAGTATTGTATCTACTTATTCCATTATGTCTAACACAATCAAGGTTTAGATCTAGTAATTTTTTACCGTAAAGTACAGTTCCCGGTATTTTGTCAACTTCAAGTTTTTTTTTTCGCTTTACGACAGTTTAATATTATACTACCTAAGCGCTAGAAAACTTTCACCTGTGAATACAAAGCCATTATTTAATTCCAAGAGGTTAATTTTATGGAATCAATTTCACAAGACTTAAGCACATTCCGCTGACTGTGGGACTGATTCGATTCAATTTAGTTCACACGATTTTATTCTTGTATTATGAAAGTTCAAGCTAAGTAGATAAGTACGATGAATCTAGTAAATCTCCTAGCTCAGACAGCTTATTTGCACGGAGAAGATAAAAGTAATAAATCTACTTATTTGAAAAGTGAATTTATTGTCATTTGAACTGACTGGCGATATACAGTAGCGGCAAAAAGCTATCATATTGAAATATTTTAACTGTCGAATTGGATCCAAGGATAAGATCCGAATGAATATTGCCAGTAGCGTAATAAGTAACTTGTAGTTTACTAAGTGCGTAACGAATAAAAACATATGTAGGTAGGTACTTATTTTAATAGCGTAGTTGCAAATATTCACTGAACGGCAAATTACCCAGTGTAAAAACGTGTTTTTTTTTATAAGACGCAGAATGTCGACAACGGTTATTAAATAACAATTTGTATATAAAAATAGATGTTGTATTGGTTAAAAAAGAAATCTCAGGTCAGTACTTTACTATATCGACATATCGTAGCCGTACACGTATAACTCCTGTGACACGCGAATCTTTGTCCCGTTACTTTCCATTTGGGTTAAACCGTTTTTTTGCAAATCCGGTAATTTGAATATGACTGGCAAGCAATAGGTTTTCTGAACCATTTCCTGTTGTTTGATTAATTTATAAAAAAAAGTCAACCAAATTTTTAACTAAACCTGGACCTGGGTCATCCCATTGACGGCTACGTCACCGATGGAATAGTAAAGGTGGTGTTATCTATTGTTCCCACAATTATAAGTCGAAATTGTATTGATGGATAAAATTACTACTACTATACAGCCGGCTTTCAAAATGTCATTATAATTCTTCTATATTAGTTTTTATGGTATATCTCTGGCTCATATTCTGTGTAGGTATTTCTATGCAAAAATTCCATCGCTCTGTTTCTTGCGTAACGGCTGGCATTTTCCGTGAAATCATACCTATGCCTATGAGATTTTTTTTCCCGCAGCAAAGAATTTTATATTATCTCTATGAACTTAGTTACCAAATTATATTTTTATTTTATGTTCGGATTTAATGGCGGCCTAGAGACCTGCCTTTACATTCTGAAAGCAGTTTATAGATAACTTTTATTTCATCTTTAGTAAAGTGTGCTTAGTTATTTGTCTGTTCTTGACACTTTTAATGAGTTTCGTGGCACATCTGAACAGCAAAAGTACTTGCAGAATTTAGTTTTGAATGTTAATAAGTTGCCCAACCCTTTGATCATTGCTGCATTTTAGCAAACAACACATTCGGTACCTGCGCAATACGGAATAATAATACAACGTCAATGAGTTTATTACGGAACCATTGTATCAATCAAGGAGCAGTAATTACATGTCAGTGCACGGCGTCATCGGCTGCAATAATAAACGAACTTATTTACCTACTAGCTGTAATGGAGAAATACATCGAACCGCATACCTATAATAGATATACAATAGGGGCGTAGACTTATGTTGAATTATACAAGATACTGGTAGTCTGCAGTGAATAAAAGTAGCTCAATATGTCATGATACAAAGAAAAAAAAACATATTTTTTTAATATGTGACTTTTTCATATCCAAAAGAAATTTTGAAATTGTTTTCTGAATCCTAATCATTTATCAAAACAATAATTGTAAGACAACCATGAACTTTAAACGCACGGTGAAAATGGCAAATTACAAATATAGTACTATAGTTGTCTCCATACAAATATTGGTACCCAAATGTCGTCACAAATTTAAGTGGCCATTTTTATGGAGCGTTTTAGCGCACCGTATGAATGTTGACTTTGACGGTAATTTCTGATTTTTAGAGCAGTCTAAGTGTAGTTAGTGTCATATAGACATTTGATACCAATAAAACAGAACCGATTTACATTACATAAAAAAATTTCTACATTGTACACAAGGGTTACAGCTACCTAAAGCCTGTAACAAATTTGTTCAGCTTGAAAACATAATAAACACAAACATTCTACTTTCAGACAAATTTCTACATAAATTTTACGTGAAATAGTTGGAATTTGGCACAGTGAAATGGCTAGAGTCACCTCGCTACGCACAATGCGGTTTCCATCTAAATTGTATTTTTAATTTTGACCGAAAGGTGAAAGGCTTGACACGTTCACGGATGCAGAACAATTTTGAAAATTGCATGCTGCAGTAAAGACAAAACGCATACAAAAAATTGAGGTGCCAAAAACGGAACAAAGTGGTTCATATAAAGTCTATGAGAACGTTCAGCTGTAGACGAAGTTTACAGTTTTGCCAAGTTAAACGTCGCCGTCCACAGACGTGGTGCCGAAGCACTAGGACCCTAATTCATGTAATTCGACGTACTTACTAAAATTTCCTTCTTGAGGCATTGATTTTTCTTTAGCATCTAGTACAATCAATTCAGTAAGGGTCGTCATATTGATTCCTGAATTTAATTGCCATGGACTGATTCCGAGGTTGATAAACAACCAGCAAAAAATATACGTTATTAAAATCGCGTGATTGGTTACCGACGTAATAAACAAGAAATCCACTTGTTGAGTGTTAAGTTTATTAAATATCTGTCTGACGCCAGTTTTTACGCATTTAAAACTAACTATTTTGGCTCAGTGACCCAAACAGGATCTTAGTCTCCGAAACGAGAGCACGCCACTTGTCCCGATCCTGCACAGTTTTTCGCCAGTTTTCGGCTTGAAGCTTACGCAGATCCACCTCCACCACGTCTCCCGAGCGGTACCTACGCATTTAAACTATCTTAAGTAAGTAAGTAGATCCACGTAGTCCTATATATTATAAATGTGAAAGTCTGTCTGAATGTACGTTACAATTAAACGCAAAACTACGTAACAGATTTATCTAAAACTTATAGCTTAGATATCAGACTAGGATAATCAATTCAAATCAAAGATATTCAGTCATAAGAGTTTTAGCACATTTCATTATTCGGCGCAAAGTATAAAATATTTTCTATGTAATACGTACGTATTATATTTATCACAGAAAATTTATCTACTAAAAGGTGGCATAAATTCGTCCGCTTAAAACTTGTATCTTTACTGTACTCTAGTAATAAAAAAAATAAAGTATCCTAAATATCTTTGGATGTCCAGAGAGCTTATATGATGGTTGCTTTTATCGCGCGATAAATAGCATCCGTAATTTTTTTTAGTGATCCTGTGTGAGTGCCAGATGCTTTATCATTTATTTATCACGTGATATACGCAACCATCATGTCCATTTTAGGCCCGCAGCTTTCTTTGTACCAAAATCGGTTAAAGTCCGTCTACCCACATCCGTAAATTATCACGCCAAAAGAAGTATACTGTACCTACGTACTTATATCCATACTAATATTATAAATGCGAAAGTGTGTCTGTCTGTCTGTCGTCTGTCTGTTACCTCTTCACGCTTAAACCGCTGAACCGATTTAGATGAAATTTGGTATAGGTATAGATAGTTTCAATCCCGGGGAAGGACATAGGATACTTTTCATCCCGAATAAATTTAGTGTTCCCGTGGGATGAGCGGGTAACACCGCGGGGCACAGCTAGTGTAGTATATTTACCGAGTACCTATAGTAAGCTTTGATTAGTTTGGGAATAGAGGACGATTCGTGTAAAATTGTACTATGCATCAATTTATTCTAATTTAATTGTAATCATTGAAATACGCTCAAAATTTTAGTCCGGAAATAAACTACGGACACGTTAACATTCTTGGAATCTAACAGCAATCCGGAATGTAAAACATTTAAAGGATTAAATTAAATGACACATGAAACCTCGAGTCGGTGTTTATAGCAAGAAAAGACATTGACAATTTTATTAGATGGGTACTAAAATGTATAATGTGATTTCATTTGGTTGTAATTGATTTTCTCGAAAACCCAAAATGGATTTGTTTTTGCTATTATTAATTTTCTAACTTTATTACCTACTCATATATTTATTTTTAACGTTTATAAATGTGTGTAGTATACTCTTTTAACCTTTTGACCACAATGTTCGTCATATCACGACATGATGGCAACGTGCAACGTTTTGACGACGGGTTTGGCGCAGTTTGTAGACACCTGCCTACTGAGCCGGTGGTCCCGGATTCGAATCCCGGCCAGGGCAAATATTTGTGTGATGAACTTGAATATTTGTGCTTGGGTCATGGTTGTTCTATGTATTTAAGTATATATTTATCTATATAAGTATATCGTCGTCTAGTACCCATAACACAAGCCTTCTTGAGCTTAATTTGGGACTAGATCGATTTGTTTGTGTGAGGTTGTCCGATATTTATGATTATTATTAACTGTGGGACTAGATTGATTTGCGTGAGGTTGTCCACTATTTGTTTATTTTATTCCTTCCATTATTTGTTTCAATAACAGAACCGACAAGAAGCATCGACCATTTTACTTCAGTTTTAAAAACGTTCCATTATTTTATTTTCTTAAAGATCTAAAACTAAAGTCACAATAATTATACATCTCACACATTACATGTAGGTATACTTTCAGTGTTTTTATATTTGGGTTCCCTCAGCGTATCAATAACAGCGTGGGAGTTTGGCTGAACGCCCGCCACGCTCGCCCGGTTATAAACAAAAATACTCGCACACCTACAGTCTGACGTCGTGGAACTACAATGAACTTGTAGTGCATCTAGTGCAGAAACACGTCACTTTATATCGACGTCAAATCGTTTCAATTTGTTGAAATGATGAGCCATGATGATCGAAAGTTATAATGTCATTAGGTAAGGTAGGTTTGTTATAAAATCATTAGGTAGCCACAATAGACATGCCATTTTTTTAGGATGTCAATAGATCCTATTTTTTATTGGGATCAGATGTCTATATGTGACTTAAATTACCAATAAAGTTTGACATTTAAGAACGTGCGCTGAAAACGCTACATACAAATGGCTATAGAGATGTAACGTCATTTCTATATTGGGTACCAGTACCAATTCGAGTATTTATATGGGGAAAACAAAATAAGTTACCTACTTATTTGCCAATACGGCCGTGCAAAGGCGCGTTAAATAAAATATAACGGTCCGAAAAAAAAAACAAATTACCTACTTTCTAATTAAAACAAAACTACTTCAAATATGTCATCACCCCTATTCGAATTTGTGACAAAAGTCATCAACCTACCCATCTAACATGTACCTATATAGAAACAAGTAAGTATTACATACGCACAATATAGTAAGTACAAGTACTTATTAGTAGTCGAACTCCAACGTGAGAAGGTTGTACGTATCTACTTTACTATTTATTATTTGCTTTAACTATCTGAAATGATAAAGAATATTTTTCCACTATGTAGAAAAATAGGAGAGTGAATGTGTCACATTATTATATAGGCGAAAGTTTGTGAGTGTGTTTGTTACTTCTTCACCATCAAATGTCTGGACCAATTTTGATAAAATTCGGTACGGTGGTGGCTGGCACTCTAAATACACATAAAGGCTACATTTTATCCCGAACGCGCGGGTAAAACCGCGGTGCGCAGCTAGCAACTTAGAAGAATACGGATAAGTTCGCAAACACAAAAACAGTCAACCACGCGACGCGAGTACCTATACGTATCCATTGATTGCATTTCTTCATGTTTAAAGTATGCAAATGATTCTACGAACCAGCCAAGTGCGTGTCGGACACCCGCGCCGCAGGTTCCGTCTTACAACAATGTACCTAATATCCGAAAGCATCATTATTCCGAATTTTCATAATTTCGACGACCACTACCAAGCTATCAAAATCGGAATGAACAAATTATCGTCAGTACGAATAAACGCTATGTTTTTAATAGATCTTATCGTGTTAATTCCCTGCGTAATCAAAGGTATGAAAAACGAATTTACTTTTTTTATGTTTGCCGGTTAGCGAGTTAATCTTTGATCGGAATGCGTTCCTGGAACGCACCATCACTTATTAATCAGACGTTTGATATGTGATTTATTTTGATAAATAAATGCAAAACAAGAGTTTTGTGAATGCGGAGCTGTATATCATGTAACAAGGATTGCATTTATATACATTAGATTCATAATGGGTATTGTATTGGATACCACATATACCTGGTCAGTGGTAGGTATCCAACAATCTTGTACGAACATGCATTTTTTGTGTAACTTAAATTATGTAACAAAAGTAATAAAGGAATATAATTTTAACATTAAATAAATAATGAGTCATACTTAGTTTGTGTTTCTCGTTTCGTTTAACCCCATTGATAAGTTAGGTGAAAAAAATGGGATTTCATACATTTCAATATATAAAAAGGAAAAATAATCGGAAAAGGGTATACCTAAGTAATGCATCAATTTATTTTATTATAAATGGTGAAATAGGTTCCATATTGGTTTGCATAAAATGACTATCAATGTAAAATTGTAATTATGCGTAATTTTCGTAGCCATAATTTTTACTTTTCTTTGAAACGGATAACTTTTCGAGGCTGACAACTCTCAAAATTCTTGTAAAGTCAATAATTTCAGAATTATGGCTAACAATTTTATGCCCAACAATACGTTATACCAATCAATTTTATGCCAGTCGTTAGAATCTCGTTTGCCGGTATCCGATTAGTCTTCTTTTAAAATTGTTATTGATTTAAAATAATTTACTTGAAAATATTTGGAAGAGTAGCAATTATGCTCTCGGTAATCGAATATCATGGGTTTTATTTCTCGGTAGTTAGCTTTTTTGGGAGATCGATCATGTTTTTTTTTTACAGAATGAAAATGTTTTTGAATTATCGACAAATAATTTGTCATTCACTGCCATACCTAATGATTTCTTAAGATTTTCTTTTAATGTAAAAAATGTGAATTACCTACTTCGTATTTTTAGATTATGTATGTGTATTGAAAGTAACCATGATTTTTTATGCAAATATTAAAAGGGTAGTGACAGACTCGAGATGTCCATCCGGTTGGATAACTCGTTTAAAACTTTCGGTCGGACCCCGTGTGTTACACGTGTGTGTGAAGAACTTATCGTAAATATAATGTACACCTAATAGTACATATATTTATATGCGTCATGCTCGTGAACGGGTTCCGTTTGTAGGGTCCGGTCTGTTCATAGGTACCAGCAAAGGGCCAAATGAAATGTGTAGTAGGTAAATGCTACACACTGACGTGAGAGATTTCATCCTATACTCGATTGAAGTTATTAATTTACTTTTTATTTTTTACTTAGAGGTTCTTAGAGACTGTATACATCTCTAACTTAGTTTACTGTAGATTGACGATTAGACACCTTGTGTATCTCTGAGGAATAATTGAATGATTATATTTTCTTTTTGTAAATAGCGACGTCTCTAAGAAATTTAGTTTTAATATAAACAAAATTTTATATTGTTTCATTTTGAAAGTATTTTGAGATACGGTTTGGGGTAACAGCGTATACACTAACACAGTCCTTATCTTGCACAAAAAAGCTGTTAGACATGTCGCAAAAGCCAAATTAGAGATCATTGTCGCCCATTGTTTATAAAGCACAAAATAATGAAATGACAGTAGTTTCACTTTACATCTACTTAACAAGCACGTACATTCTATGTTAATTTTAAGGGCCTTATCACACTTGCGATTTGCGAGCGTATTTTCTATACAAATAAGCGACGCGGCGAACACGCTGCGCGATCGCCTTCGTACAAAATACGCTCGCAAATCGCAAGTGTGATAAGGCTCTAAAAGAAGCCTGGAGTATAGTGCAATAAAAATATATAATTTTCTAAATAATGACATAAAAGATTGTGATAATTTAAATGAATTTTCGAATAAACTTAAACATTTTTTGCTCATAAGACCTTTTCATACATTAAATGAACTTTTCTACAAATATTATGAATAAAGCATTGTTATTATTATGTTATAAAACTTAATATATTTATTTTATTAAAATCATTATTATTATTATTGTTGTTATTTTTTAATTTGACTTGACAATGTTGACATCGATTTAGTCCATGTGTTGCTTAAAGCCCATGGGCGTCGCCAAGGGGGGGCAGGGGGGGGCAGCTGCAACGCGACCGGTAGGCGAGATACGAAAATAAGAAGAAAAAATTGCCTAAGTTGTAACCGACATGCTTCTTCTCTATTCGGCAACCTCGAGTCTTTACTCGTCGCGTCCAGTGGATCTTCTGCTCGTGGCAAGATCTCTCGGTCCCGTCACTCGTGATTTTCCGCACTTTGCATCAGAATGTATTGAATGATTGTCTTTCAATTTACGTTATTGCTAACGAAAATTTTCGCGCTCGCTGCGCTCGCATTCTCGTCTGTATTTGTTTTGAGTTTTGACCCTTCCTCTCCAAAAATGTCGCGCTCGCTACGCTCGCGTTTGATCTGACTGTACTGTAAGTAGAATACTAACCAATCCCCTTCCAAAAAATTTCGCGATCGCTACGCTCGCGTTTTATCTGTCTATATATATTATGAACCGTCCCCTTCCAAAAAATGTCGCACTCGCTACGCTCGCGTTTTATCTGTCTATATATATTAATAACCGTCCCCTTTCAAAAAATGTCGCGCTCGCTACGCTCGCGTTTCCATCTCTATATATTATGACTTATGACATTTATGATTCTGACTATAAACCGAAATACACTTCTATAGTTACGTGCTTGGTGAAGCTTCCTATCCTCTAGCAAGGCTGTACTTCCTACTTGGCCTGCCCCCCCCTGGACCTTCGGCTGGCGACGCCCTTGTTAAAGCCTGACCAGAAATATATGAGGATTGTGAAGAGGGCGTTATTTATAAGATTTATGTGGCAACAATTTTACAACCAATCGCAACCCACTATAATGACATTAATTTAAATACCTGTCAGTTCCACTATGTTAACCTCGTAATATCATTTAATGTTATCCACTCTTTTGCTGACTGTTTTTCGTGTAGTAAACACGTGTACACTTTATTTATAATCTCTAAGTTCACGACTGTGAATAGTTTTCAGCATATTCTTCGGATGATTTTAAATATTTGTCTTTTAAAGAAACCACCGCTTATGACACTGACATTGTTGACAATCTATCATTAAAATCATTGCCAGTGTAAGAAATTAGTTCCAGTGAAATTCCGCAATATGGCGCATCCTCATATATTTCTGGTCAGGCTTTAAGTGCAGTTATTTTATTTTATTTGTATTAACCTTAGGCTAATTAATTAATTATAGATTAGTGTAAGTAAGTTTGCATGCCATACTGAGGTGGACCATGCATTTATGTAATTTATTCATTTTATGTATGTTCAAGTAAATTAATAAACTGAATTCTTATTCAGCCCATAAAGATTTGTGAGGATTTCAATTAATTTATTTTATTTTGTTGCATGTTATGACACCTAGAGAGAGACCATGTACATCTCTAAGAAATTTTAATTTTATAATTATTTTGTAGCATCCATTATTTACTTTGCCGCCTAAGTCCTTACTCAACGGAATTAAATCATTTTTAAGAGAGAAGAGATTCTGAAAAATTCTTACTGTATTTTGTGGGTAGGATATAATTACTGTAAACATTGATATGGAGAATCTTGTACATCTCCTCTGTGTGTCAATTACCTAGTTATAATATAATTGTACTTACTAGTTTTATGTATAATTTACGATAAAATGACTTGCTGTTGATTTTCTTTCGGCTTTCTTCTCAACAGCAGCGGTGTCCTCTTATGAAATGCCGGTAGATTCTGATTCTGACTTGTAAAAGTGCTCTTGTGGCCTACATAGAGAATAAACATTTTGATTTTGATATTTTTGATTTATTTAAATTAATAGTGAGTTTTTCTTACAAATGCCATCGCTTAAGGTCAGCTGTAAGAAATCTCTTAAGCAAATCGCTTTTGTACAACATATGTTTATTTTATAATTCTGATCTGTAAGTAAGTAAATGGTGTAGTAGCTACTTAATGAGAAATATTCATATCATATCTATTTGCTCATAATTTTGTATCAAATTTGAGAAATGTCACGTATATGTAGATTATACTTAATGCAGGTATATATATTACCTTCATCAGCTATAGTCACCTGCATACCAACATGTTTATGAACATAAATAATTGTATCACTAGACAACCTTGAAGCAAAGATCACATTGATACGACATTTCAATATTATTTTTATTCATTTCAGGTTCTGAATGAAAATACAATGATTGTAATACATTTTATAAACTTACCCGCAGCGCTTAAAATTAAGCAAATAAGAAGCCCCGAAAATATTTGTTTAGACATTTTGCTCACTTATTGTTATTTTTAACCACAAGTTTTTTTAAATGTTCACTTCAATCACTAAATAAATATTCACTCTAGCACCTACCCACTTCAGTTTATAATTCTAATTTAAAGTTCACGACTCCGCGTAGTTGAATACGTAGACAAGTTTTGAAGAAAAGTGACGTTCTCTCTCCGCGACTTATCAATCTCAACTGTTTACTTTACAAAACTGAACGAATGAGCAAGAGTACGTGGATGGCAAACTGCCGCGCGAACAGTTTACGTTGCCAGTATAAAAAAAATATTCATTATCAATGTATCAATTATTTTGTTTCCTCAGCATTTAGGAGTACAGGTAAAATTTATATTTACATAAATTATTACATAAGAAAATGGTAAGAATAAACCTATTATTCATCTGTGGAATAAACCAATTAATTCCATCTTTCTTCTATTGTTATTATTTTAAGGAAATGGCAAGTTTGCGTATTATGTGTCACTGTCAACTGAGTCTAATGTCAATGTCAGCTGGGCGCTTTCTCGAATTTCCCGTGATTTCCATACTTTGCGTGTAAAACTGTAATTATAATTTATATAAAACCAAAATGTTGACTTAAAGAAAGTAATACTAATTATGAATGTCTAATATTCAAACTGTTGTCATCATTACGATAGAACATACAATACATAACCTACAATGGCCACAAAAATGTTAAGGAATATCCTTAGAACTAAGCCGCCGAACATTATGTTTAGGCGTTGGGAAAACACAGAAAAGAAGGTTGTTGTGTATGACCCATTTGCGAACAAGCCGCAAAAGAACAAGGACACGTATTTGGAGGTGATAAAAATGTTTGAAGGCAGAGATACTCGACGGCGCGGTCACGTCGAGTTTATTTATGCTGCTTTGGGTAGAATGAAGGAGTTTGGTGTACATAAAGATTTAGAAGTATACAAAGCCTTGGTAGAAGTGTTACCGAAAGGAAAGTTTATTGCTCAGAACATATTTCAAGCTGAATTTATGCATTATCCAAAGCAGCAACAGTGTGCTGTTGATTTACTTGAGCAAATGGAGGATAATGGTACGCTTTCCTTACGCATGTTTCACATTATTTTCATTATCAAACGATTATGGCTTGTGGCTGCGTGGCCCCAGCTTATAATTTGTAATAATTAATTAATCAATTAATTTAGAACCATTATTATGAGTTATCCATACTAATATTATAAATGCGAAAGTGTGTCTGTCTGTCTGTTACCTCTTCACGCTTAAACCGCTGAATTGATTTTGATGAAATTTGGCAAGGAGATAGTTTAAGATCCGAGGAAGGACATAGGATAGTTTTCATCCTGGAAATTATCCCTAAAAAGATTGAAAAGTGAGTAAGTAATTCATGATGACATTGATGACCGTGTAAGAAATGTAATTGTTAGACCAAAAGCACAATTGCTCTTACATTTGCTTAGGCGCTTTTAATAATCCCTTTTATTAATTAAGGTGATTAGGCGGATATCTATTGTGTTGTATGAGGTTGCATCCATACTTCCAAGTTCCACGCGGACGTAGTCGCGGGCATAAGCTAGTATTACATATTTCTCCATTGTGTTACATCAATTCTTAATCTAGGCTAATACTCATCTATAAATCAAATAGTGTGTATAAAATCCTTGCTAACTTCTGTCTATCACTCTCTTCCATTCAATCACCAGCTAAGCACCCACTATCACAAACACATCACACTGGAGTAAATAATAAAAATCTAACTCAATTTCTTTTGTTCTAGGTGTAATGCCTGACACAGATCTAGAACAGATACTCCTAAATACCTTTGGTCGGAGAGGCATACCGCTCCGCAAGTTCTGGCGTATGATGTACTGGATGCCAAAATTCAAGAACCTAAGCCCGTGGTATTTACCAGATGAGCTACCTGCAGATGTGCTGGATTTGGCGAAGTTGGCAATAGAAAGGATAACTTCTGTAGATCCTGACACAAAAGTGGAAGTTTGGCAGGTAATTTATTAAATTCTATCCATCTTAGTATTGCTTAATAGGTGACGAAAGATAATAGTAACAGCCCATTCAATCTAATAAATAAAGCGAATGGCAGGGCTGGCCTTAGCCATTCAGTCGCCATGGGTGAGTGATTTGTGTGGTGTCCTTAGCACCCTTGGTTAAAAACAACAGACAGACTCCTCTAGGAACCACCCTAGTAGCTTCAACTAGTTAGGCTTTTAAACATGGTAGATAATGTAGATCTTTCTTATTTGTTTTTTTTTTAGACAGAAGAAATAGAAGCATCCCTTGACAAAACATGGATAGTCAGTGCGCAGAGTGATGCGCAGAAGGTATTGCTTGCAGAGCAGCCAGAAGATGAACCCCTAGTAGTAAGAGGGCCCTTCAAAGTTTGCCTAAGGGACCAGTTTGTCACATACTTCTTATTACTGGGGAAAACTCGATCTGAAATAAAGGATGACAGTGATCCTGACGGTATGTATGTGTGCTTCAAGGAACATATAATCAAAATATTTTTCTTATTTATTCTTTAACTAGATTTTGCCTGCAACTTTGTGTGCATTGAATTAGTATTCCACCAGATTTAAACTATCCTACTGCTTAAGGGGTAAAAACATCCTGTCTTCCCTGGAATTATCTCCAAACCAAATTTCATATATGTCTATTCACCATTTTCACCTCCGTAAGGGATGATTTCCATGACAAAAACTATACTATGTCCTTCTTCAGGACTCCAAAATATATCCAATCTCCATACCAATCATCTCAATCGGTTTAGTGGTTTAAGTGTTAAGAGATAGCAAAACAGAGACACTTTTGCATTTATATTATTAGGAAGGATGTACAGTAAAAGTTGACATGAAACTATATTTTTTATTTCAGATGTCTCAAATCTGAAAAAGCCATCAGGTATTCCTGGATTCATTGGTCATACAACACTTCCATCCACAAGATCTATAGTGCATGAGCAAGATGATGGCACGATATTGTCTGTGTGCGCAACAGGTAACTATTTCATGGACTAAAATTACATAAATTGCCTCAAACAAGCGTCTTTAAAAATAGATGGGTAAGGACAAGGACCAAAATGTTGGACAAAATTAAGCCTCAGTTAGCCAAACAAGACAAGCAAAAAATAAGTGACTGGGAGAAAATCCGTTGTGACAAAAATTACGATACAATTAGGAACATTAAACTAGATAGGGTAAATCGCCAATAATTGGCCACCATTCAATAACTGGCCACCTCAAACTAAAAATGAACTCTGTTCACCTATAAATATAATTCATTTTAGTATAAGGTGTTAATTACTGGCCACCCTTCAATAACTGGCCACGTTATACTAAAATGAATTCTGTTTGTAGGCGAACAAAGTTAATTTTTAGTATGAGGTGGCCAGTTATTAAACGGTGGCCAATTATTGGCGATTTACCCTACTTAAGGTAAGTTCTTCAATGGTTAATTTAATTGTCGTAGCGCAAACAAAATGATAATTGAGTTCATACAAAAATGTTAATTGAGTAAGTTAAGATGGTCAAACATTTTGGTCTTCAACCAGACGTTCTATATTTTATCGTTCCATTTTTCCTCCTTTATTTAAGGATAAGATATGATAAGTTTGCGTAAGCGAAGCCTAAGTAAGATGCGCTAACCAGGCTGATCAGGGAATGTGGTTACTGATTTTGCATAGGCATTAGCTAGCATTCCTCTAGAGTTATTGAATCTTGATGCAGTTGAAAAAAAAAACATAGAACATGTTAGCTTACCATTTCTAATTACATATTTACTCCCCAGGAACATCATCAAGGGATTCACTGCTGTCATGGATAAGATTATTGGAGAAAAATGGTAATCCATTATTATCAAGTATACCAGTTATGTTCACACTCACAGCTCCTCCCAACGAGATCGCGGTACGGGAGACACAACCGGCCACTGGAAACGAAAAGGAGAATGTGGCAAGCACAAGCTAGTTCAAATAAGTACCTATAGACTAATGGTTGTTGAGTTTTTAAATAAAAATAGTTTATTTACCCTTGCAGGGTTTTATTTGTGCTGCAAGCGGTTCTTTTGTTAGGATTCCGCCCGGTAGCTGATTGGCAACGCTACAGCGCAGCGGTGGCCTATCGGAGCAAATCACCCAATGGCACTCGCCGCGCTTAAAATACGCTTAGCCGCTCTCCGACCCGGCCCGTTCCCTCCGACCCACTGTCGGAGGGAATTGGATGTGGGAGTGGGATGAAAGTGAGAAACCGTGCATAAGTGGCGACATCATTTGTGTTGTGGCGTGACTTATCGTTACCCTGTCTCTGTCTACTAGGTAACTACTATTGTACTGAATAAAAATAAATTGGGTAGGTAATGCTTAAAAAAAGCGGTGGTAGCCTAGTGGTTAGGGCATGCGACTTTCAATCCGGAGGTCGCGGGTTCGAACCCGGCCCGTACCAATGAGTTTTTCGGAACTTATGTACGGAATGTCATTTGATATTTACCACTCGCTTTTCGGTGAAGGAAAACATCGTGAGGAAACCACCTAAGCCCAATAAGGCCTAGTTTCCCCTATGGGTTGGAAGGTCGGATGGCAGTTGCTTGCGTAAAAACTAGTGTAGACCGATTGAGAATTCATTCTCAAAAAATGGGAAAAAAGGCTAGGAGGATGGGTAGGTAATGCTTATCCCGCGAGAAACAGTCATCTGGCGTAATTGTGCTAGAAAAGTGAAATGGGGCAAAGGTTAAATAAAGTACGGTATGGTATGTCGGTATGGTCGTAGTACAGCGTTGCCATCAGCGGCAAGTGGGAGCGGGAGATCCGAGCGCGGTGTCTCCAAATCCCTCGCCGTTGACGGTACAGTCGCCATCAGATATATCGCAGCATATAAGGCGTTCATAAATATCTGAACACGACTTATTGACTGGGCGGGCGTTACAGTACATATGATGCGATATATCTGATGGCGACTGTACCACTATCAATCAGGAAATAGGATAGCGGATTGCAATAAATAAACATTGATTAGGTATTGATTATTCTATGTAATTCTATTTTTTCTTCTATCTACACTATGTACACAAATTATCACAAGTATGTTTTTACAGCTTAAAGCTAGGCGCAAATCAAAGCGCAATTTTATTAAAAAAATGAGTACACTCACGAGCAATTAAATTTGTTGTTTAGAAACTTCACATAAACTTTACTCGGCTTCATTACGGCAGTAATGAAAACCCTGGCAATATTTAAAATTTAAGACAGGCCTTTTTGGCTGTTTCTTCAGGCAGAGATTTATGTTTATGGAAAGTATGGAAATCTCTCTAGCTTGACTATTACATTAGAATATCTGTTGCACAAATTGTATGTTATTGCCTAACAAAGTTCTGTGTTCCTAACTTCTGGAAAAATCTGAGTTATCCGAGAGGTAAAAACGCCTTCATATACCTTGTAAAAAACTGAGGCACTGTAGTAGCAATCAGAAACCTCAGGCGAGCAAGACTTTCTGCTGGTAATTTAATTTTAAATCAGCTCAGTTCGGCTCAAGGTTTATTTGACACTATGATAATGATGTGTTCCTCTATCCCTCATAAGCATAACACTAGGCTGGTAGTAGGCATCAAATCATTTATGCACCGAAAATCCCGGGGTATGCTCATGAGGGACATAGGGCTCGCAGAGTCTTCCACTTGTTGCGGTTGTGGGCTGTGTCCCTTACTCACTAGGTTGCTGATCACTACTCAGTTTGAACACATTCACTGTGGGGAATATAGACAGCCGGATTTATACATGAACACATTTAAATGACAGTGAATGTGTTAATCTTTTGAACGCCGAGCGATGAAGCAATTCACCATGCACCTGACACGGCCTTCCACACTAAAATAAAGAAGTACTCCAAATCAACAGGGATTGAAAATTACTTGTAGCTTGTGTATTACTATGTTTTTGATCATTGCAATTTAGAAGTCATTTGACGACGTCGGCGTATGGGGCACAGCTTTCCGTCAACGTGATTCTGTCTTTGGCGCTCAAAAGGTTAGGAACATATACTTAAAGGAGAATTCAACCAACGTAATAGAACTCCCATAATCATGTCCAATCATAGTCCTCGTCGTCCACAAAAGAAATGGTCCCCCACTGTCAAGTGATGTTGTGCCAATCTGTTTGTGGTAGCAGGTATGTTTCATTGTCGCTTCTTATTACTGTGACACCGGCTCCGTAATATGGAATGACGTAGGCCGAGCCATCAGATGGCCCTACAACCTGTGAAAGAAAAAGTACAGTTATGCCATTGCGACTTTGGCTCCCTTTTTGCTTACCATCAGGTGAAATGGAGTGACTATGTTGTGCCAATATAAAAAAAGTTATAGTTCAATTGTTCATAGGCCATAATCATGGAAAGATTGATTTCATTGTTTGCAGCACAAAATTTGGTATGTTCGTCGCAAATAGTGAAGTGTGCCGTAAGTTTGTTTGTTTCATAAATAATTATAAATAAACTCTAGTTAAGTGTTTAGTCGATGATACTTCATACAATGAATATAAATACTAATATACATATTTTTGTTCTCAAGTTAATGTACAGTTGAGTTAATAAAAATGAGCAAAACTAAAATCAAAAATATCTGAACACGCATCTATAATTAGCAATGGAGGAGAGTTCACATATTTTAAATTTTTGCTCATAAACTTATAAACTCGACTATACCATAACTGTGTTACACCGCGCGCTTCCTATATAATAATTTTAATATGGCCATAATTATAATCCCGCGATCTTGTACGGAAAGAATATGTTCTATTGAGTGTAATATAATAGTGTTCAATATAATATTATAATCATGTCCACGTATTTTATTATGTGAAATACCACGGTGTTGCACCGTCCGTACTGACCACTGTTTATCATTCAAAATTAATTATTTAAAAATTACCTGTGCAGCTATTAGTATTATGTCCAATAACTGTCCCAGAAACATGAATCCCAAGGTGCACAATTTTGCCAATCCAATGCCAGGGTAGCCCAGGTAGAACCTGTCCAGGCCAAACATGCCCAGGAACACAGACAGCAGCAATGCTATTTCCAAAGAGTATCCGTTTGTCCATTTACATGGCATTTTCCTTTTAAATGTAGAATTTGAGGTTCCTTCACATCTTATTCCATCAGCAGCTCTACATAGAACTGGAATAAGAAAAAAAAATATTACATTCAAGTTTTTTGTGAAACTGAAATGAATAGAATAGATTGCCAAGCATTATAGTACTGAAATCGTCACACATTTATCTTGCAAGTCAAATTCTCTTTGGTTCTGATAGATGTGGAATTTTGCATACCTACGTTAATCGGTTATTATAGGAACTCTAATAACCAGGCTTTTCGGTGCACAAATGATTTGAGGCAAGTATGCATCATCGGCCTAGTGTTAAGTCATTTGTGTACCAATTACCCTGGTTATGATAATAACTCTGGTTAGGACTTTCGAAAGCATGACAAGATCAGATTCACAGAGATTCTAATTCTAAAGTTTTTCAAAGTCAAAGTCTATAGACCTTAGTTCAGACTCGTACTAATTACAATTTTTTTGCCAGTAAAATTTAAACCACAGAGTTGTGCACTGACGTCCTAATTGCAACTACTTTTCCGAAAAGTTAGTATGAGTGTGAACTCAGGTATCCATAGAACCATATCCATAGAAAAGATATAGAACCACGGTATGCTACACTAAGGACCTAACCCCAGTGATAATACGTCGCAAACCCGTCGAGTTGGACTTGTTTCATTCATCTTGACGAGCAATTAACATGTAGTCAAAAATACACAAACCTCAAAAATACGTTTACTAGAAACTTGTTTACCTTCAGCTTCTCCTTCTGAGGGTATGTCTTTCCCTGGACTGCAGCCTCGAAACTGCTGTGTGTCTGGATCTATCTGGTCTAAAGCGGGATCCGGGCACAAGTATTGTCCTAACCGTAATGTACTACAATCCACTAGCTCAGGCTTCGCTTCATCCGAGGCTCTCGTCAACGAAAAGAGATAAAAACATAGCAAGCAGACGTGCACGAAATCTTTCGACATGACCGACTTTTGCTGGCACATTATCACGATATACGACTGGTCGAAATATAAACTTCGACAAAATCACTTAAATTTCCAACACATTGCTGGGTTATGATTCTTTTGGACATAAATACTATACTATACAATCTAATCTACTTCTACTATAGGTACAATTCGCTTTAATCCAATCCAAAGACACTGAATGAATGATATGAAAAAACATTACCATTACAGGAGCGTTCCGATATTTCGTACGTTATATCAGTTTCCCTATTTATTGCATCATTTGTAGTAGAATTCAAATTAGCTTGCAGTGACTAGATAACTTTTCATAGCTAAACTTGATAATTTTTCAAATTTTTTGTGAATTCTTTTCCGCTTAAAGCACCAAGCTTCCAAAAGCCTGAGGTAATATCTCATGAAATTAGAACGCTATCATGTTGTGAACGAATGTCACTGACTGACATTACATAGGAGTTTTTTGGTCCTCTAATACTGCACGTTGAGAATCGATAAGATTTCGTGTATCATAAACTGCAAAATCGATTAAGAGCCCTTATGCCTTCTACCGAGCGTATTTCGCAAAATGCTCCATTTTTGATTCAAGATTATGGCAAAAATATTTGTATTTATGTAAGAAATATTGACGCATCAGATAGATTACTTCATAAACTAGGAAGTAAAAGTGAAAAAATTGCAATTATCAAGCCAAAAATAAAAAAATAATAAGTTTTCTTGACAGACCTTTTCGTATTTCGCAGCTAGATGTGTCTTTTTAAATCGTGATTTTGCAGTAGCTAAGAATTATTTGGGCCAAGAACTATTATATTTCTAGTCTTCATATCTTTATCTAGGAAGTAACGTGCTGAAAATTCAAAATTCATTTTCCAAAATTGAGATATTACCCTCTGAATGTTCGCTAGTTTTGACATAAAAACAGGGTTACATTTTTTTTTTTTCTCGCAAAGGGTAATAATATTTTGGCTTAAAAACTATATAATTGCAAAATTAAACTCAATTTCGACCCATAAAAAAAAAACCATCACCATAGGGCTTATATTACCCTAGGTACATATTTCTAAACATTGACTATAATTCCTATAAATCAGCTTGCGCCGGACCGAGAAATTTAGTCGGGCCGCAGCGCTCTCAGAGGTCGGACCTACGTCAGTTTGTTCCGTCCGTCCCAAACAAGAATGTGCTGCATAGTATAGTGCGATTGAAACATCAAGATACTTTATTTAATAATAGATACCAAGTTTATCGTAACTCATCGTTCTTAAGTTTTAGATAAATACTGATCGTGGTTTTCTTATTACTTCTGACCTGAATGTGGCCCAAAGATCCCATGAGGTCGTCAATAGTTGATTATTATCAGATCGATATTTTATGAGGTCCATGGTGTCGTGATCGATTCAGGTCTTGGAGCAATATAACAAGCCGTCTTTAGCGAACAACAAAATTTCAAAATGGTTGTAGCGAGGTGAAATTTATTTATCCTTGATTCCGAATTTCAATAAAATATTTTTATTTTCAGAATTGATAAAATTGTATGGGATTTTTTTGGTTTCTCCTGTCTCTTGAAAACCGTTAGAGATAGATGAGGGTTGCTCGAGCAAATGGCATAATAGAAGGCCTTCACACTAGTCAAGTGACATTAAAAAAGTTTGTAATGCCTATTTTTTAGGGTTCCGTAGTCAACTAGGAACCCTTATAGTTTCGCCATGTCCGTCTGTCCGTCTGTCTGTCTGTCCGCGGCTTAGCTCAGTGATAATTAGTACTAGAAAGCTGAAATTTGGTATGAGTATGTGTATGTATCACGCGAACAAAACGGTAAAATAAAAACTACAAAAAACTTTTATTCGGGTACCTCCCGTACACCTAAACTGGGGGTGATTTTTTTTCGATCCAACACTAGTGTGTGGGGTGTCGTTGAATAGGTCTTTTAAAAATAATAGGGGTCTCACAGCATTACTTTTTGATAAAGTCAGCAGTTTTGTAAATATTCGCTCCAAAAATAAAAAAAAATAGCGTCCCCCTCCTCTAACTTTTCAACCACGAGTCAAAAAATTATGGTACTTTCAATAAAAACTATATTGAATAAAATCGGTCGAGCCGTTTTTTGAGTTATCGCAATATTTCATAATTTTCTTTAAAATGACGTATGTGCCGCGCGGTGTCATTATGAACCTTACACATATTAGTTAAGTGACATACTGCATTCAAACATTCCGCTCAATCTGGCGCGTATAATCGATAAGTTCCAGAAGGTAATAAATAATTACAGTTACATTGGCGTTTACGACCTTTTTTATAGAGCTTGAAATCTTTCTCGTAATTTAAACCTGAAAGCCCGTCTATTGTGAATGATTGGCAACTACGGAACCCTACACTGAGCGTGGCCCGACATGCTCTTGGCTGGGTTTTTTTATCTTAATTCTGAATTGTCGGAGGGGGCAGAAATTCTGTACCGGAGCATTTTTGGCATTCAAATTCCGAAAATTAAGACATCTTCGAAAAATAAAAAATAAAAAAAACACTATTTTTTTACCGACTTCAAAAAAGGAGGAGGGTTTTATTTTTTTAATTTGAAAACGTATACTCCTGATGTCGTCCTCTTGTCACCATGTAATGAATCTGATGATGGGATCCCAGAGAAATCGAGGGCAACCCTCAAATGTTATAAGCACATGCAATGTTTTTCGTGTATTTTATAAAGTTATCCAGGTTGCGTTTGTTAGTCATCATCTCACGATGCTGAGCTGATGATGGAAGGTACAACTTCTTAATGGTTACGAGTTAGGGGATAATTCTGCGGAGACCATCTTGATGTAAGTTCAATAGGTACTGCTTCCAGAATCAGTAATAGATCAGTAATCAAGCCAAACCGACGAAACCGTTCCATTGAGTATTTTGGTTTGATTTTGTTGTTGCCACATTAGTAAGTTTTTATAAATTAATAATAAAATAAATAGTTATCAGAAAATATATAAAAACAGAGATACCTTCACCTTCCTAAGCAGAATTCAGAAAAGTAATAAAATTGTAGTCTTAAAAATATGAAATGTTGTCAATTGCGAGCTAGTTAAAAAGTATATAATAATATCTACCCCTACATATGCTATAAAATTTATTTGCTTTATTGATAAAACTCCAAATTATAAGAAAATTAAATTATAGCGAATGCATAAGCATAGATTTCCTAATAATTTGATAATAACTTTCAAATGGCATCACTTATTCATATACCAAAATTCAAAGACTACAATTGCCCCGGTTGATTTTAAATGTGATATATTAGAAAATTAAATAAGGATGCCCATAACTAAGGTCCTATTGTGTGTATTGGGTAATTGTATGTAAGGGTCCATTTTCGTCCTCACAAGACATTTTTTCGACCTCAGAAGGCCAATCGCAATGTAATCAAAATATTTAACATAATTTATACATTCGGAAATTGGGAATACTATTGGAAGTACCTACTTACGGCCACATTTGATTTCAATCAAACGTCGGTTGGTCAAGATGTGGGATGAAATACATTACAATTTACAAGGTCATGCGTGCCGCGTAAAACGCAGTCTATAGCTGAATGCATACAGTTATTTAAGATCAAGAAGAGCTGAGAGAGAGCAAGAGCCAGATTGGAGATAATATACTTACTATAATATTAATAGTATGAAATTTGGAAGATAAACAGTTGATGGTAATTTTAAAGCCTTGTATACGAAATAGATACACTTCGAATTGAAAATGTAGAAATATTAATTAACTTTGTTCTAATAAAAAACCAACACTTGTATCTGAGACATTAATTTAAACTTCAGAAATTTTCAAAGTAATTTCGTCATGGAATTGAACAGTTTTTTTATTTTCTGGTCTGTTATACTTCCTTAAAACATATTTTCTTCTTATTACAATATGCACATAAAATATAAAGTGTTAATAAAATATAAAGAAAAATATCACTCGCAATTTAATAAAACGGATCAAGATTATTATGTAGCTGAACGCACCGCGTACTGAGCGCTAACGCCATCTATCGAGTAAGTATTCATGAAAATGATGAATGTTCCAAGGCGTAAGGGCTCTTAAACTCTATATAGGTCGAGTTCGGTCGAGTTAGGTTGTGACTTGGTCAAAGAATATATATACTAACGTAAAAAGAAACGACAGGGACACTTGTGTGCAATAACAGAACTCGTGGCTATGTGTGTGTGTCGTGGGGCGAGCGGGGGCGAGCGCGGGACGCGCGAGGTGGGGAAAGTCGAGCCGCGGCTCGACCAGTCAAAGGGTCACGTCACACCGCCGCCGTCTCTGTTCGAATCATAGATATAGTATAGTAGTTATAGATTTGCCACAGAGCGACCAGGCGTAAGAGAAAGACATATAATGACGTCAAACTGTGGGGTTGCCATGGTCGCAAAAAAAAACCCCATAAAAAGTGGTTAGAGAGAAACGTTCCAAGTACTCGAATTCACAACATTTTTTTTTTTTTACTCATTTTCCGATAACATCAAATAAAGGATACTAGGTCGATGCAGAGTCAGCCACCGGCTAAGCTTGCACCATAGATTGGAGCGGTTTTTTTTTTTCGAAATTTTCTCTTCGTCACGACCTAGCTAAATTTAATTTGTGCATTTTAAAACAAAAATTTCTAAAATCGGTTGAGAACTCGCTGAGATCTGCGCATTGTTACAAAGTCCATTCGAGTCGATCCATGGGAGCTCCAAAAAAAATTATGTATTCCCTTTTTTATATTTTTGAAAATATTCCAATTAATGATTAAAAATCTATTTGTTCCTCATTTTAAAAGACCATAGGCGAAAGGTAATTGGTCACAGCGGAGTAAATCATAAAGTCGGACTATTACTAAGGTGGATTTAGTATGAGAATTGTAGCGCTGTTCTTTTATAGGCTACGACTGTCAATTTTCCACAATGTGTCGTCATTTGAGTGCTGATTGATTTGAGTCTTAGACGACGCTGCTTTCACCTCTATCTTTAGTATTTTCAAAACTAGTCTGTATAATCAAATAAAAATAATATACTTGGGTCCTCTGATAATAAAAATAATGAAATTAGTTTAAACTTTAAATAATATGTATTTACAACACTTGTTTCTAAACAAAATTTTTGATTTGCTCTTGAATACTGTAGAATTTTTCTGGCCAGTACTAAAAAAATAGGGTGAAACTTCTTCTTTCTTCTTTTTCTTCTATTCTACTCAGGATACTTTTAATCCATCGTGACAATCCACGTTCATGGACGCACCGCCTTATTGGGACATTCTGTAACAAAGCAAAATTAAATGGTAAAATTGTAAACAACAATATAGTTAAGTAGATAGGATATCACCAATACTAGTTGCGAGTATCTTATTTTTCTCAGGCCTTACACGGTTCTTTTTCTGTCGGAATCGGAGAATTGAAAATATCAATTTGCTATAGATTCCCCAAATATGGGGGTAATTTTTATTTTATATCTAGGCATCCCCAAATTGGATTATAAACCGACTGATTTATTTAGACGTCTATGTTAGCTGGCTTCTATCGTAGATTTATGCTACGCATTTTGACCGATTTGCAATATTTACATGTCAAAATGCTCCGAGTTATTTTGAAAATAATTTACAGATTTTTCCTATTTTATCAAGTTTTTTCATGATATAACTAATGATTTAACTTTGTAACTTGATTCTTGTGAGATTTGAGAAAGAAATAGGTGATCAAAACACAAAAAACTTGTACTTACGCATAAAATGTAAAATCCGCTTATTTTCGCTAACTGTTGCTTTTCTAATCAAACACTGAACACCCCACTATTTTTGAGGCTACACACAAACACTCCACATCCGTTAATATGTCAATTATCACCAGATAATAATTATATAATGCACAAAATCTTCTATTTCTATAGCACTTTTGATACTACCTGATTGTTTTGCTACTTTTGCTTATAATTTGAATTGTGCCAATAACCCGACCATGAAAAAATGCTCGGTCGCTGATAAAGACAAAACATGGCACTCTTTTCTATTTCTTCTTTTAGGAATCGCAATAAGGCTATCTTTATCTATCAAAGCGTGTCAGACCCTTGGTTCGAATCAATTCACATTGTTCGCTCGCGCCGCGTCGTATGGGCTTTCATACTTTTCGATGTAAAGGCACCTTTACCTTTTGCTTCCCATTAGATTTTTTTAAAAACTGTTGGTACGATTTCGAATCTACGCCGTAATTAAAGATAATAATAAAATGTTAAAAGTAAGTCGCAAAAACTGAAAATATATAAAAGTATATAACATATGTCAAGACTATTATACTAAATAAATAAATAAATAAATATCAGACAGCCTCCCACAAATCAACCTAGTCCCAAATTAAGCTCAAGAAGGCTTGTGTTATGGGTACTAGGCGACGATATACATACTTATACAGATAAATAAATACTTAAATACATAGAACATCCATGACCCAGGCACAAATATTCGTGTTCATCACACAAATATTTGCCCTTGCCGGGATTCGAACCCGGGACCGTCGGCTCAGTAGGCCGTTGCTTAACCAGTGCGCCAACCGCGTCGTCGAAATATTTATATATTTTAAACCTTAAATAAATAAAAATATTTCATTAAGTAATAATTATTATTTCATTGTGCCGCGGTAGCTAAACCGCCAACCCTACGCGTAGACGCGGCACTACAAGGTCACTGACGCACGAGGTACACCGATAGGCCCTTGTCGCCCCTGACTTGGTTGTGATCAGATTTTTCTCGTTGCCTTATTATGATTTATGACGGAAACAATAAGCTTTAGTCTCATATTGATAGTTCAAAGTCTACTGACAACGGAGCTTTATTCGTAAGCCTGCACTGTGGGTCTCTTCTCCTACCCATCCTACCCTGGTTATTTATAAATTTATTAACGTGTTTATGTATTTATACCTAATAGGTTTCATATTTAACTAGATTATAAGAAAATTACTACCTACAGGTACCTAACAATCCGATATACCTAGATATTTTATCTATACCCATAGGTAGGTATAATTATAATTATACAATATTGTTATATTTAAATCTTGGTAAACAATATAGACTAATAATATAGGTAAAAGGACCTTATTCAGATAGGTAAAAAGATCTTATCCACCGCCGTCACTACCATGAAATTACTTGGTAGTGACGGCGGGGGATTACCTATACCTAGACTTCAGCAGAGCTATAAGACCGCCTATTTTGTCTGCCGTTGTTTGATTTAAGATTTCTCGTGTTGTTTTTTCTTGTTGGTGTGCAATTAAAGTACCTATTGTTGTATTGTATAATTGAATTAATTGGGTACCTACTTGACTGACAGATCAAATCAGCTCCTTTTCTAGGGTTCTGTATATAGGTATTTAGTTTCGCCATGTCCGTCTGTCTGGGTCTGCTCGTCTGTCCGCAGCTTATTAGCTTAGAGACTGTTCGTACTAGAAAGCTACAAAATTTGGCAATTGGCATGGATATATTATAGTCACGCTGACAAAGCGGTAGAATAACATCTTGGAAAATATTTATTTTGTATACTTCGGCTAGGTACACGTAAAGTTCTGTTCTCGGTCTATGTCATAGTGTGGTAAATTGATGAATAGGTATATTTCAAATTCAAAATCAAGTAAATTTTGTGCAAACAATTTTTCAATTGAGATAGCTTGCCTTCTAGTTCTATGATGTCAACTGAGGAGACGATGAGTAGGTACTAGAGACGGGGGCTCGGGGGACAGGGCCCCCCAGCACAAAAATGCAACGACGAACGGAAGCAATAGGTACAGCTTAGCTTTGAATTCTATGAAGTGTACTGAGAAGACGATGAGTATAAGTGATGGGGGCTCAGGGGGCGGAGGTCCCTGCATAATAAGAAACAACAATGACAAACGGAAACAAGACAGCTTAAAAGTACCTACTGTAAAGTATGATAAAGGGTACGTAAAAATTAAATGTTTTTTAAATTGAATGACGAACGTGAATGCATTGCATTCGCTCCTAGCGAAGGGTCCTTGAGCTCTGGCGAGTCGCGACACTTTGTGCAACAATCACGCTCCGGCTTCAATCAAATTAATTGCACGCTCTATTTGCACAAAAAAGCAATTTTTCTCGACATTTTGACACTCAAAAGGTTAGGGTAAATGTTCAACCTTATATTTGAACAAGTAGGTATCAGTTTTTGACCAGCTATAGAGTAGGAAATACCTATTATATAAACAAAATAATATTCTATAGATAGGTTTCTTGTACGATTTTGGTATTTTACTATCTTTATATTTTTGTAGTCCGGACTTCTCTAAATCTTAAATCTTGATTTAAGGTTAACAAATAAATAAATAATAAATAAATATCAGACAACCTCACACAAATCAACCTAGTCCCAAATTAAGCTCAAGAAGGCTTGTGTTATGGGTACTAGGCGACGATATACATACTTATATAGATAAATAAATACTTAAATACATAGAATATCCATGACCCAGGCACAAATATTCGTGTTCATCACACAAATATTTGCCCTTGCCGGGATTCGAACCCGGGACCGTCGGCTCAGTAGGCAGTTGCTTAACCACTGCGCCAACCGCGTCGTCAAAACGCGATAACAAAAAGATACTTGATCGTAGAAACGATAAAAACCTTTGTTTGGGGCACATTTGATAAAACTGAATACTTTTTGGATTCATAATTATACATTTAGGTAGTAGCTAAGAACTCCCTCGATCAAGTCACTTTAAAAAAAGTTATTACCTACTTATTTTATAAACTGTTTACTCACGTCGTAGAAGTAGAATTTTTATTATTTATTTATTATCGTATACAGATATAAAAACTTATAGAAGTCGAAGTGTGAAGTTGTGTTGAGTGCTCGGTTGGCTGCTATCGCGACTGATCGGCTCTCCTGATAATGAATCGCGAACCGATTCGAATCATGTCAAAAGATTTTCGACATCTATATGTAAGTAAACCTATTTCGTATGTATTTTAACATGTCTGAGACTCACGGTAGTTTTCTATCTTGCCTTCTAGCAAAACACTTGATCAGAATCAGAACATCCGTTCTGAAGATACGATAAAGTGCGATGACACAGACAAAATTACACATGTTACCTACAAGCTAAATTAATATTACTCTCTTTTTGCCGACTGTGAAAACCCAACTCGAAAGATAAGTCGTAACAGAACAAAATTTTTATTAAAAACAGCAAACATACTTGCAACAAAAAGCCTGTGTGCGACAGTGGTGAAAAAGTAGCAATTAGCCGCAGGTATAAAAGTATTCTTGCTCTGAGCAATTAGCCGAGCGGAGTAATTTGCTCAATCCACGGGATGCTCAAGGTGCGCCGCATAAGGGCGGTTCCACAACGACCAACTTTGGCAACATTAAAAGGCACACCGTTTATTAAGTACCTAGAGTTTGGCAGGGCTGAGGGCTGGAAGAGGTCAGTTCAGTAAACTCGTAAACCAAATATTTATATTGCAGCGAATATTTTAATGATTAATTGATGTGAGTGGGATTCGAGCCCGCATGGTCCAACAGCACTCCAGGCCAACAACGCCGGCGCTTTGTCGATTAAGTTACGGAACGGGGGCCTATGCCCGAGTAATTGAATTTGACAATTCTTCGATCCGATGTAAACATTTTTAGCCTGGCTAGTGAAATTCGCAAAACTATACGACATAATAATTTTCAGATTAGACTAGCATTTTTATATTTGAAGAAAGCTGCTGCTCAATTCAAATTTGGAATACCTAGCTAATAGGCTGTCAGAATTTTGCATTGTGAAGTACATAGTTAAGTATTCAAAAACAGGGATCAAAATATGCGGCTGGTCATGTTTCTTGTCAAAAGGCATTAGCGAGATTATACTTATAACAGTTGCTTCTTGATTAGGTAAAGTATAGAAGTCTTAACGAGCTCAACAGTAATGCCTCAGTCCTATTAGCAAGTATCACTTACGGCACTGTGCCATTGTTTGATTACGGTAGTTGATATTGATTAAAATGTAGGTACATGATTTTAGCGTAGAACTATGATTTCGTAAAAAAATATATAGTTCTCTTTTTGTGCGGTGTGCACTCAGCTTTACCGCATCCCCCTTAATTGCAGTCGCAACTAATGTGCCTCATTTCGCTAAGACGACTTTTGTTTGCCTACTCTGAAATACGCAGACATCTTAGGGAAGCCAATCTAATGTTGTGTGACATTACGCTTACCTATTATTTAGGTAAGTAGGTAGTGGCGTTGCGTCAAACATGTTCTTGATAAAGTCGGAAGAGATTCGTTTTTTTCTCCAGGAATAGTGTGATAAGGTTAGGTAACCAAATTCGTATTTTACCATAGTTCGTATTTAGGTAATAGGCATGCTAGTCGGACCCGTGCTAGTGTGGACTCATAGTTAAGCATATCGAAGTATAAATAGTATCCATGATTACATATTCGAAAGAGGACATTTTCGAATTTTCATTGTGGATTTATAAAATTTATACGGAATGACTTTAATAAAAAAGTAACCGAAATATCACCAGGCGATCACTTCCAGGGCGATTAGTCACCAAACTGATTGGTATTTAGACAGTTAATCAAGAGACTCATAACCACTCAATTGTTTCGAATTTTGAGTTGGACTCTATTTATATAAAAAAATTAGAGCGGTGACAGGTAGCCGTAGTTACCAAAAGCAATCTAGTGGATAAAAGGAAATGACATAGATATATGACTGTGTATAGGTACCTATCTTTTTTAACCTCAATAGGATTCTTCGTCTTACTGGGCACACCCACCTGTCCCACCTATAATTTATGTAAATCAATGCATTTCTTCCTCTCTTCGAAATCCAATTGCACCGATCGAGCGCGAATATGAAAGTTAGATTCAATAAAAGTCCCTCGTAGTCATTAGTCAAAGGGAAAACTTTTCCTATTGAATGGGCCGCGTAAACTTCGGTTGGGATGGACTCATTATATTCACAGAACTTGCTAACAAACCGAAGATTTCTTATATTCCGTGTCCGGACGACTAACGAATCAACTTTTTAAAAGATTCGTTCGAAGAGCGAGAATCGAGAATGCAGATTTTATGTAGCGAAGGAAACTTTCACATGGAGATATATGCCTGTGTCCTTACATAAGCAGAGATAAGCTTAAATTTAGGCCCCTCTCTCCCACTGGGCACGTGTCCTGGGCCGCCAGTCTCACGAGGGCCCGCGATCTCACGTAGGGGATCCCAACAATTCAAGAAAAAATAGGTGACGTTTTTTGAGGCCCTAATTATGGAGTACCCACAGGGCCCCGGCATGCTTAAATTGAGACGGAACGTCCATAGAGCACCTCGGTGTTCAAAGGACAGTGGTAACAGGTCACTCAGAACTAGGGCGGGGTTTCCCCGGATTTGTCCTCGTTTAAAGGCTGTCCGGGGGGTTTTCAAAAAGTGGCCACCTTTTATGTGAATGAAAACTAAAGCGATTGATTTTTAATTTAATGATATTATTTTCGGACACTTCTGGGGAAAAATGCGATTTACGCCGAATGTCCGGGTTTTTCAAAGTTTTGTTCGGACTTTGAGATAGCAGCCCTACTCAGAACTCTACAAAGTACAGAGGAAGAAGCTTAAATTCCTAAGAGGCGCTTAGATAAATGTTCATAGGTATAGGTAGGTCAAGCTCGAAGTACTTAGACGTTAAATGAACATATCTTACATGTGTGTGTGCGTGTGTGTATAAATAAAGAAAATATCGCATACAATGAAGAAAATTCCGTACCATCGTAAAACCCTATTGGAACACCAAGACACCTGTTCACCGAATTTTCACGTCGCCGATTTTCTTCCTGAGAAGTCACATAGTACCATAAATATAATTTATCATAAATTCTTGAAAATATCATGACGGTTAGATTAGGTTTCTCTTATAACAATCCTAAATAATTACGGTCAGACAA
Source organism: Apotomis betuletana (assembly GCA_932273695.1). NCBI lineage: Eukaryota > Metazoa > Arthropoda > Insecta > Lepidoptera > Tortricidae > Apotomis > Apotomis betuletana. The sequence goes on along the minus strand of OW026307.1, from coordinate 11,651,011 downwards.
AATGCTTTCTACGAAAAGACACTTCGGCGAAATGGGACATTCGACGAAAACACCGTCCCTTTCACTGAAACTCAAGCGATAAGGGCTTGTGCACAAATCACGTGAGGTTTTTTCGGCTACTTGTTGACCCCCCTGGTGATATTTGGTGAGGTTCTTTGCTAACCCCCCCTCCCCCTCACTACCTCACGTGTATTTTTTTTCCCGCCAAAATTTCGTAAAATGGACTCGTTACCTATTTTGAAGTATTTAACAAGTGAAGACTTATTTTTAACAAAACCGAGAATTGAATATCGATTTTTCTTAGTTCGTTCACTGTAGAAAAATACACGTGAGGCCTCCTTAATAATAATATAATATAATAATAATAATTTCTTTGTTTCGGACAAGCAAGGTATCCATAGAGTGTTAGTAAAACAACTTAACCTTTTGACCGCCACAGTCGGCTGTGGCCGTCAACAAAAAATCGTGCCCCTGACGCCACGTCGGCCACAGCCGTCCAAATTTCAATGATCAAAAACTTTGTAATTCTAACCGCTACAAGTATTTTTCAATCCCTGTTGATTTTTGGGCACATCTTTTTTTTTTTACTCTGGCGTCAGTGGCACGGTAAATTGCTAGACCGCTTGGCGGTCAATAGGTTAAACCTCCCTCCCCCAACGTGATATGTATATCGTGATTTTTTCGTGACCCCCCCCCGCCCCCCTATCTTCACGTGATTTGTGCACAAGCCCTAAGTCACGTTATGTGACACGGTTCTATGCGAATCAATATCCCTACGTTCCATTTCTTTAACGTTATAGGGTGGAATTCCTTCTCGTGTATGCAAAAGGGGCTAAGTAGTCTTGAGATTGACCCCCTTTGATAAAGAGGGAAATGGGAACTTATCAAGCGTCAGGTCTTTGTTAGGACCCTTATTATAAATTCAATGGATTCGGCTCTACTTATATCAAGGGGGAGAGTAAAAAACAACACCTGTAAGTAAATCGGCATATTTCGAATTCGCGCCGTAATTTGATTACGGTAAGTCATGACTACCTACGATAAAAAAAGTGAAACTACATTTTCACGCGTCTGCGGTCAGAATCAAACTCCAATGACCAAACACTATCAAATCAAATTGATGACATTACTTTTATGGTAAAGGGTGTATTATAAAGTTAAAGAATATTTTTAGAAGACGAAGAACTTCTTATAGATACTTATTGTTACCTTTCCATCACGTCACGGCCCGCCATTTATAGCAATGTGTAAATGCAGCGGTGAATGGAGCATTTTCAGCGCTCCGTAGGAATGCTGAACTCTACCAGTATTTTCTGACTCTTAGAGCACTCTAAACGTTTTTAGATTTAGTGCCTGGATATTTCAATCCCAATATAGGGTCCATTGACATCTCCGAAAAAAAGTTGTTTATACGCCTATTAAACTTATGAAATCCCTTTATGATTTTAAAAGATTAGTGACGTAAGTAGGTACCTGACTTTTCAGAGCACCTTCGCGTGGTAAACTTTTGGAGACCCGTCGTCATAATATCACGTCATCAGGAAATTATATCTCTGACGCCAACGTCATTACATGACAAAATGTCAATGATCAAAACTTACTAATTCTAACAGCTACACGTATTTTTCCATCCCAGTTGATTTTGGCGCACTTCTTTGTTTGCTGTGGCGTCAGAGGCACGGTATTTTTTTTTTTCAAAACAAGGAACTTATGATCTAGTACATATATACGGCGAGCGAAAACCGCGCACGGTTTATATTATTGCTTCACCGCTAGGCGTTAAAAATGATAAAACTTACCATGTCACGAAGTTAAAATAGGTTCATATAAATAAAGAAATAAACAACGTAAGTATACAAATTAATTACTTTATTCCAATAATTCTACATACACAATAATAATTTCTTGCCTATAAATAAGTTTACGATGTCACTGTTAAACATTAATGTCAGTAGGTACACTGCATAGCTTTGTTCTCAGACCAGTTGTTCTCAAAAGAGTTGTTTCAAGCGCGCAGCGCGTTCCTTGTGGAACTGTCATCAGCCTCTCCATCCCGTGAATGATGGTGACCTGGAAAACAGCCTAGAATTAAAGATCAATAATTTACAGGTCACTCACACTCGCATTTTATCAAAACTTGACGGATGCTTGTCACTTATTAACGCGTAATAAAAGCAAACATCATAGGCCCGCAGAGATCTATCAAGTTTAAGACTGGAGAGCACTTTTTACAAACCCGCACAGGCAACGGTTTACTTTTTGGATTACGCATAGGGATACGGTATGATATCGCTATTTATAGTTTTTAGTTGTTCATCTTAGCTAAGTCATTTAGAGAGCAAAGAAAGGGATTGTATCTCAACAACAGTCTTACTACTTATTCTTGGCTGCTGTGTTTGGTTACCCAATGGTGATAAAAACATGACTGAATGACGGTAGTTTTAAATTCTCTCTTGCACGCCTGGCAGTGGAGTTGTTTAGTACGTGTACGCGTAGGAGGGCGTAGGTATTTCTTTGTTTAACTGGCGTTTTATGTCTAACAAAAATACCCCAGTGCCTGAAGACGAAAGTCTTCGAACAGTGCGTGTCGCCAGTGATGATTTACGGAACTGAGACATGGTCGTTCATAATGGGACTCATAAGGCGGCTAAGGGTCACGCAACGTGCAATGGAAAGGGCTATGCTCGGAGTTTCTTTGCGCGATGGAATCAGAAATGAGGATATCCGCAGAAGAACCAAGGTAACCGACATAGGTCACAGGATTGCACCGATGAAGTGGCAATGGGCAGGCCATGTAGCCCGGAGAATGGACGGCCGTTGGTGCAGCAAAGTCTGGAGTGGCGACCACGTATAGGAAAGCGCACCATGGGTCAGCCCCCGACTAGATGGACGGATGACCTCGTGAGGGTAGCGAGGAATCAATGGATGCGGTCTGCACGGGATCGCTCTTTGTGGCGAGTCATGGGGGAGGCTTATATTCAGCAGTGGACGTCTTCAGCTGATAGATAGATTACGTGTAACGTTTGGCAGTAACTCACGTATTGAAACTGGGTGCGGCCTGAGCTGGTTGCGCCGTCTGCTGCGCTAGATTACCGAACGTTAGCGTGTTCTGCGTCGCTAGGTTCTCGAACGTAGCGTTTGATTGCGTCGGGGAGCCGAATCCTGCAACAATAATGAAATAATTAATTTATTCTGCAAGTAGGCCACAAAGGCACTTTTACATGTCTGAGTCTACCGGCATTTCACAAGAGGAGACCACTGTTGTGAAGAAAGCCGAAAATTTTTTATGTGATTAATGCTTTGAAGTTTATCCAATAGTTTTTCCGGGCGCTTGTTGAAACCGCCGAATGAGGCCGGGGCAGAGATGTGCCGTTCTCGACAACGTTTCCCTCTTTGTATGGGGAAACAACATTCTCGAGAACAGTTTCCATACAAATTGGGAAACATTCTCAAGAACGGCACATCTCTAGGCCAGGGTGCCGGAATTCGCGCTGGTTGCGTCGGAACAAACCCGCTACATCAAATGACCCATTCAACCATCTTGGTTAAGCAGGGGAAACTTATATAGGTAGTCTTACCTGCTCACAGTTCTTGATGTCCTATAAGTTATACCCTTTCTTTATCTTTTCTACTTTATTGAAATTTTTACCCTTTCTGGGGCTTAACTACAATATTTACAGAATAATTATTGCTACGAGCAAACGGATCGCCTGATGGAAAGCGATTACTGTCTTCCATAGACAGTTAGACACCTGCAATACCAGAGGAATCACAAGTGCGTTGCCGGCCGGCCTTTTTCTTCTGTTATCTTTCTTTCCAGAACCCTCCTAAGCTAAATGTAAATACCCATAAATTTCAAAAATTTCCCTACAAGCTCACGAGATCCCGCTAAATGACCGGCCCGTTGGGTAGACAAAATATGAAACAATTATTATACTATGTTATATTAGACAGTTAAAATAGGCACGTTGCATGTCAACTTGTGGAACTTGTGGAATATGCCCAGCGCAACTAACTAACTAGCCATAATAACTATGACTATGTTATATTAGACAGTTAAAATAGGCACGTTGCATGTCAACTTCTGGAACTTGTGGAATATGCCCAGCGCAACTAACTAACTAGCCATAATAACTATGACTATGTTATATTAGACAGTTAAAATAGGCACGTTGCATGTCAACTTGTGGAACTTGTGGAATATGCCGCAACTAACTAACTAGCCATAATAATTAATGTTTAACTAAGAACAATTTTTAATTTTAAGTTATTATTAATATTGTTTCAATCATAACGTGCATGCTTGTTTTGGATGTAGTTTTTCTATAAAGTTCGTTTTTTGTCAAAAAAGAATAAAAAAAACGACAAAACCACAAACTTACCTTACTTATTTCTTATATTAAACCATTGATACAAAGATCAAAGAGATCGCTCTTTAGCGATAAGACCGACTGTTGTTTACCTCTAATTGTAATTTCTTACTTTGTATTTCTCCTGTAGGTATGTTGTATGTAAGAGTCATCATCTCAGCCATAGGACGTCCACTGCTGAACATAGGCCTCCCCTTTGGACTTCCATATATACCGGTTGGAAGCGACCTGCATCCAGCGCCTTCCGGCGACCTTTATAAGGTCATCTGTCCATCTTGTAGGTGGACGTCCTACGCTGCGCTTGCTGGTCCGAGGTCTCCAGTCGAGCACCTTACGGCCCCATCGGCCATCTGTATGTAAGAGTACTTGTATCGTATTGTATTGTACTTACCAGGAGAAGCAGCGTTGCCTCCGAACACGGCGCCGGGCGAAGTGTTCCCGAAGGCCGAGCCGCCGAATGTAGCCGAGCTGCCGAATGTAGCCGAGCTGCCGAAACCGCCCGGACTCTTGTTGAAGCCGCCGAACGCCGCCGGGCCACCGAAACCGGAGCTAGTTGGCGAGCCGAAACTGAAAACGAGATCAAATTTTCATATTTATTTCATATTTATTCACTTGTAAAGCCATGTACATTTTGGTTAAGGTGTTACAGTATAAGTCAGAACATGACACCCTGTAAGGGCACACAATAACTTAATACTAACATGCATAATTTAACTTAATATAATTCAATTTAATAAAAATAGATTAAAAAGATTAGATATTATTTATATATAATTTAGTGAACGTACTTCTTGCTCGTTGTACATCATACGATTTCGAAGAAAATACATAGACATCTTTCAAATTCATGGAATGACAATGACTAAACCAAAATTACCTAGTGCAATACGATACGATACAATAACCATCTGTATATAACAGTGACGAAATCTGGCAGTTTCTGCTTCGCATAGCCTTAGGGCTTGTGCACAAATCACGTGAGGTTCGGTAGAGGGGAAGGGGGGTCTCGAAAAAATCGCGATATATCACGTTGGGGGAGGGAGAGGTATAAGGAAACCTCAAAAAGTAGGCGAAAAAACCTCGCGTGATTTGTGCACAAGCCCTTATCAGACAGTATAATAATGCCATGTTACAATTGGATGATGTTGGATAACTTTGGAGATAGCTGTGATAACAATGATGATCATGTTGATGATGCATTTTTATCCCATTGCTCCAACATCATTCATCTCTGTTTGGCCTGACTGACTGCATGGACTACACCTATACCTAGACGCCTAATGACACGTAATTTGTATAAAGAATATTCCACATTCCGTTACTATCGAAACAATCGATACCTACGATAACTGACAAAACATCGATTCGAAGCAGGCTTGGTGCAAGTTTGTTAGGAGGAGTTTGTTAATCTATATGCTAGTTAATTTCTACTGACTTTTGTTCTAGGCTATCAAATTACAATAAATTAGTATAATTATCTTCACTTACCCAGAAGGCTGGCCGAAAACCGCTTTAGAACCAAAACCGCTGCCGAACCCTCCTGTAAAAATACATTAAATGATGTTCATGTCTAACAAAAACTGGTATACTACGAAGCTTTTGCCGTCAGCACATTCGAATATTGAAAACGATGCTGGTGTTTTTTTTTTAGGAATGATTTGTTTTTGTAAATGGCTAGTGTGCAAAAAATGAGAACACATATTTATAAACTTACTAACGACCACCCGCCCCGGCTTCGCACGGGTGCAATGCTGATACTAAATATACTATGCATGTATTATACATAAAAACCTTCCTCTTGAATCACTTTATCTATTTAAAAAACCGCATCAAAGTCCGTTGCGTAGTTTTAAAGATCTAAGCATACATAGGGACAGACAGACACAAGATACAGGCTCAGCCTAGTTTGGGGCCCGCTGGATATCTCATGATTTATTATGTCCTAAGTTTCAATAAATATATTTCATTTTATTTCATTTCATTTCAGACAACAGGAAGCGACTTTGTTTTGTATTATGTAGTGATGAAACAAGTAATGCCTATTTTTTTCATATGGGTACACACTAATATTTCTTATATTAAACCATTGATTCAAACATTAAAATTCTAAGAAAAAATAATTGCGTAACCCGGTGGAAGAGACCAGGAATCGAACCCGGTACCTCTGGATCTGAGAACATATTTACCAGTTGAAGGGGCGGGCGAGCCGAAAGCTCCACCAGGTGGCGCCGGTGCGCTGAAACTGCCCGTTCCAAACACAGTGGAAGACTGCGTTGTCGCTTGTTGTCCTAGAAAAAAAAAGTGATATTTCGGTTTCACAAGTACTTTGAATTTGAATTGGAATTTGTACTTGGGTCAATCAACTTTTTGCCTTGTTGTCATGGTGATGTCCCCTGGGTTACTCTTTAAAACTACGTTTTTCGGCGGCAATATTTAACAAAAATTGCAGCAGCTATAAGCCCATTCTTATTTAGAATATCGCTTGAAAATGCTAATATTATAAATTATCAACACTTTCCTAAGAAGTTTAATCACCATTGACTCCTGGGCGACGGGACAGAATAACAACAAGAAAAAGTTGATCCACCCACTTGTTAAACACATTTATGACAGCTGGGAGGAATCTTGCGATGTAATTGGGATCTTCTGTGACCTTTCTAAGGCATTGGACTGCGTCATCATGGAACACTCGTTTGGAAATTAGAACATTATGGTCTGTTTTTAAATGCTTTAAGACTTACGTCTTCATATCTCAGTGATAGAACGCAAACAGTGGATGTAAATGACTACCGCGGAACTTACTTACAATGGTGCTGGTTTTTATTATTTTCCGCTTGCCTCCTTTGAGACTCAAGCTGCATAACATATTTATGACTGTGTATGTGTGTATTGGAGTTATAATTAAGAATTGAAGATTTATTTAATGATTTTAAACAAACAACAACATACCGAATCCACCTGAGGATCCAAATCCACTGCTGCTGTTGTTATTACTTCCCCAGAAGTTATTGGCCTGCGACGTTTGTTGTCCGAAACCTCCGCCCCCTCCTCCGAAAATGGCATCGGCTGTGGGGTTCGATTGTCCGAATGTCGTTTTACCGCCGAATACGTTGGTGTTGCCTCCAAAACCTGATGATCCGGTTGACCTACAACGATATACTGGATGTTTAACTTAAATAAAACCCCAAATATGTAAACGCATTCTCTATCAACAGAGAGAGCAAGCGATTAAACCGGCCCAGCTAAAACGACAGCCAGCTAAACACGAGCCACCGCCGCCATTACCACTGTGTTGCCTCCAAAACCTGATGATCCGGTTGACCTACAACGATATACTGGATGTTTAACTTAAATACAACCCCAAATATGTAAACGCATTCTCTATCAAGAGAGAGAGCAAGCGATTAAACCGGCCCAGCTAAACACGAGCCACCGCCGCCATTACCACCGCCGAGTTATGCACAAAAACTACAAGAAACTGTAAACGATCACACACAAACAAGCATCACAAAAACAACAAATAACAATGATGAACACCAAACAATTAATATAAACATATCAGCCAATCCGACCCTCGATACGAATGCTGCGAATGAATTACCCGCCGAAGTAGCTGATAGTGACTGGGAGAAAGTGGTCAATCGCAATCAGCGTCGTCGAAGGTACCAGCCCGCACCTGTGTCAATAAAAGGGTCCGATATAAATACCCAGATTAGTGGGGTTGAAGTTATCAAGTACGTGCACGGGTGCTTTTTAGGGTTCCGTACCCAAAGGGTAAAAACGGGACCCTATTACTGAGACTTCGCCGTCCGTCCGTCCGTCCGTCCGTCCATCCGTCCGTCCGTCCGTCCGTCCGTCCGTCCGTCTGTCACCAGGCTGTATCTCAACAATGGTGATGGCTAGACAGTTGAAATTTTCACAGATGATGTATTTCTATTGCCGCTATAACAACAAATACTAAAAATAAAATAAAATAAATTTTTAAGGGGGGCTCCCATACAACAAACTTGTTATAGATTATATATATGTATAGGTACGGAACCCTTCATGCGCGAGTCGGGCTCGCACTTGCCCAATTTTTCAAAAATGATTCGACACCGGAAAGTAGATATAATTCAACATCTGAAAAGCGTACGCGACGATTTCGAGTACACCGCTGAACTGATCCCATCAAAACGTGACACATATAAGTCTTTTAAAATAGGTATACCAAGCAATATCTATAACAATTTCCTTGTTGCAACTGCCTGCCTATAAATACTTGTATGCCGAATGGCGGCCCTTTCTCATGCCGAGGGGGACAAAGTCCCCCAAATCTGAATCGAAACACGCCCCCAAAGAAAAACCTGAACAACCAAACCTACGAAAAAGCCCGTCAAGTCAGCATACTTCATCAGAATATAAATAGGCTCACCAACAAGACTTTTAAAATTGAATCGGAACTCCAACTGCGTGATTCAGTGGATGTTGTATGCCTAACGGAGCATTGGCTAAAGGTAAACCAGATAACATCTGTAAACATAATGAACTACCAACTGCGTGCATATAGCTGCCGATCGACAAAGACGGGAGGAGGAAGCTGCATCTACGTGAAATCCAGTATCCCGTGCTTCGAGCGCAAGGAAATAACGGCTCTGAAAGTAGAATCTGAGTTTGAGGTCTGCGCAGTCGAGTGCATAGGATTGGACTTAATAATGGTGTGTATGTATAGACCACCGAGTGGTGATGTAACGTTATATTTATCCATGTTAAATAAATTACTTTCCTTAAGGAGTGTTCATAATTATAATGTAAAATTGAATTATAATGTAAAATTGTTTATAATATAATATGAATGACGTGTAATGAATTTTTATCTTTACCAAATAAAAATATGAATATGAATAAAAATATCAATATCAACTGATTGAACTTTTACTTTGTCACGCTCTTGCTCACGAGTAATGACTGGGCTTTGTACGAGAGTAATTAATTTCTTTTAAAGGTTTGCTTAGTTAAATACACAAAATTTCAACGCATCAGTAATTGTTGGAAATTCCAGTCGTAGTATAGAACTAATAATGATAATCACTGCTGTATAAGTCGTGTTCGTTTGACGTATTTGTATAAAATTATAAATTAATAAAAAAACGAATTATAACTTACCCTCCTCCGAATATGCTTCCACCGCTTTGATTTGCGCCAGTAGTTGAAATGTTAACCGAGGAAAATAATGAATCTCCACTGCCAAATAAGGAACCACTTTGCGCCGTAGTCGCCGGAGTACCGAACACACTCTGAGCAGGGCTTCCAAATACAGACTGAGCCGTTGTTGCTGGTGTCCCAAAAACAGACGATTGAGTGGTCTGAGTCGGCGTTCCGAATACAGAAGCTTGAGTGGATTGAGTGGGTGTACCAAATACAGAGACTTGGGTTTGCGGCGAACCAAAGACCGACGCAGGCGATGATGGCGTTCCAAATACAGACGCTTGACTAGTCTGACCAAAAACTGAAGAAGGTGACGCTGGGCTCCCAAATACAGAAGCTTGAGTCGTCTGAGGACTACCGAATACTGAAGACTGTGTTGTTGGTGCTCCGAAGACAGATTGCGTTGTTGTTGTGCTTCCAAATACAGAGGGTTGTGATGTAGCAGTCCCAAATACTGACGACTGACTCGTTGCAGGACTGCCAAATACGGATTGTGTTGTAGCCGGGGATCCAAATACCGAGGCTTGTGTTGTAGCCGGACTTCCGAACACAGACGTTTGATTTGCGTTTCCGAATACAGAAGATTGGTTAGTTGTGGGAGTTCCAAAGACTGAGGTTTGGGTAGTTGTGGGAGTTCCGAAGACTGTGGCTTGCGTAGTCGCGGTACTTCCAAATGCAGGCGCTGAGGTTGTTTCTGGACTACCAAATGCCGATGGTTTAGACGCTGCGGTTCCAAAGACAGATGAAGGTGTGGTTGCCGTGCTTCCGAAAGCAGATGCTTGGGTAGTCGTAGCGCTACCAAATACAGACGATGGTGCTGTTGTAGTGCTTTCAAATGCAGGTGCTTGAGTTGTAGCAGGAGTACCAAAGGCAGATGTCGGTGGCGATGCAGTGCTTCCAAATATAGAAGATTGAGTAGTAGTAGTGCCTCCGAATATAGATGCCTGAGTTGTGGTAGTCCCTGCTGCAGTCGCTTGAGTTGTCGACGGACTTCCAAAGACAGAGGCAGGTGTTGTTGCAGTTGTAGAAGTTGGAGTTGTAGGCTTTGCAGTTGTAGCTGTGCTTCCAAATACTGACGCCGATGTTGATGTAGCAGCGGCCCCAAATACAGAAGTTGTTGTTGTAGGGGTGCCGCCAAACACTGAGGGTTGGGTTGTTGAAGTCACAGAGCCAAATATTGAAGATGTAGTGCTAGCAGGAGTGCTAAACACCGATTGTGCAGTAGTGGTAGTTGCACCAAAGACGCTTTGAGCTGGAGTAGTGGCTTGTGTGTTTGCAGTAGAAGTAGATGTTAATAAAGGTAGACTAGTTGTACCGAAGACACTGGAAGGTTTGGATTCAGTACTTTCAGATGCAGATGTTGTAGTGGCAATAGTAGAAGCGGCAGAACTGAAAACTGATTTCGCTGTCGATCCAAACACAGAAGATGGAGTTGACGCTGCCAAAGTCGTGTTATCGGCTAGTTTCACCGCACTGACAGGAGTAGTCGCAGCGACAAAACTTTGCGTTGTTGTAGCCGTTCCAAATACTGAAGTTGTTGATGTTCCAAACACACTCGAAGGCGTAGAGGAAGTTGCAGAGAATATTGAACCAGATTGGGATTTAGGTGCGTTGGCTGATCCAAATACAGACGAGGCCTCCGTTTTAGATGTAGCTGCACCAAATATGGAAGTGCTCGAAGAATCTGGTTTTGAAACAGATATAGATTGAAAAGATTCCGTAGGAGTTGCAGCTGTTGATCCAAATATTGATTTTGGTTTGGGCACTGCAAAAGAAATTAAAATTTAGTGGTTAGAATAAATTTCTATGTAATTTTAATAACAATGTGAATGATGGCGATTGATTACGTTTACCTGTTATAGTAGCATTGGCAGTCGCAAATATTGATGCCGACGATGCAGGAGCGGCTGACTTTTGTGTTACTTTAGGGACTTCTGTTTCAAGTTTTGCCTTGGTTTCCACTGACTTCTGCGCATCTGCTAAAATTACAATTGCAATTTATGTATACAATTCCATATAGCAAAACATAGACAAAATTAAGAACAATCGTACCAGGTTTACTGGCGAATGCAGGAGACGTTGCAACAGGCTGAGTGACGGATCCGAATAGTGGTTTGTTTGTATTTTGAATACTGAACGGTTTAGGTTCATTTTCTTTTGTGTCTTCTTTATTCACTTTTGGAATTGAGAGAATGACGTTTTCACTCTTCACTGCTACATTCTCTTTGGATTTGTCAGCTTGCTGTATCGAAAACGGTTTGGGTTCCGCTTTAGGTTCAACTCGTTTGATCGTAATCATATTTGAATTGCCTAAAACGTCTGGTACATTCTGGGGATTAGGTTTAGGTGTTGAACTTGTCATTTTAAAAAGATTCGACATCTTTTCTTCTTTTACACTAGCATCTGGTTCGCCAGTTTCACTGGATTTGTTATCTGATTGTTGCGCAAATTTAGTGAACATGTTGTTTAAGGCTGATATCGGTTTTGTTGTAAACGATGTTGGTGTTGCTACTATCACTGATGAGACTGAAAATTAAAAAGAACTATTATATGCGTGGACATGTAAAGGCAATTTCAGATGTCGATTAATGCGTTTAGAAAAGAGACGGGTCTCTCAGTAGAGTAGGATTAACCTTCAATATTGAGAGATCGATGAAGAAGTAAAAGTTAAGTTTATAAAAACATTGGTAAAAACTTTTACCAATTTTTCCAAGGTTAGGCCGCATTGCTAAATTGCATAAAGAAATGGCGGAAAATTAAATACAGAATACGTGTAGACATAATATTATACGTACAATTGAAATTAGTAGGTGAACAAATATTCTGTCCCATGAAACTCTCAATGATATTATTATCGTCCTTTTTCAATTCGACGGTGACTTGTTTGTTTTGAAGTAAGTCCTTGAGGGCGCTGCGGTTGGTCGGAGCAGTTGGTGTGCTAATTATAGTAAAGGTTTGTTGTTTGGGCGGTTCTTGGATTTGAGGGCTCCTTGGTTCTTGTTTCGGTGCTGAAAAATAGCGTGAGCAATATATTTTTTTTCTAAGTTAGACAATTAAACGCTCTCGCCTCTTCAAACGTCGTTTACTTGTGATTAGTTTAAATATTGAACAGCATACATGCACTAATAGTCCGTGAGGTCTCAGATTGCGATTCGGGTTTGGGCGAAAACTGCGAGGTTCTTATCAGAACCGCCTAAGAGCGGAGGGAGACAGGTATAAAAAACGAATTGCATTCCGACAGCTCTCGCAATATATTTTTATTTTTAATTGACGGGGCTTACCTTCGGTAAACCAAGTTTTGGCGCTTGGAGGTTGACCTGGCTTCACAACTATAGGAGTAAATAACGGCGTCTGTGTTTTCACCTCAGCCTTTATCTCTGGTTTGACTTCAACCTTTATTGGAGCTGCAATTAAAAAAAAAAATTAGCTACTAGAAACTATGGTAAATTGAGGAAAAATGGGTCAAATTTTATAGACTTAGGGTAAGAAGAACAGTATTAAAGCGCAACTATTTCTTGTGAGCCTAATCCATTCAAGGAAACAGTGCCACAGATCGGTATTAAAAAAAATAGATATGGCGACAAGAGCGTTTGTGAAAGTAACTCTTACTTTTTAAAGATGGGGTATTAGAAAGTATCACGCTATTATGATATGAAGCAAGATATGATGATACGACGAGAAGCATCTCTCGGCCAGCATGGCAGTGTCAACTGATATGGCACGGATGGTTTCTTGTCAGCTGCCATTGCGACTTGGGCTCCTTTTTTTCTTAAGATCAGGCGAAGTGGAGCCACTATGTTGTGCCGTTATAAAAATAATGAATCGAGCGAAGCCATTGGATGCAGGTAAAACAAAATTGGTCATAGTGGAAATTCTTTATCTTTAAGGAAATCATTTAATCATTTTTTCAGTAGGCAGTTGAGATGTTGACGATTAAATAAAATAGACGTACCAGGTTCAGTTTTCAGTACGTGTACATTAGCCTTTTCCTTGACACTTTTCTCATAGCTTATCCTCATAGCGGCCATGTGATGCCTCATCTCCACATTGACCGGCTTTATTCTGACTGTTTTGTGATTGGACAGCATGTCACGGAGCGCATCCAACTTTTGAGGCGTGAGCAGATTTTTGTTTTCTGTCTTTTGTGGTTCGATACTCATGTTTAAAATGTTCTTGGTCAACTTGGAGAGCGGGTCCCTGAAAAGGGCCAAGAAAATGTTGTATGACATATATATATTCCTCGGATTCATCCGCGTGGCAAAAGAGGTACTTATTTCGCTAAAAGTTGCTTATGTACTTTCAGCAATTTCTATTGGAATACAAAACATCCTGTAGACGTCTAAGATGTAGCTAGAATTTATAGCAGAATAAAAACAGACAAACCAGCAACAGACCTTCTCTCGTCATTCTCGTCGTGCCGTACTACGTAATGCTCCTAGGATAATGGTGTCGTCATATAGCGGCCGCCTCCATACTTCGTAGTCACTTCGTACTATTACGAAGACGGCCGCTATATGACGGCACCGCTATCCCAGCCGTCGTGTGTAAAACGGTCACATTTACTGCTGTGAAACAAAGCAGGATAGAAAATTCTTCACATAAATAAACTCAAAAAAAAAAAAAAAAAACTTCATATATTAAAAGAAAAATTTAGAAAAGCGCCATCTCTCTCGCGGTCGTCACACTTGCTGTAAAGCAACGGGGACTGGGGATCGTGCGTGTAAATGCACATCCTAGGGTATGGCTAATGCGCATAAGCATTTTAAACACACATGACACAGAGGGCGCTCCAGTAGCGTAGAATTATGGAATCAAAGATTTGGTGTGATTGACGTAACGATGTGATAGCTCAGTTGGTAGAGCACTACGCCGGAAACGTAGGGTCGCAGGTTCGAGTCCTGCTTACATTGCAGTGGATCACTTTAAATTTTTCTTTCATAATTTCCCTTTCGAAAAATCTGAGAGAGTTATTTTCTCTTATCCCACCCTCCCCTTTCCGTCATAGAACCACACGTGCCAGCTTGCGATGTCATCGCCTCACCGTGTAGAATATTCCCACACGTACCAAGAAGTTTGGCAATTCCTTCATCTGCCGAACTATTAAAGTATGTGTTTCCTCCTTCTTATAACTTGGGACCCTTCAAACGAAGCGTGAAGAAGCATCTCTCGGGCCAGCATGGCAGTGTCAACTGACTTGGCACCGTTGGTTCCTCGTCAGTTGCCATTGCGACTTGGGCTCCCCTTTTTGCTTACCATCAGGCGAAGTGGAGCCACTATGTTGTGCCGTTATAAAAAAAAAAAAAAAAAACCTACTTGTTTTTAAAAGGCGTGCTTCTCAGTATAGGAGTAGACTTGTAGACGGGTGTGCCGTCGCACTCGCTGAGGCTGTTCTTGAGGACCTTGAGCACCGCCTCCTGCCGGCCGAGGATCTCCTGCTGCTTCACGAGCGGCTGGTACACGTCGTCCATTATCGGCCGGATCATGCGAGGGCCTGATCTGGAATTATGGACAATTATCATAGACACGACATTTTTTTTTGAGGATGTCCTTCGATTCCTTTTTTTTTTTTTTTTATGTCATAGGGGGCAAACGAGCAAACGTATCGCCTGATGGAAAGCGATTACCGTCGCCAATAAACACCTGCAACACCAGAGGAGTCACAAGTGTTTGCCTACCCGGAGGCAGCGAACGAATAAAACATAGAACACGAGCTTCATACAAAGTTACAATCAAAAACCGGCCCAACAGTCGAAATGCGCATGCTCACCGGTGTACCAATCACAGCCACTCAAATGTTTTCAATTACGCATAACAAATAAATGTGATTCGTCAATTTCTGAATGGCCAGCTGTGATTCGACAAAACGCATGACATTTGTCTATGGTAATATGGCGGTGACAGAGAAAACTCATAATTGGTGAATCCTTAATGCAATAAAGAGCCATTTTTGTTTCCTTCATTATAAATCTTGAATGTTAAGGTTATTGCTTACATACGAATTTAAAAAAAAAATTACATCTTTAAGGAATCCTTGTTGTTACTAATACTTTGAATGATTATTATTAATGCGTGCTGTAACTGCTGTATATATTATTATTTTTCCTTCTTTGTAATAACTAATATTTTACATGTAAAGTCGATACAATCTTTGTAGTGAAAAAATATCAAACATAATTAGGAACTTATACGTTTTCCTACCGGACTGACGGAAAACGCATAGCCTTTTAGGGACGGTCTTATACAAGCACAAAAGCCCGGCTTGCCCTAGTAATATAACAAACGATAAAAAATTATTAACTTGAACAATATTAAATTGCGCGCCGTGACGTGTTTCCTAATTTCAAATTTTGTCGACGCCGCGTGGTTCAAAATTTGTCCGCGCACCGACCGCGCCGCGCTCGCTGATGGCTCGTCGCCGTTCTATGTCACCGCTAGTCATCTCCCTCGCACGCGTTGGCTTGCCATCGGGCTTCATACCGCCTACTCTAACACATGGAAATAACCTATGTATCAACACTATCAACATAACTATACGTTGCTTCAAGTGAAGTGAAGTTAGTACGGATCGGCCACTTGCAAATTTCGTGTAAACAGGAGTGATTTAACTTCACGTTGTTTAGAAATATTTAGTTAGTGTAGTGTTTGTTTGAGCGTAGTAATAAGTAGAAGTAGGTAATATTATAGATAGTGATCGTTTTTTGATTTTGTTTGTTGTTGTGATTACTGTGGCTTTAAACAATGGAAGGAGTTGTTCCGTGCGATTGTGATGAGTTAAAGTGTGCAGGTCTTTTAATAGGCGAAGGAAAGGTAGGCACTCTAACTTTCGCTCAGAAAAAACAGCTCATATTTTCTCCAAAACCCACGCCCAACCTGTGTTTTATTGAAATTGTACTTTGAACAGTAATGCGGCAATAAAATGGATTTACCCATAAGCCTAGGCACGCCACTGATTGCATTACTTTTTTCAAACATCGTATATAAATTAGTCATATGGCATAACACCATCCCTATACAAAATCTGTTCCGTAAAATAAATTAACCCTTTACCGCATATAGAAAAAAAATAGTTGTTTGAATTTGAACCTTGACCTATGCCAATAAGGTCCTAGTTCATATCTGCCATATATGGCTTCGTATGCGGTAAAGGTTTAAATTAATATGTGTTCGGCTTTACTTACGTATGAAGACTGATACCATCTTTTTTTCGTGTTTTCCTGAGTGATTAATACACCATTTCACTGAACATTCTGGCATATTTTGTTACTTTGAGACTTCATATATGTCACGTAATGCAACTGTTCGGCTGCGGCGCCATTTGCAAACTAGACAGCCGTTTGACACAAAATTTACGCCCCGCCTTAACTGACACAAAATCCGTGGGGCCATTTTCCGACGCTAGTTAGGCTTCTATGTTTTATTCGTTCGCTGCCCGGAGGACGAAGATAGAATTAATAAAATTCCTCTTTTTTATTGGGATCAAATGCCTATAAGGGACTGACTACACTTCGACTATTCTAAAAGTCAGAAATGACCATCAAAGTTCAACATTCCTACGGAGTGCTAAAAACGCTCCATACAAATGACCACCTAACCGTAACGTCACTATATGTTATGGGTAGGTTAGGTTAGATATTCTACAATCTGCATTGTCAGACAGTTCCAGCTTGGCCAATTGTTAATTTGCGGCGTCCATATTGGCTCACATGAAATTATTATTCATAATTTTAATTAGTTATAACACTTATAACTATAAGTTTTGTAGTCTGAATTTCTACTTTTTTCTGAAACAAATAACTTTTCAGGAACTTTGCAGACAGGGAGCTAATGGGCTTTGATCTCAAAACTCTTATCAAGTTAATAATTTCAGAGTTATGGCTAACGGTTTTATGACAAACAATACGTTATGACAATCAATCGTTATGTGACCCTTAATTTGCGTTACATAAAGATAATACTAACTTGGACGATTTCATGTCTCGCTCAGCGAGTTGGTTCCACTTGTAGTCTAGCGACCTATGTGCTTGCTCTAACTGTGTTTGCACGTAGTAGGCCAGTTTCTTTACCGACGCCACTCGCTTCGTAGTCAGGGGGTCCGCCTGTGTCCATTGGTCTAGGTCCTTTGCGCTGTAAATTACAAATACCAATTATCATCATCATCCTCCTAGCCTTTGTCCCATTTTTTGAGAATGAATTCTCAATCGGGGTCGGCTACCTAAATCCCAAGATGTGGCGTAGGCACTAGTTTTTACGCAAGCGACTGCCATCTGACCTTCCAACCCAGAGGGGAAACTAGGCCTTATTGGGCTTAGGTGGTTTCCTCACGATGTTTTCCTTCACCGAAAAGCGAGTGGTAAATATCAAATGACATTCCGTACATAAGTTCCGAGAAACTCATTGGTACGGGCCGGGTTCGAACCCGCGACCTCCGGATTGAAAGTCGCAATTACCAATTATCAATTACATAAAAAAACAAACTTGTTACTACAAGTTGTTCTCTACTCTTTGGCAATAAGAGCGCCTGTTGTTTACCTCTAATTGTAATTTCTTGCGTTGTATTTCTCCTGTATGTTTTATGAGGTGTGTAATCAAGTACTTGTATTGTATTGTATTGTATTCTGTACCAGATACCTATTAAATAAGCCACAGATACATGCGTGAGCTGACAGAATGTGATTCACGATGCCACGTTTTAGGGAGATACCACGACTTTGCGCGACCAGTGAGCGAGAGATCCGAGATAGGCGGTCATACGAATGAGCGAGACACACGTACCCATCGCTGCCGCTGTCGCGTAAAGTCGTGGCAGCTGAATCGTTTGTTACGTCAATCACGCCAAATCTTTGATTCCATAATTCTACACTACTGGAGCGCTTTCCACGGCATGTGTTTAAAATGCTTATGCGCCTTAAAATGTGGTATTTCCACATTAAAAGAGAATCGACAAAAAGATTCTATATAAAAAAAAAAAACATTTGTAAGGAATTTGCATTAGTATGACGACTTAAACAAGTGTTGTATTATTTTAATGTGGGTGAGTACGCGAGTAGTAATAAGAGAGTTTAGAATTCGTGTGTGTGTATTTTCCAGTCGTCGTCTAGTACCCATAACACAAGGCTACCAGGGACTAGGTCGATTTGTGTCAGTTTGTCTGATATTTATTTCTATATATATAAAACTCAAAGGTGACTGACTGACTGACTGACTGACTGACTGACTGACATAGTGATCTATCAACGCACAGCCCAAACCACTGGACGGATCGGGCTGAAATTTGGCATGCAGGTAGATGTTATGACGTAGGCATCCGCTAAGAAAGGATTTTTCAAAATTCACCCCCTAAAGGGGTGAAATGGGGGTCCAAAGTTTGTATGGGGAAACAAGATTAGTTAGACTATTTTATTCGAAACTTCACAGGAGTATTCCTAACGATAAATGAGTAAACACGTGTTTCAGGTTTTTTGAAAATTCAACCCCTAAAAGGGAGAAATGTGGTGACAAAGTCTGAAAATCAGCATGGGTATTGTTTTTATGGTTTATCGGGTCGCTGATTACAAAAACCGCAACGATTTTAAAATCCAACGTGGCGGACGTGAGTTACCATCTCCCCTGTTGGAGTGAAATGGGGTTGAAATGTCTAAATACTAAACCGCTGGTTCTAGAGAGTTCAAATTTGGCACGTAGGTTCCTTATAAGGTGTAGGGGTGCACTAAGAAAGGATTTTTCAAAATTTACCCCCTAAAGGGGTGAAATGGGGGTCCAAATTTGTATGGCGAAAGAAGATTAGTTAGACTATTTTATTCGAAACTTCACAGGAGTATTTCTAACAATAAATGAGTTAACACGTGTTTCAGTTTTTTTTTTTAATTCATCCCCTAAAAGGGAGAAATGTGGTGACAAAGTCTGAAAATCCATTGGTAATGCTTTAATGGTTTATCGGGTCGGGTCGCCTTTTGGGGTGCGATGGGGTTGAAATGACTAAATATGAGTACGGGTGTAATTTTTATGGTTTGTTGGGACGTTAATTACGAAAATGCCACCGATTTTGAAATTTTATTTGTGGTCATGAAAATTCTTGAAAGCATTTGCGCCAAATTGCAATTTAATAGGTCCAGTAGTTTTGCAGCAAATCGATTGTAACAGACGGACTGAAAGACAGCTACACGTGATCCTATAAGGGGGATCTTTTTTTGATTTTGAGGTATGGATGGGTCTCTATCCTAATAGATTAAAAAAGTAGTATTTGGTGGCATCTCGATCGTCGTCAATCGGTACCTATATATATATAAAACTCAAAGGTGACTGACTGACTGACTGACATAGTGATCTATCAACGCACAGCCCAAACCACTGGACGGATCGGGCTGAAATTTGGCATGCAGGTAGATGTTATGACCTAGGCATCCGCTAAGAAAGGATTTTTCAAAATTCACCCCCTAAAGGGGTGAAATGGGGGTCCAAAGTTTGTATGGGGAAACAAGATTAGTTAGACTATTTTATTCGAAACTTCACAGGAGTATTCCTAACGATAAATGAGTAAACTTTTAATATATTTTTTTACACACGCTAAACAAAAGTAAAGCCGCAAAAACTATACATAATTAATAATAATACTTCTTAACGCGAGCGAAGCCGCGGGCACAAGCTAGTATTTATATAAATCATTAGATTGAATTGAATAAATTTTGTATAAATGTAGTTACTTTCTTAACATTGATTTGGAGAATCTATACATCTCCTTTACGTATACCAATGTATTTAGTTATACCATAAATATAAATTATTGTTTTAAGTATGATTTACGAAAAAATGACTTACTGTTGAGTTTCTTTCGGCTCTCTTCTCAACAGCGGTCTCCTCTTGGGAAACGCCGGTAGATTCACAATCTGACTTGTAAAAGTGCCCTTGTGGCCTACTTACTGAATAAATTATTTCATTTCATAGGTCTACAAAACGGTAATCAGACCAATTCTGATGTATGGGTGTGAAGCTTGGACGCTGACTCAAAAGGAAGAAAATAAGCTCTTAGTGGCGGAAAGGAAAATCTGGCGAAAGATTCCGGGACCAATAAGGAATGAGGATGGCAGCTGGAGAAGGAGAAAGAATAAGGAGTTGGAAGAGCTGGTGGCTACACCCAACATAGTTGGCGAAATCAAAGCCACACGACTCCGCTGGCTGGGTCACCTGGAGAGGATGGGAGACGATCGGGCCGTGAAGAGAGCGTTTCAGGGGCGACCGAGTGGAAAACGTCCGGTCGGCCGCCCGAGATACCGCTGGAAAGATGAAGTGGAGAAGGATCTGTGCGCCCTAAGTATCCCTAACTGGCGGGAAAAGGCGCAAAATAGAGAAGAATGGCGTTCTCTTGTGTCAGAGGCCAAGATCCTCTTTGGGTCACTGAGCCAGAGTAGTAAGTAAGTATTTCATAGGTATACTTACTCGGAATGCGTGCGAGCCTCGGCTACAACGGCGCAGGCGCGTACTAAGTCCAGTTTGAGCGCTATGATAGCACTCCGTAGGTCTTCCACTGAGCACTCCTTCTTCAGAGTCACCGCGTCTAAGTTTTGAAGCTCTGCGTTTGTGTCGATGGCGTGAAGTTCGCGGTAAAACTGCAAATATTCAGAACAAGAACCTTATAAGGGTGAAGACCAAAAAGTTTGCAACGTTAACTCACCCTTAACTCACTCAATAATAACTCAATAACATTAGTGTCAAAGTCTCCATTGTGCGACGACAGTTAACCTTTCAATAATGTACCTTTATGTTCTATTTTAAGGTTCCTTATTGTATCGTAATTTTTTGTCGCACAACGGAACTTTCTCAATTGTTTTTAATTCCTCGCTAACTACGACTTAATTTCATCCAACTTTTTGGTCCTGACCCATAACAGACTAGAAGGACCCCGCAACTTCATACGCGTATTTTTTATCATATTCTGGTAAAAAGTCTCCTTTAACCATCTATGGATGTCCAGCTATCGCTGTACTAAAATTGTTTAAAATCCGTCTAGCCGTTTCGGCGTGATGAAGGCAAAGAAATTATGAGCAATAGACGGCCTTAAACTGGCATGGCGCCGCGTTCATACAAAATCGCACTGTTAAGATTTTCCCAAAATCATGACCGCCGTACTACGGTGAAAGGACGTAACTTTATATGGGTTTCATACTAAGATACGACATGTTAGCACGGCATGAGCCCTCCCCATAAAAAACTGTATAATAGTATAGAAGTAACCCAACCTGAATCTGCGCCTTCCTCGTCTTCACCACAAATTCATACAACTCCATCTGAAACTCGTTGACTTCTCTGACCAGCATGTTTTTAAACTCTGCATTAGCCTTTTGTTTGTTAGCTGCCTCTTGCTCCGCCTTTAATGCCGCGTTGATTTCTGAAGTGCTGTCTTTTTGCGGGGCTGGGGCTGGTTTTGGGGCCTGAAATATATAAATCTTCAGAATTTGGCACCAAAAACTGTGCAAGAGATTATACATCGCTTGTACCTACGTAAAAAAAAAAACCTCAGTAGTGAGGTACCGACTTAGAAGAAGGTAAGGTAAACGTCCCTGAGCTCGACACGCTAATGCCTAATAGTCACGATGCTGTCACATCTATGCTAATGACATATAATTCAAGATGGCAACTATTGGGACAGTGTCAAGCACAGGGACGTGTACCTTACCAGAGTTATAATACCGATATATGCTGACGAAGTGACGAGCATTCTTGATGATAAAAGAGAAACCAATTGAATATGTCACGCTTAGCTTACATAATCTGCACGTAATCTTAGTTAACACCATGATGTTTAGTGCACTCCAAGGCTCCGAGAGGACCAGCCCAGTTCAGGGTCTGCAAGATATTTCTGTGTGTTTTGTGAAATAAATTTTTTCTTATTCTATTCTATTCTTAAATTGTATTGGCATAAGAGTTTTACAATAATTCGACATCGATCGATTGTTGTTGTAACTTTGGCTGTAATAAAAAAGGGTCTTGGCAGACAGACAGACGGACAACAAAGTGATCCTATAAGGGTTTTTTTTTTCCTTTTGAGGTACCCTAAAAACTATCGATCCACATCGAAAAGTCGTCGACCGACGATTGATCGACTGGCATCTTTAAAGATTTCTTTAAAAGTACCGACATATTCGTTAAAATGTTTGTAACGAGAAATCACATCGATATTTATAACGGCAATTTCATACTTTAAAACCTAATATTAGCAAAACATACATGTACAGCAGGTGCTACCGGTGGTTGGACTTGGTGTGCCTTCGGCGGAAGCGGCGGCGCATGTTGCTGTTGCTGTTGTTGTTGTTGTTGTTGTTGCTGCTTCTGCAGCAGCGACTGCTGTTGTTGTTGAAACCCTGGTACTGAAAATAAATATCGATAATATAGTTTTGTAATTAATTATGTCGTTTTTAGGGTTCCGTAGTGAACTAGGAACCCTTATAGTTTCGCCATGTCCGTCTCTCCGTCTGTCTGTCTGTCCATCCGCGGCTTAGCTCCGTGATCATTAGTACTAGAAAGCTGAAATTTGGTATGAGTATGTGTATGTATCACGCCGACAAAACGGTAAAATAAAAACTAAAAAAAAATTTTTTTCGGGTACCTCCCGTACACCTAAAGTGGGGGTGACTTTTTTTTTCGATCCAACACTAGTGTGTAGGGTGTTGTTGAATAAGGGGTCTTCAAACATCATTTTTTGATAAAGTCAGCAGTTTTGTAAATATTCGCTCCGAAAATAAAAAAAATAGCGTCCCCCCCCCCTCTAACTTTTCAACCACGGGTCAAATAATTATGAAAAATTCATGAAAATGAGGCCTTATAAGTACTTTCAATGAAAACTATATTGAATAAAATCGGTTGAGCCGTTTTTGAGTTATCGCAAAAATTCATAATTTTCTTTCATTTGACGTAAGTGCCGCGCGGTGTCCTTATACTTCGAACGATACACATATTAGTTAAGTGCCATACTGTATTAACACATTTCGCTCAATGTGGCGCGTATAATCGATAACTTCCAGAAGGTTATAAGTAATTACTGTTACTTTGGCGTTTACGACCTTTTTATAGAGCTTGAAATCTTTCTTGTAATTAAAATCTTTTTCGTAATTTTCGTCTATTGTGAAGCATGGGCAACTACGGAACCCTACAGTGAGCGTGGCCCGACATGCTCTTGGCCGGTTTTATTATTGCTGTTGATTATTATTATTTTCATCACATTTGCTCGTAAAAGACCGCGGGAGTTATGGATTGTTATAACTCCCGAGGGAGTTATGGTTTTAGTTTTAAAATTTAATACGCACTTGAACATTACTTCAGACTAAGAAGGTTTCTATCCAGCTTTTTTTGTTGTATCACCAAAACTTGACAACAAGCAAATTTTATTGTGTATTGAACTAATACGGTTTAACTCCATTATATTTTAAGTCTTATAATTATTTAAGGGGGTAAGTTCTTTATTCAAAAATAACACAAAATGTCAATAGGTAATCAGTAACTTAACCTAACACTAGGGTGTTGCTTAAAAATTAACTTTCAAAAAGTCATTGTCTCACCCCGCCATTATGTTCTAGTACCCTGATTAACGGATGCTAGTTTTTTTTTTTTTTTTCTTAAATCAATTTTAGAGGTCGCTACCGCTTGATAAAGTTTTGGATAAAACATAATTTATGTGTCAATATGACAAGCTTGGCAGTCACTATTTTATATTTATTTTACTTCTATAACGTTTGTCGATTGCTTGGGAATCCCCCTTGATCGATACACACCCCTCGCCCCCCGCCGCCGGCCGCGTTAAGATAAGCAATCGGTCGAGTTTAGAGTGCACTGCACCCTAATGCGAAAAAATCTACTTTAGTGTCATAAAAATTGAAATTTTTATTTTCTTTTACTTAATTATCATAATTTTAATTAATTTGAATAAGAATGTATGTAAATTATATTTGTTTATTTGAACATGTTTTTATTGTTTTTCCAAAACTTTGACAGCTGGTAGCGACCCCTAAAATTGGTTAAAAAAAAAAAGAAAAAAACTAGCATCCGTTAATAGGGGTCGCAGAACAAAATGGGGGGGTGAGACTTTAAGATTTCAGTTTTTTTCCTTTTTTCGCCATATAAGCAACACCCTACCTAACACAACCCAAATAAGTAGGTATTAATCAAACCCGCCCCGAGTCATTCCGGGAGCAAAGGTGCCCATCACGCTCGCTGCATTACCGCGTTGAATCGCAATCGACAGCCTTTGCAACAGGAATGAACCGGCTGCTGCCGGGGAGATGGTACGAAATGGTACGATGGTAGCGAAAGTGCTGATGCTGACGCATGTTGCGTCCCACAGTAGGCACTTGCCCTTCTGCCACGGCACCAAGGTCAAACCATCCGGCCTTTTCCCATCCGACCTACTCAACCCTGAAGGCTCCAGAACACACGGTATGTTGGGTGACACTAGCGCCCTCCGCACGATGTCGTTCAGAGCGTGATGGCGCGAGAATCTCCCCGCGCAACGACAGCAACTCAACGCATGGTGCCCGTTGCTCTCCACCCTGGTGCCGCAGATGCATAAATGTGGTTCACAAACATCGCAGCCCAGGCGGAGCCACAGCCACCCGCATCGAGTCGTCGTCGAGCAGAGTGCCATTATTTAAGACTGCACCGAGCGAAACGTGAAAAAATTGGCAGTTGCCGTTAAGTAAATAACGTCAACACTAATTGTTTAATCCATTTCTATACTATATATTTAGCATTACGAAGAATGTGTTAACAACTTCTCCTTGGAAAAATTATAAGATTATTAATATTTTACCCTAGAGAACTAAGTAAAGTTGGACGAAAATTGTAAAATCGTAAGCAGGCGTTAAGTGTTTTTTTATACTATAACAATGGAAATCTGTTCTGATTTTCAGTTCAAAAAAAAGATGAATGTTTACATTACAATTTGACCGCATCAAATATTTCAATTATTGTTTGGTATTAAAGGTCCAGGTTTATCAAAAAGTGCTTTTAATTCTTCATACATTTTTACTATGGCGGCCGCGCGCCGATTTAAATACGCATTCCCCGCGCTCTATGGTTCAGTCGCAAACGCTCGGCGCCCTCTTAAGTGTATTTTGCAAAAAAAAAAAAAAACATTTTGACTGGGATGGGACGAAGGGATGGATATTTAATCACTTTTTAAGCGAACTGCAGGTAAGAATTAGGCAAGTGACTAACCTGCACTAAAGCCCTGGTTACTGGCTAAGGGAGCTCCGCACGACGCCGGAGCGGGGGCCGGTGTCACTTGCGGCGGCGGCAAAGGCTGCTCTGGCTAAAAAGGGATAGTAGTCGCTTATAGGTCTTCGCACATTATAACAACTCAACGGCGACTCGATTCTATGCCAAATATTGAAATTTAAGCCCTATGTCAGATTTTCTAGGTTTAATTTCAAAAAATGATATTACTGGTGGACGACGCGTCGTCGCGCGTTTGAAATTAAACCTAGAAAATATGACATAGGGCTTAAATTTCAATATTTGGCATAGAATCGAGTCGCCGTTGAGTTGTTATAATGTGCGAAGACCTTATTATTCATGTTAATCATAACTTTATCTTTATATGTTTTATTAGACTTAGGTACAGTAGCGGAACAAAAATCGTACGGATCGTAATCGTAAATCTATCGTACGGAAATATAACAAGCCAGAAGCTTAAAAAATGAGATGTTTTATCTGTAAAAAAAGAAATCAAAGGTCATTTCATTACTTTGTTAAGGGGCTACCCGGTCTCAATGACCTTCGATCTGTTGCGATAAATTTTCCCATATTATAAATAGCTAATCATAATAACATAGTTTTTCCACAACAAAATACCGTATCAAGTCAAGTACCTTTCACATGTCACTGACTTTGAGATACAGGCCGTCAAAGTTTACGATTTTTTCGGGGAAAAAGTTGTGGAAACGGTTTTTTGCGTTTTTCTCGAAAAGTATTGAGAAAAATAGAAAAAGCTTCACAACAAATTTTGTGGAATATGGTTTAGAACAATAAAATGTAAGATATTTTCTACATATACACCGGGGATAAAAGTAGAAACGAGATTAGTGTATTTTTGGTCCTTCACCGAATATTTTTTTATAAAATACACAGTCGTTAAATCAAAATTCGGGTCACTACAAAGTGTTAAGCATAGACCATACTACAATATATATTAAATGGGTGAATCAACTTTTTTGTGTTGTTTACTCTGTCCCCGTTGTCCAAGTGACATCTTCATACAAAATGCTTAGGTTGTCCGAGGGACAAATTTTGCGTAACAATAGCAACAAGGTGCACTTAAAATTTGATTCACCCAAATAGGACATTATAACTATAATCCACAAACTAGATACGATGTAAAAATCATCAAATTGGCTGATTTCTACAGGGAGCCCCTTAAAGCACTCATTTCAATTGTACAATTTTGGCAATTTTCGTAAAAAACTCAACGATTGATAGATTTTTTCCGCTACTGTATATGTACAGTAAAGAACACTGAAACACGTACCCTTTTGATCCTTATTTTCATTGTGACAAAAGCGAAAAAGGTACGTGTTTCAAATACCATTACAAATACATCGCATATTTATCGCGGGCTACAAACACCCGCGAACTGAGGCATTCACGAATTCAGCGCCATAGATATGTGGGTTAGGACCAAAAAGTTAGATGAAATTAAGGCGTAGTCAGCGAGGATATAAAAGCGATTGGAATAAGTTCCGTTGTGCGACAAAAATTAACGATACAACAAGGAACCTTAAAATAGAACCTTAAGGTACGTTATTGGAAGTTTAAACTGTCGTCGCCTAACGGAGACTGATACAAATATTAATTGAGTGAGTTAAGCGTGAGTTAAGGAGGTAAACTTTTTAGTCTTCACCCAATTAATCTACTAAAATAACTTACTTTAGGCTGCGGCGCTACTGCAACTGGCGGAGCAACGGGCTGACTTTGCGCAGGGAACGGTGCACTGAAAGTAACGTTTCCATTTAGTACCTACATTAACACAGATATAATACAAATGGCGAATGGATGCAATATTTCCTATCTTGAATTTTTGTTTATAGGTAGGAATGACCCCCCATTGCTAGAAAAAAGTTACAGAGTTTTTGTGTAGCATACAAAATAACACAATTTACAACGGGTCTAGATTCCTTATTCATTGTCATAATCTAATGTGTTGTTACCCTACTACCCGAAAACAACAAATCCAGCTCCAGTAACAACTCGCTGATTCACCAGTACATCTGAGACCACGGGCGTGTGAAATTACGCCGAAACGTTACGTAAACCGTTATAATTTGTGTTTATTATGTGTTAAAACGGCGAGAGTATGGTAGAAGACCTTCTACATCTTTGAAAGTCGCTAAGTTTGCTAAGTTTATTGTGATTTAATAGACCCGGAGACAATACATCACCCTGTTAAATATGCACATTGCTATCTAGGAGCTCGGCAGCACCCCTGACAAGTCGAAAAAAAAAACACCTTCGTTACGATGTGACACTATACTCTCGCGGTTTGAACACATAATTAATTCAAATTATGCGTACAGATTAAAATAAAATACAAATAAGCTTTATAACTAAGTATCATGGAAATGTAGAGTGTCTATGTGGTCAGTAAATTAAATTTAGAGTAGTAAAAACGCCCCCACAGTTATTTTGGAGGTGTAGTGTCTCCAAACGTCAAAGATAAAAAAAAACCAAACTTACCCAACAACAGTGACTGGTGTGCAAATCTGGGCGGCTTCCTTGTTCAAGTTGATGATGTTGAACAGCGTCAGCAGTCCAGTTTGAGAGAGAACATGCAGCGTCGGCATAAAAGGCAGCTTCTCGTTTTCACCTGCAAACACAAATTTCAATATGTAGTTTTTTTTTCAGTCAAAAGAGTCGTATTTTGTGAAGTATCACAGTCTGTTTTTCGATCGACTTCAAAAAGGAGTTGTCAACCCAATTGAATGATTTTTTTTAAATATAAATGTACCTACATAATGCCTGTAAACGCAGAAACAAACAATAAATTTCGGCAATGGTTATTATTTTTACGCCACCCTAGGCCGTAAGTGGGATTTTCTGCGGGGGGGATTTCTCGTCCTGGCCAAGGCAAGACGTAAAGCTTTAGACAAACCACGGGCGGTAATTCGTAAAGCTCCAGATCGCAAACAGCTGCGCGAGTTATTTGCTTAGAACCAAAAAGACCAAAAATAACCTCTTGAGTTACGGTGGCCAAAAGAACAGTAGTTATTAAGAAATAATATTTACCCCAAGGCAGTTGGTGAATGGCGGCCGTATCTATGGAAAGCCCGACTGGATAATTTTCTTGCTTCTTGTCTGTCAGTGGCAACTCGGGTCTAGCTTCATCTGACTGCAAACCGATTAAAATGTGAATAATGAATGATCTAGAGGGGCACGCAAAATATAGTTCACTTTTTTCGGTTTGAAAAAAAAGAATACAATACAAAATGCTTTATTGCACGCCAAAAAAGTTTACAAGTTAAACGGTAGACAACAGTTATTTTGTGAAAATTCTAACTGTCTGGTTATCGCGGTTTACCAGATACAGCCTGGTGACAGACGGACCGACAAGCGGACAGCGGTGGCTTTTTACCCTTTGGGTATGGAACCCGAAAAATAAAGAAGTGTTCCAAAATCAACAGGGTATGAAAAATACGTGTAGCAGTATGCGTTACTTTATTTTTTTTCCTATGGCGTATTAACACTGAAGACATCCATTAATTACGTGAAATCTAATCGGGATCTATAAAAGGCTCACAAGACGGCTGGAGAGATTTTGTAAATGCTTCATGTACCTAGTGGTAATGGGATGACCTTGTTAAATCTGCTTCTAGTCAGTAGAACGGACGGACGATATTAAGATAATAGGATATACCTGACACCATTGCGCCCAACTGGCTCCATCTGTGGATCCAAGTGTAGCTATTTCCATGCTGTTTGACGATGAGCAGAGTAACATGTTCCTAAAAGTATGCATTGAAATTATTGACAAATCTCTTGACGTAATAACATAGAGTACAGTCCGTGACCTGTTAGATGTATAAGGTTTGGATGTTGTGTCATGTGTATAAAATTTGAACTAAAATGTAAACATTTAAATTTTTTATGAGCGGAATACGGTATTTGACAATAGTCAAAATAAATTGTATACACGGGAACAAATAAACTACCACTAACTTTTGAACATCATACTATTTTTAATTGGAGAAAACCTAAAAACGAGACGTGTTTTGATTACTGCTTTTTATAACGTCAACAAGCCAGTATCTTCATAGAAATTTCATATTAACAGAGCGTTTTTGACATTTAATAAAGAGTAACTGATTTGAGCTGTCATCGAATACCTACCGTATTTCACCTTTGGGACTAGCATATCTTGCCGCCACTTCGCTTGTCGTGCGACTCAGTGTCACCTGTCTCGATCGCACGGTTTTGACAGGTAGTATTTCTCGCGCGACAAAAAGTTGCGTGTCGCAGTTATGCTAGACGTGTTGCACGTCTCTAACAGCTCTTTGGGCCAACACGGGCGACTTGACTGCTAGGATATCTAAGTTACAGATATCTGCTTTAATACTACCTGTTAGGTACGAAATGGTGTCAATTGCTTACCATTGCGGGAGCCCTTGTAGATAGTAATACCAGGGTCGATTCGATCCCATACTGTAGCAAATATCCTCGCAGTTTAAACATGATGGCTGGCCGCCTTTTGGTGTGTTTACGATTGTTACCGCTGAAAGTTAAAAGACATTTCTATTACTAGGTGCAGCAATCATCGGTTGTTTTAACACGTTCTCTGTCCATGTCCCATTTATGTGGGGTCACGGAAAATCATAAAGACATAAGATTCACATGTCAAACTGGGACAGTGAAAGTGTTAACTAGATGCATATTGTGGGTGTTATCATCATTTCCTTGTCCCATTTATTTGGGCTAGGCGTACAATGATTTTTCATTCAACCTTCCCTATTACACCTGTCATCTAGTTGCTTAATTCTTTATCCATATAGTTTTTCTCACCATCCATCTATCATTTCTTTGACCTTTTGTTTATTTTTTAACCATATGCTTATTAATGAGGGTGTGTTAATAAGAGTATATCCCAGAGTTTCCAGGCCTATGTAGCAGAGTAAAACGCTTGCAGAATCGATGGAACAAGCCTCATAATTTGAAACTATTGTCTTAAATTATTATCGTGTTCTCTTGGATTTACATAAAAAAAGAATGATTTATGTTTCACAAAGTATCTCTTACCTGGTTTACTGTTATCCGCTGCATTTTTGTATACCACAGCAAACTGAAACGTGGATATCCAGTGTATGACCAGGACCTCGACCGGTGCTCCATCAAAGAGATTGGGTGCAGGGAATGATTTCATGAGTGATAGATCCGGCTTGTACTGGCAGATGGTACCATCACAGTTGCCCACCACTAGTTGCTTGCCTTTTGGACTCCAGCAGATGCATCTGTAAAATAGCATGTTATCCTTTTTCATTCTGACTATGGTCTAGAATCCATAATTCAAGAGTTTTTTTTGTGTTCAATATGCATCAAATTGGTGATTTTGTTTTAACCCCCCAAGGACAAAAAGAGGTGTCTTATAGGTTTCAACATGACTTGCTTGTGAATATGTGTGTTTGACATCTGTCTTAGTAATAGGTGAAGCAATGAGATGTATTTTAATTCAAAATCTTCCCTGTTGATATGTTTCTCAGCTATTTGGTGGGAGTAAAATCAGTTGTATTCAAGATATTCAACTTTCATTAAAACTAGTGACAGGATTTCAACCAATATAGAAGTTAAGGATTTCAAGTTACGAAGACATGTTTAGTTATTAAAGTTTTGGGTGTTGGTTTTTTTTCGAATTCATAGTTATTAAATACAATTAAGCGGTGGTAGCCTAGTGGATAGGGCATGCGACTTTCAATCCGGAGGTCGCGGGTTCGAACCCGGCCCGTACCAATGAGTTTTTCGGAACTTATGTACCGAATTTCATTTGATATTTACCACCCGCTTTTCGGTGAAGGAAAACATCGTGAGGAAACCACCTAAGCCCAATAAGGCCTAGTTTCCCCTCTGGGTTGGAAGGTCAGATGGCAGTCGCTTTCGTAAAAACTAGTGCCTACGCCACATCTTGGGATTTAGGTAGCCGACCCCGATTGAGAATTCATTCTCAAAAAATGGGACAAAGGCTAGGAGGATGATAGTTATTAAATACAAACCTTGCACTAGATTGCAGCTTTTTAACTTGCCCCTGGCCTGCTTGGCACATGATGATGGACCCATCATAGAAGGCGTAGGCTATTTGGTCCGGAACACAAGGGTTCCACTTAACATCAGTGACATATGTGGATGGACTCACATCAAACTGTACTGACATTGGTGACACATTCTGAAATAAAACAGCCGAACATTTCAGTAACAAGAGATCGGATTTCTGGTGAAGGGGAAGTAAAAGAACACCAATATTCTTACTTTATGCAGAAAAAAAAAATATTGCTTCAGTCATCGGTTTAACATCTTCTTGTTGTTATTCCTTCCCGTGACCAAGGGGACAATAGTGATAAAACTTTTTAGGGTGTTGATAGTTCATATTACTGGTAGGACCAGCGGATAGTCTACAAAAGCATGAGCTTTTTTGGTTAATATAACTGATGAAAATAATAGGACCAGAGAAAAGTAAAGTAAAGTCCATTTACTACATTTGGAGAGGATTATATGTGAATATAGGCAGATGTAAGATGCATTTTAAGCTTATAGTAGAAGGAATTCGTCATTTCATTTGAATGCAAGAGGTATCAATAATCAGGAATCAAAATTGAATAATATTAAACAATGTTTGAAATTGAAATTGTATAATATTGCTTACTAGGAGCCCACTTAAGAAAATACCATCGGAAAATTATCTAGTTGCAGTTGTCATCTCTCTTGGTTACACATTAAAGACAAAGAAAAAAATACCTGATTTAGTAAGTCAGTGACTTTGAACACTACAAACAGCCGGCCTCCTGTCACAGCTAATAGTTCCTGATCACTGTTGACAGCTATATGTGTGGGTTTCTCTTGCAGCTGAACTGGCAAGTAACATGGCTCGCATTCCTTGTCAATCAACTCATTCAGACGGTACACTGAAATGTATATAAATTATACGTATGATTACCAGAAATCAGATTATCCGATGCTTTTAAAAAATAAATAAATATCGGACAACCTCACACAAATCTATCTAGTTCCAAATTAATCTCAAGAAGGCTTGTGTTATGGAATTAAATGTAAATAAATAACATTTACTATTTATAGGCCACCATAAATCATACAATTTTAGAAATTAAAATTATTAGGTGTTTATTGTTTTATCTTAATTTGCTAGTATTACTTTTAAAATGAGATACTTTTGACACCGCTGCCAAAGTATAGGTAGTTAAGCATCTGATCGGAGCCCTAATAATTACAGTTTTACAAGATTAATGTGATGACCATAAATTATTCTTATGCCTTTATATTGTTAAGGTCATTATACATAACCAGAGAGTTTAATGAGAATGTTCAGCAAAAACTATATGAATATGTTCCTAACTTAAAAGTATTCTTGCTGTTATAATGACTAATTGGCTAATTACTGTTATTCAACAGTTCCATAGTACTTTTAAATAGTTCTCTTTTTTTTCTACTGAGATCTAAAGTATTTTTTACCAAACAATTCCATCAGCAGTAGTTGAGAAAAATATATTTATCTATCGTCCACTTGGATAAGAATTGATAAAATTAGAAAATAATTTGATTTATATCATTTTGCATCTTGCAAAAATTCTTTAAAGCATAGTTATGTTCTCTTTAATGTATGATAATAAAATGAAGCATATTACCCGCCAATTTTCCATCTGGAGTCCCAACAAACAAAGCCCCATATTTGCTAGCACTGGCCACTAAATTGTATCCCCTGTTCGGCAGTGGGTCACTCGTATCGAACACCTTGATCTTACGCTGGATTTTAAACAGGAGATTCTGAAAAATACATTGTTTATTCACACACTTTGTCCGTAAATGTAATTATAACCTACATACATATTATACTAAATTATTGTATACACGTACGCTCAATGTATATTAGCATGAGTTACTGCCTATACTGGATTATAATTCCGTGCCTGGCGTGAAGAACTTGATAACTCGACTTATACGTTTTTTTTTTTATTGGCGTAATGGCTTTCTACGGCCAAGGTTTTGTAGGAAAAAAATTGACAACTCGATATCTATGATACTTTTGAAGATATGGCCTGTGACATCATATTGATATCTCGATATTTAGCGGATTTTATTTAACAAAATGAGATATCAGCGCGATGAGGCACAAAAAATATTGCATATCAACTTATCAACGTATTCTCAACAAAAAAAAAAGCGTTCCTAACTTGACAAAACAAGATATTAGAATGAAGACAAGCACACTTTAACGATAACAAATGAATATATCGTTTTATCTCATTATACACAACTACCGTAAATTCATATGTCGATTTATCATTTTCAGGTTGATGGATACAGCAAATAATAAGTTGACATAATTAATTATTCATAATTTATCGAAATGTATATTTCGATTTGTCAAGTTATTCACACATCTGAGGTGTACTCTGGTACAAAGGAAAACACTGATAACTGTACATTTGTGAACATATAAACCTTAGTACAACGTGTGAAGATCCATGGGGTATAGTTAACACTGTCTTCGTTATGTATCATTCACATTACCGGTACCTTGTCAACCATCGACCAGTTTTATTTATTGGATTAGAAAAACAAAGATGTTGCCAGTTAAAAATAAGATAAATTAATCTAGTTTTTCTGTAGAATAAGTGCTTTTGCATTACTGAATTAAAGATGATTCATTTACTACAATTTATTCAATATTTTTATAACTTGTAATTTTATTTTCGTCGGGTTTCGTGACTAAAATAAAACAATTCAAACGGATTGTATCATATTTATTAATTGTTTGTGCCTTTCTGACGTACCTTTGGCACCGAAAATTTGTGTTTTTCTCAGTCAAAAATAGTTGCCGAAACGTCAGGAGACTCAAACAACGAACACACGCGATACAATACATTTAAATCGCCTTATATAAACAAAACAGTTGTATAGAAACGATAGAATTGTTTAATTGATACCCTATTCTATGGTGAATTATGTTGATAAGTCTAATATCTCATAAAATACAATGATTCTACCAAAATAAGTAAGATAATTGAAAAGTTTGCATAAAATTACCCTTAAATCAATTTAGACATTTCTATTATACAGAAAAACAGATTTTTAGGGATTAAATTAAAAAACATTTTCACCAATTTGGGCACTAATGTATGGGGAATAACTTGATAAGTCGATGGTGAACTTGATAAGTCGATGGTGAATATGTTGATAAGTCTAATATCTCACAAAATACAATGTTTCTACCAAAATAAGTAAAATAATTGAAAAGTTTGCATAAAATTACCTATAAATCAATTTAGACGTTTCAGTTACTATGAAAAACTGATTTTTAGGAATTAAATTAAAAAACATTTTCACCAATTTGGGCACTAATGTATGGGGAATAACTTGATAAGTCGTTGGTACCTATGTTGATAAGTCTTATATCACAGAAAATAAGAGGATTTTACTAGAATACGTAAGGTAAATGAAAAGATCGCGGAAAATTATCCATAAATCAAGCTTTAAACACGAGTTAAAGATGAAAATGGATTTTGGAGAAAATGTCAAACTTTAAAATCGACGCCCTGAACAATTGCCATTTTGGACTTATCAAGTTCTTCACGCCATGCACGGAATTAAAGTCTAGTAATATCAGTTAACTCCAAATGAGGTTATAAACAAGGGAAATGGTTTCGTACCGGTTCGTCAATAACGTTTACACCAACTTGCACTTCCATTCTGAATTTTACTTGCGTATAAACACAATTAAAATGTAGCTTGATCAACGACACACATTGGATAGGGTTTCAATATCCTTTATATAGGTATGAAATATCTTAACGAACTGCATTGAGCAACATAATATACCCGGTTAAGTTGCAAGCATTTGTGAAATGCGAATCAAAATCCGAAATCACCGAAATGAAATGTCAATTTTGTAACTGTCAAAAGTGTCAAAGTTAAGACATATTTCTACGTAACTTAACTCTGTAGTAGTTAACCTGTTCTGTGCACAAAATTGTTATGACATCATGTGACACCATGTCACCTTTCTTATAAAATGTGTGGTAACATTGTGCGAGTTACATCTAAATTTGTAAATAATAACGCATTTAGGGGAATAAATAATAGGTTAAGGCTATAATCGTGCTTAAATAGATTAAATATCAAACAATTATTTTATGACGTCATGTAACGATTTAACGAAGTGTATGTTCATGAACTTGTAAGTTAATAAATGATGAAAAACGTCTTTACAGCGCTGTTTGACTTACCACTAAAAACGCGAAACGTTATAAATTGAAAAAATTAAATGATTAGAACAGAAGTTTTATTTAAACTTAAAGCGGGTTAAAAACCCGCTCCAGACCTTCCAATCCGATCCGATTTATCGGAAGAGATCGGATAATGTATAGTGTTTTAGGTCCTAACTATTGTACTACTCATTATCCGATTTCCTAACAATTACGCTACACATTATCCGATAAGTAGGATCGGATCGGGTAGGATCGAAAGGTCTGGAAAGGGCTTAAACATGATTAAAACGATAACATGTCGAGATATAATCGACTTCTGCGACGTGAGTAAATATTTTTGTAAAGCCTGACCAGAAATATATGAGGATGCGCCATGTTGCGGAATTTCACTGGAACTAATTTCTTACACTGGCAATGATTTTAGGATGGTTTGTCAACAATGTCAATGTCATTCGTGGTGGTTTGTTTAAAAGACAAATATTTCATACTATCCAAAGAAAATACCAAACATAGATTAGAGTGTATTACTGGGAATAGATAGCCAACTTCACGTACATTTTGGTCCAGACAAAAGCGCCACGGAGCGGACACTTTTGTAACTAAGTTGGTGTATACATATTTATAGCTAGGAAACGCAGCGACTGCATATATAGGTAGGTATACTCGATTGCGTTAATATTATTTTCATATTTCGTCATTATCTATATATTTTCAGAAACGATTAAAACATATTATTGAAATAAAATTGCTAGTTATAAGATTTAGTAATAAGAATGACGTATATGGGGTATATTAAATTCAGAAGAGACGGGCTCTTTGCGGATCCATGACGCAGACATATTTTTGGTATTTATTTTTTACCAGACTTCCGAAAAAGGAAGAGGTTCTCAGTTCGTCGATTACTCGAAGACGGCTGGATCGATTTATAAAATTCTACAGATGATGAAATGAAACTTTACTTGAAATTCACAATTTCATTATTTTCAGTCATGAATATACAAAAAAAATTGAGAAAGCTAGATAATTAAGTACCTGCCCCAATTCGTCAACCGAACGTGATTCAATAATAAAAACAACTTAATTTGTAATTATTTTCTACATATTTATTATATTATGAATCACAAATGCATTAATTTTATTATAGGTACGGGTGATTCCACTATCACGGGTACAATTATACAATATTTAGACTGGTAGTAAAGTAAAAACATTCTAAAAACACGATTGCTTGCTGTCCAACCGACTTCAATTTAGTTGTTTTAATAAATATGTAGGTATTAATGTTTGTTAATAAACGACGATTTCGGAAAAAAACAATTTCTTCTCATTGAAATAGGTAATTTTTGTAAAAAGTGATTATCTAAAGATATGTGTTTCAGAACCTAAAAGAAAAAAAAAACATTGCCGTACAAGAGGTTATAAGAGGTTCAAAGTTATATAGCGGGTTCAACCAAATCGACCTCCTCTGCAGATCGTAATAAAAAAACACATAAATCTATGATTAGTGAACCACTTACAGTGTGTTTCCTTTTCACAATAAAATACTAAGTATACATATATAATCAACTACACATTACACAACCATAATCATAGCATTAGAAACAAAATTGAATAACAAATTATTCATTATTAAAGCAACATTTAGTTTACATCTTATGATTTACAGTTGTCCAAAATCAAGTTGGACAATTATTTTATACTTACACGTTTTTATATAAACCTCAGGTAAGAAATTTAAATTAAGGCCTTATCCTTTTCATTTGAAAGGTTAATAATTTAGGTTTTAAGTAATTTTAAAGTTGTAAAGTTGTTATATTAAAAGTCATGGTCAAACAATTTATGATAAAATCATCAGAAATCACCTTTAAACGCATAAAATTTGTCGACAGGCGGTCGAAAGACTAATTGTGTGTTACATTATGCCAAGACGCCAGCAACATGGCTGCAATTTGGAAAAAAATAAAGGGGTCGGAGGTTTTCATTGAATGAAATTGTTTGGCCTTGTCAGTGTATAAGCCGATGTCCAAATCTGTAACAGACTACTAAACAAAATTTACATTTTGCAAAAACACAAACACTTAAGACAAAATCCTAAAAAATAAATTGGCTTCCAGGCATTAATGACATAGTTTCCGAAATTTTTAAAAAGAGAATGCAATGTCATGACTACCAACCCAATCATCAAAGGATTGCTCAATTATCTTTGAGTTTCCTCAATAACACTCCACCTTGCATTAGACATGAATAGTAACATCACCACGGGTTTTGTCTATAACGGCGAGGGTAGGAAAAATAAATTTGTAATCGTCCTCGTATGTATGATGAGAGAAATTATTTGAAAACAAAAAAAAATTGTAAAGCAAGTACTAATAGTATGGACTTGAACAAGAAATCAAAGTTGTAAAAACCAAATCTAATGAAGAGGGGTGTACAAGTTGTAGCCTAATAATTGGCAATGCGCCAGTAATATGACTGCAATAAAGCTTATGTGATTTGCAAGTGAAAATTATGTAAGTAAAAAATGTTGTACGAACTACCTCACATCATAGTAATCAGATAGAATTCTCTAACAAAATTTAGAATATAAAATAACTGCAAAGCTAAAAATGCACATGTGTTTCCAAGTTTGATAACAAATCATCATATCGTCTACTGCTGGACAAAGGTCTCCCCAAAGTTCTCCACACCGATCAGTATTGCGCCGCCCTCGTCCAATTTCTGCCCGCTATCCTAACCCGGTCGTCGGTGTCCATTATAGGGGGCCTTCCCACGCTGCGTATTCCGGTCCGCGGTCGCCACTCAAGAACCTCTCTGCCCCAACGGCCAGCGGTTCTACAAGCAATGTGTGAACCCACTGCCACTTAATTAAAATCGGCAAAGATTTATGCCACAATTTGTGGTGTGCAGAACGTGGGGTGACGGCGCACCGATAAATTTTACCATTAACAGGTTTGCTAAAACTACCAGTCGAACAACTCGTCAAAAAATAGCAGTATATCGGCTGTGTCTGCACTCTCCTTGGGCAGGTTCCCGATATCTGGAATAAAAAAAAGGTAGGTATATAAACAAGAATAGATTATATAATAATCCAATGTAATGTTACGGCCCGGCCCATGAATTTGCGCGAACAACGATCGCGAGAGTGGTGAGTACCGAGCGGCAAAAACAAAATCATTCCGTGTAAAGCGCGCCACGAACCGCCGCGCACGGTGCCGCTCGCCGCTAAGACCGAAGTCGTGGCATGTCCGTTAGCAGTGAACGCGTGGCGGTTCATAAATCGGTATGATATTGTTTTTGCCGCTCGCCGCTTACCGCTGCCACCGGTCGCGATCGCGCAGTCGTGGCTGTCCATGCTAGCCCAAATAAGTATATAATTCAAGACTTCTTCAATAACAAATAAAGCTGCCAGAAAATAAAAACGTAATGTTTGGTAATAAAGTAATTAAATATTTAGGAAAAATCACAAACCTGCCATATACCCCATGGTGGCACCAACGTTTTAGCTAAACATCTGTGTGCAATATTTGACTCTCATCTTTGGTATCAGATATTGAAACACGTGCAGTGCAGTCCATTTGTTTATAAGTTTCACACCCTTATACCCTGGTCCCCTTCGGTATAGGGCTTCAAGGTGTGCCTATGTGGCTCACCTCAGTTTTCCTCCCATTATTTATATTCTAAATCTTTTGTTATCAAATTATTTCTAATTCCTTTCATAATAAGAGGTGGATCATACAAAACATATATTTTCTTATTATCTACTTCGAAGAAACCACCTTTATATACTTTTTTTTCTTTCACATAACGTACACGTGTCTGTCTCATTAGCTCGTTTAATGCTGCCATGTTACTGGCACCTTGGTCGCTTACTTGCAGTCCAGTTTTCATTACATGGGTTGTGACAACTTCGAGTTGTTTTTTTAAATCCATACTTTTGGTACAGTCAACCAAAAATGTGGTCTACCACTTTTCGACTCTATTTTACATGTAATAGAGTCCAAAAGTGGTAGACCACTTTCTTTGCTGACTGTACTTCCCTTGCAAAATGAAAAAGCAACCGGTTGCTTGAATTTTTTAATCACGCCTCTCACCATAAAGACGAGTACATGATCGCAAAACTTCTTTTGCCTGTCCTCGCCATTATCAACAAACCCCGTCGCCATTATCAACAAACCCCGTGATTATGTCACTATTCTTGTCAAATGCGACATGGGGTGCTATTGACATTTCATCAAAGATAATTGAGCAGATCCTTTGATGTTTGGTTGGGCAGACGTTGCATATCTCATTAATGCCTGGATACAAATTGACTTTTTTAGGACTTTATCTAATGTGCTGCGTTTTGGTAAAATGCAAATCTTGCTAAGCATTCTATACGCTTTTGGGCACGGCTTATATAAAGATAAGGCCAATTCTTTTTTTATCTAATGTAAACCTCCGTCCCCTTGCTTTTTTCCCAAATTGGCTGACTTGTATTGTAAAAAAGCTTTTTGCTGCCGGTGACTGACATTTTTTTACTAAGAATTTCTATCGCTGTAGTTTTCATAATTTTTTCGGCATTTCTTTAGAGCCACTTTGGTCTCGGCTAGAGTGTCCCTTAACTCCCTCTCGACTTTGGACATGGGCTTTACATGCCTTGTCTTGCTGCTGAAATGATATAAATTACTAAATCATTATTCATTATACATATTCTACTTTTGAGTTTTTTAATTTATCAACATTTTAAACCATTAATACAAAGATCAAAGCTAAAAGCGCGGTCCAGCGTGTTAACCACTTCGCTACCCTAGCTACCGGTAATCCAGAGGTACTGGGTTCGATTCCTGGTCTTTTCCACCAGGTAGCTCCTTTTTAAATTTTTCTTTACGCTTTGATCTTTATATTAATGGTTTAAATAAAAATTGTGGTGTACCCACATAAAAAAATGAAACATTACATGTTTCATAAATTTATCAACATTTTTCTAAGAAATTTTTTCACCATTTTTCCCTGGGTTAAGGGACATAATAACATAACAGGTAGACAAGACGTTACTTTTGCATTGATGTAACGTTACTTTTGCATTGATTTTGTATGGATAGAATGGATTTGAAATGCATAGTATTAAGATGCACACTAATGTAACCCCAATTGGGACAAAACATTGTTAGTATAAGAATTTTTAAACGTGTATATGAATTTACATACCTTTTATCGTTGTTTCTCCAGGTTCCAGGTTTCTCTATCATCAGGAGTTTTCGACGTTGAGGCTACGGTGCTTGATGTAGTTTGGTTGAGCAGATCCCCTTCTTTTTGTGATTTCAGTGGTGGTTGGCAGTATGTCGTTTCCGAACCTAA
The DNA here is from genome assembly GCA_932273695.1 of Apotomis betuletana. Taxonomy (NCBI): domain Eukaryota; kingdom Metazoa; phylum Arthropoda; class Insecta; order Lepidoptera; family Tortricidae; genus Apotomis; species Apotomis betuletana. The sequence goes on along the minus strand of OW026307.1, from coordinate 11,609,652 downwards.
CCATAAAATACTTAATATAAGAGCATTATAAATTAAAAAAAACGTCGATATTAACTATGCTGCTCTCAGTAAGGCAAATGACGGAATCTCAAAAAAAAATGCCGATAAGAAATAGGCGCCTGCATTCCTATGTTGTCAATTATTCGAAATGTCTAAAAGGTATCCTATAATCATCTGGTGATGGCCAGCCATCCCTGTAAAAACCCTTTTAGTTTTTATTTTACCGTTTTGTCGGCGTGATACATACACATACCAAATTTTATCTTTCTAGTACCCTAGTACTAATGATCACGGAGCTAAGCCGCGGACGGACAGACGGACATGGCGAAACTATAAGGGTTCCTAGTTGACTACGGAACCCTAAAAATGGTTAAAATTTGTTCAGCCGTTTTGGCGTGATGAGAGGACAAAGTATTATGCGCAACAGATGGCGCTAGACTAGCAAGGCGGCGCCTTCATCATCATCATCATCCTCCTAGCCTTTGTCCCATATCTTTGTAGAGAGTGAATTCTCAATCGGGGTCGGCTACCTAAATCCCAAGATGTGGCGTAGGCACTAGTTTTTACGCAAGCGACTGCCATCAGACCTTCCAACCCAGAGGGGAAACTAGGCCTTATTGGGCTCACCGAAAAGCGAGTAGTTTTAGGGTATAAAAGCCATTTTGGTGAGCATTTAAATAGTAGCGAATATTTATTTAAGTACTATATCATATATTAATTGAATGGGTAAAGCGATAAACAAGTTACTTGTGTTTGGGGTGAGTAGTAATATGTTTGGTATAACAAAAAATTTCACGGTCAACAGTTGGTTTTTTGCCTCAGCAAAAATGACTAAAATGGAACTAATAATATAAAATATTGGTGACATCCATTTAACAATAATATAGATCATTTGGTCTGAAATTAACTTTAACGGTGTTCACATATTTTTATAGCATGTAAGAAAAAGAAATATTAGCTTTATTTATACAATAGTTTGTGATACACTATTTGGTGAGCATTCATCCGTTTTGGCAAGTATTAAGAATTTATTGGAAGTAATTTATCAACATATTTGGTAGGCGTTTAAACACAAGCCAATATCAAATGACATCTGCTCTATATTGGAAACTGATTATTTAGGTATTTGAATAGTGATATTATTTTGTGCAACAGTAAACAGTTTTCTTACCAGATTTTCGTTATGAGATCGGATGAGATCGGTCGGAACGAAACAAATATAACCATGGGGCTGATTGCGCCGTCGATAAAAATTCTAGCTTTTCTTTTAACTTATCCCCTGAAGATTAAAAACTCCGTTCACACACTCTAAAAGAGTGTTTTACTGTTTGTCGAAACATGGGGATACTTTATTCAACAGTATATAAAAGTGAAAATTCAATTATTTAGTGGGTTTAGTTGTGTCGTCGATTATGATATTTTCCCCATAATTACCATTCTACAATGATGTAAGCAACTAAAACGGCTTTTGCATCGGCACATTGGCTTAACGTTTCGTGACAAACATCAAACGGATCGCTCCATTGTTTACTTGCATTCATTCGCAACAGAACAACTTACCCCCGGCACGTTTAGCCCCGCTCTCCAACACTTCAAATGCTTCAGTGTATTGACTTGGGTGTGGCCCAGCATGTGCACCTGAAAATGTATTAATGTTATCTTATTCAGTAGTTGCTTAGTAAAGCGTAATTGTTACGAGGACACAAAAGTATTTGTACCTTCTAAACTGATTTCCCACATGCATTTAAATAAATCATTTCATTTCATTTCAAACTTTACATTATGCATTGCAAGTTAAATACAAGCTTGTAAAAACATTAGAATTAGAGTAGAAATGAGACCTGTGGGTGAGAACAGCCAGAAATCTGGACAACTGGACATTGTGAAATTAGTGACCATTTTTATAGGGTGTATAATGTTAGACAACAACTTTAGATACCTATATATGCTGTTTTTGTTCATATAACATTTCTCTAATAATATATAAGTTGTAGTATGACATAATATAAGTACTAGCAATATAAAAAATGAAATGGTATAACAACATTAGGACAGATTTTCTTCTCTGAACTTTCAGAAAAGAAAATCTGTCTTCAACACACCACACTTACTTAACCCTTAAATGCATGGTGTAAGATGCAGCTTACATATACAAAAATGAATTTCTGGTTGAAAACAAGAAACATTTATTTGAAATAAAATAATATTTTATAATTTTGTGTTTTTTTAATTCATGCATTTAAGGGTTAAGTGTGACTTAAGTGTCGCTTGGGTGTGATATACCCAATTTTGTAATATACCTGGTATATGAAGTGTTGGTATCGCCAACCGTGTCAACCTGTTATTCGGAAATGTATATTGTGCTTTAAAATGATGGTGGCATACACGTCTATTTTTGTAAATGTACAAATTGTCTTCGCCAACAATGTCTCCTCCAATTTTCATAATCTTTCAATTTCATCAAATCTACCTGGGCCAGGATTTGGGAAATTATGCATAGTTATACCTGAAAGATATAAATTATTAAGATAAACAATAATTAACAATTACAGTTATACAACAACAAATACCTGCAGATTATTCACTGGTGCAAATAAGATAGCTGAGTCACTTTTGTATGAAATTGATACCTTTGTTCACACCCATACTATTTAATTAAGTACATTTTTTTTGTCAGTGAATTTTTATACCTGACTTTGTAGTTATTTAAAAACAACTTCTTAGATCAGATAATAATTACAAAAACGAAGTTATAAAATATGGAATATGGATTAACATACCAAATATTTTACTTCCTAACTTTGTTATAAGTATGAAAATATTAGGGTCACTTGCATAATGGTGGAAGAATACGCCAATAGACAATGGGTTTGTCTGCAGAATGCTTGGGGTAGTATGATCTTAGTTGTCAGTTAGCACCATGGTTACTAGAATTTTAAACTGACACCAGTAGTGAAGCGATTATGCTAAGCATGTGCTCATATTCAGTGATACAGCTGCAAATTATGCACTTAATAATCATAATACTTGTTTCTTGTATACTTAACTAACGGCATAAGTATTATCCATTTGAGGCAAGTATAGGCCATAACCTTGTAAAGACAAGACTTAATGGATTAATATGACAAATAAGTTTCTGTCAAAAATTTCATTTTAGTGACAAGCTTTTAAAGCCGACTGTACTTTTCTTTGGATTATATCCATCAAATGCTCACTGAGACGATTCTAAAGAGCCCAAACTAGGTAGGGTTGCTTTTTCTATTATAGAGTTCCTATGGCCACCTTCCGGCTCCATCATCAGATCAGCCCCATGGTACCATATTCTTGTATGGTCATCAAAGTTAAGTAAGTATGCAAAATCTCGGCTCGTTGTTGAAATTGAGTTGCAAGATTCCACCCGAACAAACATACTAACATACATACATACAATGCAAGTTAAATAAAAGCTTGTAAAATAAGTTTGATTTCTAGTTTGATTTGTATTTCTTTTACTATTACTAATTGACTAACATACTGATTCATAGCTCTCTAACGGCTTATAATAATAAGCAGTTAGAGAGCTATGAGAGTTATAATAATAAGCCGTTAGAGAGCTATGGAGCTGATATTTACTAGCTATAATATACTTATAATATATATTTTTTATTCAATTATTCAGCCTCAATCATTGATGAAATTTACTTTTGTTAAAGCAAGATAGTTTTAGCCCAAATAGGAACACAATACATAGGTCATATGTTGATCTTATTACTTTATTAGGTATATAGTACTTTATCTAAATGATGTGTCTGACTGAATACAACACTGCTCTGTTCAGTATAGAACATCTATCCCACATTTATTTACAGTCCATAGTTACAGAATTATGTATTAGCCTATGAATTTTATCAATAATTTTTGCTATAAATAAAATGTGTAGTTCGATAACAAGGAAATCCCATGTATGAAATTTCCGGGTAACGAATAAGTTATTACCTAGAACTCAGGGAAAAGTATTATTCACTCCAAAAAGTTGGTTGAAATTATCATTTTTTTTGTCATAATATGAAAAAAAAAGGAATAAGGCCTCTTCAGTGAGGAATACCAGATTTCATCTAAATCTGTTCAGTGGTTTAAGCGTTACGAGGTAATAACCTAGTAACGGACAGATATAGACACTTTCGCATTTATAATATTAGTAAAGTAAGGTGGATTGCGCCTTGCGCCACTTATCAACCGACGTCGAAAATCGGAGCCGGTCCTCCGTTAGACGGTAGGTTTGATTTTAAAATTTTAACCGATTTGGAAAAACCTTCTTTTATTGTTTTAAAGAACTTACGAATAGTTGGTCCACTTATAATATAACATTCATAACTTCGTTTAGTGGACGAAGGTATTTTTTTGTTAAAAAGGAGGTTTTCCGATATTTGTTTAGTGTTTTAATTACTTACCATCTTTTAAAGTAGTTGTACACTGTGGTACGCAGCATCTTTGTTGTGCCGGCATTATTATTTTCGTGCGATGAGGTAATTAAACACACAAAATACACACTCAAATTAATTTTTGAAAAATTTACTTGTTACTTGGATGACAAACAGACAGCAAAAGTTGCCAGCATTGTAAGTAGAGTAAGTAGAGTAATAATAAAATCTTCATAGTTGCCAACTCAAAAGGCTAACAATGAAATCACCGCAAATAATAAATTGTTCGTATAAAAAGGACTGTTTTTTTTTCTAAGATATACCAATAATATCTTGGCTAATAATGCTGTTCTTCGGAACTTGTTGTTTTTCTTGTACTTTGTCTATAGACCCATCTGGACGACATTATGGCAGAAGCAGTGTTGTGTCGAATGTTTTACATAAGTATCCAACTGATGGCGCTGAAATCAAGACACTTTTTACTTGTTCAGAGATATCATAGCATGATACCAAAAACCATTCACAATCGTACACGTAAGATTATAAATAAAGTGTACATGTGTTTACTACACGAAAAACAGTCAGGAAAAAAGTGCATTCTATTAAATGATATTACGAGGTTAACATTTAACATGGTGGAACTGACAGGTATTTAAAACTAATGTCATTATAGTGGGTTGCGATTGGTTGCAAAATTGTTGCCATTTAAATCTTATAAATAGCGCCCTCTTGACAATCCTCATATATTTCTGGTCAGGCTTTATAAGTACCGCGTAGTTCCGCTTCCGCGTAGTGCGTTCTATCTCATACAATTTCATACAAAGAATATTTTAACCGCGTCGCGTCGCGTCGCTCCGCTGCCGTGTAGTTACGCCCAGTGCGGTGCTACCTTTATGTACCTACTTTAATAGGGTTACGTAGCATAACATCTAAAATCAAATGTCATAAACTTGATACCCATACGTCTAGAATGCCGAAAGCCTAAATGAATAATGTTCGTAATCTATAACGTTCGAAATACATACAACACGACTGGTCGAATGAATATAATATCGAAGTACAAAATGAATAATATTATTTGTCATAAACTTGATACACATACGTCGAGAATGTCGAAAGCCTAAATAAATAATGTTTTTAATCTATAACGTTCGTAATACATACAACACGCCTGTACCTGGAATACATTTTGTGGACGTAGACTGATCGAATTAAATAGTGTAATATATAACATATAGTGTAATACAAAATATTATATCGTATGAATATTTATTTAAACTTAAACTAAAACACAAGTACTTCTTTTATAACAAAAACATTTTAAATGTATAATCACAAATTGGCAGCAATATTCTTCAAAAGGTCGAAGTGGCCGTATTCGTGTATTTTCGTTATAATATTTGCTATATTACAAATATGCGACTCATTTTTCCTGTCTTTTTGACGGAATTTGATGTCCCAGTTTTATTTTTTCAATTTCCGTAATATTGTTCTTGGTTTCTTTTTTGCCGATTTTTAACAAAAGTAGGTATAACCATTTCGCCATAATAATGTCCCACCTTTTTAGGGTTCCGTAGTCAACTAGGAACCCTTCTAGTTTCGCCATGTCCGTCTGTCCGTCTGTCCGTCCGCGGCTTAGCTCCGTGATCATTAGTACCAGAAAGCTGAAATTTGGTATGAGTATGTGTATGTATCACGCCGACAAAACGGTAGAATAAAAACTAAAAAACCTTTTTTGTTATCGCAAAAAACCATAATTTTCTTTAAAATGACGTAAGTGCCGCGCGGTGTCCCTACACTTTGAACGTTACACATATAGGTTAAGTGCCATACTATATTAAAAAAATCGCTCAATCTGGCGCGTTTAATCGATAACTTCCAGAAGGTAATAAGTAATTACTGTTACTTTGGCGTTTACGACCTTTTTATAGAGCTTGAAATCTTTCTCGTAATTTTCGTCTATTAACTACGGAACCCTACACTGAGCGTGGCCCGACATGCTCTTGGCCGGTTTTTGACTTTTAATAAACTCCATCTATTCTATTCTATTTTTTATATAAAAAAAAATGGCGTCTGTCCATTGGAACAATTTTGCCTATGTCAAGGTTTATCTTCAAGTTTTGGTTGACTGATATGACAGGAGACAGAAACAAAGCCATGCTACGTTATGTTGACAAGTGATTTATTGATTTTTAAAGAGGTGCAGTGACATTAATATCTTAGGTACTTATAGAATATTAAAGAGGTTGATCTACTGATATCCCGATAACTAGTAGTTGGGAGCACTATTTTCTGTACGCATTTTGTATTTCGGTGTGTACATTAATTCGGTGTAGATTATATTATCCAAACCGAAACGACGAGGGCGGGTCGCTAGTTAATAGGATAAAGCTAAATCTCAGACAACGTCATCTATCTTTTATACCATAATAGATAGATAATAGGTACTCAAAGATTTTGTTACGTTATATAATTTGACTTTATGTATTTTCAACGTTATACATAGTGAGCAGTATAGATTACAAATGTTATGAATTTAGACCGTAGAGTTTTTAAATTTATGATAAAAGAAGTTATTATTACCGTACGTTATGCAACTTGACCGTATATATTTTGAACGTATGAAAAACGAACTTATGACATTCGATTTTAGATGTTATGCTACGTAACCTTTAATAGTTCCAATGTCGCCCGCAAAAGCGCTAGAGTAGCAAGAAAGTATGAAAAAACAACAAGATTTAGGCATGATTTAGGCGGACTGACCTAGGTCGAATTGACAATTTTTAATATCATCAGATCACTGTGATCAAAGTAATTCCTACGTAGGTATTAGGTTGTTCCTCTAAAAATTTAGTTTCTATAAAAAAAAGTGTGAGCAAACCGTTGCTAAATTAACGAAACTAGGTACTTTCAGTCACAGTAGCGCCACCAATTTATATAAGAAGATGCTGTTCCTCCCTTCCATAGTGGGATAAACGATATAAGTACATGGGATATACTGACACAGATAGTCGTAAGATCTCACTTCCCCGTTGGATAATGAGAAGTGGCGCAGACCAAGGGAAAGGTTTCTTTTTCTTTTTATTTACAAACTGACCGGCGATTGACCAGATTGACCTCAGTATCACCTGATGGAAAGTGACTTCGGGGTCGAGGATGTAGCAGCAAAGGTGTTTTGCAGCGATGACCACAATGACGATACAGGTTTAATGAACTCGACATTGACCACAGCTCGCATTTATAAACTGAATTCGGTCTTCATTGAAACCTGAAGTTCAGTTGACTTCTGTCATGCCATGCATGCCATCGCTCTGGGAGTCACTCAGGCATTGTTCTTGCTTAAACATTAGTATTCAAGCAAGATTATTTCTTTTACACGCAACTTTTAGGTTTAATTGAATAGATCAGGTATTTTTTCTTGTCTGTTGTGGGTATTATTCAAATTTTGAAGTTTCAAACAAAAAGAGGCTATTTTGGCCCGTATACCCTATAACTGATAATTATAAACTTTCATGTAATTTTATCCATAATACCTCACCTAATGCATCATTGTTGCATTTTCCCTTTCTTTCCCTCTCATTTATTTACAAGACTTACCTCAATTCAGTGTAGCTGTAGGTAGTCGATAATTGTGATTTCTTCAATGTTTTTGATTTGGCTACCTAATTGAAATCTAAATAAAAATTCCATTGGAGGTAAGTATTGGTAATCAAGAACGAAATAAATGTAAAAATAAATTCAACACCATATTTATAAAAAGTTTAATTTTCGCAAGCTTCCTTAAACATCCGTCAAATAAAATCAAATAAATCATCAAATCACAAATCAATTAGCTTGTGGAAAACTAAGGAACTTGTTAACCAACCAGTGATGCGCGGTTTCAGGAAGCGGCAGTTTCAATAGGTTGTAATAAAACGCATATCTCCACGACTGCACTTTATACAACGCTTTAGGATCGTCATCTGTCAACGCTTTAACAAACGTTTCAATTATATCTATATCTTTTAAAGCATCGTATCGAGAATCCCGATTTGCATTGTTGAGGTAGTGGCTTAGAGCTAATATTCTTTTCTCGTAGAAGGCACGCTGTTCTGGGTCTAAATATTCGAGCATGCTGCTGCATTGGCGAGTTTGAGCTGACAGTATGTTGCTGGAGCCGACAAAGCCGCCTGAAATAAGAGTAAAAAGGAACTATAGTTAGCCTGACAATGATTTTCATTCTATCTAGAGGTAATATTAATTGAAATAATATCTAAGGGAATCGGAGCAAACATTAACAATTGAGGGTCGTCAAGAACCAATGGATTCGAGTTTTGGTAACGCAAATTCGGCAAGTTAGTACGAATGGGGTTCTTTGGAATGGAATGGATGCTGGACACTGATAGTTAATAGACTGACAATGATTGTGATCGTGTGTAAAGTTAGCTAGGCAGTGCATTGTGAGAGTTGCTTTAGGTAATAATTTATATACTACTAGCTTTTGCCCGCGACTACGTCCGCGTGGTACTTGGAAGTATTGAAGCAACCTCGTACAACACGATAGATATCCACCTAATCACCTTGATTAATAAAAGGGATTATTAAAAGCGCCTCAGCAAATGTAAGAGCAATTGTGCTTTTGGTCTAATCATTACATTTCCTACAGGGTCATCAATGTCATTATGAATTACTTACTCACTTTTCAATCTTTTTAGGGATAATTTCCAGGATGAAAACTATCCTATGTCCTTCCTCGGATCTTAAACTATCTCCATACCAAATTTCATCAAAATCGATTCAGCGGTTTAAGCATGAAGAGGTAACAGACAGACAGACACACTTTCGCATTTATAATATTACTAGCTGTGTGCCCCGCGGCGGTGTTACCCACTCATCCCACGGGAACACTAAATTTATTCGGGATGAAAAATATCCTATGTCCTTTCCCGGGTCTCAAACTATCTCCATACCAAATTTCATCTAAGTCGGTTCAGCGGTTTAAGCGTGAAGAGGGTAACAGACAGACTGACACACTTTCGCATTTATAATATTAGTATAGATAGTATAGTATATAGTATGTACTATCTATACGTAGTTCAAGTTCATACTTATTTGAAAGAGATTAGCGATAAAAGATCACTGAGCTAGAACCAACCTACAACAAATAATGTATCACTACCCTAAGATTTCTCCGTATTTTAAACATTGATTCCATAAGAGTTACAAAACAGAAACCTTATTTAAAATGAACTTAGAATCCAAGGTCCAGTTGGATATTAAGTTCTAGCAAACTACAGGCACTCGCCAGCGGCCACTAAGTTGTACTTATTTCAAGAAAAACTGCTACGTACCTAAGTACGTTCACGGATCGTAAATTTAGCAAAACTAAACTTTAACTGCAACGCCATAAAAACGGACTTACGGAAATGTAGTAACAATTTTCCTAGCCCCTCCTGGTTATAGCTGGAATCAAGATTGAGTAAAATCACCGCCTTGTGTGGATTACCAATTTAACTAAGTGGTTTCTGGTAATTTGACAGTTGAACGAAGGGTAGCTACGCTCCCGCGTGACTACGATGATTACGTAATTTTGTTTCATTATAGTCGATGCTATTTATTTTTGTAAGTCGCCGACTCAATCAGGTAATTTCCTGCTTAATCGTGGGTAAGAGAATAAATATTAACAGACCGACTTCCGGGGCGGGTTTCTGATCAAGCCGTGCTTAGGTAGCAGAACTACCAGCTGTTTGTAATGTTATTCTGGGTACAGTCAGTATCAAAAACAGCTGACAATTTAAGTATTGAAATTGACATACGCTTTTTTTTCAGATACTTACCTATGATGCTGTACTAGCAGGTAACGGAATTTCGTTCACGGAGGAGATAGGTACTGTCCTGATGTTTGAATTGTCGGACTTGTCCGTACCTGGTTAAAGGAAAATTTCTTACCAGGAGAACAAAACGCCACAGTTCTGAGTTCATGCGCTCGATGTTTTAGACGTAAAGCTTGGGTCCAAGCTAGAAGGCCAGGTCTTCCTGGCACTGTATGGATGTATAGAAATTAAGCCTGGTAGCGGCTGGTTGCAATAACTCGAATTGTTACTGTCTGCTACTGTATAGTATGGGCTGAAGTAAGGGAAATCTTACCAGGAACAAACGCCACAGCTTTCAACCCATTTGCTCGAAGCTCCAGCCGTATGGCTCGTGTCCAAGCCAGTAGACCAGCCTTGCTGGCGCTGTATGGAGCGAAGCTGGGCAGCGGCTGCAGGCCACAATGGCTCGCTATGTTGATTATCCTGGGTTTTGATCCACTCTAAGACAAAAAAAATCTTGGACTTATCATTTTTTATGCCAATTTCAGACGCCGAGGAATGTGACTGACTCCTAAACTTTTAGTCGGTGCGTGTGATATAAACACGGAATGGTCACTGAAAAAGGTGGTAAAATTTCTGGGATGGGTCCTGTGCAAAATTTCGATGCTTATTATTTATTTGTTTACCATGAACACATGAACTATGAAATGTGAAATCGCGTTACTAAGGAATTTGAATCTAAATACAATTAGTACAAACAAGAGCTTACGCTTGAAATTTGATGCAAAGTCGTCAGACATTTGACGACTTCGCAAATTTTGCGTAAGTAGATAATGCAAACTTGTGAAGGCTACACGCGCACTGACCATTTTTCAAGGCAATACTAACCCAATCCAGAAGTGGTGGTTGTGTATTTGTGTATGGGCTTAATCATGGCTTAATATACAAATTAGTGCGCAGGTCAAACGGAAAAAAGGTTAAATCACAATTCTTCCTTGCGCATTTCTAGGTCTTCTGGTAGAGTTGGGTTGTTAGCACAACCCGTCACACAAAATAGGCGCAATCCACGCAATTTATAATTTGTTTATCTATCCAAATATCATAAACTCTCCATGATGCGTTCAAGAACCGCACATTATGACCAACATAAAAATAGATTGTTTTGTTAGAACAAATTTCTTATCTGTAAAAATGATATTATTGCTAAATAATAACATCGATTTCGATAGTATTATTTATTCAAATTTCGAACATCTGAAAAACAAAGAAATTTGATTTGACCTCTATTCTAATATCACTCGAGATGACGTTTAGTTCGAAATAAATTGTCAATTTGCAATCAAATTTGACAAATGTCGCACGTAACTAAGATATCGAACGATATGATAGTTGGGGTCGACTTTAGTTTGTCTTTGAATTAAAAACAACTATGACAGCTGCCAGAAAATTTCATTACCGCCATTACCGGGTAATATTTGTCATAATGTGCGACTCCTGAATGAATCATGGAGGCTTATAATATGTGGCTAGATAAAGTAGTGTATGTAACTGTACATAATTAGGCATTAAAACACTCGTGTGATATTATTATGAAACTTGCCTTCGGCGCGTTTCATAAACCCACACTCGTGTTTAATACCCTTCATTATGTACAGTCACATAAACTACTATTATGTCCAAATTTCATTTGTTTTTTTGTTACATTACATGAGAATGCTCCCGGTGCGCACCCACTCTACTAATACGTCGAGTTGCGGAAATTAGGCTGCCTACATGTACGAGTATATAACCTAACCTATAATATACTTTTAGAGGTATGTGTACAATAAAGTCCCAGAAATATAATATAAATATACTAATTTCTGTTGAATTCCCGTGCGTTATACTTATTTATCTCTGAAATAAATCGTCTTACTTTACTTAATTGAGTAGGTACCTTTATATTGACTCATAGAAGTAAACAACCGAGCGCGGATTTTGTTTGTCGTGTGCTTATAAAGATACAAATATTTTTATTATTCGAGTATTTCAAAAAACGTTAATATCACGTTATTTGCTAACAGTGAGTTTATTAGCAGACGACATAATGCAGTGCAGAGATAAAGTTTCAATGTAGGTATGTAAACATGGCGATGGACTACTTTTTATAATTATAGGTGTCTAGATACTAGAGAACATATTTCAAAAACCAGATTATTGCCCTATATCAAATTATGATCTTGCTTAGGGTTTCTATGACGTTAACCGAATGTATTGTTTTAGTAATATCATGTGTACCTATAATAATATTAATAATACCTATTGTATAGGTATACCTAAGTATATAACTACACGAGTTTTTGAGTAGTTCTTTGTTTTAAAGTTAGGCTGAAAGATATGTCAGCTAATAGTCTTCTTTCCCAACTCAAGAAAAAAAAACAGGGCCAAAAAAATATATATCTGATGTGACACCCCCTGTTGTACCACCACTGGTACTGCTAGTGCTAGGCCCTTTATTAAGTGCTTTTTTTTTTTAAATGTTTCTGGGCCACCCTCATATTCAGAGCTACAACAAAAACAAAACATCGTTTAGAAAACGCTAAGAAACCTGACTGTGTTAGCTTGGAAAATAAAAAAATGATCATAAAAATCCTTGATTCCATTTCAGAGAAACCTATGCACATATTTATAACACATTGAGTCATTGACTATCAAATTAAAAGTACTGTTACTTTTAATTTGATTTTAAGAATTGCTCACGTAAAGTAACATGATAGCGAAATCACTCGATGTTTACGTTTTTAGATGTCCAGAGTCAACAGAATGAAATAAAATAAGGAACATAACATGACTCTTGAGGTAGGTAATTGTGTACCGTGTCATGTCACTTAAACACATGCCCTTTACTCTCACCTTGAAGAGATCCAAGTTATATTATTCTGGAAAAAGTTGTGAAGGAAGAGAGTTCCACTGGTTTTATCGCGCGATAAATAAGTGACAAATCATGCATCCGTCACGTTTTGACAAAGTGCGAATGTGAGTAACCATCTGGTTATTCTTTGTCAGTTATTTATCACGTGATAAACGCAACCATCATAGGGCCCCTGATAAGAAAAGTAAACGCAAAGCGTTTCGTACGAATCAGTGGTATGTTGACAACATAAGAGTGGAACCCAGTCCGCGCCGAGTGCTGTGATGTCGGGTGAGATGAAAGTGAATAGGCATTATTTACGTAAACATGCTTATTCACAGGCTTCATTGTCTCTTATCAACCAATGAGGTTTTGTTTGTTCTACCTGTCTTGCACATACTGGATTTTGTGCAAAAACTGCAGATACTACTGGTCTTAACTTACTTCTCCTGCACTGTTCTTAAGTTGTGGAAGGAAAGCAGAGCAGATTGGCGTTTATCATGTTTATATCATGTCTGTCACTCTGTCACTACCTATTCTTATTCGCCACTCGAAGTCACCTATTGTCAACTCTCTAGCATTGTTGACTATTGCGCGAAGGAGGTGAAAATTACAGTCTTACCTCTGCAGCACTCTTCCTACGTTGTGAAAGGAAAGCAGAGATCACTCTTATCGCACCGAACGGTTAACGTTTATTGTGTTTTGTATCATGTCTGGAGTCTGCTTCTCGAAGTCACCTATTGAGTATTGTGCGAAGGAGGTGATAATAGCAGCCTTACCTCTGCAGCACTCTTCCTAAGTTGTGGAAGGAAAGCAGAGACCACTCTCATCGCACCGAGTAAATTGACATTTATCGTGTTCTGTATCATGTCTGGAGTCTGCCATTCGAAGTCTCCTATTGTCAACACTCCAGCATTGTTGACTATGGCGTGTAAACCTGAAATGATTATATATTAATATTTTAGGTTAGGTTAGGATGAATTTATAAAACAGGGCGCTAATTCCAGTGTTCTTTGAGATATCACCAAATAAGCTCTATTGGCAGTATGGGCAATATGTATCGGTACGGTAGAATGCTGCCGCAGTTTTATATAGATTTACCCTCTTTATGTTCTCGCTCATTGCAAACATATTACCTATGTTTAATTTTAGGTTCTCATAATATGTGATTGTAAAATTCTTAATGAGTATGATATTTAAACCTAACCCAAATATTATAACCTCCACTTTATACATAACTTTGCGCACAAAATTTAATAATCAAGGAACAGCAGCACAGACTATAGAAATAAGCAACTTACGGTAATTAGGATTATCTTTAAGCAATCCATTCACATATTCCCGAAACCCGGCAACACTGTCCACACTCGTCACGTCCAACGGGCACGGATGGACAGTTAGCTTGGCCAAAGAGGTCGCCGCGGTTGTTTCAACACCGTTCAACATTCCAGCTACTGTGACAAGTCCTTCCCTAGCCGAGCGAGCCGCCAGGGCATACCCTAGCCCACTGTCGCACCCCGTTATAGCTACTAAGCGAGTTATACTCATTATAAAGAGTCTGTATGCAAAACAAGTGACTAACGATACCGATACAGCTTTATCGTACAAGGGTTATGTTTGCGAGCTCCTGAGCTCTAGATAAGAGCAAAGCCGCGGCTAAACTGGCGTCTGGGAACAAAATCCTCGGTCAACTTGTTGCATATAAAACGGGTTTCGTATTTCGTTGCATATTAAAATGGAATTTCATGTTTACATTTTTGTAGTTGGCGCTATTCTGGCTTTCAGATTAGAGGTTTGAAATTCGTATAGGCATATAACGGATACCCGTATGAAGATGTCGAATACTTCGACAAAGAGATGCCAATAAAAGAGGATCGTTTCGGCACGAATACCCATCTGAGAGATTAGACCTATTGAACGGAAACAATCTTGTATTTATGGTTGACTTAATTCACGAGCAGATGTTTTCGAGTTGAAAGTGTTTCGACAAATTCCTGGGCCACAAACAAACTCCCGTCCTGACCTTTTGGGAAATATTCGATTTAATTACTACTTTGATTCTTGAAATATAAAACGATACTATATAACGATTTTAAAGACACATACGAGTAAGTGCTATCGGCACATCTGTGATAGACCTTTCGCTTTAGTAGAACCATATCATATTATAATTGACCTAGGTACTGGTCTCAATTAAAATATTTGTAGTTTTATCTGGTACCATATTTTGTAAATAACTTCAAAAGAGACATCCCGGTCGGATTTTTTGATGTTCCCGTTGATTTATTGTTTACTCCCAGTATTTCCTTTACTCTGGGTACTTTAATAAATCTGTTTTAGCTATTCTGTGAAATCAAATTTTGCAGTAAATCAAGACTCTGATTCTTCTACAATTTAGAAATGAGGTGAAGGGAAAGTCTGTGTCAAAACGTTTTTATTTTTGGTTAGTAAGGTTATAGGGCCATGGGCAAATTTGTATAGAGACTGGACAAAGAACCAACAGAGAACAATAGGTATTAATGCTTAATATTTTACACGTTTTTATTGCGATGTGTTTACGCCGTTCGTGGTGTCAGGGAGCCGCCTGCGGAAGCGCCGAAACATGACACCTTTCAGCCAAAATTTATTCTTTGGTAAGTCGCTAACTTGTCACTTGGAACTTTCATCACATAAGAATTAAGATTGACGCTGTACTTATAAAAATACTAGCTGTGCCCCGCGGTGTTACCCGCTCATCCCACGGGAACACTACATTTATTCGGGATGAAAAGTATCCTATGTCCTTCCCCGGGACTGAAACTATCTATATACCAAATTTCATCTAAATCGGTTTAGCGGTTTAAGCGTGAAGAGGTAACAGACAGACAGACAGACAGACAGACAGACACACTTTCGCATTTATAATATTATAGTATAGTATAGTATATAGTATTATAGTATAGTATATAGTATATAATAGTATAGTATAGTATATAGTATATATAGTATAGGTATATAGTATATAGTATAGTATATAGTATATAGTATGGATATGGATGTGCATATTAATTTTGTCAAACTCGGGAGGAAATTGTGCCTCAAAAATAGACGAGTTTACGCAACTCTCGTCTGTAATATTAAAATGTGCGTATCGTAAGCAATCCATCTCCTACTTAATCGAAATGTGAGTATCATAACTTCAATGGAAATGGAAGCCGAAGAACCGAAATAATTGGCAAAAAAGTTTTCCAATTATATATCATCCTGCTCAGTGAGTATTCGGTATGTAACTCCATTCTATAATGTATTTATTTACATTAAATGTAATGATCATTGGAGTGCTAAATTAACGGGAATTTATTGATTAAATATCTCGGAAAATATAATTTTGAGTAGGATTGAGGGGTTTTAAATGTAATTAAATGGTGTGGTTTGTTAATAAATAATATACGCTTGTAGACTGACGCTGTAGTACCTACTTACCTCATTTTACGTATATCAGCTTTATGCTCCTTAACCAGGATGATTCATACATTATGAATCATAATGTATAATGTCTAGCCAATATAGGAAAGACCAGATCGGTAATCAAGTTTTTTTTCACCTCACTCGCTCGGAAAACCTCTAATTCAGTGAATAAAGGATTTTGACCTTACAAACGGTCCGGTAGTTTTGAATTTTTGATATGTTGTCTAGGATGGTTAGTCACAATTCCCCCCACTCCGCGCCCGCCGCCATTTTGAAAAAACCGGCACGTTCTTCATATTTTTGCTCATATCTTCCTTTAGGAGCATTTTAGCTAGAAGAAAGCTTTGACAATGTTATAGAGAGATAAATTTACTACATTTTCCATTTTATATTTTGTTTCTAGGACAGATAGTTACGGAGATATGCACATTTAAAAAAACTTAAGAAATTGCAATTTCCAACTCAAAAACAAACTTCTGGATTATATCTTCGTTTAGGAGCATTTTAGCTAGAACAGAGCTTGGGCAATGTTGTAGATAATTAAATTTACTATAATTTACATTTCAAATTTTGTTTCTAGGACAGATAATTACGGAGATATGCACATTTAAAAAACAGAAAAAGTCGAATTTTCCGGAAATTTCTCAAAATTCTTGGTTTAGAACGCTGTCATTCAGTTACGGACTAGTCTAGGACACATTAAAACATGTAGGAAATATAATTGCTTATAAAACTCATGTCCATTTATACATACATTTTCGGAAAATGTGACTTTATTTTTTACATATATTCTGTCCTAGAAACAAAATTTGAAATGCAAATTATAGTAAACCTAATTCTCTACAACATTGCCCAAGCACTGTTCCAGCTAAAATGCTCCTAAACGAAGATATAATCCAGAAGTTTGTTTTTGAGTTGGAAATTGCAATTTCTTAAGTTTTTTTAAATGTGCATATCTCCGTAACTATCTGTCCTAGAAACAAAAAAAAAATGGAAAATGTAGTAAATTTAACTCTATAACATTGTTGAAGCTTTCTTCTAGCTAAAATGCTCCTAAAGGAAGATATGAGCAAAAATATGAAGAACGTGCCGGTTTTTTCAAAATGGCGGCGGGCGCGGAGTGGGGGGAATTGTGACTAACCATCCTAGACAACATATCAAAAATTCAAAACTACCGGACCGTTTGTAAGGTCACACATAGTACCTACTTTAGTCTGTATTCACCGCATTACTCCGTTTATCCGCTAGCGTGCAAAAGTCATTTGAATTTCGAACACGACGATTTTGATTATCTGTGGTGCATGTAACTTTTTTATATTTAAGACTCCTTCAACGCGTGACTGATTTCATCAGTCGATAAATCTTTGAATAACCAATCAACGCACGCTAATAAAGGGCGATCTGGTCAGGCCGGCTAAAATCATATGTACGCCTCGCTACGCTCATGGTTCAATCTTAGATTCCTTCGCTCGCTCAGCTTTCAATTTCAACACTCGCGCCAAATAACAACTTTGCAGCCATGCATAACAAATAACTATTACCTTCCTCCCTATAGCATCTGAGATTGGGATATTATCGCCTGAGTGTAAGTTGCTTTTAGTGCAATAACGTTTCGAACATGTTTGTGACACCTTATTTATACGAGAAAAGGAAACACATAGATGATTTGATGAATTTTAAACTGCTGCTCTAGCCATGCTGAACCTTTTTTACGTCACCCTAGTGGGATTTTCTGCTCGCTACGCGGGGAAAATCTCACTTTCCCGCTGTCAAGAGGTAAAATTTTAGACAAACCACGGGGGGTAATTTGAAAGGCCCTCACCTTCTTATTACCATATCGGCTGCTTTCGGCCACAAACACCTGCGATCTGGGACATTCACGAATTCACCGTCCTATTGTGTAATGTACCTACTATTTCCTTTGCATAGTCGTTGCGGCCGCAATAATCTATTAGCCCAGTGTGTTCCACAAACTTTTTGTGTTCACGTAGGAAGTCTGTAAATTTTGGAGGTACACTATAAATCATAGATGTGATTTCCAACTAAGTATTTTTCTCAATATTATAACAAATCAAGACAAAATCGTGTTCAAAAAACGCGTTCACGATTAAGTCCCGTTTGATTATAATAATGTGTGAAAATCGTGTACCTACTTAAAGCGAAACTGTTTCATGTGTAGTATGTAGCTAATGTCTACATTTAATATTCAACAGTAACACAATGGTTTACTGTATCATAATGCATATTGCTTGGATAAGCGTTAACCAAATGTATATAATGTTAGGTTTTTAATAATAAAAGACAGACCTTACACGGAGCTAACTGTTGTATCACTGCTGCCCTACTTCCACACCTATCTTGATATTTCACATATATCGTCCTTTGTATGATATTACTCCTTAACCTCTCTACACTCACAATGTCATAATCCACTCATAACACTCATAACCTAAACCAAACATATTTTTATAGGCAACACTCACGATATATTTTTTAGCACTCAATTTGATACAAAATACTTTTCATCCATGAAACAGATGGGTGAAGGTCCTTTCTAATTCGTGTCTCCTACTGAAATACCCGAGTGCTAGGTCTATTACGCAACACTTTAAGCTACCCCTGATCCGTTTACTAAGTGCTTAGTAACTTTAGGTAAACCCGACTGACCTTTAGTTCCTCATTCCTCAAGTACCTATACGAGTATGTGTAGGCTTTCCGAATGTTTGATGTGAAATTTCGAAAGGGATTTGTACCTCAAAAGGCAAGAAGGAATCCTCATATAACTCATATGTCAGCACATGTGTCTATCTAAATACATTAATATCAAAGCCGACCTTCCGAGAAACCGTCTCAGGTAACATATATCATTTGTGTTTATCGTTTAGGTATGAGCATGTTGTCTACCACTGGCAATTCATTATTTTCAGCCATTATGATCAGGGGTCAGTAAGCTCGGATATATTAACTTTTTTTTTTTCGAAACTAAAAGGCGAGTAAATAATTTATAAATAATAATGAGATTGTTTGCACGGTCACTTAGGCTACCGACACCTTGTTAAGGTCATTGACTAGTCACCGCTTTAAAATAATAATCGGGGAGTATTACACACACCACTGGCAAGTGGCAACACTAAAACGGATTTTCCGAACCAACCTACTAATCATATAGCATTGATGACGTCAGCTAATGTCGCCAACCGTCTCTGAGTATACCAGACGAGTAATTTATTCCTATAAACCTATGGTTGTTTAGTGCATCTTTTGCCACAAACCTCTCTCTCTCTCTTATATTTCCGGTGGCGTTCTGCTTCTCCTCCACAACGTACATGTACAGTCTTTGGTATCTTTTGTGGTTGGATAGAACTGTTGGCATGCATGACACCCATAAGCCTTGAATACATCCAGAAATCATTTTTGGATCTACTTCCTACCAGGGCCCGGCCGAAGCGATTTTTGCCACAAGTCCGTTGTTAAAAATCCTCTACATTCATATTTTATGCCTATGAAAATCGAGGTTCTGATTTTCTTAATTCGAATTTTTCTATTATCAATATATGTATAGCCTAACAAGTTCTGGTCCGGCCTAGGGAGATGGAGGCGCTACAAACAGCTTTCATATGACAATAATGAGAAATACGTCATATATTTGCATTAATAAACGTCAGTAGCTATTTGTCAAGGATGTTTCATTAATAACCAAATTTAAGAGGCTTCCGGTCCGTTTTTCAAGATGGCCGCAATACCTTCAAGTTTCGTTGTTCGTTAATTATTCATTTTGGTTGGTCAATGTATAGTATTGTGCAGTGAACTAACGAATGAGTAAATATTGTAAATATTGCGAATGAGTGAATGGGTAATGAAGAATTCAACTTGAAGCCCCTCTTGGGTCAAGGCCCGATAGTCCACGTGTTTTTTTGTAAATCGCTATCACTTTACAAAAAGCACGATTTTCTCACTTCACCGTACAACTAGACTTTGGTTTCAGCTTGAAAAAATACTTGAAATTTGCGGAATATTTAGTCCTGTTTCCTCTTTGTTTAGATCAGTGACATTCACCGAGTTTCAACGTCAGTTAACAGAAATTTGTCATTGCCAGTAAAATAAATTTTACCACAAAAATCCGCAATATTATGGCGATATGGCGTGGGCTCAAAAAAACCCTGTTGGGCTGGGCTATACAGTCCAACCGAAAAAAGTAAAAATTAAAAGGTGGCAATACTGTAGTGTCCTCCCTTTCTAATCAATATAAGAAAACGGGGACGACACTACAGTATTGCCACTTTTTAATTTCTACTCTTTTTGGTCGGACTGTACCTATTCGACATTGCAAATGATTTTGATACGTTTCGAATAGAGACCGTCCCAGCGGGGTATATACTAATTGTGACGTGCCAAACGGATATTTACCGCTGTATCGTTCTTTATTTGTTGCATTGATTTTACATAAATTTGCCACCCAGCGGGCCTCCATAGATTGTAAATATAGCCCGATTTGGATCGGGATCACTGATGAAAACAGTGACAAATTTATGTTCTCTTTAATGGAAGCGTTGTTTTTTGCCCGCGGCGAAGTGTGACGTGTTTTAAGTAGGTATGCAGTTGCTTGCTTGAATAAGTATATACTTATTTGGATAAATTTTGGGTTCGAACGCAATATACCTAACAAATTGGCTTTTTGACAAGTGCTTTTATAACGAAAAGAATATATTTTAAATTTAAATTAATTATAAATAAAGCGCACATCCCACAGGGTATGGCTAATGCGCATAAGCATTTCAAACACATATGACGCAGAGGGCGTTCCAGTAGCGTATGAATTATGGAATGAAAGATTTGCTGTGCTGTGGTTGACGTTGCGATCTAATAGCTCAGTTGGGTTGGGAGAGCAATGCGCCGGTAACGCAGAGGTCCTAGGTTCAAGCCCTGCTTAGATTGTAATGGATCGCATTCAATTTTTCTTTCTTAATTTACCTTTGTGTCATTATTTATAAAAATAAAAATGTGGTATTTCCACACAAAAAAATAGAATCGATAAAAAATATTCAATAAAAATATTTAAATTAATTACTAAGACTCCACTGTCCGTCTGTTTGTCATCAGGCGGTATCTCATGAACCGTGATAGCTAGACAGTTGTTTCACAGATTATACCGGGTGATCAATCCAAATGGGTCAGTAGGGGGAATTTAGAAACTATAAGAGATAGGGAAATCTGTTCTTAGGAACCATGGCGTCGATTTTAGATTTAATAAAAACTGCATTATTATTATTTTATAAATGTCATACATAATTTCATACATAACCCGGCCAAAACCGCTGTAAAGAATGTTACAATACGACATGCGATTACTTACAGAACTTTAACCAGGTTCAATTCCCGGTCATGTATGAGATTTATAAAAAAAAATGAATGCAGTTTTCATAAAATCTAAAATTGACGTCATGGTTCCTAAGAACAGATTGCCCTATCTCTTATAGTTTCTTACTTCTCCCTACTGACCCATTTGGATTGATCACCCTGTATATTTCTGTTGTCACTATAACAAAACTAATAAACATCAAATAAAATAAATATAGAAGTGGGTCTCCCCATTAGTGATGTGCCGTTACCGTAAATTACGGTAACAGAGAAAGTTCTCCGTAACGTTCTCCGTAGCGGTAATTATCGAGAAAGTAGTTTATATTTTATTTGTTTTTTTCTTTAATTTGTACAAAGCTATTTCAAATGACCATAATAAACTGCAGTAAAGTTTTCACAATTATTAGACAAAAGGATCACATACTTTTCCATACTTTACCAACTTTCTCGTAAAGTTACCGGAATTTACGGGTGGAAATTACCGAGAAAGTTGTTTGATATAATTTTATTGGAATATTTTTAGCGTATTTCAAGTCTTTTATTAGTGATTTAATATGAGTAAACTACTATTCAGTATGTATTAAATTAGTTACTAAGTTTCAATATAAACTTGGGTAAAAAAAAAAACATCGGCATGATATTGATAAAGCAATAATTCCACAATATTTAACGAACTAAGAAATTAAAATATTGCAGAACTTTGGAGTTGGGCTTCATTTTTTCAATTAATAACAGTCACTTGTTTCAAACACATTATACAGTTTGAGCAGTTTGCAACAGACTATTTAAATTATAAACTTTATAGCTATTACTGTTCCCACTTCGACCCAATACCATAAAAAAACTGAGTACCAATCAGGAAACCTAGGTTTATGAAACATGGTCTCTGATTCGCTAATTAAATAACACATGTACATACTTGTGGTTTACCTGTATACCTGGGAAGGGAACCTGCAAAGAACTGGTGCACTTAGATTACAAAGCTCGTTTATCTCGTTTTTTTTACCTGCTACTCGTGAACACCACCTTTTCAAATAATTCTAAGAAACAAACACCACGTTGCAAATCAGTGTATCAATTAAAAAAGATCACTAGAAAATATAATCCAATAACTTTACTTAATCTTCAAAATTTCTAAAAATGTTACTTACTGGTAAAGTTGTCGAGAATTACGGAAAAGTTACGGTAATTTCCGATGGTAAGAATTCCCGAGAACGTGAAATTTCCTGACGGCACATCACTGCTCCCAATACAACAAACGTGAATATTCGCCGTTTTTTAAAGCTTTTATTTCACTTGCAATGTATGTATGTATGTTTGTTCGGGTGGAATCTTGCTACTCAATTTTGAAGCTGATATCTTCAACCGATTGAGCTGAAATTTTGTATACGCGTTTAGTTTGGATGATAATACACGATAAGCTGTGTGACGTCATTCTAAATCCAATACGGCGGAACATCCAAGATGGCGGAATAGTTATTTTTATGCACTTCTGCAATATGCGTATCAAATGAAAGGGCTTGCCGAGAATAATTATTAGAAAAATATTGCTAGCCAGCGATAACTAAAAAGTAAAAATTTACTTGTGTAAATAAACTAGTACCTATTTAATCTTAATATTTAATCTCGCGACAATCTTTTATGATCATATAAATTGTGTATAATGAATTTATAAGTTGATAGTTAAAATTTTAAAAGAAAATTGTATATTCTTCTTTTTAGAACATTTAAATAAAAGCTTTTTTTTTATGTTTTTTGCTTTTAATTTATTATTATTCCATCTAAAACACACCATAGACTAAGATAGCACGCATCGTCCAGTGGCGATTTTAAGGAAAGCCCTCGAGGGAAATCTTCCCGCCTGATAATAGTGTTTGCTCATTTGAGTGTTCTTCTGCAGGATTGCGGCCCATGTAATGGCGGGTGCGTTTAAGGGCCGAGCGTCAACACGAGGGCTGCTGAGTGGCGTATACGAATGTGCTATCGATATAGTCCATTTTAATCTTTGGAATAGAATAGATTAGATTAGATTTATTTATTTCATATTATAAAATGACAGTATAAATAACGCTAAACAAATTTACATGCTATGATCGTCATAAAAATGAGATATAGCAGTAGTAAAAAAAAAATATTGATTGCAATAACAGATATTTACATGTCATGTCATAATTCAGAATATAGATAAATTTATTAGCACACTCATACAATTAACATTTTGTTACTACTTACACAATGATGTCAATAAAATGGAACATGCACTATCATGAGTAGGTATGTCATTAATTTTCATAACTCATAAAAAATTAAGAATTCTATACAATATTTTCCATATTTTTATTTCTACTATTGAAATTGACTACAAATCTTTAATGCTACAATGATTAGTGGTCTTTAAACGCGAGTGTGGTTTATGAAACGAGACGAAGGCGAGAAAAATGTGCTCACAGTTTTTTTTAAAACACTAGTTATTTCTCCAAAATGGAGGCCTTTGCCCAGCAGTGGGACACCTAAACAGGCTATAAAAAAATAAAATAAAAAAACTTTAGTTATTTACATTTATGTTATTTCTTTTTTGTTTTAATTTGTTTTTTGCGTAAACAAATCAAAGACACGTTAATTCCAAAATTTTCTAAAGTTTTATTCAGTTTCATACGTCCCGGTGTATCTGTCTGTTGGCTATCAGCAACTTTGTAACTTATGCCTCTTTTACTATAGCTTTGGTGGAGATGAGCTCAATTTAGCAAGGTTTGTTACGTACAATAAAATCATTTTTATCCTTTTATTATTCATCCTTGTTTCTTCTATTGTTATTATTACTGATTTTCTTTTAATGATGTTTTAGTTTTAATGTTTTTTTTACGTTTAATTTTGTTTCTTTGGTTATCTGTATTTGTACGGTATAAACATGTTTTAGTTACCTGTTTTTTGTTAATTTGCACGAATATATAAATACCTAAATTAAATGTATGTGAGAGAACCAATGAAATGTGTGGTCCAGCATACCTGAAAGGGCTTCATTACAGTTTGAGTGTCCTGTCTAGTGTCTGTTCAAGAGCACTTAATCTGTACCCTTACCACGAGTTTACATTGACCGTAGGTACTTGCTAGCGATTCTGTAAAATGATTTGTACGAAGAATTGTAGTTCTACAAAGTAACTGATAGGGGCGCTGTACTACACTGAAAAAACGGTGAGGGTTGATTTTACGAAAGTTTTACTAAACCTTACTAAAGTTTTAGGTTGATTTGGGACCTACACACGAAAATTGTTGATTTTACTAAACATACTTTGGTTGACTATTTACGAAACCAGTTTAGTAAATTTACGAGCCTATATTTACTAAACTTTGTTTAGTAGCTTATTTACTAAACCAGTTTAGTAAATGATAATGACTATTCTACGAAATTAAATTAGTAATTACTACTGAACTTGTTTCGTGCGATTTATTAGACTACTTTTGTAATTTTTACAAGTGTACTTTTGTGCTTTTAACTAAACGACTTTCGTAGAATTTACTGAAGTACATATCGTAATATCAATCTTTTGTTTAGTATTTTATACTAAACGGCTTTTGTTAATTTTACTATTGTTCTTTCACATAATTAACTAAAGTATGTATCGTAATATCAATCTTTCATTTAGTATTTTATACAAAACGGCTTTTGTTAATCTTACTATAGTACTTTCATAGAATTCAATAAAGTATATATCGTAATATCAATCTTGTGTTTCGTATTTTATACGAAACGGCTTTTGTTAACTTTACTATTGTACTTTCGTTGAATTCACTAAAGTACATATCGTAATATCAATCTTTTGTTTTGTATTTTATACTAAACGGCTTTAGTAAATTTTACTATTGTACTTTCGTAGAATCTACTAAACAAGGTATCGTAATACCAATCTTTTGTTTAGTATTTTATACTAAACGGCTTTAGTAAATTTTACTATTGTTCTTTCGTAGAATCTACTAAACAAGGTATCGTAATACCAATCTTTTGTTTAGTATTTTATACTAAACGGCTTTAGTAAATTTTACTATTGCACTTTCGTAGAATCTACTAAACAAGGTATCGTAATACCAATCTTTTGTTTAGTATTTTATACTAAACGGCTTTTGTTGATTTTACTATTGTACTTTCGTAGTATTTACTAAAGTACATATTGTAATATCAATCTTTTGTTTCGTATTTTATACTAAACGGCTTTTGTTAATTTAAGTAACTTACTTTCGTAGAATTTACTAAAGTACATATCGTAATATCAATCTATTGTTTCGTATTTTATACTAAACTGCTTTTGTTAATTTCAGTAATTTACTTTCGTAAAATTTTACAAATGACATATCGTAATATCAAACTATTGTTTCGTATTATGTACCAATCTTAATTTTGTAATTAAATACATTACAAATAGTTCTTACTAAATTGAATTGGTATAACATACGAAACAAAAAGTGTGATGGCAATAAGTAGGTATGTCGTTTGGTAAATTGTAGGAAAGTAAATTACCAAAATGAACAAAAGCCGTTTAGCTCATATACGGTGAAACAATAATTTGATATGACAATAAGTAGAATATTTGTTATTTAGTTTTGAAACTCTATTGCAATCTTTTTAGGACCACACTCGACGTTTCAAGACTAAAATATTATGTGGCAGAATATACAAACAAAGCAACATGAATACACTTCGGATCATAAAGTAATAAATTACTAAAACTAACAAAAACCGTTCAGTTGGTAAATAACATAATACGCTGAAACAAAAGTTTGATATATGACAATATAGGCTATATATTCTACATTAAAAATCATTCTTTTTTCGTGTAAGATTTTACTGACCTAAAAGAAGTTACAAAATAATAACAAAAACCGCTTAGAATCTAATAACTGAAACAAGGTGGGAATAAATTAACTTTAGCTAAAGTTAGTTCGATCCCGAATAAAATTTTGGGGGTGGGTGAGAAATAATATGAGATTTAAAAACTATATAGATTTTATTATGAGAACTTAAAAAAAATTGATACATCATCTGGTTAAATTAGTACATTACATACCTAGGGCGGTGAATAAGTGAATGTCTACTTTACTAATTGCCGCCCATGGTTTACTTAAAGTTTTACGTCACCCCAGGCCGTAAGTGGGATTTTCTGCCCGCTAGGCAGAGATGTCACCTTCGATTCGGGATACAAACACCTTTGATCTAGGACATTCACGAATCCACCGCCCTAGGTATGTGTAATGTACTATTACGTCTTGCCTTTTCGCCAGAAAGTGAGATTTTCACCCCGCGTAGCGAACACAGAAAATCGTAATCAGAAAACGTTATAGACATAGACGTTTTATAGCTAGGGCGGCGAATTCGTGAATGTGCCAGATGGCAGGTGTTTGTGTTCATAAATATGCAAACTGGGGCTATACGAATTACCGCCCGCGGCTCGTCTAGTTTTACGTCTTGCGTGGGCCGGGAAGAAAGATTTTCTCCCCAAAGCGAAGCGGGTAGAAAATCCCATTTACAGCCGTAGGATGACGTAAAGAATATTACATAATGTGGTATGAAGTGATTACATATTTTTCTAGGGGCTAGATTATTCTAGATTAAATTATGCATTTATTGTCAGTATGAGTATTCATTGTTACAAAACGTACAGGTGCCGGCAAACATCTTGATTTACGTACAAATCGACTACTGCACACTCAAGATGTTTGCGAGCAACTATACATGGAGCATCTTATTTCTTCCTTCCAAATAACTTTTCACTACACCCTAGATATAAATAGTTTTTGAGAAATACGCGTTCGAAGATTTTGTCCTTCTAGCAGGGCCCTTTGGTATTTAGTGACTTACACGACCCCAGGTAATTTTAAAAAACAGCCGGTTATTTCTACTTACTGAAACAATTATTACCAACATGCTAATGACAAGTTTTCAAGAAAAAAAAAACAAAAATAATATTATTGTATTGTATTATCACTAAACCTGTCACTAGCAAGTTGGTAATAATTGATTCAGTAAGTAGAAAAAACCGGCTGTTTTTTAAAATTACCTGGGGTCATGTAAGTCAATAAAAACCAAAGGGCCCTGCTAGAAGGACAAAATCTTCGAACGCGTATTTCTCAAAAACTATTTATATCTAGGGTGTAGTGAAAAGTTATTTGGAAGGTAGAAATAAGATGCTCTATGAATAGTAATTCATTAAGTCTGTAAAGTTACAATTAACAAAGGGCCCCGCTGGCACAGAATCATTTTTTTTTTCATTAATTTGCAAGTTAGAAATTTTAAAGTACATAAATCGACAGGTAGAAATATATACCAACTCGATTTTTTAGGACCTAAACCATAATTACATGGGGTCCCGCTGCATATACGTATATGACGTATGCTTTAAAATCATACAGGTGTTGAATGCCGAATATGCGCTAGTGTTTGGACATTTATACAAAAATATGTTTATATTATTGACTGTAAGTGATAAGAAAATTTCGTCTGTGTCTTGTTTTATGGTAGATCTAAACTAAATCTTACAAAGTAACGACAGTCGACATTTATCTATTTCAACAACTTTCGAAAATATGGCAAATTAGCTACCTACTTCTAATTTCTAAATGAATTAAGTCTGAACTGACAGTATACCGCCACACCATAAAAACTTTCACTTTTTTATAATAAGTAATAAATGTTACAGTTTTCTGGAATCAGCCTATTTTTAGAGACAATAACTATTTTAGACAAAATCATTTATCGATCATAAATTGAGACATACTTATTGACAGACATAAAGTGGCCAACAAAACACTTTGCAAACTACGGGGTTACTCGTTCCCACAATGTATAGAATTAAGAAGAGGAATAATATTTATACTACGATTTCTAATTCAAGACCAAAAAAACTACGACAGATACGTCACTGTCAAAATTGACAACATTTAAATGACATTTGAGTTTGTTTTTTGGCTTGCACCAAATGCTGAAGTGTTACAAGTACAAAACCAGATTTTGTACCAAAAATCTCCGATGTTTAAGTTTTTATTATCTCCTCTCGTAATTATGCAATAATAAATATATCTAGTTATTTTGTTAAAACATAGAGTTAAAGTTACCAATAAATAACTTATGTTAGCCTGTTTACAAAAGAAAAAGGAATTTACTATTGTAAAAATATTTTGTTGTAGTGGCAACCTTGTGGTAGTTTTTTTGGTCTTGAATTAGAAATCGTAGTATAGTCCATTCTTTAGAGACATAGGCTAAGTTGCATACCGTTACGTGCAAAATGAACGCATCCTGCGACTCCACGATGCTGGGTTTGAAAAATTTATTTTTCTTGTCATTGTCCCTTACTGTCACTTTAACAGTTGGTGGCATTTTGTGAGACATTAATTAAAAAAATACATAATCTCTGGCATCTGAAACAAATAATAAAATAAAATTAAGCTAAAGAAAAAGTATTATACACACAAACACTTTGTATCAATAATTTAATAATAATGGTATAGCTACCTTCCGATAGATTTTTGTCAAGTGTATTTAATTCATTTGATTTAAGATTTTTGAAATGTGGTAGAGCCTTGTCCATAAATTGAGGCCACTTCTTTAGCAAGTTTAGCTCACGGTCGGGGTGTAGGACATTGAAATCACTTTCAATCTGAAAAAAAAAGTATTGATTAGGCATGTAGTTGTAATTTCTTGCCTATATTATAAAAAAAAACATACCAGTTTATAGCCTAGACTCATGGTTAAGCTGGGCCATTCAGATAATGTCATGTACTGTGTTTTCAGTACAAGTGAAGGATTTCAATCGATAGTGCCTTGTTAATTCCCACTTTTCTAAAATTTCAGCAAACGGCTCCTTATTAAATTTAAGCCACAACTGGTGCCCTTCAACTTCTTCTAGTGGTAGCGGTATTGATTATCTGGCATCCAGATTCTGGAAATATAAATTATATCTCAAAACTTACCCCCAAGTGACCCAAATGCTTAAAATGTATTATTTATTTATTTCAATTAGTTACTGCTGCGCACGGTCGTATTATACATAATTATAAACCTTCCTCTTGGATCACTATCTCAATAAAAACCGCATCAAAATCCGTTGCATAGTTTTAATGATCTAAGCATACAAAGGGACAAACAGACAGAAGAAATAGTGATAATTAATCATACATAAAGTATCTATGCTTATTTTGCTTACCTGGAGTATCATTTTTGTCCACTGCATTTTGAATGCCAGTTTTATGACCGGTTTTTTTCAATTTTAGTTCTTTTATCGACTAACTTCCCTCGAGCCGGAATGTATGATTTTTTGAATATTTCCGGCTAGGAACATAACGTCTCCTAAAATTAAAAATACAAACGTGTTACAATAATAGGCTAGTCGACTCGATGTTAAATTGTATTAAACTTATATTCAATTCGTATAATAGATAGTATAGGAAACCTACATATAGGTACACGATGATTTTTAATCGGTGATCAGAAGTAGGCAAATATTAATATCTAGCTAAAATTAAACTTCATAGGCGAGGCCTCATGCAATTACCTCACTGTTTAAAAATAATTAAAACATAGTTGAAACATAATCAAAACTAATAACCACTACATACATGATCATCCTACATAAATTTTTGATGTACGATACCTACGTCAAGTGTCATCGCTTTGGCGGGAAATTTTCTACAAAATATTAATATATAGCTAAAATTAAATTTAATAGGCGAGGCCTCACGCAATTACCGCACTGTTTAAAAATAATTAAAACATAATTGAAACTAATAACCACTACATACATGGTCATCCTACATAAATTTTTGATGTACGATACCTACGTCAAGTGTCATCGCTTTGGCGGGAAATTTTCTACGAATTTATTTATGTAATGACAACGATAATGACAGGTTATTACTCATAAATTGTCATTACCATTAAATTATTAAAAAGGTTTTAAGCTCACACATACAGATTAGTAAGGTGACTAGGAATTTAATAAAAATTGGTTTCAAAATAAAAATTATCAGAAAAATAAGTTTGTTTTTATGTTAATTACCACTTCAACGTGACCGCCACCATTTACTGAGTTAGAAAAGTTGGTACCTGATCACCGAATAAAAATCATCGTGTATATTAATCAGTTCATAAAGTAGAAGATGGTTGAAAAAAAATTAATTTGAAAATATGCCAACTTTTTCATATATTTCAATCTAATTTTCTTTAACTATTATATATAATGATGTTATCACCAGGGGTCGGACTTTCTTTCGCACGGTATGACTAATGGAGAGCTATGGAGCCGATATTAACATTAAAATAATATTCATACTCATACTCATACTCATAAGTGTATTTCATTCGCAATTTTAATTTTATAGTCAAGGACAAAGTCAGAAGAATATACAAAGACCTGATTTGTGTAGGCATTGTTTTTTTCGCCACCATAAAATACGTAAATATTTGCAAGTTTATCCATGTTTTCTGAAGTAAATTGGGTTCTATATTGATTGAATGACTAGAAAGTTCATGATATTGACAATAAATTGAGTTTTAAAAAAAATATTATTTTAGTCATTTAATGCTTGGGAATGTTAACCATAATAACCACAAAGGCAGTTTGGAATGAAATAGATGAATGAGTATGAGTATGAATTGTGTTGATAACGGCTCCATAGTTCTCCATTAGTCTTACCGTGCGAAAGAAAATCTGACCCCTGCACATTACTACGGACGCCGTAAAAATGGGGTTTGCCTGCCGAGTAGGCCAGAAATACAATGCTAGCAATCCTTTTTCACGTCGAGGTATGTATAGTGTTTTTCTCAATTATGCAATGATATAAAAATAAAAAACGTCGAAGAATTAAAACAAATCACAACATGGAATATTAATAATTTGACCTCCAAAAGAAATTTATATATATATGTATCATGTTTGTAGTTTAGTTTGAATTGTTTGAAAATAATTTTAAAAATGACGTAGGTAGGTATGTTAAAACAATTATGTGTATTAAAGTCAGACTGCATTTTTTTTCGCTCCAAGTGTCCACTCAGGCCGTACACTAACATGTATTGATCTTAACTTACGGCCAGGGAGTTCTGAAGTATATTATTTATTTTTATTTATTTATTCAAACACAAACACAGTATTACAGTTTACACTAAGGCACTGTGAGTATCAAAAAATAACAGACAAAGAAAAATAAAAATGTAAACATAAAATAACACACATAACATAACAAACAAAATTAACATTGGTAAAAACGTAAACAATTTATTTAAAAACAGAAGATTCTCGAACATCCGTCGCCTCACAGAACTTCAAACACTCCACACAAACAACCGCCCAGCTACACGCAAAAACATCGCAGTCAGGTGCTGATGCGAGGAGAGCATTGAGGCTCTGCAAAGCTCGAACAAGCGGAGAGTTCCGGTACGACACGGTGCGCGCCGCCGGCACAGCCAGCAGGAGGGACTGGCGCGGGCGAAGGTTAGCCTTCTGTATTGAAGGGACATGGAGGCGTACCAGTTGCGCCACCAGGTCCATACAATCCGAGTCTCCTCTTAAAATCTTGCACGCCCCCATCAAAAGCCCAACGGTATATGATAGGGCTCGGCGCGCCGCGCTTGTCCTGCCGTGTGGTGAAGGTCTTCACGTAGGCCGCGTACCACGTGTCCGGAATGAGGTTGCCCACCATCTTGAACTGGGTTTGCTTGTCTGGGCATTTGTTATTAGGGAATATTGTAGTGTTGAGGGCCGTTGAGTTGTTGCGGCTCTCCTCGACATTGGCTATGTCGATGATGTTCCAGCTGTAGACATAAAATATCAAATAAGTATAAACATTATATACATTCAAAAAACTATAAATGTGCCCCTGGGGTCTCTGATATGGATGATAATTCACATTTTAGTTTGCTGCCAAGGGCGACGATGTTACTCCCCAACAGGTATTTACAAATATGATTACCAGGGGTCGGACTCTTTCGCACGGTAAGACTAATGGAGAACTATGGAGCCGTTATTAACATTAAAATACAATTCATACTCATACTCATTCATCTATTTCATTCCAAACTGCCTTTGTGGTTATTGTTTTTTTTTCCGATTACTGGAAAGACGGAAGCCTAATATTTAGCTGCATCCGAATGTCACTAAGTAGCAGGGGGCGGGGCTAGCCCGCCGTGCCTGCCCGGAGTTGGTTATTATATGAGTATGAGTATGAATAGTATTTTAATTTTAATATCGGCTCCATAGCTCTCCATTAGTCTTATCGTGCGAAAGAAAGTCCGACCCCTGGTGATAACATCTTTAACATATATATAATAATTAAAGAAAATTAGATTGAAATATATGGAAAATTTGGCAAAATTAAAGGATAACTTTTATTTAACAGGATATGTAGGTTATAGAGCCAAGTTTAATTTTATCTACTCCCCCCCCCCCCCTCAAAGGGGTGCGCGTCACCCCCCGGGCCTGGAATGTGTCCTGGAGCGCGGTATTTTCCACTTTAAAAGAAAACCGTGTACGATACATACAAAATGTATAGAAACAAAATAATTCTGAATACTATAAATCTTTCATACATACTAAAGCGATATCACTTATAGAATCAGCGCAATCTGTTACCAAATACTAACGTTTTTAATTATTGATCTTTTTTTCTTTTGACTGACTATGAAACGGCATAACATTAACACATTGATCCGTCTGAATTGTGTTACTCTTTGACAAAACATTAGAATTTTCATTTGGAAATAAATAAATTTGAGACGGCGTAACATTAACACATTGATCCGTCTGAATTGTGTTACTCTTTGACAAAAAATTAAAATATTCATATGAACATGAATAAGTTTGAGACGGCGTAACATTAACTGATTGATCCGTCTGAATTGTCTTACTCTTTGACAAAACATTTAAATTTTCATTTAGACATTGATGACTTTGAGACAGCATAACATTAATATATTGATCCGTCTGGTCATGTTTAATCTATGACGCAGTATTAAAATTATCAGTATGACATCAACTACTACTATTGGACGGCATAATACAGTGATCCGTCTGCGCATTATTAATCTGTGACACAATAGCAAAATGTTCAGTCTGACCTGAAATACTCTTTGAATGCTTAGCTTAGCGCCACGTTTCGCACACACATTATTATTCTTTGAAAGATTTACTTTATACACTTCGGACAATCACTACGCTCGTGGTCACTTTTACGACAATAGACACAATAAAGTTTTTTACCTTGCGGCGCACTAGACACGTTCACGTGCGATCGGCGCGGCAACTTCGTGCGAGTTCGCGGTCGTTGCTTTAAAAACTGTATTGCACATAAAACAATATTAACAAAACTCAAAAACAATACTTGGTACCAAAAATAAATTTATACTTTTTTAGGGTTCCGTGCCCAAAGGTTAAAAACGGGACCCTATTACTGAGACTTCCCTGTCCGTCTGTCCGTCTGTCACCAGGCTGTATCTCAAGAACGGTGATAGCTAGACAGTTGAAATTTTCACAAATGATGTATTTCTGTTGCCTCTATAACAACAAATACTAAAAATAAAATAAAATCAATATTAAAGGGGGCTCCCATGCAACAAAGGGATTGGTTGCGTTAACTTTGCACCTCATTTGTATCGAGCGCTATACACACCAGGTGCAAACTTAACCACTTAGGGATAGAAAGTGTTTGTACGGAACCCTCGGTGCGCGAGTCCGACTCGCACGACCGGTTTTTTTTACATAGTAATAATGCGCATAGCGCATTTTAGTTAACGAAATAAAAAGGACGCATTTAGCCATTAAGTAATTGCTTTTTAACGTAGGTTGTAAGTAAAACATCGACCTACTTAAAAAGAAAAAAGCAGATACGTCTGTAACGCATTTTGATTTTTGATTTTTGAACAGTCCTAATACTTGGTACATTATTGTTGAAGTGAAGGAAATAATCTACTAAACAAGGTATCGTAATACCAATCTTTTGTTTAGTATTTTATACGAAGGGATAAAGGGGTATTTACGGTAAAAGGTCTTATCTTTATACGGATGTCATAGTAAGATACGTCATTTTGCCGTGGAAGCTCGCGGCACAGATGCAATGTGATAAAAATACATGTAATGTAAAATAAATGATGATGCCTGGTATAATAATTAAGTGATTATATCTACGTATATGTATACGTATCATGAATTTCATCGAGTAACCTAAATGTTATCTCGTTATCTAAAACAATTAGGTACATATAGGTAAATCGTAAGAAATGGCTACATTTTCCATAAAAAAATAACAAAATGGCGCAGCTCAGTAAGTAATAATATTCTTTTTTCACTAATTATAAATGCAAAGGTACATATCACTGGATAATTAACACAAAATTACCTAGTAAACTAATGCATGTGTTGTTATTCGTTAACGAAATTAGACCAATAATAAATAAGTAATAGGAACTTCACATGTAAAACTTACCTTCAAAGTTTTTCACAGTTTGATCAGAAAGGCCCCATTCAGTGAGGTACTGTGCAACTAGTTCTTTTTCACAATCACTGTCCATTTTTGGAATGGAGCCTTTTGGATACAGGCGACGCGACACTACAGTTCAATAAGGAAAAAAACTGCGGACTGAGCGAGTAAACGTGCACAGACACCACTCGCTTTGGGGGGGGGGAACGCGCCCGCTCGGCGCCTGATGCTGGCAACGTCGCATTTTATTACGAAACTAGTTTAGTAAGATCAAGTTTGGCGATCGATAGCGCATAGCGCGGGCTGGCAACATGGCAAAATTTCATCAAAAAAGTACCTATCGTCTGTCGCAAGCTACAACGCTCTCTATCGCACAATTGCGGATGAGAATAAGAAATAATAAAAACACGGCTGACATAATAATAATTACAAAGGCAATTTTTGTTCTGGCGGGGAATTTTGATTCTTATTCTGGCGGTGAATTCCATTTCAACCGGCTTCAAAAAGAGGTGATTGTTGTTCTGGCGGTGAATTTCATTACAACCGACTTCAAAAAGAGGTGATTGTCGTTCTGGCGGTGAATTTCATTTTAACACTTCAAACAAAAAAAATCGTCCTGGTGGTGAATTTCCTTTCAATAGACTTCAAAAAATGGTGATTCCTATTTTTTCCCTTTTTGTGTTTGCGCGCTGAAACTACTCCGGCTTGCTTGACATGTCGGTTGTCCTTTTATTGACGATTTTTTTTATTTGGTAATCGTGAAACGTTTTTGTACTTAAAGTACCCAAAGCTAATATCTGCGTCGGTCGGGACATAATTTATGCCATAATAATTATTTTTCGAGTTCCATTGCCGGTTTTGATTATAACAATCGCTCATTTGTGTATTTTGTTGGTAACTTCTTATTTTCGGTGGGGAATCGATGGCGGACGTCACTTTTTTGAAACACTCGTCATGGGTGTCGTTTTCTAGGCTTTTGGGAGTGTAGATTTCAAAAATGGCATCCATTTTGGAAATAAAGATGGCGGACGTCACTTTTTTGTATAAGTCGTCATGGGTGTCGTTTTCTGGGTTTTTGGGGGTGTAAATTTCAATTTGGCATCCATTTTAGAAATAAAGATGGCGGACGTCAATTTTTTGAAACACTCGTTATGGGTGTCGTTTTCTAGGCTTTTGGGGGTGTAGATTTCAAAAAAAGCATCCATTTTGGAAATAAAGATAGCGGATGTCACTTTTTTGAATAAGTCGTCATGGGTGTCGTTTTCTGGGTTTTTGGGGGTCTAAATTTCAAAACTGGCATCCATTTTGGAAATATTAAAGGTGGCGGACGTCACTGTTTTGAAAAATTCGTCATGGGTGTCATTTTCTGGGGTTTTGGGGGTGTAGATTTCAAAAATGGCATCCATTTTGGAATAAAGTTTGACGGATATAATTTTTTCTTAAAAATCGATATTTTATTTTATTTATTGCGCAATAAAAGATTACAAACTGGTAGGTACACTATAAGTACATGTTTCGCCAAACTGCGATGCATTTTGTTGGCGAAGACTGCACTCTATAAATATTATAATTACAAAACAAATCAATGTATTTTTACTTGTTAAATTAAGTTACTATTGCTGATTGTATCACACTTGTTGGTAATGTATGACTAATTGTCCAATTCATTATACACTTTTTAAAGTTCATGCTATACACGCGAGTGCTATACACGCCTAATTATAAATTTATATACAGTCCATATTGAAGTTAGTTAAAATAAAGTAACGATGTAACCGAGAACAAGAAAGAAAACATCTCTATCGCCTTAACATTATGGTCCAAATCGAACTGGACAGTTGCACCTGGCGACCGGCCGGCCGGTGTCCGCGAGACAATAGGCGAGAGATAAGGATTCGTCTGCGAGCATCTTACTGCAAGTTTTAAGTGCAATTACGAATATTACGATTTATAACTAATAACATCTAGTTGAGTATTGAGAACTATGTATTAGTGTTTATAAGTGTTGTTTGTGACTTTTTCGTTAACTTTTAATATGAGAAATTGAGGGAGTGAGTTTAAACAATAACGAACTGAGCTATAAAAACTGAGTTTTCGAGACATTTCTTCTGAGTCTTAAATTAAGCGTATATACTGTTTGTGGAGAATATTATCGAGTAATTCATCATGCCTACGGTAGATGAGTTAATTACTTACCAGATGGAGTTATTCAATAACAGTTATTTAAGAAACCCATGACTACTATGAAGCCTCTTCGTTAGTTTTAATTCCAATGTTTTAATTTTGAAATCTACACCTCCAGAAACCAAAAAAAGACACACATGACGCCTTTTAAAAAAATTACGCACGCCATCTTTATTTCCAAAATGGATGCCATTTTGAAATTTACACTCCCAAAAACCCAGAAAACGACACCCATAACGACTTTTAAAAAAAAGTGACGTCCGCTACCTTTATTTCCAAAATGGATGCTTTTTTTGAAATCTAGACCCCCAAAAAGCCAGAAAACGACACCCATGACGACTTTTTCAAAACAGTGACGTCCGCCACCTTTATTTACAAAATGGATGCCATTTTTGAAATTTAGAGCCCCAAAAACCCTCAAAACGACACCCATGACGACTTATTAAAAAAAGTGACGTCTGCTATCTTTATATCCAAAATGGATGCTTTTTTTGAAATCTACACCCCCAAAAACCTGGAAAACGACACCCATAACGATTATTTAAAAAAATGACGTCCACCATTTTTAATTCTTCTATTTTTTAATATTGGTATTAAATTTATCGAAACGGACAAAATGAGACGCACCGGCTTCGACGACATGTTCAGCGATCGCAGTCGTTGAAGCCGGTGCGTCTCATTTTGTCCGTCGATCAAAGAAGTAGTGACGAGTTTACCGCGGTGGTGTACGGGTAGCCGTCTGATGAAGAGCTCCATACGAGTTCGAAACATGTCGGGCCGTTCCTGACAGTTTCACGTGAGTGTAAACCGCTTAATACAATAATTAAAGTTTTTCGTGAAAAAGTAGTAGCGCCCTTTTCTCTTCCCTCTTCGCTTTTCACTTTCCACTTTTTACTTTTCGCTTCGTTCGCTCTGTCAATTAGTTATGCAAAACGCCTTGCTTCCATCACAACAAAGTGCATCTTTTTTCATAACAAACAGGATTAACGCGACGTTGCCAGCTTTATACTTGAGTATCGGGTACCCGATACTCAAACCGAAATCATTGTGATAATCGTTGTATCGGTCAGCGTAATTGTACAGTTCATTTTTCGGTCAGGTACCTACACTTGAAACGGTCAATCTTAACGGTACCGTTATAGTTTATTTTTCGCTCAGGTACCTACACTTGAAACGGTCAATCTTAACGGTACCGTTTTATAAAAGTACCTATAACATTTATTTATTTCGGTACCGTTACCGTTGGGTACCTTTTCAATTGATACCTTTATTTAAAAGTACCGGTCTTTTGCGGTTTTTCAATCCCTGGTGCAAACTTACCTTAACCACTTAGGGATGAAAAGTGTTTGTGCGGAACCCTCGGGTACCCGATACTCAAACCGAAATCATTGTGATAATCGTTGTATCGGTCAGCGTAATTGTACAGTTCATTTTTCGGTCAGGTACCTACACTTGAAACGGTCAATCTTAACGGTACCGTTATAGTTTATTTTTCGCTTAGGTACCTACACTTGAAACGGTCAATCTTAACGGTACCGTTTTATAAAAGTACCTATAACATTTATTTACTTCGGTACCGTTACCGTTGGGTACCTTTTCAATTGATACCTTTATTTAAAAGTACCGGTCTTTTGCGGTTTTTCAATCCCTGGTGCAAACTTACCTTAACCACTTAGGGATGAAAAGTGTTTGTGCGGAACCCTCGGTGCGCGAGTCCGACTCGCACTTGGCCGGTTTTTTAATCTATGCGCAACGTTTTTGACCATAATTTTACACTATTAGGTACAAATGGAAAATGTACCTAAAACTGCGGAGGCACATTTCATAGAAATTGTGACGTCATGCTCCCTGGAAACCCCACTGTCTGTTTTGTGATTTATTAGGACGTAATAATGATGTACACAATATGTACTGAATTAGTACATACTTAAAAAAAAATGTACCTCAATAGATCGAGAGTACAATTCATTGAATTCGGAGTTGCTGTAGAGCATCTCCCCAGCAACCCCAATTTTTTTTAATTAAATTCGCGTAAATTTTCCATTTTTCTGCAAATAAGAAGCCCAATAAAATTGTACTACTGTTTTTACCGTTGAATGAGTTATATTGACATAAATTACTCGTCTCCGAAATTTGTCTGTCTCGGAACCCTTTAAAATTAATAATGTTTGAACCTCAATATCTCGGTAATTATCAAGTTTTAAAAAAGTTGCCCCTAATAAACATGCTTATTTTAGCATCCTCTATACGATAGCATCATAACAAATAGGTGTCAATATGACATCACACCTGTCGAACATTTTTTAAGTCCTGGGTCCCCTTTGCTTTGCTACACACCGACCTGTTGCAATATTTTGATAGTAAATACTTACTTACCTAAAGATGTATATGTAAATACTTAATACCTACTATGTAATGTTGCACAATTAATATTATTGCAATATTCTGATAGTAAATACTTACCTAAATATATGTATGTAATTACTTAATATTACCTACTTCGTAAATACGAGGGAAGTATTATGTACGGTAGATTGATAATATGACCAAACGCGTGCGGTTGTGCCTGCACACCCCGATATAATAGACTCCCAATTTCACGACTCAGAGGAGGCCCCCTGGACAGAGGTGTGCAGGCAAAAGCGCCCCCGTAAAAACGGCGAGAGTGCCGTCAAATGATGTGAAAAATAGCCACGATGCGCACCTCCTCGGATGCGGAAGTGCCGCCCAAAACATTGTCCAATCGTCCCCATTTTCACAGGATGGGATGGATATCGTCCCCAATGAATCACAAGATACATATCTCTCACTTTCGGGAAGGCCTATGCCCTCCCCCCAGTTCACCCAAACCCAAAGTCAGACACAATTTTCCCCGGTCGCCCCTATGGGTAGATTCAGATTAAGACCGTCTGCAACGCATTTTGATTTTCGATTTTTGACCAGTCCTAATACTTGGTACATTATTGTTGAAGTGAAGGAAATAATCTACTAAACAAGGTATCGTAATACCAATCTTTTGTTTAGTATTTTTATACTAAACGGCTTTAGTAAATTTTACTATTGCACTTTCGTAGAATCTACTAAACAAGGTATCGTAATACCAATCTTCTGTTTAGTATTTTATACTAAACGGCTTTATATAAATAAATATGGCTTGTGTTTAAACGCCTACCAAATATGATTAAACGCCTACCAAATATATTGATAAATTACTACCAATAAATTCTTAATGCTCACCAAAACGGATGAATGCACACCAAATAGTGTATCCCAACTATTCTATAAATAAAGCAAATAATTCTTTTTCTTACATCCTATAAAAATATAAGAACACCTAAAAAGTTAATTTCAGACCAAATAATCTATATTACTACTGTCAAATGGATGACACCAATATTGTATATTATTACTTCTGTAGTATATGTAATATAGGGTATTCGTTGTTGTAAGTCTACCTACATTCTATTTAATAAAATCAGTTGAACTAGCTTGCGTGTGTTTCACTACATGGTGACAGCGGTGGAAATTCCATTTTAGTCATTTTTGCTGAGGCAAAAAACTAAATGCTCACCAAAATGGCTTTTTTCACCAAAATTTCAAATTTGTGCTAGGCGGCTAAAACTCGGTATCGGGGGGCTCTCGGGGCTCAAAAATATGAATCTGAAATCTTGTCCGAAAATTCGGTCAAATTCGGAAAATATCGAAAAAAAAACGATTCAAAATTTCAAATTGGTCCTAGGCGGCTAAAACTCGGTATCGAGGGGCTCTCGGGGCTCAAAAATATGAATCTGAAATCTTGTCCGTAAATTCGGTCAAATTCGGAAAATATCGAAAAAAAAAACGATTTGTATGGAGAAATTTTCAAATTGATATAGCATAGCTAATAATGACTACTGCACATTATGGAGCGTTTTTTAGGGATATACAAAAAAAAACTAACCTAACCTAACCCGGCCCGCGGCTACGGCGGCCGATTAGATGGATACCTAGCTGAAACACTAATTTATGAAAACAATATTTGGTGAGCAAAACATCAATATTGGTGAGCAAAACATCCATTTTGGGAAGCAAAAAATCCATTTTGGGAAGCAAAAAGATATTTTTTGGTAATCATTTTGATGTTTTATGAAAACAATATTTGGTGAGCAAAAAATCCATTTTGGGAAGCAAAAAACCCATTTCGGGAAGCAAAAAGATATTCTGACTCAACAAAATTATTCTGGTGTAATGTATATCGATTTTGGAATACAAAATGATTTAATTTGGGAGCACTGTATAGAGTGAATTTATATTAAATGGAGGCAATTAATTTTATTTGGAATTTATTATTGGGGTATAAAAGCCATTTTAGTGAGCGTTTAAATTGTTCCCGATAAATATTAAGGGACAATCATACACAAATCGATCTAGTCCCAAACTAAGCAAAGCTTGTACTATGGGTACTAGACGACGATATACATAATATATAAATACATATATAGATAACATCCATGACCCAAGAACAAATTTTTGCACAAATATTTGCCCTGGCCGGGATTCGAACCCACAAGAAGTAGGCAATTGTTTTTTTTTAGTTACGTTACCTACAAATAAGTTTTAGTTTTACCGCTTTATATAGTAAATGGTTGAACACCATAAGTCCGGTCCGGTCCAGGGATAGTGGCGCTACAAACAGCTTTCATATGGCAATAATGTGCACACGTTATATTATTAAACGTCAGTAGCGATTAAGATAACGCTGCCCGTGAAGCTATGGATGGCGCCAATGCCGGTACCCCTCCCTCTCCGGAGGTAGCCGCGAATATGTTAGGAGAATGTGAAGCTGTGGACAGCGATTTCGCTCATTCTATTAACAGTTAACATTGACACATGATTTAAATAGCAAACTATCATACACAGTCTCGTACTTTTGCTATAAGTTATTTCGTAGGCGCTCAACATCTCAATTGCTAATAATTTCGCGTCTCCAAGCATATCATCTGATTTTTTAATTAGCGGTAGATCATAAGGTGGACAATAACTTAAAAATAAAATTTCGCACGCTATCGACGGATATAAAAAAATAATGAATAAAAACTAAAATTTAAGTTTATGTCAATATCTTGGTTTCCAATTACAATTCAGATATGGAGTAAAGCTTGAATAACTCATAATTGTACGTGTTAAAATACAGCTACTAATAATTGCTTTCAATTTTGGATTATAGTGAAAAAATTGTTCTTATCCTATTTCCAACACACTCCAAAATATCAACTTTGATATTTTTTCTCGAAAATGGACTATAATGGACATAGGGTCTTTTTCTTTGTCCTTTTATCACGTCGAAATAGCTAATGATAACCATCATAGGATACTTTTTACCCGACCGCAATAAAGGAAAAAAAAATCCAGACAAAGTTCACACCTTCTAGCACTTCCATATATGCGAGATGAGTCTGATTGAAAGGAATGTGACTGGTAGTAGATATATGTCGCACGACAGTGTCGCGTATCACAGTTATACTAAAGGTAACCCAATTACAGGTACAAATTATTATGTGAGAAGTTAAACGCTTCACTGACTTATTGGCGAATTTAGCCATTAAGTTACTGCTTTTTAACGTAGGTTGTAAGTAAAACATCGACCTACTTATAAAAAGAAAAAAGCAGATACGTCTGTAACGCATTTTGATTTTTGATTTTTGACCAGTCCTAATACTTGGTACATTATTGTTGAAGTGAAGGAAATAATCTACTAAACAAGGTATCGTAATACCAATCTTTTGTTTAGTATTTTATACTAAACGGCTTTAGTAAATTTTACTATTGCACTTTCGTAGAATCTACTAAACAAGGTATCGTAATACCAATCTTTTGTTTAGTATTTTATACTAAACGGCTTTAGTAAAATTTACTATTGCACTTTCGTAGAATCTACTAAACAAGGTATCGTAA
Organism: Apotomis betuletana; assembly: GCA_932273695.1. Classification (NCBI taxonomy): domain Eukaryota; kingdom Metazoa; phylum Arthropoda; class Insecta; order Lepidoptera; family Tortricidae; genus Apotomis; species Apotomis betuletana. The sequence goes on along the minus strand of OW026307.1, from coordinate 11,566,192 downwards.
TACCAATCTTTTGTTTAGTATTTTATACTAAACGGCTTTATATACCTAAATAAATATTAAGGGACAATCATACACAAATCGACCTAGTCCCAAACTAAGCAAAGCTTGTACTATGGGTACTAGACGACGATATACATAATATATAAATACATATATAGATAACATCCATGACCCAAGAACAAATATTTGCACAAATATTTGCCCTGGCCGGGATTCGAACCCACAAGAAGTAGGCAATCGTTTTTTTTTAGTTACGTTTCCTACAAATAAGTTTTAGTTTTACCGCTTTATATAGTAAATGGTTGAACACCATAAGTCCGGTCCGGTCCAGGGATAGTGGCGCTACAAACAGCTTTAATATGGCAATAATGTGCACACGTTATATTATTAAAAGTCAGTAGCGATTAAGATAACGCTGTTCGCGAAGCTATGGATGGCGCCAATGCGGGTACCCCTCCCGCTCCGGGGGTAGCCGCGAATATGTTAGGAGAATGTGAAGCTGTGGACAGCGATTACGCTCATTCTATTAACAGTTAACATTGACACATGATTTAAATAGCAAACTATCATACACAGTCTCGTACTTTTGCTATAAGTTATTTCGTAGGCGCTCAACATCTATCTTCAATTGTGAATAATTTCGCGTCTCCAAGCATATCATAACTGATTTTTAAATTAGCGGTAGATCATAAGGTGGACAATAACTTGAAAATAAAATTTCGCACGCTATTGACGGATATAAAAAAATAATGAATAAAAACTAAAATTTAAGTTTATGTCAATATCTTGGTTTCCAATTACAATTCAGATATGGAGTAAAGCTTGAATAACTCATAATTGTACGTGTTAAAATACAGCTACTAATAGTTGCTTTCAATTTTGGATTATAGTGAAAAAATTGTTCTTATCCTATTTCCAACACACTCCAAAATATCAACTTTGATATTTTTTCTCGAAAACGGACTATAATGGACATAGGTCTTCTATTGCAATTTGTGTTATTACAGCTAACTGTATCGACATCCGCTATCAGCTAAAAATGTCTCACGCCAAGGAATTCTATAAAAGGCTGTGCTATCATACAAATGACACTTTTAGTTACTTCAACGAAAGCAACATTTGTACCATCAACTAATAGTTTTGTAGTTTTTATTAAATTCACAATGTTTGTTTGGTAGAATCAACCATACAGTTTTGTAAAATCAATTAAAAGATTTAGTTGCTTCAACGAAAGCAACATTTGTAACATCAACTAATATAGTTTAGTAGTTTTTATTAAATTCACAATGTTTGTTTCGTAGAATCAACCATACAGTTTTGTAAAATCAATTAAAAGATTTAGTTGCTTTAACGAAAGCAACATTTGTAACATCAACTAATAGAGTTTAGTAGTTTTTATTAAATTCACAATGTTTGTTTCGTAGAATCAACCATACAGTTTTGTAAAATCAATTAAAAGATTTAGTTGCTTCAACGAAAGCAACATTTGTAACATCAACTAATAGAGTTTAGTAGTTTTTATTAAATTCACAATGTTTGTTTCGTAGAATCAACCATACGGTTTTGTAAAATCAATTTAAAGATTTAGTTGCTTCAACGAAAGCAACATTTATAACATCAACTAATAGAGTTTAGTAGTTTTTATTAAATTCACAATGTTTGTTTCGTAGAATCAACCATACAGTTTTGTAAAATCAATTGAAAGATTTAGTTGCTTCAACGAAAGCAACATTTGTAACATCAACTAATAGAGTTTAGTAGTTTTAATTAAATTCACAATGTTTGTTTCGTAGAATCAACCATACAGTTTTGTAAAATCAATTAAAAGATTTAGTTGCTTCAACGAAAGCAACATTTGTAACATCAACTAATAGAGTTTTGTAGTTTCAAAAAAAAATCACAATGTTTGTTTCGTAGAATCAACCATACAGTTTTGTAAAATCAATCAAAAGGTTTAGTAATACTTACTTAAGTGACGGGTTTCGTAAATTATACCATCTACTTTCGTAAATGTAACTGTGTACTTTCGTAAAATCTATTAAATAAAATAATTGAATTTACTAAACTAAAATTGTATTAATTTTACTACTGCACTTTGGTAACCCTAACTAAACAGTTTCGTAAAATTTACGAAAGTCTTTTGTAAATGCTGATTTGAATGTCAACATAAACAAGTTTCGTAATTTTAATCTTTTAGATTTCGTAATATTAACTACAAAAAGGGTAAATATTACTAAATCAAATTCAACTAAAGTGACTTTCGTAAAATCAACCCTCACCGTTTTTTCAGTGTATTCTCCTACATATCGTTTACGCTGTCGCTAGCGAGTACGGTAACACTAACTCATGACACAAAATCTAAACAGTACAGAATCCGAACTCTTTTGTTATTTGCAATTGTATGGTTAAGAGACATAAAATTGCATTGGGTGAGTAGAAAAACGAAAACCACACACGTCTGCGTTGAACCAATCCTGAGGTCTAATAGGCAAGTGTCCTATAATCAGGTCCTGACTTAATGACAATGGCAAAACCGTAGTTGTATACTTTTATTAATAAAACAAATAATATTTAATAGGTCTACATTTTACGGAGAAAATCGGTGAAAACACGTACGAAATAATAATTATTATATATACAGATGAACACTGAATCTCTTCATTTTTAGAGTCTGTTAAAAATAATGAATAATCATAAAAATATATAAACATTAAAAATGTTATCGATGCGTTGGCTTCGCTTTGAACGTGCCGACCCTAGCTGAATAAAGGCGGAGCGATGCGGGCCGGATCGCAATTGTAACCCGAAATGTAGGTATATTTCTTGACACGCGGCGCGGAGTGAATCCCCCTTGCTCATAGTATCTGCCTCGTTTGTAACAGTAATGTCGCATCTGTCACCACTTGTTAATGAAACCTGAAGCTCTAGTACATTACCTCTCCATCACTTAGCCGCAGCTGTTCAAACGTTAATTAAGTATTTGCTTAACCGGTAAGTGTTTAGGTCCGTTGATTTGCGGCCGATTGCTCTCGCCCCATCTGTCATCATCCGTCAGGCAAGACGGCTACTTACGGAATAATATCGTAGGTACAGCTCGTTCCTTAGGCTGCGTTTTCACCAGAGATGTGCGAGGATGCGTAGCGAGGGATGTGTTTTTGTTAACCAATGGAATACCTTCATTTACTTATCCTCGCTCAGCGCAACTGATTCTATTGGTAAACAAAAACTCATCCCTCGCTTTCGCTATGCATCCTCGCACTGGTGGAAACGCAGCCTTAATGGTTGTATGTGTGCTGCTAGCACAATAAACATTTTGAGTGCGCTTATATTAAATCACTAGGTGTCAGCGTAAAGCTATAAACCTATAATTTTTGTTTTTACCGTAGTCGGCTAAAATGAATCCTATAACCATCTTTGGAGGTCCAGCTATCACTGTACCAAATTTGATTACCGTCCGCCCAGCCATTTTTACAAGCTTTTATTTAACTTGCATTGTATGTATGTATGTTAAGTATGTTTGTTCGGGTGGAATCTTGCAAATCAATTTTGAAGCAGATATCGTCAACCGATTGAGCTGAAATTTTGCATACTTACTTAACTTTGATGACAATACAATAATATGGTACCATGGGGCTGATCTGATGATGGAGCCGGAAGGAGGCCATAGGAACTCTATAATAGAAAAAGCAATTCTACTGAGCTTGGGCTCTTTAGAATCGTCTCAGTGAGCATTTGATTGATATCCAAAGAAAAGTACAGCCGGCTATAAAATATTGTCACTAAAATGAAATTTTTGACAGAAACTTATTTTATAATGATGACGCTTATTATACTTAATCTATCTATCAGCCACAGACGTCCACTGATGAACATAGGCCTCTCCTATAGCTCGCCACAAAGTGAGATCCCGTGCAGACGGTATCCATCGATTCAGCGCTACCCTCACGAAGTAATCCGTACACCTAGTTAACTGTCTAATGTGCTTCCAGCGACGACATGATTTTACTTAATGTTTTATTCATTCATTCATTACATGCATTCGCTTATCTAAACCGAACGGCAGACCATCAAACAACACAACTATTTGCTAACTACCTGCTACTATTTGATTTCCATAGCTATCCGTGTTTTCCCTACGCAGTATAAATCACAGTACAGTTGGCGCTTAGCACCGCGCCGCAATTTAAGCGCACAACAGACCTGCCAACAGCAAAATAGCTACACTAGGTACTGTGGAATATTCTCGAATATTTTTCGGTTCATAAAAGTTTCTCGAATATTCTCGAACGTATACTGAAGCACGTTTAGCTCACGTGCGGGTTGAATGCCACAGCAGCGGCACAGCTTAATTAAGTGTGGGTAAGAGCCTGAGTGGGGAGTTTAAAAATGAGAGATTTTTCACGTGAAAGCGCTTTTAATGCAGACGTATGTCACAATGAATGTACGTATAGTTCTTCATATTTTTATGAATGTTCAATGTTTTTATTGTTGTTGAACCCGGAGCAGATTTGGCTTATGTGTTCTTCTATAAAAAACAAACTAGTGGATGGTTGACACTTGTCAATGTCAAAATTTCTATTCTAATCCTTTAAAAAATGGCAACCGGTCACAATGACGCGACCATTACTGCCAATGTCTCGTTGCCAATGTCAAAATATCAATGGTTTGACACTGACATGTGTCAAAGTTTGAATGGTTTGACACTGGCGTGTGTCTAAATTTCAGCGGTTTGACATTGACAAGTGTCAACCAACAACAATATATTTTTTTCTAAGTTTCGAAAGCAAAGCCAAAACCCTGCAGCCACTATTAATTATTGATGACTGTCAAATTGTCAAAACACTTTGAACACCGGGAACCCGCTCCGTGGGCACTGTGCTCGTAGCTGGTTTTCGCTACATACGCATTTGTCCCATGTTATCGGCTACACGCGTAGCGCTACGAAATCCATAGTCGCCAAAGTGTTAAAAAAACATTCGGAAAAACCATGGTAAAGAAAAAAATAATTCCTGCAGTTCGTAGATCCTTACAGCAGGGGCCATGGAAATAAAATTTAATTTAATGGTTTTCTAAAAAAATTACACAGCCTATTGGTCTGCCTGTCTTTTCAATATGTTACTAATTTAGAGTTTTAATTATAGCTTTTGAGTTTACTACAAATCGCTTCACCATTGCTGATGTTTGCAAAAAAATTGTAATACAAGATGCGCAATGTACATTAATTATGTTGACTACTTATAATTTGTAAGGTCTCCGAATCACAAAAGTTACTTTTAATTTATGATATAAATTTCATATATTTGAATCTAGATGTCAATTAGATATAGGTAGGTACTGCCAAAATGTAAGTATGGAAATTATGTGATCTGGGGCACATTGCTTTTAGTTAGGATCTCAAGGCTAGATAGTTATTGGTGTTATACTTGTTCATCGTTTAATAAAGTTTATGTTACTTGTAAATTACCAAAGCTTTAAATGACTCCACAATACAAAAATCGGTCTTTAGTTTCTAATATTGCTCCTAATCCAGTCCAAATAGTTATACACATTAGTATAGAGCGACGGCACTGCAGAGCCACAGGGTGAATCCGCCCTTTTCCCACTAACTATTCCAGCGACGAAGTACTTCCCTCTATGCAGCGTCATCAACGGCCCGCCAGAATCGCCCTTGCACGTGTCTTCCCCAGTGTGTCCAGCGGCACAGAGATGGCGCGGCGTTAGATTGGGGTAATGCCGTTTGCACTCTCTCTGTGGCACTAGATTGACTACGGTGGATTGCTTGATGTTCGATTGGTAGCGCCCGTTCCGGCCCCAGCCGGCCACAGAGAAAGGTAAGTTGGAAAACTCAGGGCTGTCCACGTTGATTTGCGGCAGGCAGATCGGACGGATGAAGTCTGAAATAATGGAAATGCTGGTTTACTATCCATCCACATACATAAAGTCATTTACTTACTCAATACGACTTGCGTATATTATATTTAATAGTTTTTTTTTGTCAACACTTTGTTACATACTAGCTGCACAGCACGGTGTTACCCGCTCATGCCACATGGACACTACATTTTTTGGGATAAAAAGTAGCCTATATATTAATCCGGGGTGTCAGCTATGTACCTTTATACCAAGATTTATCAAAATTGGTCCAGTTGTTTGCGCGTGAAGAAGTAACAAACATACACTCACAAACTTTCACCTTTATATTATTAGTGTGGCGTGTAATTTCGGTGGCTGGCTCATGGACTGTTAGTTCAATGTATGCTGTCCTATTATACAAATTACTATAAATACCTAATTAGAATGTGAGAGCAATTAGTTCAAAAGGAGTAATATCAAAGTGAATAAACCATAATATTTTGATCCTGTAAAGGCCGATTGGGACATTATATTGCTAAAGACGTTTTTGGTTATTGTCTAAATTCTAAATGCCAGAAAATTCGGTGGCGTTTCTAGTAATTTGGTGGATCACCCGGACTTTTAGGCTTCCTGTTCTCAGAAGCGGAGCGCAGAAAATGAACCAATCAGGCTGCATCTTTGTGAAGCCCAAATAATTGGTTAATTTTACATATCTTCGCTCCACTTATGTAGACAGACCGTCTAAAGGAATATTCCATTAAATCTATGCATTTCGACACTCAACAAATTAACGCTCAAATTTACCCATTCACATGATCATTAATTAACGATTTATGAATCAGGTAAACCCAACTGACCACTAATGAGGCGGTGCACGGTGTATTCTGTTACTAGTTATATAACTAAAGTTTGTTCTACGTACTCAGGCAATCTGTTTTCGTTTGCACCCAATGCAAACTCTATAATCGTTCCGTGCCTGTTATGCCAGTTATTCCCAAGGTGTACACGAAGCTATGGCTTTGATGAAAATAACAATTTAAACAACGAAGCGTAATACCGAAAAGTCAAAGGAAGGCCGTGGTCAGTGTAAGGTTTAATAGCTATGTCGATACAAAGAAATACTATATTAAGAAATAAATATCAGATCACGGTTTTAAGTAGGAATGTACATTTAATGCACGTCCATAGGTAATCAGTAATCACATAAATCGTCAAATACGTGTACTTAAACATTTTCCTTTGAACGCCGTTCTATGTAATTAGGTCCTTACTACCAGTTTTTTTCAGATTTCAGTCAATAATCGAAGGTAAATAATAAATTCAATTTAACCAATAAATCCCATGATGTTGTCGCCAAAAAAGTTTGAGAACCATTGAATTTAGCCAATACCAGATTCAAAGCCAATGAAATACAGACTTCTATTGCAAAATATGGAATGTGGTTCCTACCTATTGAATGACTGCGTAAAATCACCATAGCGCTAAATGAAGAATCGACTCAATCGACAGCTAAAGCGGTAAGTCAATTTTCGTTTTTTCCAATGTCACAATTAAGAAAACAGCAGCTTCAACATTTTCAGCAGCAGACTCCAATATTCCTCCCAAATAACGGCAAAAAAAGAACGAAAGAATAAGTGAACGAAGTGTGGATACCTTCAAGTTTCATTCCATTTCGCTAACAGGTATCCTTATTTCTGATTAAGGCATTTATGATCAAACGCGGAATATTCCAAATATTATCTGAAAGCTGGATTAATGCCGCTCACCGCTTTCAATTACCGCGGCCTCTAAAACCAGTCAAATTACCTAGATTAGGTTGTTTAGCGTCAATGCATTTTAATAGAAATTCTGATCACAATGGCGCTTAACAATATTTAAAATGGCGTGAGCATGCTCTTATGGACGATCCCTAATTTTGCAAATTATTATCGGTGTGTAGATATTTATTTAAACTTTATTGCACCTTACGAATGGTGGACTTAATGCCTTTAGACATTTGATTCCAGTCAACCATTAGATAGATACTCTTCTAATAATTGTTGACTAATGACTAGAACCGCGCCGTAAACCGCGCTAATAGCCTATGCACCAGTGGACACCAGCACAGCTATGCTACGCTTCTCTAATCACGTGACATACCGTCATCCGTCACTCTCTCATAGTGCGCACTTTCTAGTGATAGGTAATATTTCTTGGTAATTTAGGATTAGGTGGATTTGTGTGATATTGTCAGATATTTATTTTCTTTCTTACCTGTATAAGGCGCAGTTCCTCGCAGACGTATCAGTGCTATGTCGTTCTGCAGTCTGTCGTCGTCGTACTGCGGGTGTAAGATGACGTCTTCCGCTTTCATAGCTATGTTCTCCACACACCTGGGTCATACAGAATTAAGAATGCATTAAAAAAAAGCTATCTTTCCAGTGGATAGTACAAAAGCAAAAGGTTTGGGTACATGTAACTTTTATTTAAACCCGCATTTTTGCAGGTCTCATCATCATCATCATTCGAATAACAGACATCTACTGCTGGACAAATGCCACCTCCAAAGTTCTCCACAACGATCGACCGTGCGCCACCCTCGTCCAACAGCTTCTCGCAATTCTAACCAGGGCGTCGGTCCATCTTGTTGGCATTTTTCCCATGTTGCGTTTCCAATTTACGCGGTTGCCACTCAAGAACCTTTCTACCCCAATCGTCATCGGTTCTCTGAGCAATGTGCCCCTGTATTGTATTGCGAGAGACACATAACACTTAACTCTTACTAAGAAACTTGTATGACCCACCTCCGCCCTTCCCCAGGGCTGACCGTACAGTCTCGAGGGAACGTGCGCTTGTCGTATTCTGCCAGGAATACTTCGACCCTGAAAAAATAATAGATTATGACTCTGTAAGCCAACTCCAATCCCTACCTATCAATGGGCATATCAATGTAGGCCTGAATTCGATCGGCCCTTTTTATCAGGCTGCGCGACTACAAAGCACGGAAACGTTTTTGACGAGTATCTATCTGTGAGTTATCTCTTTGCGAATTAGTCTACAATGTCTAGACTAATATGCTTTCGTGGTCATTGCTAAATTGGTAATATCGCAATTTTTTTTTATTTTTTTTTTACCCAATAACATTGCGCATAGCATATCGCAATAGAACCCTGAAGTGAACAAAAAGCGTAGGCTTATTAATTACATGTATCTTTGTCAGCTTTCTCTTGAAGCCTGGCGGTATGGACGCGCAATCAGATAAACAATAACAAGATTTGGTGCAATCTGGCGATATGTCTACAAAGCAAGCCGATGAATCGTGTCTTGTAGAAATGATTGATAAAGATAAAAATTAAAATTATTTATTGCACAAACAACTTACAAACAAATACAGTGAAATTTAAATCACGGTTATGTGCATAGCAGTTAAAGTATACAGAGATCCCAGGGGATCCCGCACTAGGCAAGGCCTGGTTCCATGGTGGTGGTGGATTGGTTCATGGACTTTATGGTGTAACTTACTCGCTGAGCCTGGCGGTGTTGTCGTACAGACAATGTGCCGCGGTGAGCACGTAACGGGCACTGATCAGTGATCCACCACAAGCGAACTCGGTCTGAGTTCTTCCGTTAGTGAACTTGGAGTTGAGCAGGACTGTCCATGGGAATTCGTCTAGCTCCGTTTTCTGTCCACCTGGTCGAAAAATCTTAAGTAAATGCGCTATGTGAGTCAATATGTCCATAAAGTCACGCCATATAATTCTAAATTTTTATAGATCTGAGCTACACTACCTGCCTAGTTGATTATTACTTATTAGCTGTGAACAGGGACAACACACATCCTGCAAAAAATTAAGCTCACTAGGTAAGTATTTAAAAAGCTTCCGCTTAAAATAGAATAAACAGGACAAAGAACAGACTGGCAGTTATGTTTAGATTATGAAAAGGGCTTCCTAAATGAACCTTTTAAGCCTAAATCAATTTTTCCTAGTCAACCCGGACACACTTAAAATTTCACATCATCATTTTTTTAAGGGATTTTACAGCAAATTTTTAGGCTGCAGGTTAAGTGCCTCACTTTTATGATTTAAGATTTTAAAATGTAAAACCACCACTTAATGACTCCGGAATAAAGTTTCCACAGCTATAATGGCCTGCCACGTTAACTCCGCGTTTTTGCTTCTTCAAAGAGGAACGCCACTAGTTAGACTAAGGAAAAACGCTTAACTGTAAAAGTCTTTAGACGTCGCTGCAAGCACACCACACGGGATAAACGCAGATATCTTAAAAATATCGAAAAGTACAGATGTTACACTACAAACGCCAGCTTGCAACCACGCAAACGAGTTAGTTGTATAAACATTTGTATGGCGTTAGTATCCCAAGTAGCACAACTGGGTCTAAATAGCTCGTATATCATATCTAATTAGATGCTTAAGTGAAATTTACCACCATGACTAAGTGCTATATAGGTGGCAAGAACCCTTATGCCACCAGTATAGAACCAAAAGGAGAAAAATTGCAGCCTATTTTTGGTGCTAAATAGAATCCATAAGAGATCTCACAAATACCTTAAGTGGTAATTAGAACTATGGGTGAAAGTTATGCGTCCATAAGAGATCTCACAATTACCTTAAGTGGCAATTAGAACTAAGGGTAAAAGTTATGAGCAGTGAACGAATGAAAACATTTCAGGAGCCTTACCACGATCTTTATAAAAACTATCCAAACGCAGTGCAGTTCAGTTTAGGCACCTAAATTGAATCGCTGAATTTCGTACCATAACAACTTTAAAGCAGCGCTGATTCTCGATCGCATAAAGTGAATGAAAGACCGATATTTGTCTCTGGTCCGCAATTGAAACGCTACGGCGCGAAAGGGATGCCGCTATGTGAGTTTCGTATATGTTTATCTCTTTCTGGCTTCTATCCGTTCGGTAACTAAAATATTACAAATTAATTTCGCAGCACACTTTGTTTAAAACTAATTGGTAATTTTGAAAAGAAAAGACATATATTTCATAGCGGACTTATGTTCTTTTTTTAATTTAAAGACATTATTTGCCATACCAAATGCTTTATTGAATGAAATAAAGTTTAAAATGTCTGTATTTCAAAAGAATTGTAATTAAGACTCGGAACGTGTGCCGCCTTCCGCCTGTGATAATGTCATGTCAATCATTGACATGTAAATTTGTTAAATTTCAAATGAATTTTACGTGGTATGCCAATCTTCGAATTCAGTTTAATCCTCCGCGGATTTAGTGTATTCGTTCAGGGGAAAGAAATTGTGACCAGGAAATGCGGTGAAGTGATTTTATCACCCATATAATATCAAGTGTGTCAATGACAATGTTAAAAGCTCCGTTTTTATCGCCAGCTGTCTCCCGCCGAGATAGAGACCTTTGAAATCGGGCTTATATTTTTGACCCCATGATATCAATATTATCCAGCTGCAGTCCCGGCACTACGTGTACTTCAGCTCATTTGTGGTGTGCGTGCCGCGGCCGCTGCAGGACACCATCGCAAGTGCAGACTTCTGGCGGAAGGGTGTTGTGTTTCGGCAGTTCCGCGGTAATTTGCCGAATTATACACCAGATCAGACGACGCAAAGGACCCACGCGGTTGTGTCGCCTAAATTAACTAGTTTTAAGTCTTGTTTATATGTATTTTTGTAGTTCAGTGCCTTATTGGTTTTATTACTGTAATGCTGTGTAACTTTTTTGAATAATAAATAAATTATCAACTGCTTAAAGATATGTTCAATTATAGTTGCCTATTTTAGGTTCAGTGCAAATGTTTGAACTCCAGTTCTTTGTTTTACAAAATAGTTTACTTGTTTTTATAATTCAATCTATTAAAAATCATATTGTGGTTTAAGAACTTAAATAGTAACCAAATAAAGAAGCATGATGTAAAGCACCCTCGAGCGGCTAATTTAGTTACTACAGTCTGCAATGCTACGGAAAAAAAACGTATCTTACTATGAAATCCATACAAAGCTACGAGCTCTTTACCGTAGTATTGCAGTAGTCATATGGAACCGAAAAACACGAAGTTCTATCTACTTATTAACAGTAATGCACTCTTATCTATGAGCATTGTGCATCTTTTTTTTCCCCGTTGCATTATCCAAGAGATCGTATTATAATAACTCAAAAGAAATTAACTCGTCAGTATTCTGAAAAACCTGTCAAACACTTCGCTACCCTAAATTTTTCGGCGATGGGGTGCGTACGTACGTAGTAGTGCGTGTATATTGTAACAGAAATAGATAATAACGCGAGCGCAGCGAGACCGAAATTTTTCGGCGCGGGGGTGCGTAGTAACACGATCAGATGAAAACGCGAGCGCAGCGAGAGCGAAATTGTTCGGCGCGGGGGTACGTAGTAACAAAATTGACCGATATAGTGTAAAAAGATCCGATCTGGCAACGCTGATATATGTATGACCTATTGCCACCGCCCCTCTTGCCGGCCCGCGACCTCACTCGGCGCCCGCGCCCTATATTTGAAGCATGTTCATGTTCTTACTTACAGACGCGCCCCGAAGATATTGACAAACTTACAAGCATGTTTTCGACCAAAACTATTTGTTCTTGTTATTTTTCATGTTCATTTTAAATTTTGGATTGACAAAAAAAGGTGAAAAGTAATAGTTGGTTGAAAGGCGCCAATACCAAAACAAAATGCAAACGGCCAGGGGCGCCTACGCCGCCCCTGTCGGTTTGGCGCCCCGGGCTATAGCCCGGATCGCCCTAGGGTAAATACGTCCCTGAATAAAACGGTAGGAAGTTACACAGACACGTTTCCAGACCTGTGCGAGACAAGTCGCGAACAAAAGCTAAGAACTAATAAATATTCTACACAAAACTATCCAGAACGATACATTCAATGAGGAACTTTTTATGAGTCGCAAAATTTGACACTCGTGCGATTCAGTTTCGTCTCAAGTGACACATCGTGGTACGAAAAGTACTTGAAATGAGAGAATGAAATAGTTGAGACGCTCTTACTGAACTGTCATCTGAACTGAGTCGTAAATACAATGTCATGGTATGAAATAGCGATACAGTTCAGTTTAGGGCCTAAAGTGAGTCGCGTTAAGAGATCGTGGTAAGACTCCTGTTCGGTCAATGAGTGATAAATGAGTCGCCAAAATTATCTTTGAGTGGCGAGGCAACTGTCAAAAGTAATACGTGGCAGATCGCCATATTAATTTTGGATTTATACGTCTGATTAAAACTTTACGTTATACAAGCATTGAAATAAGCACGAAATTCTTGCGATTTTTTTTTTACTGTGAAACTATAGTATGTTTTCTTTGTAAATTTCGACGCGCCTTTCATTTGATCAGGAATATTAAAAAAGAGAGTGCTAAATTAAATAACGAATAGATACTGATAAGAAATAAAACTGTTAAAAACTTGACTTAATGATTGTAGGTTACGTACAATGTTAAAGTAACATCGTCACAACCATCACAACTATCAGAAATCTGTGATTATGCGTGAGTGTGATAAAATTCTGGTTAAAATAATCAATTTTCATAGGCTTCCATTTGTAAACATGGCGAAACAAAAAAGATCCTACAGTGTTTATTTTCACTTATTTGTTCCTTATTTGGAACTATCAAGTCTAATAATCACTTATTTGTATCTTGCGAGTGGCAAAGCAGTGAATGATATTACCAATAGTAATTATTTGTTCTTTTGTAGACTACTAAACAAGCAAGACTATTAAATATATTTTGACAAGGCGCAAATAGGAACAATAATAGAACTTTTAGTTCGTTAGTGGTTTGAAATAAGTGAAAATAACTGCTTTTGGTTCCAAGAACCTCCTATTGAGACCTATTTATGCGTTGGAGTGGCAATAAGGTACTTCTTAGGCCTTAAAGTTGCAATATTTTTTGGTTTGGAACCAAAAAATATTGCAAGAGCCGTAAAATTATCCCTTTAGCCACTATTGGTGATATAATTCGCTATTGTACTAGTCATTTGGAACTTTTAGTTCCAAATAAGGGTATGTTCCCACTTATATGTAAAAGTTGCTTATAAGTGATTTTAAGGCCTTATATAGCACTATTGCTTCTTATTGAGTGACTATTTGAACCTGCATGCAACTTTAAGTAGCAAAATCGACTTTATCCCACCATAAGTAATAAAGTAGAAACAAAAAACGTTCCTATGAACTACAAGTGATAGGATGAACTCATATACAGTTTTGAGTTGTGTTTAAAGCTATAAGTTGTATCAAACACTGTTAAACCACTCATTTAGAACTTAAAGCTATAAGATAAGCTGCAAAATTCACTAATGTGCTGCTTGGGATAGTATACCTAACATCTGTACTTAAGGCAAGGCACTACATAGTATTCTTTAGACATTGGAGATATGACACTGTTTATTTTATTTTATAATTGGATATTAATACTAAATCGTTAACCAAAAGTCAAAACCTGGTAGAATATATTTTAGAGTGTCTGTACGATAAAATACTGCTATCGTCCGCTCTTTAAACGCAAACCCGGCTCGCTTTCGTTTTTATTTAACGTGCTGTCTGCGGTTACACGGACTAACGGAAACTTCCCACTAGACCATTTTTGTGAAAACAGAGCACGCCACTTACCTATAATCCTGTCAGCGTCAGACACGTCTCGGCCGCAGCATCCTTTGTTAGGATCCGGTGGGAAGCTTGTTAAACTCGCGCACTGTCCGCTCGAGCTTGTTCCCGAATTACCATACATCGGCCGACTAGTAGGACTAGGCTGAGATCTAGGTCTACCCATAAAATAAGGATTGCCACCGAATTGATTGCCACCGAATTGATTGCCACCGAACTGATTGCCACCGAATTGATTTCCACCAAATTGATTCTGTATAGGTCTATTCGGTCGATTAAAAGAGCCGGTGCTAACCGGTCTCGGCTGCTGCCAGAATGGCGTGCGTTTGTTGTCATATTCTTTATCAGAATCTTTGTAATCCTCGTCATCATTTTGTAAATATTCAGATCTGTCCTTTTGTAAATACTCAGGGGTGTGTGCATTCATCCATACGTTCTCGGGATGCTCATACTGTACAGGGTTTTGTGTTGAGTACATGTCGGCTGATCTTGAGTATTTAGTGCTGCTCTGAGCAGCGTGAGTTTCAATTTTTCCACGATTTGGAAAGTTAATGGCGTTCGTGTGGGGGCAGCATATCTGTGGACACATATTAGATGAAAATAGTGGAATTGTAGTTAGAATTTTACGGACATTAAACAAAACATATACTCGTAAACATTCATATAATTATCTTTCCTGCGTTTTACATTGGAAATTAACGATAGTTGTAATAAAAAAGTTTTTTTGTTTTATAACATCAAAATAAAATAAGACGACACTAATTTACCTGTTTACAGCGAAGCAAAAAGGAGGGTATCATTTTGACCGGTATGATTTGGGTATGTACAGTCGAGTTCATTTACATCTACACACTTACGAGAACAAAAATATCTGAACACGACCCTATTGTCAGGAGCATAAAATCGTGTTCAGATATTTTTGTTCTCGTAAGAGTGTAGATGTTAATGAACTCGACTTACATGTGTGTATTTGGGTATGCTTTTTATATTAAGTAGGTACCTAATCCTAATGCTAGTAGGTACCGAACTGCTCAGTGTCCTTTTGTTAATACCTACCGATACCTTAGAGCACAATCGTTCTAACTTTTCGGAAAAATAGTGGCGATTGACATCAGTGCAAAACTCTATGTGGTTTAAATTTAATTGGAAATATAATTGTAATAAGTACAAATGTGAATTAAGATATCGCTATATTTCATTACAAACTTTTATTTATTTAGAGTTAAATTAATATGATTGAAATATTGTTCTGTTAATCAACGAATTCCACAGCTCCAATGCGAATCCAAATTACACTTCGAGTACTTGGACATATAATCGAGAAATTCGAGTTTAATCGCAAACGAAATACGCTTGAAGGGAGTCTGGTAATTATGTGGTGTTGAGGCAATTTATCATACTGCACCGACCCAAACTACATCGCGTCACTTCGGTGATTAATCGTCACATTGGCTAAAGTTGCAATTTTAATAACAAAGGTACCCCTTTTAATCGAATTGGTATACGTATTCAGAAGGCTTAATTTTCCACCAAACGAGCCTTGTTTATAAATATGTCATGAAAGGATATTTGTTTGGTTTCAATTCACGGTAAATTGTAATAGGTACGGGTTAATAATTATATTAACGTTATTAACATAGCAAATATCGATTATTTGCCTAGCCATTTTATTTTCTGTTCCATGAAGTCGTCTATTAATAGGACTGTGGTCTCCATTTACGAATTTTGTTGCATTTTGTACGTACATAACATTTTTCTACTTATCACTACCTCTACCTCTACTACTATACCTACTAATATTACTAATCTACCGACGACCGGCCATACAGGTGCCCTGGGCGAGTCATTCATTGTTCTGGAGCCCTAGGCTTATAACGTCCTTTAGGTGCCTTTATTATGTGACAGTTAAGTGCATCCCTTCTCACGAAAATGCCCATATATTGACTATGTTAAAAATACCGGTAAATCTCTTTGCTTTGATCGTCGAATGCAAATCGCCTCTGGCCTAATTAGCGTTATTAATACCACGTTATTTGAACATTGTCGTTTCAGCAACAGTTACTTTAACTACCTACTAATGCTTATAAAATAATACCTATAGATAAATATATTTAATCAAAGAAAGATTTTTGTCGGTGTCTAGTTTAAACTGCACTGTCTTACGGCCCGGCCATGGCGTCATCACGCGACCAGGGTATCGGTGAGCAGCGGCCATAGGAGTGAGCGAGACATAACGCTCGGACCTTCCGTTCCCACCTTTGCCACCGCTCGCCGCTCCACTAGTCGCGCGAAATCATGGCCGGTTTGTTAACTAGAATTCTGTTGTGATAATCGAGGAAGAAGTAATTCTTTAAGGCTCCTTCCGAAATGCAGATCCGTTCAAAAATGCTGATTGTTTTAGAAATTGTTCTCTGTGATCAAACATTTTTCGTAACATACTATCACTACTGTTACTACTTAGAACGACGACCGGCCATACAGGTGCCCTGGGTGAGTCATTCATTGTTAGTTACTACTTACTGCAATTTAGGGGTATTGAGATTTATTGGTACATATATTTGAAACCTACAGTTTGAATTTTTCATTGATAATGTTACAAAAACTACTCGAAATTGACAAGATTCACGCAGAAAACTGTTTTTTTTTCAATTTAATTCTCTTAATTAACGTAACTTTACGTAATGAAAGCATGAAATAGGTAGCTATGTTACTTTCTAGAACTCATGGAAGAGTTATTCACCTTAGAAAGTTGGTTGAAATTATCAATATATTTTTCATAATATGACCGTAAAGAATAAGGCCTCTAAAAGTAGTTTATTTATTTATTTCAAGTATGAAATACTTACATAATCTCCTTCCGCATAGGGCGTTAATCCAAGGTCAATATCAGTATCCAGTCTCGGAATAGTACAGGAGAAGTCAGCAGTCCACCGTTTTTGCTCCGCCTTAGTGAGGTTCGCAAACACGTTGCATTCTTTGATGGGAACGCATTTTATGCAGACTTCTGAAAAAGAAAAAGTACCCTTACAATAACTAAGTATACCATGGACATTGGGCCTATAATTTGACTGGACTATGATGCGTGTTGAGCAGAGGCCCTAGTGCAACTTTACTTTTGACACAAAAAGCCGTCAAGTGCGAGACGGACTCGCGCGCTGAGGGTGCCGTACAAACTACGAAAGCACTGCTGATTGCTAACTGAAACGATAAATTGTACTGAAGAACCATATTTACTTTGCTGCGTATGGGGAGGTTTATCATCATTTGCTAAACAACTTTTTACAAATAATCACTTAACAAACAACGATTCACAAACTATTCATTTCACAAACCTGTCATTCCATAAAATGCTCATTTTACAAATAATTACTCGACAAATATACATTTAGTAACTTTGACGCTTTATAAACATATTGAAATACAAAGTTTCATTTAAAAAATGTTCACTTCACGAATAAATCTTTTTAAAAATCAGTTATTTTGCAAAATGTTATTTTCTAAACTATTGTTTCATAAAAATATGAAAAATAACTCTCTATGTAACGAAACGCAGGACGGTATGAAGTTTAATCCTCGAAACACTTGGGCCACATATTAAACAGGCAAGTACTTATTTCAGTCAGATTGTAGCAAGTAGGGGCCGTTTCTAGGACTTAAAAAAAATTACGCTTTTTTTTGCTGGCTTTGGGTTTATATTTTGTTCTCTAAACTTTTTCTCTGAGAGCGATATTTACTGATTTTGGGGTTCAAAAAAATGCCCTTTTTGCCATATTTAGGCTAAATTAGATTGAGTGATGTTCCATTTTTAAGCAAGCATTTTGACGCTCCGCTCACTTCGCTCGCTCCGCTATACATGGTCATAAAACAAACCTAACCTAACCTACAGTTTTTGGTTTTTGAGCCATGTTACCTAAAAAAACTCAATAACCTGAACACTAAGACGTCTGTATGTTCATCAAAACAATTATACTTCGTTAAAAATTAAGTATGTTAATATTTGTACTCGTAGAAAACTACACATATGAATGGCGTTCACACCATGATGATTTATTAAACGAAATGTTTACTAAACAATTCATTTTATTAACGTTGTTTTATCATTCGTTATTTTGTCAATTGATTAGAATAATAAATGAATAATTTGCTAAATAATGTTTTGTGATATGATGTTTTGTCCAATAAATAATTTGTATCATGATCTATTTGTAAAACTATATTTTATGCAACGTCTAATTTGGGAATCGTTAATTTGTCAAACGTTGTTTGTAAAATGAATATTTATGAAACGTTGTTTAGCAAGTGATTAGCTACCTATGGGGATACATCGACATTTCAATTACTTTTTTATTTAATTGTGCTACACGATGTTGCTTCTTGCTAAGATCCATGATTCTAGGTCAATGGGAAGTATGTTATAGGTTTTGATTCCTTTGCCAGCGTAAACAAATACAGCATAAATGGTCGCATCTTTTGATTGCGTTGACTTAGAAGTTTGATTTTTACACGGCTCTAAAGGGTAGCAGACCTGAGTATTTGATATTAATTTCAACTTGATAAGTCCACTCACTCCAGAGAAAAACTTCTTGACAGACGGACACAGTCATACAGACAGACCGACGTTAAAGTGATCCCATGAGTGTTCCGTGTTTGCCGATTGAGGTACGGAACCCTAAAAACATATCGAATACGTCATATCTGATATCATTTGTTTCTAGGCTGAGTAGTCGTATAGATGGCTCACTGTCTATACGTTACATGTAAGTGAAGGTAAACTTTGAGCACTGCTTACATTTTAAAATCCTCTCGTTCCCTTTCTGTGGAAAGGAAAATGCCTCAAGAATTCCAAGAACCGCATTTTTTGTAACAACTAAGTGTTATAAGTGGCGGAATTTTCATAGAAAGTTTCTTCCAATATTTAACCCTATTTAACCCTATGAGAGGAAGGCAAATAGTTTAAATACGAATCCTTTGCTAAACTTTAGCGTATGTTTACAGTTTTAAGCAGTGGTTTATGCTATAAGTCATTGTTTATTTTATTAGTAGTAAATAGTTAGTTATTTTGTAATAATAATTAGCATTTATAAAACGTGTTATAATCGGACAACCAACCGGACAACCTCACACAAATCAATCTAGTCCCAAATTAAGCTCAAAAAGGCTTAAATAATTATTGATGATCGTATTTATGTAATTAACGAATAGGTATAACATACTTAATTCAAGTCGCAACTTCAATAGGAATATGGAATAACAGAGCATTTATGCATACAACTATAAACTGGTCTAATTTATTCAGAATTTAATATGCGACCTTTATATTAATATAATCAACATGCTGCGGTTATGGTTATATGAATTACTTATACAGATCTAGATGAATCCATAATTCATTAAATTGTGATACTTATTGCTTTTTTTACTTCTGTTAATAAACTCATATCTAAATATAACATCTTCTTCTTCTTCGTTACACTCTTTACAGAGTGGTCGTGGCCATTATGCATTTGTGGAGTTCTGAGTGACCCGTTTGACGACGCGTCGCCACTCGTCCCGTAGGGCCGCTTTCCGAGAGCATTCATTGACGGTAGCCGACACACTGGCTTTGATCTGGTCGGTCCATCTCATCGGCGATCTTCCTCTCGCTCTGAAACCTTCCACTCTCCCTTGAACAACGAGGCGTTCTATGGACGTTCCGTCTCGCCGAGACACGTGTCCAAAGAAGTTAAGGATGCGGGATCTGACGACAGAGAGCAGACGCTCTTTAATTCCAAGCTCCTCAAGAATTGAGACGTTGGTCCGGAACTCAGTCCACGATACACCAAGCATCCGTCTCCAGCACCACATCTCCAGTGCATTGACTTTCTGCTCTTCTGCCGCCCTTAATGTCCATGTCTCAGCCGCATACAGGAATATGGGAAATATGAGGGTTCTAACAAGCCTGGTTTTAGTGGCCCTTGTGATATCACGGTTCCTCCAACCAAACCCTTTTCATCTTGTCCATAGCAGACCTCGCAATGGCCATACGTCAAATATAACATAGGTGTGGTTTAAACACTACAAAACAAAAACTCAAAAAAATTACAATAAAACATTAGGTCCCATATCTATAACCGCGATATCACCAACATTAAGACACCTTATGCATTTTTAAGTTTTGGTTCCTGTTATGACAAATATATAAAGTGAATAAAACTTTTCCCTAAGTTCTAGATAGTAACATACCTAGCTATTTTATGCTTTTATTGCGTGCAGTCGACAATAAATTAAAACGGTTTTCTGCGTGAATTTTGACAATTTTGAGTATTTTTGAAACAAAAATTACCAATGACAAAATTCGAACTGTAGGTTCAAATTCAAATATATATTATCGCAATGGGCCTGTTCTGTGTAGTAACATATGTTAAGAAACATGTTTGCTCAACGATCATAAATAAAAACGTGTAAATCTAAAACAATCAGCATTTTGGAACGGATAAGGAGCCTTCATTAGATGCAAAACTTTGTAAAAACTTACTACTATCTGGCCACGTCAGCCACGTGGTTGAAAGCTTATGAACATGTCCCATCAAGCGAGGATTTAGCCCAGTTACAAAGTCTTAATCCAATTAAAAACTGCGACAACCCTCGGACTACAAAGTCCTATGGAAAAATACCGACATACGGAACTTTACCAACAGTCGAAACATTATTATTTTTTAATGACATGATTCTAAGAGTGTATAGTAATACTGGACTATTTTTATGACCATAATATTTCAGTAATAACATCAAAAAGTGCACTTGCTTCCTACGACTCATACTATAACGTAGCTCGTAGCGAAATACTTATATACCTAACGATTTAACCATATAACGTAGGCTAAGGCTAACTGTATTATTTTGCATATGATCAATGTAATGATAATTTAACCTGTAAGACTTAAAGTGCAAGTACATAATTTATAGTTTTTTTTTATAATATACCTTCCGTAAGGAAGGTGAGGGCTATACAACGTGTCCCTGGCCTCTGGACAAACGTGAAAGGTACGGTCGTGTTGATTAGGGTATTTCTAACCGATGTACTAACAAAATCCCATGCCAAACGGCACAGTATTTACAGATAAATAACTGATTTACGATTTATTACTTCGGAACAGCCTGTATATAAATACATTGTAGTTCATGTCATTAGTGTCACTTTAATCTCAGCGTTATTGACGGCAAACAACTGATACAGTATGTTACTATTTATTGTTGATTTGCCTCATTTTTTTTTTCTAATCGAATAATATATATTATTAGAGCATTTCTGAGACATAACTATACTCGGGGTTTCGGTCTTTGTTTAGAAGTCGAGGTGTTGTATTTGGTAAAATGCAAATTAAAGGTTATTAAGACCTTTAAGCTCTAAGCGACCGAGCGAGCGAAGTATCTTTGTTTCAGCTTCCCTAAAATGTATTTCATAAGTGTTCGGATGTTTGACTCTTTTCGCCTACAGGCCACATTCCAAACCGATTCTCATGAATTTTTGTTCGATAAGGATACAGAATTATTTGTCGATTCAGTTTTTTGGAAATTGACAAAATGGCGGAAATATGGGGGTTGAAAACGTAAGAAAATACAAACAACTCGCGAGGTTACCATCTCACAGAGCCACTTGTGTATGTTTCCATCGCAATATGTTTTATTCCTGAAAACATGTACGTTTCTAATAATCCAATGGTAAAAAAAATCGGGCATACGTAAAAGCTCATTATTAGGTACCTACTTAGTGTCAAATAACCCCCATAGTTTCACCGCACGGTACGTATTGTCTATTTAATATAATTTTATAGTTAAATATTAAATCTGTCATGTAAAAGTGCAATACAATACGAGCATAAATCGACTGACTTTAGAGGTAAATCGGGTCACTTGGGAGTTTGAACTTGCCTATTTATTCTGTGAATAGCTATATTCATAGCCATCGAATAATTTGACTACTTTATAATTATATTGAAACAATTACCTTTTGTTATCAAGGCTTCAGTCAAAAACCAACAGGCCACGAAACACAAACAACTCCGTAGTATCATTATAACTGCATTTATTTTAAATCAGAACTGTCTTGTTAGTGTACTAAATAAATAAAAAAACACTGCTTTAATTGCACTCTGACGACTCACTGACACCGGTGACATGCACTTGTGATTAAAAAGACCTAACGAAAACTATTTTAATGATTCCTGGAGATTGTGGGTATTTGTCATTTAATTGCTTTACGTAGTTCACTGTACAGTGCATCATGCCAAATAGTCATATCAATACTGATCTTAAAGCGCACATAAGCTTCTTTTGATCTAGGTGATTGTTGTGTTATTGTAGGAATATAATGACGGAATTTTGTACACAATGTGGTATACTTACGACCTTTTGTGGGACTAGGGAAGCATAGTTAAATCGCGGTGGTTATCGATCATTAGGGCACTTATTGAATGGTTTCGATGTAAGATAAATAATGACCTGTGAGTTTTTATTATGTGTACTAATTGGGAAAATCAATGGGAAATAATTGGTACAAAGATAAGCTAGCTAATTATATACAAGGGTTTTTTTCTTGTTAAGTTCATTAATTAGGAAATGAACTGGTATTTCAAACACATTTTCTGAAAATAGAAAACGTCTAGACGAAAAATTCAAAGATGAAAAATGTTATGAGATTTTATGTTTTTGTTGCATCGTCTCTAAAAAGTTAGTTTGTCACCATTGTTTGTAAACGTAACATTTTGTCTTAATCGTAGTTGTATTTAATATACCCAAACCTATGACGTATCAATGAAAATTACGCGATTATCGTCTAATCACTACTAAGAGTACCTATACGATAATCGCGTAATTTTCATTGATATGGGTTAATTAGTGCGCTTTGCGTGAGACAGACAACTAAGTACGTAATATGGGTTTTTCCACACGGCTTTATTGTCAAACCGTTTTCCTCTTTCTCCATAATGAAATTTCTTCAAGCTGATCTGTGTGAATCTTTATGTATCATCATTAATAATATCAGCTGAAATGCATTCGCTGCTGGATCCGGCCACCCCCCAGGGATTAGGGGTCCTCATCGATCAGCCGTGTGCCACCTCATTCAACGGCTTCCATGATCATGACCTGGTCATCGGCTCACTTTGTTAGGGGCATACTCACGCTGCATCTTCCGGTACGCGGTCGCCACTTAAGAACCTTTTTTACACAATGGCCATCGGTCCTACGAGCAATGTGCCCCGCCCATAGCCACTCATTTATGTACGACGCGGGGAGAAAGTCTTACTTCCTGGCCAAGGCAAGATAGTAAAGAAACTTTAGAAATACCAGGGGCAGTAATTAGTAAACGAAAAGTCTAAATAAATAAAACATTTGTATAGAATCTTTTTATCGATTCATAGTTTTATGTGGAAATACCACATTTTTATTTTTATAAACAATGACACAAAGGTAAATTAAGAAAGAAAAATTGAATGCGATCTACTACAATCTAAGCACACAGGTCGCAGGTTCAAATCCTGCTTAGATTGTAGTAGATCGCATTCAATTTTTCGTTCTTAATTTACCTTTGTGTCATTGTTTATAATTAAAACATGTTTCATAATCATAACTTGGCATTTACGTTTTTATATATATTATTTAAAAATTAATGTAATTAATCCTGAACATGTAACACACTTTTGTAATTCAAATTACAGACAACCTCAGAGAGATCCGCTATTTATAAACATTCACCAAAGGACCTACCTCTCTGCAGCTAACTGTATTTGTTTGTCAAATATTGCGTCCCAAAGCCCGCGGAAGCTAATATCCGTAATAAAACAACTAATTTACCGCACTAGATTGCCGAGCGCCTACAAAATTGTCAAAGTGAATCGGAAATCGGTTACGAAATTGGACGCGCGCGGGAACGATATCGGAATAGGTGCACAGTCCATGAGGGAATTTAATTAGTAGGGAAACATCCGTCCTCGCGTGTTGCGGGTAATATACGGAAACTGGTAGGGTGGACGTGACTTTTGGCCATTTCAGTACCTACTGTTTTTAGCCACTTCAAATTTCAGTTAATTGCTAGTAAATTTTACAACCCTGCCCTGCGGGGACATTGTTAGGAGAATTGGTAGAATCGATGGCCGTTGGGGCAGAAAGGTTCTTTAGTGGCGACCGCGGACCGGAAGACGCAGCGTAGAAAGGCCCCCAACAAGGTGGGCCGACGACCTGGTTAGGATTGCGGGCAGAAATTGGATGAGGGCGACGCAAGTTGTGAAGAACTTTAGGAGAAGCCTTTGTCCAGCAGTACCTACTTACAAGATTTCATGGAATGAGAAACGTGGCCCGAAGGCGGGATCAGCCGGAAATCTGAATATCCAAACATCCATACGAAAGAAAGTTTTGGCGAAGCTGAAGCAGAGACGCTTCGCTCGCTCGGTCAATAAAAAAAAAAAAATTTTTTTTACACTGTTTATTTCAGGAAAAATATTAGTACTAATTACATATTTGCTTAGCTAATCTTATTATTTAAAGATTGTATGCTAAGTACAGGGAAAGTTATCTATTAATATTAACTACATTTATTTATGTTTACCCAGGGTTCTCTTCACTAACATTTTGGCTTTGTATGGTTCTTCAACTAATGAGTCAACCATAGGTCTAGGGAAACCATTTAGGATAAGAGGCAACTGCCTTGACCAAACCCTTCGCCCATAATAGTTAGTACTTTTTGGTATAATAAAATATTTTTCTTTTGCTAGTTTTCTTAAGTTAGTCGGTCTCCTATACCTAGTTAGCTCTCCTAGTCCATGCTTGTACTCTAGTATCACAGCCAGTTTAACTTTATCATAAATATTTAATATTCTACAGTGTTTAAACAAGTTATTATAATTCTCTCTATGCTGATGTTTGATTTTTAGAGGTACAATAGTTTTTAAAATTCTCAACTGTATATTATAAATGCGCTCAAGATAAGTTTTATATTTAAATAAAACAATTTAAACGGATTATATCGCGTATATTAATTATTTGAGCCTCCCTGACGTTTCAGTACCTTTACAGATACCGTTGTCAAAGGTTGACTGAGAAACACAATTTTTCTCTGTCAAAGTTACATTTGTGCAAACTACCCATTTTGTAAATATTAATTTAAAATAAAGGTGTTCATACATGCCAGATGGGCCTAATGTGTAAAGACAGTTACACATGTGCCAGAAGGGCATTTATTATTTTATTTAAAATATCTACCAGCGGTTCAGCGTTTAAATTGTTTTATTTAAATGTGTGACAGTCGCGGAAACCGAAGAAAATATTAAGTTTTATATGTTCTACCATAGCTAGAGATGCCATAATTTATAACTGAGTCTGCCATTGCCATATACAGTAAGCGCAGTGTGTTGTAGGGCATTTTGTGTTTAAGGATACTTATGTTGCTTAGTATAGCTCTTAACTTGTTACAAACATGGTCTATATGGGGACCCCAGTTAAATTTGTCATCGATGACTAATCCAAGGTAGGTATGCTGCTTTACAATATCTAATGAAATACAATTACAGTGCATGTATGCGTTATGCATGCATTTGTGTTCATGGGCGATGATTTTAGGCTCTTCTCCAGTTTTGATATATGGTGAGTGAATATGCATTAATTTTGTTTTTTTTGTAGTTGATAGAGAGGCCAGTATCATGCGCCCACTAGCACAATACATCAAACTCACTATGCATACTGCATTCTGCCTGTTTAATGTCATTGTTAGCTATTATCAGACATGTATCATCTGCAAACTGGTATACAGATGCTTTTTGGAATATATTGCACATATCGTTAACATATATCAGGTATTCCGTTGGTCCAATTATTGAACCTTGTGCTGTTCCGCGCACAGACTGCTGCAGTTCACTTCGTTCTCCTGCGATGCTAACCATATTGAATTTATTTGTGTGATAGAGTTTTTCAAACAGTTAAGGGCTGGCCCCTGTATACCATTTTGCTGTAATTTCATATACAATTTTTCATGATCAAGAGTGTCAAATGCCTTACTGAAATCAATCATGATAGCTAGGACGTGTTTCTTGTGATCCAGATGCAAGTTGACCTCATCTGTGAAACGTGCCAACAGTTGGGATGTGTTTTTCCCCTTCTGAAACCCGTACTGACTCTCATGCAATATCCCGTTGCCCGATAAAAAGTCAGTTATAGTTTTGCCTAAGAACTTTTCCATTATTTTATCAACTACAGGCAAGATTGTAATTGGTCTATAATTGTTTGTGTCATTGTAACTACCTTTTTTATATAGGTATTGGCCTTATTAAGCCGATTTCTAATTTGTCTGGATATGTTGAATGGTCTCTACACTGATTTACCAGCTGTGTTAGGACAGGGGATATTTCATTGATAATAAATTTTATGTCTTTAGCTCTTATTTTGTCATACCCTGCGCTTTTGTTTTCATTTAAATTATTAATAATTTTGTACATATTATGTTCATTAATTTTGTTGATTTTTAGAGACACATTTGGGGTGTTTATGTATGTACTCTCATCAAGCAACGGGACACTACATGAGTTCAGTACTTTAGACACATTATTTTCAAAGTCATTCGCAAATGTATCACAAAGGGCACTTGCTTTTATTTTGAATGATTGCAGTAATAATACATCATCACTGCTTTAAAAAAAAAAATTTTAGCTGTTTATTTCACAGAAAATTCCAAAATACATAAAAAACTTAACTTCTAATCTTAAATATTAAAGATTTTTGGAGTTAAGGAGCTTATAAATTGCATTTGATTAATATGACACAGTTTCAACTTTGTGGTAGGGTAACACTGTCCTGTTTTTTGATGAAGTGGTCAGCAATGGTCTCTTGGACCACTGCTGCGTTAACAGAATAAAAATACTATTTTCCATAAAACGTTAAACTTTAATTATTGTGCAAACCAAATAAAGACATAAGAAACCAAAAAAAATTGTTTCACTTCATTGACTGAGTAAGCTCAAGCTTCGTTATCGTTAATTAAATTATTATCGTTATTAAATAAAAAAAATAAAAAAAAAAAAAACGTATATTCAGATCGATGTTTGAATGTTCGAAAGGTTGAAAAAAAAAGTATTCTGATCAGGAAAGGTACCTACCTTGAGTAGATTAAATAACGGTCCTTCAGAATTGAGGGCACACCGGGTGCCCCCAAACGGTAGACTGATGGCATCATAATTTTTAATGCCAAAAGATGTTCACAGCTGCATGTAGACCTCCTTCAAAGAACGCCACCATAACCGGACCGGTCTTGCACCGCTCTCATCCAGTAGACTCCTGACCTTCACCTGTTTATTGGTCTATCTTGTAAGGTTATGCTGTGTTTTCCGGAGCATGGACGATTGGACGCCTTACAAGAACCCGTCGGCCGCAGCGGCCGCCTGTTCCTGTAGTCTGTGTCTGTGTACAGTACATCTCATGCATTCTACATTTCGCTAGCTAGGTACCTACTTTAGTGTTCTGATTCTTCGAGGTAGTTCGGTTCTTCTCTGGATCTTTGATTCCTGATTCGATTTCGGAAAAAAGCTCCGTCGGTGGCGCTTTCCATTGCTCTTTTAGCATATCGGAAACAAATTCTATGTAGTCACTATTAAGTTTACACGAATTTTCCGTTTAACAGTGACGTGCTAAATTGTTTCACTTACGTTGGGTAGTGAGTGTGCATTTAGGTTGGGTTTAACTACCAACACACAGATTACACAATTAAAGTAGAAAATTATGCGATTGCACGCAGTGGGTTGAATTCGATGTTTTTAGTGACATATTATGTACCTGAACACATACACACATTTACACGATGTCATAGGACGTCCTTGGCGTGTTGGAGGGTCTTTAGCAGACGTCTTATGTCGTTTTGGGTACTCAACAAGACAATTTGCATTGTAAAATTTGCATAAAAGCATTTAAAAAAGTAATTTAACTACCGATGTACAAAACTAGCTTACTGGGAAATTGAAATATCGTTATCTACTTGTGATGGTTACCAACATTGGCCAAAGTCTTTGAGGGTATTTCCGTTTATTTTACGATACTTGTCTGAGCTCACATAATAAAGCGAAGCTTGTCCAGTAAATCAATCATACCAAAAACCCCAAATATTTACTTAGTTGAATTATTCGTACACCATCCATTAACGTGTGTTAAACCAAATAATTATAAATTATTATACCTTGACCCATGCAATTTAAATATTCACACGACGTCATATGACGTCTATGGCGTGTAAAGCAAAACCCGTTGACGTTCAAAGAGCGAACGGAAATAATTATTTCATCATCATGCTAAAGGAGTAGCAGAACACAAAAGCCGTGCCTGGCTTACGAAATACCTAGTCTTAGTATTGTCCTGTGCAGTAACTGGGAATTTAATTTACTTTTTTAACACTCTAGTTGCGTTCCAGACAGTTTATGAACTAACTAATAAAATAAACGATCGATCAGAGTTTTGCAAATAATTATCGCAGTTACAAAAGTAGAAACGTTATTGACTTGAACAATTTTGACTCATTTATTTTTCACTCTTATGGTAGGTATTTTACGAGTACTCTACCATAAGCATGCTTAGGAATATTACGATTTGGCAAATGAAAACGATCGTGTGATCACCTGCTAGGCCATTAGGAAAAAAATATGAAAATACTCACAGAGTTTATAAATATAATTTATATTATACCTAATTACTCTGAAACGATGACAATATTTCAATTTTGAAAGAAGAAAAAAGATAATCAAGTATTTTATCAAAACTCAACAATTATTTGCAGTTATGCCGACTGAAAGCAAAATAAAAATAAAAACTCATGTTGTCGCCGTGCTTATGCGTATAAAATGGTAAGAAATAAAAAATACCAAAAATATACTTACATAAGTAAGCAATCGAAAACTTACACAAAGAGTCACTGTATGTAAGAAAACATAATTATTATGCGTTATGTTTCCAGACTATAAAATTTACATATAATTGAGTATGGTCAATATATTAAGGAAATTTTAGATGGTTCGGATTCAATTTTCACTGTGTTCCTACGAGAACGCGGTTGAATGGAATCTAAATTCAAATATTGGACCGGTAAAACTGAAATGTAAAATACGAATGACAGTTATCATCTTTGATTCATAGGCAGACAGAGGTTTACTTCGTTAGCGAATATGCAGTAGCGAAAAAAAATTGTTGGTCGAAATCAACCAACAATTTTTTTTTTGTCTTTGTGTTTGTAAAAATGTTAAACTGTGGTGTACTTTATACAAATAGGTACTATACAATAAAAATACGTTTCATATGGAAAGACAAAGTATTATTTAAAAACTGTTTACTTCACCAATCAATCTTTTTTAGGGTTCCGTAGTCAACTAGGAACCCTTATAGTTTCGCCATGTCCGTCTGTCCGTCTGTCCGTCCGTCCGTCCGTCCGCGGCTTAGCTCAGTGATCATTAGTCCTAGAAAGCTGAAATTTGGTATGAGTATGTGTCTGTATCACGCCGACAAAACGGTAAAAAAAAACTAAAAAAAAAAAATTTTTTTCGGTACCTCTCGTACACCTAAAGTGAGGGTGTTTTTTTTTTTCGTTGCAACCCTAGTGTGTGGGATGTCGTTAAATAGATCTTTCAAAAATAATAGGGGTCTCCAAACAATACTTTTTGATAAAGTCAGTAGTTTTGTAAATATTCGCTTAGAAAATAAAAAAAATAGTGTCCCGCCCCTCTAACTTTTCAACCACGGGTCAAAAAAATATGGAAAAATTCATGAAAATATATAAGTACTTTCAATGAAAACTATATTGAACAAAATCGGTCCATCCGTTTTTGAGTTATCGCAAAATTTCATAATTTTATTTAAAAGGACGTAAGTTGACTTCCAGAAGGTAATAAGTAATTACAGTTACTTTGGCGTTTACGACCTTTTCCGTCTTTGACCGTCTCTTGTGAAGGATGAGCAACTACGGAACCCTACTAATTCAGTAAGATTAGCTGAAAATTTGGCAAAATGAAAGGACAACTTTTATCTATCAGGATATGTAGGTTATAGAGCCAAGTTTAATTTTATCTACTCTCCCCCCCTCTCAGGGATGAGCGTCACTCCCCCGCGCCCTCGAATGTGTCCCGGAGCGCGGTATTTTCCACTTTAGAAGAAAACCGTGTACGATACATACAAAGTATATAAGAACGAAATAATCCTGAATAAATTTACTATAAACCTTTTATACATACAAAAGCGATAGCACTTATACAATCAGCGCAATCTGTTACCAAATACTAACGTTTTTAATTATTGATCTTTTTTTTCTGCTAAAAGGTTAGTTATCTCAAAAACTGCACACTTCTCGGCCAAAATATGTATGACAAAAGTAAAGAATGGACAATGTTCTTTCTAAAAATGTATAATTTATTTCTGTTACTCTTTAATTTACCGTTGCAATGCTATTTTTAAAATTTAAGTCATTTGGCCATTATGCGAAATATAAATATTCGTACTAGTTAAACGGTGTTACCTGCAATACCATAGACTTCTTATATGTTTTTCTGTAATCTACAAATATTGAACTATATCCTGTATTTTTTTTTTTTTTTTGACTTACTATTTAAGGAAATAAGGGGTGTGTGGGGAAATCGTCAAGTTTTGCTCCTTTTCGTAAATAACTTCAAAACCGTTTAATTTTGAATTATTAAATATATATATTTGAGATATTCATAATGTACTCTTTCATTTGATATGTCACACGATATACTTTGCTAATTTTTTTTCTAATTTACCCCTCAAATCTGGCCCCCATGTTTCAAATTACTTGATTTACTTTACGTTACGTTACATTTCCATATTTGGGTCATCAATTTACATACGTGTACTAAATTTCAACTCAATCGGTCCAGTAGTTTTGGAGAAAATTCGCTATGATTATAGTAGGATCCCTCGTGTGTCTGTGTCAGTCCGTCCGTCGGTCATAGCCAATTTGCTCCGAAACTACTGGACCGATTGAGTTGAAATTTTGTACACGTATGTAAATTGATGACCCAAACATGGACGTGTAACGTAACGTAACGGAAATAAATAAATTTTGACATGAGGGCCAGTTTAGGGGGCAAAATTGAAAAAAAAAATAGCATAGTATATCGTGTGACATATCAAATGAAAGGGTACATTATGAACATTTCAAATATATGTATTATATAATTCTAAATTAAACGGTTTTGAAGCTATTTACGAAAATGAGCAAAACTTGACGATCCCCACACACCCCTTATTTCCTAATATAGTGAGGCTAAAAAAAAAAAAAAATACAGAATATAGTTCAATACTTGTAGATTACAGAAAAACATATAAGAAGTCTATGGTATTGCAAGTAACACCGTTTAACTAGTACGAATATTTATATTTCGCATAATGGCCAAATAACATAAATTTTAAAAATAGCATTGCAACGGTAAATGAAAGTGAAACAGAAGTAAATTATACATTTTTAGAAAGAACATTTTCCATTCTTTACTTTTGTCATACATATTTTGGCCGAGAAGTGTGCAGTTTTTGAGATAACTAACCTTTTAGCAGAAAAAAAAGATCAATAATTAAAAATGTTAGTATTTGGTAACAGATTGCGCCGATTCTATAAGTGGTATCGCTTTTGTATGTATAAAAGGTTTATAGTAAATTTATTCAGGATTATTTCGTTCCTATACATTTTGTATGTATCGTACACGGTTTTCTTTTAAAGTGGAAAATACCGCGCTCCGGGACACATTCGAGGGCGCGGGGGGGTGACGCTCACCCCTGAGAGGGGGGGAGAGTAGATAAAATTAAACTTGGCTCTATAACCTACATATCCTGATAGATAAAAGTTGTCCTTTCATTTTGCCAAATTTTCCATATATTGCAATCTAATTTTCTTGGATTATACACTGAGCGTGGCCCGACATGCTCTTGGCCGGTTTTTTAAATCAGCTATTTTGCAAAATTGATAAACAATTGTCTCAAAAAAATAACTTTCTATGTACCTAACGAAACCTTTCAGGTAGCGATTCGGTTTTATTGGGGTCGCAGTTCAAACCTATCCTAACCGAACCGAATCTAAGCTATCTTTCTGGTAGCGGTTCGGTTTTATTGGGGTCGCAGTTCAAACCTAACCTAACCCAACCGAACCTACGCTACTTTTCTGGTAGCGGTTCGGTTTTGTTAGGGTTAAATCTAACCTACTATTCTGTAACCTCCTATTGAGTATATCATTGCGTCTGTATGCTCATCAGAACAATTAGATTTAGTTAAACATTATGTTCATAATAGGGTACTTGACACATGTGACAACATGTAAGGATAATGAATAATTATAAAACGTATTTTTACATGTAGTTTATGATCCCTAGAACCAAAATAAGTAGTTACATTTCAATGAAAATGATTTAATAAATTAATATTATTTAAATAAGTTTCAGTTTTTTTTATCTGTGAGTCAAAATGATCAAAACGACGCCATCTTGCTAATGACGTCAGACCGGCACAAACAAACGGCTGCTCTCAAAAATTAAAACTGACAAAACTGTCGTTCACTTTATGTTGTTACGATTGGATTCATCTTCTCACACATTTAATACATTTTTGGTTTATAATTAATAATCCAGATCTTCAAAAATGGAAGAACATTATATCAAAGCAGACAGTGCTAACTTACCCAAAGTGGATTCTTACATGGTAGCCCACTTTTTTGGTACGAATCCCGACTTTTGTTCAGCTGAATTTAGGAATGTAAAAAGTGCA
Organism: Apotomis betuletana; assembly: GCA_932273695.1. NCBI lineage: Eukaryota > Metazoa > Arthropoda > Insecta > Lepidoptera > Tortricidae > Apotomis > Apotomis betuletana. The sequence continues at coordinate 11,532,972 of OW026307.1, read as the reverse complement.
CAGTAAGTATGAATAATATGTTATTTATTTATATATAATAAGATAGCCAATTCATTAGTTTTGTTACCAAATATACTATCACCTTGCATCATAGTATATCCTTTGTTATAGATCTTCAAGAGAATCTTATGGCGATGATGCCATAGGTTATGTTCAGCTTCGACGTGAGGCGAGTTTGTGCACTGTTGAGTGTAAAGTGTGTCCGGAGCACAAAATAAGAAAACCACCATATGCCGTGACTATGGTTATTGATGAAAAGGAGAGTATACTTAACAGGATGTTACTGTACAATTTTGTGACCACGAATTGCAGTGCAGTGTATCACCCATATATTTACAAGTGTGCCAAACAATGACAATATCAAGAGCTCCGTGTTTATCGCCGCCGCAGTCTCCCGCCGAGATGAAGACCTTTGAAATCGGGCTTACATTTTTGACCCCACGATATGTTGTCTATTTTAGATTCAACGCTAATGTTAGTAACATCTTTACTCCAGTTATTTGTTGTACCTACAATTATTATTAAATGCTTAAAAATAAATAAGTTTATTCATTTACTTGTTTCTATTATTCAATCTATTAAAAATCATATTGTAGTTTAGAAAATTAAATATTTTACAAGAAAAATTTACTTCCGATTATTTTGTAACAAATTCGAGAGATTATGAGTAGTAACTAATAAAGCAGCGTGACGTAAAGCGCCCTCGAGCGGCTACGGTGACTACAATCTGCAATGCTACGGAAAAAAACGTACCTTACTATGAAATCCATACAAAGATACGACCTTTTTACCGTAGTATCGCAGTAGTAAGACTAGTAAGTTAGCTATCTATTACCAGTAATAGACTAAGAGCTAGCGACCAAATCGGTCATGTGGCTTCAGCTGTATTGAAACTCCGTTAGCTACTTCCCTGAACAACCTTTTCCTATTATCTTCGTGCTGGCAGGCCGCGGTCGGTGGGTGCGGGTGTAGTGGGGTGGGGAAAAAAAATGTGGGCTCAGCGACTTTAATTTTTTTTCAAGCAGTTGCTCTGTACTTCCTGTGTACCCAAAAAAAAAAAAAAATCGATCGGGTGGTGGGAAGGGGTTGCCACTTCAGAAAAAAGGTTCTGTTCTGCAGCTAATACACTTTCCTAAGTTTACCTATGGTCACCAGACATCAATGTATACTATTTGCCGACGATATATCTGTAATTATTCCTTGTGATGAGATTGAACTTTATAATTTGCCATAATTAATACAATTAATGACATTATAATTTGGATGGAAATCAATAATCTACAGCCTAATTTAGAAAAAACTAGATATATACAATTTTATAATCGTAAGGGTAACGTGGACATTAATGTAAAATATAAAGATGAACACATAACAGAAACTGATAACATCACGTTCTTAGGCGTGTTATTAGATAAAAACTGCAGCTGGAAGCCACAAATAGATATAATATGTACTAAGATTAATAGATTTGTTTATGTTCTCAGAAGATTAGCTTCATTAGTAAATAAAAACACAGCTCTCACTGCCTATCATGGCTACGTGGCGTCAGTATTAAGGTATGGTCTGTTGTTGTGGGGCAACTCATGCGACATAAATAGAGTGTTTGTCAGTCAAAAAAAATGTGTGCGAGCTATCTGTGGAGTCCCACCGCGTACTTCATGCAAACCTCTGTTCAAGGATCTCCAAATACTGACTTTAACTTCTATGTACATCTTTGAGGCCTGTAAATTTATCAAGTTACATCCCGAACTATTTCTAGAATTAAGGAAAGTATGTCAATTTAACACCAGATATCCAGATAAGTTAGTACTACCAATCACATACAAAACTAAACTTTGTAGCAAAAATAGTTATGCAATGGCAATCAAAATTTATAATAATTTACCAAGTGATATAAGAAAACTTGCTCTAAAACCATTTACATCTGCGTTGCAAAAGTGGTTAGTAAATAAATGTTTCTACTCAATACAGGATTATTTTGGAAACTAAGGCGTATGTAGTTATAGTAAAATAATGTGTAAATTTAAGTGTCTAGATCTAAGAATAAAAATTTGCATGCCCAAGTAGTTGGCGAGATATGCTGATCCACTGCCATATGTAACTAAGATCTTTATTGTTTACCATGTCTCTAGCAAAATAAATTTTCATTTCATTTCATTTTTCATTTCATTTCATTTCATTTTAGTCAGTGACTAATTTAGTCAGTACCTAATGTAGGATAGTATAATATCCGCATTAGTCTGCTATGCCATTGTGACGTCACATTAATACTATATCGCGTTTTGGCGCGAACATGTGAATGGTAACGAAAAAATGCAAATTGTACAAAAACATGCGCAGCAAAAAAAAATCTTTGTTTTATATTTTAATTTACGATAAGCTTAATACATTTAAACCGGTTTTCAATTTTTGTCAATAACCCTATTGTACTCGTAGATAACTAAACTACACGTATGAATGGCATGATGATCACACCATGATGATTTATTAAACGAAGTACCTATTTAGCAACGTTTTTTACTAACGTTTTTTTACCATGCATTGTTAATTGTCGTGAATAATAAATGAATAATTTGTCAAATAATGTTTTGTCATATGAAGTTTTATCAAGTAAATAATTTGTATCATGAACCATATGTAAAACAATATTTTATGCAACATCTAATTTGGGAATTGTTCAATTGTTAGTTGCCTAACGTTGTTTGTAAAATGAATATTTATAAACAGTACTTAGTTTAGCAAGTGATTGGACACCACTCAATTACTCAATTACTAATTTAGGCAGGGTGTTTTCTGTCAATCATTTTTGTTAAAACGAATAAATTAATGAAATAGGAAATAAAGAAGAGGTGAAACCGAGCGAGCGGAGCGAGTAAAGTAAGTGAAGCTGTTTCATCTTCGGCAAAAAATATTTCGTATGTCCAGTTGTCTAGACTTCCGGATGTACAGGTCGCATTTTTCAATGATCTGGTCCAGTCACTTTCTAGATACTTATATAATAACGCATGTCGATGGACATTATAAAAAACTGAATACAGTTTTTTCTGTCCATTTTTCATTACATTCAAGTGGCACTTGTGTCTCAATGACTTGTCAAAATGCTATCATTTTAAAAGGTCGTATGTAGTATACGATTCCGGTTAATTATTTCCGTTCTAGTTTAGCGAGATCAGCAAAGGGTTAGTGAGGGTGGCGGTCGCGTGCGAGACAAAAAAGGGTTGTACTGTAACTATAGTTCATAATGTCTGTAGATTAATTCACTAAAAAGTTAATTATACGTTGCGCCGTACATAGGAGGTGGAGCAGACGCAAAATGTTGGTACTTAACCAAACTACGAGTAGGTAATTGCCGTACCGCGAAAAGATAGAACAAGGGTTGAAAATTACGATTTTACTCAAGGATATGCATAAGGAAAGGCCCAAGCCCAAGCATTCGGTCTCCCATGAGTTTCTTTTTCAGTGATCTTGATGTAGTCGCATGCGAAGAGTTCACTTGGCTGTAATCTATTTTAGTCTCTAAAGAGCTACTATTACACCTCAAAACTAGGATTTAAACAGGTCATTGGCGTTACTGCAAAATAAACAAACACCTGTTACTAATGGGAGTGAAACAGGACGCAATGTGGGTTCTGCGAAGAGACAGTGGAGACTGCTATGCATATCCTTTGCTCCCGTGGGACCACACATGCACAAAAGAAGTCAGCCATCCTTCTAATCCTCAATTCCGACCGTTCTATTTTGGTTGGCTCTCAACAAACACTAACATTAAAATGTAATTAATGTACCTATCGAACAAATGACAGTTAACAAACAGCTTCGGATATCGATAATTATATTAAACGAGATAACAACATTTATTGTTCTAGCAACAATGAAATTAAAAGAGCATTTTGGGAATAGAAACGAAGTAAAACAATGTTTTTACATTCAATTTACAATTAATTTAAAGTGCACAAAAAATCGGATTGAGACCGAATCGATCCTTCCAAGCAATTTTTAATTCTGAGCTCATTATATTTGTTTTTCGGTATATTGATCCAATATTAGTGGTGACACCACATTTCTTATTTTTTGTATTTAGATAGAGAAGCCAAAATTTTGGCAGTACTGCAGTGGATCGTATAAAATTTAGGCTTCTAATTTATCCTTTGTATCTAATAGTGTGTTTTGCAAAACTACCTAAAGTTAAATCAACAGAAAGTTAGCTGCTAATTCAAACCATTTTGATAAACAAGGGTATTAATTGAATCAAATTGGATCCTTTTATGCGCATATTTTGGAAGGCGTTTAAAATAAATTGTGCAGTGCGGCAGCTGGACTCGTAACACGTCGAGAACACATTGCGTCTACAATGCGAATAAAAAATGGTTTCCTATATTTAAAAAGTGGATTCCATTCTGGATTTTTAGCAAAAAGTATGTTAATTAAAAATGTTCGTTCGCGCGCGATCTTTAAAGGTAACTAACTGGATGCCGTTTTTGTTTTTCTTCTTTCTGGGATTGAGAATATAAATGTATTAGGTACGAGTATTTTAATACTCGCTGCATGTCTTTTATTTGTCACATGCGGATGTGGGACTTTATCACTCGTGGGCTGTGGTTAAGTAATTAAATTGATCGTTTTCACTCTTCGCATGTTGTATGTTATACCTACTATTATTAGATCACATCTATCTATATAAATAAGTAGGTAACTATGTAGATGTGGATCATAAGGTCCATTTTTACGTATTGTCTACTTACTATTCTGTGATCTGTATTTTGGATCAATCGGAAACATAGACATTTTATAGCTACCTAACTTATCAACTTTAAAGTGGTTAATACCCATAATTGCAAATGAAAACGGGGCCTAAAATATCACGTTCGTTATGCAGTTGGATACTATCAGAACTTGCCTGTTTTAAGATCCAAATAGACCAGGAGAATAATTTAATACTGATAAAAATGTCTATTCCCTCGTTTGCCTTCCGACGACAGAAGAGTAGATACACAACCATTCGAGTGTCTTACACTACTCTGTATACACCAAAGGTAGTACCTATATTTACACGATGTCCCCGCAACACCCACACGTACGGTAAGTATTGAACTAATCATTCAAGCTTCGCAATCATTACGTTTAATAGAACAAGTGATTAATGTAAATTGCACCCATGTTGTCGACGCTTTAACCCACAAGTAGCAGCAACGTCAGTCGCATATTTTCACGCCATGGACGTCATGAACGCAGGTCGTAATTTGAAACACTCCGCATTCACCATGCCTCTAGTCCAGTAAAATTAGAATTTTACTCACCTTTAATAATTTTAAAACTTTTAATGTTTGCTGAGTGAGTTAAAAATGACAATCGAGAGTTATATTCAAAAAGGTAGAAAATCTAGCCTTATGCTTTTTTAATTTATTCCACTACTGCCGTGCGGAATAGAAAACAACCCTTCTAGTATAAATCATTATGTACCTTTTTTTTTAGTTTTCTGTATTTTCGTAATTACAGTTTTTTTTGTCACAGCCAGCCAGACAGAATATTTATTTTTCGAAATTGTTATAAATTATATGTAGATAGATTTATGTACCAAGTTGTTACCGTTTTAAATTATGTAATGCTTTCATTAAAAAACGCTAAATTATGGAAACTGTTAAGTTGATGACAATTTACGCTGTACCAACTAGTGTACTGCGTAAAATGTGTGTGTAATGAGCACACATTACACAGTGCACTAGTTAGTACAGCGTAAATGTGCACACAGTACACTAGCGTAAATGTAGTCAGCGCAGCGTAATCTTTTTGCATTTAGAAATATTATTCAAATGGCATCATCCATCTACACATCAAAGTTCAATGACTTTAATATTATAAAAATATACATACATAGACTGCTAAACTTATAACCCTTCCTTTTGGCTTTGCCGTAGTCGGGTAAAAAAGCATTCAATTTCACTTTATTTTGACGGGACTACTTCTCATTCACCTGCCTCTGAAAGGTCCCTTTGCCTATGACTCCGAGTTTTGCCCCTTTTGCAACGTTCAGCCGTCTCGTGCCGAGTGTTTGTCACAATCGTCGGCCTACAACAATGATCTTTTGACTGCCAGGACTTGGCAACAGCATTTTCAAGCGCAGCTCGCTTTAAAAATGCAGAAAATTAGACTTGGCAACAATGGAATAGTTTTGAATGAGTCGGAACTACTCGTATACACTGCGCGTATTCGTGTTTTGTTTTGAATTCATTCTTGGGTGTGATTACTTCTGTAATTGAGTCTATTTCTTAGCATCGGAAAATATAACTGAGAATTCGATTCGTTTATATTTGAAAAATGTTATTAACACAAAATAAATCAAATAACAAGCTGAAACGCAACCGTAGTATATTTTGGGTCTGTCTCCCGCAAACATCGTTTGATTTTACGATTCAAATTATGTATTTAATATTTCTGTTTTCCTCGAGCTATCTGTTTTACTTTCCTTTTTTTTCTGTAAATAAGGAAGATTGCTTTTCTCGCGGTTATAAAATGGCTATAATAAAACATTATGTGTCCCTACCGCCGGCGTTATTTGTGGTTGCACTCTAGCAGGATGGGGTGAAGCTGTAATAAGGGGCTAGATTCGACATTTTTAATCTCACGCTGTCGAGAGCTCGCTATTTTCGCCGCTATATTATAACATTTTCTTTATTATTGAGATGAATATATACCCAATATTGACAGGCGTATAATAGAAGATAATAATATGTCATACTGCTAAAGCGCATATGACTGGCGCAAGCAATATATTTTGAATTGGAGAGATAAAAAAGGAGGATACTTACTTTAAAATGTTTACTTGTAATGACACCTCATGAAGCCCGGGTAGCAAATACATGTACCTTAGAATATGGCACCGATAACACCAAGATATTGCTAAATTGGGGATATCGCAATGTCTAGTCAAACTATGACTAAGGTAGGGATTACACTGGAAGATAATGTTGGTAAGCAAGCTAGCGTGTATCGCGGCACGAAAGTTCGTCCGCGCTCGTACAAACCTAAATTAAACCTATATTACTATCGGAAGCTATATAGAGATACGACCTTTTACGGCACGGCAGACTTAGTCATCCTCATCCCGATGGTATTTGCAAGTGTTTAATAATAAATGCTCGACATAGGGGAGGCGCTTACCTTATCTGTGTGTAACAGCATTGTCACCCATTTATTTGTATAATAAATATACTTTTTGAATAAATTATGCGACGGGCATCTACATAAAAAGTACATTTTCATGCAGCTGTGACCGAGGGCGTGATGTCATGAGTGAATTCCATTTAACAGTTTCGTAGAATCAACACTGTATTTCGTATGAATAATTAAAATAGTTGAATGTTTTTTTTATATTTATCCATATTTTAAGAATGTGCTGTTTATTTGAATGACGTCATACGGCTATCTTAGAATGCTTGGTAATACTTGAGATAAGTGTAAAAGTGGTATAAGAATAGTCCTGTATTTATTTACAAATCAATGGTATCGCTTTTACACATAATACGGTGAATAGAGACTAAAGTACTATGTGTGACCTTACAAACGGTCCGGTAGTTTTGAATTTTTGATATGTTGCTTAGGATGGTTAGTCAGTGTTTAAAATGCAAAATGCACAGTCCCCCCCCCCCCCCTCCGCGCCCGCCGCCATATTGAAAAAACCGGCACTTTCTTCATATTTTTGCTCATATCTTCCTTTAGGAGCATTTTAGCTAGAAGAAAGCTTCGACAATGTTATAGAGTGTTAAATTTACTACATTCTCCATTTTATATTTTTTTTCTAGGACAGATAGTTACAGAGATATCCACATTTAAAAAAATGTAAAAAATCGCAATTTCCTACTGAAAAACAAACTTCTGGATTATATCTTCGTTTAGGAGCATTTTAGCTACAACAAAGCTTGGGCAATGTTGTAGAGAATTAAATTTACTTTAATTTACATTTAAAATTTTGTTTCAAGGAAGGTTAGTTACGGAGATATGCACATTTAAAAAACAGGAAATGTCGAATTATCCGAAAATTTCTCAAAATTCTTGGTTTAGAACGCTGTCATTCAGTTACAGACTAGTCTAGGACAAATTAAAACATGTAGGAAATAAAATTGCTTATAAAACTCATGTCCATTATATTACATACATTTTCCGAAAATGTGACTTTATTTTTTACATATCTCCGTAATTATCTGTCCTAGAAACAAAATTTGAAATGTAAATTATAGTAAATTTAATTTTCTACAACATTGCCCAAGCTCTGGAGCCTTACCACGATCTCTTAACGCGACTCACTTTAGGCCCTAAACTGAACTGTATCGCTATTTCATACCATGACATTGTATTTACGACTCAGTTCAGATGCAGTTCAGGAGCCTTACCACGATCTCTTAACGCGACTCACTTTAGGCCCTAAACTGAACTGTATCGCTATTTCATACCATGACATTGTATTTACGACTCAGTTCAGATGACAGTTCAGTAAGAGCGTCTCAACTATTTCATTCTCTCATTTCAAGTACTTTTCGTACCACGATGTGTCACTTGAGACGAAACTGAATCGCACGAGTGTCAAATTTTGCGACTCATAAAAAGTTCCTCATTGAATGTATCGTTCTGGATAGTTTTGTGTAGAATATTTATTAGTTCTTAGCTTTTGTTCGCGACTTGTCTCGCACAGGTCTGGAAACGTGTCTGTGTAACTTCCTACCGTTTTATTCAGGGACGTATTTACCCTAGGGCGATCCGGGCTATAGCCCGGGGCGCCAAACCGACAGGGGCGGCGTAGGCGCCCCTGGCCGTTTGCATTTTGTTTTGGTATTGGCGCCTTTCAACCAACTATTACTTTTCACCTTTTTTTGTCAATCCAAAATTTAAAATGAACATGAAAAATAACAAGAACAAATAGTTTTGGTCGAAAACATGCTTGTAAGTTTGTCAATATCTTCGGGGCGCGTCTGTAAGTAAGAACATGAACATGCTTCAAATATAGGGCGCGGGCGCCGAGTGAGGTCGCGGGCCGGCAAGAGGGGCGGTGGCAATAGGCCATACATATATCAGCGTTGCCAGATCGGATCTTTTTACACTATATCGGTCAATTTTGTTACTACGTACCCCCGCGCCGAACAATTTCGCTCTCGCTGCGCTCGCGTTTTCATCTGATCGTGTTACTACGCATCCCCGGGCCAAAAATTTCGGTCTCGCTGCGCTCGCGTTATTATCTATTTCTGTTACAATATACACGCACTACTACGTACGTACGCACCCCATCGCCGAAAAATTTAGGGTAGCGAAGTGTTTGACAGGTTTTTCAGAATACTGACGAGTTAATTTCTTTTGAGTTATTATAATACGATCTCTTGGATAATGCAACGGGGAAAAAAAAGATGCACAATGCGCATAGATAAGAGTGCATTACTGGTAATAAGTAGATAGAACTTCGTGTTTTTCGGTTCCATATGACTACTGCAATACTACGGTAAAGAGCTCGTAGCTTTGTATGGATTTCATAGTAAGATACGTTTTTTTTCCGTAACATTGCAGACTGTAGTAACTAATTTAGCCGCTCGAGGGTGCTTTACATCATGCTTCTTTATTTGGTTACTATTTAAGTTCTTAAACCACAATATGATTTTTAATAGATTGAATTATAAAAACAAGTAGGTAAACTATTTTGTAAAACAAAGAACTGGAGTTACAAACATTTGCACTGAACCTAAAATAGGCAACTATAATTGAACATATCTTTCTCTCTCTCTCTTCGTTCCCTCACTGCTGAGGATCGTGACTCCTTCTGATTCCGTCAACTAGTTGTCTCCATCGGTTACGTTCCGTTGCTTGGTGGAGTGCAGCACTGACAGATATGTCCAGCTCCTCAGGTATCTGGTCTGCCCACCTTTTGGGACTTCTGCCTCTAGGTCTTTTACCTTCGATTTTACCAGTTACCATCAGGCGTTCTAAGTTATTCGTCTCTCTGCGTGCAACATGGCCAAAATACCTCACTATTCGTTGTAAGCAGGTAGTTGATAAGCGTTGTGTTTTCTCTATCTTTAGTTGCTTCAGAATAGAGACATTTGTCCGGAAAGCTGTCCATGGTATCTGCAGCATACGGCGCCAGCACCACATCTCAAAAGCATCGATTCTCTGTCTGTCGGCGGCTTTGAAGGTCCATGTTTCAGCACCGTACAAAGCGATGGAAAAGACGAGGGAACGGACCAGGTGTATTTTGGTACGGTAGGTTATGTTATGGTCCCTCCAAATTTTGCTAAGTTGGGTCATTGCTGTCTTGGCCATGCCAATTCGCCTGCGTATTTCAGGTTCGCTACTTCCCTTATTTGTTATTAAAGAGCCAAGATATTGAAATTGGTTTACGGTCTCATAATCATTTAGGAGATCAGTGCGTTGGATAGCCGCGAACTTGTCAATGATCATCAGCTTAGTCTTGGCTTTGTTTATTGCTAAACCCATGCCCAGGCTAAACGTTTCCAACCGATGTAGTAGCTCCGCCATTTCACTTTCTGATGATGCGAAAAGGGTGGTATCATCTGCGTATCTGAGGTTAGATATTTTGACTCCACCTATCATATCTTTAAGCAGTTGATAATTTATTTATTATTCAAAAAAGTTACACAGCATTACAGTAATAAAACCAATAAGGCACTGAACTACAAAAATACATATAAACAAGACTTAAAACTAGTTAATTTAGGCGACACAACCGCGTGGGTCCTTTGCGTCGTCTGATCTGGTGTACTATAATTCGGCAAATTACCGCGGAACTGCCGAAACACAACACCCTTCCGCCAGAAGTCTGCACTTGCGATGGTGTCCTGCAGCGGCCGCGGCACGCACATCACAAATGAGCTGAAGTACACGTAGTGCCGGGACTGCAGCTGGATAATATTGATATCATGGGGTCAAAAATATAAGCCCGATTTCAAAGGTCTCTATCTCGGCGGGAGACAGCTGGCGATAAAAACGGAGCTTTTAACATTGTCATTGATACACTTGATATTATATGGGTGATAAAATCACTTCACCGCATTTCCTGGTCACAATTTCTTTCCCCTGAACGAATACACTAAATCCGCGCAGGATTAAACTGAATTCGAAGATTGGCATACCACGTAAAATTCATTTGAAATTTAACTACATGTCAATGATTGACATGACATTATCACAGGCGGAAGGCGGCACACGTTCCGAGTCTTAATTACAATTCTTTTGAAATACAGACATTTTAAACTTTATTTCATTCAATAAAGCATTTGGTATGGCAAATATTGTCATTAAATTAAAAAAAGAACATAAGTCCGCTATGAAATATATGTCTTTTCTTTTCAAAATTACCAATTAGTTTTAAACAAAGTGTGCTGCGAAATTAATTTGTAATATTTTAGTTACCGAACGGATAGAAGCCAGAAAGAGATAAACATATACGAAACTCACATAGCGGCATCCCTTTCGCGCCGTAGCGCCTCAATTGCGGACCAGAGACAAAATATCGGTCTTTCATTCACTTTATGCGATCGAGAATCAGCGCTGCTTTAAATTTGTTATGGTACGAAATTCAGCGATTCAATTTAGGTGCCTAAACTGAACTGCACTGCTTTTGGATAGTTTTTATAAAGATTGTGGTAAGGCTCCTGTTCTAGCTAAAATGCTCCTAAACGAAGATATAATCGAGAAGTTTGTTTTTGAGTTGGAAATTGCAATTTCTTAAGTTTTTTTAAATGTGCATATCTCCGTAACTATTTGTCCTAGAAACAAAATATAAAATGAAAAGTTTAGTAAATTTAACTCTCTATAACATTGTCGAAGCTTTCTTGTAGCTAAAATGCTCCTAAAGGAAGATATGAGCAAAAATATGAAGAGAGTGCCGGTTTTTTCAATATGGCGGCGGGCGCGGAGGGGGGGGGGGGGGGGGGGGGAATTGTGCATTTTGCATTGTAAACACTGACTAACCATCCTAGACAACATATCAAAAATTCAAAACTACCGGACCGTTTGTAAGGTCAAAATCCTTTATTCACTGAATTAACACGCGTGCGTGACACAACATGAAACGATTATGTCACTTACAAAAAAAAACACTATTCCACGTTACGGCACGACCTGCCACTTTGTGGTGACGTTCCAGATCACGTCATCGTGACGTGAATTTATAAATAAGGTATTTAATCTAAAATTTAAGACACTCCCAGCACAAGTTGCTGGTCATAATGGGACTCATTCATTGAGTGATATAGAATACGCTACTAAAACTGAACGTAAATACAATTGGGAATTCTTAACTTCAATATCGGTTAACATCTTGTCACTTGTTCCAATTAAAGCTGAATATCTTGGAAACTCCTGGTTCTATTTCCACCAAGCATAGCTAAGAATTATATCAACGCACATGTCTTTCGATTAAAAAAAACCGCACTCAAATTGGTCCATCCGCTTGGAAGCTAGAAATTTCTGATGTCATTCCGTTCGGAAACCGGATCGGAATTCAGACTGTGTGGCCGGGGTAACACCATCTTACAACCACATAAAAGTTAGATGCTTAACATCTATACTTTTTAACCCCCGACAAAAAAAGAGGGGTGTTATAAGTTTAACATGTATTTGTGTAACTGTGTGTCTATCTGTGGCATCGTAGCTCCCAAACAGATGGGCCAATTAAGGTGCGTTTTTTTTTTAATCAAAATACATGTTTATATTTTTATTCAAAGAGCTTTGTATATTTCTATTTCTTGTCGATTCATTGTATTCAAAGTTATGTTTTTTTTACTTACCTACAACTTTCCTGGCGCATCTTTTATTAATTAATCTGTTTCTACGAACGCTGTTGGTATTGCCCTCCATTTTATAGGTCGTGAACCCTAAATGTATTACCAATTTGCGGAGGAATGGGCGGAACTCTTTTAGGGCTTCGTAAACCAACAATTTTATTGTCTGTTACTTAAATCAGACTGGCATTAACACCCGCAGGCTGGTTACATTACAAAGAGTACTTGGGCACAAAGTAAATCTTTTAATCTTGGTAACTAGACAAAGGATAAAATAAATTAAAATGTCGAGCTTGAATAACTTGAAGGACCTACTTTCTTGATATTAATTTTCTTATGAAAAAAAAAAACAGTTTTGTTTCATATCTGTTACCTAATAGCCTTGCTTTTAGCCGGTAGAAAAAGAAATACAAGTGGCGGAAAATTGTAACATTGTCATAAATGATCAACAACTTGTTTTAGTCAATAAGGACAACCCTATAAAAATCTTAATATGGTTTCCATACACTGAATACGAACTATCTACTGTATAAAACCAATCACTTGCTGTGGAAAATGGTGTGAGATTTGGAGTTTATAGAAAATTGTTGTTCTGGAGCAACACAATTATTATTTAGTAAAAATACACAATTTCACATATAGGTACACAACAAAACAGTGGTTGGTTATGCAATGTTGCGTTCCAACCGCACGAGCCGCAGTATATTATTATAAGCAAAAGTTAAAAAATTATTTGTAACTAGATGTTGAAAAAGCTGCAACCCTCTTTTTTGATTCTCCGTTATCGGATAAAAACTATCCCATAACTATCTGCGGATGCTTAGCTACCAGTGAACCAAAAATCTAGCTTAGATTGTAGTGCTTTCCATTTGCAGATCGCATTAAAAAAACGCTTAATTACGCGTTATCCGCGGGAGAGTCACGGTTACGAGCGGCCGCGGGTCTGCCGCAATCAAAATGTTGCCAGAGTTGTCGTCACGGATATTAGATCCTTCCGGACCTTCCGTATTCATTTATGACAAATTAATAGTATTTCATAAAATGATTTCTATAGGGGAGGGGTTATGATCTCAGGAAATATCTAAACAGTGCGATGCACGCTTTCTTATTTCTTAATAAACATTGATTTAAATGTCACTTGTTATTAATTTACTCATTCAAATATTTTGCAAGTTCATCACACCACAACAGCTTCAGGGATTTAGAGCGACACTGTAGCTTGTCTGCGAAGTCCGTCTGCTGATCGCATTAAGAAAACGCTTAATTACGCGTTATCCGCGGCAGAGTTACGGTTACGAGCGACCGCGGGTCTGCCGCAATCAAAATGTTGCCAGTTGCCGCCAAGGATATAAATTCTTTCATATTTAATCACCATAGTATACCTACTACTGTTACATCTAACATCTATACCATAAAAATATTATGCCCACAGGAAATTAGCCCCTCATTTTTTGGTAAATAACTTTAATGTACAGTATTGACACCGATATGGCTATTTGCCTAATGCCTATAGGCTTTGACAAAATAACAGCGTTGCAATTTGCTTTGCTTGTAAATTGCAGCACTATGCTGAGTCAGAGCCTATTTTTTAACGCACATATTGCTTGACTCATGGGAGATTACGTTACTCCGCATAGGATAATTAAAAGAACACTGTTAAGTGTTATGCCAATAATGTCCTGTTTGTTTCTTATTTCTATTTGAAGGTTACTGAATCAAAGACGAGTAATATTGTTTTTGACTTTTGTTACTTGTAATATTGTTTTTATCGCTCGGCTTCATCATTCGAAAAAAACTGAACGGTCTTCAACTATTTTTGGTATACAAAAGGTTGAAGAATATTTTTTAATAGTTTACCCGACAAAAGTGAAGCAAACAAGAGAGTTTTGGTTTATACCTTCCCGCGCAATTCCTGGTTATTGCCGCAATACGGGTCACACTTTGATTGAAGCGAAAGAGCGGTCTGCTCGTAAAATGTAATTTTCTTAATGTGAGTAGGTAAATGTTGTTCGTAGGAAATCTGATGAATATATAGAACGTAGTCCCAAAAGTCGTATTGGAAATGATCTCCTTCCAAATAGACATATTACTCAGGTACATGTACACCAAAGATTAACGGGGTAAGGTACAATTATTCGGGCGTAGTTTAGCCACACAAAACGAGAAAAAAATCCGAGAAAGAAATCCGCAGTGCCAATGATACGGCAAGGAACTTAAAATAGAACATTAAGATACATTATTCGATGGTTAATTGTCGTCGCACAACAAAAACTTTGATACGTTTTTATTGAATTTGCATTGTGTTTGTACTTTGAATCGTATCTATTACTAATGTAATGGATAATCGTAATCGGATCATGAAATGAGAAAAACCACCATAAAATGATGAAAACATGACGACAATGAACGCTCAACAGAATGTTCTTAATAATAAAATATAATAGTTTTCTGCCAGTTTATTTCTTATTGGACATATTAACGGGTGTTAACAGTGAGATCAAAAAAAGTAATAAGGGTTCAAATGCAATTCAAACTCATAGACATCATAGCAGGAGTTTGTTGATATAGTATGGACGCTTCTAGAATGTTTATACAGCCGTACTAAGCAAGCATCTGTAATGTTTTCGCTCCTAAGTTCACAGAGATGGATGGATTCATTCCAAACTGCACGCCTAATTGTTAGTTTTGGGCGATCGTGACTTTGGGAGGGTGTCAGGGTGTTTTGTGGGATTTACCCAACTTTGGGAAAAGTTTAAATATTGTTATAGTTGGATACTTAGTGGAATTGTGAGCCATCAATATTGTGGAACTACTTTCGTATAATTGGACCGCAAAGTTTGTTTAAGTGGTTCTAAAGTGTCATTTTAAGTGCTGGAACAACGTTTAATATTTTAAGTATTTCTTAGGTAGGTACCTACTAATGCGCTAGCTAAATAAAATTTTAAAATAGTATTTTCCGTAAATCGTACTATTTAGAGCGCTACTTGCAGAAATCTAGACCTAACTTCAAAGCAAAAAACTAAACGCTAGAGTCTCACTTTCGAAATATATTCATGGTTTTGAATAAGAGAACCCTCTTGATACCAATTCAGTCACCATTAATAGACAAATTAAACCAAGTAACCATAGGTTTAAACAGATAATTGCAAGGAAAGAGGGATAGATACTCCTAGAGCTAATAAAAAAAAATCTGGTATCTTTAGATATTCTGAATAGAAAGCTATGGACGTATGTTATCAATAGATATATTTTTTGAAGAAAGAAGACGTGGTCGACCGTTTAGATTCCTCATTTATCTCAAACGGGAGTGTTCTGGAAGTGTTCAAGGGTCTTCGTCAGGGTTGCAAGAAGTCAGGATTTATGCGTCGACCCGGCTATAAAACAACGCCCAGTGATACGTCCGTGTTTAGGGTGCGGAGAACCTTGCTTGCCATAGGCTTGAGATGTGAAATTGTGCAAAAAGTTACGCTTGCGGCAATAAAGCGAACGCTTTGTGACGTACAAGCTACGTCGGTCTATGACTAGGTTAGGTTACTTTTTTAACACAAATAAACTTCCAGATTTTTGCAATAAACACCAAACATATACGACTTAAGTAGCTTTATTTATTCGCTATGTCCGGACATACCTAATTAGTCACTGGGCTCATAAGTATCATAACATATATAAGAGAGATGAGGGGGCTCTCTTGATAACATCTTTTATTGTCTCTCGCACTTTTACGTTCCCTTTCAAAAACTGTCACGTTATACAGTTCTGCTGGTATCATAATAAAGACTGTATTCAAAATAGACGAACTAATATCACTCCCATTTATAATTTAAGGATGAAGTTTCCCTGAAATCTAATCATAGCAGTTACAGGAAACCTCCCTCACCTTATCTAACCCTCAATCCAATAGTGAATTAGCATCGGAATACGTAATTATTTCAGGACTAAGTCAGCGCGCTCACGCAATTTGTTCTAATTTGAATGCGATCTTAATTAGTTTTATTAGACCTAGTGGAATACATTCGTAAACATTGATGTTCTTCTCTTATCTGACTGTAAACCAACGCAGAGTTATCAATGGTTCCCTCGGGATTACTCAATAGATATTGTTTGGTTCGTAATGCGATAAAATTTGTGAAGTTCTGACAGTATTCATCGTATAGATTTCGTTTTCCTGCTATAGAAATGTTCGGCGTCCGAAATTTCTGACACAGCAGTTGGTCTTAATATTGTATTGAAAAGGAATTCGCGAGAGTAGCCTCGAGATTCTGATGCTGAAATATCAATGAGGTTCTACACTGCTTTTTATGTTTCCCAGTTTACTTCTTGGCTAGGTTTGTAGAAATACAGCACGTCAATACTCCTGTTGTTTTATCGTATTTGTGCAGTTATCACGTATCGGCTCACGAAAATAGCACGGATATAATTATATATTCAAACACCATTATATAAAATGGATGTACATTACAATCAATTTACTATAGTTTGTTAAACTATAGTTTGGCTAACGTATTTTATTGCAGTATAGGAGTTTTAGAAATATTTTGTTTATTCCGTATCTAATTTCTGATCCTGATTTCAAAATTTTTGCAATGTACCTACATAATATTTTGATAGACGTTTTGCCGTGGTGCCAAAACAATCAACAGCAAATTAAAATGGACATACTTGCATCGCACCATTCGGGTAAAAACTTTAAACAATTTTGGAAAGAAACGAATCGTCTGAACCCCAGGCCGAGTGTTCCTGTGAGTGTCGATGGGTTAAGTTCACCCGTTGACATTGCAAATGTATTTAAGGACCTTTTTAGAGTGGAGTCGCCATTAGGTAGGTCTATAAATCAGCCCAAGGCTGAGCCCGTCATGTCGACGGTGCAGTTTACAGAACACGATTTACAGGTGGCAATTAAAAATATGAAAAGAGGTAAATCGCCGGGTCATGACGGGCTTAGCATTGAGCACCTGCAAAATGCTGGCGGGCATCTACCACGGGTACTCACAATACTATTTAATTTATGTATAAATCATTCGTATTTACCATCAGACATGATGAGGACAATTGTGGTACCCGTCATTAAAAATAAAACAGGTGATGTTTCAGACGCCAAAAATTATAGACCGATATCATTGGCGACCATCGTGGCGAAAGTGCTGGACAGCTTGCTTGATAGACACTTAGCTAAACATATTGAGCTTAATGACGCGCAGTTTGGGTTTAGGCCTGGACTTTCCACTGAGTCGGCTATTATGTGTCTGAAAAGTACTGCCCAGTACTACACTAGCAGGGATACACCAGTGAACGCCTGCTTCCTAGACTTATCGAAGGCCTTTGACCTGGTCTCGTATGACATACTGTGGCAAAAGTTGTCAAACGAGACCAGTGTGCCTAAGGAGTTGATCGAGATCCTTAAATTTTGGTACGGAAATCAGGTAAACTCTGTCAGGTGGGCAGGTGTTCACTCGGATGAATACCAACTAGAGTGTGGAGTACGGCAGGGCGGCCTGACCTCCCCCAGGTTATTTAACCTCTATGTGAACCAGCTGATGGATGAGCTCAACAATGCATATGTCGGGTGCTCCGTAGATGGTAAATCCATGAATAACATTAGCTATGCGGACGACATGGTGTTGTTGAGTCCATCCATGAGTGCACTGCAGGAGTTATTGGGTATTTGTGAGAGGTACTCGGTGAGACATGGGCTAAGGTACAATGGGAAAAAGAGCGAGGTACTTGTTTTCAAAGCAAGGAAAAAATCCTATAAGACAATACCTGTGGCCTTGGGCGGAGAACTGCTCAAGGTCACTAAAGCTTTCAAGTACCTTGGACACTGGGTCACTGAGGACCTCAAGGATGACCTCGACATCGAGAGGGAGCGCAGAGCTTTGGCTGTGCGTGGTAATATGCTGGCTCGCAGGTTCGCTAGGTGTAACAAGGACGTGAAAAAGACGCTTTTTAAGGCGTTTTGTCAGTCCTTTTATACCTGCAGCCTGTGGACCAGCTGTACTCAGCGAGCATATAACGCTCTACGGATACAGTACAACAACGTTTTCAGGATGCTAATGGGACTGCCACGTCACTGTAGTGCGTCCGGGATGTTTGCGGAGGCGCACACGGACGATTTTTACGCGATTATACGCAACAGATCGGCGTCGCTCATGCGGAGAATGACTGACAGTGGCAATGGCATCCTGAGAACGTTGGCTGGTAAGCTAGATGCACCATTGCTAAAGCATTGGAACAGCCTACATGTGGCAGCAACAGATGTCGAGAAATGGTGCATCTAGAAAAAAGTTTATTATAGTTCATTTTTATTATGTCAATATTTCATTGTGTGTGTACTAACCTTATGTTAAGCTGTATTTACTAAAAATATATGGATCTTTTTCCGAAATAAATAATTTGAATTTGAATTTGAATTTATAAACTTTATGTTGTTTTATCAGTATCATCTCTTTCTTCAGGATAAACATCAACAATACTTATTTCTTTCTTTAGGTCGCCGTAAAATAATAGTTTTTTTTACTAGATTTTTATGAGTTTGCGTAGTCGATGCAGACAAATTTTAAGATAAAATGATTATACAAAAAGGCAGGCAGCATACAATTTACAAATCTTTGTTCTGTGGATCAAAATAACACATATGTAACTACTTAAATAAAACCTAAAAGTTTTTAATAAACCCCAGCGGCTTCCGTGATTATGCAATTTGAAGATGCAAACCACCTTTATCCCGTGAAGTTTTCCGTCTAGTGTAAATACGGCATAAAGAGCACCACGACAAAGTTGGCGGCGGGGCGGGCGTGAAATCAGAAAGTTAGCCCCTCCATCTGTTTCCATCTAGTTTGATGCTAACTATTCTCGACCGCATGCATCGGGGATTGTTGAAATATGTTCACGGCTTCACGACTCACGTTCCCTCGCCATAGTTTCTGTAATAACTCTACAATTAGCAATTTTAGCTGGAGGGTCTAAGTGCTAAAGTGCTGAAATATGAAAGCGTTCGTCAGAACTTAGTGAAGATTTTATTATTAACTACACAGTGCCCCCAACTTTGTTCGCGGAGGAGAAAAAAGGCATAGTCCTCGTTTGTGCTGCAGCGTACTTAGCTAAAAAGAATTCTATAACCGTTGCCCGTAGACATCCTGTATTAAAAATTTACAAAATCTCTGTAGCTAGTTTTTACGATATGAGAATATTCAGATTTTTCTAAATAAACAGGTTGTCCATGAGATGGCGCTGTCACGGGTTCTCATAATTTTTAGAAACATAGTGTTCGCGTTGATAACACCAATTTTCTTGTAATCATGATCCTTGTCAGCGAATTAGTAAATTGAATAATGGTAAAGTCCTATCATTGTTGAACTAAACTGGTCAAAGAAAGGCGGGAAATGGCATGAACGGGTACGACAGATGGTAAAAACTACAACTGCTTAACATTTTACATTGCAAAGACAAAGACTAATCAGAAAAGAAATATCTCGAAGCCAGTTCCGTTCTTGCAGCCGGCTCTATTTAATTTTCCGGCCAAAGAGACAACTTATTGTATTAGGAGATTTCCAAGTCTATTCAAAAATGCAGTGTACACTGGATCATTTACAACTCGGCGGGTAATGCAGCTAGCGTAACGAGCAGATTGACTCACGACTTTTGCCTCCCCTTAGACACAAAACGGCGTGTGTGGGGTTTCCTTTTCCTACATATACGACCTTTTTGACTTGCATGGCGGACTTCCTCCCTCTTTACCTCAGGGGAAAACGGTTGTCGACTGCACAAAATACGCTCAGCGCCATGTTTCCCGTTCGGAATTTAAAATGACAATTAATATTCCAAGATACGCAAACACTTTGAGGAGCCATCGGTTTTGATTAGGATATAGAATTTTTAGTGATTCCGTTGTGCTCGGAAGAGTAGGTTATCGACTGCGGTACGCTGTGAATTGGAAATGTGATTGGCCTGTAGATAAAATGTTTATATCATCTGACTACAATCTGTAACCTGGAGACCTACTGGAACTATGCCACCCAAAATGTATCTACATCGTATATTGATCTTACCTATCTCAAAGTAAGTAATGAAGCGCATAAAATTATAAAAAAGGCACTAGACTAAAAATACCGACTGCAAAGCAAAGAAGGTCTAGAAATAAAAACACGATTATACAGAAACGCAAATAAGTAGGAAATTCGATTGGGTGTTATGATAATATGACTTGGACTGCATTTAATCATGTATTTATCAACGATTCTTCTTCTGAATATTTGATCTTGGTTTCCGTCTGTTTAGGTTGCCCACTTTGAATTTGAGTTTTTTGTACAGCGAGAAACTTGTAACCGGTCGGATAAAAAATAGCTCGTGAATCTAAGTGTTATTTGAATTTAGCTGAAACCTTTCAGCGGCCCGGTGCGTGAATGAACTGGCTTGTACTCTGCCGTCCCACGTGATTTGGACATCGTTAGTCCCCTATTCATGTAAAGTAGGAGATAATTTGAAGCGCAGTTTATGTACCTATACTTTTTATGATATTTTAACTGTGAACGCTGAGTATTATTTTTCCTGTAATATCAAGAAAATAAAAAATATTGTAAGACTAAGGTAATCATCAAACGATAACCATTGTGCACTTCACGGCAACCTGTAGCAATGACCGCTTATGGGTACAATACAAAACTTCGACATTTTCTTTGTCCGAAGGTACACTATTCCGAATTTTCATAATTCCGAAAACCATGTTCTGGTGAGGTGAAATATTTTGACTTTTTTTGGGATAACATATAACCCTAACCTAACCTAATTTAGGTAATTGTGTCACGTACCATCCCCAACCAATATCATCTTTTGGCGTGATAGCGCTTTCGGGAATTTCGGAATTATGATGGATCCGGATAAATGAAACTTCAGAATTTTTGGGTGTTCCGACCGCTTATAATCAGTCAATGTAGGTTGCCAAACATATGCCCATACTAAGTTGGAAGGCGATGTATACTTAAGTCTACGCTAGTATTTTTTTATACGTAGCCTACTAATACGGTTCGAGGTCTGTAGCGAGATCGTCTTGCCTGAGTGTTGGAGCTGAGAATTGGATTGTTTTTTTTTGCAACCGACTGCAAAAACGAGGAGGTTCTTTGATTTGGAAAATTCAAAATATTAATTTTGACAGCAGATCATGGGATCAAGCGGTTCTCCCCATAAAACTCGGTGGTCTGGGTGTTCGCTCCTCGTCTAGCGTGGCACTACCGGCGTTTCTTTCCTCTGCCTATAGCTCGTTATCTCTCGTCAGTGTAATTTTAAACTCCCCACAGCTACCTGACGTTGAGATGGCGAGTTTGGTGGAGGCCAGGAACGCTTGGTGTGCCTCGTGCCCTGGAGTGGACATCCCAATTACAAGAGCTGCCCAAAAGGCGTGGGATAACCCTAGGCTTAAGGTAACCCACGCTTCGCTTTTAGAAAATAGTCCGAACGATTTGGAGCGTGCTCGTGTCTTGGCCGTTTCTGCGAGCGAGTCTGGCTACTGGCTGCATGCCCTTCCCTCGCGTAATATCGGCACTGTTCTAGATCCCAATTGCTTAGAGAGATTTACGAAACTCGCCTCCCACCACCGTATTGTATTTTCAGCAATATAACTACGCTTGTAAGATTTCATTAAATACAATATGCTTTTGGTAACACATTTCCCGTGTTATAATCAAAGGCGTGTTAACAGGGCTTTAATATCATAGAGTTCACACGGAATTTCTCTGATGTTATAGCCTTGAGCTAGTTCAGCAGAAATTCTTGCATGGGTATAATTTAGAGAGCTATTTGTTGTTGAATTTAACAATGTATTTTATTAATGTGGATTAGGAAACAGTCAAATTATTATATAAAAACCTTTGAACAATTTCAAACCGTAAGCTAAGCACTTCAAATCATACGCACTTGTCTCCACTGAACTTGATATAGGTACGTTTAGCAACTATGTAATTAAATGTTCTAACCCATATAGTTTAGGAAACATCATTGTTAACGAAAATATTTACAACTACTTGCACCGCGCGGTGTTACCCGCTCATCCCACGGGAACACTGATGAGACCACAAACAACAATGTTTTGAATACTTTAGTATTTTTTCATCCAAAACTAACTTAGGATCAAGCAATATTTTTAAAATCTCATATTTAGTTAAATATAAAAGGTCTTTCCATAGTCACTATGTACATATTTAAATGTTGTTTTAACAGGCATAGCTATAACAAAATGGGTCCTTGCCGTTGGAAAATTAGCTTACAATGTCTTCAGAATATAATTTCCTTCCTTTGCCGCCAAGCTAAACAGGATTTTCACTCAAGGAAGTGAATATGTGTTTTACAAAAACAGAAGACTATCTAGGTCTAAATTTACCACGTATTATCGTCGTAAATTGTTCTTTATGTTATGTCATTTTCGTAGGTTTTTTGTTACGTAAAGTTTTATTTATAATTCCTCGATGATTAAACGTACTTACAGCTATAATTTAGCGGATAGTGACATTATTAGTGACACGTAATATGCGTAGCACAAATGTTTCATTCATAAATGGGCCAAGCAATTCTGCAGCACATTGTAATTTTTAGATACGTTAACTGAAAAGCTTTTGCGCAAAGCAAAGCGAAGCGATTCAACTCAATCTGTCATATTTTCCGTAATTAAAGTGCTCTCTATTTTATCACCCGTTGCCATGACAACGTTTCTTTCATTCTCTTTTCATCCCGGAAGCCGTTATTTCATTACAATTCTTTGTTTATGATCCCCTGAACTTAGGGAAGGTTAAAGGGGATTAAACACCGCTCCGGGTCTGTTAGCTTGAGCTCTCAGTTCTCGTTGTGAATGAGCCTTTTATAAAGGCAAACTCAACTCTTTGACGTAAAAATAATGGCGTAAAAGTCGGAATTAGGAAGGCGTCTTGCCTTTTTAATTAATTGTATGTAATTCTATGAGGATGTAATGTTTATTTGTGATTTTTGAATGGATTGCTGGCCTTCGGGCACTGTGCGATTCGGGTGATAAAATATAACTATTGTGATACTGCTCTTTTTTATCCTGGTTTTATCTATCATGCAAGATTTAAATAAAACAATTTAAACGGATTATATCGCGTATATTAATTATTTGAGCCTCCCTGATGTTTCGGTACCTTTACAGATACCGTTGTCAAAGGTTGACTGAGAAAAACACAATTTTTCTCTGTCAAAGATACATTTGTGCAAACTACCCACTTTATAAATATTAATTTAAAATAAATGTGTTCATGCATGCCAGATGGGCCTAATGTGTAAAGACAGTTACACATGTGCCAGAAGGGCATTTATCCATCGTTAGAATAGTTTTCGTTTAAGCTTACAGGTAAGGGACTGAAATATATAGAGACCTATCCATTTATTCATCCATTCACTCACCTAATGTACTGCAATATTTAAAGAACATTCCATTAAAATTAAACGATACGCGTACGCGACTCCTATGCGCTACCTTTTGAATATTCATTTCATATCCGAGTGAAGATAACTAAGACAACACGCGAGACAAAATATAGTTCGTTAGTCGCTACCTGCAGCAAAATGCATACACAGAAGTTTAGACACGTCGCATCGGCGCGAGGCAATTGCTCTAATTAGATTAGCTCGGGGCCCTTGTGACGTCACGACGTGTCAGACGTGTCAGATTATACGATTTTCAGTAATATCTATATTATAACACCTATCTTCTTCTGTTTTGAGCATCATAGGAGCTCTTGGGAGGTCGATTCTCTCCAATAATCAACAACAACAACAACTGCGCCAACAACAACGCGGTTAGCCTAGCTGGTAGGTAGTGCACTACTGACCCGGCGGTCCTGGGTTCGAATCCCGGCCAGGCAAATATTTGTGCGATGAACTCGAATATTTGTTCCTGGGTCATGGATGTTATCTATGTATATTTTTATATAATAAGTATCGTAGCCTATAATACAAGCTTTGCCTAGATTTTGTTGTGGTTTATTTCTTTTGAAATTGATTATTATTATAAATAAATAAATATTACACAAATCGGCGTAGTGATTTGTGTAATATTTATTTATTTATAATAATAATCAATTTCAAAAGAAATAAACCACAACAAAATCTTAGGTTCGTTAGTCCACGATACCTGCAGGAACATGAATATTAATATGCTACCCGCATGTATTTCCTTAATTAATTAATTTTCAATAAATCAGATGCGGTTGCCTATCATTTTCTACCTCTATAGGCACTTTAGCTCAACTCAACAACACGCCAATTAACAGATATACCCCAGCTGAACCGGAAAACTGACGTTGAATAACTTAGACACCTCACTGCGTTGGCCCGCGGCAATCGCTCTAATAATCTCATTAGCTCACTCGTCCCTATATCGGAGCGATGTCATATGTTATGATAGAAACTAGACAGGAAATCATAATAGGCATAATGTAATTTTTTTGAGGATATCAATTGAACATAGGTCGTCTTAATTATACTAGCTGTGCCCCGCGGTGTTACCCGCTCATCCCACGGGAACACTAAATTTATTCGGGATGAAAAGTATCCTATGTCCTTCCCCGGGACTGAAACTATCTATATACCAAATTTCATCTAAATCAGTTCCCCTCACTATTAGGCATAATTATAACTCGGCCGACCTTTATTAAATTGGTTTCTCAAAAAAAAAACTTTTTTTGAGGATACTAACTTAATATAGCTTGGCTTAGTTATAATTATGTAGGTACCTATTAGAATTAATATTCAACGGGAATGTAAGGCACTCACTATTAGGCAAAATTATTAGAACCTGCAGCGAAACTAATACCCCTACAGAGTTTCAATTTAATATCTGCTAAAGGCCACGGAACACCGGTTTCCATTAACACCTAAGTGCCTAATACTAGCTCCGGACGTCAAACAAGGGAAAATTGATAAAAGCTATTAACCCCTAATTATAAGGCTATATACATAAATGATGAACGAGTACTTAGCAGTTTTCCATAATTACACGATTTTCTTTGTACCCCATTTTGATATTAAAGTAGTACAAACAATATACGTAACTACCTATATCAATTATTTGAGCCCCCCAATTATTTATTAAAGTTTAAATTGTTTAATTTAAACTTGTGTCAGTCGCGGAAAACGAAGAAAATGTTAGTACAAGTACAAACATAATTATGATTTGATCACCACTAATGGGTGTCTTGAATAGAAGGTAGGTACTAATAAAGCAACTTCGTCCCTGTTGCCCGTTTTTATCGTAGTCGAGTAAGATTTTTTTTATGATTTGCTGCTTTGCATAATATTATACTGTTTCCAACATTGGTAAAACTATAGTTTCTAGGCGTTTATGGTGTGCTAAGGTCGTAAATAATTATGACAAGAAATCATAAAGAGATGGCGTTTTAATCAATACAATACTCATACAAAACAAATTTGTTTTAATAAACATCCAATTTGTTTTAATAAATAAGCCCCACCGCACCGCACCCCTAAGAAAATTGATATTTTCTTGACCGTATTCGCGTAAAACGTATCTTATTAACCATCTTTGGATGTCCAGCTATCCTTATACCAATTTGCGAAGAAATTATTTTACCAACAGATGGGGCTGTAGGGCAATACAAATCCTGCATCGCGCTATTAAGACCCACTCCATAGAAAACTGATTTTCAATACACAATAACTTTATAGATAACTAGCTGTGCCCCGCGGTGTTACCCGCTCATCCCACGGGAACAGTAAATTTATTCGGGATGAAAAGTATCCTATGTCCTTCCCCGGGACTGAAACTATCTATATACCAAATTTCATCTAAATCGGTTCAGCGGTTTAAGCGTGAAGAGGTAACAGACAGACAGACACACTTTCGCATTTATAATATTAGTATGGATAGTACCTATATCTATATAGGAGCTTTTTCTTATGGAAGATATCGACCCCGTGGCCACTTACCATCAGATGTTACTGAGGTCGCCGATCAGTTTGTGGATAAAAAAAATACCGACGGCACTCCCTGTGCTGTACCTACTAGTACCTATGTCCCTATTTTATAAATACGCCGTGTCGCAATCGTCACGTCTCTGTTGCACCGATCTTCTTTAATTAGATAACGTCTTGTCAGACTGTCGTGTTTGCCTCATCAGGACCCTTTGCACAACTTGTTTGGACACCGTACCCCTCCGGCAAAACGACTGATCTCACGTACAATCCCGATTGAATCGATACGTTTTGGTACTAAGCGGTAGGTGATTCCTTTGAACAGGATACAGCGATTAATTAAGTGTTAAAGCATTTAAGGGGTACGTCGATTTACGTGTCTATTGTGTGAAATACGGTGGGTAAGTATGTATAGGCACGATTTCAATTGTAATACTTATCTCTTTGCCATTATCGCCAATTGCTCTTCACCTCACCTTTCTATGCAAATAATATTAATTAATTTCTCTTCAAATTTTACATTATTTAAGAGAAATGAAAAGATGGGGCTAAATCCTTATAAGTTACCATTACATGTCATAATCATAAGTCATGTGATCATATTAGGTCTTGCAGTCTATGATAAGATGACTTCAATACATGCAGCACCGCTTTTGTGACTGAAAATCAGACATATTATCAAGAGTTGTTCGTTTTAAGGATCGTGTACATTTAGACGATATTTCCCTTAAAATCTTATACCTTTAAACGAGCAATTCTTGTATATCTTCTATATATATATTACGCGAGGCCGATTTTTGTACATCCCATCAAATCTACAGTTATGGTCCAATTTTGATAAATGATAATATGTCATTAGATTCATCTCATGCTGGAGAGGTGCATAAAACTCTTGGAATTTTATTTTTTTCCTGAAAAGGTACTGAAAAATGGATTTGAAAAAATTGGGCAAGTGCGAGCCTAACTCGCGCATGAAGGGTTCCGTACCTATACATATATATATAATCTATAACAGGTTTGTTGTATTGGAGCCCCCCTTAAATATTTATTTTATTTTATTTTTAGTATTTGTTGTTATAGCGGCAATAGAAATACATCATCTGTGAAAATTTCAACTGTCTAGCTATCACCGTTCTTGAGATACAGCCTGGTGACAGACGGACGGACGGACGGACGGACAGCGAAGTCTCAGTAATAGGGTCCCGTTTTTACCCTTTGGGTACGGAACCCTAAAAACTACTGTGCGCTAACCACGTGACTTTGACCACGTGACCTGTGATCCCTATTTTGACATAAGATGACCAAATAATAATAAGCATGATTACGTAACACACCTGTAGTAAGTTGATCAGCATGATGAAATATTATTTTTGAGTCGGCAACATAATATCCGCAACACTTAAAACATGTACGAATATGCAAAAATAATTTTACAGTTTGTTGACAATGAATGACAGTAACCATATTCTGACAACTTTTAATGTCTTTTTTATTGGGGGCTATTATGTCAATGCTCTAAATTGCCAGGTTGTTTATCTTTTTAAAATGTTGATATGGAAACTTTTTTCGCATACCTGTTAAAAATGTGGAGAAAAAAGCCGGTTAAGTGTGAGTTGGACTGGTGCTCAAAAGAATAGAAAAACTGACCGTCATTCAAGAATCATCATCATCATCATCATCATTTCAGCCATAGGACGCCCACTGCTATACACAGGCCTCCTCAATAGATTTCCACATGGGCCGGATAGCAGCGACCCGCATCCAGCGAGTCCCCGCAACTCTAACCAGGTCGTCCGACCACCTTGCGGGTGGTCGTCCTACACTGCGCTTGCCGGTACGTGGTCTCCACTCGAGAACTTTTCTGCCCCAACGGCCATCGGTCCTTCGAGCTATGTGACCCGCCCATTGCCACTTCAGCTTGCTTACCCGGTTTGCTATGTCGATGACCTTGGTTCGTCTACGAATCTCCTCATTTCTGATTCGATCTCGTAGACAAATCCCGAGCATAGCTCTTTCCATAGCTCGCTGAGTGACTCTGAGCTTGTTGAAGTATTCATATTATATATTGACAAAGACATGACATTGAAGTTTGCTAAAACCTTTTTCTTTTTAACATCCTCCCTTTTTGGCAAACTTTATAGCTTTAAGCCAATCAGCCCACTAATAAATCCCAGTCTGGGCTTAAAAACAGGCTTTGTAAGAATATCTGCACATTGGTACTCAGTTGGAACATATTTCACCAGTAGTTCTTTATCAGTAACTAGTTCTCTGACATAGAAATGTCTAATCGCAATGTGCTTTGTCCTTCTGTGCAATTCTGGGTTTTGCGCAAGCTTTATAACTGCATCATTATCAATTTGTAAAATCGGGATATCTTTCAGTGTTGTTATCTCATTGAAAAGTCTTCTCAGCCAAACTATCTCTCGTGCTGCTTCGCTAGCTGCGACTATTTCGGCTTCTGTGCTCGAGATCGCTACAGATGTCTGTCTGCGACTTGCCCAAGAGATCACTCCTCCTGCATACATGCACATAATTCCAGAGGTTGAACGTCCCGTACTTTGATCTCCACCATGATCGGAGTCGCTGTAGCATTCTAACTCTCCGGGTTTGTGTCCCTTTTTATAAATAATCGCCGAATCTAGAGTTCCTTTAAGGTAACGAAATATGCGTTTCACCTTCTGAACATCTTCATTCGTTGGACTGTCTAGTGTTCTAGATACGACACTTACGGCATATGATATGTCTGGTCTGGTCCCTGTCATTAGGTATGCCAGTGCACCGACAGCTTCCCTGTATGGAAACTTGACTTTTTCATTCTCTGTCTCCGTATCTGACTGTCCTTCTTTAATTATTGGAGTACTGATTGCCTTGCAGTCACTCATTCCAAATCTATCCAAAATCTTCTTGGTATATAACTTTTGAGAGACCTTTGTGGAACCATCTTTCTCGTTGTGGATTTCTAGCCCAAGAAAGTAGGAAGCTGGCTTTGTGGTAATCTTGAATCTTCTCTTAAGTTCAGCCAAGAACTTCACGGATTCTTTTTGATTCGTAGAGGCAATCAAACCGTCATCAACATAGAGTCCTATGATGGTTTTACTCTCAACTCTTTGTTGTTTATTTAAGACCAATCGAACAAATAAACACGGATCAGTGTCAGACTGTTTGAATCCGATTGTCTTGAGATAGTCCACAATACATTTATTCCAACATCGTGGAGCTTGTTTGAGACCATACAGACTTCTCTTCAGTTTGCACACTTTGTTTGTGCCATCACTAAATCCTTCAGGTTGGTTCATATAGATGTTTTCATCAAGTGATCCATTTAGAAAGGCAGTGGCAACATCAAACTGCATAAGAGTAAGCCCTTCGTTTGCTGCGATGCTTAGGATTGATCTAATTGTCGCCAATCTAGCTACGGGACTGAAAGTTTCGTCATAATCAATTCCTTTCTCTTGCGTGTAACCTCTAGCTACAAGTCGTGCTTTATACTTGTCCAGGCTTCCGTCGGCATTTATCTTCTTTTTGAAGA
Source organism: Apotomis betuletana (assembly GCA_932273695.1). NCBI lineage: Eukaryota > Metazoa > Arthropoda > Insecta > Lepidoptera > Tortricidae > Apotomis > Apotomis betuletana. The sequence goes on along the minus strand of OW026307.1, from coordinate 11,502,729 downwards.
CCCATTTACATGATATTAATTTTCTATCTTTTGGCCGATCTACCAAGATCCAAGTTTTGTTGTCATTTAAAGATTTAACTTCGCTTTTCATAGCCTCAAGCCACTCAGTTTTCTGTGGACTTTTTATAGCGTCTTTCTACGTTGTGGGCTCATCATTGATCAATGTAGAAACAATGAAGTCATCATATCTGCTTGGAGCCCGCAGTGTAGACCTGTCACGAAGTATTCTTGTATCAGGGATGTCATCATGATCTTCGTCTGAATAATTTATTCGACATCCATCTGGTTCAGGAGATGACTCGTCCAGATCTTCCTCTTCTTGACTTAAATCATTCGATGTTTGAGGCATTACTTCCGCATTTTGTGGTATATCCTCCCTTGCTTCAAACATTGGTTGATTTTGTGGAGTCTTTGGAAAATTGAGTTCGATTTTTGTCGTAGTTTGTTCATCCTCTACCTCAGATTCAGATATATCAGATTCCAATCCAACTGATTTTATTAGAGTTTCTTTAAATGTCACATCTCTCGAACGGATCAATGTAGGTTCGTTGTTTTTATTGAATCCCAGTAACCGATAGCCATCATCACCATCATATCCGATTAAAATACATTTTTGAGCTTTCTTGGACATCTTTGTTCGCTTCTGTTCGGGAATATGTGCAAAACATTCTGTTCCAATGACTCTCAAATGTTTAATGGACGGCTTCTTTCCAAACCATAGCTCAAATGGTGACTTTCCTTCTTGAGAAGTTGGCCCAGTTCTGTTCAGGATATACGCAGCCGTGTTAACAAGCTCTGACCAACAGGCAAATGGCAGTTCTTCGTGAGCGTGCATCATAGTGCGAGCGGCTTCAACGAGGGTTCGATTTTCTCGTTCACTGGACCCGTTTTGCTCTGGTGTATATGGCATTGTAAACCGGTGCTGTATGCCATGCGAATGGAGTATCTTCTCAATGGCTTCGTTTTTGAATTCTCCTCCATTGTCGCTAATTATTTTTTTTATAACATGACCAGCTGTCTTCGTTTCATTGATCATCTGCACAAGCTTGTCTTTGACTTCCGACTTTTGCTTGATGAAGTAGACATGACGAAAGTTGCTGTAGTCATCTTTGAACAGTACGAAATACCGAAACTTCATGAAAAAATTTGGAAACGGACCACATACGTCACTATGTATTATCTCTCCTGGTTCTTTAGCTCTTTCTCTTCTTCCAAATTTATGTCTATGTGTCTTTCCATATACACATCCTGTGCATAATTCAGAATCAAGTTTGACTTTGATACCCAGTTCCTTTTCAATAAATTTTTTAACGTGTATTTTGTTCTGATGTGCGAACCTTTCATGATAAAGTTGCAAAGTGTTTTCCGTTGACAAAGTGTTCATTTCTGGAGTTGGATTTCTAATAGTCTGGACTTTCAGCTTATAGAGACCTCCATTCTTGACTCTTGTGCCAATCAAGTTCACTTTTCCATTATTTATCAGCTGACAGGATTCTCTCTCGGATGTGAAGACACTGTTTTGTAGCTTGTCTTGAGCAGCGAGTACAGAGAACAAGTTGCGTCTTATTGCGGGAACGTACCAAACATCGCATAATGTGATATGCTCTTGTCGACCATGGATATCTGCAATCAATTCGACTGTTCCTTTCCCAATGGCTTCAGTTGTAGATCCATTTGCAGTTGTAACCGTCTGGTTCTTAGTAAAATGTTGAAAATTGGAGAATATGTCAGGTTGACAGGTGACGTGACTTGTTGCACCGTTATCGACGTACCAATTGTCAAGATCTTCAAAGTTGGTCACTGCTTCATTAGTCTCAACTTGCATGAGGGTTAGGTTTAAGTTCTTATTGATAGATTGACTTGTAGATGGTTGTGATTCTTTGGGAGGTTTACCATCAGCAATCCACTTTCGACATTGTTTGACGTTATGCCCAAAAAATTTGCAACATCCACATTTCTTCTTCATTTTTTGAGAAGACTTCTGTATTACTAGCGCTTGAGTTTCGGAATCCTCTTCTTTATTCATCAGAGATCTTTCGTAACAGCAAATTTGCGCTGTCAAATTTTCAATGTTACGGTCCTTTTTTGACATGAGCATCCAACTTGACTTGAACGGGAAGTAACTATGATCAGGCAACGTTTCTAAAATTTTGCATATGAGTAATATCTCAGGAAGATCATATTTAGTTTCGTCCTTTCGTAGCTCAACCTTTAGTTCATGCCAAATGTTCTTCAATTTGGATATATGCATGGACATGTCATGCAGGGGATCTTTGCGATAACTGAAGAAGCTGTAGCAAAGGTTATAGCTTTTATCCTCAGATGTGCCGTCGAACAGAGTATGTAATTCATCCCAAATCTGTTTCGTACTCGTCAGTCTCATTACCTTTTGCAAAGTGACATCTGACATATTTGCCATCAGCATGAGCATCGCGGCACTATCTTTTTCATTATAGTCTTGTAGAGCTTTCTGATAACTAGCCTGGTCTGCCGATGTAGCTGTTGCGCCGGGTTGCGTCGGTGGCTTTAGGTTGCCGTTGATAGCGTCCAATCCTCCAGGCGTACCTCGAAGCAGTAACAGTACCTTGCAGCGCCATGTCGACCAATTTTCTTTACCTTCCAAATGACCAATATCAATTTTGCAGCTCGTCGATGGAGTTGACATTTTGACGGTTTTTGTTTGAGAATGGTTCGAATTTGGTTTGAAAACGTAGCTAATTATTTCATAAAATTATTATTTTACACAATCACATAACATGTAAAAATATATTTTTCTTCGCTCATTACAAATATAATGAAATATTTTTCAATATTTTTCGATATAATAACTCAGGCTCTGCTACCATGTTGAAGTATTCATATTATATATTGACAAAGACATGACATTGAAGTTTGCTAAAACCTTTTTCTTTTTAACAGAGCTTCCTTAAAAGGCCCATAGTTAGAGACCACGTTCGGGAAACTGCGAAGTGTCTTCTCGTCCAACATACCTCAGTGCTTGAAGACGAAAGTCTTCAACCAGTGCGTATTACCGGTGATGACCTACGGAGCCGAGACATTCAAGAATAGATTATTTCTATAGGCGAGTTTTACTAAATCTAAATCAAAGCAGAAAAAAATTAGTAAAACTAATTTAAACGTCATTCAAATAAGTAAATTTATTGTAGATTATTATAAATATGATTATATTATAAGTCCATCAAAAAAATAATTCCAAGGAAAATGGCATGAGTTATGGTAAATTAAATGGTATTTTACAAGAAGAAACTTAGTCCTTCCGCTTGCATGTCGACGGGATGGGAAATGTGGTCGAGTTGAGAATATGGATGACTTATTGACAATGTAGCTAAGTTGGGAATGTATCTACATTGGTAATATGGATGAGTTGGTAAAATGGACGAGTTGGAAATGTGGACGAGTTGGGAATATGGACGAGTTGGGAATGTGGATGAGTTGGTAAAATTGACAAGTTGGTAATATAGACGAGTTGGGAATATGGACGAGTTGGGAATGTGGATGAGTTGGCAAAATAAACAAGTTGGGAACATGGACGAGTGGGCAATGTGGACGAGTTGAGAATATGGAGGAGTTGGGAATGTGGATGAGTTCGCAAAATGAACAAGTTGGGAACACGGACGAGTGGGCAATGTGGACGAGTTGGGAATATGGACGAGTTGGCAATGAAGACGACTTGGTAATACGGACGAGTTGGTGATATGGAAGATTTGGCAATAAAGACGAGCCGATAATAAGGACAAGTTGGTATTGTAGACGAGTTGGGTGTATCGTCGAGTTGGGAATATGGACGAGTTGGAAATGTGGATGAGTTGGCAATGTGGATGAGTTGGTAAAATTGACAAGTTGGGAAAATGGACAAGTGGGCACTATGAACGAGTTCGTACTATGGACGAGTTGACAGTGAAGACGAGTTGGTAATACGGACAAGTTGGCAATGAAGACGACTTGGAAATACGGACGAGTTGGTGATATGGAAGATTTGGCAATAAAGACGAGCTGATAATATGGAAAGTTGGTATTGTAGACGAGTTGGGTGTATCGCCGAGTTAGGAATATGGACGAGTTGGAAATGTGGATGAGTTGGCAATGTGAATGAGTTGGTAAAATTGACAAGTTGAGAACATGGACAAGGGGGAAATGTGGACGAGTTCGTATTATGGACGAGTTGGCAATGAAGACGAGTTGGTAATACGGACAAGTTGGTATTATGGACGAGTTGTCAATGTGGACGAGTTGGGAATATGGACGAGTTGGGAATGTGGATGAGTTGGCAAAATGAACAAGTTGGGAACACGGACGAGTGGGCAATGAAGACGACTAGGTAATACGGACGAGTTGTCAACGTGGACAAGTTGAGAATATGGACGAGTTGGAAACGTGGATGAGTTGGCAAAATGAACAATTTGAGAATAGACGAGTTGGGTGTATCGTCGAGTTGGGAATATGGACGAGTTAGAAATGTGGATGAGTTGGCAATGTAGACGACTTGGAATTGTGGACGAGTTGGGCATATGGACAAGTTGGAAATGTGGACGAGTTGTATTTGTGGACGAGTTAGCAATATGGACGAGTTGGCATTGTTGATGAGTTGGAAATGAAGACGAGTTGGCAATGTAGATGAGTTTGGTGTATGGATGAGTTGGTAATGTGGACGACTTGGCATTGTGGACGAGGTGGGAATATGGACGCGTTGGCATTGTGGATGAGTTGGGAATATAAACGAGTTGGCAATGAAGACGAGTTGGTAATACGGACGAGTTGATAATATGGACGAGTTAATAATAAGGACGAGTTGGTATTGTAGACGAGTTGGGTGTATGGACGAGTTGGAAATGTGGACGAGTTAGCAATATGGATGAGTTGGCATTGTGGACGAGTTAGGAATATGGATGAGTTGGCAATAAAGACAAGTTGGTAATATGAACGAGTTGGCAATGTAGATGAGTTGGGTGTATGGACGAGTGGGCAATGTGAATGATTTGGCATTGTGTACGAGTTGGGAATGTGGACGAGTTGGGAATATGGACGAGTTGGAAATGTGGACGAGTTGTATTTGTGGACGAGTTGGCATTGTGGACGAGTAAGCAATATGGACGCGTTGGAATTGTGTACGAGTTGGTAATATGGACGAGGTGGCATTGTGGACGAATTGGGAATATGGACGAGTTGCCAATGCGTCTCCATTGGCAATTGATTGAGTTTTTGTAACATTTTTTATTGTCAATATTGTGAAATATTTACGATTATAAATGAATACATAAACAGTTACGCACTCCATGATTTCCTTTTTAAAACCTGCGTAGTGAGAGACCAAATCTGTCGTTTTGATTCATGTGCTATTTCTGGAAATTGGTAGAAATCGATCAAATCGATAAATTGATGTCCTGAAGAAAGAACAACAAATTAAAATTCACCAATCTTATGTTCGGTCCTATGAAAATATGTCAATTATTTTTTTAAGATATGGGACTATTGTAATGAATTATATTTTTCCATAAATCGAATAATATGCATTTTATTTGTGAAACAGATCAGCAGATCACATGTGTTTAATGCACAAGTTATTTTTACAAAAGAGTTGAAATTGTCACGATGAAGCTGGCAGTTGGCTATCAGGCCTGCCTCTAGCCTGGCATGTTTTAACGTTTTTAGGGTTCCGTACCCAAAGGGTAAAAACGGGACGGGACCGGGATTTCGCTGTCCGTCCGTCCGTCCGTCTGTCACCAGGCTGTATCTCAAGAACGGTGATAGCTAGACGGTTGAAATTTTCACAGACGATGTATTTCTATTGCCGCTATAACAACAAATACTAAAAATAAAATAAAATAAATATATAAGGGGGGCTCCCATACAACAAACAGGATTGGTTGCGTTAACTTTGCACCTCATTTGTATGGGGCGATGTACATACCAGGTGCAAACTTAACTTAACCACTTAAGGGTGGAAAGAGTTTGTACGGAACCCTCGGTGCGCGAGTCTGACTCGCACTTGACCGGTTTTTTAAAACATCATTTTAATGTGTTTTTTTACAGTATTCATTTATTCTTCGTTCCCCAAAAACTTCTTATCGATAAAGTAGTACTTTATTTTCTGTAACACTACCGGATTTCCATATTCTAGCGGCGGCGGTTCGACGCCGCAACGGATCTCTAGTTTATTTATATTTATATAAATTTATTTCTGTGATCTCGGAAACGGCTCTAACGATTTTGCTGAAATTTGGTATATGGGGGTTTTCGGGGGTAAACAATCGATTTAGTTTAGTTTTATGTTTGGGAAAACGCGTGTTTTGGAGTTTTCATGCGTTTTTCTTACCAAGCAGAATATGGTCGCCAATTTCGTCCCGCCGGCCACTGTCCGTCTGGTCCAGCAGGTTAAGATGCGAAGGGCAAGAAACGAGTGTAACCGGTTCAAATCCCGCTCGGTGACTTATTTTTGTTATTTTTTTTTTATGTTAAATTTTATATATAATTTTTTAACTTTTTATTGTTTTTAGACAAGTTTGAAAAAATGTAGTTAATGTTTGAGATAACAATATATATGTCTAACATTTACCTATACTGATTACGTGAATAAGATTTATGCTTTCGAGTTTTTATTTTATTAAATTTTAAACACCGTTTCTCGGGTATTTTTTGTGACGCCGCGCCGTCTCTCGAATAATGCCATAAAAACTAACTATGTGTAGATTATCACCACCATATTACAATAAATAGTAATAACCGAGCAAAGCTCGGTCGCCCAGGTACTTGGCTATTTAATCTAGGTAAAACGTTATAAGTAAATCAAAATAATAGGGAAATTTACCTGTATCTCTATTTATACCTTAATCTTATTAAAACTTTATTGAGACATATTTAATTATTGTATTAAGCGGTTATACTCACGAGAAATTGTCAGGAACGGCCCGACACTTCATCAGGGACTGCTACTCGTACACCGGCGCAGCAACTTGTCACCACCGCCACCCACCGCTTAATACAATATTGATTAAACTTGTATTGTACCATTTGTACCCCTTGGCAGAGTAACGCAGAACGCTTGAAAATGCCCTTTTCCCACAAGGTCCTTAAGTAAGGAAGGCGTATAAGTGTGCTAAAGGGCTTATAATACCGCGTCTAGACGCAGTGGGGCACCACGACGTCATCGGAGGGATTTGTACACGGTAGGGGCAGGTTGGATAAGAGCGCAGAAGGGAAATGAGCTATTTGTGGGCTTATATCACCTAATGAAAGGAATTTTGCTGACAAAAAACTGCTGAGGGAGTCTATAGAAAGTATTCGGCAGCGACGGAGTTCACATTTAATCTAAAATTTCTTTGAATGTGATATTTTTTTAGGTGTGAATCGATTAGGTATCTAAGTTTCAATGTTAATTATCTAAATGTTACTTTTTTACATTTGTATTATTATTATTTACACAAATTCATGTCTGTGCATTAAAAATGTCTCAGAATGCCTAAATGGAACATAAACGAAGAATGAAAGCATATCTGTGTGTACGTATCATATCATTGTAGCTACATTACGTCAAAATCAATCGATTTTTGTTACGGGTACCCCTGGATATTCACAGGTGTATAAGCCGCCCCGTCTAGTATAAATACGTACACTAGCGGTTATATATCATATCCGTGGATTTTGTATGAAATATGCCACACTTTTGCCACGAGGCGGCAGACCAACGCGATGGACGGATTTACTAACTAAAGGCAATCAAGATGGCATTTCATAAGGCCTTCAGGCTGACGCAGGACCGAGTGCGCTGGCGACAGCTTGTCGATGTCGCCAAATTAATAGACGGGGTCACGATCCTCAACACTTGAGGGACGGACTAAGGTCGGAGGATGCCGCCCTTTTACAATCTCAAAACAAAAGAAACAAAATCCTAGCCATTTCACTTTTAGCAAAGCAGCAATGATTGAATAGTTGTTTAGAACGTCGTCGACATTGTGCAAAAATAAACGCATTTTTTATCATTTAAAATGCATATTTTTAGTCCTATTTGTTATGAAAAAAAGCTGCACTCTGTGATGGAAGCAAGCCGTTTTGCACAGTGATAATATAGACCAAAATAAACGATTTCACTCGAGGCGAAATTAGTTTCACCCCTTAGGAACAGAGATGGCGCCACTTATTCAAAAAAAAGTTTAAAAAATTCTAAATCCTGAATGGATACTCCGATTTTGACGTAAGAGGTGCCAATCAGCAGATAATTACCCAATTTAACATGAAAAAAATTAAAATCACGAAGAAAATAATTTTGGATACCTAAGAAATAATATTTTCTGAAAAAAATATTTAAAATTTGTGATTTTTGGAATTTTACTCGTAAAAATGTATGTACATGGTACTTTTTTTATTTATTTATATTAATACACAACTAATTTTACATTTACGAAAAAAAACCGCATATCATTAGCTCGTATAATTCCAAAGTTATTGAAGAATACAGACATGGGCCGCTGGGTCAAAAAATCTTACAAAAAATCTAAAACCTCAACGGATATTCCGATTTTGATAATTAAGGTGGTAATCGACAGATAATTACTTAAATTCGTTTAAAAAAATAAAATAAAAATTCAAATAGGCAAAAAGTAATAATATTTCCAAAAAAAAACATACATTTTGAAAAAAAATATATTTTTTTGGGGCTTTTATGTAATTTCATATAAAAAAAAATATGAATATGGCTTTATTTTACTTATGTATATTATAACACTATTAGGTAATTGATCGTTTAATAAAAAACCGCATATCGAGAACTTGTACAGTTCCAACGGTATTGAAGATTTTACTATAGGGTGCCGGTGCGATATTGCCGCCGCACGCACGTGCAACTTATGTACATGTATATAGAAAAATATTCTCCCGTTTCGGAGGTACTGATTACCCTGAAAATATAACCACAATTGAAAGTACAAATAATAATCATCCCAAGTAGCACACAACACACTTATATCCCTTGTACATCTTAAATTAGAGTTTTAACGGGTGAATAGGCTCCTATACAACCAGTTTGCTAATATCACAAGTATATTAGATGCTAAATAGCATTTCTGAATCAATATTTTACTTACTTTACGTTTTATTTTCACTTTAGTCTTTGCAGGCTTTGCATTGTAACGTGCAAGTTAGGCCGTCGCATCATAAAAAAAACAACAACGCATTATGCCACAGCCCAATTTGTATCCATAATGTTCAAGGAGTTTCCAAATTGAACTAACCTTCAACTATTGTGGACCCCACCTACCTTTGATGCCGTTTCATTCCCAAAAAGAAGGACTTGGGACTCGATATTTCCAAATTAAAACGTGAACCCACATTTGGTTTGCATGAAACGGTATTCAATGGCAGCTGAAATAGATGGAAGGTATCTCACAAGCTTGTTTAGTTTAGTGTTTTTTAGTTTAAACAGATCTTTTCGAATCGCATTAACAGTAATAATATATGCTCTGTTGGAGCATCGTATAGCCTGCATGTGAATCTGGGACCAACAACGTTACGATTAATTGAGAACCAATTAATGACATTAATATAGTGATTGAATCTTACACGATTTTCACACATTATATTAAAATAATAAAATGGGACTTAATTGCGGTAAATAAACATTTTTGAACTCGGTTAAATCCCGTTTTGTTATTATAATGAATGACATTAATTATGTAAACACACCCTAAAAAAAGAAATAAAAATGGCCCTAAGTAATCGTTTCACATGAGCCGTTACGTATCGAGAGAGAATTTCTATAGATAGCGATGTTACTTGCAAAAGCAGTAGTTATTTCAGGGTATAACATGCAAGTTTTAAAACAGGTCTCTTTTCTTATTGTATTAAAATTAGACGTCTTGTCATACTCTGTGAAAGCCTTGAAGTGCAGTCATCATTTCATTACTTAAAGTAATAACTGTTTTGTAAACTGCTACTAGTAGACCGTTGCACTGACGACTGCAATTTGAATGCTTCGATGCTTTCACAGAGCTGGCGACAAGCCTTTCGCCGACTACTTCAGCTGCCATTGAACAACATGTTCTGCGTGTAGCGTTTCAAGTGAGCCAAATGTGAAATAAACGTCTTAATTTGGATATATCCTGTCCCAAGTCCTTTCTTTTTGGGAATGGAATGGCGTTGGAAGCAGGTTGCAGGTGCGATTCACAATAGAACAGTTAGTATGGGTGCAAATCGAGCTATGGAAAAATGCGTTGTTGCAGCCGATGCAACGGCCTAACATGCACGTTACAATGCACAGTTTAGTGAAAATAGGCAGAATATACTTGTGATATTAGCAAACTGGTTGTATAAGAGCCTATTCACCCGTTAAAACTCTAATTTAAGATGTACAAGGGATATAAGTGTGTTGTGTGCTACTTGGGATGATTATGATTTGTACTTTCAATTGTGGTTATATTTTCAGGGTCATCAGTACCTCCGAAACGGGAGAATACTTTTCTATATACATGTACATAAGTTGCACGTGCGGCGGCAACATCGCACCGGCATGCCGCGGCACCCTATAGTAAAATCTTCAATACCGTTGGAACTGTACAAGTTCTCGATATGCGGTTTTTTATTAAAAGATCAATTACCTAATAGTGTTATAATATACATAAGTAAAATAAAGCCATATTCATAATTTTTTTTATATGAAATTACATAAAAGCCCCAAAAAAAAATTTTTTTTTTCAAAATGTATGTTTTTTTTGGAAATATTATTACTTTTTGCCTATTTGAATTTTTATTTTATTTTTTTAAACTAATTTAAGTAAATATCTGTCGATTACCACCTTAATTATCAAAATCGGAATATCCGTTGCGGTTTTAAATTTTTTGTAAGTTTTTTTGACCCAGCGGCGCCATGTCTGTATTCTTCAATAACTTTGGAATTATACGAGCTAATGATATGCGGTTTTTTTTCGTAAATGTAAAATTAGTTGTGTATTAATATAAATAAATAAAAAAAGTACCATGTACATACATTTTTACGAGTAAAATTCCAAAAATCACAAATTTTAAATATTTTTTTCAGGAAATATTATTTCTTAGGTATCCAAAATTATTTTCTACGTGATTTTAATTTTTTTCATGTTAAATTGGGTAATTATCTGCCGATTGGCACCTCTTACGTCAAAATCGGAGTATCCGTCCAGGATTTAGAATTTTTTAAACTTTTTTGGAATAAGTGGCGCCATCTCTGTTCCTAAGGGGTGAAACTAATTTCGCCTCGAGTGAAATCGTTTATTTTGGTCTATATTATCACTGTGCAAAACGGCTTGCTTCCATCACAAAGTGCAGCTTCCAGGCCAAAACCGTCCATAACAAGTAATACTATTTTGTGTTCGCTAATCTGTTACACTATAGTCAATTTTCATTTCTATTCTATTCTAGGATTCTATTAACTTTAAGATGAAATACCAATTTTTTCATACAAATATAGAGGTTCCGTTCTCGTCCATTTCCTGCTCCAAAACTTAACCAATCTTTACGAATTTTTAGGAACTGAATGGTAAAGAAATGTTCTGGCTTTTGCGCTTCTTTTTATGAAATTGGTGACTGGTGTATAGGTCGATTCACTAAAGCTGGCACGAATGGATTGAATGAAAGTTATGTCACTTGTCACTTCGAGTGTTAGTGTGGTTGGCCGTTCTTATACAGGAGCCTCCTAATATTTTGTAAACAACAACAAAATGGGTTTTTGTAATTCAAGAAAAATAAAAAATATTATAATCGAGGGCTTCATGCTATAGGGGCGTATGCGCAAAACCCCTACTTTTCAGGAGAGGCAAAAAACTTAATAACTTTTTGTCCCTTCGACGGATCTTTTTGCAAATTTGCATGGAGTATTTATATTGTCACTGTTTTTATTTAGTATGATCAATTTTACGTAAAGTAGTCTAAAAACTAGTAATTATGCGCTTACGCCTCTTTACTGCGGCGCAAATATTCGAAATGACTGTCTATTTTCCTTGAAAAATACTTGAAATTGAGGGGCGTATAAATTAAATCTTTTCCTATTCAATTATTCAATGATAATTGGTCTGAGTTCTGTTTTTATATCGAAATACTTTCTTTTTACAGTAATTTTCACATTGTTACGAATCTCCTTCAATTTTTTCTGATTTTTTTACGCCTGTTTCGCCCGACAAAAAACAGTGCTAGTGGCTTTTGAGTGTGGTCGTATAGTGGTGACCTAAGGCAAATTCAAGCATTTAGTAAAGAAAGAATATACATTTCACTGATTAAATTATTCGTTTCCTTGATTATATATTTCTAGAAGAACTTATGACCCAGCGCCGCTCTTGAATCGGTGACATTCTGGGATGTTAAGTAATGACGGCAGATGTCAATCTCCAGTCGGCTGACCACCTCGAACGATTGTTAACTGAGCACTTCAGTGCTAAATAAAGTCTCTCTGTCTACCCGTCGGTCTTTGCCTAGAACAGCAGTCATAAAGTTGTTAATGGTGACTTCTTCTTTGAACTCCAAGCAGTTGAGGTGCCCACTCTCTGCAGAAATCGGATTTTACGAAATCTTAATAGGTTCTAGTAACTAGTTTGTAATATGATAACATAACAGTCTTCTACAAAAACGAAGCATTAACCATACACCGTGGCGAGTTGATGACAATACTTTTGCCAACCCAACTCTATCAGAAAGCCTAATTCTAGGAGACCCTAGATGTTGCTGACGAGTTATAAGACTACGGAAATCGGTTGATGTTGTGCCCACTATTTGTTCACTCGAGGACACCTTAGCTGCTCTCCTGAGGTTCTGTTTTCCCGTGGCTGTCAAGCAAATCAACCTCTGAAGTGATTGTAGTTTAGCTTCAACTATTGGCGTATATAGGGGGGTGGCCGGGTGGGCCGTGCCCACCCCAGTATGGTCTAGTGCCCACCCCAGGATTTTGGGTTACCGATAGAAATTCATGGTTTCATCTCATAGGCCATGGCCAGGCCCACCCCCGGGCCCCCCCCAGGCCCCCCCTGAAAAATAATGTTAGATACGCCAATGGCTTCAACGGTGAATAGTTTTGTTCTTAATTAAAACTTATTATGCCGGGCATGCTACGTTTTTTTTTATTTACCTTGCGTGGACAATTTAGAGCTCTGTATTGATCATTTTGGGTTAGATACCACAAAGCATCTGTTAGCGAACATTACCAGTTAAGTGTTTTCGAATAAACTGTCAGTTTGTTGTTAGACAGCCAGTGTAGAGCGGGTGAAGTCACATTCACATACCCTTGTGATTACCGCTCGTTAGTATTACTATGTCGCATCGCAGGATATGATGACTCTGTGTAATAGTGATGTTAGTTTAGTGTGGCGATGATTCCACAAAAGTGGTGAGCGGACGTAGCTTCGAGGGTTCTTACTTTGCTACCACTGCCTTTTTGAGTGCACCAGTTTTGGCTTCACCAGTTTCGATGCCGATGAATCTCTTTCATTCCGGCTCCTACCAGTGCCGCTTTTATGCTGGTGAATTTTATCCTGTCGTTGCCGTCGACGTCCCTCAATGTCTATGAATGTGCCTAAGCATAAGGCACAGACTTGTTTTTAGTATTTTGCAGAATACTTTATGTTGCAAGTGCTTAAGCAAAAAACTGATTAATTTTCACTGAAGAATCTAACGCCTGAGTAGAAGGTTTCTACCTGGTTTTGTATGACAATTACTTTGACTTGTCTACGCAGTACGCAGGCAGCCAAAACAATAGTAAATATCTTGATAATTATCTCCCTTCCCTTCTATTCCGTTCGGTTCTGGTGATTTGTATGAGTCAAGCAGTTGAAAGCCCTCTGTATTTTTTGTCGCCATTCTCTCTCCGTTGGAGTATTCTCCTCATCCACCCAGCTCACTAACCGTTATAACTCACAGCCCAAGAAGTGAGTCTGTACGAGGGTTGTTTCTTCCGCTGCTTAGCTGGTGAAGGTATTATCTGGCTTGTGTACGGATCCTAAAACTGCAGTTACCTGTTTGTAGAGGAGACTTAGTTTGGACTTGACGAATTTGTGCCCGTGCTCAAATGTTCATTGTTGTATTGAGTTTCCTCGTCTTTTTTCTGCTTATCCTAAACTTCTCCAGCTTGACTAGTTAGCTTTGTCCCCGCCGCTGTCTGAGATGGATAATTATGCATGATGGTAGCAATCCATAATGGTTTCCATGTAAGGACGCCTGTTTATCTCTTTCTTCAGCGCCCCCCTGCCCCATATTTCTTGGGAACCTCTGTTTTCAACAAAGTTGGACCTAGTCGTCTCGCATATTATGTTGGATAGTGCAATTCATGCTAAGTGGGTTCGTCCTTTGGATGACATCGAGCATTTATGATTTGGATATTGAATCGAATCCACCTGGGATACGAGCAGGATGGTTCCTTAGAAACCTACCAGTTAGAGATGTTTTTCGGAGAAAGGTGTGACGTTCAAGGACTTTGCGCCCATATGGTGCGTCAGTATATGAGGCCGAAGACTGATACTATCACTAAAAAGTATGGTAAATATGGTCGTATGTACATACGCCGCTATTGTGCGACAATTTTTGGTAAATCACACAATCGACTAATAGACGTATGAACATATACGCCTTTATACTCCGATCATATTATGAGATTCCATTACATTATTGCGCTTACGCCTACTGTACGCCTCTATGGATCGATAAAAAATTATGACCTACAATGATACGCCAAAACATATTTTATTTATTTTAAATAACTTATAATTACGATAAAATTATGAAAAAAATTGACCCGATGTATCGTTATTAGATGAATACGATGCCGTTAAAAACGAAAAATCGCATTTTTGCGCATACGCCCCTATAGTATGAAGCCCTCATAAGCATAATCTGCACCATATTTAGACTAAACAAGTAATATATATGTCCGAAAGGTATATTTAACTGTTTAATACAAACATATTTTACTATCATGGTATTTTATGCAGACGTTAGTTTTTTGGCATCAACTGTTTCAGTATCATGGTATAAAGAGTGTATTCATCTATTTATGTATATAATTTATATAATATGGCGTTAACTTAAAATTTAAATATTCATAAAAATAATTAGACTTCTTCTCTCGTTGTATAAAATGTAAATTAATAGATTTGAGAGGTTGTAGATTAATGGATTTGTACTTACAGATAAAGATAAAATATCCACATGATTGGTGTTTTTTTTAAGCTAAGACCCTGATCCAAAAACGTACGTACCCTATAGGAATATTTTGTAGTATTCTTTATACTGCTGAATTTGGGCGGTTATGCGTCTAGTTTGTCTACAAATACGTTTTTAATAATCACTTATTGTATCAACCTGTATGTAATCATTATGTGCCGCACACATAAACATTTTCATTCACTCATTCATTCCATTCGTGCCAGCTTTAGTGAATCGATTTATACAAGGCGACTATTTTTGGCCATTTGCAAAATCGAAACGGTCCGACAACAGAACATTTCCTTCACATTCAGTTCCTAAAATTTCGCAAAAATTGGTTAAGTGTTTGATGATTAAACAGACGAGACCCAAACCTCGATTTGCATAAACCGGTTACGCTAAGTTTGGACCTCATTTGTAGGTACCTCGTTAATTAAAGTGATAGTCCGGGAAAAGGAGCAGTGATTTACCTAATATTTTCTTCGGTTACCGTGACTTTTATATGTTAGTATTTGAATTGACGAGTTTAGCTGCGTTTAATATGAAAGATTTTTTCCTGCCACTGTATATCCATTTAATATCCCTTCTGTGCTTGTAGTAGTATGTAGCCAGGTGTCTCCTCCCTTTTGCCGGGACATTGTATCATACACGCAAGCTCTTAATGTATGTAAGCCGTGTTACGTCGATTAAGCCCGCATCCTGACGCTGACGCACAATCTGCAAGGTTTAAAAATGTCTTGCTTGCGAAGAGCTTTGTATAGAATAGAATAATACATACATGTATACAGGTTGTCCCAGAAGTACCACGTGACAGTGACACTGGAGGTAGGTCAGCTCAAGAGGAACCTAACCAACCTAACATGACCTCAGTAAAAGTAGCACGGTTTTCGAGTTATTACCGGAATAAAAACTTTTGAGATTTTTCCCCTTTGTTTTTACATTTTTAGTACCAGCATCGACACGGAAAGCTCTTAATGACAGTTTAATGTGTGTATCAAATCATGAATAGCTAATTTAGAAGTGTAAAGTGTTATTTTGTCAGTAACTAATTGTAAAATGCTGAAGATAACTTGATTGATCTTGATTTAATTTGTCACAAAAACACGAATTTCAACTTTGACCATCTGCCATGTTTTTTTTTTACTAGAAACGAAACAAACAAATAACGTCAAAAAATTAGGCATGCTATGCAGATTCAAAAATGGTATAACACATGTATCTTACTGCGATAACATTAGGTATTCTTATCACTTTAGCGATGCCCTATCGAGCCAACTTAAAACTTGAACTTCGAAAGCAGTCACTGTTATGTGCTACAAAGATGCTTTGTACAGCGATGACTCTTCTGTTATCTGCTCCGATTATTTTTCCAAATGCACGAGGGCTAAAACCTAATGTTTTTCTCCCTTTTGGAGGCTAGCTTATTCTAAAGGACTGGATAAAATCATGACGTTATTTGTTTGTTTCGTTTCTAGTAAAAAAAAAAACATGGCAGATGGTCAAAGTTGAAATTCGTGTTTTTGTGACAAATTAAATCAAGATTAATCAAGTTTTCTTCAGCATTTTACAATAGTGACTGACAAAATAACACTTTACACTTCTGAATTAGCTATTCATCATTCGATACGCACAATAAACTGTCCTTAAGAGTTTTCTGTGTCGATGCTGGTACTAAAAATGTAAAAACAAAGGGGAAAATTCTCAAAAGTTTTTATTTCGTTAATAACTCGAAAACCGTGCAACTTTTACTGAAGTCATGTTAGGTTGGTTGGGTTCCTCTTGAGCTGACCTACCTCCAGTGTCACTGTGACGTGGTACTTCTGGGACACCCTGTATAAACACTTTATTGCACATAAAAACAATATGATACCAAAAACTTAATTAAATTCATGTGTACAAAGGCGAACTGATCCCTATAAAGAATTTATTCCAGTGAACCTTTGAGCAAATTATAGAGAAAACTAGACATCGAAAGGATAGACAAACGAACAAATTAGTACGTCTGGATTTAACCAAATATTTATTCCAAAAATAACGCTTACTCTCGATTAGTAATGTCAAATTAGCATGAGATTTTGACATTACTATACGAGAGTAAGCGTCATTTTTGAAATAAAAGTTTGGTCGAATGCAGCCTAAGTTTACCAAGTTAGTAAAAGTGCCGATACTTAAATCGTTTTTTTCGAGTGAAACTATTATGCGATGTTTTCCTTCTTTAAAAAAAATTGTTTGCACAAAAAAGCTTTTATTGTTACTTCGTCATTACACAATATTCAGTTAATTAAATTGGTGACTTGCAGAGCTGAGCACTAGTAGTGCTACTCGTGACTGTATTCGATTTGTTTTCGATTACGAGTCGTGTCGCGTAATGCGTAACGCAGCGTAAACGCAGACGGCACGCAACATCAATGATGCATACGGGCTAAACACCGCAAACAAACACACAATACGGTTTTAGTCTGATCGGCTTCTATCCGAATTCAACTATATAACCAGGATATATATCAGAAAATGCATTATTGGCAGGATTTCATTGGAAAATAAAAAAGAGTATTTGCCTTTAAATAGTTTTGTTTTACGATTAAATACTAGCCGATTTTGTTATACTTAACATTCGTCCTAGTGGGCTATTCGAAGCAAAGTTTACTTTGAATAGACCACGTGTCTGAGGTAGACAACATAGGTATATACTCGTACACACGTCTGTATTAGACTACCTACTTCACTTGAAATATCGACTTTAGATTAAAGGTATGGATGAAGAAGAATCCGGTAAAAATATTTTAAAGTAAAATTCGAAATGGGTATAATAATAAACAAGCAACTTTTAATTCTTAATTTCAAAAAAGGACGAGGTTCTCTATTCATTTTTTTTTATATGTTTGTTACGCGATTATTCCGCCTTTATATAAATCAATTTTAGGATTCTTTTTTTTTGTTGTGGTTTTGAGGTGGTTCCATATAAGTAAATTTTATTGAAATTGATTCAGCACTTTGTTTCCTATGTCAAAAGAAATAAACAATAGCAACTAAGTAGTCTATTGTCCGATTGATCACCATCTTTATTTGTATTTATTTACGTCTAGAATCTCTCTCTCTCTCTTTCTCTCTCTACAGACCGAAGCGCTAAGCGAGTATTAGGACTTGTTGATATCGCTGAACGGTTTAACATTTTTCATCCCGGCGGCGCCAGGTGCGCGCGACTATGATTTATACGCTCGCTCAAACGGAAGAATGGGACTTATGGCTTCGGTTTTTTAGGTATTAAATTATGTGATGAATAGTAAGGATTAAGGGATTTAAGGGCGGTTGCTTTAGCAGTAAAACGTCTAAAATATTGTAAGGGTCGTACGATGTAACCGCTAAATGCTTAAATGCCTAGTTAATACAGCCTTAATAAGAAAACCCACAGTGATACGTTTGTGATAAGGCTGATACTTCATTCATATTGTAGAACATTAACGATCCCATCTATTTTAACATAGACATGAACATAAGTAGGTACAAAACTCAAACAAAAATTATCTCTCCTGTGGTAAAAACTAATGACTTGTTGTGTCTAGCCTAGTTTTTACGGTAACCTATGAAACACTCATTTTTATTTCCCATCTGTAACGTTTCGCCAAATTTTCATTTGTCTGAAAGCAATATTCTTTCCAAACTGATAATTTTTCAGAATTTTATAATACAAACCTAACCTAACCTAATGGGTTTTATATAAAAAACGATGTTTACAAAATCATGAGAATAGGTATTACGTGTCTCAGGAAAATATTAGATTCGGGCAAATTAATATTTGGCGAAACTTTACAGATGGGAAACAATGTTTCGGAGTTGAGATAGGATACCAGTTTTTACACACAGAAGAAAAAAAATCTAAAGGAAAGTCACAAAAAATTACAAATATCGGGAAAACAGTTGAAAGCCGTTTTAGCTTCGCCACAATTTTTTCTTATGTCCGGATGTTTGGATGGCCGGATTTTTGGCTGTTCTCACCTATAGGTCACATTCCTCAAGCGATTCTCAAGTTTTGTGAGTAGGTTCGGTAAGAAGGTATATAAACAGTCATGTTTGTTGATTTAGTTTTTCTAAAATCTTCAAAATGGTGTAGGTATGGCGGTTGAAAACGTAAAAATAAGAATTCCCACCATTTCATTCCCAAGGTCTACAGCTCACAGATGCAGATGTAGGTATTTTGGGAAATGAACTGATCGTTTCACAACATCATCATCTTCATCATTTCAGCCATAGGACGTCCACTGCTGGACACAGGCCTCCTCAATAGACTTCCACATGGGCCGGATAGCAGCGACCCGCCTCCAGCGAGTCCCCGCAACTCTAACTAGGTCGTCCGACCATCTTGCGGGTTGCCGTCATACACTGCGCTTGCCGGTACGTGGTCTCCACTCGAGAACCTTTCTGCCCCAACGGCTATCGGTTCTTCGAGCTACGTGCCCCGCCCATTGCCACTTCAGCTAGCATCCCGGTTTGCTAAGACGATGACCTTGGTTCGTCTACGAATATCCTCATTTTTCTCCACAATATCAACGTTCACGAATGCCTCGCGGGCTCGTCGAAAAGATAAGCCATGACGTATTCACCTTAATAGGAAACAATTCTCACAAGGGTAACAAATTGAGAAAAAAGGGAGTTCACTGTTTGCACAGAAAAAACACAAATAGGGAAATCGAATACCATTTCCCATCTGATTTGGGATGCGCAATAAACAGCAGAGGGGCGTGCGTGCGTATGTGTGTGTATGTATGTGTGGGGTAATACACGCCCTTTCGTTGTGATGGTGACATTGAAGTAGTGTCTCGGTTTCGTATTTTAAAGTCAGAGTTTATTTGTGTTTTAGGTGTGTACAGCTGATTTGGGAGCTCTCCCCATTAACCACTATGCATGAGTAGACGTTAAACAAACGTTATCTCTGTTGCAGTGGTGAGGCGTACCTAGCACTTGTATCCCACCGGCTTACCTATTTTACGTTTGGCAACCTTTATGTTTTTATCTTGAAGAAGTAATAAAGCAATTTGTCTGCTTTGGATTTCCCTGGGTTATGTTTTTTATTAAACATATTGTGGTGTATAGACACCTTTATGAAATAAAGTGTTGCCACCACCTGCCCGCTGCCGCCATTACTAAGACAGACGTCAACGGGAGCGGGCAGATCGTGTCGACCCGTTTACGTGTTTCATTGAATCTATTCCCGCCCTGAAACCCTGGACGTCACAATGGCGACGAGGATTAAAACGAAACAAGGAAGTGTACAAATAACCGATAATAATAATCAGTGGAATCCTTTTAATTAATTTCTGTAAAAGGAAAAGAAAAGGAAAAAGTGGGTATAGTGGTTTAGAATATTAAAGTACCTACAACAAAAGTCGCATAACATTCTGACCAGTACTTTGTGCACTTATGTCAAAAAATAAGCAGAGGAATTAGCCGTAGTAAGAGTATCTACTTATTGGAAATGGATGTTGATATCAGCAACAAAGGTGTCAAAACATAAGTGATAACTATTATTTATCAAGCTAGACAATCTAGCCCCGGTATAATCGGTTTTATTTACCTATAAATTGTGACACGGTCAAAACATGTAATTGTAAGAACAACAGATTTTAATATATTTGACGGTCACTTGGCCTACTAACACAGGTGAGACAATGTAACTTAACCGACTATATCGGGTATATCGTCTATGTTTTTCATTAATACATTTTCGTTATCAAATATAGCCATCTAAATAATAACAATAATAATTTATTGCGACCAAGTACTTAAAGCTAGGTACAAGGCCCTGTCAGGGCGTAGCAAACATTTATTTAATATTTTTGGATTGGCTTAGTTACTAGAAAAATCTTACAAACTAGGTCATAATTACTCGGTATACTTATGTGATTAACTGCACAATTAAATTTCTTAAATCCGCACATTCAATGTAGTGGGTGTACAGCGTAATTGTCGTTACTCATATCACGCTGTCATTTAACACTCACTTGTCAATTTATTCACTGTACATTACTGGCAATTAAAATTTTGTTAGAAAGTTAATAAAGCCTGGATTTAAGTTAATTAATTAAATTAAGGTCATGGATACGTTAAAGATCTATGTTACTTTACTCTGCTTTAAGAAGAGCCTACTTGGCGGTAACACATTGTATATGCTATATGGTAATTGGCGTCGTAATCACTTTATAACACAGAAGATGTATGTACTTACCTAGTCGTACAGCTCGTACAACCGTACCGAAGACGTAATCAATATTTATGTATGAGTATAATACATATACCTGAAATGCCGGTAGACTCGGGCATGTAAAGGTGCCCTTTGCCTACTTGCAGAATAAAGTGCATTATTTCATTATTACCTAAGTGTGACTAAAGTGTATGCAATAACTACTAAGTATTGCGGATATAACATAACAAACACAAAAGAGCGTAAGCTCACCGAGTTTCTCACTTCTTGTGTTTGGAAATAATAATATGCAATTATTTGTATTTTGTGTTATGTAGCAATCAAGAAAACTCTTCGGGTTTCTTTGTAAATGAATAATCCGGGTAACAAAAAATGCAAATCAAGGTCTAATCCTGGTACTGTTCGTTTTGCCCCCATACAAGTACTCGTACGTTTCCTTTGGCCAAGCCAACCGAAGTATCGACCGATGTTTGGTAGTAAAGTAACAAATTGAATGAACAAAATTAACGTAACTAATTGCCAATATATTTATGAAGTAGTGAAATCGAGAGTAATGTGCATTAATCGGTTCCTCGTACTAACATACCGTTTTGACATTTCATTAAGAATAGCTGATTTGAGCTGTCATCAAATAACGTATTGGCACCTAAATAGAATTATATTTTAACTAGCCCGTCAACTGTTTACTCCTTGAGTACAGGGTGTCTGTCACTTTCATTTCAATGCCGTGCGAGCTAGACGGGTGGTGTTGAGTCGCGCCACGGGTGGGGTCGCGGCAAAATATTGTGCTAGCCATGTAGATGCTGCAAAGCATCGGAAATTCAAATATTTGTAATGCAATTAGTTTAAATAAACTACCCTAACATTTGGATACCTAGTAGCAAATAAAGGAACTGGGAAAGTGGGAACGTAATTAAAATATAGGGATATGGGAGGCAAAACCAACAGGATTTGAGGAAAACAAAACCCTATTAGGGTATCAAAATAGAATCGGTTCAGCTGTATCAGCGGTGAACAACTACAAAACAAGCTGTCATTGGTTGGCAATGACAGGCGGAAAGATCTCGTATCAGCCCTTAGAGTAGCCCGTAAAGGTACGGAAATTAACTACCAAACAAGCTGTCGTGCGTTGGCAATGACAGGCCGAGAAAATAGTCTTCTAAATTTTAAATTGTATGACTGATAAATGGCCGTAAAGGGGGTGCGAGTAATAAAATATGCCCTCAAACTATGACAAGCGCATTAGACCCTATTTACTGGAGGTCTCATTCGAGAGGCTGGACTGTCAAGTGAGTGTTGCGCAGATGACATCTCTTCACCCTTTACTGCACATGAAGCCATTTATGGCCGTTATAATTGTATGACTTTAAGTGACACCGTGTCAAATTCGAAAGTCGAATGATACTACAGTAATTCATGTCGTAGAGGGATTATCGCGAAATTGATTGGATATGTAACAAATAAAACATGGTATTGATTTATCTGCATTGGAACTAAATCGACAATAAGTGTTATATATATTATACTCTATTAAATAAATCGTTGTCTAGAAGTTGAAACGATTTGACTGATTTAAGTTCACTATAGAATAAAGTATATAACAAAAGAATATATATACTAGAAATAACGACTTATTTGTCATTTAAAGTATTCGTGCATTATAAATAAACGATTACGAGTAAAACATGAGTATTATGGTAATGACATTTTAAAACGAATTGTCCAGTTTGTGGCGTTTAAAGCAAATCTTCGCTTAGAAATTGAGTCGATTTGACCTGATTGTCATAGTTCTCTGGAATAGGTAAATTATACTAGTAATTGTGAATAATTCGACATTTATTACGCATTGTGAATTAACTAGTATGAGTATAGGTAATTCTATTCTATGAGCAATTGATAAAAGCATTTTGCCAGTTGATAGAATAGATTGAATATTCTTTATCGCACACATAAACAAGGATAACAAGTAAAATTAGAATTACAATGGAGGTAAACAACATGCAGTCTAATAGCTAAAGAGCGATATCTTTCAGACAACCTTTAAGTTGAGTGTTGTTCTTTTCTTTTAGGCATTTAATGCTATAACTGAATATTAAATATAATGACAACCCTCTTAATTTCTCATATTCTGAAAGTTGGTCAATTGTTTATCTTAATTGCGGGTTGAAAGTGAATTTCCATTTTGGTTTGATTTTGCAGGGTTAGAAGCAATGTAAAAACAAAAGTAACATTTAACCTTGCATAGAGAACCAAATGCGCTACAGGGCAACTTGTACAGCCACGGAAAACGCACGGTATTGTCTGGACTGGATGATATAAAGTATTACGCGTTAAAACGAGAAAATAGTAGACTTCAGTAAACGTTTCCTGTGTAATAAAATAATACTGATATGTTCCTAAATTATAAGAAAATAGTTTAATAAATACTAAAAGAAAATATATTTATAATACATAAGTATGACGTAAATTCCATGTTAAATTTAAATCATCAACCTGGTGGCTGAAATTCCAAATTACGATAATTTATAGTTTAATCGAACATATTGCATATTGAGAAGATCATTATTCCGTAAAAGATTAAGTGAGAACTAAAAAGGAATATTGGTTTTCCTTTAAAAAAAAAAAGCGCAATATGAATGATTTTTCGGATGTCACGAGAACACATTGCGTGAGATACAAACGCTGAGTGTGCATTAGAGCAATGTTCCGATTAAACAGAGGTCGTGTGTTCGAGTCACACTTGGACTTCACATGCGCGAAATTGTATGTATCCTTTGTATGTTAAAAAAAAGGGTTTTTAACTACACCAATTTCAAACAGGTTTTACAAACTAAAATCTACTCGCATTATAAATGGCATGCATTTCTATGGGATTGTATCTATATTAATATAACGTCGTATTAGTATATGCATATATGCCATGCATTTGTTCTAGATACTCGTAGTGTTCGCTGGGTAGTGTAGTAGACACGTCAATACTACGTTAAACAATACCTAGGTGTAGGTACTGATAATCACATCTATTTCTTAATGGACCGAGTAGTACCTAAGTCGAAATTGACTGGTACTAACAACAAGTAAATAAAAGATCTACTCTAATGGGCTAAGTAGTAAGTCTCTGAAGACTGGTACTAACAACGAGAAAAGTAGTAAGTCTGTGAAGACTGGTACTAACAAGTAGTAAGTCTGTGAAGACTGGTACTAACAATTAGAAAGTCTGTGAAGACTGGTACTAACAATTAGTAAGTCTGTGAAGACGTACTAACAACGACAAAAGTAGTAAGTCTGGAAAGACTGGTACTAACAACGACAAAAGTAGTAAGTCTGGAAAGACTGGTACTAACGTCGAGCAAAACAATAGACTATTCTATTGAAATTTTGTAGTAAGTCTGTGATGACAGGCACTAAAAAAAACCAGAAGTAAACTGCGTAGCATATATATATATATACACATATATGTTTCAGTAGTACTTGGAATGTGCACATTCAGATGATACTTAAAAAATAATTATATTAAAATACAGTTACAAACAAGGAATTGGTACTCAACTGATATACAATAAAAAGTTAACGAATATCGCAATAAACTGATTTTTTACGTTAATTGGCACCACTAACAGTAAGACGTCGCGCCGAATGTGAGTAGTACCTCTATTTATGATAAACGCGTCTTCATAATCATTAATCATACATGCATTAAAACGGTGTTGTCCCTGAATCAATTGGTAAAGTGAAATAAACTTCGGGTTAGACGAGGGTTTTCCAAATTGAAGACTTTGTTTTACATTAAGATATGCAGCGTTTATAATATGCATGAGCCCTCATAAGAGACGTAGGCAGTGTATATACCTACCTATCTATTCTCCTTGAGGTATACTCATTTGTAACTTTCAATGTAAATTTCAATAATGCAGCAGGAATTCGTGATTTCTTGTAAAGTTACTACGGTATTTGAAATTATGGTCGATATACCAATCAATAAAATTTATAAAGAAAAAAAAACACATTTTTCATTTCAGACGCTGACTAATCAACGCCGGTTTAGTATTCTGAAATAATTACATTTCATGAGAATATTTTTAAATTCATACCAAAAATTGGAAAATGTATATTTCATTGAAAAGGCAAACTGTGAGTTTTCTTGCGGCGCTTCTTTCTCACGGAGGCCTTAGTTGGAAGCGCTGGTAGATTCCTAAATTTTAGAAAATAATTGCTCTACAGTAGATTAATTCACGATTAAATAAATATAACTTAATGTTATGGTTGCTAAGGGAATTAAAATAATAATAACTGTGACACAATACCAAATACAAAATATTTAATAATCGCATTAATCCATTGCGTCCTCCGATTAATAACAAGTAATTGACAATATTTTCTTAGTGCATCATGATTATGAAAAAAAAAACAAATGAAAAGAGAAGAAAACGGAAACGTGAGAGTTGTTTAGTGATGTAAAAGTGAAGACAACTTATTGAACTTGAAACTACTAAAAAAACAAGTATAAGTCCTCACTAAATCTAACTTTTTATATGCATAGATTTATGATTAAAAGCCTTGTCTCAAACGGAGAATAAAGTGAATAGTAACAAAACAAAAACATAATTCTTTATGACACATTTATTACAAACTTACAAAACAGTTGTTGATAAGATTAAACTATTGTTATATTTCAATGTACATTCAAATTCATGATTGAGAATTAAATTAAAAAATATTACATTTTTAACTACAGTCTAGTGACCGGGGTATTGCTATTGTTGCGCATACCCGTTACTTTGAAATATTGTTGGCTGGTTTGCTCGCTGCGCCGATGCGAAATCAATCCATATTAATGGTGGAATTATCATCTTCGCTGTCTCAGCGAAGGTGCTGGATGTACGCGATGCGCCACAATAACCGTGCTCAGCTGAACCCTGAGTCTGAGCAAATGCTTCGCGCCTTGGTGTTTGGCGTGGTTGGCTGGTGTGGGGCGTCTGGATGTAGGCCCCGAATTTAGTTCAATTCACTCGGACGGAGCAGTGAGCGAATCCGCTAAGGGTTGTAATTACTGATAATATAAATCAGTCTAGATTCCGGGAATAAATAAAATGTACATGTAATGCAATCTCGATATGAAATATTAATAACTAGCAATAAGTAAATAAGTAAGCTATCAATAAAACTATTTCAAATTTATCAAAAGAGGATGGTGTGGTGTATAGACACCTTTATGAAATAAAGTGTTGCCACCACCTGCCCGCTGCCGCCATTACTAAGACAGACGTCAACGGGAGTGGGCAGATCGTGTCGACCCGTTTACGTGTTTCATTGAATCTATTCCCGCCCTGAAACCCTGGACGTCACACATATGGTAGGTACTTAAGTTAAAAGTTATGGTATCAAGGTACCTACTTGAACGATTATTGTCGTGTTTTTGTTACCCAAAATGTTTCCGGTGTCACCCGAGTTTTTATTTAAGATACTTCTTATAATATTATTAACACTATCATGAGACATCTTTAATCATTATGTTTAAAGTCCCGTAAAAAAGTATTAGGAAATCCATGAGTTCGAAACATGTCGGGCCATTCCTGACAATTTTTACGTGACTTCAAACCGTTTTTCTAATTATTACACATGTTATAATTAAAACTATGGTTAGTTATGTCATTATATCCTTTATCTATTCTTGTAAAACATAATAATTTTTTGAGATAGTTGTAGGAAAACAACGCAAGCCCGACGTTTTACAAAATTTCAATAGAACGGTACCTACATGTAATATACATATGTATACATCATACATATTTGCTATTATAATGTTTAAATGGCTGCTTGACAAATGCTTTTATTCTGTTGACGAATTTTTGAACCATAATGAATAATTAATTATTTGAATTGTACCTAATCTAATAATTTAATAATAATCTAATAGTATAACTAAATTAATTTAATGTTCTTAGTTATAAGTTAAATATTTCTACGCCATACTGGCAGAATATGCTGAGCTAACCACATCTACTAACCTAAATTGTACCATATTCTTTGAAATAAACGATTGATTGATTGATTGATTGATTGATATACCAGCTCTAAATACAAACACCATTTTAATGGCGAGGAGAAACTGGTTATGAATATTGAAGCTAAGAAATGCAAATTTTGTAGTTACTTACTTTCAGTTTTAGTAGTATTTTTATAACACTAATTTCATGATGACCAGTTATTTGTGTCGGGGGTGTTTTAAATGATTAATTAAGGTTATTTATTCATCGAGCTATTCAAACACGGAATTCAGGTAGATTTAAATAAAACACCGACCGGAATGCGAATTATAGTATTAAAAATTGTATGTCAATATCTACTTGGAGGGTGTCATGCAATAAAATAATAATTACTTAATTAATTTAATTCCACAGAGATGTATAAGGTCTCTAGGCGTCAACTTGGAGGGTAAGTAATATAAGACATAAGAACGTATACTATAATATTCATATTATATACGCTCATATTGTATAAGCTTGTTTTGTATACCGTTCAAGGTGTATAACGAACGTTAGAAATAACATCAAAATATCTATTTTTGTTAAGTATAACGTTATTTAAGTATAATATCATTGTATATAACGAACATAACGTATAACGTTCATAATATCTCAGATTTATAATGTAACTATATTACTCAATACATCTAACACCAAAATGCATAATGCTCGTATGGAATAACCGCCTGAAAACCTGAAAAATTGAAGTTTAAAAAAGCAATCAAAATGTATGACCTAATACACATAATGTTGTTCGTAAAAAAAAAAAAAATGTTTTCCGTATACAGTATTTTTAATTTACATCTACCATTATCAATTGTGTAGGTACATACTTATGTTCGCTGGTTAATTTTAATATAGGTACCTCCATGCAAGCAAGCATTTTGACGCTCCGCTCGCTATGCTCGCTCCGCTATCCATGGTCATAATACAAACCTAACCTAACCTACAGTATTCGGTCTTCAACCTAACCTACAATTTTCAAAATAAGAATCGACAAAGTGAGTTTTAGATAAAATAATATTCAACAAAACAAGAGTTATGAAAATGATGATTTAGGCAAAACGAATTTCGACAAAATAATAATTATGAGAAATGATATTATACATATTGACTTTAGATAAAATGTTCATTATGGTAAAAGTTGTTAGACAAACTGAAATTAGACAAAAAAAAATAGACAAATCAAGGGAATACCGAAAAAACACCCCTATTTTTATGATGCCAATCGAAAGAATGGACAAAAAATAATAATTCTTCTTAAGTAACATAGTGTCTTAAAAGAAAGGAACAAAGTAAAATGTTTGAGTCACATTTCGAGAGAATTATTTATTGCAGACGACGAATAATTAAGCAAGTAATTCTTAGAAACTCTTTAAATGCAGAATTACTAACTTTAAAAAATAACATAAAGTCTTCTTTCAGCCAAATATCCTAACTACGATATTTTAAGGTACTTTCCCTTGATGTCCCATAGTCTTGGGACACCCGGTATACCATAATATAAGTATTTGCCATTGGCCCAGCTCTAAATACAAACACCATTTTAATGGCGCGGCGAAACTCGTTATGAAGTTTGAAGCCCCGCCGTGTGCCGTCGGATTTTTCTCCGTCGCAATTAGCTAGTTTTAACTGTTTTATAATGACACCGTCTTCATTTTCTTTAACACAAAAGGATGCTTTAAAATTCCATTTCCTTGTTAAATCTTGGCCAGCGCTTAGGTATTGATGGAGTCTTGGTCGAATTATGTCTTTTTTTACATTTTCCTATTAATGCGTTTTAAAAATATTTCAAAACCTTGTCTAGGAAATATTACTTTACTATAGCAGATCAAACAAGGACTTACGTTTATTTTTACAGGTGCAATGTACTATCTTTCAAACTGTACTTTGCGACGCAACTGGCTCTGTGTGCCTATGAAGCTTCCTGGGTTCGAGTCCTGGCAATGGTAATTTTTTGTGCGATGACCTAGATTTTTTCCTTGGTCAAGGATGTTTAATACGTATTTGTAAACATATTTATCTATACAAATATCGTATATATATATGTATCGTCTAGTGCCTACCTAAATAAATGAAGAAAAAAAATTCAAGGGACATACACAAATTGACCTAGTCCCAAACTAAGCAAAGCTTGTACTGTGGGTACTAGACGACGCTATTATCCATACTAATATTATAAATGCGAAAGTGTGTATGTCTGTCTGTCTGTCTGTTACCTCTTCACGCTTTAACCGCTGAACCGATTTAGATGAAATTTGGTATATAGATAGTGTCAGTCCCGGGGAAGGACATAGGATACTTTCATCCCGAATAAATTTAGTGTTCCCTTGGGATGAGCGGGTAACACCGCGGGGCACAGCTAGTAATATATAAATGCAGATATAGATAACGTCCGTGACCCAGGAACAAATATTCCAGTTCCTCACACGAATATGCCCCGGCCGGGATTCGAGCCCAGGACCGCCGGCTCAGTAGGCAGATGCACTACAGACTGCGCCAACCTTTAT
The DNA here is from genome assembly GCA_932273695.1 of Apotomis betuletana. Lineage (NCBI taxonomy): Eukaryota > Metazoa > Arthropoda > Insecta > Lepidoptera > Tortricidae > Apotomis > Apotomis betuletana. Next base: position 11,472,823 of record OW026307.1, on the reverse strand, counting down.
ACCTAACCATGCACCAGCCATACTAGAGCTGAATTTGGACCTAAGACAATTTGTGAGAGCTGTTTGGATATTAATTAATTTAAATGTTTTGTGTTCACGTACGAAGATACATTAACAGAACATGTATCAACTAAGCCATTGCATCTCCACAACTCTCGAAAAGTATCACGATTCCTTCCGGGACGTTAAACTCTCCTCCAGATGACCAAGCTAACCTGACCTCTCTAATGCCATACACGTCCCTTTTTAATTAATCTACGGACGGGATCAGAATGTCCTGGCGCTATTAAAGGCAGACACAATGTCTAAGTTGTGCAGGTACTTGGCATTGTCTTGGAATGGTGTCTCGTACGCCTGTTTTGTTACTTGGCATCATAATGTTGCTTGGCTGGATTTCAGTGACTATAAATCATGATTAAAGGAGGTAATCAGTTAAGAGGGCGTCTTAAAAAGATTAATGTGTTGGTTAAGTATCTATTTATTAATGGAATGTTTTTAAGGCTCCTTATTCGTTCAAAAATACTGATTGTTTTAGACATTTTTCTCTATGATCAAACATGTTTCTTAACATAAATTATCAATGGGCTTGTGCACAAATCACGTGAGGTTTTTTCGGCTACTTTTTGACCCCCCCTCCTCCCTGGTGATATTTGGTGAGGTTGTTTGTTAACCCCCCCTCCCCCTCACCACCTCACGTGTATTTTTTTTCTACCAAAATTTCGTAAAATAGACTCGCTATTTTGAGGTATTTAACAAGTCAAGACTTATTTTTAACAAAACCGAGAAAAAAATATCGACTTTTTCTTAGTTCGTTCACTGTAGAAAAATTCACGTGAGGTCTCCTTATACCCCCCCCCCCCCCCCCCCTCCCCCAACGTGATATTTCGTGATTTTTTCGTGACCCCCCCTCCCCCCTATGGAACCTCACGTGATTTGTGCACAAGCCCAATGTTACTACTTAGAATTTATATATTATATTATTGAAACCTAGGTACATTTTGAATTTTTCATTGATAATTTTTGTTTCAAAAACTATTCGAAATTGACAAAATTCACGCAGAAAACGGTTTGTTGTTCAACTTATTTTCGACTGTACTGCAATGAAAGTATGAAGTAGCTTTGTTAATCACTAGAACTCAGGGAAATGTATTATTTACTTCAAAAATTTGGTTGAAATCATTAATATATTTGTAATAATACGAAAAAAAAAATTAAAAGGAAAAAGGTCTCTAATAGTGGTCTCTTTTTACCTGATTGCAAAGAACTTATTTTTTCTATGAGCTGCATTAACCTTTTGAATACAAAACAGCGAAGCAATTCAACGGGGCCCTCACGCCACAGCAAGAAATTAGGAAGTGCTCTCAATTCAACAGGGAATTCAAATCACTTGTGGTTGTTTGAACTCGAAAGCTTTTGAACATTGAAATTTGTTCGTCACGTCAGTGGTACAATTTTCAGATGATATGACGACTGGGTTCAACAGGTTAAGGAACAAAGCAAACTTCTCCATTAAATGTAAACAGAGCACACGGCTTAGCTACCTATTTTATGTAGTAAAATGTCTACTTAGGATTATATTTCGGAAAGATGTCACTTAATAATAATAATAATCGTCGACATCACCATCCCACATGACGAGAACCTCGTGAAAGCCGAGAAGGACAAACTCAGCAAGTACCTTGACTTGGCTCACGAGGTGACCGCCATGTGGGATGTTGACTCGACGATCATTGTCCCGATAGTCGTTTCGGCGAACGGTCTTATAGCGAAGAGTCTCGACAAACATCTTAAGAGACTCTCGCTAGATGGCTGGATCAAGGGTCAGATACAGAAGGCGGTACTCCTGGACACGGCGCGCATTGTCAGGAGGTTCCTCTCTCTGCAGCCCTAACCACCGGTAGCCTGGGCCCCGCCCCGCTGCCGGCGGCACCCTAGGTTAGGTTTTTTATAATGTGTTTATATATATTTTGTAATTTCTTTATTGTATTTTACTTTTTATATACATATATTGTAAAAACCTAACCTAAGATACGAAATAAATAAAGGAATAATAATAATAATAAATAAGATTGATAAAAACACTGCTGACACACGTTGTCATATTTTGGTGTCCGTAAATATTTATCGTTTTTTAATGTATACGCAACGTTTTTAGACCATATTTTACACTATTCGAAATGGAAAATTTACTACAAACTATATTACCCTCGAACAAGACGAAGAAATGGTGTAATAGTGAAATAATAAGAAGGTAACCAGAGTGACATTTGTGTCAAATGTAAAACGGAACATGAAACGATATATAAAAGGGAGCTAAACTAGACAGAATATAGCCGGAACCACAGCAAGCGCACGACCAACACCCCTGCCCGCCCCGTCGTCCTCCTCGCCATCGTCGTCGGGCGACGAGTTCGCCACAGCGCCCGACACCAGCGAGTCGAGTGACGACGAACGCGGGCCGCCGCCCCCGCCGCCACGACCACCTGCGCGACGAGGACGGCCACCGCTGCCGGCACGCTTGGGGCCTACGGGGCAACCTGCCCCGACCACGGCTCCCGCTGCCGGTGGTGTAGTGCGTCGCATGAGATGGTCTCGAGCCATGAACGAGAATGTCATGCGCGCCTACTACGGGGCTACAGAGGGGGGAATCAACCTGTCCGCGTACCGGGACAGGATGCTGCCTCTGTTTCTTGCATTTGATCCGACCATCGCCGTATCTGCGCAGCGGCTATCCGATCAAGTGCGTTTCATCCAGCGGCGCAAGCTGCTGGACGACGCGACACTTGATCGATTGCGCCTGGAAGTACTGGCCGCTCGCGCGGCTTCCACGCCGGCTCGGGATACGTCTGCTACGTCACCGGTTCCGGCGCCAGCGCCCAACCTGGTGCCGGGGGTGCCGCTGACGGATCCCGAAGCCGATGGGGAAGACGGTGCGAGCAGCGTAAGTACCCAGGCCAATGAGCAGCTGAGGAGGGCTTTGGAGGAGGCGATTGAGCGATATCGATCCACACCTGAGTCTAGGCCGCGATTACCAAGCTTGCCAATGCACAAACGTAACCTAGCGCTGATGGGAGCCCTGGACGCTTTGCTAGACCCGTACCTTCGGGCTAGCGAAGATTTAGCTGATACCCACTCGATCATGTACTGTGGCGCCATCGCGGCGTGCCGCGTTGCTCGTGTCAGATTCCCGGACACTGACCGAGCACCGCGGACCGCCGGGGGTGTTCCTGCCTGGCAAGTACGGATCGAGCGGCGTATCAGCTCGTTTAGGACTTTCATTGCCAAGCTAATCTGTTTTAGGGGGGGCAACAACCGCCCCCGTGTGATGCGGTACGTGACACAAGCCTTCGCGGGGACTGGCACCAGGCCCTGCGATTACATGGCATGTGTCACGGAGCGCATCGACTACCTAAAGCAGAAAGTTTATGCATGGGCAAGCCGTATTCGTCGCTACAGAGAGCGTGTGGATCGATTCCAGCAGAATCGTCTCTTTCAAAGTGACCAAAGGAAGGTATACCGAAATTGGGAGGGAACCAACCAATGTGTGAGCGACGGGCAACTGCCGGATCCTACTGCCATGATTAACTTCTGGCGTAGTATCTGGTCGGTGCCAGTTGAGCACACAGAGGGCGAATGGATGAATGTTGTCAGACGTGAGTGTGAGCCGATCGAAGCCATGGGGGCTGTGACTATAAGCCCCGATGATGTAAGGTGTGCGGCCCGTACGACCCAGAACTGGAAAAGTCCTGGGCCAGACGGGTTGCAGAACTTTTGGATCAAGTGGTTTCGATCCTCACACGAACGTCTGGCAACACAATTTCAAGACGCCCTCGAGCTTGGTTCCCTGCCATCTTTCATGACTACTGGTGTTACCTTCCTGCTCCATAAGTCCGGTAGTACCACGGAAGCGAAAAACTATAGACCCATCACGTGCTTGCCCACTTTATACAAGCTCCTTACGTCCATTCTGAGAACAAAAATTAACTCGCACATTGTTGCGAACAACGTTTTGGCCTTTTCTCAGAATGGGTGTAGGGTTGGGTCCCGTGGTACTAAAGAGCTCCTCCTCATTGACACGACCATTTGCCAACAAGTCCGGCGGAACAAGGGGTCCTTCTCAACCGCTTGGATTGACTATAAGAAGGCCTATGATTCGGTGCCTCATTCATGGCTGGAGAGGATCTTAGAGCTGTATAAAGTCGATACAGCTCTAAGATCGCTCTTAGGCGCGTGTATGAGGCAGTGGACCACAGTCCTTCGTCAACCAGGAGGCGGGGATGGCCCCCCTGGCCCGCGGGACTTGATAAGGATTGAGAGAGGTATTTTCCAGGGTGACAGTTTGAGTCCTCTGTGGTTCTGCCTAGCCCTGAATCCGCTCAGCACTCTGCTGAAGGATTCAGGACTAGGTTGCCGGCTTCGAAGAGGAGGTGAGGTCATTTCTCATCTGCTCTACATGGATGATCTTAAGCTGTATGCACCAAAACGCCAGGATCTGGTGGAACTACTGGAAGTAACTGAAACCTTCAGTAGTGCCATCAAAATGGAATTTGGCGTAGACAAGTGTGCGGTCATGCATGTACAGCGGGGGAAAGTCGTAAATTCCGCGAACTTACAGCTTTCTGAGACAATGACCCTCAGGTCTATCTCCGAAGTTGAAACCTACAAGTACCTTGGTTTGTCACAGTCATTGGGTATTGCGGACGGAGACATTAGGCAGGCGTTGAAGGAGCGTTTCTTTTGTCGTTTGATAAAAGTACTTAACAGTCTTTTGTCCGGTGGCAATAAGGCGCGCGCCTTCAACGCTTGGGTGATGCCTCTGCTCACTTACTCCTTTGGCATACTAAGGTGGACTCAGACTGAGCTGGACGCCCTGGATACGAGGGTCCGTCAGCTGCTCACTACACATCGCATGAGGCACCCACGCTCGTCAGTTATGAGAATGTACATCCCGCGTAAGTGTGGGGGCCGTGGCTTTTTAAACGCCAAGGACCTCCATAACCGCGAGGTGTGCAGTCTTAGGGAGTATTTCCTAAACAACGAGTGTGGGATTCATCGCGATGTAGTAGCAGTTGACAAAGGCCTCACCTCTCTCTCCTTAGCAAACGAGAACTGGCGCAGACCAAAGGTGCTTAGCACCGATGACCGCAGGGCTGTATGGAAGAGCAAGGAGCTACACGGGCGGTTTTACAAGGCCCTTACGGGGCCCGATGTAGATCTGCTCGCGTCGGTGAACTGGCTACGCTTCGGGGATCTCTTCGGGGAAACCGAAGGTTTTGTTTGTGCAATTGCGGACGAAGTAATGATGACGAACAATTACCGGAGATATATCCTGAAGGACGGTACGGTCGACATTTGTCGGGCATGCCGCCGTCCCGGTGAGTCACTCAGGCATATAATCTCCGGTTGTTCCCATCTTGCTAACGGTGAGTACTTGCACAGACATAACCAAGTAGCCAGGATCATTCACCAGCAACTTGCTCTTCGATACGGTCTTGTGGGGTCTGAGGTGCCGTACTATAAGTACGCACCGATGCCAGTTCTCGAGAATGGTCGTGCCACGCTCTATTGGGATCGATCTATCATCACGGACAGGACTATTGTAGCCAATAAGCCTGACATCGTTTTGGTAGATCGATCCAAGCGCCAGGCAGTGCTCGTCGACGTCACCATCCCCCATGACGAGAACCTCGTGAAGGCCGAGAAGGACAAACTCAGCAAGTACCTTGACTTGGCTCACGAGGTGACCGCCATGTGGGATGTTGACTCGACGATCATTGTCCCGATAGTCGTTTCGGCGAACGGTCTTATAGCGAAGAGTCTCGACAAACATCTTAAGAGACTCTCGCTAGATGGCTGGATCAAGGGTCAGATACAGAAGGCGGTACTCCTGGACACGGCGCGCATTGTCAGGAGGTTCCTCTCTCTGCAGCCCTAACCACCGGTAGCCTGGGCCCCGCCCCGCTGCCGGCGGCACCCTAGGTTAGGTTTTTTATAATGTGTTTATATATATTTTGTAATTTCTTTATTGTATTTTACTTTTTATATACATATATTGTAAAAACCTAACCTAAGATACGAAATAAATAAAGGAATAATAATAATAATAAATAAGATTGATAAAAACACTGCTGACACACGTTGTCATATTTTGGTGTCCGTAAATATTTATCGTTTTTTAATGTATACGCAACGTTTTTAGACCATATTTTACACTATTCGAAATGGAAAATTTACTACAAACTATATTACCCTCGAACAAGACGAAGAAATGGTGTAATAGTGAAATAATAAGAAGGTAACCAGAGTGACATTTGTGTCAAATGTAAAACGGAACATGAAACGATATATAAAAGGGAGCTAAACTAGACAGAATATAGCCGGAACCACAGCAAGCGCACGACCAACACCCCTGCCCGCCCCGTCGTCCTCCTCGCCATCGTCGTCGGGCGACGAGTTCGCCACAGCGCCCGACACCAGCGAGTCGAGTGACGACGAACGCGGGCCGCCGCCCCCGCTGCCACGACCACCTGCGCGACGAGGACGGCCACCGCTGCCGGCACGCTTGGGGCCTACGGGGCAACCTGCCCCGACCACGGCTCCCGCTGCCGGTGGTGTAGTGCGTCGCATGAGATGGTCTCGAGCCATGAACGAGAATGTCATGCGCGCCTACTACGGGGCTACAGAGGGGGGAATCAACCTGTCCGCGTACCGGGACAGGATGCTGCCTCTGTTTCTTGCATTTGATCCGACCATCGCCGTATCTGCGCAGCGGCTATCCGATCAAGTGCGTTTCATCCAGCGGCGCAAGCTGCTGGACGACGCGACACTTGATCGATTGCGCCTGGAAGTACTGGCCGCTCGCGCGGCTTCCACGCCGGCTCGGGATACGTCTGCTACGTCACCGGTTCCGGCGCCAGCGCCCAACCTGGTGCCGGGGGTGCCGCTGACGGATCCCGAAGCCGATGGGGAAGACGGTGCGAGCAGCGTAAGTACCCAGGCCAATGAGCAGCTGAGGAGGGCTTTGGAGGAGGCGATTGAGCGATATCGATCCACACCTGAGTCTAGGCCGCGATTACCAAGCTTGCCAATGCACAAACGTAACCTAGCGCTGATGGGAGCCCTGGACGCTTTGCTAGACCCGTACCTTCGGGCTAGCGAAGATTTAGCTGATACCCACTCGATCATGTACTGTGGCGCCATCGCGGCGTGCCGCGTTGCTCGTGTCAGATTCCCGGACACTGACCGAGCACCGCGGACCGCCGGGGGTGTTCCTGCCTGGCAAGTACGGATCGAGCGGCGTATCAGCTCGTTTAGGACTTTCATTGCCAAGCTAATCTGTTTTAGGGGGGGCAACAACCGCCCCCGTGTGATGCGGTACGTGACACAAGCCTTCGCGGGGACTGGCACCAGGCCCTGCGATTACATGGCATGTGTCACGGAGCGCATCGACTACCTAAAGCAGAAAGTTTATGCATGGGCAAGCCGTATTCGTCGCTACAGAGAGCGTGTGGATCGATTCCAGCAGAATCGTCTCTTTCAAAGTGACCAAAGGAAGGTATACCGAAATTGGGAGGGAACCAACCAATGTGTGAGCGACGGGCAACTGCCGGATCCTACTGCCATGATTAACTTCTGGCGTAGTATCTGGTCGGTGCCAGTTGAGCACACAGAGGGCGAATGGATGAATGTTGTCAGACGTGAGTGTGAGCCGATCGAAGCCATGGGGGCTGTGACTATAAGCCCCGATGATGTAAGGTGTGCGGCCCGTACGACCCAGAACTGGAAAAGTCCTGGGCCAGACGGGTTGCAGAACTTTTGGATCAAGTGGTTTCGATCCTCACACGAACGTCTGGCAACACAATTTCAAGACGCCCTCGAGCTTGGTTCCCTGCCATCTTTCATGACTACTGGTGTTACCTTCCTGCTCCATAAGTCCGGTAGTACCACGGAAGCGAAAAACTATAGACCCATCACGTGCTTGCCCACTTTATACAAGCTCCTTACGTCCATTCTGAGAACAAAAATTAACTCGCACATTGTTGCGAACAACGTTTTGGCCTTTTCTCAGAATGGGTGTAGGGTTGGGTCCCGTGGTACTAAAGAGCTCCTCCTCATTGACACGACCATTTGCCAACAAGTCCGGCGGAACAAGGGGTCCTTCTCAACCGCTTGGATTGACTATAAGAAGGCCTATGATTCGGTGCCTCATTCATGGCTGGAGAGGATCTTAGAGCTGTATAAAGTCGATACAGCTCTAAGATCGCTCTTAGGCGCGTGTATGAGGCAGTGGACCACAGTCCTTCGTCAACCAGGAGGCGGGGATGGCCCCCCTGGCCCGCGGGACTTGATAAGGATTGAGAGAGGTATTTTCCAGGGTGACAGTTTGAGTCCTCTGTGGTTCTGCCTAGCCCTGAATCCGCTCAGCACTCTGCTGAAGGATTCAGGACTAGGTTGCCGGCTTCGAAGAGGAGGTGAGGTCATTTCTCATCTGCTCTACATGGATGATCTTAAGCTGTATGCACCAAAACGCCAGGATCTGGTGGAACTACTGGAAGTAACTGAAACCTTCAGTAGTGCCATCAAAATGGAATTTGGCGTAGACAAGTGTGCGGTCATGCATGTACAGCGGGGGAAAGTCGTAAATTCCGCGAACTTACAGCTTTCTGAGACAATGACCCTCAGGTCTATCTCCGAAGTTGAAACCTACAAGTACCTTGGTTTGTCACAGTCATTGGGTATTGCGGACGGAGACATTAGGCAGGCGTTGAAGGAGCGTTTCTTTTGTCGTTTGATAAAAGTACTTAACAGTCTTTTGTCCGGTGGCAATAAGGCGCGCGCCTTCAACGCTTGGGTGATGCCTCTGCTCACTTACTCCTTTGGCATACTAAGGTGGACTCAGACTGAGCTGGACGCCCTGGATACGAGGGTCCGTCAGCTGCTCACTACACATCGCATGAGGCACCCACGCTCGTCAGTTATGAGAATGTACATCCCGCGTAAGTGTGGGGGCCGTGGCTTTTTAAACGCCAAGGACCTCCATAACCGCGAGGTGTGCAGTCTTAGGGAGTATTTCCTAAACAACGAGTGTGGGATTCATCGCGATGTAGTAGCAGTTGACAAAGGCCTCACCTCTCTCTCCTTAGCAAACGAGAACTGGCGCAGACCAAAGGTGCTTAGCACCGATGACCGCAGGGCTGTATGGAAGAGCAAGGAGCTACACGGGCGGTTCTACAAGGCCCTTACGGGGCCCGATATAGATCTGCTCGCGTCGGTGAACTGGCTACGCTTTGGGGATCTCTTCGGGGAAACCGAAGGTTTTGTCTGTGCAATTGCGGACGAAGTAATGATGACGAACAATTACCGGAGATATATCCTGAAGGACGGTACGGTCGACATTTGTCGGGCATGACGCCATCCCGGTGAGTCACTCAGGCATATAATCTCCGGTTGTTCTCATCTTGCTAACGGCGAGTACTTGCACAGACATAACCAAGTAGCCAGGATCATTCACCAGCAACTTGCTCTTCAATACGGTCTTGTGGGGTCTGAGGTGCCGTACTATAAGTACGCACCGATGCCAGTTCTTGAGAATGGTCGTGCCACGCTCTATTGGGATCGATCTATCATCACGGACAGGACTATTGTAGCCAATAAGCCTGATATCGTTTTGGTAGATCGATCCAAGCGCCAGGCAGTGCTCGTCGACATCACCATCCCCCATGACGAGAACCTCGTGAAGGCCGAGAAGGACAAACTCAGCAAGTACCTTGACTTGGCTCACGAGATGACCGCCATGTGGGATGTTGACTCGACGATCATTGTCCCGATAGTCGTTTCGGCAAACGGTCTTATAGCGAAGAGTCTCGACAAACATCTTAAGAGACTCTCGCTAGATGGCTGGATCAAGGGCCAGATACAGAAGGCGGTACTCCTGGACACGGCGCGCATCGTCAGGAGGTTCCTCTCTCTGCAGCCCTAACCACCGGTAGCCTGGGCCCCGCCCCGCTGCCGGCGGCACCCTAGGTTAGGTTTTTTTTTATAATGTATTTATATTTTGTAATTACTTTGTTGTATTTTACTTTTTATATAAATTTATTGTAAAAAAACTTAACCTAAGAGATTAAATGAATATACATAATAATAATAATATCTTTATTTCGGATCATTTTGTATCCATAGTAGTGTTAGTATTTATAAAACTAAACTTAAAATCGAAGGTTAATTAAATTATAAACAACACAATCTTATTAATCTTATTATAGGTACATATATAAATTAACTGAAATTCACCCCTATCTCTGCATGTAGTTTTTTCCAGTGCCGAGGTAAGGGTGCATTCAGTTTAGCAGCTATTATTTTCAGAATACCGTTAGAGCTGCCACTTAGCCTCCGCATTAGCGACGCCGTCCTGTTTCGTATGATCGCGTAGAAATCGTCCGTACGCGCTGTGGCGAACATTTCGGAGGCACTGCAATATCGTGGCAGCTTGGACAGTATTCTGAAAATATTATTGTACTGTATACGTAGGGCATTGTACGATCGTTGCGTGTAATTGGTCCACAGGCTGCAGGTGTAGAAGGATTGGCAGAAAGACTTAAACAATGTTATCTTTACCTCCTTACTACACCTGGCAAACCTGCGGCTCAGCATATTTCCTCTCACCGCCAATGCCCTACGTTCCCTCTCTATGTCGAGGTCATCCGATAGATCCTCGGTGACCCAATGACCAAGGTATTTGAAGGATTTCGTAACCTTAAGTGTTTCACCACATAAGGTCACGGGAGGAACTGTCTTATAGTATTTTCTACCAGCTTTAAAGACAAGAACCTCACTCTTTTTCCCGTTGTACCTCAACCCGTGTGCCACCGAGTATCTCTCACACACGTTCAGTAACTCTTGCAGCGCCCCGATGGACGGGCTCAGCAAGACCATATCATCTGCATAACTAATATTGTTTATGGATCTACAAAAGACAAAAGACAAAAGTCTTGCCGAGCTCGTCCATCAGTCGATTAACATAGAGGTTAAACAATCTAGGTGACGTCAGCCCCCCCCCTGGCGGACACCACACTCCAACTTTTATTCACCCGAGTGCACACCCGCCCATTTGACGGAGTTGATTTGGTTGCCAAACTTAGAAAGTTGAATTAGCCCCAGGCTCCTGCATAAACTATATTTGTGACTAGAAGGATCTCGCAACTTAGTCCGCATAACCTTCCTTTGTTTCTTTGCTGTGATCGGATAAAAAGTATCCTATATCCATCTTTAGATGTCCATCTATCCCTATGTCAAAATGTGTCATGTGTTTAAATCCGTCTCGCCGTTTTGTCGTGATGAGAAAACAAGAAAAAACACCCTGTATATCCGGCGCCGCGCGTCCATATAAGCCCTCCATCGCGCTGTTAATCTGTTAAAATGTTTCCTGAAATAAGTCCCTTGATTTTGTAACGAAATGTAGGTATAATAGTTTGTTAACAACAAGATGTAATAGCATAGTCTTCTATTTCAATAACAGACAATAAATACATTTCACTAAAACAAGAGGCAAATGAATTATTATCGTGTTTTTTAACAACGCCTGTCCTGAAAAGTTAATTCCGCTAAGATGTAAGTAATTATGAGACGGAAATAACAGCAAGAGACAGATTTTCCGAGAATATTTCCAATCTGGGGCTTTTTATGCCGCGCCTCGTTCAGGAGCTTTGAATATTAACTAAATAAACGTTAATTAATGTTAGAACAGAAAGGATCTTGAGTACCGCGTACTGGAGGTCGCGTCGTAGGAAGGCCATATTTGACGACGCGGTTGGCGCAGTGGTCAGCTGCTTACCGTGCCGACAGCCCTGGGTGCGCCAACGGTGCCGGGTTCCGACGGCAATGGCATAATCTATCTATCGGACACATGCGTCCATTGCCTCCCCCATGACTCGCCACAAAGTGCCATCCAGTGCAGACTGCATCTATTAATTCCCCGCGACCCTCGCGAGGTCATCCGTCCATCTAGTCGGAGGGCGACCCACGCTGCGCTTTCCTAAATGTGGTCGCTACTCTAGGAGTTTGCCCCCAACGGCCCGTCCATTCTCCGGGCTACATGGTCTGCCCATTACCACTTCAACCGTAGGTACAATCCTGTGAGCTATGTCATGTCGGTTACCTTGTGCTTACCAATGGCGGCAATGGTATAATAAAAATTTCTTATAAATGCTATAATATAATGCTATAATATTAATATTAATATTAATATTAATAACCGAATTCTTGACCTGATTTTTTGCAACAGGGAGTGTAAGGTTGTTCCGTGTCCTCAGCCGCTCACGCCGGAGGACGGTCACCACCCGGCTCTTGAAATAAACTTATTCTTAACATATGATCAACCATTAGCCCCTAATACTAATACTATAAAAAAAATGTTTCATTTGTCCGACTTTCAGTCTATCAAATCTGCGTTGGCGGAGATCGATTGGTGTGAGGAATTTGCCAAACTTTGTGGACTAGAGGCGCAAGTTGAATACTTTTACAATGTAGTTAATAAGCTAATTGCGCTTCACGTACCATCTAAAAAACTCTGTTCGCCTAACTGTTATCCTCCTTGGTTTTCCCGGTCCTTAATTAAACTTATTAATGAGAAACGAAAAATTCATAAAAAATGGAAACAGTATGGTCAGAAGTCAGATTATAATACCTTCTCGTCCCTCAGAAAGCAAGTTAGACAAATGGAGAAAACATGTTACGAATCATACATCCTTTCAGTTGAAAGCAAAATTAAAATGAATTCAAAGTATTTTTGGACTTACGTCAAGTCTAAACGATCCTCGCCGGACTATCCACATAAATTTACCTATGAAAATCGAATAATAACTGATAGTGAAGAGATTTGTAATCTATTCAATAAATATTTTAACTCCGTTTTTGTGGCCAATAGTAAATCTTATACTAATCCTGATAATTTAAATCATAATTCGCCTTTAAGTATCAATTCAATAAAAATTAATTGTGATATTGTATATAATCAGCTAAAATCGATTAATATTAACAAAGGTGCAGGGCCGGATGGCATTCATCCCCTTTTAATTAGTAAATGTGCCAAGGAACTTACCATCCCAATTACATATATTTTTACTCAGTCACTGTCTTCGGGTATTTTCCCTGAGCGTTGGAAGCAGGCTTTAATAACTCCTATTCCTAAAAATAATAGAAAAGATGACGTAACTCAATACCGCCCAATTTCAAAGCTATGTATTTTTGGTAAAATATTAGAAAAAATTGTTACTAATGAACTTTCCTTCACTGTCCGTAATTATTTGTCTCATAGCCAACACGGCTTTTTCAAAGGCCGATGTGTCGAGTCAAATTTGGTTACTTTTACAGATTGCTTACTCACTGCACTGAATGATAATTGTCAGGTAGACGTCGTATACACCGATTTCTCCAAAGCATTCGATAAAATAAGTCACGTGATCCTGCTTGAGAAGCTTTGGAGCGCCGGAATTCATGGCGACTTGTTCCGATGGATTAAGTCTTACATAACAAACCGCTCACGTGTCACAGGTCCCTTCAGGTGTTCCCCAAGGTTCGCACCTTGGGCCTTTGCTGTTTACACTATACATAAATGATATTAGTAATGTGGTTATTAATAGTGATCATTTGTTGTATGCGGACGATGCAAAAATATTTAAAATTATCTCCACAATTGATCACTGTTGCGAGCTACAATCTGATATCAATAATCTAACAAAGTATTGCGATGATAACCAGCTATTTCTTAACCCTGATAAATGCAACGTCATCACCTTTACACGAAAAAGGAACCCCATATTATATAATTACAAATTAAACAGCCATAACTTGCACAGGGTTGATAAAGTTCGAGATCTCGGTGTGTTAATAGACAGTAAACTTACATTTAATAATCATATTGACATAATTGTTCAAAGAGCTTACAAGCAGCTTGGATTCATTCTTAGGGTTTGTAAGCCTTTTCGACAAGAAACAACGTATATGACGTTATATTTTAGTTTGGTCAGATCGATACTGGATTTTGGATGCATCATTTGGAGCCCCTTTTTCAAATGTCATATTGATAGGATTGAGCGTGTCCAAAAAAATTTTTTAAAAACCCTTGACTATCGAATGGGTCGAGGTCATAATTCCTATAAAAATAGTCTTTCTTACTACAACTTGTTGCCACTGGAACTTCGTCGAACGCAATTTGATATCATGTTTCTCTATAAAATAGTTAATAACTTTGTTGATTCCCCCTCACTTCTTGGTAAGCTATCATTTAAGATTCCAAAACGCACTGCACGCCACAGGAAATTGTTTGCTGTTCCGCACTCCCGTACCAGATATAAATCTAATTCTTTCTTCAACCGTTGTCTCAATTACTGTAACATACATTTGTGTAACGCTGATTTTTTCTCATATAAAAATTGTCAACGCTTTAAAAACCAAATTGTCTGTCAATTAAAATCAAAGCTGTAAGAATAACTAATTATTTCAAAATGTTGTGTCATTTTGAAATAATTAGCTGCATTTTAATGTTATTTGCATCGTTGCTGTTTCGTTGTCTACCGTTCCCATACTAAAATTTAGTTTTGTATAACCTTAAGTTATGGCACTCCAGGTCTTTTAGCATACTATTGTTAACCGTTATATGTTTTGTATTGTGACTGTTTGTTGCCTTAATAAATAAAAAAAAAAAAAAAATAATAATAATAATGATGAATGATGTTATGTATTAGGCCTGCTGGAGCTGACATGCTCATCATTATGACACTAAGCTCTTTAATTAAAAGACAAAAAAGTATTTGTCCTTTTCCTTGAGATCCTTGGGAGAGCTCTTTGTGGAGGATCAGTGGATATATTTAGATCTATCTTAGATTGATAAGATACGATAAACCGATTCAAATGCATTTTTTTAAATCGAAAGACTTGTCTATCTACTCTACTATATGGTTGTTAGCAATTTTTGGTGAAAATAACCACAGTTGTTTCCAAAATACTCAGCTTTGATTGAAACAAGTGACAGGTCATCAGGCAATAGTGAAGGTAAATAATTCCTAACTTTAAGGTTATATAAATTTTTATGTCATTCAGTAAAATATGAGAGACGTGTTACTGAGTGGCATAAAAAGCAGAAGAAAAACTTATATGTCTTGAATTTGGAGGGGAATTTGTTTTCATTTGGTCTCTGTGAATGACAAATAAAAAAAGTTACTCCTATTCAAGACAAGGTTGGGAGCAATTTGGAACAACATTTGTATTGTAGACACGTGTAAGATATCAGCAAATATTTATTATTGCTATTATCTGAAAATATAATAGATGAAAGCTTCACGTGGACTAATTATTTGTACGCTCATATTTTCGTCTTTCAGCAGAGATATGATTAGCTATTTTGCTGATGATACACGTGTACACTGTAATAAGATTATCTATGTAATTAATAAATGAATGTTATTGTATTATCTACCGAGCGTTTGCCTCAAGACTAAGCCAACAGGTTCAGTACAGATTCAATAGTGATTAGTTGTCATTATATCACAGAATACATAAAAAACTACAAAGGGTTCTCGCTTATTGATATCTCGATTTGTCATACAATCTTTGGATGAAAATCTCCATTATGTAATGAAAAATCCATGTTTTTTTAATTGAAAAAATGAACACTTACCAATGTTTTAGTAAACACTTATCAATGTTTACTAAAATCGGAAAAAATAAATACTTAAATAAATATTAAGGGACAATCTTACACAAATCGACCTAGTCCCAAACTAAACAAAGCTTATACTACAGGTAGTTGACGACGATATACATACATAATAAATACAAAATACATAATTATATAGATAACATCCGTGACCCAGAAACAAATATTCGAGTTCATCACACAAATATTTGCCCTGGCCGGGGTTCAAACCTAGGACCGCCGGCTCAGTAGGCAGGAGCATTACAAACTGCGTCAACGGCGTCGTCAAATAAAAATCAGTCCTTATGGTAGTGTAGTAGTGGCGAGCTCTTGGACACAATGTTTTTAGAAAAGTCTCATATAGCCCCTTGTCAATCTTCAACAAGAAACTGTTTTATCGAGCGGCTTGGTCATAAAAATCTTATAGGCGCTTTGGCTTCAACAGAAGGTACAGCAAGAAAATATACATGCCAGATAAACTTACGGTAAAATCCTCTTAAACACCTTTTTTTGATAAGTAATACCTTTAATATTTAATCGTATTTAGCTTTCTTATTTCCAATGTTCTACACAAAGTACGTAAACTTCAATAAATTGTTATCTTTCTGTTTATTTTAGAATGCTTAGCTTAATCTTGTGTGAGCTGCCCAGTGTAAGCTTCCGCAGCCCTTTTGAAATCTATTTAACGATACCATTGGAATAGACGCGAAAAACATAACCATCTCGACTTTAAGTGTAAAGTCGGGGAACGAAAAGGTGGTCAACCTTTTACCGTTACCTTAAGATCTGTTTTTGCTTGCTCAGTATAAGTTATCAGTAACTGCTTTATCAACAGAGTATGTATGACACATTCCGTCATAATGAATGTCATTTCACTACATGGGCCAGGTTGACTATAAGAATCTCTTTGCTTTTTGGAGTCATTTTAGGAAGGAGAAAAGAAGACCGCATATTATCGAATTTTGGTTTTAGGAGCAGAACATTCAAAATCATATTGAATTAATATTTTAAGCACGCTTTAATAATTTAATTGACTTAGAAATGTAAAACTTGCCGTGCTAATTAAATCACTAAACACAGAAATCAAACTAATTAATTTAACGCTAGTTAAATATAAGTATATTTCAACAAAACAAACAATCACTACTGTGAAAATATGTCGATTGGGATTTATTATTATCACACATCTTAACTGAAAATAAGGAATAACTGAATAAGTAGGGTTTAATAAGAGATGTAACCACCACGAGCATCAATGACACCGATTTCTCATGGAACCCACAATGCGGGAGATCATTTGGCAGTGGTTTTCTTTGGCTTCTTTGCTCCTTTCGTTTCAGTTTTCCCAACGCTGCACCATTAAACCCCAAATCGGCTCTTTGAGCAGAACTAAGGAAGGGGCGGCGACCAGAATTATGGCGATGATCAATCAGTTCACTTTCAGCATATTTTCGAATCAAGAATCTCACATTATGCCTGATTAAATTTAGGTTCGCGATATTTCACTAATAGTGTAGCCATCTTCATGTTGATCAATAATAGCCGCTCTTTCTTGAATATTAAAATTTCTCGGCATTGTAATTATTATAAATCTATTTATGGCGACTCGAAGCTTGTGCCAGTATCAGTTTTTTATGGTTTATAACCAATGCATGACTTCCGTGTTAAATAAGACTTATCACTAAAAAAAAAAAAACATGAGATTAACATGAACCAAATAAAGTCTAAAGAAACGTCTCGATATTGTAAAATATTCCATGAAATAGCAATGATGACTTTGACAGGAACTGTTATTAATCATTACAACTTACAAGCGAAGAGGATGTAATCATTAGATTTATCAAACCTGCACACAGCGTAATGGCAAGATCAATCTAATAAAAAGGTTTTAGTTCAACTATTAAAACTCAAGGAAAGTTCGCTTAAGTAAAATTTAACTTTTATGTCAAACAGTTAAACATAGTTTGCAATGCAGCACTCTCGTCTGTTACACAGTTGAAAAAGGTAACATGTGCTTGCAACGCGTAAATGAATCAATTTGAAAACTGGTCAACCTTTTCATTCCGCGACTGTACTTACTTATAAAAATATTTGTTTTCTTGATCACAATAAATACTTATTATTTTCTGACTTCTGAAGATTTTCTGTATACAAATTTCCACAGTTATTACACTTACTTGTATGACATCTCGAAAATCGGATGAAAAAACGTATTTCCTGCTTATAAATGTTTTTGGTTCATATATTTTTTCCCGTGTGTAGCCTATTATCTAGTACGTATAATATTAACAAAAACTCCTCATTAACTCTTAAGAAATACATTTTCAGTGTAAATAACAAACAGCTTCAAAGTGTACGAAGATAACATTATACGTACCTTATTTAAGTTTCGCTTCAAGAACGAATCAAGAAAATATATTTCACTTACACAACATCCTTTTCAATTCTGTTAATAGTGTTCAGTATTGTTGGATGTAGCCGGTCTGAAAGTCTGGGGAGCTGGGGAATTATCTGAACAGGGAACCTAATTCGATTCGAGCTGTCACTAACTTGCCTCTGTCATTTCAAGGTTTTATTAAGATTGTTGGATGTTTTTTATAAAATGTGTAATCGATTACCACTACAGTACTCTTACCATGAGTTAATGTGACTTGTGACTACTCGTTAGCGACAGTGTAAACGATTCGTATGGAGAATAGTACAGCGCCCCTAGCGGTTACTTTGTAGAACTACAGTACAGTTACTGTAAACCTCATGTTACAGGAGTGAGTAACCTTACAATACGATTAAAATCAGTTAACGATTCGGATTGTATATCTATCTTGCTCGTACTTATGCGATTTTAATAAGAGCGTGCGAGAGAGGGGTAAAAGCCGAATCGTTAACTGATTTTAATCGTACTGTACCATGAGTTTACAATTCGACTGCCGTGAAGTTTGCAAATATTGCATGCGATGGTTTGAACTTGGATTTATATAAATGGGTATATGAAAGGTATGCAGATGAATCCATCCACGATACCTTTTTTCACACCCGATATCAAAGATTTAATACAAGTCTATCTATTTATATCGTTATCTCAAGATAAAAAATAAACCACTCAGGTTTAAAGAAAACTGATTTGAACCGTTGATCACCGTATTCTCTAATAACCGCTTCTATGATGAATTTGGGGCTCCGTTCGATGTTTTTAGTATTTACATTTTAAATCGACACCATGGTTCATAAGAACTGATTTCCCTATGTCTTATAGTTTTCGTTTTCTCCCTACTGTCCCATTTGGATTGATCATATTTTATAAGGACATATATGACCACATCCACTCAACTGGCTTTAATTTAATGTCAACCAGACCTAACCCTAGTCGTACATATTGACATATTCCCATCTATTCCCGTTGTCCTGTTCCCCTGATCATTACGAGTATATAAGTGTGAGTTTAAACTCCCGTTCAGAATGGATGACCACGCATTGGCCGTATTAGTTTCGGGCATCCCGAAAAGGTCTGTTAATAAATGTAGGGTCAAAGCGACCGTGGGATAACAACATCAACCGTTCGGAGTTTAATGTGACATTACATTTGGCTTAGTTATTCGGTAATTTAGCTTATTTATTTGTTATAGGATTTAACACTTATTTATTGCTTTAGGTTGTTTGTTTACTATCGCGACTGTGCTGTTTTAATCTAAAGTAGGCTAGTGGTTCTGCGAGCTGTTTGACCTCGAAAGTTGGTTTCGTAATAGCTTAAATTTGTCATTTATTACATTTTCAACATCCATATTAAAGCCACTTGGAAAAATTTCGACAAGCTATTTAACTATCGAATCTACTCACAGAATATCATAAGTATGGGTTGAGAAATGCGAAATGCAGGCTAGAATAGCCGGACAACGGGACATCCGAACATCCGGACATAATATGAAGTAATTTTTGGCCAAGCTAAAAAGGAGACGCATCGCTCGATTCGTTCGCTTAGTCAATAATGTCTATTATGGATCACGCTAACTTAGGGGATGCCTGTTTAGTATAGACGATGAAATGGTATCGTCACGGGTCCATGGACATGCAGACGCTGGGATAGGCAGATCACAGGCGATATTAAAGTTCGTTTTGTCTTCACCATCAGACCAGCTCGACAGAACCATAATATTACACTGTCGCTAAACTTAGGTACCTACATGAATATTCCAAATTTCAGCTTAATTGAACATCAGTAAATGGCTGAAACTTTGAAATTTTACATTTTCATTTGAACATTGTAAAATTAATGAAATCTTTATTGAAAACACATAACTTTTTTGCATGCTTCCAAAATATCCTCAGCGCAGGTTAAATTTTTGTAATATTTTTTTGGTTAAATTTAATTAAATATAAGTAAAATACATCAGCTTATTTTGAGATTAAACATGTTAAAATAAAGTATCCCACTTTACTCTCATTTGGCCGAAATTCTATACTTCCAGTTTTTCATTAACTTATACGAGCAGTAGCAAAGGCACTGTCTCCCTTTAATTACTTCTGTCATAACAAACAAAAGTCGCGACTGTTTGTTTATTGCGAAACTTATTGTGTCGCATAAAGTGTTTCAATTGTGTGCGTATTGTTCCTGAAACTCAATAATTGGTGCTTCTCCATTGTTCCTTTATCTGCTTTCATTGTACTACGTAGGACCATTCACTCTATGAATGAAGTATCCATCGGTTCCAACCCCACAATTCCTCAGACTATCAGCAAAGTCTAGCTGAATTGTAAACACAATGTCTTTCCCACAAAGGATTTTTCTGTTCGGGTCAGTAATTCCACAGATTACCCTACTAAAAAGGAAACTTCAGTTCGTGCCAGTACTTTTCATCTTTTGTTTGTAGCTAGTAAAGACCATTACCATTTTTTGAATTCAAAGGGAACGAGATTCGTCAACAAAAGGAGACAATCGACAGTAAAATTGCGCTAACCCTCCATCGCCTTTGATTCTCTCTTACGAATCATTTTATTTCAGTGATTTTAGTCAAGCTTTCGACTTCATCGTATCGCTAATATTTCAGATGATCTTATTCCTATATATATGTAAGATTCATTTAAAAGTATAAGCTTCACGGGTGAATATGATTTTGAACATAATTATGTTGGGTGAAGCGCATCGCTACTATCAATTATTAACATAATTTAAGACTATGGTGCCATTCCTAGTCAGAATCTTTACGGCGGAGGTAAGATTTTGAATATCTATGCCGAGAAATAACGTTAGCAACCCGAGGAAGCGAAACAGATCACCGATTATCATAACTTCAAACCCTGACTCGAACTCTAACTTTGAATTTGAAATTGTACTTGGAAGATCCATTTAATAACTTTGTGTACACTGAAAAAAAAGTCTCGTACTGGTAACCAGAATCCTGTTATCTATACAGGATTGTTTTGCTGTATATGTGACGACAAAACTCTTTGTAAACATAACCAGACTGTTCTAGTTAAATCAAAATTGTAAAAACTATAAAGCGCATTGTAACGACTACAATGCAAAAATGTTTATAGTTACTTGATGTTATTGTTATGTTTACACATCAGGCCATAGTGGGAACAAGGCTTTTAGTAAAGGTAACTACCTACTACCTGATTTGTTTGTATTACTGATTAATATTGTTGACGTAACAAGAACAGATTGTAATGGCAACTAGATCTTAATGTATTGTTTACCCATCGTGTCGTAGTGGGAACAAGGGTTTTAGTAAAGGTAACTACCTGATTTGTTTGTATTACTGATTAATATTGTTGACGTAACAAGAACAGATTGTAATGGCAACTAGATCTTAATGTATTGTTTACCCATCGTGTCGTAGTGGGTACAAGGCTTTTAGTAAAGGTAACTACCTGATTTGTTTGTAATACTGATTAATATTGTTCACGTTACAAGAACGGATTGTAATGGCAACTAGATCTTAATGTATTGTTTACCCATCGTGTCGTAGTGGGTAAAAGGCTTTTAGTATAGGTAATTACCTAGTTTGTTTGTAATACTGATTAATATTGTTCACGTTACAAGAACGGATTGTAATGAGAGCATTAATTCTTGTAACAGATATTTTTTAGGGTTCCGTACCCAAAGGGTAAAAACGGGACCCTATTACTGAGACTTCGCTGTCCGTCCGTCCGTCCATCCGTCCGTCCGTCCGTCCGTCCGTCCGTCCGTCTGTCACCAGGCTGTATCTCAACAACGGTGATAGCTAGACAGTTGAAATTTTCACAGATGATGTATTTCTATTGCCGCTATAACAACAAATACTAAAAATAAAATAAAATAAATATTTAAGGGGGGTTCCCATACAACAAACTTGTTATAAATTATATATATATGTATAGGTACGGAACCCTTCATGCGCGAGTCGGGCTCGCACTTGCCCAATTTTTTTTATACAGCGTGTAACAAAAATCTGTGCTCATAACTTTACCCAGTCATTCTATTTGTTAATATGATAACTATTTATGTTTTACAGAACAAGTTTCGTACAGGAAGTTTAATTTAAAAGTAAGTCTGGCAAGCGAATCATGAACCTCTAAAAGCGCGGCAAAACCAAAAACTCTGCGGCGGGCCACACCTTGTTTTCGAGGAATTTTCACTTTGATACTTTTTAAACTTCCTGTACGAAACTTTTTCTGTAAAACATAAACAGTTATCATAAATAGAATGCCTGGGTAAATATATGAGCATAGATATTTCGTTACAAGCTGTAAAAAAAAAACTCTGTTATAAGAATTACTGCACTCGTTCTAAGTATCTCTGTATTTTTTTACTGTAAAGTGCGCGATAGTAAAAAGAACGGCACATTAATTTGGTTCTTGCACATAAATAGTATGGCATAATACTTTACAGTTTAAAAAAAACAGGGTATAGTAACCATTACAATCCATTGTTGTTAGATACGTGAACAATATTAATAATCAGTATTACAAACAAACCATCAGGTAGTTACCTATCTTTAATTTTTTTTTTTAATTATTTATTAATGGGGTTGAAGTCTGTCTCTTTTTATGCCTTCGTGGTCTTAATAATATACAAAAAAGAAAAAAAAAATATAATGTAAAAATACCGAGCCTCATACATAACCTAAATAATTAATTTATTACATACATGATTCAGGCAGCTCTAAACATTTATTTATGAAGGTATGTTGTGGGTATTTCTGAACCACGAATTTCATAAATAGAGAACAGTCTTTGTTTCTCAAACTCATACTTGACAAACGGTACACAATTTACAAATAAATAACACTCAAAAAATAAAATTAAACACTTTATTTAACACACCTTCGCTTGGTATAAACGTATTCAAAAAATTAAATTAAAGTTAATGCTCTTTGCATCATTCATTATCATTATAAATGTACCTACTCAACAAATAAAACAAATTATTAAGGGTGCAATGCTTACTGGCCGGGTCACATCTCTGAACCAGGATGTGATTACTGATTACAGTGAATAAAATGTACCTTTTATGTACTGCTATGCACCCAGTTGAAAATTAATTATTCCTTTGTAGTTTGCCAGTTAAGGACATTAAGCGTTTCTTTTTTCTTATAAGGATTCATGTGAAAAGATATACCTAATTACATGACAGAAAAGTACATTCCTATCGTCATTACAAAATGTACACATAATTTTTACAGCCGGGCCTGCCAGGGAATATGCTCTATTTATTTTATATTAAAACTGGAAAGAAGAAGACTAATTCTATTGGTAAAGAGCATACTGCCTGACGGACCCGGCGGAAAAATATGATGTGTACATTTTTTCAATGGCGAGGCGATAGGTATGTATTTTTCTTTAGGTACATCTTTTCACATGAATCCTTATAAAATAAGTACTTTTTCATTGTATAGTAGGTACATTTTATTCATATAAACCAGATTCATATATGAAAAAAATGCCCCTAACTTGCAAACTACAATGGTACAATTAATTTCCAACCAGGTAGGTAGGTAAATAGTACACAAAAGGAACATTTTATTCACCGTAAACACAGCCTAATTCAGTTACAAAGGTGCAATGTAGGTATTAGTCTTAAACTACTAAACAACAAAATGATATTATTATAGGAGCGATATAATATTAAATAGCCGCCATCTAGCTTCAAGTAGCGGTAGGAGTGTTGTGCCGTTACCGGTAAAGTCCCATTTGCCAAAAATTATTTGCCTAATTTCAGTTTGCCTAACAACTTTTAGTATAACCAACGGTTTGCCTAATTTCAGTTTTCATAATTATTGTTTCAATACATGATCACTTTATCGAAACTCGTTTAGTCTAATCATCACTTTTGATAAAGTTTGTTTTGTTTAATATTAGTTTAACTAATTCTTATATTGCCATGTTATTTTAACTACAAAAAACATTTTATGGACATAACATTAACACTAACATTTAACCTTAAGGCAGGTCCGACTTGGCTTAGGTTAGGTACGACGACGACCGAAGCGAGGAGGAGTGTTAGGTTGAACTGCGACCCAAATTTAACTTCTCTACTGCGTGGATATTGAAAAGTAAGTATACGTAGAATAATATAGGTACTGTGCAAAGTAGGCAAACTGAAATGATACAAAAATTGTAGTAGGCAAACTAGTGTTTTTAGGAAATGTAATTATATAAGTTGAATAATAGATAAAATGAAATTATATATACTAAAATTAGGCAATATGAAAATTCGCCAAAACAAGATTGTGCAAAATATTTATTAAGCGAAATGACTTTAGACTAAACGAATATTAGGCAAACTGAATAAATATGCAAAGTAATTTTAGACAAACTGGGGCATAACTTATTTGCGTCAACCGACCGGCATCGGCAGTCTGTACTCTCTATACGATAACAGGATTAATAATTGTGCACGTGCACGTGCTTATTTAAATGTGTCTACCTACAATCGTGGATGAGGAAGTGGGAGGGGCAGCTGTTCGTGCTGCTACGCGACTCGCCCTCTTTCTTGCTTTGAAGGCCTCCAGCATCTTTTCTTGGGTTTCTTCAGCAAAGGTTGACCGACTAGTAATGACAACATAAAAAAGGCGTCGATATTTTCAGCCTCTTCTGCATTGCCTCCTGAAAACCAAATAAACACATTATCAAACATGCAAACGGCTTGCTTTGATGTTGTGATGAATGCACGATTTCATTTCATTACAATGTACCCACTGCAGGCAGTTTGGTTAGCCTCTGATTACTACGACGGATTTATAGGTGACTAGCTGTGCCCCGCGGTGTTACCCGCTCATCCCACGGGAACACTAAATTTATTCGGGATGAAAAGTATCCTATGTCCTTTCCCGGGTCTCAAACTATCTCCATACCAAATTTCATCTAAATCGGTTCAGCGGTTTAAGCGTGAAGAGGTAACAGACAGACAGACAGACAGACAGACACTTTCGCATTTATAATATTAGTATGGATTAATCAAAAACCGGCCAAGTGCCGTCGGACTCGCGCAGGGAGAGGTGAGGGTTCCGTACAAACACTTCCTATCTTAATTGGCCGGGTTAAGTTACGTTCGCACCTGGTATGTATGGCGCCGCATACAATTGAGGTGCAAAGGTAACGCAACCGATCACGTTTGTTGTATGGGAGCCCCACTTAAATATTTATTTTATTTTGTTTTTAGTATTTGTTGTTAACGCGGCAACAGAAATATATCACCTGTGAAATTACAGACAGATAGACAGACGTACAGCGGAGTCTCGTTTTTTACCCTTGGGTACGGAACCCTAATAATCAGTGAAGAGAAAATAGAAACAATACAAAGAAATATGGTTACCTTGAGATTTATCTTTCATTGATTTCATTGCTTCGTCCATGCTTTTATTAGATTTAAACTCGACTTAATTTTAAGAAGTAGATTCACTTACTTGCAAAGACTTCCGTGTATTCTTCCAAATTCCACGTTTTCAGTAGGTTTGCTACTTCCTCATCCATGATTGTAGACACATTTAAATAAGCACTTGCACAATTATTAATCCTGTTATCAATATTATACAGAGTACAGACTACCGAGTGCCGGTCGGTTGACGTATGACGCAATAAGTTAAGCGTCTAAGCGTCCCCTACCCCTCCCTCGCCGCCCACGCAACTAGTTGATGCGTTCACATTACAATGCACATTGTAAAAATACCAAACATTTTGTTTCTATTACATATCTATCTTTATTTATACATTGTAAATGTTCGCATTACAATGCTTATTACACATAACAAAACCATTTTGTATTTATTACGCTTGAATCTTTATTTATACCATGCAATTGTAAGAAAAAAATGTAGAAAAATGCGCCTTGTAAAAATAACAAAAATTCTGTTTCTATTACATTATCTATCTTTATTTATACATAGTAAATGTTCGCATTACAAACCATTTTGTATTTATTACGCTTGAATTTTTATTTAATACAATGCAATTGTAAGAAAAAATTGTAGAAAAATGTGCATTGTAAAAATAACAAAAATTCTGTTTCTATTACATTATCTATCTTTATTTATACATTGTAAATGTTCGCATTACAAAGCATTTTGTATTTATTACGCTTGAATTTTTATTGATACAATGCAATTGTAAGAAAAAATTGTAGAACAATGCGCATTGTAAAAATAACAAAAATTCTGTTTCTATTACATTATCTATCTTTATTTATACATTGTAAATGTTCGCATTACAAACCATATTGTATTTATTACGCTTGGATCTTTATTTATACAATGCAATTGTAAATAGTACCAAACTGCGTTTAACTAGATTCATGCAGTGATGATTACAATCCACATAATACACGTTAAAATATTTTTGATTAACACAACTACATTTCAGTTGCCATAACTACATATTTCACAACCACACGTTCTTGTAGTATTGTAGAAAAATATTTTTTTCAGTGTAGACCTAAATACAAACTTAGAACGCTGGCAAGGTACAGCAAGAGATCAAATATTTACATCCATATTTTTATGTAAAACATGTAATTAACAAGTCATAACTGGCACAGTTTTGCATAAAACCTTCACGCAAAGACGAGAAAGAAAACCCAGAGCGTTACTCATTTAAAATATTCCGTATCAAAATTGTTAACTTTCGTTTACATAATAAAGCCAAGCTTTCAAAGCAACACAGTTTCAGAGAAAAAAGTCTTTAGTTGGTTACGTTTACATATATTTTGCATTATTTCCATGTCTTAAAACACAACGCGTGCCACGTCCCAGCACTTCTCCCCTGGAGGGTGCTCTTGTAGTTTATTGACATTTACTTTCTGAGGGTAAACACGTCGACAGAGGCTGTCTGTCTCCGCCTTGACTGCCGCAAAATGCGACAATTCCGCTCACCACTGCGGGGAGCAAAACCATGCTTGCATTATGGGGAAAGTAGAAATGAAAGTATGTAAAGTATGCGGGTCTGTTATTGAACACGCCTTCTGCGCCCCGAAATTATTGGACCGAATGCGGTGTTTGCGTTGTATTTGAAATATTAGCTCCCTTATTTGAAGGAATAAAATGTTCACTGCGTAATTAAACAACTTCTCTATTGACGCATATTGCATTGTCTACGATTTATACGATGTGTGTGGCTCAATTTCTAGTTAATCCGATAACCGCATTAACTCGTATAGTTGTGAAATGCTCAAGAATGTCGCTCCCTAATTAAACCAGAATATTCACTTTTCTTTCGACTTTTGTGTTAAGGCTTACAGAAAATATGATTTGCAGATAGCATTCGCGAAGCCAGATTATCGGTCCAACTCGACCGTGTCTGCTTTCACGAACTTTGCTTTTGTTTAAAAATCGATAACAATGTTATCGGATTACGGAGGACTGAGGCTAATGCAATATGTATCAGCATTCAGTATTCCGCCACCTAAAGGAAAAAGGGCGATCACAGTGAAAAGTTTCATACATTTTCACTGCTTTTCTTCTTTAGGATGCAGTCGGTTACCCCGTATCAAAAACTGGTAAGCGACAATTTCCTTCAACGAAACTTTGTAAGTATTTTTTCACTTTTGACCGCTTATCTTGTCTAATTCAGTACCTAATAACTTGAGCCATTTCAAAACCCTTTAAATGTCTGAGAGTGGTCTGAGACTACTGAAGTGGTGAAACGTAACTACATAAGTATATCTAATAAATTAACCTCGATACATACCTACATAACATAGAATCAAGGAAAAAGACCAACAAGAGGTAGGAGTCCCATGCGCTATACCGATCACATTCGCAACACAATGGTTACCAAGTTTCCCAACGCATTGCGCTCTGCAATAGATCGAAACAAACCGAGATTGTGGATGGTCAGTGCGCCCTAGTTGGAGGACGGTTTTGGATACTACATCGGTGGTTAGTGCGGACGAAACCTTAGCAAATGACTTAGTGAGTGATGTGTGCAACCCGACAATTGGCATTGTGCGTGATGATGAGGGTAGTTTTGCGCCTCCGCCGGTGACACCCGCGTCGAGCAGCCGCGCGGACAGGGCGCGTGCCCGCAGTGTTCGGTTGGCCGCCGCCGCAACTAATCGTCTCTCCTGATGATGAATCGCGTACCGATTCGAAACATGTCGAGCGTTATTCGACTTCTACGACGTGAGTAAACCCGTTTAAGTATTTTAATAGATCGAAACAAGTTGAGAGCGATGACTAATTTATGTTTCTTTGCTCTCCCGTAAAACTTGGTCTGCAGCATACTGGATTTTGATATAAGACAGCCGTAGTATCGAGGAGCTGACCCTTTCAATCTTTACTGTAAGGCTACTTATAAGATTCCGACACTCAGTCTGCCCTAAAAGTTCCAAACTGTTGAATTTTTCAGCTCGAGCCAGTTAAGCATATACGCCGAGTTGTGTAACTTTATATAGCTACAAGTACAGGCCAAGTTCGTACTTACGTAACGGCTCTTGTGATAGGTTAACTTGTAAGAAGATTACGCTAATGGATCTTCAAACTTACGCACTAATTTTATGTACATAGGCAACAGAAACACGCCGGTTTTGTTCGGCTATTAGTGTTAAAGAACTTAAAATAAATTTGAGGCTAAGACTTAGATGTCTTCAAGGGGTTCTAATCCTTTTGGCATGTAATTTTGCACTAAATTAAGCCTACGGCTCTTTTTTCACTCTACAAGGAAATTACGCAAGCAAACAGGGATGTTCGAAACGCCGTGAATATTTGATTTATTACCTTTAACACACAGAAGCAAACAAAACTAGCTTCTTTACAGGGCTATTTTGATGTGTATTTTATGTCTATTGTACTTATACTCGTAATCCAGAACAATCGTTAAACAGCCGCGGGTCACAGCCGGCACGCATTTATCCGGTGCCAATCTAAATTTTGGCTTCAGAAACTCACAGTTGGCGTGTACACAAGTAGGGTAATGAAATGACAACCGGAAAGCCATAAAATCGTCCTTCGATTTCAGTCTTACGGCGTAAAGGTGCTGTGAGCGGATATTTTGAGAGAACACTAGGTAGTGAATTTGTCTTTTTGGTATATACGCAGTTTGGAGCGAGATGACGCGAACGTTCAACGTGTGCTAACTAGCTACGAACGCGCGTCGAATTCCCCCGAATAAAAGCAAAAAGCGGAGCATGTTCCATGTTGCGGGTACCACGTAGCCTATTAACGCGTAACGCGACACGGAGTGAGCGTCTCTGGCCTATATTATAAATTAAAAAGTGTAGGTAGTTACATTGTTATTCGTGTGTCGTGTATTTATTATTATACTTTAATCCTACTGTACTCGTACTCAAATTTAAGTATTCGTGTTCCAAAACAGAACAATAGTTAAAGGGCCGCGGGTCACAGCCCGCACGTATCTATCCGGTGCCAATCTAAAATTTGGCTTCAGAACATCACAGTTGGCGTGGACACAAGTAGGGCAATGACACCCGGAAGGCCGTAAGGCCCGTCGATTTCAGTCTTACGGTGGAGATTTTGTCTAATGCCGACAACTGCATCGATTTGGCATTGCACTTAGGTAAAGTAATTTTACCTTAAATGTGAACGGTATCATAATGTACTTTTCTTCTGTATTTTGAGAGAAAATACCACTGCTAATTTTTCCAAACAAACGATGTTTTGTTCTCGACTGTTTTCTCGTCCAAAACTTAACCAATGGTGACAAAATTTTTGGATCTGTATGGAAAGGAAATGTTCTGTGTCCGTTTAATTTTTGCGCTTATAATTATAAAATTTCTGTAATAGGTGTCTGTTTTTGGCCATAATTTCACTGCAAACAGATGGCAAAATGTCGAAAAAAAAATATCGTTCATTAATTACGTTTTATTTATGATGAAACACCAGGTTATGCATTATTTAATAGAGCTATCTAGACATTCTAGACATACGCAACTCGGGCCTAGACCACAGATTAACACGTTTTATCCGGAATGATAAACAGGGCTCTGGGGAACGTGGCGAGAGCTATCTCCACTAGCTGCTAAAAATCACTTTTATGGTAGTTATGCTGAAATATTACTAAAACCTCTCTTAGGCAACTATTTGTATGATGAGCTCGAATATTGTGTTCCTGGGTCATGGATGCTTTTATATATATGTAATCAAATATATTTTTTATTTTTCAAGCATCTGAGGCAATTGCGACTACCCATGGGACCAATGCGTGTTTTGATAATATCATAGAAGCGAAAAAAAGTGTGTGTATACACACCAACACATTTAAGGTCACCTGAGGCATTGCGACTTACGTCTTTTGATCATATCATTGAAGCGAAACACTTTATAACTTCCATCGCTCTCTTTTCCATATTATAATATTCCTAAACTTTATGTTAATGGTATAAGTGATTTTTAATTTTTTCCTTTCTATGATATATTATTATCAAAACACGCATCTGCCCCGTAGGTAAAATATAACTAAGAATTTCCTACTTTTCCCTTTGTTTTTGATAGGTTGTTTTTTAACTCGAACCCGCTAAACGCTTTGACTTTCAATAAAAAATACAATTCTGCTCTTATTTTTACACATTCAGATAAAAACGTGTTCTCCATTCTTGAATAAAACGTAAACTAAACCAACCAGTGTTAAACCTCCGTTCGAAACATAAACGGATGTGTCAATGCCATTGTTTACAGACAGTGATAAATTGGGCAGGAACTCTTATTTTCGGTTTGACCTCCCCGTCATGCGGACTTTTTCAAGTCTCCAGTGAATTTTCATAGGTACAGTCCGCAATATTTATGTTTTAATCCACATTTGCATTTATATAGTTTTTTTTGCATCATTCATATTTGGCGCTCTAAATGGTAAATAAAAGCTGTTGAAATGGGTACGAGTTTCGAGTTACCGTAATACTGCATAAAAACACATTTTCTCTGCAATATTCTATAATAATATCGTTATATTCAGACTGTGGACTTGACAGACTTTACCAAGTAGGTACGTTATCAAATATCTAGTTTGTAACTTTGCATTATATTTCTCAATTCCAGGGTAACTAGTGTTAATTTATTTTAGATTGTGGCATCAGTCTACAGCAGATTTCTTTCGAACGAAACGTCCTCAAGAATAAGTCCCACATAACAGATATGTTTCGTATATTCATAAAAAATTGTGTTGTTCCGTATATTTTTATTCAGTGACCAGCATTCAAACATCGGCGCATCATCCCACCATTAGTAGCAAAAACATTGTTGCTATGATTGTTTCAGGCA
Source organism: Apotomis betuletana (assembly GCA_932273695.1). Taxonomy (NCBI): domain Eukaryota; kingdom Metazoa; phylum Arthropoda; class Insecta; order Lepidoptera; family Tortricidae; genus Apotomis; species Apotomis betuletana. The sequence continues at coordinate 11,441,449 of OW026307.1, read as the reverse complement.
CACATCAGTTAGGCGACACGCAAGAGATAAATTTACATCACGTATGGGGAATTCAGGCCGCGATCGTAGCTTCTCCTGTACGGCTCAGTCGGTCACGTCGCCATGTCCCATGAACGTTGCGTCGCATATTGCACAAATAACCGATAAAATAGTATGTTGTTTAAAGCTTATTTTATATAAAAATCCAATGAAACAAACCTCGCAGCCAACGCGGCCGTAATCCTGACGATAAGCGAACAGGGCAATTTGGCACCGGCGCGCCTCTATCGCCGCGGCTGCCAGCCCTGCGCCGCCATGCCAGGCCGAGGACATTCTTTATGTTAAGCGGAAGCATTACGGAAACCTTCAATTGTTTTTGTGAAAATTTTAAAGTGCAACTGAACTATCAAAACTTAGCTTTTGCGCTATACAGGGTGGCCCATTTTGATCGGTCTTTATGGGAAAGTCTGAAACTATAAGACATACGAAGATCTGTTCTTAGGAACCATGTCATCAATTTTAATAAAAAGAAAAACCCGATCTAAATGGGCCACCCAGTATAACATCACTCTCGCACTGTATTGTGGACGACTCAGACTTCTGCTTTTGTTCGGGCAGAATGACGCGCGTTCACAGCTAGTGATACGCACGCGCCCTAAGACCAACTGCATTGTATTTTACACAAACAACCGATGAAATACAGTTTTCAGGCAGGTTTCGCGAATATCAAAAGAGAAAACCTTTGAAGCCTTCTGTTCTCCGTCTTATTCAAACAATAATAGCTGATTTGATCTGCTCATCTATTGATACTTCTGCAAATGCTGGACTAAAGTGGGACTGTGCTAGGAACATCTGCTTAACGGAATCAACTGGGTAATCGTAGTTGAGTCCAACGGGATTATGATGGTTGCTTAGATCGCTATACCTACCTAAATTAACGCGTTTGTTACTCTTGTACTTCATTTTGAAAGTGAAGATCCTTTATCATTTTACCCTCACGTTGTGAAATACGCAACTGTTGCGTCAAAGGGTGGCAAAATAATGTAGTTTATCATGTAGGCAATTTTTTTAAATGTTTGATACAAAGCTCAGAGCACAAAGAAATTTTTTAATGCGTAACCTGGTGGAAGAGACCAGTAACCGACCCCGTTACGTCTGGCTTGCCAATGCATCGTGTTAACCACTTCACCTCTCCAACGCCAGAGACCTCCCGATTTTTTCCTTATGATTTGTGCTTTGATCTTCAATACAAAGAAGCATAAAGCATGGTATATAAATGATGAATAAACTGGTCGTGTTTCCACATAAAAAATAATGAAACATTACACGTTTAATAAATAAAAAATTTGTTTAATGTTTTATGCAAAGTAAAATATACATTTTATTTTACAATTTTTTGCAAGCATTTTATTATGATAACATCGCCGTTTTGCTGCTTATTGCAGTAGGTAATGCATACAGAGTTTTATATTTTTTTACAATCTGCGACTCTTCCAGGCCAAAGCGCATTCATAGACTTCGTGACTTGGAAACAATTGATGTACTCGCTCGGTTTCCACTGCAAATTGACTTTTGTTTCGATCGTTTTTGATCGTGTTATTTTTTCAACTAAGCCAATACATAAGCCAATTTCTGAGGGTACGTAGGTAATAATCATGTTGGAAGAAACATAGAAGTCTATCATGATGTTACCGTAGGGTAAAAAGAATTTTGTAATTGGACATTTTTCAGAAGAAATAACATTTAGATACTATTCTGTTATTTTTCATTAATCTCGGGCTCTTGTGTTAGTTTGTTTCTAAGTGACAATTTTATTGAGATATAAACGTAAAACGTAAAGCAATTATGATATTTTGTCGCATCGGAACCTTACACACTAAAGACTGTATCGTTAAGTATAAAGACAAGTAAAATAAAGTATTACTGACAACTTTCATATATTTATTAATAGAAAAAAAAACTTCTACGTTTTAGACGTTAAATAATACAAAAACGTCTTTAAACCCAATGAAATCATTCATATTTAGCTAATTTTTGACTTTCTGTCTGTACGTAGAAATCAGAGTTCGGACAGCGCCTTGGTCAAATTTTTTTGTTATCCTGTTATGTCTCGACGAAATTGCTCTTCGGAATCTGTAGACCGGGCATTTTTCCGCAGTTTAGCTTTAGTTATAGCCCAAAAACTTTCGATAGGCCTAAGATTTGGGCAATTTGGGGGTTCATAGCTTTAGGTACAAAATTGATATTTTTCTCTTCATACCACTACAAAGTCTTGGACCCATAGTGGCAAGATACCAAATCGGGCCAAAATATAGTCTGAACACTTGTGTTTTCTAACCATATAGGAAAAATTCGTTTATTAAGACATTCCTTTATATAAATATGCTGTCATTGTAGACGTAGTGATAAATGGAGTCGATTTGAGGCCACACTCGCAGATCGCCTGCCACACCATAATTTTTTTGCCAATTTTTTCTGTAAAAATTGACTTTATAGATTCACTAATAACAGGTCGATCTTGAACTGTGTAATACTGCGGTCCCGGCAGAGATTTATAATCGAATTTCACTTATGTCTCATCGTCCATTATACGACACAGATTTTCCTTGAAAGAATAGAGTCATACATTTTTTGAAACTCTTTATTTTACTGAGCTTTGCTGTTTTTTGCTTTGTTTTGGCTGCCTTTGCTTCTTGAAGGTCTTTAAATTGTATCTCTGCTTTGGACGTTGGACCATACCAATAGATGTACCTAACTTTTTAGCCAAGTCCCGAACAGACACCTCTTTGTTGGTTGTGTATGCCTTTACTATCTTTTTATCCAAATTGCGGTTTGAAGGACCTGATTTTCGGCCGGATTTCGGTTTGTCAACGAAAGTATACTCTTGGCCGTACTGTTTAATCGCATTTTGGACTCCACCAATACTTAACGTTTTCGAGTTTAGCTAGCTTCCTGAGAGTGATTCCTTTTATACTACACCATTTGTCCAGAATCGATTTCCGTTTTTCTGGTGAAAGTCCATACAGTTTTAGTTTACAATAACTAACGAGGAAACGAAACAATCCTAGTCAAATCCAACATTTAATGTTTAGATTGACATCAGTTTGAATAAAAAAAATACTATGTTTTAATCGAATGAAACCACTGTCAAGTTGTCTTTATACTTAACGATACAGTCTTTATGAGCAGTGATCGGAATTAAGTAGAACTGAATTATGTACCTAGCGTAAGGACGAACACTGAACTACTTTAAACCTTAAATATAATTATTTATTTTTAGAAATACCGTTACCATACCATTTTAGAAACACCATGTGCATCGTTTAGACATTTTAGCTCTACTTGCTTCCGATCACTGCACATGACATTGATTCACTGTTTTTTTTTTGTAATACAAAGTAATTATCTTTCACCTATCACTATTCTTATATATGAACACTATCATCCGGCAGAACTATTCTGCACCAGGTACCTAAAATATCCTTATGAACGCCATAGATGTCAAATGCGATATCGGTAAAATTGCTACGTCGACACGACTACGAGAAATGAAGTTCAAAAACGTTACAAGTATTTTTCTACCCCTGTTTGGAGCACTTCTTTATTTTTTACTATGGCCTCAGCTCAGGGGCACGGTAGATTGCTTCATGGCTTGTCATTCAAAAGGATATACTTACGTACCCGCGGTATTTCGGTATACTTACCCTATGTGCCTCAAAATGTAGAAACTGGATTCCCGCGCTCTTTGAGGCAGTGAGCTCCGTACGCTTCCTGCCAAGTCACACATAATCGTTCCTGCACTTGCTTTACGTATAAAATGTAAGCCTTTGCATGAACCCTGCCCATTGTGTGAGAAACTCCTCAGAATTTCCGTCAACGTAGTTCTACTGCGACATTGGTTGGATTTTCGGATTTTCCGTATCTGGACTAATTGTGGCTATTTAAAAGTCTAGACTTGAGACTAAGTTTTTCGTTCAGGTCTTACGTAGTTGTGAGTATAAAGTAATCATCTGGAGTAATTGTTGTTACCTATATAAAAGTGTAGACTTGATAGTTTTTGCTTTGGTACGTCATGTTTATGCGTTGAATTGGAGGCAGTTAACAATATGCAATTTTTTAGAGCTTCTTATAGTGACCACGTTGCCAAATGAATTAACAAGGATTTGATAATTGTGTTATTTTAGGTATTTTTTTTATATTGACAATTTTCCTTTAAGCCTAGTTGTGCCCTGTGCCATGATTTTTTCAGCAAAAATATTTTTTTTTATATACTATGACTGTAGTTTTTTTAACCTCCTGTAATTGACAGCACTCAGAGCTGGTCCCAGAAGGGCATGTAACATATCGTTGGAAATATTTCTCCGGCCGTGTTGTGCCGTCACTTCCGGCCTCGTCCCCACCGGAACCGGAAAAGCGATAAATCATCCGCCATTGTCGCCAGCGCCCAATTGACATTGATTTTTCTATGTGCGTGTTGGTTTTGTTTGATTCTTCTGTATTGTATTAGGGTAGTTGATTTTGGTGAATTTATTACTTTGTCAAACAAATAAATCATACATTCTTTTGACACAATAATGTGTTCCTCCCGTGAGAACTTCGTAAACACACCTTTATAAGAAAGGCCTCCTGTATAAAGGGAACCTTTTTGCGTAATTCCAAACTTTCTATGTCCAATAATTGCTTTAGGTGTCTGGGTAAAGTTAGAAATTGATAAGTTCTCTTTACCACTGTTGATTATTTAGAAAAAATATTTTGCGACTTTGTCCGCATATGGTTCACATTAATTACGTAGTGCAGTGTGTTAGTTATTACATGGAATAAAACAAGATTATTGATTATTGTAAAAATTGTGATATATTCTTTGTTAAACTATGAATATTTAACTGTACAAAATACAAGTAATGTCTAATTTACATTTTCAATATCATTAACAAAATAATAAGATTTATAAAACATTATTCAATGGCAGGTGACGACCGATCATTCGTCAGCGCCTTCCTTAGTTTCACGGTCGCGAATTGTTGGGGCCTGCGCAAAAAATACACCTTACTAACCTAATCTAATCAAATATGGTAAAAAATCCTCATCTCTTTACTTGGTTACATACATGTACGAACATATATATTAAATTGTATACTAATATGGCCTTAAGTAATTGTGAGTCGAAAAGTAAATAGGTACATATTTGATAAGGCGATACACAGAGTATACATTTCTACAAACTACAAAAGGTCAACATAAGTTTAAAGAGCGTTAAAAACAAAAACATAACAAAAACCTGTAGATTTATTTGTAGACACCGGTTTCGCGGCCCCACAAGTCATACCAAGGGCCGAAAGTGTGCCCTTCTTCTGGTAGCTCGTTTCCGTCTACGGATCTCTTGAGCAATTTGGTACGAGGCAGCAACTGCGGTCTCTGTTGCTTCAGAGCCTCATTGAATTTTTGGTCATCAGACTCACTGTAAGGACCTTCCGTTCGTCTGTCCATTATTCGCCTGGCCTCTAGTCTCGCTTCTTCCTGGCGTATTTTAGTCTTCTCGGCTTTTTTTGAGTCTGTCTCGTAATCGTATCGTGATACTCGTCTTTCTTGGTCACTGAAATACGATATATTTGACTCGTAAAATCTATCTTCCCTGCGTCCGTTGTACTGTAATGAGCTGTCGTCGTAGCTTCTCTGCGCCCTGTTTCTACTTCTTGGGTCTCTGTTGTCTTTGGGATTTGTTCCAAAATCCTTCCGCGCTTGACGTCTGTCTAAAGAATAATCAATCCTTGGCTCTCTGCTTTCATAAGGCCTCATATCTTTCATCGGTGACCTAATTTCCGCTTGCGGGTATTCTTTTTTGTGGTGATGCCCATTTTCGAAAGTTTGCTGTTGTCTATTTTTTTCTTCCTTGCTGGAACGTTTTTTATTGTATTTCAATGTTCCTTCATCATGTCCGTTATATGGATTTTCATTTCTAATGTCGTTATTATTGCGCTCTGTGGGGATACCATACCGATCAGTATGTTCACTATCTTTATATTTCAACGTTTCAGATGATGCAGAGAAAGTTTTGACTTCTTTTGAGTTATCTTTGAAAGTTTTGAATTCCATAGTTTTCGGTGGAGAATGCTCGTGCGATGAACGTTTTGCCTTATCAGAAGACATCGTTGCGCGAACATGAGGTTTTATAGGGGTAACTTCTATTTCTTCGAATTCTGGAATGTATGCGTTTTCTTTCCTTTTCTTTATCTCATCATCTGCCTGTACTTGCCTGCGTTTATCCATTTCTTGTTGTTTTCTGGATGTCATATGATCATCTACTATGATGCAATCATAAGGATCAGTACTGGAAGCTACCGAATTGACATCAGAACCACTATCATTGTCATATCTCTGCAGTATTTCACGTCGCTTAACAGTTTTCATCACAAAACCTTCTCCATTTTCATCATCATAGAAACTATTTTCAAAATTCGTTTTGATAGTGCTGGTGTTAGTCAAGTCTGAATGTCGGGACTCGTTACGAGGTACTACTTCTTCCAATTTTTCCTCGGCTATCACTTTTTCGGATGTACTTTTCTTGTTAATTGCCTGGTTCTGGTGGTATATTTCACTTTTTCTGATTTTTTCAACGCGATCTTCATTTTCAATGGAGCCTAAACTCTTTGCTTGGCGTATGCCATTGGTAACTTTTACGTCCTTTCTATCAATTGTTTCCTTAGGTCGTGATAGTCCATTTTCAATAGGTGGTGTCTTTTCGGGACTCGCTTGTTTTCTTGCATCTGGAACCTCAGGAGCAGGTCTTAGTTCCTTTTTAATTTTAACAAAAAGTTTTTTCTTGTATTCCGGTACTGTATCAACAATATCTCGATGCTGCCAAAGTGACATTCCCTCCATTATCTCCTCATTGGTCGTTCGGCCAAATTTCCAAAATGACTTAGTCCGTTTAACTTTTTGTGAGTCTTTATCCATTTCCAGCATATTTCGTAGCATCAATTGTTGATCATCCGTCAAGTAGCCGTTGACATTGTTTGGTTTTGGACCTCGTTTCAAACTTTGGGTTTTTAGCAAGTAAGCTTTGTGATCGTTGGTATGATGAGCAGATTTACTATGGGACAGAGAAGAACAGAAAATGAAATTAAACAAGCGCTACTTTACTACAAATGAAGCAACATAAAATAACAAGCATAATTCAACATACTTCTATGTTATGGTTTGTGAATCATACCTGATGGGTACTCTTAAGCGCTGGGCTTCTTCGTCGCTGTAGTCGACATCTGGTTGAGGCGGTGGCTCGTTCGAAAACCCGGAGTCGTTTGAGCTGTGTAGTGAAACATTGCCTACAGCTCCAACTGCAGATACTGCTGTTTTTGCTGGGCCTGCTTTATTTTGAGCCATCTGTGAAAAAAAACATTCGTAAATATTTTGTTTCAATTTCATATGGGGCAATGTTCTTGCCTTTTTAAAAATGTTTTAGGTAAGTACATAAAATAAAATGAAAAATAATAAATAACCTGGGAACGCAAAGGCAGCGTTTGCGGTCCAAAGGTCCTTGTTTCGATGACAGCATGAGTCGTGAAGCTAGCCGCTGACGTAGAACTCTTTATGTTGCTAGTGGCAACCGCAGCAGGTGTGGACGAGTGGAAAGTAGCGCTAGCTGAAGAGCTCAGTGCGCTCGGTGATGGAGCGGGTAGAGTAGGCGGCAAACCTGGAGAGCCATTGCCAAGGCGACCCTGAAAAGGAAATGTAAAACAAACATACTTACTTATTTTATTTTACGAAGGTAGCCACATTGCATCTTCTAGGCTTGGTTTTTTGCATTTAACTTTGTGTAAATTGTAAAAGCATAGTCAGCGGACCTATAATAGTCATATTTAATCAGACGATAAGTGATAAATAATTTCTCATGAGATTGGGGAATAATCAGTTATTTATTTTATCGAATGATAAACGAGATCATTATAAGCCTGCTTGAGGTGTTTGCTTACCCCAATTTCTACTTTACTATTGAATGTATGAAGAAATGGTATACTGTGTTTTGTTTACTAATGCTTACCTTGTTAACATGATGAGCAGTGACGGTGTCCCCGAACATGCGGGTCGGGGGATGCTGGACGTGCGTGGCGGACGAACCCGGCGTGGTGTGCGACACCGGTGCGGGCGGCGGTGCCTCGCTGGGGGTCTGAGCGCAACTCCAGCGGGCTGGAGAACTGCTGCAAAACAAGTCAAATTTAGAATTACAAGAGTATTCTACCGGGAGGTGAGGAGATGGGATTAAGATTTCCCTTTCGACTTGGAATTATTTATTGGAATGATTTGACGTTCCTTTCAAATTTTTACCTGGTGAAGTGAGATCAATGATGATGCTTTAATTTATCAGGAACAAAAAAGAGCTTTCATTTGATTACCGGGAAAAAATAGATTTACCTGGCATCGTTGTCGGGAATTGGCTCGGTGTAAGCAAGCGGGAACCATCCAGCATGATGAGTGCGCATGTTCTCTCCGTACTGCCAGCCCTTAGTCCTCTCCCCCAACAGGGCCAACACGTCGCCTTGCTGGAAGCTGAGCTGGTTGTCACCAGCAGCCGCATACGCGTATAGAGCGCGTGCCAGCGGCGGGTCACGAGACGTGCAGGCTGGTGGAGCTAGCGATGATGGACGCGTTGCTGGACGGGAATCCATGTCTGTAATTAAATATCTGTATTAGTGAGTGAGTGTTCTCTAGAGACACGTTTGGCATTTTATTTTCAATCATTACATTAATTAGGAATTCACTAAATGTGGTAAAGTATTTCATGATTACGTACATAATGAATTGTCATAAACCATTACTTCAGCCCTCTTAAAAACGCTTACGTTTATACTGACATACTAACCTTGATCCCCAGTGTGTAAGCTCGCTTGTAGATTGAAGTCTGATTTAGCCCTCGATAGACCTTGAGCGGGGGAGCCCAGGTCGCCGATAGACCTTACATCGAGGCACGACGCGTCGACAGACCTGGTCTTCCGTAGAGCAGACCCGACAGAAGCCCGGTCGTCGTCGTCACCTACCCTGGGACTGGCGTACACGTCCTCGTCAGCCCAGAATGAGACTTGCTGTTCAAAGAAGAAAATCGTGTCATCAGTTTTATGTATATTCAAATAGAAACGACTCAAACATGTTAAAATTACAGAGGGGTTACCCACATCCTAAAATTCACGTGTTTGATTTTGTTTGAGTGGTTCACGCTGAAAACGAAAGCGGAAACAAAATCTCTTGACTGAAAATCAGGGATCTGACAATGATCAGCGATCAGAACAAGACTTTAAGGATACTTGTTCGCTGTAACGGAGCCGAGCCAAGCTGTGTAAGATGTACTAACCACATCCCTCAGATTTAAATGCACTTCTTTTGGGCTTCACAAAGACGCAGACTAACGATTTAAGGCGCCGATATGTGATTTAAATAAGCCTTTATGTATGATAAATCATACTGATATTTTATCAAAAGAGTAATGAAGCATGAAGGCATTAATCTGAAAAACGCATCCAAAAATACTGACGGTATTAAATTGTATGCCCCGCACTTCCCCCTTTTCTTGAATTCAAGAAAGAATTGTAAAATGTATGTGTTTGTTCAGAATATGTGGGTCATATGCGTTTTAAATGGGCTATTTGAGGTATAATAGCCCATAAAACAATTTTACGTTAGTGGAGACAGATTTTACGGTTTCGCGAAGCACTTATGAAAGACATCCAAAATTCATGAAGAAACGAAGAAACTCTGCTTTGAAAGTATAAAGTAAACAATTTTTACTATTGTTGTTAAATCATTCGAAGCGACTTGCGAACGGAAGGAAATTTAATAACTTTTACATCAAGTGCCATAGAATTACATATCCAGGAAGTCTCAACAATATTATTAATGTTACAGTATTATTTAATTATTATTATCGATGTGGTCGTTGTAGTTGTGCTTCAGCACTACAATGGTATTATTCTATAAGTAGGTATATAAGTAGAGTGTGGAAGGCAATATTTTAGATTAAAATAAACATTCGTTTCAGCTTACCCTCATTCTGCTGACGAACATGGCTTCCACATTCGGTGGCAGGTACTCCCGAGTCCGGGACACTTCAAGCCACTCATCCAGGCCGGTGTTATAGGCGGCAGCACCCGAGGAATGGTACGCCAACCAATGCTTTGCCAAAGAGCACTGTCGCTCCAGAACGAAACCGTAGCGACGTCGCTCTTGAGTCATTGCCTGGGGGAATACACAGGATAAGTAATAGTTTTATTGATAATTCAGAAACGGTCTTGCTAAGACAATGTTAGTTATATTAACTGGTGGCGTGACTCTTAGAAGAAAATTATTTAATACAAGCTGAGAAAATTTCGCGACTTCTCTAGTTGTGCGACCCAGCATGACCCGTCTTGATCATGAGACATCTTTAAGAATTGTTACTGAAGCTCTGGTTTGCTAGGAAACCTGAGCTTTACAATTTAAACACACGTAAAAAAATTGCAGAAACGTCCCGACAAACGTTCAGACAATATCGTAAACACCATAAGTCAAGAGTGAGTAATAACAGTGATGATGAAGTGACAGACAATCCAGTTGTGACATTCCAAGAACCCTCCGCTCCTACCTCCCCGCGCTATCTGCGCGGGCGATGAGGGCGGCTTGGGGATCCAAACCAGTGGACCGTGTGTTGCACAACAGCACGGATAAGATGTGATGAAGCTCAACACGAGTTCGAAACATGTCGTGCCTCCCAATGCCCGGATTCTTTAGTATGGGCAATGCCGAGATCACGGGATTACCCATAAAAAAAACCCGAAATTGGATGCCTTATCACAATTTTTTGCGTGAGTTCAAACCGTTTCTAATACTGATTACGATCCGTGTTACTGGCAAGGTATTGAAAGATAAGATATGGATAATATTTGTCGCGCAACAATGAGTTGCGTGTCATAGTTATTCTAGAAGTACGTATGATGAAAATAAACTACGAAGAGTGCGTAATTTTACGACGTTGTTCATTACCGACTGATTAAGGCTGTTGATTTTGCTCATTGGATAAGCATTAACAGGCATAATGCAGGCAATTAAGGCATAAAGCAGATAATGATACATTAGAGCCCGCCAAACTACTAAACTAGGTAGGTAAGGGTTTTTTGAAGTCTTAGGAAGTTAGGTACTATGCGCTATTTTTTTCATGACATGTTGACACAAACAGGTAAAATAACAAACATAAAAGGGTACTCACATTTTTCAAGCTTTGCTCGCAAAACGCATCCAGTTTGGTTTTTTCTTCTTCTAAAATTTGCATGTTCTGAAATAAGTACAAAATAAATCGGTGAATTCTTACTTTTATTTGTGAATTTATCGGAAATTGAAAAGTAATTGGCTTTGTGAAATGAAAACCGTCAATGACAAAAACTTTGTCAGAGTTTTTTCTCATCGATAAATTTCTTAGAACCGTAAAACCAATTTCGGTGAAACTTTGGGTCTCTCGGAAAGTTTACGAGGTGAAACCATAGAGCATGAAACGGATATGGCAGTGGCGAAGGTAAGCTGCTTAAAAAAGGATGATTTATTCCTTGATTACACTGTGCCTTCTCGATACCTTAGATAAAGGCACGTTATTATTTAATTTAGTTTTTAATACGTCACGTCAAGATAATTAGACCACGAATCGCTGTGATTTTAACTACTATAGCTAAGCTCAATATCTATAGGTATAGTTTTAAAATGCTAAAATAATGTTCAATACATTGTAGAAACAAAAAAAAGGTAATAAGCTATTTAGCTTTTTTTTATTTTAACGCATGTCTATTGTATGTCTACGTGTGTTAGGGTTTAAGCTCATCATGTTAAAACAGCCAGATGGGTTCCAGTTTCCAACAGTATGGCCTCGGTAGTCCAGACTCCCGTTTATCCGTTGATCGGGTTTGTAATCCGTAGCGTATTGTTTATGCACGTCCAGATTAGCGAGGCCCTACCGTATTTTATTTCGTAACTATTCGAGAAAGTGGCTGTGTACTCCTAAATGGTTATATGATAAAAAAAATATATAATACAAAAACGAGGTAATCGTAAATCTAGTAACAGAAGGTACGGTGTAGTACATGTACATACCTTCATTTCTTTGTCCATCGCAGATCCAACCTTGGTAACATTTGTCTTTTTCTTCCTTTGTTTCTTAATCGTGGCGGCGGCCTTGCTATAACTCTCGGACCTCAGTTTATGTTGTTGCAGGAACCGCTTCTGTTCAGACTGTAGGATAATGGAACCAACTGTAATAACATTACGTAAAACACGGTCTAATATCTTGAGGGACCAAATTATTCTATAGGGTATCAGCTGTGAGCAAGCTCCGACGAAATTATTCAAGGACTTCGATCTGGTTCGCTAAGACAATGTTTTGTTTATAAATGGCTAAGGACCAAAAAGGTGGACATAATGTAGGCGTAGTTAGCCGTAAAAATCAAGAAAAAAAAGATTCGTAAAAGATCCATTGTGCGGAAAAATTAACCAAACTATATTTCAAAAGAGGCACCAACCAGGTACAGATCTTGTAATTTATTTTAAGTTATTGAAAAAATATTTACTCTTCACCCAAATACCAATCTTGTTTAACAAATACCTATGTACAGACACAAATTCCTCAGATCCCACATTATTAGGTTCTTGGTCTTACTTTATCAGAAAATATAGTAATGCCGGAGATGGAGGGAAAACTACGGCCAAAGAAAATGTAAGTATAGGGGACGTTTAGTTCCGGACGAAACTTTTTTAATAGAAATCCTTATCTCCCGGTAAACGAGATACTCGCCTAAGCTATTTGAACTTGTGGCCCTTTTCTAGTAAACAATTTCTGGGGACGCGAGCACAGAGTGAGGGAAATATATTTATAAACCAACCTGTACAACTTTTGTATCCTTTTCTAGATTAGTCTCCAAGGGAACGAGAAGATCCACGTAAAACGCCTTCAGCTGAAATAAAAATAAATATAATGTATCATTTCTTTTACTCTTAACAGACACGAGGAAGCATTAATTCGTTTTATAGCTCAGCATTAGTTCCAAAGAATTGTCTAGACGTCCAAGTTTTTGCTGACAGAATGGATGCCTTAATACAGATAGCATGGCGCTAATAAAAATTCACTTACGATATTCATTTGTTGGTCCTGTATTTCTCGGTAAACTTCGACGACTTTCATTAAGGCTGTCCCTGTAATTAATAAAAAAGTCTTTGTAATAGAGTCCCCAAAGTAAAATAAAGCCATGTTTAAAGAAGTCTACTTAGAGATCCAAATTAAAATTCCGTCACGGTCAATATCGTTTTAGCTCAGATTCCGTTGGATAAATGTAGTAACTGGAATTTCATAAATTTCTAGTTTGGCTGTGAAATCTATCGGTTGCATAAGAGATGTGAAAAGTTTTAAGTGGCTTATGCCATCGCCGTTCGTTTTTAAATAACTCGTTGGTTTCAATTTAGTGATTCTAGTCAAAGACTAGTCGATCCTTTCTAACCATAAACTTGATGAACAACTTTTTCGAACTAACGCGTTGATAATATTAATCGTAAACACACCTACGCATTACATTTTTATGAGGCCATTGACCAAGTTTTAAGTTATTGACATTTATAAGTACACACAGATTCGCAAATATTCTTAATAGTTAATGAACTGAGATGATTATCCCTTAACGGAAAAAGATCACGTTTTATTGGTTCAATATCAACAAATTGAGTAAAAATATCGTTTCTTGTTTTCAGCAGATTCTATTTATTTATTTATAAAATATGTCCACACAATTTTTTTTCGTATTTCAGCAGATATGTTTCAGATGGTGATGAATGATGATGATGATGGTGGTTCCCTATGGTGATGCCATCACCTTTTTAAGTAAAGGTTTAAATGCACCAAATTTGTTGCATCTGTCTCGTCACAGACTAGAGTTTCAATATTGTCTTTCCGTATAAGCTTGCTGTTATAAAAGATAATTATTAGTGATGTAATATTACCTATGTCGGCACATCCTCCCCAGGTTCCTTGCTGGGCTTGTCGGCCCAGCTTGCCGACTGCGTCCACGTACAAACGAGAGGCTGCAGCAGCTCCTGATAAAACAAAAGGAAATATTAGGTTCCGTAAAACTACCCGACTATAGTCCAATAACTCAACTATGGTCCAAAATGAGATCCATTTTCTATCAGTGCTTTTATATGTTTCTATTTATCTTGGTTTTAAGTTCAATTTTCATCAAGAACATCTTAGAGTTTATCCGTAATTAATAATTGAGTTTATTTGGACCATAGTTGGGTGGACGGGACTACAGTGGGTATATTTACGGTTGCAAATAGCGATTGTGATAACACAGATCGCTAAACAGTAGCGACGTTGTTACACAGAAGAATAAAAACCTGCAGAAGATTCTCTTTTGCGATCAAGCCACTTGAGAAGTGTAGATTTCTTGGTTGTTTGTATAAACTACGATAATTATTGGTCTTGAGATGGTGAGCTAAACGCCTGTGTGCTGCTACGACTTGGCTACCTACGATTGTAGGGCTTAATTTGTACGAGTGATAAAGTTAAAGTTATTAATATTGGATTGAATAGATGCAGCACATAATACGATCTAGTAGCATAAGCATAAAAATTACACAATATAAACTTAAAATAGAAATATGTTCTTACGTAAAAAAGAGAACAATACATACAGACGCAATAATCTAATGGTAATTGAAAAAATAACTCCTCTCACCGCACATAAAATATCAATTAATTTAACTCTCCAAGACTGAATAAAATAAAACGCGGTTACTTAATAAGATGCTTCATTCATAAAGTTACGAGTACACCCACAGAGTAAGTGATGAAACGTAATGTAACACACGAGGGATGTTACGTAGACGTCCTGGGTCGGGGTTTACAACACTTAAACACTCCGTAATAACCAATTTAATTGTTGTTTAGTGAAATAAATTAGTTCACTGGCCTCACAATAAAGTAGGAACAAGCTTCGAGGGCCATACATCGCATTGCGCAGTTTATGGCCTGTACAGCGACGGCTATAATACTCTAGATAAGCCAGCGGAGACAATTTGGCACACACTACGCCCTAGTTCTGTAGCCAAGCAAGCGCGATGCACTGAGGTTTTGCATATAGATGCACCCATTTGGCTTACGGTGTATAAAATTAATTGCCTGCGCTTCAATGAACGCGTAACTTAGATATGTTGAATGATGAATGTGTCTTGAACTTGCGCACTGCTTAGAGTGTGAAAGTGGAAGACGAGATATAGGAGTGTTCAAAGATTATCATATTCTGTGCATGTTATTTCAAGTCACGGCAATTGGGATGATGACTGATGTTGAATTATATAACATAGTGTACACTGTACTTATGTACACATGCATATGTAAATCAAAATAGATCAGCATGTCATGAAATAAAGACAAAAAATGTGACCAGAAAAGTACGCAATTTCTTTTATTTTAAGCAAAAAAGCTTTTTGAAACTATTTTCAGAATCTTCACAATTCACGAAATCAATAAATGTATGAAAATCATGTACTTAAACGGTCAAAACGGTAAAGTAGTTGTTTTACCATAAGTACATATTTTGGTTCCTTTATTTGGCCATGACGTCACAGTATCGTGACCATTTGTGTGGAGCGTTTTAAGCGCTCCATAGGAACGATGAGATTTAGCGGTCATTTCTAAGTTTTAAAGAACTCTAAGTGTAGTTAGTGCTAAAAAAAGGATTGTTGTAATCCTCAAAAATATGTCATCATGGCTATTTACCGCAGGCTATATGTATAAAGTCATGACAGTTCCTTCCTGTTGACTGTATACTCGTATATGAGTCACCATAAAAAACAAAAAAATTAACACCTAAGCCACCTTATCTACACAGGTAATGTCAATAGGTCTTATGGGCAGGTATCTACGAATATTTTCTTCTACGAGTAGTGGAAACTCCTATGGACAGAAAGATATCTACGAATATTTTCTTGTCTAATCAGTCTTGAAAACTCTTAGGGACAGATATCCACGTATATTTTACAGTTACACTCAATGCAGTTTACAGTTATCATTTCAATAATATATATCCTACTTCATTTCATTACTGACAACAAACAAGCTATACCTATTCTGAAGAATCGAGGTAAATCAAATATGTTTTCATAGATCCACTGGCATTTAAACAGGTTTTAAGTAAACAATCGCGGCCGAACGGTCAACTCGGGAGAGTCAAATCTTATCTTTAATTTAATAAATACCAAGCAAATTGATGACATCTACGTGAATGGGTTGTGAAACGGTACACCCGTCGAGACTGAGGAACTTGCACGATAATATTATTGAATTTATAATCGATAAATTATTAAACAATGATTTTCATTAAAAATGTGTTTGATAGAAGGATTTATTATAAGATTATTATTTTTCTGCGAAGTATTTTAATCATGAATTGGAACATAATTTGAAACATCAGGTGAGGTCACGTGAGTAAATATTACAAAATGCCGGTAACGTCGGAAAAAAATGTTTATTAAAGCAATCTTGCAAACATTTCCTTCATAATGTTAATATGAATATAGTGCCATAGTTTTTCATTAACATTCGGGGATCTTAATTATGGAGTGACGGCACGCTTGCCAGGGAGCGTTTTCTTGCGAGCTTGGAATGTACATTTTCAATTTAGGTATTTTAACTAAATTATATTTGTGAATTAACTCTTTAACTTTTGGTATCTTTACATAACTCTTAAATCTTTAGTATAGACTCTGTTTATTTATTTTTACTGTATTTCTCTTATGTTTTGTATCCCTGTGTATTTGAGGTGTGCAATGCACACTGTGCATGTGCAATAAAGTGATTTGTATTGTATTGTATAGACTAAGAATCGTGCAAGTTCCCTATTATTAATGCGAATGTCGATGCCGGCCCAAAAAGGACACAAACAGGGTAAACGAACCTTTTATGTCTTAGATATCGCGTTAATGTTTGGAGATAGCTCATAATAAAACGGCCATGGAAATGGAGTTTAGTGGGATTAACGCGACTTGAGTCTATTTAAGACCGTTAGTTTCGTACATAACAGAACCGTAGATAATTACTCTTCATAAAAACTTTAAGAATTACCGCTAAAAATGTCAGTTTTATTAGAATGTCAGGATGTATATTAACATAAGATTTGTGTTTTAAAGAATATTTGTTTAAACCTTGAACGTGTTAATAATAGTAGCGTACATATAAAAAATGATTTTAAGAATTTTCTATGAGTCACATTTTATCTGTGAATCGAGCATACCTCTCGCTAGATGCATTATATGCAACTAGCACATTAGGTTCATTGCATTTTATACAAACAACTAATAAAATACAGTGCTCATGAAGCATTTGCGAAGATAAAAAAGGAGAAACTTCATGAAATATTGAAATAATAAAATAATGAGATAATGACATAATTAAATAACGAGTTGACGAAATTATGTTTTTTTTTTTTATAATGAACTTTATTCTCCAAGTAGGCCGCTAGGGCACTTTTACATGTCTGAGTCTACCGCCTAGTTTAGCTCTGTAGTTTTATTCTGTGATATAAAGACGATAACATACCATGTAAAGCTTTTAAGTAAGCTTTTCCAGCCGTTATCATCTGCCGGGCACCAGGGTTGAACTTGTCCAAAATATTCTGAAACAAGAAGAATAACTTTAGTACTATAGCTGAGCGACACCAATCAGTCAATCCATTGTTACCCGACGGAACAATCGAAACATAGCGTTGGCCAAATTGTGAAATGGTTTCGTTACGACATAATTGCAAATTAGATATTTTTTTGCGCTCCGGTTTTTTAAGATGTAATTCAGAAAATATCGACGGCGGAGATAAATGTAGCGACAAAAGTAGTACAGAAAATTTCCAATAATATATGGAGGAATATACTCGTAGTTCAAATCATTTTCGTGTTTGATCGGAATGTGTTATCCCAGGAGTACCTATAGGAGATTATAAATGAGATTTATTGGTCTTCGGGTGTTTATCGAAATGCCTAGGTATAGATTTTAATGGGATTTTAAACTATATCTTAGAAGTATAGATACTACAAAAATCTACAGGCACAACTTTAAAATTTTCCTGGAAAGTGATATGGTTAATACGTTGGAAGAATGAGCATTAAATAAAATAAAAAATATTTTCTAGTATACTCAACAGACGATATGTTGCATTCCATACAATTCCAAGTCACATAAAGTTTAATTACCTACAAGTTTTCTAAGAATGTGTCATTGACGCCGTTTTTGTAAAAGTAACAGTCTCAAAACCTAACTAGCTAATCAACACCGAACATATAAATAGAATCTAAGTCCGCAAAAGGTATTTTAACCAAGTAGGTTCACGCGTAGGTTGATAGAGACTCATTCATTTGCAATTGCAGTTGAAATGAGGTCTTAGACCGTAAACAGATGTCGGAATGTGGCCTTTCAAGGATGCTGCGGCGAGGTGCGGCTACCTGCCGCGGCCCGTTGGCATTCCACCGCAGAAATTACTTAAAAACATCTTGAAGCACTAAAAACAGCCTAAAACATTTTGAATCTTTTAAAAAGGCAACATTACGACGTCCTACTTTTCCTTCTACTTTGAGTTAAAAGGATTCTGTGGTTAATTTTTACGTAATCTTGGCATTAATCTCATGAAGATAATCTTCAAAACCAGGTAAATACCCATGTAAAAAAAACGTTCTCGCGGAAGGAATGAGTAAGCAATTCGAACAAGCTATCAGTTCTAATACGCCCACTAAACTCAAATGCGTAACCATTTCGAACTGTGTTCCAATAATGGTATATCGGCGGGTTTATATATAAGTAAATAGGTCTTATTTGCAGTAACCGACAGTACCGACACTTTATCGAAGTACGCTGTTAACCGCGTTAATGGATACGTAGATACGGGAGCTCGGAGCAGCAAATGGCCCAATATACGCGCGCCTTACAAAAAGCCAATGCATTTTCCCTTTTACCCTAATATCCAGTGGTCTTCAGTGCCACGTGGGGGTGAACTACGTGTTAATGTGTTTTACGATCGAGCCAAGTCAAAATTTGCCGCGTTTGTGGATATGTTATACGCAATGTTCGTGCCTGCGAAATGGTGATGGGGTTTAGGTGTGTTATTAGAAGATTACAAACCTAGGGCTGTAAAATAAAGGAAGGCTAAGCTAGTGCGTTGATATAATAGGTACACGATGTTAAGATGAGGGTCGTACTCGTACTCAATCATACTGAGATTTTCTCATAGTCGGTGGTATACCTACTTACATAACTTTATTTGCACTGTGGCCTGTGATAGCCCAACATATTAATCAATCAATCAATCAATCAATCGTTTATTTCAAAGAATATGGTACAATTTACGTTAGTAGATGTGGTTAGCTCAGCATATTCTGCCAGTACGGCGTAGAAATATTTAACTTATAACTAAGAACATTAAATTAATTTAGTTATACTATTAGATTATTATTTAATTATTATTATTAAATTAGGTACAATTCAAATAATTAATTATTCATTATGGTTCAAAAATTCGTCAACAGAATAAAAGCATTTGTCAAGCAGCCATTTAAACATTATTTTATTAAATTGATTTAATTGTAAGCCTTTGAAGTTGTCAGGTAACCTATTATACAATTGGATAGCCATACAATATACATTGCTGCCAAATACCTTTAGCTTTTGCCTAGGCTGATACAATTTGAGCGGTTTTCGGCTAGGTCTATTGCCCTTATTGACTATTGTATCATGCAGTGGAAAGGAGTGTGGATACTTTTCACAAATTTGGTAACTTCTAATTTGTAGAGGCAAGGTAGAGGTAAGATATTAAGGTCCTGGAATATTGGTTTGCAATGTGCAAGATATTCAGCTCCGTATACAGCCCTGACACATTTTTTTTGAGTCACAAATGCTCTTTGGGTATCTGTACTGTTACCCCAAATGATAAGCCCGTAGCGTAAGATGGAGGAAACATATCCATGGTATGCGGAAAGCGCAGCCTCTCTTGATGCTATAGACCTAAGGCGTCGCAGTGCATACACAAATCGATCCAGTCTAGAACATACGCCTTCAATATGTGCTCTCCAATTAAGTTGTTCATCAAGAGTAATACCAAGAAAGGTGGCCGAATTTACAAGTTGTATACGTGAATTATTGCATTCAACTTTAACAGTAATCTTGGGAGAATTGCGTGTTTCAAATTTTATTATTTTTGTTTTATCCAAATTCAATATAATAATAATGTTCTATCTACCTCATTTTGAAGGATAATCAGATCTGATTGGGCTAAATTTTTGATGAGAAACTAACTAAAGATACATGAAACCAAATTTTAATCCCTTTTCTAAATGATACCTAATCATATAAATACTTAATATTGCTTCATTTCTATACAAACTTAAGAGGGCGCCGAGCGTTTGCGACTGACCCATAGAGCGCGGGGAATGCGTATTTAGATCGGCGCGCGGCCGCCATAGTAAAAATGTATGGAGAATTAAAAGCACTTTTTGATAAATCTGAACCTTTAATACCAAACAATAATTGAAATATTTGATGCGGACAAATTGTAATGTAAACATTCATCTTTTTTTTTTACTGAAAATCAGAATAGATTTCTATTGTTAAAGTATAAAAAAACACTTAACGCCTGCTTACGATTTTACAATTTTCGTCCAACTTTACTTAGTTCTCTAGGGTAAAATATTAAGAATCTTATAATTTTTTTACGGAGAAGTTGTTGACACATTCTTCGAAGTGCTAAATATATAGTTTAGAAATAGATTAATCAACTAGTGTCGACGTAATCTACTTAACGGCAACTGCCTATTTTTTCACATTTCGCTCGGTGCAGTCTTAAAGGAAGCTGGGATAGAATAATTCTGAATGTGCCAAAATCAGATCAATCTCTAAGATACATTTTTGTATATTTCTGTTATCAAAGGCTTATTATCAATGCCTGAAATCAAAACAGTCCTGAAGTCCCCTTTAAACCGTTTAAGATTTCAATAAGCACCATCGTTTATTCAAAGGGTGTCGTTCATAACAAACATTTTAGTCTTCGCTTAAATAACTTATCCGTCCCCATGTTTTGCTCGTTCCATGCTTCGAGACGGCTCGGAAAAGCAATTTTTCACAGGATGCAGACGAATTTAAAATACCTAACGCCTTATGTCGTAGGCCGTGCTTATTGCCCGCGTCTGAAACGTAAATCTTGGGAGGGTCCGTGTATAGGTTGTCAAGGGCCAAGGGTGAAAAATAGATGCGCACTTACAAAAATTAAGTAGCATCGGAACGGAGGGTCGCGGCGATATTGGAAAAGGAATTAATGGTGCATTCGCTTTTTTAACGGTGTTATGTTTATTTAAGGATTAGGGATTGTCAATAATCTGATGAATGTCTTTTTACATTGAAGCCCTAGTGAATTGTCTTGATTTTCCCGGCTTGTGAAATATTCTTTACTTTTGTTGGTCGTGAATAAATAATAACCCAACAATATTTACTAACATACTTTCGTACCTACTTAGTTCAGGGCAGTGAAAATAACACAATGAATCTTGGAAACAGGTATTTAAGAAAAGATAGTGAAATTACATTTAAGCACTTATTTATAACATAACTACAAACATTGATAAATGACATTGAAACATTGATGACGAATGAAAACCTGCGATCTGAGCAACATTTCCATCCAGCACAGATTAAGATGCACCTGCAACTAATGTCTTCCGGACAAATACGACTGTTTTCGCTCCCCAGAATGATTCTAACAATTCGTAACGTAATGCGTTGGCTTTATCCCCTCCTCTTTATTCGGCAGGCACGTAGGCAACGACATTTGGTACCAAATTGCCTTGGGCAGACTTCGTGACGCGCCGGCTACCCTTTTCGCTATAATGTCCTACGCACACGTACGATATCTTTTTATATCAACCGGAATACAATAATCTAGTATTGAAATTCATAATGTGATTTGAAATTGGTACCTACATGCATAGGTAAGCTTTTACGATTTCTACACGTGACTTGGAAGGAAGGAAACGTCTTTATTTTGCTGATTCTCTTTTTCCATTTACGGTTTATGGTGTTTCTTGTTGCTTGTGTAGGTACCTACTTGTGTAGAGAGCTGCTTTCTGTGATGGTATCTAAACGAATGTATCCCTAAATGGACCTCTTCCAGTTAACCCTCTAGTACGTCCGTCCGAACCTTCAATTGTGATTGTTCGAACTTTTTGATTAAATTGGTTATGGGTTAAATTGGTATTGGGTATCTTTCTTGTAATAAGAAATAATACCAGTTAGTAATTATTGAAAACATTACTCGTATAAAAAAATAGAAGGATCAAAACATACATATAAAAATAGCAATCGGAACGACAGATATCACAACTTGTGTCAGCTACTTATTAGCAAGTAACATGTTTATTTCTTCCCTACACTGTAATTTGAATTAGTGTGGATGATTTGTAAGAATATCGTTGCCTGAATGCTAGTTACATGATATTAAACAGAGGAATGCATAGTATAATTGGTTAATTATATTTGCGGCTCCTTTACGCACGCACCCGAGGCTGCTATCCAGTCTCAAATGTTTATCGACATAGCTCACTAATCACTAACTTCGTGTACTAAAATATTTTTGTTGCGTACACAGTCCCAGCGACTGTAAAGTCCTAGAGTGGCGACCATGTATTAACAACGAATAGGTGAATTGATGAGCTCATGAGGGTCACGTCGCAAGGAGGCGGTGGATGCGGTATGCTCGGATTCTCGCCTCCTGGCTTACTAAAAGGGAGGCCTTTGTTTAATAAGACGTTCGTAGCTGATAAATACATATACAAAGAATAATTATATTATTTTCCTCAATCTCCAAGACATTGATTTATAAACCCCATGCGTAGAATCCAATGTTATAATATAGTTGCGTCACATGGCTAATGCAAATACATGAGTAGGTAGTTTTGAAATATAATTAATTGGCTTCTGTGGCTACATGATAATTACCACGAAGCGCCCGTATTTGGATTCAATTTTATGGCTAGGAGCCAACGAGCGATAAACAATTTAGACTAGGTTAGTTTCGCTGTAGTCGATAAAGATATAGTAAAAGATTTAAACTTACACAATTTTCGCCCGTTATCACAACTTAATGAAACTGGTTTATTACGTATAGAACATGTTATTTTAAAAAAAAAATGACAGTTTGTTACAAACAATTTTATACTGCCATTTACAATACATCTGATACCGCCTCCACACTACTCGCCAAGTTGACAGGGTTATGCGAATAATGATAGTGTGAAGGTCACTTCAGTGGAGGAACTCATACTTCGGTCAACGGGACTCGGTCAACTTCGCGACTTCGCCGGCATCAAAGTTTGTTAATATACCTACTTAGAAAAATAAAACAGTAACGCAGTGGTCATCAATTTCCCCAACATTTATATAAACGCCAGCGGTATAACCATGGTGTTACTATAGCTTTTTACGGCTATAATAACTAATTTATACCTTTTTAATTGTCGTAATTCAGCTGCGGTACTTTTTTTATAGCCTATTCATTTAATTAACATTTCATTGAATAATGATATGAATGAGTTTTGGCCCCGTTATTACAGCGGCAGCGGGGTAACGTGTATGGTAACATTTTTTATGCAAATTTTCGCGTAAATCCACTGTCGATGACTTTCGAAATTGCCTATCTATTGCCTGTTTATTTCTTCTGTGGGATGCATTTAACCTAATTTATATATTTGTTGTTTGTCATTTATATTTTTGTTACATTTTGTCGATGTTATTTAACGTATAATTAAGAATGTATTTACGTTATTGACGTGGTATAATTTTCTTTAAGTGACAACTTGTTAA
Source organism: Apotomis betuletana (assembly GCA_932273695.1). Classification (NCBI taxonomy): domain Eukaryota; kingdom Metazoa; phylum Arthropoda; class Insecta; order Lepidoptera; family Tortricidae; genus Apotomis; species Apotomis betuletana. The sequence goes on along the minus strand of OW026307.1, from coordinate 11,417,583 downwards.
AAATCGTATTAATAATTATTATGCAAGATATCTCTGTTACGAAACCTTAGTGTACTAATTCGAGTATACTTTAAGATAAGATATCGGCAAATAAGCGATGCCTCAGGTATATCTCGGGTAGGTGACGTATCTAGATAATATATATCGCCACTCCGGAGACCTCTTCGAGGTATCAGATAAATATATATGGAATTATGGCCTAAATACCGTTGGCTGCTCATTGTACACTAAAGCGCACTTATGCCATTATTTACGAAAACATGCATCGCAGACGACGCTGGTACAGCGAGAACACTTGTTGCCACTTCACCCGACGTCGTGTTTACAATGCAATAGCGCTGGACTCAAGACTGTGTGACTTGTCCGGTCAGCTTGGACTTTAAAGAGGTTTTCTTTCAGTTCCAGTTAGAAGTCGTCAAACTCTAGTGACCTTTCATTTTAGTGCACTAAAATATTAAATGACCGGGTACACATACCTTGCAATTTGAGCTTCAAGTTTATGTTTCTAATGTATTGAAACATCTCGATTGCGCTTACTTTTCTCTATTATAAAATAAAATGTATTGAAAATCAAGCCGTCTGTGGAGTGGGTCACTATATAGGGTGGATTGTTTCAGGAAAAATCTTAAGCGCGATGCAATATTTCTACGCGGTGCCAGCCTGACCGCGTCATCTGTTGGATAAAATGTATTTAAATTGTCCGGTTATCACGCCAAAACGTGTAGATGGATTTTCATTATTTTCAACCAGTTTTTTAACAGGGATATCTGAACATCCAAAAAGGTCTGTAGGATACCTTTTAACCAATTACGCGGACAAAATTGCGGGCAACATCTGGTTTTCCGTATAAAATCATTGTTACAAACAAGTTCAGAACGTATTTGCATTAAAAAAATCTCGATCCTCTGGTTACCGTCTACTTACCGTTTAAAAAATCATGTTTTCGGGAATTAATGTGATAAAGTGAAATATATTTTAATAATGTTCGTTACGTAACGTAACGATATCTATAAGTTATGTTCCGGAAATACAGTTTATACATCGCTTTTATCGGATATTGCTAACAAATTGCAAATTAGAAACCTTTGTAAAAAAAATAACTCGCTTTTTATTTACAACACGCTGGGGGCCGTGGCTGCCTCGTGCCTTTGGATTTGGATATACCTTTTTCAAAAGACTTTGTAAGGGAAGAAAGTTTAATTAAATAAGCCCCAGCGCTAATTAAAACGATTCTTTGCATTTTTAATTTTCTCCAATAAGATCGAAGGAAAACGTTCAATTCAAGGCTTCTTTCTCCGATTGGGCGCAGTTTTAACGCAATCATGGTGTGCAATTTGTTACAGATTCAACAATGCACCTTAAAGTTCTTTTCCGATGAAAATAAAAGAGTCTTCTGAGTTCTCTAAATGAAGTTGACTACAAAAGGCGGCCCCGTAATTCAAATGAACGCAGTCGGGACCGACCGCTTCGATTCTGCTCTTTGAAAACTTTAATTTTTTCCAAAGTATCCGACGCGGCACTTAACAAATACTCCTTACTAAAGAGTTCGAACTTTCTTCAGAATTAATGATTTTTACTATTCGCTGTAGCGTATTAGAGCCTCGTTTTCACAGGTTTCCTTTTAAGTTGCATTCGTCTTTTTCTTCATTAACATGGCGCTGTTTCTTTTAAGGATTTGCAATTAGTGTAATGAGTGAATGTTTCTTTAGACTTTTAAAGTTACAATCACATTAGCCGTGAGTGCTTCTCGATACAAACGGTAAATTAATTAAATGAATTTACCGGGAGCCATATTGCAAGTAACAAGTCAACTGAAATGCACCTCTGCCAAAGGAAGAGCTTACTGTGAAAATAGACGGGTGTTTGTACGGTGCCGAGTTGGGAATAATTAGCAATGCTAACATGAGAATAGGGATGAAGACTAATGTTGAATTATACAACATACTGTAATTATATAAAATAAAAAGCTCAAAATGTCATGATATAAAGAATAAAAACTAAAAATAAAAGGTCTTTGAAATATGGTGACTCAAAGGTATATTCAATATTCGAAAATGTAATCGGGGGGATATGATGGTTGCTTTTATCATGCAGTAAATAAGTGACAAGACATTAAAGCATCCGTCACGTTTTGACAAAATGCGAGTGTGAGTGACAGATGCTTTATCACTTATTTATCAAGTGATAAACGCAACCATCATACCTAGGCCCCCAGATTCCTCATAATTCAACAAAACAAAAATAAAATTGTATGACAACCATGTACTTAAAAGCACACATTACGGCCCGCTTGCTATTTGTATGAAGCTCTGTAGGAGAATGTCGAACTTCAATAATTTCTAACTTTTAAAGCACTCTAAATGTATTTAGTTTAGTCTGATATAGACATTTGATCCCAAAAAAACAGGATCGTTTGACATCTTAAAAAAAATCCTACTCGCGTATTGCTTTGAGGATATTATGGTATGTCATGATTACAAGGTTGACACTTGGCATAGCAGCTCAATATAAGTTATTTATTCATGTTCCACGTTCCATTCGCATTAAGACCTATTGTCTAGCCTTGTTTGTACGTTCGCTGTCGGTTGCTGTGACAATTAGAACAAGAGGCAAGGCCGAACTTCTTGCCAAGTTGCCTTAATATTGTTTGCTTTGACTAAAATGTTGACTCGTCACGGTGTCGGTGACCTAACTTGGAATTAGAGGGATAACAGTGTTTGAAGCGACAAATCGTGTTGTTGACTAATTGTTTTGAAATAATTTAATTCAAAATAGATGTACAGTTTGAAACTGGAGGTTTCCAAGCGGTTATCAAACTTTGGCCAGAGGTATTGTCTAAGTAAATATGGTTTGACCAAATAGTCGTTGTACTACCGAATAACGCAGGTTATTTAAGAGTTTTCAAGTATTTTATGAACTAAGTACAAAGTATACCTTAAACGGTATAGCCAAAAAATATGGTTACAACTTACGTAAGACGCTCAGAAGCCTAGTAATAAACTTAGTCAGCGGATCAAAAATTGGAGCTTAGTAAAATACAGGTCTCCAACAGTTCAGCTAATTAAATAAGTTTCGTAACTTTCTGGCGTGTGTACGTGGTACCAGACTACCTGCGAGATAATTTCATAATTATTATCATAATTACTTTATCCTGGAATTTGTTAGGTTTCCTAACTACGTGTACTAACTGCGGGAACTTGTGAGTGAATGTATTTTAATCAGAGAATAATTATTCTTTGATTAAAGTTGTGAACCATTTTTTGAAGTTTTTAACTAGCAATATATGCAAGCATAAGTTTTATAATTACAAATAATAATAAAATTGACTTTTTAAAGAAATACAATCAAATTATAAGCAATTTGACAGGTCATCGTAACATTCTATTGAAATAATAATTATATTAAGCTGCCTTGATCTTCGTTCGCGGAGGATGTAAATGTCATAGATATCCTCTTTTCTTTGCTTATACGTAGTCCGGTAAAAATATTCCATAACCGTACGTACCAGACTACTCACGTCTAAAAATATTCGAAATCTGTTCAGCCTTTTTGTTGTTGTGATGAAGCCGCAAATATATATATATATATATATATATTTTTTTTTAATTTAGTGACTTCTTAATTACCTTATTTTTACCTCCGAGTTTCAGTGTTTTTGGGAAATATTTTCACCGTAGGGAAATTGAAACCTTACGTATAGTGCGCCTCAAGTTCGAAAGCGTGAGAGACAAATAGCACGTTATAGGTAATTTTTTGTTTGCGAGTTGATCTTTGTATCTATATAACAAATATGTTCAATGGACAGACATTTACTTTTATAAATTTTTGATCAGCATAGATTTCAACCCTACCCCAGACTGACTGAGCTTTGTGTACTTACTTTAATCACAGATAATGTTCACAGGTAATTAATACAATTTAATGCCGGCAACTGTAACCAATACTACGCGTTTGGCGGAGATTTCATCGATAATGAGCTTAATTTTACACATCACATGCATCCAACATTGGCGGTTTATAATGAGACGGCCGCAACGAATTTTGTTGTGGTCATTATCCATTTGCGGTCATATTGAATATTCACTTTGTTTTAGATTGCTGTTGAATAAAATACTAAGAACTAAAATTTAGATTTCCGTATTCTAAGATTCCACTTCCTACTCTTATATTAAAGGTGTGTTTGCGGATGTTAATAATAGCAGGGGCCTAGTTCAATTGACATTCATATTATATAGCCATACGAGCGATATCGGGCTTATCTAATTTGTATTTAATTGATTTCAAAGTATAGATATTAAATTGGGTTATACATAAGGGACCATTTTTGACGAGCCTGCCAGCTGCCTCCATACATAAGAGAATTTTCATACTGTCAGGAATAGCCAGATACGGCACGTAGAGATTTTTCAAACGTCCCTTGCCTCATGAACGCTTACGTAATTAATGAACGGCCCCTAATATGCAAGCTAGTAGAATTTTATAAACTTCTATCACACTATTATTGAACAGAATCAGATTAAGAAACAGATCAGAACAGAAAAATACAATGTTTTATGTGGTGATACCACAAAGGATAAATCAGAAGCCTAAATTTTACGCAATCCACTGAAGTGCAAGTGGGATCGATCTCTGCTTGACCGAAGCAGTGGCTCTCACCACTGAGTTATTGAACCGCTAGGTACATCTATTCCATATTTATTTATTATAATTATATTATTTATTTATTCTATTCTATCACACTGACAACAATAAAATATCCTGATTGATTTAAAAAATGTTTTTATCGCACCAAGTGTATATAAATAACGTATTTTATAGGTCAGCATACCCAAGTCATAAAGCGTTTAAAAAAACGGCTGGGCAAAGACAATGCCAACAGCCACAGAGAATTACGCAGTCTAATCTCACAACGCAAAGTCACGAAGCGAGCTCGCAGCCGCATTCTTTGAGTTCCTTCGCAAGGTGCCGCAATGGGCATTTAAATACACCTGATACCAGAGACCTTATACCCGGAGAATACGTACCAATCTGCAATGAAGTCGTAAAGTGGTGTCAACGATTAAATTTACGCAAAAAATGCATTCAAAATTCGCGTGCTCGATAATGGCCAGGTCGATTAATTTCGACACTCAAGGCTGTTTGGTTCATTATTCAAATGGCGAGATCTAGACGTATGTAGATAGAATTAGGAAAATTTGTAAAATTTAAACTATTATATAAAAACATAAAAACTTAATTAAATCAATATCGAAACACTAATATAGTGGAAGGATTTTAGGTTAGTATAAACGACTATGAAACTGAGAATATTGACAGCGATGAATTTGAAGGATGATTCTTGTTATCGTCAATCGTCTGTGAAATAAGAAAATTCCAAAGAAATTTTTAATTTTCTAGATATTTGACTTTATTATAAAAACCAGCGGACATCATATTTTTTTCCTACAAAGTTACCAAGCTGTTAACTGACTTTTTTGCTATTTATCACAGAACTTATCATTTGTCTTAAGTAATTAATTTAAATTGTTCTGTGTGTTTAAATAATTTTATAGTTCTTTGTTTGTGTAAGTTTTTAATTTGACAAATAAGTTTTCGTGAGCACATAGTTAATTTTCTTGACTAAGTAATGTTGATATTGTTATCCGACGCATTGATTATTTTAAAATAAATGTGTTCTTAAGAAATTGCTACACCCTATCAGGGTAACCATGTACACTAACATCTTTTAACATCTTGTAATTATAACCATGGTATTGCAATAAATAAATGAAATTAGAAATATTGAAACTAATTACTCGAAATGAAAATGCGTAATCCAAAGTTCTCAAAAGTTGAGTAAGATTAAGTTATTTCATAGAAACTTGAAGTACGATGCAATTGACACACTTTTGAAGTTTCTATGTAGCTAATATGCAACTTGCCTAAGTAAGATATTAAAATTCACAGCCCACTCCTGCAAAGGAAATTCTATTATAAAAGCAATCATGCGCATACCTTCAAGTTTCGAAACGTTACTTACGTGATTCATTCTCGAACGCCTTAAATATGGCATTACTTGTAACGTGAATGACATTATAACACAGACAACCCCCACTAGACGGAGCATGTAAGGCGACCCGCGCGCACCTACGATATGGTACGGCAGAACATTAAAGTATCAACACGGCGGCCACCGTTTAGTTGCGTCCTTGTTTATGATCCATGCGTACGTCAACGAAAAAAGAAATTAAATAAATAACATGGTAAATTGTAGTGTTAAGTGGTGTAGAGAGACCTCATAAACATGGACGCAATTAAACGGTGGCCGCCGTGTTGATACTTTAATGTTCTGCCGTACCATATCGTTGGTGCGCGCGGGTCGCCTTACATGCTCCGTCTAGTAGGGTTGTCTGTGCATTATAATCAAGTCATTTATTTTCAAGCATATTTTTTATTTGTTCACTTATCGCATCGAAACGGCTGGATGGATTAACAATTTTGGTACAAGCATAGCTGGACATCTAAAGATGGTTATAGAATACTTTTTATCCTACTACGATTAAAAACATTTTTTTACACGGCCGTAGTTCTAGTGAATAGTATCATCTTTTGCACAAAATATAATTTAGATAAATGTAATAAAATATAAAATGTATATTAGAATCATATAATTTAGCCACAATACGTACGTAAAGAATATCTAAAGTTCAGTAAAAATGTGAAAATATAATTAGGGGGCGTTTTAGGCTTACCTACTCGTAGTCGTCACTTGAATTATTACTTTGAAAGTGTATTAACTAAGTAAGCCAAATATATATATATTTTTTCTATAATTAATATCCATTACAAAAACACGGATGAGGTGGAATAGGGAAGTCGTTATATATGTTAGCTCTAATTCTATTTTATATAAAATACGTTTCCACAAAATATTTTTTACGACTGAAAATTATATTCTACTTTAGAGATATGTTAAAATGTTTGATATTTATTTTTATATAGACAGCCATAGGTTTAACAAATAGTTAACAAGTTCGTTGACCGGGAGAAAGTAGGTAAAGCCTAGCAAAAGCCAACAGCTGGTTATAATGGGCCGGCGTTGCCTCGACAACGTACCTTGATTATCCATGCCATACAACAACATCCATACATACTTTTAACATTTATATCAGTGTGATGATCAGTGATCACGAATATCTTTTCTTAGGTTCATGAAGTAAACTGTATCCTACCTTGTTAGGTATCATTAGCAGTGTGACGGACTTTGTGTGCGTACAATCCCACTAGGTAACGGGAATGTCTCCGTGCCACAGGAGCAAGTGTCTTCCATGCACTGACAGCTGTCATGTTTTAGGAAAAGGTTAGATTATTTATATGTTATTAGAGTCAGCAGCACAATTCAGTTCTTAATGGCCAGTAAAATCTGTTCAATTAAATTTTAATTGAAGGACGTAATCGGCTGTTTATAATTAACAAAGTATGCATGGCTGCCTGAACTAACATTATTTGAAATTATGGTTATATGTTTATGGACTCCTAGCAACTGTTTGTTTAATGTATTTAATAGTGGTAATCATCATCGTACATTTAAGAGTCAAACTCTTGTCGGAGTAGCTGATAAAGTACGTTGTTGTCTCCACCTAGAACTGTCTATAGCCAATTCTTTGTCTTTCGTATACGGCATGAAGGCTATATTCTCTTTTATTTGTAAGTTATTCTTGGCCATCCTCTTCCTCACTTTCCTTCAGCTGTTATTTCTATGATGTTATTTATAAAAGCGGTGGATCAATAATGATGTTAAAACCGACGATCTACAAAATGTAAGTAGTGATTGATGGTGCTTGTACAACAATTAAATACGCAAATACTCAGAATTGTTTACCAAGCCAATAAGCGGCGAAGTTGGAGCTAAAGCGAGAAATAATAACAAAAGTTCTCTTTGGAAAAACTTCAATACAATGCCAAGTCATTTTGTAGTCGGCACGTAAAACGGAACGAATTCCAGGCCCGGTCTAGAAAGAGTTTTGCCGTAATGAAATTCTTGAAATATCATTCTCTATGAGGATTAAAATTTATGTAAAATTACGCGTGCGGTTTCCTACGCGCCTCGACAACGATTTTAAGAATTTTGATCATGAATCCCCCTTGTGCCTAAGTGATAAAATGAATTTTATGCGTTATTCGAAACGAGATATACGGGATTTCTTTTATATTACGAGTTTTTTGGTATATTGGCATTAGCTTATTGTTGCTTTAACAATAGGATACATGGAATCAAGGGAGTCACTGTCACTCACATTGAGTGTTATAATTACAAATTGAAATAACGAAGCATTAGAATTCATTAGTCTCGTCGCCCAATCAACGCTGATTACCATTCAGGCAGCAGCTATCGCGACGGATAAATATTTGTCCGACAGGTCGTAGGAACGTGTGTAGCCAGCTTAATGGCCGAGTCCAGTTACGGTGTGTGATTCACATTTTAATAATGTGCGGACAGGCGTAAAGATCACGATTCATGGTTTAATGTTTACCAAGAACACTGAAAGTTGTGGTACGTTTAAGTTTTGTCTTACTTCTTCAGTTAAACACTAATTGTGTTTAAATTTTCAAGGTTGTACGTCTTCGATTCGGTTTGAGACCCTTGATCGCTTATAAAACATAATTTTTTTCTATATTAATATTTTAGTCCCTTACTTCTAATACCTTTCAAAAATGAAACAAGCTACTATAACATGTCATCTAATTTCAAATTCGTTGAATTTATTATAATATTCTAATAGAAAATTGTCATCACACTGAACGTCGTTGTGCTATTCGCATCTATGAACACAAATAAACCTATTCAATATTTGCAATTTCCAATTCATTAACAGTTAATAACAGTTTAATCAATGAATAATGAGTGTACGAATTGCCAATGAATGCCTATATTATCAACGTTTTGTTCTAAAATTCAGCGTGCATGTTTATTGCTTGTAGAATTTCAATCAATATATTGGTTTATTTAGTTTTATGTTTGCGAAGCATTTAATTGTGAACTGTGCTGGCAAATAAAGTGGTTCTTTTAACAAACAATAATGATACAATTCAAAATTTGTTTTAGTTAGCTCGTAGCCGAAGCTGTGGTTTTACAATAAATATACTCCAAAGCACTGTAGCAATACAGGTACGTAATAATTGAAGGTCTTCTATAGAGATTTTATACTGTCTGCTAACATTTGAGATTGCAACTCACCCGTAACCAAAATCAACAGCGTACCCGGGACGCCAAACAAAGAGTTCATGGAGTCTCCAGGGACACACTAATACTTTCCCGGAGTCAACCCAGCGAATTTAATAAGACGAAAACGGAAGGAAATGGAGTGATCTTTCTTTAGGTAAATTTAGTCCCGAGACACCCTGATGAATATAGCCCTAATGCTTCTACCGAATATGACAATGTCGCATAACTTAGCACAGAATAGCCACTGCTTTCTTCATAATAGACGAAATTATATCAGGCGAAGCTAACGAACTGTGTAGTGTTAAAAGAGAATGATTTTATTTTGATAGCCACTCTACGGATACACGAGTTTTGTTCCTTTTATACTAGCCAGGAATTTTTAAGGTAAAAGTTTTCTTGGCAATGAAAGTCGGTGGAACTCGCTATTCGGGAATTTGTCACGGCGATCGACCCACTGCAGTTCATCCAGTCCTGGTTCACTTCTCGCTGAAACACTTAAGTTTTGTTCAGTAATACTGCGACGTAGCGACATAATTAACCCCCGACGAAAAAAAGAGGGGTGTTATAAGTTTCACATGTGTATCTGTGTATCTGTGTATCTGTGTATCTGTGTATCTGTGTATCTGTGTATCTGTGTATCTGTGTGTCTGTCTGTGGCATCGTAGCGCCCAAGCGGATGGACCAATTTAAGTGCGGTTTTTTTTAATCGAAAGACTTTTCCGTCGAGATGGTTCTTAGCTATGTTTGGTGGAAGTAGGACCAGTAGTTTCCAAGATATTCAGCTTTAATTGGAACAAGTGACAAGATCTCAGCCAATATTGAAGCCAAGGATTCCAAATTTTGGTTAAATGTTAAGTATTATTAGCATTTTCTATATCACTCACTAAATGAGGATCTCATGATGACCAGGTAGTTGTTAATGGATCTCAGCCAATATTGAAGCCAAGGATTTCAAATTTTGGTTAAATGTTAAGTATTATTAGCATTTTCTATATCACTCACCAAATGAGGATCTCATGATGACCAGGTAGTTGTTAATGGATCTCAGCCAATATTGAAGCCAAGGATTCCAAATTTTGGTTAAATGTTAAGTATTATTAGCATTTTCTATATCACTTACCTACTAAATTAAGGTCTTATGATGATCAGCTAGTTGTTAATGGATCTCAGCCAATATTGAAGCCAAGGATTTCAAATTTTGTTTAAATGTTAAGTATTATTAGCATTTCCTATATCACTTACTAAATTAAGGTCTCATGATGACCAGGTAGTTGTTAATGGATCTCAGCCAATATTGAGGCGAATAATTCCAAACGCTGGATAAATGTTGTTGCACTCACTAAGTGAAGATCTCATGATAATCATCTAGCAGGGCTGGACTAAGCGGGCCAGGGCCCCTAGGCACTTGGCATTTAGGGCCCCCTCCCCTATAAGGAGAACATTATTATGGTACAAGTCCTGCGTCTGGGACTGGGTCCCTAAGACTAGCTGGGCCCCTAGGCCCGGGCCTTGTGGGCCTAGGGGTAAATACGGCCCTGCCATCTAGTTGTGAAAGGATCTAAGCCAAGAATTTCAAATGTTGGTTAAATGTTAAGTTTATTAGCGTAATCAACAATTTAATAAAATTTTGACAGTACAATAATTTGGTACCATGCAGCTGAAGATGGCCGTAGGAACTCCTTAACAGCACAGAATAAACCCATGGTGTTTGGGCTCGTCTGATTGTTCTTGATGAGCAATTAACGTTTGTGTAAGAAAGTACAGTCGATATTAAACCGAGTCCCAGTAAAACTTTTTTAATTTCCGTCACAATATTGGGTCACTGTTCTTAGTTTTGCAATTCTGCTAAAGCTGAATTGTCATTAGGACTATTGAACAGGTTCCTTTGATCGAGGTCACAAATAGCAACACCTTGCAAGATTTTAACGCGACTAAAGGACACGTAAGCTTTAGCAAAAGTACTCGCCTAAGTTAATAACAGCTTTTTAGGATTCTGTAGTCAACAAGGAACCCTTATAGTTTCACCATGTCCGTCCGTCTATCTACGGCTAAGCAGAGACATAGTGGTAGAATAAATTTTTAAAAACTATATTTTTGTGTACCTTACCTACACGTAAAAAAGTGGGGATGTAATATTTTTTAACGGTTTATCCCATGGTGTGGATTATCGATGATTAGGTCTTTCAAAACTAAGTCAAGTTACCTAGCACCAACTGCAATTTTTATGGATCTAAGTAAGCCACCCGTACTATTTGGATCCTGTAGAATGGAAACCTGGTTCTGTTTTAGGCCATAAGTAGCAGGTTCTTTCAACTCATCCAGTGCATTTAAAGTATGTATTTTGATTGTCTTGGCTAATAACTTTGTTAACGATTTTTTCCCAGAATGTTGCTAAAGGCTAATTTCAATTTTAGAGAAGACGGCTTTCGTTACCACTGGCTTGGGATCCTGTTGTCGTACACATAGTCAAGGATCAAGCTCGAGGAAAGACTGGAAACTATGGACCATAAACGGTGTAAAACCAAAAAAGTGTAGAAAATTCCGGGAAAAAACTTCTGTTTGTTTAAAAAATATGAAATAAAAATAAAATTAAAAATTTAAAAAACCCCCGACATGACAACCTGTAAAAAGAAAGAAATAAAATCTACGAAATGTGCCTTTACAATGAACAGTAGAAAAAGAATCCAAGCTTCGTTGCGTCGGGGGACCGCTAAGTAAATGACATGCAATGTACTTAAAATCGTAAAGTGGGAAGCCCCAAATAAAATGCATACTTACAATTTTGCGTTGAAAAATATAGTTCATTTCACTTAGGTTAGGTACTTAGCGGTCCCCCGAACGCAACGACGCTTGGATTCTTTTTCTACTGTTCATTGTAAAGGCACATTTCGTAGATTTTATTTCTTTCTTTTTACAGGTTGTCATGTCGGGGGTTTTTTAAATTTTTAATTTTATTTTTATTTTTTTAGAATTTAAGTTGCTTTGTAACTATGTAGGTACAGCTGCCTTCCGGCATTTTAAGCAGTTTTTGGTGCGTTTTACGTATTCCACGGTTGTATGTAACGAAATTTGCAATGAGCTGCGTCGAAGTAGGTAAGTAACGTGTCACGGAGATGTTCCGTAGAATCACAATTTCACGGTTATCATGAGTTTCCCTATTTTTATTTAGAAAGTGGTAAGAGACAATGGGCGTTATTAATTGTTACACAAGTTCCGATGGCTGTCACATTCCGTTTCTAGTCATTTGTTCGTTTAGGAATGTAAATACGGAGGCATTGTGTGAGTTTAAGATCTATTTCGTGCCTTCGATTCATTTCTTACCATGATCCGAGGTTTGACAAACAAGGTTGGTTGACACTTAGGCTACCGACATTTAATTACTTATGTCACTGACTAGTTGCCGCTTTATAGTTAAAAAAAAACAGGAAAATGTTTAATTATTGTATTAAGCGGTTCACACTCACGTGAAATTGTCAGGAACGGCCCGACAATAATTAAATATGTCTCACGAAAGTTTTAATAAAATTATAGGAAAATATTATTTTCCGTCACTCATACAAAAAACCTTGTTTACGCATTACAATTGTCATATTCTTAGACTAAATCTTAGTATATCGTAATAATCGATTTAAAACATTCAAAATTTTATGAGATTCATACAGGTAACAGGGGAATGTATGTATTTTGAATTTATGATATAGGTACCACTGGCAACACAGAAACAGATTGTTAGAACCAACCAACCAACCAGTGTCATTCCGTTTTCTTAGATTGATTAAATAGGGACGACACTACAGTATTGCCACTTTTTTATATCCACTCTTTATCTATTCTTATTCTATATTTATTACCTAATGCCTTTAACCTCTACGTTATACGTAACTCAAAACCCCATTGTTATTTCTACAATTTTATTTGGGTCTTAATAAATTAAAGCTCTATTTACGAATAAAGAAAATTAATCTCACGAAAATTATGTTCTCGCCTCCCATCGTTCGCGTTTCGCTGCCTTTTAATTTATTTATTATTAGATTCTTTCTTATTTACGTCTAACACAGTTCGATATTGCTTTACGAAAACGAAGCGTATGTGAAATATACTTTTTTACGAAGGAAGGATAATATCTGTATTACTTATTGAAATTATTTTCTATCATATTGAGTACTAAGTATAATATATGAATAATTTTCAATATTTATTAAGAAAATCAAGGACATTGTCTTTCAATCGTTTTTGTTTCCGCACAGCACAAATCACGAACAACGGTGCTAATTATGAAAATATTTCGCTCGCTAGCTAATTTCTGTTCGAGATGAGGCACAGCCGCGGCACAGCAGGCAATTACATAAACGACAATCAACGGTACAAAGACGTCGAGGAAAGTCGAGTAACGTAATTATACAGATATGCCACGTTAACACGTCTAATTCGTGGGGATTGGATATGGCGTGGCAGACGCAGCGGTTGCAATGCTCGTTTTTAGGGTTCCGTAGTCAACTAGGAACCCTTATGTCCGCCATGTCCGTCTGTCCGTCTGTCCGTCCATCCGTCCGCGGCTTAGCTCCGTGATCATTAGTACTAGAAAGCTGAAATTTGGTATGAGTATGTGTATGTATCACGCCGCCAAAACGGTAAAATAAAAACTAAAAAAAAAAATATTTTCGGGTACCTCTCGTACACCTAAAGTGCGGGTGATTTTTTTTTATCGTTCCAACCCTAGTGTTTGGGGTGTCGTTAAATAGGTCTGTTAAAAATAATATGGGTCTATAAACATTACTTTTTGACAAAGTAAGTAGTTTTGTAAATATTCGCTCCGAAAATAAAAAAAATTGTGCCCCCCCCTTTAACTTTTCAACCACAGGTCAAAAAAATATGGGAAAATTCATGAAAATGAGGCCTTTCAATGAAAACTATATTGAACAAAATCGGTCCATCCGTTTTTGAGTTATCGCAAAATTTCATAATTTTCTTTAAAAGGACGTAAGTTGACTTCCAGAAGGTAATAAGTAATTACAGTTACTTTGGCGTTTACGACCTTTTTCCGTCTTTCCGTCTTTGACCGTCTCTAGTGAAGTGAAGGATGAGCAACTACGGAACCCTACACTGAGCATGGCCCGACATGCTCTTGGCCGGTTTTTAATCCTAGCACGACATGTAACACCTTGAAGAAAAAATAAATATAAAAAATACCAGTAGATAATTTAATACAGTCTCTAAGCCCAGATAATTGATAAATGGTTCCATCAGTAAGTTAGTATTCAAATCCTTGTAGCCTCGTACATATATCAAAATATCTATTCTACTGTTAGTTTCCTTTTTATTTAATTTTTTTTTTAGACAGATAGTATCTGTCTAAAATATATATGCACTATCTCATTAAGAATCTTCAAGCTAGGAAATAAAGTCAGACTGAAACTGAATTACATAACACTGAGTTCATAATAGTATAATATAGATATACATATAGATGCTAGAAAAACTGTCATTCATTAAACCGCGCGTTTAGAACGCCCGTCTGCATCATGCGTAACATCTCTCGACAGAGCAATAAGCATTAATGTAATTTGTGCAAATATGAAAACGGCAGAATTTGCCCTTATTAGTTCAGCGTCACAGTTGGCCGGGGCGACGCTAAATACTAATTATATTTCACGCTATCCGTACACATGAACGTTTTACTCGGTCATAATTGAATAAAACGTGGCGTTTAATTTGATATTGCATTGATATTTCCTGGGTTTTACTGTTGATCTAACAAGATTTCATTTGACTGCGCGTGGTGTGAATCTGTAAGCAAATCTTAGTTAGACAAGTCTGATGAAAATTCCATAATCCCACTTATAGGAATTATAATTCCTATAAGTGTTTTTGTATATTTGTTACTTCTTCATGGTCAAACGGCTGCAGCTGTACCTATTTGATAAAATTTGGTATTAAAGTAGTTGACACCCTGGATTGACAAATACGCTACTTTTTGTCCCTAATAAAGATAGCGTTCCCGTGGGTTGAGCGAGTAACACTGCGGGGCGCAGCTGTATTCCGATAAACAAAGCAAACATTAATCCATAGGGACAGTCAACCAATTTGATTTCTAGGCCACTATTAGAACCTTGTCACAATGACAATGATATGAGATTTCAAGTGGCTTTCATATCGACGTTCACTGTGACAAGGTATGAAATGGCCTAGGAATCAAATTGGTTGGCTGTACAGTACAGAGTCCTGTATATTGATTTAAATCTTACACGATTTTCCCACTTTTTGAACGCAATTAAGTTTTAACAAATTCCCATATAACATTATAAAAAACGTGACTTAATCGCGGTAAAAATGTTAATTACCTCGGCGTTCCCAACGTCATATTACGTTCATGGTCTCGAAGGGGCTGATTTCTTCGCGATTTAGTCCCTTATAGTTATAATATAGAGTCCTGTAGTTTGAATAAACCATTCCCTGGTTTCAAGCATCGCATGTGGAAAGTCAAAATGGCCGAGGTTTTTCCTTGCACTCTTTTGCATTTTTCCTCGCTCTTTTGTGGGCTCTTATAAGGTCATCGGTCCCTTCGTCTGAGTCGTAATGGAAAACAGAACAATTTTGATGGTGAAGCTTTTACGACACCTACTACTTAATTATATTAATACAATTATTGAAATAGCACTTTTGAGAAAAAAAAAACATCTGAAACATTCGTAAAATGTTATAAAAAATATAATTAATATATATTTAGTTATAGGTAAATTATTAAGCGACTAATGATTTTCTAGTGTGTAGTTGTAACGTGTCTGTAATGATATCCGTATCAGGCCATTCGCAATTACATTACTTAGTTCCATATAAATTCCGTACACTGCTGATACTGCATTACAATATGAGTATTATTATATTAGAGGAATCAAATAGTTAATCTTAAAATGAACACATAATTTTAATACAATACTGAAAACAATAGATAAATATGAAAGAAAGGATGATTATATGTACAATTGCCTGAAGCTAATCAGAAATAATAAAATAAATACATTTTCTATTAAAAGAATACCCCGTCCAGAAGGTCTGCCTGCGGCATTATTTAGTTACCTATGTTTTTTTTTTCATCTAAGTATACACCTTGTTTACATATTGCAGCAGTCTCCAATTTTCAACCATGCCTATAAAATATCTCCCCATACAGAGAAATCCCAAAAAATAATATTTAATTGAGAATTTACACGTCGGCATAAAATTTAACAAGATTAAAAACCGCTAAGTCTAAAAATAAGCCGATTTGGAGACAGAATTTATTATTGTTTACTTCGCACCCGCGGCGCGGAAAACGGTCAAGCTTGAATTGTTGCGTTGGTTAACAAAATAAATAGGTACAGTTTGCCGGAAAACTTTTAGAATAAAAATGGCGGATCTGCGCATGTACATTTGTACGTAAATCGGCTACTGCGCAGTCAAGGTCATGCTCAAGAAATTTGCCGGCTACTGTCAATAATTAAGGCGCTATTAAAATACAAAACGGGTTTACTCACGTCGTCGTGGAAATCGAATATCGCTCAACATGTTTCGAATTGGTACGCTATTCATCATCAGGAGCCGATCAGTCGCGGCTCTAAGACTCACGATAGTTTTCTATGTAAAATCAAGGAGCTAATTAGAGTGTACTTTTAAATTTTAAATAACGCCAAATAAGCGATGCCTCAATGATGATGACAAATAAGATATTTTATTATGTCGGGTCATTTACTGTCATTAACCCATTACTGTCACATTACACCGCCGGTAACCATCAATCAAATTATTAGAACAACAAAAAATTGTTTGTTCGTAAAAAAAAATATTAAAGCAATAATTTTCAAAGATGAATTTTATTGATAAAAAGCTTTAGCGATTTGCTTTATTCCAAGTATCTATTACGACAGTTCCCTTATAAATGTATGATGTCAGATGTAGTGTAAAATAAATGTTATATGTATGTATATCGCTGAAAAATAAAACACACGCGGTTCTATAAGATAGCAATATATTGCAATGTCAATGTCCAATTAGAGACCAGATATCGTTTTTTTATACAAGAAATTAACACCTTTCCCAGATTCCATTTAATAGTGTAGGTACGCGTGTTCCAAAAATAAACGTTTACATAGAATCGCGTTCTGGAGCAAAAAATATGTTTATTGTTGCTCTACAAAGGGAAAAGCCGGTTTAGACTTAGGGGCGTTATAAAATAAATTTTCTTGGTGCTCCGGGAGAAGGTACTATTCAGGTTTAATCTCTCAAAGAAGACCACTGATCCGATCTCGCACATCTGTTCCTTTTCATTTCTGACGCAGACATGACAATAAGCAAGCTCTAAATGAACAGCGGAAATTCGTTTTCGAGAAATTTATAAGTAAATAAATTTAAAGGTGCGGGAAAATTTAAGATCGGATAACATTTCTTCCCCAAATTAGGCAGGCTATTTTATGTGGATTGAAGAAAAAAAGACATTGAGTAATAAAGTGAACTTTCCTCTGACCATAAACATGTTGAGCATACAGAATGATTGCGACTTTAAAAGTAAAGACCGCTTCAAATTCAAATAAAATACCTTAGTATTACATCGTCTGTTGACAACCAAAACTCACTAAGTAACAAATACCTACTTAAAACAAAGCTCGTATCTCTGTGTCAATCTACTTACTAGATACGAGGTCTTGAAAAGCAGTGACAGAAATTGTAGTGAGTGTTGGTTGTCACCAGGCGATATGTGATAATTAGTTTAAGATTATTAAGAGTAAAAACCTCATTTACACATATTGTCGGTAATCTCAACAAAATACACCTAAAAAAAATGAGATTTGTTCCCGAGTGTGAGCTCAATCTTATTTCGTCACTAGTTAGGCTTCTTCGGGCTAATATAATCTCATTTCATTCAAAATTCCTTTTGCTGAACCTCGACGCCAGCGGCACTCTATACCACACTGTCCTTATAACTGTCATCCAGATTTAATATCACATCTTCCATTTTGTACGGGTTCTGCCGAGTGGCAATTTCCTTCCTTAAATTATATTTCGACGAATACGCGTAAACTAAATACGAATGCGACCCGAAAGACAAATTTTATTTATATTTTTCTCTCTGCCATAGATCCTACGATGTGCTTTTACGACAGGCTTTTATATTGATGGTTTTATCTTTTCGTGTTTTTGCCAGCTCATATAAAATACGTGACATATACGTGTGATGGAAAATCAACATCGAGGAATAGAAATGTATGAGGTTGATGGCAAACTACGAAGATACGGAACTACTTAGGAATTTATAGTTTTGTAGGATAAATTATCTTGAGTTCTTGCTGTAGAGTGCGTCTTCCACTATCTTTTCGTAGATGTAGTTTGTGAGGGAGACTATTATCCACAAGAAGGTAATCTTCTTTATTTATCGGTTGATTCTTGAAAGCTTCTTTGTCCTATTCTTGAGACTATCTATAGATAAACTTCTTCACTAGAACTGCTACCAGTACCAGTAAATTTTGTGCCAACCTAACGTAGGTTAAGTTAGGTTAGCACAGGAAATATTGGTCAACAAAAAAAAGGGAAATAAAATTTTATAAAGGGGCTATGACTTATGTCTTTGATTATTCATTAAATGTTCATTATATTTACCATCGAGAAGACGCACTAGTATATTATATTCTTATTAAATGAAATACACCTTTCAATGTTCAAAGAAAATAAAGTTTTACATAACGACAGTTTTATACCTGGATGTTTCCTAGCGCCTAAAGTGCAAAAACGTCTCATTCTGAGTCCGTACGTAATGAGCTGTTAGTGTAATGGTAATTTGACGTAATAGAGGTTTCTTGAACGAGATCGCGCCGAAGTTAAATGTCCGCCCATCAGCCAGCGATCGTGAGCGCCGTACGTAACAAATCAACCTCGAGCAGAGCCTCGTATTACTCAATGACGGAACATTCGGGAAGGATGCATAACGTATGCAGCATTAGAATATTGACACGTCAATATTATGGTACTTCGTCAATTCAATTATACGGAACTAGCACGGACACGCTTATGAAGGCCAATTCAACATTTAATATGACATGCCTGACAGCTACAACGCAAATATTAGCGATATTATCGAACACCGACAAATAACATTGTTACAAAATATCGAGGTACTTATATCGTTTCACGCTGCCCGCTTTGCAAGTGACCAATAAAAAGCTTGACTAAAGAAAAATTGAAGCATTTTGACAAATTTGACAAAGCATAATATGAGGGTGTAGTTGGGTAGGATTCTTTAATAATAAATTCCTTTTAAGAGGAACCTTAAATGTCAGCAGAAGGAAGCAGTGTGGACGCAATTTCATAATATAAAAATGCCCACGAGGGGACCCGCGACCCGCCACGACCATGTTAAGATTGTTAGGCGAGATGGGTACTAAATTTCGAACAAAATTACACATCGGACATGTCAAGTGAACGAAGGTGAACTCAAGCGACTATCTGAGTGTCCCGGAGGATAGTGAACTTGGCTCGGCCATTCTTATTCAAATAAGTGAGGGCAAGCGATTTACCCAAGGGAATCATGCCCGGCGCTTCAGGCAGAACAGTTCCTTCCAGTTTCTATTGCTTGAATAAAATATAAATTTGAAACGTCTTCGAAGAAAAACTGAACAACGGCATTGAATAAAAACAAATTGTATTATTAGAGCCGCCATTATAATCTGTATTACTTCCCTGCAGGGCACTCGGAGCGCGTCCCGGCACGATTCTTCATTGACCAGAGGAAATCACGCAATACTCCACACGAATACCACGAACAAACAGATATAGCGTAACGACGAAAATTTACATTAGGCCGGTTTAATGTCGCGAAGCAATCTCATTCTGGGGAGGAAACCGGGTAAGGCTCGACCAGGATACTTGGGCCTATGAAATTGTAACACATCATGTGAACATTGGGGGATGAAGTATGGCGCGGGGGTCTCGGGGGTTGGTCGCGATACATCAGTTACGATGCGTCGGGTGATACCGCAGCCAAGACAAATGCGAGCCGTATCTCGCTGGTGTATAACCTTCACTTTCTTATTTCCCTAAGCGGCGGTTAATGGAAAAGGTGAACAAGAAAACTTTAAACAGACACGATTATTATTTACTCGAACTATTGACCGTTTGTGGTTTGCCTTGCCGTACATACTTTAATACACTTATAGATGTTTTCTTTTTGGTGCAATATAATCATAATAATAACGCCCGCACGTATTGCCAATAACCAAGTAATACTGAATATGTAAAACAGTCTGTGTGACCAAATATTGTTTTTGTGTAATAAAGAAATGAAATAATTTCGACCATCTTCGTTAACTCCAATACTTAAGTCAATATGAGCATTGAAATAATACTTAAAAACACCGTGGTTCAAATAGCTTTTTTACGCTGTTGAATCTTCTAATGCAGAGGTCAAAAAAATGCTTACTTTTGAAACGTTTTAATTTTCCTGGCGGATGTCTGTTAAAGTGGCGACGAAGTAAAAATGCTACAGGGTGGAAAATTCGCGGGAGTCACGTACTTTGTTATAATAATTTAAATGGGACCGTATTTAGGTGTGCTGCCCGCGTCCTAGCGGGGTGTCGCATCCTTAATTATTACTTTGACATTTGCAGCAGCGGTGAAATGGTTCCCGTAATAAATGTGCCAAGTTTCAAAATTGTTTTGGCTAATTCACAAAAAAAAATGGATCCTATAGTTGAGTCATTAGTGTTTATAAAACTTTACAATATATACGAAAAACTTTCTATTTCTTCATTGACATTACTAATCATTCTAATTATTATTTATATAATTATCGAAAATATTCAGTTTCAAAGTCGTAATAAATACGTATACGATGCCTCAAATGCCTCACATTTTTCATACACTGACAAGATCTTAATCGTCGTTCTGAATAACGTTTTAAACAATTTTAATTCTTCTTTAAGCACTTTTTGTTCTGTTCCTCACTAAATTACAAGATTCTCACGGTCTGCGATTAAACATAATGATATCTAATTAGCTTGACATTGACCTTTCAAGTTAAATAACCATTTAAAATGCATTCTGAATGCTTATTCTCCAACAAAACGAATAGGTAATGTCCACTGATTACTATCGTCACTTTTCATAATCTTTTGATATTTTATTCAAGATAATTTGGTATTAGAAAGTACTAGAAAGTGCACAGTATTGCACATTTACGATTATTTGCCAAATAAGGTCTGGTAAAACTTGCTAGTTTTGACATCTAAGTACTAAATTACTTGTAGAATTTATAAATGGAAGTCACAGAGAGAAGTTTTTTCACTTTCTGTTATATGATAGAAAGCCTTACAATTAGCAATATATGGCAGCCAAGGCTAGATTTAAAATACAGGGGATAACTAGTACGCATGTAAAAAAAAAGCGTTAGTATTCGATGCCAATGTTTTTAAAATTACCCTTCTTCGAGCTAAGTGAACCAAAATTCAGGGTCTTGAATTTAAAGTAAATTGACTTCATGGCAATATCAGAGTATTTGGCAAAACGAATAGATCATTTGCATAGAATAATCCCACTCTGTATTACCGATACAGCCTAATGAAATCATAATATCCCAAGAAGATTCCCGGAGAACACGGTCATAAAACCAGAATTCCCACTTAAGTAACAGAGTTACGTCCTATTTTTATGGCGCAATAATTAATTTAAATGTACAGGAGTCGTATTTCAATTAATTTATTATTTCGTAACAAAGAATACCTCGGTTCAGGGGTTGTTAAAATGTATTAAGTTATATTTAAAACTTAATCCTTTGCTTTTGGTAAGATGTATTAATTACTTTTGAAATATTGGTCTGTTGAATTTTGCTGTTTTTGAGAGCACTCTTAGTGTAGGTACTCGTATTTACGTGGATATTAAATAAAAAGCCTTCTTTCTTGATTTCACTTTTAAACAAATAATAAACATTTCTTGGAGTATATGTACCTATGGTATTTTACTTTTCCGGAGTAGGGAATTTTGCTCCTCTTCATAAACGTATATAAATACTTAATATTCTAGAAGTCTAAAAATTTAGCTTTTGAAATCTTTGAACAAAGTTTCTGTCGTTCGTTGTTATAAAAAACTACAGCCAACTAATTCTTAGTGTAGTTTTGTCAACATTAGCTAGTTCTTTTTCGCTTCTTTCAGAGACGTTTTGTCAATAATTTTTCAGGTTTATAATCAGTGGGTATATTATATTATGAATAGTAGAAATCCAACAATAAGAAACTTATTTACCATAATAATTCCACAAAAGTTAATTAGCATATTTATTATTGTAAAAAGACCGGTTTGAAAGAAACGGACGTAGCTACAACAAATGGAATGCGATAAAAATTCAAATTATTCGATAAAAGCGTTAGAGAAATCGACTGGAATGTTCGTTTAGTCGTTTAATACTAGTTGACCGTACGACCTTGACATTTTATTGGCAGGTGCGAGATATTGGCGGCCATTTTTAGGGTTCTGTAGGCACTCTACTGCCTTAGCTCCTGGGGCGAAATGTGGCTTTTGTCCGAAATAAAACCTCTATTTTTAAATAAACAGTAAATAACATATTGCTTGATGCAGCTCGAACAGAAAACTTATACCGTAAATTTTAATATATCGGCCATGTCATCGGCTACATGTTTGTGGTTAACAGTTAATTTTAACATGATAAATGACACCTTAAACAATGTTAAATAAAAAAAATATACAATCCTCGTACGAAATAGCATTATGCGTTTTTGTACCGGATGTACGGTGTACGGTTTTGTTGCTTACGTGAAATTCTATTCAGTTTTAAATACTAGTAAACGTGAAGCTAAATAATAAAAATCGGCTAAACAAGACCCACATTAACTATTAAGTTCCTGAATAATAGAAAAGAAAATGCTAATTGTGTGACGCGGAACCCTCAGAGTGCGGTCCGGCTCGCACTAAACCGATTATTTATAGTTGTTGTATTTTCACCTTTAGGCCGGGTCAGAAACATCCGCCTAGCGCTGACGATGACGGGTTGCCGACGAAATGGTCACTTTCTAACTTCTTACGCGGACGTTCCTATAGATGCTAGTACTACCTATACGCTGTTAGTGAGTTTGCGGTGAAGCCAGATAAAAAAAATGTGGATAAAAGTGAACTTATCAAAGTTGTAGCCTTTAAACTCTTACTTAACATAAATATATATTTGTTTATACAAGAGATATATTTGCTTTTAAACAAAATCTATCCTATCCTAAGTATATGGATCTGTCTCTCCCCATACCTTTTGAAGAAACCAATTATTTAATATTTTTGTAATCAGTTTAAAACAACAAAAAGGGTGGAACTTAAATTTTGAACCCGTTCCTCTTTGAAGTGGTCACCATGCGTAGTTTTCATTATATTAATATGCACCAGATTATTTAAGTTTTAAATAAATTGAACTCACCTTATAAATTCCATCGACGAGTTTCGTCAGTTCTTCGGTCTCCATGGTGGCCGATTATCAAAATCAATCGCAATTCGTCAGTTACACGGGAAACATTGGGATATCAATGATTTTTACACAAATCTCGACTTTACCACTAGCACTGTATTCACATTTCATCACTGTCCGACTTCTATCGCGAATTGAATCACTCAAACACTTTCAAAGACATCTGAAACAAAAAAAAGTTTTGAATTAACAACGTTGGATCCGTTCAAACGCTGGCCATAAAGAAGTTTAGAAAGAATTTAAAAAGTTAGGAACGGTCACAGATTATGAAATATATACCTGTTATTCGAGATAAATATCAGTTGGAGTATTTCCGTGAGGCGTGCGGTCGGCGAGCGGCGCGCGAGCAGACTTACCTCTCGAGAGGCGAGTCGAGTAGCTATCTCGAATGACGATGGTTAGAAAGAAATATTAAAGTAAACGGACCGGTGCCATATTATGGACCTGTTGATGTCTAAACCGCTTACCGGACTTCTAATTGTTTACATAAGTTGTCATTTTCAAATAGCGTCGGGTTATCGACACCGCTATTTATGTACATATACAGGGTTAAAGTTTATTTTATCATAATTATCGCAGATATTTTCATTCATTATGAAAGGTAATTTTACATTGACGTTCAAAAAGTAGGCATTCACATAGTAATGGGTTATTGGGTAAGCTTTTATTAATAAAAAGCCCTCGGGCGGGTATGATGAAAACATTACATTACGAAAGCTTATTTTGTTCAATGCCATGCCGTACGCAATAGCAAATTTTAAATATACATGCAATTTGCGTGGCAGGTGTTACCTACGCCCCTGTAGTAGCACAATAGGCGTAACAATAAGTTACTTTCGTTTTCACGGCCGCAGCGCCTACGCCGCGCCGCCGGTTCCCCATCCGGTTCCGCTCGAAGCGCTATGATTTTTAAATTAAGAAGACCGAAGACTTTCGTTTTCCAATCTATACCCAAAATCGTCAAAATCACACGGAAATGGAGTAATAAATAACCCACCCGAACGACCATTTGCATAATTACAGAAGAGCTTTATGCATTTGTCCGGCTAATCGTATGCGTCGGCTCGTCAGTAAAGTTAGCTTTAATATTGCAGGCCGATACCGATCGTGCTGGTTTTGTCGGCTTTCTAAAGCTGAAACTTGCTAAGTTTGTGACCGCAAAGTATTTCCTCGAGTGTTGAGATATCCGAGCTAAACCGCCGGTCGAAAAGGTCTGGAAGTATCGCGAAGTTTTTTCGCGCGTCACATACCTAAGGAAAAATATGAAACACAATTTCTGGGAGGATCCGTAACTTCATTTTGAACAAGAGAGATTTGCGCCCGCTCGCCTCCCTTGCATATGCACCCGTCCGGGGAAAGCTGAGCGCGGGTTTTACACTTTTCTTCTTTTTCCCGTATCCCTGAGGCACGGAAACAAGTGTGCGACGGCTGCTTATTTCAGTTTCAACTTGTTTAGCTTGGATTCAACTAGTTCGATCCGGATTTGGGAGTTGAAAGCCTCGTAAATAACCACACTTGAGGGCCTAGGACAAAGTGGAAATCAGGGATTGCTAACGTTCAAACGCCGGTGTACATTTCAGGTCTGCGCTTTGAACTTGAGTATAAGTAAGCTGTATCAGGAGCTCTTTTGGAGGAGTGGAAAAGTTTGGTTGGAAATACGAATTTTTGTGCTATTGGGTTTGGAATCGAAATACAAGAATGTGGAATTATCTTTACGTGCCAAGTCACAAAACCGCATAAAATAATAGGTCGCAGTAGGAGTTAGCACAACGTTGCACTCGCCGTACGCCGCTATTTCGCTGACGAACCTTGTTATCCTGCATGTGACTGCACATTGTGGCTGAATATTCATATTCATATTCTTGTCTGAGCCGGCCTTACTCTTCAAATACATCGGGGTTGTATTGAGGATTTAAATTTTGTGCGACGAGCGAAAAATCATTGCTTCAATATACTCCACGTATTTTTACCTTCTTTAACACGTGATGCAGTTGACTCGTTTTAAATTCATCGAAATAAAATTTCATAGAAAACATTTTAGGCACTAATCCGCGATTTGTAATTTTGGTCGCAAGTTGAAATAATTAAAAGCCGGCTAAGTGCGAGTCTGACTCGCGCACCGAGGGTTCCGTACAAGTACTTATCCCATCTTAACAGGCGGGGTCTTAAATTAAGTTTGCACCGGGTAAAAATAGGTAAACAAGACCACGTGATAAAGTGCAGATTCGTATTCGCAATATTCGCATCACTCGATGTCAAGTTGCATCCGTAATGATTCATCTGTCGCGCGGACTTACAGTAATGACATTGCCATTCACTCCAGGGAAATATCCCATGATGCCGGATGTGACACGCAATCCCATAGATGCTTTTCAATCATTCAGACGTCGGGAGTGCCTGCCAATTTTTAATAGAGCGAATTTATCAGTATTTTTAGTATGTTCATTAAGTAGGTACCAGAGTACTAACTAGTAGCATATACTCTTTGATTTTTCATTTAACTAGTTACTCTCGTTACGTATAATAACTGACTTCAAGTAGAGAACATTTCCGAGGACAATTGAACGAGTTACTATATAATATTTGAGAAATTCCCTCGATTTCACATGGATCTCGTCAACAGATGTTCACCAAAATGGTAAAGGAACAACTTGGAGATGCCTGCTCACGAACAAAAAATCATTATCCGTATCGGTTCTTTCATTCATCGAACAATGAAAGAATAAAAAAAAACTACTTAAGATCCACCTCTTTTTTGAAGTCGTTTGAGAATAATTTATTAGCGGGTGAATTTTTCACCCACTTTATTTGTTATTAAGAATAAATACGTAGATCTAATACAATAAAAAAAATTAAACTTTTGAAACTTGATTATCATCCTAAGACTTCGTCCTAAGTAAGGGCAGATTATATCATTTATTTTGTTCCAACTAATAAGTGAAACGGTAAGTTAATTTATATCGATATACAGGGTGGAACATTTCTAAAGACTGGGGTGACAGGATAGTGTCATCTAAGTGGTCTACACTCGACCTATTATAATTGTAAAATTGGATTTAAAAGTAAAAAAAAAAAAAAATGTGGTGTAAAATAAAGTACTCAGCCTGAACAATTTCCTGTTTGCTTAAAAGTCCCTTGATCTGTTCCACCCTGTATTTAATTTGTTGAAGTCATATGTTTAACTAGGCAGGTTAAAATGCCAATTATCTGACAATTTATATTAAAAAGCCAAGTAAAACCATCCAGTCAATCATTTATTGGCTCCAGAAAATAATATCTCTTTATGGGTGCGTTGTAATGTTTAGCACCGATTGAATACATTTTTCAGTGTGATAATTTGTAAGGAAACGCATCATTAGCTCATTCAATAAATATACTAAGTAGCTGTAAAAAAATATGGGTTCCAAACTATTAGATCTTTCTACCGCGAGTAAGACATACGTTCTACAAGTATATACGAGTAGTTGACGACTCTCGCTGTAGGTACATGACATTAGTAGGATTATTAAATATTAGAGCAAAATCGTGTTTCACGAGTCGTGACATATCATTGGCTATTGATTGCTACGGTTTGCTCGGATTTCGGTGTTCTATACTCGCATACCTGCACTTGACAACTAGCAAAATTGGATACGCAGTTATATAGCTACATTTTCACCGTGAAAACGAAATTCGCGTTGCCGGTTCAAAATCGGGAGTTTATTAATTTATTGATAGATTTTCGCACCGCTGCACGCGCCACGCGTATACTCTTGCATTTTTTATAAACCCACTCTCATATTGAGCCCTATGAATCACGAATTCACGATTAGTACGCGTTTCACATACAAATAGGCTACAAAGTGGAAGTATTCATCTTGCGACCTACAAACTTTCATCGTTTCGCAAACAGACATTCTCGAGTACCATAAACCGCGAAACCGAGTCACATAAAGCATTTCGTCGGCGAGAATTGGCAAGTTAAAAGTACCTACGTCGCATTATGGTACGGTTTTGTTCACTTTGCCAGAAGGGTCCCATTGTACCATCTCGTCGGTGGCTGTGGGTAATCTACTCGAATTCTTTGAGACCGTTATTACCACGACAATAACTCTCGACACAATGTAGCAATGCTAAGCCATACCGCAATTTCAATTCAATTCCAATTTTGCTTTTAAAATCGTGGGGAAGATTTTGTGCTCACCTTTAATTACTGCAGAAGAGTTACCTGCACGTAATTAAAATATCCGACAGCTTCCACGTTACCCCTTTTTACATGTTCATTATAAGTAATTTTAATGCACGGGATGGAGTTATTATTTACAGTATTCATTAGTTTTCATCTCAAAAAAATCTTAAGGCACGCGAGCACGCAACCTCGTATTTTTTCTTCATTGCGTACCTATCTCATAAAAAGAGTAAAAATAAAAACGTGAAGAAATATTTTACATGAAAATAAGGCTCATTTTTGTTACACGTATTCCTAATCCTAGTAAAGTAAACAGCTTGGGACCAGGCACGACCAGCTGTCGAGTTACGTGAAGCGACTTATTTTCAAATATTCGTCTACGAATTTACGTCTCCATTTCAGCACATCGAGCCCCAATACTCAGAGGCACCGTTGACCCCAGTAACTGCTGACGATATCCTGGTTTACGATGCCCCAACATCGACGTTAAGCCTAGCGCTATAGTTACGCGACTAAGTGTCGTTTAGACACGGGCCCCGTACAGTTTGCCGTCACGCCCCCCGATGTGATGCGATTGCTCAATTGGCGAGAAATTGCGACGGGACTAAGCTCGTGGAAAATTGGCGATATCGTTAATATTCACCCGAAACCGGCGGTTCACGTGGCGACTACAAATAACGAGCCGACAGCCCCCATAGATTTATGCTGCGTCGCTTTAAGTGATATATTGCCTTCAACCGATCTTCAAGTGTATCAAGTGTCGTTTCAATCCGAACCCAAAGATTATCCCTCCGAATACCTAGTTGTTATTGAAAGAATATTATTCAAATTCTTACATCGACAGCAATATTTGCGGTTCTTAAAGGAAGGTAATAAAGCGAGATATCGAATCGGTTTCAACGCTCGTTGTCTAAATGAAATATAGCAAATGTGCTCGGGGTCCATAAAAATAACATAAAATATACGGTATCTTGACAAGCCGGAGGCTCAGGTAAGTCTAAGTAACTTTCTCTGGGGGTGTTAAGCCGTTCACCTTAGGAAATTGGTGACAAAAATATTCCGGTCATGTAGGGACCCCTTGTTAGCGAACCCGAAAATACAAGAAAAAATTCC
The DNA here is from genome assembly GCA_932273695.1 of Apotomis betuletana. NCBI lineage: Eukaryota > Metazoa > Arthropoda > Insecta > Lepidoptera > Tortricidae > Apotomis > Apotomis betuletana. The sequence goes on along the minus strand of OW026307.1, from coordinate 11,388,609 downwards.
CCTTCTGACACGGCATTTCGGCCCGTTGTTCTGTACTAAGTTTTTACGATACCCGCTAAAATTGCTGAACGCTTAAATTTTACGCCGACAGATATATGCAGCTGTGTTTGGTTTGTTTTATCGGTAAGTCAAAATAACATTTCCCTTACGACTTGAGACCTTCGTTTTATATTCAGAAATACCTTCTTTTAGTTGGGGAAAATAACTTACTAAGTTTCTTTCTGCGGGTTTATCTGAGATCGTACTGATCGTATCTAGCCGGTCGGTAACTTGACTGTAGAGAATATCCTATGGCATCAAGTTCGCCATTTGTACTATTTAGTAAAAATATAATTTTCAAAATTTTGATTGCACTCCGGTGTAATTAAAGGGGAAAATTGCATTAACCCAAAACTGTTTAAATCACATATAACCCACAGCATACTCGTACATTTCAGTCAATTGTTTATCTCTTAGTAATCATTATTTCTATTACCACGCTGATAAACCAAAAATTAATTCGCCAAAGCGGTCATTAAACTGGCGCAGACACGGTTAAAACTGAATATCGTGGCGTGTGCGATACGCGATGATTACGTATGCGTACTTACTGCTACGTGATAATACGTGTGGGTTAAGATCCCACCGTTTAGTTTACAACTCGTCTATTTTTCACAAAATAACATAAAGCATAAATAAGAAATATCGCGATAGACACGTTAAATTTTGTGTTATTCCACACATATAACACAAAATATAATGGGTCTATCGTCTATAACATTTTTTTACTGGAGATATCGGCCTAGAGTCACTCACTATCCGACGAATCCATACTATCCATACTTAATATTACGCCGAATCCATACTATCCATACTTAAATTATATTTAAATTAAATAAAAATAAAAATTAATATGTATTATAAAATTGATTGAGAATTCATTATCTACAAAGATATGGGACAAAGGCTAGGAGGATGATGATGAAAAATTAATATTATAGATGCGAAAGTGTGTCTGTCAGTCTGTTGCCTCTTCACGCTTAAACCGCTGAATCGATTTTGATGAAATTTGGCATAGAGATAGTTTAAAATCCGAGGAAGGACATAGGATAGTTTTTATCCTGAAAATTATACCTAAAAAGATTGAAAAGTGAGTGAACATTTCTGTTGGGGTGCGGTGACTACAGGGTCAGGGGAAATGTAATTATTAGACCAAAAGCACAATTGCTCTTACATTTGCTTAGGCGCTTTTAATAATCCCTTTTATCAAATTCCACGCGTACGTAGTCGCGGGCAAAAGCTAGTTATCAAATAAAATGGATGGTGTTGAGGCCTAGGTTCCTTTATAGTGTATTCGGGAAGCCTAGGTGTGATATTCAATAAGAATATTTTATTTAACTTTAAATTAAATAGTATAATTGTCAAAAATAAGGAATACAGAGTGTTGTCGTTCCAAGGGTGGTTTTGAAATTGGCCGTTGAAGGCGGCCGGTGGCGGTTGTACCCGAAGGGCCCGATGATCGGCGATCTTCGTGCTTCGGCTGAAGACGTCGGTGGTGACGTCATTTTGGATGCGTTCTGAACAGATGGATAGGTAGATCATGTGCAACTACCCTAATTTTTATTACTAATTATTATAACCGGTACGACACACAACACTCTGAACATTCAGATTCGGAGATATATCCAGTGGTTTCAACTTTTGAATCACTGGCCCTAAAGTGTGCGATAAATTACAACCATCTTCCCAGTTGAAATTATTCAGGTGTTTTTTTTAGTTCAGTGACTTTTCTTACCATCCGTGGGGAGGATTTTTACTTTATACAACTCGATCCTGTGATATTTCCAGATCTTAACAAATGTTCAGCTATTGCAGATATTTGGCAATTTTTGACTGCTGCTTTGTATTTTTTTTTATCTCTCTTAAAACATTACGCTTAGTTTGGCCAATATACGAACTTCCACAGCTACATTCAATTTTGTACAGGCCAGGATTTTGTAAAGGAATATAATTATTAAATAAACTTGTATATGACATTCCTTATTTTTTGGCGGTTATAAAATAGATCAGGTGGAAACATATGCGATGAGATCTTAACCTGCAAGTCGGGTAAGTATGCGTACTATGGGCCACCGGCCTATATTAGCATGAAACCGAGCTATCCGCCATGCTAATACGCTCACTAGAGTACCTACCTCTAGTTACACGTGCTTGCTGCCGCGGAGCCGCTGTGCTCTGCTCTGATAAGGTACTTCAGGAATCAACAGGAAGCTCGTTTTCCCGTACGAGCTCTTTCAGTTTCATTACGTGAAATTCAATATTACACTGACATATTGACAAAAAACCATTTTGAAAAACACATGTAGCAGACGAAAGACACACAAAAAAATTTGAACCAAAAACGGCACAAGGCATTCGCCTTTATTATAAAAACTATATGAAATGTTGGGCTGTAAGCGGAGTGGCAGTTTTACTGTGGGACTAGATCGCACACATAAAACCAAAAGTGGCTTCATCTTGTGTGACTTTCATTCTAGGCGTATTTATTGTAAGTTATTTATTTAATTAAATTAAACGAAGGAAATAATAACACTCACACAAGATGATATTAACTTAGCGGCGATTTACCTAACATCAAAAGTATCAGCCAAGTTCAGCTTAGGAAAGTTCATACGTAGAAAGTACTTCGTTTTTCCTCATTACTTGTCATTCCGACCCTTAAACAGTGTTTAACGAATCGTGTTGCGGCAGTAAACGTACTTAAAAGTTACTATTTGTTATAAACTTTACTTTACCTTACCTTACTTTACATTAAACATGAATGGTAGAGATTCGTGTTTAACAAGCTGATTTGAAAAAGAAGACGAAACTCGTGTAACTAGATAAGTTTTTTGATTAGGATTTTTTGTTGATTTATTGATGTAGAATAAATTTTATAGTTATTATTATAAAATTTATTCTACATCAATAAATCAACAAAAATTCCTAATCAAAAACTTATCTAGTTATACGAGTCCGAGTGTTCTTTTTTAGTTTTTAATTTATGTTACTATTTTTTCTAACCGTGTTCAAAAATGGTCACCATAGTCATGTTTCCGTTAGCCTTCTGTCTTAAGAACATAATATACAAAGTGGATACTTCCTGACAGGATGCTGACAGGATGCTTTGCATCACAAAACAAACTAGCATCATACTTACTTTTCTTTTTTAATTCAATGTTTTTCATGTACATGCAATCTGTGGATTGCCGAGCGCTATAAAACCACTTTAAGCACGTAGTAGGTGAAAATAAAGATGATACTTAAAACTGAGCTTCTGTTGTTGCATTACGAGTCATATCCATGGGAACGTCGAAAAACTTTTCCTCAGACGGTCTGACTGCTAGTCTGCCATGTATTTAAAAAATCTTTCAGTTAAACTCATTCTCTGAAATATTAAAATTTACTTAAAATATTATATTAACATTTTAGTCATTAAGTTTAAGGACTTAGTAAACACCATCTCATAACAGCCCGTCTTCAGTGGACGACACATTAATAACACTTAGTTGATCTTAAGGCGCGCTTATTCATTAAGCTACACCAATAAATAGTCTCATTACAGCCGTAATAGGACATTAGGCGGAATCTAGAAAAACGCCCTCTATTAGCCGTCCGGTTAAACACAACGTTTATATCCATTAAGGGGTCTTCCGACACGTAACTGGTAATCATATTCCAAGCAGGCATCGTATAAATCAAGAGCGGATAACCGGAGGCAAAAAACAACGTGACCGGTAACCAGCCCTAACCACTGTTTATTGTAGGTTTTGCATTCACTTTATTGCCGCTTGTATTAATAGATAACGGGCTTATTTAGTTGGGTTTAACGGTTTTATTGACGCAAATGGCTATGCCTGCTGGCAAATAAATGTACTCTTCAACGATAACGTTTGTATCAAAATGTATGTATAATTAGAAATTAAACGAACTTACCTGAAGTGAAGTTCTATTTTAATTGTATGAGCTGCGCAGTCTCGAAATGATAATTAACTCATGTAGTATACGCAGTTTATACGGCTTTTCATCACATAATTCAGAGTACAGAAGTTTAAGCTTTCAATTCAAAAAAACGCGCCAAATTTCCGAACGCAAACCCCGCTTTCCGCACTCTGACCTGTCAATCTCATTTAGTTTAGAGTTTAGTAGCTTACAGCAGCTGCCCCATCCTGACGTGACGCCTGAGAAAACAGAGCCTATGGAAATGTCCTGGAAAATAAACTTTGAAACGGGTATAGGGTGGGGGGGGATTATCATTTCGAGACTGCGCAGCTCATACAATTAAAATAGAACTTCACTTCAGGTAAGTTCGTTTAATTTCTAATTGTATTTCGCTGCGCAGTCTCTTCATGATAATTAACTCATGTAGATGTTCAGAGTCAAATCAAAGTTTATTTCTAGCTTTGCGAGTAACTCGTAAGTGTTACTCGTCATAACAATACTTAATTTATGATATACGCGGCACTAGAGGCCTCTCATAAAATTGAGAAATTATGATGTGTCATTCAAACCTGCAGGTGCCTGCAGTCTATCTTATAACATCAATATTGAGACATAGCAGGCCCATGGCAAAGACCCGGGCAGGCCGAGTCGAGTGGGCGGCAAATATAGAAGACAGCTAAGCATTTTGAGAAGTTGTCTCCTTGTAAGTTATTATTTAGAACAATAATAAAAATAACATGACATAATGATAGTTATGTATAATCTTATTCATATATATGAAAACAGGGCTTTTATTAGACCAATTACAGGTTTATATCTAAGGAAGGGCAACAAGAGTAGAGGCTTGTTCGAAACCTGCCTAGATGTCTTAATTAAAACCGGAATTTAATTCAAAACTTTATCCAGATATTGGAAAATATTGGATAATTTAATAAAAGACAGTGTTTGTAGCCACTGTACAGTAGTACTTATAAGCAAGGTATTATTTCTTGTTTAATTCCTCTAAGCAAAAACTAGATACTATTTGAAGACAATGATGCCAAGTAATTTAGGCACTAATTATGGTTCCCAAGTTGCGCTACATCTTGATTAATATAAACTAACGGATAAAAGCATCCTTAATGAATAGAGTTTGTAGATGTACCTATAGCAGTTACCACTGCTATCTCCGGCTCGCTTTTCCTAAATAGTTTAAAACATTTGTGCTGAAGGACTGATGCATCTAAATAATGTTTAATTAACACTTTCGACACCAACAACCCGGTAGCCGGGCGCTCTGTTCGTGGTAAGTTTTCGCTACATACGGTTTTTCCCATGATATCGGCTACGAGCGTAGCCCGTAGCGCTACGCGGTAGCGATTGCGTTAATGTTTTGACACAAAACCAAAATGATGACAGTTTTACAGCATGTGTCTTACCGCTATGCGGTACTATGTGAGAGTGATGCCAGCAGGCCCGCATTATGTCTGCTGAGACTGATGGACACTTCTCTTAGTTAAATATAACACATTTCGCACAGCACCACCGTAACTAGGATAAAGCGTTCCAAGAATTTTTGCTAGCAACCAACGGTAACTTGCTAAAATCTAAGTTAGAACCAATTGTTATACATGTAGAGCTTACCAGCTTGAGCAAGACCCGCCAGCTATAATATATATCATATACATATAATGTTTAGTAAATATATTTATGTGAGGGATGTTTATTTACATCAGTAGTTCGATATGTGACGGAGTCTGAGAAATCAATTATAATATGTAACTTTTTCCATGACATGCCTAGCCTAACACAGTGACATCATCAGTGCAATCCCTTGTCATTAAGTAAATTTAATATTTTAAAATCTTTATTTGGTAGCTAACACATTCAATTTTTGAATGATTCCTTGTAGATTTTATTCAGAGATATTATTTTATTCAGATTTTATATATATAACGAGAAAATAATAACATTACTTTCTCACACCACTGTCATATTTGTGTAACAATAGAATGTGGGTGTAGGATAATTTGAAAACTGAATTCAGTTTATGAATGAGATAATCTGTGGTTTAAGCAATTTTCTAAAAGATCCCACAGTTCTTTTAGTCAAAGCAGAAAAGATTTACGACCCTAAAAGCTGACAAGGCAGTACTATAATAGATTAATAATATCCACCAAAATAGCTCATTCTTTACCATTAAATAAATTTGCTTGGATTTATCATAATTGTTTCAATATTTCTATCGGAAATATGTATTATGCCTTTCTAACTCTGTAAACCTCGAGCATCAAGCCAAAATCGGTGGCAGACCGACCAGCACAAGCAAGCCTGTTGAATAGGCTAAATGTCCTATTCATCATGTTGATAGTTTAATAGCTCTAGTTTAAAAAAAATATATATATAGGTATATAATAATAATAATTTAGCTAAAAAAACTTTAAAAGGTTGTTTAAACTTTTAAAGGGACTTGATAATTGTCAGACTCCCACACAGATCCAAAAAATTTTGACCATGGTAAAATAAAAGGATCTTTCCTCCTAGTTTACAATGAAAACTTAGATTCTGTAACAGAGCTTTAGCTTTGCCTGTATGCTATTGAAGCATTCATTTATTTTTATTTCCAAAAAATAAATAAAAATTTACCCTGGTACTTATAAAAAAGGAGCTTGAAAAACCAGCTTCTCTAACAACTTTAGAGTTGTCTGTCTGCTATCAAAGCATTCATTTATTCTTATTTGTTTATTAGCCTTATTGCACAATACAAGTCAGTATGAGTGACGGACACAATGCCAACGGCCTCCTCTAGCCATAGGGCCAAACCGAGATACTTACTAGTAAATATTGGAAGTAGGCATCTATTATGTATCATTATATGTAATTTCCCCAACAAAAAAAATAATAATGAATAAATAAAACACTGCACATATCAATCACAAACCTGATATCAATCAGAGAACTGCATGACAGGTTTAAGCAACTCTGTGTAAGCGTAGGATGACATGTTCAATCTTCTGATAATTTTAGAGAATTCTATTAATGGACTTGGAGAAAATATACATCTCCGGGTAAAGTGTGCCCTGTGATTTATTTGTTGCATTAATTTACTATTCTATTGTTGTGATGTAATTACAATTGTAATTTTATATTTATTATTGTTATTCAAAGACAGAATCAGACATGTAAAAAATGTCCTTGAGGCCTATTTGTAGATTATTCATGATTTAAATTTTAGATTTTATAGTACCAGTTAGGTACATTTTAGATTTTATAGTAGTATAGCAGTTAGGAAGCATCAGCCTAAAGGCTGTTCTAGAAATATCTTGCTTGGAGTGTTACCTTGCAATATGGTTATATAGCCACTAGATTGCTTTTGGTAACTACGGCTACCTGTCACCGCTCTTATTTTATTACATAAATAGAGTCCAACTCAAAATTCGAAGCAAATGAGTGGTTAATTCCTTTCAATTGTAATAAGACTTATCTTAAGACAGATTTTATGATAGAATATCATAGGTAAATATTGGCCTCTGCCAGGTAGGCCTTTAATAATGACTGCTTGCATTTAGTAGTCCAGCATAGTAAAAGATCTTACTTATTTAATTTACAAATTCTTCAACTGAAGAATATCTAATTCAGAATTAATTTTTTAATTACTCTCCGCTGCATGTTATAAAATGATAAGTTGCCATTGTACTAAGCAGTACTTAACACTATCCCTCAGGACTGTGATTATGGGAATCAGAATTCCCAAGTGATTTACATACTATATAGTGTGTTTAGCGCTGCCAGCTGGCCGCTGGTCTCAACTCCTATAGTTGTTTATGACCTAGTCGTACTTACTTGACATTTATTTAACATATGCTCTTCACTTTCTATCAACTAGCCACTTCGGCCTTTATGTAGTCTTGAGGCATCCTCTAATTTTTAATAGTCCGGAACGGTATACTTTTGAATTTTTCCTGTTAGTAGGCCATTTTCGATGACATTTTTGATTATAATGGGAATTTATTCATATTATTCTCAGCAAGAGCAGATCTGACTCACTGGATCTGGGCCAAGTGTGTCAAATTCTAGAGAGCTTCAGCTGGTAAGGCCAGTCTCTATGTTGATGTATTCATAATTCATCAGCTGTAGTATAAGGAAGCGCTTATAACGCACTGTCTAACGAGCCTGAAATAAGCCATATATCAGACTGTTATGTATGGCACAAACAGCAGAATGTGAGCCCAATATGGTGCACCACAACACTGATTTCAGCATGAACTGGACTAAGGTGACCTGAGCCCCCAAAACCATGCTGCGCATATAAAGCAACGAGTGAATCCAACTGATACACCATTCTACTCAGCAGAGCCAGCAGAAAATGCACCCAGATTAATTCACCACATTTGCTAAGGTAATAAGCATAGAGTGAACCCACGTAACACACAATATAACTTAAGTTTAAAGCTACAAGTGTATCCACTAAAGCGCACCACAATGCTTAATGAGCAAAGAGAGTACCCAACCATCCGATAGTTAGCACTCCACATTGCTACAAGATGCGAGCGAGCAAAAATATATTTCAATGCGCCAGCAGCACAGGCCGCTCGCTGCTAAAGTTATGCATATTACGGCCTTCCGGAAGACAGGCAAGGCAGCGATCCAAACTTATAGAATTCTTGTCCTACCTTGTTTGTTATAATCCTCTTAGCATAATGTTTTCCCTTTTCTGTCATCTCTCATGCTCAAGCAGTTGAAATGGCTTCGCCACCAGAATCCCGCTCCGCATGGCGCCTGGTTCGGTGATGACGATTTGTGAGAACGTAAACAAGACGATCATTATGCCCGGGATATCGCTCACGAATCCCTTGAGTGATTCCGGCTTGCCGACCGACTCGAGCGCATGACGCCGTGAATCTTTTCAAACGACGGAATTCCTGTCGAGATATATCCATCAAACCGCTTAGACGATGTTTCAACATCGTCTTTATAATAACAATTAGTATTTAACACCTTTCACAACACCATATTACATTATTATAATTAAAACGAAAAATCGCAATGTGATCTTGGCCGCACAAAAGCGTTAATGAGATTGACAGGTCAGAGTGCGGAAAGCGGGGTTTGCGTTCGGAAATTTGGCGCGTTTTTTTTAATTGAAAGCTTAAACTTCTGTACTCTGAATTATGTGATGAAAAGCCGTATAAACTGCGTATACTACATGAGTTAATTATCATGAAGAGACTGCGCAGCGAAATACAAGTATATACCTACCTACAACCATAATTTGGCACATTCCTCATATTGTGCACATTTTTCATAGAACATAGGTGCTGGAGTAGAACAAAGAGATTTTTTATTGGCGACCTTAAAGTGGAGCGGCAATCTGGACAGAATCGCGGGATACCAGGTTATGTGGAGATCCTTGAAGACGTCTTTTGCCTGTTATGATGACCATAATTTAGAGTTCTAATACGGAGTCTCGCTTCTCACGTGAATACTGAAACTTCTAGGCCGGTACTTCTGTATTTTGTTCATTTACTAAACGAATAGGCAAATAATACTTACGAATCAATAATTTGAAAAAACTTAACATGACGGTAAATTGTCGCCTCTCGGATCGCCTGCTAATAAAAATACAGAACCACAACAGCAACAAATAAAATAATGGTCCATTCCAATGTAGATTTATATCTTGATTCAAAAATCTTAATCAAGTTAGCGCCGTAGAACGTCGTCGCATTATCGCTTCTCGATCGCCTCTAACGGTGGACGGAGCTAATGCCAGTAAACATGCGAAGCGTCCATTACGTGTTGCTGCTGGTTTCCGATTCCGATCGCATCGATCATCGCTGCCTGAGCTGCGAGGCCCGTGTTCGTGTCAGCGTCCATCAAACTTAAGTCGAGATCTGAATTATATAGATAGGTATAACCCGTTCACGAGTTGTCGCATATCTAACCGCTCGGCGACGGTACCGCATCAACTCTCAAGTCGACGGCGTCATGACGACTCGTTGTTCAGTAAGTATTCTTTTCTTGAAATTATAAAATACATGCACACATACACGCTAACCGCGCGTGAACAACATGCCGTCTCACCGCGCCGTCATGCTTGTAACTGAGCGCCGGGAGGAGACCGTGCGTGATAGTTTTCGCGCTTATGAAATGAACTGCGTAAAGTTAACGTTCCGCTGCCGCTGTCGGTGCTGTTACGTGCTTGGTTGATTTGCTTGACGCTGGTTGGACGGCAAGCTAATGAGTTGAGGCAGTGCTGATCTGGTACCGGGCGGTTGGGTGTGTGATAACCTTATGTTCTGTGCTTTCCACCAACTTCAAGAACCAGGAGGTGCTCAAATCAACAGACACGAATTTATGTTGTTAAATTGAATTAATCATTTAAATATGGACCGATTTGATTTTTTTAATGCTGAACCCTTGTAGTCAGGATTAACACATGATGATGGGATTCACGACTTTCACGAGGATCAACAGAAACATAATAACTAATTCGGGCGTTTTCTTTATGACCTCGCCCGTCTAGCACAACGATGATATGTGACTCTTGTTGCGCACGGAGTGACACGCCACTCTCTCACAGTATTGTATAGAAAGACATAGATAAATATCTCGCACGAAAAAGAGTCGCGTGTCACAGTTGTGCTAGAGGCTGTGCTCAGCATTGCTCCAAGAATGCATCATTTAATTATTTTCCATAGTATGAAACTAGATGCCTTGTGTAGAAATGAAATACGTAAGTAGGTAGTACCTACCTGACCATAGGTAAGGTACGTATAACTATGTATACTTGATGTTGTTTTCCAGGCAGAGTAATGCCATTCGGTTTAACTTCAGACTCTTTTAAAGTGCGCAAGAAAAGCTATAAAAATGTATTTTGCAATCTCTCTCAAGCGCATATTCCCATTTAGGCCCGAGATGATAGACGCCTTAGGGGCCGTAAAATTTAAAATATGTGTCGTGTCATCATAGACCCCGCGTATATATTGCCACATGAAAAGTTAAGGAAGATGTTGAAAAGAGCCCTATTAGCGGTGGCACACTTTCCTTATTTCCATTTGTTTAGGTAGCTGATTGCTAAACATATGCCACGATGAGTACAGCCATTCGTCTAGTATACAGGGTGAATTTTAAGTCGTTGGAAGAACATTTATTTCGTTACATTACTAAACATATAGTGTTAATGGTAAACAAATAATATTTAACACTATTTTAGGATCTAAAAAGTATTAAGCCTCGCAAATGTTGTGAAATCAATCAATCATCATGAATCTTCATTCCAATATTTTATTTATGCCTGAACATCCTTAAAATTATTAATCTTTATCGTTGTAAATCAACATTTGCATAACTTTTTATCACTACCTAGTAGCATTGATTACCGAAAACGACTGCAAAGAGGCATGGTGTCGAGGGCCACGATAAACAAAGGACAGATGTATGTTCTAACTATTGCTCTAAATAACCGATTTTGATCATGCAAGAACTGAAAAGAAAATTGGTCCAAGACTCACATCCTGTACAGAGCTGTACCTATAGGGTTACACCCTGTATAGAGCTGATTACGTAAACTCATAAAAATGCCCGACAGAACGTCTATAGCCGCAAATTACCATTTTAAGTGGAACCCTTTGACATTAATTCACTAACCGTCCGAGCCAACATTCTTCAAATCTGTACGAAGACCGTAAGCCTTGAGGGTCGCATTCCTGCCTACTTTATATTTCATGCAGTGCAGGTCTCGGCCTTCACCTGTCTACTTTTCGTACTTTCCCCACCTCGGGACTTAAACCGCTTACTGAAAATAAACTTTGTTCGACGCCCACGAACGTTAGAGATTTTATAGTATTTAGCTGTCATTGCTGAACACGGCCCGGTATTTTACTGCAGCCGTAAATGGTGGAAATGAAAATCTACTCTGAAACATTACGGAATTATGGGACCTCACCATTTCGCTAAGTACGCGCTGCACTGAAATACATCGGATTCCAAATGAAATTAAACGTTTCGACTAACTGTTTGGAATTTCAACAAAACAACCGTTGTTTTACACGCTTTATTTCAGCAATTTGAATGTACGAAATGAATACTTGAATATTTTGCGAGTTATTTTCTGATGTTACTATTTAATACATATTAACAGTGTTATTTTATACCTTTTAGGAATATCATTAAGTAAGTATGCTTCAATACAAAGTTACTTAGAGTTGACAAATCGTTAACACCAATATTTACATGTGACTCCCGAGTCAGCTGACTACAGCATATTTTTTTTAAGTTTTCGTAGAAGAAAAACATAGATTTTACCCGGAATATGAATGGTAAATAAGATAATACACTTAAAAGCCATTTAAAACATTGTAAATTAAAGCAGAAACTCATTTCCGCAGGCGCAAAGTTCCTGGATTGTTTGTTATTCGCTATATTGGGAACATTAACCACCCCGACTCAAGAGGTGTTATAAAGGTACTCAGTACTCCGAACAATGGTGGTTAATACGCTGAAAACACCGCGTTGCCACCACGTTTATTTGTTGCTCTTCGAATTATTTCCTCATTGAAAAGGGTAAGGGTAAAACTTAAATCGCCAATTTGAAAATCCATAGAATAACGCGACTCAATATTCCAATTAAATTTAATCCCGCCCGAAATGAGAATAAACTTCCTATAATTCATTAGTTTTAATAAAGTCTAAACTAAATTACGCCCGCGCTCCTTCAACCCTATTAACGCTGTAATCATTTATTTTAACGTTATTATCATTAACTTTAACACAGAATAAGGTAATACAAGAGGATGGAGATTAAATAAGAGGTAGACTGAAAATACACAGAAAAGTTATAAGGTCCTCCTAGGGCTCAACTTGATGACATTGGCTTATATTTTGAACTACATATCGGTAAAAAATTCGTTGAATCCGAACATCATAAGGCTCATAATAGATAGAAAAAGCGGTGGACAGATAGTATTCACGCATCGTATTGCAAATTATACGTTAAACGGAGAGAAGGGGAAGAAGAAGGCAAAGAATGCAGACCACCATCAGATAGTGATCCTTGATCTCGCTATATTTAGAGATAATCCTTTGATATTACAACGGAGCACCTTTAAAACAGAATTTTTAACATATGTATAGGTATTTAGATGGAACTACATAACATCGAGGATACTATTGACGGAAAGGCTCCTGAACCCCTCGAATCCCCGGTTTCGACAGTAATTGTAAAATATAATGGGGGTACCGTGTATATTCGGCATGTGTTAATTGTCAACTAACTAAGCATGTCCTATTGTTACTCTATTCAGTAATGCCGGGCGCCTAAAACTATGGTTATAGGTATAATCCTATTACGGTTTCAGTGCATAGGTAGAACATTAACCAGATCCTCTTATTTTCAAACAGATTTTGGTGAACTTGAACTTGAAAAAATATATTTTTGAATAAAAATTATACGTTTCACTTTCAAGAAACTTCACACAAACCTGCTCATATAGGTACTTGATCGATGAATCTCATCGATACAAAGTTTTTGCACGAGTGTTGAAACAGTTTCTGTATATACTTTAACTGATTAAGCTTTTATGTAAGTAGCTCGATCAGTAGGCTTGTTCAAGTGATCTCAAAAATAATATTCTTAACAACAGTTTAAAGGTTTCTCAAATGGTTTGTATATTTAAAATATACAACATTTTCACTCATTATCATCCACATCAATATCATCATCATATCGTCTCTCAAGACATCGATCGGTCCTACACTATCCTGATCAGATCGTTGCCCACTATGTTAAGGACCTTACAGCACTGCATCATCTAGTACGCGGTCACCAATTAAAAACCTTTCCACCCCAAAAGCCACCGGTTCTACATAAAAGAGTGAGTCTACGAGCTAAAACCTTTCTCTTGCGGATCTCCTCATTTCTGATTCGATCAGGCATTAATAATCACAGGGTAATTTTTGATCGATATCCAAGATTATATCCGTGTACTAGCATTAACCCGCGGCTTCGCCCGCGTTCCTATACAATAATCATTATTCTACGGGAACGATGCTCTTTTTTTCAGGATAAAAAGTGGGCTATTTGTTAAAGTTGGGGTATATAATCTGCTTATCCCTCATGCATATCCGTCTAGCCGTTTTATTGTTGAAAAGTTTGAATGCATTTATTACGGCTGCAGGAGGTTTCCCGATGACTACTCCTCCAGTCTCGCCGCGCCACCCGCACTGGCCTTGACGACAATCGAAATGGCACCAAATACAAATTTAAACATCTATTAGGATAACGGGACTCATTCCATACCATTTTGAAAAATTCTTTCTTAGTGCACCCTTACACCTTATAGGGAACCTACATGCCAAATTTGGACTCTCTAGAACCAGCGGTTTATTATTTAGACATTTCAACCCCATTTCACCCCAACAGGGGACATGGTAATTCACGTCCGCCACGTTGAATTTTAAAATCGTTGCGTTTTTCGTTATCAGCGACCCGATAAACCATAAAAACAATACCCATATTGATTTTCAGACTTTGTCACCACATTTCTCCCTTTTAGGGGTTGAATTTTCAAAAAACCTGAAACACGTGTTTACTCATTTATCGTTAGAAATACCCCTGTGAAGTTTCAAATAAAATAATAATAATCAATCTTATTTCCCCATACAAACTTTGGAACCCCATTTCACCCCTTTAGGGGGTGAGTTTTGAAAAATCCTTTCTTAGCGGATGCCTACGTCATAACATCTACCTGCATGCCAAATTTCAGCCCGATCCGTCCAGTGGTTTGGGCTGTGCGTTGATAGATCACTATGTCAGTCAGTCAGTCACCTTTGAGTTTTATATATATAGATTTTAGAAGCACTTCAGCATTCTTAACCCTAGTAATCATAATTCCTTTCGTGATCTAATCAGAAGTGAGGATCTACTAGCGTTGTAACGCGTCGCTCGGAATCATTAGGATCTTTCCAACTGCAAGGTGCATATATTGTTTACAACGTTCGCTAATCGGATCTGCTTTAGCACTCAGCGATCGCGCATTAGTGGAATTAAACTCAATGCAATTAGAGACAACGTGGTTGCCGGTAATGACGTTACAGTACACGGTGTAATTGGTTAATGCGTTTCATCTATCGGTTTTATTGGTTGTTAATAAAGCGAATAATGCGATTATTGGTGTATTGTATCATGAGATTTGAAACGCAATATTTTATGTACCTATATACATTATTATTTATCTTGTATAAATCCGTGTGTATACGCAACTTTTATTATTTCATATGTATGGTGACATTAATGCATCTTCCTTAAAATATACTATTTAAACAGGCAGCTAGAAAAATAATTGAAGTTTAACCTAACCTAACCTAACCTACGAACTACGTGGAGCGGTTGGGAAAGATTTGGAAAGATAGAAGTATAACGAAAACTACAAAGGTCCGTTTAATGAAGTGCCTTGTCTTTCCAATCTTTCTTTATGGTGCTGAAACCTGGACTTTAAGACTTCAAGATAGGCGAAAGATCGACGCGATGGAGATGTGGTGCTGGAGACGCCTTCTGAAGATCCCATGGACGGCGTTTCGCACCGACAATTCTATCCTCAAAGAGTTTCAGATCCAGGATAGACTTTCGTCGATTGTGCAGCTCCGAGTGTTGAAGTTCTTGGCCACATATCCCGAAATAAAAACTCCATGGAAAGATTGGTAGACCAGGGCCAGATAGAAGGCAAGAGAGGACGAGGCCAATCACCGACGCGCTGGACCGACCTTATTAAAAAGACCACACGGAGCTCCTTGGTGCAGTGCACTCGCTCCGCAGACAACCGGGTGAAATGGAGATGCATCGCCAGAGCTGCTGTCTGCCAGAGAAAGGATGAAGACGAGAACCCAAATGTGGACACTATTCCCGTAACCACGACCACACTGCCAAGAGTGAACGACTGATGATGATGAACCTACAAAAATAATAAATAGACAGTTTAAAGAATAGCTCGGCAATTATTGTCTAGGCGACCAATGCCAAGTTATTATTTTAGCTGCCAATTTATTATAGGCCAAGTAAAATCTGTCAGTTCATCATATTGGCTGCCCGGATAATGATAATCCTTAATCGAAATACTTAATTGAAAACCGACCCGAGTCAAATGCCCTGACGTCATTTGCTGCTACAAAAAAGTACATAATCCGATTTCATGAAAAAAATTGTTCCCCTTAACCCTTCTAATGCCAAAGATAGTGAAATCAAATTCATGAAAAACTATAGTACCCCACTCAAATTCCGTGACGTCAATTTGATACTATAAAAAAGTATGTAACCCCATTTTATGAAAAAACCGCAACCGAATTAAAAACCAAAACACTATCCCACAAAGGAGTTCGAACGAACCTTAATTTAATTTCAAAGCAATCTGTAGTTGAAATCAGTGTTAGAGAATGTATTTTCGCTTCGGGTGTAATCGGTTTAGGCGACGGCGACGTGCCGAGCCTACTAGTAGTGTGGATCGTTAAACTGTTGGAGTAATCTTTATTGTTTCCGGGGTTAGTTCAATATGAAGCCGGACTTAATGGCAACACAGTAAAGTGACGCTCTCTGTCGGCCTAGTATCAAATCATTCGTGCACCCAAAATCCCGGGGTATGATTATGATCTATAGAAATTTGAGCGCGTTTAAAGTGGATGTTATGTTTAATAGGTATATAACTAAAGGAAATGGAATGAAATAATTATTCAGTAAGTAGGCCACAAGGGCCTTAATTATAAGCCAGATTGTGAATCCACTGGCATTTTCTAAAAGGAGACCGCTGTTGAAAAGAAAACCGAAAGAAACTCAACTATAAGTATTTTTTTCGTAAACTGTTTTAGGTATTAAAACATACAATAACATTTATGTTATATATAGTTACGTTTGCGCCTGATACCTATGGCATCGCAAATAAATGAGGCGCTACCTTAACGCGACCTAATGGTAATGTAGACACTCGAAATTTGCATATAGTTTGTGTTACTAAACAAATACAAAAAAATATGGCACGGAAGTCTTGGTGCGTGAGTCCGACTCGTACTTGGCCAGTTTTTCATGAATGTATGCATGGTACATAAAAGTGGAAACAAAAGCCCTCATAACGAATCGTAAAACTTTATTCCTTCGGTGCACGCATTATATTTTTTTCTCTTCTGTCGGCAGTTTTCCCGTTTCTGTAATTTCGTCTGAATCTATTTGGTAAGTACGCCGTTCCTCACATACATATTCCGGGGAGGAAGCTGTTCACATGATCTGTATTATTATACTGACCCAGCGCTCCTTAATGGTAGGTTCACATGAACCCGAAACAACGCCGTTCATTAACACTACTTTGTTAGAATTACATGGCATTTGGATCTTGGCGACCACGAAGCGACTGCAACGGGAGACTGACTAGAAACGCAACCAACTGCTTTCTATGGATTACTTATTATAAGACAGCGACAATACAAGAAATCTTGTCTCATGATCGTGACTGGTCTGGTCAGGTCGTTTACAGTGGTTTGGGGTCGCAGCACCTCTTCTAACATTGTCTATGGCGACCATTCCTCGCGCGAGATAATGATCAGTCTGTTTCTGTGCAGTATTGTGATAGGGCGACGGGTAGCGCTATGTCGAGCGACAAGAGTCGCAAAGCATAGTTGTGATAGACCGGCTGGTCGCGGTCACCGGTTGCGATTTGCTCGTGGTGCCAAGATGTGAATGCCACCTCCAGAATCTTATAGGTACCGCTCGCTAAGTCCATTGCTCTTTGTCATGCGTACATGTGAACCCACGCTTAGGCATTCCATCCTCATCTAGTTACGAATTAGTCCAGATGCTTACCCTGCGTTGAATCTCCAACATTTCTAGCCTAATGTTTACGAGTTCAGTTTAATCTTGTACATCTGCAAGATAAACTATGCAGTGAATTTAAACGGCAAAAACCGAAATGGCATATTATGCAATATGCAATGCGCCTAATTTACTACTAACTAAACGTAAGAATTACAAATAAGTCAAAGTTAAGTGAAATCATTTATTTGCTAAGCAAAGGAAGAATAACTTTTTGAAATGTGTCATGATGTAATTGCAAGTAGCGTATTGTGAGTCTGAATTGCGTGGAAAGGTTACACCTCAAACGATAAATAACAAATTATTTCCATTTATATTAGGCCGTCAGACTATAAAGGAGACGCCTACAGCGGATATGCGGTTATCACTCACCTTTATAGGCACTAATATTGATTTACGGTTGAGTTTCGCCTGCTCGAACCGGTATCTAATGATAATTGACGGCGTCGCAGTTAAAAAGATGGGTTGCCAAACTTAGATCTTATCGAAAGGGGAGCGCGGGCCGAGGTGATCGTGAGCCTACTTACCCAACTCTACCCTCCGTCAATTATTTTGAACTTTAAAGCAACACTGTAAGGATTAAACTTGTCGAAGCCTCCGCCCGATTTAGACTTCTGCAGTTGAACTTTTTCACTTGTCTGAATTTTTTTGATTGCTTCCGCAAAGTTCCCGGGATGCCTTTAAGGCGATTGCATTTCTTATAATTATTCCTGATTAAAATTGCTTCTTACTTATTGCTGAAAATACAGTGCAAAGTGAGGGTTAGGTACTTGTGTTTGTTTTCTTTTTGACCCATTAAGACTGCGCCGAGCGAAATGTGAAAAAATAGACAGTTACCGTTAAGTAGATAATGTCAACACTAGTAGTTAAATCCATTTTTAAACTAGATATTTAGCACTTCGAAGAATGTGTTAACAACTTCTCCGTAGAAAAATTATAAGATTATTAATATTTTACCCTAGAGAGCTAAGTAAAGTTGGACGAAAATTGAAAAATCATAAGCAGGCGTTAACAATGGAAATCTATTCTGATTTTCAGTTCAAAAAAAGATGAATGTTTACATTACAATTTGGCCGCATCAAATATTTCTATTATTGTTTGGTATTAAAGGTCCAGATTTATCAAAAAGTGCTTTTAATTCTCCATAAATTTTTACTATGGCGGCCGTGTGCCGATCTAAATACGCATTCCCCGCGCTCTATGGTTCAGTCGCTAACGCTCGGCGCCCTCTTAAGGCTGCTATCCACTTACTCTCGGATAGTAATGTCAAAATTTCATATTATTTTGACATTTTGAGAGTAAGCTTTGTTCCTCGAATGAATCAACGTGTGCACGTCTAGCATAACTGTGACACGCAACTGTGTGACACGCAACTGCTACCTGTCACTTTCGTTTCAATACTGTGCGAGCAAGACAAGGTGGCGCTGAGTCGCGCGACAAGCGAAGTCGCGGCAAAATATGATAGCTAGGCAGCGAACGAATAAATCGTTCGCTGTAGCGAGGTAAGATTGAAATAGTCATTTACGAAAGATAAAATAGTGTCGACATACATACAAAAATATACTCTAAAATGCATATATTATACTTAGGCTAGCGGTATTTCCCAATAAAGTTAATACAGAGCAGAGGTTTTTGTGTACAGAATTATAGAATTTTCCACAAAAATTATATTACTTAATTCAATTAATTCAATACCACGCAAGTCTAACCCTAGCTCTACGCTACTTGCGAAGTTGACCGAGGTTGGGTGAATATAAATAATAATTATAATATACTAGCGACCCGCCCCGGCTTCGCACGGGTGCAATGCTGATAAATTATGCATATAAACCTTCCTCTTGAATCACTCTATCCATTAAAAAAAACCGCATCAAAATCCGTTGCGTAGTTTTAAAGATTTAAGCATACAAAGCGACATAGGGACAGAGAAAGCGACTTTGTTTTATACTATGTAGTGATAAATAAATAAATAAATATCACCTCACACAAATCTATCTAGTCCCAAATATACGCTCAAGGAGAAGCTGGCAGCTTCCTCGCACAACGCATCAGCATTGCGATTCAGCGAGGAAATGCTGCCAGCGTCTTCGTACAACGCATCAGCATTGCGATTCAGCGAGGAAATGCTGCCAGCGTCTTCGTACAACGCATCAGCATTGCGATTCAGCGAGGAAATGCTGCCAGCGTCTTCGTACAACGCATCAGCATTGCGATTCAGCGAGGAAATGCTGCCAGCGTCTTCGTACAACGCATCAGCATTGCGATTCAGCGAGGAAATGCTGCCAGCGTCTTCGTACAACGCATCAGCATTGCGATTCAGCGAGGAAATGCTGCCAGCGTCTTCGGGACCATGCCGCGGGGGCACAGTTTTCTAGATTTATTTTAGCTTTATTATATTATATTTACTTTAGATTTTAGTTCTGTAGTTTTATTTTTTTAGGCTTAATTTTAATTTAACTGTCCCATGTTATTTTTTTTTTTTTCAATAAATTTAATCAGCTCAAGTAGGCTTGTGATAGGGGTACTAGACGACGATATACGTACTTATATAGATAATTTAAATACATAGAACAACCATGACCCAAGCACAAATATTCGAGTTCATCATCATCACACAAATATTTGCCCTGGCCGGGATTCGAACCCGGGACCGCCGGCTCAGTAAGCATGTGCAGGCAGTTCGGCCAACTTCTTCTCGGTCTTCGCGATAGTGTAATAGCGGCTCCACACTACTCGCGAAGTTGATCGAAGTTGGGCGAATATGATAGTGTGAGAGGCACTTCGCTGCAGAAACACATACTTCGGCCAACTTCGCCTCGGCCAACCTCGGTCAACTTCGCCTCGTCCAACTTCGGTCAACTTCGGTCAACTTCGCGAGTACTGTGGAGCTAGGGTAATAATCTCGAGGTTTGTACCTACCACTACATACGTCGAGATTATTACCATACCATACCATTACTACACTACACAATAAAATGTAAGTAGTTTTAACTCTGCTATCTAACTTTACTTTGACAAAATAAAAACGAAGGTCGCTAGTTCAAGCCTCGTTAAGGTTGAATAGAGCAAACAATTCTGGTTCGAAAAAAAACAGAAAAAGATGGTTAAAGAGTGTGTTCATCCTGGCGAATATTGTCAAAGTTAAGGGCTAAAGGTGGTCTGGAAGAGATCGCTGTTTAGCGATTAAACCGCCTGTTTATTATTTATTGTATGTCTTACGTGTTGTTTCTCAGATTATTTGAGTTGTGTATTAATAAAGAGGATATACCTAAGTATGTGTATTGTATTTAGAACAACACAACCGTGTGCAAAACAAGCGATACATTATATTTTTCGCGAACATTTGTACCTGTACAGACATATTGCGCCGCTGACAAACTTAGCCTGATTAATCCGGTGCCAGATTTATAACCAGAATAAATCAATGGCCGACAAACAACCCTCGGACACCGGTGCCTTGGCCGATTTTTTGTCTTCCCCTATCGGATTTATGGGCGGTGTAAAAACTGGTGACTTAAGCAACACAAATTAAGTTTCCGTCCGCTTTGTTGTTATGTTTGGCAGGAAAATTCAGAAACAAACTACTCCATGAATAGATGCTACCGCTGTATAACTGAGATTCAATAATAGGAACGCAGTGTCAGAGAGAAAAAACTTTGTACCTACATACCTAACTACATCCGCAACTTTTTTGTGCGTCGTTGTGCATATTGTTATTTGGTTTTTTTAGCGAAAAAACAAACATAAAATATTATGAAATAAACATGTATGTACAGTTCTCACTAGGACATGCATTACTTTATGTACTGTATAAGTATTTAATAACTATCCTCTTACTTATGATAAAAAGTAGATATATTGCAGAAAAAATTGATGTAGACTATAAGGCTACACAAGAAATGAGCAAATGACAGATTTATTACTTCAAAGCAATCTCTATAAAATGATGTAGTAAGTATGGTGAAAAACTCAAAAGATTATTTAAATGTTATTGGTTTTTGACAAGTAACTGTCTTTAACAGTATAACATTGTGTTCAACGTGTACGTTGCTAAGATATCTACTAAGCTCATAGTAGAACAAGTTTTGTCCACAAGGCAAAATATAACCTCCCGGAGTCGTAACATTTTATCACTTGATAAAAACAGGGAAAGTCGTCCCTTTAGCCGAATATGGCGACCCCAAGTTGCATGCGGTTGACTTAGAAACATCCCACTCCCATTACTAATGACACCATAATTCCGGAACTTTTCCAGACTGTCCCAAGTTCTTGAAATACTTTATGAGAATCTCCCCTGAAAGTTGTAGATAGATTAAAAGTAAATAACTACTTCAGGAAGTTTGAGTTAGCTACTCAGTGTGGAGCGGAAGACGACCGATGAAAATGCACTGAGATCTCACCAACTTATAACATCGCAAGTATTGGTTGCACTTCGGGAAATATCTCAACAATTCAAAGAAACTTCGATCTTACAAATCTTGTTGGATAAGGATTTAAACTTACTCGATCTTCGCACATTAGCACAACAAAAACGATACTTAACGATAAGTATTATTTAATTACTTTGTTTTGGTGATGTTTACACGTTTTGATTGCCTTGTCGTGGTTGTGGATCGAGCGTAGCTAGATTCGGGTATCAACATCTTCTAATCGAGCGAAATCTTCGAACTACCCGCACTTCTCTATTATTGGATTATACACTAGGGTTGTCACTGGACAAGAGTATCGAAATCGGATAATCTGAACACGAATATAGTTTAACCATACCTTACTTAAATCTTAGACTAGAGATGATCTGCATGTGTAATAAGAATAAGTGACAACATTTCAAATTGAAAATAAATCAAAGTAGAAATCCCTTTCTTTAAAAAAACCTTTTATCTTGCGATACTCCGGAGAACTAGGAGTCGTATCTAAAAGTACAATTGTTATAAGTATATCTGCGTTTGTATCGAATACTTCTATATGATTTTCTACATCGTGGTATTTTATAATAATAATTATTATTATTTTAATATCCTATACTGGTATAGACATCAACCAACATCTTTTTAGGTAAATAAAATTTAAAATTTAAAAAACCCCCGACATGACAACCAATAAAAAGAAAGAAATAAAATCTACGAAATGTGCCTATACAATGACCAGTAGAAAAAGAATCCATGCTTCGTTGCGTTCGGGGGACCGCTAAGTACCTAAATGAAATGAAATATATTTTTCAACGCAAAATTGCATGTATGCATTTGGGCTTCCCACTTTACGATTTTCAGTACATTGCATTTCATTTACTTAGCGGTCCCCCGACGCAACGAAGCTTGGATTCTTTTTTTTTCTACTATTCAACTTTTTTCTACTATTCGGAACGCAGTGTCAGAGAGAAAAAACTTTGTACCTACATACCTAACTACATCCGCAACTTTTTTGTGCGTCGTTGTGCATATTGTTATTTGGTTTTTTTAGCGAAAAAACAAACATAAAATATTATGAAATAAACATGTATGTACAGTTCTCACTAGGACATGCATTACTTTATGTACTGTATAAGTATTTAATAACTATCCTCTTACTTATGATAAAAAGTAGATATATTGCAGAAAAAATTGATGTAGACTATAAGGCTACACAAGAAATGAGCAAATGACAGATTTATTACTTTTTTTTTTTTTTTTAATTTATTATGCTAAAAAAATTACAAAACTGGTACACTTTATATGTTTCGCCAAACTGCAATGCAGTTTGTTGGCGAAGACCGCACTCTTTATACATTACTATAATTTATACTGCTATGATATTTATTTATTGTTATACCTACTCTTACTATTTTAAGTATTTAATACAAACAGTTTCACTACAACTACATAATCTACGTTAACTAATAGTGACAGTTATTTTAACAACGAATTTACGCATTATAGCCTACCCTAATTACTCAACTAACTACCTACTTTCATTTTCTTTAAGAAAGGTATCCATCAAACACGCCTTTACTTTAGATTTGAATACATTTATCGTTTCACACTCATCCTCTGATATTAATGTATTGTAAATGCGCGGTATCAGGTACCCTCTTGTCCTTTGTCCGTAGTAGTTATTAAGTGATCTGGGTTCAACAAACTTTTTACGCAACGATGTTGATCTAAGATTACGATTGTACATTTTTCTTATCTTATATTTTGGGCATTTAAATTGGTCTACAGCTAATAAATAGTTAAATTTAACATGGACAGGTAGTACGTTACATTTTTTAAACAGTATATGGTATTTTCCTTTACAGTTTTGCTTTGTTTTTTTATCTACAATATTTTTAATTAATCTAAGTTGTAACTTATAAATTCGATTTAAATATGTTTTGAAAGTTCGTCCATATGCAATAAGTCCATAACTAATGATTGAGTCTGCCAAAGCATGATATAAAGTACGTAATATCGCATTGTTAATTACACGTTTTAAATTATTAAGTTTACATAATATAGCTCTGAGTTTATTACACAAAACATCTATATGAAGTTTCCAACTAAAGTTCCGGTCTATGGTGAGTCCTAAATATCTATAACTATTAACAAATTCTAATGATTTACATTGACACAATGCTAAACCGTTATGCAGGCATTCAAATGTGTGTCCTACTATTGTAACATTTACATTTTGTGTTTTCATATGCGGGGAATTTACAAGCATGCATTTTGTTTTTGCTACATTGAGAAGAATGCCATTATCGTGTGCCCACTTTAATACATTATTAAAATCAGCTTGTAACTTGTGTTGTATGACGGAGAGGTCCCTGTCGGCGCACACCAGACACGTGTCGTCCGCGTACATGTACGTGGAGCTGTGCTCCACCACGTTACTGATACTGTTCACGTGCATGATGTACCCGACAGGACCATACACCGACCCGGTTGGCACACCATACACTACATCCGCTTCCTCACCCGTCTCCCCGCATACCATTGTATGCAATGTTCTATTTTTTAAATAGCTCCGAAACCATTGATTCACTGGACCACGGATGCCGCACTCCTGCATAGCAAGAAGCAGCATGTCATGGTCCAGTGTATCGAATGCTTTTTTAAAATCCAGAAATAAAACTACTACATATAACCGGTTATCTAACTTATTATTAATGTCATCCGCGAACTGCACTAGTGCAGTCGAAGTACTTCGAGATTTCCTAAAGCCATGCTGAGTTTCGGATATAATATGATGTTTGTCCAAGAACGAATGTACTCTTTTAATTATGACCTTTTCCGTTATTTTATTTATTACAGACAATATAGCTATAGGTCTATAGTTAGTATAATCCAGATGGCTGCCTTGCTTGTATATAGGACGAATAATTGATTTCTTTAACTTATCCGGGTAAATCCCACTCTCGGCGCACATATTCACAAACTTTGCCAATACCGGACTAATTTCATTTTTTATATATTTAAGGTCCTGTACTCTGATTCTATCATATCCCGGCGATTTATGACAATTTAATTTATCTATAGTTTTTTCAATTTCCGTTGCTGAGACTCTTTGAAAACGAAGAGAAACGTCACTTTGTGTCACTTCAAAGCAATCTCTATAAAATGATGTAGTAAGTATGGTGAAAAACTCAAAAGATTATTTAAATGTTATTGGTTTTTGACAAGTAACTGTCTTTAACAGTATAACATTGTGTTCAACGTGTACGTTGCTAAGATATCTACTAAGCTCATAGTAGAACAAGTTTTGTCCACAAGGCAAAATATAACCTCCCGGAGTCGTAACATTTTATCACTTGATAAAAACAGGGAAAGTCGTCCCTTTAGCCGAATATGGCGACCCCAAGTTGCATGCGGTTGACTTAGAAACATCCCACTCCCATTACTAATGACACCATAATTCCGGAACTTTTCCAGACTGTCCCAAGTTCTTGAAATACTTTATGAGAATCTCCCCTGAAAGTTGTAGATAGATTAAAAGTAAATAACTACTTCAGGAAGTTTGAGTTAGCTACTCAGTGTGGAGCGGAAGACGACCGATGAAAATGCACTGAGATCTCACCAACTTATAACATCGCAAGTATTGGTTGCACTTCGGGAAATATCTCAACAATTCAAAGAAACTTCGATCTTACAAATCTTGTTGGATAAGGATTTAAACTTACTCGATCTTCGCACATTAGCACAACAAAAACGATACTTAACGATAAGTATTATTTAATTACTTTGTTTTGGTGATGTTTACACGTTTTGATTGCCTTGTCGTGGTTGTGGATCGAGCGTAGCTAGATTCGGGTATCAACATCTTCTAATCGAGCGAAATCTTCGAACTACCCGCACTTCTCTATTATTGGATTATACACTAGGGTTGTCACTGGACAAGAGTATCGAAATCGGATAATCTGAACACGAATATAGTTTAACCATACCTTACTTAAATCTTAGACTAGAGATGATCTGCATGTGTAATAAGAATAAGTGACAACATTTCAAATTGAAAATAAATCAAAGTAGAAATCCCTTTCTTTAAAAAAACCTTTTATCTTGCGATACTCCGGAGAACTAGGAGTCGTATCTAAAAGTACAATTGTTATAAGTATATCTGCGTTTGTATCGAATACTTCTATATGATTTTCTACATCGTGGTATTTTATAATAATTATTATTATTATTTTAATATCCTATACTGGTATAGACATCAACCAACATCTTTTTAGGTAAATAAAATTTAAAATTTAAAAAACCCCCGACATGACAACCAATAAAAAGAAAGAAATAAAATCTACGAAATGTGCCTATACAATGACCAGTAGAAAAAGAATCCATGCTTCGTTGCGTTCGGGGGACCGCTAAGTACCTAAATGAAATGAAATATATTTTTCAACGCAAAATTGCATGTATGCATTTGGGCTTCCCACTTTACGATTTTCAGTACATTGCATTTCATTTACTTAGCGGTCCCCCGACGCAACGAAGCTTGGATTCTTTTTTTTTCTACTATTCATTGTATAGGCACATTTCGTAGATTTTATTTCTTTCTTTTAATTGGTTGTCATGTCGGGGGTTTTTTAAAATTTAAATTTTATTTTTATTTCATATTTTTTAAACAAACAGAAGTTTCGTCCCGGAATTTTCTTCTTTTGACACTATTTCTGTTTTACACCGTTTAAGGTTCAGGGTTTCCAATCATTCGTCGAGCTTGATCCTTGACTATATGTAGGTACAAAAGGATCCCAAGCCAGTGGTAATGAATGCCGTCTTATCTAAGATTGAAGTTAGGATATTTTGATTTCAATAGCCTTAAGCAACATTCTGGGAAAAAATCGTTAAAGTCAGACTAGTTAATGCATATATAATGGCAAAATGGCGAAGTTATTAGCCAAGACAATCAAAATATATACTTTAAATGCACTGCATGAGTTGCAAGAACCTGCTACTTATGGCCTAAAACAGGACCAGGTTTCTATTCTACATGATCCAAATAGTAGGTACGGGTGGCTTACTTAGCTCCATAAAAATTGCAGTTGGTGCTAGGTAACTTGACTTCGTTTTGAGAGACCTAATCATCGATACCCCACACCATGCGATAAACACCCCCACTTTTGTTACGTGTAGGGAAGGTACACCAAAAAATGATTTTTAAAATGTATTCAACCACTATTTGTCTCTGAGCTAAGCTGTGGACAGACTGACACAAACTACAAAATCCTAAAAAGCTGTTATGCACTTAGGCAAGAGTACTTTTGCTAAAGCTTGCGTGTCATTTAGTCGCGTAAAAATTTTGCAGGGTGTTGCTATTTGTGACCTCAATCAAAGGAACCTGGTTCAATAGTCCTAATAACAATTCAGCTTTAGCAGAATTCCGAAACTTAAAAATAGACCCAGTACTGTGACAGAAATTATAATGAGTTTTTTTTGTCAAGAAAGTTTTTTTGAGACTCGGTTTTATTATTGACTGTACTTTCTTACACAAATGTTAATTGCTCGTCAAGAACAATCAGACGAGCCCAAACACCATGGGTTTATCTTGTGCTGTTTAGGAGTTCCTACGGCCATCTTCAGCTCCAAGGTACCAAATTATTGTACTGTCAAAGATTTATTAATCTGTTGATTACGCTAATAATACTTAACATTTAACCAACATTAGAAATTCTTGGCTTAGATCCTTTCACAACTAGCTGGTCATCATGAGACCTTCATTTATTGAGTGATATAGAAAATGCTAATAATACTTAACATTTAACTAAAACTTTGGAATCCTTGCCTTCAATATTGGCTGAAATCCATTAACAACTACCTGGTCATCATGAGACCTTCATTTAGTAAGCCATATAGAAAATGCTAATAATACTTAACATTTAACCAAAATTTGGAATCCTTGGCTTCAATATTAGCTGAAATCCATTAAAAACTAGCTGGTCATCATGAGACCTTCATTTATTGAGTGATATAGAAAATGCTAATAAAACAATTTATCCAAAATTTTGAATTCTTGGCTTCAATATTGGCTGAAATCCATTAACAACTAGCTGGTCATCATGAGACCTTCATTTATTGAGTGATATAGAAAATGCTAATACAACTTAACATTTAACCAAAATTTGGAATACTTAGCTTCAATATTAGCTGAGATCCATTAACAACTACCTGGTCATCATGAGACCCTCAATTAGTAAGTCATATAGAAAATGCTAATAAAACTTAACATTTAGCCAATATTTCGAATTATTGAGTTTATTATTAGCTGAGATCTCGTCACTTGTTCCAATTAAAGCTGAATATCTTGGAAACTACTGGTCCTATTTCCACCAAACATAGCTAAGAACCATCTCGACGGAAAAATATTTCAATTAAAAAAAACCGCACTTAAATTGGTCCATCCGCTTGGGCGCTACGATGCCACAGACAGACACACAGATACACAGATACACAGATACACAGATACACAGATCCACAGATACACAGATACACAGATACACATGTTAAACTTATAACACCCCTCTTTTTTCGTCGGGGGTTAAAAAGAGATAAGACCAAAAAACATGATAAGTGTCACAAAAAACGTTCTCATACAAAATCATGGTGCAAATTCATTATGTCAGCGAAACCGCGCGTAGACATTACGGGCCATCCTTACAGCGGGATCTACTAAACCCGAGTAAAACCCGACCCAAGTATCCCATACGAGTACACCTTGATATTGGACATTCCGGCGTCGCAAATAATGCTTCCCTTTGGACAAGACGTCATGAAACAAGCGATGAGAGCTGCGAGTCGAGTGCGAGTACACTAAGTATTATTTTATTATAGTCTGCTGTTTTTAAGCATTTTATGTATAGAATACACGGTTACCAAGATCTGCATGCTATTTTTGAATGTAGAAGCATTATTTTAACAGTTATATTTTTACAGTTTATTATTGTTCATGTAACTAATTAAAAATAACCGGCTAAGTGCGAGTTGAACTCGCGAGAACTAAATTATTTATTATTATTTTTTTCGTTTTCTGTATTTGTTACTACATCGCCAACAGAAATACATCATCTGTGAAAATGTCAACCGTCTAGCTATCACGGTTCATGAAATACAGCCTGGTGACAGATAGACAGAACGACAGACGCACGGACAGTCTTAGTAATAGGGCCCCGTGTTTACCCTGAGGATACGGAACCCTAAAAGGTAATCCTACATATTAATTTTCAATTTATAGCCATTTGGGATTTAAGATGAGATACAATTAGTCTGTACACGTACAAATAAACCTATTTCCTTTTAATGAGGTATAGGTATTTCCTTGGTGATAAATGCAATACAGTCTGACATCTAAAAATAATGCCGTATATATGGCGTTTTGTAATTCGGATGAAATAGCCTGAATGAGCATTAAATCCTACCGCCATATTTTTGTCTGTGACGCTTGGTTTCCGATTGTTCACGAGTCACGAGACCTTCTTTTTAGGGTTCCGTACCCAAAGGGTAAAAACGGGACCCTATTACTGAGACTTCGCTGTCCGTCCGTCCGTCCGTCCGTCCGTCCGTCTGTCACCAGGCTGTATCTCAACAACGGTGATAGCTAGACAGTTGAAATTTTAACAGATGATGTATTTCTATTGCCGCTATAACAACAAATACTAAAAATAAAATAAAATAAATATTTAAGGGGGGCTCCCATACAACAAACTTGTTATAGATTATATATATGTATAGGTACGGAACCCTTCATGCGCGAGTCGGGCTCGCACTTGCCCAATTTTTTTTATTTATTTCATTATCAATGTAGTTCATGCCACCTATGGTCTAAAGGAAATGTTGACCAATAAATGTTATTTTCCGTAACATAAAAAACAATCGGTTCAAATTATATTCTTTATCTTCACCCATCTTGTTAAATTCCTATAACAAGTTCAGATATTATAGGTAAGGACCTACATTACTTGGCAGCGACCAAAATCAGAGATTTAATTTCATAACAGTACCGCAGCAGTACTCCACTACCCTAAGGTTGTCTGGAAGAGATCGCTCTTTAGCGATAAGACCGCCTGTTGTTTACCTCTAATTGTAATTTCTTGCATTGTATTTCTCCTGTATATTTTATGAGGTGTGCAATAAAGAGTACTTGTATTTGTATTTGTACCGCAGCCACCGGGAGGTTACCATTACAGTAACAGTTCTTCTTTTGAAACTTACACTTGTGGCTCTGCTCATTCAAATACAGTTTATTTCCCAATCACTGGCGTGGCGTGGAGATAATCTGATTAGTGGGTTATACTCCTACACAAAGTCCGACTCACTGGGAGTTAGTGAGGGCTAAACACAGCCCAACTGTCAACTGTCATGAGATACATTAGCCTGGTGACGGACAAGCGAGTCGTATAGTAATAGGGTTTTTTACCCTTTGGGACGGAACTCTAAAAAGGTGAGAATTTGTCTCGATATTTTTCCAATTCTTAATATCGGACAGTGTGCGTCAACGCCCTAACAATGTTACAGAAATGGCAACGCAAAAGACGTTTATTTACGAGAAATCGAGTTGTTTTGGAACGTTGAAACGTAATCGGATATGGGATCCGACCGATGATTGGCAAATCTGATCCCCGTCTGTTTTGGCGAAAAACAATATAAAAAACCTATATAACTGTGTATCTATACGCAGATATATAATTAGTAAATTCGGGAAATTATCAAAAATAAATAAATTGTGATGTATTGTGAAGGTGTGACTTACGGAATTTATCAATTACTTAAATCATTTCTATTTCTGTGAAAAAACATGCACAGATGCATTTCTTTCAAAAATCACGTCTATTTGGTTAGATTTCTATAATTCTATACTTGTCCTGCAGTAAGTATATTATTATGTTTAAAAAATAAAATAACCTACAAAGGTAAGTAATCTTTTTACGAACAGTCAAAAATATAATAATAATAATAAAATGTTTTATTTATCTGCTCACAAAGAATATACAATTTCACAATTACACAGTAGTTACTCAGTTGAATGATTGTGTAGTCATTTGTGAGAGACTGGTGTCTGGACTAGGCCCAAGCCTGTGAATATCGGAGGCATTACCTTATATGTACGCCGCATTTCAAATTCATTGAGACATAATATGGAAAATGATCCATTGTGGTAATGGAAATACAAGTAAGTATGTAAAAGCACGTAAAATGTATTTTTATTCATCTTTCCTTGATCTAATTGGCATTCCTAATGGATACTTACTTATTCGGTATTATTCGTCAGTCTACTGAAACACACGGGTCTGAATTCAAACAGGATAACAGTATTATTACAGTCGTATTACGACGTAAACTTAATTTAACTCACTTAACTAATTTTCCTATTCTCATAACTTATAGTTATCATCAGTAGTGCGCTTCAAAATGTCTCAGTAAAACATTATGATACTTATGGGCATGAGAAGTATATATGTTATGGCCATCTGGGACATTCGCGGATTCGCCGCCCTAGGTATGTAATATGCCATTACGTGATAATACGATAATGTGCTATGTTGGAGCTGATCTGATCCAAAAAGTACATGGTAAACCCACCGTGTTTGGGCTCTTTTGTTTGGTATCGATGAGCAATTAACGTTTCGGAAAATACAGTCGAAAATAAAAGCGAGTCACAAAGAAAAACAATTTTGGAATATACTTTATTTATTATTTTCTACGGTTTCCGCGAATGTCACACATTTGAAAGTTGAGTGTCAACCTTTGACAACGGTAACATAAAGCTACCGAAACGTCATATGCGCGTAACGCAACGCATCTTCGCGATATAATCCGTTTAAATTATTTTATTTGAATACTTATTTATTGTATTAGTAAAATAAGTAGGTAACTCCATTTCTAAAACATTTCTGTTGTATAAAATATTCACTACTTACTGATTATATAATTACAAAAACGGCAGTCATATCATAACATATCCGTTATGACCATTTAAGTATGAATTAGAAATATAAGACACGAACTCTTTGTCCGTTTAAAAACTTAGTTTTTCCTCACACGTAACATGGATGTAACTATGTTGTATGGAATGACAACGGTGTAAGGCTTCCTTAAGCCTTCGCATGCTTAGAATTCATTTAGCGACATGTAGGAACATTAATTTAATAATTCTCATTACCAACGAGTATAGTATCGAGTTGCGATCAAAGCGGTTAGCGGTGAATTAATTGTGTATTAAATAATTCAGTTTACAGGTAACTCGTTGATGAGGTATTTCAACAACTAAGTATATACTTAGCTGATACGAGATTGCGGAATGCTTTTAGAAAGAGGAAAGTGACGTTAAGGATGTGAAAATTAAATTTTCGAACGTTAAAGATAAATTACTTATGTCGATCAAAACTGCTTAGTTTTTAAACTTATTTTAAACGGATTTTCTCATCACAAGTTCCCGACATTTAGGACACATTGGATTTTATGGTCATGGGTTCTGGGAATTGACTCCTGAGAATTTTCAGATTTTATAACTTTATTGTTCAATCTCGTAATTCAAAATATCGGTTTTATTGCTGCTATAAATTTGAAATTTGAAACTGCAATATCGTTTACGGCTATTTGCTATAACTTTTATGCCTTGAATTCATAATACTGAGATCAGATTCACCCCTTTTTGGATTATGCAGACATATCTGTCTCATATCCACTCTATTTACAGTTTTTCGTCGTGGTTTGAAATAATTTTTTGCACTATATATCATCATACGACGCGCATCCACAAATTTAGGAAAGTCAATTTTAAATCCCCTTCTAGTGACTTTTATAGACCGTACTGTAATATTTATTATAATTTTCATGTCAGAATTCAATTTTTCTCTGAAACAGCTTTTCAGGATTGTTAGAACCTACTCTGTTAGACGGCATTTTCTGACATTTTCAATAATTTTGCAGTTAAGTTATGGCTAACCAGGGTGACCCGACAACAGCGCGTTGCACACGACCGGCAATCGGCATAGTTACAATATTGTGACCGTGAGCTTTTAGATTAGGATTCGGGCTTGGGTGAAATCGGAGAGGAAACTCGAATCGCATTCTGTCAACTCACGTACTGTACCTGTTTCTGGGGTGAATAGTGGCGTTTGTTCCCGTGGCTACATAGAGACGAGTATTCATCAAGCTATCGCAGGACCTCCGTCAATACGCGTTTATAGTTTACTAAGCTAGCTTACTCTGACAACAGTTCCAGTCACCATGTACGATCCTAATCGCCATGTAGCACTCCTAATCGCCATCCACCAGTCGTAACCGTCCGCATGTGTGCGATACGATCTACCATCGCTTGTAAACCTACGTAATCTGGCGTGGAGATGCTATTGTTTACCGATTACCGACCGTTGCGATTATCTTGCTTTTATTAACTAGGGAATTAGAGTATGTTATGCACTGGCGTTCCTTTTGTAATGATGTAAGCTCGAGTTGAAGAGTATGACGCACTGGGATCGAAAATATTTCCTTGTTAGGTTTTCTAGTATTTTTATTTGATAACAAATGTAACCTAACTATCTTCTTCCAGGCATCTTCGACCTTATTATGGTGGTAATAATTCTAAACAAAATGAGTGCAAATTACTGTTTGCGTAGTGTTTTATATTTTTACGCAAACATCGCATAATTAGCGATACTCATACTCAGGTGCTGCGAATAAGAAAGATAAATAGTTCATTGAATTGACGCCTGTATGGGCTCAACACAGCCTTATTTATAGCAAAAGAGAGAAAAATCAACAACCCAATGAACTTTTGCGACCTTCAAGTTAAATACAGAAAGGTGACCTGTCATTCGCCAAAGACACCCTTCTCTTCACCCGTAACCTGCCAGCTTCACTAGCAAATCACTTTCTATGAATTTCTCGTGCTTGAGTTCGGTTTAACGACTACAAAATATTAGGCAGCACATCATTATAAAGACTAGATTACTAGCGTATTTTTCTTTTTCAAAAATATCACATAATATTTGTTTAGAGTTTGAAGTCCCGCAAAATTTTGGTGTGGGTAGTCCCGAACGCCCCGGAATCTATAGATTTCCATAGACTGTTAACCTTGCATTCTGTTCATTTAATCATTTATATACATTCAATTTAGTACAGTGTATGAACAATACTCGAGAATCCATACTAATATTATAAATGCGAAAGTGTGTCTATCTGTCTGTCTGTTACCTCTTCACGCTTAAACCGATGAACTGACTTAGATGAAATTTGGTATGGAGATAGTTGGAGACCCGGGAAAGGACATAGGATACTTTTCATCCCGGAAAAATTTAGTGTTCCCATGGGATGAGCGGGTAACACCGCGGGGCACAGCTAGTAGAATATAAAGTTATTTCATCTAATCAATCCATATTATCATCCGAATTTCAGATCGCCCTCTAACCTTTGTACTACAGCGTATTGTACGCGGCTGATTTGCTGCATATCGCGATGCATTCATGTTATTGAATTAAATTGAACGTGAATGCAACTGAACGCTCACTAATGCATGTAGCGAGCCTTGTAGACAGCTTTAATCAAACATAGGTAGCGCTTCCAATGATAACTAGGTACCTAATTCGAATTCGTGTTCATAACACCAGTTTAGTGATATATTGATATCGATTGAAAGTTGAAAGTTTCTTTTAAAGGCTATAGGATGCTATAGGATGTTTTTAGTTCATTCAGGCTTCAGAATATCAATCATTATGATCAATTTTATTGGTATAATATAAGGTCACGTCAAATATCCGGCATTTTTCTGGCAGTTTTGTGTAACTCCATCGTCTAAATATCTACCGCATCTGAATATTAGATCAATTAATACAAAAAAAGGGACGAAAAATACTTCTAAGATCATAATGACAAAGAAAAAGGTAACAGATTTAGATAATGTTTCACACATCGAATAAGTATTCTTTGTTTCAC
This sequence comes from Apotomis betuletana, assembly GCA_932273695.1. NCBI lineage: Eukaryota > Metazoa > Arthropoda > Insecta > Lepidoptera > Tortricidae > Apotomis > Apotomis betuletana. Next base: position 11,353,440 of record OW026307.1, on the reverse strand, counting down.
ACATCGAATAAGTATTCTTTGGTAATTAAGTTTTCATTTGATTTACGAGTAGTCTATTTCGCTTATGATTTGGTACATAACAGAAATTATAGACGTAGACTTAGCATGAATGCATCAATTCTACTTATAATTGATAACGTTAAGAGTAGCGTGCAAAACCGTTTAGCGTACAGCCAACGGCTTTTCTATCTCAATTGACCGGTTGCAACGTAAATCAAGCACTGTGTATGTATATACATGTTAATTCTGTCCTAACAAAGGGACGGTAATGAGTAAATCGTGTACCAAGTATCCGATACATCTGATTGAGTGAAAGTAAGCTTTCAATGCGGACTGTGGACACAATGGAAGGTAATAAGTGTCATAAATGATGTGAACTCGGAGAAATGTGGCACAATGTCATGTTTGTATTCAGCTTACGTTTTTGCGTACCTAGTTTCGCTGTCGGTGTGAACTGGAATAGGAGCATGGGAGACTTTCGTTGGCTTGGGCGTTATGTTTATGTCAATCAATTGTATCGAGGAAACTCACTTTGTACTTTTGTAGTTTATCTAATAGGAAAAGTTTCGTTTTTACTTAAACGAGACGTTGAGAAAATGTACGCAATGAACCAGTCTGTGACAAAAGTTTTATTTATGAATTTGCCATTTTCCTATCTTTATTGCATGCAGTAAGATCCTGTATTGCGGAAGATTTTATGAACAAAAATAAAAAGGAGAAATGCACCCTTATGGTTATTTTTTGTCTACAAATTCTTCACAATACTTCAAGTCCGATAAAATATAGTAAATAGATAAGTTTTGTACGAGTATAATACTCAATTATTATTATATGAAGATTGTATCATACATAAATCAAATCAGTTAATTGCAATATATGATATACGTACACATTAAATATTATAGCACATACCAAATTCAATCCATGAACCCTGTAGGTAGGCTCAATAATCAATAATAATAATCGGCGCTGTCTCATTACCATAGGTAATGCAAAATCATTGAAAACAAAGCTATAATACAGTGAATAGAGACTAAAGTACTATGTGTGACCTTACAAACGGTCCGGTAGTTTTGAATTTTTGATATGTTGTCTAGGATGGTTAGTCAGTGTTTAAAATGCAAAATGCACAATTACCCCCCCTCCGCGCCCGCCGCCATATTGAAAAAACCGGCACTTTCTTCATATTTTTGCTCATATCTTCCTTTAGGAGCATTTTAGCTAGAAGAAAGCTTCGACAATGTTATAGAGAGTTAAATTTACTACATTTTCCATTTTATATTGTTTTTCTAGGACAGATAGTTACGGAGATATCTACATTTAAAAAAACGTAAAAAATCCCAATTTCCTACTGAAAAACAAACTTCTGGATTATATCTTCGTTTAGAAGCATTTTAGCTACAACAAAGCTTGGGCAATGTTGTAGAGAATTAAATTTACTATAATTTACACTTCAAATTTTGTTTCAAGGACGGTTAGTTACGGAGATATGCACATTTAATAAACAGGAAAAGTCGAATTTTCCGAAAATTTCTGAAAATTCTTGATTTAGAACGCTGTCATTCAGTTAGGGACTAGTCTAGGACAAATTAAAACATGTAGGAAATATAATTGCTTATAAAACTCATGTCCATTTTTACATACATTTTCGGAAAATGTAACTTTATTTTTTACATATCTCCGTAATTATCTGTCCTAGAAACAAAATTTGAAATGTAAATTATAGTAAATTTAATTCTCTACAAAATTGCCCAAGCACTGTTCTAGCTAAAATGCTCCTAAACGAAGATATAATCCAGAAGTTTGTTTTTGAGTTGAAAATTGCAATTTCTTAAGTTTTTTTTAATGTGCATATCTCCGTAACTATCTGTCCTAGAAACAAAATATAAAATGGAAAATGTACTAAATTTAACTCTCTATAACATTGTCGAAGCTTTCTTCTAGCTAAAATGCTCCTAAAGGAAGATATGAGCAAAAATATGAAGAAAGTGCCGGTATTTTCAATATGGCGGCGGGCGCGGAGGGGGGGGGAATTGTGCATTTTGCATTTTAAACACTGACTAACCATCCTAGACAACATATCAAAAATTCAAAACTACCGGACCGTTTGTAAGGTCAAAATCCTTTATTCACTGAATTACTACGCGTGTCCTACATAATCGATTTATTCGGTGAAGTAATTGAATCTATTATCGCAGTTATTGGAAAGGCAGTCAACTATAATAATATAGAATTTGGAAATATTGCTCGCAATTACAATGAATCATTCCTATATTGTTGTGTTCTAATTATTATGTCAAGTACGCGAATGATTTTTTCATGCATCGAATAATATATTAATGATAATTGACAAAGCAAAAAAAACATGTTACACCGTGACTAAAAACGGACATCAACCATCAAAACGAAAAAAAATAAAAAAGTTATGAAATCGTTGAGTATATATATTTATTTTATTGTAAAATATCTTTAAGTTTCGATAGTCAAAATCACGAGAAGACATCAGAACTTGTTAAAATAACTAATAGTGCATCGAAATTTATTGAAACCATACGTTTTTTGCTGCCGCCATAACTGATGACCGAAAGCGCAGTTCAAACATAATCAATGTAAATATAATTTTGTTCTATTTAAAAAGATATTGCTTGAAGAACAGGCTTGTATGTACAAGTTAAGCCTTTATATACCGGGTGTTGCCTGTAATAGGAGCAATAAATTAAAACATAGATTCTTCCCTTGAAACTGAACAACATTTGTTAAGCAACTTCTGAAAATAACGTTTATTAAACGATATTTTGTAGAATAATGTTTAGACAAAGAAGCAATGTATTGCGAAATTTGCGACATTAGTAGTGACAAGCTATGTCAATGCTCAGGGAATGTCAATGTTGGACGACGTACATTGAAAATACTATTTAGTTTGTTTGAAATAATGAAATTCTGAAAATTTACTTTTTTAGAAAGTTGCTGAACAAATGTTGTTCAGTTTCAAGGGAAGAATCTATGTTTTAATTTATTGCTCCTATTACAGGCAACACCCGGTATACTTCGCTTTATGCAAGTGAAAGTACAGTGTGCAAAAGCATATTTTTACAAGCGCGGTATTCTTCAAGATTAGAAATGGTAATGAGCTTTTTTGCTGACTATGCTGCGAGCTTTACAAACAATTTGCTTACGCTACATCGAGCTTATGCAAAGGGGTCTTTCTCTGTGAGTATTAAATTAATAAACCAAGTTTTTTACCTTCACTAAGCTTGGAAATTTATTTTATCTTTTTGCCTTCGGTGTCCGGCGCAAATGGATACATGATTTTAATTACAGAACGTGTTACTAGGAATAGTGGCGCTTTATGCAAAAAGTTTAAAAGTTAACATCGTTATGATGAAACACTTAGGAAAATATTTTTATAAATTGTAACTGTTCTACATAATATTATTAAACAGTAAACATATTTTTAACCAAATGAACCAATTAATTAAACAGTAAACATATTTTTTAACCAAATGAACCAATTGGTATTTCGTTACATCTGTTTTATCTTATTCAGTAAGTACATACATATATGAACCGACCTAGGAATATAAAGGGCAAGATTTAATGACAGCTACTAGCAGCTAGGGATCGCCTATATCGATAAAGTCAATTATCGATGCTTATCCCATAATATACATTCTAGTGCCCCTAGCACGCTTTTTGAGTTTGTATTTTCTTGTGTAAGTACTATTCTGGTGACAATTCCGTGCATGGCGTGAAGAACTTGATAAGTCCAAAATGGCAATTGTTCAGGGCGTCGATTTTAAAGTTTGACATTTTCTCCAAAATCCATTTTCATCTTTAACTCGTGTTTAAAGCTTGATTTATGGATAATTTTCCGCGATCTTTTCATTTACCTTACGTATTCTAGTAAAATCCTCTTATTTTCTGTGATATAAGACTTATCAACATAGGTACCAACGACTTATCAAGTTATTCCCCATACATTAGTGCCCAAATTGGTGAAAAAGTTTTTTAATTTAATTCCTAAAAATCAGTTTTTCATAGTAACTGAAACGTCTAAATTGATTTATAGGTAATTTTATGCAAACTTTTTAATTATTTTACTTATTTTGGTAGAAACATTGTATTTTGTGAGATATTAGACTTATCAACATATTCACCATCGACTTATCAAGTTCACCATCGACTTATCAAGTTATTCCCCATACATTAGTGCCCAAATTGGTGAAAATGTTTTTTTAATTTAATCCCTAAAAATCAGTTTTTCTGTATAATTGAAATGTCTAAATTGATTTGAGGGTAATTTTATGCAAACTTTTCAATTATCTTACTTATTTTGGTAGAATCATTGTATTTTGGGAGATATTAGACTTATCAACATATTCACCATAGAATATAGGGTATCAATTAAACAATTCTATCGTTCCTATACAACTGTTTTGTTTATATAAGGCGATTTAAATGAATTATATAGCGTGTGTTCGTTGTTTGAGTCTCCTGACGTTTCGGCAACTATTTTTGTTGAGAAAAACACAAATTTTCGGTGCCAAATACGTCAGAAAGGCACAAACAATGAATAAATATGATACAATCCGTTTGAATTGTTTTATTTTAGTCACGAAACCCGAAGAAAATAAAATTAAAAGTTATAAAAACATTGAATAAATTGTAGTAAATGAATCGTCTTTAATTCAGTAATGCAAAAGCACTTATTCTACAGAAAAACTAGATGAATTTATCTTATTTTTAACTGGCAACATCTTTGTTTTTCTGATCCAATAAATAAAACTGGTCGATGGTTGACAAGGTACCGGTAATGTGAATGATACATACGAAGACACTGTTAACTATACCCCATGGACCTTAACACGTTGTACTAAGGTTTATATTATGTTCACAAATGTACAGTTATCAGTGTTTTCCTTTGTACCAGAGTACACCTCAGATGTGAGAATAACTTGACAAATCGAAATATACATTTCGATAAATTATGAATAATTAATTATGTCAACTTATTATTTGCTGTGTCCATCAACCTGAAAATGATAAATCGACATATGAATTTACGGTAGTTGTGTATAATGAGATAAAACGATATATTCATTTGTTATCGTTAAAGTGTGCTTGTCTTCATTCTAATATCTTGATTTGTCAAGTTACGAACGCTTTTTTGTTTTTTTGAGAATACGTTGATAAGTTGATATGCAATATTTTTTGTGCCTCATCACGCTGATATCTCGTTTTGTTAAATAAAATCCGCTAAATATCGAGATATCAATATGATGTCACAGGCCATATCTTCAAAAGTATCGTAGATATCGAGTTGTCAATTTTTTTCCTACAAAACCTTGGCCGTAGAAAGCCATTACGCCAATAAAAAAAAAAACGTATAAGTCGAGTTATCAAGTTCTTCACGCCAGGCACGGAATTATCCTAATGTATTAAAAAGTTCACACAGAGCAAATTTTAAATAATCGCTAGGCTGTGAATACCATTGCACTATGAAACAGTTATTATTATTTCTTTATAGACCTCTACATTATTAGTTAAAAAAACTGCTTACCTACTTAGACACTTATAATGAAAGGAGTACTAATTGTCAATGTCGTCGGAATAAGGAAAAGTATATGAATGAAGGTTTAAAAATCCTTTTGTTAGATATATAATTTTATATTGTTTCATTTTTATACTTTCAATAACTTTTCAATTCAATGGATTTTTATTTTTACAAAAAACGGCGCGGTCCCTAGTATATTAATGGGATCAGCATCGATAATTGGGTTCATCGATATAGGCGATCCCTAGCTGCTAGTAGCTGTCATTAAAATTTGCCCTTTATATTCCTAGGTCTGTATATGAACTTAAGATGTTACAAAAATAATGAACATGGTAGATTCGTATTCGAAGTCAAAGCGTATCTTCTCAACAGGTCTACTCTTTTGAAATGTCGGTAAACTTAGACATGTAAAATTGCCCTTGTAATTACAGAATAAAGTTTATTATTTCTTTTTTCAGTATTTTCCTGACTTGTTAAATAATTTCAGGTATCTCTGGTACAGTAAACTGTAGATTTGATGGCCTCAAACCCGCCGCCTAGGTTTTAAAACATTTGCTCATCCTCCCTGCTCGAGAATCGTTCGTGAAATATCGTTCGTATTTCTAACAATAATTCAATATCTTCACACACAATCATGCATTCATTTTAAACTCTAAAAACGCCTATCAATGATAAAATATTTTCCAAGAAAACACAAACAAGAAGCGTGTAACAAGGAAACGTTATCGAAAAAACGCCTCTTCCTAACTGCCGATGATAACTTATTCGGATCGCCCATTGGGGCAAAATTTATGGTTGACTTAACTCGTTTGTGCCGCAAAGAACTTTTCATGGTTACTCCAGATAAGAGGCGGTATGAATTGTAATAATTATATGGATATGAAAGAGCTTGTTTATTTTGTTACTTTTACTCAAGAAAATAGGTACCTATTCTTATTGCATATTACTTTTAAAATCAACGTCATGACTTGATTAAATTGAGGGTTTCAGAGGTTTATTATTAACCATTATTATGTACTATAAACAGCCAAAAAGGCATAGTAGGTACCTAAGTTACACAGCAGAGCAGTATCGTATTTTTTATTAGTTACTGCTAGAAATATTTAGAATATTATGAGTAAAACTTTTGTAACGATGTTCAAAATCGAAGTATCAAGTACAAATATAATTTCGAACCCTTTTACAAACACACGCAACTGTTACGAGCAATCCCAACAAATCGGATACAACCGACGAAGCAAACATTTTATTGATACTTGCCCAAAACTAAACCGGCCGAGCAAACAACCGCCCAACACGTAACGAACGCAAAACTAAAGCGAACTAATAAGTTAACACGTGCTGATAATTGATTCGTCTGTGATAACGATAATGTATGGAGTGGTTGCGCTGATCCCGCTTAATAAGAATTGCGTGCATAGAATAAGACTACAGAAAGTTCAGTCTTTTGATCTCTGCAAAAGCCACCTAAGAATTTATATTTTAATGGTTATTTGATTGGTTACTTAGTCGTATATAACGACGTTCGATCTACGCGTCAGCATTGCTATGAGTGGCTACGCGCCTCATTTGCCCGAACAATTGCGAAAGCCTAAGATCTAGGTGCGCGCATGCGTAGGCTACTAGTGCGTAGTGAGCCCATCTGGAAAACAGTAGTAGAAACTATCAATCAACCCATTCCACCATCAATCGACAATCGATCGATTAAAGTGTAGTATAAAGGTATAAAGGTGTGTGTAAAACTTAACTTTACTATAGATAGAAAAATATAATTTAGAATTAATAATAATATCCATGTACTTAGGTATAATTAGTTTTAAATGGTTTGTCACCAATTCTTGTTATGATTATGAACAAGCGGTGTATCCTGACACAAGCATAATTCAATGCTTTGTAGGAGGCTCCAACCTTGTCTATTTGTAAAACATTTACAAAAACCATAATAAAGTTTTTTTTTTTTCATTTTCATGTGTATACATTTTCATAATTATTGAACCTACTGTATATCAGTACTGTGTGTCAGTCTTATGCTAAAGATACCCAGCTCTCGGACTAGGAACGTACGTGCTCCGAATGTTGCAAACTCCATCAGTTTCAATTACAACATCGATAGCTAAATTTCGGGTCCGAGAGATGTAATGTATTATATGAAATATAAAAGCATTTAATGGCCGAGCTCAAGTAAACAAAGAGCGTTAAAACCTAGAATTTTTTAGGGTTCCGTACCCAAAGGATAAAAACGGGACCCTATTACTAAGCCTCCACTGTCCGTCTGTCACCAGGCTGTAACTCATGAACCGTGATAACTGTCTAGACAGTTGAAATTTTCACAGATGATGTATTTCTGTTGCCGCTATAACAACAGGTACTAAAAACAGAATAAAATAAATATTTAAGGGGGCTCCCATACAACAAACGTGATCGTCACAAATCGTGTTATCGTGTGTGTATCCGGCGCCATATACCGGGTGATCAGTCCAAATGGGTCAGTAGGGAGAAGTCACAAACTATAAGAGATAGGGAAATCTGTTCTTAGGAACCATGGCGTCGATTTTAGATTTAATAAAGACTGCATTATTATTTTTGTATAAATAGCATACATATTTTCATACATAATCCAGTCAGAACTGCTGTAAAGAATGTTACAATACGATATGCGATTACTTACAGAATTTTAACCAGGTTCAATTCCCGGTTATGTATGATATTTATAATTTTTTTTAATGCAGTTTGTATTAAATCTAAAATCGACGCCATGGTTCCTAAGAACAGATTTCCCTATCTCTTATAGTTTTCGTTCTCTCCCTACTGACCCATTTGGATTGATCACTCTGTATACCAGGTGGAAACTTAACATAGCCCGGCCAGTTAAGATGGGATAATCATTTGTACGGAATCTTCGGTGTGCGAGTCAGACTCGCACTTGGCCGGTTTTTTTAAGTTTTTGACGAAACAGGAAGAGTTACTAAATACCCTCTATAATGACTATTGTTACCAAACTGAAAATATGGAATGTCCGTACATGGAAGATATTTTACTTTACGAATATATTGTATAATCAAAAGCGATTGAAACATCACTGACTTTGATTGCCGACTGTACTTTTCAAACAATCCTCAACTGTTGGTCGTGACAAATTAAATGAGCATAAATTAGAAGGCTCCGGGTTTGTATTATGATAGGTATATTTTCCATGGCCGTGTATGTATATCGGTTGTCAATGCAATGATGATGGAATGGTGCCGATGAATTCTAGTTCACACCGGAAGGTATTTCACAATATGTTTTTAAAGTTCATCAATATTTTTATTTCGAAACATAAATATGTTTTCATGCATTTTCTAGTCATAGCTGCATAGCTATTCGATCAGTATAGAACACAATTCCCTCCAGAAAACATGAAAAAGAAATGGCTACACAAAGCAGGTATTTGTATATTCTTCTAAATGTGTCCCTATATATAAAATTACGAATTAAATACACTTATGAGCTTGAATATGAATTGTATTTTAATGTTAATATCAGCTCCATAGCTTTCTTAAATCTTACCGTGCTATCAGTAGTCCGATGCCTAATTATCATATCCATCCTCAAATTAATCGCCTAAATCACGTACAGCAACTAAACTGCAGCGTAGGTAATATGCACTAAATCAAACCGTTGCATACAGCCTCCCTAATTGCAAAGAACAGTCAGCTAAGATTTACCAATAAAGATATATATAACGAATATTTTTGAAATCAAAAGTGATTGAAACTACTGACTTTGATTGCCGACTGTTTTTTTTATACAATCCTCACCTGTTTTTCGTGAAAAATTAAATAAGCATTTTGAAGGCCTTGGTTTTGTATGAATTGTATTTTAATGTTAATATCGGCTCCATAGCTTTCTCAAGTCTTACCGTGCTATCATTCAGTAGTCCGATGCCCAATTATCATATCCATCCTCAAATTAATCGCCTAAATCACGTACAGCAACTAAACTGCAGCGTAGGTAATATGCAGTAAATCGAAGCGTTGCTACAGCCTCTCTAATTGCAAAGAACAGAGTCAGCTAAGATTTACCAATTAAGATATAAAACGAATATTTTTTTAATCGAAAGTGATTGAAACAACTGATTTTGATTGCCGCCTGTACTTTTTATACAATCTTCAACTTTTTTTCGTAACAAATTAAATGAGCATTTTGAAGGCCTTGGTTTTGTATGACTTGTATTTAATGTTAATATCGGCTCCATAGCTTTAGTACGATGCCTAATTATCATATCCATCCTCAAATTAATCGCCTAAATCACGTACAGCAACTAAACTGCAGCGTAGGTATAATATGCAGTAAATCGAACCGTTGCATACAGCCTCCCTAATTGCAAAGAACAGAGTCAGCTAAGATTTACCAATTAAGGGAACCGGCAGCGGAACACCGCCCGCCCGACGTCAGCGATTCTATACGCCATGTGGTCCTGATTCGACCAGGCATTGCGATATCACCAATTTAGCAACATCTGCTTTATTGCGGTTATATACGCAATGGATGTGTGTTTACTGTCTATATTTTTTTCTATTGGAGCTGTTTTCGTTGATATTGATTAGAATTTGCTTAGCTCAAAGTGCTCAAAGCTTAAGCTTAAGCTTATAATTAATTAGATCAGCTCAATATATCAAAATACTCAGCTGGATGGAGACTTGACCTAATGAAAATGTGCTTACTAAAATTATTCCAAAGATATCATTGGCAAATTTTTTTTGGGTGTTGAAATTTTACCAAAATATTTTTTATTAATTGGTGGGATCCCAAGCCCGCCATTGTTGTGTATTGTTCAATACAGTTTAAATAAATATACTGATAATGCAAACTCTGTGATACTGATATTGACTCTGTGATTTTGAACACCATGTTATTAGAAACATCGAATACAGCACCTAAATTGCTTAGCTACTAATTTCTATTGACCTAAGATCAATCTGACGCAATGATCTCTAACTCAAGCATTTGGCATTCTTTGTTAGAAATAGACTTGAAAAATCGGAATGCTCAAGTCGTCCTACCAATTTTCGGGTCGAACAAAAAACTTGAAATTTAGGTTTTCCCTGAAATGATAATATTACCAGCCTGTGAATCGTCTTATGTTTTTATGTAGACATAAAAGATAATGCGGTTTCTTGGGGCGAATAATAAGAGTTCCGTTTTCACGACAAAAATTAGGTGAAAAAGTAATTTCGGTTTTATTAAGCGGATCCGGGTGGTTAATTGGTAGCCAATCCGGAATCGTGAATTTTGAGACGTTTGCATAGTAATCAGATTAAAAGAGGTATCACTGTAAGTGTTATCTCCTTACGCTCTTACCGCTTAGGCAATAAAAAAGACAAAGGAGCCGGAAGCGAACAAAGGTAAATTAAAGAGCAAAAATAAATAGCCAACACGTTTGAACGAGATTCTTTAGGCTTCTTGGGAGGCTATTCTTTCTTATACATTTCCCCACTTACACATTTCATCCAAGAGAATATCTCACTTCGTAACTAGGAAATAGGGACAAAATTTGATGGCGGCTCTTATAGCGCAATAAAAACGCAATTTAAATTTTAAGTGAAATATTCACGCAGATCCATGGCTACGTAAAATTTACTGATGCTGCAAAATATTTGAAATTGCCGAAGTTAATCAAAGTAATCTAATTTTCATTTGATAAAGCAAATACTACGCTTTGGCTATTACTATATATGTATATGTAGGATAACTTGTATTCAATTTAGAATTAATTTCAAAGTTCGTAGTTTTCGATGAGTTTTATGGGGATACTTTGCAAAAACCGTCGATATTTATTGAATAAGTAATAAGAGGTATGCAAAACGATTCGGGAATAGATAAGCAACGAACCTAAGGAAATTTTTGTCGAACTTTGGGCTAACATTTAGTATGAAAGAGGTATTTGAAATTCAGTGTGTTTGGTGCCGATAAAGTGACCGAGCCAACAATATGCAGGCAGCAAATCTGTTATTGTTGTATTTGTAAGCATTTCTCTTATTACTTCCCAAAATACGTGCTACCTAACAGAAAAAAAACATTTATTTGCTATATTAAATGCTGTGGTAAAGAAAGATTAGCTATGGCACGAATATGCCGTCTTTCCGCTTATGCGTGTTCATAAGTGAATCACTTTTATAAATAATATCTACTTACTTGCTTATTCATCAATATCACAATTTTAGAAATTTAATTTAATACGAATAATCACATCTTGTTGAAGAGGTTTTCATAAACATCTATTTAATGTTGATAAATAATGTAGAATTACGCACTAATACATCGACGAATAATGAAAACGGGTGATTGTATGGACAAGTAGGCTTGTTGTTCACAATTCGATTGTGAGAAAAACATCGAAAATTAGCAAAATGATATTGCAAATAAGTGTACCCCGAGGCACCCTCCGCCCCTAAATCAAACAATCATTTCAAAATGTCGACAGGAACCAACGGGGGCACGTTAACAATGAGAGTAATATTGTTATGTCGGACAATTTCTGTGGCGAGTGTCACACACAGGTGTTGCGATGTACGCCGCTATGCCCCCCGCTGGGAGTTTGAATAGCCCCATACAAATTATTCCATCAGAGAAAGATTGCCGCAAACCTTGCACCGAATAGGTATTGGCGCCGAAAATGAAAACTGTTAACGACTAGCTAATCAAACAACATTGTACGTTTTGATTTTAGAAGTTCATCAAGCGCGAATGCAGTTTTACGGGGAAATTGCACGTTCAAATAGTGTGGTACGGAAATGTAGGGGGAATAGCTGTCTCGTGTTTTGTGGTTACCGTGTGCAAACAATTTCACTTGCCTAGAAATAACTGGGAACTGGAGAGTTTCTGTACAGGGTGTAGCCTGTGTCGGCAAGCGTAGTGTGGGACGCCCTCAGACTAGGTGGAGCGATGATCTGTGCAGGGTGACTGGCAAGAGCTGGATGAGAGTAGCCGAGGATCGCTTACAATGGCGTGCAGTTGGAGAGGCCTATGTCCAGCAGTGGACAAGAATAGGCTGATGATGATGATGATGTGTAGCGTAGGAGCAATAAATTAAAACAGATTCTACGAATTAAGCTAAACAACATTATTTGTATAGAATCTTTTAATCGATTCATATTTTTATGTGGAAATACCACATTTTTATTTTTATAAATAATGACACAAAGGTAAATTAAGAAAGAAAAATTGAATGCGATCTACTACAATCTAAGCAGGATTTGAACCTGCGACCTCTGCGTTACCGGCGCATTGCTCTTCCAACTGAGCTATCAGACCTTAAATTAATATTTATAAACAACATTATTTAGCAAGATTTAGAAATAGTTTGTATTGTTTAATAACTCGTAAAATATTTTTTATTCAAAGAACCAATGTATTTCGAAATATATTATTGATATTAGGGTGAAAGCTTTAGTAATATATGATATAATGTTGGATGGCGTACATTAAAAACATTACTTAATTGGTTAGAAATCAGTACATAGTATCACTACATCACTACATAGTATAAAACAAAGTCGCTTTCTCTGTCCCTATGTCCCTTTGTATGCTTAAATCTTTAAAACTATGCAACGGATTTTGATGCGGTTTTTTTTAATAGATAGAGTGATTCAAGAGGAAGGTTTATATGTATAATACATGCATAATTTATCAGCATTGCATCCGTGCGAAGCCGGGGCGGGTCGCTAGTAAATAATAAATAAATATTGACCAGTTTATAGAGTAAAATCTATGTTTTAATTTATTGCTCCTGTAACAGACCACATCCGGTATAAATAATGCCGTGAATATTATGTCACTTCATAACCATTAAAAAAGCCGTTATGTTTGAGAATAAGTAATATTGATGATAATGAGTATTTATGTTACAAATTTTCCACTTAAACATGATATCCACGCACCGTCATTCTCAGAGCGAAGTATTATAAAAGCCTCTCTGTAGTCCACTGTACCAACAACTTACAGAATTCTAGAAAAAAAAATGTTTACATTGTAAAAGCAACTAAAGCATACATGCATCCGGCGTCGTCGTAGAAAAATATTTAAACAGTTTTCATTTCTTTCTTAAAACGCTAGCGGGTATTTGAGTTTTCATATAATATCCTAATATCATCACGTAGGAGTTTTTAATTCAATATTGTCAGAACCCTTGTCGGAACCGATTTTTTTTATGCACACAGTGTATACAAAAGTTGTTTTCGCGTTCATGTTATTTTTAATTTTAAATGATCTTATGTTTTTTTATTATTATATTATTAATGATGAATGGTTTTGTCATAATGATCTAAGCTCCTTAATTAAAAGATTAAAAAAACCTAATAACATTTGTGAGGTAGAAAAGTTTGTTTTAGTCAGAAATCTGTCTTCGATGCCTCCTCCGGTTACCACTGACTCGCAAAACATGTCAGGCGTCCCGACTGAATTTAATTAAATAATTTTCTCCTTCAAATAACTTGTCGAATTTGAGGTGCTGAAGAATACAAACGAGAGGAACATTTCCATGAAATGTATATTATTAATCAACCAGTATTAAGATCGTAGGGTTTGATTTTAATTAGAAGGCGTTATAAGCGTATCACGTAGTAATATATGTCTTATGTTCTGAGGTCTCATTCCATAATTCATCACTCTGATATTTCGGAGATATCTCCGAAATGGCGAAATATATCGTCACTTTGTAAGATGCAACATCCATTGAAAAAATCAATCCAGCCATCTTCGAGTAATTGTGTAACATAGAACTAGTGACCACTATTATTTGTAATACTTCTCGTTTCCAAAAGAAAAAGTGTACCCAAAGCTGTTTGAGTTCTGAATATTTTGTGAAACAAGATGATGCCAACATTACAAGCATATTTATGGTCAGTCTTAATTAATTAGCCTGCACAGATAGGCAACAAATCTCTTCGAATCAGCCACGGAACCCGACCGGCGCCTTTATAAGCCATCTTATTAAGAGATATCTAATTTAATTAAGGTGATTAACAATTCTCAAGTAATATAATACAGTTTCCTAATTAACTCTTCTGTGAGATATCCTGAAGGATTAGGTGCTTGTTTACATTTAAAAAGCGTGACTTTACGTCTATTTAACATAATACCTACCCTGTTTATTTTTGTTTATTTTTATCAATACGCATGTAAGTTAGAATAGGACATAATAAACACTTAGGTACTGCTCTGGGAAATACAGTATTTCGGCCAAAATTATAAGATAAATATGTTATGTAATTTATTGGTAGTACTAGTACTTACTGTTAGTTAGAGATGGTTAGAGCGTTCTTGTAGTATAAGGTAAATAATAAGTAAAAAACAATGAAATTAGAATTGTTATCAGCAAATCTAAATAACCTTGTTTCGGCGCAAAATAATCCAAGTCCCTTCTGACCATAGAAAGATGTAAGACGCATTGTCGAACCCCAGAGTATTCCAAGTTTAATTACAGACTTTTTCCAATATTAATTAAAAGTCACGGAGAGGCCTAGGGCAGTTCCCGAGGTGGTACGTGCTCAAAATACTTTTACCAGTTTCCTTTTTGTTTTAGACACTCCATTTTTGTCTGCACACCGCTTTTCCGAATTCTTGGCGTAGATTTTAAAGTTTAGGTTTAACTGCAATGCGTAAGGTATTGGTAAATAATTAATTACTATTTTTATCACATACAAACATTGTTTAGGTATTTTCGCAGATTTTTCCGTATGACCACCAAATAAACCACTACAAATTTAATGGTCCTGATCTCTACCCGAAAATCGTCTTCGTCGTCGTCGTGGGGCGTCGTCGATTTGGTCGCGGGGCAAGGCGTTCACTCAATGTTTGTGTATTATTGTTGAGGTAAATCACACCATAAGAAACTTTATAAGTACCTACCACTACGATGCATAGCTTAAAAATACTGTATAAAATATATCAAAGAAATAGTTCTTAGATTCTACTCTACATCAAAATTATTTTCTCATCTCGTTTAAAAAGTAAAACTGTCGCCAGGGCATGATGCGGTCCGCTAAGTGCAGGAACTCAAGAGTTTATCCTCAGCAAAACTACGACAAGAACCAAAGACCTTAGGATGAAGTGTTAAGTGCAACATTCTCACGGCTGTCTTGTATCTTCTCTAGTGTAAGCTACGGTATTAGTGTGATCTTGCGACAATGTATCGGACGCTGCTCATGATCCATTGGAAGCTTACCTAACACTTGTCTCACCGGACACTCTAATACTGAACAAAGTAAAATCCTGTAAGATGGTATTGTTGATCTGCTTTACAACTAGTTTCTACTTTGTTTTAAAAAGATTTGCCGTAGCTTCGTCTGAGACGCAAACGTATTTTAAGTTTAATTCAAAAATGGATTTTCGCTAAGTATCCCAAATAGCCTGTCATTTCCAGTCCCATATTAAATTTTAAAAAGTACTTACATTAAACTCAACCACTATGCAGCATTCTCAATCCTTACGAAACTGCAAGGTTGAAATACCTGTAACAAATAATTTCAATAATAATTAAAAAATACATTTTCATAGAGATTAGTCAAAAATATAGTATTACGGCCACATTACGGCTAATGTCTTTGTATTGCCGTTTTTGTCAAGGGGACGGGTAATGCAAAACTACCGCCACTTACGAATTTTTATTATATCTTCCAAACCAGATAAATTTTCAGTAATTGCAAGATATAAGGAGCTGGAAAAACACCTTTAGTGTTTATTAAATCATTAAGTATACACAATTTCTTGTTCTTTAGTTGTCTCTAAAAACTTGCCCAAAACTATTGAGGCCGCTTTTGACGTGAACAAGTTGTATTAGTGATTAAATCAAAAATATCAGATAATGAACTAGTTTCGCATTACCCGTCGCCTTAAGTAACAAATTAATTAGGTAATCGAATTTAGAAGCACGATAAAAGAAATTCAATTGTACAATTTCACCAACTTGAAGTAGAAACTAATTATTATATATTTTATAGAAACTAATTATTATTATTATTAACTTGAAGTAGAAGCTAATTAGTATTTTCAATATCCGCTGACTGACACTGGCTGTCACGCTACAAATATTTTGCTACACATTGCTTCTTTAAATAATAAAAATTTCTAACAGTTGCTAAAGAAATGTTGTTTAGTTTAATTAGTAGAATTTATGTTTCATTTATTGCTCCTATTACAGACTACACTCGGTATACGTTAGCAGATTCAGTTCATTTGGAATTTTAAAACATTGATAATTATGTTAAACAAATGGAATAACCAAATCATTTTATACAGGCACAACTCATTGCTTTTGGGCATTTTGGGTGCATAATAATGCATTCAAACAACAGTGCTCAAAGAGGAAATTGCGCAATGAAATGAGATTAATGTTTCAGCGTTAATAAATATAAGGAATTTAATTAATATAACTTTAAAATAAATAGTTCTGGTTTCCCGGTATGTCGAGTGTTAAATTACTAATAGCGGATAATGAATCCGGTAATTTTAAAAATAAAAGTCAAAAGAACGAAATATATGTGGATTTTGTGATTGTTCAGTACAGGATAGTAGAAAAATGCTGGAAAGCTGATTTCCAAAATAATATGTCCACGTCACTCCGCGAAGAGTTTCAGCTTGGCCAAAAATTCTTTCGTTTGTCCGGATTTTAGGCTGTTCTCGCCTAGCCACTCCATTGCTTCGAATTTTAAGTTGGACTCTATTTATATAATAAAATAAGAGCGGTGACAGGTAGCCGTAGTTACTAAAAGCAATTGAGTGGCTAGAGGCCATATTTTAGGCTGTTCTCGCCTAGAGGCCATATTTTTCAACCGATTCTCATAACATTTTGTGAGTAGGTTCGATAGTAAGAGAATCTTTTGTCCATTCAGTTTTGCGTATTTTTTTTAATGACCGTGATAGAAAAAAAACAGAAAAGGAGGTTGAAAATGTTAATTTTTTTTTTCAGCAACTGAAACAATTTCTATATATTACATTCAACTAATAAAAGTAAACTCGATGAATACCTGAAGATTAGTAAAAAGAATCATTCATTTAAATTGCTAAAATCATAAAAACTGCATCGTTTGGCATTTAAATTGACGAATATTTTCAACACTATAGTGCGAATTTATTGCTGCAGTTATAAAAAATACAATTTTCTTCATGTTCATTCATCAATATCAATTCAAATAATATACACCCAGAGCCAAACTCAAAATATTTGACTCGTTTCATATTTCGACAGCAAAATTCTTGATTGAGGTTTTCCTCAAAGCTCTGTTTTGCTTTTGCAAACTACGTGATATCAAAATTAACTGCGGGCGAGACAATCGGGAAAAACTGTTATACAGGAAAACCATTTCCGATAACGTATCACATATCGCACTTGGGAATGAATGGTATATCGAGTTATCCATTCGAAAGGGTGAAACTAAATAAATTTTAACCCATATATCCAATAGCAGTCCTCTCAGAGTAAAAATTGTAGCTTCACTGTAAACCAAAAATAGACGCTCATTTTTATCGTTCAACTTTAGATATTATGTCCATAATAAATATTTATATGGAGAACGCTCAAATAAATTGAGTTTATTTGCAGATGTTCAATAAAAAAAATCTTTTTTAGGGTTCCGTAGTCAAACTAGGAGCCGATGTACCTTACTCGCCCTGTCCATCAGTCTGTTCGTCCGCGGCTTACCTCAGAAAGCTGTAATTTTACATTATCATTAACGCCGTTAATGACTGTGGTGAACATTGTTAAATGAAATGTTTTTGAAGCAATTTTCATACGTTAAAGTCGGCTTGACCTGGTTTCTTGTTTGTACTATGGTGTGGGTATAGTTAGTTGCATTGTTCTTAAATAAATATTATGGAAATTTTAATAAAATTTCAGTGTTATGTTATTATGTGTATAATATCTGTTTCCGACTGTATTTAACTTACTTGTGATAGTTTTTCTTTTAACTTCGATATTCGTCTAATCGGAATAATGTAATAGGGAAGAATGGAGGAAGAAAACATGCTGCGCCGACCCCAAATAAATGGGATAAGGGCAAGCGAATGATGATTTGTCTATATAATCGAAGTTAAAAGAAATAAGTTATTTGTCATTTCAAATATTTTTCAGATATAATCGCCCATTACTATAGAACATAGGACGGATGCAGTACTTACCTACTTCTGATAGTTGTCCTTTCAACTGAGAAAAAACATCTATTGGATATAATGTGCTCGAAGTCCCGAGTGCTCTGTTTAATGTAATATGTAGGTACAATTAAAATGTAAAAACTACAAGACTTAACAATACACGGGACGTGATAACGTTTTTGTTTTAGACGCTCAAATCACACGTGAACATTATCAACCGCGTCACCGTCAGATGCATTTCATCGGAAAAAACGTATCCATTATCAATAAAACATGTGGATCCAGGTTTCATGTTTAATTCCGCTAAAAGCGTCCATCTCATTGTGGTCATTCATGTTTCGGGATTTTACGACCGTAGCGACGCAATGCACTGGCGCTGGGTAAAAGTGACCCTATTTATTGCGCTTTTTTCGCAATTTGCTTTTGCCAAATGGCAGGCCATTGGCGAAGGATGAATTTGTGTTAGCGGTGTGTTATGTAATTGCTTTATGTCGTATGTTAGAAATTAGGAGCCTAATTGATCGATATTGACATACAATCATATCGTGGATATAAGGCCGTGATATGGGCATTATGTTTAAGTTTTTTGTTACTTCAGTAACATTAAATGTAAAGTTGTTATATAAGTTATTTGCTAATAGAGACATAATATCTCAGGTTCATGATTTAATTTTACGGCTGTAGCGACGCGATGTACTGGCGCTGGGTAAAAGTGACCCTACTTATTACGCTTTTTAGACAATTCGCTTCTGCGAGATGGCAATGAATTGTTGAATGTCAAATTGGTGTTCAAATTCGTTGATCAAATCTGTTATCCATGTGTAATGTAATTTTTAACGCGGGTGTGGATACAGGAAAATGGTGAAGTTATTGTACTATGTACGTAAGTTAGGGCCGTCAGGGGACTTCAATTCCTTTAATTGTTAATATTATAAATTTTGAAGTTGGTATAATCTAAATCTTCAATTGATAAATTATAATATTGAAGCTAAATACAAAATCTTTCAGTAGGTAAGTTGTCTGGTAAGTCTCCGAAACATAAATACCTATCGAAACAAATGCAGAAATATCACGCCTTCTAATTTTCCAATCCTCATGCTCTAAATATTATCTTTGTCAACGCATATAACATTTGCTACTACTATCATATTACCAGTCCATTAAGCGAATCTTTGCAAAAAGAACCAGTCCATACCATATGTTACTCGTATGAATGCCACTAAGGGTATGTTTCCACTAACGAGAAACTGAGCGGAGACAGGCTTAACCAATCTCCATTCTGTTTCAGTGAAAATAGGGTAAACGGAGCGGAGCGAGGCTGAGAGGAGTGTCAGGAAGCGGACCGTCAGTGACCAATCAAAGTACTCATCTACACTTCGCTTCAGTAGAAATAGTGGAAGTGGACCGGCGCGCGGCTGGTCAGAGCGAGAAAGAGTGGGCCGTAAGCATTGTGGATCACAACGCTCGTAATCTCCACTTTACGTAAACGGAGCAGTGGAGCGGGGCTGAATGGATTTTCAAATAAATCATTTCCCGCAGTTCCGAATCGTTAATGGGTTTCTACACAGTCGGACTCACTGTCAATGGAAAAACTCCTCACTTTTCACTACTCTTTTTCAATTCGCTCTGCCCAGCTCCGCATTAGTAGGGACCAACTTTACATCCTGCCATTTGGGTCCGAACAGCTGCTGCGTCTAAAAATAATCCTAACCTTTTAATGCTCTTTCCCACACCCCCTAGCTCCAAAGGAGCCGCACCCTAATACCTTCAGCCATTTGGATCCGAGCTTCATCACTACTGCGGCTACTCCCAGGTGGCCGGAATGGCTATTGCGTCTAAAAACGCAACTCATTCCGCTGATATCTCTAATCCTTTTGTACTTCCAAAGGCTTGCAAACTGATTGTTGTTAGGGGAATAGGGGGCAGTTCGTGTGATGTCTCAATTAACCGAGTAATCTTTGTAACTCTAAAAATGAATCAATGTCTGAAACATATAAAAAATTGTCGCAGTTATTCATAATGACGGTAAAAAGCGTAACTACTTACATCATGAAATCTACATAAAGAACAATTTAAAGTACCCTTGCATTTTGTTGTTATAATTATGAAAATGTAGGTAAACAAATAAGTCTGTCTTAAAGAAAACAAAAATTAAAACCGTCGTTCCGGGTTAATTATGAAAATTTGTTTAAAAGTAAAAACATGTCAATTACTATTTAATTGTCTATTTAAGGTGTACAAAAGACATGTCTGTAGATAGAAGAAATATAGGTTATTAAAAAGAGTGACTGCATTGACATATCCCTACTAATTACTAATCCCTACTATTTTATATTATAAACGTGAAATTTTGTAAGTATGGATGGATGTTTGTTACTCTTTCACGTATAAACTACTGAATGGATTTTAATGAAACTTTACAATAATATAGCTTATACATCAGAATAACACAAAGGCTACAATTTATAAAGATGTTGTGTGTTCCCGTGGGATTAGCGGGTAACATCGCGCGGGGCAGCTAGTTCATGTATAAATATTTTATTTTTCTCTGTGTGTGTGTCTTTGCCGCCTCATCACGCCTAAAAGGATGAACAGATTTCAACTATTCTTAGTACATGGGAATATTGGTTACACAAACTACAGTACAGTAAAAAATAGTGTTCACCCTTTTTAACCCCGTACGGTCGGACCGCATCCGCCTGCTAGTTTAAAAAAAAGTCTCACATAAAAGCATTCAGATTAAAATAGGTAGCTATAAAAATGATGATAACAAACCTTTATTAGTAGGGCCGGGTCGGGTTATTACGGAGTACAGTTGAAGTATATCGCTGGCTAGTTATAAAAGGGCCCGTTAGAAAGTTTCGGATAATGTTAGGGATTCCAGTTAATTTAGCAAGGGACAAACTGTGTCCACATATAAATTTCACTGTAACCGTGTAGACAGTGTTTAGTTTACCCTCGTTCTAAAAATTAAGGCTGCGGGTATGAGTGGACGTATTATGTTTACGCCGGATTTCATTAATATAAAGAATGTTTGTTTAGTTGTAATTCCGAAGTAGGGTGATTGTGTCCATAGATGGTTCAAGGGGCAACTTATTGATACAATTATTTTTCATAGCTATGATAAACTATGATTAAAAAAAACTACTATATTTTGTTTATAATATTATTTTTAAACTTAATTCTGTCATTTATTTACCAACTATATTTAAATAAGTTAAGGGCAGGCTGTAAAAGTATATAGTCTAGATGTAACGTTGTATAAGTAAGACAAAAAATGCTCATGGCATCTCTTACGATCATAGCATGCCACGCCATTTTTGATCCCTCTTATAGAACTGTTGCATAAAATACTATATCATCATAGCTTTTCAATATATCACTGAGGATTTAGGGCGCCGCCTTTGGTGGCTGGAAATATGGATGAGATCGACATAAGCGACCACAAACCTGACAAGAGACGTTGGCTGCGGTTGATGCTGACTTGCGGGCTTGTTTGGCTCAAACAGTTTGGGCAATTGTCTTGATTTCGTTACCGTGTCAAGTCAATATATTGAAACACGGCGCTTCGAGTGTGTTTTGAGATATGGTCAAATGAGTCATGTCTCAGGTATATCGTATTTAGGCCTACCTGTCATTACAACGCGATATTTGCAGTTTGACTTTTCATTCGCGAATCGGCGGTTAAAGGAGATAGATATCTGGAACCTATACCTGACGCTACAGCTACAGGACGCTATACCTGAGACATTGCTTTTTTGGCGATAACTTAAAGTTCACTCGAATTAGCGCCCAGGTATCGTCGCAACTATGTCGCAACATTACTTTTGCTACAGATTACATATATTAACAGACACTTTTCACAATTATAAACATGTTTATTTATCATCTTTTTCATACAATTTTATACAGGGAACAATTGAAGAAACACCGTACATTGCAGTGTATGAAACGTTACAATAAATAGTAACCAAATACGCAGGGCATGCGTTTATGTTGTAACAAGTAAAAAAATTGGGCAAGTGCGAGTCCGACTCGCGCATGAAGGGTTCCGTACCTATATATATGTATATATAGGTATAACAAGTTTGTTGTATGGGAGCCCCCCTAAAATATTTATTTTATTTCATTTTTAGTATTTGTTGTTATAGCGGCAATAGAAATACATCATCTGTGAAAATTTCAAGTGTCTAGCTATCACCGTTCTTGAGATACAGCCTGGTGACAGACGGACGGACGGACGGACGGACGGACGGACGGATGGACGGACGGACGGACGGACGGACAGCGAAGTCTCAGTAATAGGGTCCCGTTTTTACCCTTTGGGTACGGAACCCTAAAAAAGCAACTGAAGAGATGATTCTATTATGAAACCGTAATAATTAGTCGTTAACATTAACCCGAACAAGAAGTTTTAATTTAATAACCAGTCGCTACCGTTGAAACGTTCAAGTTTCCCTCAACTCACAAACTATAAGTTCCAAACTTAATATTACAATTAGAAACGCTATCCTTTTCACCCCAAGGTACATGTGGTGAGAGCGAGGCATTACATTAAATACTTATCACGAATACGTTTGCTGTCGAATGCTGAATCAAGGTGCTTATCCAGTGAGCGTTCCAAACGAACGATCAGAAAATGAAACGACCAATATCAACACACAATCGAAATTTAAATTGAACAGTATAGTCAAGTAGTCATGGCATATAATCGACGAAAATGTTCCACAGACAATCAACGTTTATCTTCTGAGTGTCCCAAATGGGAAAACAATTAAACAAGCTTAAACTTCCTCTACTATACAGATTCAGCGTCATTTGATGGTATTGGAATCGTATAGCATTCCGTCCTTGTCAGACCTACTACAAAATACAGACAACTGTTAGTATATGTAATAAGCCGAAAAATGTCGAGTCGTAACAGACATTTGATCTCAAAGCGATTAAAAACTTCAGTTTTTCTTTTGTCTAGCTTATGATTACGTTCGTTTTAACGAACTATGTTATAACAAAATAAATAAAAAATGAATTAGGTTTCCTGGATTTGACTATTTTCATTTTTGTTTTGTGTTGGTTTCTAGCAGACGACATCCAATTATACTTAACAAAATCTTTGCTAAACTAGAATGTACCCGTAACTTCATTTGCTTGAAAGAAAAAATCAAAATACATTGCACCTTACTAGTTCCTAAGTAGGTACTCATTATTGTTATACTATCAAACCATACGTTGGACAATAGGATCCCATAACATAACTATAATTGGATTGTCTATCCAGCTGTATACCAAAAATATATATAATAAGCCGATTAAGGCGACCAGCCGGCTTGACGCCATGATACCGCAAATACGTATGTTATGTACAGAAAAACATATTATGGCTTCATAGCCAAACTTCTAGTTCAGGTTCATACCTGAACTAGTAAGTTTGCACATAACATCATCATCAACAACAATATTATGTTGAATGTGGCCCCATTGGACCACATTCAACATAATATTGTTGTTCAGAATAGTAATTCCAGAGTCTGTCATTATACGTAGCGAATATTACCGACTGTGATTGCCACGTTGCCCTATGTCCCAGGGTCGGAGTGAAATGTGTGTACTGTCAACGCTATAGGTAAAGGCACAAATATTTGTGCAAGTTGAAACAGTACAGTTCCAGTAGATTACTTAATAAAGGTTAGGGTTATGTCGGCCGCCGTGTCGAATAGCTCGACTTTATCTAGCCAATATTATTGAGTGTAACAGTGTAAGTATAGAGCAAATATGAATGTCAAGGATTATATAAAAACACAAAGGTGTCTTAGTGTCATTGTTCATATAGGTAATTTCTATGTATCCTGCTTTTAACGCCACTTTCTCAGGGTCTCAGAGCAACCTGTCAGGCCACTAGGTTTTGTATGTTTTTGTAATGTGTCAGCTACAGTTTTTTTTATATGTCAAGTTGTTATTTCATAATTTGAACCAACCCAGGCAGTTCACAACCACTATATTGCTCAATGTTGCTGAGCGCAACGTATCTCAGAATAGTGACTCGGCTTAATTCCACAGTCTGTCGTTAGACGCATGGTGAATGTAGCAGACTGTGATTACCACGACGCAGGGATGAAGTGAATGTGCGAACTGTCGACGTTTTCACGGCGGGTAAGGGCATTAATGTAGGTGCAAGTTTTAACACAGTGCAATTCCAGTAGGTAGGTTACTTGATGTGTAAGTGTGTTTCGTCGGCCGCATGGCGAATAACTTGACTTAATCTAGCCAGTACTGTTGAATCGTACATTACCTTGCGAAAGTTTTATGGTGGAGGTGCTACGATATTTTTTGGACGCAGAGATTTAGTTGTCTCGAGCCGGCATTTAATTAATGAAACTCTAAATCCGAAATCAAATTATATCAAATTAGCACAATGCCAAACAACCTCATGAAACAGTAATATCGTTTTTCATACATAATAAAAACCAACGGAATTTTAAACATTTAGTAAGGCAGAGTAATAATATATCTAGTCTATTTAAAATAGGAAACAGATACATCGGGTGGGTGATAGGGCCAGCCGGAATATTGCGTTAGGTCAGACAAATTGGGATCCGTTAGCGAATATATTACGGTCCCCCGTACTAGGCATCGGTTTGTTAATCGTTCCCTGTTATTTATGGCCGTTTTAACTGTTTATTTTCGGCTAGGTGAGTTAAACTTCCAATTTTATTTGTGGATTTTGATTAACTGCTCAATACGCAAGTAATGAGCCCAATATATTTGTAATGGCTTTTATGAAGTGTTCGGTCGTGTTCAATGTAACATGAAATGTGGATATTGCGTTTGCTTTGTTGGCGTTGTGTCAACTAGAGTTTTTAGTTATGAGGAACTTGGTGACAGCTGTCTATGGGTTTACTGATCCCGAGTTTAATAGACTAACAAATAAACTGGATTAAATATGCTACAATAGTTTGATTGAACTGAGTAAATTGAGATTATGATTGGATATGAATGACAGTTATTCCATGATCCATGATACATACAAACTATGACGACGCGTTTGGCGCAGTGGTAGTGCGCCTACTAAGCCGGCGGTCCTGGGTGCGAATCCCGGCAAGGGCAAATATTTGTGTAGACTCGAATATTTGTTCATGGATATTTTCTATGTATTTAACTATAAATAATTTTTCAAGCTCTCCACTACCCAAAGGTTGTCTGGAAAAGATCGCTCTTTAGCGATAAGACCGCCTGTTGTTTACCTCTTATTGTAATTTCTTGCATTGTATTTCTCCTGTATGTTTTATGAGGTGTGCAATAAAGAGTACTTGTTTTGTGTATTGTATTGTATATTTATGTTTATCAATATAAGTATGTATGTGTTTACTTTGGGTCGATTTGTATGAGGGTATATTTATTTATTTACTTAAAAATTTATAAAAAGTTTCAAAATATAGATGAACTGACAGTTCATCAATCCTATTTTCATCGCGGCATCGCACAATCGTACAACGTACGATTTCGTCCACAGTGCACCAGTTATTGCACGAAATGTATGTATTTCCTATAGTTTGAATAATATATAAATTTAATAGACATTTATACTTTCCTTATTTTAATATAATTTCGAACTGTTAATTTAAAACTGTTTCTCTTTTTACGTACGTTTCCAAGGGATCACCTATCAACGTAACCATAAACCTCGCATAAAAAGCGAGCGCCCAAATGAACGAGATTATTAACCACACGGCTCCTTAGCTCATTGTTTCACATATCAAGTCTTTCATGTGGTCGTGTGTATTCATTAAGCGAAACAAGAAACTTTCGTTCCTTTTTTTCGCCACTTCCTTTGCATAAAGTGGGCCGTAGACATAAATTGTAGGGTCGGGACAAATTGCGTTCCGCCTGTAATGTATTCAGTTCCGTATTGCTCCGCACATTCGTATGTGTCAGCTGGATTCGGCTAAATGAAACTTTGCACTCTTATCTCGGTTTAAGCTGCGTTCTGGGATATGTAGTTTCTTTTTCTCTTCCGAATCGTTTTGCAGCATATTATTCTGCAATTCCCCTATATTTTTACGCCACTTTTTAAACTGCGCTTATAGTCGCCGTCAAGATTTTTTTACTTACTCGTACCTAACTAGCGTTGAAACAGTATTTCATTTCTATATGATACAACCTCAATCGCAAAATCATCAATCGTGTTTACACATCTTTGAATGTTTTGGTTTGTTATTCAATCTCAAAATGCTCAATATGTATAAAGTATTTAAATAAAATGTTAAATTAAACAGTTTAGGCATTATAATATTTATTTTATTTTTATATTTATAATATTTAATTTTTATTTTAGGATATTTTTTCAATGTACTTATATTGTTAAAATCATGATGTGCATGCTTATTTTGGATGACATTTATCTGTAATGCCTGTCCTTTGTACCTATCTTTATTTTTTGAAATGAATGTAATCTGTTTAGTGTGCCAATAAAGAAAAAATAAAAATAAAATAAAATAAAAAAGGTGAAATTGAGAATAGAGAAGAAAATCTACTTATACTTTATTCCTAAAATATTTCATGCGGAGTAGACATAAGGTGGCCTGATGATTTGGTAAGGATTGCGAGAACCCGTCTGCAATTGGTACAGGACCGGCCAAGATGGCGTTCTTTGGTCTAGGCCTCTATGTTCAACAAAGAACATCTTTTAGCGGATTAGGTACCCACAAAAAATACTAAGAATTACTTATTTAATCATGCTGGATTATCAAATGCCCCGCGACCATGAGCAATGCAATCAGTTTTAAACCTTATCGATTTAAATCTGTTTTACTTAAGTGCGATGCGAACACTAAACTAAATGTAAACACAAATTGCAATTGCAAACAAGTAAGAAAAACTTTCTGCAAACATGTTGAACTGTAAATTGACTTTCCTTCCCCATAGTTTTAAAAGTACTTAAACAGTCCATAAATCAAGTCGATATGTCCGGGAAATGCCCACTTTCATCAGGGGTTTTATCCCGTGTGAAATATTACCAGATTATACAGGTCTGCGTGCAAAATTATATTTAAAAATGTTTAGGTACGTATCTGTAAACACGTATTTAATTGCGGTCGGATTTTTAAAGCCAGTTTGGTAATTTTTCACTGCGATTTTCACAGACCGTAATGTCGGATTGGCTCTCGTGGGTTAGGTATTTTGATTACCTACTCGTCGGAATATATTCGTAATCTACTTTTTGACTAGTCGGGTAAATTTTTGGCGGGCTACCACTCGGCTTACGCAAGTACCTCGTGAGGCTTTTTGGCCAAAATTTTTTTTTTTTTTTGTTTTGTGTTTTTTTTATTAAATCTTTTGTCTTATTTGATGCAAAGTCATCCTCCAGAGCAAAAGTAACCTTACGGGACTCATTTAAGAGTGAGTGGTTGATCTTTTTAAACTGTCCTGCCACATTTCCAAAAAGAACAATAAAACCAGAGCTAGATTTGGACAGATTCATCGGACTGTATCGAACCGGATTCGTGTGAGCATTTTTTGCCAACTGCGCTGCGGTGCATTTGAGGCGGAATGAAGGGAAATTTGGATGCGTTTTGCCGAATTGCTCCCCACTGCCGCGGCAATAAAATTCGTTGAAAACTGGCGGTTTGATATTACGATATCATTGGGATTCGCGTTCGTGTTGCCCCTGCTAGGTTAGACTAGTTTAAGTGGTGTATTGGGTTATATACCCTGTACCTTTACCGTTTTTTGTACACCACTGAAAATTAACGCCGTACCTAAATTTTCGCGACTTTATGGCGAGTTATGTACCATTTCAACCCTTATTTTACTTAACTATTTATCAACACTTTATACTTCTTTTTCTTCCTTTTACACACATAATTTATATTCTATAAATGTATCCCAGTATGTAGGTATATCTGTTTATATTCATATTTAGGTAAGTATGTTGATTGCTTTATTTATTTATTTTGTAGTTGTTTTTGTTGCTTACAGTTGTTTTTGCATCATCTACTCAATTCAAACGTTTGTTGATATATTCCGCTACCTAAAGTTGTTTGGAAGAGATCGCTATTTAGTTTAGCGATAAGACCGCCTGTTGTTTACCTTCATTTATTATTTTACTGTATATATCTCATGTTTTTGTATCATTTTGTATCTAAGGTGTACAATAAAGAGGATTTAGTATTGTATTGTATGTGAGCTTGTTTGCGAAAATTTTACTGTGCATAGTGCGCATGGTTACCTTTTAACTGAAACCGGCCAAGATCTCATTTGTTATCTTCCATGAAAATCCTATTATTTAATACAAAGACGACATTCAAAATTTATCAAGACCCTTGATAAAGTAAGAAGAGGGTTATTTTATCAAACTATACACCCAGCTGAAACACATCCTACACTGGGATCGGGACAGACCTATCAGTAATCTCGGCAACCGAAATAACTTGTTTTACTTGTGATTTCTCAAAACTGTCATTTGATTTCGGTTACCACAGCGGGAGCCTATTCTGGTCCTTTCTTAGTAAATTGAGCATTCTGTGAAATAGCGCCAGCAATTTCAGACCCCGTTGTAAATTCACCAAAGCCGCCAACAAATTTAATCTTTAAATTATTTCTCCTTTTTGCTGTCGATTATAAATCAGGGACGAAGCTACACTTAATTACTTAAGGGTATTTGAAACGCTTTTAGTATTTTTCGTTTCCTCAATGGGGCTCGGAAGGGCACCGTGAATGATATACGAATTTGCTAATTTGGGTTTAGAACTAACGAAATTAGTTAGATTTAATTAATTTGCTACGTTGACCTCTTATTTTCCGAAGAAAAAAAACGCAAAACATTTTGTATCATTTAAGCACAAACGTACAATTTAATACCATTCTGACGCTTATATTTACAGACAGGTATTTTGATTACCAAAAGTTCATAATTTACACAAAATACACCTACTTATGTACCTACCACAGATATTAAATAACTCTAATATAATTGTGTAAACATCTCATTTTAGATTCTTTATTTTATCAAACCCTTGCCAAACAAGGTGTAACATAGTAGTAGTAGGAGTAGGTCAAGCAAGCATTGAAATTTTAATCTCCGAAAGTATAAAGCGTTTAAAAATTTCATCCAACTCCTTTCCAATAAAATTGGAAAACTCCGCACAAGCACTTCGTAAAATTCTCGAGCCATTCAATGCAACGAATTGACTTCTAGACAATCAAATTAAGCTGCACGTTAAGTTTGCAAACAACCTAAGAACTAGCCAAGTTTCCCGGGCAAGTTTATCAAAGAGATTGTAGCTAGTTGGCCTTCGCCGAGGTATGGCTGCGATGTCCATATCATCCTATTAGTCGACTATAAAATATCGATTATGGTAGGACTTGCAAGATTGGGTTATTGAATTGGAACCTAATTGCTTCGTGCTGGATATTCTGGAGTCGGAGCAGTCCATATTGAGAGCGAACAAACATCGGCGATCACCATGGGTGCCATCTATTTCGCGTAATTTTTTGATAAAAAACTTCTGCCAGAAAAATAGGTTAGGTTAGGTTAGAACTGCGATCCCGAATTCCCGAACAGAGGATAAAGCACTGCTAGAAAACTAGTTTTTCAGCATTAAAGGCATTTTAGGGACAATAACAATCGTCGTAAAGAAGACTCGGCGTAAATTAAATTATGCTTAAGTATAAAACATTATTACTTTAGTGATTATGCGATACTTACGGAATTATCACATACTTTCCCTATAATCACTAGGTATAAACATAATTATCTATAAGCATAATTTGGTTTCTGCAGAGTGCAGACAATAAAATCCTTTGTCTTATTCGCTGGCTTGGTATTGAGTCATCGACAGAATTTCTGTCTAATAGACAATTTTCTATCAATATGGGCAAATAGGAATATGGGCAAAACATTCCATTGACAGGGACTCACGCTAATAAGTTTTCCTGCAACTGCGCACTCAAAATCGATTGTAGGGGAGCTGGGGGCTAGTTGTAGCAGGGGTAAGTAGTAACACCCAATTTTTACCTACTTAATGGACATTTTATTACACAATTTTCGACTTTATACAATCCTTATAAGGTGATCTATTACCCGGGAACCGCCAGTGACCCGTCGGAAGACGCAGAGAGAGGACGTGTGCATGCGCTCCGATTCCGTCAGGTATTGGAAAAAATCTCACTCGTAAATTTTTGTTTTTTGGCCATGTTTTCAATGATAATTATGTGTCTTTATACAAAAAATATTAGATAATTTACTAGGGTTTAATTATATAGATTGTGTTTTTGGTGAATATGTGTATTTTTTTCGTAATCGTAGTTTTTCTTAAAAAGGACACCATGGGGCAACTTGTAACAAAATTGTGGGGCTAAATGTAACATGTTACAACTTACCCCGATTAATGTTTGTATATAATGCGATTGTTGCTTTTATTATTTTCATTAATATTTATATAAACATGGTGTAATAGTCCAGAATGAGAACCTATAAAAGGAAAACTAACCGGGCTACGCAAAGCAAGGTAGTTTACGAATTGGCTGCTATTGAAGTTTTAGAAAATAATGCCAGCATCAGAAAAGCAGCAAATATTCGATCTGTGCCATGTCTCACTATACAGATATGTGACTAAAAAGAAAAAAGACCTGTCACCGTCAGTTGACTACGTTAAACCTAGGCAGGTGTTCTCAAGCGACGTAGAAAAAAAATATCTGCATATTTATTGACATGTGCGGACATATATTTTGGACTGCTGCCATTGGAGGTCAGAAAGTTGGCATATCAATGTGCTGTTACAATTTTAAGTGTAATGTAAATTACTTTTTACCTATTTTAAGTGTAATAATTCTGTGAAACGGCAATAATTACTAGTAAATCAAAAAATATCTTTATTGTTACTACGTACCCCATTACTGTTACAAAAAGCCCCAAATACGGGGTAAGTTGTAACACACGACATTTTTTTTTTAAATGACCCTTGATTAAATATTATTATAGATTTTTCAAATATTAATTACTGAGAAACCAGATAGATAAATAATCTCTTAAGATATTCTTTTATACTCAAAATTCGTTGTATAGTTTCGGTTTTATACGCTTTTTTCCAAAAATAGTTACAACAAGTCCCCCGCTTCCCTATCGGTAATCGAAAATAAATGTACACTAATTTAATTAGCCACTTGTTTGGATTTAATTAACCACATGATGACATTTGTACGAGGTCCGTTCATATGAAAAAAAATGCTATTCTCTGGGAGGTGTATTTTCAAAAGGTATTATTTCTATATAGTACTCTTAACAACAACAATTTATCCCTGGGATAGTGGCGCTACAAAGAACTTTAATATGGCAATAAAGTGCATAAGTCAAATATATGTATTTTAAAATATTATTATCAACAACCAATTTCAAATCATTGTTTATCGGAAAAACGCATAATAAAAATAAAATTAGTTCTTCTTCTGAAATAAATATTGAAACTTATTGAAAAAAAAAAACTTGTTTTGCATCACGCACGTGGCTATATCATGTGAAAATTACTTGAATTTCGTAGAATATTTAGCCCTGTTTCCTCTTTGTTACCAAAAAGTAGTGCTTGCCAGTAAAACAAATTATTACCACAAAAAAACATGCAGTCAAATTGAGAACCGCTTATTTTGAAGTCGGTTAAAAATTCAGAATATGGCAATGATTAAAAAGGTAGTTGTTGGGGTATAAAGACACTCGTCGTCTGTTCTGCGGGCCTATGATGGTAGCTTTTATCACGCGATAAATAAGTGCCAAAGCATCCGTCACGTTTTGACAAAATGCGAGTGTGAGTGACAGATGCCTTATCACTTATTTATCAGGTGATAAACGTAACCGTCATAAGCCCCTAAGCAAGCAGCATCACTATGCGCTCCATCACCTCGTAGCGAGCTCCGAGCCCTAGTCGTGATACAAAGTGGGCAAATTGAATTATAAGGAAGCTCTACGCTACTCCATTGAGATGAATATCAATTGGAAACTGAATCAGCCAAACTGCTCAAACAAGCTCTTAGTGTAATTATATCGGGCTATAATTAACTTAAGCCGATGTTATTGAGGAGGCACGACCTGAGTCTTGATAGATTAAGATCCCACGGCAAATTCTTGCACCTTTATATTTATTAAATAAAACACTGCCGTTGAAAAAAATTGCTAATAAAATAACACAATAGCACATGGCTGTCAGTCAAAATTTGGGCTTCATTATAAGCAAACCTAAGCCATATTTTCTAACTACTGTCTAAAGCGTCAAAATCATAATAATTATGTAAGCTTAGACCACTGAACTGAATATTTGACTATCATCTAAAGCGTCAAAATCATAATATGTTAGCTTAGACTACTGAATATTTGTGTACCCTCTAGTTTATGTACCCAGTCTTTGTACTTCCAGTTTTGTTTTCAGTAGTTTCAATTTTCATTTAATATAGTTTTGCTGAAAAAGCAGGAAGGTGCATATTTATATGCAGTGGGATCTCAACCTACGAGTGTAAGTTGATTGAAAATGCGATAAAAGCACCTCGTACTTGTTGACGCAAAAGTTATTGTTTTTGACCTATATTATAGATTTTAGAAAGTGTATTCGTTGGTTGATAAATAAGTCTATTTGATATGTAGAATAAAAATAAATCATTCATCGGACCTCAAATATTGCATAGCCTGACAGGATCTGATTAAAATGTGTTATGCTTATGCGAATATAATTTTTGAAACCTTCAAGTTCTTTTGTTTTTCTATAAAAAGTCTAGTAGGTGTTGTGCTGTAGAATATTCTAGATGAATCAATATTTTGTCTAGTAAGGGTTAAACGTTATTAAAAATGTAGTACCTTCAACAATCAATGAAGCAAAGTCAGTGGGTCAGTATAAAATAAACAGCAGTTTTAGCACTTCTCAATTCGTATGAATTTGCTTAAAAGTTTAAAGTTTATAACTGGGAGTCCTAATGAACTGTTGAACTTTCAAATAAAAGTTGGCTGTGAGTTTCACTCTTTATCTTCGTCAAGTCACTCTTTTCATAATCTACTTTTATGAATCTGCTTTGAATAAGACAAAGTTAATGGGGTTTTAAATTTTGCTTTATGAAAAGCTGCAAGGAATATGCTTTGCTTACACATATGATAGTGAGTTTGTTGGTTTTCTGTTTTAATGGTTTGTTAGTTCTTTCTTTTACACAGAAAAAGAGACACGTTATAATTATTTTACTTACAATAGAGATACAGCGGGCCTATGACGATTGCGTTTCATTCATTCATAATTTAAGAGCTTCGCTCTTGTCGGTGGAGTACCTAATCGCCACTCTTCCCTATTTCTTCATAGTGTTTTGATCTCCTGATACGACATAGTGCCCACTTTCTCTTTCACTTGACTAAAAAACGTAATTCTTGGTCTTCCTCTGCCTCTTTTCCCGTCCACTTTGCCTTCCAGGATTGCGTTTATCACGCGATAAATAATGCGAGATAACAAAATGCGAGTGTGAGTGACAGATGCTTTATCACGTGATAAACGCAACCATCATAGACCGCCAGGTCACAAGTAGATATAACTATTTTTATATAAGCAAATATTTAGTTATCACGCGAAAAAAAAAATATTTTTATTTATTTATTATAACATTATATTATAAGCTAAGCTCACATTCATTACTCACTCTAATATGAAATAGCCAGCCACATTTACTACTTAACGCAAGTTAGTATTTATACGGACTCGCACTGATCAAAGTGTAAAACATAATGATTAGTGAGAGTCCATGCATTTACTACTAAATACAAGTAGGAATTGTATGAACTCGCGCTAATCACTAATCAATTTGTAAAAAGGTTAGTCCCAGTCAAGAGATAAGAATAACGTTAATTCGTGTCTAATAAACGTTAATTCCATTTTGTTAATAATAGTAGTAATACTTCTAATCTGAAAAATGTTCAAGTGAAATGCAACCTCTTTTGTATAAAAATTTCTTTGAACTCGATCAAAATACTTTCATCTAACATCTAACACCCTTACCATGAGTTAACGTGACCGTACTCGCTAGCGACTGCGTCAACGATTTGTATGGCGTAACGTTTAGTATGGTGTCAAAGTCAAAGTCAAAGTCAAACATTTATTGCATATCACATTACATAATTTTGATGGAATAATTGAAAGGTATACATGTGACACCCTGCAAGGGCACTGCAACATAAGAGGACTAACACTATTTTCTTTTAATTTTTAAATAAGTATACAAAACAATTTAAATTTCAAATTTTAAACATTTACATCTACACATCTTAAGTTACAAATTATATTTAGGGCAAGAGCTATCGAAGTATATGTAATTTATTTCTCGTTAAAAAATTCGTCCAGGCTGTAGAAACATTTGCCGATTAAATTATTTTTCAAACCACTGTAGTAGTTCTACAAAGTAAGTTGTAGAACTACAACAATTCTCCATACAAATCGTTTACGCAGTAGCTAGCGAGTAGGTACGGTCACTATAAGCCCATGGTAAGGGTAATGAGCAATTTGAGACAGGTGTTTCGTACAACAAATTACACGTTTGCGTGCTAGCTTCACTACCGTTAGTTGTTTTCATTTGCTGATGACACTTGGAGATGGTTATCTGGTCTGTTATTTCAACAACCTGTTAATTATGGTCACGTGACTGCCCAATTGGGATAGCCCACGGTTAAACATAGCCTAAGTTTAATTTCGTAAAGTTATATGAAAGAAGTTATGTTGTCAGGGTTTATTTTGTTGCTCAGTTGATCGTCGAAATGTTAAACTCAAATATTGTTGAAGTTGGCAAACATACAAAAAATCGGGCGCAGTGGTAGTGCAACCTGCCTAAAGAGCCGGCGTTCGAATTCAAGCGATGAACTCGAACATTTGTATTTGTTCTTGGGTCGTATTATGTATTAATCAGTACCTCTAACTAGTACCCATACCAGAAGCCTAATAGAGCTAACTTTGGGATTAGATGTCGTTGTAGTAACTAGTTATAAATAAGTAAATGAATATCGGACAAGTCGTTGTCCGATATTCATTTACTTATTTAACTACAATCCAACAACTTACTCGTAGGTAGAGGAGAACATAATTACTCCGACTGTGATGAAAGTGAAGCAAATACGATCATTCAACGATATCGATCCTTCAATACCAAAATAATTACATTTAGCAATGCATATGAGCTTTGATCAAACCAGAGGAGGTGCCATTCCTCTCGCTCACGTGTTAAACTGTATTTGAAAGAACGGGATGTAGCGACAGCGACATGCGCTTCAAATTTGGAACTTTAGAGTAACCCCAACAGATTCGCAAATTAATTTAGGGTGTGGTCACCGGTAATATCTCACTACATCGGTCAATAATAATCGCGATTTGCTGGTTTAATGAGCTCCATTAGTGCAACTAAAACTGTTTGCGCAGCATAATGGCGTTGAGATCCCACTAGGAATTACATCGACTGATTGCGTAATTATGGCTTCATTCAATTAATTCATGCTTGTATGAACTGGGGGCTAACAGACGGTTCTAATGATATCTGCCTAACGTAACGTATATAGATATCACCAGGACCGAACTTAGAGGGCCAGGGCCCCTAGGCACCAGGCATTTGGGGCCCCCTCCTCTATTTCGAAACGGTTTTCAGCAAATTAAATAGTAGATAGTAATAGTAGATGGTATTAGTAGTATTAGTAGGTAGTATTTTAATTAAATAGTAGAATAGTAGTTAGTTTAAGTGATAAATAAGGAGAGCATAAGTATGGTGCAAGTCCTGCTTCTGGGAGGCCCCTAGACTGGCTGGGCCCCTAAGCCCGGGCCTTGTGGGCCTAGGCGTAAATATGGCACTGGATATCACCATAGGCGTATTTAGCGGGGTGGCCGGGTGTGCCGTGCCCACCCCAATATGGTCTAGTGCCCACCCCAGGATTTAGGGTTACCCATAGAAATTCATGACTTCAACTCATAGGCCATGGCCAAGCCCCAACCAGGCCCCACCTGGAAAATAATCTTAGATACGCCAATGGATATCACCACTATAATAGTTAATTATATAGTACGACCAACTTTTTTGTGAACTGAAGGGTGTCGCCACAATCTTCGCACACAGACCACTCGAACGCAGACACTGAGAATCGTATGAAACAGCACGACAGTCGTTGTTCCTAATTTCACCGTTTCACTTATAAGTTGGTCGCACTATACCTAGAATAGTGCAGTGTGCTCTCTACCTTTAAATGTCAACTTGTCAATAGAGTTGGATGGGCAACAGTTGATATACTCGTATATCACTGAATTCGTCATCAAATATGACTTTGTCTCCACAATACGAAACTGTCGCTGTTATACGTAATTAATGGTATTTAGTTTATGAATTACGAGCTTTGTATTAATTTGTAAAGCGAGTAACTTTATGTAAGTACATAATTATGTAAAATTGACATAAAATTAGACCTAAAAAGACAAGTTTATCAGAATCGATACCTACATTAATTTGAAAAGAAACAAATAATGCACGGAACGTTAAGGTGAGGTTTATTCAAATATAAACTAAACCACAGACTAAACGAAGAACGAATAGGAAAATCATATTAATTTCGGAGCACGAACAATCATCATAAAAGTCAATTATAACTACTTTATTGCAATATGTTTAACATTTGCATCACGGTTTTATACTTAGCTCACGACACATTTATCATATTTAATCTCATGCGCTGATGAGATCATCTGACTGCATACCTGAAGGTCGAAGCCTCGATCATTTATTTTTAAATTATGACCTCCTACTTGGCTCTCTTATACGTGTTTTGAACTTGAAAGTGATTTGGGATAGCGTGGTTTGGATCACGAATCAGCGATTAAGTGAATTGTTTTATATGTAGGTATGTAATCAGTTAATCACATGTTAGATTATAATATGTACACCTTTATGTCGTAATAATTACTTCTCTTGCAAATATTAAAACTAATTTTTTTGGCATACTTACTTACCAAACCTACTTTTAAAATAAATGAACTTTTGAACATACGCAAGCAGGCAACGAGTGATTCATTCATCTTAAGTAAATTACGCATTAGAAAACTAACATATAGTTAAATAAGCAATTTAACACAAAACCATGATCAATCATCTCCACAATGCTTCTAAGTTATTCTACTGTTAAAACATCTTCTTTCATAGGTAATTATGGTTTACAAAATAAATGATGAATTTACTTTGAACGTAGCATTGCGACTTGAAACCATTTTTTCTTATTTTTGATAATAAATCCTTGAAAACAGACATTTTGCGTAATAAAAGTTAAGAAAACATAACAAAATAATCCACATTAATAACTACTATTAGGGTAAGTCCGGGGTAGTTGGCCATAGTTTTTCTTAAATGCTGTTAAAAAAAACCTTACACATTATTATAGAAATCTTTATTTGTGATTAAACTTTAATCAATCAACTTTAAAATTATAGAAACAAAAATAATAATTTCTAATAGGATAGCCTAAAAAATATACATTTTTTTAAATTCACGATTGGCCATCTCACCCGGGGTGTCCGGGTGTGATGACCATAGCATAACGGGTAAGATGGCCATATCCTTAATTCTAATTGTTACATAGTTGTCGGTCTTATATCCCTTTTTACTAAAGCCTTTCTTCTCTGCACCACGATCAGAGCACATGTCTTCAAATTCAGTGCAATTTTCTTGTAGAAAAGCATTCATTGAAGCCAGTTCTCGAAAAGAAGGGTTTCATAATTTTTTTTTCCACATCCGCGGCTAATATCTCTTTCATTTAACTTCTTTTCCTTATTCTAATTTGCTATCAATTTTAAGGGACGTTGTTACTGCTATCAGATAGTCATCGGATAGCTTTTCTTCGGATGGCCATATGGCCATCATATACCGACTAACACTGGCCATCTCTCCTTTTCTTCCGGGAGAGATGACCACAACCAAAAAAAAAATAAGTCACTACACGATGCGAGTAATTTTGAGGTTAGGACAAACTGTTACTCGTATACTTTGCAACCAAACCAAAAATAACCATTATTTTACGAAACTTATATCATAACCACCTAAAACAACAACCCTCTGAAAAATATTTCCACTTCACAAAACAAATAACAAAGATTTTACTTACTTTTTGTTTTTTTTTCGCCAAAAAGTTGCACATACCCTTGCTTCTACGCGTGTCGCCAAGCGAACTAAACTATTACAAGTGTCATCTAGCCAACAGTTCAGGAATTATTTCGACGGACCATCTCTCCCTTATGGCCATCTACCCCGGAATTACCCTAACCAAAATCTAACACTGAATGTCATAGTACAAATCGTTTGTAAATCCTGGTACATAACCACTAGACAAGAATGAACTTCTGTAGGCCTATGATGGTTGCGTTTATCACGTGATAAATAAGTGTCAAAGCATCCGTCACGTTTTGACCAATTGCGAGTGCAAGGGACAGATGCTTTGTCACTTATTTATCACGTGATAAACGCAACCATCATAGGCCCCGATCTAGTCCCAGCCATTGAATCAGGCCTCGCTAAATTCAACGTTTCTAGAGACATATCCAAAATCTCGCCACTATATTTCTACTATAGTAGTATGCTTTATTGAAGTAGCCGTATGACATTTTCTTTCGCATTGATATACCTGTTCTTAAAGCCGTTGTAAACAAGAAAGCTAGTCATATCGCTATAGGTATATATAGTAAATATCTCAAGCAAAACTCAAGCAAATATTGATATATTTAAGTAAATTGTATGGCTGCGATATATCCATAATATTATAAAATTGGGAATATCACAATGCCTCCTGGAATTAGAGCCATGGCAATTCACTTTTTGCGCCATGACGTCAGTTGGCACCAAAACGAAATAAACCCGCCCGGGCCATGCGCGATGAATATTCGTCGACTTTTATTAAATTCTGACTTTTACTACAAAAAAAGATTGTATTCCAGTGACTGGAACTTCTCGTTTTTTACATCACTGTTCCGCAATCTGAAAATCTGCATCGTTATATGCGCCACGTTATCGGCGCACAGCTCTGGAAATATTAACGTATTTTAGGGTTCCAAATTCAAATTCAAAATTGTATTCTGCAAGTAGGCTACAATAGTAGATTGTACGACAAGTGCATAAAACGCATCATTTTACACGAGACGTTTA
Source organism: Apotomis betuletana (assembly GCA_932273695.1). Lineage (NCBI taxonomy): Eukaryota > Metazoa > Arthropoda > Insecta > Lepidoptera > Tortricidae > Apotomis > Apotomis betuletana. The sequence continues at coordinate 11,313,587 of OW026307.1, read as the reverse complement.
TCCATCCGAGCGAGCTTGCGAGCGAGGATGAATATAAAGTCGAGTGTAAAATGCATTTTATGGACGAGTTGCACACTCTACTTTTCACTTCGATTGCGAGGAATTGAAACTGTATCATGTAAATAACATATATACACATATCATGTATGCCTACTTAAAAACAAATTTAATTAAAATTTAAAGTTACTTTAAATATTTCGCTTGCTCTAATAGCAATGAGAAATATTTAAAGTAATAGTTTAAAAAGTAATAAATGATAGTACATAAAAGTTACAAGTTTATTTCAAGAAGTTTTATTGTGTACTTTGGCTGTTGGTATATTTGCCTTGGTCTTAGAATACTAACAAAACGAAATAAAATAAAGAGTTAAAACCCGTTCCAGACCTTCCGATCCGATCCGATTTATCGGGAGAAATTGGATAATGTTTAGTGTATAAGATCCTAACAATTGCACTACACATTATCCGATTTCTTCCGATAAATCGGATCGGATCGGAAGGTCTGGAACGGGTTTTAACTCTTTATTTTATTTCGTTTTGTTGTATGAAGTTTTATGTTTTTTTTTTAACTGTTTATTAAGAACCTTTGTCGTGTGGCTGTTGGACCGATCGCCTTGGTCTTCGACGACGATTTTACTTTATGCTCTAGAGCATAAAAAGCGACTTTATGTCGCCTACGCACAGCATAAAGTCGAACTTTTAGAGCGAGAGAAGTGAAAAAGCTCTTTTACATGTCAGATTCTAAGTAAATTAACCCTTAATTTGGCAGAGACTCTGATGTCATAAAGTCATATATTTGACTAAGTATATTGGATAGGGTATGTTTTAAGAACTTCAAAAAAATATTTAAAAAAATCTAGATTATTTCGTTTTTGAAAAAAAAAATTATCTATATATGTATAACTTCATGCATAATGGGAGTTAACGGGACATTCTGTCTCTTGCGTTGTGTCCACTTTATGACTGCGTTTAGGATAGTTGTTTTGCAGTTCTTGCTCATGATCGGAAACATAGGATATATTCAAACATTCTAGAGAAGTTGCTAAAGAAGGTGCTGGTGTTGATGCGTAGGTGTGAATTTATTGAACTCATTTTCGTCGGTTCACTTGTTTTGATGAAGCATACTCTCTTAGGTATAAGTGTTATAATTTTAGCTGTACGACCCGACACAACGTATGGTGTTGGTGGGAAGCAACTAACAAATAAATCTAAGCATACACGCGGGCACACAAACCCCAAAATTAATATTTTAAGCAAAATAAATGAAAAATTGTTAATTAATACGCAGTACTATAATTATATTGGCAAAGTCCGCTACAACGGACAGGTCGTGTGCATTGAATATATGGCATTATCCGGTGTGGCGGACAACACATTCAGAGGAAGATTCAACATATTAAAAGTAACAAAACGCATCCATACTATACGCACATGCATCAATTATATAGTTTAGTGTATTATTTAGACATGAAAAACGCACTTGTTGAATAAAAAACAAAAAATAAATCCAGAAATATATTTTACAAAACAGTTGACGTCTAACGCGGAGCCATTTTCTGGAACCACTGTCAAACTAGTTTAGCTAGTACTAATAATATATTTTTCTGCTAAAATATAACTATCGTACTAGTTATTGCCATATATGAAATGAAAAAAAAATCTCACTAAAAAGTGCTATATTTTTTAAATCAGTTGTTCCTTGCACCGGACTACGTCAAATTAAGGGTTAATACAATTACAATTTACGTTAATAATGTCGTATTGGTAATGCAACAGACAAATCACTGGGCACCGAACCTCCGTACCTCCAATTACAAAGGTCCATTATCTGCCTGTGTGCTTGTTTGGTTGATAATATAAATATAATATAGACACTGGAAAACACATGATATATGTTTATGTCAAACTATAGCCAATTTGACAAGGAAATATCCAAACTTTAAATTAATATTGGTTCTTCAGTTTCAGCGATTGCCTAATACAATTATCACTAAATAAATATGATTATTTCGCTGGCCTTCCTATTAATTGCTAACGGATACATGAAACCGATTTTGCAGACATTTATACATTTCTAAAATTAGTTGCCCTTATTTCATAATAAATAATTATTCAACCACTTGAAACTTTGCTTTGCACAGGCTGCACACTTATACAGCTTAAATTAGAGTTGTAATGGCTGTATAAGCTCTATGCGGCCAGGGGGCCTATGATGGTTGCGTTTATCACGTGATAAATAAGTGACAAAGCATCTGTCACTCATACTCGCATTATGTCAAAACGTGACGGATGCTATATCACTTATTTATCGCGTGATAAAAGCAACCATCATAGGGCCCCTGTTCGCCACCCGGGCTACATCTAAGTCATCAGTAGCCTAGCCGCTATGCCAAATAATGTACCTATAGATAAAGTAAACTTTAAAGATAACGGGAGGGACGGAACCCCTCGTGTGCGAGCCGATTCGCACTTGTCCGTTTGTAATTAGGTCATGCGGTGAGCGGAACGAAAACAATCGGTTTAATTTGCGCTAGGTGCCAAATTGACGCCTCAAATTATGATATTGTAACTGTCAGCTCTGTTTTTTTTATTCCAATCATTTGTTTATAGTAAACATCGTTTATAGAGTTGGATACCACGATGTTTTAACCAACGTTTTGTTATATTGCCGGGCATGGTTATGGACACAAGCTACTTGATCATAATATATACAATAAAATGGATATGGTGTGGCCTATGATGGCCGAGTTTGTCACGCGATAAATCAAATTTATTTATAGCGTAACAAAATGATACAACTTCTGTCACTCTTATAAGCAAGGAAGCTATATATGCAGTAATGTAATAGTTTTATTTAATGTTTAATTAATGTTTTATTTAATTATTGACGTGTAAAAGAATATTACCAATAAATATGAATATGAATATACCTACTCACATACTTGTTAGAAAGTGACATATACCTACTGTATCATTTATTTATCGCGTGATAAACAGAATCATTTTCAATTATTATTATGAAAAACTGAACTTTTTACGGCCGAAATGTCGGATTAATTAAATAAACACCTTATTGAAACCGCTCAAGTCCCGTTGTTAGGTTTGGTTCCTTTTTTATAGAGATAAAACAAGGAGAGGGAATGAGACAGAATACTTTTTATACTAGAATGTATACGTACGGTTATCGATACCACGTAAGTTACGTTTTAGTTTAGTTAAGTCAGTACTTGAGTATGGGTAAAATCTAGTGCATTATAAGTACACATAGACTAATGGAACAATGCTCTCCCGGAAAGCCGTAAATACCTTTCTAGCACATCGACAAAACATAAAATAAACATGTTTTGTTTACGGGCTCCTAGCATTGCATTTGGCAGGCGTATCGCCTTCATATGCGCATTAAAACAGATATCTATCCATTAATATTCAGGGTGCCTGCCAACACTGGTACTATTTGGAGGAAAAAGGCTGTAACTTTGTGTGAATTCTATATGTTTTGCTTTCTTTTCTGTACTAGAGCCACCATGGTGCGTCTGTGGCGAATGCCCGCGATTTGTAGCCACTTTTGCTGACAATGGGGCTAAACAACGTTCTCTGTAAGCCTTTGTCAAGACGATATATTAGAGCTAACTCTAGCTTGTTGTTATACGAAGAAAGTTCCTTTTGATAGTATAAAACGGGACGACTCGGTCTAGAAATAAATACGACTAAGTTCGTGACCTGTGTAGTGCGCGGTTTTAGATAGGTACTTATGCGTTTTTACTGCATTTTTAAACAAAATCGTTAGCATCGCATTTTAAGCTCAATAAAATAAATCTTGACGACACCCAAGTTAACATTATGACTAAATAGAAATACTTAAATAATCTTGTTACACCTATTCCTAAATAAATAAATAATGAGTTTACTTAGCCTGTTATATTAAATAAATACATATAATATATAGGTACCTACCTTTATTAATGAAAGCACAAAAATAAAAGCCTTAAATACAATAAAACAATGTCCTCATATTCATATGGTAAATTGTTTTGATAATAAGTAATACTATACATTGGTACTTGGTACATAATATTTTAAAACATTTCACCTCTCCGCAACAGACGAAGTTGTGAACAATTCGTACATTTGGATTTCCGACGCGGTTTTTCACTTATCCGACGGATACCCATTATTTTCCGGACAATAAGCCACATGTTATTCCAGAGTTTGATATATCTCTTTGACACACACAACACAATCAAATGTAGGTCTAACTAGGATTTTATAGTGTGTTCGAAAAGAAGTAAAAGTTTGTTTCTTACTATAATACAACTTTATTAGAAAATTCACTTTGTGCCGCAAATCGCGCTATTAGCCTACGTACTAGCGCACACCCGGGCGGACAACTCCACCTTTGTTCGGGCATTTAGGCGTGCGTTAAGGTAGTCGGCGCACTCGCCTCATGCTGCCGCACCTCACGACCAATTGCGACCAATAAAAAATGTTTATCAAGCGTCTTTCGTGAAGATCATACTATTACCCGGTCTTTACTATCGTGTATCCGGGTAAAGACATATTGTACAACTCTGTAGTCATCATCATCCTCCTAGCCTTTGTCCCATTTTTTTTTGAGAATGAATTCTCAGTCGGGGTCGGCTACCTAAATCCCAAGATGTGGCGTAGGCACTAGTTTTTACGCAAGCGACTGCCATCTGACCTTCCAACCCAGAGGGGAAACTAGGCCTTATTGGGCTTAGGTGGTTTCCTCACGATGTTTTCCTTCACCGAAAAGCGAGTGGTAAATATCAAATGACATTCCGTACATAAGTTCCGAAAAACTCATTGGTACGGGCCGGGTTCGAACCCGCGACCTCCGGATTGAAAGTCGCATGCCCTAACCACTAGGCTACCACCGCTTCGACTCTCTGACAACTCTGTAGTATTTTATTTCTGACAACTCTGTAGTATTTTATTTTATAGTATTACCAAGGATTCACTCCGCGCCGCGTGTCACGAAATATACCTACATATTTCGAGTCACAATTGTGACTCTCCCCTCCCATCGATTCGCCTTTGTTCTGCTAGGGTCGGCACATTCGATGCGGAGTAACGCATCAATTCTATTCTTATCATTTATATATTATATTGTTTATGATTATTTTTAACAACTTTAAAAAGGAAGAGTCAGTGTTCGTCAGTATTAAATCTCTTCTTCCGCTTTCGTTTTTTGCTCACCTAAATAAACATCTAGAGCCAGTATCATAAAATTTACTTGATGTTGGACCCTGGAAGTGCCTACTGGATCTCAGAATTCGTTCAAGGTACATATGTGTGATTTTCGTATTCCAATTCACTTTGATGAGCAGTTATATGTAGTTTGATGACCAGTATCATAAAACCGATCGGGTCAGGGTCATCTTATTTAGGACGTAAGTATTGAATATTTAATATAAGTAGCGTGTTAAACAAGCACAATTACCGAAACGTAGTTAACGTTTTGTTGGTGAAGGCAACCCTTTGAGTATGACACGACGACGTTGCATGTTATTCAAAATTGCCAATCAGATACTTAGTAGGCTAATTCCTTTGCAAAAGCGGAAAAAAACAAAAGAGTGCGTCTTCTGTAGTGTCTTTATTCTGTGCTAAAGATTACATCACTAGTTGTATCATCTAGAATCGTGTAAGTAGAGTAAGCTATAAGATACAATCCGTTTCACTCAGTCCGCGCAATAAAAGTAAAAGTAGCTCGGTGATTGATTCACTTTGCATGATAAGCAATATTTTTGTTTTCTTACGAAAATACATTGTGTGTGGGAATTTCCTTTGGCGTTATTCGTTTATTGGAGCGTTCGAGCTTTGTCTTTAATGTAAAGGGATGTTGGTTTTTCTTCGAGTTTAATAATGTTGATGCTGCTTTGTTTATTATGATAATATTGTTAGTTCATTGCAAAAGATACCGGTTTAGGTTTCTATCGATTTTAATGTAAGTAAGTATTCATGGGGATTTTTTTTTTCAGGTGAGTCATTTGGTGATTATTACTTAGCACACACAATGTTTAAACATACACGATTTATTTTATCTACGGCTATATTGTTAAATTACTATAACAATTTCAAATACAATAGGTCAAGACCTACATAACAATGCAGCAACGGCGGTGGGCATGGACGAGCAAACTCAGTGATATTATTTTATAACATTACGATATCTCGGGGTCACCTTGGCATCATCATGTATGATTATTTTAAGGCGACACCGCCTGCGCCGCCCGCTTCTTTCCTCCACGGGAGTCGCTGGTAGTACTGAGTAAGTGCGTCATATTTAATATTAAAAAATCTATATAATATGTTGATTGATATGTATGTAGATAAATTAGTGTATACTACTGAAAGAAAGAAATAAATTTATTCGAGCGCAATAGAAAAATTTAATTGCACATAGAAAATACTAAAATAAACATTCAGACTAAGAACTATATTTCCGAATACCTCGAAATGAAAACTCTATATAATTAAGCCTTAAAATACTCGTGTTTTAAGACTCATTATATAACAGTTACCATTAAAGTATCGTTACCGTACAATCAAATGCCTTTGATTGAATACATCTCGTTCACTTTATAGGATAGACAAAGATGTTTAAGATAGAATAGATGAGAAGAAAGAATTAAGAGCTCTAATTTAGTTATCTAAGGATATTTTTCTAAAGAATAATGATAATTAAAAACTAAAAGTAAATTAAATCATAAAACTTTTAATATACAGAGTTAATCGTCGTTGGAATGACAATTTTCTCGTCCATAGCATTTAAATTGCATTCATCAGCTTACATAATGCGATTCTCGCTAAAATACGCTTATATTAAACACTGATTTTTTATAAAGTCATGTAAATTTCCTTTTAGTTCACGACTCGCTGAGTAATGCGATACTCTTCTTGATACCGAGGTGGGGGAGATTTTAAATTAACTAAATAATACGGTGTGGGATAATATCGTCGCTTTAAGAGGAGCAACGACTAGAATAAGACTTGCCCGGGACCCGGGATCCAGCATACAAAAAATACCGGTATCGGAAGCCTTAGACTAGAACAAACGTTTCGCTGGTTTATGGTTTTAAATAAGTTAATTTAATAAAATGTTCGTCAATCTTTGTTCAGGTTCAGTTCACTTATTTGGCTATATCTTACACGTTTGAATTAGCACTCAAACGTGTAAGATATAGCCAATTTAGTATTAATTATATTGGCTATATATCGATAAAATTGCCTCTCCTGATTTTGAATTGCGATATCTTATTGTGTTACAATGTTTATGTTATTCGAGCTGATTACATCGGGAGCTATTATCATTGGTTCTTGTTTAACTAGACTACATGAGATGTTATTACGTTTAATTTGGCATAAGTGCGAATTGAAATATATCTTGATGAGTAACGCTCTGTGTTTATTTTTCTTATCAGGACAACAAAGGAATAGAATTCTTCCTGCGCACCTTTTCTCCGAAATTAACTAAAATCTCTTCAAGTCGAAAGTGAGCAGACATCTTCTAGCCAAGCATGCTCCATCTCAGGCCTTATTGTCAATTAACATCAGGAGTGATCGAGGCCAAATACTTAGCTATCTAGAATTAAAAAAACCACTAGACTGCGGATGGATGTTAGTGTGAAATTGATCTTTTAGATTAGTTAAATTAAAACCCTAATAAATTGTGTGAGTGTACTCTCGAATGGCGAGTCACAGGGATTTACTACAAAATACTAGTGGACAACTACACAAGTATTAATCACTGTTACTGTAAAATACACATAACTGTATCTAAATCCCTTAAACAATGTTCATCATAAATAAAGCCGTGCCTCCACCTGACGGGCAGACGCACCAGCAATAAATCTTTGCTCGACTAATCTAAACAGTCCCCGAAAGAAAAACTGCTCGCGAAAAGTGTATCACGTACTTTGCTCACGGTTCTGCCAATACCAGTATATTAACTCACTGCTGACTGTTGAAAACGTTTCTGTGAACAGTCATAATATAACCATAAACCGTACGGTCTCATATAAAAAAAAATTATTCAAACACCTCCGTTTACCCTGAAAAACAAAAAGGAATTAATCCAATATACAAATTATACTTTTTACAACTACAAAATAGTTGATTTCTCACTTAATCTACTCGCTATACATCAAGTTACTTTGGTATCACAATCAAAATTTTGATTCAGATTCATTTATTTCATGTGAAAATAACTGTATACATTTGCAGTAGTCAAAAATATAAGTATTCACATCATGATCGTCAAAATAAAAACATAGAATAGAATAGAATAGAATAGAATACTCTTTATTGCACACCTCAAGAAGAAAGAAATACAAATACAAATGGCACTTAACACTACATACACTACATACATAATAATAAAAATAACTATAACAATGTCAAGCACAAGAAATAATAACCATAATAATACTTATCAATATAATCTCCCAATAAGGATCGTCATCACAACTTTAAGTCATTAAATTAATTATTAATTAAACAATCTATACACACAGAAAATAATAATCAGATGGCATCTCCTAATAAGGGTCATCATCGCAATACAAAATAAAATAAAATACCAAATCAAATGAAGTTTAGTTCCATGTACTCACCCTCAGAGTACAGAGGGTTTTCCAGCAAAATGTCTCTCAGTCGACGCCGAAATATTTCGTAAGATGGCTCATTTCGTAGGTTTTCAGGTAAATGCTCATAGAAAGTTGGACCAATGACCCGCGGGTTTTGCCGACGGTTCTGAGTCGCCTAGAGCGGAGATGTTTACCTGCAACATGGACGCGCGCGAACAGATTAGTTCTTACAAATAGATGTTAGTCGAAAAGATTTAGGTGATTTATGTAATCAATTATTTTTCAAGTCTGTGCCTAAACTGGATTGAGAATTTAATTATAATTAGCATCAGACTGAAGTATCGTAAGGATATACACAAAAAAAAATCCGATAGAAGTCAAACATCTTTTGCAAATTGAAATGACCAATAGTCATGATCTTCGTTAACACATGGAGTAGAAAATAAATATGGAAATTATCTTTTCTGATTGAAAATACAAACATGACTCTGGTTTTATTGTACAACGGTCCGTTATATAATATAACGGTACGTTGAACTCCTTTTCGAGTAGCTCCATTTTACACAAATAAATAACTAAACTCTATTAAGGCAAGTAGACAAAAGTAGACGTTTCTTTATACTAGCAATACTACTTCAACTGTGCTAAGGTTATTTTATAAACTGCGAACGTTTGCGTATAATGGTGTATGGGCCGGGTATGGACTCCAAACGTGGATTTTAGGCTTACAGATGGAACATTTTTTAGACCTTTATCGTTCAGTAAACTCGCGATCCGTTTATAAAGCAAGCGTAAATAATAGACGGTTCAGGAGTGCTCGTGACTAGTTTAATAAGTTAATGAAGAAACGAAGTAAGGAGGAAATTATGCCGTCATATTAATAAGAACTTAGTTTGCGGAAGTTGTTGTTGGCTTTTAATCTCAATGTGATGCCAGACATTCTTAGTATACCTACAGCGTGGAAAGGGTATTAATATTTTTATTACTTTATTCGATTGATTTCCTTGTACATATCACTTAGTTTTATTGCCTGTAGTATATTTGGCTTGGAGCATATTGCTCGACGCCATTAAACATGGCTCTAATGTTCATTATCCTTCATAAACAAAAATGGTTAACTGACAGCATTTCCTAAATATTACGTTATAGTATTTTAACACATAAACAATTGAATTGAATTTAGCGCACGGTAGACAAATGAAAAAAAACTATTGATAGAGTCTTACATTTACATATGTCTTGCATCGAAAAATGAGGGACGCTTCATTGTTTAAATAAAAAGTTTTGTACACAAACTAAATAAAACGTTTGTCACAAAAAAAACATAGGCAATTGGTACCTCATCGTCGACGAGATTTTTATTAAGTGCAAAAATGAATTGAGAAAGCATTTATCGGAAACAAACTCGTAGAGGCAAAACTGGTGGAAAATCTAACTCTCAACGAGTATTCACTCGAAACTTTGTGAAACTCTTCAGAACAGATATTGAAACTGTTATTTAATTATTGTGAAAACAATTTCTACGACGGAGTTGTGGAGGATATTTAAGTATTCATATTATGATGTAAAATTTGGTTTGTGTTGTATTTCTTGTAGATAATAGCGAAGTGTCTAGACAAACTCTTCAAGAGACTCCCGCTAGATGGCTCGATCAAGGGTCAGATACAGAAGCCGGACAGGGTGCGCATCGCCAGGAGGTCGGGGGACCTTATATTAGGTACACTTGGAGGGGTCCAAGTGTACCTAATATAAGACCGGTAGCCTGGGCCCTAACCCGCTGTATTTTTAATGTATTTTATATATTTTACTATTTAAGTATATAGATTTATTGAAGAAAACCTTATCTAGGAAGGAAAATAATTATGTGATTGATAATAATAATCATAATTGAGCAATGTGCACCACAAAATGAAAATAAAATAAATAACAAAATTAATTAAAGTTGGTATAAACAGGCGGTAGATAATAATTGTTTTGTTGACAGTATTTTGTTGTCATTTAATTTAGCAGTTACTTTTTTTGTTTTATTAAATTGGTTGCTAACTTTTTGTAAATATACTGAAGTTTATCATGTAGAAATCGTATTTTGGTTATTAAGGTCACTGTCGTTCATCACTTCAAGTACTCATTACATATATTTCTATATTCTCTATTAATTTATTTATAAGGTATTTGTTGCACTCCGGAGCTAAGGGCTGTACGCCCGAGTTATCGTGCAACTGGCTTTTGAATTGTACTTAGAGTTTTTATCTCAATTATCTCGATTTATTTGATTTGATTTAGTCCTCGATAGTAAAACATCGTAATGATGGTGTTGGAGGGGTATATTGCAAATCCCGTGGACCGTACGCCGAACCAGCATGCAATGTCTATTCTAAAGGAGCCCGGAATAAGTACAAGGCACAGTATACTATCTGCTCTACCTCTATCGACTAAGAAGAAGTAAAATATCGGTCTGGATAGAATGACATAATGGATGCATCTTGAATGGACTTGGATACAATGATCCAAGTTGCGAACGAAAACTAATTGTATAAATTGCGTTACAACGCATAAGAAACAACTATCGGATGCTAAATTCACAAAGCCATTTAAGCGTAAACAACCGACGGGCAGACATAGCTTTTTTAGATATCGATTTCAACACAGATTTAATTTACAATTCTATTATGTTCAATTTCAATATTCAAGCGTATCGTTGCGTTCTTGGCGTTATTAATTGCCAGTTTGGTAAGACTTACGATTTATGGCAATTGTAAGACAAGTGCATAACATGGTTGCGTAAGCTACATTTACATTTCTTCTTGTTTTCGCAAGTATGATTATTATAATGACACGTAATAAGGACGGGTGAACACGTTTCGTTGCAGGACTGTCATTAGACCACAGGGTGATATTTTACTATAATTATCTTCGTATACCCTTATTATAAAGCGGAAGTATGTTTGTTCGTTACCTACATTTGTTGATTTAATCCTCTTTCGCGCAATAATAAAGTAATGGATTGACAGGATTTTTTGAAATTTGGACTCTAAATAAGTTATTAGTCAATGTTTATATTCCGAAGTATTGAAAAATTTTATGCTCTAAACGGGATTTGAACCCAACCCCTCCACGGCTTTCCGGGCCAGACTACTAGCTAATAAAGCGCCGAATTATTCAGGTGGGTAAAATTTATTTTTTACATTGAAGCGAAAAAATAACTTCACCCATTTGGTCTTCGCTAGCAGACTGTTTTATTGCCTTAATAAAAAGGAGTAAGCTATTATTAAACTAAATAATCTGCTGATTATTTATTTGAGTTTGCACTTACTCAAATACTTTTACAAAGGACTTTTTCACCTCACTCGCTCGGAAAACCTCCGTTTATAGGGCGAAATCTGCGTGCAAAAGTCTATTTTATCCGCTAGCGTGCAAAAGTCATTTGAATTTCGAACACGACGATTTTGATTCTCTGTGGTGCATGTAACTTTTTTATATTTAAGACTCCTTCAACGCGTGACTGATTTCATCAGTCGATAAATCTTCGAATAACCAATCAACGCACGCTAATAAAGGGCGATCTGGTCAGGCCGGCTAAAATCATATTAGGTACGTTTGAATTCTTCTTTTAAAAAAAATACACCTACAATATCACGTCCAGAAACCTGGTTTGTGGTTACAGATTTTTAAGTTTTTATTTTTTCTACACTTTATTTTATGTTGAATATGTTTATATATATTAATAGTAAGTATTTCAGTTTCATATACATATTTTGACTAGTAAATATATTAAATACATCACAAATTTTTATATTTATTTGTTATAAAAGTTGGAACATAAGAGTGTAATTTCTGAACGCACCCGAGAAAAAAATAATAATTAAAAAGTTGGAAGCTGGTTGGAAGTTTTCACAATTTCACGTAAACAACGTAAATGGGTTCTGTGGAGAATACATACTGTTGTCTTACTTTATAGAAATGTGGAAAACAAGAAAGTTAAGCCCAATTTGGAGTATTTATTCAATGCTAAAAGCCTGCATTAAAACGGAAAAGGATTTGTTATAAATATTTGGAGACAATAAGTAATTTACCGAAACTATTGGCGTTTTTAAAGAAGATAAAGCCGAAATAATCTTGTTCGGATCCCATCGTCCAATAACTTCCAAAGCAAATGTTATGGAAAATACTTCCGAGTGGCCAACTAATCCTTCCCAGAATGCCATTCTCCCACATTCACAAAGAATGATGTCAAGTAGTTTCAAATACAAATATCGTGTATGTTTACGAATAAATTTTCATTCATTCATTCATTCATTCATTCAAATATAATATAACAGTGCTTAAGAAAAACTCAACGATAAAATATACACGACGATAATACAAATTACGGCCATATTTTTAATATGTGTGTGCTTCTCTCTTATTTATTTGGTTTGGATTTGAGTGTGTTAATGTTTTAAATTTGATGTGCTAAATAGAAGGCAAAATTATATATGATTATTTTTATGTTTTAATTGTTTTTCTTGAACTTCCATTTTCCTCGCCGTAGTGAGGTGAAAAGTTGTGTGTTCCGCATGGCTGCAAAATTATTTAGCTTCTCGTGTCTTGAAAGCTTCGCTACGCTCAGGAATCTATCTTTGAACCATTCGCTTCGCTCATGGTTCAATCTTAGATTCCTTCGCTCGCTCAGCTTTCAATTTCAACACTCGCGCCAAATAACAACTTTGCAGCCTTGCATAACAAATAACTATTACAATTGTGTAGTATTTACTTTAAAACTTACACGATGTTCACACATTACTATAGCAAAATGGTGTAGCTTAATCGTGTTCAAAAGTATTTATTTAAATACCGCGACGTTTCGAACGTGATGTTCCGTTCATGGCGAGACCATGAACCTCGAAGTCTAAATAAAATAATAAATGAATGCTGTTCTTTAAATCGGTGCATTGAGAAACCTGTATGCAGCTCGTTAACCTTGACATATACTTATTCCTATAATAGACCAGTACAGAATACACTCTTAATACAGTAGATCCACAACACTGGGCTCATGGTGTTCACGTTTGTTTCTCGATAAATACGTGACACAGCTCCCGTCACTTACGGAGTGTGAGAGTTATGGATACTCTAACATTTATATCGTGTAATAAATTCAACCATCATTAGTCAATCATCTGTGCGCTGATTCGACGGCTTTATTTATTTATTTATAACAACATTACATCTATCATTACAGTTTTATTTATGACAGTACTATATCGGAATTTTATCTTTTTTTATTTAATGGCAACTGTCTTTTGACATTTCGACCAGTTGTCGATTTTAAGAATAATAATAATAAAAAAATACGAAGCCGCGGTAAGTGACGTAAAATCAGATCAGAGCATTAAACCCACTACCGACACGACACACAACACTCTGTACAGTCGCCATCAGATATATCGCAGCATATGTAAGGCGTTCATAAATATCTGAACATGTACTGTAACGCCCAGTCATTAAGAGTCGTGTTCAGATATTTATGAACGCCTAATATGCTGCGATTTTTCTGATGGCGACTGTACGTCTAGCATAACTGTGACATGCGACTCTATGTCGCGCGACAAATACTACCTGTCACTTTCCTTTCAATGCCGCCCGAACAAAACAGGTGATGCTAAGTCACGCGACAAGCGAAGTCGTGGCAAGATAAGCTAGCCCTCCTCCTTTAGGCGAGGCAGGTCATCCTCGTTTTCAGTCAATTTCGAGCAAGGTCATGTTCTCAGTTCGTCACCTTCTCGGCAGATCATCTTCGCTTCCCGACAATTTAGAAGGACGTTATGTTCTCAGCTAGTCAATTTCTTAATAAGTCAATTTCGTTTCGTGTCAATTTCGAGGAACGTCATGTTCTCAGCAGGTCATCTTCGTTTCGTGTCAATTTCGAGGGACGTCATATTATCAGCTGGTCACCTTCTCAGCAGGTCATCTTCGCTTCTTGTCAATTTTCAAGGATGTCATGTTCTTAGCTAGTCAATTTCTTAGTAGGTCATCTACGTTTAACAACTTTAACGTTATTTGCTTATCTCTGTTAATATAATTACAACTTTTACGGATAAAATACAAGGGGTTACTACAAAAAGATACCATAAAATTAGTTACAAGCCTAGAGAATTTCGTTCACATAGATTTTCCTAGTCGATGACTAACTCAGAAAATGACGTCCTGCGAAATTGACCCACTTAGAAGATGACTAAACTAGAAAATGACGTCTTGCGAAATAGACCCTCTTAGAAGATGACTAAAGTAGAAAATCACATCCTGCAAAATAGACCTACTTAGAAGACGACTAATCCAGACAATGTCGTCCTGTGAAATTGACCTACTTAGAAGATGACTATCCTAGAAAATTACGTCCTGCGAAATAGACCCACTTAGAAGATAACTATCCCAGAAAAAGACGTTTTTTTTATTTTTATTTTTTTATACTACGACGGTGGCAAACAAGCATGCGGCCCGCCTGATGTTAAGCAGTTACCGCCGCCTATGAACGCTTCGAAATAGACGTAAAACTAACATGACGTTTCACTACATTGACTTTCCACGAAAACGACCTGCCTCGCCTAAAGGGCCCTCCTGATCTGAATTTAGAAACGACGTATTCCAGTAAAAACCTGAAACCTAAATCAAACACAGGTAAACGCGATCGACGCTCAAACGGCTTTTTGTTATTCGAGCTGGAGTACGTGACATTCACCAGTTGATAATTTAGAAAAAACATAGTGTAATTCGACATACTTCTCGGATTTTGAATTTGACGCTTACCAAAATAAAGTATATTCATTACAATAATAAATAATAAGTACCTAATTTCAGTAACGAACGAACATGCACATAATCGCTAAAGTAGAAAAATAATGGCAGGATCTCACATAGACGTCAGTGTCACACGTTAAATTGTGACCCAGTTGAACGCTGAATCTCTAGCCGCATCGAGAATCGTTGCTCCATTGTTTCAGGAACGACGCGTTCTCGAAATTGGACGTGTTTCAGAGAACGTGTACTGCAAAGCTTAGCCGAATACTGCGACGGATTTTGCTACACATATATGACAAGTGTAATGTGGTTTACAACGTTCTATATTTTTCCCGTTTTCAACTGATTACAATGGACTTCAAAAATCAGGTTATTAATACTTTAAAAAAAAACGACGCTACTGGGGTGACCCAAAGGACCTCTATATTAATTTACTACCTGAAGCTACGGACTGGTTGCGTAACCTGGATATAAATTTATAATTTCCTACAACAAGCTTTTCACCATACGATTAAATTAAATAATTAATACTTTTACGGTAAGTACGTCGAGGGACGTAAATTAGGGTCCTTGTGATACAGCGCATCTGTGATCTGTGGACTTTTATATTCGCAAAACAGCCACTCCATCTACAGCCGCATATTTCTCATAGTTTTAATATAAAGGCAAATGCCTTATGGCATTTTTGGCTAGAACTTTTTTTATGAGTATTGTCGTTGCAGCATGCAATTTTCAAACTGCCCCTATTTCCGTGAATGTGTTAAGTACACATAAAAAAATATTCATTTTTGTTCGTCAACAGTTGTCCAATTTGGTAATTCTAGCATTAATATGTTGTTTGTATATGTCAATGATTTTATTTATGGATCACTTGCCATAAAACATTATCGTTTTAAATGTAGGTATGTACATACTCAATTATTAATATAATTAATTTATTTCAACACAACAAAAAAGGAAAAATAAAGAGACAGTAAATAAAAAACTTAAACACTACTAAAGACCATATACAAAAAAGATAAAATTCAAATAAACTAAAACAAATTCAAAAAATATTATTATTGGCACAAACCAAAAAATAATAAATTCCAACATGAGCCCGGATCAAAAAAACGACAGAATTTTCTCTAGTTTATTTTTCACAACATCCACCCGAGAACATTATTACGAGTCTGTCTCGGTACGCAAGGATTATATTACAAAGCCTGTAATTAATGATCAATCGAGCAACACATCAAAGAGAGATCCTACTGTATTTTTCTCTCTTTACACGTTTAAATTATTTAAACTCGTATACACGATTTGAGGCCATAATGCTTATGTATTTAGGATCATGATACACAATTAACCGGCTTGCCGCCTCGCGCGCTAACAGGTACTTAAGGCAATGGCATGCTCCATCAAATATGTATAAGGCTTTGCTCTTGAGAAAAACAGATTAAGCTGGAATAACATGGAACCTGGTGGTTCTGCCGATGACTACATTTGTTTACTTCTACTTTAGCGATCAGCGAATGATGATCCCTAGAACACATCATTTTTAGCTAGCCTATAGGATTGTCCACTGCTAGGCCAAGGCCTCTTCCTTTGACTTCCACATGTCCGACTGACGCTGCCTCCGAACAATTACTGAGTAATGCGTCAATGTCCTCTCGCCATCTCCGTACCTACACTTCAAAACATTTCAAAAATTCATCTTGTTGTATGTAAGACGCCATTACGTCTTTTTTTGTAAGCCTGATAAGAAGACATACACCGTTTTTTCGTATAAAAACATCACGTTCAAGCAACATTTACTAGTGGTTATGTGAGTCTGTATTCCTCACGATCGTTTTGCCCATCACAAATATCTAAGCCCTTATATTGTTTGAGTAGGTAGTATAATAATTGTGAATTCTGATATTCGAGCCACATTGAGTGACATTTATAAGTTGTTATTGTAAAGAGGATATTGCCACATGTAAGCTTAATAGTATTTTTATGATCTTCATAACATTGGGTAGGATACGCAAGAATGGTTCTAAGTTACTTTTTCATACCAAGGATCCCTGAAAACGGGAGTCTTGATCACATGTCATGTAGGCTTAATATACCATCTGGTTCATATATTAAATATAATTTTATAAAGGTAAGAAGGTTACGGTACCGTCAAAGGTAAAAAAAAATACAAGATATAAAAGGTACGAGTACATAAATGTAATATTGATTAGTGAATAAAATTTTATTGAAGTGTAAACAGAGCTAGATATATATTAGCCGTATTATTATACCTAACAAAATTAATGCATAAAGTGGTTTACGTTGAAATAATCTGACAAACCCATTAAAACCACTAGAAGTAAAATATGCAAAGAGCCTTATTAAAAGACTAGCTGCGCCTCGCGGTGTTACCTGCTTATCCCATGAGAACACTGTATTTTTAGGGATAAAAAGTAACCCATGTGTCTGGAGTATAGCTAAACTATACCCAATTTTATCAAAATTGGTTCAGCCGTTTGATCACGAAGAAGTAACAAACATACTGACACGCTCACAAACTTTCGTATTTATAAGATTAGTGTGATAGAATATGGGGAGTTCCATATATTCCACTAATTTTGGTATACTAATTTTGAGTAGGTACACAAAGAAAATATCTAAACAAAGCAAATTGCCATGATACTTTTACATACCTACATAATTAATTAAGACTTGTTTGCTTTGTAGCGTAATGAGGGTGGATATTTGTACGATATGGATTACAGAATAAAATTGTCTGTAGAAACTAAGAAAGACCCAACACGTTTGCGACACCCAAGAACCCGATGGTATAACTTATATTAATTATAGCAATTATTTGAATCCATGGGAACCCATCACGAACTCACGATAATTCCCGGCTTCAACTTTCATCCTCGTCTACAGAAAGCGTGATACAGTCATCTCTAAATGCACTAAACAGCAAACGAGTTGCAATCCGAGACGTCTCGCCAGCGGCAAGTGAGATCGGTTATTTGCAAAATTGCAGTAGCAGGCTCGTAATTGTGCCCTGCAAATAAATACGGATGGATTTCTCCTGTTGATTGCCGTGTTACAAGAATCGAGTCAGAAGCGATTCTTTACAGGCACGAAGACGTCTTAAGTTTGCGCAGAAGCGATCTGGGGCTGGATTCGACATTTCTAACGATTTTATCAGAGATCTAGGCACCATATGTCTACTTACAGCTACGGCTTAACCTCTTAATCTTGTCTGGTCATAAGTCTCTGCCTGGGAATAAGTGCCTAAATTGTTATCTCTGTTGGATATTTTTAATATGGACAACGCTCTTTGTAAAAAATGGGGCAAGTGCGAGCCCGACTCGCGCATGAACGGTTCCGTACCTATACATATATATAACCTATAATAAGTTTGTTGTAAGGGAGCCCCCCTTAAATATTTATTTTATTTTATTTTTAGTATTTGTTGTTATAGTGGCAATAGAAATACATCATCTGTGAAAATTTCAACTGTCTAGCTATCACCGTTGTTGAGATACAGCCTGGTGACAGACGGACGGACGGACGGACGGATGGACGGACGGATGGACGGACGGACGGACGGACAGCGAAGTATCAGTAATAGGGTCCCGTTTTTACCCTTTGGATACGGAACCCTAAAAAGCAGTACGCTTATTTATACATTCAAAACGCTTCATTTATACATGTTTAGGGTTCCAAACCTCATTGTCTTATCCTTAGCTAACACTCAGAAGAAAGAAGACTACTAGTTGCTCAATATGCGGCTGCATAGGTTAACGCTCTCATTCCTGCATTAACATTTTCGCGCAGAATATGTTTGTATCTCTGTTTATTTCGTTAAAAAATATACAATATTGAAACAACAGTCATCTGAACCATTGATGATTGAAAGCTTAAAGAAAAATTTAAAAATGAGTTACCTGGTGGTTGATACCGGGAATCGAACCCGGTACCTCTGGATTGCCGGTCCAGGGTTTACGATAATAACCGTTTTCGCAACCCTTACTCCCAAGCAACCTTTGTGTGTCGATCTTTACATTGTTTATTTGAAAGGTTTTACACCTTAGCTACCTTAAATAATAAATTGTGGAGTGTTCCCACATCAAAAAAAAATTACATTACATGCTTCATAAATTTATAATTGTCATCTGGTTCTTATAATTTTTAGCATACTGGATGACAATATATGTAAATTTAAAAATAAAGACCAATCAATTTAAGTCATAATCAAACACGTACAAGTGAAGTTAGACTCCTCAAACTAAGAGACCAACATGGGAAAGAGTAGGCCACCGCTGTCATTCCTTCATTAATATTTCCTCGCAAGAAAACGTCCGTAGCTCAGTTATCGTGCCATATAAGACCCCAAATCTAATATCGCTGCCATGAGGGAACAACGAGCGGATATCCCGACCTATCTTGATGCTATCTGGGGATTTAGATAATGTCAAAACTCTTTACGATGCAGTCAGCAGGGATTTGGGTCAGGGCAGGCGGTAAAGAAACGATTGAGATGAAGATTAGAAACTGGAAGAAAAGTGACCCGTAGAAGAATGATTTTAAATGACTTTAATTTTATTAAGTCTGTGTTATTTTGTTGTCTAAAATAAGTATACATTATAACAATATACCTATTAGGCTAAAATTAAATATGTTTGTCTTCTTGGTAAGTATATGACAAAAATAGAAAAATACAGTGGCAAATAAAACTTTTAAAAGTTTCATATAAATTAAATCTCATTACTGTCACGGCCAAATAGCGCATATGGCGAAAGTAGAAATATAATAGAAAAAATATCTGATAGATGTCTGTTTAGTGTCGAACTTAGCCCAGAAATATGATGAAAATTATGTTGAAATAGGTTATGAAGGGACTGTTATCAAATATTTTACTGACTACGAGATACAATTCGTAAGCAGACTCAAGATGCTTTAAGAAATGCTGACAGGAGTTTCAATACTTTCAATACAAAATACATTTAAATATTCAAGTCAATTTTGTCGACAGTTTATTCGCTAGCATTCGCATCGGCTCCAGTAATAGCTGTCAATACCCGACGAGCTACCGTGGCAAACATGCATCAGGGGCCAAATTTGACAGGGTACGGGGATATGACTGACAAATCACGGACATATTCATGCTATTTGAGTATAATTATCACTTAGTATGATTGAACAAACTGCTCACGTTTTAATTTCTCTATAGTAGGGATTTAACCAAAGATTTAACTCACCATCTTCTGCCTTGAAATTCAAATAGAGTATTAATAATATATTTGATAAATATGCAATGATTTGAATATATTTCTGTAATGGTATAGAATTATATATACATACCCCCGGTTGCTACGACGAGGACAAAATTCAACGTGTCTATTGACATCTATTCGATAGGTATATCTCCGAAATATCAACGCTATATGTTTATTAATTTATGAATGTTCTTTATTCAAGATTTTTATTTCACGCTGACATATATCGCCATGCCTCGTCGAATAGCCCAGGTAGAAACGGGCTTGAAATCCATCCATCCAATTTGTTTACACGGTTCAACATCATGTTCGGATGTAAGCTTAATTAAATCGGGCTTAACATACGTTGTTCCGCGTTATGTCGCAAATTGAAGGATTAAACCACCGTTTATCTTTTAATTAGTAAGAAACGTATGTTTTTCCTAGTACTTTTTTTTGAGATTCGCAAAGGTAAATGATTATTTAATGGAGATTGATTCATATTTCAAGGCTTAATAATTATGGTTAAAAACCGCATTGTAAATATGTCCAACTGTATGTGCTTGGTGCGATGAACCCCGAAATTAATCATTACTTTACTTTACTTTAAATTACATTTCAATTACATTTGCTCAAGTTCATTTAGAACTTATCTTTTATATAAGTATAAATATGTGGAACATGCAAGAGCTATTCGCATCAACTACGGCCCAATTCGATTGACAGTAACGTATAACATCTGAGCGATGTATCACTCGTATCAAGGACAGGAGGTCGTGATGATTGGTAAATATATTTTGAGTTGTGATGTTCAAGTTACATTTACTTAAAGATATAATGATGTCATTAAAATCGCCAAAAATGACATCCGAAATTTATTTATTTATTAACATCCGATAATTTATTTTATTCTAGGCCAGATTGTAGGGTGAATGACAAGTCAAGAAGACTGTTCAAAAGGTTTATTCAGGAAACTTACGAAACAGGCTAGGTCTTAGTCTAGACTATTACCCTAGCTAAGTACACGCATACAATTATGATGAGCTTAAGGATGGACCGCATAGGCTGTCTCACCCCGTACCCACTTTGGTGTCACTTGAGGATAGCTGAGGCTTAAAATCGCCAATAATGGTATTTGATGACACAAAAAAGAGCACCTATCGAGAAAGAGTACATTCAACTCAATACGAAAGATAATGCCAAAGCAGAAATATATGGCGAGTACTCTTTAGATGTCAAAGTCAAATGTCGATTTGAGACTTACATAAAATGATAACTTTCTTAATTTTTCTTACAGGAGCGACAATAACAAACATAAGATCCAGTTTCGTTGGCATTTCCAGAATGTGGCAAACGAAATTCCGCTGATTTGATTGATATCAAGGAAATGTAATTTATTCTATCTCAGGTAGGTTATGCCTGAAACGTGTTCAGGAAACCCCATTTATGTAACATGCAGAATGGGACTACCTGATAGTATCTTGTCTTGGCATAAATGTGATTGTTGGGCTTGATTCTTTCACTAGGCCCTTGGGCGCAACACGGTGTTTAGCTGTAGTGAAAATATTTTTTTAGCACTGAACACTGAAATTTTCAGGAATAAAATAATCCATCACTTAGTTATTATTCATACTATTTTTTGTTATTAGTACTACAGAATCCATGTATTTTGACTGTTGTTTATATCGTCATTAATTAATATTTTCCAGGAAATTTTATATGAAAGGATCTTTCTTTTTCACATTTCAACTTGTTACCCAAATAATCTCGAATAGCAAAATATATATATTATATTTGCAATATAATGCCGAGATTGGTAAAGTGAAGATATCGCTGAGCTACGTTGAAATTAGCGCCTAGGAGCTGTACCGGGTGCGGCCTGTGATAAATAAATAAATTAAAACATATATTTTACTCTACTTTTGATAAATATAAAAAAGTTAATATCTGTAAGAAATAAGTGTTTCTTGTGTTGTAATAAAATGAGTAAATGTAAGTAATTATACATATGTCAGGTATTATTTTAAAATTCCTAACCAAAACCGTTGAACCGAAGCGTCGTTTGATCTTTACAGTCAATCAATCCGGTATGAAATTCGCCGTCCCTGCGGTGCTCACAACTAGGTGACAAACATAAAAAAGGTGTACCTTCATAGAAAACTTCTTTAACATACGTCCTTCTTTATCTGTTAAACATATTCGTGAATTAAACATAAAAAGGCATATCTTGGTTTGTAGCATATGTAACATACGTCGTTTTGTATTGGATAAGGAACTCAATTTCCCGCTGCCCTTCCTGAACCGATGGCGACTTTAATACGCGACCCGACCCTCCAACGTCACACTACGTATTGTGGTTAAACGCTATTTGCACAGACTACTGAATGTGAAAAAGTTACATATTTGACACTTTGTCAGTGAACATATTCGCCCTAAATTTTTAAATGAAAATTATAACGTATTAAAATATCCAACTGTAATTTACACTGATTTAAAACAAAGTAATAATAATTGTATAAAAATGTCACATGAACATCAGCTTCAACTTGAGTTTCAACAAAATAATGGCAAAAATTATTGATGCCACAAAAACATTAAGTCGCCTTCCGTGGTTTGAGTCCAAATATAAAACAATTATTTAATTAAAAATTACAGCAGAAAATTAACCTCATAATGGATGCGCAAATTAATATGGTAACAAATTATTATCAATTCTGTAACTTTATTTATTGCAGCCATAGACTTCACTATGAGTTATTAAAATCATTAAAAAAAAACGTAAGTATTATTAAAATTAAGACGGCGCTGTATTTCGAAAATTATGCAAATGACGTAATTTTTAAATGTCGGATTTACAGTAACTGTTTCGTTTATTTACAAGAATTATTAATTAAGATATTGCGTGTACAATCCGTGGGCGAAGATATAAATCGAATATACTGGGATCCAACAGAGAATTGTCTACATTAAGTGTAATCAGATAAACTTATTCCAATCACGAAAATTTGAATACTCGAAACTTGCTTTAGTTAAATTACATTGAACGTGAACGCTTGTTTCCGTTGAATAAGTTGTAACCGTTTGTTGTGATAGCCGTTTGCCTGAATTTTCGCCGTTGGCGCTTATGAAAAGAGTTTTTGGAATATATTTTCGGCAATTTATGCGAAACAGAACAGAGAAATTAAGCATTAATTTGCTATCCTTGCTGGAGGAATTTACATATTTATCGAGGCGTAAATTCATCGCTGGTGAATTGGTGATCTTGAGGGGAATTCGAACACACCTTCCCATAAATCACATCGGATTGGGGACCCTTCACCTTTTGAACAGCGGTTTCGAAACATTCCATGGGACTCGAACTTACCTGGAAATCAAAAGACATTATTAGAGTTAGAAATTTAAATGGTAATTGTGTGTAAAAGTGCTACGTCGGGACGTAATGGAACGGGTAGAACAAATATCAGCTCGTCTGGATTGTTGGACTTTATTTGATATGAAATGTAGTTTACGTTTTAGTTTGTTTGTTTCTATTTTATTTTATTTACGAATTGGTGCTTTAGCCTTTATAAAATAATTAAATATTGATACAATAGGATGGTAATTAAACTTTCCATACAGACAGGACATATATTTCCATTCGGGTTCATGGTAGCCTATATCCTTCTCCGGACCCTGTTCCCATGTTTATCTCTTTTCAACATAACACGTGCTTGCGTAAAATATGGCAAAGTCAGCAACTATTAAGATTAAGCAACAGAGTAATACACTAGAGTAATTTATTGGTACATGATGGGTACAGGATAAGAATTTATTCGACAGCAAAAAAATCTATTAAAAACATAGAAGGTCAAAAACTTGCAACATAAATTTTGTATACCATAAAACAAACAAACACCTTTATTATAAAGACATGATTAATGATTATGATATTTAATATGAACACATTCCAGTGACTCGTTAATTTTCACGTCAATCGTGAGGTTCAATTAACGGTAAGCTATGCGAGGTCGACCAATCTCCTGAGGCCACAGACAGACAAAATACACCTAATTACAAAATGTGATTTGATACAGTAACATCTGACTGGCTGCTTATATTTTGCTCTGTAATAAAGTTAGAAAAATTGTGCTTAATAGAATCTATTTGAGTAGTCTGTGTGGAAATCTTATCTTAATAGCTTTCTAAGCGGCTAAGGGAAAGCATATTTCTTTTTAGAAAGCAGCCTAATCGTCCATACACCATTGAGCAGATAAATGACCAATAAAACGCCAAGGTGACCACCATTGTTGAAACTATGAAAATAGAGCAAAACTTACAGTTACAGTGTTCAGACGAGCTCCCAACAGAGCAATCGGCAAGACGAAAATGTTTTTGTTGTGGTTACCGAGACCATTAACATAGTTACTCGAGCATAAAATCGTTTATTGACTCTCGCCGCTTGCCGGGAGATTCAATAAACAGTACGCATAGACAGAGATCATAAGGACAAATTGAATAATTTAAATGGGCCGCCAATTCGGGAAACAGTTGCTTGCAAAATGTTTGGAAACTTGCGGCACCCCGCTGATAAATTCGTGAATTCCGGTAGGTACGGTTTCTAAGTTACGTTGTTACATTGATTCCTAGTTTGATTCAGACAAATAGATGCCGAACGAACTGTTACAAGCTACATCCATATCGATACCTTTGGGTTCAATTGGTGTAAAGGACAAAACGCTGGTTTTGAGGAGAAGCAAAAAACTGTTTTATTTTACAAAAAATGGCTATACTTTTTTTGTTTCTCGACCTATATTTTTGACATGTATATGAAATATATTTGAATTGTCCATATCTTTAACCTTTTATGACAGTTATTCCTGTAAACAATGAATTATGGAAGTTAGATGTCCTTTACAACTGGTAAAAATGCTATCAATGTCATTTACACCCGTGACTTTTTGGGGTATTTGGAAATGATGGGGTTGTAAATGACGGTCTCAGATGACTTTAGTCTTATTTCGGGGCGTAAAGTTAATAGCTATGTAATAAAAATGGACAGTTTTCAACTTAATTTACCTTAAAGAGACTTGAAAAATGTATTATAAAGATAATGAATTCAGCTAGGCATGTCCAGATTATATTTAAAATGAATATTTTTTGGAAAACGCAATAATAACTATGAAAGAACTAACTATTTTGTAATCAGATTTGAAATTAAAAAAAATATTAATTGTTTATAAACTGACTAGATTGCGGGAACAAGGAGGGAAATAATGTCATACTAGTGTTCTACTCTCTTCCAATAGCACTAAATAATAGTAATGGAAGTGACAGAGTGGCTAATGATTATCGACATTAGGATGTCAAACATTACTAGGACGAGTACGTAGTGAGTAAAATACTGTAAATGTAAACAATAACTATAATAGTATGAAAAATAATGCAGTCTTGCGTACATAATGACAGTTACATAAAAAAATCTTACTACTAGGTCTTATTTTAATTAGTAATATTTGTACCTCATGAGAAAAGTCACGGTACAAGTATTATTTATTTAGTTTCACGTAACTTGTACCATTTTCCACTATACATTTCCATTAGGGTTTATTGCCCAAATTTAAAACAAAAAACTTAATGGTTTCAACGATTGTTGAATATAGAAATATAAAAACTTAACAGATCTTAATGGACGTATTATTTATTTATAAATTCGTAGCAATATGTTTCAAACACTTTATAAACCTTACGCTGTTTTTTACCCTGCAATCCCTTCATTCACGATTAACTACAATAAAATGTTAGAGACCAATCGAAATATTAAATCATAAATACTTATATATCAGGGACTGGAACCGGTAACCGGAATTCATACAAATATATTTGTATGAATTCCCGGTATCGGATAAAAGCTTTCCTTTGTTTTTCGTTTATTATTTTATATTTAATCGGACAATATAAACATACGTATTCGTCATTTAATACATGATTGAGTCCCGTATAAAGAGCATAAAATATTGGGTTATTGCTGCAAATACCGGTTCCGGTCCCTGCTATATATAGGTACCTAATAGAAACAGTTTAAACTTATTATTGCTCTTCTACTCACTCTCAATCTCATCTTCTTCGTCAGTTTCTGGAAGTTTATCTTTTATTTTTGATTGGAACGGTAACGTTGCGTATTCAGGATGAAAACGCCGTGGTATAGTAGCCTGGTCGCAAAGCTTTTTCAGGTCTCTATACTTTGCTTCTGAAATTGGCAATCGTTCAGTGTATAAAGTTTTTGGTCTCATTACACCCACATCAGACACTGTTTTTACTGTTTTTTTTCCTTTTCCCTTCCCTTTTGATCTCACTTTAACCGGGCCAGAATCAAATAGTATTACAGGGTGTACTTCTGTACCAACTGCCATAGAATATTTAATTTCCATCACATTCTTGTGTTTTTTTCGGAATGTCGCTACTCGCACTGCACGCATTTGAATTTGACTCAAAACTTTGGTCGTGAATGTTTTGTTAGTAAGGTCATCAAACACGCATTGACTTTGATTCCGAAAAAAAACACAAGAATGTGATGGAAATTAAATATTCTATGGCAGTTGGTGCAGAAGTACACCCTGTAATACTATTTGATTCTGGCCCGGTTAAAGTGAGATCAAAAGGGAAGGGAAAAGGAAAAAAAACAGTAAAAACAGTGTCTGATGTTGGTGTAATGAGACCAAAAACTTTATACACTGAACGATTGCCAATTTCAGAAGCAAAGTATAGAGACCTGAAAAAGCTTTGCGACCAGGCTACTATACCACGGCGTTTTCATCCTGAATACGCAACGTTACCGTTCCAATCAAAAATAAAAGATAAACTTCCAGAAACTGACGAAGAAGATGAGATTGAAAGTGAGTAGAAGAGCAATAATAAGTTTAAACTGTTTCTATTAGGTACCTATATATAGCAGGGACCGGAACCGGTATTTGCAGCAATAACCCAATATTTTATGCTCTTTATACGGGACTCAATCATGTATTAAATGACGAATACGTATGTTTATATTGTCCGATTAAATATAAAATATTAAACGAAAAACAAAGGAAAGCTTTTATCCGATACCGGGAATTCATACAAATATCATCATCCTCCTAGCCTTTGTCCCATTTTTTGAGAATGAATTCTCAATCGGGGTCGGCTACCTAAATCCCAAGATGTGGCGTAGGCACTAGTTTTTACGCAAGCGACTGCCATCTGACCTTCCAACCCAGAGGGGAAACTAGGCCTTATTGGGCTTAGGTGGTTTCCTCACGATGTTTTCCTTCACCGAAAAGCGAGTGGTAAATATCAAATGACATTCCGTACACAAATATATTTGTATGAATTCCGGTTACCGGTTCCAGTCCCTGATATATAAGTATTTATAATGTAATATTTCGATTGGTCTCTAACATTTTATTGTAGTTAATCGTGAATGAAGGGATTGCAGGGTAAAAAACAGCGTAAGGTTTATAAAGTGTTTGAAACATATTGCTACGAATTTATAAATAAATAATACGTCCATTAAGATCTGTTAAGTTTTTATATTTCTATATTCAACAATCGTTGAAACCATTAAGTTTTTTGTTTTAAATTTGGGCAATAAACCCTAATGGAAATGTATAGTGGAAAATGGTACAAGTTACGTGAAACTAAATAAATAATACTTGTACCGTGACTTTTCTCATGAGGTACAAATATTACTAATTAAAATAAGACCTAGTAGTAAGATTTTTTTATGTAACTGTCATTATGTACGCAAGACTGCATTATTTTTCATACTATTATAGTTATTGCTTACATTTACAGTATTTTACTCACTACGTACTCGTCCTAATAATGTTTGACATCCTAATGTCGATAATCATTAGCCACTCTGTCACTTCCATTACTATTATTTAGTGCTATTGGAAGAGAGTAGAACACTAGTATGACATTATTTCCCTCCTTGTTCCCGCAATCTAGTCAGTTTATAAACAATTAATATTTTTTTTAATTTCAAATCTGATTACAAAATAGTTAGTTCTTTCATAGTTATTATTGCGTTTTCCAAAAAATATTCATTTTAAATATAATCTGGACATGCCTAGCTGAATTCATTATCTTTATAATACATTTTTCAAGTCTCTTTAAGGTAAATTAAGTTGAAAACTGTCCATTTTTATTACATAGCTATTAACTTTACGCCCCGAAATTAGACTAAAGTCATCTGAGACCGTCATTTACAACCCCATCATTTCCAAATACCCCAAAAAGTCACGGGTGTAAATGACATTGATAGCATTTTTACCAGTTGTAAAGGACATCTAAATTCCATTTCTGATCTTCCACTTTCTGATCGAACAACTTTTTGTAGTTATAAAGGACCAAGAAAACTATTTATTTTATATTTTAGACCTTTACGATTACGTCAATTGCTTTTTTTTTTCAGAATTTAGACACACATTTATGGCTGTAAATGCCAAATATAAAGGCTAGCCCTATACGACCCAGCTCTTTTTAAAAAACTGTGCTATAATTAGATTTAAGGCAGGTTTTAAAGGACAATTAAAAGACTACTTGCCCTTTACAGCCGTGTTCGGTTTATCAAATTACGGTATGTAAACAAGTATAATAATTCGAAGGTAGGTCGTAAGGGACATGTAAAGGAATACATGTCCTTTACAACCTACTTAATTCTATCAAAAAATGGTGTAATCATTTTTAAGGAGGTCGTAAAGGACAACTAAAATAATACATGCCCTTTACAACCTTATTCGGTTTATCAAATTCGAGTATCATAATTTGAATGCAGGTCGTAAAGGACAAGTAAAAGAAAACATGTCCTTAACGCCCATTTCGACTATGCGCTAATGAAAAAAATACGTCATCTACGACAGTATTAATATTTACCGGTGTACTTTACGATACACCTTTTAATTCGTAATTTATAACTGGACACTTACGTCCCTTAACCTGAGCTAGATTTGCGAACATGATGGATAAAAACTGGGTCGTAAAGGCATTTTTTTTAAAGCTATCGAAATTTTAACTACACAGAACGATAGAGCTTGAAATTCTGAACAAAACTATATATATAACTCATATTCGCCAAAATGTCCTTTACGCCAATTGAACCCAAAGGTATCGATATGTATGCGCCTAACTTGAGTAGAGAGTTCTGTTCGAACTTCTTTTAAGCTTAATGTACGAGTAACACCAGAGGAAACCGATCAGAAGATTTTTTGCACACGTTGAATATTAATGTTTGAAACTGCATCTCGGTGGAAGGAAATTTAAATTACAAATACTCACAGCTGACTCCGCCATCATTGTTCTACGCAGTCTTATCTCGCAAATAATTTAAACGTAGATAGATTAAACGGAAAAGGGCCGGCCAAGAACGAGCAGGACTCGCACACCGAGGGTTCCGTGCAAATTGCGAAAGCAATGCATATTGCGCTAACGAAAAGATAAACGGTACTGAGTGACGAACTTAACTTTGCCGTTGGACAACTGTTGTCCCCATATGTCGACATAGGTCACGGTTTGTTTATCAACTGCAAATACGTTTATAATCACAAAAATAAGCATTTATTGTAATGTAACTAAAACATACGGTTTTCAGACGTTTTTACATACTGGTCCTACATGATGCCGAATTTCATGATTCTAGGTCAGCAGGGAGTACCCTACAGGTTTTGTTTCCCATGCAAGTGTCAACAAATACAGCATAAAGGCTCGTATCTTTTGATTGCGTCGACTTAGAAGCTTGCTTCTTTCATGGCTCCAAGGGGTAGCAAACTTAAGTATTTGATATTAATTTAGTTTGAGAAGGCGCGTAGAGGTACGCGTTAAAATAGGGTTAACAGACGGACAAAAAAGTTATCCTATAAGGGTTTTGTTCAGAACGCATCCAAATTGACATCATCACCGACGTTTTCAGCCGAAGCACGAAGATCGCCGATCAACGGGCCCTTAGGATACAACCGCTACCAGTCGCCTTCAACGGTCAATTTTAAACCTTCCTCGGAACGACCAACACTCTGTATTTCTATTATTTTTGACAATATATTTCTTTAAATTAAACTCCAATTAAATATTCTTCATTGGATATCATAGCCTAGGCTATTCCCAACTACACTATAAAGGAACCTAGGCCTCAACAGTTTTGGCCTATTTAGGTTCGGAACCCTAAAAACTTTCCAAAAAGCAAACTCAACAAAACTAACTTTTGCAATAAAAACGCTCCGCATTTTACTGCGTCTAGCTTTACGAGATTTAAATGAAATCTGGCAACAAGTTCGTGAAACATTTAATTAGTGGCACCAAGAGTTGAGCGGAAATGAAACATCTTGCGAACACTGTCAGGCAACACCGTCGTGCGTGACTCTTCCCACCGATAATTTGCTTTCCTACCCTTCATTTTGTTACGTGCACAGATTTGCTTTATTAAATTTGTTCTGGAAAAGAGGAAATTTCCTGTCCTTTATTGTATGTCTAGGCGTTGGAATTATATCTTTATACAGTAATGGCACGTTGACGTTAAAAAGGCGTTTAAAGACTTTAAAGTTGACAAAAGTAATAGGTACTATAAACAAAAACGCTTTCTCTATGCAAACGACTTCGCGGCGAAAGTTTATGTTTGAGTGCAAGTTACACTCTTGTTGACACCTTCCTTCCTACACTCAATTCACTTTACTTTATTAACTTCACGACTCACAATTATACTAAGCTACTGAGGTTAGTCTACTGCATCGGACTAGATTAACTGGAAGAGAGCCCTAATAGGGATAAGTTCGCCTTTGTACATGTTTTATTTGTTATGATTATGATTGTATTTATAACCATTTGTATTTATTTGTAAAGAAGAATACAATAAAGATACATAGATACATACTAGATTGCTAGTGTACCTGCTTAGGTATCTAATTTTCATTAATCTTTTAAAGTTAATATTTATGTTCTCTTGGAACGGAATTACTTATCGGCCTATCATGAATGTAATGTGCAATGATGGATTCTAATTGATACGGCTGCGTCCAATAATACTTGTACTAATTTGACTGTTGCACGAGTACACCTAAATTTATGGACAACATTTGTTAAGCAACTTCTGAAAATAACGTGTGTTAAATGATATTTTGTAGAATAATGTTTAGACAAAGAAGCAATGTATTGCGAAATGTCCGATATTAGTAGAGTGACAGCTATGTCAATGCTCAGGGAATGTCAATGTTGGACGACGTACATTGAAAATACTATTTAATTTGTTTGAAATAATAAAATTCTGAAAACTGACTTTTTTTAAATTTGCTGAACAAATGTTGTTGAAGAGTAGAATCTATGTTTTAATTTTTCGATCCTATTACAGGAAACACCTGGTATACCAACAGAACAGAAGCCAAATGCTAATTATTATAAGGGTCGATACATATTTGGATTTGCCGTCGCACAATTACAATTTACATACAAATACCTACATTCAATCACGTACTAGTGACATAATGACTCCAAAATGGAAAACAAAAGCAGCATCTAAATTAAACCAGTCGCTACCAATAATTCAACAGTTGGAATCTCAATCACGTGCTAAATATATTGTTCTAAATTATGTTTGATATTCGGAAATATACCGTTTCGCACGATCACAACAATGTTTGAATGAAAATAACGATAACACTCGATCTGATATAGCATACTCTACTAATATAGATACATGTAAACGAACACAATCAGCGTACATTTTGCTATTAGAAACCGGTAAAAAATAAATGTCTGTAGGTTGTAGGTACGTAAAGTCTATTCGCTTGGCCTATTTAGTAAACAAGATCCTTACCTCAAAATTGTATTTTAATGTTAAAACCATCGGTTTTCTCGTAAGTAAAGCAACCTCGTTTACAAAATTGGCAGCGTGAAATCCAACACAGTGACTACTTGTTTTATGAAAAAATTGTAGTTTTCGATACAATAGTCACATCATCATACAAATCATACTTTGATGTTAGAATCCTATTTATGAAATTATACAAGTAAAAACAAACAGAATAATGAAGGTATTTTACTAAAACTAAGTCGAACAAGCTATTCGAGGATCGCTGAAATTATTTTTTGTCGTTTTTATTTAAGTAGATCTTTGCAGTATCATGAAACTGAAACGAATGAACGTATGGTAAATATACAAAACAATACAATACAAAATGCTTTATTGCACACCAAAAGAGTTTACAAAATCAATACAGAACAATAATTTTAATAACGGTAGACAACAGGCGGTCTTATCGATGAAGAGCGATCTCTAAATATAGTTTGGAGTACAGGTGTAGTTAGTTACAAACAGTTATAGTATCATTTTCTTGACTATTCTAAAGCAAAGAAGGTTATGAAGGTCATGTTGGACGGAGTACATCTGAACTACTATTTAATTTGTTACAAATATTAATTTACTCATATGAACACTGTTTTTTTAAGTTGCTTAACAAATGTTGCTCTGTTTCAATCTATGTTTTAATTTAATGCTCATATTACAGGCAACACCCGGTATATCGACTGAATTCGACAATATATTCACAGGCACTCATGCTAAATGCTTATTTCACCTACAGACGAATAAATTGGGTCATCAAAAGTGGTTTTATTAATCCTGCGAATATATTTTGATTGTATTTCAGTCCCACAAATTGACGTGATCTCCTCTGCCCATAAATTGTTTCATTTAAGTCCTGGAACTATTTATTATATACTACATAGGTGTAACGTGGCCGTGTATTGTTCTATTTGTAGCATGTCTGCCGCCACGCAAAGTTACTGACGCGAAAACTATTCTTGAAATTGTAATTTCAAGTTCAAGCCACTTACTTGTTTATTGTTGTTTCAACTGTTTTTTAACCCACGACGAAAAAGAGGGGGTTATAAGTTTAACATGTGTATCTGTGTATTTGTGTATCTGTATGTCTGTATGTGGCATCGTAGTTCCTAAACAGATTGACTAATTTGAGTGTGTTTTTTTTTATCGAAAGACTTGTCCGTCGAGATGGTTTTTAGCTATGATTGGAGGAAATAGGACCAGTAGTTTTCAAGATATACGGCTTTAATTGGAATAAGTGACAGGATCTCAGCTAATATTGAAGCTAAGAATCCCAAATTTCGTAGTTATGTTCAGTCGGTTTAATTTAGGTTCCTTAGTCGACTGTAACCTACTTCCTACTTCACCTAATTCTATATTA
Organism: Apotomis betuletana; assembly: GCA_932273695.1. NCBI lineage: Eukaryota > Metazoa > Arthropoda > Insecta > Lepidoptera > Tortricidae > Apotomis > Apotomis betuletana. Next base: position 11,279,772 of record OW026307.1, on the reverse strand, counting down.
GTTGTAACCTCCAAATGATCACATCAGAATTGAGTTTGTATAGTGCAATCTATGAAGGATGGATGGTACTCCTGAAATAATTCGTTCGATCAATAAATTATTTACAAAATTCATATAAAAAATCCAGTTAAAAAACAATTTAAAGTTGCAGCGCCGTAAATTAGGTTTTAAGCGCTACCGTAGGTTAATATAGTGTTTATGCACGAAGTTACCAAGTTCGCTCCGTACATAGCATTCTTCAACTAACCTCTTAAGTTTAATATACACTAGAAGCGATAAGTTAGAGTAATCAAGCTCCCATGCACCTCGGGGCTCCAGCTCGCTGTATGAGACTCGGAGCGATAAATAGAGTTGCCAGCTAAATAATTTTGCTTGCTAATTACCTCATTATGCCATTTAGGTGATAAAATTCACTGTCAGTTGTTTTACATGGAATGTGGATAATGTTGTATTTAAATATTACTGATATTATCTCCTTTTCTATTTCATTATAGATATTTGTATACTACCTACCTATATACGTTTGTATGAGAGTGATTCCATGAAAGTCAGGTAACTTTCGTTTAAACGATATTAACGTATTATATATTAAACATGTTCGATTTTTTTTAAGTTTTTCGTTTTTTTTTTCTTTCTTTACTACAGGGTATTACAGGGTACCAACTGACAAGCTAGTGACCGAACAGGGGAAACATTTTTACCGAAAAGTCATGTTCCGGCGTTTCCGCATTTCCGCGTCCAACACCAGGGACTTGCGCAACACTCCGCAGACAAAATAAGTGATATAAATAGTTGTTAAGTTTATTTTTTCTGTATTATACGCCTGTAAGGTATTCGTAGGCCATGTGCTGCATTCCAGGCTACATGACATGTAACCTGGAATAAAGATTTTTAATTTCAATTAATATATGAATATCCACGGTTACTTATTGGCGCGAAGCTTGTCAAGTATAAGAAAACGAGCAATAATTTCAGCTTTTTCTATTGTTACTCAAATTAACATAAAGAACTTTGCTTTTATTAAGTTTGAGGAAAAACAATAAAGTATTATAAAATTTAAAAAAACGAATAGGCAGGTGCTAATTTAACGAAATCACAGGAGCGCGTGTTTGATTGATACGAAAATGATACAATTCCGCTTTGATTGAAATTTTGAAACCGATGCCATGTTTCATTAATTGCATTCAAAGTCAATAGAATGGGTACAATCAATCAATGGATTTAATTAATTTAGAAATAGGTGCCTTTTTTGTTTGCGCAATTCAAAACCAACTTTTCCTGTATCGTAGTCGGAGAATCAATATCCTACATCCATCAATGTAATACAACTGGAGGGACAATCGAAAACGCTTCCATATTTTTTATTTTTTTTTAAGTTTCTTTTGGAAGAAAAAAGGCGCCTTTTTCTAAATTCATAACTCATAACCCAATTTCTCTGTATCGTAGTCTGTAAAACAATATCGGAGCATTTCTCAAACAGTTTGTACAAAATTAAGACTTCAATTAAAGTTCAATATAATTTTCCTATTTCGTTACCAATTATTTTAGCAATTTTATATCAATGTTATGGCTATGTTTGATGATTAAGGTACCATTATGCTCATACTTTTTTCATCACATATAATTTGGAATCAAATAGTTGGAAATCACAAAGAAAATTGTTAACAAAATAGGAGAATATAATTGACCATTAGGTAATTGACGCCTTAAGATTGTAGGTACAAACTTTTTGAGAAATGCTTATCCATGTAATACAGCTGGAGGGACGGGAGAAGATACTTCTATATATATATATATATTATTTAAAGCTTATAATTTTCTGAGATGTATAGGTATTTTTTGTATCTAAAAAAATAAAACCGTTTTCATCCATTCCCCATTAGATGTAAACGTTAAGTTATGTTGAAGCGTGTTTACACTCAGTCACTAAGTAAACATATGAAAAGATTTACAGCACAAAATGAAAATGGATCATTGGAAGAACAACGTTATGAGCGCCTATACTATTCTTAATGACATATGACAATATTCTACCAAGAGCCCGAAATGCTCCACACATTCTCTCAACAGAAGGATTTAATAACGGTCGGCAGTGGAAGTCGATCAATTTCTACACCAAGTGTTCGAAAGAGTAATAGTACGTCGTTTGTATCGTCTGGCTCATTTTATTCCACTATAGCCGCTGCTATTTTGAAGATATTCTATTTTTCTTTCAGGTTAATATTACGAGTAGATAACTTTATATATGTTATAGTGCTTTGCGAAATAATGAGACTAAAATTTTACATATTTAAAGGCTTCATAAAAACAAAATAACAATCGCGTCGTTTGTGTTACGGAAGTTAGTCATACAAAATATATGGGTAACTAATATCGTGACACAAAAAAAGCTTACTGTTGGCAAGCCTTTCTTCTTTTTTACATTTTTTCTTATTTTAACTTTGTAACTACGTTTGGTTTAATACACCTAATGGTGATATAAAGGTTGCATTTATCATAAATAAACGACCAACGATTCAGCCACTTTTGAAAAAAAAGTGAGTGCGATGTTGGTTTATCATTTATTTTTTATGTGGTTAACGTGACCATCATAATTCTGCTCGTTAATAATATCTTTTTAAATTCTGTTGCTCTAAAAATTGGCTCTTTGAAGTTTTCTAGTTTAAAAAAATCTTTAAGCTATGCGTCATCACATGACTATGTTCGTTCGCTAGCCCAAATAAACACTTCATGTCATAATGGTTTATTTTAGCCCCTTGTCAAACGATCTACTATAAATAAATAAGAATTATTTCTTAATCAATAATAAGGAATGATCAATACCGTAATAATAGAAATCAATACAACGATTTGTGCAACATGCTTACCGCAAGCAGACCGTTACAATAAAATTTAACAACCAATCTCGGAGTATACTTAAGTAATGAAGCAAGAAACAAAAGCAAGAAAGCAACCCGACCGAGGGCGCACAGATGTCTAAATAACTTAGTTTCATGCCCAATGATTTTAAAAGAAGTAAACTCTAGACGTTAACACGGATAGCTCATCTTTATTCAAATAACGTTCATGAATAACACAACGACTGTAAATAGAACCCCCCAAGGAGCTGAACTAGTGATAACACCGAAACGTTCGGGGTAATTCGGTTGAAGATCTTTATTAGGCTGTCTTTGCTTATACGAGATTAGATACGTTTCTGAATTATTAAGTGCACATAGATCCGCAATGATCGCTTAATGTGTTTTAAATGAGCCGCGCGAACGCGGAATTTGTGGAACTTAAGTTTATTGCGCCGATTTCAAGTTATATAATTCCAGCTTAAAACAAACTGCAGGTGAGAATTTTGTTCAAACATCCGTTCTCATCAAAGCTCCTAACATTATCCTGTCCATATCACTGTGTATGTATGTAATGGTCTGTCTACAATTTGTTAGTCTGTTTTTATTCACGAACTGATCCAATTTATCTACGATCGTTCATAATTAAACTGTAACTCTCATAAATATGATGAACCAAGCAGTAGTCTGCTGAGTTTCAAAACGATATAAAGGGACAATTTAGGTAACTAGAGCTAAGCAATTTAGTTCAAATAAAATATTCTTATATTTTATTGCTTGGTACCAAAGCAATAGTATCAGTTTGTTGAAATTAACTTTTAACTTAAAATAAATATAAAACAGCTAATAATTCATATTGCCACTCGCGCGGAAAAGATACGAGTCTGTAGGGGGCGCTAAGCGAAAAATATTACCTCATCTAATTTTAAAGGAAAACAAAACCCCTTCAGAGACTGCCTTACCTATGTTCGCACTATGCGCAAGATGAGTGGTGGGGCCTTACAACACAGCAAAACGTCGGGATCTAGCCTTTACATATGTGTGCGTAGAGTTCAATCTCTTAGTTTTGCAAGATTGTGGTTACCCTGACGTAAATAGCTCCACGTTTATGTTCTATATTTTAGAGTGCTGCGTTGGAATGGAGTCGAATAGTTTGGGATACCCTTTGCTCGATTGGCATAAAAGTTTCAATGCCTGATGATGAAGCTTACACGGTTTGGCGGTGAAGTTGATTTACATGATGAATAGCTTAGTGAGAAATGTTTAATAAATGTATTAAGCGGTTTACACTCACATAACGATATGTTATGCAGTGACTAATTTAGCGCGAGACGGTACCGTGTGTCGGGCCGTTCCTGAAAATTTGACGTGATTGTAAGCCGCTTATTATAATTAATACATTTACTATTACTACCTAGGTATATCTGCTGTGAAAACTGTAATTCTTTGCAGACGATTATAAAATATACGAAAGTTTGTTTTGATTGACCCTTTATGCAACAACAGAACAGACTGACGTTAATGATGTTCTCTGGTTGAGAACAAAATTCACCGTTCACAAAAAAAAAGCTTTGAAAAAAAAAGTTCCGTTTTAAATCACAAATTTTGTAGAAAAATATTTGGAAAAATAATACATTACTGCAGACGCCGGGAAATAAGGGCTTGCCGGCTGAGTACGTATAGGATAGTGATACGAAGACGGCAAGCCCTTTTCACGGCTAAGGCATGTATAGTGCTGTTCTCAAACATAAATGCAATGAAATAAAAAATACACCACTCAAAAAAACATAATTGATTTGTTTAGCCCGTTCATTAACAGACGCCATGTTTAAAAAAAAAATACTTCCCGGCCTAAGCCTTCCATTTTGTATGAAATTCCTTTACAGTTCTCTCGAATTGTTCCGCCTGGAACGTGACACTTCGAAGCCTGTTTTAACGCACGTTATGACGATATTTCATTTCATGTTTGAGAAAAGTATCTACCAGTTGTCTAGTCACTGCAACGGTAGTCAACAATCGATGTAATTTAATTCGTATTTGTTTTCAAAGAGAAGTTTAATTTCCCTCAAACCTAACGGTGCCAAAGTTTAATTTGATTATATTTTTCTTCATTACTCTCCCTTCCAACTTTCCGCTTGAAATCGCAAGTGATAAAACAAGGAAAAAATATTGAAGATTTAATCTCATCAGTAATAATATAAGGATTGTTTTAATCTCCGTTGATAACACTGTCTTAACAAAGTTTTATTTTATACGAAAAATTTACTATGTTGCATTTCTAGTAGAAAGCAGGAAGTAAATATATAATTGCGCAATAAAAATTTAACCTATAAAGGAAAATTAATTTTTAGAAACGAATAGAGTACAAGTAGAAAAATATATATACCTTGTACATAGAAATGAATCAAGCCCCATATGTAGCTGAAAGCTTACTAGACTTGAACGTAACGTTTATCACACGAAAAATAAATAGTCAAGCATCCGTCACTCTCACTCTCGCATGCTTATCAGAAAGTGACAGCTGGTTTATAATTTATCCGCGCGAGAATTCAACACTCACAGACCTGTGAGTGTTGAATTCTTGATTGACCAGTTCAATATTTTTTTTTCAAGAATAAAATACAAGATACTCTTTATTGCACACCTCGCAAAAAAAACAAGAGAAATCATTATTATAATATTTAAATTATTATAAAATTATTAAAAAATATTTATTTTCCTTAAACAATTTAACTATCAACTTATAACCTCATTATATATACAATTGATATGATAATAACAGCAATGCAATGAGCCCTTTCATTTGATACCCATATTGCAGAAAATATCTATTCCTCTATCTTGGATGATCCGCCATATTGGATTTAGAATGACGTCACATTATATTTCGAGTTAATCTCAACAAGCCCTTTCATTTGATACCCATATTGTAGAAATGCATTAAAAATATCAAGTCCGCCATATTGGATTTAAAATAATGTCACAGACCATATCGTGCATTGTCATCCAAACTAAACGTGTATACAAAATTTCAGCTTAATCGTTTGAAGATCTACTTCAAAATTGAGTTCAAAGATTCATTACATACATACATTGCAAGTTAAATAAAAGCTTTTTAAAAAAAAAATTGGGCAAGTGCGAGCCCGACTCGCGCATGAAGGGTTCCGTACCTATACATATATATAATCTATAACAAGTTTGTTGTATGGGAGCCCCCCTTAAATATTTATTTTATTTAATTTTTAGTATTTGTTGTTATAGCGGCAATAGAAATACATCATCTGTGAAAATTTCAACTGTCTAACTAGCTATCACCGTTGTTGAGATACAGCCTGGTGACAGACGGACGGACGGACGGACGGACGGACGGACGGACGGACGGACGGACGGCAAAGTCTCAGTAATAGGGTCCCGTTTTTACCCTTTGGGTACGGAACCCTAAAAAGCAGAATTTTATTATGTTGAAATATTTATTTTTCTTTTATTTGCTCCATATATGTCTTCCTCTTTTCTTCTCCCTTCTACTTGTCCTTCTATCCCACAGGAGAGATATAACGCAAGAAATTACTAACAAACGTACACAATAGGAGGTCTTATTGCTAAAGATCGATCCCTTCCAGTTCCAGACAACCTTTTTGTAGTGGAAAATATCTTGCAAAACGATGAAAGCCCTTCACAGCAGCAAGTCTTTCCCACGATCAGAATTAATTCACCTCGAGTATACATCGCGGTTCAAACGGAGTCTCGAACGAATCGCGAGTCGCGACATGCGACTGAACAGGCGTTTTTGAGTCAATAGCCTTTGTAACGTGAGTGAGTGATTTGAATACTGTTTGTGAGGTCTGACTGTGCTTGCTTGCGAGTTGCGATGTCGTGTAAGCGCTTTGTAAGAAATTGTTCGATTTACCTTGTTCTGTGGTTATACCTACTTAAACTACTTATGTCTTTTGGTGTAATAGAACCACTTCTCCTATTTTGGATAAATGTCGGAGATAAAATATGGTGAAGAGCAAAAATAGTGTTTTTTTTTTATGGTGATTTGCCTATTCTTAATTATAAGAAAATTATTCAAATCATATCAAGACAATTAGAAGACTTGAATTTGTAGACACATTTAAATCGAATTATCTGTACTCGATTCGACTTTTGTGGTATTTCGAGTCATTTCAAAGATAGCTCAAGACGTTATAGGCAAGCTAGTTTACATAATATGACCAAAATATCTGAGCAAATTATATCTACTAGTGGCTCCTGTGAGCTGTAGACCTCACGATATTGCTGGAAATTTGAATTTTTTACGTTTTTAACCGACAAATCTGCGCTATAAAATATTTCGAAAATCTGAATCGAAAAAATAATTACTTATATAGACTTATTGAATCTACTCACAACAAGTTCAGAGAGTCGGTTGTGAAATACGACCTCTAGGCAAGAAAAGCCGGAAAGCATTCTGGATATCCAACGGAAGAATTTTGGATCAACTTGAAACGGCAACGCTAGGCTCGTTCGATGAATAATTAGCTACATTGACATTTTCAAAACTCTAAAAGGAGATTACACAGGAGATTTGCATTATAATCAAGAAATATGGAAAACCGTACAATGTATATCTACGTGAATGTTTCAAACAATCTGGAAATCAACGAGAGTTCTTGACGAGTGAATGAATAATCAAAACAACATGCGTGTCGTAAACTATGAGAACAATTGTAACGAGCAAGCTGTTTATGCTTCTTAACTCGTCCGGCGTCAGAGATGACAAACTTTTCATTTGTTTGACAAATACAAATATGGCCGCTTAGCTCTTTCACACTAAAGTTGTAGATTTTGCAAGCTCTCGAGTTAGTGTCGCGTTATTTGAATTTGTTTTAATAGTTGTGTATAAAGATTTTTTTTTTCGGACCAATGATTATGACCAATCTCTGAAGCTGCTTTTAGACTTTTATTCTGAACGGTATGGTTTAGTGAATTGTATTAACTATGAATTCTAACTACAAGAGCCTTAAGTTGCAGTTTGCTATTACCTAATTTATTGATAACACAAAAAATACGAAACAAAGGCAAGTATGGTAAATATTGATCAGAAAACACTATTTCAGGTTTCGAAACTAAAGCCACTTTATCTACGTGGCCATAAACTCATGTAATTCCTACTTACGAGCAGCTAGGTTTAGTCATTCAAGCTCCTTATACTTCAGTAAGCCTCTTCATGTTTATGAATTTTTGACCCTTGACAAAAAAAAGGGTTGGTCTGTCTGTGCTAAAGTGCTTTTCAGCAAGTGGACTTATACGCGGTTTCTTTTATTTGAAAGCGTGTTTTTCTGTATTTGACTAAAATCTGTCCAATAGTTTGAAAATCATGAGGTAATAAAAGCAGTACTCTCCAAGACGAGAAGGACTACTAACTTGCTAAGAAGCATATTATTTAATTTAAATTTTAATTGTCAATAATTTCACTTTCTTAAAATAAACAGTGACAAGTCTGTTCCTGCTGCATGACTTAGTATCGCAACAGACCGTAACAGGCACGTGGCGCGTACTAAAACTCTAAAAACACTCATTTATCATGAGAGATGAGGCAAAGGAAAAATAACGCGGCATTCTGTTTCGCTTTTTCTACAAGTCGGATGTCGGCTTAGCTTGAGGCGAGGAGTTGCACGATGCATTTAAGCAAGTAACGCGTTAGTAATATGCTTACGAGCAGTAGGTACTTTTTAGTAGCTTACGCAGGGATGGGAATTTCTTTGATAAAACTACTTGTTCTTGTAAAAAATATACGAGAAATCCACATTATGCCACCTACAATTTGTTTCTTAAGTTTCGATTAGCGCCTTCTCACTGACCTTGACTTGTTAGACGTGTACTTACACCAAGTCAAAGAGCGCCTTCTACGATTTAAAATATTTAAGTATAAGGTCTTCAACACCAAGCCTTCTAGAGCTTTCGCACTATATTTATAGTTTATCCAAAAAGATGGCAAAAAACGATGGATGTAGGTTTTGCATAGTAAACATGTCGAAAATAACCCATCCATATAAGGTGTAACGACTTGTAAGCCTCCTAATAGGTAATGCGTCCAGCACGTACATTCTCTTCACATAATAGTGGTCTTTACAACACTAAAACGCGTGTCCACGCGTTTAATTTCCAGGCAAACCCTTTAAACGAGTTTCAACGAGTTTTTACACGAGTTTTCTAAAAATGTACATAATTTCAACTGCGTGAACTAATTGAGCCCCTCTCGCAGCCTTGTTACTGCGGCTACGTCGTAATAATTACACTAAACCTCCACATAAAAACTTTAATCGTCAAGTTTCATAGTCCGTTTCATTATGGCGTTGCTTTCAGGAAAAATACGAGTTAGGATAAGCGGTTGCTGGAGTGGGCTGTGTTGACATAGGTTGTTGACTTTTATTATAATTTGGTGACCTATACATTATAGTTGTTTTTCTTTGCCAGAGAGAGTAGTCATCGAATAAGAACCTCAATTTAATTTATCTGCCTGCTTCTGGTGTTCAGTGAGTTTTCTTGTTGAGATTGTTCAATAAAACAACGTAATCGGGTTTATTGTAAGTCCACCGCCCGCCTGTTTTAGGTGACGTAGGTCAAAGTAATGACGGTAGCAGGCGGATCACCACTTATATTTATTGTTTATAACAATTCACTACACTACCTCTGTACAAAGCTAAAACAGATAATTCGCGGAGAAAAACTCGTAATTTTCAATTTTAAGACTATATAATGAGTTCAAGTTCAAAAAATAATCCTTCATGCAAAATAGACTGACGTTGTCTAATGCATTTTTTTTTAGAGTTATGCACTAATAAAAGGAATATTTTGCGGTCTGTTCTATATATAAACAAAACAGATCCAATTTGATCTACCATCATATTACTTTTTAGTTTTCAAATATACCAGCGAAAGTAGGACTGCTTCAGTGAGAAGATTCACGATATCTTGACACCACTTAAATATGTTGCCATATTTTAAGTACACATTTTTTAATAAATCAATTTCTACGGATTAGGTATATATCGCGTATAAATATATAAAAAAATATATATATTATTTGGGTCTCCCTGAAGTTTCAGTAACTTTCCGGTTACCGTTGTCAAAGGTTGACTGAGAACACAATAATATACGCGATTACCGATTAAATTGTTTTATTTAAATGTGTGTCAGTCGCGGAAACCGAAGAAAATATGTATTACCGATTTTTAGTTATCAAAAAACTAACCCTCTATCCTATCTATTCTATTAACAAAGCAAATGCCAAAAGATTTTAAATGAAGCTTCAGAAGCTCAGCAATCCTGTCGGAATATCTGTACATTTCGTATCCTGACTAGCGACTAATTAGAAGCCTCCCGGGACGGTACGATTACTTTTGTCATAACAAAGTAGGTATCTTTGCTTTATTTTTATTGCCTCCCGGATTTTTTCTTGTTTTTGTTGTTTGAGGAATTGGCTGTTTAATTTATTTAGGTGCTCTGGCTTTGGTACCTAAAATATCGTTCGTAATTTCGGCTTCTGAGGACGATAGAGTAACCTAATATAGTTACTCCGTTGGTAACGATTATACTATTTATAGAAATAGGACTGTAAACCAAAGGTATTGGTATACCTATAGTTATCGGATTTTACCGTAACTCAAATGTATAATATTTTTTTAACAAATGCCTGTATTTATTCAGTCTAACATGTACTGGGAAATATTTAGTGTGATAAAAAAATATGAAATAAAAATAAAATTAAAAATTTAAAAAACCCCCGACATGACAACCTGTAAAAAGAAAGAAATAAAATCTACGAAATGTGCCTTTACAATGAACAGTAGAAAAAGAATCCAAGCGTCGTTGCGTTCGGGGGACCGCTAAGTACCTAACCTAAGTGAAATGAACTATATTTTTCAACGCAAAATTGTAAGTATGCATTTTATTTGGGGCTTCCCACTTTACGATTTTAAGTACATTGCATGTCATTTACTTAGCGGTCCCCCGACGCAACGAAGCTTGGATTCTTTTTCTACTGTTCATTGTAAAGGCACATTTCGTAGATTTTATTTCTTTCTTTTTACAGGTTGTCATGTCGGGGGTTTTTTAAATTTTTAATTTTATTTTTATTTCATATTTTTTAAACAAACAGAAGTTTTTTCCCGGAATTTTCTACACTTTTTTGGTTTTACACCGTTTATGGTCCATAGTTTCCAGTCTTTCCTCGAGCTTGATCCTTGACTATGTGTACGACAACAGGATCCCAAGCCAGTGGTAACGAAAGCCGTCTTCTCTAAAATTGAAATTAGCCTTTAGCAACATTCTGGGAAAAAATCGTTAACAAAGTTATTAGCCAAGACAATCAAAATACATACTTTAAATGCACTGGATGAGTTGAAAGAACCTGCTACTTATGGCCTAAAACAGAACCAGGTTTCCATTCTACAGGATCCAAATAGTACGGGTGGCTTACTTAGATCCATAAAAATTGCAGTTGGTGCTAGGTAACTTGACTTAGTTTTGAAAGACCTAATCATCGATAATCCACACCATGGGATAAACCGTTAAAAAATATTACATCCCCACTTTTTTACGTGTAGGTAAGGTACACAAAAATATAGTTTTTAAAAATTTATTCTACCACTATGTCTCTGCTTAGCCGTAGATAGACGGACGGACATGGTGAAACTATAAGGGTTCCTTGTTGACTACAGAATCCTAAAAAGCTGTTATTAACTTAGGCGAGTACTTTTGCTAAAGCTTACGTGTCCTTTAGTCGCGTTAAAATCTTGCAAGGTGTTGCTATTTGTGACCTCGATCAAAGGAACCTGTTCAATAGTCCTAATGACAATTCAGCTTTAGCAGAATTGCAAAACTAAGAACAGTGACCCAATATTGTGACGGAAATTAAAAAAGTTTTACTGGGACTCGGTTTAATATCGACTGTACTTTCTTACACAAACGTTAATTGCTCATCAAGAACAATCAGACGAGCCCAAACACCATGGGTTTATTCTGTGCTGTTAAGGAGTTCCTACGGCCATCTTCAGCTGCATGGTACCAAATTATTGTACTGTCAAAATTTTATTAAATTGTTGATTACGCTAATAAACTTAACATTTAACCAACATTTGAAATTCTTGGCTTAGATCCTTTCACAACTAGATGGCAGGGCCGTATTTACCCCTAGGCCCACAAGGCCCGGGCCTAGGGGCCCAGCTAGTCTTAGGGACCCAGTCCCAGACGCAGGACTTGTACCATAATAATGTTCTCCTTATAGGGGAGGGGGCCCTAAATGCCAAGTGCCTAGGGGCCCTGGCCCGCTTAGTCCAGCCCTGCTAGATGATTATCATGAGATCTTCACTTAGTGAGTGCAACAACATTTATCCAGCGTTTGGAATTATTCGCCTCAATATTGGCTGAGATCCATTAACAACTACCTGGTCATCATGAGACCTTAATTTAGTAAGTGATATAGGAAATGCTAATAATACTTAACATTTAAACAAAATTTGAAATCCTTGGCTTCAATATTGGCTGAGATCCATTAACAACTAGCTGATCATCATAAGACCTTAATTTAGTAGGTAAGTGATATAGAAAATGCTAATAATACTTAACATTTAACCAAAATTTGGAATCCTTGGCTTCAATATTGGCTGAGATCCATTAACAACTACCTGGTCATCATGAGATCCTCATTTGGTGAGTGATATAGAAAATGCTAATAATACTTAACATTTAACCAAAATTTGAAATCCTTGGCTTCAATATTGGCTGAGATCCATTAACAACTACCTGGTCATCATGAGATCCTCATTTAGTGAGTGATATAGAAAATGCTAATAATACTTAACATTTAACCAAAATTTGGAATCCTTGGCTTCAATATTGGCTGAGATCTTGTCACTTGTTCCAATTAAAGCTGAATATCTTGGAAACTACTGGTCCTACTTCCACCAAACATAGCTAAGAACCATCTCGACGGAAAAGTCTTTCGATTAAAAAAAACCGCACTTAAATTGGTCCATCCGCTTGGGCGCTACGATGCCACAGACAGACACACAGATACACAGATACACAGATACACAGATACACAGATACACAGATACACAGATACACAGATACACATGTGAAACTTATAACACCCCTCTTTTTTTCGTCGGGGGTTAAAAATTACACCACGCGTCTTATGGTAGGTATTATTTTTAGAGACTGTTTATACAATTATTACTTTTTGGTGTCAATTTATGAAACATATAATGTTTCATTTTTTATGTGGGTACACACTACAACTTTCACACTAAACCGTTGATATGAACCGGCAATCCAGAGGTACCGGGTTCGATTCCCGGTCTCTTCCACCAGGTTACGCATTTCAATTTTTCTTTGAGCTTTGATCTTTGTATTAATGGTTTACTTTTTGGTATCGTTTCACTAATAACAGAACCAGTCGGCGCTGAGACAGCGCGTGTCGGCAGATCAGACTCCAGGTTGTTTACAGAGGGCATGGTCAACATATTTTTTTCCATTAATATGTATGACTATTAACCCCGGCCACATTAGCCCGAAGTCGACGTTTCTCTGACCTGCTTTAATATTTTCATCTTTATTCAAAGAGGCTTATGAATAAAACAAGGCACACTTCTGTGGGGACGATACGCTGCCATCGCAAGATGTTCCTGTCATAACTTTATTCATTTTGTTGTCTAAGTAAATTAAAATAGAGACCCTTAAAACAGCCCATATTAATTTGCGTTCCGTAACGAATATAACGCGGGAAGTAAGTACTACAAAGACATTCCACGCATCAAAATTGGATTCGGGCACCTACTTTAGGATGAAATTTAAATGCGCGTCCCTTCGCTGAAGCCTCGGGGCGAAATGAGAAATTAGTTAGGCCTACTGCCCGCGCGGGGTGCCATAATAAAATCAGTTCAAAGGTAATGCATTTCTAAATTGGCAGTAGTTGACAAAGCGCTCTGATTTGATCAGATTGTGCTCATTCTGCAAGGGTGACAAGCAACAACAACTCACAGTCATTGCGTACGCGTACCTATAAATAAGTTGCCGAGTTCGGAACACAATTTAACTTGAAATAAAATTTCGCCACCTACCCCCGCAATAAATAGGCCTTATATGGCCCGGAAGGGAAGGGCGCGTATCTTGCGTTATATCGCTTTGTGAACACCTCGTAAGTTTCCGATTCTCTAACTTCTTTGTGTTTCCGTGTTCAATGAAATGAGTAAGTAGAAAATGCGATTAACATTTATTTTTGTCTAGTCGATTTCATGTGTCACTGGCGGTCTATTGCCTATTATACGATTACCTACGCATAATTGGCTATGACATTTTTAAGTTCCTTTTTCAGAGGTTTGACAGATTTTAAACTAGTTTTGGTACAGGGCTAGCTCGAATTCCTTAAATAGTTACGAGATACTTTTTACTGGATTACAGTACTTACTTAAACAAAAATTGTGTTCAATAAAAACTTGTCGAATTCACCTAAAGCTTGTTGTTGGTTAGCGTGAATTCAATTCGAATCACATCTGACCTCTGTTTGCAACTCGACCGCAGTGACTTGTCGTTAGAAATACTAAAACAGTCGATGTTGGACACGAAACGGGAAATAAACGGGTCGGCTAGTTTTGGCAGTTTAACTGCACTTTGGAATACTATATTTAAAAATGTGCTGGGCCCTTCAGTGGCAGAGGTAAAATTGAGCCTTTGACGTCAATTGGTGTAGCCGCTTGAAAACTAGAATGGAATGGAAAAGTGAACCATCCATACTAATCCATACTATTCCATACTAATATTATAAATGCGAAAGTGTGTATGTCTGTCTGTCTGTCTGTTACCTCTTCACGCTGAAACCGCTGAACCGATTTAGATGAAATTTGGTATATAGATAGTTTCAGTCCCGGGGAAGGACATAGGATACTTTTCATTCCGAATAAATTTAGTGTTCCCGTGGGATGAGCGGGTAACACCGCGGGGCACAGCTAGTATTATAAATGCGAAAGTGTGTCTGTCTGTCTGTTACCTCTTCACGCTTAAACCGCTGAATCGATTTTGATGAAATTTGGCATGGAGATAGTTTAAGATCCGAGGAAGGACATAGGATAGTTTTCACCCTGGAAATTTTCCCTAAAAAGATTGAAAAGTGAGTAAGTAATTCATGACGTTGATGACCCTGTAGGAAATGAAATTATTAGACCGAAAGCACAATTGCTCTTACATTTGCTTAGGCGCTTTTAATAATCCCTTTTATTAATTAAGGTGATTAGGTGGATGTGGATATCTATCGTGTTGTACGAGGTTGCTTCCATACTTCCAAGTTCCACGCAGACGTAGTCGCGGGCAAAAGCTAGTGTGGAATAAACGCAGGTACGAATTGGAGTGTCTAAAAACTAAAGAATATTTTTGAATAGATGCATTTCTAAAAAAATTAAGTTAACATAATTTTTAACTTGATATTTGCGTGGGATGTCATTGCTGTTCAGCTCCTTGTAAATCTATGAAAAAACGTTAGAAAAGTCTCCTTCTCTTCCTGACAAAAGATTAAGGAACGAATTAATCTTAAATAATATTTAGTATTAATTCAAAAGAATATATAGAGTAAGGTGTGAATTCATTCTTAAAGTTGTATTTAAATAAGGCATAGTGTATATTGCAAAACAAATAGTTCAAGCAGGTCAAACTCAACTCGCGAGATTTGTTTAGAGATATCACCTTACTATTCACGTAACATTGAAACTGTACCTAGCTTAATACACCCATTCGAATTCGTCAAGCTACGGTCGAGTGATAAAACTAGGTTACTCGTATCATTAGAATGTTAAAAGCGTATACAACCCAACTTACAAATAAAGGCGTATAAGCCACTGGATCTGGGATTATATGCCCTTTTAAACCAAGTATGGCGCTCACGTCTGTTCCCTGGGCATCGTCCAAAGGCGACGCGTAAATTGGACGCACTCGTTGCGTCCGAAAAACCAAAACAACCCCCGGCCCAACGTAATAACGATCCACTATGAACAAACAAGCATCCCGTATGAGGAGCTGATATCAATTTCACGCAACTTATGCGGATACGTCTTGAACAAACACGGTTGAATCTCAAGATGCAGTACACAGAGTTGGATCAGCACGCAAGTCATCGTGCAAGGCACATTGCATACAGCTGGTCACTTATAAAGAAGGAATAATGATAAAGCTATGAAAACTATTAGATAGATAGAGTTCAGTAAGAAAAAAGCGCCAGAGAAAGTCACGATGCTGTTTCATGGACTGTGTTACGCGAAGATGTAGCCAGGAAAATCAACTTGAAGAAAATTAAATTAATTCATCTTAAAGTTTTACGCTCCTTAAAATTGATTTACCTCTTTTCTTCTTAAGCGTATCGCAGATTAGGTCAACTTACCTGAAAAAATAAAAGAGAATAACGATATTAGAACAAGCTGTAGAATTAAAGAGTTCGTCATCGAATAAGCGCTGTAATTCATATGTTTCTATTTTACTTCAATATATTGACAATGTAAGTTGTATGTGTACACATAGCGAAATAGAAATTCAAATATGGCCTCATTCAACCGCCAATTCGTCGTATTTTATAATTATTACGTAGAAATTTTTCATTAATATATATTTCTCGCACTAAATATTGACATGTAACTTGGTGTTACCAATAAAGGATTTGTATTTGTAAACAGGATAAAAATAAGTAAGTAATTTTTATCACGCAACGAATAGTCATAGTTGTGTTAGTTTATTAAGTTCCTGATTATTTTCATACTGAGTTACGCGATAAGTTGCGTCAAGATTATGATAGCCCGGTAGAGATACTGTCCTACTGTTGGTATTCTGTGCAATGTGGAACTCTCCGTGGGAAACCACACCCGCGAAGCATCACGGCTGAGCCTGTTGTCTATACCCTCTTGTTTATCGGGCACTTTTGTTCCGATAATATAATTTCCTAGTAGGTAAATAAAGAAATAATGGAAGCATTTTATTTGTCACAGATAAGATTTTTCTTCCGGACATGGGAATTATTGTGACAATAATAATATTGTTGTAGCACATGTTTTTCTCATTTATTCAAGATTAATCGTAGAAAATAAATCTGGGACATGTTTTCTGTTGTCGTTTAATATCATGAGTAGTCCAGTAAATTCGTTTACTTATGCCTACTCTACTTTAATAATAACATTTATTTAGTGAGTAAATATTGAGCAAATGAATATATACCTACTCAAAAGAAGGAAAGATATCATTAAGAATCATAGTCTTACACGAGTCTCAGGTGTAAGATTCCAAGGAAACAACACATCACGGTGTTGTCACTAATAACGCGTGTTGAGAGCAAACTTACGCTAGAGGTCTAAGAGCCTAAACCTATGGAACTTAGTGAAAACTAACTTGAAAGTTTTGTCTAATCAGTTTTTGTCAAAAAAGATTTTTTGAGACACGCTTTTATGTATAGCCGACAGTACTTTCTTACACAAACCGTAAGTGCCCATCAAGACAACAATTTTCTATTGCTGCTTAGGTAGGAGTTTCTACGGCCACCTTCCGTTTCCTTCATCAGATCAGCTCCAAGATACATTATTGTATGTCGGGTCATACTCAGTGTAGGGTTCCGTAGCTTTTATTATCTACAAGAAGATTTTTGTTTACTTTAGCAATCTTAATGTATATTGTCACGTAAACTAGGTACATAATTATGTACATGAATTTAGTTCAGTTTTATTTCGATACGACAATCACGTAGGTTAAAATTTACTACCAAGATTTGATTACTTATACATTATTTGTTACAAGCTGACAAACTTGGTTACAGGTGAAGCTAATAAATGCGTATTAATAAAAATAAAATTAAAAATTTAAAAAACCCCCGACATGACAACCTGTAAAAAGAAAGAAATAAAATCTACGAAATGTGCCTTTACAATGAACAGTAGAAAAAGAATCCAAGCGTCGTTGCGTTCGGGGGACCGCTAAGTACCTAACCTAAGTGAAATGAACTATATTTTTCAACGCAAAATTGTAAGTATGCATTTTATTTGGGGCTTCCCACTTTACGATTTTAAGTACATTGCATGTCATTTACTTAGCGGTCCCCCGACGCAACGAAGCTTGGATTCTTTTTCTACTGTTCATTGTAAAGGCACATTTCGTAGATTTTATTTCTTTCTTTTTACAGGTTGTCATGTCGGGGGTTTTTTAAATTTTTAATTTTATTTTTATTTCATATTTTTTAAACAAACAGAAGTTTTTTCCCGGAATTTTCTACACTTTTTTGGTTTTACACCGTTTATGGTCCATAGTTTCCAGTCTTTCCTCGAGCTTGATCCTTGACTATGTGTACGACAACAGGATCCCAAGCCAGTGGTAACGAAAGCCGTCTTCTCTAAAATTGAAATTAGCCTTTAGCAACATTCTGGGAAAAAATCGTTAACAAAGTTATTAGCCAAGACAATCAAAATACATACTTTAAATGCACTGGATGAGTTGAAAGAACCTGCTACTTATGGCCTAAAACAGAACCAGGTTTCCATTCTACAGGATCCAAATAGTACGGGTGGCTTACTTAGATCCATAAAAATTGCAGTTGGTGCTAGGTAACTTGACTTAGTTTTGAAAGACCTAATCATCGATAATCCACACCATGGGATAAACCGTTAAAAAATATTACATCCCCACTTTTTTACGTGTAGGTAAGGTACACAAAAATATAGTTTTTAAAAATTTATTCTACCACTATGTCTCTGCTTAGCCGTAGATAGACGGACGGACATGGTGAAACTATAAGGGTTCCTTGTTGACTACAGAATCCTAAAAAGCTGTTATTAACTTAGGCGAGTACTTTTGCTAAAGCTTACGTGTCCTTTAGTCGCGTTAAAATCTTGCAAGGTGTTGCTATTTGTGACCTCGATCAAAGGAACCTGTTCAATAGTCCTAATGACAATTCAGCTTTAGCAGAATTGCAAAACTAAGAACAGTGACCCAATATTGTGACGGAAATTAAAAAAGTTTTACTGGGACTCGGTTTAATATCGACTGTACTTTCTTACACAAACGTTAATTGCTCATCAAGAACAATCAGACGAGCCCAAACACCATGGGTTTATTCTGTGCTGTTAAGGAGTTCCTACGGCCATCTTCAGCTGCATGGTACCAAATTATTGTACTGTCAAAATTTTATTAAATTGTTGATTACGCTAATAAACTTAACATTTAACCAACATTTGAAATTCTTGGCTTAGATCCTTTCACAACTAGATGGCAGGGCCGTATTTACCCCTAGGCCCACAAGGCCCGGGCCTAGGGGCCCAGCTAGTCTTAGGGACCCAGTCCCAGACGCAGGACTTGTACCATAATAATGTTCTCCTTATAGGGGAGGGGGCCCTAAATGCCAAGTGCCTAGGGGCCCTGGCCCGCTTAGTCCAGCCCTGCTAGATGATTATCATGAGATCTTCACTTAGTGAGTGCAACAACATTTATCCAGCGTTTGGAATTATTCGCCTCAATATTGGCTGAGATCCATTAACAACTACCTGGTCATCATGAGACCTTAATTTAGTAAGTGATATAGGAAATGCTAATAATACTTAACATTTAAACAAAATTTGAAATCCTTGGCTTCAATATTGGCTGAGATCCATTAACAACTAGCTGATCATCATAAGACCTTAATTTAGTAGGTAAGTGATATAGAAAATGCTAATAATACTTAACATTTAACCAAAATTTGGAATCCTTGGCTTCAATATTGGCTGAGATCCATTAACAACTACCTGGTCATCATGAGATCCTCATTTGGTGAGTGATATAGAAAATGCTAATAATACTTAACATTTAACCAAAATTTGAAATCCTTGGCTTCAATATTGGCTGAGATCCATTAACAACTACCTGGTCATCATGAGATCCTCATTTAGTGAGTGATATAGAAAATGCTAATAATACTTAACATTTAACCAAAATTTGGAATCCTTGGCTTCAATATTGGCTGAGATCTTGTCACTTGTTCCAATTAAAGCTGAATATCTTGGAAACTACTGGTCCTACTTCCACCAAACATAGCTAAGAACCATCTCGACGGAAAAGTCTTTCGATTAAAAAAAACCGCACTTAAATTGGTCCATCCGCTTGGGCGCTACGATGCCACAGACAGACACACAGATACACAGATACACAGATACACAGATACACAGATACACAGATACACAGATACACAGATACACAGATACCCCTCTTTTTTTCGTCGGGGGTTAAAAATGTACAATAAGAACAATAAAATCTTGTAAAAGAGAAGACAATATATATATATCTTTATCGTCTTCTGTTCATACAGTTAAAACGTGTAAAACCAAGCAAACAAAACTCTTTTGTTGGATCCAACTCATAAGTTAAACAAACGACGTCGAATCCAATGAATTTTGATAAGAAATCGGCTTCGTGCCATTCGCTCGTATTTACGATAACATAGCGTTATGATGTGCTCCACAAATTTTATCACATGTTAGATCTGGCTTACGTGGTTTGGCTGCCGTGTTGTGTAAAAGTTATGTTAAATGTTGTTGTAGACAGGATTATAAACGGACAATGGAAGACGAATTTATGTTGACGAGATTATTATTCCGTCATTGTGTAGGAAAACATAGATTATAGTAAACAATAATGCTGACAAAAATATGTTATTTGTTGTTTTTTTTTTTTTTTATACATTATATTATAAGCAAGCATATTTGCCTCTCTGATGGTAAGTGACGATGAGGCTGATGATGGAGCATGCTTATCTACATACTTACATAGTGCTTATTCGCTATGGATTTGACTTGAAGATGTATGTCTTGCAGTTGCGTTGTTTTTAGGGTTCCGTAGCCAAATGGCAAAAAACGGAACCCTTATAGATTCGTCATGTCTGTCTGTCCGTTTGTCTGTCCGTCTGTCCGTCCGTATGTCACAGCCATTTTTTTCTGAAACTATAAGAGCTATACTGTTGAAACTTGGTAGGTAGATAGATGTATTCTGTGAACCGCATTAAGATTTTGATGCAAAAATAAAAAAATAAAAATAAATATTGGGGGCTCCCCATACTTAGAACTGAAACTCAATTTTTTTTTTTTTCATCAAACACATACGTGTGGGGTATTTATGGATAGGTCTTCAAAAATGATATCGAGGTTTCTAAAATATTTTTCTTCTAAACAGAATAGTTTGCGTGACAGACGCTTCCAAAGTGGAAAAAAATTGGTCCCCCCCCCCCCTCTAACTTCTAAAATAAGAATATGAAAAATCTAAAAAAAAACATATATGATGTACATTACTATAAAAACTACCAACGAAAATTGTTTTGAACGAGATCTAGTAAGTAGTTTTTTTTTAATACCTAACTTTGCACCTAATTTATATGGGGCGCTATACATACCAGGTGCAAACTTAACTTAACTACTTAGGGATGGAGTGTTTGTACGGAACCCTCGGTGCGCGAGTCCGACTCGCACTTGGCCGGTTTTTTTTGTTATATCAATTGCTCTCGAATAAAAAGTAAGAAAACTACGCCGGCGAGATTGTGTAAGACGCCACGCGTTGTCTTGCTATAAAAATTTATGTAAATCTGATGAGAATTCAATAATATTATGGCTTGGAGCTGGTCTGACAGTGGAGCCGGAAGGTCATCGGAACTATGTTATAAGACGAAACAACTCTAGCGCTTTCCGGACGACTGCGGGAAAAATCAAACGATTTTCCCGCCAATGTCATTTTCGAGGTTGCTTGTGGCCGACTGACTCAACGAATTAACCTCTTTATTTTTTTTATCGCGGCGCTAAAGATACTTTAGTTATAATCTCTGTTGTACCATTTGCTATCAAGTCAGTCGTCTGGAAAGGATTAGAAACCCGTGCCCTTACAATGAGTTTACAGTGACTACTCGCTGGCCACTGCGTAACCGATTTGTATGAAGAATTGTAGTTCTACAAAGTGACTGCTGGGGGCGCTGTACTAATCTTCATGTGAATCGTTCACGCTGTCGTTAGCGAATACAGCCACTATAACTCATGGTAAGGGACAACTGACGCAAGAGTTTATCTAACAAAAAACCTCCGTCGTATTGTAAACACCGCCGTACATCAATAAGGTTCTTGAGGGCATTACTGCGCGCGGTTAACGGACAACATGCTTTCATATTTCGAACGCTATGCCTAATGAAGTGAGAGGAATGATGGATGAGGTCAGACTGCGTTATTATACCAACCGCCCGGTTCCTACACAATGGACGTCAACCTAATATAATACGACGTAAACAGAATAAATATTATCGTGCATTTGAATATATCGACTATGACAGTCAAAAATCAGGGGTGTGTAATAATTCATAGAACAACAAATGGTATAACGTTCATCACATCGAATAACATATAATATAATTTCAACTCATAGAATCGATCAATTGATAGAATTATCATTTCGTAGAAAATCAGTTCATATATTTTCATTTCTTATAACAACACTTCATATATTTTTTGTTTCGTATATAAACACTAAAAATAATGAACACTTAATATAATGAACATTTAATATAATAAACATTTAATAGAATAAACAAATAACATAATACATACTTAATATAATGAACATTTCATACAATAAACATTTAATAGAATAAACAAATAGCATAATACACACTTCATAGATTTTTTGTGAAGAGAGAGTGACTATTTTGTACCATTTACGCGCTTATGAATAAAAATGTATAAAATTCAATTACTTGTTTTTTTTTGCCAGTACTCCACCTTAGCTCCAAACTTAATACTTTCCTGGAAGTGGTTAGGTGGATTTGTTCTTGTATGTAAACAGTATGATTACAAGCAAAACTTTCTTCGGTACGCAAAAAAAAAATAACCTCGAAGGCCAGGCGGGAGCGAAGCGTAGCGACCTTCTAACCTAACCCGGCCACGTCGGATCTGCTCTGAAAGGTTTTGCTCGCTCGCTTCGCTCGCTCGCTCGTATGTTTTTTTTTGCCAGTACTCCGCCTTAGCTCCAAACTTAATACTTTCCTGGAAGTGGTTGGGTGGATTTGTTCTTGTATGTAGGTAAACAGTATGATTACAAGCAAAACTTTTTTCGGTACGCAAAAAAAAAAATAACCTCGAAGGCCATGCGGGAGCTCGCTACGCTTCGCTCCCGCCTGACCTTCTAACCTAACCCGGCCACGTCGGATCTGCTCTGAAAGGTTTTGCTCACTCGCTTCGCTCGCTCGCTCGTATGTTTTTTTTTGGCCAGTACTCCGCCTTTGCTCCGAACATAATACTTTCCTGGAAGTGGTTGGGTGGATTTGTTCTTGTATGTAAACAGTATGATTACAAGCAAAACTTTCTTCGGTAAGCAAAAAAAAAATAACCTCGAAGGCCAGGCGGGAGCTCGCTACGCTTCGCTCCCGCCTGACCTTCTAACCTAACCCGGCAACGTCGGATCTGCTCTGAAAGGTTTTGCTCGCTCGCTTCGCTCGCTCACTCGTATGTTTTTTTTTGCCAGTACTCCGCCTTAGCTCCAAACTTAATACTTTCCTGGAAGTGGTTGGGTGGATTTGTTCTTGTATGTAAACAGTATGAATACAAGCAAAACTTGTTTCGGTACGCAAAAAAAAAAAAAACCTCGAATGCCATGCGGGAGCTCGCTACGCTTCGCTCCCGCCTGACCTTCTATCCTAACCCGGCCACGTCGGATCTGCTCTGAAAGGTTTTGCTCGCTCGCTTCGCTCGCTCGCTTGTTCAAATTTTGTAATTTATGAATTCGAAAGTATATTATACGAAAAATACATTCTATTAAACGTACATTCTATGAAAAGTACATTCTATTAAACGTACATTCTATGAAAAGTACATTCTATTAAACGTTCATTCTATGAAATTATTGTTATAAGAAAAGTGCATTATATTAAACGTGCATTCTGTCAAATGATTGTTATAAGAAATGACTTTCTATCAATTGTGCTTCTACGAAATAACGATATATGAAATGAACATTCTATGAAACGTTGTTATACAATCTGAAAATTCTACCAAACGTATGTTCGGTCATATGAAAATATGTTAATTGTTTTTCTATGAAATGAGACGCACCCAAAAATCAGCATATTGCATAGGTATGATGGTCGTTTATAGTGCTATACATAAATGATATAACAGGTTTCACTTTCGTAGTAGACCGAGCGAGCGAAGCGTTTTCGTTTGAGCTTGGTGCAAAATTCTTTCGTGTGTCTGGATCCGAATGTTTGAATATCCAGATGCTTTCCGGCTATTCTCACTAAGAGCACGAAATAAAGGTGAAAGTTTATGTGTATATTTGTATATTTGTTACTTCTTCATACTCACACGTCTGGGCCAATTTTGATAAAAATCGGTTTTGGGGGAACTGGATTAATAGATAGGCTTTTTATGTATCTCAATAGTCCATAATACCAAATGTGTTACGAGTATATTCCGGATAAGTAGAATTAACCTGTCGTCTTTTAGTTTCATGAGTTCCGTCCTTCAGTAATTGAAAACGGAACGCTTGTGTTTTGTTTATACAGTTTTTTTGTGTTTCAGATAAGACTCACTTCAAACGACACTCTCAGTAAATAGGTGCCTTTTTATATAATAAATACGAAGTTCACTACATTTGCTTGAAGCCATAGCCCGTGACGTCTTCGCAAACACAGCATACGTCTGCGACCGGCATTATTAAACAAATATAACTAGTAACTAGAGCGTATTTTTATAGATTCATGGTCCATTTTGCTCGTTCGCATAAAGGGATCTATGCCAAATGCCTTTTATCTTCTTTCGTCCCTCTGACATAGTGATTTATCGGCGTATTTCACTTTCTTTAATTTCCTTTGACCTAAAATCATCGGCAATCAATCGTTCTGCGGATAATTTACATATCTGATTTCCTTGTTTCTGGGAAACTGTCCAGTTATGTAAATATTGTTTGGGGAAAGCCTTTCTCTTAACCAGTTTTACAAGAAAGTTATTTGAAGGGAATACTGTTTAGTTGTATTTAGCTTTTTTGTGTTGAAATAAGCAAGCGTGTGAACTTGATATCACCTGGTGTAAGGTGCTGATGAAGCATAAAATGCTCGAATAAATAATATCTATTCTCTGTCCACTTGAAGGGTTTAGTGTTACAATTTTCAGGGAAAGGGTCACCTGAAAGGATGTTTACGTTCTATTTAGGAAGATAGATACGAAACTTTTCATACGAAATAGTTTTTTTGCTATATAATAGGTTTTTACAGCTTTTATTTAAGAACAGTTTTTTTATGCCAAAAGTATTTTACCTTCACATACTGTGTTTTTTTTATGGTTTTGCTTTCCCAACCTGATTAATACGAATGGTATACCTATGACATACTGGACCGAATAAAGGGAAAATTTACATTTACGCATCTCATCTTGTTGCTAACTTAGACGTCGCACGTGTTATAGTTAAATATAAAATTTGCTATTCGCGCAGTGTGGTGAATCACATGTTCGTTACCTCTCCAAAATATTGTCGTCCATATTCGTAGACCTAAGCTCTGTTTATCCCAGCCTCAACCCATACTGTAGCCAACAAAAGCCTATTCCATTATTAAAACTAAATTATTGTTTTAATACAGTCGTAGTTATCGTTAATTGTTATTAGGCCCACTCGAAATGTGCTATTTGGGATCCTTGTTGCTTTAATTAACATTTCCTCGAATGTCGGCATTAAGGCGTCTGGGTACTGTCACAATGAGAACCTTTGTTTGTCGCGGTCCGTTTGCGCAGAGCTGGCGCAAACGGGCGATTGTGCGACTTAACCGAATGATACGTGACACAGTACACAAATAGTGTAGGTACCTACCTACCTATTGGTTTCGTACAAAGAGGTCGTCACGCCGGTGTCAATATTGGATTGACTGTTTACTTCTCTTTTTCTTTGCATCGGCTGATTGTTTTTACACTTGCGTGGTGACGCCAAACGATATAAGAGGAGAGTTGAAAATGCCGGGTCTTCCCAGCAAAAACTGCCATTACAACCTATCGCAAGCCCCTGATATTAATGTTATAAGATATTTTAAGATTATCTTCAAAACTTCTTCAATGACAGCATTAAATCGTGGTCATTTGAACAAAGCAGCGGCTAACGGGCGATTGTCTGACATGACATGATACACAAACGGAGTACTGGTTACGCACAAAGACGTCAGTACTGATATTGGATTGTCGTTTGCATTCCTCTAATGACAGCAACTGCATCCCAGCAATCATGATCTGTTTGCAAAGCGCAGTAGTAGCAAACGGGCACTGAAAATCTACACGCTAAATAGCGAAAAAACTTCACAATAACTGCTGACATTGCGTAAATTGTCTTACAGTGCAGTGCGTTTACAGTGTCAAATGTGTAAAGGCTCTTAATAATATGAAGAGCTTGCCAAACGAAAATGACCATACTTAGTTGACGGGTCGAAGGTTTGCGGTACGCCTAACACACCATACCCATCACCTACTCGACTGACTCAATTCCGCGATGATAATTGGAATCACACCGATATCCCCTCGCCTTTTGTTAGCCCTGAGTTATGACTTTAAAGCCAATTGGGAGAAACAAGCAATATTATCACTTCATTGTTGCTCAGGGCCTATAGGACAAATTAATAGGCTTGAAGTACTGGACATGTCACCTATTGGTCCTAGGGCTTGAAGGTCTATTAACGGTTGCCGACTAATTTAGCCGAGCGTTATGTTTAATATATGCTGTTTATTGTCCGTGTATTGCAAAGTTACTGGTTAAATGCAAGTTAAATTCGGTGTTTGGTATCAGAGAATAGGGCAAGTTGGTTTATTTAACGTTTTTATTACCCATAGTCCGGTTCAGAGCCCCTTCTTTATGGGATGTTGGAAGGCGGGCAATAAAAGAATATACACAGACGTATAACTGTTAAATAGGTACAGCTCGTAGTAACAGGAATATATAAAAAGTTCTTCATCTGTTATGCAACTACTTACTGCTATTAGTAGTTCTAGTAAGTAGTGGTAAAAATCCCACCAATATTATAAAAGCGAAAGTTTGTGTGTGTGTATGTTGGTTACTTCTTATTCATGCTGAAATGGCTGAATGAATTTACATGAAATTTGGAACAGAGATAGATTATAACCGAACTAACACACAGGCTTCTTTTTATTTATTTATATTTATATTTTTTCTACCATACCTACAGTTTAAATCGGTATAATTTTTGTGTTACACTTGAAAAACAGTTTCTAGATTAATACACGATATTAACGATTTATACTCGTAAACACATGCACTACCCGTGCATGCATACACTTGAATACGTGTATCACAACCACAACAAACTCACTTAAGGGGCTGTCTATCAAGCATTCTTACCAAATCTGTGCATGTCACTGTATATCTGAGATACAATCTTATAATCTCGGATATGTTTACAGAGTAAAGTCGACCAAATCCCTAGCCCTCCCTGCGTTTGTTATTGCATCGTCACGAAGTTTTATAGATAATATTGAGAGACCCCAAACGGGACAAAGAAGCCAGTCATTTTATTAAAAGCCTACGCAGCAGTAATAAGATTAACTGACTAAATTACCCGCCGGCAACTTATTCCTCTTATATAAAAATTAAGTAAAATTAAGAATTTCCCGTCTCCCATATCGGGGCAGTGAGTTATTTCTTTTATCTAAATTTGCTCCTTGGACCCTCCTTTAGTGTTATCTGTTTGTAATGAATCATCTGGTTCCAACCTTCTCTCCTGGATAACAACACTATCCTCATCCTTTTATTAATATAACAATTATTTCATACGTAACTTATATTTAAAATTAGACTTCAATTTTCTTTTCAGTGCTTTAATAATTGAGACCCCCTAATTATACAAGAACTTTAATTCCATCTGCGCAAAATTGGCTCACAACCAGTTAAACATTAATTCATTCTAAAGCAACCGAGAACTCGTCTAAATTGCGAAGTCAAATATTTTGATCCATTTACTTCGATTGCTAGGTTCAAGTTAATTTTCTGGAGTTGTAAGTGAGAGCAAGAGTAAGGAAAGTAACGTTTTAAATAAGGCGTAAGAGGGGGCCTTATCTGGCTGATTGCGGGGTATCGCCGGGCGAATCGCCTCGTTGGCTTACGGCGCTCGGATTCGAGTGCTATGTTATGTAACTTTACTGATAAAGGAACTCTGTATTAGGTTGTATTAAGCACTACTTTATTTTGCGGCGTTTTACTTTATAGCTTTAGCAGTTACTTCCTATTCAGTAATAGGTTTTTGTTGTTCTGAAATCTCAACTGTATCAAATCAACTTCGCTTAAATATTATCTTGTAAGGCTTTGAAGTCTAAGAGAATACGAGCGATGTGGCTTGCTGTTTCATTATGTAGGATTCCCACTGAACGGGCCGAGTCGGAGCGCGAATCAGCGCATTTGACTAATTGCCAAAGGAATTTCAAGGGATGCACCTGCATTGCATAACATCTCATATATTTTGAACGTAGGGGCTCAGCTGTCGTCGCCTTCAGCTGGCTTCGGTCGGACACCGCCACGTGCCGCCGGATGCCGTCACATCCGATCGCGTCGGGCACCGCCGCGTAGTGAAACCGCGCCAATTAACTACCCGGCGGACGCGGTCGGCTACCGCCGGGTGCTCGGCATCTGCTGAGACGTGGTGGCAGTCGATTCCGCCCGGCCCGGTCGATGAACGCAATCGGTGCCCGAGCGTCCTTTACGACGTAACTACAGCCGATCCGACTCGGCGCTGTTAGTGGGTATCGTGCACTATGTTGAGTCAGAGCCTTTTTTGCTAAATTGCCGATTGAGCTGAAATTTTGCATACCTACCGATAATATGATACTATAAGGGGCTGCTATAGTGATGGAGCCTGAAGGTGGCCCTAGAAACTAACAGATAAAGCAATCCTACAGAGTTTAACGTCTTAAGAATCATCTCTTTGAGCAATTGATGTTCAAAGAGCTGATTTACACAAAAATGAAATTTTTGACAGAAACTTATTTTAGCTAGAAAACATCGTTTAGTAACATGTTGTGCCTAATATTTAATCTGCACTAGTTTTAAGTAGTTTTGACCATTTTCTACCCCTTTTAAAGGGTGTAACGTTTAAACGTTTATCTATTTACCTATGTATGTACTATTACAAGAGCTCGTCTAAATCCGAATCCGAATGGAATTACTAGAAGCATCACAATTCTTGCATACTTAATATTATGATGGCGGAATATGAGGTGTTGACAGGCTACCCACTCTAACTCCCTGTTTTTGTACCCCTGCTACATTACACACGGCGTAGAGTTTCGGGTACACCTTCAATGCTTGTCCAAACTTTATCAAACTTGTCAAAACAGGTCCCTTTTTGCTGTAAGTTGGAACAACTTTGGCGTCACTAGCGCCCAGGACCGTATATCGCTTTGAATGTATTGTCATGCTTAGCTTAACTTTATGGCCGGAGTTTGCATGTCCCGATTGTCGCCAGGCAGGACCCCTGCCGACAAGCGGATTACTACCACCTAAGCCCCGTCAAGCAACTGCTGGAGGTCACAAAGTTGCGACCCGCATTCCTTAATACGTCAACCGAACTGAACTCAACGGTTTACCGGATTACCGGTGGATGAAAGCCGCTCGGAATTGCCGGCGTTTCCGAACGACCCGGAATGTAAAGCCAACGACAGACAGCCGTTCAGCTGTCATATTTGAATCCGCGTAGCCGCAACGCATGCGTAACGCCCCCGATTCCGACGAACCTCATTTAACGCGACCTAAAAGTTACCCGGTCTGCCTCCGGCTTAAGGCACTTGAACACCGACTCGAGTCAGGGATAACGTTAAATCCAGAAAGGATATAGGGAAGATTAGGTGATGAAAGTGCGTTAGATTCGTACTATATACAGTGGCGAACTCCGGTATAAATTGCAAGTAATTGGATAACTTTATGCGACGCGACTCCGTTGTAGGGCGCACAATGGAGATGGCGGTCCCGAGCGAGGTATTGCGTTATCGCATATATATTCGCAATAATTTAGCGCGTCCCCACTCGGGCGGCTGTTAAGAAACGGGCGACACCCGTGCTATAGTCCAAATGGAAAAGGGACTATAAATGTACGGGATGCGCACATACTTAGTACCATTGTCTTTAGACAGCGGTGGTAGTCGTCGGCGTTCGTGCGGAAATAAAATTTTCGCGGAAAAGACAAGAGTTTATTAATAACTTGTTTATATCGTGAATGAGCTTGCAGCCAGACGCTTGATTGTCTGCGCTGCCACGAAAACACTTACCATAACTTTAATGTTCTTGGCTGGCTCACGAACTAACTTTGGACGTAAAAGGCGCCATGTATGCAGTGATTTTATGTGCGCGAAACTATTTTATTTAATTACCACTTGCATTTACTATCGAAAGATGTGAGTATTTTTATCGGTTTGCCAAGATAAGTACGATTTTTCAAACGCCCAGTGCGGATAACAACATCAAACCGAGACAAACATATATCGTAAAAATGGTAACCTATCTCAAACACTAAAAACCATTGACCGAATTTCATTTGCCCGAAAACTATTCGAATTATTATCGTTTGTCCGATGACAGGATTCGAAAATTTTTCTTTTCACCATTTTACATTTAGTAGAAGTATCGTTTGTCCGAAAAACTTTTCCCGTCACATTCACTTGCCCTATGAGTTGTTACGTATTTTTTTTCGTTGCCCATTTTTCATTTACCCCATGATACTTTTGGCACTGCATACATTTGAACAAATTTTCAGTTCACCTTTTAACTTTTCCCGCCCCATTCACTTGCCATCTGAATTGAGACGTCTTTTGTTTAGTACCCATTTTTTCATTTAGCCAAATTTTCAGTTCACCTTTTAACTTTTCCCGCCCCATTCACTTGCCATCTGAATAAATTGAGACGTCTTTTGTTTAATACCCATTTTTTCATTTACCCAATGATATTTTTCGCATTACATAAGAACTGCGACCACAACAACAGCCCGCGAGCCGTACGAGCGAAGCTACCGTGCTGCGGCAGCAGCCGACAAACCGGCAAAACCGACCTGGTTGGGTTAGGTTAGGTTAGAACTGTGACCACAACAGCGCGCGAGCCGAGCGAGCGAAGCTACCGTGCTGCGGCAGCAGCCGACAAACCGCCAAAACCGGCCTGGTTGGGTTAGGTTAGGTTAGAACTGTGACCACAACAGCGCGCGAGCCGAGCGAGCGAAGCTACCGAGCTGCGGCAGCAGCCGACAAACCGGCAAAACCGACCTGGTTGGGTTAGGTTAGGTTAGAACTGTGACCACAACAGCGCGCGAGCCGAGCGAGCGAAGCTACCGTGCTGCGGCAGCAGCCGACAAACCGCCAAAACCGGCCTGGTTGGGTTAGGTTAGGTTAGAACTGTGACCACAACAGCGCGCGAGCCGAGCGAGCGAAGCTACCGTGCTGCGGCAGCAGCCGACAAACCGGCAAAACCGACCTGGTTGGGTTAGGTTAGGTTAGAACTGTGACCACAACAGCGCGCGAGCCGAGCGAGCGAAGCTACCGTGCTGCGGCAGCAGCCGACAAACCGCCAAAACCGACCTGGTTGGGTTAGGTTAGGTTAGAACTGTGACCACAACAGCGCGCGAGCCGAGCGAGCGAAGCTACCGTGCTGCGGCAGCAGCCGACAAACCGGCAAAACCGACCTGGTTGGGTTAGGTTAGGTTAGAACTGTGACCACAACAGCGCGCGAGCCGAGCGAGCGAAGCTACCGTGCTGCGGCAGCAGCCGACAAACCGCCAAAACCGGCCTGGTTGGGTTAGGTTAGGTTAGAACTGTGACCACAACAGCGCGCGAGCCGAGCGAGCGAAGCTACCGTGCTGCGGCAGCAGCCGACAAACCGCCAAAACCGGCCTGGTTGGGGTAGGTTAGGTTAGAACTGTGACCACAACAGCGCGCGAGCCGAGCGAGCGAAGCTACCGTGCTGCGGCAGCAGCCGACAAACCGGCAAAACCGACCTGGTTGGGTTAGGTTAGGTTAGAACTGTGACCACAACAGCGCGCGAGCCGAGCGAGCGAAGCTACCGTGCTGCGGCAGCAGCCGACAAACCGCCAAAACCGGCCTGGTTGGGTTAGGTTAGGTTAGAACAGTGACCACAACAGCGCGCGAGCCGAGCGAGCGAAGCTACCGTGCTGCGGCAGCAGCCGACAAACCGGCAAAACCGACCTGGTTGGGTTAGGTTAGGTTAGAACTGTGACCACAACAGCGCGCGAGCCGAGCGAGCGAAGCTACCGTGCTGCGGCAGCAGCCGACAAACCGCCAAAACCGACCTGGTTGGGTTAGGTTAGGTTAGAACTGTGACCACAACAGCGCGCGAGCCGAGCGAGCGAAGCTACCGTGCTGCGGCAGCAGCCGACAAACCGGCAAAACCGACCTGGTTGGGTTAGGTTAGGTTAGAACTGTGACCACAACAGCGCGCGAGCCGAGCGAGCGAAGCTACCGTGCTGCGGCAGCAGCCGACAAACCGCCAAAACCGGCCTGGTTGGGTTAGGTTAGGTTAGAACTGTGACCACAACAGCGCGCGAGCCGAGCGAGCGAAGCTACCGTGCTGCGGCAGCAGCCGACAAACCGCCAAAACCGGCCTGGTTGGGTTAGGTTAGGTTAGAACTGTGACCACAACAGCGCGCGAGCCGAGCGAGCGAAGCTACCGTGCTGCGGCAGCAGCCGACAAACCGGCAAAACCGACCTGGTTGGGTTAGGTTAGGTTAGAACTGTGACCACAACAGCGCGCGAGCCGAGCGAGCGAAGCTACCGTGCTGCGGCAGCAGCCGACAAACCGCCAAAACCGACCTGGTTGGGTTAGGTTAGGTTAGAACTGTGACCACAACAGCGCGCGAGCCGAGCGAGCGAAGCTACCGTGCTGCGGCAGCAGCCGACAAACCAGCAAAACCGACCTGGTTGGGTTAGGTTAGGTTAGAACTGTGACCACAACAGCGCGCGAGCCGAGCGAGCGAAGCTACCGTGCTGCGGCAGCAGCCGACAAACCGCCAAAACCGACCTGGTTGGGTTAGGTTAGGTTAGAACTGTGACCACAACAGCGCGCGAGCCGAGCGAGCGAAGCTACCGTGCTGCGGCAGCAGCCGACAAACCAGCAAAACCGACCTGGTTGGGTTAGGTTAGGTTAGAACTGTGACCACAACAGCGCGCGAGCCGAGCGAGCGAAGCTACCGTGCTGCGGCAGCAGCCGACAAACCGGCAAAACCGACCTGGTTGGGTTAGGTTAGGTTAGAACTGTGACCACAACAGCGCGCGAGCCGAGCGAGCGAAGCTACCGTGCTGCGGCAGCAGCCGACAAACCAGCAAAACCGACCTGGTTGGGTTAGGTTAGGTTAGAACTGTGACCACAACAGCGCGCGAGCCGAGCGAGCGAAGCTACCGTGCTGCGGCAGCAGCCGACAAACCGCCAAAACCGACCTGGTTGGGTTAGGTTAGGTTAGAACTGTGACCACAACAGCGCGCGAGCCGAGCGAGCGAAGCTACCGTGCTGCGGCAGCAGCCGACAAACCGGCAAAACCGACCTGGTTGGGTTAGGTTAGGTTAGAACTGTGACCACAACAGCGCGCGAGCCGAGCGAGCGAAGCTACCGTGCTGCGGCAGCAGCCGACAAACCGCCAAAACCGGCCTGGTTGGGTTAGGTTAGGTTAGAACTGTGACCACAACAGTCGAGTAGTTAATAAACCGAATCGTTACATCGGTCAAATGAAATCAAAGTCATACAAAAAATGTCGAGTAGTTAATAAACCGAAACGTTACATCGGAAAACTGATATTACGGACAAATGAGATTTAGGGAAACGTGTCATTAGTCGAGTGAATAAAAATCCTAAACAATTAATGCCCAATCGTAAATTATCGAATTGAATTTTCGGACAAATGAAAAAAAGTTAAAATGATATTTGTCGAATAGTTTTTGTCGAAATGAAATTCGGACTAACGTTTTTAGTGTTTCAGATAGGTAACCCGTAAAAATATTATTGTCATAGCATGTCATTATTGAATTATTGTCAGTTCATGATTGTAGGTACTTTATCAACAAAAATAAAATTTCTAGCTTCGTGGCCCAATCGAGGGTAAAATATTTTATGGAAACCTCCTTGCAAAATGTTGGCGATACTTTTTTGCACTAAGGACTACTACTAGTATGCTAAAATTAGATCAGACATTTAGATGTGCAGTATCATCTATTGCATCTAGAAAAAAAACGCTAGGATGTTGCTAGGTTTCCATAGAATTTTACCAATATTATAAAATATAGCCACATTTAATATGTGGGACAGAGTAACAATTTATTATTCAGTATGACAATTGATTAAAAAATATATACAAATTAATTTTGATTAATGGGAGTCCCCCAGTTTTCAGACTGTCTGAGGCATCGTCGCCAGCACGCTCGCCGCTTTCCATAGAATTCTCAAAATAATGATATGGATCTACGTAGGATAGTTTTAAATACAAAGTCACTTCTAGTACCTCAAGTAAATCCACGCAAGGCACGTTTAGAGACGTCGGACTATTTACTGTACGCACCTGAGATAACTTAATAGATAACCAGAAATTACCTTTTGCCTCACCGCATACCCTGGTAATTGTTCTACTCCATTCGATGAAGTGTTAAGGCCTAAACACTGATTTATAGGGCTTTTGTATCTTTATAACACACCCTTTGAAACATTATGCGTACACGTTATTATGTTCAGAGTAATAACCAAGTAAGGTCGCAACTTAAATTTTAAATTAAGTTATTATATTAGCGTAGCTGCATTATCATTTTTATAACTTTTCCAACATTCATTTCTTTTAAAGCACTTTTGGGGCACTTTAAAGCTGAATAGCTTGTTAGTATCCGTAAATGTGAATTGTTATTTCGGAGTTTTACGATTTTATTATATTTAACCAAAGTAAAAGTTAATTAAAAAGCGGACAGTTTTTACCATTTCGACCAATCTCATTG
Organism: Apotomis betuletana; assembly: GCA_932273695.1. Taxonomy (NCBI): domain Eukaryota; kingdom Metazoa; phylum Arthropoda; class Insecta; order Lepidoptera; family Tortricidae; genus Apotomis; species Apotomis betuletana. The sequence goes on along the minus strand of OW026307.1, from coordinate 11,244,917 downwards.
TGCTCAAATATAACTCTTTTGGGAAATCGTGATATCAAATTTGCCAGTTGCGGATATAATGGTTGAGAAAAAGTGAGTTAATCACACTTTTTTTTTGCGCAGGTGGCTAAAAAGGCGCTAAATATTATCACGTCGCCGACGGCTATCAAAAACGCGCATAAAAACAGAACCGTTGCTGACGGCTTCGAAACTGGAGCACCACCACTAGACGAGAAATAAAAAGACAGGTGCAACTGTACTCGGGTAATACTGTTGTGAATGCCTAACTTAAACTTGCGATTGACAAAGAAACAAAGAATCTAAGACAATTACAAACTTTCTTTACCCAAATGGAATTAACTACTATCATGTATTTGTAAGCGCTGATGAAGCCAAGTTAGAGCGTCCAAGCAGACGTAATAGGGAATATGCATGAATTTGGAATCCCTTATTCTTATAACCTACCAGTTCATAAACACTCAAACTCAAAAAATATATCCTCACAATAAATGCTAAATGTCTACTTAAAGAATGAAACTTCAAATATTTTCATAAAAACATAAATGTAAACTATGCACTTTGCATAAACTTAATATTAGTAGCTCATGCGCGCATTTGTTTTTAACTTTCAGTAGACACATCTCACTTTGACTCCCATTTCTGCTGTTCTTAGTGTCCTATCCCATTGTTCAGATGTCCCAACATGTGTTTCGTATGATGTGTTAACAAATTATTGTTTGGTACCTACACATGAATAGCAGATCACAAGATGAAAGTTGAAACTAAGCCATATTTAAAACTATTTTTTACCATGGCTCTACTGTTTCGCGGATGAACCTCAAACGCAAAGTAAGAGAAACAGCTAACGCTAATATCTCTAAGTAAATGTATAAATAATGATTTCCAAAAATACTCCTTACCAGTCCATTCACTCATAATCTCATAACTTTTAATTGTATTCATTTCTATTATGTTACAAACAAACCATCCAACCCCCATTCCGTGAACAAAACGACAATTAACCGCCTGACAAACGCGAAAACTTGAAATGTAAGAATGCAAGTAACATTAATATGAATTTGAACAAAGCTGTTGTCTGATAAAACTCTTGCCCTATATTAGCCCCCGTGGACCCTCCAACTTTTCCCCATAAAAGTTAAAGGGCACATTAGGCCGAGCAATAAGCGAACAACTGAATTGGAGTGAGGCTAGCCGAGTCTCCGATCTATTAACGATTTGTACAGACCCTAATTAAAGTTTGTAATCTACCTTTTTCTAATAGCCTCGAGTTTAATTGCGGAAGTTAGTTCCTACTACATTTATTGTGTGCATTGAAAATGCCAAAAACAAAACTACTTATTGTATGCTTAACAATAGTGCCAACGTACCACAACTTATTTTGTTCTTGGGTTTAGTATAGGTAGTATAGTTTTTCCCAAATTTTTTGTATGTTTGCATACATGTAAGACGCCAAAAAGCTTTAAAAAGTTTATGATCCAATTGCACTTATTTTATGAAGACTTATATCCAAAGCGATGATTTTAATTACCATCACATACTTATACGTATACGTATACCACCTATATTATACCACCATAGACGGTACAAGTGTAGAGTCTAATGTCAAAATTCATTCATTTTCTACAGTTTAAGAGCATCGCTCATGTCGGTGGTGTAATCGTCACTCTTCCCTGTTCCTTAATAGTCTCTTGGTTTACTTAAGCCCACTTTAGCCTTAACTTGATTAAAAAAAGTTATCTTGGTCTTCCTCTGCCTCTTCTCCTGTTACTCTACCGTCCAGGATGTTCACACAGAAAACATCATGTCGCATCAGGTGTGCTTTTTAGCGATAAGATCGCTTGTTTTTACCTCTATTTGTAATGATATTGATCTGTATTTGTATTTATTTCTTTTTGAGGTGTGCAATAAAGAGTATTCTATTCTCTTCTATTCTATTCAATATGTTTCCAATTTCAACAAAATTTTAGATTTTCTCCTGGCCATGTTTTGCAGGCTCTTTGTGGACTTGGCTTGGGCTACAAATCAATTAAGTTATGCTTAAAGACAACGCAAATTAATAGCTCATTTCACAAAATACTGTCAATTGAATCTCTAAACAGTGTAATGTTTATTTTGTACCATTGATAGACTGATCAAATCACAAACAAAAATTTAAATGCGTAACCTGGCAGAAGAGACTGGGTATCGAATCCGGTACCTCTGGACTACCGGTTCAACGTGTTTACCTTTCCACCACTCTAACGCCAAATAACCTTTCTAATATTTCCTTATGCTTTATGTGTCGATCTTTGCATTGTTTATTGGAAAAGCCTTAATTTAATGTTCAATCAATAAATTCACAACGAGCGTAGAATGACTTACAATATGAAATAATACCCCAGTTTGCACCTGCAAGAAATGATCGGGGACGCAGCAATCTATCAACGTCGGGAACACGACGCTGCTGTCGAAACTGAATTTATAATAACATTTTTTGTTCACCAGTCAAGTCCTAGTGTCCTTCGCCTTATATTTTGGCGCACACACTGTAGTTATATGAATAAAAATAAATCAATATATCATGAACTAAAAAAAGTAATTGTTAGGTACTTTGAAAATTAAACATGAGACTTCGAAAGATCGCAATAGGAACAAATCCATTTATAGGAACAAACCAACAAAGCCTCGTGTTCTGCCGATGTTTTTCGTCTGTTGAAAACTAAAACTCGCTAAATTACAAATAAATACCTACTTAAAATATAGTTTGTATCTTAGTATCAATCTGCTAACTACATATGATGACGATGACAGACGTAAGTATAACATACAAGACTTGGTGAATTTTGGTAGTTACCAGGCGTTATGGTAAATGCATTTTTGTTTCTTTTTTTTATCTTACGTGGTTTAAATTGGCAACGAGACCTATACAGGATGGAACAGATCGAAGGACTTTTAAGCAAACAGGGAATTGTTCAGGATGAGTACTTAAGTAAGAGTAAATATTTCTATCCATTTTTGAGATACAGTTTGTTAAACATTAGTGTAAAAATCTGCACATATCAACCCTAGCATCTTTTGAACATCGCATAAGTTAAAGACAAGTGTCAATTTAAAATGTCAATAAAACCTTTGAATTAGTAGGGTTGTCACTGATATAAAAATATTTTATTTTCACTAGGTATTTTTTTTACTTTTAAATCCAGCTTTACAATTAATTATAGGTCGATTGTAGATCACTCAGATGATACTATCCTGTCAGCCCAGTCTTTACAAATGTTCCACCCTGTATAAGAACCGCTCTTACCTAAAAAGTGCCTTTTAACTTTTAGCCGCCTTACCTTAAGTCCGCCCTTTTTAATTTTGTGCAATAAAGTTTAATTAAATAAATAAAATTCTAGTTAGGAAGATTCACGAAATGCATTTTTCTGGGAATAAAGTAGCCTGTGAGTCGGACACATCATTTGTCTAATGCAAAAACATATCATTTCACTGCTGTCAAACAAGAGGAACGCAAAAAATAGAAACACATTTGCTACGAGTTAACGAATATTCACTTAACGTTTTTCATAGATTAGTGACTTCATCGCTTTTTAAATCAAATAAATTAAGTCGTATTATTTGTTAAAAGGCACTTCAAGCGATTTACTGAATTAATGTACGTACGGCACATTTGGTACGATAAATTGCTACCAAAATATTTAACAAACAAACCAATACAATAAAATCTTTATCAAGAAGCATTTTGATTTAAATTTGGATAGCAAATCGTTCCACTTATGCCATTTTTATTGCGTGCAACCACTGAAATGATGTTCCTGATCGCTCTAAAATTCTGATCCTCATATCGAGCGTTTTAATTTTCAATTCAACTAGTCAAACACATTCAAACTTGTCGAACAGAATGTTAATTCAAACTGTTGAAAATCTGGACCGGCGTTTGTACAATTAGAAATTTAATACTGAGTATTTCCTTTCTAGTTTCGAATTGTTTGGGTATCTAAGTATTCAAAATGAATAGTACTCGTAGCAATTGAAGCGTATTTGGAATTCTCAAAACTGTCCGTTTTGCGAATAATTGAATTAACATTATAGTGTATCAATTAATTTTGCTAAATCGTTTCGTAGACTGCATTTAGGCAGCTGCACACTGGATCGGGATGCGTGTGCGTGACGTACGCTTTGTAAAGTATAGATTATCATAAGAGATGTCACACAGTGCGGACGCAGGCTGAACAGACGCGTTCTGGAAGATGCAGCGTCGGGACCCAGAATAAGGTGGACTGACTAGTTAGGTAGTTAGTTCAATCCTTGCATGCGGGTAGGGCACAAACCTTAGAGCCTTTGTCCAGTAGTTTGGAGGACATCTTTGGGCTAATATGATATATTGTGGTGATGAATCAGCAATTTAATAAATATGCACGGTCATATTAGGTCTAACTGCACAGTTGCCTTGATTTAACATTAATTCAGTTGCTAATATAATATATTCCACCACAACATTGCGGTGTACTTTCAATGCAAGTGTCGACACCGGCACGCTGCGGTTAGATTTAGGTTCGCCGCGAGATAGCAGACCTCAAACTGCAGGTTCCACTTTACAGATATAACTGTTCTACGGAATGCTAACTACCTACCTCTATATTAGACCGAATCGGCAAACGTGTACTCGTACTGTTAAAGATTTAACTTTAGAATTGTCTCACTTCTCATTTATGAACCGATTTTGACCTTTTTTCTTTTTTTTTACCTGAAAGCTTCAATCCCCAGATGATTTCTTTCATGTCAGAATTAAGATGTGATGAATATTCATGACGTTTCAATTTCAGCGCACGCATAGAAATTTTGATGTTATTCATGTACAACACAAAAGATCAAAAGCCTAGATTGACTTATGCAGTCCAAACCGCCTTGGAGCAAGTAATTATCGGCAAACCTAGTTATTATCCTTTATATATCACCCGCCATTTGATTACAGTGCAACGTACATAGCCCGACGCAAAGACAAATTGCAAGCGATTAATAACGATATGCGAAAGATGAATCCTAGTCTCAAATGCTCTAGGTGGTAATAAAAATGAAATAGACACAGAAACACTCCGAATCTGAGCTCAGGAAAATAAATTTCAATATAACTGTAACACGTGTTTGAGCACCTTGGGAAAGTCAAATTGTCGTATAAAAAGAGATTTATAAACGGCACTGGGAAAAAATTCAACTTTTATGAAAATAGGCGATGATAGATATTCCAGGCGAAGTCACAGGGTTGTACGGTATTTAGGTAAATAATAAACGTAAGTAATTATGAAGTAAACGTTTAAAAATGGAAGCTGCCAGCATACTTATCTCGTTATATTTAAGTATTCTTTTTATTTGCCGAGTCTAGGTAGGCTCCTTAATGCTTTACGTATGACAATTACGTGTGGCAGTATGTTAAAATACATACGAAAAGGGTTTACTCACGTAGGTATAGAAGTCGGATATCGTACTACATGTTTCGAATCGGTTAATGGTTATGTATTTTAATATGTCTGTGACTCACGGGAGTTTTCTATGTAAAATATGACAGTACGTATGTTTTAATACTTTTAACGTCGTTTATATAATAAATTCATGTTAATATTTTCCCTTCAATAATAATGTTTAAGATGTTAATTTCTCAAAAGATTATATCCCTATCTATCCCGAATATAATAAAATGGAATATAGGTACAGTTGCCGAGAAACTTCTTGACCCAAAATGGCGGATCTGCGCATGCATATTTGTACGTAAATCGGCTACTGCGCAGTCAAGGTTAGGCTCAAGAAGTTTCTCTGCAACTGTAGGCGGTTTGAAATATTTCTGTAATTGTACAGGCCAAGAGATCAACATGACTTAATGTGGTTATATACGGACCACCGTATATCCATTCAATGTACGGTATGTGTACCGACAATTCTCAGGAGAAAGTCATAGAATTTTCATCCGTCGTGAGTCGGGAAGTGCCGCAGGTGCAGCCAAACCAGTCTATCACACACGATGCAGGAAAGTGACGGGGGATTTTTGCACTTCTCACTCTCTTAGCACTTTCACTGCAGCCGGTTCTCGAAATACATAAATAACTTCATAATCGGTAATTTATTATATACGTCGTTAAATTAAATTGCTTGAGATTATGGCTTTTCTATAGTCTACTCTGGCTGATGAGCGTTTTATGACACGTCAATTAACTTTCGCGTCACTTGTCTCATAGCGTTTCACAAATTCTTTATCTTCTGTTTTTGTCGTTTTATCAATTAAATCTATAACATTACCTGCCATTATTGGAATCTCTGTTAGCTTTGTTGAGTTAATCTATCAAACAGATATTTATGACCATTAGTTACAATCATCCTAGTTATATTACATTTAATTTACGATTATTTGTGTCTTATCTTTGAGGGGCGTTTTATATTTAAGAAAATCGAATATTATTAAAGAATTACGTAAATATTCACCCACGACTACGCTGACAGTCTATTAAATATTTATGCAAAGCATGTCAAAATACAAAGGGATTATTTTTTTGTAAACAACTTTTTCCTTTTCATCCCCCAAAAAGCTAATGAGACAAAAGAGTGATTTGACGATTGTTGTACAGAGTACCGGCAATGTTAACACAAGATGAGTCGAAATGCCCTGAAAGCTTTCAGCTAAAGTAGGCCAGCTAATGTTTTGTCCATTATGAACTCTCTGCCCGCAGCTCCGCAGAAAAATATAAATTAAAACACCGGCGCCAAAATCCGCACCTTCCTCTGCCGGAATATTACCCAGTGTATCGTTGAGAATTTTAATATGGTAACTTTGACGGTGGAATTTTAAAACCTTGGTTATTCCTAGCGCGTTAATGATCACACTTCGTAAGTAAGTATTTAGTAGAAAGCAAAGTTGGTTCGCGGCAGTGATTAAGCGATAGCGGAGTGTCTGCGCCTTATGTTCGCTCGCCACGGCCCATTGCTCACCCTCAGGTGCTAAAGGCGTTAATACGATTAAGAGGTCTCTGATGGGCCTACACAATAACACCCGATATATTCGCGCTCCCTCCCCCTGACGCCTTTCTCTGTCTCTTATCACACTTCGGCACAATTTCCTCAATTACTAGGATCAAGGAGAAGTAATGAAATGAGAGTAATCATTATCTCATTCGTTTCTGCACGTTTTCGTCGCCAGAGGCTGCTTTAAATAAAGCATTAAAAGACTGCTACGGATTATCACACAATTTATGCAGGTGCTTAATTTGAGCGGCTATCCCACTTTGAGTACAATTTATTTTTATTTCACTTAATGGAGCCTCTGGACCGTAGAGATTTACCCACCTTCAATTTTCATTTTGAAATGCTTTCTTTGTAAATCATATTTTTGTCTTATGGCGGAAAAGGAAACGGCCGATGTTTTATATTCCGGCGAAATGTTGAGGGTATTTCTTGTATGAGAAGATTTATTAAGACGCGAGCTCGGATTTAAACTAATCGTGACAACTTTCTCGAGTGCGCTCAGCGCCTACCTACGCCAAACTTATAACAAGTTGCATGTATCTGGCGACGGATAGAAACCGGCACTAGCGGCTTGTCATACATCGCGGGAACTTTCAACAATTATGGAACTGCAAATCCGTATTTAAATTGAACACACATTTGGGGTGCGGCCATTAAAACCATCATGGGCTGAGAGAGCGAGCATACGCCGCTACTGCACTCTGGCAGTCCAATCGAAACTTTTGATTAAAATCAAGCAAACCAGCCACTGTGCATTGATTCCGAACGGGTGCTGATATCTTTATTTGAGCTGTGTTATGTTCAAATTGGGAATCTATGATTGGAATTCAATGTTTACACAATCGATTAACCTCTACATGCTCACGTTTCGCAGTTAAAGTAATTAAAAACGCTTGAAGTACGCGCTATATAGAAGTTAGACTATAACTACGTACAGACAGGGGAAACAAATTCGCCCGGTGCCTTTCCAATCCATTCGTTCTGGCGAGTTACACATTTAGTTTCGTCTATTTGTGTTTATGTGCATTCCTTTTTTCCTCAAAACTAAATCGTGACTGGTAGTTTATCCAACAACACAAATAAAATAAATATCTAATCGGATTTAGTCATACCTACCATTTATTGCAATCAGTGTAGCTTAAAAGATGTTGACGTATATTTTGCGACATAAAAATTCGTGTGATGAATGTGATTGTCCTTTTTTTTAATGATGCTATTTAACACTATTAGAAGTCAAAAGATGTAAAGCGGAAAGTGCTTGATCAATATGCCCTTACATCCGTCAAGGCAAAGGATAAGGGCAACTGGGAGGTTTTCTTAACGGGCTCCGTTCCGGTCCCACTTCATCATTTGTCTGAGAAAAAATTTATTAAACTTCCGAGAGAAGAATAAGATTTATCGCCATTTAAATCTATTCCGAATTACGTTTAGGGGCGACTTTCACTCTCGCCGGCGTCGCCTTCGATTCTGTTTATTAATATTCATTGCTCATTGTAAAACAAAGCGTGGGGCCCAATTATCTCATGAAAGGTGTTAGGTTAAGGGGTCCGACGTCAAAATGCCACATGCAAAAATCATTTAAACACACGCCCCAATCCTTTGCCGTGCCTTTAGGAATTAATCGGATTAATTCGAGGGTTGGGGTGGATGCAGCGAGCGTGTAGGTCTAGTCGTGTAGCGTGGTCGGGCGGTGCGAGGGTCGTGCCTCAGTGGCGCTGTGTGGCGTGGCGTGGCGTGGCGGGCTCGCGCACCACTCCGGCATGTTCGAGCGGCCCGACATGCCTCCGCTACGGTCTATGATGCGGAAATTCCATTAACGGCCACGAATTTACTGCTGCCCGTCGATTTTGAGCCCATCGATTTTAAATTTAGAAATTACTGTCATGGTCCCCGTATCAGATTTAAGACTGTTAGATATATGATCGGAAGTGTTTGATTTTTTTATGGATCGGTCCTAATATTTGGAGCTTTTCCTTTTGCTTGGTAACTCTATCTACCTAGGTACTTACATGTTATTTTCATATATTTCAAGGCCAAGGATTTATGCAAAACGATCACGCGCCAGTTACTCAATCAGTTATTTAGGACCTATTTTTGTATGCCTACATAGATAGATATTAGTTTACTTAAGTGCTTCTAATGCATGCCCGTTTGCGGTGTAAATAACAAGACTAACAAGTTAACGTCTGAACCACTAAAAGCATACATAATCACAAAGCCAAGTAATTATGCCTGCTGCTTAAAACATCACACTTCGCTTTACAGACTCAATTTTAAAAGGAAATACCGGCTTTTATCCGTCTTCATTTTCTTTGGCTTTCCTGTTTAACGTATCTAAAAGGTTCTCCGCGAAGGCATTTGAGAAATACTAGTGAAAGGCAACAACAGCTGTCGGCTTACGTCGTTATCGTACTCGTTACTTTTGCTTAGTGTCACTTCTCTCAAGTTTTAAAGTCAGTGCTAAATAAAATACCAAGTATTTTTACGCCTCTAAGCGTAGCAATTACGACAGTATACAAACATACCATGTATTTTACAAATACCTTAAATACTTTATGGCGTGTGGCAATTAGCGATATGATATTTTATAACATTGCGCAGTGTCAATTGATGAATCCCAAAGGTTGGGTAATCTATTGGCATGCGGTTTACTTTCGGCGAATGGCTGTAGGTGGGTCTGTGCATTGCTTGTATAGTTCATAATCCGATGACGCATCAATGCTGACATATTGATTGCAAATGGGAAAGAAGTTAGATGAATGATGATGAATTTGTCTAGCCTCGGTTATTCGGTTAGGAGGCCTTATTCCGTTTAAAAGCAGTTTTTTGCCTGAATTTTGTAAATTTCGAGTAGTTTTTGAAACAATAATTATTAATGAAAATCAAACTGCAGGTTTCAATAATGTAATAATGAAATAATGAACTTTATTCTGCAAGTAGGCCACAAGGGCACTTTTACATGTCTGAGTCTACCGGCATTTCACAAGAAGAGACCACTGTTGAGAAGAAACGCCGAAAGAAACTCAATTAAATAAATTGCAATGGCCCTGTTCTATCTAGTATAACATTGATAATATTGTTAAGAAACATGTTTGATAATAGAGAAAAATGTCTAAAACATTCAGCATTTTTGAACGGATAAGGAGCCTTACACTATAAATATAATCTCCTTTTATATAATACTATTAGATACACTTTGTAAGTTTATAGAGCAATACTTTTGTTGTTGAATTTACTTGTGGAGAGTTTCTTGCAGCATTTCTTCTCTGTCATATCGACATTCTAAAGGGCTGGTAGCTATGTTGTTTTGTAAAAGTAAGTGTACTTAACTCTTTATAGCAAAAACTTTTTTATTTTGATTCGTTTTATGATTTGACAATCATCATCATCAAACCTTTGGAGTAAAACCGATACCACAATTATTCGTACCAAATTTGGCAAAACAGAATACTTATGAAATGGCGCCGGTAGTGGATTTCACTCCATTTTAGGGTTTTAGAAGCCAATAAATAAGTGGCCAAATTATTCAGTTATTATTACGAAGTCCTAGCAGCAACACCCAAACAAAATGATCTAACTCGATGAATTTGTTTTGAAATGGTTGAAATTTTTTATGTTTTACGATATCAACCGCCATAAAATTTCCGCCATTTTGAAAAACGTCGAAAATCTGTATCGACAAAATAATTAACGAACCTACTCACAAAATTTAATGAGTTGAGAAATGCGACCTCTTACGCGACATTAAAACATCCGGGCTAGAGTTTCGGGAAATTTTAGTATAGCGGTACTGGGAATTCCTGGTACTACCATACTAAAATTTTCCGGTTCTGCAAGGTAAGCCCTTCTCTCACTCGGTAAAAACTTACGTAAAGAAACATTGAACTAAACAAGTTACTAAAGTAGCGATACATTAAACTTGCCATAAATCGTCTAGTGTCTTATTATTTTTCTTAGGTAAGTGAGTAACTCTTTAGTCTGAAACGCGTTGAAGCAAGATTTAATGGACTGTAAATGCATGCAGAAAACTTTAATCAGTCATATTATCTGACGTAATCTTACATCAATATAATATGAAAGTGAATGTATCGACAGGACTGACGTGTGGCCCGCACCCATACTCGACATGCTCTAATTTACTTTCACTGACGCCACATAATTCAATTATCAGGAGAAGCGGAACACCAGCTGGTCTATATTTCAAAATTATAGAAAGTTACCGTAACTTGCTTTAAGATCGTAAAGTGTTTAAATTTAAATATAGAGCTGGCCCGTCTAGCACAACTCATGGTATAAGAAAATAAGGTACATGGCACTCCGGAATACAGGCGAGACTCACGCTATGATTGAATGGACGGTTCTGTCAATCCGTTTCTGTGTTCCCAGTGGTGTATCATAATACTCCCCGATTCCCTTGTTACTACACTATTACGACAATTATTACGACTAAATAACATTTATAACTACAAAGAACATGACAATTCGTAATGCATTTTTTTTGTACGACTGGCGGCGAACCTTTTTTCCTCACAATTATTTTGTTACTTAGTGCAATTCCTACCATACTATTTTGTGGCTTTAATTGAATTGTAAATTTTTCTCTAGTTTTGTTGTTATAGACATCCGAAGAATGGAGACCTGGTGACCTGACACACTGGTTTCCCCTAGTTCAGGCACCAGTCTCCACCACGCAAGTCTGTTTACAGAGACCTATATAATGTTATTTTCTAATTTTTTGTGTTCATGTACTTTGTGCTGGTGAAAATAAATGATTTTTATTATTTATTATTATTATGTTACCATAAAGCGGCAACTAATCGGTGACGTAGAAAGGCTGACTTGCCGAAGTGCCATTACCTTACTTTCTTATACCATTGGCACAACTATGCTTCGCGACTCTTGTCGCGCGACATAGCGCTACCCGTCACTCTCTCACATTACTGCACAGAAAGAGACGGCTTTTGCGCGAGATATAGTCGCATATAACAGTTATGCTAGAGGTGCAGGTATCTTAGTTCGGTTTAATTTACTATTTAAATAGACGATCTCGGGCGCTCGATCGCGTGCTAAAAGCGAAATTTTTATTTACTACTTAGTATTAAATTGTTAGATAGTGTAATGGATTCTGTAGTTAAAATACTTGTTTACAAGTTAATCAAGTGCGCGAAATGATAGACTAGGGTGTTCGACTGCTCAATCTTAGAAAAAAAAAGCTATCCAGAATATGGCCAAATCAAGTTTTTGATCTTTTCCCCTGATTGAGATCCCCTATCCTTCGGGAATTGCTCTCTTTTCCATAAAACAAAGCTTCCGTTTCTCTAGAATATTTTAACACCGTTGAGTTAACGAGTTCAGAAAAACAAGTCAAAATTAAAGGTAGCCGAAAATTTTTTTATTTTTATACTTAACTGAGATAATTAAAAGAATAAGTAGATAATTAGGTAACTACCTATCTTTTCAAATCTTTAGAGGTTGTAAATTAATAAGAACATTGGTAACAATTCAGAATTTTTACTCTTAACGTGTTGTACCGCTAAACTGAAAGGCGCTATTTCTACAATACTTACGCCTTTGATTTATTTTATATGTATACGATAATTTCATTGTATCATTCCATAGCTAAACCTGAGTGGCACAAAAATAATATAAAAGAAACAAAACCCAGCCTCTATCGTCCATAATCCATAGTAATTCTGACGGTTATACCGAGATTAGGTACCAGTACAGCCAACACAGACATACTATATGTTGGGCTGCACTCTGGCTGCAAAAGTGCAGGTTAGATGCAGTCACGAAATTGGTAGAATTCTCCGTTGATTTATCCAGCTGTATCGGGTCTTAGCTCTGTCAGCCTTCAGAGTCTGTACTCAGACGTTACGTAAATTGCTTATTGCCCTGTCTCCATGACATGTATATACTCGTATATATATCAATTCCGACCTTTGCCACAACGGTCGAGTCACGTACGTTGGGCCATCGCTGAAGCCCGGCTATTGTCGGCAGTTTGGGCAATTGTGTGCGCAACTCTTTACACCAGCGGTTCTCAAATTAGGCTTTGAAAGGCTCCTACAAAGTAGCATCAACCTGACAGGTTTGTAATATAAACTGAAAACCTTCCTATATAATAGAATACAAAGACACAACTAAGATGAGAACGATATTTTTGAATTCTGTAAATAATAAAGGTTTTTCATTGAGAAAGAAAAAAACACCTATTTATAGAATAACGTACCTACCCTGTTTTTGGTCCTATAAAGCAATTATCAGTGTTTCAAAAAGATTTCATCGCCAACAAAGTTTGAGGCCCGCTGCTTTACGCAACAAATAGCACACAACACAAGCTCGTAGACAACTCATTACAAATTATCACGCACTAGACAATTTGTCCATCATTCATGATTGAGACGATGAGCACGGCATGACTCGGCCGTGACCTGACACGTGCATATTTGACACCTAAGCGTGTTTTATTTGTTATGTTGAGAGGCACAGACAACCCCCACTAGACGGAGCATGTAAGGCGCCCGCGCGCACCAACGATATGGTACGGCAGAACATTAAAGTATCAACACGGCGGCCACCGTTTAGTTGCGTCCATGTTTATGATCCATGCGTGCGTCAACGAAAAAAGAAATTAAATAAATAACATGGTAAATTGTAGTGTTAAGTGGTGTAGAGAGACCTCATAAACATGGACGCAACTAAACGGTGGCGGCCGTGTTGATACTTTAATGTTCTGCCGTACCATATCGTTGGTGCGCGCGGGTCGCCTACGGGTCGCCTTACATGCTCCGTCTAGTGGGGGTGGTCTGTGGTTGAGAGGACAAAATTATATTTAGAGATATATCAACTGAGCAAAGAGAACCACCTCAAACAATAATTATATATTTTACATATGGTATTATTTTGAAATAGAACCTTCGCTGAAAGTAGCTGGCAATTCACTTCTACAAAGTAAAACAAATATTTTTTTTTACTACAATTTAAGGCTTAGTAACAGTTTGGGCAAGTACCTACTATTACAATTTATCACTCACTTGACAATTTCTATCACTCGGATGATTGAGACGATGAGCACGATATTGACTCAACCGTGACCTGGGGCCCAATTCGAGAATGCCGTTGGAGATATCGCCAAACGTCAAATCTCCATTAGATAACAGTTATATCGCCGTTGAACTGTCATTAAAATGTGATGAGAAGGCGATGAGCTTCAGGTGACATATCTCATCTCAGTTTTGACAATACGAAGGCGATAATGATTGTCAAAAATGCTATTCCTACAACTGATCGTAATTGACATTTAATTTTATGTTATGACAGTCAGTTTGATGTGTCACTGCTATGGAAATTGTTGAGATATTTTGCTCAATTTATAATTGTTGGGAAAAAAAGTCAGTAAAGTGCTTGGGGTGTAATGAAAAAATACAAGAAAAGTTTCACTGAGTGGTGCGAAGTAGTATATATTGCGTACTATATACCAGCGAACAACGGTTGTCACTGTTTGCGATTTTGGAAGCAGAAATAATCTATTTATAATTGAAGAATAACTGCTGCTGAATCCAATATTTGAATCAAAAATGTACGTGGGAGAATTCGCTGCCAAGCGCACATATCATAACACGGTATTCCGATGTAAAGTAGGTATTAAGAAAAATAAACCATCAAAATTCTCGACTTGTCTATTTGTTCACATTGGCCTGGCTATAAGTAAAGTTTTGCGAAACATCTTATGCACTCAGCCAAAAACGATAGCATTAAGTAAGGTATTTAAATGAAATGGCGCCTTGCTCACCGTAGAAGCTACCTATTTTTGATAGGCATTTCATCTATATCAGAAATAGCTAAATGGGTAAATTTCCAGTACCTGCCAATAGAAAAATGCTATACTGAAAAGTATACTATTATTCACAGTATACCATATTCATATTATAAATAAATAAAATAAAATAAATAAAATAATCTCATCATATTATCATATTTTTAAGGATATTCGATGTAACTGGAATTTACAAAGTATTATTCTCAATTCATATCACAGTTTTATCAATTATAATAATCTGTTTGGACTGCAACTTGGTATCTAGATACAGTTTGCAGTTTAAAGTATAACTATCAAAGAGCTGAAATTATCAATCACTGAGCTCCGGGTTACACATGAACATGTTAGGAAAAACAGGCGTTATTCCTGGGGACATTATAATAGGATTAGGCTTTAAAGCTTTAAAGCCTAATTTTCTTGCTAGTCATGTATTTATCAGCTTTCTATTCCTCGAGAACTGAATAGGTAATAGAACTATATATGTAAATATAACCAAATTGTTACTAATGCATTGTCCACAAGAAAGACGCCCTGTGTCCCACTCCCACCCTTGTGCGCTTTTGAGAAGGGAAAAGTAAAAGTAAGCTATTCGTATGACACAAGTTTTATTAAGAAACACATAATACAATATTGCACACTGCTATTTTTATTATTTTTCAGATTAAAAAGGCAAATGGCCCATTGCGTTCACTTCATTTGTGAATCAATCCACCACCGCATTTTGTGGGTGCTACCAGGTCTCCCCTTAACCAGCCTCTTGAGCTGTCGATGATTTGCTGTAAATAGTTGCCTAAGCTTGATCTTGATACTAATGAGTTTTTTGGCAATTCTCACTTATCAAAGCTTGAATAGGGCTTAACGTTAGAACGACGGATTTATCGTGCTCGTGCCCTTTCAGATGTATTTCACTCATGATAATTAAACATCATTAAAATGTGTTTCAACTGCGTTTTTGTTATAAAATATGATAGAATTTACATATGTCAATAATGTTTGACGCTTGTTTGACGATTAAATTATCCTAGAGTACCGATAACTATGGAGTGTAAAAGGGAGGAGCAGCATCTTCATATATCCAAAAATTCCCGCTGAAAGGTGATAAATTGGTGGCGCCAGCTTTTTAAAGATTCCGTTTTAGTCTCACGCTCTTTTCAAAAATACGATACATATTTACCATTGCGCATATCAAACTAAAACTCTCACATCGATAGATCCTGTAGTTTTATTTCTAAAAATAATCAAAGTTGCTCATATCTGGGTCATGAAATTGATATTTTTTTTATTGCTCAAGAGCTGGTCTACTTACAGAAATTTTGATTAAACCAGATGAACCTGCTTATGATTCCATCTTCCGCACAAAAAGTTCTGCGATTTTAATACTGTTGATACAGGTACATATGAGCTATCGTGTACTAAAATATCTCTGCCTAATACGGGATGAATATGGAATAGAAAATTAAAACAGAAATGTCTAACAACAATAATATCCCCGAAAGTATTCACGGTAAATGTACGAAAATAATTGTAACGGTAGGGATTCATATCAATCGCAGGTTCACGTAGTTTAATCAAAATGTATATAAGTACGCCTGTTCTTAAGCAATAAAATGAAATGTAAATTTCATGACACGGATATGAGCAAACTTAGATGATTTAAAAAATAAAACTACAGGACCAATCGATGTGGGAGTTTTAATCTGATATTCGTAATGGTAATGTGTATCATATTTTTTGAAAAAAAAAAGCGGCGTGAGACAAAACGAGGTTTTTAAAAGACTGTGTGGCGTTACTGTGGCGTAAAGTCGTTTCGTTAGTTAGCAACGAACGGTTCGTTTATAATTTTTTAATACAATTTAATTATGTTTTTTCTGTGTAATACACTTAAAGAAACTAAGTAGGAATTACTCTGGTCATCTAAAATTCACTTTTTTTCACTCTGTCTAAAACTTACAATATTTTCATGCTGACTCTAGCGCTTAGGCCGGCATTGGAACTGTTATTTACTGCTAACCGCTGGGCACTTTTTCAAATATTTTCCTATGAGATTCCGCTCCATCCTTTTACACTCCATAGCTTATTCATAATTATTTACGACAACATAATTATTTTATACATATGTACACATTCCTCAACCATTTAAGCGCATAATTCACTTATGTACTTATGACCTCAAATATTATTCGTCTGAATGAACCATTTTACTATGAAGGGTATAAGGGAGGAGCGCAATGTTCATATATCCAAGTGTGTTTTAAAAGGCCGCCAACTACTCACCGAGACAGTTTGTTTATTGCTGAATTCCTATGGCCATCTTTCGGCTTATCATCAGATCAGCTCCATGGTGCCATATTATAGCATTGATAATCGAAGTTAAGTTGGTAAAGCTTTCAACTCAATGATAATCAAATTAAGTTTGCAAGATTTGATTCCAAACAGACAGACAAACTGAAAACGGGATAAGTGGTTCCAATCAAGGGGGTTCCGCCCCAAAAGTATCTTAAATAGTCATCGTCTCAAAAAAACAAAATAAATCATAAATCATTTATTTTTCATAAGTTTTTAAATATTATACCTACTTAAGGAGTTGTTTCGACATTTCTAAAAACTTCATCCTATAATAAATTGTATGTAAACACTTATAAAGTCGACTACCTATTAGTCATATTTGTTATTTTGAAGTGTGCGTGAGTTATTATTGTGACGATTTAAATAGGCTAGTTTAGAAATATATATGAAATAAATTTGAAATGGTCAATAATGATCTGACTAGCTAAAAAAAAATCTATTTTTGTGAGAGCTAGAAAGCTAAATATTATTAATTGAATATTGAAATGTCATGAACACACGAAAACGCCGTTCGCTATTTTTAAAGCTTTTATTTAACTTGCATGGTATGTTTAAAGTATGTATGTTCGGGTGAAATCTTGCAACTCAATTTTGAAGCAGATATCGTCAACCGATTGAGCTGAAATTTTGCATACTTACTTAACTTTGATGACAATACAATAATATGGTACCATGGGGCTGATCTGATGATGGAGCCGGAAGGTGGCCATAGGAACTCTATAATAGAAAAAGCAATCCTACCGAGCTTGGGCTCTTCAGAATCGTCTCAGTGAGCATTTGATGGATATCCAAAGAAAGTACAGTCGGCTATAAAAGCTTGCCACTAAAATGTCATTTTTGAGAAAAAACTTATTTGCCTTTAGCTTAACTGTGGCGTTGAATACCGAGTATATATGCTCCGATGTTCGAAATTCGACCGTCGTATAGTGCCATCCCGCTCACTCAAATCTACTTTCACGGGAGACCGGGAGAAAGGGACGGCACTATTCGAAGTCGTCGAAATAGCCCTTCAGTTTTCTTTACGGGACCGGTTACGTCACTGTGTCACCATCATGAGCGATAATAGCGGACGGCGTTTTAAGGCTTTCATATATTCAATACAGAATAAAATCCATGCATTCAAATGATTATTTTTCAGCCATCTTCTACTTTTATGTACCTACTGAAACATATTATGCTAAATACTATATGGATTAAACATTAGTTTAATGAAATTTGGCATGAGTCTACTAGCCTATTGGTGTTTTAGAGTGCGTAGTAATGAGAATTTTGCATTTGTGCGCAGATTTTTTTATATGTGTGTTATCTCGTCCCCATCAGGTTTTGGCAGAGTTTTTTGTTTGGAACGATACAGCGAAAGGCGAGTCCTTTAGTTTTAATTACTCAAAGCTGTTTACAGGCGAACATTCGCATTGAGACTGCTGACTTAAAATAATTCATTACATACAACCTTTTAAATATACATTATCTTAAATGAAACGCGTATGTCATTTTCATTAATGTCATAACGAATGAATGTCACCAAGAAATAAACAAATATCACATAAATTTCATAATAACAAAATTTAAAAGGAATTAATACTAGGTCGATGCAGAGTCAGCCACCGGCTAAGCTTGCACCATAGATTGGAGCGGAGTTTTTTTTCTTTTTTTTCGAAATTTTCTCTTCGTCACGACCTAGCGAAATTTAATTTGTGCATTTTAAAACAAAAATTTCTAAAATCGGTTGAGAACTCGCTGAGATCCGCGCATTGTCACAAAGTCCATTCGAGTCGATCCATGGGAGCTTCGCTCGCTCCGCTCCAATAAATGCTAGTTGATACAGTTTTTGATGCAGAAAATTTAACAAAACTAACAACAATGAAATCGTGTAGTAGGATTCACTTCACAACCCGAACGAAAAGTACTTTATTATGAGTATGAGGATCAAACACACCAGGTTCTTCAGTGTTGTTCAGTATTCACTTACTCATTATGACTGTAATAATGTAATTACTTGGATTTTACGGACGACTAGCTTTTGCCCGCGACTACGTCCGCGTGGAACTTGGAAGTATGGAAGAAACCTCGTACAACACGATAGATATCCACCTAATCACTTTAATTAATAAAAGGGATTATTAAAAGCGCCTGAGCAAATGTAAGAGCAATTGTGCTTTTGGTCTAATCATTACATTTCCTACAGGGTCATCAATGTCATCATGAATTACTTTCTCACTTTTAAATCTTTTTAGGGATAATTTCCAGGATGAAAACTATCCTATGTCCTTCCTCGGATCTTAAACTATCTCCATGCCAAATTTCTTCAAAATCGATTTAGCGGTTTAAGCGTGAAGAGGTAACAGACAGACAGACACACTTTCGCATTTATAATATTAGTATGGATGGATCTATAAACATAGGGCGTTTAATATGTCGCCTGTTTCATGCTGCACTGCGCTGACCTGGAAAACAATGTATTTTTTTAAATATGATGGTGTTTTTTTACTCAGATTAAAACACTTACGAATATAAGTATTGTGTTTCACTGCGTTTACGTACCTATTCATTCTGATTTAACAAAACAGACTAATAATAATTGTTGGTCATCTATCTATACTATTATATAATTGTAAAAATAAAATGTCTGTACAGTCAAACAATTTTATTCCTAGGCCACTATAGAACTGTGTCGCATTAACGACGATAATTACAACGTCAGTGCGGTTCAAACAATTATCAACTTACGAGAGTAATATTATTAAAACTAATAGTGAGGGATCTTTAATAATTATAAAAACGGTTTGCCAGGAACGGTCCGACATGTTTCGAACTCATATGGAGCTCTTCATCGGGGTCAGCTATTTGTGCTGCTACGTGACTCTCGGCCCACTACACTGGTTTCCGCTCTCCTCACCACCAAGCTGTCCCTGAATAAGAGCTCCATATGAGTTCGAAACTTCGAAACATGTCGGGCCGTTCTGTACTGTGTTTGTGCGTTTATCACGCCTTAACGGCGGGACTGGTTTCAATAAATTTTGGTACCTACACTACACTGGCTGAGCTTTTTCAGATAGTTATAGGATACTTTCAGTCCGATAATGACAAAAAAGAGGGTGCTTTTTGACACACCGACAATGTTTGTTACCACCTTCCAGTGCAATTAAACAATTTATTAAAATACTAAGACTCCAGACTAAGATTACAGGCTATACAATGCTGCACTTAGGTATAATTGTCAGCTAGAACGTGTCATTGTTACAAAATAGAATGCAGAGATGAAACAGGAAGAATAATTTTAACAGAATATTTTGTCTGAATCTCGAAAACTTACCCGTTCTTTTTGATATATTTCTTCTAAATAAAAAACGTCTTGTTTGTTGATTATTGACGATGCTGGCTCAGTTTGTAGTCCAGTTGCATACCTACTGAGCCGGTGGTCCTGCGTTCGAATCCCAGCAAGCGCACATATTTGTGTGATTAACTGTAATATTTGTTCCTGGGTCATGGACGTTATATTATGTATGTCGGAGTACCCATACAAGCATTGCTTAGTTTGGGACTAGGTCGATTTATGTAAGATTTCCTCTTAATATTTATTTACCTATTTTGCAGTAATTCATTAACTTATATTTTCATGTATTTAACTTATTTTTCATTACGAGTATATTTTGTAATATTATTCATTTTGACAATAATCAACAATCAGACGAGACATTAGTCAAACATTCAACATGAATGACGTTTGATATCTCGGCATAATGTTACCAGTTAAGGTAGGGACATAAGATCAAACAGGGTCATTGTACACGGGGGTAATTGGCATCTAGATTAATAAATACTTTATATGCATATGAATTTCTGCTTAGAACGAAACGTAACTGTCTAATTTCACGTACTACCCGGACAAGTTAAGTATGCGCCTGTTATCTACGCCGTCACATACAAAGGAGACCCAAATTTAATTCGACCGGATTGGCGAAGTCGCGATGTTCTGGAGATATCGCCACTTGTCAAGTTGGGAGACGTCAAAAGTGACGGATGGCGTTCTCACGGAGAGATCTCCATTATATCTCTAAAGTTGGTCGAATACCCCCCCTGAGACGTGCATATTTGACAGCTAAGCGTGTTTCATTTGTTATGTTGAGAGGCCATAATGAGATTTAGAGAGATTGCAATAGATCTAGTTAAAGCAAGGAGAAGCGCTAATAACAATCGTATATTGGTAAGTTTGTTAGAACTTTCGCTGCAGGAAAGGGTTTATTGTTTTATTTATTGGGATTTATTTAATTATTTACAACCGTAGTCTGTTTGCGTTTATCACTTTAAACAGTCATCTCTCGAACTATGTTTCTATACCTCATGTACTATGGGCTACATAAATGCATGGGCCATTTATGAATTGCATTCATTGAGGGCTACTAGTAACCAAAATAAGTTGTGTAAAATTTGCATAGTTTTGCTTACTTTGGCTATTTCTCAAGTATTTAAACTAGTTGAGCTATTTTTTTTTAGTGGAGCATTTTACCTTACCAAGTCAGAATGTAACCTCTAGACCAGAAGCGACCGAAAGTGTCTAGACATCCAAATATCCTAACATACGAAAAAGTTTTTGGCAAAACTGAAACGGAAATGTTCACTGGGTCAATAAAAGTTGCCTAAGCTTTCCCGGTACGGAGGTGTCAGCGATACGCATCAGGGTTTCATTTGGATTTCGTATTCAACTGTTTTGCAGGATTTGATCTCCGGAGACCGCCGCAGGATCAGTTTTGATGGAAAATGTACTGCGAGTTCTATTATAAATGTCCCTGATGGATGGCGATCAACTTATGAATAATATATCAGAGGCATCTGTTAAGCGCATGACCTGTCATGTGACAAATACAGGCGTCATATTGATGGAAATTTACACGATTTTGATACATTATCACAACTCTTTCGCTTCGTAAAATGCGAGCAAAATTTATTTAAATGCTAGAGTCGTCACTAGTAAATTTTGTTCACATTTTACAATCCCTGATCACAACCAAACTGTTCTCGCCTACAGGCCACGTTCTCAACCGATTCACATGATATTTTGTTAGTAGTTTCGATAACTATTGTTTTGGGTTTGAGTTTTCAACGTCAAAAATTACAAATTACAGCCTTGTTGAAAAGGTCTACAGTTCACAGAGCCACTAGAGCTAAAATATAAACAAGCAGCTAATTTGATATCTTTTATTATTAGACGCGGCATAACCCCAATTCCTCAACATCCACAACAATGTTCATACGTCAAAACATACAAGGCACACGCAAAAACACAAAGCCTTTGGATGTTTGTCAACATCAATGATAAAATCCTAGCAAACAATGTAGGGCAAATATAAATGGGAATCAAAGGCTTAGAAATCGTGATTCTGCCAGAATTATAGATCTAACGCAAGGCCGACCTTTGAGCTTATTACAACCTCTTTTTTGTCTATATATTGTAAATAGTAATTGTGTGCTCATGATAGAGACTATTCCGATTTTCTAAATTAATGCACAAAAATATTAAGACAATCTCCACTTCACAATTTCATTTTACCGAATGATCACGAAAATATTTACATCGTCACATCGCATAATTTCCCAACCCTTTTTTTAAGAAGTCAATGTGTTCGTTGTCTGTTTCTATAAGCGGTTCTAACATACCCTACTATTCTGGCAGCAGAGCGTTTCGCAGTTCTAACCAAACCTAATCTACCTTTCTGGTAGCTATTAATTTCTATCGTAGTTACCTAACCTCATTTACTTTTCTGGTAGCCGTTTGTTTCTGTAGGGGCGCAGTTCTAACCTAAGCTACTTTTTTTATACTCAAATCATAGACTAAGTCTAACACGTACAAACCAATATTATTAATTCGGTGTTCTCTATTACAACTCTGTACTCTGTGGTGAAATATTGAAGTGCACATTTCCGATCCGTCACGGCGTGGCCGCAGCGAAGAAAGTCACCGGACGATTACGTCTCGAGACGCCAGAGAAAACCAATTTTCACGGTCAGTTGCAGTCGGCTAAACTTAAAACTCTTTTCATCACACTTGCGAGCAAGCCGTCTTTATACATGCGTGTTGTAAATTATACATTACGCCCTTGTGCATTATAGTCACACTTACAAGTGTCGTCACGGGTTGTACGACTTGTAAATTTGGAACGTTCAAGAGCGATATGATTTTTCTTATATGAAATAAATGTAATTTTACACCATAATAGTGTGCAAAATATATGTACATAATATATGTATGATATAATTTACTTGTAACCTATTTAGATTTTCTCTGTACAATTCGATTTTTGATTTGCACAATTTTCTAGTATCTCTGTTTGGCCCTATGGTTGACTGGTAGAGAATGACATATGGCATTAACCCCACCTTTTATACTGATTTTTATTTTGTGCAATAAAGTTCAAATAACTTAACTGTTCCAGATTACGATAGCTTTGATTTTTTTTTCCACATATATCCTATTTTCCACAATAGGTACTTAAATATAACGATCTTATGATTTTCGTGACTATCAAATTGACGGTCCAACCATAAACAATCAGATAACAATTGCGACCAGTAATCAATCCATGTTAACTTCGCAGTACTTTATAATAAGCCAATCTATTACGATTCATTATTTATGAAAAAAAAAACAGAAGTATCTGGTATCTTTTGCTACCATCGGTCACGATCTGTCACTATAACAAACATTATTATCTACTTTATGAAACAACATTACTTTTAATTTAACCTTCATCTATCAGTACCCTTACCAAGAGTTAAAGTGACTGTACTCGCTATGGAGTATGGAGAATAATACAGCGCCCCTAGCGGTTACTTTGTAGAACTACAATTCTCCATACTAAACTACGATTTCTAATTCAAGACCAAAAAAACTACCACAAGGTTGCCACTACAACAAAATATGTTTACAATAGTAAATTCCATTTTCTTTTTGAAACACTCTAAGATAATTTATGTATTGGTAAATAATAATAATAACTAGATATATTTATTATTGCATAATTACGAGAGGAGATAATAAAAACTTAAACATCGGAGATTTTTGGTACAAAATCTGGTATTGTATTTGTAACACTTGAGCATTTGGTGCAAGCCAAGAAACACACTCAAATGTCATTTAAATGTTGTCAATTTTGACAGTGACGTATCTGTCGTAGTTTTTTTGGTCTTGAATTAGAAATCGTAGTATAATCGTTTACGCCGTCGCTAGCGAGTACAGTCACTGTAAACTCATGGTAATTAAGGGTACTGAATTTGATATTTATTAATTCACAGGCGCCTGTAAAATTGCCGACATCTGACGAGTTTCATCGAAATGACTCTCGGACGTGACAAATCGACTAATTTACGAAGTCACACACAACATTTAATGAATTTACCCAAGAGTATTCTAAAAATTTCATGTTTTGCACCAATAATAATAGTAGGTCAATAGATAATACTGCTCAAACACTAAAATAGTCAAGCCGGTGGGAATCGAGTTCTTTGGACGCCTGGCCATTGCAAACTACCAACCTCATCCCGCTGCAACCCTTAGACATTTTGAAAGATCCATAATAATTTAAACTTTCTGGATTTTGGTTTGGGTCAGGCTTTGATACCCAAGTTAATTAACTATGTAAATCCAGCATATTATAAATACGCGAATGTAGCTACTATCATCGCGCTTTTGCAAATTATTTTGATTTCCGAGGTTACATAAAAATAAAAAGTAGAGTTGGTACGAGTTTCTGATTCTTTGCGAAGTGTATTTTTTTCTTTAAAGTCCTCAACATATACTACCTATCATTTTACTTACGTCACACTTTAAGTTTATTTAAGTTTAGTTAAGATAAGATAAGATAAGAGATAAGATAAGATAAGAGAGATAAGAGATCATTTATTTGCATAAACATGAGTATAAATAATATTACAAGGATGTTATAGTAAATAAATAATGTTCGTCATGTTTTACCTTTCGGTTTACAAATTTTTATTTACATTATTATAATTTAATAAGTACATATTCTAAGTAATAATATCAAATTTAAATTTAAATAGCCATGTCATTTAAAAATTCATTTATATTATAATATGTAGCATTTTTCCTTCAATAATGTCATTAATTCTCGCTTAAATCTATTCATACTAGCATCCCTGATTGCCTTTGGTATCTTATTATAAATTTTGGGTGCCATACCAAATACGCTTTTCCTTAAGAGTGCAGTGTTCGTGAAATTACTCATAATCCTACTGTTATCACGTGGTCTTAATCCTATATTGGTAGTTTTATTGCGTTCAAACACATCAGGGTTACCCTTGACAAGAATGGCTATTTCATATATGTAGGTAGATGGATGGAAATGTTAGTATTTTATATTTTTCGAAATACGGTTTGCAGCTATCTAATGGTTTTAGACCAAACATCGCCCGAATGCATCTCTTTTGACTTTTAAATACCTGCTCCCTATCTGTGCGATTCCCCCAACAAATTACACCATATCTCAAAACAGATGCGACTAAGGCGTGATATGCAGTTAATAAAGTTTCCACATTAACTATCCGACTCAGCCTATGTAATGCGTAAGATGACCTTGACAGTTTTAGACATACTAAATCTACATGCTTCTTCCACGTTAAGGATTGATCAATAGCTATACCTAAGAAATTTATAGAATCGACCTCATCTATCGTGCATGCTTGATAAGATGTGCTTATGTGTAAGGTAGACTTCCTTTGAGTAAAGTGTGACGGCGCCTCGAGAGAATTGGCTTGATGGCGCTAGTGTCGCCCATTTGATTTCTGAACGAACTGTCACGTGACGTAACACCGAGCGCTGGGGTGGCGGCCATAATGAAACTAACTGACGTTTGGGTCATTCAACGGTAGCCATATTGCGCGCGCGCCTCACGTGTTGCGGTGGAACGCCATAATTTTTATAATCGTTAATTATCATTGTAAAATACTGTGTTGCTAGTGTAATCAAAGTGGGAACTCGATTAGAAGATTGAAGAAGATTCGGATTGACTTTTATTTCGCCAAACCTGGTCTCCTTGCCCAACTACCCGCCACTATGAATCCTTCAGATAAAGGCCGCGAACTCGAAGATCACAATTACGTTTCTTTATCAGAAGTGGGATGTCAAGGGCCTGGTAAAAAGGGGACCAGTAATGACACCGCCGGCCCCTCCAAGACGGACAGTGGAGGTGCGAATTTTTTTGGCAACATGGAGGCACTTTTGTCTCGCTTACTAGCGGCAACACAGAATACGTCTTCAGGACACGCTCAGGCAAATCTGATCAAGTTGGACCCGGACGAAGCTGACGCAGATATACAAGGTTGGTGCAACGTGACCGAAATCATAGTGAATAGCCGAAATCTTGCCGGACCAGAGCTACTGCTTGCTTTGACACATGCTTTAAAGGGACGTGCCGCAAAATGCCTCACTTCATTAAAGGCCGATGATTTAACATGGCCTCGTATAAAAGAAACATTGCTTGCAAAATTCAGCCGCCAGTTGCTTATGCAGGATTATTTCGACGACATCCTAAAATTTCAAATCGGCATCAAGGAAACTGCGGCGGAAGCAGCCGCGCGTCTATGGACTCTTATCGAACGTGTTCCAAAGGTCGATATGAATGAAGAAGTCATTACAGGATTTGCAATTTCGGTTCTGTCGCAGAAAGACCCATTAATACGGAGAGAGTTGAATTCACACGTGATTTCGTCTAGAGCTCAGCTCTGCAGGATTCTAGGTGGCATATCATTAAAAAGACGCCATGACGACCACGAAACCAATGAAAACGACACGAAGAAGCCTCGACTAGCTAGTACGACGGATACGCGTTTTTCGGGGACCTGCCATTTTTGTGGCCACCGCGGGCATAAAATTGAAGATTGCCGCAAACGACGCGAGTCCATGAAGTTGAGAGACGTCACACATTTACCGGAGAAAGAAAAAGAGAGGATTTGCTACACCTGCGGGAAACCGGGGCACATCAGCACTACTTGCCCCGATGGAAAGAAGAAACCAGCGAGTGAACCGATCGCGCGTAAGGAAGTCCACATCTGCGAGCGGCGGTCAGCCAGAGGTACCCTGTCGACATCGTCCGGTGAGGTTATTTCGTTCCTTTTTGATACTGGTGCTGCATGCTCATTGATCAAACGTAGTTTAACTGACAAGCTCTCTGGCACAAAGCGCAATGACTCCATCTGTCTAGTAGGAATAGGGGATAACGTTAGCTGCACTGAACAAATTATGAGTACAGTAGTGATTCAAGATATTCCTTTACCACTTCTATTTCACGTAGTGCCTGACCATGCAATACCGGAAGCGCTTATAATAGGTAGGGATGTCCTCGAGTTGGGTATTCATGTCGAAATCACCAGTGATTGCCTTATATTCTCTACGCGCAAAGAAGTTAATAATTGCGATGGTGTGCGAGCATTTGATTTAAGTGAGATCGATACAGATCTAGTAGGCACGGAAAAAGAAGCGTTATTAGGCATCTTGCAAAAGTACAGCGAATACTTCATTGAAGGCATTCCGACGCGCCGTGTCACAACAGGTAGTTTAAAAATTGACCCCATCGATCCGCATAAAACCGTGCAGCGTCGGCCTTATAGGTTATCTGTGGCGGAAAAAGATATTGTCAAGGGTAAAGTAGAGGAACTGTTAAAAGCTGGTGTTATCCGGGAAAGCTCCTCACCTTTCGCTAGTCCCATCCTATTGGTGAAAAAGAAGGACGGCTCTGACAGGATGTGCGTCGATTATAGGGAACTTAATGGGAATACACAACCCGAACATTACCCTCTTCCGAGGATTGATGACCAGATAGACCGCCTTGCTGGTGCCCATTATTTTTCTTCTCTAGATATGGCATCCGGGTATCACCAGATACTAGTTGAAACCGACTCAATCGAACGCACAGCTTTCGTGACCCCGGATGGCCAGTATGAGTATTTGGCAATGCCGTTCGGATTGCGGAACGCGGCCTCTGTCTACCAGCGTTGCATTAACAAAGCCCTGAAATCGCTCAAAGATACTGTAGCTCTGGCATATATGGACGATGTGCTCTGTTTTTCGTCAGATGTTACAGAAGGGTTACGTCGTTTAGACGCAATTTTAGGAGCTCTGTCTGAAGCCGGCTTCTCTTTCAACGTACGCAAATGCAAATTTATGAAAACTGAAGTCCAATACCTTGGGTATGTAATAAAATCGGGTGAAGTAAAGCCTAACCCACGAAAAGTTCAAGCGCTTATTGATGCGCCGGCTCCAGCCACAGCTACTCAGGTCCGACAATTCTTGGGATTAGCGTCTTATTTTAGGAGATTCATCCCCGGTTTCGCTACCCTCGCTGGTCCACTCTATCCGCTCACCAAATTAAAAGGTCCCATAATCTGGTCAGACCGGCATAAAGAGGTCCACAGCAAAATCGTACAAATATTAACCTCCGAACCGGTCTTGACGATATTCAATCCCGACGTTCCTATAGAACTCCATACAGACGCGAGTTCAGAGGGCTATGGGGGTATCCTGATTCAGAGGGAAAACAATATACCACACGTTGTCGCTTATTTCAGTCGCCGCACCACTGAGGTAGAATCCAGATACCATTCTTATGAATTGGAAACATTGGCAGTGGTGCGTGCCATTGAGAACTTTCGGCATTACCTTTATGGGCAACATTTTACGGTTTTCACCGACTGTAATTCGTTAAAAGCCTCCAAAGCTAAAGTAGACTTGTCTCCACGAGTCCATCGTTGGTGGGCTTACCTACAAGCTTACGACTTTGACATCGTGTACAAGGAAGGTCGTAATATGGAACACGCTGACTACTTGTCCCGGAATCCCCTCCCTTCGTCAACAACGATCGCTAGCGACATTTGTGAACTTAAAAGTACTGCAAACACCCGCTGCAAACTAGTTAATTTTGTTGAGCTTCATGATAGTTGGCTTCAAGTAGAACAGAAGCGTGACCAGGATATCCAAGACCTAATAAGTAAGCACACAAACAACCAGCTTCCGGAAGGAATCGCCTATACATATGACGTACGCGATGGCGTCCTCTACCGGAAGGTCGAGCGTAATAAGACGAGCACTTGGTTACCCATTGTCCCGAGATCACTCGTGTGGACTCTCATAAACCACGTTCACAGCGAAATTAAACATTTAGGTTACGATAAAACGCTTGACAAAACGTATGAGCAGTTCTGGTTTCCGCAAATGGCAAAAAATGTCCGCAAGTTCGTCGACTCCTGTATAGTGTGCAAGGCCTCCAAAGGATCATCCGGGGCTCAACAAGTAAAAATGCATCCCATCCCTAAAATTTCCATACCTTGGCACACCATACATATCGATCTCACAGGCAAACTTAGTGGCAAAAGCGACCGAACAGAATATGCGTCAGTCATTATCGACGGTTTCACTAAGTACGTCTTACTCGAGTATACTCAGTCTCTTGATGCAGCGTGCGCAGTGCGAGCCTTACGAAAGGCAGTCTCATTATTCGGGGCACCGAAAAGAGTCATAGCTGATCAGGGGCGATGCTACATTAGTTCGAGCTTTAAAGAATTTTGTAACGAGCACAACATTGAACTGCACCTGATAGCTACCGGCTCTTCTCGGGCCAATGGACAAGTCGAGCGAGTCATGCGCACCTTAAAAAGCCTCCTTACTATTATAGAAAACGATTCCAATAAAGTTTGGCGAGAAGAGCTTGACAACATACAACTAGCATTGAATAGTACACGCTCTAGAGTAACGGGATATACTCCAACAGAACTCATGTTTGGCATACGCGCCCAATCGCTAGGCCTCTCAAAAACATGCCCCAATATAGAGCCTCCCGAACGCGTTAACTTGGACGAAATCAGAAATCAAGCTGCACGTAGTATCCAAAAGGCAGCTGCTTCCGATTCCAAACGTTTTAATCGCGGTAGGGCACAAGTTCAACCATTTTCAAAAGGAGATTACGTCTTTATAAAATGTAGTGAACGAAATCAAACTAAGCTGTCCAGAAAATTTCGGGGTCCCTATATAATCACAAACGTGCTAGAAAACGATAGGTATGAATTGAGGGCTATCACTGGTGGTAATCGAGTCTTTAAATATTCACATGAAAATCTACGCTTGGTGCCGAAGGGTTTCGAGGGCTTAGTTGAAGTCGCTACTAGCTTAATAGACAATGAGGAGGCCGAGACGGCGGTTAATAGAGAACAAGTAGACCTTGACGATAGCGACAGTGATACTCTCTCGGTATCTAGTGAACACACCATGACCGCCGGCTCAGACACCCTCTCCGGTTCAGATGATGAAGAGCGATCAGTCACACCTAACAAGGAAAGGTGCACAAATGAAAGTGAGTCTAGTTCATTAGAATAGTCTTTATTAGGATCTTGTAGTAACCTGGCAGACATAGTCATAGTTCAATTAAAGACGTAGGTAAGATTAGTTAGTAGGCTTTGGTGATATATAGCCTGTGCGGGCAGAAGATACCGCGGATGTTAGTACCGCAATCTTTCTGATCTTGATAACGGCCGGTCGAAGAGGCTTTATGCGCCTGGTCCGCGCCACGAGTGCTCAAAGCTGGTCGAAGGGGCTATAAGCGCCCGGTCCATGCTTTTGATGGTGGTGGCTAGTCGAAGGGGCCCAGCACGCCCGGTCTACGCCGCAGATAAAGGTAGGCTGTTCGAAGGGGCCCAGCACGCCCGGTTCACGCCGTACATTTATGTGGGTTGACGGCTAGTCGAAGGGGCCCAGTACGCCCGGTCTACGCCGTAGGTAGGTAAAGGCAGGCTGTTCGAAGGGCCCAGCACGCCCGGTTCACGCCGTAACTTTATGTGGGTTGGTCGTATGGGCCTCAGCATACACGGGCCGCGCTGTAAGTGAAAGTAGGCTGGTCGAAAGGGCCCTGTACGCCCGGTCAACGTCACTGAGCAAGCCGCGGCTTTACCTTGTCGGTCAGGAATGGTCGAGCGAACCAATAATTGAAGCCATATCATTACTTTCAGATGCTCCACGCGAAGGTGACTAATCGCACGAGGGCGTGCGACTGTCAGGGTTGGCCGTGACGGCGCCTCGAGAGAATTGGCTTGATGGCGCTAGTGTCGCCCATTTGATTTCTGAACGAACTGTCACGTGACGTAACACCGAGCGCTGGGGTGGCGGCCATAATGAAACTAACTGACGTTTGGGTCATTCAACGGTAGCCATATTGCGCGCGCGCCTCACGTGTTGCGGTGGAACGCCATAATTTTTATAATCGTTAATTATCATTGTAAAATACTGTGTTGCTAGTGTAATCAAAGTGGGAACTCGATTAGAAGATTGAAGAACTATTCGGATTGACTTTTATTTCGCCAAACCTGGTCTCCTTGCCCAACTACCCGCCACTATGAATCCTTCAGATAAAGGCCGCGAACTCGAAGATCACAATTACGTTTCTTTAAGTGCATTACCTTAGTTTTGGTCAGGTTGGCCTTAAGGTTATTATTATTAAGCCAAGCAATAATATTACTTAGCGCAGAGTTTATGTCACTTTCGTAACTCGCTATATCTTTACATTCTATTGTTACTGTAGTTTATTTATTTATCGTACCAAATATGCCTACACACGTTTACGATCAGTTTACGATGCACTATAACAATCTGGCTGTGGCGTGTGGCCAGCTGTGCCCAGTAACGGTATCCTCACTCTCCCAATCTCCTATTTCCTCAATTGAGCTACAATCTCAATCTTGCTATACGGCAAATAGAATTCACATTATACACCGATGTATAAATACTAGTTTGGAACACTAAACGAAGACATTCTGTGCGATAACGGTTGTCGCCACAAAATGTCATTACAGGGCGTGAATAGAATCTAATCGACATAAAAAATAGATAGGGAGTTAATTGCGAATTGAAAATTAATCAGTAATATATAGCGCTATTTTGCCGTGAATAGGTTCATTGAACGTAGTTCGAGTCAGAGGTGAAGGATGATTCAGTCATTATATGTTTCTGTCATAATTTATGATACTTGCAGAATCATATTATGACTGAAACATTACTAGGTTATTCTTATTACTCTTATACATTCGCTGCGTCTTGCTGGGGGATGAATTTATGACATCACATGTTTGGGTGCGTAACGATGCCTATAACAATTTTTGATATAACTTCAGTCGCTATAACGCTCATTTGATATAATTATTGAATGTTATAACTACACTTAACATATTAACATTTGATATAATTATTGTTTCATATACTGATCATTTTATCCATCCTCCTAGCCTTTGTCCCATTTTTTGAGAATGAATTCTCAATCGGGGTCGGCTACCTAAATCCCAAGATGTGGCGTAGGCACTAGTTTTTACGCAAGCGACTGCCATCTGACCTTCCAACCCAGAGGGGAAACTAGGCCTTATTGGGCTTAGGTGGTTTCCTCACGATGTTTTCCTTCACCGAAAAGCGAGTGGTAAATATCAGATGACATTCCGTACATAAGTTCCGAAAAACTCATTGGTACGGGCCGGGTTCGAACCCGCGACCTCCGGATTGAAAGTCGCATGCCCTAACCACTAGGCTACCACCGCTTCATACTGATCATTTTATCGAATAACATTAAATTTAATACAACATTCTTTAAGTATAATGCATATTTCTTCCAATGAATTTATGGTATAACGTTTATTTTATCTAACGTTAAAATGGCATAACCTTTGTTGATATAATGTATTAGAGACATAATGCCACTACATACTAAAAATATATATAATACATTTCATGCAAAACGAGATGATCATTTTCATAACAGCCTATAAAAGGACTCTGTATGGGTAAGCTGTTAGGGTATAGAGAAATAGGGGGCGGGGCATAAAAAAGAAACTTAAACCAAAAGTTCAATTAGAAACGTAGGTTAGGTTAGGTTTGAACTGCATTCCCCAGAATATATGGACTGCTACCAGAAAAGTAAGTTAGGTTAGGTTTGAACTGCATCCCCCAGAAAAAATGGACTGCTACCATAAAAGTAGGTCAGGTTAGGTTTGGACTGCATCCCCCAGAAAAAATACAGAATATACCAAATCATATTTATTTCATATAATTTGTATACTAAATGAACATTATATCATATTATGATGGTTATAGGAAATAAGTGAACTACCAAATGATAAATATGCGAAATAAAAATAGATATTTTAAAATTATACCAAACGTTTATTTATTATATAAAATGAGTGATTATACCCTGTGAAATTATATCAAATGTTGTTATATCCAACATACTTATACCATTTATTTTTATATCGATCATTACACACCCCACATGTTTATCTATCTACCTTAACCTGTAGGTACTTGAGGTTCGCGGAAGGTTCTTATGAAGAAAATAGTAACGGAATAAAGTAAAACCCTTTTTTAGGGTTCCGTAGCCAAATGGCAAAAAACGGAACCCTTATTTATTTATTTATTTATTTCCCACACTTACAGCTATCTTTACAGGACTTAAACCTAAGACAATAGCGTAACTATTTCTATAAATTTACATTATTAAACTACTTATCTATACTATTCTGTTTATAACTAATTATAAATAATGCTGACTTTGTAAATACATTCAGGGAACAAGAGAACAAATCTAAGTCTTCCGCTATTAGGTTGAGGGTGCGTATTGCGCATGTCAGCGGCGCCGCGCCGAGCAGGTTGGTGCGCCCGCGCGGCTCGACCAGCAGCCGCGGCCGGCGGCGACGCCAGACGTATCTATCAGGGACACACAGACTTATGCAACTCGAAACCTGACCGTTAAATATTTTACCCCTAATTAATTTAAATAAGTATGTCACCATACATAACTCCCTGCGTACTCGCAGCTCGTTGTATCCAACCATACCCAGTATAAATAAAGTTGGGTACATTAGAGGGTAAAAAGGATATACTCCATACCTTCGCCAGTATAAAAATCTGACGAATTTATTTTGGATGCGCTCTACCATTAACTGATATTTGGTTTCATGTGGGGCCCATATAACAGCACTAGCTTTTGCCCGCGACTACGTCCGCGTGGAACTTGGAAGTATGGAAGCAACCACGTACAACACGATAGATATCCGCCTAATCACCTTAATTAATAAAAGGGATTATTAAGAGCGCCATAGCAAATCTAAGAGCAATTGTGCTTTTGGTCTAATAATTACATTTTCGACAGGGTCATCAATGCCATCATGAATTACTTACTCACTTTAAAATCTTTTTAGGGATAATTTCCAGGATGAAAACTATCCTATGTCCTTCCTCGGATCTTAAATTATCTCCATGCCAAATTTCATCAAAATCGATTCAGCGGTTTAAGCGTGAAGAGGTAACAGACAGACAGACAGACAGACAGACAGACAGACAGACAGACAGACACACTTTCGCATTTATAATATTAGTATGGATTAGTATGGATTGCACTCCAGACTACTTCGGACTAACGCATTGTATAAGGCGATGATCGCTCCAATATTAGTAAAGCCATGGAAGCGACGAAGCACTTATAGATTCGTCATGTCTGTCTGTCCGTCTGTCCGTCTGTCCGTCTGTCTGTCTGTCTGTCTGTCTGTCCGTCTGTCCGTCCGTATGTCACAGCCATTTTTTTCCGAAACTATAAGAGCTATACTGTTGAAACTTGGTAGGTAGATGTATTCTGTGAACCGCATTAAGATTTTGATGCAAAAATAAAAATAAATATTGGGGGCTCCCCATACTTAGAACTGAAACTCAAAATGTTTTTTTTCATCAAACACATACGTGTGGGTAGTTCATCTATGGATAGGTCATCAAAAATGATATCGAGGTTTCTAAAATATTTTTTTTCTAAACCGAATAGTTTGCGTGACAGACGCTTCCAAAGTGGAAAAAAGTTGGTCCCCCCCCCCCTCTAACTTCTAAAATAAGAAAATGAAAAATCTAAAAAAAACATATGATGTAAATTACTATAAAAACTACCAACGAAAATTGTTTTGCACGATATCTAGTAAGTGGTTACCTATCTGAAACACTAAAAACGTTAGTCCGAATTTCATTTCGACAAAAACTATTCGACAAATATCATTTTAACTTTTTTTCATTTGTCCGAAATTTCAATTCGATAATTTACGATTGGGCATTAATTGTTTAGGATTTTTATTCACTCGACTAATGACACGTTTCCCTAAATCTCATTTGTCCGTAATATCAGTTTTCCGATGTAACGTTTCGGTTTATTAACTACTCGACTTTTTTTGTATGACTTTGATTTAATTTGTCCGATGTAACGATTCGGTTTATTAACTACTCGACTTTTTTTGTATGACTTTGATTTCATTTGTACGATGTAACGATTCGGTTTATTAACTACTCGACTGTTCTCAAGTGGACTTTTTAATTTTAGTCATATTATTGTATCCTTTTTTAACAATTTGTCAAATTAACATAATGTGGTCGCAGTTCTAACCTAACCTAACCCAACCGGGTCGGTTTTGGCGGTTTGTCGGCTGCTGACGCAGTACGGTAGCTTCGCTCGCTCAGCTCGCGGGCTGTTGTGGTCACAGTTCTAACCTAACCTAACCCAACCAGGTCGGTTTTGGCGGTTTGTCGGCTGCTGCCGCAGCACAGTAGCTTCGCTCGCTCGGCTCGCGGGCTGTTGTGGTCACAGTTCTAACCTAACCTAACCCAACCAGGTCGGTTTTGGCGGTTTGTCGGCTGCTGCCGCAGCACGGTAGCTTCGCTCGCTCGGCTCGCGGGCTGTTGTGGTCACAGTTCTAACCTAACCTAACCCAACCAGGTCGGTTTTGGCGGTTTGTCGGCTGCTGCCGCAGCACGGTAGCTTC
The DNA here is from genome assembly GCA_932273695.1 of Apotomis betuletana. Taxonomy (NCBI): domain Eukaryota; kingdom Metazoa; phylum Arthropoda; class Insecta; order Lepidoptera; family Tortricidae; genus Apotomis; species Apotomis betuletana. Next base: position 11,208,925 of record OW026307.1, on the reverse strand, counting down.
GCTCGCTCGGCTCGTGCGCTGTTGTGGTCACAGTTCTAACCTAACCTAACCCAACCAGGTCGGTTTTGGCGGTTTGTCGGCTGCTGCCGCAGCACGGTAGCTTCGCTCGCTCAGCTCGCGGGCTGTTGTGGTCAAGGTTCTAACCTAACCTAACCCAACCAGGCCGGTTTTGGCGGTTTGTCGGCTGCTGCCGCAGCACGGTAGCTCGCTCGCTCGGCTCGCGCGCTGTTGTGGTCACAGTTCTAACCTAACCTAACCCAACCAGGTCGGTTTTGGCGGTTTGTCGGCTGCTGCCGCAGCACGGTAGCTTCACTCGCTCGGCTCGTGCGCTGTTGTGGTCACAGTTCTAACCTAACCTAACCCAACCAGGTCGGTTTTGGCGGTTTGTCGGCTGCTGCCGCAGCACGGTAGCTTCGCTCGCTCGGCTCGCGCGCTGTTGTGGTCACAGTTCTAACCTAACCTAACCCAACCTGGTCGGTTTCGGCGGTTTGTCGGCTGCTGCCGCAGCACGGTAGCTTCGCTCGCTCGGCTCGCGCGCTGTTGTGGTCACAGTTCTAACCTAACCTAACCCAACCAGGTCGGTTTTGGCGGTTTGTCGGCTGCTGCCGCAGCACGGTAGCTTCGCTCGCTCGGCTCGCGCGCTGTTGTGGTCACAGTTCTAACCTATCCTAACCCAACCTGGTCGGTTTTGGCGGTTTGTCGGCTGCTGCCGCAGCACGGTAGTTTCGCTCGTTCGGCTCGCGGGCTGTTGTTGTGGTCGCAGATCTTATGTAATGCGAAAAATATCATTGGGTAAATGAAAAAATGGGTACTAAACAAAAGACGTCTCAATTCAGATGGCAAGTGAATGGGGCGGGAAAAGTTAAAAGGTGAACTGAAAATTTGGCTAAATGAAAAAATGGGTATTAAACAAAAGACGTCTCAATTCAGATGGCAAGTGAATGGGGTGGGAAAAGTTAAAAGGTGAACTGAAAATTTGTTCAAATGTATGCAGTGCCAAAAGTATCATGGGGTAAATGAAAAATGGGCTACGAAAAAAAATACGTAACAACTCATAGGGCAAGTGAATGTGACGGGAAAAGTTTTTCGGACGAACGATACTTCTACTAAATGAAAAATGGTGAAAAGAAAAATGTACGAATCCAGTCATCGGACAAACGATAATAATTCGAATAGTTTTCGGGCAAATGAAATTCGGTCAATGGTTTTTAGTGTTTGAGATAGGTTACCCTAGTAAGTAGTTTTTTTTAATACCTAACTTTGCACCTAATTTATATGGGGCGCTATACATACCAGGTGTAAACTTAACCACTTAGGGATGGAAAGTGTTTGTACGGAACCCTCGGTGCGCGAGTCCGACTCGCACTTGGCCGGTTTTTCCTATGTTTGACAGAACGAGGAATCGTTCAGCTAGGATAACGATACGATTTTGTAAAAGGTTTAGTGTCTGTGGTAGGATTTCATTTTTTATGACTACTGATTGTGCCCATGTCTTTTGTATTATTCATTAATAAAACTATGACAAGTTTAACGATCTGTCAAGGTCGTACTAAAGTGGAAAACTTAAATTACTAAAGTAGGTATAGCCGCAATGCAAACATGTGACATACTGTTTGTTAATTTATTGAACTTGTTCTAGTTATACCAAAACATTATACAAAAACGTAAAAAATGTCGTTTAGAGTTTAGGGTTATTACCACATCGTACATAGATAATATTTATTTACATGACTGTATTAGGTAAGTATGCGTGTAAATGTACGTAGGTAATGTAATAGTAGTGGAACCGCTAAAAGTAAGTTAAAGTTGAATCGTCCTAAAGCCTTTTTAAATTGAGTAGGCATCTCAACGTTGAGGGGTCAGCTGTAATGTATTCGAGTCAGAGTCCGACGGAACAATCGAATCCATCGGAAGTGAGATCCAAGAACTGATAACGTTTGCTCTTTATCACACCGATACAGTTCCATTCCATGGCATTCAATGGAAAAGGAAGGTTATAGTTTTTAGTTTTTCAACTGAGCTAATCAACTTAAAGGAAAAACAGCCATCTTGAAATTTCAAATCATTATCGAATCTATTAGATAACAAGTGTACTTATAGAAAAATGGCGTTCCTGCTTCCTCAGATGCCTTCCTATACGCTGTCCCAATCTCAGTTACTCAGTTAAACACCAGTTGTATTCCAATTAACGACTAAAGTCACATTTTCAGTAAAGCAAATTTGGCCTCTTCACCATGTTTATAATCCGTTGAAATGTACATGTATTATTAGTCCTTATTTACGAAGTACGGACGATAATCAGGTATCAAACCAAAAAACAGTAATGTACCCTTTAAGTCAATCGCCTCAGTCGAAAATCCAGAAATACTCTGGAATTCAAATTTCGATGTTCGAGTCATATCTATTCTCTTCGTTTCTGAATAAACGAAACTGTTCTGAATGAACGCGACGGTGCGACACGAATTTCAAACTTCAGAATAAAACTTCTGAGTTTGTGTACTCTTTAAATGGCCCACGAGTTCATCACAGCTTGCTGTCTTATGCTGTCAAGATTTGATCTGATGTCACCCGAACCCAGACAGAGCTCACTCAAATACTATTCTCAAAATAAGCTATCTGTATAATGCTCGTAAACGGTGTTTATTTCAATAAGTAGCATTCTAAGGCTTGTCCGCAACATTAAAAATAATCAAAAGCATTATTAGACCGCACCATGAAGCTCGCAAAGTTAATGAACATGTAATTATGACATAACGGTGTGACCGGCGGCCGCCGACTCCCCTGTCATTAATCTCGTCTTTCGCTAGCCAAGTCACGCCGCCGAGGGCCGGTCGGTAGGAAAATTCATGTCTGCCACGCCACGTTATAAGGCCCATGAATTTTATATCCCTTCAAAATTGACACTTATTGTCTGGCGGTGGCCGTGTAATAGGATGCTGCGTGCGTTCAAAATGACACTCAATTCTTGATTTGATAATAGTATTTTGGCTTTAGTTGTGTCGCAAACATCAAAATTTTATATAGTAAAAATTGGCCACAGCCATCTTTAAAGTTCGATAGATTATCGACTTTATCTCCATGAACTAGGCAAATCTGAGAGTGGTATAATAAAACGCCATTTTTTATTAATTTGCTCTTAAACTACTATTCAAGGAGACAGTCGATTATCTATTGAACTTTCAAGGTGTCTGTAAAGACTTAAAAATATTATGTTGATTATCATGTTTAGCGGTTACGGAACAAAAGCTTTTAAAACCACTGTGCACTCCATGTACCTACGTGTAGGTATAACGCAAGACGTCTACCTACTGCTGGCTGAAAGCCGGGACTAGAGACTTCGACAACAACCGGTATAGCTCTGCTTTTTTCCAACGGTTTCTTGCAATCCTGACCAGATCATCAGTTTACCTTGTTGGAGGTAGTTATGTGCATTTGTATCAAATCTGGTTGTAGGTGCACATAGCCTGAGTATATTTTACTTCTGTGATTTGTCCGTTTCGAGCCTAAAACTATTGATTTCGCGGTTGCTGACATTTGAGCAAAAGAGGAGTACAAATACAAACCACAATAAGAGATATTGACTAGGATTAGGCAGACTGAGAGTCCATCTCCACCTATATTGTGTCAATTTATATACATTCTTGACTTTCCTCGAGTCAATATGTTTCATGACGATTAATTTACAAATATGCTTAAAAAGTACTATATGTTTACTTGCTAAGAGGTCGCCGATCGCTGATCAAAAGGATACTAGGTAAAACAATAATACAACACAGAATCTCAAGTATCGTACAAGATTCCATATTATTACGTCACCCAACTTGTCTAAGTCGGCAACACGGTTTTTGCCGGTTGCATCAATGTCTACAATCGGCCACAATTGGTTGGTCACGAAGGACCGTAAGGCACGAGGCACGCCCGTTTCAAAACTGATCAGCACTTTAAATTTTTACGCCATCTGACCAATTACACGAAACCTCACGGAACACCATGGGTCAGTTGAACCCTGAGGAGATTTTTGGATTTACCCGAGCACGGCAGATTAATACAAGTGGGGATAACTTGTATCCTGTAGAGTACCTCTAGCATTATATGAGCCTTATTGAACCTCATCATCTTGAAATCGATCATCGGACATACTCGAACGCGTCAAGGTAGGGTGGGTTAATTAACCCACTTTCGAGAACATACAATACATACAAAAGAAGAAGCCCCGACTTGCAAAAAACGGAAAAACATCAAAGATATATTTTATTTTTATCATATCTTTAACTTAGGTATCTAAGCCTCGACGAACTACATAAGTACAAATTAAGCATCATGGGCTCCTCTACTATTATATTTTTATAATAAACGATAAAGAGAAGGATTATATTTATATTAATTGTTGAATTTAATTTTCAAGCTCGTGAGTTATCGAATCATTCGTGTATTTTTAAATTGCGTATTCAAAAACATTTAAGATAATCTTACTATCTCATGATACGCTTAATTCAAGTGCAATTAACAAAATATTATCAACAAAAACAATGTTTTTAAAATAATGGTCAGAAGCGGAAGCTGTTATATGAATTATTGTTATTAAATCCATTCCATATCCGCTATTGCCAACGTTGAAACGTTCAATCATCCATCCAAGGTGCTAATAATTATAATACAATCATTTTTATTTTGTTAGTTCCGTTAGTGGGCCGGCACAGTGGACTGTATTTTCAAAAATCTACCTATTGGGGATCAAAAGATATATTCCTCTGACGGATGGACTAATATAGATGTGATAAGTCATACCCATAAAATTTGGAAATAAGAATTTTCTGACCCGTTCCTGACAACTAGGCTTATTTTAGTACATCACACACCTAGGGCGGTGTATTCGTAAATGTCCCTGATTGCAGGTGCTTGTAGCGCGAACCGAAGGTGAGGACCATAAATACTCGATCTGGGGCTTCACGAATTACCGCCCGTGGTTTGTCTAAAGTTTTACGTCTTGCCTTGGGCAGAAAGTGGGATTTTCTCCCTGCGTAGAGGGCAGAAAATTCCACTTTACGGCCAAGGGTGACGTAAAATTATTTACAATGCATGTGCTCGAAAAGAGCGTATTCTAGGCATGCAAACTGTGCGGAAAGTACTACTCCACCACACTAGTGCGTTTTACTTTTGATTTTTTTTTTATTTCTAGCCGTATCTGTCAGCCTGACACAAAGAGGTTTTATTATTTACAAAAAGTTTGATAAATAAGTGAAATACCGATTATTATCACGTATAAAAGTACAATAAAACCAATATTTCATTAATTAATTCATTTAACACGTCATTAATTACATTAGATATAAAATTTGATTAATAAACGAACTTTAAATCGTTATTCATTAAATAAATTTGGCTGAATGTACACGCGCTTGTGCCATTTTGACATAAGACGAATATTAAAAAAATACTTTTGCACATGCGCAGTAGTAGATATGTCGAGCGCGGTTTTCAAAATAACTCCGCCATTTTTTATTGATGTCTAGTTTATTTTGAAGTTGTTTTGTGCAAAGCTGCTGAAATAATGGCGAGATAAAGGGACGAATCATGAATTTAAACCCGTAAAATGTTATTGAAAAAGTAAAAAATGTGAACGACGGCTTCTTGTTGGATAAATCAAATGAAAACACTTTTTTTCCAATGTAAACAGTCCTTGTGAGTCATCATCATCATCTCAGCCATAGGACGTCCACTGCTGAACATAGGCCTCCCCTTTGGACTTCCGTATATACCGGTTGGAAGCGACCTGCATCCAGCGCCTTCCGGCGACCTTTATAAGGTCATCTGTCCATCTTGTAGGTGGACGTCCTACGCTGCGCTTGCTGGTCCGAGGTCTCCACTCGAGCACTTTACGGCCCCATCGGCCATCTGCTCTGCGTGCTATGTGGCCTGCCCATTGCCACTTCAAATTGCTAATCCGGTGAGCTATATCGGTCACTTTAGTTCGTCTACGGATTTCCTCATTTCTGATTCGATCACGTAGAGACACCCCGAGCATAGCCCTCTCCATTGCTCGTTGAGCGACTTTGAGCTTTGAGATGAGGCCGATAGTGAAAGACCACGTTTCGGTGCCGTAAGTCATCACTGGTAACACACATTGGTTGAAGACTTTCGTCTTGAGGCACTGAGGTATGTCGGATGAAAAGACATTGCGTAGTTTCCCGAACGCTGCCCAGCCGAGTTGGATTCGGCGGTTGACCTCTTTCTCGAAGTTGGACCTACCTACCTTGTGAGTATTAAAGTATTTTCTTTTTTCTCGTACATGCATAGTAAAGTTTTGTACGGAACTCGTGTGTAAGATGATTTCCGACTCGTGTTTGTTTAATCACTCGCCCGTACCTCGCTCGTGACTAAAAATCACACTCGTCTGAAATCACCTACCTTCCACACTTGTATCGTAAATAACTATTTCATTATTATGCAGTGAAAAATGTCCATCATTATAAAGCTTAAGCGTTACGAGAACGCATTCAATTTTACACGTTAATAAATATATAGGCACCTTATAAAATTAAATTTCGCAAATGAATGGAGTATAATAATAACGTAAAATAAATTCATTCAATGAATTACTTTAACCAAAAACTCATCACGTCTCAGTAATTGTTATGAATTTTATTTAATTCGAAATAGCTCACCGTCGAATTAAAACGTTATTGAACTCAAATGAGCATGGATGCCATCATCCAAGTAGATCGATTCGCTCAAAGCGGTACTTTAAATATGTTGATCGGTCATTTGATATAATCTGTGGTCGGTTCATTTTGATTCGATCAAGCTGACAAACGAGAGCCACTCAGCTTTTCGTTCGCCGGTTATATTATCGTATCGTCACACTCACTAAGTATTATTTAATAGGAGATAGAGAAGGATGACACGAGAGCAATTTGTAATTTCGAACTTAGATAGACCTCTAAATTGATAGTATCTGAATAGGAGCTCATTATTTGGGACCATATAAAAAGTAGACGAGTAAAAAACCTTTCAGAAATTGACATCCCGTATTTGGATGCAAGTTTAATTGAGTAAACGGGTTTCAATTTAATCGAAATGGAGCATCTTTGTGCGAAATTCTTAGTGCGAGAAGTGTCTACACTGCTCGCTTAATAACTGCAGTGTATTAACGTTTAAGTGCGATAACTGTTTAACTGAGGTTCCGTCATACAAGTTACTAGTTTCGCCTGTGGGTGTGCGTTTTTTATGCTTATTATCAAAGACTATATACCCCTAGACCGATATTCTTCATACTACGCACCGTACTCCGTTTGTTACTATCGTTCTATATCGCTAGATGCCGCTAAGGGTATCAATTCATTCAAAAGTCGACATTTTTCAATTTCTACATACGGTACGCGCAAGCGTGAAGTAACACAGTCGTCAAGCGTTCAACGACATTCAAACTTCCAAGTGATACAGTAAAAAGTGAATAGATGACGTTAGGTGCGATGTTTGTTTACTACGTTCCGTTTCGTCTCATTTCACTATTTGTGTATGTTTTATTTAAACATAAAAATTACTTACATCCTAATCCTAATCCTAATAATATTATAAACGTGAAAGTTTGGATGGATGTATGTATGTACATTTCACTTAATATCAAATACTACTGGACGTATTATGATGAAACTTTCGAGTTATGTACCTTATATATCAGAATAGGACATAGGCTATCATTTATATCAAGTTTTATCCCTTTTAGGGACGAAAAACGGGATTAAAATTTGTATGGAGAGCAAATCATTGTAGTTGCAACAATTCCCTACATGTCATCGTTTTGACGTAAACTAATCAATATAATAATAATTTTGCCTGGGCCTACGATAGACCTTCACGAAACGCATCCCAAACTATTCTTTGTAAAAAAACAATAAATTCTGATATGGAAACACGTAGCCGCAAAATTCAATTAATCGCGTAATTTCAAGAATATAATACATAAAATTTTACAAATTTGAAACAATGACATTTGATTTGACGACATCACACACCCATCTGGCAAGACATGTCAAACCAGTGATGCCAGAAGGGCTACCCCGATGTTCAAAATTTGACTGTCGAATAGCGCCATCCTTCTCGATCATCTGTCAAAGAATATTTTAGTGAATGGAATAGCACTATACGACAGTAAAATTTCGAACATCGGAGTAGCCCTTCAGGTAGGTATCACGTTTCGATACGCACATCATCTGAAAATAGTACGAGCTTTGACTATGTACCCCCGCTTGGTAAGTGAATAAAAATAAAGTAATAACTGAGTATGCAAAGATATAGGATAATCAACATTATATAAATAATCCTAATAATATTATAAACGTGAAATACGTTCGTTCCTCTTAATTTTAAACGAGCAAGCAAGCATTCTAACGCTCCGCTCGCTTCGCTCGCTCCGCTATCCATGGTCATAAAACAAACCTAACCTAAACTACAGTTTTCGGTCTTACAATATTAGGATAGTCTGTTATGTGTTTTGACTACATGTCATTAAGCATACCTACATCTTGATGATTTTTAGCAAGCAGAGTTTTCAAAGGGTCACAGTTCTACCTAACACTCCTCCTCGCTTCGCTCGTCGTCGTACCTATCCTAACCAAAATCTGACCTGCCTGAAGGTAGAATACGTAACGATTCTGACTTCACGCCTACCATAGTTTAGTTTAGGTGCTGTAATTTTAGCCAATTTGATAATAGGCAAAATAATTCTTAGGGCAATTCATGTTAGGAATATTATGCTTTAGGTAATTAGATTTTAGAGTTATCAATATTAGGACAAACTTGATTTAGGACTTTAAGAGAGTATGCGCAAAAATTATTAGAACAAACGAGTAGTATGCCATTCAACAGTATGCCAAACATTCTCGGCCAAACATTTTTAGGACAAAAAACGTTATGCGATACGACAGGCACCCGAAATTTATCTATACAAAAAGTAACAGAACTAACGACAGTGATAATTCAATAAAACCACAATTTTATAAACGTTTTTTTTATATTACTTTTAACAAAAACAAAACTAACGAATATATTTTCGCAGGCCGCCTGCATGTAGGAAATTCCTAATTGTTCTAGGGTAAATGTCAAACATTTCCGCAAATCGTCCCGTTCGCGTAAAGACGTTTTGTCGTCGGCGTTGGTCTTGGGCCATGGCAAGCGGACGATGCAATGGTTACTTTGCTTTGCAGTAGATCAATAAGGTTTCCTTCAGCATTATATCGCTGTACCCAACGTCAAACTGTGTCCCTGCTAGCATTGAACCGACGCGTGATCTCATAAATCCGTATTCCTTCCTGGTGTAACTCCACTCTTTGAGCTCTCCATTGTTTTCAGTCATTATCATTATCTTTTAATAGTTCACGGTTAGCGGCAAGCATTTCATTTTTCATATTAATAACGTTGCTGAAAATTATTTTACGATTTTCTCGATTGACACTGACATATGTTCCTAATTAGAAATTAAAAGCAAATGATAACCTTTCGCGAGGAGGTTTTTTGTAAAATGAAGTGACAAATAATAATATTGACATTTCAATACTATTATTGAAATATAATTTTCGGCCTTAATGCATTGCGAATGTCTAACGACATTTTAACGAAATGGGTAGGAAATGAAATTCCTTGACTGTACAAAACTTATCTAACAAATATTACGTTACTGACTGTTTGTTAGTGGGAAATGTCGCTTGACAATTCGGGCGTAACTTATTTTGTCCATTACATCAGTGCACCAACGCCATCTAGCTATTTTGTGTAGCAAAAATTGGCGAGCCCGCAAGCAACCTTGAGCTATCCAGAGGTAGTGCCATCTATTTTAATACGATCAAACCGGTAACCTATCTCAAACACTAAAAACCATTGACCGAATTTCATTTGCCCGAAAACTATTCGAATTATTATCGTTTGTCCGATGACAGGATTCGTACATTTTTCTTTTCACCATTTTACATTTAGTAGAAGTATCGTTTCTCCGAAAAACTTTTCCCGTCACATTCACTTGCCCTATGAGTTGTTACGTATTTTTTTTCGTAGCCCATTTTTCATTTACCCCATGATACTTTTGGCACTGCATACATTTGAACAAATTTTCAGTTCACCTTTTAACTTTTCCCGCCCCATTCACTTGCCATCTGAATTGAGACGTCTTTTGTTTAGTACCCATTTTTTCATTTAGCCAAATTTTCAGTTCACCTTTTAACTTTTCCCGCCCCATTCACTTGCCATCTGAGTAAATTGAGACGTCTTTTGTTTAATACCCATTTTTTCATTTACCCAATGATATTTTTCGCATTACGCAACAACAGCCCGCGAGCCGAACGAGCGAAGCTACCGTGCTGCGGCAGCAGCCGACAAACCGGCAAAACCGACCTGGTTGGGTTAGGTTAGGTTAGAACTGTGACCACAACAGCCCGCGAGCCGAGCGAGCGAAGCTATCGTGCTGCGGCATCAGCCGACAAACCGCCAAAACCGACCTGGTTGGGTTAGGTTAGGTTAGAACTGTGACCACAACAGCCCGCGAGCCGAGCGAGCGAAGCTATCGTGCTGCGGCATCAGCCGACAAACCGCCAAAACCGACCTGGTTGGGTTAGGTTAGGTTAGAACTGTGACCACAACAGCGCGCGAGCCGAGCGAGCGAAGCTACCGTGCTGCGGCAGCAGCCGACAAACCGCCAAAACCGACCTGGTTGGGTTAGGTTAGGTTAGAACTGTGACCAAAACAGCGCGCGAGCCGAGCGAGCAAAACTACCGTGCTGCGGCAGCAGCCGACAAACCGCCAAAACCGACCTGGTTGGGTTAGGTTAGGTTAGAACTGTGACCACAACAGCGCACGAGCCGAGCGAGCGAAGCTACCGTGCTGCGGCAGCAGCCGACAAACCGCCAAAACTGACCTGGTTGGGTTAGGTTAGGTTAGAACTGTGACCACAACAGCGCACGAGCCGAGCGAGCGAAGCTACCGTGCTGCGGCAGCAGCCGACAAACCGCCAAAACTGACATGGTTGGGTTAGGTTAGGTTAGAACTGTGACCACAACAGCGCGCGAGCCGAGCGAGCGAAGCTACCGCGCTGCGGCAGCAGCCGACAAACCGCCAAAACCGACCTGGTTGGGTTAGGTTAGGTTAGAACTGTGACCACAACAGCGCACGAGCCGAGCGAGCGAAGCTACCGTGCTGCGGCAGCAGCCGACAAACCGCCAAAACCGACCTGGTTGGGTTAGGTTAGGTTAGAACTGTGACCACAACAGCCCGCGAGCTGAGCGAGCGAAGCTACCGTGCTGCGGCAGCAGCCGACAAACCGCCAAAACCGACCTGGTTGGGTTAGGTTAGAACTGTGACCACAACAGCGCGCGAGCCGAGCGAGCGAAGCTACCGTGCTGCGGCAGCAGCCGACAAACCGCCAAAACCGACCTGGTTGGGTTAGGTTAGGTTAGAACTGTGACCACAACAGCGCACGAGCCGAGCGAGCGAAGCTACCGTGCTGCGGCAGCAGCCGACAAACCGCCAAAACCGACCTGGTTGGGTTAGGTTAGGTTAGAACTGTGACCACAACAGCGCGCGAGCCGAGCGAGCGAAGCTACCGTGCTGCGGCAGCAGCCGACAAACCGCCAAAACCGACCTGGTTGGGTTAGGTTAGGTTAGAACTGTGACCATAACAGTCGAGTAGTTAATAAACCGAATCGTTACATCGGACAAATGAAATCAAAGTCATACAAAAAAAGTCGAGTAGTTAATAAACCGAATCGTTACATCGGTCAAATGAAATCAAACTCATACAAAAAATGTCGAGTAGTTAATAAACCGAAACGTTACATCGGAAAACTGATATTACGGACAAATGAGATTTAGGGAAACGTGTCATTAGTCGAGTGAATAAAAATCCTAAACAATTAATGCCCAATCGTAAATTATCGAATTGAATTTTCGGACAAATGAAAAAAAGTTGAAATGATATTTGTCGAATAGTTTTTGTCGAAATGAAATTCGGACTAACGTTTTTAGTGTTTCAGATAGGTAACCGATCAAACCACGTTGTTGAAGAGTAAAAAATATAATCCTTAAAAATTGTGAATTTAAGTTATATTATCATATTAAAATAAAGCAGTAATGCGTTTGATTTCCAAAAATCAAAAATCACTTAAAAATGTTGGTGAAAAATAACATTTTTGTCACTTCCAGGCTACGAAGCAGCGCCATCTAGTTTTTATACCGAATTTTGAGCTTTTTCAGAGTTACGTTTTTTTGTATGAGAACATAAGTCCCGTGTATATAGTCCTTGTTATTATTAAACTGTGTAGGAATAAGAAGTCGACGCAAGCGCGCCACGCGGGATAATATAAATGTTTGTAGCCTGCAACTAAGTCAGTTGGTTGATGATAAGATGGCGTTAGTAGTCTAATATTTGTACTTTCCGATATTTTTATATTGGTGCACTTATCTCGTATGGCACGCTTGTCCCGACCTTAAATCACTTTTTGATCCGTATTATTTTTCTAAATACTTACACAAAAATGCGTCAACTTTAATAGGTAGGTAGATCCATAGAAGCAAAAAAGACAAACAAACTCATATTTAGTACTCATAGCCAAATATTTTTTATAGGTAAATAAAATAAATAAATATCGGACAACCTCACACAACTTTATCGATCTAGTCCCAAATTAAGTTTAAGAAGGCTTGTGTTATGGGTACTAGACGACGATATACGTACTTATATAGATAAATATATACTTAAATATATAGAAATAACCATGACCCAAGCACAAATATTCGAGTACATCACACAAATATTTACCCTGCCCGGGATTCGAACCCGGGACCGCCGGCTCAGTAGGCAAGTGCTTACAAACTGCGCCAAACGTGTCGTCAAATATTGGAATTCACAATTACTTTTGTTTATTAAGTAATAAGCAATTTCTGTTTATGAGGATAATCATGATTTTGCAATTTATATTCTTTTTACACATTTCACAAAGAAACTTCGGTTCACTTAATGCTGTTGAAACAACAATATCAGTTAATTAAAGCGACCGTATAAGCTTTTCTCTGATGAAATACTTTTAGAAACATCTCAAATATTTGTGTCAAGCAAAATCCTAAGGAACCAACGTGGTAATAACGATTGGGTGAAGTTTAAGACGAGACGATAAGCATTACGATTATACCTGCCATTTTTTACAGTCATTAAACATTAAGTAAAAGACACAATAAAATTGCTACCGCGAACTCAAGCATTATACAGTTATTTCTCACCTTTATTATATTGCATTATTTAACGCAAAGTGAATGGCTTATTCAATGTGTCATCACGAATTCACGATGCAAAGTCAAGGCTGGATCATTAAGTAACCGGTCAAGTTAGTGTACAAAAGAACTGGAATTTACCGACACGGATTCTACAAGGTATAGAGTTGATGGTGAAGATACGATTTTACTCTTGCGTAAAACGCTCACCCTCGGTTTGGGCTACCAACACCTGCGCGATTTGGGACATTCACGAATTCACCGCCGCGTATGTATACCATTATGTCACCCTAGGTCGTAAGTAGGAAATTCTGTCCGGGGGAGAAAATCTCACTTCCTGGACAAGGCAAGACGTAAAACTCACCTTCGGCTCGGGCCACAAACACCTGCGATCTGGCACATTTACGGATTCACCGGCCTAGGTATGTAATGTACTATTATATAATATCTTATTTAACGAGTTTCTTTGTTTTACGGTTTCAACCCCCCCTATCCCTGCCATTTTGAAAAGTCTCGAAATACAAATCGACGGAATAATTCTATATATTTAGCGAACCTATTCACGAAATTTCACGAGTATCGGCTGTGAAATGCGACCTCTAGGCGAGATCAGCCGTAATCGTTTCGGGCTAAGCTGAAACGGATACATCAATAATCTCTTATAAATATTTATTTTTTCGCATATAAAGCTAAACTAGTGATTTCTTAGCGTTTCTCATCAAGTGTAATTTTCGAAGCCCTGGGACCTAATTCGAGAATGCCGTTTGAGAGATCGCAAAACGTCAAAACTCTATAAAATAACAGTGATATCGCTTTTGAACTGTCATTAAAATGCGATGAGCTTCAAGTGACATAAATTTTATCTCAATTTTGGAAATACGAAGGCGATAATGATTGTCAAAAATGCTATTCACGCATATGGATTTCTGTTTTGAACGATACGTATCTGACTAATTTCACGCACTACACGGTCAAGTTAAAGTATGCGCCTGTTATTTATGCCGTCACATACAAAGGAAACGCAAAATTAAGCGCGACCGGATTGACGAAGTTGTGATGTTCTAGGGATATCGCCACTTCTCAAGTTGGGACACGTCAAAAGTGACGGATGGCGATGAAATGGGGAGATCTCCATCATCTCTCTAAAATTGGTCGAATTACCCCCCTAGTTGTATCACACATGTAAAAGAGCCTCAATGTTCTTGCACAATTAAGTCTTAAATAATTAATAAAAACAAAAATATGGCGAAGATGTGCAACCGAAATGGTTGTTATTCCGCAAGTTATTGTAGTTAGCCCGGATAGCGAGGCCAACATTATCGGTTTTTTGCTAAACTCACGAGTCGATTATGCATTACAAAATTATAAGTATCTCATTAAAATCTTGCCTTATTGCTAAAGGTCTGTAGAAGACGTCATTTTAATGTCAAAATAAATGGTATATGACCTTTTCATTTGCACACGATAATAATATATATCTATTAGCAGTTACCAAGTACCTAAATTAATTTAATCTATACCTGTTTGCAATGGAAAGAGCTATGTTTGGAGTTTCTTTGCGCGATAGAATCAGAAATGAGGATAATTACTAGCATAGAGGCATTCTATCTTCGTCCTCCGGGTAGGCAAGCACTTGTGATTCCTCTGGTGTTGCAGGTGTTTATGGGCGACGGTAATCGCTTTCCATCAGGCGATACGTTTGCTCATTTGCCCCCTATGACATAAAAAAAAAAAAAAACCGCAAAAAAACCAAGGGAACCGACATAGCTCACAGGATTGCACGGTTGAAGTGGCAATGGGCAGGCCATGTAGCCCGGAGAACGGACGGCCGTTGGGGCAGCAAAGTCGTGGTGACCACGTGTGTGTGAGTGACGAGTCATAGGGGAGGTTCAGCAGTGGACGTCTGTGGCTGATAGATAGATACCTGTTTGACGATGGGGTTTGGGGTTCATGATGGTAGCTATTCACGAAACACATTCACTCAGGATTAGAAAAAAAGCTAAAGTGTATGGGCGTCTTCTGCGATTTGTCAAAAGGGCGATTCTCCGGGCCGAGGTATTTTGCTTGACTTCGGTGGTCAATTTTATTTTTCATATTTTTGATTCGTGACTTTAATATATAAAAACGGCCTAATTTAAAAAAAATATTGGTATCAAAGGCCCTCTTCTGAACTTAGTGGTTCATAAGATATTTAAGATTTTACAATCACCGAAATCAAAGGCTCAATACTTCAGTTTTCGATGTGTAGCTCGCTGAAATGACGACCCTTAGGAATATTTGTAGTGTCAGGCTGTTGAGGCATAATACCCTGATGCACCAGTTCAACGAGATGGGTAAACCATGTGCTAAAATGCCAATGAGATGCCGGTGAAAGCAGCCTAACGAACAGCAACCCACCGAAATTAGTAAACAAAAGAAGCACAGTCAGAACTATGCTGCATTAACAAAATCACGATTATAAGCATTGAAGAACCGATTGAGGGGCATGGCAATATAGAAATAATGTAAAATCAGTTGGTTTTATCGTACAACTTGATAGCGGTGGCAATTTTTATTGACTTCAGTGGTCAAAAATTACACCGAATCAATGGAAATCAATTCCACCGATTTCAAAATTTAATGTTTTTTATCGATTTAAGGAATACTAAAAGTAATATAGACACGAACAAATTATTATGGACTTACATTCTCCCGGAGATAGTTTATTCACTTATAAAATTGCAGACACACAATCACTGAACAAGACAAATTGTTCCACCGAATTCAACAAAACACGTAACCAAATCCACCGAATGACCAACGAACCCACACAAACTCTACCTACAAGCCATTGAGCCGACGTCTACTCTCGGCGGCGGTGAGAACACAACTGAAGCTTGTTTGCTTTCGAGCTGCGGGTTTCTAGTATACTTCTTTAAGGCAGTGCTGACGTGTTTTAAAGTTTACACTGAAATTACTAGTTACCCTCGGACGCTCCGAAAAATAGTTTTTATTTAAAATGTTTAGCAGATAAATTATATCTATAGGAACAAAATGATTAATAAACTAATGCTGAATACGGGAACACATTTGAAATCATAGTACCCAATATCCAGTTATGATTTTTTATTTCAACAAATCTGGCAAGCGGACGCTTCCAGTGAACGTCAATTTTTGTAATAACTTTTTTTTAATGTCATGTTAATGAATTATCATGAAATGTTTACATAGCTCGCCAGACGAAACAAACCGTTAGGTACTAGCTTGATTTTATTCAGAAATATTCGATGGTAAATTTAACCATTTTCAAGCCCGGACACTTAAAAATGCCACTCCTGAGAAATGCCCAAAAGCCTTTGACATGGTGGATCACGATATCCTGTTGCAAAAATTGTCTTTTTATGGGGTAAAAGATATTAATCTTATTCGGTCATATTTATGCGATAGAGATCAGACTGTCCAGGTGAACGACGCTAGATCCCAAAGTCGAAAAATTACCAAAGGTGTGCCGCAAGGATCCATTTTAGGGCCTCTCTTATTCATTATATATACCAATGATCTCCCATACTTGATACCCAAAGAACTAAATTGTAATATTGTAGAATATGCTGACGACACATCACTTGTAACGTCACATAATAATGTTGCAGATACTGTTGATAATGTTAAAACTGTTCTTAACTTAATTGAAAAATGGTTTAAGGTTAATAGATTAAAGTTAAATGCAAGTAAGACGCAAATTATGTACTACAGTCTTAGACCTCGGACATAAAATGTACAAATAGAATATGATGGAGACCGGCTAACTGAGGCTAGTGAGACTAAATTTTTGGGAATAATAATAGATAATGCACTGAAGTGGGACAGGCATGTAGACAATTTATGTAAGAAACTTACGAAAGCTGCTTTCTCTGTAAGAAAAATTAGGGAATTGTGTGGTTACCAGGCTGGTATGACAGTCTATTATGCTTATTTTCACTCCATAATGTCATATGGAATATTAGTATGGGGACACGCAGCAACGGCATCTAGAGCGTTCATATTACAAAAGCGAGCCCTGAGGAATATTTTTAACCTGCCTGCTCGAGAGTCCTGCAGAGATGCATTTAAAGAGGCTGGGATAATGACCCTCTACTCGCTTTTTGTATACAAAAACCTATTATATGCTCGTAAACACCTCAGCAACAACCTAAAATTGAAGGATATTCACAATTATCCCACTCGAAGCAGAAATAAGATCTGTCTTCCGAAAGTCCGCCTAGCTAAGACCAAAAAAAGCTTCATACACTTAAGCCTCAAAATGTATAACCATCTACCTGACACCATTACCTCCATGAATGACATTAATTATAAATTACATTTAAAAAAGACATTAACTCAAAATGTGTTGTATAATATAAAAGATTATTATAATATTGATTTTAAAATTAAAAATTGAAACCTGACATAAATATTGTATAGATTTAGCTAGTAAGCATGCAATGTATTAACCTTAAGACTTATTCTAGAGCATATTGTATGTCAATGGAATAAATGATATTTCAATTTCAATATGGCCCTGGAAACCACTTCCAACGCTAGTAGTCCGGTAGGTAGTCAACTGTGTTATCAACCTCCAATCTGCCAACGACGTCGTATATTGAACTATTTGTGCCCAATGCAACGCAATTTGTCTTACAACAGCAGGAAGCGGTTCCGTGCATCAAGGTGCGCTTCAGGTGCATCTGTCATAATCACTAAAGACTGTATCGTTAAGTAAGCAGTAGTAAGTATAAGTACAACTTGACGGTGGTTTCATTCGATTAAAACATAGTTTTTTTTTTTTATTCAAACTGATGTCAATCTAAAAATTAAATGTTGGATTTGACTAGGATTGTTTCGTTTCCTCGTTAGTTATTGTAAACTAAAACTGTATGGACTTTCACCAGAAAAACGGAAATCGATTCTGGACAAATGGTGTAGTATAAAAGGAATCACTCTCAGGAAGCTAGCTAAACTCGAAAACGTTAAGTGTTGGTGGAGTCCAAAATGCGATTAAACAGTACGGCTAAGAGTATACTTTCGTTGACAAACCGAAATCCGGCCGAAAATCTGGAACTTCAAACCCCAATTTGGATAAAAAGATAGTAAAGGCATACACAACCAACAAGGAGGAGTCTGTTCGGGATTCGGCTAAAAAGTTAGGTACATCTATTTGGTATGGTCCAACGTCCAAAGCTGAGATACAATTTAAAGACTTACAAGAAGCAAAGGCAGCCTAAACAAAGCGAAAAACAGCAAAGCTCAGCAAAATAAAGAGTTTTAAAATTTTTATGACTCTATTCTTTCAAGGAAAATCTGTGTCTTATAATAGACGATGAGACATATGTGAAATTCGATTATAAATCTCTGCTGGGACCGCAGTATTACACAGTTCAAGATCGATCTGTTATTAGTGAATCTGAAAAGTCAATTTTTACAGAAACAAATGGCAAAAAAGGTATGGTATGGCAGGCGATCTGCGAGTGTGGCCTCAAATCGACTCAATTTATCACTACGTCTACAATGACAGCATATTTATATAAAGGAATGTCTTAATAAACGACTTTTGCCTAATGGTTAGAAAACACAGTGTTCAGACTATATTTTGGCCCGATTTGGTATCTTGCCACTATGGGTCCAAGACTTTGTAGTGGTATGAAGAGAAAAATATCAATTATGTACCTAAAGCTATGAACCCCCGAATTGCCCAAATCTTAGGCCTATCGAACGTTTTTGGGCTATAACTAAAGCTAAACTGCGGAAAAATGCCCGGTCTACAGGTTTCGAAGAGCAATTTCGTCGAGACCAGAACAGGATGACATAAAAATTTGACCAAGGCGCTGTCCGAACTGATTTCTACGTACAGACAGAAATTCAAAAAAATAGCTAAAAATGAATGATTTCATTGCGTTTAAATACTTTTTTGTATCATTTAACGTCTAAAACGTAGAAGATTTTTTTTTCTATTAATAAATATATGAAAGTTACTTTATAATACTTTATTTTACTTGTATTTATACTTAACGATACAGTCTTTAGTCGCGGTTTCTTTGTAAATGCACAATCTGACTTCAGGTTAATTTTGGGACTTTTTTGTGCAAGATTGTATATATTTATCTGGTTCTACAAGTAATAATTACCAAATAGAGCTACTGGGTGCTTTCTTGACGCGTATTTTATTGGTATCGACCCGATGACTTGAGATCCCGTGCCTCGATAAGGCACGTACACACGATACATTGCATACTAAACAGTTATGTCAATAGACCGCTCGGGATGGTGGGCCGGACCGTCTGGCACGGTTCGAATGTTTTAATTAATCTTGATGTTACGCCGGATAAACAGAAGTTAACGGTGAATGTTGACGAGTTTTGTTATATTTGAAGCATCGATAATATCGAAATTAGAGAATTAAATCAGTGCTGATATTTGTAATAAAAAAAATTAAATCGGCATTTTTCTTAACCAATTTCTGAATGTCTTCGTGACTGAATAGAACAGAGAAGAAAGTATTTCAGTGTTTTTTTTTATTTTCTTTTCGTGGCGTCCAGTGCTGGCTAATAGGCTAAAAGCGCAATATCAATATAACATTTAAGTGCACCAGCTTTCAACAATGTTTCGTTATAAATCACCAGTGGCACTGCAGTCGACGATATTAAAATTTTTACTTCCTTCCCCGTCCTTATGAATACTAAATCGTTGCTCCCCCATTATAAGCTTAAGTACGTATACTGTAGGTGGCTGAAAAAGCAATTTACATTCATCACTTTAAATAACAATATTTTTAACGTGCACAATTTTATGTTCTTGTGCTCTTGTTTGAGTCAAAGATATTGGAGATTATGCACTAAGGGTTTGGAACTGGAGAAATATTTAGATGAACGGTTAACTTGAATCGTTTTATGTAAAGAAAGGATGCTTCATATTGCATAATCAATAAACAGTTGTATAGGTACTCGTATGTATGTGTTTTGCTTGCACATATGAAGTTTATATTTGGCTGCCACGTCCCAATTTTATTTTTCTACTTTTAGTTGTTTCATTACGTTCGGTTTCAAGCGCCAAATTTGTGTCTCAGTTTTTGGGAAAGAATGCTACACTGCTATCCGTACATTATTGTGAATCAAAGCTGATTTTTAACCGACTTCAAAAAAGGAGGAGGTTCTCAATTCGAACTATTTTTTATTTTTTTTGTATGTTTGTGTGTAATGATTTTTCAGTTGATTATTTTGGTTAAGTAGACACATAGTCTAGCTAGAATCTTAAATTCTTCATATAAGAAGGAAACAAAAAAATTTGACTCTTAACACTGACATTATTTTTATTTAATTTGATAATTTTGCTAGTCCTCGTTGCGACAGCTTTTCGTTGTTGTTTTGTTGACAGTTCTTGATTAACGGAATGGTGAGAGGTCACCGTTCTTAGAAAATTTAGTCATTGACAATACTAGCTGATGATAGGAACACTTGTTGCTGATCGCCAATCCGATAATGGATGAAAAAATCTATCAATTAGTGCCCTCACTATCGATCAAAGCAGATCCGCTCCAGCCCGTCTAGCACAAACTATGCTTCGCGATTCTTGTCGCACGACATAGCGCTACCCGTCACTCTCTAACGTTACTGCACGGAAAGAGACGGATAATTCTCTCGCGTGAGAAAAGAAGTCGCGTATGACAGTTATGCTAGAAGTGCAGGGGTCATCTTATCCGTGACAAGTTCCGCACACGCGTGTTAAAGTCGTCGGCCGCTGGCCGCTGAGCTATTGAGTAGTCGATGGAATGAGTAACCCAAACGCTACGACGTTATTTGCTAATATTACAGTACCGTTCTGATTATCGCTTGACGTGATAGTTTTTCGTTAAGTTATAGCTTACAATATCAATGATAAACCAAAGAAGAAGTCCATTATCGCAAGTCAATGGCAGCACATCGCATGACGGACGGACTTGGATGAGACCGCGTTGTAACTGTACATTATGTGTGCGCTCGACAGTAAGCAGTAATTAAACAGAGATTGCACTACTCTGTCGGTACTTATCGCCGTCTGCTCGTTTTGCAGGCGAAAATTACTGTCTTTGATTTGCTGCAAGAAAACGCTTAATGAGTTGAAACGTCTAGATAGTACGTAAGTTTTTTCTTTAAATAAAATGTGAGAATGCAATGGATAATGCCTACTAATATTATAATTGCGAAAGTGAGTCTGTACATATGTCTGTTACCTCTTTGCGCTTACACTGCAGAACTGATTTAAATTAAATTTGGCACATATAGAATTTGAGTCCTGAAGAAGGACACAGAATAGTTTTCTTCCCGGAAAAAATGAAGGAAGTTTGTATGAAAATGTACTAATATTACGCAGACGAAGTTGCGGGGAATTTAGTATGAAGATCTTGCTCCTCTCGTTTGTACTGTGGTTGGTTTTGTTTTTTTCCATTATAGTATTTTTTCCAGTATGTCGCAATCAAACGTGTAAACTCATCTGAATGTAGGCCTGAATGGAACTTAGAGAGACAGACAGGAGAGTCATCCGCTCTTCCACAACCAGGATAATATACCTAACCGATTAGCTGTGCATTTTTGATTTCCATTTTATACTATTGTCATAGTAAAGACGCCCAAAACGCAGAAGTCAGACTCGAAGGCTTGATTCGTCCTTGTCTTTGACAAAAAGGAAACCTTCTTGCGGGTTTCAAGCCCCATATCACGGCCATTTAGAAAAAAATCTAAAAATGTAACCGATCAAAAATGTAATATTATTATCGAAGCTCCTGACAAAATTTCATGAAAAATTGGTTGAGAAATGCGACCAGGCAGAAGAAAACAGCCGGACATTTGAACATAGGTACTAATTTTTTTGGCCAAGCGAGCTAGCACTTTACTATAAAACAAGTTAGTAGGTAGTACACCTTTTATATCGCCATCCATACAGTACCTACCCATGTCGCAAGGCTATACTGAGTCACGACCGTATCGAATGACATTTTGTGCTCCGGTTCTGTGAACTATGCTAGAGCAACATAATTTTAATTTGCATTTAATTACAGTATTGTCTTACCGGTGTAGGAAGAATTTAGCCTAAAGGAGTTTGGTTCCGGCGTTTTCGCGGTCAGTTATCTGACACCACGAGCTTATGAGATAAATCGATGTCTGTCTGATGATCGATGTTTGGCTTGTGTCAAATTGCATACGAAAATTGACAGCTTCTTTTGATGTCTTGAACAACTTTACTTAGTCTTGCGAATTATTGTGAGAACTAAAACTGAACAGAAATTTACAAGATACTTTCCATTATTTTTAAGACCTTTCAACTCCTACTAGGTTGAATCAATTTAAAATCTGAATCAATACCTTATTATATGTTTCATTTCAGCCGAACATGCCCACTGCGAGACACTCCAGCAGGCCTATGATGGTTGCGTTTATCACGGGATAAATAAGTGACAAAGCATCTGTAACTCACAATCGCATTTGACAAAACGTGACGGATGCTTTGTCACTAATTTATCGCGTGATAAAAGCAATCATCATAAGCCCACAATAGTAGAAAACATGATAACGAATCGGGACTTAATAACTTTTAAACAGGTGTTTATTATCCCACGAAACAAAGCTAACTTAAAACTTAAACATAATTTTGACCGTAAATTGCCTAGTCTTCGTACACGTTCGCTGCGATATAAGGTTAAAAGGCCCGATGCATGTGCTCCCACTCTGTGCGGAGGTGAGAAACGGTGAATTTCCTCTGGTGCGGCGGCTGCACTATGAGTATTTCTGCATGTACAAAAGAGACAAGTATAGGTTTGAGTTTAGGACCTTAAGGACAATTCAATAAAGCATTAAGATTGTGCTAAGGTTTTTCGGCCCGATAACGCACTGGCTGATATATTTTTCGATTCCTTGCGGGTACCGGGTCGAAAGGCCCATCATAGATTACAAGGTCTTTCCGCCCCCTCCCGCACTGTTGTAGATGATTGCATTGTTTACTTCCGATTAGTGTTGTGACTGTGACGTAATTATCGCGAATGGACGTATATTACGATAGTACATAATTCAATATCTCCTAGTACCTATCTGTGTACGTTTTGATGTGGCTTACAGCCGTTAATAATGTCTCGATCAAGTAAATGATGTAAGCGATGTTAAAGCTGCGTGGGGCACTCACCAGCCGAGAAACAAATAAAAATGTAAAAAAATAACCTTTCTGTGTGGAATGTAAGAAACGATTAATGCTTGTTATATTTCTATAAGGCCCATATTTATTTCTTATTAAACGATATTATAAATAATATGTCGATAAGTTGTTGCCCATCACTAATAACTCTCTATTTTTTCCTGTTATGCAGTGCGGTTTCGGGTTGTAAGACCTTACACCTTTACATATTTATTCCTCTTAAGTAAATAGCAGGAGCCCGGGGCGAGGCAAACACTAAGGTAACCAACTCGTCTACTAATGATATTGATAGGTAGTTATCGAACATTTTAAGTTTTCGCATAGTTACAGTCTTTAATATCCGTCAATACCTTACTAGGCCTATGAGCCCTACAACGCACTGCGGGATAGTTTAAGTAACAGGCCAATCGGCCTTTTAACGCACCATTCGAAAAAACGTCAGTTTCGGTCCCGCAGCGAACGTGTTAAAGAATATCTGCCATTTACTTATCTTCGCTAAAAAGTCATCCATCTCTAATACTCCGCAAAATTTTTAGGAAAAATTAAGAAAACTCGAAGAAATTTTATGCCCCTAAAAGCTAATGGCTCACAATTTAATTACCGGCCCTGCTGTAATTTTTCTCACATTTTTATTCCACTTAGATCCTTAATTATATTAGCACCACAGTAAAAATATTTTGAACGCCTAGAAGTAAAAGTAAATAAGTTTTATTATTACAATTATCGAGACCAGATCATGGCAAATTAAGCCTAGTTTTAGGATGTGCCCCGAAACGCATTAGGTATACAGTTACATTTATATTTTAAAATGATCAAGGATGAGGCAATTTACGAAATTAATCAACTTCCACAATGTCCTGTTCCTGTCGGCAAACCTTAAACCCGATAGTATTTACTTAGGACCATCTTAAGAGCTCCTTCTAACACCAATTTACCTAACAACCTACCACACAAATTTGCTTAAAACCACAATTGCCTACCTACTTAGTTTCTAACTTGGTACGTGGTTACATCAACGCTGTACCTAGTTCCTACGCCTTTGTTAACTTAACTTATTCATTAGAGTTAAGTAAAAGGGAACCCACGCATTAGTTTAACTCGAAACTTACCGTTTCTGAAGTGTTCTCCCACGATTCAATAGTCAAGACGCAGTTTTTATTCAAAACCACGCTGATATCGAGTTTCAAAAGTTTTTACGTGTACCAAAACACTTTCAAATCCAATCCGTCCACGATTACACAACACAAGTTCGATAAAAGTTTTTACACAATTTGTTATCACACAAACAATGCAATTTCACTTTCAGCGAGTGTCCGCGCTCTGTCACGACCGGGGAAGGTCGCGTGGTCGCGATCTCCGCAAAACTTCCGCCACCGAGAGCCGAGTCACCCCGTAGCTGCCCGCCCGAACGCCGAACAGCGACTGTGATAACGACACTTCCCGCGAATGAACCTGCGAGTCTCTCCATACACTACACAGGGTATAAGCTCGCCTCTCTCGCCGACAGAACGCCCCTACCAATGACCACCTTATACGACCGACACAGAGCTGAAACTCGAACGCAACTCGCGGCTCCCGACTCGTCTCGTTGGAAACGCGTAACGAGTTTACGGCACGTAAATCGTAGTAGATTTGTTTTGCAGTACCGCCACAGTAATTCAGTTCTTCGCCCCGACGCACACAGAGCGCTTTTTCCCGATTTGGTTCCGGTTAAATAGAGCCTTCTTTTTGTACAACCTGCCGTCGGTAGCCTATGTAGGGAACGCGGAATAACCGCCATGGACAAGATGCCAACTTTCTAAACTAAACCTATAAGACCGCTCTATTGGGACGGTGAATTACGTTGTTTTTATTGGAAGTTACTCTATCCGGGACAATAATAATAAAGCATTTAGGAAATTGGATGTTCTGTGCGATTACTGTCAATTTCGTACGCGAACGTGTCGTAATTCTGCTGAGCGTGTTGTGTTTTTAATTCTCAAATTGTGTATGTACTTAGGTGACATTTTCCGCTTCATAAGCGGATGGTATCAATTACGATGACCGCGACCGAAGCCAGGCAAATGCAGGGCAAATTGGATACTAGTCAACTGGGCTATAGATAATACCGCTTCGCGAAGGCTGTCCGTCGTTACGCAACTAATCTCTTCAAAGCTAAATATACTAGGTTGTGTCGCCATTTGTGCGTCTAATGTTACGCGAAGTTGAATAAAACTTGAGACCCACATTGCATAAGTCTGATGTGCATATACGAGGGGTTCCAAATATTGAAACCGTAAACCCTTGCCGGTGATCCCGCCGGCCCCGAAGTAGGTCAGCGATGCGACGGTGGATCTCACGCGGAACTCTTGAAAGTGGATAGCTGCCAACGCCAACTTGGACCTATGACATGTAATAAACTTAGTTAATCCGGCTAGTGTAGTCTAAAATAGGACATGGACATGGACATTCTCGTTCAATTTTATTTTTTCTTTTAGTTTTTGGTTTATGCTTCTTACATAAAAGTAATAGAATATGGGTTCCAAAGTGATAAGCTTAAGCTACCTTTATCCCGGAAAATGTACGGTAAAAAAAATACAAGTGATCGAAGCCGCGTGAAATAACTATAGTGCCAACTTGCAAAAGTATGTAACATATGTATGTGACAACATTGGTAATTTTTAAACCTCTTCCGCGTTGATTTAATGGCAACCGTCAAGGTTAACACTTAAAGATAGCAATTAGATATACTGATGATTAAAGTGAACTAAATCAATTCATCACTATGAATAATTGTTAGTTGCCAAAGTTACTTCCAATTAGTTGGCTTCTAAACTTCTACTCTTACGCTGCAAGCTTCTAATGAATTTTGCGATTACATAGTGCATTTTTCAATACAATATAGTTCAGCTCAAGCAATTGTTACATTCCTCATAGATCATAAATGCACTGCGACAGCACTCAGTATAGCGATGTATCCCATCTTGAATATAGAATTTCAATAAATATGACATGGCATTTGAAAGAATGCCATATTTTGTCGTCTCTCGTTGTTTCTAGTTCAGAATATTCTAGATCGAGGACAGAACAAGTTGTGCATCGTGGCTGGAATTTTAATAAATGTAAATAGGTTTGTATTAAAATGTATGATAGGATTGGTCTGGTATGTATATTATTGCGTTGGCCCGAACTTGTTACTAGTACATGCTTGCTCCTTTGAATTTTAAACAAAATAAAACTACATTCTATCCATGTATAATATATACAATAAATACATAGAATCTAGCCGTAGCTTCATTTAGGAGCACAAAGCGAAGTTACAGCGTACTTGAACGCTATTGCAATAGACGGAACTTCTTAAGTAGTTTTGTTCGGACTTTTCAACCAATTTATACTATGTAGCAGTTTAATTATGCACTTATTTAATATTCACTTATCATATATATATATATATATATATGATAAGTGAATATTAAATAAAAGCGGTACGAAGATTCATTTTTAAACATAGCATACAAAAACGAAATAGCAGAGGTTATTCGTATAATAGATACATATAATTACAGTCAGCTTTCGATAAAAAGTACAACTAGTATATAGATAGATGGATAGAGGATATGGATACATATCCTTTCGTAAAAAAGTATAGCAGGTATCCTTTTGTTAAATTGTAGTCTCCGACATGTTCCAAAAATCCCCCTAGGCGCCCTAGGGATTCAACACAGGCGTTGGAAGACCACGGCCATTACGTGACGAGGGAGCCACACTACACTTTTACGGCCCTGTTATTTTTTATGTCGCGAGTGCGATCGTCGGTTTAATGAGACCGATGCCATGTAAGGAGCCAAATTACGAACGCTGCTGGTAATTTCAATAAAACCAGTACGCGGGTGATTTTAAATATGAAACTTTTGTGAGATACAGACAAAATATTAAGATTTACAGTGACCATGTTTCGGGTATTCTGAATAATTTTAGAAACACCCGGACACAAAGTGGTTGAATCCGCTTTAATAATTTCACACAGATTTTTGACTAACATAGCTAAGAATCACACGTCTTCAAACAAAAAACCGGCCAAGTGCTAGTCGGACTTATGCACCGAGGGTGCAATCACGTCCCATCTTAACTGACCGGATTAAGTTAAGTTTGCACCTGGTATGTATGGAGCCGGATACAAATGAGATGCAACGTTAACGCAACCGATAATGTTTGTTGTATAGGAGCGGGGTCTTAGTAATTGGGTCCCGTATTTTCCTCTTTGGGTACGGAACTCTAAAAACGCATCGAAATCAGTCCACACGTTTGAGAGCTACGATGCCCCAGACAGACAGACACACAAACACGCAGACCTCTCCTTGCGTTGGGGGTTATAAAAAGACATTAAAAACGAACAGAGCATAGTCTAATTGCGTCTGTGTGAAGACTGTAGGTAATCGTGAATGCTATATACAGTACGTGACCTCACAAAATGTGATTCAAGTTTTAACCCTGTCTCGCTCGCTCTTATGCGAGCGAGATAAGTTGTACTTCTCTTAATTATACCTAAACCCGAATCCCAACCTAAGAGCTCACGGACCATATCGTGTGGTCCATAACCATAACCGTAAGTTGAATTAATTAAAAATAATATTCGCCAAAGTTATTTCAAAAATATTTAATGATAAGTCATTAATAACTCATTTTGTAGAACGTATAAGTTTTTGAGACTAAAGAAAGGTACCTAAGGAAGGTTGTCTCCGAAGGTCGATAGTGTACTGGTATGTATGTCAAGTTGTCAGAATGTCATATTTAATTTACATCTATGCTAACGCCCGAATGCGTAGTTCCAATGTGTTACTAATGTCATTCTGGTCCCGATTTTAATTCGAAAATTCTTAGTTTTTATGTGACCCTTATATATACGTACATACAAACTTCTTGATTTCTACACTCCTACGATCATCGAACTATTATTAAATATTTTATTTGGATTATGGGTTAATGGGGATAATTTAGGCTCTTTCCATCTATCTATACTCGTACACAGGACAGCTGTTATTTAAGTTATTACACCTATCCTGACGGATTTATGTAGTCAAGAGACCCGTAAATACTATCTGAAAATCATAATCAACTCAATGTTGTGTCCGTATCCATCTTCCCCTCATTTTCAGTACTAGTAGTCTTCAAAGCTAAAATAAAACCGCATAAGTCTTGCCGGAATGCCAAGTTTAAAATAAATAAAAACCGGCCAAGAGCATGTCGGGCCACGCTCAGTGTAGGGTTCCGTAGTTGCTCATCCTTCACAATAAACTGCTGTTTTAAGCCCGAGGTTTACGTTAAGAAAGATTTTAAGCTCTATAAAAAGGTCGTAAACGCCCTAGAAACTGTAATCATTTATTACCTTCTGGAAGTCAACTTACGACCTTTTAAAGAAAAAATATGAAATTTGGCGATAACTCAAAAACGGCTCGACCGATTTTGTTCAATATAGTTTTCATTGAAAGTACTTATAAGGCCTCATTAACATGAATTTTACCGATTTTTTTTGACCCGTGGTTGAAAAGTTAGAGGTGGGGGGACACAATTTTTTTTGTTTTTGGAGCGAATATTTACAAAACTGCTGACTTTATCAAAAACTAATGTTAGAAGACCCCTATTATTTTTACAAGACCTATTCAACGACACCGCACACACCAGTGTTGAAAAGAAAAAAAAAATCACCCCCACTTTAGGTGTTCGAGAGGTACCCGAAAAAAAAATTTTTTTTTTAATTTTATTTTACCGTTCTGTCGGCGTTATACATACACATACTCATACCAAATTTTAGCTTTCTAGTACTAATGATCACGGAGCTATGCCGCGGACGGACGGACGGACAGACGGACAGACGGACAGACGGACATGGCGAAACTATAAGGGTTCCTAGTTGACTACGGAACCCTAAAAACCCAAATTGAGGTTTATCCTAGCGGCCTAATGCTTGCGTAATTAAAGTCTAATCGGGCAGTGAGTAAAAAGATCCAAAAATAAAAAAGAAATTTTAATAGGAGTGAATTGAGGCTCCGAATAAGTGTTTTAGCTTTTCGGCCAGACAGACCCTTCCTGTTTCACAGGAAATCGGGCCCGCAGCCGGGAAATCTAAGTAAGTCCAGTTGGATAAACGAGTTTGAAAGAAAAGGGCCTTAAGAGCATGTGGAGTTCGTAAGGACATGATGCGTTTTGGACTGTAGATGGGCAGGACATAGCTGATGGAGTTAGTAGGGAGGTTATGGTTGACTCGGAACTGAGGTCACGAGGCAATGATAAGGATATTGATTGTATTGCACGGAACGTATTCCGATTCCGTTTTCTAATTAAAATCGGAGGCTGGAACTGAAATTGTAACGCGTGTATTATTGAAGTGTATATGTATGTATAAGTCGGGTTAAGCGCGCTTAACATACAATATCGAAAAGTAGGTACTGATGTTACTATTAACGCCTTATAGATATTATACAACTTAGTTGCGTGGTTGTAAGATGGTGGTTTTTTTATAAAAAATTTTTATTCGCGTACTGCAATCTATCAATAATTATAATTTCACAGACAAAATCACAACAACGCATTTTTTTAAACCTGTACCAAAATTGTATAATAATTACTCTATGGTACCCGCTATTAAACTTTAATATTTCATAAGACAACACTCTAGCTACTTAATTGAAATGAATTTCAAAAAGAGAACATATTATATTTGATTGAAAAAAAGATGCTACTGTTTAAAAAGGTTACATCAAAA
Source organism: Apotomis betuletana (assembly GCA_932273695.1). NCBI lineage: Eukaryota > Metazoa > Arthropoda > Insecta > Lepidoptera > Tortricidae > Apotomis > Apotomis betuletana. The sequence goes on along the minus strand of OW026307.1, from coordinate 11,178,756 downwards.
ATAAAAATTCATAATATTAGGGAATGACGATTAAAGTAAAAAATGTATATCTGCGTTTTGCTAGTAGGTACAAAAAGTATTGTATGCAATAGTTACACAATTAGGTCTTAAAATCTCGTACCTCTCAGTCCACTCGGCACTTAATTGTGTAACGATTACATAAAATACTATTATGGCAGATGGGCTTATCCCGTGTGGCACACTTGCCTCGACTGATCTTAATCTATGGGACATTTTTTAAACGTACTCGTAAGGAGAAGAAATGTAAGCTTAAATTGGTGAAAGACGTGATGGCTGCTGGAACGAATGGAAGTTGAAAACATAACCCTACTTTACACTACTCGCGAAGCTGGCCGGGGTTGGGCGAATGATAGTGTTCACTTCGCTTCGGAATCCCATACTTCGGCCAACTTCGCCTCGCACAACCTCGGCCAACTACGCGAGTACCTAGTGTGGTGCCGCAATAAACAAAGCCAAGACCGTGATGATGTTGGCACGTGAATATCATAGCTACCTAAGTTGTTCTAAAATTTATTGAAACACAATACTAAAGATAATACATAGAAACAATTAAAACTAGAATATATGTATACTAGCTGTGCCCCGCGGTGTTACCGGCTCATCCCACGGGAACACTAAATTTATTCGGGATGAAAAGTATCATATGTCCTTTCCCGGGTGTCAAACTATCTCCATACCAAATTTCATCTAAGTCGGTTCAGCGGTTTAAGCGTGAAGCGGTAACAGACAGACAGACAGACACACTTTCGCATTTATAATATTAGTATGGATATGGATATATATATATATATAAACTTAACTAAACCTAACTATAAATAAAAAACGGGCTCCAGATCGGTGCCGACCGGGAGGGTGCCCAAGAGGCTGGCCGCATTACAACACTGAATAGCCAGGGCTATTCTTTGGCATAGGTATGAGTATGAACCAGCCCTTTGGTCACCCGTAGCATCGACTAGTCTCTTAGCTAGTTCACGGAAAATTGTATGGGCACTTTGTCCCCATGGCCCCAGTGTGGTATACCTAAGTTACATCAATTTATCTTTATTTCACGAATGGGAATGTTATTGTACAAACAGCGAACTTAATGCCACAAAGCAAAAAATCCTTTCTTTGCTTAAAGCATCTCCTGAAAAATTCAAAAGTAGAGGAGAGATAATATCAGGTCGGCAAATGCTTTGTGAAGACATTTAACTCATTTAAGCAAGTTCTTTGCATTAGACAATAAACTGTGTTTTCCAAAGACTTTGATAACAATTATTTAACCAGGCGAACATAATACGCAAAAGGTTAAGTCCACACAATTTACCTTTCGAATACATTCTAGCAAACAATATACTCGGTCTAACCAGCTTCACGCTTCCTTTGCAATAAGCCTCGTACTTGTATATACAGGCCATTTTTATCAACCCAGAATCAAGCAACTATAAGTCCTATTCCAAGGCCCTAAGATCTACGAGGTATCTCAGATTCTGGCTCACCAATCTAAGCCAGTTCATACATTTTTAAATCCTTGCAGTGTATCGACATCGACAATAGCTTTATTCTTGGTTCAGTCGTGGCTTACAAAACCTCGAGCGTCGACTTCAAGTAAGACTTGCTCTTGGGCCCCTATTCCGTATCACGTATCTTACTTAACATAGAAAACTTCCGTGAGTCTCAGACATACTCAAATGCATATGAAACGGGTTTACTAACGTCGTATAAGTCGAATATCGCTCGATATGTTTCGAATCGGTTCACGATTCATCCCCAGGATCTCCGATCAGTCGCGGCAGTGGCACATCGAGTCGTATGTGAATCGCGAACTAATTCGAAACGACGTGAGAACCCGTTTCATATGCATTTTAACGATGCGTTATACTATTATATGCTTCTATACTATTATACAATTATAAAATTATATCGAAAATTTGATTTTTAAGGAGAGAGGTTTTAGGAATAATCGTAAAGGTGCGGTGCAGGATTTACATAGACGAGCGACGTTAGCCGTACAGCGCCATCTGAAGATACTTAAATATTTTTTGTCCGCTCGTTACGTCGAAACGGTTAGACGCATTTTAACCAATACAAGGATAACTGATCGGTAATTGGGCACTTTTTACCCGGCTACTGTACTTACACTCAGCGAACTCTCGCTCGCTTCGCTCTCAACTCACTCGAAAATCGCCAGCACCTCTATCACAAATGTTACTGACATGCGACTCTTTCTCGCGCGAGAAATATTGCCTATCTCATTCTTCGCTGTACTGTGAGAGATCGACGGGCGATGCTAGGTTGCAAGGTCGTAGCTGTGCTAGACGGTCCGGACTCTTAAGCAATCCACATTCATGTGAAAGAGAGTAACGAATGTTTTATCATTTATCTAGTACACGATAGATCCCATCACATATCCGCTGATATTCGTTCATTCGACAGGAGCGAGACAACATCATCTTGAAGCCTTATCGTCGACGTATCTCGAATAGCCCAGCTCAGTACAATAGGTCCAGACACCCGCTTAGCGTTCAATAGACGCTATGTTACATGCATAATTCATACGACAAGGTTCTATTAGGAAAAATCCGAACAGATTAAGTTTTACATAAGCTATAAATAAGTTCTCTTTTGTATATTACCAGTGGAGTAAATTGAGTTTTGCTTAGAGCGACGTTAGACGATCGATCGGCAAAAATAAACAATGTCAAGCAAAATGGACTTCTGTTTATCAACTTACTTTGGTTATGCAAAGTAGATAAACGATTATAAACACTGAGAATAAAATAGTAATACAAGAGAAATGGAAATTTATTCTACCTTACCTAAACGTGCCTAAACTACCCCAAACTTATCTGTATTTTCCACTGACCTAGAACTATGAAATTTGGCAAGTAATACCTACTTTTACTACAAGTATAAGGAAAAATCTATATATTTTGAATTAAATCTAATAAAATATAGTTTTTAGGGTTCCGTACCCAAAGGGTGTAAACGGGACCCTATTACTGAGACTTCGCTGTCCGTCCGTCCGTCCGTCTGTCACCAGGCTGTATCCCATGAACGGTGATAGCTAGACAGTTGAAATTTTCACAGATGATGTATTTCTATTGCCGCTATAACAACAAATACTAAACATAAAACAAAATAAATATTTAAGGGGGGCTCCCATACAACAAACTTGTTATAGATTATGGTACGGAACCCTTCATGCGCAAGTCGGACTCGCACTTGCCCAATTGTTATTTAAAGGACGTAAAACAGTTTTCCAAAGGTAAATTTCGGTCAGTACAGATTTATATTTTCGTTAGAGCAATATGTAGTGCTTTCATAGTTCGTACGAACGGTGCGCGGGTCTGACTCGCACTTGACTGGCTTTTTTGTATTAATACCTAGTGTCAAATTTTAGGCAGTAAGAGTGTGAGGCTTCTATGATATCGCATATCACCGAAACACGCATTTGTTCCTATATACGCAATTACCTCCGGCGACCTTCTTAAGAATTTGGCAAACATTATCAGTGGTATTTATTTTCTAACGTAATGGCATAAAAAATCTTAGCTTATATCAGGAAAAGTAAGGGATAAGACAGGATGTTGGTAGAAGTTAGTAAACGTAGTTAAAAAGACAAAATACAAATACTTTATTAACCGTATAAACTGGAAACAAGTACTAAATAGCAGTTAACCAAAACATTCGAATAACCTCAACAAATATCACCAGCGTATAGTATTTTAACCAAACTAGATATTAATTGGAGTCGTTAGTGAATTGCTTAATTACTGTTAATATTGCCAAGTGGTTTGTTTAGGTTCATCCAAACCCGAGATCTACAATGGATCTCATTAAGCCAATTCGCTAAATATTGAGGAAGTTACGGTTGGCCGACCGAGATCGACCAAATTATGATTACTCCAAATTTGCCTCATTTTATAAGTAATTCTGTTATAAAATTTCATTAATGAGAGAGTTTCTTGTTGAGATTGACGGCGCGGTTGGCGCAGTGGGTTCAAATCCAGGCAAGGGCAAATATTTGTGTGACAAACTCGAATATTTGTGCCTCGGTCATGGGTGTTTCTTTGTATTTAAGTATATTTTTTATCTCAAAGAATCTGCCCGCAACTTCGTGCGCGTAGTCATCAGGTAAAAGTATCTTATAGGCATCTTCGAATGTCTAGCTAACCCTGTACCAAAATTGGTAAACTTTTGTCCAGCCGTTTCATAAGAGAGCGAGAGAAAATTTTAACAATAGATCGCTGTACGGCTTTTCAATAAATTTATAAAAGATAATATTAATTTTATAATAATTGATGACTATAGCTATAAGTTTCTTACTGTATGAATATCGTCGTCTAGTACTCATACACACATGCCAACCATAGAGCTTAATATGTGACTGGGTCGATTTGTGTGAAGTTGTCTGATACTTTATTATTAGATGGAGATCCGCGGTCATTTGTCCAGTGTAGTGGACTTCCTTCAACGAATATGATGAAAATGCGTGGTAGGTACCTACATTATTTTGACAGTAGAGTTGCATTATCCGAGTATGAGATTTTTTTACTAAGTTTTGGTGGCTCTTCAAATTGATTTAATCGTTAACACTACATTATAATTAAATTCCGCGAGATTTTTAAAAACAGGTTTGATGGCACGGCCAATGTACGACACCGTTATACTTTATGTACGATCAAGATTGCCGAGAAACGATTAAAGAAATTATGACGTTATAATTACTTCATTTTCCAGTTTCTTCTTTCGTGGCCAACGGTAAAAACATTACTGTTTTGTTTTATTTAGACCATACAATATTACGGTTGGTATTTAATCCTAAGTTAATTGCTTGCGAATTTATTGTCTCAAACAACGTCAAATCCTCAATTAGCATAAAACGTCCATGTCATATTTGCGTTTATTTTGAACTAGCCGCGCCACCCAGTGTTACCCGCGTTCGGAATAGTGGCTATGTGTTAATCCAGGGTGTCAGCTACCTCCGTGTTAAATTTAATCATAATATGTCCAGTCGTTTGAGCGTGAAGAAGTAACTAACATACAAACACACTCACAAACTTTCGGCGGTATAATATTAGCGTGATGCACATACTTAAAAATTCTGATAGTAATAAGTTTATAGTCCCCTTACAATTCAAGGGTACAAACTTCAACTTCCTGACCAAGGGATATGAAACGATAAAGAATCAAAGGTGAGGAACAAAGCAAACATTTGACAATGACATGGGTCCTCTAAATTACAGTTTTCACTCAAGATAGGACATTTGCATTACGTATTGGACTGTTGAATACCTAAACTGGTAAATGCAGTTATGTTCGTATTACTTGGTATTGCGAGACCTTGGTAGTGCTAGCGAAAGGTTTTGACCAGTTTGCTGAATCATCTTCTCCAAGGACTGGCCGCCTAACGCTCAGATCACCAACAAAAAAAAACCTTTTTTTAAACATAGATAGACTTACAGCAACAACAAGGTTGAAAAGTACAGTAAAAAATATAAAGATCCAAAGATGGTTACGGTATAGTTTGCAAAGTTAGGTAGATACTTAAGAATAGCAATCGATGAACATCAACAATTCGAAACTAACAAAACATACAAAAAGCGGCTAATAAAAATGTTATAAAATTAATCCTATTAGTGAACTACATTTCCAGTTCATGTTATAAAGAACGAATCAGTCAAAGCCAACTCAAGAACACTACAAATTCATAAACGTGACATAGTCTTGAAGGGGGTTTCCATAGCAACCATTTACTCTATTTAATACTTCTCATTCGAGTTTTCTGGCGTTAATTTTTATGGAAGGGTTTCCGCCATTAGGCGAAACAAAGTAAAATGAGGAAATATTCAACAAAATTTTCTTTTGTTGACGATAAAGCAAGCAGTGCATCGGGCAATTTTCTCCGGACAAAGGGATTTGGGGGAAGAAGTTCCCTTTTATGCAATTGTTATTTTTGCTGTCAGCAAGTCTTGTTTAGTCGGACAAAGATAAACATCATATGGGTTGGGTTGGCTAACGATATCATTGGGGTCTCCCAGTCTAGGTTTATAAACGCATCACTGATTATTGAAACATTTGATGCCGCGTCATAATCGGGTCCATATTGTGTCATCGAAACTCAATCCTCTGAAGGGCATTCGCCTGTAATGTCATGTCATTTTCCATTCGTAGATTTTTTTGTTACATTAGATGGTAGCGGTGAGAATGCAACCGAAAGCATAGGATTCTGTCCTTGAAGAAAACGAGTTTCCTATTTTTAGGATATGATAAAAACGAACCCAACTTTATATATTCTACTCCTTTATCTCAATCGTAATGAGATCTCTGAAGAGGTATGTTTTGAAAGAAATTCATTTTCCGTAAATTATGGCGCACTGATCACAAACAAATATTTTTTTTAATGTATATATTTAAATGATTTGTATATGTTTATATATATATTACATATACAAATGTAAGTACGTGAGCTGTTGGTTTTATACCTGTCTCGCTCGCTCTGACGCTGCCCAGATAAGAACCGCTAATTTTACACCCAAACCCTAATCCTAATCTGAGAGCACACGGACTGGTCCTATGTTTTAATAAGATTATGAATTAAACTTATGCTCGTAGCCAATAAATGTATAGTCTATCCGGAATTCTAAGATCAAATTCTGTCAAACTGGCACAAGTGAAAAACGACCTTAAATTTACATTTATATGGTTGTTTGTACCTTGTGCCAAAGTGACTTCATTTGATCTTAGAGATTCATCAAATCTGACCAAACGTATATTGTCAATAGTATATTAGTATGAGTAAACATGCCCACAGGGAAACGAAACCATATATTAGGGCAGTATCGGAGCACATCGATTATCAGTGAGATGGAGGTCAAATGCTTACTTACTGTGCAAAAAATCTACATAATGTAAAAAAATTACTACTATTTCTAGGCCATAAATATGTGTAAAGATGTTATATGTAGACGAAATGTGTCCAGAGCCTTTAGTACCTTATACAGGGTGGAACATTTGTAAAGACTGAGCTGACAGGATAGTGGCATCTGTGTGATCTACAATCGACCTATTATAATTGTAAAGCTGGATTTAAAAGTAAAAAAAAGTCATCAAAATAAAATATTTTAATATCAGTGACAACCCTATTAATTCAAAGGTTTATTTACATTCTGAATTGACACCTGTCTTTAACTTAAGCGATGTTCAAAAGATGCTAGGGTTGATATGTGCAGATTTTTACACTAATATTTAACAAACTGTATCTTAAAAATGGATAGAAATATTTACATAGTTCATTGGTGAAAAATAAAGTACTCAGTCTGAACAATTCCCTGTTTGCTTAAAAGTCCTTCGATCTGTTCCACCCTGTATAACTCGATACAATTTCCTGATACTATAAAAACGTTGTGTACGCGTACGCGTTTAGTACCTCAATAAAATGATAACAACCGAGTTCGTAGCAAAGACAAATTAAAATAAACATAATACAAGTACACCAAGAGTAAGTAAACACGACAAACAAATGAATCGTGTCGGCACGTTTAATTAATCACTAAAGAAAACAGCTCCTAATACAAGTCCATTTTCACGTCGGAAATTTGCAATGTATTCGCCAAGCAGAGCCGTATTCGTTTCAACAACTAATTGGAGAGAAATTCACACTGTCCAGCCACTCGTTGCGTAAAGAACAAAAGGAATCCAGTGGAAAACATTCATTGTTAACCCAGTAGTACATAAACAGACAAGGAAAAGCTTTACCGTCCGCGCACTGGAACGAGCGTATGGGCCATTTGCTGTGAACGAATTTTACCGTTTTAAATGGGAAGGATCCATGTTACTTGGTTTTTGTTCTGTGAAAAGTACGCGCTGTGGTTAAATACTCGCTCGCCAACTTTGTTTTAAAGATGCAGATTGCAAATGGCTAAGGATTTTCTGAAATTCAAATAACGTTAAAAGGATAGCAATGCCATTAAGCGTGAATATGTTTAGGTTTATAAAAGATAATGGTTAAAAAGGCATTATCAAACGAGCTTTCTTTTTAGCTTAGCATGTGCTATCGTGAGACATAAACATAACGTCTGTTTCCCTCGAATAGCTACCTAAGAATATATATGTATGAGGAATTTTTCAGTTTTCACCTTTCAATTGCACCTAGGGGAACAACCGTACCGCGGACATCGCTATAAATTTAGAATACCACGTAACGTTCGAAATACTTACCTATAACGAACACCTATATTATCCAGGGAATGTATACATAGTAATTTGGTAATAGTAACGAGACCCTCATTCATTCTACATTATATATTAACACCACCGTCCCATATTCATAAGACAAAGGATATTTTTTCTCTACTTACGTAATTATTTATCCATAATAATATCTCACAGCGTCCAAACCGCTATTCAACTAGGTGCCATAAATATAAGTCTAGTATTTTAAAAATATCAATATTAATCATCAATATGAGTCATCTAAGGAACTATAAGGTGCTAAAATTACTTCCCGGCAACAAATACCTAGTTGAAAACAAATCTTAGTCCATTTTACACAGAAAACTCCCGAGAGCCACAGATATATTAAAACACACATGAAACGGGTTTACTCACGTCGGATAAATCGAATATCGCTCGACATGTTTAAAGCGGATGGCGATTCATCATCAGAAGCGCCGATCAGGCGCGGTGGCGGCCAATCGAACACTGCGCGCCATATATGTAGCCTTATTCGCCCGGCTAACATCTTAGTCCAGTAATATAGGCATTGCCAGTCATTAATGTTGACAACTTTAGGTATCTAGTAATTCCCACACCCATACTCGACACCGCCACTTCCCAGTTTAAAACAGACACGAAAACTTAATCAACACAACGAACACAAAGCTACAATCGAGCAACTCTACGAGGAAAGGGAAGATTAAATTTACCTACACACAAAAACAGTCTGATTTGAATTAAGAAGTTAGATGCTGGAGAATTTGCAAAACAAATAGATTCAGGCAAGATTTCGGTTTGTTCTCTAAATAATAAAATAGTTCCAGTTTGTAGAAGCTTGAGTTTGGGAATGTCTTAAAAGTGAACAACAAATCATTTATATATTTTTATGAAACATGTATTGTTTCATTTTTAATGCATACAGCACAACTTTTATATTAAACCATTAATACAAAGATCAAAGCTCAAAGAAAAATTGAAATTCGTAACCTGGTGAAAGAGACCGGGAATCGAACCCGGTAGCTCTGGATTGCCGGTCCTGCGCGTTAACCTTTCCGCCACCCTAACGCCCAGGCAATCTTTAGGTTACGCATTTTAACAAATTAGCGAAGGGTCTGACTGCGTTTCAGCTTGTACTAATTATTTTTGTATGTCCGGATGTTTGCAGTTTTGGGTGTCCAGCCGCTTTTCTGCTATTCTCACCTAGAGGTCGCATTTACTAACCGATTCTCATGAAATTTTGTGAGTAGGTTCGTTTTTGTTGATTCAGTTTTTAGAAACTTTTCTAAATGGCGAAGATATGGGGACAATCCGGACATCCCAAGATCCAACAATACGGACATACAAAATAATTGAAGGCCAATCCAAACGGATAATAACGTTAATTGGATATTATTATTTTTTCCAGTGTTTATTATTGCAGTTAAAAGTTTAACACGTGTAATAAAAAGATACTTATCTCAATTTACAATCTCAAACCGCCCGTTCAACTGTCAAGTTATTCACCAGACTAAGGCTTCAGTATGTACACTGTCTGCCAACTTATTTCTTATCAAGAGAATAATCTCTGCTTTTCTTTGTACTTTGGTAAAATTCAAATCCATATACAGCGGCTGCTTTCGCTGAATCTCGATGAATCTCAATTCTTAACTTGATACAATAAAGTTGATAAGACCAATATGGTGTCATTGATATCTTGATTCGCAATACGGAATATTCCATTTAGGCGTCGCTGGCGCCCAAACCACACTTGCAGAGTTTAAGTATTTTGAATACACATCAATTTTATAATGATAGAAAAAATACACATTAATAAGAGCGTTGATGTGGGATGAACGTATATTTTGTAAGTGACACTGAGCGAACATTCGCCAAAGTCACTGAGAATGGGAATTATAATTTAAAAAAGAGCAATCAAGAAACAAAAGGAACTCCAGACAGTGTATGATATTGTTCATCATCAAATAAATAAAATAAATAAATAAATCATATCAGACGATAAACGTCCACTGCTGGACAAAGGCCTCCGCCAAAGTTCTGGAGGCCCTCCCACGCTGCTTTATCCGGATGATATTTTTACCAAGTTCTATCAACGAATTTTTTCGAGACATAAAATCAACAAAACAAGGTTCTATTCTATTCTATTCTAAAACAAGGTAAACATATTAAAAAATAATACTATTACATATATATGTTCGCAGATATATACATACTAGTTCCCATGTGTATGTAGATATACGAGCAGTATGTGTACCTAAAACTATACTTATGGTATGGTTGCGTAATTGTGTGTATAGGTATAGACGACGAACAAATCATCCCCGTACCCATCGAATGTTGCCAAATTAATCATGAATTGTGAGACATATAAAATTATTATTCATGCATGTTAAACAATTAAGTATATGAGACATCTTATCTTAAACCAGTTTTCGACACGAATACCAACGTAGACGAATCGGGATAGTGTCAGACTGGGACGGTGCCGATTTCTCAAATGCCGCTCTCCGATAGACTGGAAGAACGTCGGGCATTTACATAAGAAAATTGAAAGTTTTCGGATACATAATTCCGTCGCATATCTTACAGTGGGATGAGAAACCGTATTTTATTTAAGTACTTTCCTATATTGACTTTATTTCGTAAAAAGAAAGAACGAAATGTTACGTAGAATGAATTGGAATTCAGGTTAAGGCGTATTTTAGCTACCTTGTTTTTTTTTTATAACGGCACAAAACATCGCTTGATGGTAAGCAAAAAGGCGAGTCGCAATGCATGGCAACTGTCAAAAAACAACAGTGCCATGTGAGTTGACACTACCATGCTGGCCCGAGAATGCTTCTTCACGCTTCGTTTGAAGGGTCCCATGTTATAAGAAGGAGGAAACACATGAGCCGGCAAAGAGTTCCATATTTTAATAGCTCAGCAGATGAAGGAATTTCAATGTCACCCACCCTTGTATCACCAACATGTTATATGTGTTAAAAGGAAATAAACCAACATGCATAATCTTAAAACCCCGTGGACTGTTTTTCGCGCAGCACCACAGATAGTTGTCCCTGATGATCGATGAAGAGCACCATACGAGTTCGAAACATGTCGGACCGTTCCTAACAATAGGGATGTAGGGGAGACCGGGTATGGAAGTCACATTTTATTTCTTTTGCATTTTTAGTACTATTGTTTTTAGTTGGGGATGATAAAAGATAATTTAATGGATAGTGTATTTATTTGAGTTTAAAAATATATCAATACTTTTTCACTAACATTATGTAGGTACGGAGGAAATATTTTTATTTTTATGAAAAAAGAGAAATGTGACTTTTAACCCCGTGTCAGGGATGGTTGTCACAGGTGCTGGGGTACGTAATCACATAGTAAAATAAGAGGGATATACAATAATACACACATTTATATCAAACGAACTTTTTTCTTGTTGAAGATAAAAATGTTTTACGTAAGTTACTGTAACGGAAAATAACTAAATATTCGTAATAAAAAAAAAAAAAACAAAAACATTTTTTTTTTTCAGCTAGTAACTTATATAAACTTAAATGATGTATGTAAGTCACTGTGACCAGGAAAGTAACGAAATACGTATTCATAATTATTAAAAACACCCAAAAACTAAATGCGCTTTCAGCTATAAGGTAGTCACACGTGACTACCAGCCCCCGTCGACCTGAGACAACCTGCCCCAAAACACGTTTTAGAAAATAATCTTACAATATAAATTCAAATGAATGTTTCCACTAAAAACCTTATAACAATATGATTATACACAAGTTCAACTTGAACAATACACGAAGAAGCATATTAATATGCAAAATAAAAGTGTACCTACGAGATTTAACACAGATGCACAAAAAAATACTTTTACTGGCGGAAAAAAGTAAACGAATGTGGCTCCGTCACAACATACCGGAGCCGACTGAGGTAAAGTACGGAGGGGGGTTTAGCTCTCGCGATCCTTGGACACCGGTCGGTAAACTGATTCGTGCCTTTAGTTGTCAGTTATGGCCGCTGTGACAACCAACCCGCGTGAATTCCATACCCGGTCTCCCCCATGTTTTTTAGAGGATGGCAAACGATTATATTTTTTATTGGGATCAAGTCCATTGTAACTACTGCTGACTGCTTTAACTATTTTTTTGACGTGACAACGTCTAATAAATTGATGAACGCCGGCCGCACATACGAAAAACATGACGTCATTGTAGTGAAACTATGACGTAATTGTAGCAATACTTTGTAGCGCCGTGGACATGACGTCATTGTAGTGAAACTATGACGTAATTGTAGCAATACTTTGTAGCGCCGTGGACATGACGTCATTGTAGTAATACACAAGCCTACGTCATCATGCTGTTCACAGATTCTCAAACTTTAAAAAGTGGGAAGAGGGAAGAGGGAAGAGGGAAGAGGGAAGAGGGAAGAGGGAAGAGGGAAGAGGGAAGAGGGAAGAGGGAAGAGGGAAGAGGGAAGAGGGAAGAGGGAAGAGGGAAGAGGGAAGAGGGAAGAGGGAAGAGGGAAGAGGGAAGAGGGAAGAGGGAAGAGGGAAGAGGGAAGAGGGAAGAGGGAAGAGGGAAGAGGGAAGAGGGAAGAGGGAAGAGGGAAGAGGGAAGAGGGAAGAGGGAAGAGGGAAGAGGGAAGAGGGAAGAGGGAAGAGGGAAGAGGGAAGAGGGAAGAGGGAAGAGGGAAGAGGGAAGAGGGAAGAGGGAAGAGGGAAGAGGGAAGAGGGAAGAGGGAAGAGGGAAGAGGGAAGAGGGAAGAGGGAAGAGGGAAGAGGGAAGAGGGAAGAGGGAAGAGGGAAGAGGGAAGAGGGAAGAGGGAAGAGGGAAGAGGGAAGAGGGAAGAGGGAAGAGGGAAGAGGGAAGAGGGACAATTTACTTTCCATAATTTCCAGTGTAATTAGATGGTTATTACCAGGAGCGCATAGAGCTGGTGTTAAATCTATGTGCCTTACAATATATTTTTTATACAAAATCTCCAGTATAACATTATGCGTACCAGGGGCGCATAGAATGATAGAGATCGAGACTACGTCAATACGAGTCTTATAAGTCTGTGGCATTGCAAAAATGAATGCCGTGCTACCAGGAGTGTATAACCCCTTAAAGGTTAATTTATAATTATATATTATTTCATGAAAACTAATAATTAATGTTAGTGATGGGCTGTTATTACTAGGGGTACATAAGACAAATATTTTTAACCGTATTATGTTTTGTGATTCAACAACAAGTTTGTAAACTACGTTGGTGAGGTTGCCACTACTAGGAAAACATAAAGTCGCCCAACTAGCAAAATTTTATCTTACAAATATCCTAAGACCAAATTTTCTTTGCTCTTACAGTACACTTTCAAACGTTTTTAAGTGTGGAATTGGGCGCACTTTATAAGAGCATTTCTGCTTATAGTTGTTGTATAATGGTCTTATTAAGTGTGTTTTTAATCCTAAGATCATCTTGCTAATGCTGTTGTAAGAAAAAATAGACTTACAAGTATCTTACAGTGGCATGCTGTAAGGTTAATAAGTCTTTGAGTACTCTTACTAATGCCGTTGTAAGTGATTATCCCCTTATATTCCTCTCTGTGATCTCATTGTAAGAGTATTTAGCACAACCTGTCGAAGAGGCCAGAAAACGTTTTCGGATAAAGTGAAATATAAAAAAATATAAAAACCCAGGTAAGTCTATATTTTTATATGTACTCTTAGTAATGCTTACTGTTATTTCTTTGACTGCAATTTATCTTGGTATTATATTGATGAACAACTTGCGAAGTACATTTCCTCGATAGTTTTGTAATATTATTAACAATATTTTCACGGGCCCTTCTGGAATGTCTCTAAAATATTAAATATTTGTTAAATTATTTGTGAAATTGAAATGTGTTTCAATAAATGACACTGTAAAAACAATTAAAAGTACAATTACTCTTGTTTGAGATGCATGTAAGGCTGATATTTCCTATTTAACTCTCGTTTAAGTCAATGTTAAGCCTTTCGCTCTTGTTAAAAACTTATCTGAGGCTATCTACCTGTGGACATGGTGGCCATGTTAATGATTTTAGGGTTCCTTATGAAATTACTGTCAAGATTGACATGTGTAGTATTCATTAGTTGAAGTTGAAGAGAATGGAAATTTAATTACTTGTTTTAGAGTCGCAGTTATAAAATTGTGTCACTATCCGCATCATTACTTGAATAATCTGTATGATTTTCGTCGTCAGGACTACTGTAATTTTTAGTTGTACGGAACCATCAAACAAATCGCTAGTTTCAACGTTGGATCTTGTCAAGACTTGTAAAGACTCTGGCTTTTGTACTAATTCAGCCAGTCTTTTATTTACTTTTCTTCGATATTCTCCACTTCTTTTGAATCGCTTCCATTTATGTAAATATATTTTTTTATGAAATGATCTCGGCAAAAGAAATTTAGGTTATATCAGCCATGCGATACGCTTAATAAAGACTGCAAAAGGTTCTTGTAAGGTACATTGATCTTATAAAAGACTTATAACATGCTCCTACTCTTACATCTGGCTTAGACAAGACCAAATACACTTTAAATTGGTTGGTTTTAAAGAAGTTGTATACAAGGCTTTAGTAAGAGCAAGAAGTCTGATAAAACACTTACTGCAGACTCAACTAAGAAAGAACTGACTTCTAAGGTGCTTTACTAACTGTAAATAATGATCAAGACCATTTAGTCTTATGAAATGCACTTGTAAAACCTAAGTTCTGATAAATATTTTAGAAGAATTTCTTATAGACGTCTACCAGATTACGTAATAAGTTTAAATATTCTCAAGACCAATTAGGCTTATAAAATGCACTTGTAAAACCTTTGTTCTGATAAATATTTTATAAGAATTTCTTATAAACGTCTACAAGAGTACTTAATAAGTTAAAATTACTCAAGACTAATTAGTCTTATAAAATTCACTTGTAAAACCTTGTTCTGATAAATGTTTTAGAAGAACTTCTTATAGACGTCTACCAGATTACGTAATAAGTATAAATATTCTCAAGACCAATTAGGCTTATAAAATGCACTTGTAAAACCTTTGTTCTGATAAATATTTTATAAGAATTTCTTATATACGTCTACAAGAGTGTTTAATAAGTTTAAATGTTCTCAAGACCAAATAGTCTTATAAAATGCACTTGTAAGATATACCTTCTTAGTCAGGATATATATAAACCTTTTATAATGTCTTAGTTCTTATAAAGGCATGTTTATACAGCAATTTTGCTAGTTGGGCGCCTTAAGTTGTGTTACTTTTGTTACTATAGTGGACTTTGTCTTAATTATCATTATTATCAAGTGTTTATACTGGTTTTCAATTAAGTTACAGCAACATAAGTCTATAGGAGGTATTAGATAGATTATGTAGTGGCAACTTACCATTTTTTTTCTATATAAGCAAATTACGTTCTACGATAAAAGGAACAACCATCGACTTGACTTTCGCAAGACACATTACAGCAGAAACACTTTCATATTTCTCCTATCATCGTCCTATCCTCAACAAAATCACTCAAATAGGAATTAGTGTTTTAACTTTACATGCATAGGAGAAACGAAGGTGCATCTAATGTGGTCAATATAGTTAGTCCCATAATCGAGAAAGAATTAGTTAAGTTTAAGTTTACATGTACAATGTTTTAGTAAACAAAGTATATTTCTATAGTTAAAATTTGTGCAATTCTTATTTTCATTCAATTCCTTGTTCCTATTGTGCAATTTAATAATATTCATATCAATAAATATTCTACCGAGAATAAGACGTTGTCACGTAACTAAAATCTTCCTTCGCCCGTAAAACCGACTTTACAGGCAACCATTTTTTTTTAGATTTTATTACAAATGTATAGTTTTCAGATTTTTATAAGTAAGTATTTGTAGTATGTGATGATATTACTTGCCAAATTTCATAGTTCTAGGTCATCGGGAAGTACCTTATCATTTTGATTCCCTTGAGAGTGTCGAAATGTACGTTTTTTGCGACATAAACGGCCGTATCTTTTTTTCACGTTAACGTAGAAGTTCGATTTTTTCACAGCTTCAAGGGACTGTAGATTTAAGTATATGGTAATTTCAACTCGATACCTCCACGCGTTCTCGAGATATAGGGTCTTGACAGACAGACAGACGGACGGACGGACAACAAAGTGATCCTATAAGGGTTCCGTTTTTTCCGATTGAGGTACCCTAAAAAAACATAAAATTTGCGTAAAAACTATTATGTCACTCGGGTTATATTTGTCCTTGCTCATTTCGTTCGCTCGACGAGTGAGTAAGTATCAATCATGCATAACACTTTAGTAGAACAATAACGATAGATTACAAGTTCCAGAGTACTAGGTACAGTCGAAAGTATTTCGTCAGCTGGACTTGTACGGCTTTAATGCCGACTTAGTTTAATCTCTCACGTGCGGAACAAGTATATTGACCTAAATAGAACGAAATGATATTTACGCTTTAGTAGTTTTGTGTTTGTTAATTTTTATATGAATTTGTACGTTTTATTGGATTTCTATTGTTTACACTAACATAGAATAAGTTTGCTATTGTTACTAACATAATATGGATTTACTTCCGAAATAAAATATTTGAATTGAATTCATGTTTGTATGTAATGTATGCATTATTGACTGAGCGAGCGAAGCGTCTCCGTTTTAGCTTGGCGTTAAATTCTTTCGTGTTTCTGGATGTTTGGATGTTCGGATTTCCTCGCCTATTTCTCAACCGATTGTTAGTGAATTTTGTGAATAGGTTCGTTAATTATATAGATTTTTTGTTGATTCAGTTATTCGGTAATAATAGGTATTCAAAATTATGGTTTACTCACGTAAAAAGAAAGAAATTATTGTATTACGAACAGCTCCCCACACATATTCCTGACACAACCACAAAACAAAATAACTAAGTAAAACCATTATTTTCAATATTACTAGTAATTCTCACGAAACTTTTATTAAGCCCATCACACATTTTGAAGCAGATGGGGAACTGAGTAGAACTAGACAAAGGGAATTGGTGTTTGCTGGTCGTAGATTCCTATCCCAAAGGGAGTTGCGTTAATTCCACCCTTACACAAACTTGAGTCCACATTCACAGTTTGCTTTGTTCTGAAAATGGAAACATGTTCCATCAAGATATTGAAAGAAAAGAAAGAAAGAAAGAAAAACATTTATTTTTAAACGTTTTTACACTGGTCCTTTGTCAGGAGGGTGAGCGAATCGGCTAATAGTATAGTGAGTGGTCTCCGCAATATGTAACTTTATGAGTGAGGCATCGGTTATGAATATTTAGATCTAGATATGCTATTTCATTTTTAAAGTATCTTTTGAAATTAAATACTTAATCTAAATTTAATGTAATTTAATTACGATGATGAATGTTTTTTTTTTTTTTTTTTTTTTTTTTTTAATTTAAGTAGTAATTAATTAATTAATTTGTTCATGTAATGTAAAAATCAAAGCGGAATAATACTTAATACCTGAATAAACATTTTTCTGTATGCGAAGTAAAGTTGTCACCGATGAATCCAATAACATGTATTGCATAACACCATTTGGGTACTTACTAATAGTCCGCATTTTCAGTGTAGCTTGAATAACCTTCAACATACTTAGCGTAGTAACGTTGTCGAGACATAGAACAGAACGCCCTTATTCTTATTAGGTAATATATTATCGTGATGCTAAATGTATGCTGGGGTGGAAATTGGACGACTTAACGGCGAAAGAAACCAAACAAACTGATAAAATTAGAATAAGGAAATATTATGATCCGATAAAAACAGGTTGCTGGGATGCAGAAAATAATCTGAGAAGTTGGGTTCAGTGAACTGGCAACAAATAGCTGTAACTAAGTTTAGCAACAATCACACCGGCGTTTTCTTTGAAAGGAAAAAATGAGGCAAAAAAACTAAATCAAAGGAGTTTCACCTTTAGAGGAAATTTAAAAATAAATTAACAGGTACCTTTTTTTTTTTAACGTTGGGGAAATGCGTTTATGCATCCCGTCTAATCGGGGGACTAGAGCGGGTATGACGGACTAACCGAGACTTCGGACTACCGTCTAAAACCACCAACGAATGCCGGCACCGCCTTTAATTGGAGCGACGCGGGATCGCTTGATGCACACACCAGGCAGGTGCGGCCGGCTAGCCCCGCCCCCTGCTACTTACTGACTATCGGATGCAGCCATACTAGGCTTCCGGCTTCCCAATGATAAGAAAAAAAAAAAAAAAGATCGCTTGATGCATTCAACCACGTGCACTCCGGCGGGCGACTCATGTTGTGAGCCGAGACCATGCGGGGCGACACTTCCACGGGTGCCTGCCCCCAGTTCTGTGGTGTTCCGAAACAGGGAGTCCCCCTACTCCCTGCACGGGTCCACTACGGCGGATTCAACAGATGCGCATAGCGCCGGGCTCTGGCCCCCAACCGTCGCCGGCGGAGCGGTACCTAAGTATCAAGTCGACGGACGAAGGTCCTCCAATACGTTTCAAAACTAGATCATACTCGTAATATGTTTACTAAACATTCATGAAATCTTCAACAGAATAGAATACACGCCTCAACAAGAAATACACCTTACCAAGTACAAACAACACATAGACGTACATTATTACAATAGAATAGAGGTAAGCAATAGATGATATTATCGGTAAAGAGCGATCTCTTCCGGACAACCTAAAATGTAACAAATTATTATTTAAGTATACCCCACTTTTAATCCTGAATAATCATAGCAAAATATAATTTTGTTTATGCCAAACTCGAGAAGATACGATAAACTAGGAGCTTGCTTAATCTTTGTTTGAAAATGTTTTGTGAGCGCTTTATCCGACAACAAACTGTCCTCAGTTTGGCGGAATATGCTTAAATGTAGTACATAAGTTTTTTATGATAAATAAAAAATAATAATAATAATGCCATTTTTGCTATGAGACACTTTTCCTGGTTACGTCCGGCTGTCTCAAACAATAGCCCAGTAGTTAGTCCATCGCATCTCATATACAATAGCCTAGTATCATGTTTAGACTCCATAAAACCACAATAGTTCTTGCATCTAGCGGGTGCTGTCTCTGTGTGCGTCCCATGACACAGGCAGGGGGAGCATCCGCATGGTGTAGGTACCCCTTATGCCTTGATCACACGTACCGAGTAAACGGGCGAGACAGTGCTCTGTCTCGCCCGTTTGTCTTGTGTGTGACAGGGACGAGAGCACTGTCTCGCCCACTGTCTCGGTACGTGTGATCAAGGCATTACATTTCATTAAATTGTCGAAAGGGCCTCTACACGTTGGTTTCGGCTCCGTGCACGCCTCCCAAAGGTCCGGGACACCATTGTCCCGTGAATGGGTGCGACATACAAATAATAATAACAATAATATTTTCTTACAGATATTCCCAAACAAAGCAAAATGCCCTTAACTTGACCACAAAGTAAAGCAATATTATAATAAGCCATCGTGAGACATCTTTAATAATTATAAATACGGATTATACGGAAGAAAATCTCGCTTTCCGTCCAAGTTTTAGTAGTTTTTAATAATTTTTCAGCAGTTTTCATGATTACTTTTTGCATCGCCTACTCATCTCATTTCATTTATATTAATCCGCTACCCAAAGGTTGTCTGGAAGAGATCGCTTTTTAGCGATAAGACCGCCTATTGTTTAGCTCTATTGTAATGATAAGTGTTATCTGTATTTGTATTTCTTTCTTCCTGAGGTGTGCAATAAAGAGTATTCTTCTTCTTCTTCTTCTTCCTACCTGCGATCTGGGACACATTCACGAATTCACCGCCCTAGGTATGTATGTTAGTATTAGTTAACAAAATCATAATAAGTGCAATATTTAGAAGTAGGACAAACTCAGCACCTTGTATCAAGTACGTTGACTTGGCTCGTCAGACATCAAGAGAGACTCTCGCTGGAGGGCTGGATCAAAGGTCAGATTCAGAAGGCGGTACTCCTGGAAACGTCAGGAGGTTTCACCCTCTGCAGCCCTAACCACCGGTAGTTTAGTTTGGGCCCTGCACCGCTGGCAGCGGCACCCTATGGTAGGTTTAACTTATAAACAATGGGCGAATGCTATTCAAATAACGATTAATCAATACGATGTTGCTGATAAATAAATATCGTGACATAAACCGTAATATTAAGATGTAGGCACACAATTTGTTTACCAGTATAAAACTAGTGGCTCTGCGAGCTGTAGACCTCACGATCTTTATTCGAAATATGACTTTTATAAGTACCTACGTTTTGTACGCCAGTATTGCCATAACCTTTATGAAAAAAAAAAAAACAAAAAAAGTAAGTCGACTAAAATATCTACATATAGGTACTTATTTATTGAACATGCTCACAAAATTCCACGGTTTAGAAATGCGGCTTGTAGGCGAGAACAGCCGGAAATCCGGACAAACTGACATACAAAATAATTTTTGGCCAAGCTGAAACGGGGTCGCTTCGCTCACTTTTAATAACAATAATAATAATTTATTCATAAATAACATCAAGTTACAAACGTGTCTTATAAACTAAAGAAACTCTGCTTCCTAAATAGGTTGACCTGTGCTTTAGGATAAGCACTCCGTCAATGATGGCCGTAAAATGTCAACGATCCCACGGTAGTATTACTTGTTATGGACGGTTTTGGCCTGGAAGCTGCACTTTGTGATGGAAGCAAGCCGTTTTGCACAGTGATAATATAGACCAAAATAAACGATTTCACTCGAGGCGAAATTAGTTTCACCCCTTAGGAACAGAGATGGCGCCACTTATTCAAAAAAAGTTTAAAAAATTCTAAATCCTGAATGGATACTCCGCTTTTGACGTAAGAGGTGCCAATCAGCAGATAATTACCCAATTTAACATGAAAAAAATTAAAATCACGTAGAAAATAATTTTGGATACCTAAGAAATAATATTTTCTGAAAAAAATATTTAAAATTTGTGATTTTTGGAATTTTACTCGTAAAAATGTATGTACATGGTACTTTTTTTATTTATTTATATTAATACACAACTAATTTTACATTTACGAAAAAAAACCGCATATCATTAGCTCGTATAATTCCAAAGTTATTGAAGAATACAGACATGGCGCCGCTGGGTCAAAAAATCTTACAAAAAATTTAAAACCGCAACGGATATTCCGATTTTGATAATTAAGGTGGTAATCGACAGATATTTACTTAAATTAGTTTAAAAAAATAAAATAAAAATTCAAATAGGCAAAAAGTAATAATAATATTTCCAAAAAAAAACATACATTTTGAAAAAAAAATATTTTTTTTGGGGCTTTTATGTAATTATAAGTAAAATAAAGCCATATTCATAATTTTTTTATATGAAATTACATAAAAGCCCCAAAAAAAAATATATTTTTTCAAAATGTATGTTTTTTTTTGGAAATATTATTACTTTTTGCCTATTTGAAATTTTATTTTATTTTTTTAAACGAATTTAAGTAATTATCTGTCGATTACGACCTTAATTATCAAAGTCGGAATATCCGTTGAGGTTTTAGATTTTTTGTAAGATTTTTTGACCCAGCGGCGCCATGTCTGTATTCTTCAATAACTTTGGAATTATACGAGCTAATGATATGCGGTTTTTTTTCGTAAATGTAAAATTAGTTGTGTATTAATATAAATAAATAAAAAAAGTACCATGTACATACATTTTTACGAGTAAAATTCCAAAAATCACAAATTTTAAATATTTTTTTCAGAAAATATTATTTCTTAGGTATCCAAAATTATTTTCTACGTGATTTTAATTTTTTTCATGTTAAATTGGGTAATTATCTGCTGATTGGCACCTCTTACGTCAAAAGCGGAGTATCCATTCAGGATTTAGAATTTTTTAAACTTTTTTTGAATAAGTGGCGCCATCTCTGTTCCTAAGGGGTGAAACTAATTTCGCCTCGAGTGAAATCGTTTATTTTGGTCTATATTATCACTGTGCAAAACGGCTTGCTTCCATCACAGAGTGCAGCTTTTTTTCATAACAAATAGGACTACGGGGCCAAAGAGAGTTTGTTTTTATGATTATTGTTCACTCAATTCTCCCTGCAAGTGCTAATTTTAACAACTCATTTCGTCTTGCATACAGCTCAGGGTTCCATCACGATTTTAATTAACAATTCTAATTCATTCATTTATTTTTTCGTCGGCCGCGTCTTACGAAGGTTCATCAATATTCAGTGCTTAATCCATTTTACGATAAGACAATAAAATTTCATTTTGACGGAGTGACGGCTTTTGTACGTCGGATGAATAAATGGAATTGAAATATTATGCTATCGTAATTATCGCATACTATGAAGATTTTTATTAATTTATTTTCTTAAGTTAGGAAATGATGACTAATATTTATGATATGGTACTTATATCGTTCAATACCGGATTTGAAGACAAAGGATTTACAAATCGGTTTCTATTCCACCGACTTCAAAAATAGGAGGTCAACTTTTTACCTCAGAGTACCTAGTTATTTTCTTATCTTCAAACTCAGTCATTTATAGACTGATTATGCATTTTTTTAATTGGACGCTAGAACCACGGTAGAATTATCCTATTCCAGATTCCTGTCAGAATTGTAATTAGACGGGCGATCTAATGGTAGACTTTGCCGGAAAATACACGAACAAACTTTTTTCTTAAGGCCGTTCCCTGAGCCAGATTTGCAAAAATACCCCAAAAATTATCCTATTTTTCTACGAAACGTTGATATTAGTAAACGAGGGAAAAATATATATCATTCTTGATTATATTATCTTTAATAACACAGCATTCGATACACGATTCATAACACTTCGCTCGATACAATTAATTCCCAAAGTAACCTCCAATTCGAATTTTTACTCCAACTTTACTTGTTTTTTTTCTACGTGACACTATGAAACAAAAAAAGGAGAAAAATCAATCATAACTAAAATAGTAATTTTACAGCTTCCGAATTTCAATAATTGAAGCCAATATTTTTAAAATAAATAATCATCGACAAATTCTTACGAAAAAAGATATCGCCTTACGACCCGCAAGCTCTGTCTCCGTCACTCTTTTGAAATGTGACTGTGATGTGACAGGGACGGGTGGCCTGAGGAGGGGCTCGGGGTTCTGGCTCAGGGAACGGCCTTAAAGAAATAAATAAAAGATACGTAAGGTGGGCCAAAGAGACCACAGAGTGGCAGAGCTCATTGGCAATGGCGCGATGATTTGGACTTTTTCCTCAAGGACTGGCCAGATAAAGCACAAAATAAAGAGCAGTGGAAAAAGAGGGGGAAGACCTTTGCCCAGCAGTGGGACACAATAGGCTCATATCAATAAAGGAAATCATAATAACAGTTTTTTAGCGAAGAGTCTCGACAATCGCCTTAAGAGACTCCCGCTCGATGGCTGGATCCAGGGTCAGATTCAGAATGCGGTACTCCTGGACACGGCGCGCATCGTCAGGAGGTTCCTCTCTCTGCAGCCCTAACCACCGGTAGCCTGGGCCTTGCCCCCCTGCCGGTGACCCTAGGTTAGGTTTTTTTTTATAATGTGTTTGTAATTTCTTTATTGTCTTTTACTTTTTATACATATACATATATTGTATAAAACCTTGCCTAAGATGAAATATCAATAAAGGGAATAATAATTATAATACATACGAGGTAAATTAGAAAGCCGTATAAAGTTAAGCCTTATAACCCATAAACTCCTTCGGCTATAGAAATCGGAGCGGACTTCATTATAGGCTGCCGGCCAAATGGCCGCCTGTTCCATGTCATGTGATCTACCGCGGTCAAGAAATGGCCTGACCTCAGCTTAAGAGCTTTAGAGAGGAATTTAGGGATTATTCTGCCTAGTACTTGCGATCCATAGTAGGTAGGTACAGCTGCCGGCAAACTTTTTGAGCATAACCTTGACTGCGCAGTAGCCGATTTAGGTACGTACACGCGCAGCCGCCATTTTTGTTCTAAAAGTTTGCCGGCAACTATAATTGGGTTTCTTTAAGTTCAGAATTTTTATTTAATACTTCGACATCTCTCTCCACATGTCTAGGTTTACCCGGGATTTCACGAAATTACTTTTCGAGTTCCCTACCAATAAGGTTAATGCTTAGACATCAGCATGAACAAAAGAGGCGCCTATTAAAATTATATAGCAATGTTATACGACCGATTTTGAAAGGGGCCTGTAAAACGGCGCTTTCTCATCACGATTGCTCGCGGTAATGGAGCACCCTAATGTAAACGTAAACAGTCTTTCCATGAAAATAGTTTTAAAATGCTGTAATCATATTCTTTAGAACACAGACAGGCAAAAAGTTAACCTAACAGCTGACCAAGCTAATATTTGAATAAAAATCAAATAAATAAAAACCGATTATATCGGATCATATCCATACTATATTGTTAGTTTATTACCTAACTTAAACGCTATGTTAGTATAGTACAAGAAATGTTTTTTGCGACTATCGGGAGGGCCAGCTAGCCAGCAGTAACTTGCTGGTTAGCTGGCCCTCTGCTGATGCAGCGAGGCTATTCTTTTTCGCCTCGCTATTAGATTGGCCAGGCCTTGAAGCACAACTACGCTTCGCGACTCTTGTCGCGCGGCAAAAAAAACTGCAATAGGGATCCCGGTATTGCTCATATAAATAATCTTAGGGTTGGAAGTCTTAGCGGCAACAGAAATACATCATCTGTGAACATTTCAACCGTCGAGCTATCACGGTTTATAAGGTTGGTGACAGACAAACAGACAGACAGACAGTGAAGTCTTAGTAATAGGGTCCCGTTGTTACCCTTTAGGTACGGAAAAAAATTATGACAACAGAGGAATTCGACGAAAAATTATTCGGTGAAAAGGCAAAACACCAAGCGTGTACTCTGAATGGGCTTCTTAATTTCAGAATCAGAATCAGAATCAGAATCAGAATCAGAATCAGAATCATAATTTATTTGCTAGAATACAGTCAAGTGGATGTTAAATACATTTTCGAGGTACAGTGTATTCTGCCTGCTAGTGGGCATGCAAATATTATAGAATTTAAAATAATAATAATAATAATGGACTAAAATTAACTAAGACATGGTATTTTTCCTATAATTACGACTCAGCATGCAAGACTAATAATAATAAAATGTCAACTTATACTATGTTATACTAAATTTAATAAAGATGTGGCATATAGTCAAGATATTCTTTCACTGAGTAAAATGCATTTTGTATCAAAAAGTCCAATAAATATTTTCTAAATTTAGGCATTTCGGATTCTCTAATTAATTTAGGTAGCTTATTATACAATATTGGTGCCATGCCAAAAACACTTTTCGCTCGCAGAGCTGTTTTTGATTGCTGACAATTGATTTTATGTCGCTGCCGTACACTATTAAAAACATAAAATTGGTTAATATTTAATTTGACATACAAAGCAATCTCAAATATATATAAACATGGCAAAGTTAAAATTTTTAGTTGTATAAAATATGGTTTGCATGAATCAAGCATCTTGAGTCCACAAGCAGAACGCAAACACTTCTTTTGTGCCTTAAACACCAAATCCCGATCGTTTGAGTTACCCCAGAACATGATACCATAACGCAACGTAGCTGTTACATATGCGTGGTAGGCCGCGAGTACCTCAGTCTGACTTACAATTTTGTTTAAATTATACAATGCATATGAGAAACTATTTAACTTCTTACAAATACTGTCAATTTGGTTAAACCATGTCAACTTATTATCTAAATTTAAACCTAAAAATTTCGTATTATCAGTTCCCTTTATTATATGATTATTATATGTCACTGTTATATCGTTTGTCATGTTATTCGTCCTTCGGCAGAAATTCATAATTTTTGTCTTGTCTAAATTTATATGTAAGTTATTATGATTTAACCAATTGATTATTAATTCCAATGCATTATTTATATTAGTTTGGCAAGTCTGCAGATCTTGTCCAGTCAATATAACCGTGCTGTCATCGGCAAAGAGAACCATTGGGTAGTCAACAGCCTGTGGCAGATCATTTATGTAAATGAGGAATAATAATGGACCTAATACGCTTCCCTGCGGGACGCCACAACTAATTTCTCTATATTTTGATGAAAGAGTAACCTCACATCTCGTTTTTAGGCTTATATAATCTATTTGGACCATTTGTTTCCTACCATCTAAGTACGACATTAGCAAATCGTGTACGTTTCCGCGTATTCCATATCTATATAACTTCTGCATTAAAATATTGTGGTCAACTAGGTCGAAAGCCTTAGTTAAGTCCATATATAGAGCGCAAACTGGTTGTTTTTTGTCCATATTAGTCACTATTACTTGTAATAAATCGAAAATAGCCATATTTTATTGACTTATTTTTGCGGAAGCCCTTCTGCTCTTGCACAAAAAGATCATTGGATTCAAAATATAAACTAATTCGACTATAAATAACTTTTTCAATAATTTTAGAAAAAATAGGAAGAAGTGCGATCGGCCTGTAGTTGTTCATATTTTCTTTATCCCCCTTTTTTAAAAGTGGTCGCACAATAGCGACTTTCAACTTTTCAGGAAAGACACCTTGCTCTATGCACAAATTAATAATATAACTTATAGGTAATGCTATTATATGTGCCACTTTTTTTATAATTTTGGTGCATATCGTATCATAACCAGTACTATTACTATTTTTTAAGGAATATATAATATTTAAAATTTCCTGGGGACTTGTTGGTTGCATAAAGAAGGAATGAGATGAATTAAATGTCAATGTGCTATGTCGATGTAAATTATTATTTGTTAGAGCATTATTAAAATCATTAGAATTAGTCATCATTTTCACTTGATCCACAAAATGATCATTAAATTCTTGTGCTATTAATTGAGGGTCTGTTATCAACTTGCCTTTGTGACGTATATGGGATATATTCTCCTTAGGAGTTACGGTTTTTGAACTGTTGATAATATTCCAAGTCGCTTTAGATTTATTTGACGAATTTTTTATGTAATAATCATTTTGAGACTTTTTTGTCTGCGATATCACTTTTCTCAAGCGCTTGGAATATTGCTTAAAAATCCTCTTATTATTTTCATTTGGACATACTCTACATTTCCAAAGCAAAGCTCTCTTTTTAACACAGCATTTTTTTATTCCTGAGGAGATCCATTTTGGTTTTTTTGTTGAAATAATTTTTAATCTAATATAAGGAAAACACAAGTCATAAAACAGTTTGAACAGATCTAAAAATTCATTATAAGCTTCGTTAGCGTTATTTGCCATATACACGCAATTAAAATTCAGGCTTTGTAGACAGTCATTAAACTTAACTATATTCTCCATACATGTGTCTCTCCTTTTTATATACCAGTGTGACAGCAGACAAATTTTCTTGACTGGGCAATTCATGATTTGCGCTGTGTGGTCTGACATGGCAAAGTCTATGACTTCGGTTGTGCCACCCCGGACACTATGTATTATATTATCAATACATGTATTGCTTTGCAATACATGTATTAATTTACTATCGTCTTTCTCATTCCGTTACATATTACTATTCAAAACTAAGAGAACTAAGCAATTAGTCATTTCCCGTTCATAATGTTCATACCACGTTCTTGTGAAGCCCGTCAACCAAACCCTATAAAGCCTCCCGTCATAAGGCTGAAAATTCCATCTTCATTAAACAACACTTTACGAGACAAAATCCCAATGTACATCAAAGAAAATCCGCGTAGTTAATTCCTTTCCCTGTTTCCGACATCTTACCACAAATGAGCCAGATTCGAGGGATGTTACATTAATTCATGTCATGTCTCCGCGGAGTTTGTACATAACAGGATGTTGTCTAAATTATTAATACCCGGTTAATTTAACTAAAGCCTGACCAGAAATATATGAGGATGCGCCATATTGCGGAATTTCACAGGAACTAATTTCTTACACTGGCAATGATTTTATGATGGTTTGTCAACAATGTCAATGTCATTCGTGGTGATTTCTTTAAAAGACAAAATATTTAAAATTATCCAAAGAAAATGCCGAAAACCATTCACGGTCGTGAACGTAAGATTATAAATAAAGTATACATTTGTTAACTACACGAAAAAAGGTCAGGAAAAGAGTGCATTTCATTAAATGATATTACGAGGTTAAACATAGTGGAACTGACAGGTATTAAAAACTAATGTCATTAGAGTGGGTTGCGATTGGTTGCCAAATTGTTGCCATATAAATCTTATATTTCTGTTCAGGCTTTATGCACCTTTTAAATAAAATAAATAAATAAATATCGGCCAACCTCACACAAATCGATCTAGTCCCAAATTAAGCTCAAGAAGGCTTGTGTTATGGGTACTAGACGACGACATACGTACTTTATATAGATATAGATAAATATATACTTAAATACATAGAACAACCATGACCCAAACAAAAATATTCGAGTTCATCACACAAATATTTGCCCTGGCCGGGATTCGAACCCGGGACCGCCGCCGGCTCAGTAGGCATAATATAAAACCTACATACCTACCAGATAAGCTTATGCCGTTGATGTAGGTACCTACTATAAAATTGTCCATAAATCAACATTTTTGACTTCTTAATCATCGACGCCGCGATACTTGTGCACACGTGTACAATACTATTTTAAATATGCCAAGTAACCGAAGTAAAAACAAAAAGCCAGTCAAGTGGGAGAAGGACTCGCGCGCCGAGGGTTCCATACGAAGTATGAAAGCACTGCATATTGCTAAACGAAAAGATAAACTGTAGGTAAACTGCATGAGCAAAACTGTTCAACGTACTTTAAATAAAGACTATTTTTTTATGATTCAATTACAAATATATAGTTTTCAGACTTTTCCCTATGCTTGTATTGCTTGTACTTTGTCAAATCTCTTAGTTCTAGGCCAACGGAAATTATCCTATAAATTTTTATTCCCTCGAGAGTTCAGTCGAAATTATTATACTT
This sequence comes from Apotomis betuletana, assembly GCA_932273695.1. Classification (NCBI taxonomy): domain Eukaryota; kingdom Metazoa; phylum Arthropoda; class Insecta; order Lepidoptera; family Tortricidae; genus Apotomis; species Apotomis betuletana. The sequence continues at coordinate 11,149,556 of OW026307.1, read as the reverse complement.
ACCTACGTTTTTTGCGGCATAATCGCATTAAACGGTCGTAAGTAGGTATCTGGTTTTACGTTAACTTAGAAGCTTGATTTTTTCACAGCTTCAAGGGACTATAGACCTGACTATATCGTTTTAATTTTAACTTGATATCTCGACGCGTTCCCGAGGTCTTGACTTAACAGACAGATGGACGGACGGACGAACAACAAAGTGATCCTAGATATTGCATTCTGTTTTTTTTTTCATAATAAATAGGTATCCTGTCTCCATATTTTTGAAGATCTAGACAATACACTAGTACCTAAACCGGTACGGAGGTCAACGACATAGGTCGGATAATATCTACGCACAAACAACTCGTCACATGATCTCAAGAAAGATACTATCAGTGTTTTTTGAGCAATTCAAGTTTGTTTACTCCATGTCTGTTAATGAACATGAAATAGCACCATAGTTTTATTTAGTATTTATTTATTAAAATTAAAGTATTTATTAAATTAAATATCTTTTAGGAGATACTTTGTTGCTCTGGGCCAAATAAATAACTCATTTACTAAAAGGTTAACTGGAAGAGATCCCTTAAAGGGATAACTTCGCCTTTGTACATGCTTATTCTTTAGAAATGCATTTCTTGTTTTGTGTACAATAAAGTGTTTACATAAGTACATACATAACGGAACGATACCTTATTAATGATGTGCTTGAATCCATCCCTTGTGTCTATGACACTATATGGCTATACGATTAGTCCAACCTATATATTTTGGAACGGCAAGACTTAGGCAGGGCATATGCAATTGATCATAGACCGTCGGCCACCATTTACAAAAAAAACGTACCAGGAAGTGAAGCCCTTACACGTCTGGTCTGTCATGTATAACCATCTTCGGAAGTAACATCGATTTGCGCAAGCGGTAGGAAATGGCTGTGAACAGGAAGTTTATTCGAATTGAAGTGGTAATTTTTCCAACCGACATGAAAATAAAGATGATTCCCTTCCATATAATAATCTCAATAAATATAATTTAAGTTTCTCGTATTCGCCTAGTTAATTACAAATGTTACTAAGGCTTTTATAAAATTAATCTCGCTAATCAGAATATTCTAAGTACCTAACAAACAAGTGTATAAATGTATATAAAAATAAAATTAAAAATTTAAAAAACCCCCGACCTAACCTGTAAAAAGGAAGAAATAAAATCTACGAAATGTGCCTTTACAATGAACAGTAGAAAAAGAATCCAAGCTTCGTTGCGTTCGGGGGACCGCTAAGTACCTAACCTAAGTGAAATGAAATATATTTTTCAACGCAAAATTGTAAGTATGCATTTATTTGGGGCTTCCCACTTTACGATTTTAAGTACATTGCATTTCATTTACTTAGCGGTCCCCCGACGCAACGAAGCTTGGATTCTTTTTCTACTGTTCATTGTAAAGGCACATTTCGTAGATTTTATTTCTTCCTTTTTACAGGTTAGGTCGGGGGTTTTTTAAATTTTTAATTTTATTTTTATTTCATATTTTTTAAACAAACAGAAGTTTTTTTCCGGAATTTTCTACATTTAACACTTTTTTTGGTTTTACACCGTTTAAGTTCCATAGTTTCCAGTCTTTCCTCGAGCTTGATCCTTGACTATGTGTACGACAACAGGATCCCAAGCCTGTGGTAACGAAAGCCATCTTCTCTAAGATTGAAATTAGCCTTTAGCAACATTCTGGGAAAAAATCGTTAAAGTCAAATTAGTTAATGCTTATAATGACAAAATGGCTAAGTTATTTATTAGCCAAGACAATCAAAATATATACTTTAAATGCACTGGATGAGTTGAAAGAACCTGCTACTTATGGCCTAAAACAGAACCAGGTTTCCATTCTACAGGATCCTAATAGTACGGGTGGCTTCCTTAGCTCCATAAAAATTGTAGTAGATGCTAGGTAACTTGACTTAGTTTTGAAAGACCTAATCATCGATAACCCACACCATGGGATAAACCGTTAAAAAAAATTACATCCCCACTTTTTTACGTGTAGGGGTCAGGTACACAAAAAAATAGTTTTTAAAAATTTATTCTACCACTATGTCTCTCTGCTAAGCCGTAGACAGATGGACGGACGGGCATGGTGAAACTATAAGGGTTCCTTGTTGACTACAGAATCCTAAAAAGCTGTTATTCACTTAGGCGAGTACTTTTGCTAAAGCTTACGTGTCCTTTAGTCGCGTTAAAATCTTGCAAGGTGTTGCTATTTGTGACCTCAATCAAAGGAACCTGTTCAATAGTCCTAATGACAATTCAGCTTTAGTAGAATTGCAAAACTTAGAAACAGTGACCCAGTATTGTGACACAAATTAAAAAAGTCTGAGTCTCGGTTTAATATCGACTGTACTTTCTTACACAAACGTTAATTGCTCATCAAGAACAATCAGACGAGCCCAAACACCATGGCTTTATTCTGTGATGTTAAGGAATTCCTACGGCCATCTTCAGCTGCATGGTACCAAATTATTGTACTGTCAAAATTTTATTAAGTTGTTGATTACGCTAATATTTTATTTTATTATTTATTTATTTATTTATTTATTAGGAACTACAATTTCCTTAAATCTAGATACATTGTCCCACAAAACCAGTAGCTGGTTTGACTGTGGGATCTTAGCTGGTTTGACTGTGGGATCTTCAAAACTTAAGTTTTAACCAACATTTGAAATTCTTGGCTTAGATCCTTTCACAACTAGATGGCAGGGCCGTATTTACCCCTAGGCCCACAAGGCCCGGGGCTAGGGGCCCAGCTAGTCTAGGAACCCAGTCCAAGACGCAGGACTTGTACCATAATAATGTTCTCCTTATAGGGGAGGGGGCCCCAAATGCCAAGTGCCTAGGGGCCCTGGCCCGCTTAGTCCAGCCCTGCTAGATGATTATCATGAGATCTTCACTTAGTGAGTGATAAGGAAAATGCTAATAAAACAACATTTATCCAGCGTTTGGAATTACTCGCTTCAATATTGACTGAGATCCATTAACAACTACCTGGTCATCATGAGACCGTAATTTAGTAAGTGATATAGAAAATGCTAATAATACTTAACATTTAACCAAAATTTGAAATCCTTGGCTTCAACATTGGCTGAGATCCATTAACAACTACCTGGTCATCATGAGACCTTAATTTAGTAAGTGATATAGAAAATGCTAATAATACTTAACATTTAACCAAAATTTGGAATCCTTAGCTTCAATATTGGCTGAGATCCATTAACAACTAGCTGATCATCATGAGACCTTAATTTAGTAAGTGATATAGAAAACGCTAATAATACTTAACATTTAACCAAAATTTGAAATCCTTGGATTCAACATTGGCTGAGATCCATTAACAACTACCTGGTCATCATGAGACCTTCATTTAGTAAGTGATATAGAAAATGCTAATAATACTTAACATTTAACCAAAATTTGGAATCCTTGGCTTCAATATTGGCTGAGATCCATTAACAACTACCTGGTCATCATGAGATCCTTATTTAGTGAGTGATATAGAAAATGCTAATAATACTTAACATTTAACCAAAATTTGGAATCCTTGGCTTCAATATTGGCTGAGATCTTGTCACTTGTTCCAATTAAAGCTGAATATCTTGGAAACTACTGGTCCTACTTCCACCAAACATAGCTAAGAACCATCTCGACGGAAAAGTCTTTCGATTAAAAAAAACCGCACTTAAATTGGTCCATCCGCTTGGGCGCTACGATGCCACAGACAGACACACAGATACACAGATACACAGATACACAGATACACAGATACACATGTTAAACTTATAACACCCCTCTTTTTTTCGTCGGGGGTTAAAAAGTTAATTGACAGATGATAACGAGTAAAGTAATAAATAAACTTATGTATTGATAGGTACTAGGTATTATATCTAAGTACCTATACATTTTACAGACACGTATCAACTTCTAAGATGAAACTCGGGTAAAATTATATATTAAGACACTTGTACAGATATGGATTGAAAACTCCGAAATTATTAAACTGGCGCAAGTCTTCCAATTACTCTTGGATCGAGTAATTACGTATTACGACACACTCCTTAGTATTTTCATGATACTAGGAAATTCTAACTTGGTTTATTCCTTTCCAGAAGGAAAGTATAATAGTGGGAAGTATAATATTTGTAAAGTAATACTAAACGGTCTCATGTTTTCGTACGAGTAGCCCCTCCAGATAAGCTTAAGATATCAACAGACGGGTCCCGCGCGTCCCCGACTAATTATTTCCGACGGGTTTAAAACAAATATTTGCTGATGATTGTAGAGCGTTCGACCGTAATCTCTGTTGGCTTTGTTTATAGCTAGCTGTACGGTTAACCTTCGACACGAGCGGTCAAGCGACGTCTCGCCCCCGTATATCAGACGGCCGACGCAATTACACGCCGCGCGAGCAACGCTAGCTTACTCGTTTATACGTCTTACGCTCTCGCCGATCCCCTCAGTCAGCGGCCCTCTCTCGACACCGCTACACGCACAACTCACATCGAACGTAAACAAACATGGCTCCGTCCACGGTGGCCTGCGCCGCGCTTCTATTCGTCGCCTTCGCCACGGCGACGAGCCCGCTTCACCCGCTCTCAGACGAATTCATAAACCTGATCAACTCTCAACAGAACTCCTGGAAAGCCGGACGTAACTTCCCGTTAAGCACTCCACTTGCACATATTAAAAAATTAACGGGGGCACTGAAGGATGACTACCTAACGACGCTCCCCGAAAAAGTTCATGACGCTGACCTGATTGCGAGCCTGCCGGAGAACTTCGACCCCAGGGACAAGTGGCCCGATTGCCCGACTTTAAGTGAGATCAGAGATCAAGGATCCTGTGGAAGTTGCTGGGCTTTCGGCGCCGTGGAAGCTATGACTGATCGCGTATGTACTTACTCTAACGGCTCGAAGCACTTCCATTTCTCAGCCGAAGATCTGCTGAGTTGTTGCCCGATCTGTGGGCTCGGCTGCAACGGCGGTATGCCATCTCTGGCTTGGGAATACTGGAAGCACTTTGGACTCGTATCAGGAGGGGCATACAACTCGACACAGGGTTGCAGGCCTTATGAAATACCTCCCTGCGAACACCATGTACCCGGTAACAGAATGCCGTGCAATGGCGATTCCAAAACACCAAAATGCACAAAGAAATGTGAGAATGGCTACAATGTTGACTACGGTAAAGACAAGCACTATGGTAAACATGTCTTTTCGGTTAAAGGCGGTGAAGAGCACATCAGAGCGGAACTGTTCCAGAACGGGCCCGTCGAAGCTGCATTTACTGTCTACGCTGATTTACTTAACTACAAGAGCGGAGTATATTCTCACACATCTGGAGACGCGCTCGGTGGCCACGCTATTAAGATGCTGGGCTGGGGTGTGGAGAACGGCCAGAAGTACTGGCTGATCGCGAACTCCTGGAACAGTGACTGGGGCGACAACGGCTTCTTCAAGATCCTGCGAGGTGAAGACCACTGCGGTATCGAAAGTTCCATTGTGGCCGGAGAACCAACGTTAGATAGATTATAAATATAATTATTGTTGTATAATTTAATCGTATTACCAAAGAATTTTTTTATTACATTTCATTTGGTACCAGAGTTACGCATTAAACGTGTTTTAATAATTATGATGACAAAAACTTTTTCATTCTCAATAATTCCTATCAGACTAAGTAATTGAGGTTGAAAGTCAGCTTTCTTTGTTTCCATTCCAGTATTGCATAAAATGCATTTATCAAATGCTTCATTGTATCTCGATAACGCAATGATAATATTTCAAACATAAAAACAAACATTGATAGTTTTTAACAAGGCATAACTTATTCTCATCAATTCACTATCCTATACTAACAGTACATTATATTCTTTGTTTGTGTAACACACACCAGTTATCGGTTACATACGTCTCGCTCGGCACTTTAATACAGCAGTATACCATGGTAGCCACTTGTGAACTAATTTTCTTATTAAATCGATCGGTAAAGTGTAGGTAATGGTGTAATGGTAACGTGAAACTCGGCCGTCGTTCTACATCTATTGTGTTGTAGTTGACGTCAAGTACCGAGAACAATAGACTTTACATGCACTTGGTTTCCTCTGAGTTAGATAGGTACCAGTACCTACCTACTCGCTCCGCTTGTTTCAAACTTTAGATATTTGCTTGTGTTCGAAATTATAAAATTTCCTCACCAGCAGGTAGGTTTGTATCAGTTAACCTTTAGAGGGTAGGTAGGTACAGGACATGGTATACCTTCACTTGCCAGAATTTCATATACCCGAATTTCGTCTGCCATAATATTCAATTGTCTGAATCTTGTTTCTTATAATTATGTTTCCCATAATCATTGTTTACTACATTAATCCTATACCAGAATCTTTGTTTCCCATAATATTAATTCCAATAATCACATTTTCCATAATGATTGTAATCCATAATAATTATCACATGCTATAATGTCATATGCCATCCAAATGGAACATAGGTCGAAAACCGAAATCTGTAGGTTAGGTTAGGTTTGTTTTATGACCACGTATAGTCAAAATACAAACCCAATCTATCCTAGTTTTAGAAGCACTGCGACCAAATAGAACCTGGATCCAAAACCGAAAACTATAGGTTAGGTTAGGTTTGTGTTCTGATCCCGTACCTATAACTGAGCGTCAGAATGCTTGCTTCAAAATACAAATCCTAACCTAATTTACAGTTTTAGAAGAACGACGATACAAGGGAACATTGGACCAAAACCGAAAACTTTAGTATAGGTTAGGTTTCTATTGTGACCATATAGTCATAGTAATAGTAGGTACATAGTATATATCTATGTACATACGTGGTCATAAGAAGCAAATGCATAGCCAGGATGGATTCGCAAAGAAACAATATTTAGTATGGCGTTTAAATATTCTATCAAACAATATTATGGCACTACTATGGAAAACAATACGTATGGCATTCGTATCATTATGGCATATAATATTCGGGAATACAAGAGTATGTCAAATGACTTTTCTAGTAAACGAAACATTCGGGCAAATGTAATTCGGTTAAGTGAAATTCGAGCAAATCAATATTATTGCATATAAATTTCGGTCAAACAGACAACCGTAGGGTAGACTGGGGTCAATAGAAACACGTCATGATTGAAACAAGTCAAATTTCTCGAAAACTATAATACCTACGCGTCTGACGCAAGACTCAGAACACGCAGTCGGCCATGTTTGAATCTTTAGCCAGTAGCGCTCGAGCGACGGTGCAAGACGGGGGTGTTCTCGAGCCAAATCAGTTTTTCGCGGTAAAAAGCAAGGATTTGCGCTGTCTTATATTTTCTTATAACTTCGTGTACTCTTGTATATTGACTGATCAAATTGTTTTGGTGTTATAGTTAGGAATTAACGAATGTTTTTAATGGCCGTTGATCAGCATTGGAGTCTTTTTTATATATATTATTTGACCTTAAAGTTAAAAACGTGGTGTGGGGACGGTAGAAACAACTTGCTTGTGGACGATTGAAACGTTTCAAGCGTTTTAATTGTCCCCAAAAGGAACCGACTTTAAAATATGTATATCAGAAAAAGTTTAGTTTGACATATCGCCATGTTTTTGTTTAGTAATATAATTGAAATTGATTAGGTATTTATTGCGTCATTTTACATCCCGACGTTTGCAACACTATGTCACAGGGTAGGTACGCGGAATGGTTATGATTGAAACATTGTTATAGTTGAAACAAAAACTTGTATGAAACATGATTATGCTTGTGTTCTGAAATTCTGTATCTTTACATCTTATCATTGCATTAAAACTACTTTGGTTAAGCAAAATGAATAAGATAGCAGCAACAAAGAAAACTTAAAGTACTAGTATTTTTTTTAAAACGCGGGTTTTTATTGAGATTTTTCACATGCTCATAAATTTAAAAATGTTTATGTAATGCTTGCGAACTTTTGAGGATCTCATTGTATGCCGTGGTAGTGATGAAAAAGATTAAAACAGATATAAGTACTTTCATTGTGCCGAAGATATTCGATTGTTTCAATTGACCTCACATAGTGTTTCAATTAAGACTCATGTGAGGTCAATTGAACCATACTGTCCCATTCTCTTTATTATATGATTGTCAAAAAACTATGGATTATAGACCAACCAGATAGGTTTTATTTAGGAACCAGATAACTAACCTTGAAATATTTTGAGTGTACATCTTTCTTCTCATAAAAATATGACCGTTACAGGCTGTCAAAGGCAAAGTGTTTCACTTGACCCCGGTCTACCCTATTATATAGGTATACCAACAGCTAAATAAGTGTATAGATACCCTTCTAAATATAATAATTAACATGTTTGATAAAATGTAATCTCCCACGATGTCCTGTGGGACCTATATAATACTAACAAATACCTTTTTCACCTCACTCGCTCGGAAAACCTCCGTTTACCTATAGGGCGAAATCTGCGTGCAAAAGTCTATTTTATCCGCTAGCGTGCAAAAGTCATTTGAATTTCGAACACGACGATTTTGATTCTCTGTGGTGCATGTAACTTTTTTATATTTAAGACTCCTTCAACACGCGACTGATTTCATCAGTCGATAAATCTTCGAATAACCAATCAACGCACGCTAATATAGGGCGATCTGGACAGGCCGGCTAAAATCATATGTACGTTTGAATACTTCTTTAAAAAAAAATACACCTACAATATCACGTCCAGAAACCTGGTTTGTGGTTTCAGATTTTTAAGTTTTTATTTTTTCTACACTTTATTTTATGTTGAATATGTTTATATATATATTAATAGTAAGTATTTCAGTTTCATTTACATATTTTGACTAGTAGATATATTAATTGCAACACAAATTTTAATATTTATTTGTTATAAAAGTTAAAACATAAGAGTGTAATTTCTGAACGCACCCTAGAAAAAAATAATAATTAAAAAGTTGGAAGTTTTCACAATTCACGTAAACAAAGTAAATTTGTTCTGTGGAGGATACATACTGTTGTCTTACTTTATAGAGATATCGAAAACAAGAAAGTTAAGCCCAATTTGGAGTATTTATTCAATGCTAAAAGCCTGCATTAAAACGAAAAAGGATTTGTTATAAATATTTGGAGACGATAAGTAATTTACCGAAACTATTAGCGTTTTATAAGAAGATAAAGCCGAAATTATCTTGTTCGGATCCCATCGTCCAATAACTTCCAAAGCAAGTGTTATGGAAAATACTTCCGAGTGGCCAACGAATCCTTCTCAGAATTCCATTCTCCCACATTCACAACGAATGTGTCAAGTAGTTTCAAATACAACGATGAATGTGTCAAGTAGTTTCAAATACAACGATAAAATACCTAGGTATACACGATGATAATACAAATTACGGCCATATTACTTTTATTATGTGTGCTTCTCGTATTTATTTGGTGTGGATTTGAGTGTGTTATGTTTTAAATTTGATGTGTTAAATAGAAGGCAAAATTAAATACTTATGATTATTTTTATGTTTTAATTGTTTTTCTTGGATTAATTTTCCTCGCTGTAGATGTGATGTGATTGCATTTTCCTCGCTGTAGTGAGGTGAAAAGTTGTGTGTTCCGCATGGCTGCAAAATTATTTAGCTTCTCGTGTCTTGAAAGCCTCGCTACGCTCAGGAATCTATCTTTGAACCATTCGCTTCGCTCATGGTTCAATCTTAGATTCCTTCGCTCGCTCAGCTTTCAATTTCAACACTCGCGCCAAATAACAACTTTGCAGCCTTGCATAACAAATAACTATTCTATGAGTAAACTTAAATTTAGATTTCTTAGCTTGCATTCGAAATCATAAAATAAATAAGTACCTGAAAATAACTATTATGTATGTCACACAAGCCCACCAAAACAGCCGCACCAGTAATAAAAATAGTTGTGACTTTTTTCATGCCAACGAGAAAGCAATTAGTAACAATAGTAACACCTAAAAGGTACCCTCTAGTTTTAAAAATTCTACTACCTACTCTTAGAATAGAGTACTTGTAAACTTGTAAACAAATTAGAAAACAATGAAAAGGTTGATAATACAATTAGCGTGTAATTAACCTACGCTAGCAGGAAAGGCATACAAAGTATTTATAATTGGGTGATTTTACCGAGTAAGTGATATGAGCAATAATACACAGTAAACAATCGTGATACATCGACTCTTTGTGTTCATTTGAATGATATGACTGTATGAAAGCGATAACTTGATGGATACCTATACCAGTGAAATGAAATTGAATTTAAGTACCTACTATAATTATATACTTTACGTAGGTATTTATTTCATTGTAGTTAAATGGAACATAGGAACGACGGTACCCAATTAAAGTCTTCTAGTAATAAGAGTTACGAGACAAAACAGGGGCGGTACATCAATAATGGTAGTACTTAGTAAAATAAAAATTAAATAAAAACCCAATTCCAGAAACTGCTATTAAGAAACTAATTCTATATAACACGTTTATAACTACATTAGTGAGTCAAAACGCAATTTACGTAGCGGTATTCGAGCTTATTTAAATGAATTCTCAAAGAACCGGCCAAGTGCGAGTAAAGACTCACCTACTCTGTATAATACTCTTTTCTAAATTTTTATACTCTGTATAATAACAAATATATAAAAAAAACAAGTTGACTTTTTTATTTTTAATATTTGCTGTTATAGTGGCCTAGTGGCCATATTAATATATTTTTCACTTCTCATGCTCTAAAAGTTTGACTTCATGCTGTGCGTAGGCGAAATAAGTCGCTTTTTATGTTAGCATAAAGTAAAATCGTCGTGGAAGACCAAGGCGATCGGTCCAAAAGCCACACGAGCAAAAAATTATGTGATAAAAAAAACCTTAAAACTTCAAAGAATAAACTCTTTATTTTATTTCGTTTCGTTAGTATTCTAAGACCAAGACAAAGATACCAACAGCCAAAGTACGCAATAAAACTTCTTGAAATCAAGTTGTAATTTTTAGTTACTATCATTTATTACTTTATAAATTAATTATTCTCATTGCTCTCTAAAGGTGGTTTTCCACCGGCGAGGCGAGGAGGGCGTGGATGGGCGAGAATTGAAATCGCGCTGGCCCTTTTCCACTAAAAATTGGCATTAATAGCTATCGCGAGCCCGCGAGATTTAGCTTTAAATGAAGCAAAAGCAAATAAAATAGAGGCATTACAAATAAGGTTCCTTAAATTACTCGTAAATAATAAAACAAAACAAAGTTGTGATGGTAACTATTATAAACTATTTAAAATTCTCAAGATACTTCCTATTCGCCTAAAGCATAAATACCTACTTTTAACAAATAACCATAGTAATCTGGAGCATAGTTTAGTACTGGTCAACCACAGACATAGTACCAGGTCGGTGACATCAGGTAAATACGAGGTACCAAGAGTAACTAATTATTTTGGAGACAGGACATTAAATAAAAGATTGCCATATTTATTTAACAGCCTACCTGAAGACATCCGCTCGGAACTAGACAAAAATAAATTTAAAAAACTCCTTAAAAAACATTTGTTAGAAACCCTTCCATAAAGTAAGCAGACGTAATAGTAAATATTATAGTAATGTAAGACAAACTTTTTGTAGAGACTCTCCTGCAGACAAACTGTGCAAACAGTTTTGCAGAACTCTGTTCTTAACACTTTTGTAAACAAAAGCCAAATAAAGATTTTTATTATTATTATTATTAACGCGAACACGCCTATTGACTACCAGGTCCACTGCTACTGCTACCCAAGGGCGGTTCCGGATCATGGGGGTCATGCATAGAGATATGCCGATCTCGAGAACGTACTTACATGGGAATTGTTCTTTCTTTGAACGTTCTTTCCCCATACAAATCGGAAAACCTGGCGGCATCAGTTGGCAGTGCCTTCGTCGTGCAAGCGACCTTGCAGGAACTATAGGTAGCAGCACTATCAACTTCAATGACAAGGTAAAAGATTCAAATATGGTTGACTATAGTAAATAGTACATTACTGCAGAGGCCGCGAAATAGGGAATTGCTGGCCGAGTAGTAATAGATGGCCGAGTGATAACGAGGCCATCTAGAGATACGAGGCCGACAATCCCTGTTCGCGCCGAGGCTTGTATAGTGCTTTTCTCAAATAAATCCAAGGAAATAATACAACTGTTCAACTTAGATATTCATATATTTTTACTATTCCCACCAACATTTAACTTTTTTCAAAATTTATTTTTTTAAGCTGTTCGGGAAATTGTTTTTGCCACCAAATGTTAAGATGATTCTATTTATTAAAAAATGACAACACCTTATTAATTAGATATTGTTATATTTTTTAACAATAAACGTGATTCCTTGTTTATTTTATGGAATATCTGTTGTAATCTAATTTAATAATCTAGTTAAATATAAGAAATAAAACGTAAATATACATGCACATACTACGTTTTTTTTTATTGGCAGTATGCCATAGATTATCAATAAAAGAAATTAACCCCACTGAAACAAAAGACAATCTCTTTGTTGGCCACGGCCAATAATTTTGTATGAAATTCCTTTATTGACCTCTAATTTGAAATTAGAACGAATCTTCAACAATTGCTATACAAAGACTTATTTCGCGTTCTATTACCACGATCATAAGAACGACATTTCCTTGGATGTTTGAGAAAAATAAATTTTATTATGGAAACCACTAAACACACATACAAAAATGCGCAGAACCAGAACCAACTACCACAAACTTTTTTTCATTATACCACAGAATAGATAATAGTACAATTATTATACCTATAATCATCCGTTTGCGCGACGGTGCCCCAGAAACGCGGTCACTGATGGCGTCAAATTTCAAGAATAATGACCGTGCGTCAAATGCCAACTCGGTCAATTCGCGTGTAGCTGACACTGCGCAAAGCGATGTCACTGTGCATGCCGAACCGCGGCCCCCCTGCCCCCTCCTCGCGGGGCCTCCCGTCAACGCTTCATCGAAACCACGTCGTCGTTTTGCTGACGTCGTTTCTGCTGGTGAGCCTGTTCCAGCCCGCCGGAAAGCCGCGCCCTCAAAAGCGCGTGAAGTTCGGGATCCTCCAAAAGAGGAAACCCCTCGCACCAGTGTGGACAAGGAGGGTTTCACAACGGTGTCAAGAAAGCGTAAGACATGCAAGAGTCAGTGTGGTACTGCAGAACCGGTTGGTTGTGGTCTGCGGGTCTCCACACCGAGCAAGGCGCTATACGTGTCGCGCCTGCATCACACTGCCACCGCTGAAGAAGTGACGCAGTATGTTCGCCAGAAAACCGGCTACTCGCTGAGGGACCTGAGGGTGTTCCAGTTGCATTCGCGCCACTACGTGCACTTCAGCTCGTTTGTAGTGCGCGTGCCGCGGCCGCTCCAGGACACCATCGCGTGTGCTGATTTCTGGCCGAAAGGTGTCGTGTTTCGTCGGTTCCGGGGCAACCTACCAAATCCAACACCCGAGATGTCGGAACAACGGGGCCACGCCGTTTCGCCGTCAAAATAAACATTGTTCGGTTCATGACGCATTGGTGTAAACTGTAATGTTATGTAACCTGTTTTTCAATAAATAAATAAATAAATAAATACCTACAATTTTTTATTGGACTAAAACTTAAGACGTGTTTTGACTACTGATTTTTATGACGTCACAAGCCAGTATCTTCACAGAAACTTCATACTTAGGTACAGATCGTTTTTGAAGTTTCATAAACAGTAGCTGATTTGAGCTGTCATCAAATACCGTATTCCAGCATCTGCTTCTTGGTTCTCAAACGAAATCTGAACTTTGGCTCCTCTATTGAAGCCCAGGCAAAAACAGCTGCAAAAAGACTTGGTGTTCTATATAAGGTGAGGTGGTATTTCACGGAAGGGCTTCTTCTTCTTTACCAGGTTCAAGTCCGTCCGTGTATGGAGTAGGTACGGCTGCCATCTTTGGGACGGCTCTGCCAAGTACCAGTTAGAAAGCTGCCTTGGATTCAGTAGAACGTCGAGCCCTAAGACTCATTTGTGATGCTTTGGGGCATCTTCCAGAGATCATCTTGTCAGTTTTCTATCGGATATACATATATAGCACACTGCGCAGGAATTGTACGAATACCACGACAACCAGGCGAGGGGAGCGATGTCACCCTTATGTTGTCAGTTTACCACTTATTCGCACGAAGCGATTTGCTTCATCATTTTTAATGCGAACCGCTAAGGAATGAAACTCGACGCTCCCATCGTGTGTATTTCCAGAAAATTATAATTTAGGTATCTTCAAGGTAAGAGTGAATAGGCTATTAATGAACCGGCGAGCTACATCCTCGATCCCGTAGTCACTTTCCATCAGGTGATACTGAGGTCAATCGCCGCCGGTCAGTTTGTGAAATAAAAAAAAAGTTAAAAATGTGCAAACCAGTTGGTGCCGTTGGCAGCACCTTTGTTGTGCACGTTGCCTATTCCTGTTATACAAAGGTGACAGTCCGAAACGCAGATGATCTTCATCATGAGTCGTGATGAGAATATTTTCGCCATATCGCTCGAAGATCTATCAGTACCTATGTAAGAAAAGTGTTTCAAGAACCGTTAACGGAATCTCCATTTATTACGGCTGGAATAAAATTAAGCAGTCACGACAGTTCGACGCGCGGGAGCCGGGTCTCCGCACAGTGGACCAGCGACAGTATGTCGGCCCGGCGTCATTAGCCCGACTGTACACACTTGTTGAGAGCGGTTGAGACATGTATGAAACATTCAATATACTCTATGATGTATGATTAGATTGAAAATATTTCATTTTATTTCATTGATTAGTGCTGCCATCCGTCCGGGTTACCCCGGATTTGCCTTAGTCTGGAGGCTGTCCGGGGGCCGTCCGGGGCGTTTTCAAAAAGGATCCGGGGAAAACCCGGACACTGTTTAAGTGAATGAAAAATAAAGCGATTGTTTTTCAATATTATTTAATGCGATTTACGCTAAATGTCCGGTTTTTTTTACTCTTTGTCCGGGATCGGTAATGTATGATGCTCTTGTCTAAACTGTATCGTCTCGCCTGATCGAAGCGAATATGTAGTTACTGTACACCCCTGATAACCCGTGATGAACGGGACTTTTATCTAGTTAATAAGTCACTTTTGTTTTACTTACACTCGCCTGTTGGAAAATAGACTTACTAACTACTGCCATTTTTTTCATTCAAATCGAGAACGAAATGTCGATTTGTAGGTATAACCCGGTTAGGTACCTACTTGCGTTAAGTTTGGACCTAATTTGTAGGCGACGCCTACAGGTGTAAACTTAACGTAGGAAAACTGATATAAGAAAAGGAGCAGTGCTATAACGTCGTAAGTGAGCTTATCTTTAAAAAAAACCTCCCCGATCATTTAATATCATACAAACCTTGCTCTGTTAATATTGTTCCTGGAATATACCCGTTCTCCATAAAAAAACTAATTTTCAATTCAATTTTAGAAATTATTAAAAAACGGTTTAAACTCACGTAAACAGATATGTTGACGACAATTTTAGCATTTTTTTATAGTAGTATCTATATACAAAAAAAACCTATGGCTTTTGCACAGTGGGTAGGTACGCTGTTCTTTTGGCAACATGCAGCGGTGCTTCATTAGGGGCTGAGCAGCTATTTAAAACAGTACTCGTGTATTCGTTACACGATTAAATCGACTTAACCCGCCGACGCTTGAAATGCCTAGACCGCGCTTTCGTACTTAAAATTTTAATGAAATGCGAAAAACGAATACTTTTAATGTCTGAGTCGGCTTTGGTGCGCTCAGAGTTAAATTAGGACTTTGTGTAATGTAATGGCTGGAGAACTTTCACAGAGTTGTAATGTAGGTAGGTATTGTTATTGGCTTTGAATTTTAAATTTGGGAAGTTTCCATGGGATGTGGTTAAGTTTAGACTGGCCGCTTTGTTACAATTAATCTCAATAGGTACAATTGATTAATTCGTATTTTTAAACGATTTTGAAATGGAGAAGGTTATCAATTCATCCAGATGTTTGTTTTTTATTAGGTTCTCGAAAACGGCTGTAACTGTTTTTTTTTTTACTCCTACTGCTGGTACTCATAACGTATTGTTTCGCATAAAATAGTGATAACGTTACAAGTTTTGAAATGATAGTAAAATCCATTAGCTTATGTTAGGTTTGTTTTACAACAACCCTGAAATTTGAAATATTTGTAAGAAAAAAAATGAGTCATAATTTATGTCTAACGGTTTTGAAACGGTAATTAGGGTAAGTTGGTCACACAGACAACCCCCACTAGACGGAGCATGTAAGGCGACCCGCGCTCACCAACGATATGGTACGGCAGAACATTAAAGTATGAACACGGCGGCCACCGTTTAGTTGCGTCCTTGTTTATGATCCTTGCGTACGTCAACGAAAAAAGAAATTAAATAAATAACATGGTAAATTGTAGTGTTAAGTGGTGTAGAGAGACCTCATAAACATGAACGCAACTAAACGGTGGCCGCCGTGTAGATACTTTAATGTTCTGCCGTACCATATCGTTGGTGCGCGCGGGTCGCCTACGGGTCGCCTTACATGCTCCGTCTAGTGGGGGTGGTCTGTGGTTGGTCAACACTGGATCACTCCATTTTTCAATGGCCCTATCTGCTGAAATAATTGCGTTATACAAAATATTTTTGGACTGTTGCTTTAACAATTTATTCAAGATTGGTTATATTATGCTTACAATCCTAGATTTCTAACCATCTGGACATGAACAAGCTTTTTTAAAAAAATGGGATTTGACCCACTGTGCACTAGGGGGGGTGAACAATGGGTATACCAGTAGTTCACAGTGGACCAAGGAACATTTAATAAGCATGATAAGGGTAAAACCAATAAAATACGAGCATCTTTTATTTTATTTGTCACGTTTAGTTACTTATTAACAAAACTTTCATCAGTAAGTTAAACAAAAATCGGAGACAATTTTTTTTCCGCCTTTATTATGATTGTTACGGTCATAAAAAACTAGTAACAATCATATAATAACAGTCATATAAAATCTAGCAATACTAGAATACTAATCACAAATCTTTTAAGAGTTTGTTATTTCAGACAAACGAGATCAGCAGTAAAAGTGCTGGTGTTGGTGGAAACCAACGAGATCAATAATCCAGAAATTACCGGATCCGACCATATGCAAGATCGGTAAAAGCCATACAAAAATAGTGTCGAACTAGCTAATTCAGTAGCTCTAATAAAACTAAATTAAAAAAATAAAACATAAATGAAGGTATTTCACTGTTTGCTGAAGCTTGCCGAATACTCGTCCCGTTTTTAGGGTTCCGTACCCAAAGGGTAAAAACGGGACCCTATTACTGAGTCTTCGCTGTCCGTCCGTCCGTCCGTCCGTCTGTCACCAGGCTGTATCTCAAAAACGGTGATAGCTAGACAGTTGAAATTTTCACAGATGATTTATTTCTATTGCCGCTATAACAACAAATACTAAAAATAAAATAAAATAAATATTTAAGGGGGGCTCCCATACAACAAACGGGATTGGTTGCGTTAACTTTGCACCTTATTTGTATGGAGCGCTATACATACCAGGTGCAAACTTAACTTAACCACTTAAGGATGGAAAGTGTTTGTACGGAACCCTCGGTGCGCGAGTCCGACTCGCACTTGACCGGTTTTTAATACTAATCAGGGCTTCTTCCATTTGTTCAGCAGATACACTGCCTACCTTTCTGCATGTAGCCTTTTTTCTCGGCATTCTGTAAAAAAACACAAGTTTTATTGTATTGAAACACTAAGTACACAGTGGGTCAGATGACCCATTGTGTCCTTGACCCACTTGACCCAGTGTCAACCCACACACCAAAAAAACAATAAAAAATTCAAAAAAAAGGAATAGATAGTTTTAGCGAAAATATACTTAAACCTCAAAATACCTTATGAACCCCTTTAACAATAAAACTAATAACCACAATTACACTTGCACTCATTTTGGAAAAACACTTTAAACTCCAACTTGCGTAAATGTTAGACCCGCGGCGCTGAGATTCTCACACGCGTGGACAAAACGTTCCTCTTGCGCAATCGCACGGGCACTGAGCTAGTAGTGACGTGTTCGCCAGAGGTATCTTTTGCGCGTAGTGAAGTAATAAAAATACTGTGCGTTTTGTAGTTGTGTGCGTTACCCACTGTGCACCAGCAACCCACTGTCGACCATCTTACCCTACGTAATAAACGGTTATCGGTATGAAATTAATTTTATGCTAACCGATATGATCTCTCTCTTTCGGCTTTCATCTCAACGGCGGTCTCCTTTTGGGAAATAATAAAATAAATACTGAATAAATTATTTAATTTCAAACAACCTGGTCCCTATTTTTTGTGCGTACGGTCAGCATTAAAAGTAGGTGACAATTATAGTATGCAATTTGACATAAGCCAGTGGGTGGGTCAACTTTTTCTTATTAGTCTGTCCCGTGGTTCATAGGATTAGTGGTGATTTTTCTGAGAAGTGTTGATTATTTATATAACTGGTGTCGGAGATAGTCTACATAAGAATGGGCTTGTAATTCTTGCCATTACAAAGTTTTTGGTAAATATAACCGCCGAAATCGTAATTATCACAATAGTTTTAAAGAGTGGCCCTGGGACATCACCACGGCAACGAGCAACAGAAAAAAGTTGATTGACCCAGTAGTCAAATTGTCAGCTACTTTTTTTACTGACCGTACGAATAAAAAATGTAGGGACCAGTTCTTTGACCTTAGTTATTATCAGGTTCCTTGAATAAATAATTAACTATTATTCTCACTGACAAGAGGGATGCAGCAATATGTGAGACACGTTTGGAGATAACTCCATCTCACTCCTTCGTATTGCTGCATCCCTCTCGTCAGTGACTAATTTAGGAAAGTGTAATAGCTGCATAAGCTCTCGTTTGCTAGGATAGCGGTGCCGTCAGCGGCGAGCGACAGCCATAGGTGGGACCGAGAGGTCCGAGCGCGTTTGTCTCGCTCTCTCCAATGGTTGCCACTCGCCGCAGACGGCACCGCTATCATCTGAAACCAGAGCTTTAGTGATACAAAAGCTGGGGGAAAAACATACAATATTATATTTAAATAACATTTTATTAATCCTCAATTTCATGTTTAATGCTTATGATTATGACACTAGAGCTAATTTAATTATCCTATTATGTATATCACAAAACATGACTGATCACTTGATTTTGACTGTCCAGTTCATAGTACAATATTAAATTAAAGTTCAATATAAATAATAAATAATTAATTACAATACCACAGATTATACAGTTACATAAACATTTAACCTCCTATATTTTATAAAATCTTTATATAACTGCAACTGTAATATTTATACTATATAATACTATTTCCCACTACAACACAATTAAAATAATATACAATTAAATAAATACATGAATTATTATATTAATTGGAATGCCGGCACTCGTCAGTCTAAACTCTAAAGTAATTACCACTTGACATAATAATGGCATAAAAGCGCCAAGCATAAGAAAATAATAATTTATAAATTTCGTCAACGTTTAACTAATAACTAAATATATCATAGAGATCACTAATTATCTAATCAATAAAAAAACCTATCATTTAAATTTATTACGAAATAGTTTTACACAAATTAGAATATAAAAACAATAGGGGTACGTACAGTTTTTGGAAGACTGTTAAATTATATTTATTTCCGTTAGTCCTTGCTATAAGGATCTATAAACTGAAGCTATAAAATGTTTCCTCCTAGTTTAAAAAAAAAAATTACATGATCGTCATGAGAGTTTGCTTTCTTTTTGGCTGAAGGCCTCTGCCTTCAAAACCCAATAAAAAAACTGGTCGATGGTTGACACTAGTCAATGGCAAAATTTCAACTGTTTGACATTGACATGTGTCAACATTTCAATGGTTTGACAGTGACATGTGTCAAAATTTGAACGGTTTGACATGGTCAAGCGCCGAACATCCACATTTTTTTATTTGGGTTTTAAAGGCAGATCTCTTCAGCCATAAAGAAAGCAACTGTCATGACGAAAATTTCAACAGATATTTTTGGAAAACCGTGGTGACGAAACAAAAAAAAAGCTGCAATTTGTAGGTTCTTATACCAAGGATTATCGAGAAAGATATATCATTTAATTGTCTACCAAACGTACTAAAGTGTTGTACGTTCTAGGCTGATGGGAAATATACGTTCTTCAAGAATACGACATTGCTTCAAGAAAGCTTTTCTCATTATACGGTATAGTTATTACATTTCCTACACAATGTTTATATCTTCAAACCAAATATCAAATCTATAAAGGTTGTTTTAAGTAACCAAAAAAACCAATGTTATTAACTTACACGATTAGAATACACCGAAATTTTTATGCACACGGTTGGAGAACTGAAAATGAAATAAGTTCAGTTGTTAAATGCAAAATGTGTAATCAAAATCAGGAAGTTTTTTGGCACAAAGACAAGTGCAGTAAAATTTCAGTGCATCGTTTCACTATCAAATAAGTTTTGTTCCAGATTCGATTGAAATGGCCACTTTACTCTTCATTCGCTGTCTAGACAGGCGAGATACTTTTCAAGTAGAAGTACGATAGTTATGAAAATAAGCAAACTAATTCAAACTCAAGTTTATTCCAGTTAATGGCATCAGTACATCACCATATTTACCGTATTTTTTGACTATTGGGATTTTCTTGTGCACATGGCCACTAAGTCCCGGATTTTTGGGTGCCGCTTTTGACGAGTTGTAGGGCGAGACCACCACTGTTTAGCGATATTATCGACAAACCAATAGTTCTTTTTTATAAGTGTCTTTATTAAATAAAACCTCAAAGTTTCCGATGATATGCACTCTTCACAGCGGTCTTTTTTGCGCGGCAGTGATCACATATGCCCGGACAGAATATGCCTTCATTAAAGAGAGCCGAATGAAATTTGATATCTGGCAAACTTATTGAATTTAAGAAGTGATTTGACGCGCGGATTCAAAATTTTATTTTAGTATCACCTCGATTCAAGAAAACTGAATTTTATTATGAGGTCGACCTGAATTTAAGTAGTGATTAGATTTGCACAAATTTTACTTCGTACCATTACTGTAAAGCACTGAGGGGCGAATACGGTTCACACTTCAAAATTTGCCAACAACTAACGCACGCCAATAATAAATTAACCTCCATTAAAATTACCAAGAAACTCTAATTCCATATTATTTTGGTCTGGTTTGTATGTAAAGTGCTTTTCAACGCTCTTAGGACAAAAGTGCCCATGAGAGCTTCTCGCTCTAATCTTATCCCACACTGCAAAGAATATATTAGGGTCAACCTACAGACGTTTCAATCATCGTTAGTCCGCTGTCGTAAATATTGACAGAATGAGCTACGCCAAGCTGAAAACTTTCATACAATGATTGATTGTGATTGTACTTCTTATCATAATTAAAGCATATTATGACCCATTTTTTTAATATTAAGACAGCAGTCTGACGGCGGTTGAAACGCCCGTAGAATCACCCATTAACAGTTATAATTATAACAGAGTATCCGTCGCAGACAGATTATCTGTCGACATGCGTAAATTATATCGCTGGCACAATTGTCGACCTTTAGTAGTTAAAATAAGACTTCGTTTCACTATTACAATGCTCAAATTTAATTTCGTGAAAAGTATAATATAGAACCATGTATTTTGGGACAGCGATAATAAATATTAACCTGGCATTCATCCCGTGACTTTGCCCGGGTGCAAAACCATGTAAATTGGGTCAGCGATAATATATCAACCTGGTTTTTGCTCTGTGACTTTTTTGCCCGGCATTTTTTTTTTGCTTTTTCACGTAGAAACTGACTATTTATATATGTATATATTTTAAAATGTCATCCATATGAAGTGGTTTAAATTGTCCGTTGGTTAGGAAACTAGTGATTTTTCAGCGGCCAGCTTCGAAAAAGAAAGTAAGTTGAGCCAAGCGTCATTACATTAAGCAATGGCGTTGTGATGTCTGTCTTACAATTTTCTGTCAACATCTGGCTATCTTTGCGCTCAAGTTGAGAAATATGTAGATATATCTGCGCGCATTATCAAAAGGCAATGAGAATAAATATTGGATATGATTGTTATTCCATATACGTAAATCAAAACGTATATGAAATGACAGTTGCCTTAATCCTATTCTCATCGCGGTTGGATAATATCTGCGTGCGATCAACTTAACCCGTTGAAACAATATTACGGTGGATCGTATCTCATATCACCACGATGGCTTACGTCATAGAATCGTACCGCGTGCCAGGAGTGAGAGGGTCCGTCTCGTCGTCGTGGTGGAAGTTCAAGGCGCTCCTGAAGCTATCCCGGAGCCGCTCTCTAAACGTTTTGTAGTCGAAGTTCGCTTGCTGACCGAAATCGAAATCGGCCACTTCTATAGTGTATCTATAATTTAAAAACACTGCCATTTACAACACGTTTTTTATTATATTTTATTAATCGAAGTCAAAATCTTATAATCTAATACAGTTCTACAAAACGACTTGTACAGTTGTGTGCGAGTTTGTAAGTGTGTTTTGAGTTTGTATGTTTGTAACTTCTTCACGCTCCAACGGCTGTACCAATCTTGATAAATATGAAGGTAGCTGACACTCTGGATTAACACTTAGGCTACTTTTCATCCCGAAAATGTATTGTTCCCGTGGGATGAGCGCGTAAAACGGCGCGGCGCATCTAGTATATAATATATTTAAAGTTCTAATTTTCTATCGTGTTTAGACACTCGAGTGACACTTTGTGTAACCAATAATAAGTATAACTTAAGTGTCTGCAATATAACAAAGCTCAGAGATTTTAGACAAAATGATCCGTGGGTGGGTTTAGAGCACACACGTACAGTAAATTCATTCATAAATGCAAGTGCTCTTGTTATGAATGAATTGATTCATAAATGGGCCATGCAATTTTTCAGCTGAGTAATGCCCACGTACCGAAAATCGTATTCTGAGAAACCCCTTAATAAGATGTAACGACGATTGCGTCAAACTCTCAGAAAACCGTTGGACGAGCCATTTTTTGGGGATCCCCAACAGTCTTTTCTTTTGATATTTACAGTATTACCCGTGTAGTCGTTTATTAACTGGAAAGTCCTTACCTGGAGCGATGCTGGTAGTATGCGACGCCGAACACCACAAGTATGACGGCAAGCAGGCAGAACGCCACCGGCACAACGATAACCGACAGTTGTGCGTGCACCAAAGCTGTAAACAACGGACACACATTCAACCAATTTCCTTTGTTCATTAAGTACCGATTGATAGAGTTCGCTTTTACATTTTCAGATACCTTACCGGTAAACGACGATACCGGTAAGTTTACCGGTAAGGTAACCCAAAATGTAAAAGCGACCTCTATTTATCGGTAACCTTTATATAAACCTAACAAAACACCTCCATTTTTGGAACCTTTTTTTTCGACAATTGTTAGCAGCGAGGCTCACTGTGAATATCGTCTAATAAGAACATATCTTAATCTTTTGCCATCGTATTTAGTCGTAAAAGTGTGTTTTAGCATGCTTTCTTTATTCGGTGAAAAATAGAATAGATAAGAATATAAAAACCAGCTTTGCCGACAAAGACTATCGCAAAACTTTATTTTACTAAATCTGCACCATTATATGGATTACAAATATTTAAGTAGGACTAGGCTGCATAGAAGACTCACTTCACTTTCGTGTCCAATTGCGTTTGCAATTCAATGAACGATATTGTGCAATAAAACTTGTGAGTAAGCACTCAGTCCTCCTAAGTTAGATTTTCCATCACGGCACTGTGATCGACTATACTCACACCGCCTTCACAAATAGTCAATAGTGTTAAGTAAAAAACCAGCCAAGCCAGTTGCCGATGCGCCGAATACGACACTTAACTCGGTGGTGGGTAAGGAAAAGAGAGAAAGGACGGTCTCATGCAAATTTGATTTTTCTTTCTTTCTTTCTTTCTTTCATATTGTCGGTCGATTCAATTAATGAGAATGAGGAGGGCGCTTGTGACGATGGATTGGGAAATATTTCCTTGATCCCTGGACTGTATTTGATACACTTTTGATTACAATACAATACAACAATACTTTATTGCACATCAATAAAATTACATTAGTTAATACAGTATTGTTGTCTTGTATTGTTATCAAAAGTGTAAGCAAAAGGATCTGTAAAAATGTAACAGATGGAATATATTTTTACGCTTACCTTTATAAATATTAACAGTAGCTCTTGAGACGTTTCTTCCCATCTCATTCTCAATTATAACAACAACTGTATGTTGGTCGCTGTCCAAGAAATATCGGACCAATGGGAACGAGTTGACGACAGTACGTGTGGGATTCGAACACGTCTCATTCCCCGTAGTATTGTATTCGCCCATTTTGTACAGTGCGCAGAATTCGAAGGGAGGCGAACCGGTGTATTTGATGTCTAGATTTAGGAGCTCGCCGTGTTGTAACCAGTTGCGACCGGTTATGTTCACACGTGAAATTGGTTCTGAAAAAAAAAACGTTCAATTATCTTGATATTTTTACTAGACTTGATCGTAGCAGGTTTATAATTCTAAATGTGTATCTACTTAAAAGCTGCACTCATGAATTTCGTGGTCATCAAGAGAATGGCCGCACCATAATCAGTCTTTGACGAACAGAAAAGCATCAAAAATTTGCTCAAAACTGATAGAAATCAAGCTACTAATTGGTTAAAAACCACAGTAAAATTGGTAGTGTCAAACACGAACTGATAGGCTTTTGAATATAGCTGTTCCAACCATCCAATATATGGCGAGAAAGCAGCGTTGTACGTAGAGGTACACCGACCACTCTTTAACGTCGATGCTCTATAGTCTATACCAAACAGTACAAGCAGTTAAGTATGTGACAAAGAGATAAACCAGTACATAAACCTTGTGAGCGCCTAAGATGGCCGATTAGCCCATTCGTCGCTACACTAGTTCGTTTTCTATTGGTAAACAGTATGACATTTTGGAGTATCTACAGCAATACCATTTGGTACCAGGGACTGAAAAGGTACCTTTAGAAACGGTTTTGACCGGGTCTTTTTAAAGGTATCCGACTGTTAAAATAGCATTCCGGTACCGGTATCAATATTTTAGGTATCCAAACAAACATCCGTCCAAGCGATACCTTTAAATAAAAGTACCTTTATAAACGGTTTGAACGTTTCTTTTTAAAGGTATCCGACCGATAAAGTAGCATTCCGGTACCGATATAAATACGTTAGGTATCTAAACAAGCTTCCGTCCAAACAGTACTTTGCCTATTTTCATTTTCACTCCTTTCACTCTTCGCTCTTCCCTTTTCACTTTCCACTGTTAACTCGCTTCGTTCGCTCGGTCAATTAGATATGCAAACCGGCTTGCTTCCATCACAAAGTGCAGCTTTTTTTCATAACAAATAGGACTAAAGCGACGTTGCCACGTTTATGGGTACCTTATACTCGAACCGAAATCATTGAGGCATCCGTTTTATCGGTCAGCGTAATTGTACAGTTCATTTTTCGGTCTGGTACCTTTACTTGAAACGGTCAATCTTACCTAAATGTACCGTTTTAAAAAGGTACCTATTAAATTGATTTATTTGAGTACCATTAGTGTTGGGTACCTTTTCAATTGATACCTTTATTTAGATTACCGGTCTTTGCGGTTTTTTAGTCCCACTTTGGTACGAATGTGAAACACGTCCACCTAAGCCCAAAACGCCCGGTACCCGTACCAAATGGCATTGCTGTACTCAAAGTTGTATACCTCTCCATACAAGCATTCCCAATAGAAAACATACCATACGGCCGGGTTTTAGGCTTGGTGGTTGGGTAGTTTTTCGCTAACGAGCAGGGCGGTCTATAGTATCTATATGTTGGCCATGGAGTATGAAACTGTTTATGCATAAATTTAAAAAAGGTATTTATAACTTACCTCTAACTTTCAAAGTTGCCTGGTAATGCCCGTAAGTATAGTCTTTACCGATAGGAACCATAGCTGTATTATGGCATATAAAATCATTCACTGGACTTTTCTTTTTAACAGCCCTTTTCGTTATATTGTGGCTAACCGGAATGACTTCATTAATTTTGTCCGTAGTCGTTGAAATAGTCGTGTTCGGTTTTGGTGTAGTCGTTGTTGTTGTAGTCGTCGTCGTCGTCGGCGTCGTCGTCGTAGTAGTTGTAGTTGTTGTAGTTATTGGTGGTAGAGGCTCGTTGTCGGCAACAACGAGCACGTCGACCAAATGATCAGTCATCGTGTCTTGATATGTGTAGTACAAATCCATAGTAGTTGTCTGATCGATGTACATACAATCTATGAACCAATATGTGATAATCTTAGAAGCGTTGGCCTTGAGGAATTCTCTCTCTACTTCTGGCAGTTCTATGGAGTGGTGAACGGTTTGGTTGACGGCCACGAAAGTGTTTGGTCTTGTTATATTGTTCTGCTTTAGAACCAACCCTCCATGGAGTGTATCTGAAAAATGAAGTCAAGTATATTGCATCCTAATAAATAAAACAAATAATAAATTTATTGCAAGAAAAACTTAATAAATAAATAATAAATATTAAGGGACAATCTTACACAAATCGACCTAGTCCCAATCTAAGCAAAGCTTGTACTATGGGTACTAGACGACGATATACATAATATATAAATACATATACCTATAGATAACATCCATGACCCAGGAACAAATATTCGAATTCAACACACAAATATTTACCCTGACCGGGATTCGAACCCAGGACCTGAAACTATTTACTTAGATCTTAAACTAGCTTCAAGGATGCCCAGCCATATTTACACACCAAGACATACGGAGTAAAATCAGACGCGAAAGGAAAACTTCATAGGCGGTATTTATGTATATTTTCTTTTAAATGGTGATGTTTTTTACCCAAGTATGCGAAAGAAAAAGGTAAATAAAAATAACTCTTCATACAAGTGGTCAATAGCAAGTTTTGGCCTCTGATTGGCGCAAGCCATTATTTAATTTGCACGCCGAAAAACCCCGACCTCTGCATTACGCGCTATCTCTGGGAAATTGCCTTGACAAAGACTAAGTGGTCTACATCCTGCCACTGATACATTTTAGAAATACCAAATTACTGGATGGTAGGTAATTTCATTTTTACACACAAAATGTATATAAAAGGCAAGTGCGAGTCCGACTCGCGCATGAAGGGTTCCGCACCATAATCTATAACAATTTTGTTGTATGGGAGCCCCCCTTAAATATTTATTTTATTTTATTTTTAGTATTTTTTGTTGTTATAGCGGCAATAGAAATACATCTGTGAAAATTTAAACTGTCTAGCTATCACCGTTCTTGAGATACAGCTTGGTGACAGACGGACGGACGGACAGCGAAGTCTCAGTAATAGGGTTTTTACCCTTTGGGTACGGAACCCTAAAAAAATGCAGATAGAAAACAGGATGATAAAAGAATTGAAAAAAGAAAAACACCGGCAGATGTGATTGATATTTGATTGGTGCCATGAGTAAGTATGGCTCAGATTGCATTTTTATTATCCAGTTATCTCTGTGTATCCTCTTGTTGTACAGTCAGAATCAAAAGTAGATGACAATTTTAATATGTAAATTGACATAATATGCTAGTAGTAAAATTGTTAGCAACTTTTGATGCTGACCGTACTTGAATCAATGGGTCCTATGACTCTAACTCTAATGACTCATAGATATTATTTTTGTCGAATGTTTAATTTCACCGAAAAATCATTTCGTAGAAATAATTAGATTAGACCAATCTCAAATAGTTTACTATTGATTATTTGAGATTGTTCTTACCTAATCAATAGGGTGATATTTGCAAGAATTATGAAAAATGTATGACAGAGGGATACAAATTCTGCGAAATTTTAGGCGAAATGAAACATTCCACGAAATAAGTTTCTAGGAGTCAAAGGCCTCCCTAGAATCATTCCATATATTCTTGTATCTATATTCTGGAAAATACCATGAAGTCATAGCACTGTTTACAACCGTGTCGTGAATTAAATGCTCAACAATTGCATTTACGTAGTCTGGTGCTGATAGACATAGTCACGAATGAAATGTGAAACTACTGATCAAATCTTTACTCATAATATGTTTGAGTAACTGTCTGTCATCTATCTGTCCGTTACCTTTTCACGGATAAATGATTGTCTCGATATCGAAAAAAATACGTGAAGAATGTTTAACCCATTGACATGAAATTGGCGGGCGGTTCAAGAGAAAATTTTCTATAGATTGTTTTTTTTTTTAATCAGAAAACATTACACAAATTAAATAAATAAATATTAAGGGACAATCATACACAAATCGACCTAGTCCCAAACTAAGCAAAGCTTGTACTATGGGTACTAGACGACGATATACATAATATATAAATACATATATAGACAACATCCATGACCCAAGAACAATTATTTGCACAAATATTTGCCCTGGCCGGGATTCGAACCCGGGACCGCCGACTCAGTAGGCAGGTGTCTACAAACCGAGCCAAACGCGTCGTCAAATTGATCTAGTCCCACAGTAAGCTCTGGTACGTGGAATCCATTTTCCTTTAATAGTTAAGCATATACTTCGATATTAAAAGGAATCCATTTTCCTTTCATATTTAAGTATCTAAGTATATACTTAAATATTAATATTATGATTAATAAGGAAAATGGATTCCATGTGAGTGGATCCGCGGCCTCTTTCAGTATAGCCATATTCAACTATGTAGTTATAGTTATCGTCTATTAATGATACTGACTGAGTCACTTACAGATAAATAATAACATAATACCTACGCTATTAGTGTTTGATAAATAAATGTTCAAATGTTTATGCAAATATTTCAACACAGTGAGACGTTTGTCTATATAGAACATTTCAAAATAATTGTTGGGTCATGTCATCCTAGCCGAAGGTCCATTGTTGGCCGAAGACCTCTTCCACCAAGGGGCTCGATAAGCGAAGGTCTTATTTATTTTAACTGTCAAATCACTGTATTCTACGATTTTGACTAGATCATCATGAATGTCAGTGCTCCCTCTCAAAATATCACTTGAGAAAACCGTGAGTATTTTATTTATTGAAGAAAAGGCTGCTGATTTAGTTAATCACGATAAAGGATTATTAAAATAGCATATATTGAATAGCACATATTTTGTACTTAAAATCACAGGGTATGTCAATTCCATCGTGAATTCTGCTTCTATTTTTACCCTCTCAAGTAATGATTTCCGTGATAAATACTATCCTATGTCTATCTGCAATACGCAAACCTAGATTGTTTTAGTGCTTAAAGCCTGTAGAGGTAACAGACAGACAGACAGAGTAGGGACTATGGATTTTTGCTTTTCCAAAAGTAGTCCTTTTTGGCTGATGATTATGATTAACAAGATGGAGCATGAGAATTTATTATCATTTACCTGTAACATTGAAGTCATGGTTACCAACGGCAACATCGTAGAAGAAGAAAGTATAGTACTTCTGCACATGGACTGTTGCCGTATATGGACCAGCAGAATAGGAATCTCGATTGTAGTTCACTGTCCAGTTCACCACCCCAGTTGTATCCGTAAACTGTAAAAGAGAACAAGAGAGTATATGTATAAATATGATATGGATAATTTATAATCGAAATATCTTATGTTTGAGGATTCTCATTCCAGTCATCCCTTTGGATCATAGCCAAAAGGTCCAAAATATGTAGAATATTTAAATGCTATAGACTTTTTTACACTATAGTACTTGGGCTGCAAAATTGCATGATCCATAAATGGATCATTTTCATTCATAAATGGATCATGCAACTTTGCAGCTCATTGTACACAGCAACCGCTCCTAAAACAAAGTTTACTGACAGTGTTATAATAAATGCAACAACAGGGGGTTTGGTGAAAGCCACCATTAAACAAATCTATTAACTACTAAACATAGGTGGCTCCAAAGGTCCAACTTTCTGCATATAAATCAACTTCCAGTAAAAATCTTCAATCCAGTGGGTAATCCATATAAAAGTGGAATATCAATGTCATTAAGTAAAATTTGTGTCATTAGAGTGGTTTTATGAAATCATCATAATCTGCCAGATTCAACAATCACAAGTTTAGGTACTGTATCAGTTCAACAGTTCTGTATCAAATGGTATAATATTAATTTTCCATAAATTTATTTTTCTCTGTAACCTAAAACTTTTAGGGTTATTATAAAACAAGACCTAACCTAATGATTTATTCAAAGTGTAGTATTACAAAAATCCTGAATTCATGGTTTATTAAATTATTAAAAAAACAGTTGATGGCAAATGAAAATTGCGGCAAGGCAAATTAAAGTGAAGGTATCCTTGTATTAACATAATTCTCAGAGATTTCTCAAGAATGGTCATAAAACAAAAGACCTGATCCCATGATAATTTTTGACATGACACTGAAGAATATTGAAAATGAGATTGTCATACACTGGTAGCTAAGATTAAGTACAGTCATGTGGGAGGAATAAACAGTCCAAACTCACCTCAGCATCTTGAGTGACACCAGTGTTATCCGAAAATATATATTTCAGGCTTTCGCCCTTAGTATTTCCCCATATAGACGCTGTGAACGTGATATTGGAACCGCGCACTGCGGGGCCATTACTCGTCAAATATACTTTATACGCAGGAAATCGGGATACAGCTAAAATACAATAACGATTGTGAGTATTGGCCAAGATATATAATTAAACTTCAATAAAAACCCTTATTGTAAGGGCACGAGAAAACATATAAAGAATAACAATATCATACCCGTTTTGACCAAGATAGCTAAACAAAACAAGAGGATATTACGAGCCATATCGAAATAGACCCAGTAAAAATTGGCTTCTTCTGGATGTGAAAGCAAACAACACCGATCTTATACAACACCGTTTCAAATCATTGGTATATTTTTATGTAGCGAACAAAGAAAATTACACAAAATAATTGGATTTGTCTTATTTACGCTGTACAGTGTAGCGAATAGCAAAAAATTCGTTTCGTTCGTTTGCCTGCGTGCGTTGACAATTTGACAAATGTCACATAAGATAACTCCCCAAACTGTCAAAATAAATCCTTTTTTGTGGAAAAGGCCCCAATCTGTTTGAGATAATTTTTTCCTTCATTACTCTCTCAACGACTTTCAATCGATCGAGGGTAAAATAAAGAATCTTAGGGATCCGATTAAAATAGTCAAATAGTGGTGTGGTAGTACGATTTTAGATCGTGTTGAAAAAATGCACGTAGCGTAGAATAGCATACAAACAGAAACAGTAGAAGACATTAACAAAATGAATGAGAAAGAGACGACGTCATAGTACAAATATACGAAGCGTGAGCGAAAGGTGAGCGAGGTACAAAACAAGTGCAAAACATTCGGAAAGATGTTCGAGGCATATTTAAAAACACTATTTTTATTAAGTAGCAATAATCGAATCGAATACATAATAATATTATTCAGTATTCGTTTCCACATTATCGATACAAAAACCTTCTAACCTGTTTGCTTTGCTTGCTTGTATGATCGTGAAGTGATTTTGGTTGACTAACAAGTTAGCAACGTTTCTGTTATTGTTTGCACTTTCATATTCCAGTTATTCTATGATCCAGTTAACTAGATAGGTTGCCTGTTACTTTTTAATAATAATGAAACTGTGAAGTGCAATATTTTGTATGGTTGATATATGAGATTTCCCTTAAAATGGCTACCGTTTTCGATAGCCCGTTTATCAGACAACGTTTACATCGGTTACGGCACAGAGACTTCGAATTAGATGAAGATCAGAGATTCGGCAGATGTGATTGCACTAGTTACTCCTATTTCGTGCTCTCCATGGTCCTTTTTTCTGTTGGTACAGTTATAACAGTCCTCGCTTTAGGAGATGCCGATGGGTACATCCTTAGTAACTTAGGACACATGTGGCTCGTGGGACCAATATTTATATGTTCTGGTATGATGGTAGCCGTGAAGAGCATGTTGTATCTTCGAAGAAAAAGTGTTATACAAATGCTGCTTCACCAACGTGCAATAATTAGGGTAAGTGGCCTAGTAATGTTATTTTAGAGTGTAAGAATGTGAACTAAATACCTTCTGTAGCTAATATGGTTGATGGTGGCGTAGTTATATGGGTTTCTAGTAAATAATTGCTGGTAATAAAATTTGCTTTGAACTTCAGGGCAACATTGTAGGCATGATATTAAACTAGTTATTGTTATGGGTCCTGTATCAACTACAATTATGGCTTTATTATTATGCTAAGCTATAAAAATCTAAGTATGGAAGTTATCATTTACAAAGTAATATGACTTCACATAAAACCTACTGATGACCCTAGAAATGTAGCCCTTAAACTCTGATGAAATTAGATATATCTACAGTAACATCTGACAAGGCTGCTTTACCAAGGAATTCTGAGGCAGTGCCGTCTATGTAGATATGCACCGTTCTGGAGAATGTTTTCCGATTTGTATAGGAAATGTTCTCCAGTGTGTTCTTTCTCCATATAAATCAGGAAAAATGCTTGAGAATGGCACATCTCTACATCTATGATCTGACTCATTTAATTTGATTGCACATAATTGCAACACCTTTCACCTCTATTGTAAGAATTGTGATTATGGTTCCACTAAAAAAACACACAATGCATAGCAATGAAATTCACATTTGTGAGTTATATTATTTGTAGCACTTGTTTCTTAGTATCAGTTAAATTTGTTATGGAGAGTCCTCATTATATCTCCCACATACAAGTCTCTTATTTTACTAGATTTTACTTTTGTATTTATGTTGGGGTCAAACTTTGCAAGATAATAACTATGTCAATATTATTAACGATTAACAAGGAATAAATTGAATTAAAATGAAATATGTAAATGTAGATCTGATGTCCAAATCTGGATTCTATATACCTAATATATAAATGGAGATCTGATGGTACAATGTCTTGTATGCAAATTGAATTTATAAAAAAAAAACAAATTATCATTACAGGATATGGCAGCAGTACAAGCTGAGCAAACTTACAGTGGCCAAGTACCAAGGACTGCATCCAGTGCCACTCTACCTCCGTCCTATGATGCTCTCATAGCGAGTGCTGCTCCGAGCAAACCGCAACCATCCAGCTCTGAACCGCCACCTCCTACTTATGATGAAGCAATGTGTCTCATTGATGATGGAAAACTATTAGCAGAGAGAAACGATGATGCCAAGGAAGAATCTAGCAATCAAACTAATACTGACAACACCAAACCATGAGGCAGGCTTGCGTTCGCAATATTTGTTATATCTAGTTGTATAAGATTAACTTAATTTTTTCTTGTATGTACTTATTTACATGCAAGTATATACGTTGACCAGACTTTTGAAATCCGCTGGCATTGGAAGATACTGGTGAATGAGAACTTTATTACTGCTAGAATAAACTTAATCTTGTGATTATTTGTTTAGAATCTTTTTATCGATTCATATCGATTAATCTTGTGATGCCAGCAGACATCAAAATGTTCTAGTATTCTCAATTGTGCCTAAAATTTATTGGACTTAATAGCAATTATGCTAACCTGTTTAAACAGTGATAAACTTTACAGATATACTTAATGTAATTGCTTTAACTGGGAATAAGTGTGCAGAAGTTCATTAAATACCTATATCGAGTTTGCAAGTTCATGAGTATTTTACATATATTTACAATCTTTTTAGCAATGCATTTAACAAATTTATCTTTACAATATTTGAATGTTAAAACGTATGAGCTTGCAAAATAGGTCATTGTCGACTTTACATTAAAGTTATCTTAAAATGCACTTATCTCTCCTAATAAATATTATGAACAAATATAAGAACATTTTCTTCCAGTGTGGGTTAGGTTGTTATTCATTAGATAAACATTGACATTGTGTTCCATAATACGCAAAGATTTACATTTACCTTCTTCAACTGTGTGATATGAGACCTGATTTAGGAAATGAGATCTTTGAAGACTGATGCATTTATATTTCAACCTTTGCCAATTTACTGAACAAGAAATTGATTTGTTTATTACTTTAGATGATCTGATATGAAGATATTATATATATTATATATTATTAATAAAATGTCTACATTAAATTCAAATAGTTAAGCTAACTGTTCCCTTGAATGTGATTCATTATTATTGCTGTCGGGGTTTTTCCTACTTTTGGTAGAAATTCATTTAACATTTAACTGAAGTACTTAAGATTGCAATAAGCAACAACTTAAATTTGCCTATTATTGTGCCTAAATTTATATGTATAATGAATGCATTGTAATTGTTATTATTATGGCATTATCATTGGTAATTAGGGTAAGTTATATAGTAGAGCGGCATTTTACTAACTAGATCGAAATTGACTTGTTAAGAAAGTTTAGTAAGTTTTTCCAGAAATATAAAACAAGTTTGTTACAACTGAATGCTACTGTACTGCATATTAGCTAAATAGACTGTGTGTAATATTGCTTGCATTTGTTTTATATACAGTATTGGCATGAAAAAAATGGGATGGGGCACTCAAACATTAATGGTTTATACATAACACAAATAACAATAACATTTGGTATATTATAGCAGTAGTTTTTATAACCTATGATTATAATTCTGGAATAATCTACTATGTTCAAATCTGTGAAATAATGGAAATCAATCTCTTATTGAGTGTCTAGTCGATCAAAAAAATAAAGAAATGCATCAAAGTGAGGAGAAATAGTGTAATGATCTCTCCAGGACTATGTATTACAGCAAAATTGTACACATTTTTCATGGGTTTTTTAGAGTTTTATTTCACTTAAATATTATTTATATTTTGTTAGCTACATGAGATTTAGTTAGAATTAACTATTCATGTCAGTCTGCCAAAGTATTTAGCTCTAGAACAAACATCTCTCAATGTAGGCCATTGAACAACTACTATATCTGCAATATATTGTAATATTTTGCCTGACAATGACAAGGTCCTTACTCTACAAATGCTTTCTACAAAAACAATTCTACAATCCAATAAGAAAAGACAGCGCAATACAAAAGCAACTATACAAATAGGGATACAAGTACCAGGGCCGTTACAAAAAATTACATCTGGTTTAAAAGTATACACAACTGGAACAGTATGTAAAGTAGCATAGAGAGTACTGAATACTGAGGTTATGTATGATTGCCTCACATTTCTACTTCTAGGTATTTTACTTATAGCGTAGTTAGCGCCTTCTTCTATAGATTTGTGTATTCGAATTTCACTACTAGTGTCATTATCAGCAAGTATATATAAACGATGCTGATATTTTTGTATATCTAAATTTTTTGACAAACGTAGCATTTCAGTAGTATGTCCACCAGATCCAATGCATAGAATAGTACGTATAGAGGCATGTTTTTCTAATCTACAACTTGTTGTGAGGATCTGAAGAATCAAATAAGCAGCTCTTGCCAAAATGAATGTGAATGCTCCAGCAATAACAATGGGTCCCACATATATCACTTCCATGACCTGGAACGGACATTTTCAATATGAAATTACAAAAATAAAACATTAAAAACGTACAATACACTATTTGGGTCTATGATTAGTTTGATGATGATAACTACCTTCTAAGAACGTAGGCAAAGGTAAATTTAAATAAAAAAATCACACGCATCTGCCGATGAACGTCATCCAAGATTCCCAAGAACGTACATTATTTAAATAATTATTCAGAGAAAAAAATGTGCATACATTTGCAAAAGTTTAAGGTTATCACAAATGTCATCAATTCAATATCAAAATAAATAAAAATATTCCAGTCACGTTTTTTTTGTCAGAACCAAAGGTCACAACATTCTTAAAAAATATTAATCCATTTAAAGGTAAAATATAAATATCAGAATTAAAATAATAATCATAAGAAAATATGATAAAGTGATCACAAAGAAATAAAATAATAACTATTTGTCATAATATATATTACATAATATTACACTAGGCGTCGAGTCAAGTAACTTAAACAAACTTTTTGACGTTTTGCGTTTTGTTGGTGTTTGTCTTGTCGGACACGGCGGTTCGGTCCAGCCAGACAGGACAGTCCGGTCCGGGTACAGGCAGTCGAAAGAAAACATGTTGCGAGACGCACTTTCGCATTTGCAAATTATTTATTTATTAATAAAATAGGCAATATATATGTGCACGAGTTTTGTGTCCTGCAATAGTGGTGTAATTTATTAAGACAAAATGAAGTTACTAAAAATGATTACTTCGAGCATATACCAAATAGCTGCATTGATTTTCTTTATAGCATTTCTTTTGGGCGTATTAAATATTCATTTCAGTGATAGAACAAATTACTGTGAAATGACTTACATGTATGAATATCCTCAGTTTGTGGTAAGATTATAGTTTTAAAGATCACTATATTTTGTCGATGCATTTGCATAGTGGTATTGATTTATTTATGCAACTGTTTTAGAAAATATCAATGGCTGAAAACAAAGAGTTTCCCCAGTATGGTCTCTACGCTTACAGCGAGGGAAGATTTACTGAACGTGCTAGGAAAATGTGGTAAATATTGTTGATTTATTACTAAAACTTGTTCACAAAATAATAACAATTGGAAAAGTTGATATCTGAAAAAAACTTAGATACTGTTTTTGAATGTTAGATATGTAGTTTTCTTTTCATTTTGTTAAGGTTTGATGGTGTCCCTGTGTTGTATTTACCTGGCAACTCAGGAAGCCACATGCAGGCTCGTTCTTTGGCCTCTGTAGCTCTACGGAAGGCTTTATCAAGAGGATATGAATTTCATTTTGACTATTACACTAGTAAGTACTTCTGGTGCAACATATATGTAGCTCTAATGAAAACATATTTAACAAAAAACATTACTTTGTCTGATGGTATAAATATTTTTTTAATATTAGATGTATTATTAATTATTTGTGTTGGCTGAACTTGGTTTAGGATATGACGGTAATATAATGCACCATACTTTTTTCTAGTAAGTTTCAATGAAGAGCTGTCTGGCTTGTACGGAGGGGTCCTACTCAGGCAGACCAGGTTTGCTGCTGCCTGTGTGACCAAAATTCTGAGCCTTTACAAAACCAACAAATACACAAAGTCGGTACCAACATCCGTGATTCTGATTGGTCACTCTATGGTAAGTTATATGCATGTTTTTCTATATTGTTCTTTGTTTACTGTATTGTAAATATCTTTGTCTCAAAACTATTAAGGCCCGCCTAACAATATTTTTTTTTTCTTTTTTTTTATAAACTTCGGACATCCTCACACAAATCGATCTGGTCCCAAATTAAGCTCAAGAAGGCTTGTGTAAATATATACTTAAATACATAGAACAACCATGACCCAAGCACATATAATTTATTTATTTAAACTTTATTGCACAAAAGAAACACTTAACGTACAAAAGGCGGACTTAATGCCATGAGGCATTCTCTACCAGTCAACCTTAGGGCAAAGCAGAAAAGTTGTAGGCGGTATAATTATTACTCTTCCAACTTTAATCTTGAATATTCTACATTTTAAAATGAATATTGATATATTCCAGTCCAGACTCAAGATCAATTATTTTGGTAGTAACAATTATCTTAAAACTGTTAGTAACTGTGATACAATTACAATAAATAATACAGGGTGTGTGAATGTGAATCAAGCACACACCCAATTCTTCAATGTTCGCTAGTTTCCACTGGTCCTTCCACACACCTCGTAAAACCGTTTTATTGAGCATCCATGTAAGTGTGAAGCCATGTTGACTGCCACATCATGCTAGATGTATTGCAATAGCGGCATTATT
The DNA here is from genome assembly GCA_932273695.1 of Apotomis betuletana. Lineage (NCBI taxonomy): Eukaryota > Metazoa > Arthropoda > Insecta > Lepidoptera > Tortricidae > Apotomis > Apotomis betuletana. The sequence goes on along the minus strand of OW026307.1, from coordinate 11,111,671 downwards.
TAAAGCATTCACAGAATTCTTGTTTTGCACAGACACCCTTTAACCTTTTGAACGCCACTGTCGTCGTATTACGACATCGGATAATTCCTTCTGCAGACGCCAACGTCTTCGACATATGACGTCCGAATTTCAATGAATTCAAATATTCATTCATGCCACTACAAGTATATTTTTGAAGTACTTCTTTATCTTTTGTTGAGTTGTCAATTTTAATTTGAATAGGATTACACAAAAGAAATGTAGCAACTTTTAAATGTAATAGCAATAAGCTTCAAAAATTGTTATATCCATTTAAAGTCAACTGTACAAATCTACTTCAGTTTATTTCGAGACTACTTTGCATTTATTTTGTTTTTGATACCCTAACCATCCTGATTATTTTGGAGGCAACATCATAATACATACTTTTTCAGGGAGGCCTCATTGCAAAGCGACTTCTGGCCTATCCAAGTACAATTAACTCTACAAACATCACTATAGCTCTAGCGGCGCCATTAGCCGCCCCAGTGATCAATTTCGACCAAGAAATGAATGACTACTACTCTCTCATGGAGGGAGAATGGCGTACAATAAATGGTGACCCGAAGATCAAAGAGACAAAAACTTTGATTAGTTTTGGAAGCGGCCCGCGTGACTTGTTAATGCCAGCTGGATTGACTGTAGCTAATGAGAGCGATATTAATGCTTTAGTGAGTAATTTTTCTTTTTAATAAATTAAAATATATCGGTCCTCTCCTGAACGATACCTTCTTTCCACGCCTGATAGTATCAGTAATATATACGAGTATATATATATAGTGGTACTTCTCTTTATATATTACTAGCTGTGCCCCGCGGTGTTACCCGCTCATCCCACGGGAACACTAAATTTATTCGGGATGAAAAGTATCCTATGTCCTTTACCGGGTCTCAAACTATCTCCATACCAAATTTCATCTAAGTCGGTTCAGCGGTTGAAGCGTGAAGAGGTAACAGACAGACAGACACACTTTCGCATTTATAATATTAGTATGGATGCGATGCTGGTATTGTCGGTACACTATTTGTCGATCAAGTGATCAAATTAGACTTTATGACAATCTTATTTACTTTGACCAACCGTAAGGAGGCCGGATAGTGATAAGAAGCCGGCCAAGGTCTTTGCACGGCTAAGGCAAGTAAGTATAGTGCTTTTCTGAAACATAATATGCAAGCAAATAAAAACAACACCACTTAAAAAATAATATAATTCAGCTGTTTAGCCTAATCAATTAATCTTTAATATAGGTGCCATGTTTAAAAAAAAAATACTTTCCGGCCTAGGCTTTAAATTTTTCTCCCGAGTTGTTCCGCCCGAAACGTAATAATTCGAAGCCTGTTATAATAAAATGTCGTCATAACTTTATGATGACATTGCATTGCATGTTTGGGAAAAGTTCATTGTTTCATTAAAAGAACGATTAAATCCTAATATTAATAAGTGGTGAACGGTGTTGGTCACACATATATTTACAAAATTGTTTTAAAACGCTTAAGTATAACGCAATTGTGATGACTGTTTGTTTACCCAAATAAATGAAAAAAAAAAAAAAAAAAGAGAATAAAGTTTGTTTAGGTGCAAACATTTGCTGCTGATTTTACAATGTGTAATATGTTTTAGACGACTTCAATCCCTGGCGTCTGGCTCTCTTCAGACCACGTCAGCATCGTGTGGTGCAAGCAGCTGGTGATGACCATCAACCGATACCTATTTGCGATCGTTGACCCCGTGACAGAGCAGATTATTCCCGATAAAAAAGTCCATTTGGCCATAGCTCGACAGCATTTTGTGGTATGTATAATTTCCTTATATATCTAGTTCGGGTTAATGAACGCGGCGCTAGTGTTCTCGATGATGAGTTAACTTCGTTGTAAGTAGTGACCGACCGAAGTTTCGGTTTCGGTTTCGGTTTCGGCCAGTTTCGGCCTAAAAATCATGTTTCGGCCAATGGTTCGGTTTCGGCCAAAAAACAGCCGAACCTTTCGGCCGCGCCGAAACTTACAACATCGTACTGTTGGGTCGCGTTCGGCTAATGTCGGGTGCGCTCGGCAGTCAGTACGGCTGGCAATATGGCGTCGCTCGCCTGACTCCGCCGGCCCGGCCGCTGAATCACTTTGCTTAGTGAGGTGACATTTGTGATTGTTCCCCGAATAATGTTAAGTACCTAACTGACCGAGCGAGCAAAGCATTTTCGTTTCAGCATGGCCCAAAATTCTTTCGTATGCCCGGATGTTTGGATGTCCATGCGCTTACCGGTTGTTGCCTTGCCTTAATGTCGCATTTATCAACCGATTCTCATGAAATTTTCTGAGTATGTTCGATAAGTATTATAGTATTTTTTCGTCGGTTCAGTTTTTCGAAATTTCTAAATTGCGGAGATTTGCGGTTAGAGATTTACATTTACTTTAAATTCACTTAATTTAGTTTTTGTTATGAATTTATCCACTCATAGTGTAATTTTTAACGCAAATTTTCTTAATTTACAAATTATTTGACGGCGATATTGGTTATTTAGGATAAAAGTGAGGAGGTTTACTTATCTCATAAAACGACTTTAGGATTCCTCATTGTTGCGTGTATGTAATAAAATTAGTACCTACGTTTGAATTAGTGTTACGAGGCTGCCTGATTGCAATCATAAAAATTAAAACTCAATCAATTATTTTGTTGCTAGGTTTTTAAACTTGTTTCATTTCATACCATATACAATAAAATTAACAGATCGCTGCCTCAGTACGTTAATGCTTTTCACTTTTTGGGTGATTTAATTTAGACCCAGTGTCAATGTTAAAATATCAATTCAACAAAAGTGAAACGTGAGTTTGTTGTGTAATTGCTTAAATTTGTAATTGTTTTACATTGTCTACCCCCATCTATATCCATCTGCTCTTTTTTTTTCTAATCGACTAAAAGAATCTAAGTATATTACTTATCAAACCTGCTCACAAAATTTCATGAGCATTGGTTAAGAAATACGACCTCCAGGCGAGAACAGAAAAGCATCCAATCGTCCGTACATACGAAAGAATTTTGGACCAAAAAACACTTAGCTCCATCGGTCAGCGAAATTTTTCATTGTATTCATTATTAGATCTAGAAAGGACGGTCCACTGACATTTTATATAAAGTTTTAATCATGTTTATAAAAGGTTCGGTTTCGGTTTCGGTTTCGGCCGAAACTGTAATCAGAACCGAACCTTCGGTTTCGGTTTCGGTTTCGGCTGAAAAACGTGTTTCGGTCGGACACTAGTTGTAAGTGACGGTGCCTACGAAGTTAGCGATATCTAACGGGTTCAAATCCTGATAAGGGTAAAACATTTCATAGGATGCGCGAGAGCTAAAACCTAGGAACAAATATTAGTGTTATCTTGGTTGTTTTCCGTGTATTTACTAACTAATCAGTATAGTATTAAGCAATTTTGGGACTAAGCTATTTAATAGTAGGATTGATATAAAATTATCCCCATTTACATCTATGAAGTTAAGTTCCCGGCACTTTTGCCAAATATTATACCTGTCAGTTTTGATTGCGGCTGTGTATTAGATAAAAATAGAACATCCATTCAGAGATATGTATGAAAGTACGAGGTATTTAAATCAAGCGACCTCTATACAGATAATTATAGTGTAACAACGACTGTTTGGACACCTACTCACTGGCATTAGCGTTATTTTAAAGCTTAGTAGACGTCACTAAGTTCCTACATACGTAACACAAACCAAACACTGAAAGTACTTTTCAGCCATGTCCTATATAAATAATTATTAAGGGACAATCTTACACGAATCGACCTAGTCCAAAACGAAGCAAAGCTTATTATACCTACTATGGGTACTAGACGACGATATATATAATAATATAAATACGTTAATAGATCCATGACCCAGGTACAAATATTCGAATTCATTATACAAATATTTAACCTAGCCGGCATTCGAAGCCAAGATCGTGCTCAGTAAGCAGATGCACTCGCACTGCATACTGCGCTACACGCACCGTCAATTTGCTCGTTTTATTTCAGGCTAACCGAACGATGTTTTTAAACCCAAACGTGGTCCAACCGACTGCGCCAATGTTGGCGGATGCGTTCTGGTACGAGGACAATAGAAGGGTTTACCAAATATCACGGCCAGAGATAGACAAGTAAGTAAAATATTTGATAATTAAATGAAATTGGGAATTTTGAAAAATCTCCCTATTCTTAGTGTACTTACGTTCTAAATTTATAACACACAAATAATAGATACATAGAATAATACTGTGGCCCTAGTAAAAAGGGCATAAGTCACATTTAAACTAAGAGCTTAAGTCTCACAATAGAGTTGACTTATGGTCTTTTGTTTTTGTGTATTTGACTTATTACCCACTATTTACCAAGTACGAGCGATAGATTGCTCCGCGTAGGTACATACGAGAGGGAGTTTGAGCAATTTTAGTAACCGATGCGTCACTTTACCTTTAAGCAATAGTATGTTCATGAAATACTAACGATGCCCGTTAATTGATACCGAGTGGCCTCAGGGCCGAGGCCTTTTGCTAACATGACTTCTTACCTAATCATAGAGAGGACTGCAAAATGTGCAACCTCCTAGGTCCCAGATGGGTTTAAGGTTGGGACCATCCAAAAGTACAGTACTTTTATCTCACGAGCGCGGGTGAGCCATGTTTGTGTGAGTAATGTACATAAATAAATAAATATCAGACACCCTCACACAAATCAACCTAGTCCCAAATTAAGCTCAAGAAGGCTTGTGTTATGGGTACTAGGCGACGATATACATACTTATATAGATAAATAAATACTTAAATACATATAGAACATCCATGACCCAGGCACAAATATTCGTGTTCATCACACAAATATTTGCCCTTGCCGGGATTCGAACCCGGGACCGTCGGCTCAGTAGGCAGTTGCTTAACCACTGCGTCAACCGCGTCGTCAAGCACATTGGCTCTGTGTGGGTGAGCCGGCACTGCAGCGCTCCCGAGCTCACCCACACAGAGCCAATGTGCATGTACATTACTCACACAAATATGGCTCACCCGCGCTCGTGAGATAAAAGTACTGTAACTGTCTACAGGACCTTATTGATAAGGGTCCTCTGTATAGATGTGCAGGTCTCGAGAACCTTCCCCGATTTGTACGGGGAAAGAATGTTCTCAAGAACATTTATTTATAAACTCATAGATAAGAGGCATAAGAGGAACGGTACCTAATAATCATTTGTATCTAGTGAGTTGACAAAATCCAAAACCAGATTGGTACGGAGTCTTATCTTTTCAATCTTTTCGTATGGCGCTGAGACTTGGACCCTGAAAGCTGCAGACCGCAAGCGTATCGACGCTTTTGAGATGTGGTGCTGGAGAAAGATGCTCCATATACCCTGGACAGCATTTCGGACTAACGTCTCCATATTGCGGGAACTTAAAATCTCCTCGCGGCTTTCATCCGAGTGTCTCCGCAGAGTCTTGGAATTCTTCGGACACATCGCAAGAAAAGGCGGAGGCAACCTTGAGCGGCTTATCGTGACCGGCAAAGTAGATGGGAAAAGGCCTCGTGGACGCAGCCCAATACGTTGGTCCGACCAGATCCGCTCCGCTCTTGACTCGACAGTTCACAGCGCCCTTCACACCGCCGCAGACAGAAACAGATGGAGGAAGGTCGTACGAGAGAAAGTATTGCAAAGGGGAGGTCACGACCCTCAGCTATGAGGAAAACGACGCAGGGAGGAGAGTTGACAAATTTGACACATTCGCAGTAAACAATGCGTTTTGAGTGAAGATAGCAAGCCTCACGTCATGTCATGGATGATTTTCCAATCAACATATCGTCGGGGATACCTAGTGCAATACCGCGTAAGTAACAAGTGTAGATACGAATCAATATTCAAACAAATGCGACAGCTGTTATTTACGCGGTATTGCACTATCCCCGACGATATGTATTTATCTAAGTATATATCTTTTGAAATTGTTTTAATTTAGTTGCACCGCCCACAAATTATCTGCTTAGCCCAATGGTTGACTGGTAGAGAATGCCCTATGGCATTAAGTCCGCCTTTTGTACGATAAGTTCTTTCTTTTGTGCAATAAAGATTAAATAAATAAATAAATATGTATCGAATACTCTAGATAATGTCACGATGGAAGCTGTCGCATGGTATCACGCAAATAAGTGAAGTTAAGTGGTACTTTATTTCGTTTATGTTGGTTTCCTTGTAATTGTCAGACTTCCTTCTGTTATGTATGCCGTCTTTATCTACTTAAATACAGCTGTGTAAATAAGAATACGACTGAAAATTTTCGTTTACCCAAAAATTGGTAAAAATAAAAAATATTGTGACCGTGATGTAGTTAGTCATTTAGCTTCAACTTCTTGATTGGCAAAGGACAGAAACGTTTGTGTTAAAAGAAACAGACTAATAAAATAATATTGTATCGTATCATGAATCTATGACCATGAGCATGACTCCCATGTTTGACATTGAATTTTAAAACATAAAATGAAGGTATTAGTCGTTGACAATTTAAACCTTAAACCAAGACACGATTCCATTTTCATAGAATATTGGAATATTTGGGTAAAAACCGAAAAGCTGGATGAAATTAAGGCGTAATAGTTAGCCATACGAAACAAGATAAAACTGACTGGAAAAAATTACGAAAATAAGACTTCTCGCGTTCAAAAAGAGTCTTATTTAATTATTACCTCGAAGTTCCGAAACTTATGTTATAATATGTGAAAATAATGCAAGTTAAAATATAAAAGTTCCGCTGAGCGGCAAAAATTAGCGATACAATAAGGAACTTTAAAATAACAAATTTTCATTGAGCGAGTTAAGGTGGTGAACTTTTTGGTCTTCACCCATTTACGTCACTACTTTACGCATAGGGCAGGCAATCTCCCAAGGGCAACAATTTAAAATAAACCATACTTTTTATCACCCTAAGTTCATAGTCAGTTTCATGGCATTTTTCTACCGGCCACGTAAGTTGGCACTTTTCCAAGCGAAGCAAGCAGTATTTTGGGATGACTTCGCGATTACGCTGTGTATTTTAATAGACCACGTCATGTCTAAGGGCAAGGAAATGACTCCGGAATGATGAGCAAGCGTCTAATTAATGTTTTCATAATTAGGTATAGGTAAGGTAGAAACATTTTAGTTCTGTATCCAGAGGTAATCTCGCCTACAGGGTTACCTATCTGAAACACTAAAAACGTTCATCCGAATTTCGTTTCGACAAAAACTATTCGACAAATATCATTTTAACTTTTTTTCATTTGTCCGAAAATTCAATTCGATATTTTACGATTGGGCATTAATTGTTTAGGTTTTTTATTCACTCGACTAATGACACGTTTCCCTAAATCTCATTTGTCCGTAATATCAGTTTTCCGATGTAACGTTTCGGTTTATTAATTATTTGACTTTTTTTGTATGACTTTGGTTTCATTCGTCCGATGATGATTCTTGTATGAGAACATAAGTCCCGGGTATATGGTCCTTGGTCCGATGTAACGATTCGGTTTATTAACTACTCGACTTCTCAGGTGGACTGGTGGTTCTGTTCTGCCGCGGCACGCTAGCTTCGCTCGCTCGGCTCGCGCGCTGTTGTGGTCACAGTTCTAACCTAACCTAACCCAGCCAGGTCGGTTTTGGAGCTTCGCCGGCTGCTGCCGCGGCACGCTAGCTTCACTCGCTCGGCTCGCGCGCTATTGTGGTCACAGTTCTAACCTAACCTAACCCAGCCAGGTCGGTTTTGGAGCTTTGCCGGCTGCTGCCGCGGCACGCTAGCTTCGCTCGCTCGGCTCGCGCGCTGTTGTGGTCACAGTTCTAACCTAACCTAACCCAGCCAGGTAGGTTTTGGAGCTTTGCCGGCAGCTGCCGCGGCATGCTAGGTTCACTCGCTCGGCTGGCGCGCTGTTGTGGTCGCAGTTCTTATGTAATGCCAAAAATATCAAGTACATGAAAAAATGGGTATTAAACGAAAGACATCTCAAATCAGAGGGCAAGTGAATGGGACGGGAAAAGTTAAAAGGTAAACTGAAAATTTGTTTAAATGTATGCAGTGCCAAAAGTATCATTGGGTAAATGAAAAATGGGCTACGAAAAAAAAACGTAACAACTCATAGGGCAAGTGAATGTGACGGGAAAAGTTTTTCGGACAAACGATACTTCTACTAAATGTGAAATGGTGAAAAGAAAAATGTACGAATCCTATCATCGGACAAAAGATAATAATTCGAATAGTTTTCGGACAAATGAAATTCGGTCAATGGTTTTTAGTGTTTGAGATAGGTTACCCGTCTACAGCGTTTGATATATGTATAAAAATAAATAGCTATAGTTTAAATCGTTTTATTTAATTGGATATTGAACAAATAGGTATGGAATGAGAAATCCCAAGTGTCCTTTTGGTTGTATTCTATGTAATAGTATGTATTATTAAGTAAGTAACTAGCATAAGTAAGTATTGTTAATGTTTAACAATAAATTTAATGAACGAAAATCACACCGATTTCAGGCCTGGGTTAAGGAAGGAAAAAGTACAAACTGACCTATGAGTACAATATACTTCTGCTTATTACTCATTAACCTATTGACCGCCAAGCGGTCTAGCAATTTACCGTGCCACTGACGCCAGAGTAAAAAAAAAAGATGTGCCCCAAAATCAACAGGGATTGAAAAATACTTGTAGCGGTTAGAATTACAAAGTTTTTGATCATTGAAATTTGGACGGCTGTGGCCGACGTGGCGTCAGGGGCACGATTTTTTGTTGACGGCCACAGCCGACTGTGGCGGTCAAAAGGTTAAATCTGGGCTGGATAGTGGTCTCAGGATTTTTAATTTTATAAAAAATATTGAATCAACTTATTAAACCACTTAGGTATCTACTCTGCCGCGCGAGATATTTATGTATCTCTTTCTGTGCAGAAATGTGAGAGAGTGACAGGTGACGTCATAATAAAAACAGAGTTATATCGATTAAGATTAGTTGTGCCTAGGAAAAAAGTTTATCATTTGTGATAACGATAAAAGTATATGCGATACGTAACTAATTGTTATACAATAAACCTTGTGGCATATCCGTTAACCGTGTAGGTATGTAAACTGTGAAGTTTACATGTTTTTTTTTATATAAAGGAGTAAAGAACATTGTTTCTTTAAATTTTACTTGAATGTAAGCAAATACGTGACTCGTTGATATCTATACTAAATTGTCACAACTTTTTTCGGTGAAACGAAAGCGTTACGAAACTTTGCATTTTTGTAAATTTATTTTATGTGTTTGCGGCGGTTGACGGATGCAAATTTCGATCGTTAATAAATGTCTCATACCATACCTGATCGTGATCGTGATCACAATAAGGTCTCGATCCATCGTTGTCCTCACCGCTTGATGGAATTGGCTTGAGGAAGAAGACTTCTCTTAATTTTATTAGGTATACAATTATGTGAATGCGTTCATTATAATTATAATAATATCCATATGCAATAGACGATTAAATTATAATGGAACCTTAAGTAAAAGATACCACAAAAAAATAACTCAAGATATTTATGATTGATGAAGATTTTTTACGTTTTAAATACGCTACTAATTTAAGGCGATTTTATACCTACTAAACCCTTCCATTCAGGCATATGATTAAAATGTAGCACAGCTCTCTCGAAGACTTCTCTTATCTTCCATTCATCACGATAGCAAAACCAATCAAATATTTATTTTCTACGCTTATCAAGTAATGGTGCCATAATGACTTAACGGGTGTATCAAAGACTTCTTATCTTTCCAGAATGACCTACTTAATGATAAGATTAGCGAGCTTCCCGCAGAACCGATTTGTGGCCATCGAATCCGTTAACTTGGACGACAAGGATTGGATATTTGGATGCAACGCTCAATACACTTACAACACGTATAGATATTGGTAACTTTTGTAACACCTTAGCGTTTGGTTGCAGTTGAAAGTACACGGTGTTGTACAACTTGACATGACCGTACCCTCAGTTTCTTCTAGGGCAAATGGCTTGCACGCCTATGGGATATTGAAACACGTACTTTTCCTCTTGTCACAATGACAAAAAGGGCCAAAAAGTTGCTACGCACGCCAGGTGTTCAAAATGATATGCACACGGACTTTATTATCTAGAGAAGAAGTGCGTGTTATAATGCTTGATAGCTACTTTTGCCGCTGCCTGTACCTAAAGTACCTTCAAAATGGTTTCACTTGGTGAAGAAGCTGGTTGGCATCGCTTCGGCCACGGCGGTCGGCCATTTTCGAACGCATGATCCTTAGTATTTTAAACGCTCAGCTTAATATTAAGGAAACACTGTATCCCAAATGATGTGCCGTTTCCGAGAACTTCCGGAAACTCCTAATTTTTTAAGGAAAATGTTTTCGAGAACGTTCTCTTCCCATACAAATCAGGAAACGTTACCTATTCTTCGGCACATCTCTAATCCCAAATGCCAAACAATAAACTTGACATAAAATAAAGTAGAATGAAAGAAAGAAACATTTACTGCCACACCAAAAAATAAAATAGGTACATGGAATAAGCAAGAACAGCATTGTCAGGACATTGTCCACCCAAATTATTCCGTGGGACAAAAGGAGCGGACTCAGCATGTGCTGCGACAGCCAGGCATCTACGGAGCGCTGGTTTTCAGGCCGTCCTTTTTCTCACTGAACCACCAAGGCATACATGCATATATGTGCGTGCACACAACAAACCCACACATACATGCATGTACATTCTATAAGTAACATCAACACAATAAATACATTAAAAGAAAAAAAAAACTCTATTTAACAATGGTCCACGATAAGAGGATTTATTATTAGAACTATTGAGAGAATACCTAGTTAAATTATATCAAGCAGTTAGAGGCAAATGACACTGTGGCTACAATACTTACACATCCAGTTTTTTTTTCTTCTAACCATTCCTACGTTGATTACAGCAAACAAGGCACATCACTGACTGAACTCAGCCGGTGGACCGGCGCCGCTACGGATTTCGGTAAACGCAAACTTGCCACCGTACACCTTCACAGCCTCATCGAGAAGCACCCTGACTGGTCGCACGTCATTATCAAGGTGTCACCTACTAGGAAACCGGTAAGGAACTGTCAGTTAAATGAAATACAATACTATTGAAAGGCAATATTACTCAATTCCACTTTAAACTAAAAAGCCTGAGCTCTGAGTCGCTGGTCCGGCACGCAAATTTAATTGGTCGCACCGTGATCTATCCGAAGAAAAGTTTGTTATAATGAATGATATAATTGACAATTAGCAGTACCTAACTAAAAAACTGATCAAAGATCACGCTGATGTTTGTATTTCGGATATTTGTATTCTTGTAACTGCACTACTACTAATTAAAATATATCAGCTATCTGAAAGAATATTTGCACATAATTGTCTTTTATTAGTGCAGTATGATTGCTAAACCACACTTGGCACACTTATTATAGAAATTAAGATGTTTTATATCTTTAAGGCCACTACATGTTAGTATGTATATTGCTTCGTATTTATTATTAGAACAAAATAAGTTGTTGAACAGGATTCATGGCATTACCCAAAATAAATTTTAACTCAAAATTATACATGGCAGCTAATAAGGAATCCGCGCTCGTGATTTATGTTATTGTTTTTCCCTTTCAACGCCGTGAAAAGCTATTAAAAATCCATTCATTTTCTCAGGTGACCCTAAACGTCGACATCAACGACCTTGTATCACGTCAGTTCACCGTCCCCACGCCTTCAGATTTCTCATTCGGCAGAACCATTATAAAACAAGAAACTGAAGCCAACGCCTTGTACTACGAGCTGATACTGCCAGGATTTAATGCTATATGGCAGGCGTACTTGCTGTATGTCGAACCTACGGCCAGTTGTAAAGCGACAGAGTATCATGTTTCGGCAGAGTTGCATGTACCATGGGCGCAGAATCAGGAATACTATCATTATTTCACGTAAGTCCCTTATTTATTATTAGTTCTATTGTATAGTAGAGGCTAGATACTAGGTCCTGGGTTCGAACCCGGGCAAGGGCTAATATTTGTTCTTGGTTCATGGACGTTGTATGTATTTAAGGAAATTTATATCTATCTATCTTTAGTGTATAATTTATATCGTCGTCCAGTCCTAGACCGCCTAGTGCTTACTTTGGGACTAGGTCGATTTGTTTGAGGTTGTCTGATGTTTATATCTTTATCACAAATATATTTTGCCTTTACTGGGTTCCGATTTTGACTTCTAACTTCGTAGATAAGTTGCAGTACTAAAATGTACAAGCTAGTTATAAAATTCTAGATTTGTATCGAAAATGATTTTTCTTTGGAGAGGGGGTCATGATTTCAGGAAAAATCTTATAATTATAACCGTCATGCAGGATCGTCATTTGTTTTGTATTGGCGCGCGGCGCTGTGTCAACCTGGCACCATCTATTTTCATAATTTCCTTTGCCCTCGCATCACATCAAAACTACTGTAACAAATTTTAACCAATTTTATTATAGGAATAGCTGGACATCCAAAGATGGTTATAGGATACTTTTTATCCGTCTCCTAAGCTTTTTATACTATATACTTTCGTTCGCCCTTGTACACATGTATTGTTTTTGAGTTTTTGTCAATATTGTTTTATGTGCAATAAAGTGTTTACATACATACATACATACTTTCAGCCATCTGAAGAGGTCGCCGATGAAGCTGCGGCTGTACAAAACGAACCCAAACGTCACTCGCGCTCAGGACACATCGGACGCCGTCAAAGTGGTACTACTGCTGGATCCTCAATGCAAATACACCATCAGGTTTGTTGAAGCGTAATTTCCTAATTAATACAACGTGCAACGCACTTGTGAATCCTCTCTTGCAGGTGTCTATGGGCGACGGTAATCGCTTTCCATCAGGCGATAAGTTTGCTCGTTTGCCCCTTATGACATAAAAAAATTGCAATACAATGCGATGCGAAACTATGTGCCTCATAGGTATAGTTGACTGAGCGAGCGGAGCGTGTCCGTTGCAGCTGGGCTCAAAATTCTTTTGTATTAGGATGTCCAGACGCTTTGCGGCTGTTCTCGCCTAGAAATGAAATGAAATGAAATCATTTATGAAATGAAATGAAATAATTTATTCAGTAAGTAGGCCACAGGGGCACTTTTACAAGTCAGATTGTGAATCTACCGGCATTTCGCAAGAGGAGACCGCTGTTGAGAAGAGAGCCGAAAGAAACTCAACAGTAAGTCATTTTTTCGTAAATAATACTTAAAACAGTTACAATGATTACATTTGTGTTATAACTAATTACACTGGTACACGTAAAGGAGATGTATAGATACTCCAAATCAATGTTAAGTAAGAACATTAAAATAAAATTTTAACGATAAATTTAAAATATTAAATGTGATGTATAAAGTCTTTGGGTGTCACAATAGAGGTCGCATGTCTCATACGATTCTCACGAAATTTTGTGAGTAGGTTCGATATTTAGATTTTTTTTGTCGATTTAGTTATTCGAAAATTTTCAAAATGGCGGCGTTATGGGGGCTGAAGAATGAAATGTAAAATGAAATTGAAACAAACTCACGAGATCTACAGCTCAGAGAACCACCAGTGAATAGTGTTTTCAGATTCCACAAAAGCCTATAATTTGCTGAGTATAAACCTTTACCTGTGTACAAATATTCTTTAGATAGGCACAGTTAACAACCGGTTTCTAGCAAAAAAGCTCATTACGTTTGCATGTATAGTTGCCGGAAATGTTCTTGGACAAAAATAGCGGATCTGCGCATGTACATTTGTACGCAAATTGGCTATTGCGCAGTCAACGCTCAAGTAGTTTGCCGGCCACTACTACTTTTAGCCGGTAGATTAAAACTTTTAGGTGCCCTTTTGGCCTACTTGCAGAATAATAGTACCTACATTACTGCAGACGCCGGGAAATAAGGGCTTGCCGGGTGAGTAGGTATAGACAGCCGACCGTCGGGAGGCCGGATAGTGATACGAAGCCGGCAAGCCCTTTTCACGGCTAAGGCATGTATAGTGCTTTTCCCAAACATATGCAATGAAATAAAAAAAATACACCATTCAAAAAACATAATTCAGCTGTTTAGCCCGTTCATGAACACAGACGCCATGTTTAAAAAAGAATTATTTCCCGGCCTAGGCCTTCGATTTTGTATGAAATTGCTTTACAGTTCTCTCGAATTGTTCCGCCCGAAACGTGACACTTCGATGCCTGTTTTAACGCACGTTATGACGATATTTCATTGCATGTTTGACAAAAGTTCATTATTTAATTATTAAAGTCGGCAATATCGTTTTATTTCAGTATCGCGTCATCATGGTACCACGTGTTAGCACAATCCGCCCGCACCTTCACCCCCGTGCTAATACCGTACGTGGCGGGCGCGGTCCTTCTCATAGCGAAGAGTTGTCTCCTGAGCCTGTCCACCGTGGGATCCTGCGTGTCCATACACGGCGCGCTGCGGAGCGACGCCTTGAAGCCTTATGCCCCGCTGCTGTTCGTGCGGGTGTTCGTCACACTGTTGATGTAAGTCCTCATAGCGAAGAGTTGTCTCCTGAGCCTGTCCACCGTGGGATCCTGCGTGTCCATACACGGCGCGCTGCGGAGCGACGCCTTGAAGCCCTACGCCCCGCTGCTGTTCGTGCGGGTGTTCGTCACACTGTTGATGTAAGTCCTCATAGCGAAGAGTTGTCTCCTGAGCCTGTCCACCGTGGGATCCTGCGTGTCCATACACGGCGCGCTGCGGAGCGACGCCTTGAAGCCTTATGCCCCGCTGCTGTTCGTGCGGGTGTTCGTCACACTGTTGATGTAAGTCCTCATAGCGAAGAGTTGTCTCCTGAGCCTGTCCACCGTGGGATCCTGCGTGTCCATACACGGCGCGCTGCGGAGCGACGCCTTGAAGCCTTACGCCCCGCTGCTGTTCGTGCGGGTGTTCGTCACACTGTTGATGTAAGTCCTCATAGCGAAGAGTTGTCTCCTGAGCCTGTCCACCGTGGGATCCTGCGTGTCCATACACGGCGCGCTGCGGAGCGACGCCTTGAAGCCCTACGCCCCGCTGCTGTTCGTGCGGGTGTTCGTCACACTGTTGATGTAAGTCCTCATAGCGAAGAGTTGTCTCCTGAGCCTGTCCACCGTGGGATCCTGCGTGTCCATACACGGCGCGCTGCGGAGCGACGCCTTGAAGCCCTACGCCCCGCTGCTGTTCGTGCGGGTGTTCGTCACACTGTTGATGTAAGTCCTCATAGCGAAGAGTTGTCTCCTGAGCCTGTCCACCGTGGGATCCTGCGTGTCCATACACGGCGCGCTGCGGAGCGACGCCTTGAAGCCCTACGCCCCGCTGCTGTTTGTGCGGGTCTTTGTCACACTGTTGATGTAAGTCCTCGTAGCGAAGAGTTGTCTCCTGAGCCTGTCCACCGTGGGATCCTGCGTGTCCATACACGGCGCGCTGCGGAGCGACGCCTTGAAGCCTTACGCCCCGCTGCTGTTCGTCACACTGTTGATGTAAGTCCTCATAGCGAAGAGTTGTCTCCTGAGCCTGTCCACCGTGGGATCCTGCGTGTCCATACACGGCGCGCTGCGGAGCGACGCCTTGAAGCCTTACGCCCCGCTGCTGTTCGTGCGGGTGTTCGTCACACTGTTGATGTAAGTCCTCATAGCGAAGAGTTGTCTCCTGAGCCTGTCCACCGTGGGATCCTGCGTGTCCATACACGGCGCGCTGCGGAGCGACGCCTTGAAGCCTTACGCCCCGCTGCTGTTCGTGCGGGTGTTCGTCACACTGTTGATGTAAGTCCTCATAGCGAAGAGTTGTCTCCTGAGCCTGTCCACCGTGGGATCCTGCGTGTCCATACACGGCGCGCTGCGGAGCGACGCCTTGAAGCCCTACGCCCCGCTGCTGTTCGTGCGGGTGTTCGTCACACTGTTGATGTAAGTCCTCATAGCGAAGAGTTGTCTCCTGAGCCTGTCCACCGTGGGATCCTGCGTGTCCATACACGGCGCGCTGCGGAGCGACGCCTTGAAGCCCTACGCCCCGCTGCTGTTCGTGCGGGTGTTCGTCACACTGTTGATGTAAGTCCTCATAGCGAAGAGTTGTCTCCTGAGCCTGTCCACCGTGGGATCCTGCGTGTCCATACACGGCGCGCTGCGGAGCGACACCTTGATGCCCTACGCCCCGCTGCTGTTCGTGCGGGTGTTCGTCACACTGTTGATGTAAGTCCTCATAGCGAAGAGTTGTCTCCTGAGCCTGTCCACCGTGGGATCCTGCGTGTCCATACACGGCGCGCTGCGGAGCGACGCCTTGAAGCCCTACGCCCCGCTGCTGTTCGTGCGGGTGTTCGTCACACTGTTGATGTAAGTCCTCATAGCGAAGAGTTGTCTCCTGAGCCTGTCCACCGTGGGATCCTGCGTGTCCATACACGGCGCGCTGCGGAGCGACGCCTTGAAGCCCTACGCCCCGCTGCTGTTCGTGCGGGTGTTCGTCACACTGTTGATGTAAGTCCTCATAGCGAAGAGTTGTCTCCTGAGCCTGTCCACCGTGGGATCCTGCGTGTCCATATACGGCGCGCTGCGGAGCGACGCCTTGAAGCCTTACGCCCCGCTGCTGTTCGTGCGGGTGTTCGTCACACTGTTGATGTAAGTCCTCATAGCGAAGAGTTGTCTCCTGAGCCTGTCCACCGTGGGATCCTGCGTGTCCATACACGGCGCGCTGCGGAGCGACGCCTTGAAGCCCTACGCCCCGCTGCTGTTTGTACGAGTCTTTGTCACACTGTTGATGTAAGTACTACGACAATACCAAAACCTTCAGTAATAAAGATATGTAGATAGTTTCTGGAAGAATTTAGACTAAGAAAGACCGGCTTTGTTGGGCTACATTATTGGTCTCTCGCACGTAACCATGTAATTCATGCCAGCCTCTGGCTGACCACAGTAGGTATGTGTTGGTCACTGCGGGCGCCCCTTTGGTGTTATACTCGCGCAGCGTGTAATGCATACTAGTGCTGGTTGTTATAGCTATAGCTATATTTTGTGATAAGCCTGCCGTTTTGCACAGTGATAATAGGGACCACAATAAACGATCTCACCCGAGGGTAAATTAGTTTCACCTTCTAGGAACAGAACGAATACTCCAATTTGAATGATGAAAATGCCAATCGACAGATAATTACTCAAATTGTGTCGGATAGTGTGTATGGGCGCAGCATGTGCCCCTTGGGAGTGTTTCTACCATCCCACAAGAATCTTTTCTCAAACATGCAATGAAATATCGCCGTAACGTGCGTTAGAACAGGCTTCGAAGTGTCAAGTTTCGGGCGGAACAATTCGAGAGAACTGTAAAGGAATTTCATACAAAATTGAAGGCCTAAGCCGGGAAGTAATTTGTTTTTAATTTTAATGTAAACATGGCGTCTGTGTGTATGAACAGCTGATATTTTTTTTTTTCTAGTAGCTACCCATTCAGCCATCGGAGCAACAATATCCGTGTTAATGCCTAGTACACACGAACTGAAAATACCGTCTATACGTATGTCACCAGAGACCATAGACAATATTAAAAATCCTCTGCCTTTATTTTACTTATTATAGAAACTAAGATTCTTATTATCAGGTTGTGTATAATGGCCCTAATATTCGCACACTACACACGTGGACTTATTAAAGAAAAAATATATAGAGGGATTGGAGGGAAAATTAAAAATATTTTTTTTAAACATGGCGTCTGTGTTCATGAACTGGCTGAACAGCTGAATTATGTTTTTTTGAGTGGTGTATTTTTTTATTTCATTGCATATGTTTGAGAAAAGCACTATACATGCCTTAGCCGTGAAAAGGGCTTGCCGGCTTCGTATCACTAGACGGCCTCCCTTACGGTCGGCCGTCTATACCTACTCAGCCGGCAAGCCCTTATTTCCCGGCGTCTGCAGTAATGTACTATTATCTTCTCGGTATATTTGATAAGTTTGCATCTCCATAATTTCCAGGGCAATACCCATGGGCGAGTTCCTGTTCGAGAACGCGAGCTACGGGAACCAGGAGATGATGTACTTCGTGCGCTCGATCATGGTGCTGCCGGCGTACCTGGTGGCGCTGGGGCTGCTGCAGGCGGCGGGCGCGGCGGCGCTGGCCGCGCTGGTGTGCTCGTCGCAGCTGGCGCACCGCATGCTGCTGCGCATCCTGTGGAGGGGCGGGCCGGGGCTGGCCGAGAGGCTCGCTGTCGGCCTGCAGAGGGTGAGGGTCTGCTAATGTTACATCATGGTGCTGCCGGCGTACCTGGTGGCGCTGGGGCTGCTGCAGGCGGCGGGCGCGGCGGCGCTGGCCGCGCTGGTGTGCTCGTCGCAGCTGGCGCACCGCATGCTGCTGCGCATCCTGTGGAGGGGCGGGCCGGGGCTGGCCGAGAGGCTCGCTGTCGGCCTGCAGAAGGTGAGGGTCTGCTAATGTTACATCATGGTGCTGCCGGCGTACCTGGTGGCGCTGGGGCTGCTGCAGGCGGCGGGCGCGGCGGCGCTGGCCGCGCTGGTGTGCTCGTCGCAGCTGGCGCACCGCATGCTGCTGCGCATCCTGTGGAGGGGCGGGCCGGGGCTGGCCGAGAGGCTCGCTGTCGGCCTGCAGAGGGTGAGGGTCTGCTAATGTTACATCATGGTGCTGCCGGCGTACCTGGTGGCGCTGGGGCTGCTGCAGGCGGCGGGCGCGGCGGCGCTGGCCGCGCTGGTGTGCTCGTCGCAGCTGGCGCACCGCATGCTGCTGCGCATCCTGTGGAGGGGCGGGCCGGGGCTGGCCGAGAGGCTCGCTGTCGGCCTGCAGAAGGTGAGGGTCTGCTAATGTTACATCATGGTGCTGCCGGCGTACCTGGTGGCGCTGGGGCTGCTGCAGGCGGCGGGCGCGGCGGCGCTGGCCGCGCTGGTGTGCTCGTCGCAGCTGGCGCACCGCATGCTGCTGCGCATCCTGTGGAGGGGCGGGCCGGGGCTGGCCGAGAGGCTCGCTGTCGGCCTGCAGAGGGTGAGGGTCTGCTAATGTTACATCATGGTGCTGCCGGCGTACCTGGTGGCGCTGGGGCTGCTGCAGGCGGCGGGCGCGGCGGCGCTGGCCGCGCTGGTGTGCTCGTCGCAGCTGGCGCACCGCATGCTGCTGCGCATCCTGTGGAGGGGCGGGCCGGGGCTGGCCGAGAGGCTCGCTGTCGGCCTGCAGAGGGTGAGGGTCTGCTAATGTTACATCATGGTGCTGCCGGCGTACCTGGTGGCGCTGGGGCTGCTGCAGGCGGCGGGCGCGGCGGCGCTGGCCGCGCTGGTGTGCTCGTCGCAGCTGGCGCACCGCATGCTGCTGCGCATCCTGTGGAGGGGCGGGCCGGGGCTGGCCGAGAGGCTCGCTGTCGGACTGCAGAAGGTGAGGGTCTTCTAATGTTACATCATGGTGCTGCCGGCGTACCTGGTGGCGCTGGGGCTGCTGCAGGCGGCGGGCGCGGCGGCGCTGGCCGCGCTGGTGTGCTCGTCGCAGCTGGCGCACCGCATGCTGCTGCGCATCCTGTGGAGGGGCGGGCCGGGGCTGGCCGAGAGGCTCGCTGTCGGACTGCAGAAGGTGAGGGTCTTCTAATGTTACATCATGGTGCTGCCGGCGTACCTGGTGGCGCTGGGGCTGCTGCAGGCGGCGGGCGCGGCGGCGCTGGCCGCGCTGGTGTGCTCGTCGCAGCTGGCGCACCGCATGCTGCTGCGCATCCTGTGGAGGGGCGGGCCGGGGCTGGCCGAGAGGCTCGCTGTCGGCCTGCAGAGGGTGAGGGTCTGCTAATGTTACATCATGGTGCTGCCGGCGTACCTGGTGGCGCTGGGGCTGCTGCAGGCGGCGGGCGCGGCGGCGCTGGCCGCGCTGGTGTGCTCGTCGCAGCTGGCGCACCGCATGCTGCTGCGCATCCTGTGGAGGGGCGGGCCGGGGCTGGCCGAGAGGCTCGCTGTCGGCCTGCAGAGGGTGAGGGTCTGCTAATGTTACATCATGGTGCTGCCGGCGTACCTGGTGGCGCTGGGGCTGCTGCAGGCGGCGGGCGCGGCGGCGCTGGCCGCGCTGGTGTGCTCGTCGCAGCTGGCGCACCGCATGCTGCTGCGCATCCTGTGGAGGGGCGGGCCGGGGCTGGCCGAGAGGCTCGCTGTCGGACTGCAGAAGGTGAGGGTCTGCTAATGTTACATCATGGTGCTGCCGGCGTACCTGGTGGCGCTGGGGCTGCTGCAGGCGGCGGGCGCGGCGGCGCTGGCCGCGCTGGTGTGCTCGTCGCAGCTGGCGCACCGCATGCTGCTGCGCATCCTGTGGAGGGGCGGGCCGGGGCTGGCCGAGAGGCTCGCTGTCGGACTGCAGAAGGTGAGGGTCTGCTAATGTTACATCATGGTGCTGCCGGCGTACCTGGTGGCGCTGGGGCTGCTGCAGGCGGCGGGCGCGGCGGCGCTGGCCGCGCTGGTGTGCTCGTCGCAGCTGGCGCACCGCATGCTGCTGCGCATCCTGTGGAGGGGCGGGCCGGGGCTGGCCGAGAGGCTCGCTGTCGGCCTGCAGAGGGTGAGGGTCTGCTAATGTTCCATCATGGTGCTGCCGGCGTACCTGGTGGCGCTGGGGCTGCTGCAGGCGGCGGGCGCGGCGGCGCTGGCCGCGCTGGTGTGCTCGTCGCAGCTGGCGCACCGCATGCTGCTGCGCATCCTGTGGAGGGGCGGGCCGGGGCTGGCCGAGAGGCTCGCTGTCGGCCTGCAGAAGGTCAGGGTCTGCTAATATTTAACCTTTTGTCATCGGAAATTCGTGCCACTGACGCCAACGACGCTTATTGACCTCAAAATTTCAATAAAAAAAATATATATTAAGGGACAATCATACACAAATCGACCTAGTCCCAAACTAAGCAAAGCTTGTACTATGGGTACTAGACGACGATATACATAATATATAAAGGCTTATTATTTTCGCGGCGACAGAAAAATTAAAGAGCAGCAAACTATTTGCAACTAAAATAATAACTTGTCAGCGATTAAATATTTTGGCAATCATTTATATTAAATGAGCTTTAAACTAAGGATATTTTAAAATTCAAATAATGGCAGCTACTTTAAGGTAGCAGAAATAATAAACAAGATTACTGAAATCATAGGTGAGGTACTATAAATAATGACTTGGCGACTAATATTAACAGAAGGATAACAAACTTTATATTAGTGGCAACTACAGGTCTCCATCTAAAAAAGCATTTTGGGCTTTGATTTGCTGGCAGCTTAAATATTAAAATGGGTACTATATAAAAGTAATGGGGAGTTATTTTTTTAGTTTTCGAAACCATAATTTAATGAAAACGGCGATAAGCGTTTTTTAGGTAAAAATTTTTTGCCCATACAAAACACGCTTATTTTAGTCCGAATCTAGCTAAAACACGCTACGCTAAAATAAGCATTGCATTATCATAAGACTTGCCTCAGAACCGAAGCTGTCAACCCCGATTCCACGTGGTCTTGTCTGCCCTACCCCTAGAGTGTATATAAAAAGCCGGAGGCGCGGAGGGAGAGCAGCCCTCGCCCGCCGTGACAAAGCTCGGGAGCCGTGCGGAGCGGAGCGGCTGAGGCTGGTCGCCGAAGGCGACCAACAAGCCGAAGCTGCGGAACGGAGTACGGGCGACCGTGCTTTGCCACGCAAGGGCGGAAGGGCTGCACTTCCCGCAGCGCCGGAGCTAAGGCAGAGTCTGACACAATATCCAAAAAAATATTGTCGGTTTTAGGAGTCCATATCTCGGTAATTATTAAGTTTAGAAAAAAGTTGTCCATACAAAACACGTTTATTTTAACGTATTCTATACGATAGAATCATAAAAAATAGGTGTTAATGGGTGGATTCGCCTTTTTTATTATTTGATATTTTTTTTGGACATTTTTTTTAAATTGTTGGGAATGCGTGCTAAGTGGTGTAAATCTAAAGATATAATAAAGAGGAACAAAAAACAGCAGTTGGCACCAATGTAGACTTATAAAAATAGAAGTTATTGGCTTTAAAAGTTACGTCATGAAAATGGTAATGACGCTAGGCATATGGAATGACTTTTTTAAAAATGGTAATGATACCAAGTAGATGGTAATGACGAATATAAAGTAAATTATTAGAGTTTGTAAATGACACACGCCCAATGCCAGGAAAAATGTAATTTACGACATTGATACATATCAACATTTTTACTTAAACGAGGCAAGTTGCCTGGAATATAAATATACAATCCAAAATCAGAAGGGGATTTGTTTTCGAATATCCGAAGCATAATCCTTATTATCAATAATATAAATCAAATTTTGACTGTGTTTTAACAAATAGTGCAATTATTTTTAGTTTTAAATGATATATAAATCAGATTCTTATACACCTGCGACGATGGAGTCATACTGGTACGAGGAGTGGCCCTAAATGTGGTCAGAGACATAATGAGAAAAGGAGTGATGGAAATATTAGCATGGTGCAGGGGTAGAGGACTGGACCTAAACCCCGATGAAACAAAACTAATATTATTTACCAATAAGAGGAAAATAGAGAAAATGAAGCCTATCAGCATTCAAGGTAAAGAACTCGGAATAACGCTAGACAGTTCTCTCAGATTTAAAACACATATAAGAGAGCAATCGGCCAAGGCCATAAGAACGCTCTACCAGTGTAAAAGGACGGTAGGAAAAAAATGGGGCCTGAAACCATCCATGATACACTGGATTTACAAGGCAGTGATTAGTATCACTGCCTTGTAAATCCTGGGTAGTCCCAGGATACTATACGGGGCCCTAGTATGGTGGCATAAGGCCAACATCAAAGAATACCACAAAGAACTATCAAAAGTACAAAGACTGGCATGTCTTATGATCACGGGGGCAATGAGGACAACGCCCACGCAAGCAATGGAAATCATGCTCGGTCTCAAGTCACTTAAAATAGAAGCGGAGAAGAGGGCCACGGAACAATGGTGTAGAATGAAAGCATGTAAGGAATGGAGAGGAAATTGTGTGGACAAGGGACATGCACTCATTCAGAGGGAAGCATGTTCGAAGATAGGGATGGTCACCCACAATAACGACCTCATAAAGAGACAAGAAATGTTCGATAAGAAATATAGGATACATATAGGAGACAGGGACAACTGGAAAATAGAGGTAGAACACCCCGTGACTATCTGTTTTACGGATGGTTCTCGGCGGGAATCGACGAAACTGGCAGGAGCCGGTTTAGTGATACCAAAGCTGGGGAAGAAGGTACATATACATCTGGGGAGGTATGCTAGCGTATTTCAGGCAGAGGTATGCGGCATAATGAGATGTGTGCAAATAATAGAGGAATGTTCGCAGAAAGAGGGATTTGTTGTAATATACACAGATAGCCAGGCTGCGTTAAAAGCGTTAGACAAGCCGATGGTAAGCTCAGCCTTGGTAAAGGAATGTAGGGAAGCCCTAAACAAACTTAGAGAGCACACAAAGATTACGGTAGCATGGGTACCTGGACATCAGGGTGTGACAGGGAATGAAAGAGCAGACGAGATGGCGAGACTAGGGGCAGAAAGGGAACTCATAGGACCCGAACCTGCACTGCCAATATCGGCAGAAGTCACGAAAGGAGTTATAGCCAGGCTAATGGAGGAAGAGGCTAACAGACAATGGCGTGATACAACGGACTGTCGACATTCGAAGATGATCCTAGGAGGCATAAACAGGAAAAGGACCAGGTGTCTCCTGGAACTAGGTAAGAAAAATCTCAGATTATCAACAGGCATAATCACGGGACACAATAGCCTTAACAGGCACCTAAACATTATGGATGTAGTAAGTAATCCATACTGTTCGCAGAAGAGGAGACAAGTAAGCACGTCATAGCGGAGTGTGGCATGTATGCAGCAGCACGCTATAGCATCTTCAGAAAAGACAAACTAGAAGAAGAAGAGCTGAGGGACATTAATCTTAAAGATGTCCGTTCCTTCTGCAGGAGAACGAGGAGATTTGAGGAAGAAGGCTCAATGGGAGCGCCGCCGGGACAGTAATCGTTGGCTCCAATTGGGAATTGGGCTGAATGAACGCATCCACGCGATCGACAGCCCGCCTGTCTCCGGCCGGGCGTCCCTACACCAAATCATCATATACATTATACATTGTTAAATTTGGTAATCAGCAGCCTTGATTAAAAAATGCAGAAAAAGTAAAGCAATTGAAGTAACACGGTAATTAACATAAAAAATAGGCCCTCCGTCGCACAATGACCTAATTTACGAACGCAAAATGTCCATAATCCCAGCAGCCATTGTAAGAGTAACATTTATCTTAGGTATATAATATCAAACTTGCATATACTATTTAGTAGGTGTCTTAATATCCTAGTTTTTACATTTTTTATTATCACCTTCTTATTAGGTAAAATCCGTATATTTGATGGTAGACCCACAGTACTAAATGTTGTGGTTGCGGTGTTTGTAATATTGGTCAGGACTCCATATTGCTTTTTGTGGCTATGAGAGGAACCGCTGGTGTTTCGGAAGTGGAACTCTGTCCATATCCGATGTTTCCCATGGTTACATATAGCTCCACAGACACACTCAAAACAACTAGCATTGCGAAATGTTAAATTTTGGGTTTCTTTCTTCCATAATACTTGATGCACAGCAAGGGTGCCTCTGAATATTTGTAATTTAGTTGGGACTCTCTTTTCTTTTTCTTTTTTATATATAATATCGTAAATACCTAGTAAGCAGGCGGGTTTCGTGAAGGGACGAATTGAACAAATTGTTAATATGAGGAAAATAATAGAAAAAAGTCGGGAGTTCAATACCCCTATCCTCATGTGCTTCATCGACTACTCGAAAGCGTTTGACCGCGTAAGGTGGGATTGCATGTGGTCCATATTACTGGACATGGGCGTACCTAAATACCTTGTAATGTTGATTGCCAGTCTTTATCAAGATGGAGAGTCCGTGGTGAGGGTTAACGACGTAGTTTCTGGAACTTTCAAGACAAAGAAAGGGGTAAGGCAGGGATGTATTCTCTCTCCCATCCTGTTTAACGTTTATGGTGAATATATAATGAGGAAAGCCTTAGAAGGATGGGATGGACGCATCTCTGTCGGTGGCGTAAAGATTAGCAATCTGAGATACGCAGACGACACGATACTTGAGATGTGGTGTTGGCGGAGGACGCTCAGGATACCATGGACAGCCATGAGGACCAACAAATCCATCCTCCTAACACAACTGAGGGTGAAAACCAGACTGTCGACCATGTGCTACCAAAGGATACTTGGATATTTTAGTCATGTTGCTCGCCTGAATACCGACAGCCTTGACAGGCTAGTGATAGTGGGCAAAGTGGAAGGAAGAAGACCCCGCGATAGATCCCCGCGTCGATGGCGTGACCAAGTGACCGAAATCACTGGTCTTCCAGTTTCCTTTGCCCTGAAGGAAGCCGAAAACCGAACAAACTGGAAACAGCTAGTACACAATACAACGAAAAGCTTTCAGGGACACGACCTTCAGCTATGAAGTATACGACCAAGAAGATCGTAAATACAGTTTTCTTTTGGTTTTTTCCTTAAAATGCGTCGAAGTAAAAGTATCAGTTCGTCATTACCAGTCAAACAAAAACATTACCATTTACACAACAAAATGGTAATGATGTTAATGGTGATGACGAAAACAGATAAATATCGTCAAAACTCGAAACGACAGATAAAACCAGAGGACTCCGTAATTTTGAGAAATTGCACCGTACACCTCTTACACAACGTGGTTGAATAAAAGTAATATTTTTATCTAAACCTGATTTATTATGTTGTTGGTGATGACGCTGAAATGTGACCACATAATTTCCAATGGTATATTTAAGCCGAAAAATTTAACTTCCCGTGCAGCAAGCTCGCGTGCACTCTAGTCCGCTTTGTAATAGTGACTGAAGAGCGGGTAGGTGATGTCGTTTCGGGTATTCAGCCATTCGGAAATAAAATAAAAATACTTTGACGCGACCGCAATGGCGATGACGAAATTCTGTGACAAAATTTGTTTTATTTTTTTATCCTTAGATATTATTCATGAAACGCTTCGAGATTTCTTTACGAACATTGACAGGATATACTTTTACTAAATATAATAAAAAAAACGGGTTGCGTGCGGTGGATTTTTAAGAAATATGTCCCGAACTTTTAAAACTCATTTTTTTTTGCTAATGGTGATGATGTTTAGTCAGTGTTAATTCGATTTATAAATTATATAAAATAAATAAACAAATTTGAATTCCGGCCTATTGTTGCGAAACACGTCCTGTATTATTCTACATATTAATACATAACGATAATGTATTGTTTCATTTTCAAAACACCGGGAACATGTTTTTGTGCAGTTTTCGCGAATCCACCCTAATATGACATCACACCTGACGAAAAATTTACCAAAATCAGAGCCACTAAATAAAACTATAGACCAAAATTATTATTTATACATGCAATTTTCAACTTTGATTAAAGCTCTTAAATTGTCGCACAAAGTATTTTTTTATGACCTTGATTTATTTTATATGTAATCTCCATTGAACAATTAGAGTAGGCCATTTTTAACTTTTTATCCGCTGTCATGTTTCCGCTTAATTAGTTAATTCAGTCGCCAAAACAATAACTCGATGCTAGTTTATATTGAAACAAAGCCGAAAATTGATTACTTAGCTGCTACTTTTTACTTTAATAGTCTCCGCAATTAGTCGCCAACTTATTATTTTTGCTATCCCCTTTAATTTTTTATAAATCCCTAAATCTGATTAATTTGTCGCCGCGTTAAATACATGCCATATATAAATACATATATAGATAACATCCATGACCCAAGAACAAATATTTGCACAAATATTTGCCCCGGCCGGGATTCGAACCCGGGACTGCCGACTCAGTAGGCAGGTGTCTACAAACCGAGCCAAACGCGTCGTCAAAAACATGCTAATTCAATAAACCACTATCTCCATTTATTTTGGAGCACTTTTTTTTGCTTTGGCGTCAGTGGCACGGTGAATTGCTTTACCGCTTGGCGTTCAAAAGGTTAAAGCTATGATACAAATGTCAAAGATTAAAAAAATAATAAGTTACCGGCAATCCCGTACCTATGGATTGCCGGTCCAGCGCGTTACCTAACTCCCAAGCAACCTATCGATTTTTTCCTTATGCTTTGTGTGTCGATCTTTGCATTGTTTATTTGAAAGGCACCAATATAAAAATTGTGATGTGTACCCACATAAAAAAATGAAACAATACATGTTTCATAATAGTACATTACTGCAGACGCCGGGAAATAAGGGCATGCCGGCTGAGTAGGTATAGACGGCCGACCGTAAGGGAGGCCGTCTAGTGATACGAAGCCGGCAAGCCCTTTTCACGGCTAAGGCATGTATAGTGCTTTTCTCAAACATATACAATAAAATAAAAAAATACACCACTCAAAAAAACATAATTCAGCTGTTCAGCCAGTTCATAAACACAGACACCATGTTTAAAAAAAAGTATTTTTAATTTTCCCTCCAATCCCTCTATATTTTTTTTCTTTAATAAGTCTTCCACGTGTGTAGTGTTCGAATATTAGGGCTATTATACACAACCTGATAATAAGAATCTTAATTTCTATAATAAATAAAATAAAGGCAGCGGATTTTTTATATTGCCTATGGTCTCTGGTGACTTACGTAAAGACAGTATTTTTAATTTATTCATCAACACATTGAATCATACAGATTTGTATCCTTAATATCAGTTCGTGTGTACTAGGCATTAACGCGGATATTGTTGGTCCGATGGCTGAATGGGTAGCCACTAGAAAAAAATATATATCAGCTGTTCATAAACACAGACGCCATGTTTACATTAAAATTAAAAACAAATTACTTCCCAGCCTAGGCCTTCAATTTTGTATGAAATTCCTTTACAGTTCTCTCGAATTGCTCCGCCCGAAACTTGACACTTCGAAGCCTGTTTTAACGCACGTTATGACGATATTTCATTGCATGTTTGAGAAAATGTATAATGTTGTAACTGGTCACAGGTGCCGATGGTTGTAAGCGCCGCTCTGATCACGGCGGCTCCGCTGTCCTGCGGGGCCGCCTCGCTTGCCGCCGGCGCCGCATTCTACGCCTTCATGGTGAGTGGAAATGCCCTGTGGCGTCCATAGGACAACATTCTTAACTTAGGCTATCATCATACCTAGGATAACTCGGGGCACGATTTAGGGATAGGATATCGATAAAAAAAAATGTCGATATAATTAAATTAATATATGTGCTCAATGAACATTCTGGATTACTATAAAGAGGTTCGATGTCATATCTGATCTGATATCGAGCCTCTTAAATTAAGATAATAAAAGTATGAGGATGTAATTTCAATCAAAATGTCAATTTACGTATATATTATGAAAATTATTTTAAAATAAACATGTAAATACACGTTTTAATATGTTTATTTTTTCATTTCAAAATGTGGAGAAATAAAGTAATATTTATTTATGTCGATGACATTTAGATGTTGACAGTAACATCGATATATTTTTTTATCGATAAAATATTATGCTACGTCACTTTCGTATAGGTGCCCCGAGTTATCCTAGGTATGGCTATCATTGACAGTGACAGGCCCTCATTTTTGTTCTACTTCAGTAAATAGGTCAAGTCGAAATCACACGAGATTGTAAATAATTCAATATTACATAATTAAATTTTAATAATCACTTACCTAAGCATAGTTTCAACTTTTAACGTCCGGATGGTAAAGCCTATGTAAAGATCTTAATCATGTAAACATGATCCCGAAAGCCATTGTCCGAGGACAAATACAACGCAAATAATATCATATTTTATAAGTCACAAGGTGGAAATTGGAGTAGTATAGCTCTTGGGAAGCGGGACTCGGGTAATATTTCGACTCTTTTTTTCCAATTTTATAGATTTAGTGTTTAGTGTAATGAACTAATGAGTGAAGATATTGCAATTTCAACCTTGTGACTTAGAAATGACATTTGAACCAAGAAGATATATTAGTTTGCGTTATTTTTGTTCTCTAATTCCATTCGTCCGAAAGTGAGCTTCTATACGGGAGTAAATTAATCGCTTTGTGTGGTCATGTTAACAAAAATTGTATTGAAGAGAAAAATGAATTGTGTTCTTGTAAATTAATATTTACTCGCTTTTTGCACAGATATCCAAAATGTACGAAGAATATTTAGAAGACTACTTCTACAAAATGGCAGCCAAAGTTGCATCACGTTTGTGTCACTTTTTTAAACGAAAGAATAAAAACAAAGATAATAAAGACAAGGAAACTCAATCGAACGCTCTAGTTGTGAAGCCAGAAGACCCTTCCCAAGGAACCGTGCAATGTCTCAGACATCCTAAGAAAGACGAAAACAATCCGGAAACGAGTTTGCTTCCAAGTGATGATAAAAAAGAAGGCGACAACGCTGGAGAAACTGGCCAATGCCTTAGACATCGTAAAGTTCCTAAAACAGGTGACAACATTTCCGAAAGTGAAGACAACAAAGACAAAGCTGACAACCCTGAAAACAAAGATAACGTAATAACTACTGTATCTACAATTCATAAGCAAACAGACAGCGCACAGGCGCCAAGAAACGTATATCACAACGGAAAAACGGACGTCGAAGTAGCTACTGAACTGTTGGGTAGTGATATTAATTTCCATATGATGATGTTTTTCCTCTGGGCGGTTGTGACCATAGCTAATATACCAGCGTTATTGACATGGGCTCGAAACTTCAAGTAGGTTACCAAGTTTTAATTTCATACAGATTCTTACTAAAACATCCTTAGTTATCAAACATTATTACAAATTCGTGTCACGCATGTTTGTGTCTCTGAAGTCAGCCTCAACTGTCGAATCCCTTTGAAACTGAAAAACAGTTGCTGCGTGATATTTATCAAGAGTATACTACTCATCTAATAGATAGTTTCATTCGTTTTTTATTTCAGGTACAGTATGGTGCTAAAACCGGATACATCTAGGGGACCTGGGTTGATTTTGTCAATTTGTTCAACAATGTTGTGGCAAATGGATGGACCAAGACGACACCTGTGAGTTTTTTTTGTGAACTTACTATTTATTTACGTAACGTAACGTACGGAGAATACGCGGACGAGGGCAATAGTATTCTAAGAAAATGGTTGTATAAAATGAGTCTTAAACCAAGCATTGTGATTTTGACATAAAAAAAAAACTATGCTTGAGTTACTTGATCAAGAACCGGCATTAATTATTTTTTTCTATTTCAGGAAAGGCTACAATTCCATGGCAATCCTAATTACCGTCATCGCTGTATTTATATTCACTCTAGGACCGCTATCCGTAACTTATGTGAGCTGGGGCGTCTCGTTAGTGTTCCTTGCGATAGTCCTCCAACAAGTCTGTGATACAGAGGACATAGTTGAAGTTGAAGACCCTCCGGAGTACGAGGACCACAACGACCAAGAAGGCTCAGAGAGTGGTGATTACACTAATGAAGATGATGATGAAGAGAGATCTGACAGTAACCAGGATAGTGCAAACGAAACGGAAAGGCCCAACGAAGATTGTGAATGCAATGAAAATAGAATATATACTGTCTTTAAAAATCTCAGAGATAAATTTAGTTTTAGCGAGGAATAAGAATAATCTTATTAAAACTATCGTGAGATCTTCATAGATTATTAAAAATCTGTTTAAACTCACGTAAAAATTTACAGGAAAGGCCTGACATGTTTCGAAGGTAACTGACAATTTGTAAGTTTGTTTAAACCGTTTTTTAATCATTAATGAGAGATAACAACGTATTTTAAAGCAGATGGTAAAGACTGAGTGATCGGGTGATAATGTGATCAGTAGTGTTAACTCCGAGGAAAGGCACGATGCATGTGAGAACTTTAGTTCTTTGAGATTATTCATATTTGAATTTGTGCTTTCCAAGAGATAGAGAGTGAAGTTTCTCGTTATAAATGGAAATGAAAGCCTTATGTAAGGATATGTCCTTTAATGACATTTAGTAACGCTCATTTAAATCGCGATGTACCTATCTCGCGACATAATTTATATAATTTTTAGATTAATAAATACATCGTGATTATCTAAATCCACATAGGAAATGTGTATTTTAGGACTTCTATAGTAAAATTTGTGGATATAAAGGGTTATTGATATTAATGGGTCCGTAAGGGCAAATTAGAGTCCTTGCTGCCATTCGAAAAAGGGTCTTAGGAGACCTACTGCCCTCACTGACCTACTTATGCACCATCCTGTATTTATTTTATAGTGACTTTTTACTTACATGTTTTTGAAATAAGCCTGGAAATGCAAAATTCACCATCCATTGAAAAAATAGAAGAAAACTTACTAGAACGAAAACGTACTTTGGAAATCAAAAGGAACTTAGTGATTTTTTGGATTAGATTCTACAATAAAAGAAACGTTTCCAAAAAGTGTGACTTGTCCTTATTTCTATTTTTTTATAAAAAGTGCAATCTGTTTCAGTGTGTGTGTTATTTTAACCTTTGAAACGCCAAGCGGTACAATTCACCGCGCCACTGGCGCCAAGCAAGCAAAAAAATAAAGAAGTACTCCAAAATCAACAGTGACTGTGGCGTTCAAGTTTTTTTTTTGCGGTGGATATAGCTAAACTATATTGAATGTTGTGTGACTGAGTAACTAGAATAAACGAATTTAGAAAGGAATATTTTCATTTAGGCACATTGACGATTTTAAATTGTTACATGAATGTCGTATTCACTAGTTATATAACTTAAATGTATACAACTTATTCTGAATGTTTTATTCTACATATTGATGTGTAACAACATATTTATAATACATTTTAATAGCGATCTCAATGTCAGTAAAAACCCCTGCTTCATACCCAGTGAATGTCGATTCGTAACATGCTACATAAGATAAACATTATCGAAGGATGTATGCTCAAACCCAGTCAGTCGAAAAAAAACTTTGAAATAAGAACTATGTGTTAGTATGCATAAAGTTCTGATTTAAAAGCCAATTTTTTTTCATCTTGTTAGGTTTGAGCACTCAGCCTTCGAGCTCTATAGAAATAGTACATATCAAGTTTATATCAAAGTTTTACACGTTCACTGTCCGAATCTGAATAGTAAACCTTACGACGTTGTAATAGAGGCTTGAACCACAGTATGTCTAATGGACAGGGACTTTGTTAATACTCCCAGGTATGCACAGAATGTCCTTAGTTCTCAGACAAGTTGCTTTACTATGAAGTTTTCATTTTATATGTAAATGATTATTGTGTGTTATTTCTATTTTTACAATGTGAGCGGATGTTCCTTATTTTATATTGTTGTTATACTAAATTAAGTGTTGAATTGTGATGATGATGACTTAAAAAGTAATGCTAGCGAAAAATTACATGTATTTTATAAACCTTTTGCACATCAAACCATTTCAGTCTTGAATCAGTATGAACGGGTGAAGACCAGAAGGTTTACCACCTTAGGCTGAAGAGGAGGGGAACGGAGATGAGTAAAATAGACCAATCACATTTCTCAGATTAATAAACATAAATGCATGCCTTTCAGGCTTTACAATGATGCAGCCTGATTGGTTCATCTTCTCCGCTTCGCGTCATAGTCATAATATGTGTTTTAGTCCATCGAATAGGAAAATATAAATGTTGTTACATATACATGCACCTTGTGTACAAATTTACCGTGTTCAAGTATTATTTAGTGGCGTAATTATTTACAACCAAGAGACTAATTTTACTGAATCCTGTTACCAAAATTGTGGTTTAATTGTCATTATAAAAGAGGTTTTGGAATTAGGGTCAGATAATTATGATCTGCTCGGCCCTCTTTGTAACTATGATTTGCTATTTTAGATTCTCAATCTTCTTCTCTTCTCTATAATCAGGTTTCCTTATGGCCTCAGTGTAGTTATGCCATTGGTTTTGTTTCTAAGAAATCACTATAGTATAAAATTACAGTTAAGCCTAAAATAATAAATTCACTTAATAAGTTGTGTGGACAGGAACAGAGGAGTCTATATGGCTATAGAAGCACATTAAAATTTTTGGTATTGAGCTTGTCTCCATTATGAGATAAGAGGCATAACACTGGATATTGTAACTGCTGAGAATTGCCTCTGAAGTATAACCAACATGGCTAATCTAAATAAGTTTTGGAATGTAATTGATATCTAAATTTCTTGAACAATAAATATACTTACAATGTTATGCTTCTCAGGATTTCATTCTTTCTCAGAAACAGAAGATTGAATGTGGTTTGAATGGATGGATACCACCAAAGATGTAATGGTTTAAATAAAGAAAACTGACAGTCTTAAAACCTATTTATTTCATACAACATACATTGAGATACAACACGATACCAATTATTTTTTTCCTTTCTTGCCTGCTGGTTTTTCTTCGGTGCTCTTGGGATTCTGCCAGTTCAAGGGGTTTCGGCGATACATGGGCCACGGTGGTACGGTCAGGATGGCGGCGAGTAAGAATCCAGCTCCAAGAATATACACTGATTGAGAGAACTGCTGCACAATATACCCCCAAACGAAGCCAACGATGCTGAACAGTGTAATGATTGCCCTGTACAACTTTTCCGCTTTAGCCTGACCGACATAGTCAATATGAGTGGGTATTGATGTGAAGAAATCCATTGTCTCTTGTGTTCCTCTACAGTTTTCGTAAAAGCAGCGGATTTTTGAGTCTCAACAATTTACTCTGATTTTTGATTTTGACGTCCGTCAATACAGACACGTCAGAAGCAAGCCACGACAAATTTTCGCCCGCCCACAGATAACAATGAAAACAATTCTCACAAATTGTCACTGGATATGCGATCCAAAACAAACTAGTGCCTAAGGTAAAGGTACATGATGGATAAATGTATTTATTTATTTTAAATTTGTGATTAGGCTTAGATAAACAAAAATAAATCACCGAAAATGAAATAGACAATTTTGTGGAAAGTTTGTCATCACTATATACTTAGTATAAAACAAAGTCACTTCTAGCTGTCTGTCCCTATACATTTATTTTTTTTATATGCTTAGATCTTCGCAACGGATTTTGATGCAGCATTTTTAGGAGGAAGGTTTATATGTATAATACAAGCATAATTTAAAGCATTGCACCCGTGCGAAGCTGGGGCGGGTCGCTAATATTAAATGTTTGTTCAAATGTATGTAGATGACATTTTTGTAGAAACTTTCTAACCTCCCTCCATATTGGTTAGATTCTCATTCTATTTTATATTATTTTAATCCTGACCTGACACAATAAGAATAGGTGTGTAATTTTTGTACAAGTCTTTAAATGTGTTTTTTTATACATTGATTAACCGACTTCTTACCGAGTAATTATTGTTGGCAAAAGAATTTGGACTAGCCCATTTGACAATGTCTTCTTTTGGAACACTCCTCTTTCTTTCTTGGCATTATTATTCGATTGATTCGATTTGAACGAAATAATTTCAACTGGTAGCGTTTTCTTTTCACCTATAATCAAAATAAATCTATCATTATTCTATGCACTATAGTTACAAATAATTAATGAACAAATTCATATTTTGTTGGTAAGGTCATGTATGTATTTGACTTCATGTAGTTCATGTATAGCAACACTACCTTACACTTTTCCGTCAGTCGGTTGTCAACTTTCAGTTCGATCAGACTCATTAGGTTAATTTTAGTTAACAAAAGATATTAGTTTTATTTTCCAAAAGTACAACAACAAAATTAATTAAAATGACAACTTTCAAGCAAGTTCCTCTCACATGTGGTGGCCATACTAGACCAGTCGTGCATTTGGATTTTAGTGACGTTACCAAGGATGGGTATTATTTGATTTCTGCCTGCAAAGGTGAGTATAAGCTACTGCTTTGCACCTTACGTGCCCTTTAGCCTTGGCCTAGTCGTGGGTGGAAGACCTGCAAATGTGTTTGGGTGTGTTTGTTTGGGATTCGCCGACAGATGGTAGGAGGTTAAGATGTATTGGAAAGGCCTTCACTTTTCTTGTTTTCGTCGACCGGTCCTCTCGGCCGGTGTGCATTCTAGGGCTGAGATGACCTTCTCTTTCCGGGCGTGCAGGAAGTGCCTTGAGTATCCGCTCGTGTGTTTCCCGCAGTCGCTCGCCTTGATGTCGCGCCGTGCTTTTTGTTCACGACGTTGACATGACTTTTAAGTTACGGCGCTTTGTGCATGTAGTGTGTCACCGTCCGAATTGTTTTTCTGTTTCACATGGTGACATTTCACTTGTTCTGGGTCACCTTGTACTTGCTCAAGGCTCCACAGAGATCTTGACATTAATGTATACCTCAGAAATAAGAAAACAGATTACTTTCATTCAACAGTTAAGGAAAATAATTATTCTCTTGCAACATCAAATATAATTATAGGTATTGTTTGTCATGTACATGGCTATTATCAGCTTGTGATGAAGTGATCTAAGCTTGGAATAGATCAACCTTCATTTTAAATTATTGTTTCTTTATATAGAGTTGAGAGTTTAAGTCTGTTTGTTTACCATTTATAGAGATGTATAAGGATTATATTCCAAATACTTGTTTTGAATTGGTTCCGTTCTCCAGAAGTTTGGTCTGGAAAATAACAAAGTGGTACCTACCTTTAGTGTCATTGCTTCTATAGATAGTTGCTTCCTGAACTATAATAGTCGACTTTCATAAGTTGCTTGAGCAACACAAGGTTCCATATAAATCACAATACCTTGGCACTCACCACATTTCCATAGGCCAAAGCTTGACTATACTGCTCCATTTATAGGCATCTTATTTCAAAGTCAATGTCTATAAATAATGTATGTGTCAGTGTGGTATAATTATGAATTCCTTTGTAGATGGTAAGCCCATGTTGCGGCAAGGTGAAACGGGTGATTGGATTGGAACCTTCGAGGGTCACAAAGGAGCTGTATGGGGGGTAGCTCTGACACAGAATGCTAACTTGGCAGCCAGTGGGGCTGCTGATTTTTCAGGTATGGAATTAATTTAATTTTGTCTGAAGCATTATGTAACCAATCTGCTTTGTGATCCACTTCAAACAACAATTGACAATTTCAAAAAAAATAAAATAAAATAAATATCATAAGCACCAAGCAAGCAAGAAGGACTTGAAATTGATGAAACCTTGTGAAAATAATTATTCTGATTCTGATTCTGATATAAAACTGGAATCAGTTTTTCAAATAGGTCCAATTTGTCAAAAATACATTTTACTGTTTTGCCTAATTCCAGAATTAAAAATTAAAAATTTTCGGGTCTATCAACTGTATTTTTTTACTTTTTGCCTTGGTCATGTCCCCTGGGTCACTCTATAAAACTACGATTCCCTAGGGTTACATTACTTAAAACAACGTAATTGGTGCATTCATAAGCCCATTCTTAAGTAATAATATGAATTAATGAATAAATACTTTTCTCAGAAATTTTTACACTTTTTGTCTGAACTCTCAGAATACAACAATGAAAAGTTGATCCAACCCTTTACAAAAATACAAAGTGTAAAAAATGTAACAAGGATGTATTTTTATGATGATAATGAAAAATCGTAAAAACTGAAATATCTATCAACTGGCAAGATACATAACAAAACATTGGTAACCATTTATTTAGACTTTATTGCACAAAACAAAAGTCAGTACAAATATTCTCCACTAGTCAACCATAGGGATAAACAGATGCCTGGGTGCAAACTAGAAACTTAGATTCCTGACGATTTTTTGTATAATACTGGTGCTTATGTTTTTTGCAGCAAAACTTTGGGATGCCCGCTATGGTGAAGTAGTGCATACGTTTGATCACAACCACATTGTGAAGAGTGTGAACTTCAACGCCGACGACACCATGCTCCTGACTGCAAG
The DNA here is from genome assembly GCA_932273695.1 of Apotomis betuletana. Classification (NCBI taxonomy): domain Eukaryota; kingdom Metazoa; phylum Arthropoda; class Insecta; order Lepidoptera; family Tortricidae; genus Apotomis; species Apotomis betuletana. The sequence goes on along the minus strand of OW026307.1, from coordinate 11,074,722 downwards.
CAACGAGAAACTAATACGGGTGTTTGATTTGAACAAGCCTGAAGCTGGACGTAAGTATTGATTTTTGTAGAAACCTAGCTGCGCCTTAATAAAAAGCCGCTTGATAAAAAGTAGCCTATGTATTCATCCAGGGTGTCAGCTACCTTCATACCAAAATTTATCAAAATTAGTCCAGCCGTTTGAGTGTGAAGAAGTAATACATGCAACACGCACAAACTTTCACCTTTGCAATATTCAAACACTTTTTTTAGGGTCACTGACACCGTCCACACAGGTAGGTAAACCAGGCTTAGAATCTAAATTTCGAGTACAGTTCCAAAATGCTTTATATTATTATTGCTTTATATTAGTGTAACTAGAATTGGCCCGCAATTTCGTCCGCGTAGTTTGGTAGAAGTATCGTATAACCATCTATGGATATCCAGCTATCCCTTTTTCAGAATTGGTTAAAATCCTTCCAGTGGTTTCCACGTGATGAGCGGTCAAACATTTTTTTACCTATAGACGCCGTTGTACGGCTGACGTCGGTGTTGTCGCGCAAACACAGTGCATCGCGCTGTTAAGCTTTTCTCCAAATAATGACTCTTAGAAAATTGATTTTCAATACAACTTTAGAATTTTATAAAAGCAAGCAATCATTTACGTACGCGTAATAAATGGGATTATTAAAAGCGCCTAAGCAAATGTAAGAGCAATTGTGCTTTTGGTCTAATAATCACATTTCCTACAGGGTCACCGCACCCAAACAGAAATGTTCACTCACTTTTCAATCTTTTTAGGTATAATTTCCAGGATGAAAACTATCCTATGTCCTTCCTCGAATCTTAAACTATCTCTATGCCAAATTTCATCAAAATCGATTCAGCGGCTTAAGCGTGAAGAAGTAACAGACAGACAGACACACTTTCGCATTTATAATGAAAGTATAGATGGATAGATTGTTTATGCTATCGTTTTTGTTTTTAATTTCCCTGTTCACAAATCAAAAGGTACTCTGCTTAATCTTGGACCTATCCACATTTTTCTTGATTAAATAATAGTCTGTCATATTTTGTCTCTGGAAAACCATGTAGATCCGGTGTTCTAGCAAGACAAATCAACATTTCGCTTGAAAATAATCATTGATTTAACATCCCTCTGCATATTACGGAAAGGAATTCTCAATGCCAAAAATAATGCTTGTCAGACTTCCAATTACAAGCTTTAAATATCTAGATTGGGCTAGAATCTATCAAACAATAACTAACTGATACAGGAAAAGATAACGTTTTCCTCATTCACTTTATAAAGCCTGTTGAGTCAGACTAAGTCCTTGCCGAAAGCAAAGGCTGCATATATGATCAAGGAGGGGTATGGGGTATTGTATAAGTATCGCGACTTGCTGGTACAGAATAATTTACTATTATTGAATTTACTTCTTATTATACTTTCCTTACAAGACACATTTGAACATGGTTGAAACTTATTAAGTCAAAAAGGGATTATTCTGACCTCTAACTTCACGGTAGCACCATTGATTTCACTTGAGATCGGTATCATCTCGATTTCCGATCAAGCGATATCGGCGTAAGCGAAATTTCATAATACAACCTTAAAACGCTGAAAGCCAACGAGTTCACATTGACGGATACATTATAGAGGACTATATCGTCGATTGAGAAGCAAGTCTTAAGAAAAATAAAAAAATGTGTTATTATCTTTCAAACCTTCGTATCTCGCCACTGATACTAAACTGACATGCGAGGTTTGCTCAAATTGGGTGTTTGGTTTACTTATTACCGTTTGTTGTTTCCAGCTGTGGAGAAGTTCAGTGCCCACACAAGCAGCATCCGGCACGCGGTCTTCCTGCACAACTCGCGCATCGCCAGCGCCAGCGACGACAGCACTATGCGCATCTGGGATAGGAACACTGGACAGGTAACCTCCCCATGGAATTGTTGGTTCCATTTCAGATAGTTGAATCAGGCGTTACTATGCGGAAATCCAAATTAATTAAAATAATCATATCGCTTTGCTAATCGGCGATATAATAATATGCCTGTTAATTTGTGCTAACCCGTTATACTTATTTGCGTATTTTTCCCACCACTATAAGAAAAATAAATACGCAAATAAATATAACGTTATTGTAACACTTTATACGTAAAATGACAATTAACTAACCAATATACTCCGTGTGTTTCAGGAGGTGAACAAAATAGAGTTTTCTTCAATCCCTAACAGCCTCGAACTGTCCAGGGATGGCGCAATTTTGACAGTAGCGCATGGTGAGTACCGTTTCTGGGTTCTGTATTTACATTCTAATACAAAAGCTCAAATTATCATTCTGAAGAAATCATTAGATTTTCGTAGTTAAACTACAATTTTACCATGTTTTCTTCACTATATAATATGAGCTAGAAGTTTTTAAACTTATTTACAGTGGAGTTAGCAAAATAAAAGCAAAAATGAAACGACATCATACAATCAATAATATCTGCTGCAACAATTTTCATTTCGGTCGTGTCGGTTATTTAAATGGGCCATGACCTATCACAATTTAAGGTTGAGTCATTATGGATATCCGGCAAGGAAATGTCACCACCTTGTGATCCAATTGTATTGATTACTTGGATGAGTACATGTCCGAAATCTGTTACCTCCCTCAAGGTTTCCGAACTCGGGGATTATACAACCTAACCCCTTTATTGATAGGATTACACATTGAGTCACGAGGTGGTTTAGTGCGAGCTCGAAATTTCACGATCAACTTCCCATAATCATATTAGGTATCATAAGCCTTTAACGTCAACAACGGCCAGTGTCTCTTGTCAGGTTTGCGGTCGGTTATGTCGAACGCGTATCGGCCTTTTCAGCCATTAAAAATGGTGCTTCGCAGACTGGACTTGACAAATCGTCTATAATTGACTGAAGGGCATATGATGATGAAACCTTTAACAGTGGAACTGTTACCGAGCGCATCAGCTTAACCGTCTCAAAGAAAAGGGGAGATATAACCTTCGTTTTCTGTAAATTATACTGTAGTGTGAATATTTTGAGTCGACTAAAAGTCGAGCAATCTTTAAGTGCTAAGTTAGAAATTATAGAATCCTATTTGAAGCTCAATTTTGATTATAATGTATGTGGTAAGATAGACTCATGTTTTTGAAATAATGATATTAGGAGAAATCTTTATAGCGCGATGCAGCATCGCCTTTTGTTTTGTTTGGGCGCGCGGCGCCATGCCAGTCTGGCACTATCTGTTGGCGTCAAAACAGGTAAGACTGATATCACCCAATTTTGGTAGATCAATAGAAAGACGATAGACTACGGCAAAGCAGACGAGCTCGCGGGGACTTACTAGTATTTCTCCAAAAATATGTAAATTTAAAATGTGTTTTTCACAGGCACAAACGTCTCGTTCTACTCAACGGACACGATGCGCAAAATGCGCGAAGTAGCAGTACCGACGAAATGCTACTCCGCGTCTTTGGCGCCATCGCGGGCCACCTTCGTCTGCGGCGGAGAGGATCTCAAAGTCTACAAGTTCGACTACAACACCGGCACTGAGCTAGGTAACTCACTACTTACCTGTTGTTTACCTCTGCCTGTTATTTTAATGTATCTCATGTTGTGTTGTATATTCCTTGTTGTTGGAGGTGTGCCATAATAGTACATTACTGCAGAGGCCGCGAAATAGGGAATTATTGGCCGAGTAGTAATAGATGGCCGAGTGATAACGAGGCCATCTAGAGATACGAGGCCGATAATCCCTGTTCGCGCCGAGGCTTGTATAGTGCTTTTCTCAAATAAATCCAAGGAAATAATACAAATGTTCAACTTATATATTCATATAAAAACAAATTTATTTCAAAGGGTATAGCCGTGTTTGTATGGGGCATCGGCCCCAGAAGCCAAATCGATTGTCGTTTTGCTAATATATTAGCCCAGATGTAAGATGCTTTTTTACAAAAAAAGGACCATGAAATACTTCAGGTTTTTGAGAAAATTAAAAAAAACGAAAATTGGTTTTTATTTTATTTTATCTAAACTACTCAATAGATTTTTTTGTAACTTATACACATTATGTAAGTAATAAAGATGTATTATTTTAAAAAAAATGGATTTCCAAATATCCTTATAAGTAGTGAAATTTTCACTTTAAATTTTTCAATATTTTTTTTTTATATTTTCGAGATAGCCACCCACCAATTTTAGCTATATTATGTATAAACTAATATTCTATAATATATATTTTTTTCAAAAACATTCACTTGGATCAACATATCCAAAATCAAACAAACTTATCGCCTGGTGACAATTTTTCAGACAGTTATTTTCAAAACCTCGTATCTAGTTTGTTGATTGATACTGAGATACGAGCTTTATTTTAAGTAGGTATTTGTTACTTAGTTTTGGTTGTCAACTGACGTTATGGTATACCATACATTTGTTGGACTTAATATGCCTAACTACTCGTACAAGAATCGAATAAAAATAACATTTATGAGCATCATCGAAATAAAATGTCTATATGTAGTACAAACAGAAACGCATCTAACTGACCATATCGGTAGACCTTATGAACATGGACATAAGGCCTACTGATGGCCAGTTACAGTCTGACTTATTTTTGATCATCCATTTGACACTTCTCTGTGATCTAACGATTGATCGAATCGATTTTATCGACGAACTTTTTTTTCGAATCTGCATGTGTTTTGTGTAAATCAAATATTTTTTGAGCTACGAGCCGTGGGACTCACTGGAGCTTTCTATGTAAAATAAACTTTCTATGTAAAGACATTTTATTTTGACGATGCTCTTATATGTTATTTTTATTCGATTCTTGTACGAGTAGTTAGGCATATTAAGTCCAACAAATGTATGGTATACCATAACGTCAGTTGACAACCAAAACTAAGTAACAAATACCTACTTAAAATTAAGCTCGTATCACAGTATCAATCAACAAACTAGATACGAGGTTTTGAAAATAACTGTCTGAAAAATTGTCACCAGGCGATAAGTTTGTTTGATTTTGGATATGTTGATCCAAGTGAATGTTTTTGAAAAAAATATATATTATAGAATATTAGTTTATACATAATATAGCTAAAATTGGTGGGTGTCCCTATCTCGAAAATATAAAAAAAAAAATATTGAAAAATTTAAAGTGAAAATTTCACTACTTATAAGGATATTTGGAAATCCATTTTTTTTTTAAATAATACATCTTTATTACCTACATAATGTGTATAAGTTACAAAAAAATCTATTGAGTAGTTTAGATAAAATAAAATAAAAACCAATTTTCGTTTTTTTTAATTTTCTCAAAAACCTGAAGTATTTCATGGTCCTTTTTTTGTAAAAAGGCATCTTACATCTGGGCTAATATATTAGCAAAACGGCAATCGATTTGGCTTCTGGGGCCGATGCCCCATACAAACACGGCTATACCCTTTAATAAAAAAAAACAAATTTATTTTTTTAAGCTGTTCGGGTCAATGTTTTTGCCACCAAATGTTAAGATGATTCTATTTATTAAAAAATGACAACACCTTATTAATTAGATATTGTTGTATTTTTTAACAATAAACGTGATTCCTTGTTTATTTTATTGAATATCTGATTTAATCGAATTGAATAATCTAGTTAAATATAAGAAATAAAACGTAAATATACATGCACAAACTATAGTTATTTGTTATGCAAGGCTGCAAAGTTATTATTTGGCGCGAGTGTTGAAATTGAAAGCTGAGCGAGCGAAGGAATCTAAGATTGAACCATGAGCGAAGCGAATGGTTCAAAGATAGATTCCTGAGCGTAGCGAGGCTTTCAAGACACGAGAAGCTAAATAATTTTGCAGCCATGCGGAACACACAATTTTTCACCTCACTACAGCGAGGAAAATGCAAGATTCAAGAAAAACAATTAAAACATAAAAATAATCATATTTAATTTTGCCTTCTATTTAACACATCAAATTTAAAACATAACACACTCAAATCCAAACCAAATAAATACGAGAGAAGCACACATATTAAAAATTAAAAGTAATATGGCCGTAATTTCTATTATCGTCGTGTATATTTTATCGTCGAGTTTTTCTTAAGCACTGTTATATTATATTTGTATTTGAAACTACTTGACACATTCGTTGTGAATGTGGGAGAATGGCATTCTGGGAAGGATTAGTTGGCCACTCGGGAGTATTTTCCATAACACTTGCTTTGGAAGTTATTGGACGATGGGATCCAAACAAGATTATTTCGGCTTTATCTTCTTTAAAAACGCCAATAGTTTCGGTAAATTACTTATCGTCTCCAAATATTTATAACAATCCTTTTTCTTTTAATGCAGGCTTTTTTTAAGCATTGAATAAATACTCCAAATTGGGCTTAACTTTCTTGTTTTCGATATTTCTATAAAGTAAGACAACAATATGTATTCTCCACAGAACATATTTACGTTGTTTACGTGCTGAATTGTGAAAACTTCCAACTTTTTAATTATTTATTTTTTTCTCGGGTGCGTTCAGAAATTACACTCTTATGTTCCAACTTTTATAATAAATAAATATTAAAATTTGTGTTGTATTTAATATATTTACTAGTCAAAATACGTAAATGAAACTGAAATACTTACCTACTATTAATATATATAAACATATTCAACATAAAATAAAGTGTCAAAATAAAAACTTAAAAATCTGTAACCACAAACCAGGTTTCTGGACGTGATATTGTAGGTGTATTTTTTTTTAAAGAAGTATTTAAACGTACTTATGATTCTAGCCGGCCTGACCAGATCGCCCTTTATTAGCGTGCGTTGATCTTTGAGTATTTATTTGTCTATAAATACTCAAAGGCGTTGATTGGTTATTCGAAGATTTATCGACTGATGAAATCAGTCACGCGTTGAAGGAGTCTTAAATATAAAAAAGTTACATGCACCACAGAGAATCAAAATCATCGTGTTCGAAATTCAAATGACTTTTGCACGCTAGCGGATAAAATAGACTTTTGCACGCAGATTTCGCCCTATAAACGGAGGTTTTCCGAGCGAGTGAGGTGAAAAGTTTTTTTTTATTGGCAGTATGCCATAGATTATCAATAAAAGAAATAAACCCCACTGAAACAAAAGACAATCTCTTTGTTGGCTACGGCCAATAATGTTGTATGAAATTCCTTTATATCGTTCTAATTTGAAATTAGAACGAATCTTCAACAATTGCTATACAAAGACGTATTTCGCGTTCTATTACCACGATCATAAGAACGACATTTCCTTGGATGTTTGAGAAAAGAGTATTTGTATTTGTACTTATATGTAATAGTCTAGTTAGTTGGTGCTACTCAACTAGCTAAGTGTTGCGCACTTCGCAGACTAAACAAATGCCCATTTATACATTTATGAAACATGTAATGTCTCATTTTTTAAATGTGGGTACACACCACAATTTTTATAGTAAACCATTGATCCAAAGATCAAAGCTCAATGAAAAATGTGAATATTAACGTATTCATAAACAGGTCGCTAAGGCGTAAAGCCTTTAAAATAAACAATGCAAAGATCGACACACAAAGCATACGGAAAAATTCGAATGGTTGCTTGGGCGTTTGGGTGGAGGAAAGGTTAACGCGCTGGACCGGCAACCCAGAGATACCGGATTCGATTCGCGGTCTCTTCCACCGGGTTACGCAATTAAATTTTTCTTTGAGCTTTGATCTTTGTATCAATGGTTTAAATGGAGTTAAATCATTAAAGGAGTGACCCTCGATAGATTCCGATGAGAAAGGTAGGTAAGGTAGATACCGGCGATTCAGCCAATCACCGTACATTATTTATACGATATACCAATTTTTCAGTAAGTACCCGTGGAAAATTCGTGAACTTTCCTTGATTGTTCCATAACTGTTCCAGAATCAAACAAGGGCCACTTCGGGCCAGTGCACTGCGTGCGATGGTCGCCGGACGGCGAGCTGTACGCCACCGGCTCGGAGGACGGCACCGTCCGGCTGTGGCAGGTAGGCTCACGTGCCCTCACGTCACAGACCACCCCCACTAGACGGAGCATGTAAGGCGACCCGCGCGCACCAACGATATGGTACGGCAGAACAATTAAGTATCAACACGGCGGCCACCGTTTAGTTGCCTCCTTGTTTATGATCCATGCGTACGTCAACGAAAAAAGAAATTAAATAAATAACATGGTAAATTGTAGTGTTAAGTGGTGTAGACAGACCTCATAAACATGGACGCAACTAAACGATGGCCGCCGTGTTGATACTTTAATGTTCTGCCGTACCATATCGTTGGTGCGCGCGGGTCGCCTTACATGCTCCGTCTAGTGGGGGTGGTCTGTCCCTCACGTCCTCCCTTTCTAATCAGAGTTCAAAATTATCAAGATAATAACGAGCCGTGATAATTATCACCAGTATTAAAAGATCATTTGTTTAATTGTTTCATAAGAAATATCGATGGTTGATGGCATTGTTCAAATTCAACACAAATAACACAATAAATAATATTTAACTTAACAAACCAATGACATTCGAGTTCACTTGGCTTTGCATAACACCAACTGACGTTTTTTTTCGAAACGTTCGGATAGACGCAACAAGTGCGGAAATACACGTTTGGATACTTAGAATATAGTTCTATTTCACGGGCGCAATTTTTTGTTATTATCAATTGATAATTATCCACCTGTTATTATCACGATAATTATCGTGATAATTATCGCGATAATTATCGTTGATAATTATCCTTTCGAACCCTGTTTCTAATCAATCTAAGAAAACGGGGACGGCACTACAGTATTGCCACTTTTTAATTTCTACTCTTTTTCGTCAGACTGTTACTCTCTCCGCACACTACGGCTTCTTGAGGCCGCCACAGTACACTTGTCTCTTTTCCACGCTCGAAATGAGAAAAAGAGAGATGTATTGTCGAGGCCACAAGCCGTAGTGTGCGCTGGCTCTAACGCTACCTGTCCACAAGCGGAGCGGAGATGTGAAAAATGGACTAATGACACTCCTCAGATTTAAAATGCACTTAGACGGCTTCACAAAGACGCAGCCTGATTGATTTTCTCCGCTCTGTGGATAGTCAGCCCAGAACTGTTTACTTATTTGTATGTACGACATCGAAAGTTGCAGTTATCAACCATTTAACTGCTTGAGAAAATATGATATTCAGTTGCGCAAATGGAGATTTTATCATTTATATCTTTTTCTTCTATTTTATAAATTGTAATTTTTCTAAAGAGAGTTTTTTAAGGAGTCATCAAAGTTTTTACGACTATTGCTAAACAAGTTTGTCCCAGTTTTTTTTTAATAGGAGAATTGTGCGAGTTGGGAAGTTAAATAAATGTAGCAATCCGTAAGCAAAAGGTCCTTATGGCACCGCCATTATGGATTCTTACGGATTGCCACAAATATATTCCTTCAGTTTGACCATAGATGTGTTGAATGAGTTGAATCTTTTTGAAACGAAGACCCCGAGAGTAGCGAGTCGCAATCTTGATAATACTGGTGAAAAAAATCCCTGTAGAATACTACTGAATATTTGAACATTGTGTCAGGGCGTTCCCGGGCGCGTGTACGGACTGTGGCGGCGCAGCAACGAGAGCGCGCCGCTCACCAACGGGTTCAAGGAGGTGGCGGCCAACTGACACGCGGTCTTTCCTGAACAGGTAAGGGGATATAGGGTATTCTGGAGACAGTGAAAATAACCCTCACCAACCATGAAATAGTAGATTGTTTGACAAGCGTCTAAATATATTATACATTTGATTTAATTACTATAGAAATTTAAACAGCGTAGGGTTTTATTATCTCGATTTGGTAACGTGATTCTTGACCCCACGAGACAGGCCTAGCCTAGTGTGAAGGTCACAGGTAAAACTGTTAAAATGCATGTAACCCATTACTGGCAAATACATTTTATTTTATTTTTATTTATTATTTATATCTTGATATCATAATGACTTTTGGCCACGTGTGAAACACTCTGCTTTAGGTACACTGACAATGAGAAAGTAAAAAATAAAATGGATCTGATCAGGTCGGCTGGAAACGTAGGCCAATCTGATCAGATTGATTTGTTATTAATTATCTATATTTAGTACCTAGGTACTAACAAATTTTATTTTTTATTTTCATATACTAAATATGGTTTCCGTTTAAACCCTAGGTACTAGAACGACCACTGTAGTTCCGCTTCGCGAAGCTAATAAATGACGTAGGTACATTTCGAGCAAAATTGAAAAATAACTTCTCATGTTATGAAAGTTGGTCATTGTTTATCTCAATAGCGTGCTGAAAGCGATCCTAAAGATGAAAAAGTAAATCCCAAAAAAAAAAAAAAATAGGAATAAAAAAAATTGCTGCCTATTTTTTAAAAGCGCATTCTGATTGGTTATTCGGTTCGATCAAGAAGTTAATACAATTTAAAAATAAATGAACGTAAACCATAGTTACGTGTGTGAGGTACATAATAACGCGGAGTGTTATTAAAAATGTATTTCATAAATATTTATTTTGATTTTTTTCCTAATTCTTTTTTTATTATACTAAATAGCCATGCATTTAACCTTAATTGTGACAATAAGGCCTAAGATGGAGCATGCTTGGCTAGAAGATGCCTATAACATATGAACCTATTGCATATGAATATAAACAGTGTTTAACTCGAAATAAAATACACTAATTTCACTCTCGAACTTTTGACGGTCTCACTACGCTCGCGCGCCAAAATATATCGAGTGATATTGGTGTCTTTCATATTAAACTAACCAATGATACGTTGTCTCAAGATTGCCTAATCAGCGATACAACGATGTAGGGGATGTTCTACTGTAATAATTATAAAACGGTTGTAACTCAAGTAACAATAATTCAGGAACGGCCCAACATGTTTCGAACTCGTATAGCTCTTCATCAGGGACAGCTAAACCGCCGCGAGTGTGGGCCGCGAGTCGCGTAGTAGTACGGATACGAAATACGAGTTCGAAACATGTAGGGCCGTTCCTGACAATTTTTACGTGAGTTCAAACCGTTTTTAGGGTTCCGTACCCAAAGGGTAAAAACGGGACCCTATTACTGAGACTTCGCTGTCCGTCCGACCGTCCGTCCGTCCATCCGTCCGTCCGTCCGTCCGTCCGTCTATCACCAGGCTGTATCTCAAGAGCGGTGATAGCTAGACACTTGAAATTTTCACAGATGATGTATTTCTATTGCCGCTATAACAACAAATACTAAAAATGAAATAAAATAAAATATTTAAGGGTGGCTCCCATACTACAAACTTGTTATACCTATATACATATATATAGGTACGGAACCCTTCATGCGCGAGTCGGACTCGCACTTGCCCAATTTTTTTATAATTATTAACCCTTTGAGCGCCAAGCGGCAAAGCAATTCACCGTGCCACTGACGCCAAAACAAAAAAAAAGTGCTCCAAATCAACAGAGATTGAAAAACACAGATAGTGGTTTGAATTAGCATGTTTTTGACCATTGAAATTTTTGACGTCAATAGGCGTCGTTGGCATCAGTGGCACGAATTCCCGATGACGTGATTTGCCGTCTTTGGCGGTCAAAGGGTTAAAGATGTCTCACGAGTTTAATATTATGTTGTACTGTGGTGATATGCTTTATATTTGTTTTTCCAGGATTTCGAGGAGCAGTGAGAGTGCAAACAAAATTATGCGCCTGGTGTTATCGCGGCAGCGTTGTCCCAGGCCAGTGTTTACCCTTTAGCGGCAGGCAACGTATTTGCCGACATACATAAAGCAAAACTAAATTTAATATATCATAGGGAAGAACCGCTAAAGGGTAAAAGAACTTCCGAGGGAGTTAACCTGAAATCAAGACTATATTCGTAACAATGTCAAAGTTTTGTGTTGTTTGTTTTTAGCAACACATTTTTTTATACTCAAGTGCAACCGAAACGTAACGTAACGCAAACGTAAACGTAAACGCAAAGCAAAAGCAAACGCAAACGCAAAAGCAATATATTTATTGTAAAAATGGAAACTAAATAGACTTGATATGCAACAAAATAAAGTGATTTGTACATAATAAGCTTTTATATTTCCGTTTAGAAATGATAGTTTAATAAAACAACATTTTTAAACAAATTCGTTTACTTCTTTCTGACACTAGAGGAGATTTGTTTCCTATAACTAGAAATTCATTACACCACTGTTATGGGCCAATGTTTTCTTATAAAATAATTTACACAAGTACAAAATGGGCAGTGACAAAAGTTGGAAACTGTTTAAAATTACATCTTCATGTCTTGACTTTTTGACTCGTCCATATTATAAAATCTTAATCAAGCTTTGTTAATTTTTAACGGCTGATTACTCCTGTTAAATTATTCACATTTGAAATAAGTGTAATGTTTAAATATTTATTTAATTTAATATAGAAACACGACCTTTTTTAGGGTTCCGTACCCAAAGGGTAAAAACGGGACCCTATTACTGAGACTTCGCTGTCCGTCCGTCCGCCCGTCCGTCCGTCCGTCTGTCACCAGGCTGTATCTCAAGAACGGTGATAGCTAGACACTTGAAATTTTCACAGATGATGTATTTCTATTGCCGCTATAACAACAAATACTAAAAATGAAATAAAATTAATATTTAAGGGGGCTCCCATACAACAAACTTGTTATACCTATATATACATATATATAGGTACGGAACCCTTCATGCGCGAGTCGGACTCGCACTTGCCCAATTTTTTTATTTAAACCAACTGCAAAGATCAACACAAAACATAAGGAAAAATCAAGAGGTCTCCTGGCGTTGGGGTGGTGGAATGGTTGATGCTCTGGACCGGTAATCCAGAGGCACCGGGTTCGATTCCCGGTCCCTTCCGCCAGATTACGCATTTATCTTTGTATTAATGGTTCAGTCGTTAAAATTATAATAGGTGGATGAATCAACTTTTTTGTGTTGTTTACTCTGTCCCCGTTGTCCAAGTGACATCTTCATACGGTTTCATAAAAAAATGCTTAGGTTGTCCGAGGGAAAAAAATTGCGTAACCATATAAACAAGGTGCACTTAAAAGTTGATTCACCCAGGTATTTACTGACAAAGCATGATTAAGTTGGGCTTTAAAATGACATTCGACGCTGCGATCTTAGAAGAATAATTTTTCTTCCACATATGAGGAAAGTTATTCTTCACGAACGTGGTCTTCAGTCACCTTAGAGAAACATATCATAATTCTGTACAAATAATACCAATAAACTCAGTTAATATAATTTGTACCAAATGTGTGATTTTGACGCGCGTTCACATCTCGATCATGCTTGAGAATCGGTGAACTGAACGGCGAATAAAAAATGAAATCTACATTTAAATACAACTAGAACAGAAGGTAATGGTAAATGTATTAGAGGGAGCTTAACGGTAACTATGGATATGTATTCAGATATTGTACGTATATCATGGTAACATTGAATGAATGTGAATGATAGTATACTCGTTGGAACGATTACATGATTATGTAAAAACTTATATCCTAATTTTGTTTTCGCCACATGAAATTAAAGCTAACGATGGCCATAAATGCTTAACTATAATTAATAAGAATTTTAATTCGAAAGAGTATAAAATTATAAAAATCTAATTTGGTACCTGTTGAAACATTTTCTTGTGAATGTCACGTTATTGCACCGTAACGAAGTGTCTTATAAACAATGTACAGATCATGAAATACCCTAAATTAGTCTAATAAATAGCAACTATTATTTATATTTAACTACTTAATTAAAGTAAATACAAAGTAATCTTAAACAAAGAGTATATAATTTCCTTAATGTTTAAAACTACACTTGGGACGGAATAGATTGGACAGAATTTTATTTTTACTCCTTACATTTAAATATTTAAAAAGTAATTTATAATTATTTATTGGTTTTCCCGGCACTTAAAAAGACTTTCATTTAGCCGTCGACGCTATAAGACGGTCCCGTTAAGGTAAGGTGGGTTATTGTCTAATGGGGTAAAGACTATCAGTTAGTTATTGGACTGTGGCAGCCTTCCCCCGGTGACCGTCTTACCCCAGCTTACCTTATTTAATTCTATACAACCTCACACCATAGTATACAACCTTCTGATGGGCTTTATGTTCATATAAATACAATTCACATTTGCATATAAGCCGAGTAATATGTAATGCTCAAAAATGCTTGTAAATAAGGCAGATTTGCTTATACTTAACGTATACAGTCGGCAGAAAGGTAAGCACATATTTATTTGTATGTTAGGTGTTTACTTCTCTTTGCAACTGTCTCACATGACTGCTTTTTGAGCTTTGTATGTTGTAAAGTCTTGACCATGTATGGTCCAAAATAAATAGCTTCGGACGATCCACTTCATACAAATTTCAATTACGAGTTTGTCACAGATGTTATAACAGGTGTTATGCAAGATACGGTTAGCAACACCAAGCGCGTACACGGACCAAGTGTAGAAAATCTGTATACAAGTCTTTTATCAAGAAAAAAAGGTTTGTATAAATCATTGTTACGCAAGGCGTATACCGAGTATACCGTGGCCAGTTATTGAAGGGGGACCAGTAATTAACACCTTATACTAAAATGAATTATGTTTGTAAGCGAAAGAGTTCATTTTTAGTATGAGGTGGCCAGTAGTTGGCGATTTACCCTATATTACTGCCTAGCTATTTTTGCTATTATGGCTATAATGTAGTTAGATCTTTGATATTTGGGCTATCAATCATATCAGTATTTATCATATTAATGAACCGCAATAATTACTGAACTCTTAGTCCCCGCTCCGAGAAAATCGTAATGAGCTCCCAAGAGGACCAAACTCGTATGAAGCGAACCGCCTTAATTTATTTAGCACCGCTTTAATCACTAGCTACAATGTACTGTAATCCACCTCACTTGGCGACGAAGGGAGAGAGGTCGGGGAACTTGAAGTTGAGCGGCGGGCGGCGCGGCGCGCATATTAGTATTTATCATATTAATGAACCGCAATAATTACTGAACTCTTAGTCCCCGCTCCGAGAAAATCGTAATGAGCCAAGGGGACCAAACTCGTATGAAGCGAACCGCCTTAATTTATTTAGCACCGCTTTAATCACTAGCTACAATGTAGTAATCCACCTCACTTGGCGACGAAGGGAGAGAGGTCGGGGAACTTGAAGTTGAGCGGCGGGCGGCGCGGCGCGCATATTAGTATTTATCATATTAATGAACCGCAATAATTACTGAACTCTTAGTCCCCGCTCCGAGAAATTCGTAATGAGCCAAGGGGACCAAACTCGTATGAAGCGAACCGCCTTAATTTATTTAGCACCGCTTTAATCACTAGCTACAATGTACTGTAATCCACCTCACTTGGCGACGAAGGGAGAGAGGTCGGGGAACTTGAAGTTGAGCGGCGGGCGGCGCGGCGCGCATATTAGTATTTATCATATTAATGAACCGCAATAATTACTGAACTCTTAGTCCCCGCTCCGAGAAAATCGTAATGAGCTCCCAAGAGGACCAAACTCGTATGAAGCGAACCGCCTTAATTTATTTAGCACCGCTTTAATCACTAGCTACAATGTACTGTAATCCACGTCACTTGGCGACGAAGGGAGAGAGGTCGGGGAACTTGAAGTTGAGCGGCGGCCGGCGCGGCGCGCATATTAGTATTTATCATATTAATGAACCGCAATAATTACTGAACTCTTAGTCCCCGCTCCGAGAAAATCGTAATGAGCCAAGGGGACCAAACTCGTATGAAGCGAACCGCCTTAATTTATTTAGCACCGCTTTAATCACTAGCTACAATGTGTAATCCACCTCACTTGGCGACGAAGGGAGAGAGGTCGGGGAACTTGAAGTTGAGCGGCGGGCGGCGCGGCGCGCATATTAGTATTTATCATATTAATGAACCGCAATAATTACTGAACTCTTAGTCCCCGCTCCGAGAAAATCGTAATGAGCCAAGGGGACCAAACTCGTATGAAGCGAACCGCCTTAATTTATTTAGCACCGCTTTAATCACTAGCTACAATGTGTAATCCAACTCACTTGGCGACGAAGGGAGAGAGGTCGGGGAACTTGAAGTTGAGCGGCGGGCGGCGCGGCGCGCATATTAGTATTTATCATATTAATGAACCGCAATAATTACTGAACTCTTAGTCCCCGCTCCGAGAAAATCGTAATGAGCCAAGGGGACCAAACTCGTATGAAGCGAACCGCCTTAATTTATTTAGCACCGCTTTAATCACTAGCTACAATGTGTAATCCAACTCACTTGGCGACGAAGGGAGAGAGGTCGGGGAACTTGAAGTTGAGCGGCGGGCGGCGCGGCGCGCATATTGGTATTTATCATATTAATGAACCGCAATAATTACTGAACTCTTAGTCCCCGCTCCGAGAAAATCGTAATGAGCTCCAAGAGGACCAAACTCGTATGAAGCGAACCGCCTTAATTTATTTAGCACCGCTTTAATCACTAGCTACAATGTAGTAATCCACCTCACTTGGCGACGAACGGAGAGAGGTCGGGGAACTTGAAGTTGAGCGGCGGGCGGCGCGGCGCGCATATTAGTATTTATCATATTAATGAACCGCAATAATTACTGAACTCTTAGTCCCCGCTCCGAGAAAATCGTAATGAGCTCCCAAGAGGACCAAACTCGTATGAAGCGAACCGCCTTAATTTATTTAGCACCGCTTTAATCACTAGCTACAATGTGTAATCCACCTCACTTGGCGACGAAGGGAGAGAGGTCGGGGAACTTGAAGTTGAGCGGCGGGTTGAGATTAGTATTTATCATATTAATGAACCGCAATAATTACTGAACTCTTAGTCCCCGCTCCGAGAAAATCGTAATGAGCCAAGGGGACCAAACTCGTATGAAGCGAACCGCCTTAATTTATTTAGCACCGCTTTAATCACTAGCTACAATGTGTAATCCACCTCACTTGGCGACGAAGGGAGAGAGGTCGGGGAACTTGAAGTTGAGCGGCGGGTTGAGATTAGTATTTATCATATTAATGAACCGCAATAATTACTGAACTCTTAGTCCCCGCTCCGAGAAAATCGTAATGAGCCAAGGGGACCAAACTCGTATGAAGCGAACCGCCTTAATTTATTTAGCACCGCTTTAATCACTAGCTACAATGTGTAATCCACCTCACTTGGCGACGAAGGGAGAGAGGTCGGGGAACTTGAAGTTGAGCGGAGGCCGGCGCGGCGCGCGCGCGGGCGGCGCGGCCGCCCCGCACTGCGCCGCGCACACGTCGTCGCGCGCCACCGCCTCGCGCGGCCACTCGCGCAGCAGCTGCGCGCAGTCCGTGATGCGGAGGGACGCGCATTGGGCCTGGAGATGTGCGTTACATATGGGTTAACACTTTCGCAACCAGATATAAAATTTAACCCTACCCCAGAAACAGAGAGCCCGCTAGGTGGGTAGCAAAAATACGTAGGCGAGCTTGACCGGCATCTGAGCAATGATTACGAGTGCCTACCAGGCGGGTTCCTGGTAGCGAAAGTGTTAAGTATTACCATCACAGACGACCCCCACTAGACGGAGCATGTAAGGCGACCCGCGCACACCATCGATATGGTACGGCAGAACATATTAAAGTATCAACACGGCGGCCACCGTTTAGTTGCGTCCTTATTTATGATCCATGCTTACGTCAACGAAAAAAGAAATTAAATAAATAACATGGTAAATTAGTGTTAAGTGGTGTAGTGAGACCTCATAAACATGGACGCAACTAAACGGTGGTCGCCGTGTTGATACTTTAATGTTCTGCCGGAGCATATCGTTGGTGTGCGCGGGTCGCCTTACATGCTCCGTCTAGTGGGGGTTGTCTGTGATGGTAATACTTAACACTTTCGCTACCAGGAACCCGCCTGGTAGGCACTCGTAATCATTGCTCAGATGCCGGTCAAGCTCGCCTACGTATTTTTGCTACCCACCTAGCGGGCTCTCGGCCTGCCTACTGAGTCTGCGGTCCCGGGTTCGAATCCCGGCCGGGGCAAATATTTGTGCAAATATTTGTTCTTGGGTCATGGATGTTATCTATATATGTATTTATATATTATGTATATCGTCGTCTAGTACCCATAGTACAAGCTTTGCTTAGTTTGGGACTAGGTCGATTTGTGTATGATTGCCCCATAATATTTATTTATTTTATTTTATTTTATTGTAATAATCCTCGGGAACTCACCCCTTCAGTGGTGCAGATGCACGAGGTACAGGGCGAGGGGAAGGCGGAGTCACCAACAGGCACGTTACGTCCCGCGATCAGGCAACCCTGGGCCGAACTCTCTCTCCACGCTGACAGGTCCACTTTCGGCAGCGATGCGCAAGGCACTCGAGGATTTCTATAACAAATAATTGGATATTGCTTGGTTAGAAAAATATAGTAGAACTCTTTGTTTAACCTTTTGCCTTGCCCTTTTGCCTTTGTGCCAATGACGGCAAAATCACATTCACGGAATAGTAGGTACATTACGTAACAAGTGTGGTAAACGAGGAATTACAAACGAGTGTCTATTACAAGCCCGAAGTCGAAGGCGAGGGCTTTAATGACACGTGTTTGGAATTCCTTTACCACCACAGTCACGTACGACGTTTTTCATCACACTTTGGAGGAAATAATACAAAAGAAATAAATAGTAGTGAATATTAAAATTACTTACCGCCCTAGGGCGTAATATACAACTTACCGCCCGGTTTTCTAGCATATAATCACTTAGTGTGATAAAAATTACTTACCGCCCTAGGGCGTAATTTACGACTTACCGCCCGCTTTTCTAGCATGTAAACCGTTGTTTACGAGCAAGTGTGATGAAAAGTATATTGCTCCGGAGTCTGGACGCTAACGTCGTCTAACGACGTTCAAATTTCAGTGATCAAAAACTTCGTAATAAGCAGCAATTTTTTTTAATGCCTGTGGATTTAGGACTTCCTTACTTTTCGGTGACGTCAGGGGCCCAGAGAATTGTTTCATCGCTTGGCTTTTAAAGGTTTCCGAGCAGTACACCCCCCCCCTGTACTGCTCATCATCCTTATCCTCAATCCTATTTTATCTACCTACAAAATTTGTTACTTTCTCATACTATAGAAAGCAACGGATCATTGGATCGACGGCGTACAATTTTGTGCAATATATCACAGTAGCGATATTTATCTTCCTGCCTATTAGTTATACGATATATTCCGTTTTCATAGGTAACTTAAAACCAGTTCACATAGTTGAAGTGACGTTACCCTGATTTTATAGAACAAATAAAGAACAAAGTCCACATATACGTGGTTATTTATGGTCTTCAGTCCTTTTATGTCTGGTTCTCGTCGGTTGTATAATATACTGGATTTTATTCCTTGGGCATAATTCTTAAACTACATGATTGTGGTCAAATAGAGCTAGTAATTAGGCGACTTAACTTATATTAACAGACTCATTATGTTTTTAAAAGTATGAGAACCCGTCTTGTGGACAATTTGTTTACTTCGAAAAATCTGAATATTCTCATATTTTGTAATTTTTTTATACAGGATGTCTGACTCTGTATATGTCATATAATTTGGCTTATACCTATCGTTACTTAAATTATTTAGTCAAGTATTACAACAACTTACAAGAAATTGCTAGGCAGGTCGAAAGCAGCTCGCTGTATGTCGCTGTTCTGGTCGAAGTTGTCGCAGAGAACCTTCGAGAGCGTCACTTTACGGATCTCTGACAGCTGCTGCTCGGTGAAGCGGGCAGCGTTGTTGTCGTTCTCGTACCTACAAAATTATAAAATCGTTTAGTCGGTGATTTAGTTAGGTTTAGAATATTATTCAAGCTAGGCTGTATTATAGTAAGGTCTGGTTCTTCAAAATAGCTTCTCTCCGGTTAAAGGGGGACTAAGGGTATTACGGAGGATGGGCTGCAAAGTCCTTCAGGATTTAAATAAACAGCTATACAGTCTGCCAAAAGTGACGATTAAACAGTGAAAGTTTCTGGAATCAAATTTTAAAAGCGCGGAGTCTATCCCAGACTAGATAAACCACCAAATTAGGTACCTATTAGTGGTAAATGTAAGATGGAAAATCTGAAAGATGCGAGATTGCACTGTCGCGATATTCAGTCTCTCCCTATTCTCGAGTTGTCAGGCTTATTTCTCCCGAAGAAATGTTTTTGTCAAACCCATAAAACTATTCGACATAGCAAACTCACCAGAATCTGTCACACTTCCTCAGCTGACGGAACTGGATGGCGATGATGCAAGCGAAGGTAGGTCCAACAAGGCCGCCCTGCAGCGGTCTCTCACTCATGCCACCAGGGAACAGGTCGATATCGTCCACGGTCGGGTATATCCTCTTTAGTCTGTGGACAATTTTGGTACAGAATAGAATATATTGTAGCAGAAATGTCTTGATAACGCCTATATAACTTAAACAATGGAATTACAACTGATGCTTGTGCACCGTATTACTCTTATGGCCTTTGAAACATGTTACTTCTGAATCAGAAGAAAATACAAAACTGAATAGGTATGTATGCACTCAAAGATTTCGATTTGGTGATATAAAAATCATTGGTGATATCTCAGGATCTTAATGTTGATACGCTGGTAGAAGAACTAAAATCAAAATACCGACCTTGAAATAACTTCATCAGGAATCTCTCTGGCCAGATCCTCGAAGGTGGCAGCCCTCTTCAAGTTACAAAGCGCTCTGTAGTTGTTGTAGCTGGGGATACCGTGGTCTCTCGCTCGTTGGATGTTCAGGGCCACCAAGTCAATACCCGAGAAGGGGATACGACGGTCCTCGAACAAATGGTTGGTGACTTCACCGGTGATGAACTGGTCAAGGGTTTCCATGGGAGTGGAGGCGAGACCGCGAAGAAGCTCGTCTGTCATTTGCGCATGCTGGAAGAAGGACAAAATCACTATCACTACATAGTATAAAACAAAGTCGCTTCCTGTCTGTCTGTCCCTATGTATGCTTAGATCTTTAAAACTACGCAACGGATTTTGAGGCGGAGGAAGGTTTATATGTATAATACATGCATAGCTTATCAGCATTGCGCCCGTGCGAAGCCGGGACGGGTCGCTGGTAATAATTATCAAAATAACGAGGAATAGTTATTGTCCTTGAGCTATTTAAAAATGCAAGAAATATACTCGAAGCATTGTTGTTCTTGCTCTTATTTGTCATGACGTCATTTGCCACTGATCAGTGTCATATCTGCCTGCTGTGAACTTGTGTCCACCTCCCAATTTTCCTTTAACGAGCTGCGCTGTCAAAAGCTTAAACCCGGTTCACCTCTATGCTCGGTCCGGTCATAGAGGTGAACCGGTAAGACCGGAGAATGATGGTTGGGAACTCACATTCATGAACATGTCAGGTCTGAAGAAACCGTCGCGCAGCAGGATCGGAGGCTCCATGGGCTGGTACGTGGGCGATAGACGCGGCAGGTGTGGTCTTAATAGAGAGTGGCCGAAACGGAAGGCGGCAGCCGCGAATTCCGTTACGATGGCAGGGTTGCAGGTGGGCGAGTATTCCTTGTAGTATCCTGGAATATAACATTATGGGTTTATTTTTGTGCCTCGCCTGATTTCGACTGAGAAAACAAGCCTAAAAAACCTGCGTTGATGGTAGGGACTGATGGGGATCTGACAATCTGCCACAAAGACTCACAGGTTTACTGGTTACTCGCGTTAATTGAATTTGTAGCTAGATTATAATCAAAATAGCATTTTTTTGCGATGGATTCCTACTAAATAATTAGGTAGGTAAAGTATTCTCTATTAGAAGATATTGGTTTTAGCGATAAAACTATGTGTCTATGCTTTATTTCTATTGTGATCTTCTTTATTTGGTTTACTCAACACACCCTTTACCGCATACGAAGCCATATATATGACAGATAATAATTTCGACCTTATTTACACGGGTTAAAGTTCAAATTCGAAAAAATATTTTTTTTCATATATGCGGCAACGGGTTAAGTATGTGAAGTTTCATCTAAACCCTTTGTTGTTAGAAGGTTGACCGTTTGTGATTGAGTCTAATAAACATCTAAAAAACTAAAGATACAAATGTTTACTAGCAGTAGAATGAGAAATATTTACCGGCAGGCAGCAGCTTCAACCCGTAAAGGTTCACAGCGTTCCACGATAGAAGTCTGGGCAGGAACTCGTTATAGATAACGTGCGTCAGCTCGGCAGTGACAATGCGTCTGGTGTGCTCGAAGAGAAGTTCCGCGTCCCAGTGAGGGTTCACACCCTTCAGGCCTTCGACGACGCGGTTGTGTTCTCTGAGCCAAATCGTGTGGATAGCTGTAAGGCCTGGTTGTTCAGAGGCTCGACCGTCACCTGTAAATATGAATTGTTATTAATTTAGTGTTCTATCTTCTAATGCATAATCGCTACATAATAACCCAATCATACGACGGCCATCTGATAAAATCCTCGTTGTGAAGGAAACCAAATAGAGATGCCCTAGTAACGGTAACATTGAGAACGTTACAGTATTCAGAGGCCTGGAACTCTATTTGGTGCATTCGAGATCGTCAAGAGCAGGATTAGAAGGCACTGATATGCGATGAGTTGATGTATCCCGTATTACAAATGTATTACGTATTTAAGATCTATAGACGAATAGCAGCGAAATATGATCCTAGTGGTTTCGTTGCACTCAAAGTGGATGTATTAACGTGGCGGCAGTGATCAAGTGTTTCGAGTTTTCTCCGTAGCTGACAAACTAGGTATTTCTTATCTTATCAGTATCACCTTCATTCACAATGAACCAAAACCCGCAGTGCCAATGCATTGCACTCCGTTTGTTTGTAGCTGTCTTCACGAATCCGTCAAGCCATGCAACTAAGTAAGTGCTACTCTCCTTATATATCGACGTGTCTTACCAGCAATGAAGCAGAATCCACTGGGCGCCTTGCACTCAGGATGACTGTCAGATCGAGGCAACAAGTCGCGGGTTAGGAGTGGATGTACGGTTGCATTCAGGCGTCCGTTGAAACCGCGCAGCTTGCGTACGATGCAAGGGTTCTCTCCGTAGATCACGGAAGCGTCGATGAAGGCGGTGTTCTGGTTCACTTGTTCCCTGGGTCCTAGGAGAGTGAATGAATGAATTAGTATTTAGGGCGCAAAAGGTCCCGTTCACCAAATTACGTCCCATTCGCAAAACGTCTTCTTTGCAAACGGCCCCTTGCGTGCCCTTGCACAAATCACCCCATTCGCAAAATATCCCTTTCGTAAAATGTCCGTTCTGTATAAGCCCTTGTCGCTGAACGTTAATTGTATGTGAAGGGAATTTGAAAGTGTGGATATTTTGAGGAAGGGTCGTTTTGGGAAAGGGGCCTTTTGTGTAAGGGACAGAAGGGAAGGACAATCTGCGAATAAGCCAATAATGTATGTGGAGTGGACGCGTACATTGTACAGTTATACCCTACTATATTATGCCCGACGATGGTTGATTCAGACCCAAGCATGTACATGAGCATGTACGTACTTATTATGTATGTTAATATCATAAAAATTGGAAGGAACAAAAATGTCAACCCCTCTAAATCTGGGCGTCTCCAAATATATCTTTTCGGTTTACAATCAGTTTCGTCATCAGCCAGCCAGTTTCTTCGCAATTAAATTCCTTAATTAGTTAAACAAAATAACTTACCAAGCTGCTGCTGTCCAGGCAAACTTCTCATGAAGGGGAAGCACAGCCTCTCTCCGGAAGTGACGTTAACTTCGGGGTAGTAGTGGTCTCCGCGCGGCACGGGGATAGGGTTGCACTCAGGATGGACGGTACGTGGTGAGTCGCATGAGCGGCAGTCGGGGATGGACTCGTGGAAACCTAAAGAATAATTTTTTTGAATAAGTAATCTTTATACATGAGGAATAGAATAGAATAGAATAGAATACTCTTTATTGCACACCTCAAGAAGAAAGATTTACAAATACAGATGACACTTAACATTACAATAGAGGCAAACAATAGGCGATCTTATCGCTAAAAAGCGATCTCTTCCAGACAACCTGAGAGATTCCTGAGAGGATTTTAGTGCATCAGGTTTTTGTAAAAGTATATCCAGCAGCATGCATAAATTACAATACTAGATTTTATAATCTGGCGGAATTATAGAGGAATATATGTCATTGCATTTATATGGATAGCTTGTGCTATTGGTTCCTATTTCAAAAAGATACTGATTTTTGTGTACAGGTGTTAGTGAAAATGTGGTTCATTAACTAAGCAACTTACGTAGGTACATACCCGGTGCAGCACATCTTATCGACATTGCGTCACCTGTCTTCAGGACTATACTGATTAAAAAGGGATATACAATATCGGTCGCGTGGCAAAGACAGAGTCGCATATGACAGAATTGGTAGTACCTAATATCTTCTTCGGTTTCAGGTTACGTTACGGTATCTTTGACTATTAATTTAAATTTTAACTAAGTGGCTAATAAGGAACTGCTTCTATTGGATTGGTCAAGTTGAACTAGTGGTTGATAAGTGATAACTTATACTTGCAGAGGCTACAGAGCTGTCTGTAACTAAGCTTTATGTTGTATCGTTGGTATCTGCTTTAGAAGACATTACCTTTATGAATAGGGGTCATGGTAAGTTCGTGATCAACGAACTGCGCGAACTGCATCACCATCAGCGTATACCGAGTGTGCAGATTCGAAATGTCCGGGTGGATGACTGTGGAGATCACTCGAGGAGACGCTAGTGGAGTACCGGTCACTGAGTTGATACGGGGGCGACTGACACCTGGAAAATAAACACATATATCCCAAATAAAAAGTGTGTGTGGTATAGCAACATCAAGGCTTCAGGGTTCTTCAGGGTCTTGCTCTAATATATTTTACCTGGACTTACAGTCTAATGAGTAAGTAATAATGAATAAAGTAATTCCTAAGCATATTATAATTCAACATACGCTACATTAACTTACCATCTTCATAAACCGGTGGCAGCAATCTCGCAAACGTGGTCAAACTCTTGCCCAAATTAGGGTTCCTCAAGTTGTTACAGTGTCCAGTGTAGGTTCTGAAGGGGCTGTCAGCATCGCATTGGCCGTTGTCGTCGCACTGGGGTTCAATGACGGGTCCCAGTTGGTCCTGGCCCACGAAGCCACTCACGTCCACGGATTGCAAGGCGTCGGCGAAGTCACTGGATGAAGGAAAGCCGAGGGAATCGTCGAATACTTGGCGCTTGCGGCGGTGTCTGGAAAAAGGTAGGTTTGGTTAGCCTTAAAAACCTCTTTTTGGACAGTTGCATGCTGTTGATTCTTGGGGGTTTCAACAGCGTTTTCTAATATAAATAACTATTTTATTGTTCTTCAACACTCGTATTTGTTATATTATACTTGCTTTGTTCTAGTGATGCTACGTTTGTGTTGGAAACTTTAAGTAGTAATATTTGTCTTTAGTGAAACTTACCCTCCGTTGATGGAGTTGAGCAGTTCATTGGTAGCAAACTCAAAAAACAGAGAGGTGTTGGCAAGCTTGAGCGCGTATTTGTTGGCTTTGGAGAATGAGGCAGCTGTTCCAACTGGGGAATGAGGGTCGGCTCCACCACCTGTAAGTCAAATAATTTATTACGGATGTTTGGTTAAAGTTGTTATAACCACTCTATAGGGTTTTGCTATCTATCCCTGAGGTGAATACAGCACTCGTAAAACAATCAGATATTTTCAATCAGGGAGTGGTACTAGACTGCATTCCTGGGGTGTTTGTTCATATGTACAATGCTAGACCTCGCGGGCTGAAGCGAGCATTCCCATTAAAAACTACTTCGTTGTCTTGGTGTCTCACATTCCTACGCAAGTATTCTTGAACTGAGGTCGCTTATACTTACGTGCTTCCCAAAGCATGTATTCTAGCTTCTTTCTATCAGCCATCTCTTGCTTGGCTTTCTCGAGGGCCGCATGAAGCATGTCCTGTGACAATCGTTCAGCTGCCTTGGCCCCGCTGTCATCCCGCCACGCCGAGAGTTCTAGGCGGCCATGCTGGGAGCAGTCTTGTGCGGCATTCCTGTATGACGTGAGGAGTTGGTTAAATTATCCTTGCAACGGGAGTAAAATCCTTCATGCTAGTCCACTAGCAGTGGTACAGCAAAAGTATCAATGGGCGACGAATCTTTT
Organism: Apotomis betuletana; assembly: GCA_932273695.1. Classification (NCBI taxonomy): domain Eukaryota; kingdom Metazoa; phylum Arthropoda; class Insecta; order Lepidoptera; family Tortricidae; genus Apotomis; species Apotomis betuletana. The sequence continues at coordinate 11,048,569 of OW026307.1, read as the reverse complement.
GTGTATTTTCTGGGATGTTAACGTAGATCTTTTGTTTGTGTTTTTAAGAAACTTTACAACTTCACTGCGATGTTTTATTATTCCAAAACGCATACGTATACCTATGGAATTATAACATAATTAATAATTCGCAATGTCGCTCAGTTTTGCCACAAGTAACAAAAATGCGGGCAGTTGTGAAAGGACAATTTCTAAGATTAAGATACTTACAAATAAGGATCCTTTTTGACGAACGCCTTTGGTTGTATTTCGGTCAAAGATTCTTCAACGGCACAGAGCAGTCCAGAAAGAGACACTTTCCTGATAGCCGCCAGCTGCTCTGGCGAAAGCGAAGAAGGAGGAATGTCGTTTTCATACCAGAATCTGTAGAAAAAGGGGATTAGTGTCAACACAAAATGAATGCATTAAATAGAAACTATGATACCTACCTTTCCTTAACAGAAGTCAGTATCATTATGACATTTTACTAGCGCTATTAATATAATCTTTGCTAAGGCTTACCTGTCACTCTTCTTAAGGTTAGCGAACTGAAGTGCCAGAACACAGGCTAGAGTGGGTCCGATAACTGCACCAGAAGCCGCCTTTTCCAAGGCACCACCTATCATAAGCTCGACGTCTTCCGCATTTCTGATGATCAAAAATAAATCAATACGCAGATAGTCATTAGGTGTCATACGTACGTAAAGTTTATAATATTATGCAGTTATTTCCCCAGCATAATTAAAATTGATGCTGAGTTTGTATGTTTCTTTTCTATCTCGTATGAGGGCGGCAAAATAATATGCTTTATAAGATTTTTTACCTGTACATACTCGCCATCATTTCCTGCTGAGCCCTGTCGAAGCCCAGTTTATCGAAGTCTCCATAAGTCCTGACTTCAGACGTCGGTTCGCACAACCGGAGTGCGCGGAGGTAAGAGGACACACCGTGATCACGAGACCTGTTCAGGTCCCATTGGGCTGAAGATATGAAGCGAGAGACGTGTTTGGAACTCGTATCGGCGAGGTCCTGGACGGTTATTGAGGCATTGATCTGGAAAAAAGAGATAAAGTAAAGTAAGGGGACCAGAAAATATATATAATAAAGTGGGTGTCCCATCTCTCACTCATTGTCACAATTGACATAAATGAATCCGGAGTATAATGTCCGTAGATGGTGCAAATTCACTTGTTTTCTCATCGTATACATTCCAAATTTTCAATATCATTTCTGGTGCTTTGAGGATCACCATTTAGTAACTTTTAAAGCCGTTTATGTAATGAGTGTTAGTGTCATTTGAGGAGTTTATACAAGTATATTTGGAAAATCGTTTACCAGTTTGTCGTTCATCATGGCATCGAAGACAGGAGCGACGGCCACCAGCTCGGAGTAGGCTCCAGCGCGGTTCGCGCTGGAATAACCTCGCCAGAATCCTAGGGAAGTCAGTTTCAGCTCAGCCTTTGCCATGCCCACCTGCGAAAAATACAAAAAATTGAATTAAAACCATTATGTCCAATGCCTGAAAAGCTCTATGAATGATTATTCCCTTGGCTTCCTACCGTGAAATATTTAATCCTATCTAGTTACAAGTACAACATTGGTTTGGGATTAGGGTATGGGACTGCCATACCTACTAAACTTTCTTAAGACTTGCCCTATTAAGGATACTCGTATATTAGAGTCGGTAAAGGTTACGTGGAACAAAGTCTAATGTTTGTGAAATTTTAACCACGTTACTTTTGAGGTCAATAAAATCTAACTGGGTGAATGTGGTTAATAGGCCGTATGTAAGGCTGACCAGTCAGGTCGTTGTAATATTTCTTACCTCTCCAAGAAGCACGGGTAAGAATTCGTTAAAAGTAATATGCTGGATGAGTGCAGCCATGACGCGTCTGGTCTCCAAGAATAGTGTGGTGTCGTCCCAGAAGGGATTCATCGCGTACAGCTGACCGGCGACGCGGTTGTGTTCAGCCAGTAGGGCCTTGTACAGAGGTGCGGTTGGTGTAGGCTCGTTGCATCTACAAAAAAGGGTTATTTTAGAGATGTGTTAATGTGGGCTTGCAATTACAGAAGTTAGTATGGGCAGTATCGAAAATCCGGAATTTTCGATACTGGCCATACAGGCCAATTCCGGAATTCTAAGCCGTAATGGAAAGGACAGTCATAAGTATAATCATTCGCAGGCAATATGTAATGAGCAAGGATGTAAATTGTATTTTACAACTAGATAGAAGAAATAGAAGATATACTTTAGTACATTTTAAGATTAGAAAATGTTAAGGTTCTATTTCAATTTAGGTATTTCGTATTTCGATGAAACGCAGCTCATTCATAGTAATAATAATATTTAAGCATGTTTCAGGTTCAGGTTATTACCTAGTTTACCTACATACTTTTAAATTAAAGTTTCTCATGTTTACAAGATCTTGGTACTTGTATCTTCTTAACATGTCGATAAACCTCTAAGCTTACGTACACAGGGTTACCAACTTATTTTCCAAGCGATTTGAACAAATAATACCTTTAGTTGATGTGGTAGGGACTAAAAGATATCACAGACAAGTTGGTACATCTGTACGTGGTTTGTAGTAACAACAGTGTGAGAACAGATTCGAATCTTTGCCTATATGTAAATGATCAAGGTTGGTTAGTACACGCACATACATTTGCATACAATCCATTTTTGTGACGACACCTAAGAATTCCATCGGGTTTTATCAATTACAAAAGCTTTTATTTGCATGGTTTATTTATGGTGTTTTGTTAATTAATAGCACTATTAGTGTGCCATTGGTTACATGAAGCAATAAACTGTTTTACTTGATAATGTGAACTCATCAATACTTCATAGAGAACAGAAGAATTCAAAAGAAAAAATGTTGAAACTTCTAGTTAAGTTCAGATAAAAAATTCGGTCAACGTTAACTCATCCCTAAAATATTTCATCTAATATCTACTAATGTACCTAATTGAAATTTCTGGTCACCCTGAATATCGTAGTGATAGTGATGATCACTAACAATACAAAGGAAGGTAAAATTGCATCTACCTTGAATACTACTAGTATTTTCATCAAGACGTTCTGTAAGATTTAAAACTTGAATATGTAAATATTTCCTATAGAATTGCACGTGAGCAGATGCTAAGCCAGTTTTTGCACAATTAAAGTACCTTTGACCAATTAAGATGAATGCCCATCATTTTAAAGCTAAGTGTTTACTCAAGTCAGGCAAAAACGAGGGATAAAAACAATGGTGTGAACACTTAAGCAACGGCTGGCTCGAAATAAAAGCACGTGACGCTGGGAATCGAAACGTACATTATACTGTTTCACGATATGATAACAGATCTCGCAAAAACATATCTCATTAAGTTTTTTGATGCATATTTAATTATTTTAAGTCTTGGAAATAACACGTAGATACCTTTAATTTCAAGGCGTTTGCAAATAACACGACGTGGTGTATACATATTTTATACCTATAAAATAATCATCAAAAATCTAGACCAAAGAAATTATAACAAGTAGAACCAGAATACGTAAGTACGATAGTATCTACGACTACAATGCGACATCAAGTAGGTAGATATGCCTGGGATTCGAATTTGGAACCTACTTTACCTACATGTCTTTTTATTACTCTCCTTACCACTCCTTACCAAGTTCACCACTGAGAATATGCCAGAACCATTAAGTTTAGTTTTGAGACTACGCCATAACCATTTTAGTAGTACGGACCGTTTAAATGTTTGCCCTTATAATGGAATTTGTATACTATTTAGGCGTCCGCTTGTGGCAAAATTATGGTCAAAAACAGACGGAAATTTTATAATAATAAGCGCAAAAGTCGAAACGCTCCGTCGCAGAACAGTTACTTCCCATTTAGTTTACAAAATTTCGTAACGATTGGTTAAGTTTTCAAGGAGGAAATAGTCGAGAGCGAAACCTTGATTTGTATGGAAGGTATTTCCTCTTAAGTATCGTAACAAGTAAATTTCATTAGCGTACTCATAGTTCGATGTGTCAATCAATGGCTAGTTTTTAAATTGATATAAATATATAAACGTCTACTTACTTCCTGCACGACGCGAGATCAAGTTTGCCGGCATCATACAGTCGCAGCGAACGCAGTTCCTTCTCCGAGCTTCCATACAAAGCGGAGCCATCCAAGAAGGCCGTGGCCATATTCATCTGGTCGCGTGACTCTAAAGGTAAATAAATAATAAAAAATGAGTACGTATGATTTTCTATATACTTAGGAGTTATACTGCTCACAGCACTATTCTAAAACAGTACTGAAAATCAGGGGGGTTATTCCACCAATTTTAGAGAGATGATGGAGATCTCTCCATTTCATTGCCATCCGTCACTTTTGACGTGTGCCTACTTGACAAGTGGTGATATCCCTAGAACATCGCAACTTCGTCAATTCGGACGCGCTAAATTTTCGTTTCCTTTGTATGTGACGGCATAAATAACAGGCGCATACTTACTTTAAATTGACCGCGTAGTGCGTGAAATTAGTCCGTTACGTTTCGTTCAAAACAGAAATTCATATGCATGAATCATTTTTGACAATTATTATCGCCTTCGTATTTCCAAAATTGAGATGAGATATGTCACTTTTAAGCTCATCGCATTTTAATGACAGTTCAATGGCGATATAACTGTTATCTAATAGGGATTTGACGTTTGGCGATCACTCAAACGGCATTCTCGAATTAGGTCCCAGTTTTCCATGGAGAGGCGTTACTTCAGGAAACATCTTAACAGCGCGATGCATGATTTGTATGGGCGCCCGGTGCCAGACGTACAGCGACATCTTTGGTAAAAATTCTCATCACGCCAAAACGGTAGACAGATTTTAACCAATTTTCGTACACGGATCATCCGAAGATGGTTATAGGGTACCCGGCTATGGTTAAGAAATAAAAATACCTACGTGAGTTGCGGGCATTCTCATAAAAAATATAATCGAGAAATTAATTAATAGCTTCACTTGTCTACCATGACTATAGGTACATTAAGGTTGAAGGTACCAGCTATCGGGACAGTGACAAGCAGTGGGACACTTAGCTTACACGTTAAGTTGAATTGCCTGCCTGGCGGAATTCGTATCTGTGTTCAATGATCAGGATTGTTAATTTGTAGATGTCGAAGCATTTCTTTTTATTTTTTATTAGCTTGTTTTATTGTGAAATCAGTGTTTTTTTTTCGGCATCTGGTCGGATGCTGTGCGCAAGCACTCTTATGATGCAATGCTGTCTTGCCGCAACTTATCCAAGTTTAGTTTAATAGCTGCCTTCCACATTCGTAAGTACGGCTCTTTGGCACCGTTGACACAAATTCTATCGAACGGCTGCAAGTTAGTGGAAGAAGTAATCAAGACTAATGACATACATTCAATTGCACAAAATTTTGCTCTAAGTTTTCTTGAAGGTATTTGGTGTCAAGTTCTGATTCAAGATGTGTCAGTATTTACGTTCGTAAATGAGCTGCAGAATTGTGCAGCCCATAGTACATAATGGGATGCTTGCTTTTAAGTTTTAACAGTTCCTTTTGAATTTATTTGAAATAATGACATCCACAGCACAAAGGTGTTGAACATTTAGAACTTCTAAGAACTTCATTGGTTCCAAGTTCAGGCCGGCCTACTTTTTGAGCGTGTTTAAAATAATTGACGCCGGCAGCTTAGGCTGCCTGTGCACTGGAGCGGAGCGGAGCTATGTAACATGGACCGATCACATTCCTCAGATTTAAATGCACTTCTTTTGGGCTTCACAAAGGCGCAGCCTGCACGTATAGCATAACTGTGACACGCGGCTCTGACGCGCAACATATACTACCTGTCACTGTTTTTGCCGTACTGTGAGAGAGTGACGGACGATGCTATGTCGCGCGACAGAGTCGCAAAGCGTAGTTGTACTAGACGGGCTGATTGGTTTATTTTCTCCGCTCCGCTTTAGCGTATACCTATATTAAGAGCGGTAAATGGATTTTATTACCAGCGGTCTTATTATCAAGCAATAGATAGATATAAAAAATCCGACCGCAAAGCGTATTTGAGTACAATAGTGTGATGGATACATTGGATACATTTATCCTTTATTTACCGCGCGATAAGCGCCACCATTATGAGCCCACAGAAATAAAGAGAAATAAAGATTCTTATTATTTTTTTATTATTCAGTAACCTTGCTTTAGCTATAGTTGCTTTGATAGACCATTTGGCAGTTCGCCCGTATCGCCCGGAAAGCCGTGGAGGCCTGGGTTCAAATCCCGCTCAAAGCATACAATTTTTCAAATTTTCGCTTCAGTATAAACGTTGTTAATCCCCTTTATGGAAACACCCTATCGTTATCATTTGTTGATATTAACTTAGAAACAATTACTTAAATACTTACGGAATCCACACGAGTCAATATTTCTGGTCGGGGCTGACCGGACGTACTCGCAGTGACCTCCATGGCAGTCCTATGGACAAAAGAAAAAAAGTTCAATCAACCTGTACCGATACTAAAATAAGCCTGGCTCATTATAATGTCAGAGGTGACCTCATAAACGGCAGTTTTATCTTAATTGCAATCTCAAATTACAGAATTAGACCGACATCACCATATTTGATTGAAGTCCAGTTCTGCTAATGTAATTAACAATAAACTATAAGATTTACGGTGTAATTTCATGGCGGAGATAAAAGCAGTGAATTTGGCCAATTTAGTGCGCTGAAGTCTCTCAAATCATTACTCTATAATATCATCGTCTTAAAAGATTGCGAAAATATTAACTAATTCGATAGTTAACTGATTAATAAAATTTTGAATGTTAGTGAATCGTTTAGAAACGGAATTTTGTAATAAATTCTAACTTTTCAAAACTTTTTAATAACTTCCCTTCCCATCTGCCGCCATCTTTGTGGTTAACTTTTTTTTTCAATTCGTCCTCTTTTGTGGTTTACGCAGCCATGCACTAATTTTTTTTAAAGTTAGTAGTAGTAGCTTTCTTGAGCGTAAGCCTTTCAGCCAATGCATAAAATAATTAGATTTTTTAACATACTGCCCTCAGTCATTTTAATGTGTTCAAGCATGACAGTTCCTGTCTTTGTGGCAGTTATTTTATTGCTGGAGACGAAGTTATTACGTACGAGCCAACATTCCAATAACAATGTTGTAATCTTTGCATACGAGCGGCAAATAAAATTACATAATGACATTTTCTTTCCTCACACGACCGTATAATTTGACAGTGATCGTGGCAGGCATTTTCAATCAGTCAGTTTAAATAATGATCCCAAACAATGGCAAGGTACTTGAAGTTATTCAGAGGTTCTTTGTGGCTTTCTCATATTCGGAATACGGGATTTATATAACCGCATAGCTTAAATAGGGTTGTGTAATACGTTTGCATTTCTATGCCTCTTGGTGCGTGTGCTGAGTTAAATAATTAGGGGAAATAGAAGTTCTTTGTTATGGCATCAATTGATTAATTGATCGATTGATCGAATTTCTACCGTATTGCCTTAAGGCAATGACATAACACACTATTATTAATAATACCTACAAATAAAATTGTGATCGAATATAGATACCTACTCTTTGATTTTTGCAATTAAGTAGTTACTAAGTAGTAGGTACACACAACTGAAAAACCTATTTGAGTTTGTTTGTAATAGTAGATATTTAAGTAGGTATCAAGTAGACCATATCACAATATTGTAGCTAAAATATTATTAGTATTGTCAGGGTTAAACCATCACCGCATATTAAAATCAACAAGTAGGAACTTAGAATATTTAGCCTGAAGCTAAAACATATTTAATTGGCTTATTAAAATTAATTTCAACGTACAAATTGCTACACTTATTAAATCGCAAACAATATTAGTGTCTTTGAAACGTGTTATTTTGTTGAACGCGTGACCTCTATAGTGAACATTCCATTTTTGATGCAGACCGTACATACGATACAACATTACACTAATGTTTAAGATAGCTGTCGTGATTCGAGAGATAGAGCAAAGGGTTTAAAAATATCCGACATATATCATAAATGTGGTGTATATTTTTGTATGACAGTAAGATTATTATTTTATTTTGCATGTAAGTATTTTAAATAATTGTTATTCTAAACTAAAATCTTAGATTTCTTTTATCTAATTAAGTAACTATTTTATAAATGAAAATCAACGCAAAAACACAATTTCCCAGAAACATCCAAAATAGAAAAAATAACTAAAACCCATGAAATCAAATCATCTTATACTTACATTATCAAAAATTAACTCAAAAACATAGAATCTTTTGTATTCATATATATTACAAAGATTTATTTGATTATAATATATAGGAAATCGTGTAGAACCGATTTATTTCATCACTTACACTTACTTCCTAGCTAAATCTAATTGGATCATTAGGCGGCCTATAAAGACAGCTGTATTAGGCCTTGGACAATGCGACCCGTACGAGACTAGCCACATACGGAACCACTTACATTAGGTACCTACTTCCTGATGCGCTTTCACTCCACTCCTCACGTGACCTCGCGAACTATTACGAAATATATCTAGGTACCATCTATTCCAAACTTTAGATCAATTACATTATTATTTTGTATAAGAAATATGTTAATCTTTAACAATTCACTTACCAAAACCAACATTATTAAAAAATTTGGGCAAGTGCGAGTCCGACTCGCGCATGAAGGGTTCCGTACCATAATCTATAACAAGTTTGTTGTATTGGACCCCCCCTCAAATATTTATTTTATTTGATTTTTAGTATTTGTTGTTATAGCGGTAATAGAAATACATCATCTGTGAAAACTGTCTAGCTATCACCGTTCTTGAGATAACTACAGCCTGGTGACAGACGGACGGACGGACGGACGGACAGCGAATTCTCAGTAATAGGGTCCCGTTTTTACCCTTTGCGTACGGAACCCTAAAAATAATGCTCTTAAGATTTTTTTTAAACTGCTCTATCTTTGTAGTTAATGAATACAAGGGTTTTGATTTTATTTTATTTATTTCTAACTTTATACCTTCCGTACTCAAAGGCTGCTAACGGCACTCTATTTCTGAGCCTCCGACTGTCCACCTGTCTATGATAGGGTTGCATGGCTGTATCTTAGATAGGGACTTGTTCGCATAATATGTATTACTACAGCTGCTATAACAATTAGTATGTACTAGATACGCATAACTAAATGCCAACTAACCTGATCAGATTTAATGGCAGCCCTTTATAAAAAAATGGAAAGGGCCATAGAAAAAGTTGGGGGCAATTAGACGTCTGTTTAAAAGTGAGTGAGTATAAATATTTTTCAGTCGAAGTGAAAAGTAGATCGAGTGTTTAAAGGCCATTTATGACACTCAGATGTATTTGTCCTCGCTCACTGCGTCCACTCATCCAAATAAAGTCGTGTCATAGTGCCTTATTTGAGCCTCTTGCCAAACAATCTACTATATTTACTAACGAATAAACAAACTTTTTCAACGACTAATTGGCCGGTAAACAAGCTCAAATTATAAGCACGTATGATTCGATGACTCATCCTCATGATTATACGTAACACGCACAATCATATATAATCTGTGCTCGGTCAAGTTCAAGACTTAAGAAGTTAGTGCTTAGTAAAGTGGGCGTCCCATTAGTCGGACGATTACTTCGGGTTGCGACAGCGTCCGTTCCTCTTAACAAAAACGATGTCCGTCGGCCTTCGGACACGGTTTAAGCAGTACAAGCAATATTTTAATATTAAGTATACACTTCAATAAAAAAGGGTAACAATGGTTTGGATTTCCTAGATTTTGCTATCTTTCTTATATAGTGCAGTACGCCAAGAAAGTTGTCTACTCCTGTGGCGCGGAGATAATCCCATTAGCGGCCTTAGCGGGTTTATACTCCCACACGAACATACGTTGGGCCACAACCTCAAGATCAAGTCCTGCTTACGTTGCAATGGATCACGTTACATTTTTCTTATATAATTAAACTTTTTATCTATCAGCCACACTCACATAGGCTACTGCTCAACATAGGCCTCTCCCATAGCTCGCCACAAAGTGCGTTCCCATGCAAATCGCATCCATTGACTCCCCGCTACCCTGACGAGTTCATCCGTCTATCTAGTCGGGGGCTGTTAAACGCTGCGCTTTCCTATACGTGGTCACCACTCTTTAATTAACCTTTATGTGTCCATATTTCAAAATAAAAAATGTGGTAGTTATAAATAGAATCGTTAAAAGGATTCTATTAAAACATGAAGTTACAATACTGTGAAACAACACCGTGCCGGCCTTCGTTGCAGCCGAGATGTGTGGAACCTCATTGTGGGCCAAACGACATGGCTTTGCTTGGCCCTAATTAGGATTACGTATTATGAACATTGTTGGGTAATGACAGATTAAATCCAGCTTTTAGTTTTAATAGGAGGACAAACTTAAGAGTTTTTAATGCCAGGTACCTATACCTAAGTTGTGCAAGGTAAGCGTAACAGTGAATGACCTCTTAAGGAATTTTTCGATTTTAAATATGTTATGTACTTATTTATCTAATACCGAAATAGTTAAGGTTAACTATAGCTGATTTTATAATATATACAATTATTCTCATTTACTCGCGGCAAACCACTCTGCTTAATACCGCCCAATACAACCAAAACGCACATGAGATAATTATTTCAAATCTACAATATCTTCGCCATTTTGTAACTATTAACCTGTGTGTTAGTGTTTATGACCTAAATTGAAATAAATTTCCCCACGACTAATCAAATTATGTAGCTAAGAAAACCTACTACATTTCATAAAACAATAATCGTTGTTAACCTGACAAAAATTTTGTATACAACAATCGCGATGCAGCGGAACGATTGTTTCAATGTCCGTTGATTACAACATTTACAACGTTATCGTTTGGAATGTCGTTGTCAGTACATCCAATATAATGGTGATAGAAAACTTTATACCTGACGGTATTGAACAGAATATAACATGGTAAAAAAAAGGTTTTACACGAATGAAGTTGCGGGCATCTTCAATTTTTTTAACCATGTATATTTTTGAGAGTTTGTTTTATAGGATATGAGTTAGAACAAAATATTATATATTGTGCGTACTCGTATGTAAATGTAGTCTCATAACTCATGATCTTCATCGTACATAATTGTATTCTTATTGATACTTATAGTGTTTATTACAAGAACATCAATGTAATGTAGTTAATGTATGCGGAATATCTCATTATCTAAGTTATTTTCCTTAACACCTTAGACATGCATAGAATCTTTTAATTATTTAATATCTATGATGTAACGTAAAGGTTTATTGTACATTATGGCATGTTTCTCGTAATATATGCTCGCATGATTGGAAGTAAATAGCATGGATCATTGAATACGGGCAACAACAACATGGAAACTACATTTTACAAAGTTATGTGATTATAAATATGTAAAGGTACCTATGAAAGTTTATAGGAACGTAGGGGAAGGTGAGGTAATACGATCCCCTTAAGGGAAAAACTTAACCGTGGCTAAATTTCAAAGCAAAATCGCAAGATTTCTATTGTTAAGAGGTAGTGAATTTACTGAACTTTGTAACTGCATACTTATTTTTCATTATATGTATGTAGTTTTTTTGTACAAGAGGTTTTTGTTAAAGTTTAGTAAAGGATCATTTTATACACACCTATGTATAAAATGATCCCTGGGGTAGGGGTAAAATAATCCCTCCAATCCTCTTAGACTCCATGTTCTTAATATAATCTACAAGTTCCTGTTCTTGTTCTGTTTGTTTGCTACCTAACTTTTTAGCGGAGCCTACAGCTATTTTGTTTTTACCTTTGGCTCTTCTTTTTAATGCCATCACAGGGACCTTAAACTCTCTACTTGCGGTTTTGTAAGGCATACCATCTCTGATGGCATCTAATGCCTTTTGCATTTGTTCTTCAGGCCAATTTTGGCGATAAGTTTTGCGTATATAAATTGTCGGCATGATCTGTTAAACAACAAATACTAATGGGGTAAAATATTCCAGGGATCATTTTAAACACACAGAAAGGGATCATTTCGCCCCAAACACCAAATTCCAAGATATCGATCAAAACATAACCGTAAATACCACGTGCGGAGATCGAACATTGCTTAAATATTAGCTAACTGCTATTAATACCCGCAAATAAAACAACATTTCAATAAACACGAACATGTAAAAAGTAATGAAAGTTCAAAAACAGACTTATCTTAGATCAGAGCCACACTTTTTGATTATTTTTTAATAAAATCACGCCAAGCACTCGCACCGCCATGACACTCGGAGAGGCAACTGGCAGTGGTGCTGGACACATGTTTCATGCACATTTGGATAGATGGCACTAGTTGTCTCAGATTTACGGCGGGGGATCATTTGACCTCCAGGGATCGTATTACCTCACCTTCCCCTATATAGTACGTTTATTTTTACTTTTGGATTGAAGTGAGATTTTCATTGATCTTTATGGGCTATTTTATTTTGTAGCTTATTAAAACAAACATATCTCACTTATCTCGAAATTCCACTCGTGACTTCTAATAAAAGGTTTGGTAGTGTATTTTTTATACAAATATTATATTATTATATTCTGATGAAACTAAAACCATCATCACTTAAACACACATTTGACAAATAATATGTTGAATTTTATACGTAGAAGCTAGCTGATAGCTGTATAGCTGAAGAAGATATGTCTTTGTCTTTTGTTTCGTGCAAATGTGAAGCTGAAGGCGCAACGGAACTATATTCCGATAGCCGTTCTGCGAAATTGTTCTTAAAATTTGGCAGCTAAGTATAGTCAGTTATCTTAAAGCAAGATTTGGTCCCGTTGAACGTAGCGACGAGGTTGTCCATGCGCAGTTTGCTTGGTCAGGCTGTTACCATCATTTGAGCTTGGCTCCAACAACGACATAGGAGCACCTAGTCACATACTCATGGATCTCATGACTGACCGGATTCGCCAGTTGGATCACATTCCGAGAACAGCAATGTTTGAACGTACCTTGTTTCCATTAGAAGTGGCGATGAGATCATCCATGAGCAGCTGGCCCCAGGCTGCCAGCATGCTGGTCACATACTCGTGATCGGCGGACTCCGTCAGCTGGGCTGCAGCACGCACTGCCAATGCTGGTTCAGGAAGTCGTGGCGGTGACATCGGTTGCGCGACATCTGTGACAAAAAACAGTTACAGTTATAATTTCATATGGTGACCAAGCATGGGAAAGCGCAGCGTAGATTGGCTTTCAATTAGAGACGGATAATCTTATGATAGTTGTGGGGAGTCGATTGATGCAGTCTGCGCAAGATCTCGCATTCTGTGGCGAGCTACATATAGGTGAGGTCTATGTGCAGCAGCTGTGGCTGATAATTGAAGTTAGTTGCGAATTTTGACAGACTTCTCATGAATGTACATGAACATGAACAACAATTTAATATTAAAGTACATGGCGGAAGTAATCCTGTACTTTCATAGCTATCATTCTTCCTGGTCGAAAGGAAGAGTTCATCGAATGGATTACAATTGGCCCTTCTCTTTCCGACTATTAGATGGTTTAATATAACAACGTTTCATATAAGAATACGAGCATCATACAAGTGTATGTGTCATTTAACAACTTATAATCATTCATCTTCAATTTGAATGTAGATCAAGAATAATTCACTCATTGCACTCAACTCAAGACTTTATAGTGTAACACTTAATTTTATTACACAGAAGGTCGCAAATTTACGATGGTAGTTAAGTCTGTATCTAATTAGCCTCAATAAAATTATTGTATGAAACGCATTCATACAAAAGATGTCGAAGACTTTGCTTAGATGTTTCATCATTGCTGTGGTAGTATTCAAACCGCGAAGCAATTAATTCCGTTCTCGTACAATAAAAATAAGATCAGTGATAAATGCCGTACTAATAGTGGGTTGGCCGGGTTTGGCCTGCAATTAATTCCAACGTTTCTGTGATTTACTTTTCTAACCAAATGTTATCTCAAATTGTAATCGAAATAAATAATAACACCGCAAGTTCTTTGTCTGTTGCATTTTTACGTGTAACTTTATTTAATTTCAAGCGAAGTGAAACCTTTTTAAGAATGATTGTATTAAGCGGTTTTACACTCACGTGAAATTGTCAGTAACGGCCCGACATGTTTCGAACTAGTATGGAACTCTTCATTAGGGACTGCTATTTGTATATCGGTGCGGTAACTTCGACACTGATTCTTTGACCGACGCTCTGCTCTAATAGCTTTTTAAGAATATTGATAAGTACGGAGGTTAAATATTATATAGGTGCAAAATTTTATGCGATCCACTACATTCCAGGTGGGGATCGAAGCCACGACCTCAACTTATCCGGTGTAGTGCTGTGACCTCTGCGCTACTGCGACGTTACGAAGCAACGTTTTGCTAAAAAAGTAAAAAAGTTATCTTTTAATTTTTGAGGTGCGTGTATTTTTTGGATTTAGTAAGTACTAACCAAGATTTTCGCTGATATATAATTTTTTGCTTAATTCTGTACATTAACTTACAAAAGGTTAGTAACATAGCATTTTTGTTACATTACGGGCAAATGCTCGCGGTGAGGATGCTTCCTTAAATCTATTCCACATACAAAAACAACAACAATACTTTATTGCACACCAATAAAAGTTTATGAAAGGAAACAAACAAAGAAAATTTTTGAATAACGGCATACAACAGGCGGTCTTATCACTAGAAAACGATCTCTTCCAGACAACCTTTGGCTAGTGAAATTGATGAAAACCGGCCAAGAGCATGTCGGGCCACGCTCAGTGTAGGGTTCCGTAGTTGCCCATCCTCCACAATAGACCCGACGTTTACATTTCGAAAAATATTTCAAGCTTTATAAAAAAGGTCGTAAACGCCAAAGTAACTGTAATTACTTATTACCTTCTGGAAGTTATCGATTATACGTGCCAGATTGAGCGACATGTTTTAATACAGTATGGCACTTAACTAATATGTGTAACGTTCGAAGTATAAGGACACCGCGCAGCACTTACGTCATTTTAAAGAAAATTATGAAATTTTGCGATAACTCAAAAACGGCTTAACCGATTTTATTCAATATAGTTTTCATTGAAAGTACTTACAAGGTTTCATTTTCATGAATTTTTTCATAATTTTTTGACCCGTGGTTGAAAAGTTAGAGGGGGGGGGGGACGCTATTTTTTTTATTTACAGAGCGAATATTTACAAAACTGCTGACTTTATCAAAAAATTATTTTTAAAGACCCCTATTATTTTTTAAAGACCTATTCAACGATACCCCACACATTAATATTGGAACAAAAAAAAAACACCCCCACATTAGGTGTTCGAAAGGTATCCGAAAAAAAAATTTTTTTTTAGTTTTTATTTTATCGTTCTGTCAGCGTGATACATACACATACTCATACCAAATTTCAGCTTTCTAGTACTAGTGATCACGGAGCTAAGCCGTGGACGGACAGACAGACAGACAGACAGACGGACAGACGGACATGGCGAAACTATAAGGGTTCCTAGTTGACTACGGAACCCTAAAAATCATTCTGTCTACAGCAGCTGTCGAGTGAGGTTGTCTCTGATGACAGTTGTTTGTTTATATTTTTAATTCTAATAAATCAAGTTGCGCTACGCCTGCGCAGTAGCGCTGTGTTATTTTCTTATGGCGGTGACGTTTTTGCCTACCTAGTGCGGTGGTGTCATTTTAATTTGGCCCCGCCCATGCGGGCGGTGCTGTTTATGTCATGTTCTCGTGTTTACATTTTGCTGGTGTTTAATTTCAAAGTGCTTTGATTCATTGTGGAAGTGGTGCATGTTATTGCATGATTATAGTGCGGTTGACGCTTTCAATTTACTGTTTTTGTGACTGTGGCTTGTGGTAGCTTAGTTTATGTTATTTAATTCTTGAGAAAAGATTAACTCAGTTTTTTACGAGAAAAAAGCAACTCGTGCATGAAAAGATTTATTTGCTCTACCGAGAAAAGATTATCTCGGCACGAGAAAAGAATAACTCGTTTGTTGTTGTCCTATTCTTAGTGTTTGTTTTAAGTTCATTTTTGTTTTACTATTATGTGTAACTAACCTTCTGTTTCTTTGCTGTCTTTTATGTACCATGGAAGGCGGTGTTAAGAAATCAATTACACTGGCGAATTTCCTTGTCCAAACACACCCGGACATTATGAGGGAATATCTGGCTTATACAAGGGAGGAGCTGAGTGCCTGTGATCAAGGTAAGGTGCCTGTCTCTCTCACTAGCCTGACTGTAAATAAGACATTGACTATGACTTCGGACTGTGTGCCGTCTTTGACTGTATCATCTCACACTGACGTTTCGTGTGTTAGAACCCTTTCAGATTCACATAGTATGCCCTCCGGGCCGCGGTCTCCTTCTGAGACAGATAGTCCTGCCTCTAGTCCAATACGGAGGGACCCGCGTGTGCTTATTAGAGCGAAATCATCTGTGCGCTCGCGCTCGCCTTCTCTTTCTCGACCGTCTTCAGTCACCTCTGGCGGTGATGATGAGGGAGAGGATGTACATTGTAGTGTAAATAGTCGACTTGGTACTGCTGGTACCAGCAATACTGTTGACACCCATTTAGATTTGGGCCAAGGACCATATACACGGGACTTATGTTCTCATACAAGAAAACGTAACTCTGAAAAAGCTCAAAATTCTGTATAAAAACTAGATGGCGCTGCTTCGTAGCCTGGAAGTGACAAAAATGATATTTTTTACCAATATTTATTAGTGATTTTTGATTTTTGAAAATCAAACGCGTTACTGCTTTGTTTTAATACGATAATATAACTTAAATACACAATTTTTAAGGATTTCATTTCTTAGTCTTCAACAACGTGGTTTGATCGTATTAAAATAGATGGCACTACCTCTGGATAGCTCAAGGTTGCCTGCGGGCTCGCCAATTTTTGCTACACAACATAGCTAGATGGCGTTGGTGCACTGATGTAATGGACAAAATAAGTTACGCCCGAATTGTCAAGCGACATTTCCCACTAACAAACAGTCAGTAACGTAATATTTGTTAGATAAGTTTTGTACAGTCAAGGACTTTCATTTCCTACCCATTTCGTTAAAATGTCGTTAGACATTCGCAATGCATTAAGGCTGAAAATTATATTTCAATAATAGTATTGAAATGTCAATATTATTATTTGTCACTTCATTTTACAAAAAACCTCCTCGCGAAAGGTTATCATTTGCTTTTAATTTCTAATTAGGAACATATGTCAGTGTCAATCGAGAAAATCGTAAAATAATTTTCAGCAACGTTATTAATTTGAAAAATAAAATGCTTGCCGCTAACCGTGAACTATTAAAAGATAATGATAATGACTGAAAACAATGAAGAGCTCAAAGAGTGGAGTTACACCAGGAAGGAATACGGATTTATGAGATCACACGTCGGTTAAATGCTAGCATGGACACAGTTTGACGTTGGGTACGGCGATATAATGCTGAAGGAAACCTTATTGATCTACTGCAAAGCAAAGTAACCATTGCATCGTCCGCTTGCCATGGCCCAAGACCAACGCCGACGACAAAATGGCTTTACGCCAACGGGACGATTTGCGGAAATGTTTGACATTTACCCTAGAACAATTAGGAATTGCCTACATGCAGGCGGCCTGCGAAAATATATTCGTTCGTTTTGTTTTTGTTAAAAGTAATAAGAAAACGTTTATAAAATTGTGGTTTTATTGAATTATCACTGTCGTTAGTTCTGTTAGTTTTTGTATAGATAAATTTCGGGTGCCTGTCGTATCGCATAACGTTTTTTGTCCTAAAAATGTTTGGCCGAGAATGTTTGGCATACTGTTGAATGGCATACTACTCGTTTGTCCTAATAATTTTTGCGCATACTCTCTTAAAGTCCTAAATCAAGTTTGTCCTAATATTGATAACTCTAAAATCTAATTACCTAAAGCATAATATTCCTAACATGAATTGCCCTAAGAATTATTTTGCCTATTATCAAATACGTGGTGTAAGTACACTTTGTTCCTTGGCTTCTCCCGTTAAAATGGTTAAAATCGTGCCCTTTACGATGTGCCTACTTCCCGAATTAGGTGCATAATTGACAGACAATTCGGGCATTGTCGTGTATCCGAGTCTAAGATCCCAGTAATACAAAAACTTTATGCTCTAATACTGTACTCTGCGGTAAATAACTATTGCCGATCGGTCTTTAGAAAGAGACAATTCAACAATTACTGTTAACGACGCTGTCGCTGTGTGTGTGTGTGTGTGGCTGTTGTTGATTATCCTATCTTTGCATACTCAGTTATGAGACGAAACGGAACGTAGTAAACAAACATCGCACCTAACGTCATCTATTCACTTTTTACTGTATCACTTTGAAGTTGGAATGTCGTTGAACGCTTGACGACTGTGTTACTTCACGCTTGCGCGTACCGTACGGTAGAGATTGAGAAATGACGACTTTTGAATGAATTGAGACCCTTAGCGGCATCTAGCAACGTAGAACGATAGTAACTAACGGAGTACGGTGCGTAGTATGAAGAATAGCGGTCCCGTGTATATGGTCCTTGATTTGGGCCAACATACTCCTGACACCCAATTATTGTTAGGACAAGACAGGGAATTGGACTCACTTCATAAATATTTCTCGGGGGATGTTCCTCCTCCTCCTGTGTTAACTTCATTATCCTTACCTTCGGCTGGTCCTTCTGGAGTGTTGCCTGACACTGCGTCAGAATCAGAAATGGAGTTTGCCTCAGGTGCCTCCGGTGATGATGAGGAAGGTTTTCAGCCGGTTAAAAACAGTAGGAAGAGGGGCAATGTCAGTCCTTCTGGTTCTCTGGGGAGAAACAAGGGCGCCTCTGGTTCTTCCAATATGTCTGAGGGTGTTAACCCTGCGAGTGGTCCCTCCCCAGCCCGTTCCAAGCGTCTTAGATCGGATGCTCCTTTACCTGCTCCCTTACCTCCTCCGGTGATTGGGGAGGAGGACATGGATGTTCAGGCGGAATTGGCAAAGAAGGAGAGGCGTCCTCCTTTGCTGGTACTCAAAGATAAATCTAGGTGGTTATCTTTAAAAAAGGAAGCTAATCGCTTAGGTGTTGGGATCTTCAGAGCCTTTTCATATAGTGATAAGGTGGGATGGCCTGGGGGTATTGCCATAGCTACCTCCAACATCTCTCAATACAAATCATGGGTTGAGCTAATGGGTGCGGGTTTCCATACTTACAATCCAGAGAAGCTGCTTCATGTCGTTATCAAAGGCATTCCCACGGCGATTGATAATGACTCAATATTTGAAGACTTGGTTGAGCAAAACCTTCCAGTTAGGAGTATACCAAGGATGCGTAAGGGGGATAGGAGAGAGCCTTTCGAGGCAGTCTTTGTTTCCTTAGAGCATTCTCCTGCTGGCAAGGCTGTTTTTAATTTAAAATACTGTTGTGGCCTTAGTGGGATTAGGGTTGAGCACCCTATTAAATCAGGGAGAATTCCACAATGCAAGAACTGCCAGTACTTTGGTCACACTCACAATAATTGTAAGCTGCCTCCTAGATGTGTGAAGTGTCCTCTTCCTCATCACACCTCAGAGTGTGTTAGGAAAAAGGATTCAGCGAGTGGTCCACCTACTTGCTGTAATTGTGGTGGCCCTCACCCTGCAAATTTTTGGAACTGCCCGGCTGCTCCAAGACAGAACAAAGAGAAGAAAAAGAAGCAGTCTAAGGCTGTTCGGAAGCAGTCTGCTAAGCAGCGGCAGGCTGTTGACTTCAATAATGATCAGCGTTCTTTTCCTTCCTTGGGAGCTGGTAGGGGGGGAAGTTTGGTTTCCAGTATTCCCAAGTCTACAGTGGGTGCAGTTCCTCAGCCGCAAGCGTCTGTGTGTGCTGCTGCTGTTAATGATGTGTCCGATGGCGTTCAGCTGGAGGAGGCAGTAAGAGTCTGGTCCGACTCTCAGGATGGTTCGTCCCAGAGAGTTGCGAATCTGTCGGATTTGGCTCCTCACATCAACCAATCCCCTATTTCCGGTCAAGGAAATTTGGGTGGTGCTCAAGATGGTGATTCTTCTTTGAGTTCGGGTAATGTAGCTAATCGAGGGGTTAGCAACCGTCTGAAGGTTGTGACTACTGCACAGGTTCATAATCCTGATGCTGGCCATCGGGCTTGTAATCAGGTCAATAATTCAAGCTCTGTACCTGTGGGTCCTCGTGCTGGTAATCAGCGTTTATTGGTTTCCAGGCAGGGATCCCGTATTTCTGGTCCTAACTACAGTGAGGTAGTGACTAATAAATCCCATTCTGTTGCTAATATCAATGTCAATCGGTCTTCGGGTGGTTCCCGTTCTCAGTTCAATTCTGGTGCTGCTGCTAGCTCTGGGAGTCTTGATTTAGACTTGGCCCTGGTTTGTGATGTGGCTGAGAGGATTGACCTCAGTCAAGTTAGTGAGTTTGCCCATGATTTCAGGTGTGCATCTACTTTGGGTGGAAGACTAGCAGTGATCAACAAATACTCTGGTCTTATTATGGCAGTAAAATCTTTAGGTGTTGATCATGGATAGTACGCCCAGTAGAGTTAAGCCCAAACATTTGACATTTGCTTTCTTTAATGCAAATGGTATTTTAGGAAAAAGAGATGAAATTGCTCTTTTCCTTCGAGAGCACAATTTGGACATTCTTCTTGTTCAGGAGTCTCACCTTAAGCCTGCGCATAGGAATCCCAACATTGCTAATTATAAGTTGATTAGGAATGATCGCGGTAGTAGTGCTTGGGGTGGGACTCTTATTTACTACAGAAAGGCTTTACACTGTTCGCCTTTAAGGGTTGACGATCCTCTGCCTCTAAAGTCTTTGGAGGTATCGATTTGTCAGCTAGCTCTTACGGGTCACGTTCCTTTGGTTTTGGTTTCGGCATATTTATCTCCTAATAAAGATCTTCTTTTTTCCGATCTCAGTGCTGTGTTTGGGTTGGGGTCTTCTGTCATTCTGGCAGGAGACCTTAATTCCAAGCATTTGCTCTGGGGTTGTAACTATTCAAATTCTAATGGTTATAGACTCTTTAGGTTTTCTAATTCATTAAAAATTGACGTTGTGCCTCCTTTAGAGGCTACTCACTTTCCTGGTGATGTTGAGAGGAATCCTGACGTTTTGGACGTTATGATTTTGAAAGGGGTTTCTCTTCGTCTCAAATCTATTGCTGTTCATCATCAGCTCTCATCTGATCATAGGCCTGTAGTTGTGAAGTTAGGTTCTTCTGATGATGCTCGGCCTTCAAAAACTGTAACGAATTGGGAGAAATTGAGTAGAGTGTTTGCAAAGGAAGATACTGCTTCGCGTTTCTCCAATATTTCAACTTTTATAAATTCTAGGCAGGACACAGAAAATGCTATTGTCGCTCTGACTAGTGGTTTGGGTGACTTGGTGGGCGAATGTTCGAAAGTGGTTACGGCGGATGACCCTAATCACTGGAAACTTCCGAGTTATCTCTTACAGTTGATTAAAATTAAAAATAAGGCCGTTAAGAATTATGATAGTTTTCCTTCACCTTCAAATAAAACGATTCTCAATAATCTGCAACAGAAGGTGAAAAGGCAGATTCGGTTTTACAACAACTTAAAATGGGACAATCTGCTTTCGGGTATCTCGCCAGGGCACCAGGCTTACTGGAACCTTGCGAGATCCCTTAAAGTAGACACTGTTTCTGACATTCCTCCCCTTTGTTTTTTGGATAATGGTGTTGATAGGACTGCATTCAGTGATCTTGAGAAGGCGGAGTGTTTGGCCAGTTCTTTGGAGGCTCAATGTTCGCTGAGTGCAGAGCCTTTTGATGCTGATCATTTTAAAATTGTTAATGATGAGGTTACCAGGCGTGCCTCTTTGGATTTTACTTCCCCTCCCTTGGAGCCCATTACCCTGTCTGAGTTAACTACATTATTCAGGAAATCTAAAATTAAGAAAGCGCCAGGTAGAGACGGCATTTCTAATAGACTGGTGAGAATGCTTCCAGAGTGCATTCTTGTCATTCTGTTGGCCATTTTTAATGCCGCTCTGGCTAATTGCCAGTTTCCGGACACTTGGAAGCAGGCAGTGGTCATTGGCATTCATAAGCCTGGCAAGCCTCGTAATAGACCTGACAGTTATAGGCCTATTAGCTTACTCTGTACTTTTGGTAAGTTGTACGAGAAGCTTGTTAGGGCGAGACTTTTAAAGGTGGTTAATTCTGAGCACCTGCTGGTGGATGAGCAGTTTGGCTTTAGGGCTGAACATTCTTGTGTCCAGCAGGTGCACAGAATAACAGAGGATATTTTGGACGCGATGACCACTTGGCGTCGTAAGATTCCGACTTGCGCAGTTTTTCTAGATATAGCCAAGGCCTTTGACCGTGTCTGGCACAATGGTTTACTATATAAATTGTATAGTGCTGGTGTGCCAGACAGGCTGGTTGCCATCATTAGGGACTTTTTGTCTAATAGAAGCTTTGTGTATAGGGTGGAGGGTGTTTGTTCGAGTGCCCATCCAATTCGAGCGGGTGTTCCGCAGGGTGCGGTTTTATCGCCAACTCTCTTCACCCTATACATAAATGACTTACCAAGATCTTCTGGTGTTCGTTATGCCCAATTTTCCGACGACACTGCTATTTACACATCCTCTTCTCTCGTACAAACTCTTCATAGACGCCTTCAGACTGCTGCTGATGCTTTAGGGCATTGGTGTAGGCAGTGGAGGATGGATGTGAATCCACAGAAAAGTGCTGCTGTGCTTTTCACGCACAGTACTAATACTAGGAAATTGGCAAAGGACATCATCCTTCAGGGTGTCCCCATTCCCTGGAAATCCGAAGTCAAATATTTGGGGGTTACCCTGGATAGGAAGTTGTCCTTTGCCAAACATGTTAAGGCTGTTAGGAACCGAGCGGCCTTTTTTATGGCTAGACTTTCTTGTCTTCTTTCTCGTAATTCAAAGCTGTCGAGAAGGAATAAATTGACCTTGTACAAGACCTGCATTCGTCCAGTCTTCTCGTATGCGTGTCCTGTCTTTGCACAGGCTTCGCCTGCGAGGATTCGGACGTTGCAGGTCTTGCAGAATAAATGCCTCAGGAGAATCTCTGGTCTTCCTGGGTATGTTAGAAATATCCAAATTCATGCAGACTTGGGGGTTCCCTCTGTATTGGAGTACTTCAGGACTCTTTCTAAGAAATTTTTTGAAAAGGCTGCAGTCAGTCCTAATCCACTCATTAGGAGTGCGATTAATTATCAGCCAGTAGTTCCGCCCAAGAATAATTTGAGGCGGCCCAAACATGTTTTGTTGGATCCACTTGACCCTATAACCATTAGACTTAAGCAGGAGGCGGAAATTGATGTTGAGTTACGTGATCGTTTCCGTCGCCTGCTTCACTACAAAAGACTAAATGACATTTCTTCTGACTGTGACATTGACGACGCTGACTTTGGCTGTGGTGAGGCAGTCGCCGTACCTGCTGTTGTTGGTGCACCGTCTATTAGGTATAGACCTCTTTTGAGGGCTTTTAAACGTCATAAAGTCCGGGCGCCTGACTACGAGATTCGCCAGGAGCGTGATATTGCTATTCGTTTTGGGCCCAGAATGTACTGTAGAGGGCAAATTCAGTAATAGCCTGCAGAAGGTTAGATTTTTCCTTGGGAAATTCAAAGTCCTGTCCTGTGTGGCAGGCATTCTCTTTGTCTTTTTTCTGCAACTTGACTCTTCGGGTCAGGTTGCAACTTCATTAAAATTAGTAGGTGGCCAGTTTATTGACCAAGCTAATTATTGGACAGGACCAAAAAAAAAAAAGAACCCTAAAAATGTAACTTAATATAATTATAGTAAGTGCTGTAGAAGGCGAAGGGAACTATAGGTACATAGGGATTCTAGTAGTTTTTCAATGTGCTCTCAAAACTAAAATTACGGGAGAAAACCACACCATGAATAGCAATTTTTAAAACAATCTCTAATCTCCTCAAGGCGTTATAAAACAAATGAATATCGGACAACCTCACAATCATCGACCTTAGTCCCAAGCTCTAGTAGGCTTGTGTTATAGGCACTTGACGATGACATACATAAGTAATAATTATGTATATAGATAAATATACCTTAAATACATACAAAACATCCGTAACCCAGTAACAAATATTACAGTCCATCCCAAATATTGACCCTTGCCGAGATTCGAACCCAGGAACGCTGGCTCAGCTGCACTGCCACTGCGGCAACCGCGTCGTTTTCTACCTACTTGTTTATTGAACACATGGGACAAATTACTTCGGATTGCGGATGTCGTAATACCACTATCACCATCGCTTTGTCACTCGCGTCCAAAGAAAGTTGTATGTTGGCTCTAATCGGCCACATCCATCAAGACTTTACGCAAGGTACGAGTAACAACGTGAGCTCATATAAGTTTGAATTTTTAATGTTGTTATGAAATCTGTGGCGTGTGACGCGTGGAGAGCTTTTCTATAATAGACTTGGTACAATTGGGAACCTTAAATTTTACAAAGGTATTCATATTATATTTTTTTCCGATAGTATACGTTATTTGGATTCAGAATCTACGATTAGTTTATATTTACGTTGTATGTTTTTTTAGATATCATTTTGATCACATTCCGAAGGCATACAACATTACTTTGGTCTATATGGAATCAGCAAGACAAATAAAAAAAAAGAACTGTCAATGTCATGATTTTTTTTCCTTACTAATTCCTTGCAGACCCAGGCAATGTTGTAAACCTTCCGAAAATTACCGAATGTCACATCGAGGTTTTAAAAATGATATCTAAAAAACTATACGAAGTAATAATAAACTAATCGTAGATCCTATAATCCAAATATTGTGTAGGTGATCTCGGGAAAATATATAATTCATGGTCATCCAATTTTTGGATGACGATGAAATTATACTTTTTTTCGATAGTCCTTGCTGTAAGGATCTACAAGCAGGTCATTAATTGTCTTTACCATGGTTTTCCCAAGATTTTATTTTTAATTGACAATTTGGCAGTTATTAATAATAATGGCGGAAGGGATCTTTGCCTTCTAAACTTAATTTTAAAAAAGTAGTTGATGGATGTGCCGTGGGGTGACCGGCCTTAGAATTGTCCCCCACCATATCGTCCCGTGGTTGCAGTAGAAGCCTGCTAAGGGAATAATAATAATAATATACCGGGAGATGGGCAGCAGCGTCTTCCAGAGACCTTAAAGAAAAAAACTGCGCGCGCCAACCCGCCTGCCAAGCGTGGCGCGTACGGCAAATCCCCCCTTTATGATGAGTCACACAAATATCAGGCCCCCAGTCTCCGGCAGCTCTACTATCCCTGGCGTGGGTAGCGGCCAAGGTAATAGCGGAGCAGGGGGTGCTAAGAATCCCCGGACGAAATCCGGCTACCCATCCCCACGACGACTGGCCCTGGTAACACACAACATACGCACAATGAGGACTGATGAAAAGATTTGCGAGTTGGAAGAGGAACTGAGCAGGTTACACTGGGACATTGTAGGATTATGCGAAGTCCGTAGAGAGGGGGAGGACACCGTAACCCTGAAGTCTGGTAACCTGCTCTACTACCGGGAGGGCGCCCAACAGTCCCAAGGTGGTGTCGGGTTTCTCGTTCACAAGTCCCTCGTTAACAACATCACTACCATCGACAGTGTGTCGAGCAGGGTGGTATACCTAATACTCAGAATATCCAAAAGATATTCGTTGAAGGTCATTCAGGTATACGCACCGACCTCGTCACATTCTGATGAGGAAGTAGAGGCTATGTATGAGGACGTAAGTAGGGCCATACATACTTCCAAAACCTACTTCACTGTTGTTATGGGGGAGTTCAATGCAAAGTTGGGCAAGAACAGCGGTGATGAGTTGAGAGTGGGGCAATTTGGATACGGGCAACGGAACCCTAGGGGACAGAGGCTGGCCGACTTTCTAGAGAAAGAGGAACTCTTCATGATGAACTCTTTCTCCCAGAAGCCGCCTCACAGGAAATGGACCTGGATAAGTCCCGATGGTTCCACGAGAAACGAGATTGACTTCATCATGACCGACAAGAAACGGATTTTCAGTGATGTGTCTGTGATCAATAGGGTCAAGACCGGCAGTGATCATCGAATCGTAAGAGGCACACTGAATATCAATGTTAAATTGGAAAGGTCCAGTCTGATGAAGTCTACGCTCCGACCTACTCAGGCCCATATTCAAAACCCCGAGAGCTTTCAACTCGAGATCTCCAACCGCTTCGCTTGTCTGGAGAACTTTGTCTCAGTGGACGAGATCAACGACGGGCTAGTGGAAACTGTCCACACGGTAGGGTCTAAGTTTTTCAGACCCCGCCGTAAAGATAGACCTCAGAAATTGTCTGATCGAACCTTAAACCTCATGGCTGAACGACGCTCGCTACAGTTGCAGTCTCCCGATGACGCGAGGTCATATAGGCAGCTTAATAGACGTATATCGAAGTCCTTGCGACATGATCTGCGGCTCTTTAATACGAACCTTGTTAAAGAGACCATTGAGCAGAACAAAGGCTCCAAAGTGTTCGCAAAGGACAAGTCTATTGGACAAAGCCAGCTGACCAAGCTGAAACGGGAAGATGGCAGCATAGCGTCGACCAAAGCAGAGGTTCTAGGCGAGATCGAGAGGTTCTATGGTCAGTTATACACTTCAGTCGCAAAGCCCGTTGACAGCTTGGTAGGCGATCCAAGAGCCAAGCTGTCCCGACATTATACCGAAGACATCCCGGACATCAGTCTGTACGAGATTAGGATGGCCCTGAAGCAGCTTAAGAACAACAAGGCGCCGGGCGAAGACGGAATCACCTCAGAGCTTCTGAGAGCGGGTGGAACACCGGTACTTAAGGTCCTCCAGAAGCTCTTTAATTCCGTCTTGTCCGAGGGCAAAACGCCTGAAGCATGGAATAGAGGCGAGTTGGTACTGTTCTTCAAGAAAGGTGATAATAGCCTATTGAAGAACTACAGGCCCATCACGCTTCTAAGCCATGTTTATAAGCTGTTTTCAAGGGTCATCACGAACCGTCTCGAACATAGACTTGATGACTTCCAGCCTCCCGAACAAGCCGGTTTCCGAAGAAGCTATAGTACCATAGACCACATACATACGCTGCGGCAAGTTATACAGAAGACTGAAGAGTATAACTTGCCATTATGCTTAGCGTT
Source organism: Apotomis betuletana (assembly GCA_932273695.1). Lineage (NCBI taxonomy): Eukaryota > Metazoa > Arthropoda > Insecta > Lepidoptera > Tortricidae > Apotomis > Apotomis betuletana. The sequence goes on along the minus strand of OW026307.1, from coordinate 11,021,364 downwards.
TGTGGACTATGAGAAAGCCTTCGATTCGGTGGAAACATGGGCGGTGCTCGAGTTACTTCAGCGATGCCATATTGACTATCGGTACATTGAAGTGTTGAAGTGTTTGTATAGTAACGCCACCATGTCGGTCCGAGTTCAGGAGCAGAGCACAAAGGCCATTCCATTGAGAAGAGGCGTAAGACAGGGGGATGTTATATCCCCGAAACTGTTTACGGCCGTTATGGAAGACGCCTTCAAGCTCCTGGAATGGCAAGGACTTGGCATCAACATCAATGGCGAATACATCACTCACCTTCGGTTTGCCGACGACATCGTAGTCATGGCAAAGTCGATGGAGGAACTCAGCGTGATGCTCGATGACCTCAATCGAGTTTCTCAACGGGTGGGCTTAAAAATGAACATGGACAAGACGAAACTCATGTCAAATGCCAAGGTTGTGCCCATCCCAGTCTCTGTTGAAAACTCGGTACTCGAAGTTGTTGACTCATACATCTACCTAGGACAAGTGGTCCAATTAGGTAGGTCCAACTTCGAGAAAGAGGTCAACCGCCGAATCCAACTCGGCTGGGCAGCGTTCGGGAAACTACGCAATGTCTTTTCGTCCGACATACCTCAGTGCCTCAAGACGAAAGTCTTCAACCAATGTGTGTTACCAGTGATGACTTACGGCACCGAAACGTGGTCTTTCACTATCGGCCTCATCTCAAAGCTCAAAGTCGCTCAACGTGCAATGGAGAGGGCTATGCTCGGGGTGTCTCTACGTGATCGAATCAGAAATGAGGAAATCCGTAGACGAACTAAAGTGACTGATATAGCTCACCGGATTAGCAAGTTGAAGTGGCAATAGGCAGGCCACATAGCACGCAGAGCAGATGGCCGATGGGGCCGAAAAGTGCTCGAGTGGAGACCTCGGACCAGCAAGCGCAGCGTAGGACGTCCACCTACAAGATGGACAGATGACCTTATAAAGGTCGCCGGAAGGCGCTGGATGCAGGTCACTTCCAACCGGTATATATGGAAGTCCAAAGGGGAGGCCTATGTTCAGCAGTGGACTTTCTATGGCTGAGATGATGATGATGATGATGAGTCGATGGTTGACACTTGTCGATTTGACACTGATGTGTGTCAAAATTTCAACGGTTTGATATTGACAAGTGCCAATCATCAACAATATTTTGAGAACAGAGAATAAGAACTGTCAAATAGTCAAAAATCCATGACCTGCATTCGTAGATCCTTACAGGAATGACTATAGAAATAAAATATTATAATTCAATAGCCTTGTAAAAATTATACCAAGCCTACTATGATGTACCTATGATGTAGGTATGTTTCTAGAATACTTTAAAGTATAAAACAAGTGACATGTAATTTAATTATTTGTCTATAGATCATTTTCGTTGTTTTAAGCTTAGATATTGTGATGGGATAAATAGGATATAATGAATCCTTCAATTAAGACGGTTAATAAAAACTTTTATGTGACATGTTTTTTTTTGGAAATACGCATACACTAAAAAGACATAAAATAAGTAATACAATAGGTAGGTAATAAAATAAGTATTTAAAATAATTAATTCATCTGCATCAAATACAGATAATTTTGTATGGGGTTTTATTATATCCGGTGATTAACATTTGTTCGCAAAACCTAAATATTGTAGCAACTGTGTTAAAACATAAGTTGCCAATCGTGCCTTTTTACCGCGACCTTTAAGTAGATCAAGTTTCTCGGCTGTTGGTTTATTTATAAATCCGATACGCCTTAATATCCGTAAGTTCGATAACGTTTTGTTGGATCATGTTTCATTGAACCAAGAAACACACTGAAATAATAACAATTACTAATCAGCACATGATGACATGCGATGAATGAATTTGAATATTTATTAAACCATTGATACGAAGATCAAAGCTCAAAGAAAAATTGAAATGCGTTACGGGCGTAAGGGTGGCGGAAAGGTTAACGCGCTGGACCGGCAATCCAGAGGTACCGGGTTCGATTCCCGGTCTCTTCAACCAGGGTACGCATACGCATTAAAATTTTCTTCAACTTTGACCTTTGTATCAATGATTTAATATAAGAATGGTGGTGTGATGACATTAAAAAAATTGAGACCACGTTTTTTGCATAAGTATGTACCTAGTTTTTAATGAAAAAAATAATAGTAATTTTGTAAATTTGTCTTTTATAACCTACAGCAAAAAGAAATAATTTCGTCGGAGCCTTTGTTTTATTCCACAGATATGATTGGACGTCGCGGACGAAATCACATGTTTTGCGCCGATAAAATTTAATTGCCGATGCAATTAATGACTATAATCATCAGGTCTATAGACACGCGTAGACAGAAGAAGACTGAACGTTTTTGTCTAATTAACCGATTTCAAAAAGGAGGGACTCGGTTCGTTGGGATGTTTTGTTTTTGTACACGTCGGTACATACGGATTTAACATTTTGAAATTGACGAGTATCAACTATCAACCAGTTGTTTTTTGGAGGATATTCAAGGCAGAGAACTCTTCAGCCAAGAAAATCGGAAACTTTCAAGTAGCAATAAAAAAAAACTGGTAAAACCATCGATGGTAAAAACGGCGGCATCCATAGATGAAAAAGAACAATTTGATGATTGTCTTCAAAAAACTTTAAATTTATTAATTCAATAAGTTTCGATGAATACGAATATCTATGACGTTGGTGACTGTTTAAAATGTCAAAAGATTCCCATTTACGTTGTGACACAAGATGTTCAATGTCGCTTTAATATTCATAGCTTTACATCGATACTAGCTCGTTATTTAAGTACATAAAAGTAATCGGTGGACACAGTACAAAGAAGTAGCAAGTAATCGCTAAGTTTGACGCAAGAATCGTTAAATCCGAGCAAATAATCAAACGAGCATCAACCTGTTCTTTCCTTATTGTATACTCGTTTAAAAATATTGTAAGTTATGACGATATACACTGTGTCCAATTCGAAGTTATTGGATAATGTAGGAAATAAATGTAAGGTACCACACGATTTCGCACGAATTTTCAAAACATAATTTCAAGACACGACGTCTCATTATGGTACGATGTCGCGTCGTGCCACGATGCGAAGTCGTATCCTGTAATTCTGTTTTGCCAGAAAATAATAGAATTTTGATAAATATCATCAAGATAAAATATATAACAAAATATTATAGACTAGACTAACGTTCCGCAGTTTCAGAACGAAAAATGATTCTGGCGTTATTTTGCGGAAATCTATATCAATCAAAACAATAACATTAACATTACTTTGCATGTTTTACTTCAGAACAAAAAAAAACAGGCACGTTAATTACCTACTGCAATGAATTTAGTTGTTAGAAAAATAAATAAATGAGAAAAACAACACATTCACTGACACACGTATAATTTATTGTTTAATGGTACAAAATTACGAATTTGTCGATAATTTACACTGGAGATCACTTCAGCACACGTTTAACACCGAAATCAAAACACACAGATATTAATGGGTTAAAATTAACAAATAATCTTTTATTTATATTTTAGGTTTTTCTAGGGGTTGAATCAAAATGATTAAGTTTCTCGCGATTTATTTAAGAAGAATAATACTGCAATTTGACGAAAACCAGTCAAAATTCACTCACGTGAAAGGATTTTGGCTGGGCTGAGAATTTTGACTGGGCTGGCGATTAAAAACGGTTGCATGAATTGTTGAAAGGCTGGTGAAGAGTGAGGTATGGCTGATGGATGTTATGAGTATGGTCGAAAAAATGCAGTAAAAGAAGATATGTGCCCGACGAACGAGGCTTTCGGAATTTAGAGGATTACTACGAACAAAAAAAGCTTTGTCCGCATTAAAAATCAAATAAGCATTAAGATCACAACTCGATACTGTTAATTAAAACTAACAATTAAATATCGAATAATTTTGAATTGGTTTTGGCCGAATATTACACTAAAATTAAATTATCCTAAATGCACCGAACCGCTCGAAGATGTGCGCGCACCAGTCGCGCCGTGCGCGTCGATGACACCAACCTTCTGTAAGCCCTCAAGGGCAGGACTCGTACATTGGACGGCAGGTTAAATAAACAAACCCGTTCAGGTCTGACGGGCACTGGATGGAGGACTGTGGCTCCCAGTCGCAATCAGATCGTGCTAGACGCACACACAGGATCACACGCCGGCCGGCAAGAGAACCAAGCACTCGGCGCACCGCTTGCAGCCGTACATGAACTGCACCGCACAGACCCTCAGAAAAATAAGGGAAGGGCTCCTTATGGGATCACAAAAACGTGGACACAAACTGTACTACTCGGATCGCAAAACGTGGATAAAAACTGTAGTACTCCGGTCAAAATACTTGAATACTCAAGCAATTATATTAATAAGATGCTTCTTGTCTCAAACTCAAAATCTCAATGACAATCCTTCAACCAATTTTTCCTTGAAAGAAAACCAAAGAACGAACGAAATCTAATTTTTGAAATTCAAATTTAAATTTAAAAATACCAAAATGACAGTTTGCCAGACCTAAATCTATAAGTAAATAAGGCTACGAACTAACGAACGAAACTCGTACAATTGAGAATAGCGACACCTAACGGAAACTGAGCGAACCATTCCCGAAAGCATGTAATCTACCAAGTGAAACCAAAATTCATGCAAGCTAAGACATTAGAAAAAGAGTACAACTCGTCTGTAACAGATGGCGCTGTGCCGTGATGAATTTAAATAAACAACGGATAGGTAAAAATAAACTCTTAAACCGTAGCGTAATGCTACAACATCTCCCTACCAAACGAAGAAAATGCCAAAAGAACAAGATAATCTAAACAGCCCTAACAGACCCAACTTCCACATCACAAATGAAATTCGACAAAGATCTGTGAATTTACACAAATGAAAAATTACTGGCTAAGACAAACAGACTTAACGGATGGAGTCAAGATAATCAGCTAAAGGCAAACAATTGACATACTACCAAAAAAAAAAAGGTGGAATTGATTGGAATCGATTGAACTAGATGGTCCCAGGCATAAATGCTGATACCAAATCAGACAGGTATCCTAAATTAAAAGCTAAGCTAAACTACGTCTCAAATAAAACACGAATACCAGTCGATGGGACCCGGCCGGACTCCCAACCGGTACACGAGCTATACGACCTAAACCTAAAGATTAAATAAACCTAACCTAACACTAACCTAACTTACGCAAAACACAGCCTCGCATGAGCGAGAGAAAAAGATAGCACGGTGCCAACCGACTAATCGCGTGGCCCACACGCAACTATCGGAATAGGACTCAGCCTGCGCCTGGCTACCGACCGTTATCCCTAACACCGTGCCTCCAAGATATAACATCCGAGAGTTAACTTGCAACGCGATACCAACCAAATCCCCACGCCTTGAAAACGGGAGAGATGGGATGAGGTCCGATTCGCGTCAAGCGCCGAAACGAAACCTCTCATACACACGTTCAAGCACGTCGATGATGAGATAATCCCATCATCGGAAGTCAATAATAACGCCCCTAAGGCCAAAAGTCACGTCCAGAAAACAATTGGTGGGCCTAGCCCCCAAGAAACCTACGACTAAAACTCTAACCTAATTCGTAAACTAGACTACTAATCCTAAGAAACAGACTGGTATATGCCTGGGCATCTAGAACAAACGAACCGTCAAAAATCAAGAATCAGCAAACCGAAAGGCGAGGAAAAAAAAAGAAACCACCCACAACAGGGAGGACAATTGAAAACCCTTACAAGCTATTCAAACAGCAAATAACACCCGATGGAAATTCGGACGCAGAAACAGAGTACATGGACCAAGATCTCCACCAAAAAAAAGGTGATCAAATACGTCTCATGACAAACATCATGACATCATTAAGAAAGTCGTCTAAGAAAAGGATCCCTGCCAAAAGAATCATCAAAAAAGGAGTAGACGGACAAACGCGCTTCTTGAATTTAGAGGGATGTACAAAAAAAAAAAACCTGGCCTAAAGAATCAGCAAAAAGGAGTAGGCGGACAAACGCGCTTCTTGAATTTAGAGGGTAAAATAAAAAAAAAAGTTTCGGACCTAAAGAATCATCAAAAAGGAGTAGGCGGACAAACGCGCTTCTTGAATTTAGAGGGAAAAATACAAAAAAAAAATTACATTGAAATTACTTGAGAATATCTTTCACATGATAGGTACCAATATGATCGGTATCAGTATCGCCCAAAACGTAAACCTGTGGGGATATACGCCTAACTACGCGACACTGGACAAAACGTGGCGCAAACTTCCCGCCTCTAAACGCATCAGCAGTGCCACGCTGAAAATTTCTCCGCCAAACGACCTGACCGTCGACGAACCTGATCGACCTACGGTTTTCATTAAATTTCCGAGCATTACGATAAAATGCCATAGCTAACGAATCCGAAACTCTATCATACACCTCGCGGAGCGTTTCTAGATTCGAAGCACGCTGCACCCGGCTGAGTCCCACCTCTTGGTCCACAACCTGGCCTTCAACGCGCTGCCGAATCATTGGCAATTCACGACCGTACATCAAGAAATTCGGGGTATAACACGTAGCCAAATTTATACATGAATTTAAATAAAGAGCCACCCGACGTAAATGGTCGGACCAACTACGCTGATCGTTCTCGGCTAGAATACTCAGGGTGGTAACTACGACCTGGTTGTACCTTTCCACGACGTTCGCTTGTGGCGAGTAGTATGGTGTATAGCAAGGACCGGGAATGTCATAACTCGCAAGGAAATTTAGGAATTGACGACTATGAAAAACCGTTGCGTTATCACACAGTATGTTAACCGGTACACCATAACGCAAGATAACCTCCGACTCAATAGCTGACGAAACCGACGTAGCGTTAACCCTCTTGAGTGGAGATAACCACACGAATTTGGTAAAGACATCAACCATCGTAAGAATATACCGAAACCCACCGCGGCTATCAGGCAATGGTCCAATTAAATCAATCGAGAGAAGATCCAACGGAGCCGTAACAGGGCGTGGAAACAATCTTTGACCGCGAGGTTGCGAATTGGCGATTTTGTAAGCCTTGCAAACCTGACACTCAGAAAGAAACCTAGTAACGTCTCGATACATGTTCGGCCAATAGTATAAATCCCGAGCTTTCAAGTACGTTTTCATAACCCCAGGGTGTACATTAGGAAACCCATTGTGAATTTCAGCGATAGCCTCTCTGGTCCTCGAAGCAGGAAGAACAATACGCCAAGGATTAGGAACCAACGGGTTTTCAACTGCCATCTCGCGCATCAACACACCATCACGAAGAGCAAACGCCGTAAACATTTGCGGGTTAGCTACAACACCCTGATAAATACGTTCGTACCAAGGATCTCCAGATGGATCGATTCCACGCGCATATGAGACTAGACCCACTTGAGCGCGAGATAAGGCGTCGGGAACGACATTCAAAACGCCTTTCTTATGTTCAACTTCAAAGTTATATTGGGAAATCAAAGTTGCCCAACGAGCCAAACGACCAGTAGGATTATCGAGAGTGACTAACCATTTAAGCGCAATATGATCTGTCACAATCTTAAATTTCATCCCATCGAGGTAACCGCGGAAATGCTTGATGGAATCGACAACAGCAAGAAGTTCGTGTTCAGTTGTCCCATAATTGCGTTCGGCCTTGTTAAATAAACGGGAATAATATGCGATTGGATGTTCAACACCGTCAAATTCTTGGGCCAAAACCGACCCTAAGCCAACCTGACTAGCATCACACTGTAGGATGAACGGCTTCTCAAAATCGGGACAAGCCATTAAGGGAGAGTTAATCAAGACATCCTTCAATTTTGAGAAGGCTGCACCAGCACTGTCATTCCAATCGATTGGATCGCGCCCTTTCTTCTTTCCGATGAGCGCCGTAAGGGGAGCAATAATAGAAGAGAAACCATCTACGAATCGACGATAGTAGGAGCACATGCCGATGAAAGCTCGCAGGGACTTGGCAGTTGAAGGGGTAGGATAATCTTTAATTGCCTCGAGTTTTTTTGGATCGGTTTGAAGACCTTGCTCATTGACAATGTACCCAAGATATTTCAATTCGGATTTACAGAACTCGCACTTCTTCAAATTGACGGTAAGACCTGCTTCCTTCAACCTATCACGAACCTTACGAATAAGTCGCAGATGACTATGAAAATCACGGGAAACTAGAATTAGATCGTCAACGTAACCGAAAATAAAGTCATCGGAATCAGGAGTATATTCGAAATTGACTATCATGTCAGTGAGCCTCTGCATTTCGGACGCCGCGTTTGTCAATCCAAATGGAAGACGCACAAATTCGAACAACCCTCTTTGCGGCACGATAAAAGCCGTCTTCTCACAACTAGCCTTGTCCGCCAAAGGAATCTGCCAAAAGGCACTCCTAAAATCAAGCGATGTCAAAAATTTAGCACCGCGTAGGTTATCAAGAATATCCTGAACCCGTGGCAGAGGATAGGAATCGCGTATGGTGACGCTGTTTAATTTCCTACTGTCAACACAAAACCTGACACTACCATCCTTTTTGGTAACCATCACAACAGGGGAAGCCCAGGGTGACCGCGATGGACGAATAACCCCCAACTCCAACATTTTATCGATCTCTTCATTGAGGACCTTAAGCTTGACAGGAGACAAAGGATAATAACGCTGACGAATTGGAGAACCGACAGTCTCGATTTTGTGAGAAAGCCACGAAGTACACCCTAAACCCGCCTTATCTGAGGATATTTCCTCGAACTCATTAATAACTGACTGAAGCTTAGTTTCCTGATCAACCGTGAGGATCGTGCGTGGATGAACATAACGAACCTCGCCTATAACTGGAGGGTTAAGACTTGGAACATGAGGTGGCGGGACAAAAAGCTTCCCAGACAAACCATCCGCGAACGCCTTTTTTAGAATGTCAGTAAGACCGCAAGAATTCCAAAATTCGATTCCCAAAATAAAAGCTGTCGGGAGATCACGGCTTACGAGACAGGGATGCAAAACACGGATACCGCTAAAATAAATTGGGATATCCAAACTGCCCAAAATGTTGATAGGAGAGTTGTCAGCGGAAACGACATGAGGACGAACGTCTTTACAAAAAGCTAAACCGAGTCCTGATAGAAGAGTAACATCCACTAGGGAAGTCTGCGCGCCAGAGTCTAAAAGCGCTAATACCGGAGAATCCGTAACACTAACTTCAATAAAGAGTCTATTATCCGGGATTTTATTAATAACAACGGGTGCCACTGTTGGGCCTCTCAGCACACCCTTTACTAGTTTTTTGACGAAGCAGAATTGCAATGAGGACATTCGCGTGTAATTACACCGACGCGCTTGCACTTGAAGCATACTGCTCCAGTAATGTTAGGACAGCTACGGTAGTTGTGCCCTGTCGCATCACACTTCATACAGACCACAGGCCCGGGGATGTCAGTACTAACCGCGTTGATGGGTGCTATTGAAAAACGAGAGGGACGCGAAGTTTGGAAAGCTTCGAAATTTCTCGCGACCTCTAACAGTCCATCGATATCCCTGACTACGTTGGTCGCAAGACAAGGGTGATATTTAGGATTCATGCCATATTTAACAATATTAAACAGACTATCTTCGGATACCGGAATGCGGAGTTTAGCGTTGAGATCGCGTGCTTGAATAACGAAATCGACTACGGATTGATTCGCCGACTGTGATAAAGCGCGGAGCTGACTCTCGACCTTGAAATCGTAATCGGCTATATCGAAAGTTTTAAAATAAGCAGACTTGAGCTCTGTGTATGAAAGTCCTGGATACCTGATAGCCCTAAAATATTTCAAGGCACTGCCCGACAACAACTCATGAAAACGCCTAACCACATAAGATGGACCAACACAACGCGCAATTCCTTCTTCCTCTACACGAGAAAAAAAATCGCGAACACAAGTTTCACCGGAAAAATTCAAATTCCACTTGGTAAGAGATTCGCCTTTAATAAGGGTTGGCGGAGTATATCCGGATGTGCGCAGGTCCTGGAAACGAGGTTCCGTGTCAAAAAACTGCTCCTCACCACTAGCCATCGGGTCTAAGACTCGTGGTTGGTAGGGGTTCTGAATTGGGGTAGCACGGGGTGTATCACCGATAGGCTCTTCCATACTTAGATGCGACATCATAAAAAAAAAATTAGGCGAGAAAAAAAAAATTAGGGCAAAAAAAAAAAATAGGGGAAAAAAAAAAATTAGGGGAAAAAAAAAAAATTAGGAAAAAAAAAATTTGGGGGAGAAAAAAAAAATTAGGGGAAAAAAAAAATAGGAAAAAAAAAAATTAGGGAAAAAAAAAATTAGGGAAAAAAAAAATTAGGGAAGAAAAAAAATTAGGAAAAAAAAATTAGGGGAGAAAAAAAAATTTAGGGGAAAAAAAAATTAGGGGAAAAAAAAAATTAGGGGAGAGAAAAAAAAAATTAGGGGAGAAAAAAATTAGGAAAAAAAAAATTAGGGGAGAAAAAAAATTTAGGGGAAAAAAAAAATAGGGGAAAAATAATTAAGGGGAAAGAGAAAAAAAAATTAGGTAAGTCCTGGTCAAGTTCTGATCAAGTCCTGGTCAAGTCCTGGTCAAGTCCTGGTCAAGTCCTGGTCAAGTCCTGGTCAAGTCCTGGTCAAGTCCTGGTCAAGTCCTAGTCATGTCCTGGTGAAGTCCTAGTCAAGTCCTGGTCAAGGGATTTATGGACAGCGACTACAACCAAGATTACACTTCTCACACGTTGAGAAAAGACGAAGAAAATTAAAAATGCACCAAAGTAAGGAAGCCTGGAACCAAAAGAATACTTAGCCAACGGCTAAGTAAGCGAACAAAGTAACAAGATAAAACTACGTCTGACTTACCGTAAATTCCCTAACGGTTACGGGTTCAAACTACGGGAACTAAGACAACTAGAAGAAAACTCGGGAAATGTCTGTGGGATTGACAAATAAAAATAAAAGTTTAAACAACAATTTTATTATGTATGTTTCACAAATCGAATATTTCGTAACAATTATCAATATTATTATATATCAGTTGCAGAGTTGCGAAAACGTGCAGTTTCTTCGAACACCGACGCAGATGACAGGTTAAGTCGCCAGACTAAAACTGCAGTTGAGTAAAATAGCATAAAGCGCTTGAGTAAATTTACGTAAAGCGCTTCGTAGTGGTAGGCTGAAACAAAGACGATAGGTTATAAATCCGCGACCGGGTATCGGTCACCGTCCTTCCAACACAAGAAAAAAAATTATTTTAACAACAAATATAAATAAAAATTTCCAGGATTACTTACCATGAGTTCGGGCGCCATTTGCAATGAATTTAGTTGTTAGAAAAATAAATAAATGAGAAAAACAACACATTCACTGACACACGTATAATTTATTGTTTAATGGTACAAAATTACGAATTTGTCGATAATTTACACTGGAGATCACTTCAGCACACGTTTAACACCGAAATCAAAACACACAGATATTAATGGGTTAAAATTAACAAATAATCTTTTATTTATATTTTAGGTTTTTCTAGGGGTTGAATCAAAATGATTAAGTTTCTCGCGATTTATTTAAGAAGAATAATACTGCAATTTGACGAAAACCAGTCAAAATTCACTCACGTGAAAGGATTTTGGCTGGGCTGAGAATTTTGACTGGGCTGGCGATTAAAAACGGTTGCATGAATTGTTGAAAGGCTGGTGAAGAGTGAGGTATGGCTGATGGATGTTATGAGTATGGTCGAAAAAATGCAGTAAAAGAAGATATGTGCCCGACGAACGAGGCTTTCGGAATTTAGAGGATTACTACGAACAAAAAAAGCTTTGTCCGCATTAAAAATCAAATAAGCATTAAGATCACAACTCGATACTGTTAATTAAAACTAACAATTAAATATCGAATAATTTTGAATTGGTTTTGGCCGAATATTACACTAAAATTAAATTATCCTAAATGCACCGAACCGCTCGAAGATGTGCGCGCACCAGTCGCGCCGTGCGCGTCGATGACACCAACCTTCTGTAAGCCCTCAAGGGCAGGACTCGTACATTGGACGGCAGGTTAAATAAACAAACCCGTTCAGGTCTGACGGGCACTGGATGGAGGACTGTGGCTCCCAGTCGCAATCAGATCGTGCTAGACGCACACACAGGATCACACGCCGGCCGGCAAGAGAACCAAGCACTCGGCGCACCGCTTGCAGCCGTACATGAACTGCACCGCACAGACCCTCAGAAAAATAAGGGAAGGGCTCCTTATGGGATCACAAAAACGTGGACACAAACTGTACTACTCGGATCGCAAAACGTGGATAAAAACTGTAGTAGTCCGGTCAAAATACTTGAATACTCAAGCAATTATATTAATAAGATGCTTCTTGTCTCAAACTCAAAATCTCAATGACAATCCTTCAACCAATTTTTCCTTGAAAGAAAACCAAAGAACGAACGAAATCTAATTTTTGAAATTCAAATTTAAATTTAAAAATACCAAAATGACAGTTTGCCAGACCTAAATCTATAAGTAAATAAGGCTACGAACTAACGAACGAAACTCGTACAATTGAGAATAGCGACACCTAACGGAAACTGAGCGAACCATTCCCGAAAGCATGTAATCTACCAAGTGAAACCAAAATTCATGCAAGCTAAGACATTAGAAAAAGAGTACAACTCGTCTGTAACAGATGGCGCTGTGCCGTGATGAATTTAAATAAACAACGGATAGGTAAAAATAAACTCTTAAACCGTAGCGTAATGCTACACTACATACAAAAAGAGCATCGACTGCAACGAATTACATATAATAAAAAATATAAAGGCGGCACTATGGTTTTACGAGCCAAGTTTGAAAAAGGACGTAACCGGTTAAGAATCCTTGCTGATTTACGCCCTTCTCTGCAAAAAGGCCCGTTTAGCATACTGCGACCTTCACGAATACTTTGTGATACTGTCATGTCGGAAATTAATCTAATCGTTCAATTAAACAGTTGTCTTCATAATTGTTTTGTAACCAATGATGAACTTGGCCATCGATCTTAATAACTTCAATTATATTGGTATCTAGGTGTTGTTATACATGCATTACGGTAACACAATTTTAAATTTAATGTAAGTCAACTTCAAATATACGTAATTTCAGTCGCAGAAGTTTTGCAACATAGCTTAGGGGTGCAGAAGTTCGACTGTAAGGGTTGCCTTCTTTAAGTAAAGATTAATTATAATAATTTATTTTATTATAAAAATAACATTGTCACCCATTGACCAAATAGCCACTGGATTGCTTTTGGTAACTACGGCTAGCTGTCACCGCTCTTATTTTATTATATAAATAGAGTCCAACTCTAAATTCGAAGCAATTGAGTGGCTAACGCGTGTTGTCACGTTTAGTCACATACTAAAACACTATAAAAGTTCTATCTTATCATAATTACACAAGTCTCCTCAAATCTACATTGAAGTTGATCTGGGGTATCACTGACGCGCAACGCTCACAAAGGGAATCGGATGTTGAATTACTATGTCCTCTACAACACCTCCAGAAATCAACATCACTTCCGTGGCACCCAGATAATCTCATTAGCGGGTTATACTCCCACATAAAGTCCGACTGGTAGTGTGGGCTAAACAAACCTGATACAGAACAAGTCATGTAAAAAAAAAAACACAAATTAACGTCAGTATTTGCTTCTGTACTCACCATCAGCGTAGTTCGCGGGCAACAATCGCAGGAAAACGTCCCCTCGGCGTCCCCACGGGCGATGCCGCACGTTGTTGCACTCGCCGCTTGCGCTGCGGTACTTGCTGGGCGGGCACGGAGTACTGCTGGCCTCATCTTCTGCCGATGAGCAGCTTTCGCTACAAAAAAATAAGTATTAGGGAACCAGCTTTGTTCAGTTACCTCAAGTTACGTTGCAGGTATGTAACGGTGCTGCTGTTTGTTATTAGATACGATACGTATATTTTGTATGCAGTAGGGCTTCAATTACCGGGATTTTTTTGAATGGACAATCCCGGGATCTCGGGATTACCCATACAAAAAATCCCGTGATTGAATGCTCTAGTAGGCAGATATATTTTAAAAAGAAAAATGGTCTATCTTATATTATAACTGACAACAGTGACAACACAACAGTTGTTGATCATTCATGACCATACCCCGGGATTTTTGGTGCAACAATGATAACTCGCTATATAGGGATATTGTACATCCGCAATAGACCAGTAGTTGGTTCATGTTAGTAGGAAAATTAAAGTTAATAAGTATAATTATTAGAAATAATGAAGAGGAATAGAAAGGGCAAGATTGCCGGTAGAGCCAAAATTACGGTTACGAGTGGATTCAACATAGCAGAAAAAGGTTTTCAGGTATTCAGGAGCTTGTGGATCATTGAGTATTGAAAAGAGAGTGCAGAGCATACGAATATTGCGTCGTTGACGCATGGGAAACCAGCCAAGCTGAGAGCGGTAAGAAGAAACGTGATCATATTTACGGAGACAGAAAATAAAGCGAATACAATTATTAAGAAGTCGATCCAACTTATCAAGAAGATCCTCATTTAAGTCCGGATAACAAACATCACCATAATCAATTATGGGTACTAATAGTGCATTTACAAGCAATACCTTAGTTTTGATAGGCAAGAAATTATGGCAAGTACAGATACATTTATGACAAATGAAATTCGGGGGACGTGAAATGCTCCCATGATACACGACTCTTTCTCGCGCGAGATATTTATCTATCTCTTTCTGTGCATTACTGTGGGAGAGTGACAGGTGACGCTATGCCGCGTGACAAGAGTCGCGAAGCATAGTTGTGCTAGACTGACAGGGATAATTTTTCGCCGAACGGGCCTAGCATTTTTAAATATAATAGTTTGCGACACTGCCAGTTATTTGACTTAAACGTTCAAGATGACGCAGACAGTTTTTACATACTCGTATTATCAAAACAATAAAATAACAAACAAACAAAAATAATGTAGCGTGAAGTTTAACATACTCTGCAATCTGATAGCAATAAGTGATGCATTTCATTAATTCCATTACATAAAGAGTGCGAACATTTAAATTTTCGTCTTTATTTTTATTTTTAACATACTTCTTTGTTCCATTATAAGTACCGCAGCTTTTATTATGCTTTTATAATGATCACCAACCATGAAATTTTGATATGTATCAAGTTATCAACCTCATAAAAATACTTGAATAAGTATCAAAAGTATCTTTATGTAGAGTACTCAATTGTATACGTTAAGCATTTAATTTGATTTCATCCTTTTTACGCGTGCGTAGACAGGTAGGTACAGCTTATAGCAATTATGACACTCTAATACAAGTATTGTACTATGACTCTGAGTTAGTAAAAAGCTATATGAGACTATTCCCTGTATACCAGTGGCTTGAAGTCAATGGAACCCAATTCCCATCGAGTTGCCATTTTAGAGCATATACGCGCTTTCCTTTATTTCTTATTTATAGAGAATAAGTAAGTCTATTCTGCTTCGGCTTGCCCAAGGAAATCTTTGACGCCACGCCACTGCCGTATACGGGACATTGTAAAATATTTCCAGCACACCACCTAATCAGGTGTCCTTCTGTACTCACTCTTCTCTTTAACTCCTCACGCTGTGGAGCTAGAACATCGCGTATTCTGAGTAGATACTATTCTAATACTCATACTCACTACTCATGTGTACTCACTCTTTTAGCTCCTTGTAAGTATCCTCTTTCTAGAGCGAGAGCCTTGCTCATAGCTCGTCGTAGGACATAGGATACGGCTTAGATTGTCTTCAGTTTTGATCCGGACGAGCGTGCATGACACTGATAAGTACTACCAGAATACTATTCACTTGTACTCTCTCTTTAGCTCCTTGCAGGTATCTTTCTAGAGTGAGAGCCTTACTCACTGCACGTGGTTAGTTGGGTATTGCTTGTAGACTGTCTTCTGGTATGCTCTGAGCGAGCGTGCATGACACTGATACTACCAGAATACTATTAATTTGTACTCACTCTTTAGCTCCTTGCAGGTATCTTTCTAGAGTGAGAGCCTTACGCACTGCACGTGGTTAGTTGGGTATTGCTTGTAGACTGTCTTCTGTTTTGCTCTGAGCGAGCGTTCATAACATTCATACTACTAAAATACTATTACTCATACAGATGAGAAGAGTGAGTACAGACTCACTTTTTAGCTCCCAACAGGTACCGCCGTTCTAGAGCGAGAGCCTCGCTCACTGCTCGTCGTAGGTCACTGGGAACAGCTTGTAGACTGACTTCTGTTTTGCTCTGGACCAGCATGCTGACACTGCTACTAGCAGAATAGCACTCATCTGTACTTACTCTTTAGCTCCCTGCAGAAATCGTCGTTCTAGAGCGAGAGCCTCACTCACGGCTCGTCGAAGGTCACTGGGAACAGCTTGTAGACTGTCTTCTGTTTTGCTCTGGGCGAGCGTGCAAGACACTGTTACTAGCAGCAGAAGACTACGCCTAAGCCTGTAACAAATAGAAAAATATCTTAGCTACATTTTATTTTCAAATTGGCTTAAAATTTCTAGATGCATGTTTCAACACTCAAATACGAAATAACGTAGGTATGTCGCTTTGAGATATTCTTCATTAATTAGTATTCTAAGTGGTATATTATGTTTAGTATAATATGAGGTAGAGGAAAGCTGAGATTAACTGAAACTTATCACTCAATTTATTCATAGGAACAAAAAAAAAACGAAAGCTTCATAAATAAACCTTTTATATCAGAATGGACTTTTCATATAGACAAATGACAATGTTGTGTCATTTGTATGTAAAATAATCTCATTGATGTTTCATCACGATTCGAAAATGCCATCAACTCTTCAATACTGAGGACAAAATATATTATGCGATGCGCATATCTATCCGAATACCAGAAACAATAATTTTGACCGCAGTAGAGATAGTAACAGTAAGTCAACAGCCTCGTGTAACATTTCAATAGGCTAGTTATTTTAAGGTCATCAGACTGGCGTCTTGAGCATTTTTTTGAGAAACTTGATTTTAGAAATCAATGACATTTAGACCAAAGATTGTATTGACAGGTATGTAGATAAAAAAAATATAATGTAACTGTATTTATTAATTTACTTATAAACTATCTTTGTTCCTTTCATGCCTATCCGTCCAGCCGTTTCGCCGTGAAGAAGTATCAAACACACACACGTAAAAACGGTCGCCTTTATAATATTAGCGAAATTTCTTCATAAATGAGTACTTATAAGCAAGCCTAATGTAAAATAATGGAAACGATATCCAACTATTACCATTAAATTGGCCCATTATGGACTATAGTCGAATCTCTACATTCATTTTTTTAGCGGTATGGGAAGTAAGTGTCTATGTTTGGAGCTAAAATCACAATAAATATACGGGCAATGTTCTCGATCAAAATGTCAATCCACTTGGAACAAGAAGGTATGCAACGCACGACCACGTAGAGTAAGGCAGCTCGTACACAGTGACTTCGCGAAGGCATAGTAGTGGTATTTTAAAACTTCAATACTATGAAAAAATCTAAAATTGTATTCATAACCAGTTTTCTATTGTCATTAAATCAAGAACAATACTAACAGCGCGATGCAGGATTCGTATGGGTGCGTAACGACACGTACGTACAACGACAATACGCGTACTACAGCGACATCTGGTGACAAAAATGTCTTTGTCTGCTCATCACGCCAAGTCAGATTGGTAGATTTTAACCAATTTTGGTACAGCGATATTTGGACATCCAAGTATGGTTATTGCTTTTTACCCGACTGTGGCAAAGAAAAAGTTTTAAGCGAACGAAGCTGCGGGAACCTTCTATAGTACTGAAGAGATACATACTGTAATATTATATGATAGACAAAACTCTAGGTACAGAAGGTTCTTTTTTAGGGTTCCGTACCCAAAGGGTAAAAACGGGACCCTATTACTGAGACTTCGCTGTCCGTCCGTCCGTCCGTCCGTCCGTCCGTCTGTCACCAGGCTGTATCTCAAGAACGGTGATAGCTAGACAGTTGAAATTTTCACAGATGATGTATTTCTATTGCCGCTATAACAACAAATACTAAAAATAAAATAAAATAAATATTTAAGGGGGGCTCCCATACAACAAACTTGTTATAGATTATATATATGTATAGGTACGGAACCCTTCCTGCGCGAGTCGGGCTCGCACTTGCCCAATTTTTTCATTCTCGTACGGCTTCTGCGACGTTCCAGGACTGTATTTAATTGGTTATTTTCAGAAAACGCGACGCATTCTTTGATTGGGTGTGGCGGTGTGACTAATGAAAATGTGGCCATTGCTACGACTGGCAACAAAAGCGCGCCGCTTTGTTCGAGCAAAAGCGAAGCACCATGGCGCGCGCTACCTATATTGCTGAAGCCCACGACCCTGTTTCACCAACTCAGTTTCCTTGGGTCGATTAATAAATATTTTGGCTGGGTTTCTGTCTCCTCATTTCTTGCCTTACCTGAAGGAAAGTTTAGGAGGTTAGACAGTGACGGGCACATTGACGGCTACGTGTTCGATCCAGTCACGACTTTAACGGCAGCCGCGAGCGGTGGCCATACAAGTGAGTGAGACGCCGCGTTCGGACCTTCCGCTCCCACCTATGGCCGCTGCTGCCGTTTGCCGCCGAAGTAGCTGCTGACATATCCGGTAGCTTGCCCATTTTGTCGACAATGTCATGTGTTGCAAATACTTCAAGCACAAACACAGACGTCAGACACGTCACAGTGCAGCACCTCTAGCAAAACTTTGACACGCGACTCTTCCTCGCGCGAGATGTGCTCCCTATCCGTTTCTGTACAGTATCGTAAGAGAGTGACGGGTGATGCTATGTCGCGCGACATGAGTCGCGAACCATAGTTGTGTTAGACGGGCTGTTGTGGGTTTTTCTCGTGTTGCCGTGTCCGTGTGCGACCTCCCTAAGAAACCTTTGTGACAAGATTGATCACTTGTAACTGGTTCCATGCAGGAAGTGACAGTATTACCAGCTGACAGCTGACCACATTAACTTTTTTAAAATAAAAGAGACGAGTTTTGATCTCGATTTAAACTTGCTTAAGAAACTTGCTTACTTTACGGGTCTTGATCATATTACCAGTAGTAAGGGTACCTATTTCTATTGCGATTGTAAGTTCCGTGGCCAAGTCAACATACGAGTATATGTAGGTAATTTTAGTCGTAATAATTGGCCGATAATCGGGCAAAGATAATTCTGATGTAGCCATGTATGAGAAAGTAATTTGATTTGTGTGGCGGCTTACATATAATACGCGTACCTATATCATAATATCTGCGGTATATATACCTACTATTATACATTTTTATAATTGTAAGTATAAGTATTGCATAATATTCTTCTATCGAAATATTTTAACACGTTCACAGAATCACCTTGAAAATTGCATGCAGCGGCATAGCCAAAACTCATACCTAAAGTTCTAGCCAAAAATAACGCAAGGCCTTTATATAAAAAAAATGAAATGTTCGGCTGTAGGCATTTTTGCGAAGATAATAATCATCGTCCACAGACGTGGTGCCGTATCATGAGGGTCCTAATACTCCTAATTTACGTTTCTCGACGTAGGTACTATCCGTGAATGTTTTCACAGTGCGATTAACGTTGATTAATTATCTTAGCAATATTTTTTGCGGCCTCATCACCCCAAAACAGTTGGACGGATTTCACTCAATTTTGGTGCCAGTAAATGAACAGACAGAATGTGTTTCAAGTTTTATACCTGTCTCACTTACTCTTACGCGATTGAGATAAGAACCTCTCCGATGTCACCTAAACCTGAATCCCAATCTAAGAGGTCTCGGACTGTAGAGGGATAGCTTTAGGTATATTTCGCCTGGTGACAACAAAAACTCATTAAATTTGTGTTGCTACTCTCAAAACCTCGTATCTAGTTTGTATACTGATACCGATATACGAGCTTCGTTTTAAGTCGGTATTTGTTGCTTAGTGATTTTTAGTTGTCAACAGACGATAATGATGAGTTTTATCCAATTAAGGTTAAGAAAAGAAAGGTTACATGAACAAGCAATATCACGTCATTCATAAAATTACATAAAACGACTTGTGCTACTTTTGTGAGCTTAATTTTGTTATTGGATTATGACTGTAACCTGATGCAAACTTGTTTTGCAGGTTGCAGGTAAACGACTATTAATAATTTAAGTTAATATTATTCTTAGTCCTTGCGGTAAAAAAGTTTGATGTCGGATTCACACTTCAATATAACTTTGATATTTGCTTCTATGCTTTGGCTAGTGGCTTTGATTATAATTGACAATGCACCCGTCTGGTCCAGTAAACCGTGGGGTCGTGGGTTCAAATCCCGCTCAAAGCATTTTTAAATTTTGCGCTTCTATAATAAACTTTGATATTGCTTTGGTAAGGTAAACGTCCCAATGCAACACACTGATTTTAATTGCTTTGAGCTAAGGTGAGAAACGATGGGAAGGTGCCAATTAAATCGGATACAGTCGAAGGCTGGGTTATTTGCCTTACTGATAGTTATTTCTAACAGCAATCCTTGTTTTAACGATCATTTCAACATTTTCAACTTGGGAATCTTCTTACAGCCATATTGCTTTAAGACTTACTCAACCAGACATTTCTTTTATATTCAAATCGATCAATGTAAATTGCGTAGAGAATCATGTGATACGTAGTACGGTACTACTGGTTTATTTATGTCATTGTCAACTTTTGATGCAGACTGTACTTATGAACCAAAATATTTAAGTAAGTATATAAAATGTTAATTTGTAAACACTTCATAACTACACTACTCATATAAATAGAAAGAAAGATAAAGGAAGTAATCCACCACAAGTACTATACACCGCATGGTAACCACAAGTGAAGCTTTCGATTTTATCACACCTGACACTCGTAAGTACTTTCTACTTATGTCATTGACATTGTATTAAGGATTAGACATAGTCATAATATTATTATAAACTTTAATAGTCCCTATTATGCGTTTGTGTTTATTAGATTTATCCCCGTGTGAGTGAGACTAGGAGCTGTCAAATTAATTGTAGATTTTTAGAGAATAACTTTCAACAAAATGAAGGTACGAGTATTATACTGTGCTTAGTTCTTAATTGTCGTTTAAACCGAGAATAGTAAACGTACTCCGTCTAATAAAGATGAGTAAAGGATACAAGGTAAGGAGAACTTCGAGTTTATTGGTACTTCAAAATGACATTAAGATAAATGTCCTGGTGATTTACACTGTCCCAATAGGTATTTTACCGTAATTCATTGTAATATCGATGACAAACGGGAAATTTACCTTATAACGATTTTTAATTCTAGTCGTCTAGTGTTTAAGTATTTTTTACAAGCTATTATTAAATTTGCAATGTTTGTATGTAACTGTTATTATGTAATTTGCAATGTTTGTATGTAACTGTGTTGTTGTGTTCCGGTGTGGGGGTAAGATAGCCGGTGAAATTACTAGCATAGAGGCATTCTATCTTCGTCCTCCGGGTAGGCAAGCACTTGTGACTCCTCTGGTGTTGCAGGTGTTTATGGGCGACGGTAATCACTTTCCATCAGGCGATACGTTTGCTCGTTTGCCCCCTATGACATAAAAAAAAAAAAAAAAAAAAACTAGGTTCGTTCGGGTGGAATCTTGCAACTCATATTTGAAGCAGATATCTTCAACCGAATGAGCTGAAATTTTGCATGCCTACTTATCTTTGATGACAATACAATAATATGTTACCTGGGGCTGGTCTGATGACGGAGCCGTGGCCCAGAAACTCTGTAATAAATAAAGCAATCCTAGCGAGTTTGGGGTATTTAGAATCGTCTCAGTAAGCAATTGATGGATGTTCAAAGAAAAGTACAGTCTGGTATAAAAGCTTGTCACAAAAATGTTTTTTTTTTTTTTACAGATACTTATTTTAAAGTAGGAGCAGTTACTTTATGAGGTCTGTAACTTAAACAAGTTTAATCTATGCACAATAATTGGGTCAGTGAGTTCAATAAATAAACGTTATGCAACGGCATGATACTGTTGATGTAGGTAAGTGTCGCCAGTGAATATTTTATCCAAGTGTTCCTAATTAACATGCAATCACAACAGCGGCTTAATTCACTGGAAAGTTCGACTTGTGAATGGAAATTTCAGTAAGATTTACGTTACACAACAATACATATAAGTACTTACCTATACTTACAACATTACAAAATGTACAAACCGACGTGTGTAGAAAATCTGAGAGTAATTAATATTCAGCGTTGATGCCATTCACAAGTAAAACCATGCGGAGTCATTAATAAATATATAAAATAGTAAATGAATACGCTCTCAAAAGAAGGATGTCTGGTATTGTGCAAAGTGGAGGAATGGAAGAAAAATAATATTATAATTTAAATTAAACAATTTAAACGGATTATATCGAGTAGGTATATTAGTAGAGTTGCTAAGCCGCGAAATTGTGCGCATCGGGTTACAAGCATGAAATTTTTACCACACATAGAGCGTTCCACGGTGATTATTTTCAGATGTGGAGGGAAGTCAGATTCGTCCCCTGTGTGGTAGGAGAGCGGGGTGAAGAGGACCAAGTACTGCTCTTTTTCTTTTTTTTATTACTGATCAGTAAAGGCTATAAGGGCTTGTGCGACATCGTTTTCGTGTAAATAAGATATCAGCTATTAATTTTTTATGTTATTTAAGAATAGTTTCTTATTAAAATTTGGGTTTATTGCCGAAAAGGTAAAAATCACAACAAGTTTTTTTTATTCAGAACGATAAATTAGTTATCTATCCTGAATATTTACAATTTAAAAAAATATGACTAAACAGCAAATTTAATCTTGTTTTTAAAAATGTATACATATTGGGCACATCTCATAAAAAAAATACCTTGAAAAAAATGTTGATGTTAAGCTTAGCCTGCGTGTTCTAGTACATTTTGCTAAGTCGCAAAATTGTGTACATCGGGATACAACCACGAAATTTCTACCACAGATAGAGTATTCTGCGGTGATTATTTTCAGATGTGGAGGGAAGTCAGATTCGTCCCCTGTGCGGCGGGAAAGCGGGGTGAATGGGACAAAGGAGTCCTCTTTTTCTTTTTATATTACTGATCAGATAACGCTACTAGGACTTGTGTGGTATCGATTTCGTGTAAAACAGATATCAGCAATTAATTTTTCATGTTATTTATGCGTAGTACCATAAAAAAATATGGTTGTATTTCCGAAATTGTAAAAATCCCAACAAGTTTTTTTTATTCAGGGAGATGGTGGTGGGAGAGGTGCGACGCGAACTCTACTATATTAAATTACTAGAATACACTACAATTAAGCTTCGAATTGAATTTGATAGCTCATTGTGTTTTGTGCCCATTAACATTTTTAATATGTTTCACCAGTTAATGAGTAAGTAGTTTAAGGTTACTGATTTAAATATGACTGTCAGTGTCGATATTCAAAGTTCATTCAGAATATGACAACTCAAGGGCTGTTGAATGGGTCATAGATATCTCATTACAATGATAACACAATAATATCACAAATGGAAGTCTCAATGTCAGTGAGCAATCGTAAAATTGGAAGCCTTCGACCGTTCTGTCATAAGAGGGAAAGTGCACAATCTACGTGACCACGGATACATAATGCATACTAAAATAGTCACTCATGGAGTATGTTGGACAAGGTCAGTGGCGAAACTTTGGTATCGCTTAGTTGGATGGCTTTAAACAATAAAGACGTAGTTTGCTGGCGTAAGATGTTCAACAGCGCAATGTCTTCATTGTTGGTTAGGTATTTAAAGGTTAGACGTATTGGTACTTATAATGCTTCAATAGAAACCTATCTAGTATGGCTTTCAAAACAGGCTATTTTTAGTATGGCAGTACCAGGTATTCCCGGTACTCTTAGACTCTAATTTCCCGGTTCTGCATCTTCTTTTGATTAGGTATAGAACCCTGAAAATGAACACTATGAAGTAAAATGACCGGCTGCATAGAAGAATCTTTTTTGTCTGTAATAAATTATTTTTTTATATCTTTCATATACAGCCATTTCATTTTACAATAAAATACAATAGTTTCGAGGTGTACAGAGGTCTGATCATTACTGTTTAGTGGTTAATATTTATCCATTAATAGAGTCCGTAGTATTTTATATACCTACATATTTTTCTTCTAATGTAATACCTAGTTGATTTGATCTTGTGATTGATTTAACACGTTTTCTGAAACTATTAGTCTTTAACTTAACCTAACCTGGGGTAGGTTAGGTCAGGTTAAAAACCTAACCTGACTCATCTGACAATTTAAAAGCTGATAGATTTGAGTGAAAATAATCAAAGGGAAAAATGCATATATCAACCGTTACATTATGCAAAACCTTACATTAGGTCAATAAACGTATATAAAACGTCGAGCACTCCTATTAATAAGTAGTGGTAGCAGTACCAGTGTCACTAACACGCATAATTAGTACCAGTAGTACAAGCAGTACAAGTTGTTGTTATTACAAGAATCATCTATAGATAGATGATTGTAGATCTACAAAGTCGACGTGGGTGATTACGTGTATAATGTCAGCGTTGACTCCACAATTAAAATAAGAGGCTTGGTTTTATGCTCGTTAGTATAAATGCCAGACAAATAGGTATAACAATGTTGTCAATGCGCATATTTCTGGCTAGTTGTTTTAAACCGACAGAAATTGTATGATTATAGTTGTTATTGAAAGTTATTGTTAATGAAAGGCTGTCGGCGCCAGTTTTAACGTTAAATTTAGGTACACGTGTAGGAATAACAGAAAACTGCCAGAAATTAATAATAATATTGGCGCCTGTTACATATCATAATTGTTTGTAATTTTTTAAAAACCGCTGAAGACAAATTCGTTGAATAATTAAAATATAGTATTTATATTTTTATATAATTTATCTTTAGATTAAGTGTCACACGACACCTTGCCTATAATTAAATACCTATGACACCTACCCCTGTCCTACCTTACTTATAATTAAATACCTATAATCTATATTACTTAAAGTTGACGTGAAAGTCAAATACAATCAGGATCCAGTGTCGATAGTCATAAATTGACTATCGCCACGTTGGTTTTGGCCCTACATTAGTGCGGTTGGGTTGGGGTCCCTTATTACACATTAAGCTCTCGCTTGTACTCCTTGTTTCTTCTAATGAGCGAGTGAGTCGTCCTGCCCAATATTTACAATTCGATAGGCACTTTCAATTTAGCACCACTATAGCCAGCACAGTACCTATCACCGACTCTAATCGAGCCAATATTGGTGGAAAATGTGTAATTATCAGAATTATTATAAGTGAAAGATTTGATGACAAACTACATTATGGCTTTCAATATGTATGCGACTTATGCGAGTAAAAGGAGCTCCTCTACAACCACATTAGATTTTTCAAATAATAGGTTATGAGGCTCATAATCAGCCAAAACCCTAATGTTTTTTTAATAAAAACCGTTTACGCAATCATTAGGACGTGTTCGTTAATTAAAATTCACGCCATAGTTGCACGTGCCACGGAAATCTTTTCGAATTAGTTTGAACAACGAATATTAATTTAATATTTCAGACCTTGACACTACAGTATTGTGACATGCTGGTTAAATAAATAACAGTATACGTTTACACATCTCATTTGAATAAACATATGAAAAAATCTCTAATACCTACTTTTAGTATAGGTAATTAGTTTATTGGCAATACTCTACACGTGCACAAACACACGCACATCATTTTGCGTGTAACATCATTCTGCGTTTTGTTCTTTTCGCGTTTACGACATTTTGCGTTTAGGGCTTTTTGCGTTTAGGTCAATTTGAGTGTAGGACATTTTGCGTTCATAAATTAGATCATTATGCGACGAAGGGTTTTTATTATCTAGTTGTAGACTCTTCACAAGGTGAACTGGTGACTTGATGAAAGTCACTGAAGTGCACGGGTAGCGCAGTATCAGTCATGGTGTCCAGTTTTGGGAAGATTTATGTCCAGCAGTGGACATCTTTTAACTGGTGATAGCGTAGACTGGTAGGTATACTATGTCAGTATTTGAAATACTGTGTGAGACGGAATCAATGTTGATGATCAAAATAATATTTGATGCCGGTTTTTGGGGTTCCGTACCCAAAGGGTAAAAACGGGACCCTATTACTGAGACTTCGCTGTCCGTCCGTCCGTCCGTCCGTCCGTCCGTCCGTCCGTCCGTCCGTCCGTCCGTCTGTCACCAGGCTGTATCTCAACAACGGTGATAGCTAGACAGTTGAAATTTTCACAGATGATGTATTTCTATTGCCGCTATAACAACAAATACTAAAAATAAAATAAAATAAATATTTAAGGGGGGCTCCCATACAACAAACTTGTTATAGATTATATATATGTATAGGTACGGAACCCTTTATGCGCGAGTCGGGCTCGCACTTGCCCATTTTTTTCAGAACATAATCAAAGGGAACGTAGTGCCCCCGCTAACACGAACATAAAAGAAGGCGGGGCACTAACAATAATTATTTACAGCATAATTGTCTACATATATCTCGACAAAAAACGGTCAAACAGCAAGGATCATTGTAGTATCCTTTTAAAGATATTAAAACCTCTGATTATCTCTTTATTCGTAATCAAGACTCATCGTCTAAGAATAATTGTAATCAAGCATCCGATACGGATTTTCCTTTTAGAACTATTTATCTTTTATTCATAGGAGATTACCTCATATGGGACGTCGCTTATCAAGCAAGAAGCGTTTTTTGATGCGATACACACAGACATATCAAAGTAAGTAAATGACTGAAGTCAAATCATTGGAAGTATCTAAGATTATTTTTCTGGCGGGGCCTGGGTGGGCCTGGCCATGGTCTATGAGATGAAGTCCTGAATTTCTATGGTTTACCCAAAATCACACGGTGGGCACTAGACCATATTGGGTTGCATGGGCACGGCCCACCCGGCCACCCCCCTAAATACGCCAATGACTGAAGTAGGTACATTGTAATAGGCGTGCCAGAAAGAAGACGAAATGTCCTAATTTGTATTAAACCATTGATAAAAAGATCAAAGCTTAAAGATTGAAAAATTAGTTACCTAGTGAAAGGTGGAAGAGACCGTCCTAATTTGAATTGAAGTGTCTTAATTTGATTTTGGTTCACTTATACCGTGATCCACTCTCATTGACTAATAACTCAACTGAACTCTGAAAAACGCCCAATTATGCCGTATCGAGCTGCAAAAATAGTACAAATACATTACAACAGATAAAGGAAATAATTCCTTTCATTGCTTTTTAGAACCACTTAAACTTCAAAAAAAAACTATTTGCTTGGCTAAGTGAACGTGTAATCTATAAAAGAGTTTTTAAACATTAAAACTTATAATAAGTAATTTTTAGGAAGGAAACGCTTTATTTTGTTGTACATTTAAATATAAACACAATTTAGTTATTATTGTTGTTTGCATGCTTAATTAAGCCGAATTTGGAGATGTACCTTAGAATATTATGTTATACCACCTAATTTGTACCCATTTCTGCAAATAAACATTATCATTTATCAAACTGCTCTTACATAACTCACCAATACTAGTTCCAAAATTATTACAACAAACCGGGATTTAATCGCGTCCAAAAAGTGTTCATGTAATTACCTCTTGTAATGTGTGAAAATCGTGTAAGTTTAAGTTAATATAGTTTCAAAATATATACTTACATTTAAACTTGGACTAGGTACATATACTAATTACCCCGAGGTTTATGGTGCGATCAAATCATTTGTGCACTGAAAACCCGGGGTATAGATAAACACTGTTCCTCACGCGATGCATCAGGATGATTGAAGTTTGAATAGCCTGTCAATTACTAATAAATTAAGCAATCTTCAAAGAATGTTGTTGACGATTTATGTGCGAACAGACGTCACGCCAAATCTCATCTGTGTTTACATTAAGAAACAATGACAAGTACAAAACTTGGCATAAAACTGGTTTTTATGAATACAGAATTCAATAGCAAAGGATAAATTTCGTGTCCCTGCTTTTCTGAAACATGCTTTTACCAACGAAACCATTAAATAGTTTTATGTCAATCGTATAGCATTATAGCATTCATAATCCAGATGTATCACTAGAACAGAACTGAACATATTTTACTTAATGTTTAAAAGTTTAAAAACACAATAGTTAAATAGTTTACGTCACCCTAGGAAAATCTTACTTCCTGACTGAAGGAAAGACGTAAAACTTTATACAAACCACGGGCGGTAAGGGCGTGGCCACATGTCCACGACACGGCGTCGTAAACGTAAAACGACACGGTGTCGCGTCGGAGCGCGACACATTATCCACCGTGCGAATATACGTTGCCGCGTCGTGAAAACACACGACACGGCGTCGTAAACGTTAAACGACGCTGTGTCGCGTCGGAGCGCGACACATTATCCACCGTGCGAATATACGTTGCCGCGTCGTGAAAACACATGCTGCACCGGGCACCGCAGGTCGCGCCGCGCGCCGGGCAGATTAACTTTGCTGTGTTGAGTAGATGCACGGTGCGGTGCCACGTTCGATTACGACGCCGCAGCTTCTCGTACATGTTCAAAATATTTTGCGATCAGTTTTCAATTTGACATAGGATCCATGTCACACGTATTTATTCTGCTCTTGTTGCTTTTAAGAAGAAGCATGAAGAAAAAGCAGAAGAAACGAAAATGTTGGATAAATCCATATCTTTCTATTATGAACCATGATGGCAGTCATTTCAAAAGGAAGTACGAGGCTTTAAAAATAAGTGATCACAAGTTTTATGATTATTTTAGAATGTCTGTGTCAAGTTTTGAAGAACTATTATGGAAAATATCGCCTCGTTTAAAAAGGCAAAATGTATTTAGGAAACCAGTTCGACCTCTGGAGATGTTGGGATTAACAATAAGGTAAGCATTACGTTATTAATATTCGCACGGTGGATAATGTGTCGCGCTCCGACGCGACACAGCGTCGTTTTACGTTTACGACGCCGTGTCGTGTGTTTTCACGACGCGGCAACGTATATTCGCACGGTGGATAATGTGTCGCGCTCCGACGCGACACAGCGTCGTTTTACGTTTACGACGCCGTGTCGTGTGTTTTCACGACGTGGCAACGTATATTCGCACGGTGGATAATGTGTCGCGCTCCGACGCGACACCGTGTCGTTTTACGTTTACGACGACGTGTCGTGGACATGTGGCCACGCCCTAATTCGTAAAGTCCAGATCACATAACACCTCCGATCAGGGACATTCACAAATACACCGTCCCATGTATGTAATGTACTATTATAACATTCTATAATGTTTAATGTAGAAGTAAAAAAAATACTTGTGCATTAATAATCCCTTTCATATGGACAATGTTATTTTCTGAAGGGATTATTAATCCACAAGTATTTTTACCCATAAGTATTGTTATGTGCAACACTAGGAACCGAATCTAGGTCTGTGTTAACCTGCCGGCTCACAAAGTGAATACAAAAAAGTACGATGACGAAATGGCGGTAAAAAATGTAGGTTATCGAATGGTCATTAATCTTGGCTCTGTATTCTGTCGGCTACTGCGTTACGCACGTGACTGTGACTAACATAAAAAGTTTAACCTTTTTAGGGTTCCGTACCCAAAGGGTAAAAACGGGACCCTATTACTGAGACTTCGCTGTCCGTCCGTCCGTCCGTCCGTCCGTCCGTCCGTCCGTCCGTCCGTCCGTCCGTCCGTCTGTCACCAGGCTGTATCTCAAGAACGGTAATAGCTAGACACTTGAAATTTTCACAGATGATGTATTTCTATTGCCGCTATAACAACAAATACTAAAAATGAAATAGAATAAATATTTAAGGGGGGCTCCCATACAACAAACTTGTTATACGTATATATACATATATATAGGTACGGAACCCTTCATGCGCGAGTCGGACTCGCACTTGCCCAATTTTTTTATATCACGTCACAAACAAGCATGCTTACCACGACAATTTTTTATAATTTAAGATCGACGATAGATGAATATTTAGGAAGTGGTTAATCCAATTGTTAATAAAACAAACATATCGAAGTATTTATTATGCTCTAGAAAAAACGAATTCGATAATTTAAACATGGCTGTCCATTGCAATCCAGCGTGGAAATGCTGCGAGCGTTATGTGCACTGATGGACCAGAAACGACAGAAAGCGATGCTTTCTGAACTTTGTTCTTTTTATAATTTAGTATCATTTTTTTTGTCATTGCGTCATTATGACTTACTAAAATAATCAATTTAAAACATGTATTGATATAGGCGAACAACGATCAAAATAAATATTTTTAAAATTTAAAAATAAGCCTGTAAAACAGTCAACAAGCCCACGAATAGAAAAAAAAAACTAAACCTAAAAGAGGCGTGACTTATTGTATACAATCATAATATGACATTTGCACAGTCATCTGTATTATGTACCAAAGTACTGAGTACCCGGATTTTAATCCGAAGGTTTTGTATACTTTTTTTAACTATTGCTCTATCATGACATTATTTATAGAATAGATTTTGAATGAAATTCAGGGCAGGGCTTGCTTATTTGGCATATCATAATAAGTACGGTCGATTTAGCGCCCTGGAGGTCTCAGACTTATAAAAAATTTCAACAAGGCGTTTGGTAGGTATTTTAGCGTCTCAAATGTTTACTTGTACCTACTATGCTATATATATTTGATGATACTCTGTGTATTTAAAATGTATAATTAATTGGCATTTACAGTCAAATGTGATGCTTAGCGTCATTAATCAATCAAAATAGTTATGTACGAGTTGAAAATATGTATGCCCATAAATCTCGCTTACAAAGTTAATGTATTGTTGAATAAATGTAAATTGACAATAGGATACATAGTTTTTTAACGCACGTTTTTATTTCTATTATAAAATGCTAGCTCTCATTGAAATATTTTGACCTGGACAAGTTCTGGTAAGGCTCTTAATGTCGGATATTCGGCTGTTCTCGCCTACGTGAAAATTTGGTGAGCAGGTTCGATAATCATTTATAATTTTTATGAACATTAAATTTTTTGGAAATTTTCAAAATGGCGGAGGAATGGGGGTTGAAAACGGAAAAAATACTTATTAGGTATCTCACCTAGTCCAAAAAGTTGCGATAGTTCCAAGAGCCACTAGTAAATAAGAAAAAAAAGCGCTATACTGTTGAACATAAAATAAAGAATAATCAGCAATTAAAAAACTGCAGCCAATTTGTCTCATTCACCTGTGTGTTAGTGTGTATGTGTTTTTGAGTGTGTTTTTTTAATGCGGATGCACGAGTAATCGATTCGAGTGCTAATGGCTGGCCTCACGAGCCGGACACCGGGCGACCTTACGGCACATCCTGAACACTTCTTCATAACAATGTGAACTATGATGCGGAATGTGCGAATCTATTAGCGGCAAAAAATCATAATTAAAAAGATTATTAGAATCGAAATGAAAATTTTCAAAATTGAAATTTATAACAAATGGAAAAATATGTATATAAAAGACGGAGAAATGAGAAAAAAAGACATAAAAAAAACAATTGGAAAAATCTTCTCTTTTTGGAAGTTCCTTGAAAGTAAATTGTGACTATCAATTTTATGATTGCCTATGAAAGTAGGAATCTATCAGTCAGACATGGACTAAAATGATGAATAATCTCCATTGGTTAGATTGGGTTATCTAAGTAAAATATTAAAGCAGCCGAGTCATGTAGCTGTGGAAATAACAGGCGCACATAACAATAAAATGGTAATTTGTTGTCAGCATGTTTTTCATTCAAGTATTATTTGCATAACAAAATAAGATGTTAAAGAGAAAAAAAACGTAAAGTTCCATCTCAAACATGAACCCTATTAAGGAGTCTGTAGTTACCGGTTCCTGTCATAGCAATATCAATCAAAATTAATTAAGTGCTAATCAAAATTATAACAAAGTTTTTATACATTCTTAAACAAAGAAGACTCATCAATCGTGTAAAATGCAGTTTAATGATATTATTTTATTTTTATTCTTTACTTTTTGTTAAGTCTTAAGCAGGTCTTAAGCTATACATTATTTGGGTGGATAATAAATTTACGTCAGGATTGACGCAGTTTTCAATTAAAGAAGATGAAATAAGTCGTAATGTTATTCCGCTTGTTAGTATTCAATTAGGATTCAAAAGAGTTTTATGAGGGTTTTATTGTTCACTAGCTTTTGCCCGCGACTACGTCCGCGTGGAACTTGGAAGTATGGAAGCAACCTCATACAACACGATAGATATCCACCTAATCACCTTAATTAATAAAAGGGATTATTAAAAGCGCCTAAGCAAATGTAAGAGCAATTATGCTTTTGGTCTAATCATTACATCTCCTACAGGGTCATCAATGTCATCATGAATTACTTACTCACTTTTCAATCTTTTTAGGGATAATTTCCAGGATGAAAACTATCCTATGTCCTTCCTCGGATCTTAAACTATCTCCATGCCAAATTTCATCAAAAACGATTCAGCGGTTTAAGCGTGAAGAGGTAACAGACAGACAGACACACTTTCGCATTTATAATATTAGTATGGATGTATAAGTAGGTATAGTTAGTATAAGATTGTACACATAGAATTTTATTAACATAATTGGTTGCTAGAATAAAATCAATGTATGTACGTATGTACCCAATGATGTCCAGCCTGGCCCCTGACTATGGGGCTTTAAATGTAAAGTTCGATTTTACTCACTTGACTAATTTAATTTTGTTTTCTGAAATTAAAAGAAATATATAATTTAGATAATTCATTAGACTTCAAAGTTTAATCGTTACGTCTGTGTATCGTAATTTGCGATTATTGATTCGACATTTGACGTCTTTTAAAGCTAAACATTTAAATGTCGCGTCTCTACATTAAGGAGCTTCTAAACGGGCCATGTTTGGCTGCAATTTGTCGCCGGCCATTATTTGCATCTTGCTCTAGCGTAGAGTGTCAGAGAAGGACGGCCATAGTTGCCGGTCAATAAAATCCCCTTTAATAAAATGATAAATAAAAGTACCATTTGTTTTGAGTGATTGGTAAGTTATATTTGTGCTAGGATTTCAAGTTGGGACCAAAGTTTCAATTTGTCAAATTGGCTGGGTTTGCTAACACATGGTTTAAGGCCAGTAGTTGTGTAGTAACCTATAACGATGTACCTACATATATTATATTAGGTTAACGTCATAAGTTGTGTTGTTTCATCTGTGTCATCGTAATCGAAAGTGTGCGACTATTAAAAAAATGTTAAATAAAGTTTGTTAGGTACCTACATATTTTTTGTTGCCTAGTATTATTATTCATCTTTTTTATTTATTTCAGACTGGTAGATAAATATTGACACTCGCTTCTCTTTACTTTGCTTCTTGGTTCGTATTTCGAGATAGCAAACTTCACGTCTGGAACGTCAAGGAAATGAAATAAATCATATCTATACTCGATTGGTTTCGACGAATCTTTTATTCGGATAGTATTAGCAAACTATTATGGGGTTTTGACATTACTATCCGAGCTGGGCTGCGTCTTTGTGGAGCCCAAAAGAAATGCACTGAAATCTGAGGAATGTGAATCCATTTTATAATTCTAACGTGCCGCTCTG
Organism: Apotomis betuletana; assembly: GCA_932273695.1. Lineage (NCBI taxonomy): Eukaryota > Metazoa > Arthropoda > Insecta > Lepidoptera > Tortricidae > Apotomis > Apotomis betuletana. The sequence goes on along the minus strand of OW026307.1, from coordinate 10,987,655 downwards.
CTCCTGTGAATAGGCAGCCTTATTCTTGAAATAAAAGTTTGGTGAATCCAGCCTTAGTTCTGTTTTTGTTTTGTCAATGAAATCACATCGATGGGTACTATACTAAACGTATAGGTACCTAGTAGTATAAAAACAAAAATAAAATGCTTTGAGCGGGATTTCCACCCTTTTCATTTTATTTTTGTAATTTTCAATATTTCGCATACCTATATGTAAACTTTTAGTAGACGTTACTGCTTTAATACAAATTGTTGGGTTTTATACTTTTACATAATATACAAGTACGTAAATATATGTCAGGTTTCACACGGCGTCCTTCCGCGTGTGTACGCGATGATGCAACTATGCGGGTCTTGGGTGTCACGTTAACTTAAACCATACAATTTGTACGCCTAATCGATGATTGCGGTAACTGGCTGAACCGAACACTATACTTTGGATGCAATCGACAGTAACATCACTGTTATTAATGCCCGTATGTCTTGTAACCCATACAATACACATCAAACATTGTGCATTGGGCTTAAGGTCAATTGTGTTTTTTTTATGAAATGAAATTGATTTATGTATACTAATTATGCGCAAAGTATGCTCCCAGGATATGATATGGCCCATATGTATACATTTTTGATATTTAACCTGCTATATACTTACTTATTGACTGCTTACTTGCATCCTTAAAGTGGACAAGAAGTGTTTATGGGTCTTCGTGTGTGACCAGTTACCCTTACCGTGACTTTACAGTGACCATTCTCGCTATCGACTGTGTAAACAATATGTATAGAGAATTGTAGTACTACAAAGTAACAGCTAGGGGCGCGGACTATTCTCCATACAAATCGTTTACGCTGTCGCTAGCGAGCACGGTCACGTTAACTCATGGTAAGGGTAGTTTTTGGTGATAAGATGACATTAATAAATGTTGTTGTTATTGGATTCGTATGTAGTACATTAAAAGGAAAAATAAATCAATTTACGACTGACAGTGATCGAAAACCACGTATATTTCTTGTGTCATTACAAATCCATAACAAATAAAACAAGTAGTAGACAATTTATTGTTGTAAGTATACTGTAATGGTGTTTCCATTACGATTATGGACAAAAAGGTTTGCAGAGGATTAAAAATAAACACTGAGTGCCACCTAGGTAGCGACACAAGCAAAGATATTGTAAAAACAGCTTGTATGTAGTGTCTTGAACTCTTGATTGTAAATGTCGTTGTGTTAAGTCAATGACCTTTTAATTTGAATATCACAAGTTTTGTCGTCAAGGGTATCTCCGACTAGAACGTATACTTGATAAGGTAAGGCTGTTGATATATTTTTTTCAGTTTTATTTTGTCAGAAATATTAATGTACCCACTTAAAGTTGATTTGGAGAATCTGTACATCTCCTTAATGTGTCCCAATGTAATTAGTTATAACGTATTGTAATTGATTGTTTTAAGCATGATTTAATTTAAATTTAAAAACAAGAAACAATATTAAAAGTGAACCCTTGAAGAATTAGGACGGCTATGTTTTTAAATCTCTTTTTAATTCAGTCCTATATGGATAGACTTATTTTTCTTATTTATTAATAAAAATTATAATAACCCTTAATCTTACAATATACAGCGTGTATATTTGATACAACCGCATATTGTAGCCAGACGGAGATTTTAGTGCTATAATCTGATATTTACCTATAACAATTATTAACTAAGCGTTAACTGCCATAGCGTAATTAATTTTTGAAAATTTTCTGAGCAGCAATGTATGGCGTAGTTATTACTAGTGACAGTTGTGACAACACGATGTTATGTGTCAACAAACAACAACAAACAAGTACATTGCTTGCTGATTTATTTTATATGGAAAAAAAATGTTCTATTTTTTTAATAATTTATGGATAAACATATTAATAAGTGCCTATACTAAGCCCCCGTAAAGTATGCGGTTATATCAAATATACACACTGTATAGCCGTATATGAATATGTTTGGCCATCTTTTGCTATTTTTATTTCATCAGAATTTTTAAGGCTAATTAACTAACAGCACCGAGGCTTTGGATTGGATGGAGGATTTTTTTTGCGACTTTTAGGGTTTCTATACGAAGTTATTTCTTCTTATAATATCTCTATTAATTTATCAGCTTAATACGCATACAAAATTTAAATGGTACCAAAATAACCGCAAAAAATTCAATTTACAACACAATCTCGTGACCAAATCCAAATCGGATTCGTTATCCGCCTATATTGGCCAAAGACGCCAGCTCACAATTAGCATGGTGTCTGAGACGGTGTGGCAACCAGTTGCGGCAACCACGGGCAAACGGTTACCTAACCGCTTACAATGGCGGCGCGCTGAGAAGGACTATACACACCCCTCTAAAGATAAAACTCCCGTGTGACTCAGATAATTATTAAGGTAATGAGATCATACATAAACATCAATAAATTTTAAATAATAAACATCAAAACAATACCTGCCATTCCAAATCTCTTTACCTATTTATTTAATATACTATTCATTCCTCAATGACTATTAAAATATCTTATATTTTTTTGTTTATTATAACTTCACTTTAGTAACTTACCTAGTTGAACACTCTGTCTCAATTAGCTAGTAAATTCGTTGGCCAATGTCAAACACATATATTTGTTTAAAAAATACTGTAATTTATGCTGTGGAGCTTTTCGGAGAAAGCTTTTTTTTTGCAACCGTAAATTTTTAAAACACACCTTACCTAATCGATAGGATGATATTTGCAAGAATTATGAAAAAATTATGACTACAGATGACCAAAAATTCTGCGAAATTATTTTTCGGCGAAATGAATCGTTCGACGAAAAAAGTTTCTATAAGTCAAAAGGGCTCCCGACATCAAGGGCGTGGGTAGCCCAAGTTAAATGTTATGAATATTATTAACCCTACATCATCGTTGGCCACAGCATCTGTTGTAGATGTTTGTTGCAGCACTCGTGGGCTTAACGGGTTCCCACATCGCCGTTGATGACTATAGAGTCCTATAGCAGCGCGGCATTTCTTGCCACATCGATCGCACAGGTTGTCCGAAAAATGTCCACACAGAGAACATTCGCAAAACTCGGCGCCTTGATCGCTATAGTAGCCAGATCTCAGAGAGAACGCTAAGCTTGTTTCGTAGCGTTTTTCCGTTGATCTTTTGTTAAAGTTTATTGGCCTAAGCCGGTTGAAAGGCGACGATTGCCAGCCGTATAAGTAGTTGCAATATAAACAGCGAACAAGTCCCTAGACTTACGTCTTACACCATCACTAAGATAAAACCATTCCTCCGGTAAAGACAAGTCACGTGCTTGACAAGACTGCTATTGGCCACTAGTGTCAACCCACGCGGCCGATATAAATTACGACCAATTTCTCCACAAGACTAATTAATACCTATTCCAGGAAACGCAGTGAATACCTATATAAGTACTAGGTATTTAATAACAATCGACGATCACTGCGATGCATTGTCGCGGTATAAATACTTTCTCACGGCTACAATGACCGCGTGATGGGTGGATGAGGTATTTTAATTCACTATGAAACTAAACGGAGTGTCAGCAACAATTAATAGAGCTATCCAGGCGAACGACTGAATTTATTATAGGATGTTTTTTCTGTCTATAATGTATAACGGTCCAGTGGGGCTAGCATATCGTCTTGCTCACACAGTATTGAAAGGAAAGTGACAGGTAGTATTTGTCGCGCGACAAAGAGTCGCGTGTCACAGTTATGCTATACGTGCTGGTTCTTCCGACTAGTTCTGTGTAAGAAACAAATGAACGCATGTGAGTTGATAGGAATGCGGACAAGTTATCGAGTTGAGATTGAGAATTTGTCAAATGGGCGTTGCGAATGGTTAAACTGGCATCCATCGATGCAGTATATACAATCTATAATATAACTATATATAGAAGGGAAAGATACGTAACCAGTAAGTACTTTGTTATGAAATGTCCGTCATGATGGAAGAAAGGCAATTATACTAAAATAATATGATTCGTAATAATATCAACAGCACTACTTTGCGGGCATATATGTTCAGAAGTCGACTAAAACAAACTAATGATGATGTCGCAGTTCGGACACATTTAGTTAACTTTTAACCCAAGTAGCAAAATAAGCTGCAGAAGCGCTTATAAAACCTCTTATACTGCTAATTTAAGCTGGAAGGTAGTGGTTTTTAAACTTTTAACGGAGATGGACCATGAATCTTATAGTTACCACGGACCTCCTTGAAGGAATTTGTACGAAAATGCATTGAAATACATAATTTATAGAAATGGTGCATAGTAGAAAAAGACCTTAAGAAAGAAAACAGTCGCTGTGGACCATTTGGCAATCATGTTACGGACCCCTTGGGGGTACAACTTATACGTCATGGTTACTTTACAGTCGATTGCAAAAAATTGTACATAGCTAAAAGCTTAGTTAACATAAAATACGATCGCTTCCTTTGTGTGACGAAAGTTAGTAATACTAAATGTATGGGTAACTTTCGTCACACAAAGGAATCAATTAACATTGTTTTAATTAAAGCCCTTAACTATGTACAATATTTTTGCAATCGACCTTTTAAGAAACTATGACGTAGGGGTTTCTATTGCAAAAAAACGTGCCGAATGTTTTCATTTTAAAGTTTTCTCTTTAATTATTATATTATTTTCTTCCGTTTCCAATACACCTACCTAAAGCAGAAAACGACAAAAAATGCAGCGTTGCGTGCTTACTGGTAACATATTGCATAGTAATACATAAGCATTGCTGCTAACATAACATAATAGAAGAAGTTATATGACACGACATAATTATTATTACAATACGTAGTTTTGAATTAATTCTCTATCAAGAGGCCTTATTCCTTTTAAAATGTATTTTTTTCAAATTACGACAAATGTATTGATAATTTCAACCAACTTTTTGAATAGAATAATACCTTTCCCCGAGTTCTAGGTAGTAACATAGCTATTTCATGCTTTCATTGCGTACAGTCGAAATAAAATTGAAAAAACTAATTTTCCGCGTGAATTTTGACAATTTCGAGTAGTTTTTGAAACAAAAATTATCAATGAAAAATTTAAACTGTATGTTTCAAATATATACCAATAAATCTCAATAGCCCTGTTCTAGATAGTAACATCAATAATATGTTATCAAACATGTTTGATCATAGAGAAAAATGTCTAAACAATCAGCATTTTAAAAGGAATAAGGCCTCTTAACACCTTGAAGAACATAGGACCATTTTGAAAATTGCTGCGGTACAGATAAAACTCGTACAAAAAAAAACTGACCAAAAAAGGCATTTGCCTTTAAAATAAAAAATATAAGAAACTAGCTGTGCCTCGCGGTGTTACCCGCTCATCCCACGGGAACACTAAATTTATTCGGGATGAAAAGTATCCTATGTCCTTCCCCGGGACTGAAACTATTTATATACCAAATTTCATCTAAATCGGTTCAGCGGTTTGAGCGTGAAGAGGTAACAGACAGACAGACGGACAGACACACTTTCGCATTTATAATATTAGTATGGATGTTTGGCCGCAATCGGAGTGGTAGTTTAACGAAGATAAAAGTTGCCGTCCAGAGACCTGCCCGTCTAGCACAACCGTGGTTCGCGACTCAATGTCGCGCGACATAGCATCACCGGTCACTCTCCCACAGTACTGTATAGAAAGAGGTAGAGATTGCGCTAGAGGTGTTGGAGCTGTATTATGACAGTCCTAATCCTCTCCGTACTGTCAAACTGTGAAGTATTAGTTATAAAATCCTCCCAAATATATTCGAGTACGTAAATATGTATGTAGCTGTGACCTACTGTAAGGCGGTGCTTGAATGATGACAGCAAAACTGGCCACTAGGTTTTGTTATATAAATATATTTAAATATTTAGAATTATGGCCGTCTCTGTCACTCATCAAGAGTGCCGGGCATTCATGTTTTAGCTCTGTATCGTAGCTGAACGCTGAATAAATAACAATCAAAGTCCTATCTTCTTTTAATAATCCTCTACCAGAGTTACACCTCCCACACTACATATTAATGTATATGACGTACCTAGGCATTCATCAATTCAAAAACCATGACGCTTTGCTATAATTAAATGGCATGTATTTAAATCGATATCTGTATATTCCCTTTTTTCGATCAAAATATTTGAAAATTTCGCCAAAAATACTGACTTGCACACTAATTATGCACACTAAATAATGCGAATTCAATATACTATTTAAAGGTATTTGCAAAACTGTTTTACAGGATATAAAAAAAAAACTAACCTAACCTAACCCGGCCGAGTCGGAATCTTAGTGTGCAGTGCGAGGATAATTAGTGTGCAAGTCAGTATTTTTGGTGAAACTTTCAAATATATCTGATGTACGAACCACATTTTTGGTGCGAATTCAGTTAAAAAGGTCATCTCGTTTTGTATGATGTTTAAGTTTTTTTTGTAGGACATGTTCAGTTAATCAATAGTTTTTTTTTGCACAGAATTCGTTTTTTTATATGCATTCAGTTAATTAGTGGAGTTACCTAGTGTACTGAAAAATTATACAGATGTGCAATAAATATATCCCTAATTAAATTATTTCAATTAAAATGTAAAAAAAATATTTTTGTATACTAATCGTATCAAGATGGTCACATGAATTCAACGCGTGTGGTATTTTTAGACACAGCAATATAATTATTTTGTTAATTGATTTAAATACGAAGCGAGGGTTACGTTACGGCGTTGAGATTTAATTACTAAAGTTAATTAAAATGGTCCATAAACACTTCCTTTATTGTTAACCTTTTGTGTATATCGTAATATTTTTGATTATATAGGTTTAAGCTATAAAATATACAATAATACGACAAATATTCCTTTTACAAGCGATTTACATAAAATTTGCGTTATTAGCTCGTAAAATTGCAAAATTGGATTATTTATGAATTAAGTCAGACATTTATGATATGTAACAAACAAGCATGCAAACTAACAACAACTATATACATAATTGCGTGCAAAAGATCCTTAGATCTACGGCGTAAACACGTTATTCGCTTGTCATTTTATTAGATCTCCCGTTCTCGAACACGAAATATAACAACGCAACGCAATGCTGCTTTGCATAAGTATATGTATAGTTATGTACGACGCGTTTGGCTCGGTTTGTAGACACCTGCCTACTGAGCCGGCGGTCCCGGGTTCGATTCGAATCCCGGCCAGGGCAAATATTTATTTGATGAACTCGAATATTTGTGCTTGGGTCATGGTTGTTCTATGTATTTAAGTATATATTATCTATATAAGTACGTATATCATCGTCTAGTACCCATAACACAAGCCTCCTTGAGCTTAATTTGGGACTAGAATGATTTGTGTGAGGTTGTCCGATAATGACGACGCGTTTGGCTCGGTTGGTAGACACCTGCCTACTGAGTCGGCGGTCCCGGGTTCGAATCCCGGCCGGGGCAAATATTTGTTCTTGGGTCATGGATGTTATCTATGTATGTATTTATATATTATGTATATCGTCGTCTAGTACCCATAGTACAAGCTTTGCTTAGTTTGGGACTAGGTCGATTTGTGTAAGATTGTCCCTTAATATTTATTTTATTTATTTATTTTATTTATTATTTATTTATTATTATTATGTATGTACTCTTAATTTGAGAAAAGTTACGTATTTTTTGATCGAGCGAACGAAGCGTCGCCGTTTCAGCTTGGCCAAAAAAAACTTTCCCGTCGAGATGTTTGATGTTTTCGGATTTCCGACTGATCTCGCCTAGAGGTCGCATTTCTCAATCGATTGTCATGAAAATTTGTGTAGAAGTTCGTTAATTATGTAGATTTTTTTATCGGTTCAGTTTTCCAAAATGTTTCAAAATGGAGGACATTATGGGGATTGAAAACGTAAAAAATCACAAAATTTAACAACTTCGAAATACACTCACGTGGTCTTATAGCTTATAGAGCCACTAAAAACATGGCGAAACTACAAGGGTCCCTTGTTAACTACGGAACCCTAATCTATGAATGAACCCAGAAACTGACAATGAGACCACGATAGCTTATAAAACTTCCGTTCTTTTGTCGGAGTTCTTATTGCCCTCTCATTACTATAATGAATGAGTGGATAGTTTCGATAGGTTGATTGGCCGTGGATTACTTCCTAACGTATACTTAATCATGACCTTTGTTTCACGAACTTTAATGAAATTGATAAGTGCCATATCCGGATTGAGTCATTATTATCAATTTGTAGTGATTATTTTTAAGATCGTGTAATTGCTAAATTTGAAAGGCATTTTAAACACTTACTTCTGAAGAAAAAAGAGGGGTGATATAAGTTTAACATGTGTATCTGCGTGTCTGTCTGTGGCATCGTACCTCCCAAACTGCTGCTCCAATTTAAGTGCCGGTTTTTTTTTTATAGAAAGGAATGTCCGTAGAGATGGTTCTTATTAGCTATGTTTGGTGGAATGGAAATAGGAATAGTCGTTTTCAAGATAACTTTAAATGGAACAAGTGACAAGATCTCAGCCAATATTGAAGCTAAGAATACAAAATGTTGTACATATTTCACAGACCACCCCCACTAGACGGAGCATGTAAGGCGACCCGTAGGCGACCCGCGCGTACCAACGATATGGTACGGCAGAACATTAAAGTATCAACACGGCGGCCACCGTTTAGTTGCGTTCATGTTTATGAGGTCTCTCTACACCACTTAACACTACAATTTACCATGTTATTTATTTAATTTCTTTTTTCGTTGACGTACGCATGGATCATAAACAAGGACGCAACTAAACGGTGGCCGCCGTGTTCATACTTTAATGTTCTGCCGTACCATATCGTTGGTGCGCGCGGGTCGCCTTACATGCTCCGTCTAGTGGGGGTTGTCTGGGACATATTTATATTAAATTATTGTAGCATTTTCTATATCACTCATTAAATGAGGGTCTCATGATGACCAGCTACTTGTGTCAGAGGTGTTTTAAATTTTCAATTCAGGTTGTTATAATTGTAGCTTATTTGATGTATATGTCGGTTTAATCACAGCCAATATGTCAGCTCTATTTCTACTTGTATATTGTAACTGCGCTCTATTAACACTTTCACGGACAGTACCATACCCTCGTGATACGGCACCACATTTGTGGACGGCGACTTTTATCTTTGCACAACAGCCACTCCATTTACAGCCGAACATTTTTCATAGTTATAAAGCCAAATGCCTTGTACCGTTTTTGGCTATAACTTTTTTGTATGATTTTTGTTTGTGCTGCAGTATGCAATTTTGCAAAATAGTCCTGTGTCCGTAAACGTTTCTTTTTTGTTTTTAATTTATTTTATGAAACACTATAGTACAATAATCTTTCTAAAGATCTGCCAAATTGCACAGCAGTTTGTTGGCAGAAAAACATAGTGTCCTCCACCATTGTACATTTTACTATTGAGTAGTATTGCATTTTAACTTACAAACTACAAAAATTACACTGTAAATAAACAACAATATTGCTACTCGATAACAAGGAAAAGCCAGCTTTGTAATCAATAATCGAGAGTATTTCAAACAGTGTTAAGTTTAAACTAATTTCGTTAATTTATTTTCACCAACAACTATTATTTTTATTTGATTAATACGGACTAGATTTATGATATAATATCGATTCAGAAGTTAAGCTATACCTACAAGATAGCAGATACGTGGCGTACATTGCACCTGATTCACACCGGCTTGCCCACTTAGGTCGGTTGATGACTCGAAATCTATGTACCTCGGCATGCCCTGCGTTTTTGTTTGCCACAGCTGGATACATCCGTTCAGAAATTCTGATCGAATGTATCCAGCCATGCCTTCTTTAGCCTCTTCTTATAAACAATTTTTGACACATCGTGGCAAGATCTAATTGAGTCGTGATGACTTCAGTAATATGATGTGAATAAATTAATCAGATAGTATATATTTATACTATTATAAAACTCTAGATTTGTACTCACAATCTGTTTTACATGAAGAGGGATCATGAGTTCTGGAAAAAACCAATAGCGCGATGCAAGATCGCCTTTTGTTTTGTATGGGTGCGTGGCGCCACGCCATTCTTGTTGGTTGTAGTTGGTCATAATAAAAATCTTTGTCATCTCATCACGCCGAAACGCCTGCACCTCTAGCATAACTGTCATACGCGACTATTTATCGTGCGAGATAATTACCCGTCTCTTTCTGTGCAGTAATGAGAGAGAGTGACAGGTAACGCTATGTCGCGCGAAAAGAGTCGCGAATCACAGTTGTGCTAGACGGGCTGGACGAATTTTAATAAATTTTGGTACAGAGATAGCTGGAAATATAGTTAAAGGATACTTTCGGTTTAAAGAACTTTATTTCTCATTAAGACAGTTGTCACTTACAGGCTAATGCAATGTTAGTAATGTAATGTTAGTACTTTTGATCCGACTAAGCAAAAGAAGTTGCGGGCTAGTAATCATATAAAATCCGTTTTATTTAGTAGAACATCCGCGTATCCTCCTGTGTAGACATCAAATAAGAAATAAACGTTCGTGAATAATTTTATCGCATACGAGCAATTTATTGCTTAGTTCAAGTCCATTATAAAACATGAGTTTTAGGCTAATTGTCCCGCTAGCCTTCGTTTATGCAGTTACAGGGGGTCAAAGTACAATAGGCATATAAATATCATGCAGCAGCCATTATGAGGGACTTAATTAATATCTTGCAACTGACGTGAAGGCCGAAGGGCCATCGCGGTTTAAGGTAAAAATATAATAACATGCATAGGTCATTGGTTCTGTTTTGTTACGAGTATAGTAAAGAGCTCTGAAGAGCGCTGTATGAGTGCAATGGTGTTTGCAGTCAAGCAGTCATGTCAGTCAGTATGCACTCAAAACTTACAGAGCAATGAGAAATGAATAAATATTAGGGCTTAATTTTTACAAAAAATCGATCATATATAAATTAAGGAACGACTATATTATGGGTAGGTACTAGACGAAGATATATGTATATGTTTGGGAGATAGAACATAATAGAAAACATCCATGAGCAAGGAAAAAATAATATTTCGAGATTAAAAACCCCGAAACGCTAGTTTCGTAGGCAGCTGGAAAGAAAACTTATGTAGAGGAGACTGAGGAGTTTGGAAACTGAAGTGAGTTAAACGGCCGGCATCAACGCTGTTTAGGCGCACTCCACACTGAAAAAAATGTTAGGTTGAATTTAACAGATTCTGCGTAAATGTTACCAAAGTTTGCGGTTGATTTCGGTCCTATCACAAATTTTGGTTGATTTTACTAAACACCTTAAGTTGGTGTTTTACCAAATTTATTTGGTAGATTACACCTATATTTTGTACACTTTTTACCACAGTGATTTAGTAACATTTCTCACCAAACTAATTTAGTAAAATTTCTTACCAAATTACTTTAGTATATTTTTTACAAACGTAATTTAGTAAAATTTCTTACCAAATTACTTTAGTATATTTTTTTACAAACGTAATTTAGTAAAATTTCTTACTAAAGTACTTTAGTATAATTTTTACCAAAATACTTTAGTATTTTCTTTTACCAAAGTACTTTGGTAGGTTTTTAACGAAACTACTTTTGTAGATGTTTAACCAAAGTACTTTAGTAAAAAAGTACAATATAGTTTGCTGCAATCTACCAAATAAATATTGCATATTTTACCCAACATACTTGTCTTTTTTACCAAATACATTTTGTATGTTCTACTGATGTTTTTTTGGTAAAAATTACCAAAGTTATTTTAATAGAAAATGCAAAGGTATTTAGTAAAATCTACAAACAAAATTTGGTAGATAGCACTTATTATATGGTAGAATGTATTAAATCAGTTTGATAGAGAAAACTAAACTTAACTCGTAAGTATAATCTATTTTATTTGGTAAACTCTAACAAACAAAATTTAGCAGTATTTACTAAACACGTTCGGTGTATTTTATCAGCGTTAGTTTGGTAATAATTACCAGATTTTATTTTTGTTACTACCAAAGGTTATTTGGTAATATCTACCATATGTGTAATGTAGTTCTCATCAAAGTTACCTTAGTATAATCTATCAGATGTGTATCGTGCTTTTTATCAGAGACACTATTGTATTATCTACCAGTAGTGTATTGCAGTTCTCATCAAAGTTAGCTTAGTATAATCTATCAGATGTGTATCGTGCTTTTTATCAGAGATAATATTGTATTATCTACCAGTAGTGTATTGCAGATTTTATCAAATAAAATTAAGTATTATCTATCATGTGTGTTTTGTATGTTTTCCTAAATTTTGTTTGGTAATATCTAACAGATTTGTGCTGTAGTTATCACCAAACTGTAACTGGTAATATCTACCAATATTTTATCAGTGCTTGTTTTGCTGATTGTACCGGTCTTAGTTTAGTAAAACACACCAAATAAATAGTGTAAATTTTACTGGTGTTAGTTTGGTTAATTTATCAAACTAACACTAGTAAAATGTACACGACCTTAAAGGTATATATTACCAAACATTGATTTCCTGAATATTAATAGGGTGTAGTATCATTGAAAAAGCTAATCTGCAATCTTGCTGACATGGTATGAGAGTCAAATCATAGTATTGCAGTTTAGATTTTCAAATTACGTTTTACTTTCTTGGCCACACCCTAGAAATATAGTAGAAGAAAAAAAACCTTACATGAAACACAGGATCTGAAAAAAAAAGGTTTTAAGACCATTTGACAAACACTTCAAAAATATACAGGTTTATTGGTAACTCAACATATTCCTTTTTACGGGGATATTATAGTAAAGCTCATAATTTGCAGTTAAAAATATCATGTAAGCTATCCGAAAATCAGGAGTTTCTAGAATACGTCGAATTACCAGTAACCTTATTTAGTATAAGGGCTTAATAAAAAGGGTGGTTCAAGAATAAACTGATTTTTGGTACATATAATAAAATTTATTTTACTAATCATAACTACAATTAAATAATCACAAGATCACTTAATTTAAAATTATATCAGTAAAGGATTCAAAACCTTTCTTATTTTAAAGAACACAAGGCTGCCAGGTGTCGGCCAGGATGCAGATAAGCCGTACCAGGGTGCCCGCATTCATGTCATGCAGCCTGGAAACCCCACTGTCTCTATCTATTGAGGTACATTTTTTTTAAGTATGTACTAATTCCGTACATATTGGGTACATCAGCATTACGTCTTAATAAATCACAAAACAGACAGTGGGGTCTCCAGGGAGCATGACATTCCGCTATCGACATTTGCATTAAAATGATATATTTATATCTCGCCGCCATCTTTCAACGCCACGCCATCTTATTTTGACATTGAAACATATTTTTTTCTTATTTTTTATTTTTGACGATCATGATATTAATTCGTATAATTTTGAATATTTATCGTGAAATAAAATAATCTAATCTAATCGTCAAATGGGAGCGTTGCTGCTCAAAAATGCACACTTCACATTGGTTGGCATTGACAGCTGAAGGGCTACTCCGATGTTCAAAAGTCGACCGTCGTGTAGTGCCGTCCCGCTCACCGAAATATTATTTGACGGAGATTGAGAGGGACGGCACTATACGATTGTCGAATTTCAAAGATCGGAGTAACCCCTCTGAAGTGGACATATGGTACTGATATCGCATCGATCGGCACACGAATCAATCTGCTTTTCCACCGGCGAGGCGAGACGAGACGAGAAATCTCATACAACGCGCGAGACGCACGAGGGGAAAAACTCGCGCCTTGTATGAGATTTCTCGTCTCAATAAATGCATTATGGTTTGACACATGCAACTGTGGAATGCTTTATGCTCCTTAAACTTGAGAAAAACAATTATAATATGACAGTTTTTATCATCTGCATCTTATCTTTAAAGATGCAAGATGAAGAGGCCCCTGATGACGATATCCCTTCAGGACCCATTGAGATAGTAAAATTAAATACCGGATCCTGTCCCATCACACAGACACCGCAGTTAAACCCCAAAACTATTACTTTCTTCTCAAAAGCAAAGGCAAAGAAAACAAAGTAGAATAAAGATCCCGCTCCAAACAAACCGCGTCGGGCGCGCCACGTGGCCATTGCCTCCATCATAGCTGGAAACAATCTTAATATCACCGAAACTCAAGAGCCCCTCAAGCTTTGCAAGCCAGAGGACTTCGTGAAGCCAAAAGGTGGTGATGATGTCATTGAAGAAAGACAAAAAGATTACATAGAAAAAGTCACAAACTGGCTACACTCTCAACACGTAACAATAAACTCTATGTTTAAAAAGAAATGAAAAGTGGGCTAGGGTATAGTGGGCTAATCACTCGCTTACCTGAACCCCAAACAGATTTTTGAAACTGATATAGTACGAAACCGGACCGATCATACTACGACAACCTTTGGCATGAAAACACGGACACGAATTGCTTGTTGGAACGTGCGAACACTGAGCGAGGGTAGCCGACTAGCCCAAGCAGAAGCAGAAATGCTACGATACAAGTTGCAAATAATCGGTCTCAGTGAAGTGCGCAGAAATGGATTCGGGGAACTGAGAACGTCCAGGGGCCTTACTTTTCTTTACTCCGGGAAGGAAGATGAAGAGGACGTGCGTGAAAACGGCGTAGGATTCCTCCTTGCTGACGCTGCGAAGAAGAGCCTGCTGGACTGGAAACCCATCTCAGAGCGAATTATTACAGCCCATTTTAACAGCAAAGCCCGCAAGATAACCGTCGTTCAGTGCTACGCGCCCACAAATCTGGCATCTGAGGAAGACAAGGACGATTTCTATAGTGCACTCAAACTGACCCTAAAGAACATCCGCAAGCAGGATAAAGTTATCGTCATGGGGGACCTGAATGCCAAGGTCGACACGGACGACGACGGTTGTCAAAGACACATGGGCACACACGGGCTTGGAGTCCGGAACGACAACGGAACGAGAAAATCTCCAACGTAGATCTGTGGGAACGCTGTGGTGAGACTCCAATCGACCAGCAGATCAAACGCCGCAAGTGGAACTGGATCGGCCACACGCTCCGAAGGAACCCTGATCACATTCCAAGGCAAGCCCTAGACTGGAATCCCCAAGGAAAGCGGAAACGTGGTCGCCCTAAACAAACCTGGCGGCGGACGATCACTGCAGAAGCGAAGGCGATAGGAATGACCTGGAGCGAAGTGAAGCGCGAAGCCCAAGACCGTTCGGGATGGCGACTTACTGTGGACGATTACATAGAAAAAGTCACAAACTGGCTACACTCTCAACACGTAACAATAAACTCTATGTTTAAAAAGAAATGAAAAGTGGGCTAGGGTATAGTGGGCTAATCACTCGCTTACCTGAACCCCAAACAGATTTTTGAAACTGATATAGTACGAAACCGGACCGATCATACTACGACAACCTTTGGCATGAAAACACGGACACGAATTGCTTGTTGGAACGTGCGAACACTGAGCGAGGGTAGCCGACTAGCCCAAGCAGAAGCAGAAATGCTACGATACAAGTTGCAAATAATCGGTCTCAGTGAAGTGCGCAGAAATGGATTCGGGGAACTGAGAACGTCCAGGGGCCTTACTTTTCTTTACTCCGGGAAGGAAGATGAAGAGGACGTGCGTGAAAACGGCGTAGGATTCCTCCTTGCTGACGCTGCGAAGAAGAGCCTGCTGGACTGGAAACCCATCTCAGAGCGAATTATTACAGCCCGTTTTAACAGCAAAGCCCGCAAGATAACCGTCGTTCAGTGCTACGCGCCCACAAATCTGGCATCTGAGGAAGACAAGGACGATTTCTATAGTGCACTCAAACTGACCCTAAAGAACATCCGCAAGCAGGATAAAGTTATCGTCATGGGGGACCTGAATGCCAAGGTCGACACGGACGACGACGGTTGTCAAAGACACATGGGCACACACGGGCTTGGAGTCCGGAACGACAACGGAACGAGAAAATCTCCAACGTAGATCTGTGGGAACGCTGTGGTGAGACTCCAATCGACCAGCAGATCAAACGCCGCAATTGGAACTGGATCGGCCACACGCTCCGAAGGAACCCTGATCACATTCCAAGGCAAGCCCTAGACTGGAATCCCCAAGGAAAGCGGAAACGTGGTCGCCCTAAACAAACCTGGCGGCGGACGATCACTGCAGAAGCGAAGGCGATAGGAATGACCTGGAGCGAAGTGAAGCGCGAAGCCCAAGACCGTTCGGGATGGCGACTTACTGTGGACGATTACATAGAAAAAGTCACAAACTGGCTACACTCTCAACACGTAACAATAAACTCTATGTTTAAAAAGAAATGAAAAGTGGGCTAGGGTATAGTGGGCTAATCACTTGCTTACCTGAACCCCAAACAGATTTTTGAAACTGATATAGTACGAAACCGGACCGATCATAGTACGACAACCTTTGGCATGAAAACACGGACACGAATTGCTTGTTGGAACGTGCGAACACTGAGCGAGGGTAGCCGACTAGCCCAAGCAGAAGCAGAAATGCTACGATACAAGTTGCAAATAATCGGTCTCAGTGAAGTGCGCAGAAATGGATTCGGGGAACTGAGAACGTCCAGGGGCCTTACTTTTCTTTACTCCGGGAAGGAAGATGAAGAGGACGTGCGTGAAAACGGCGTAGGATTCCTCCTTGCTGACGCTGCGAAGAAGAGCCTGCTGGACTGGAAACCCATCTCAGAGCGAATTATTACAGCCCGTTTTAACAGCAAAGCCCGCAAGATAACCGTCGTTCAGTGCTACGCGCCCACAAATCTGGCATCTGAGGAAGACAAGGACGATTTCTATAGTGCACTCAAACTGACCCTAAAGAACATCCGCAAGCAGGATAAAGTTATCGTCATGGGGGACCTGAATGCCAAGGTCGACACGGACGACGACGGTTGTCAAAGACACATGGGCACACACGGGCTTGGAGTCCGAAACGACAACGGAACGAGAAAATCTCCAACGTAGATCTGTGGGAACGCTGTGGTGAGACTCCAATCGACCAGCAGATCAAACGCCGCAAGTGGAACTGGATCGGCCACACGCTCCGAAGGAACCCTGATCACATTCCAAGGCAAGCCCTAGACTGGAATCCCCAAGGAAAGCGGAAACGTGGTCGCCCTAAACAAACCTGGCGGCGGACGATCACTGCAGAAGCGAAGGCGATAGGAATGACCTGGAGCGAAGTGAAGCGCGAAGCCCAAGACCGTTCGGGATGGCGACTTACTGTGGACGCCCTCTGCCCCATCCAGGGGACATAGGACATTAAGTCAAAAGTAAGTCATCTTATCTTCAGAGATGCAAGATGAAGAGGCCCCTGATGACGATATCCCTTCAGGACCCATTGAGATAGTAAAATTAAATACCGGATCCTGTCCCATCACACAGACACCGCAGTTAAACCCCAAAACTATTACTTTCTTCTCAAAAGCAAAGGCAAAGAAAACAAAGGAGAATAAAGATCCCGCTCCAAACAAAACGCGTCGGGCGCGCAACGTGGCCATTGCCTCCATCATAGCTGGAAACAATCTTAATATCACCGAAACTCAAGAGCCCCTCAAGCTTTGCAAGCCAGAGGACTTCGTGAAGCCAAAAGGTGGTGATGATATCATTGAAGAAAGACAAAAAGATTACATAGAAAAAGGCACAAACTGGCTACACTCTCAACACGTAACAATAAACTCTATGTTTAAAAAAGAAATGCCGGTGGAAAAGCACCTTAATAGTTCGTTTTCTATTGGGAAACAGTATGACATTTTGGAGTACTGTACTGTACTCAAAATTGTATACCTCTCCATACAAGCATTCCCAATAGAAAACGGACTATAAGTCTTATGATAGGTGTCCAAAAATTGGGGGCAGTTATCTACGGACTGCATTTCAACTGCGAACATACTACAAAATTGCAATGGAGAAGCAGTTGCCAAACTGTGCTACTAAGTAGCTAGTTCGTCTGTAACGGCCGTAATTTTTTGGACACCGTAAATCATTTATTAATCGTATTTAGTATTTGCTCAGTCCTATATGGCTGGCTCTAACAAAATATATATATTATATCAAATACACTATAATGCAAAATGCTCTAAAAGGTAGCCAACTCCCTACAAGCAATTCTGCTATTAAAAATTTACTACACAAAACTGCCGTCCTAATAAAATACGCAGTAACTATGTATCAAGCTCACCTAATATATAGCTATTGCGTTTTTCCTAAGGGCGGCTGAAAAGTGCCCTATTGCTCTATAGAAAGTGGCGCCTATATATACCAAAATTTATATAAACAACGGAGAAATTAAAGTCGTACAACAGCACAATTTTGTAACTGACTACAAAATTGCAATGGGGAAGGCGGCTGCCAAACTGTACTACAAGGTGGCTGGACACCGTGTATCATTCATTAATCGTATTTAGTATTTGCTCAGTCCTATATGGCTGGCTCTAACAAAATATATATATTATATCAAATACACTATAATGCAAAATGCTCTAAAAGGTAGCCAACTCCCTACAAGCAATTCTGCTATTAAAAATTTACTACACAAAACTGCCGTCCTAATAAAATACGCAGTAACTATGTATCAAGCTCACATAATATATAGCTATTGCGTTTTTCCTTAGGGCGGCTGAAAAGTGCCCTATTGCTCTATAGAAAGTGGCGCCTATATACCAAAATTTAAATAAAAACGGAGAAATGAAAGAGCGTTTGAAAGTCGTACAACAGCAGTAACAGCACTATTTGGTAACGGTACATTAAATCTATTGAATAAATTATGTCAGTATATGCTTCAAAACTTTTCTTACTTTAAAGGACACAAGGCGACCAGGTTTTGGCCAGGATGAATTTTATTGAATAAAATCCAAGTGAAGGTCAGGTTACAGAATTGCAATGGGGAAGGCGGCTGCCAAACTGTACTACAATGTGGCTGGACACCGTGTATCATTCATTAATCGTATTTAGTATTTGCTCAGTCCTATATGGCTGGCTCTAACAAAATATATATATTATATCAAATACACTATAATGCAAAATGCTCTAAAAGGTAGCCAACTCCCTACAAGCAATTCTACTATTAAAAATTTACTACACAAAACTGCCGTCCTAATAAAATACGCAGTAACTATGTATCAAGCTCACATAATATATAGCTATTGCGTTTTTCCTTAGGGCGGCTGAAAAGTGCCCTATTGCTCTATAACTTGAATATTTTCTAATATCTTAAGAGCAGTTTTTCGGTTAACCCCACCGTCACTGAATAATGAAAGCGCTAACGTAGCGGCAGATTTCTCTAACATACTATGGGCAGTATCCAAAGCGTTCTCACGACCAATGTTTAGAGGATGATATTCAAAGGATTCACAAGGATCTAACAAACTACACGTATCATGTATATTTTCACTTAAAACGGAATCATTTGTAGGGAGATTTCGATTAAAAATTGTTTGTGCATTCAAATGTTGGGAAATTAAGTGGCGTCTAAAAGACCGTACATTTTGATATTCGCGATCACATTGATACTGTTTACAGCGATATGTTGCGTTTGCACTTAAGTTATGATGATCTTTTAAATGTTCACAAAAATCTTTGTAATCTTCAACTGAAGCGAGACATTTGAAACAAACAAACATTTTGATTAAATTTAGCAAACAACTCACTTATTCCAAGTCAGAGATAAATGATGAGACTCCCGAAAGCTTTTTGTCTAATTTTGTGTCAATGTTATAAAAATATTTTTGCAGAAATAGCCAAATGTGAACGGCTTCTGTGGGATATTCTGCGTCCAGGCAGTGAAAAGTTTTGAAGCATACATCCAGTGCTTTCAAGAACGAGTCTATTTTATAAAGGATGTTATCATACGCAACATAAAAGTCCTTTAGGGCATCGATGGTTGGTCCGACAGCAACAATGATGGGTTGGCACCGTAGACCCTTAGCAATTTGGGCTTTTCGCCGATAGTCCAGCTGGGTGAGGATTTCGCTTTGGTTCTGGAAAATTAGAATGAATTGTTTACATTTAAACGTATTTTTTTTATAATACGTAGTCAGTGTTGACACTGAGAATTTATTATTGCTTTAGTATTGCAATGGGGAATGGATGAAAATTTTCAAAACTTTTTTTATAAATTGAAATAACCTTCCTTATTCTAAGAAAAAAATTACAGATTTTTCTGTAGCTTTAAATAATTTGAATTATTGAAAGTCGCGAGGCAATTGCCACGCGCGGCATTCGGCGCATGCCTCGGGCATTGGATGAAATTACGCTCACCGAATGCCGCGCGCGGCAAACCCGAGCCGTCTTGTTCGCCCATTTGACAGATAAAACAATATGGCGCCGCCGCACGCAATCAGCTTTTGATTTTTGACTTGTTGCTACGTTCATACAAAGAATTTTCCAAAAAAAAGCTAATTCAATATTTTTTTATCTTTAAAACAAACAAATAGCACATAATATTTAGTTACGGTTATTCCGTTTCGCGTAATACGTAAGTGTCGCACGCCATTTTGTTTTATCTGTTATAATTTGACCGAAGCAAACACGTGTACGTCCACACTGCGCGCGGCAAACGACCGAGGCACCTTTGAGCACGGACAAAAACCGACAGCGCGCGGCTCGGCCGCGGCAGCGCTCGGCCGAGGCAAAGCGTGCGGGCGCCGCGGGCGAGGCGCGTACACACAGAGCGCGCCGCCGCGCGCGGCAATTGCCGTGCGAGGCGGCTCGCCCAGTGTGGACGCGGCTATCGCCGTAAATATGGAAAGTAGTCAGCTCACAATAATGTTAAAAGTGAAACTAGACCTACCTTTGCATGAAGAATGAAACTGTTCATAGCTTCTTGAATGCTTGGCTTTATGGCTTTTTTTTTGCCAGCTGTATCTTGGCACTGTATTCTCACAGTTGGAACTATTTTAAATCCAATTGCCGCGCAATAACAGAAGTCTCTAACATCTGAAAAGTAAAAATGAAATACGTTATGATGCATTTACGTTGACTTAATTAGTTCTAACGCTATAATTATACAATACGGGAAAAAAAAATTTGCCCGAATTACGTATGGCCAAATAGGTAGCATTTTTTTTATTCGTGAAAGTTTAGTCGATACGAGTATAGTAATGATAACCAACCTTCACTTGGATTTTCTTCAATTAATTTAATGTAGACAGAAGCAGCTTTAATCGTTTTCAAAATATTAAGCGCTTTCTCTAAAAATATGGGCCATTTTTTGAATAGACAGAGCTCTGATCCTTTAAACTTGGTTTCGAAATCCAGTTCAATCTGAAAAAAAAACACGATTATGATGAGTATATATATTTTTTTTTGATTGCGAATGGGTTTGCTCGTGGCCAGTATCTAGCCCTGGGTATCTTGTTCTTCATCACGTTTCAGCCAAAGTAAGAGTTCCGTACCTTCTTTAATATAACAGTCGTAAATGGAGTAGCATGCATCGAAATATAGCAAAGTCCACTATAAAATAAACGTACACTAAGTATGTACTCAACATACTGTTTCAGTGTCAGTTTACTTTATACTGGATATTGATATCTATAAGTTAAGAACTATTTTCTCATTCATTTCATTTAATTTCTAAAGTATATGCCCGGTAGTTTCGTAGATGACCCCAGGATGGTCAAATTGATGAATGATCCTTTACAATCAAATACACATTAAGGCTTCCCCACACAGTGGTTTTCATTAAGTTTGCAAGGAAATAAGATGGCAGATATGCTTCAGCAGATTTAGCCACCTTATGCACGCTCGAAAACATTGCGTAATTAGGTACAAATTATGTCAAATATTGCTCACAAGATTTTGAACTAACATACAAATATACGGAGTAATTTAATAGAAAACATGTAAAGCCCAATCCACAAAGCAAGCGGGCGCGGGACGGGTCGGGCCGATCTGCGCCCGCTCGCTGTGTGGATAGGGCTTAAAAAGGGTCACAACTTACCAACTTATATCCGAAACTCAATTTATATGAGGGCCAATCGTTCACGACGTCATGTATGTTTGCATATTTTTCGGATTGTAGTTCCTTAAGGCGCAATTTGGATGTTTTCCTCCAATTCTCGATTACTTCGGGCACTGGCTCCTTGTTGTATTTCAGCCAAAGTTTTAACTCTTCATATTCTTCATTAGATACTGGTGTACTGGCAGCTGTGTCAGCCGGAACATCGTCGGTGCTCGCGTGGGCTCTCCTTTCGTTTATTATTACCCCACTCTTTCGTAGCAAACGTTTGTGATTGTTATATTTGTCAGCAAGTTTTCCCCTTGCCGGAATATATTTATTACTGCCAAACTTTTGGCTCGGAATGTAGTATGTCTCCTATGGAAAACAAATTTTTTGTAAAAATTATAAGGAACTAAGCATGAAAGTCAAGGAAATCAAAATAACCATTGAGTGTAGGTATTTGTCATGAATATCAACCTAACAATATGGAAATGATAGTTTTTAGGGTTCCGTATTCGTACCCAAAGGGTAAAACGGGACTCTATTACTATTAAGACTGCTGTCTGTCCCGTCCGTCTGTCACCAGCCTGTATCTCATGAACCGTGATAGTTAGACAGTTGAAATTTTCACAGATGATGTATTTCTGTTGCCGCTATAACAACAAATACTAAAAACCAGAATAAAGGGGCTCCCATACAACAAACGTGATTTTTTCGCTCGTTTTTGCTCGATAAATTTCACGATTCCGAATTTTTCTAAGTCAGAGCCCTTTAAAATGGTTGACCTTTGAACCCCAATATCTCGCGAAATATTGATCGGAGAGTATTAAAAGTGTAAATTATTAAACATGCTTATTTTGGCGTATTCTACATGATGCAACTAAAATATGCTCAAAAACGGCAAAAAAACCCAAGTCCCGGGCCCCCTTTGGTATAAGTAGTCTGACCACTACTGGGCCTAAAATTTGGGAAAAAAAAGCACTACACTACATTTCTTACACTACAAGGAGTAAATAAGTGATCATAATAAACTAACTACTCTAACTACATGAGTATTTCATTTCATTACAATTTAAAATCACAGTTTTAATTTCGATACCTTCACTTCAGTTGGGACTAACGTAACAATTTGTGCGGAAATATCTTGAAATTGTTGTTTTTTCATTTCACCATATTTTTTCATATGATATTCCACTACAGATTTTACCATGTAGTTGCGTGCCGCAGTGTCTAATTTACCATCTTTTTTTAAGGAAGCTAGACACATTTCTCCAGCACTATTGGTTTTTAAAATAATCTTTAAATCATCAGTCTAAACAAAAAGAAAATAGCATACATTAAAATGGAAACAGAATATTTGCATGCAGAATAGTAATTTATTCAGAATGCGTGTTTAATAGACCTAAATGCCACCGTCGTCACTTATAGTCTCTTATAGTCACGATTACAAGGGCAGAGAATTAGAAACATTAAGTTTTCAAAAAGTATCCATATTATATTTTTCCCTGATAGATGCCTTATTTGGACTTAGTATCTAAAAATAATTTATTTTTATAAAGATTAATTTTTTAGATTTCATTTTTTAAACCCTCGATGTGACGTTTGGTTGAATGACGGATGTATGCGATATTACTTTGGTCTAAATGGAATTGGAAAGGAGCATTAAAAAACCGGCCAAGAGCATGTCGGGCCACGCTCAGTGTAGGGTTCCGTAGTTGCCTATCCTCCACAAAAAGGTCGTTAACGCCAAAGTAACTGTAATTACTTATTACCTTCTGGAAGTTATCGATTATACGCGCCGATTGAGCAGAATGTTTTAATGCAGTATGGCACTTAACTAATATGTGTTAGACATGGGGAATAAATAACGTCACGGTGACAAAGTCACAGTGAGTCGCCGTCAAAAGTTGTCACTGTGCTAATGAAATTAAGTATAGATATGCCACATACCCGTATGATCTCATTACTAATAAACTTACGTAATTTTAGAATTTTATTGTAACACTTCTTAATTATAGATGCTGTGAAGCCTGTGAATAATGTTTGGTTTTTGGTTGGTTTTGGTGTAAGTATGTATTGCATAATTTAAGTATAAGTTGAGAAATTTCTAGTATTTCTACAGTTGCTTCGCTCGAAACCATCGAAAATCATCCTATTTTCTAATATTGGTGACTAGCTGTGTGAACAGCAATTGATTTTTATATAAATAGATAGATAGATAAATGACCTGCGTTTCTCATTCGAAATAGGTATCGAATTTATTTCATTAAAGCCGTATTTCCTTGTTCAAGTAATAATTACTCATACGAAAATTTTCTATTTTATTATAATACCTACATAAAATATAATAATATTATAGTTTTTGTGTAGGTATAATTATTTTAAATGTATTAAATTACTTAGGTTACTTTATCATGTAGGCACTAAACTGCACTTAGTGGCGTATCTGTTCTTAAAGTCTTATCAATAATAATAGACAATAGCTGACCTTGGCCGCTCCGAAACGAATAGCTACGAACTTTGTTTACATTTTTTGAACTTCACTAATTATTCACTTTCGTTCGGTGCAATACGTTTGCAATTTTGTAAGTATTTGCAAAAACAAAAATTCTTGGACCTTTGTTGTGATAATTGTGGCGAAATTTGTGTAGTTTTTGTAAATAATATTAGTGTAAATATAAGTTGGTGTACAAAATAAATTGATAGGGTTTATTTAACTTAGCTTAGATGCCAAGTTTGGCAATATGTCAAAATTAAAAACAAGTAATTTGTGGAAATGTACTCTAGCTGATTTCTACCTCATTGCTTATAGTTAAAAACCAGCTAGAGCACCGCGACAATATCATAAAGTGATATGAGTAACAGGCGTGACATAGTCACGTTGAAAGAACAGTGTGAAAAAATAACGTAAATAACAGCTCCGTGACTGACCGTTACCGGTCATAAATATCATACAGTGAAACGAGTAACAGGCGTGACAAAGTCACGATGACTTTTCACTGTGACATTTTTGGAACGGGATCGCCAGTCACTGATATCAAAAAGTAACGCTTTTCCCCATGTCTAATATGTGTAACGTTCGAAGTATAAGGACACCGCGCGGCACTAACGTCATTTTAAAGAAAATTAGGAAATTTTGCGATAACTCAAAAATGGCTCAACCGATTTTATTCAATATAATTTTCGTTAAAAGTACCTATAAGGCCTCATATACATGAATTTTTCCATATTTTTATGACCCGTGGTTAAAAAGTTAGAGGGGTGGGGGACACTATTTTTTTGATTTCCGGAGCGAATAATTACAAAACTGCTGACTATCAAATAATAATGTTTGAAGACCCCTATTATTTTTAAAAGACCTATTTAACGATACCCCACACACTAGGGTTGCAACGAAAAAAACCGGCCAAGTGCGAGTCGGACTCGCGCACCGAGGGTTCCGTACAAACACTTTCCATCCCTAAGTGGTTAAGTTTGCACCTGGTATGTATAGCGCCCCATATAAATTAGGTGCAAAGTTAGGTATTAAAATATTAAAAAAAAACTACTTACTAGATCTCGTTCAAAACAATTTTCGTTGGTAGTTTTTATAGTAATGTACAGTACATCATATATTTTTTTTAGATTTTTCATTTTCTTATTTTAAAAGTTAGAGGGGGAGGGGGACCAACTTTTTTCCACTGGAAGCGTCTGTCACGCAAACTATTCGGTTTAGAAAAAAAATCTTAATGCAGTTCACAGAATACATCTACCTACCAAGTTTCAACAGTATAGCCTATAGTTTCGGAAAAAAATGGCTGTGACTTACGGACGGACAGACGGACAGACAGACGGACAGACAGACATGACGAATCTATAAGGGTTCCGTTTTTTGCCATTTTGCTACGGAACCCTAAAAAAACTCACCCCCACTTTAGGTGCAGGGGAGGTACCCGAAAAAAGTTTCTTTTTTAGTTTTTATATTACCGTTTTTTCGGCGTGATACATACACATACTCGTACCAAATTTCAGCTTTCTAGTACTAATGATCACGGAGCTAAGCCGCGGACGGACAGACGGACATGGCGAAACTATAAGGGTTCCTAGTTGACTACGGAACCCTAAAAAGTATTCGTGATGACATTGACAGTTTTATTTTTAATTCTCCTTACCAATTCTATATAGAATAGACCAAAGTAATATCGCATACATCC
Source organism: Apotomis betuletana (assembly GCA_932273695.1). Taxonomy (NCBI): domain Eukaryota; kingdom Metazoa; phylum Arthropoda; class Insecta; order Lepidoptera; family Tortricidae; genus Apotomis; species Apotomis betuletana. The sequence goes on along the minus strand of OW026307.1, from coordinate 10,961,489 downwards.
GTCATTCAACCAATCGTCACAACGAGGGCTTAAAAATTATATCTAAAAAAATTGTCGATATAAAATAGTTATTTGTTATACAAGGGGGGGAAAGTTGTATTTTACCTGCGAGTGTTCAATTGAAACACGAGGTAGCGAAAGGATTCTATGACTGGTTCAAAAATTGAATCCTGAGCGTATCGAGTGATTCAACACACGAGACGTAAAATAACTTTTCACCCGTGTACAACACAAAACTTTATAGGGGGAGGGGGTCATTCCCAAAATGACATCATATCTCGCATCTTTAAAAAGTGCTTCAATGAGTAAAAAAGTAAAAAGTAATGCTATGAAAAATTACCTACTTAACTAGAATCAATAAAAAATTGTTATAATAAATAAATAGCTAATCACATTGGCTGTACCATCACATACCTATTTGTTGCGAACACTAGAAGCGCGGCGCGGCGCGTTTCAAAAGGCGGCTTTCTTTGACATGTTCGTAGGCAATAGGTATTATGTCTTAATTAAAATAATCCGGTCTGAGCGTGTTTATTCAAATAATTGACCGAGCTAGCGAAGCGTCTGCTTCAGCTTTGGTGTACAATCGTTGATACCAGTATGTTTGGATGTTAGGATATCCGGATTTCTGTTCTCGCATAGAGGTCGCTTTTCCTAACCGATTCACATGAAATTTTGTGAGTAGGTTTGATGAGTAAATATATATTTTTTCGCGAGTCACTCGAGTCAGTCAGTCGAGTTGAGAAATGCGACCTTTAGGCGAGAACAGAAATCCAAATATACCAACTATTTTTCATCCAAGCTGAAGCAGAGACGCTTCGCTCACTTCGTTCGCTCGGTCAATAAGTATAGTGCGATAGCGCGCGTTATAAAACAATGGCCGCTCGGTACGAGGCTTCCAAAGCAACTACTCGGTAGACGTGGGCGTTATTTCCCGTCACTAGTTACGCGACATGTAACCGAATCACTAGTTTCGCGTCAAATAACAAGTAGTGATTTTTGTAAATGCGTTATTTTATTATTACTGCTATCTGTGAGTCGAGTAATCGAGCGAGAGAGAGCTCACCTTCTGCACCGGCCACAGCCAGCCGAGTGAGCGAGATGTAGAACGCGCGCGTGCCGTCACCGTCCCGGCCAGCCGCGCGAGCGGGATGGTGATCGCGCGAATCGAGTTTTGCAAACAATCACAGTAGCAGAATAAAAATAACCAGTTACAAAAATCACTAGTTATGAAACAGCTGACGCGCGACCGAGTCACTGGTTTCGTTACGTTTCTTGAAAACGACGTAACGACCCACGTCTACTACTCGGCCGTCCGGGCGCGAGCGAGATAGATAGCGCTGACAGCGCTAGTTTGTGTAACGTGTTGATACCTGCCCGCGAGTCGCCCGCGGAGGAAAATCTGATACAACATTTTATAGCTGTATAAAATAGTTGAAATTGTCTTTGATATATTATGTCTTAGTATATAAGAAATTACAATGGCCTAACAAGGTATCATGTATATACCAACCTATGACTACCATACCATCTATTGTAATGATCATGATTCGCAATAAACAATATGAATATGAAATAACGCATGCTGTCAGGGAAAAATATAATATGGATACGTTTTGAAAACTTAATGTTCCCAATACTATGAAAATGTATGCCAACGTAAATCTATTCACATCAGACTATATTGGGTAGACAGAGAAGTACCAAGCTTAAATACACATAAAATTAAGGCAAAAGAACTTACATAAGATTTCTCTACCGTGGTCGGGAACTCATGACTGCTTGTGCTCGCCGTGGAACTGGGCGCAGAAAAATCGCTATCAATGCTTAGAGTTTCATCAGATTCTGTCGCCTGTAACAAGTAATTGTATATAAGGGACCATAACACTCACTACAAGTAATTTTTTAACAAAAACATAGACAAATCATTTCCATACTCTGTGAAATAAGAAAAAAATAATGAAAAATAATTACCCGAATAATATTTTGAAGTTTATTCAATCCTCGTTTGAATAAAATTCTTTCTTTTAAACTAGGAATCAGCTCTCTCATTTCTGTTTCCTGTATGTGTTCAAGCAATTTGAACGAAATCTGATTTACTAAAAAACAAGGAAAACATTACATCAGTCAACTACAAACTACAATACGATGTACCTATACGAGAAACGGTCGAGATTACAATTAGAAAGAAAATAAATTTATATTTAATAGGTCAACCAAACCAATTAGGTAAATTGGACTGAATTTCGTTTTGTAAATTAATCAAAGTAAAATAGCTAATTAGGTAGGTACCTAATATCTAGGCATGAGATTTCTATTCTTTTATCCTATAATTACTAAATTATTAACAAAAATAATAATTCTTATTAAGAATATAGGTCAAAACACTTACCTTCAAAATTTGTTATGGTTGATTCAGATAACCCCCAGTCCTTTAAATATTCGGCAACCCCGACATTTAAATCATCATCAAAATCACTGTCCATAATAGTTAGTTTCACACACTTTAAACACGAAAACGGCGCAAGCGCAAATTAAAGGAGAAACCTACACGACACCAGTTGACGCCTGGCGTTGCGGACAGAATAAACAAACAAAGAACGGCACGCAACGCACGACTCGCAGCCCTCGCAGGATTGGCTGGCGATATCCCACCACCACAACTGGTTATGACGAGTGCTCGCTTGGCTAGGGTTGTCAATACCGGACTTTATTATAAAGTATTGTACTTGAAAACTGTGAAAAGTAAAATAATTTCAAAATAGATGACGATCAGATAATGCTAGCACTATCAGTAGTAGCAGTGGTAATAGGAAAATAAAACGAATGCAAAACTTTAGTCCGCTGTGGGAATCGGATTAAAATTGCTGAATAGCTTATACAATGAAAATAATATATATATAAATGAAATAAGGGAAACCAGAGCCCCGAGCCCCTCCTCAGGCCACCCGTCCCTGTCACATTTCAAAAGAGTGACGGAGACAGAGCTTGCGGGTCGTAAGGCGATATCTTTTTTCGTAAGAATTTGTCGATGATTATTTATTTTAAAAATATTGCCTTAAATTATTGAAATTCGGAAGCTGTAAAATTACTATTTTAGTTATGATTGATTTTTCTCCTTTTTTTTGTTTCATAGTGTCACGTAGAAAAAAAAACAAATGAAGTAAAAATTCGAATTGGAGGTTATTTTGGGAATTAATTGTATCGAGCGAAGTTTTATGAATCGTGTATCGAATGCTGTATTAAAGATATTATAATCAAGAATGATATATATTTTTCACTTCACTAGCTCGGAAAGCCCCTTTTTGATTGTTTGATATATCTGTAGAGAAAATCGCTTTTTATCCACATGTGGAGAAAGAGTTTTGTCATTTGAACGCAGCTTATAAGTGACATTTGACAGCTAACAAAACGTAAAACGTTAAAAGTGCTGAATTTTTAATATCACAATTAATAAAATAGCCACTTCAGCATTTACAGAAAGTTTAGATGTTTAGATGCTATAAATATATTTAAAGCAGATACGAAACTGTTATTAGCCGAAAAATAAAACATAAATGTGTTTAAAGAAATATAGTAAATTGTTTTTATAGACAATATATAATTCTTTATTTTCTATAACTCCCGCGGGAGGTAAATAGGCTGTAACTGCGCTTTTTCTTCTGCGTGTGATAACACCGTTTACGAGCAAGTGTGATGAAAAAGTACCTCTTTTATTTATGTGCGGACTTTTTATTTTCTTTCCGTCAAAGAAAAAGGTGGCAACCCTATTTGTGGCAGACGCAACAGCTCTGTTCCGTGCGGTAGTGCGGGAGGGGGGAAATAATAGCATCTCACTCTTATATTTACGTATTCACTCAAATCAAACATAATACTTAATCCGTTTCGTTAAGACTTAATTTCGCATACTGCGGTGTGGTTTCGTCGCAAAGACAAACGCGGCTTTGACAATGCCGCGTAAGCCGCGTTTCAATCTTATGCCATTTTAATAAAACCGAGTTTGCAATTATTTTCGGCGTCTTCAAAACAGACGCCGCTTTGTGGAGACACCGTTCCGACGCTATTTCATCTAGGTATTACGCAAATATTATAATTTGTAGTTATTTGTATTAAGACTGATCTCACGTTGAAACAAAACAACGACGACGAACAAACGACGAAGATATAAACAATATATATAGATAACATCCATGACCCAGGAACAAATATTCGAGTTCATCACACAAATATTTGCCCTTGCCGAGATTCGAACCCAGGACCGCCGGCTCAGTAGGCAGGTGCATTAAAACTGCGCCAACCTCGTCGTCAACTGACTAGCACGTATTACATTGTGGATTAGCAAAACAATAATACTGTTTTAATCTAATGATTTTGTCACCGACTGCTATTGATTTCGCTGTAATAAAATTACTTGTCTGAATTAAAAAAAAACCGGCCAGGTGCGATTCTGACTCGCGCACCGAGGGTTCCGTACAAACTTTCACTTATCCCATCTTAATTGGCCTGGTTGAGTTAAGTTTGCATCTGAAATGTATGGCGCCGCATACAAACGGGGTGCAAATACTTATAAAAATAATGTAATAATTAATGTAATTTAATCTGCAAATTCTGAGTTTTAATAATTATTTTTGGCATAAGTAACAAATTGTAATATGTAACAATGAAGTATATGAATATTGTTTTATTTTGTTTGCATGCCTTTTTGGTAGAACATAACCAACACTGTATATACCTGTATCACCTAATTTATTACTATGTTCTTGCAATAAACGAATTTGAATTTGTAATACCCAATACCCAGTCTATAGTATTCTTATGGTCTGTGATTAATTCGCATTATACTACCTACGTTATTTTGCATTCTATTTCTCTATCTATCAGCCACGGACGTCCACTGCTAAACATAGGCCTCCCCTAAAGCTCGCCACAAAGTGCGATCCTGTGCAGACCACATCCATCGACTTCCCGCAACTCTCATGAGGTCATCCGTCCTCCTTGTCGGGGGTCGTCCTACGCTGCGCTTTCCTATACGTGGTCGCCACTCCAGGACTTTGATACCCCAACGACCATCCGTTCTCCGGGCTACATGGCCCGCCCATTGCCACTTCAACCATGCAATCCTTTGAATAATGTCGGTTACTTGGTTCTTCTGCGGATATCCTCATTTCTGATTCTATCACGCAGAGAAACTCCGAGCATAGCCCGTTCCATTGCACGTTGCGCGTGTACCTACACAATCCAATGTTCGTTTCGTTAAGATAACAAAATAAACTGGCAATATTGACATCAATGCATAATTCGTTAGTTTCGGTATTTAAGCAGGAACAATGCAAAATTTCATGCTATTGCCACAATTAAAGGTGTAAAAATTATATTAGGTAGGTACAGTATCGTATAGTAGGTGAATATAATATCTTCTTTTGTAAGATAATACGATGAAAAGTAAGTGGCAATTATACTTACCTATCTTAATATTATTAGGTATACATATTACAAGCTTTTATTTACTTTCACCTGTCCCGTTGTCTGTCTGTCTGTCTGTCTGTCTGATGTCGTTCTGTAATCAAATCTTGCAAGTTAAATTTGATCCACTTCATTTTAACAAACAAATTTCTACAAATTAGTCTGGTTGGTTTTATTATATAAATATGATAAATATAACAAGACCTCGCGGTTGATCTTACAAGACTGCAAAGGTTGAGGTCAAAATACAGTCCCTACCGGAGTTCATAGTGTCATTTAACAAAGAATATTGTAAATTTTACCAAACAAAGGACGAAACCAAATTAGTATGGACGCGTGCCCTGTCAAAAATTGCCGATTACAAAGTCAATTTATAGTTAATAGACTATAAAATATTATAGTCCATTGGACGTAGATTCAGCTTTATTTTCTCTTATTGCATTCAAAGCCGGGAACGTCTTGTATTTTTTAATGAAAAAAATACCCCTTTTACATTGATAACCTCTTACACGTTCAAGTATTTTTGCCGCTACATTTTTGTTGGCGTCGTTATGAATAATTGGTCCCATTTTCGATAAATGACAGGCGATTTAATGCCTCTAAGCAATGAAATGTAGTAAACGGAAAATTACCTCAGACATAGCACTAGTAGAATAGTTTTGACGTGGTTATGGATAAGTGGGGCAAAGCAAAACTCACACCAGTCAGCCAGCCACAGCCAACAACAGCCACTTTTGACCCCCAAATAACTGAAAATCTATTTGACCTACATGCTTGCAATCTTGTAAGACCGTTTTTTAATTACCGAATCCCTCTTACCGATCACGAGATTTTGACGTCCAAAAATCACTATTTTCATACTGACTCAGTGATTTTATCTCAGATTGTATAGCAGTACCTGGGTGAGCGAGCTTTGCTTGAAATACGGTGAAAACTAATTTTCACAGATATGAGACATAGCTAGATCGATTTTTCGCACCCGCTTTCGAAATCGTTACAGCCGTTTTAGAAAACTTATTAAAAAATTCTTAAATTATTATTGGTTAAAAAAATTATATATAAAGTTAAAAATAAATTAACTCTAATAAGAAATATAACACTTTATAAGTTCTTTGTAACCTTTAAGGATACATACATTGTAAGCTTTTTCGTCTACGACAAAATAATTCCATATCGTACATAATTATATAATTTTTACACTAAAACTTTACACCTTAATTATTAATTATGAAATCTTCCGCTTTTATCTATAAAATTGGGACTGTGATAAAAACGGGAAGATTTAATAATTAAGGTGTAAAGTTTGTGTCAAAAATATATAATTATGTACGATATTGAATTAAATTTTGTCGTAGACGAAGAAGTTTAATTAACGTTAAAGGTTACAATGAACTTATAAAGTATTATATTGTGTCCCACTGCTGGGCAAAGGCCTCCCCTCTCTTGCGCCACTCGTCTCTATTGGCTGCATGCTCCCTCCACTCGTTACTAAATGCATCCAGGTCATCCCGCCATCTCCTTTTCGGTCTGCCTCTGCTCCGGTAACCTTGGTATTATATTTCTTATTAGAGTTAATTTATTTTAAACTTTTTAGTTCATTTTATCAACAGATAATAAAAGCTTGTTTTTAAAAAAGTTTTATTTTTCTTTAATTTTATTTTTAACTTTCTAGCATTTTTAATTCAAGATTTACTACGACGTACCTAGTTGATCGTCTCTATTGGCTGCATGCTCCCTCCACTCGTTACTAAATGCATCCAGGTCATCCCGCCATCTCCTTTTCGGTCTGCCTCTGCTCCGGTAACCTTGGTATTATATTTCTTATTAGAGTTAATTTATTTTAAACTTTTTAGTTCATTTTATCAACAGATAATAAAAGCTTGTTTTTAAAAAAGTTTTATTTTTCTTTAATTTTATTTTTAACTTTCTAGCATTTTTAATTCAAGATTTACTACGACTTACCTAGTTGATAACAAACGGAACACCTGGCCACCTTCCAGCTCCATCATCAGAACCTGGTTACCATATAGTATCAAAGTAATCGTCAAGACGAATTAAACTAGCCCAAACTCGGTGGGGTTGCTTCGTTTAATTACGGAGTTCCTATGGCCACCTTCCAGCTCCATCATCAGATCAGCTCTATGTCATAATAGTATTGCATTGTCATCCGATTTATACATGCATGCAAAATTTTAGTTTTTTGTTAATTTATACTATTTAACTCTGTTAGGGACTATATTTTGACCTCAAACTTTGTTTTGTTAGTTCAACCGCGAGGTCTTGTTATATTTATCATATTTATATAATAAAACCAACCAGACTAATTTGTAGAAATTTGTTTGGTAAAATGTATAATGTTTTTTTGTTAATTTATACTATTTAACTCTGGTAGGGACTATATTTTGACCTCAACCTTTGTTGTTTTGTAAGTTCAACCGCAAGGTCTTGTTATATGTATCATATTTATATAATAAAACCAACCAGACTAATTTGTAGAAATTTGTTTGTTAAAATGTACAATGTTATTTGTTAATTTATACTATTTAACTCTGGTAGGGACTATATTTTGACCTCAACCTTTGTTGTTTTGTAAGTTCAACCGCGAGGTCTTGTTATATTTATCATATTTATATAATAAAACCAACCAGACTAATTTGTAGAAATTTGTTTGGTAAAATGTATAATGTTTTTTTGTTAATTTATACTATTTAACTCTGGTAGGGACTATATTTTGACCTCAACCTTTGATGTTTTGTAAGTTCAACCGCGAGGTCTTGTTATATGTATCATATTTATATAATAAAACCAACCAGACTAATTTGTAGAAATTTGTTTGTTAAAATGTACAATGTTATTTGTTAATTTATACTATTTAACTCTGGTAGGGACTATATTTTGACCTCAACCTTTGTTGTTTTGTAAGTTCAACCGCGAGGTCTTGTTATATGTATCATATTTATATAATAAAACCAACCAGACTAATTTGTAGAAATTTGTTTGTTAAAATGTACAATGTTATTTGTTAATTTATACTATTTAACTCTGGTAGGGACTATATTTTGACCTCAACCTTTGTTGTTTTGTAAGTTCAACCGCGAGGTCTTGTTATATTTATCATATTTATATAATCAAACCAACCAGACTAATTTGTAGAAATTTGTTTGTTAAAATGTACAATGTTATTTGTTAATTTATACTATTTAACTCTGGTAGGGACTATATTTTGACCTCAACCTTTGTTGTTTTGTAAGTTCAACCGCGAGGTCTTGTTATATTTATCATATTTATATAATAAAACCAACCAGACTAATTTGTAGAAATTTGTTTGGTAAAATGTATAATGTTTTTTTGTTAATTTATACTATTTAACTCTGGTAGGGACTATATTTTGACCTCAACCTTTGTTGTTTTGTAAGTTCAACCGCAAGGTCTTGTTATATGTATCATATTTATATAATAAAACCAACCAGACTAATTTGTAGAAATTTGTTTGTTAAAATGTACAATGTTATTTGTTAATTTATACTATTTAACTCTGGTAGGGACTATATTTTGACCTCAACCTTTGTTGTTTTGTAAGTTCAACCGCGAGGTCTTGTTATATTTATCATATTTATATAATAAAACCAACCAGACTAATTTGTAGAAATTTGTTTGGTAAAATGTATAATGTTTTTTTGTTAATTTATACTATTTAACTCTGGTAGGGACTATATTTTGACCTCAACCTTTGATGTTTTGTAAGTTCAACCGCGAGGTCTTGTTATATGTATCATATTTATATAATAAAACCAACCAGACTAATTTGTAGAAATTTGTTTGTTAAAATGTACAATGTTATTTGTTAATTTATACTATTTAACTCTGGTAGGGACTATATTTTGACCTCAACCTTTGTTGTTTTGTAAGATCAACCGCGAGGTCTTGTTATATTTATCATATTGCTATGATAAAATCAACCAAACTAAATTGTTGAGGTTTGTTTGGTAAAATATACAATACTCTTTGTTAATTTACATCAGAACTCTGGTACCAACTTCAACCTTTTTAGTTTTGTAAGTTCAACAGCGAGGTTTTGTTATATTTATCGTAGTTTCCATGTAATTTAGCCAACCTTTGCTAATTTGGTAAATCCAACAAACCATTTTTTTCAGTGCACCACCCGCGGGAATTCTTGCTTCCCTAACGGCTGTAGATCCGAGAAATTGACGGTGTTTGACGGTGTTCAACTCACCCCAGTTCCAGAATTCCTCGGTCTCCCCACATCCCTTTGTTGATAATGACGCGGTTGGCGAAGTGGTGGAGTATGGAACTATCTACATCCTTGCATTTAAGTATCTCTCTCATAACACAATCGATTGGCTAGATCGATTTGTGTACGATTTTCCCCTATCTAACATTAATAAATTTATTTATATACTTCTGCACCAGTGCCACATTTGGACATTCGAAATTAACACCAAGCTAAAAGAACCATCTATTTCCGTTAAGTTAAGTTAAGTAAGAGTCACGAGGCGTACGTAAGGTTGCGCAAGCGAGGAAGGAAGATCCATGCGGTAACGCGCGCGCAACTGACGCGGCTCGTTTAGTCTACCTATTTGAGCTGCAATTGCGTGTCAGGGAAGATGTATTTAAATTGAAGCTCATTTGAACGCCCAAATTTATGATGCACTGATGATATCTCGGGGTTTTCGGTGCACGAATGATTTGACGCCTGTTAATGATGACGATGTGTCTTGTTTACTCTACCTATCTAAAATATGCACTGATGCCAATGATGTTAATTTATGATATGTGTCGTTTAATAACTGACTGCCTATTCGAGCTACACGTGCATGCCTGGAACGTGTATTTAAATTGAAGGCCATGGAACTAATACCCGAATCGATCATGCACTGATGATAAAATTTACAACGTGTCTCGTTTACTTTACCTATTTGAGCAGCAATTGCCTGCCTGAGGAAGATGTATTTAAATTGAAGCCCATGGACCTAAAACTCATATTTAAGATGCACTGTTGACCATGTGTGTCGTTCACTCTACTTATTCGAGCAGCCTGATTGCCTGCCTGGGGAAGATGTATGTAAATTAAAGCTTTTTTTCTCTCAACGCCCGAATTTATGATGCACTGATGACAATGCTGCCATGATACGGTAAAAAGACGTATTTTACTATGACATCTGTATAAAGATACGACCTTTTACCGTAACACGGCAGAATGTGTCTCGTTCACTCTACCTATTCGAGCAGCAATGCCCACCCTGGGGAAGATGTATTTAAATTAAAGATTTTTTTGTTCTTTCAATGCCCGAATTTATGATGCACTGATGACAATGTGTCTCGTTTACTCTACTCTACTTATTCGAGCTGCAATTGCGTTTCGGGGAATCCACATCAATATCCTTTTTTTCCTTAAATTGGTATGAACCGTAGGTACGTGACATAACAGTTATCATTTGTTATTGTTACGGATTGCAATAGTAGTGGCCAAGTAGTAGAGCCAGTACAAAAAAAAGTAACTTAACATTTCTGGAAATAAAAATATATTTTTTTTGTTCATTTTACAACTTTTGTAAACATCAGGACCGATGTTGACTAGGATAATGACAAGACCAAGAGTTGCTTTGAAAATTACGAGTCGTTCCTTTAAATCCTTAAGAATATTTACATGTTTTCGCTCCTGACAACTCCTTATCCACGTAATAAATTGAAAATTAAGTATAACTTTCATCTATATGTCTTAGGAAACGGGAAATTAGACTTGGTGTTAGAATTTTCTATTTACCCAGTGCAGTTTCTAAGTAATATCAATATTGATATAAATGATCGGTTCAATTTAACTATCACATTGACCTACTTGCGGAATTACGTGAATAAATTAAGCACAAACGTTTCTAGACAACAAACTTAAATTTCTAACCAAACACACGCCGATGTTACCTGGCACACATAACAAAACGTTATGCAACTTACATAATACGAGACTTATGAATGAAAAGTAATGCCGGAATACGATTAGCGATTTACCAGTTATTCTGAACACGTAATGAGTTAAAAGATCGCCGCACCTTTAAGAGCCAACGATCATACGCTCTTTTGGTTGTGAGTTGTAGTTGGGCAGAGTTAAAAGATCGTTTTACCTTTAGGATTTATATGTAGATAAGTCAGTTTGGATGTGAGTATGGTTTTGGCGAATTCGAGGCGGCAAGTTAATGAAAGTGGAATCGCTGTAGGCGGGAAGAAATCAGAACGTGTTCTTATATAAGAGACGAGAATGGGTCGCCTGTTGCGTAAAACGGACAGCGTCCGATGTTAAAAACGTGTCATAGACTAATCGATGAAGCTGGTAACCCTAACAATAACTCGCAGTATATAAATCTGTTGGATGTCAAGAGCATTATACACTATGACACGTTCTGAATTTGGTGAGATAGAAATGTTTCAGGTTGAGGATATGAATTTCCGAACCGTAAATTTCATCGTCTTTTGGAGAAATGCAAATACTGGTACAATGTAATAACAATGGCAAGTATTTTTTATTACATAATTATAATTATGTAAACGTTGCACGTTGACCGTGATAAATGAGCTGCATAATTACCATAAATTCAAAAATATTTACATATAAATAAAATTATAACCTTGACTTTTCGTCCAAAAATACAATTTCCTTGAGAAAAAATGCACCAGATAATGACATAACTTTAAAAAAATTCTTTTATCGCGCAGTTTATAAAAAAAATATGAGATATTTCCGAAATGTATTATCCTATTTTTATTTTATATTCCACAAAAGGTACAAAATTGTAACCGGGGCAGAGATCCCTATATTTGGTACTCCTTATTTTTCGGTCGCTTTAGCAGTCGTAGTGGTTCTGTCTTCTCGAGTTTGGTCTTTATTGTAAATTTTGAGGTTTATATAAAGATGTTTACACGATAAAAAAAAAATAGTTTCATAGTATAAAAGTAAAAAATAAAATATCGTTATTTATTATTTCATCACTACACAAAAAATAAAGCCAATAATTTTCGCAATGACATTGAAACCGTCCAAAATCGTTTCAATGCATGCACATAATCCAAACTCGTTTCGCAAGCGCCAGCGCATCCAGAATGGCGCGTAACGTGATGCAAGTACAATCGCAACCCGCATTCGATAGTTAGGGCGCCACCAGCTCCGTTGCGTAATGGAAATCCTTCGATGTAGGTAAAGGAAAACAAACTATCAAGCGGCTTTGACCGCTATACAACACGCCTGGCACTATCTAGCTAGTTACCTATTTTAACGTCCTAGGTCTGAGATAAATATATCTACTCTAGCAATGTGTTCTATACACCTTTGACCTACATTTGAGTGCAGTTTAGAACATACATATTAAGGACATTTTACAAAGGGAGAAACGTATAATATTCTAACTTTTTTTCTGGCTTTTACTTTATCTAAATATGTATTTATTTGAGAACATTAATGAATATAAAAACTTAAGAACTTAAGAAACGCTAAAACTATAATAAAAATATATAAAAACAGACTTAAGAATTCGGTCCCCCTTGGCATGGCCCCGAAGACGCTAGCAGCATTTCCCCGCTTTATGGCAACGCTAATACGTTGAGCGAGGAAGCTGCCAGCTCTTCGGTCCCCTGCTGTGATGTCGACCAGTCTTTTGTAAAAAAAATTAAAGAAGTACTGTGCCTTGGGCCCCCACGGACGCAGGGTCTCAACCCCGATTGGAATAAAATCTATATAGCTAACTTGGACGTCAATTTAATTCCACTCAAAAAGTCAAAGACCTCGTCCAATTACTCACCACTATCGAAAGCTACATCAAAAAGTATCTATATGCAAATCTTCAGTATCATCCTTATAGGAAATCCCAAGAATGCAACTAAACAAGTTTATTAAGACTACACTGCACAAAAAATAATACAGGAAAGTACATTATTCAAAACACACTCATGGGGATCCCCGGCTGTCGAAGAATATGTCAATAGTCGTTTTAACATGATACCAATTCCCGCAATTTCAGTATACACCTTAGAAAAACCAGATAATGATCACCAAAAGCAAAAAAAACTGCGGATATTTTAATGATTAAGAAGTCATTGTAAGCAAATCTTAGTCATCAGCAGGAATCTTATTCAGAAATGCAACGAGGAAGGCAATCTAACAGTATCTGTTCATTTAATTAGCTTCAGCAAATAGCAGATTATCCAACAATTTGTAAGGAAGATCCCATAAATAGATGGAGATTGAACCGTGAGTTGAGATAGCTTTGTTGCGAATAGTACATTAATGAGCACCTACCTATACGTTACGTATATAAATACGTAAACTACTTAGTGTTTCGGATACATATTGCGTTTGAAGTTTAAGGCAAAATAAGTAAATGACCCAGCTCAGTTCAAGCTATAATTTTAATATATAAAAATATCATTCGTTTATTAGACAACAAAATCCATGTAAAGTACCTTCCTTGTAAGTAGGTAGTCTTCGTCAAAGAAGCTGTATATACTACCTTGATATTGAAAAATCGATACATTAAAAATAATGAAACATTACATGTTGCATAAGTTTATCTTGATATTGATTGTTTTTCATTAAAATATAATAATGTATTTAAGTAAGTAGGCAACAATGGGCACTTTAACAAGTCAGATTGTGAATCTACCGGCATTTTGCAAGAGCAGACAGCTGTTGAGAAGAAAGCCGAAAGAAACTCAACATAGATTCATGTTCTGAGTAGTATCATCCATCAGTATATTAGTGGTGTCGTGTCAAAAGTATCTCTAGGCAAGCCCGAACCAACTTAGCTTAGATGTTATCCAGAGGCAATCGTATAACGTACCTTCTTAAATGTCTAATTTTAGGCAAGTCATTGACATTGGCTTGTATAGATGCCTCGCGACAGCTGAGTAGTCACTCTATTCTCGGGAATTCCCCAACATTATTTGTTTGCCGTCATCTTCTACAAAATCATAATTTATTCCCACAACTAAGTTGAGCGTTGTTCCGGTCTGATTCATATATATAACTTTAAGCATTTTGTGCATAGCTATGCACGAAATGACACAAGATGGTCTCAAACAACTTTTGGGACTACATTCGACTACGCTTTTCTTTAGGGACAATACAAGAAGGTACTAAAATGTATTTGCAAATCGGTAGGAAGGAATATAGTCCTACATATAGGAGCGTCTTTTCAAAAGGGCCTATTTTTGTATTAGTTTCATAGACAAATAAGCCCTTTTGTAAAAGACCCTCCTCATATGTTTAGTTTCATAGTCCCTGAGATTCATAGAGTACAGACTAGTATAATATCTAAGATAATAAAAATGTTACTTCTAATAAACATTTACATAGGAAATATAGTTAATTTATATACTCAACAATTTGTATACAATAAAATTTATAATATAATATATTTCATCTCTAATTCCATCTAAGTGGGTCGACCGTTGCGCAATGACAGATCCTTGACACACCTACAAAGCTTTAATAATATTTACTTATATAATTTTCAATGCAAATTTTTAACCCGGAGTCGTCAAGAGTTAAGTAACAAGACGATAAACATTTGCTAAACAATCGGTCAACAACGTGACATACGATCGAGCTAACTTAGCACTGAGATGTAAAGAGGATGCAATAGGTTACAGGGTATATAACGTGTACTATGTGGTACTAGTTACATTCCGCTGTCTCTAAGTATTTCGTTTATTCGTCGGGAACTATATCAAAATATACCTAATCTCACGTAAAAAGAGCGGTGTCTACTTCACAATGAGTTTGACACTGCCATTTTTACATAGTATAGTGGGATAGGAATGGTATATATATCGCTCTACGGTCTCTATGAATACACATTGTGAATGTTTATCTAATTGTAAAATCAAGATTTCGACGAACCGAAAATTGTGTCCTTTTTTGAAGTTGGTTATTAGAAGTAACCCAACATACACATTTGAGCTAAAACCAAGGATTAAGGCGAAAGTGTATCGGTGAGATTGTCCATATCTTAAGGGGTTAAGAGAAAAACTGGTTAAGTCCATTTCTTTTCAAATTGATGTTTTAGTCCTTCTATAGCCTCAACATTTCCCAGTTCAATATATGACTGTCTAAAACTGAAGATATAAAGCACTTGGTCCCGATTGTTTTGCTGTATTTTTGTAACTTAGCCAACTGGCTAGGAGAAGAATTCTTCACTTAGCCTTTCTGGTGTAACGCTCGGAGAGTAACAAAAGGTTACTTTTAGTGTAAGTTGAAAATATAATTAAAATTCAGTTCTTATTATTTTCTTCCTTATTTCACATTGTCAAATCTACTGTCTTCATTGCATACTGGTAATAAGACTAACTCCCCATTCAATTAACTTTTTGTGATTGCAAAAAGTGTATCATTGACTTTATATCGGTGGTGTAAGCGAGACTAAGTAATCAGCTAATTACCTTTTATAAAATAAAAAGTCTAGTAAGGCGCTTGAAACCGCTCAAGTCTGAAGTGCTATCTACCTTACAATGTAAATATAAAGAGGGTTAAAATATTTCATTCAAAAGTATTCCTAGGAAGCAGAGCAGATTATATATATATATTAATAACATATAACCCTAATATTATAAAGGCGAAAGTTTGTGAGTGTTTTAATGTGTATGTTTGTTACTTCTTGCTCAAACGGCTGGACCAATATTGATAAATTTTGGTATCAAGGTAGCTGACACCCTGGATTAACACATATGCTTCTATTTATCCCGAAGCAGTGTAGTGTTCCCGTGGGATGAGCGGAAAACACCGCGCGGCGCAGCTAGTTATTATAATAAATACAAAGATACCTAAAATATTTGTATTAAGAGTCCGCAGCAAGCTCGATTCTTCATACAAACGTAGTTACGTCCTTATTTTAATATAACATGTCACATTATCATGAAATTCTCTAAATATAATGAGATAAGATATATCTAGGGCTAAAACTAGTTTATGACTCTTGAAATGTTAATAGAAAGAAAATAGAGCGAGTACAAGTTTTGCATTTTTAGACCCCAGAAAGTTGTTCAGTTTGGCGGCATACTACGACCAAAATATAGTTTAGATTGAAGTCAAAACCTATTTCCGGTGTCGATTAAACTATGCAGTTTGATAAGAAAAAAGATTTATCAAAATTGATCTCGTAGTTTTAAAATGAGAGCGTAACTACGAAAACCTTAAAATAAATTACAAAAAATTGTTGCGAAACTGCAGCGAATTACTCTAGCGCGGGGAACGGTCCGGGGGGGCGGCGGTAAGCACCGCCCTTATCATAGCTACTCCTAGCCAGCCTCGCGGAACTCTCAAGGTAAAAAACGAACGACAACGGCTATATGAAACGGGGGTGAATTTTTACCTATCTAAGTTTGAAAGAACGTTGAAACCTACAAAGCATTAGATAATTGGCGACAATCGAATTTAGGCGGGTTGTACTTCAGCCGCCATTTTTGTCCGCCATGCCATATTAGTTGACGTTTCTCTTTTGTTGTGTTGTCTGTTTTGTCAAGGTTCTGCGATCTTTTCAAATAGTTCAAATTTCACAAATAATCTAATAATTTGCATTCTTTGGGTGTAGTGGTCGTCTAGAAGGTACACAAGACAATCACAATTGCAAAAATGAGTGGATTGAAAAGGAAAAAGTGCGAAATATGCAGAATTAAAACGTGTCAAATGGACGGTCAAAAAAGACTATTCATGGCAAGATTTCCACCGGAAGAAGATCGGTAAGTAAAAAATATAATTAATTACTGCGTGTTATAACCATGTTAATCGTAAGTTTCATTGAAAACTTGGTATTTCGGGTAAAATAATACATACCCTTATACGTATGTAAACAATAGTGCTGTATGTAAGTTTTATCGATAATTTTCATTTGAAGTGAAAAATACCTGGGTAAATACGGAATATCTTTCTTCAACCAAAAGCCACTACTTTTTATGCCAGTTTGAGTTAGATTATGGTCACAGAAATATTTTACGAAAAATCTTCAATGGACTATGAATGGTACGGTTACATCTGGACAAACAGATGCATTTTACTCTGTAATTTTCTGTTTACCCTGTATTATTTGTGTTGCAGAACTTCCAACCTGGAGCACAGACTGGAGTGATGAAACGGCTTTTTTCGTCTATGTTTATCAGCAAGCCAAGCAAAGTTTGAACGAAATAAAATTATTTGCACACTTTTGTTTTTTTTTTATGAAGTCAGTAACCTAAAGTAAACCAAATGTTTACGTTGAAGCGAAATATTTAATGATTTAAATTACCGGAAAGCCGTTGGAGACGCGGGTGCGAATGCGAACCCCGCCTGAACCATTTTTTTTAAATACCGATATCGATATCGATAATTTGTGTAACATGTGACATCCCTATTTTGTTCTTGATGTTGGCATTATGTCATGAGTTGACACTGACACTGATATTGTTTGCGGCTTCATATTGGCAGTATGTTTCGTATGGCACTCCCGTCTCTTAAAACGTTGATTACATACTCTTTGCTCCTAGCGCGCTCTCGCTTTACTGCTAGCGCCCTGTCTTCCTCTAGGTGAAACAACAACATTTTAAAGCGTAAGCGCGCGATCTCAACGCGGAGTTGAGCGGACCTTGCTGCGGACTCTTAAGCGTAAGCAAGCAGGTGTAGATGGAGTTCTAGGGACTCAAAGCCAATGGTCGGTTCTACACTACCTAATTCCAAAAAGTTGATTTTTCTGTATTATTCCAAGCATACGCTACAGAAGGGCTGTTTTTATTAAGGATACCATACTAATGTACATGTCTCATGGAAAAATATTTTCAAAAGGACGGAATTTTAGAAGTATGTTCGTTCGTAGAGACAACTTTTCTAAGTTATGTGTCTTATAACGATTGGGTTGATGTTACTAAGTAGTAGATATTTTATTCATTGATATAGATAGGTGATATGACCTCAGAGTGTTCGGTCTTGTGTGGAGTAAGTTTTTCGGAACTTAGAAAGTGTGAGAAAATGGTAACAATAAGCATAATAAATCTTGCTCTTAACTAGTGCTAAATGAGTTGGAAAAACCCATTCATACTATGTTTCATATGTGTCGGATTTTATACTATGACAGTTTAAAATGGCACAAGTGTGATTAAATCTATTTTAAAAGGTCGGGTCATATTTAAAATGTATATGAGATTCGTTTCTATCCTCATCATAAGTCCAACTGGTATTAAATATTTTAATAAACAACCGTCCACTTTTGGCACACGGAAGCTTGGAGTAGCGAATCTAATATGAGTTATGAAACATGTTTTTTGCTATTACATGTGAAGTTATAGAAGATTATCGTATACTATATAAATGTGTAAAGAAAAATATTTTAAATGTTGCTAAAAACTAGTTCCAGAAATGTATTGTAAACGTGAGCTTATAGCCGTGACTGGCATTGTCCTACATTACCTAGACGAGAAGGAATTTTGCAGTCGAAACTTACTTTAGCAAGGACAGGAGACAGTTCTTTTGTTCGCGCGCACACGACTTAAAAGTGAATTAAGATCATGACCGCAGTTTTGAACTTATAAAAATTCAATTGAGCGCAGTTTTTGACTTATAAAAGTTATGATTTAAAGACTTACGTTTTAAAAGTTCCCATGTTGCCGCCTTGACAATATTAACAAAATCACTCAAACATACGCACAACGGGGGAACACGTATTTTATTTCACTTTTCAAAAATGGAACAACGGTTTTTTTTTTTTTTCACGTGGTCTAGCGAGCGCTTCGTCGCCGCGCACGCGCGGGCTCGCTGATAGTGGTGGAATGAAGTCTGTGGCTTCTCAGCGGCTGGAGCCGTCGAGAGAGAAAGTTGCCGAGGTATCAGTGGCGGTTACGTCCGATGACGATCCTCTTGCGATTGCGTATTCGGTGACAAAATTAAATTTTCGCTTCCCGCCAATTCACGCGCTACTGACACGCTGACCGTTCGTTCGACAGTCCTACTTTTGCGATATTGTTTTTTGTTTTACTTTATCTTATTACAGTTTGTATTTGAAAATGTTGTACTACAAGTTTCTAATTTTGATTTGTAGGTGTAGATTTAATTTAATTGGGTATAAAAATTATGATTTGCATATCTTTGTCGTAACTATTATTTCAGATCAGCCTTGATGTCACCTGAATCTCATGTGTTACTTGTAAAAAAATCGCTAAAGCCACACCTACGTTTGCGTATGAATAATTATGCTAATTATGTAAGGACTTGAATATCGAATTAATGGCAATTTTGTGAAAACCCGGTTGATCACGCGCCATTGTTCAATGCAGAATAATCATTAACCTGTTCACTGCCACAGTCAAGATACGATGACAGCCCTCGAAGCCCAAGCGCTAACGAACACATATGGCGACAGACTAGTATTCAGTGTCTTTTCAGTCTCGGTATGATCATTCGTTCATAATTTTTTGTCTGTGGTGCTAAGGGCGTGAACCACACACAACGTCTCCTTTCAGGGTCTTTTAGATACCAAAGACTGAAGGGCCTATGGAAATGATATTGGATCTGACGGCGCTACAGACCGGGGGGGGGGGGGGGGGGGGGGTTGGGGCTACCCACGCTGCATCGTCCGGTGCGTGGTGACCACACAAGAACTCGATGGCCCGAGCGGCCGTCGGTTCTACGAGCGATGTGCCCTGCCCATTGCCACTTAAGTTTTGCTATCCTTCGAGCTATGTCGGTTACCCTGGTTCTTCTACGGATCTCTTCATTTCTGATTCGATCTCACAAAGAAATTCCGAACATAGCCCTCTCCATTGCTCTCTCAGTGACTTTGAGCCTTCTTATAAGGCTCATCGTGAGCGACCACGTTTCAGTTCCGTAACTCATCACTGGCAACACACACTGGTCAAAGACTTTTGTCTTGAGACACTGCGGGATATTGGGCGAAAAGATAGTACGTAGCTACCCAAACGCTGCCCAGTCAAGTCGGATTCGACGATTGACCTCTTTCTCGAAGTTGGACCTACCTAACTGGACAGTTTATCAAGCTAATATTTTAAAATTAGCCTTTCCATTTCTCAAAAATTATTTAAAAAAATCTCTAATGTCAAAAGCATATTATACAGTAGAGGACTATCTGACAGACAAAAATGCATGGCCTGAACCAGAAACCGAGTAACTGACTCCTTAGATTATAGACTAGTTTAAGGGACACAGTTCTAATAAGAAAGCATATCAAACGTACATAAATTGTGTTAAACCGTCATACTTTCTTGTAGTTTCTATATTTTATTATTACACTAGTCCTCATTTATATCTTAGAATACACTTTTAATATGTTTTCTTCGAGAGCTACGTATAGTTAAGTTCATATTACTGTAATAGTTAAGTACTTATCCTTTATGAAAAAATGACTGACTGTTGAGTTTCTTTCGGCGTTTCTTCTCAACAGTGGTCTCCTCTTGTGTGCCGGTAGACTCAGACATGTAAAAGTGCCCTTGTGGCCTACTTGCAGAATAAAGTTCATTATTTCATTATTTCATCATTATTTCATTATAAGCGATCGATAAATGATAAAACATCTGTCGCTCTCGCACTCACATACAGTTTTACATGTGTGTGTGATAAAAGTGTTTTGTGATAAATGTGTACATCATAGACCCGCAAGTTATTTGCTCTCATCTAGTTAAAACCCTAAGGCCCACGGCTCCACGAGCGGTTCTTCTGTCGCGGTAAACCGCACTAGACACAAATTAATTAACTTTGTATGAGGCAATACATGCAGTTTCCCGCCGCGGTTCACAGGCGGGAGAAAATCGACCGCAGCATGCAGCTTAAACCGCAGATCGATGGCGGATCCATGTTGAGTGATGAACAACAGACAGCGGTAAACCGCACTAGACACAATTTAATATGAACTTTGTATGAGGCAAACTACATGAGGTTTCCCGCCGCGGTTCACAGGCGGGAGAAAATCGACCGCAGCATGCAGCTCAAACCGCAGATCGATGGTGGATTCACGTTGATTGATGGACAATAGACAGCGGTAAACCGCACTAGACACAAATTAATAAGAACTTTGTATGAGGCAAACTACATGCGGTTTCCCGCCGCGGTTCACAGGCGGGAGAAAATCGACCGCAGCATGCAGATGCAGCGGCAAACTGCGGATCGATGGCGGATCCATGTTGAGTGATGAACAACAGACAGCGGTAAACCGCTCTCCGTGTTTAATGGTCTGCGGCAGCTGTTTCGAGAGAACCGCTCGTGGAGCATAAGCCTAAAGACCTTGTGGGGGCACAACTCATTTTATCATTAAAATAGTACTAGTAATTAGTAACTACAATATTATTCAGGGATGTAATGTGATCAAATTAAGTATTTGTAGCAATTACATTAAAATTAAATGAAATGGGATGAAACGAAACGAAACAAAATGAAATGAAACCGTAGAACGGGGTGACTTTATAATGCAGGGGCTACTTTGGAAAAGAGATTTTACGCCATGTCTTTATTTTCTTTGACCATCTGTGGCAATGAAATACGTACCTTCATAAATGACCTAACCTTTTACTTCATTTGCTCAATCGAGCTATATGAATATTTGCGTTTTAATAACCATTTAAAATCTATCAAAGTAGCCCCTCGGTTCACGGTACTATGGGCACAACTGCATGGACATGGCCATGCAATTCTGCAGCTCATTCTACCTACATGAAAGTACACCTTTATAGAGTTTAGCTTTCTTTGTTGCTATTTATTGAGAAAGTGGTGAATGGATTAAAAGGCTACGATTATTGTTAACAAGATTGTTATCAAGATTTATTTCAAAATAGGCACTGGATTCACAATCAAGTCATCAGGGGAACTTGTTTCAAAATTACTTAAATAGCAACGTCCTTTCTCTTCCCATAATGACATAATAGTTTGAAAGAAGGTTTAAAATCTGCCGCCGGCAATGGAACCACCACCGACATACCTTAAATGTAATGTAATGGCATACTTTCAGGCTTGTAGTACTTATTTACATACACATATTAGATAGTCTTGTCGATATTCCACAATGCTTGTTTTGACATTAGTTTATATCGCTACCTTTACCTTGTTTACATATCATCTATTAATTATTTAATTGCATTTCTTTATTTTGTACTGACTCTACATCTGAGACCATGGCGTATGTTAGCTTATAAAGGTAAATTTAAGATATATTTCGATAGACTTGTTAAAATTTGTGTTAAGGTCACCTGAGGCTATTGCGACTATGAGGCAAATGCGACTTTTGATATCTTATCATAGAAACGCAACACTTTATTTACCTACCACTGTGCTCTCTATATTATTTATATTAATAGTAGGCACTTTAGGCAGTAAGGGTATGGGTATGGGTGATCTTTAACTGTTGTGCATTTATGATATCATCAAAAGTCGCATTTGCCTCATAGTCGCAATAGCCTCAGGTGACCTTAATTATGCTACAAACTGCGAAAGTTAATGTAAATGGATCATTGTCAGATTTAGGTGCGTGTCTTTCCGGTGGACATTTGCAAAATTAAGGATTCCAGGGCCTAATTTTCTGATAAAATGCCTGTGAGCATAAAGAACGTTCCCTCTTCTATAATCCGATGTAATTTGTAATAGCAACATAACTTAGATTCATACAAGCTCTTAACTTTTGAGCACCGAAGGGACAAATTCTATTTTTTGAACTGACAATGACCCAAATACTACTTAATCGAACAATATTTAAAAATAATCCAAATAACATAAAGTGCACAAGAATAATTATATTTGTGCGTTTCGTTAGTCATGAATTCCTAAATATAGTGTAATAAGGCAGCTAAATAAATTACGAATCGTTTTCTATCGATGACTAAAAATTTATCTACATTATGAAGACGAATGAACATGGATGAACTACGATTCCATCAAACATACCCATGCAAAAAAGGCTTCTTCATAGTGAGATTCTGAAATCTCATAGCCACAATGGATCTGAATAGCTCTTAGAGCGGTGTCCTTAATTCTTTACCAACATTATCTTACAATTGTCAAATATTGAGTTGAAAAAGATAACCTACATTGTATCATCATCCCACGAACTCTGCAGCATCTGCAAGACAAATGCTTCATCCAGCTTTATTGACGACACGTGGTCGGGGCAACTGGTCTTGTGCGACTAACGACCTCCTAACACGATCTTCGGATCACCCTCATCTGAAAAAGGTCCACTGCTGGACTGGTTTCACGAATAATGCGTAAGCTCGCTGGATGTAGTCTGGACGTATAAAGAGCCTCCAAAGCGTCCTTCTTTAGGAAAGAAGAAGCTGATGTGTCGAATAAATTAATTCAAATATGCACTATTCGCTTGTGCGCATTTTTGACCGAGCGAGCAAAGTCAGCAAAGCATCTCCTTTTCAGCTTGGCCAAAAATTCATTTGTTCGGATGTTTGGATGTTCAGATGTCCAGTTTCCAGTTAATTTCGCCTACAGGTTGCCTACAGGATATTTTGTAAGAAAGATCGAGAAAGTATAAAATATAAAAAAAAATTGACGATTAAATTTTTCAAATGTTTTCAAAAGGCGACGATACGAGGGTTGACAACGTAAAAATTACAGATTTCAGCCATTTCGAAACAAACTTCGCAAGGTCTATAGCTCACAGAACCACTGGTTTACTAGGTTCTGATTCTACTAACCCTTAATGCTCTTCAATGTATTTACTGACGTATGTACTCATATAATGTGCGAATCATGCGATCGATAACTTAATCTTGGATTACATAAGACGGGTTAATATTTACTCGATTGTGAGTGGTGACCGCGCGGCTTTCACTTTCGCGAACTGCTATATGACCTACGTGCAGTAAGTCGTAAGCGGTGCCGGTGCTACATAACCTTAAAAAGGGAGGCAAGGGTTTGGCACGGTGCCTGGAGCGTTGTTTGTAAGGAAACAATCTATATTAGAGTCAGTATGAGCGGATACAAATAACCCAAGTAATAAGATTTGGTACTATAAAAGTCCTGGGAACGTTTTAGGACGTGCTAAATAGTGTTTATGATTAGCACTATTATAACAGTGTTGTAAATGTTAACAGAAGATGCCCTAGTTCTTAAATCAGTGATTTATTCTACATACATTACTACGGTAGATAATGTCATTAGGCATTAAGTTCACCATTTGTACTGACTTCTGTTTTGTGCAATAAAGTTAAATAAATAAAGGCACTCGCGGTGATAAATCAGCTCTGTAGTTGAAGTATAAAAGTGACGTGAAACGCTTTGTAGTACTAATATACTGTATTGTAGGTTATTTGTTTATTGTATTAAGCGGGTAGCATTCCCTGATGAAGAGCCTCCGTGCTTGAAATACGTCTCACGAAAGTTTTAATAAGACTAGGTTATTTATGTTGGATAAAAAAGGTGTATAAAAATATAGGCAGATGTCTCCCCAATTTTGTAAAACTTCGAAAAACTGAATCAACAGTTAAATTCTATTACACTTATCAAACTTACTCATAAAATTTCATAAGATTCGGTTGAGCAATCTAACCTCTAGGCTAGCACATCTGAAAAGCGTCTGGATTATCCAAACATACCTACTAACATACCCGTACGAAAGAAATTTGTGCCAAGCTGAATCGGCGACCGGCTCTGTCAATTAAAATAAAGTACAATACCAAAGCCAAAGGGACGGTGGCGGAACCTGCGATTGCCAACTGTAGAAAAAAAAGTATAGAATGAACTCCCTAGATTGAAATCCCCAAGGAACGCGAAAACGTAAGGGCCTTATCACACTTGCGATTTGCGAGCGTATTTTCTATACAAATAAGCGACGCGCCGAACACGCTGCGCGATCGCCTTCTTACAAAATACGCTCGCAAATCGCAAGTGTGATAAGGCTCTAAGCAAACCAGGCGGCGGCGGACGATGCGATTGCAAAAGCGAAGGCGATAGGAATTACCTGGGGCGAAGCAAAGCGCGAAACCCGTCCGGGATG
Source organism: Apotomis betuletana (assembly GCA_932273695.1). Lineage (NCBI taxonomy): Eukaryota > Metazoa > Arthropoda > Insecta > Lepidoptera > Tortricidae > Apotomis > Apotomis betuletana. The sequence goes on along the minus strand of OW026307.1, from coordinate 10,936,053 downwards.
GCGATGTACTGCGGGCGCCCTCTACCCTATCCAGGTTATTAAGTCAAGCCCCTTATACCTACATTTTAACATGTTTTTTTTTTTTTTATGACAAGTATATTGATAAATTCAACCAACTTTTTAAAGTGTATTTGTCTCTGAGTTCTAGATAGTAACATAGCTATTCCAAGTCAAAAGTAAGTTGAAAAAAAAAAATAGTTTCAGCGTGAATTTTGTCAATCTCGAGTAGTTTTTGAAACAAATATTATCAATGATAAATCAAACAGTAGGTAGGTTTTAAATATATATATATATCGCAATAGCCCTGCTCTAACATTGATAATATGTTAAGAAACATGTTTGATAAAAGAGAAAAAAATCTAAAGCAATCAGCATTTTTGAACTCTGACTTCTCGGATTTGAACATAAACAGTCGGTAAGTGAATGTAATTAAGCCTAAGGCTGGATTTAACCAAACTTTTATTCCAATAAATAAATAAATAAAAAATGAAAGAAACGATTGAGAGCGCTATAAATGTTGCGATGACAGTATTTTATAGACAAACAACAGACTTGTGTTGTTCTAATCTAAACCGAAACAAAGACATCTAACAAACTAGGTTATAACGGATGTCACATGATTCACAGAAATCGCAAAACCACGTGAGTCTGTGGGAGTCTCCGATTTAGGGCGCTTGCGAAACGATCCGAAGACAATTGCAGCGCGGCGTTAGTTTAATGGCTAATTGTTCCACATTTGTTACAAGGATACTGGTTGTGCAGGTTTTTATGTAAATGATGGAATATAGACTGGCTGGGAAGAGTCCGAGGGATATTCATTCAACCATAATCACTTACACAATATTAATTTCAGTTTTGATGACACGGTTGGCGCAGTGGTAGTGTAGCTGCCTACTAAGCCGACGGTCCTTTGGGTCATGAAAGTTTTCTACGTATTTAAGTACATATTTATCTAATATAAGTATGTATATATTTACTAATCTTCGACTAGTGTCCATAACACAAAGCCTATTAGAGCTTACTTTGGGACTAAGTAGATTTGTGTGAGGTTGTCCGATATTTATTACTTATTATTATCATTGTGGAGCTAAAGCGAAAGTGTAATGGCGTACAAATATGTTACCATACGTTGGTCACTTTCGATGTTTCGGATGCCTCGTTACGTCCGTACCAGACTCAAAATCCCGTTTTTTGCAATCGCATAAGGAATTGCTGATAGCGGCAGCTTAGTCGAAAAGAAAATAGCTACAATATAAAATGTGCTAGATGTTAACTAAAATTCGTATTGTTCCTCTGGTAAAAAGTAAACGCCTAAAAATGGAAGATGGGATGTGCAGAAGGGGTCAAATTGGAAGAAAAGTTACCATGGTAAGATGTATGTAACCCAGGAAATGTGTCTGTGAATTAATGTATACCAACGTCCCAGCTTACTCATCGTCATCAATATCCGCAATCCATGGGTATTTGCTTTAAAGATGGAGGAATATTTCCTACTTTATGTAATATTATACAACGTCAAAGTAGGCAAATGTATTTAGATTTTCTTCTTCGAAAAATGTTACCTTAGGTATAAGGTAAACGACCCAATGTTTGACGTTCTGTTTTTCAACTTTATAGTTTTGGATAAAGGTGCTAATTATGATGAATTGCGTAATGAATTGTATGATGGCGATGAATTCCAAACAAACATTACATAGTGGATTAGACGTTGTTTTAGAGGTTAAATGTAAAAAATACAACATTTTACGCGACCCACTGCATAGCAGATGGAAATCGAGCGCACGACCTCTACTTATCCGAAGTAGTGCTCTGACTCCTGAGCTACCGCGACGTTATGAACATAGCGTGAAATTGAGCATTATATTCCGCCAAAGCGCCCTCTGTGCCAGTTTCTGTTTTTTTTAATGTTCATTCGATAGTGAGAAGTCTCAGTGCTCGACAATGACTCAATGTGTATTTATAGCAATACATACATAGAGGTAACATACTGGCAACTATAAAAATCAAACATTTCAAACATTTCTTCGTTCTTTAAGCAACTGTCGCCCATAGTTACTCATATATACCTTAAAAATTAACATGCATATTAAATACAAACAGAAATAAACAACTAGGTCTCTTTTTTGCGGTGTATTACGCAAGACCAATGTGTTGGGTAACTGACGGCGGAAACGCAGGAACAAAACATATTTCAGACAAATTTCGCTCTAGCTTGTCGGTCGGAAGTCTCAACACATAACAATTAAAATTCCTTTTGTGGTGGGACTCCGCATTCCGGTCTGAAAAATGGATGTCAAACATTGGAGCGTTTACCAAACGCGATCTATCGAAATAGAGGGCACATGCATTTCATCTTGCGTTATGAGGTATTGTTATACGAACTTTCGACCGCAAGTCAATTAAGTACGAAGCAAAGTATTCATTGTTGCTTTTAATAGGCTCAAAGACGCAGACTGTTATTTCGGTAACGCTTGAATCAGTCTAGTATGTCTTAGAGCATATTTGACAATCGAAATTGCCTGTTTGCAATTTATAGGACCCTTCTTTCGTAGACAAACGTTTCATTGAATGTTTCATTTCATAAAATTTTCATTAAGTAGATATATTTTTTCCACAGTAGTCATACATTTTTCACAAATCTTAATAATAAATAATGACACAAAGGTAAATTAAGAAAGAAAAATTGAATGCGATCTACTACAATCTAAGCAGAACTTGAACCTGCGACATATGGCTAATGCGCATAAGCATTTCAAACATATATGACGCAGAGGGCGCTCCAGTAGCGTAAAGGATTAGCGTAGCGATCTAATAGCTCAGTTCGAAGAGCAATGCGCCGGAAACGCAGAGGTCGCAGGTTCAAGTCCTGATTAGATTGTAGTAGAGCGTTTCAATTTTTCTTTCTTAAATTACCTTTGTGTCATTATTTATAAAAATAAAAATGTAGTATATCCACATAAAAAAAAAAATTGAGTCGATAAAAATATTCTATACAAATAAATCTTAATAATGTCACAATATAGATTACATAAGTAGGGTTAGGTTTTATTAAACAACTTATGAATCGTTATACCGTTGAATTCCGCGAGTAGTTTGTTAAACAATTTAACATTTTTTGAATATTCCTTAAATATGTGTAAGCAGGCCATCGAATGCAGTGAAAGTCCTGCCAGGGAATTCCAATTCTGTTTGATGATGACATAGTCATTAAAGGACGATAAAAAGGACAGAAAGTGAAAACTTCTTTGTACAGTCGCCATCAGATATATCGTAGCATGTAAGGTATTAATAAATATCTGAACACGACTCTTATTGACTGGGCATTACAATAGATGTTCACATATTTATGAACGCCTTATATGCTGCGATATATCTGATGGCGACTGTACAAGACAAAAGTAGAGTATTTTCACTTTTTATATTGACAAGAAACTGTGTCGTGAGGATTCAAATTGTTGTGCAAGATACGTTCAATAATGTTATTAAAATCTGGTAAGTTTTTAAAACTAACTATGAGGTGACGAAAATGCATACGACCTGCTTGTAGATAAGTAGTGATTGCAGGGCGTAGAGTCTGGCTAGCCAAATAATGTTGACAGATATTTCCTTGTGGTATTACTATTGTCTATTAGGTATCTATGATTTAAACAATTTAGTAGGTAAATAATTTTGAAACTTTATGTTCTAGTTCTAACATTCCGATCGAGTTGAAATTTGGCATAGTACATATGTAATTTGTTTGGTGACGGATTAATATGGTATTATCGAACTAGGTCTTATTTACACTACATTTAATTTTTCGCCTTGTGTATGGTTAGAAAGTGTAAACATATGTGTTTGTGGTGGATTGTACCTACTCTACATAGTGGTAGAAATTGTGTGAGCTGACTATGAGTCCACGTCAACATATATTTAACATTTCTTTAGGTACCTTACGTGTGCATAGAAAATCAAAAATATGATCTAGTATCAAAACTATAATTCCTACTACACAAAGTGTGACCAGCCGCAGATTTTTTAAATTTCCCGCCAAAACTTTGAGTAATATTTCATTAGCCAGACTATATGAACGGATACGACAAGTGCTGGCCCTTTAAGGACCTACCTATTTACTCCCTTTCTGAAGAACTCTATTGTTGCAATAAAATACCCGGGATGTCCCTGAATGTCCCTATTTTAATTACAATTCAACTTCAAGCAGCATGTTTTGGAAAGTACATTCAAGTTCATAAATTTATGAGTAAAGATTTTATCAAACATTTGTGAAGTCATTTTTATCGTTAACGGTAAAGGCGCGTGTTCAGATATTTTGGTAACATTTTTAGGGTTCCGTACCCAAAGTGTAAAAACGGGACTCTATTACTTACTGAGACTTCGCTGTCCGTCTGTCCGTCCGTCTGCCACCAAGCTATATGTCAAGAACGGTGATAGCTAGACAGTTGAAATGTTCACAGATGATGTATTTCTATTGCCGCTATAACAACAAATACTAAAAATAAAATAAAATAAATACTTAAGGGGGGCTCCCATACAACAAACTTGTTTTATGGTACGGAACCCTTCATGCGCGAGTCGGACTCGCACTTGCCCAATTTTTACTTATGAATTTAACTCCACTGTACAAAAATTCAATAGCATATTATATTTTTTTCATGCATTACAATTCACAAAAGGCATTGATTGTTTACGATCATATAATGTTGTCAAACAAACATCCAAGGCCGACGATCAAGATGTTACGTGAAGTTTCGCAATCGCCATGTGTTCAACAAATATTGACCAAAATTTCTCTTTCAACGCATGAGGCGACCTTAATATGACCACTCCACAATTCGACAAGCTTTCCATCAAGACAATGGCTTGGACTCACTTTCAGCGGTTTTGTTTTAGCCTGAAACTGAGTTCGAACATTAACTTTTATGTTGCATTGCATATGTTTCTCATAAACCCTCACAAAATTTACATGCATGAATTTGTAATTTTAGATAAACGTTAACTTCATGGAGGTAGGTAAATATTTAACCCAGTGCCACTCTGTTTTAGGAAGAAAGAAAAAACACATTTTAACTGGTACAAAAAAACGAGACAGTCTTTTATTGCCGACTGTACTTTCTTAGACAAACGTTTATTGCTCATTATCGTTAATACCAATCAAATGTGCCCAAATACGATGGGTTTATCTTGGGCCGTTTAGAAGTTCCTACGGCCACCTCCCGTCTCCATCGTTATAATATCAAAACAAATTATTGTATTACCATTATCAATCACATAAAATAAACTACAAATGCAAAGTTTAATTTTGATATGACAATTAGTAGAAGTTTCCAAGATTTGATTACATCGTTATTTACAAACTTAACAAGTAAAGCTACATAAAATGGTATTAATAAAAAAAAACAGATGGCGCTGAGCTAAAGCTTTTATTTCAGTTGTGCTATTAGAATGGGTCAAATCTTACAATGTGCGGTTGCGCTATAAAGGCAAATCATAAGAAATTTTAAAATCTTCAGCTTAAACTATTTTCTTTTTTATAACAAGGATTTTCGTACCCGTGCTTATTCTGCATCGCACTGTTTAGAAACCTAGATTTTTTATAATAGTAGGTATAGATGACTACGAGTTTAGATTTAATTAAATATTCACTATTAGGATTTCGTATGAATGCTTAGCATTTAGATCAAAGTGAAGGGGTTTTAATACCCAGCCTTCATGGAATCAAATGGCTTTATCCCACCAATGTAAGAAAACCCTAGTGTTTTCAAGTCCCTATAGTGAATCCGGTCCAAGTTACACTGGCCGCTTGTTATGAAATTATCCTGGAACAAAAGCTGCTCGGGCAAGTTTGAGCGCAATCGTTTTTGATGTGGAAATTACGTGGTGGAGGAAGGACAGGCCGACATTTCAACGATAGCTAAGCGTGTTTTAAATAAGTTTCTGTCAAAAATGTCATTTTAGTGGCAAGCTTTTATAGCCGACTGTACTTTTCTTTGGATATCCATCAAATGCTTACTGAGACGATTCTAAAGAGTCCAAGCTTGGTAAGATTGCTTTTTCTATTATAGAGTTCCTATGGCCACCTTTCGGCTCCATCATCAGATCAGCCCCATGGTACCATATTATTGTATTGTCATCAAAGTTAAGTAAGTATGCAAAATTTCAGCTCAATCGGTTGACGATATCTGCTTCAAAATTGAGTTGCAAGATTTCACCCGAACATACGAGTACATACTTTAAACATACCATGCAAGTTAAATAAAAGCTTGTAAAATGGTTTACATTAACGTGATTCATATATCTTTCCTAAACAATTTTCTTAGATCAATTTATTTAAAATCGTTTTCTATCCCGAAATTTTGTAAAAAATTTTTCCAATGCATTCATTCATAGAAATAAAAAAAAAAACCATACAGAACGCGACGAACTGGAATGAAAATTTGGCGATTTTTTTGTATGGGGTTTGAATGTACAGACGACTCTGAGTAAGAAAACTAAAAATCATTTTTTTAAAACAAAAAAGTTCCAATGGCCACACTTTAAGCTGAAACTCACTGATAAACTATGGATTGTTCGTTTGAAAGAGACCCTTTACATTCCTTGAGTAGGTATAAGCTTTGTAATGTAATGGACTCGAGCACTTATTATTTTTTATTAAGTATTTGGTTATTTTATTAAAATAAAGGCAAACTGGTGACTTTCTGGGCACCTCTCTTCACCAAGTGTTATTTCTAGAGCGGGTCTTTACCTGCACTTACGACTTTTCACACCAAAGAATAACGTCTGGCTCCGTGAGTTGTAAACCTAGCAAGTATGTTTCAAAATGACAAACAAATATATTTTTTTGTTTTCTATACCCCCTCACTTCAAAAAAACGAAAAAGTGACGACAAAAAAATCTGTTTTCATCAAATCTACTCACAAAATTTCATGAGAATCGGTTTCTTCCCTTCTCTTGAGAAATGCGGCATGTAGGCGAGAATAGCTGGAAGTCCTAACAACCGGACACGCGAAAACAAAATGGGGAAACTGAAACAAAAGCGCTTTGCTCGCTCAGTCAAAAACATTTTGCATTTTATAAATTGGACATATAGCTTGGCGGACACACTGCCGTCAGTCTAGATATACTAAGATAAACGACGCGTTTGGCTTAGTTTGTAGAGCACATGCCTAGCTGGCGGTCCCGGGTTCGAATCCCGGCCAGGGCAAATATTTGTGTGATTAACTCGAATATTTGTGCTTGGGTCATGGTTGTTCTATGTATTTAAGTATAAATATTTATCTATTTAAGAATGTATATCGTCGTGTATACCTATAACACAAGCCTTCTTGAGCTAAATTTGGGACTAGATCGATTTGTGCGAGGTTGTCCGGAATTTATTTATTTAAATATGATATTATATAAGTGCAATCTAGCTTCATGAAACGATCAGGCAATGTGATCAGTGTGGTGTTGTTGTTGAGATAAAACACTAAAAGCACAAGCAAGGCTCAGGTATAGCCTCCTTTTATAAAGTCAAGGGTCTGACTCTATAAATCTTAACTTTATAGACACGGGACTTCTACATGTTAAAATATTCTTGGGGTTTGGCATGGAACTTTTTTTCATTCTTGCACCATCCATCTTTCAGTTTTGTTTATTTTGCAACCTTACTGCTACTTAAAGGTTGTCTGGAGGACACTGCTTTCAGTAATAAAATCTCTACCTGATAAAAATAAGATTTTTATTGTATTTTAGTTTTGGTCTGCACAATATTTTGTATCGTTTTGTTACGAGACAATTATAACGCCTTGATATAAATAACACCAGATGATCCCCGCCTTTTATCTAATAAATGACAAACGGGCAGGCGAGGCATCTGATCATGGAGTCGCTAACGTCTATAAATAATTTTTTTCATGCTCATCACTTACATAGTTAGCAGTCTGCAACTGTGCATTTGTCTAGAAATTTCCTGCCTCGTACGACTGCATTGTGGAATTAATTGTCGCTTGCGGTATTTTTCCTTTTTTATATTTTCCGGTCCGATACGACCTTCAAACCTTCGGTTTAAAGACATTTATTTCTCATAAGAAACACAATTTCGCTTACATGAGAACTTTAAAAGCTAGGTAAGTATTAATTATGAAAATAACAAGTTAATTCGCTCTTGGCGAGCATTGAGTTATGTTGAAAACAATAAGTAAACATACCTTAGTCTAATTTGGTTGCTAGCACCAGAGTTTTAGATTAAGATCCATGGTTTCAACATGTCACTTCACTCTCTAACGATTTTTTTTATAATCTAACACCAACTACGATTAATTTGATACTTTTAGCAATTATTCGCAATGTTATCAATTGAGATTGCACCGCGGCACTGAGCTAGGAACTGTTCTCAGTCTACCCTACACAAACCTTCAAGAAAAGAGCCATCACCTCGAAGGCCGGCAACGCACTTGTGTTGCACTCCTCTTGTGTTGCAGGTGTCAATGGGCGACGGTAATCGCTTTCCATCAGGCGATCCGTTTGCTCGTTTGCCCCCAAGACATAAAAAATACGTGTTCCACGAGAGGGCGCTGGCAAGTAAATTACCGACCCCAATTTTTTTTAAATCGCTTTCCATAGAACCCCGTGCTAAGCGTTCCAGAGGGCACAGCCCCTTTTCACCTTTCCTCCCTCCCGAATCTGTGCAGTCTATTCACGACATAGTCCATGCGCCCGGTGCGCCCGCGTCACCCCCCCAAATCACTTCTGTAGCGCGGAGATAATGACTTTGTGTGGGAGTATACGCCCACACAAAGTCCGAAACACACACAGTTCGAGTCATGTTTAAAAAAAAAAGCTTTCAAGGAGTCGAGTACGTGCGTCGATATAAGCTCATTTGTGTTGAATATAAGACTAAATTGATCTGTGCAGAAAGTATGGTGAAAGTACTAGAGGTGGAATACACTGTCCAAAAAAAGATGCCTGTCTATGAAAAATACTTACTTATAATCATAGATGGACTGTATGTACATACCTCTAAGATACAGCGAAATTAATTTTGACGAAGCGGTTGGTTACCTGGTTGGGCCCTACCTAAGGAGCCGGCGATCCCGGGTTCAATCCCGTCAGAGGCAAATAAATGTTTGTGTGATGAACTCTAAGTAGGTCAAGGATGTTTTAATTATAACGTGTGAACAACATTGATGATTTAAAGCAGTTCCCCCTAGGGCCTATCGATTTTATCCACAGTGTATCCTTATTTATCAAAACAATAATATGAGTAGGTATGTATGTTTACTACAGTAGTATCCAAAGCACAAGCCTACTGTAGCGTGATTGACAAGATTGAATTGAGCGAGATTGTGTGATATTTATTATTGAGATATTGTCTATTAATAGGATGAGATAAGTTTTACGTTTAAGTATAAATAGTATTGTAGTTGGCATTAATCAGTCAGGGTCGCTGACCCCAGGAGAAGGGACAATCGTTCGCCCGCCAAGGATGCGCGTGATCAGAACTCGTGACGCTCGCTATTATCATCCTCGAAACAGCTTATCGATACGTCTATGCTACTATACAATTGTAAAAATATTTGTGCACATTAAGTACCTACATTGAAGGCTGTTTGATTATTGCGTTTATCACGTGGTAAATAGGTGACAAAGCATCTGTCACTCACACTCGCATTTTGTAAAAATATGACGGATGCTTGTCACTAGTGTGAGTGCCAGATGCTTTGTCACTTATTTATTAACTAGCTTTTGCCCGCGACTACGTCCGCGTGGAACTATGGAAGCAACCTTGTACAACACGATAGATATCCACCTAATCACCCTAATTAATAAAAGGGAAAAGCGCCTAAGCAAATGTAAGAGCAATTGTGCTCTTGGTCTAATCATTACATTTCCTACAGGGTCATCAATGTCATCATGAATTACTTACTCACTTTTCAATCTTTTTAGAGATAATTTCCAGGATAAAAACTATCCTATGTCCTTCCTCGGATCTTAAACTATCTCCGTGCCAAATTTTATTAAAATCGATTCAGCAGTTTAAGCGTGAAGAGGTAACAGACAGACAGACAGACAGACACACTTTCGCATTTATAATATTACTAGTACTAGTATGGATGGATGGATGGATTGATAAAAGCAAGCATCATATGCCCCGCTGGTCCTAAGTTCGGCGAAGCTTTACATGGCTTTATTGTAGAGATACCTAGGGCTTTATCACGGATAAGTAAAGGACATTTCACGATTTTTGCTATTTGGGGGATTAAGTAGATTCGGGGTATTGCTCACCCCTGATATTTAGATAATCTTATAATTTTGCGAAAATAAAGGTCGAAGGAGTTGCGTTGATTTAATGCAGTCAGCGAGAGATGCAGAGCATCGAAATCTTCATGTCATAATTGAAGCGGGGACAGTAAAACGAACAAAAATTGAAAACATAATATAAACATAACATTATAAGCACATCGCGCAATTTAAGAATTATTAAAAAATTTCAAAAGGTCAAAAAAAAACAGTAATAATAACACGTGTCTCACAGATGCATTATAAGTGTTCACATAACCATCAGATTTCATGACGAATTGGTTACATGGTAAAGCCATGAAATAAACAATTTGATATATAATTGTTTCCTATTCGTAACATTATTGATTTTCCCTTGAGAAGGTAAATTCAATGCCAAATATTAAATGTGATTGCCAATTTTTGTTGCTAAATTGTTTATTGATTGAAGATCATAAAATACGGATGTTTCTTTCATTGAAATCGGGGTTTATTTTTTTATTCTTTTTTATTAGCCTATATTGGTGTCCCACTGCAGGGCAAAGGCCTCTCCTCTCGATTTCCACAACTCCCTGTTCGATGCTATTTCTGGCCAATCATTTAGGAACGCGTCCAGATCGTCCCGCCATCTCCGTCTTGGCCTGCCACGTCGTCGCCGCCCATCATGCGGCACCCACTGCGTTATTTGATTAGCCCATCTGTCTGGGTGCATGCGGCATACGTGGCCTGCCCAGTCCCACTTCAGCCTGGCGGTTTTTTCTCCAACATCATCAATACGTGTTTTGGAGCGCAACGTAGTGTTTCGGACTCGATCCGTCCTTTTAACACCTAATATGCTGCGCTCCATAGCCCTTTGGCAAACCTTCAATTTGGACTTCTGACCCTCTGTGAGTGACCATGTCTGAGCACCGTAGGTTAGGATGGGCAGAATACACATGTCAACGAGTTTGCGCTTGAGTGCTAGCGGGAAGGTTCCCTTCATAAGGTCCTTCATGGACCAGTAGCTCTTCCAGGCGTTTGCGATTCGTCTTTCGACTTCCTTATCCTGCCTGTTGCTGAAAGAGACTATCTGGCCCAAGTATATGCACTCGTCGACATAGTGTATCACGTGCCCATCTACCTCGACCCTAAGTTTCGCGCTATTTGTCATGATCTGAGTCTTAGTTCGATTCATTTTTTGTCCAACTTGAAGGCTTGCTACGCTCAGTTCTTGGAGCGATTGTTGGAGTTCGGATGCTGATGCTGGGAAAAAATTACAAAAAATATATTTTTGATATGTTTTGTTCGAAAACTACGTTTAAGCCTTAATTATTTAGAAGCTTTTTGTTGTTTATTAAACCCAATGGTAAACAAATAACTACACACAATTGAAATTCGCAATATGTACATGTTTCGTTCACAATTAACAATTTTGTTTTTTTTATTTATTTATTTATTTAAACTTTATTGCACAAAACAAAAGTCAGTACAAATGGTGGACTTAATACCAAATGGCATTCTCTACCAGTCAACCATAGGGCCAAACAGAGATACTAGAAGTGGGTGCAAATCAGAAATCTGATGGTACAGAGAGGATCTAGAGTACAAGTAAATACAAAATATTATATTACTTACTGTTTATACAAAAATACATAGTTATACCTACATTTACACACTATAATATAATATATGTATATACAAATAATGAATATAAATATACACGAAAGCCTACAACATGGGCTGATGGATGGACTATTCGGGCTCTTGTTCCAGCAGATGCTTACGCAGCATACACTTGAAATCTACCTTGCTTGGGGCTTGTCGGATAGAGAGAGGGAGTGAATTCCAGAGACGGCCTGAACGGCGAAAGAATTAGACATGACACCAGTATGGTGCGAACACAGACAACCCCCAATAGACGGAGCATGTAAGGCGACCCGCGCGCACCAACGATATGGTACGGCAGAACATTAAAGTATCAACACGGCGGCGGCCACCGTTTAGTTGCGTCCATGTTTATGAGGTCTCTCTACACCACTTAACACTACGATTTACCATGTTATTTATTTAATTTATTTTTTCGTTGACGTTCGCATGGATCATAAACAAGGACGCAACTAAACGGTGGCCGGTGCTCCGTCTAGTGGGGGTTGTCTGTGGGTGCGAAGGAATGGAAAGTTTGAGAATTCGAGAGGAACGAAGTTCACAGCCTGGACGGGGGGGTTTGAAAAATGAATTGACTTTTGAGATATCCTGGAGTAGAAGGCTCGAACAGGATAGAAAACAGACAGCAAAGGATCCTGAGGGTACTGCGACTACGAATAGGAAGCCAGTTAAGCTGACGGCGGAATAATGAAACATGATCGTATTTTCGAAGTCCGAAAATGAACCGTATACCATTATTAAGGAGACGATCAAGTTTTTTGAGGGACTCTTGTGTGATGTTCGTGAGGCACACATCAGCATAATCCTATAAGAGGCAACACCAACGCCTGCACAAGTAACTTTTTGGTACTTACTGGAAGAAAGTTTTTAAATTTATAAAGGTTACGCAACGTACCAGTGACCTTCCGACTTACCACCGAAAGTTGACCATTCCATGCCAGGTTAGAGTCTAAAAGTAAACCGAGATTCTTGACCTGCTTGGAAAGGGGAATGTGCTCACCATCGAAGAGGATCGGAGCAACAGAGACGGCAGGGAGCTTAGAAAGTTGCCGCTGACTGCCCAAAATTATAGCCTGGCATTTAGTGGGATTAACACAAATGCCAAATCTACTAGACCAGCGATGTGGTTCAGATCATCGTTAATCAGTGAGATAGCAGAGTTAATATCACTGTCGTCTGCTTGGGAATAAATTTGTAAGTCGTCAGCATACAATACAAATGGTAAGAACTGAGAAGATTAGTCGTTATAAGGTCGATAAAGACAGAAAACAGCAGGGGGGTATTTTCTTTGTATCTCATGGATTTCATATCAGGCTCAGAACTTTCTTAATAAATACCCTTTGAAAGTCCATTGTGAGGAAGCCTCTAAATACAAGTCCTCTAGATTCAAATTCTTCGTGTTATTCATAATATTATTTGACTGATTGGTTATATCAGCATTTTCTTTTGGATTAAAAAACTACCTATCTACAGTACGACACAAAAGAGTAGAAATTAAAAAGTGGCAATACTGTAGTGTCCTCCCTTTTTTCTTAGATTGATAAGAAAGGGACGACACTACAGTATTGCCACTTTTTAATTTCTACTCTTTTGTGTCGTACTGTATTTAGTATAAAGTGTGAAAGAAAATTATTTAAGGCATCATCACAAAAAGTGTAGTTAACATAAGTGCTAGAACCTTGTATTTTGAAATGATTTATTTTACCGGTTCGACGTGTCAACCATACCACCACCCCAACACACACGTTGGACCGGTAATCCAAAGGTACCGGGTTCGGGTCCCGCTCCCTTTTGCCAGGTTAAGTTATTTGTTAGTTACATTTCAAGTTATCTGTAAGCTCATTATATCAATGGTTCAATAAAAAAAAATGTTGTTTACACATAACAAAATTACGAAACATTACACATATTTTAAAAATTATGGTTTGTTCTGTTTATTTTGAGTACTGTCAAATATGGTGATGAAGATCGTGGTTTCCTTGTTAAGGAAAACTTCGCAGTTCTAAGAAGATATACAAAATAGTTCCTTCAGCGTGTAATCTCTTAAGAGGAAATACCATGCCTCATTTCTTCATACAAATCGAGGTTTCGTACTCGTCTGTTTCCTCCAAAACTTATCCAATCTTTACGAAATTTTAGAAACTGAATATGAAGGAAACGTTCTGTGTCAGACTGTTTCGATTTTTTCACCAATTATTATATGACGACGCGGTTCGCTCAGTTTGTAAGCACCTGCCTACTGAACCGGCGGTCCCGGGTTCGAATTCCGGCCAAGGCAAATATTTGTGTGATGAACTCGAATATTTGTGCTTGGGTCATGGTTGTTCTATGTATATATTTAACTATATAAGGATGTATATCATCGTCTAGTACCCATAACTAATTTGGGACTAGATCGATTTGTGTGAGGTTGTCTGATATTTATTTATTATTATTATAAAATTTGTGTATTAGGTACTGTTTGTTTTTAGCAGCAAACTATAGTAATTTTCGCAAAAATCAAAACAGAACGACACTTCCCATTCAGTTTCTAAAATGCCGTAAAGATTGGTAATGTTTTGGAGGAGGAAACAGACAAACGAAACCTCGACTTGTTACCCGGTTACGTTAAGTTTGGACCTCATTTGTATGCGACGCCATAGTTACCAGTTGCAAACTTAACTAAAACTAATAGTATGGGAAAAGGAGCAGTGATAATATGCCCTCTTAAAGCTTACCGTCAGTTATCAGAAGAGTTTTTGATTCTTGTTATTTTCTAGTGAAGTTCGTCGACCCGGATCCTAGGATTTGACCTCTGGCTGTTGTCATGGGCAGTTCATCTGTACTGATGCCTGACATCTTATCTTGTATATTTATTAACCTTTTATAGGATCACAAATTAATTAAAGGATTTTCGGCGTCGGAAACGATGCCTTAAAATTAACATTTACATATTTTGTATGAATTTTTTAAGTGAGGTAAGTACACCTTTAATAAGACTGACCCTGACACCTCATAGATTCACTAAATAAGATTCGGGTACTGAGTAATATTGTCAGATGATAATTTGATAAAGATAAAGCGTGGATACGAAAAAAAAATGCGTATAACACAAGAACGCATTTTTAACTCAACGGTCAACCTTAATTGCTTTTTTAAACTCAACGCCAAGGACCCCACACACCATGGGGGGGCTATGATGGTGGCGTTTATCACGTGACAAATAAGTTGCAAAGCATCTGTCACTCACACTCGCATCTTGTCAAAACGTGACGGATGCTTTGTCCTTAGGCCCCCAGTTCATCATAATATAACCTGTGATGTCCAGGGTTTCTGTGCGGCAGTAGATTCAATAAAACACTTAAATGGGTTTTCTGTCGACCACCACTGCCCGTTCCCGTTGACGTCTCTCATAGCAATGGCGGCAGCCGGGCAGTTGTGGGGACCCTTTATTATCATAAAGGTGTCTATACACCACACCATCCACTTTTGATAAATTCGAAATAGTTATTTATTGACACCTTATTTATTTAATTATTACTAGGTATTAACATTTCATATCACCCTTGCATTACATGTACATTTAATATATTTCTGGAATCTAGATTGATTCATATTATTAGTAACTGGTATGCACAACATACCTATTAGTAATATCTCGGTCACTAGACTGTAGTAGTGTCTTTATTCTGTGACTGTAGTTGGAAATGTAATACTTCTAATTTAATCCTTAATCATGAATTTGAATGTACATTGAAATGTAACACGAGTTTAATCTTATCAACAACTGTATTGTAAATTTGTAATAAATGTGTCATAAAGAAATGTTTTTTCTTTGTTACTATTCGCGTATTCGGTATTTAATCTCCTTTTGAGACAAGGCTTTTAACCATAAGTTTATGCATACATGAAGTTAATTTAGTGAGTGATACTTATTATTTAGTAGTTTCAAGTTCAATAATTTTGTCTTCATTATTTACATCATTAAATAATTCTATGTTCTCGTTTCCGTTACCTCCTCTTTCCATTTGTGTTTTTTTTTTTTTCAATTAGGTACTTGTTCTTTATTGGTAAATGGAATGAATTAAGTAATGGAATATTTAGTATTTGGTATTGTAACAATTATTTTTATTTTATTGCTTTCGCCAATCATAACATTGGATTACATATATGTTCATTTACTCGTGAATTAATGTACTATGGAGCTATTATTTTCGAAAATTTAGGAATCTACCAGCGCTTCCAACTAAGGCCTTTGTGAGAAAGAAGCGCCGCAAGAAAACTCACAGTTTGCCTTTTTCAATGAAATATACATTTTCCAATTTTTTGGTATGAAGTTAAAAATCTTCTCACGAAATATAAGTATTTCAGAATACTAAACCGGCGTTGACTAGTCATCACTTGAAAAGAAAATCTGTTTTCTTTAGAATTTCTATATAGTGAAATTTACACAATTGATTGGTACACCGACCATAATTTCAAATACCGTAGTAACTTCGTAAGGAATCACAGTTTTTTTACTGCATTATTGAAATTTATATTGCAAGTTTCAGGTGAGTATAACTCAAGGAAAATAGATAGGTAAACACACTACCCACGTCTCTTATGAGGGCTCGTGGATCGTTATTAACTAGACTAGATGCAAAATATTATAAATGCTGCGTCTCTTGATTAAAACAAAGTCTTCAATTTGGAAAACCCTCGTCCAACCCAAATTTTATTCATTTTACCATTTAATTCCGGGACAGCATTGTTTTAATGCATGTATAATCACGAAGACTCATTTATCATAAGTACTGAAAGTCTAAAATTAGTTTGTTGAAAATAGGAACCACAATCGTTTACACTTCATTCTAAAGCAGGTCGCAGGTTTCACAGCCATAATATATATTTATATATATAATTATTAATATCATCGTCTAGTACCCATAGTACAAGCTTTGCTTAGTTTGGGACTAGGTCGATTTGTGTATGATTGTCCCTTAATATTTATTTATTAATTATACATTTTATTATTTATATGTTCATTGGCAAGTTTTTCACCTTTGTGGTCCCTCTGGCACCTTGTTATTTTGTGCCCATTGGCATTTTTTGTATGCACGTTAGCATTTTGTATATTATGTATACCGTGGTACATTTTGTACACCATGGTACATTTTGTACACCATGGTACATTTTGTACACCAAGGTACATTTTGTACACCATTGTACATTTTGAACATTATGGTACATTTTGTAGACTATAGTACGTTTTGTACACCATGGTACATTTTGTACACTAAGGTACATTTTGTACATCATAGTACATTTTGAACATTATGGTACATTTTGTAGACTATAGTACGTTTTGTACACCATGGTACATTTTGTACACCAAGGTACATTTTGTACATTATAGTACATTTTGTACCCTATGGTACATTTTGTAGCTATAATACATTTTTTTGTAGTTTGTGCACCTTCGGCATTTTTTTTGTTTGGACTTTGTGCTCCTTCGGCATTTTTTGTAGTTTGTGCCACTTCGGCATTTTTGTTTGGACTTTGTGCTCCTGCGGCATTTTTTGTAGTTTGTGCACCTTCGGCATTTTTTGTTTAGACTTTGTGCTCCTTCGGCACTTTTTATACACCATTGTACCTTTATTATTGTAAACCCGATGTAATGATTATTCAGTCTACCTAGTCGTAGCGCGAACAACCGAGTACACTGCTAGAAAGGATATAACGGAATAACATAAATTCCTCAATCAAAATACCTGTTAATTATACCCAATCAAATTACATAATATTGAGAGGAAGTTATTTTTTTTTTTTGTTTATTGTAAGAATGTAGGTACTACAATATGATTACTTGATTACGATTTTTTATGTACATACGTACCCCAAGAAATAAGCAAATACGTAGGTAACTGCGCTGTTATAGTGATTGATAATTTCTAATTGAAGATGTACTTTAAACGTCACAAACGACAATTTACTTTAAGATGTCTTTACCATAATACCTGTGTTAGGATTTGCTTGTACTCGTAATCGTTTATTTATAATGCACGGATACTTTAAATGTCGTTACTACTAGTATATATTCTTTTGTTATATACCTTATTCTATAGTGAACTCAAATTCAAGTCAAATCGTTTCACTTTAGAACACGTTTTATTTAAGTAATAGAGTATAATACTAGTTGTCGAGTTTAAGTGTTGTTAAATAAATACCGCGTTTATTATATATTCAATCAATTTCGCGATTAGCCCTCTACGACGGATTTACTGTAATATTTTTCATTTGTATCCCTATTACGGCCATCTATACGACTTACATTTTAAAAGACTACTTTTTTTCTTTCATTGCCAACGCGTGACAGCTTCTTTTGTAGTTCATCTACTTTTTAAGGGACATTTCAAGTGAACATGAGAAATGGTATTTTGCTACGGTGTATGATGAAAATATGTTTTTTCGAACATATATACAGGCATGGTGTATTATTCTTTATAACGTTAATATTACTAAACTGACATTGGCCGAAGCCACGAGCTGCCATTCCTGTATTAATATATAATATATATTTTTAAGGCTGATCCGTAGATCATTTTATTTTCCCGCCTGTCATTTCCAATCAATGACAGCTTGTGTTGTAGTTGTTTCGTGTTTGTTTTCGATTTTATTTTGATACCCTAAATAGGGTTGTTTTCCGCCAATCCTGTTGGTTTTGTTTTATTCTCATAAACTTGTTTTAACTATGGTCCAATCCTATAATTTTATTTAAAAGTGTTTCTAGTTTCTTTATTTATTGGCTAATAGACAAAGAGATACCCAAATATTTAGGTAGTTATTTAAGCAAATTGTATTACGAATATTTGAATTTCCGATGCTTTGCATCATCTGCATAACTAGCTCATTATCTTGTCGCGCGACTCAGTATCGCCTGTCTAGTTCGCACGATATTGGAATGAAAGTGACAGGTAGTTTATGTCGCGCAGTAAAGAGTTGTGTGTCACCATTATGATAGACACCCTGACGGGCTAGTTAAATATTGTTTTATTTAGATGCGAATTTCCAACTGTACCTGTGCTTTTTGTAATAAGTAGTTGTATTTTTTTAACTGCTTTTGTGTACATTAATGTGTTTACTTACTTGTTTCTATACAACGTCTTTCAAACGAATTATGTACTCAATACTCAATCATTTATTGCAATATCACAAAAGTAGGTACAGATGCTAACTTAAAGTTACAGATCATTGTGAACCCTGTTGGGCACTGCAATGTTAGGGAGAGGAGGACTTACTAAGTGTTTATAATTTATCTTCTAAGTATTCATTTAGCGTGTAATAGGCTTTAGTTAGTAGTAGTTGCTTTAGTTTAATTATATACTTTCATCGTCTTCTTCTTCTTTAAAAGAATCAGGTGAATTATTATAAGTCTTAATTGACATTATTAATGGGCCTGAGGATAGCAGTTTCAGTTTAGCGGGCGGTGGAACGAGCTATTCTTATGACGGATAGATCGTGATGAGGGAATGTCACCGCGTTTTACATAGAGCTCTTTATGTTTCCGTACAAACTTACAGGTCTCAAAGATGTATATACTAGGAAGGGTTAGTAGTTCATATTAATTATGTACTTTGATAAGTAGGTTATATTACTTAGTCATCAAGTGACTCTTATATTGTTATTCTTGTTTTATTTAGGTACTTGCACATAGTCTACTCCCGATGTCACAACTAATTCACGCATATATTGGCGATTAGTAACGTTAAATTTATTACTGCCAAACATCAGTCGATACTTCGGCTTGGTTGATAAAAGGAAACATAGGTACTTGTATGGGGGACAAAATGAACAGTATCTGGATTAGGCCTTTCCACCTTTTGTTTGGTACCAGGGGTATTCATTACTCTTGGCTCTTTTACAAAGAACCTCGAGGACCATTCACTCCTTGAATCTTGATTGCTACATAACATATAGTGCAAATAATTGACACATTATTTTCAGTCCCCAGACATGAGAAACTCGGTGAGCTTACGCTCTTTTGTGTTTGTTATGTTATATTTACTATATTTACTCGCACTTAGCTCGCACTTAGAAACATAATAATACTAAGGATTGCCCCGAGAATTATAAATGCGATTAGGCTCATTCAGTCTACATATGTAGAACTCATGCAGCTTTTACATATATGTTTGCATAGACAGGCAGTATGTAAGTAGGTTTGAATTGTATAAACTGATGTTATTTAGTTTCCAGTTTATGAGGAACTCGGGGCTTTACTTCCCCATAACTTATTTTAATCCACTAATATTTTTACAGGCACTCTTTGTTATTGTTGTTGTGTAGGTCATCCGTAAAACATGATATATTTTAACAATAACACACTAACCCATTTACATCGAAAGTATGTAGGTATATTTTAGTCCAGCTGATGCTAGCTATCCTGATCACGTTACGATGTAAATAGGTACAGGTAGGTGTGGGTTTTCAATATTAATCACTTACCTACCTACTAAGAATCGTATGGAATGGTAATATTGTTCAAGTTATTACCATAAATTGAACACAGATCCAAATAATATCATAACAACGTATTGCGCGACAGCTAGATAACTATGTACAAGAATGTTGAATACTTTCGTTACACAACAGTACTGCCTTCCTTTTGTTAGCTTCACGGTAGTCTTTATTTGAACATACTATTCTCAAGGCACTTAGATATTCCGTTTTAATGTGTAACTTTATTTAGAAATATTAATATGTAACGAAACATTTGTAGGTAGATAACGAATTTGTAACTGGCTGTCTAACAACCGTCAAACATTTTATTTAATACTCAGGTAACCAAATATTTTGATTGTACGTATATCTATGTCGAATTTAACAATTTGTTACCATAACACAACAACGGGAATGCAATTAGGTAAACATTAGCGGGCACTTTCTGTTCCCGACTAGTTACGCCGACCGTTATCAGTTTGTTTTCAATTCCTCTGCTTATTTTTTTTTGACATAAGTGCACAAAGTACTAGTCAGAATGTTATGCGACTTTTGATGTAGGTACTTTAATATTCGAAACCACTATACCCACTTTTTCCTTTTCTTTTCCTTTTACAGAAATTAATTAAAAGGATTCCACTGATTATTATTATCGGTTATTTGTACACTTCCTTGTTGCGTTTTTTAATCCTCGTCGCCAGTGTGATGTCCAGGGTTTCTGTGCGGCAGTAGATTCAATAAAACACTTAAATGGGTTTTCTGTCGACCACCACTGCCCGTTCCCGTTGACGTCTCTCATAGCAATGGCGGCAGCCGGGCAGTTGTGGGGACCCTTTATTATCATAAAGGTGTCTATACACCACATAACCAATTAACTAGGTACTTAAATTAAGAATTTAAAGAACTGCTCGAAGCCATTAAGCTTTCGGTGCCTTATCCAGCAAGTCATTAACAATGTTAAATCCGTACTTCCGTTTGATGTTTGCCGGAGACGAACACGGAGCTTTTATTTTGCATTCACGTTGGAATACGTCACCGTCTAGTCGGTTACTAGCGACGCAGTGGACACAGAAATACAGTAAGACGAGGTTCAATCATCTTATATGAGTTATGCCATGCCTTGCCTATATAACTCCGACGATTAGATTTTATGGTACATCTAAAGCCATGCACGCACGAACGAACAAAAACATGGTGAACACGAACATCAAACTTGAGCCGCCCTATTTGATGTTCGGTAGTGGTGCGCACGTGCGAACGAAGTGTTCGATGCATGTTTTTGTTCGTTCGTCCGTACACTGCTTTTTGTTGTTCTTTGATGTTTGCGAGATTAGTAAGTAAGTAAACGTCACGTTCAAGGACTGAAAACGCTGAGAGGAACAAAAAAAATATCAGGATGCGTTGCGAATTTCGCGTTTTCACAGCGTGTCGTATAGGGGCAACAACATGAATTCCATGCTTTCAGTCCTCGGAGGTTACGTAACACGGACTTACCGTTGCTTAAGTAAGTAGACATTTTTGCTCATGGCTCGAACCACTCCCGATGGACATGTGACTTTGAAATTCAATACGACATGTGACTTTGAAATTCAATACGAATGGCCCATTGCTTTGAACGTCCTACTGTAATGCTTTCACTTTTACGTTTCCCAAGTCATGTGATTCGCATTATGACACGTAAAACAAGCCAACCGGTTCAAGATAGCGATAAAAATGTCTTTCGTTACGCAACTCGCCACGTAACCAGATTTAGAACTGCAGGCTGATGATTCCATGTAAATATGGTTTTTGAGAATCACTTGTTATTGGCAAAGCGAATTGAAACCCGGATCCATAATTGGAAGGCTTTGATTCACTAGTTTGCCACAGATCTCACTAAAAACAGACACAAAATTTAATTGTTTCTTGAGTATACTCTATTTTATACAGTGGCCCTATCTATTGTAATGAACAAATCTAAATTATTATGGTACGAAACATATTGAATATATTTAGATTGACTTGAATAGTTTTATAAAATGTTAGAATTTGATTAACTAACGGTAGTTTAAATGACGGCATTCTACTTATAAAGAATATTTTTATGCGCAAACGAATCGCTAATCCTCGGTTCAAAAATAAATCAATACTTTCCCATTAGATTATTTAGTAATAGGCATAAAAAAGTAAGAGCTTAGGATTTAAGAATAATCTGTGCGGGGCACTCCTCCGTTGTTCAAAGTATATGACTCTTGCTCTTCCGTAAATCAATATTCTAATAGATGGGTTCTAATTTCGATTACAAGAGTAACCCAATCATCCCACAAATTGTGTGGGAGATGGGATGCGCTGCATTAAGCCGCCAACCGACTCTTTCACACATCTGCCTCTAGCTAGCTTATTAATAATTATATTTATTAATAAATAAAATAACATAAGACAACCTGACACAAATCGATCTACTTCTAAAGAATAGCTTGTGTAAGGGTACTAAACGACAATATACATACTTACTTATATAGTTACATAAATATATACTTAAATACATAAAACGTCTATGGATAGGGTCATGATCCAGCTACAATTATTCGAGTAAAGTTCATAACACAAATATTTGCCCTTGCTGGGATTCAAACCCAAGACCGTCGGCTCAGTAGCTGCACTACTGCCCCAACCGCATCGTCAAAAAAGAGATAGAAAATAGCAAGACGCGGTAATATTTTATTAATGTCCAGTAAAGAAGTAGGAATCACGAACGCGTGATGTAAAGTCTCTAGAAAGTAGTAATTCAGCTACGTACATTTAAAAGGTATTTTAAGACTCTTTCACCTACTTTTACAGTACAACTGGCAACTGGCTCTGGGTCAACGTGTATTTGACTAATGAAGTAATGATATAATAGTGTAGTTTCACATGTATCAATTTAAAATGCATTATTGTATGTACAGTCAGCACAAAATTAGCTGAGAATTATACTGCACTTACAATATTATAAAAAAAGGTGTACTGCCTTTTCGCCGAATTATGTTTCGTCAAACGTTTCATTTCGTCAAATGTTTCATTTTGCCAAAAGCATTTTTCACTGGAACTGTAAACTATTTAGGATTGTTGTAAATATCATCCTTTAGATTAGGTTAGGTTAGGTTAGGTTTGTTTTATAACAATTCGAAATAGTTTACAGTTTCAGTGAAAACTGCTTTTGCCGAAATGAAACATTTGACGAAATGAAACGTTTGACGAAACATAATTCGGCGAAAAGGCAGAGAACCTAAAAAATATGGATATACCATCTCGTCATTTTGATGCATTTGCCGGAGGTCCTGGGTTCGAATCCCGGCAAGGGCAAATTTTTGTGTGATGAACTCGAATATTTGTACCTGGGTCATGGATGTTATTGGTATTTACGAGTAAGTATGTTTATCGTTGTCGAGTGTAAGAACACAAGCCTACAGCTTACTGTAGGACTAGTTCAATTTTTGTGTAGTTGTCCGATATTTGTTTATTTATTACTCTTTAAACCTCTTATTGTTTACTTTTTGGGCCATGCATATTATTGCTAAGCCCATATGTAAATAAGGATATTCAGGTGTTAGTTTTTAGAATTGGCTATTACATAATTTACTGGGTAAATAGTCCCTTTGCTATTCCGCGAAGTATAACGTCTTGGTTAGTTATGATGTGGTTATGATAACAAGTTGTGATCGCTCATCTACATATATGTTTTCTTGTAGTATAGGTACAGTGAACTCCTGGTACAGTGCGCTACGAAAAGGGATGAGATTAAGTACATACAACATTATCATTGAAAAAAAAAAAATGTTTTCCCTACGAACCACGAACTTCGTTTGCGCGGATTAAAAAGTGGGTTTTTGAAATGACTCCTTTGGTTCTCCGTCTTGGTATAAATATCCTAAACTAAACAAGCTGTGGGTGCCTTGTTACCCGTGTAGCAAACATTGTTGAAATTGAAGGACCAATTTCAACAATGTTTGCTACACGGGTAACAAGGCACCCACAGCTTGTTTAGTTTAGGATATTTATACCAAGACGGAGAACCAAAGGAGGCATGATAAAAAGACACAAACAAATAAACAAACATACGTACAAAAAATATCGAAAAGTGACCTCAGTGTAGCCTATTCTCCTTTTTAGGGTTCCGTACCTAAATTGTAAAAACGGGACCGTATTACTGAGACTTCGCTGTCCGACGTCCGTCCGTCCGTCCGTCCGTTCGTCTGTCACAGTTGAAATTTTCACAGATGATGTATTTCTATTGCCGCTATAACAACAAATACTAAAAATAAAATAATATAAATATTTAAGGGGGGCTCCCATACGACAAACGGGATTGGTTGCGTTAACTTTGCACCTGATTTATATGGAGCGCTATACATACCAGGTGCAAACTTAACTTAACCACTTAAGGATGGAGTGTTCGTACGGAACCCTCGGTGCGCGAGTCCAACTCGCACTTGACCGGTTTTTTTTTTATATTTTCAATATACAGATATTTATTATTTCCAATTTTGTAACATTTACCTATCAGATGTAATTTTTTTATAAAGTCCGCTGAATACAGTGCTCCTTATTGGAGCAAAGCAAAATATCTCGCCTCTTATCGGCTCTATCACAAAAATATAGTGATTAAATTTGGGATCTATTGATTTAAAATATGTTTAAAATTAACAGAATTGTAGGCTCAAGTGGAATTGGACAGACTTCGTCTGTCATATGCATCCGAAAAGATGAAAAAGGTGGCCGAGACATACAAAGAAGATGATGGAACAACTTGTATGCATTCCGAAGCAACTGGTCAGAAGTGGCATCAACAGCTAGAACTGAAAATCTATGATGAGGCATTTTCACCTAGCAGTTGGATACTCTAACAAATTGATAATAATATATTTTGATGGAATCAAAAGTTTTTTCTGACTAAACGACCCGGTTTTGAAATATCTATGAAAAGTGACATAATGCCCTGTTATTTGTTTATACGTAATGTTTTATTATTTATCCATGGTCACGATCTGCATTGTCTAAATCGTGATTTGGCCACCTGAAATCGAAATTCAAAATTTTAGATCCAGTCATGCGATACTTAAAACGTGTAGAACACAACCTTTAGATATTTTAATAGTTTCATTGAATTAGTTTACGCGTTTTCTTGACGCAAAATGCCTACCCTGACGCAATATGTAACGATTTGCCAACGTGCGCAAATCAACGTTAAACTTAGCATAGGTATATTATGACGTATTGCTTTAAGTAAAATTCGGAATCCCTCCGTTCAGCAAATATTTATCTAAACTGAATATTAATGCATAGTAACTTTTACTAGCTATCATATATTTTCCCTAAACACCAAGCAAATTGTCAGTTAACTGCGCTAAATTGCACGAATAAACCTCTCACTTATTTAAATTTAATTACTACCTACACGACGAAAGATTACTAACGCCGCACAGTCCGTACACTCTAAACTAAGTAGAACATGAATACAAACTATTTAATTAATTGTGTAATCGATGCCAATACCAACACAAATGGACTACAAATATAAAATACATTATTTTGTAACCTAGTGTGAAGCCCCTTAGGGCCTTATCACACTTGCGAGTTGCGACTGCGAGCGTGTTTTCAATACAAATATCAGTCGCGGCGCTGTGTGATCGCTTTCGTAAAAATCGCAAGTGTGGTAAGGCCCTTACAGCCTAAGCACACTGGCGAATTGCGGGCAAGTTGAAAGCGAGGCAAGCGCGCAACGACTTCGGCGCGAATACGCAACGCTTTCATTGCGATCGCGCAGCCAGTTCGCTCAGTGTAGAATATGGCGTCCACGCGGCGAACTCGCTACACGCTCGCCTAGCTTTTAAATCGACCGCAAATCGCTAGTGTGCTACGGCTCTTAATGTTAAAGTTTTCCTAGCACGTGACTCTTAGCACTTTATCGCTGAGCGCGGCTCACCAATCTAAATTGAGCCCTTTCTAGCTACCGCAAGTTCTCAAACGGAATGTTGAGCGAGTAGCTTGGTAGCAGTAGTTTTCGCAACTCCCCTCTTCGAGCATTGTTGCACCCAGTCACATGATATCGGCGTCACATGGTCCCGTGTAAACGATAATGCAATGGCGGAAGAACGAACTTTCTCCCGTCCATCGGGCATGTTTGCGCACCCCCCACCACTGCGGCCAAAGGGCATATGGCTTGCTTATTGGGCCAAACGTAATCTACTACTGAAAATAAACAAAATAATTATCTATTTTTTTACATTTATAGAAAAGTAAATTATGAAGACAAAATATTATATACCTACTTAATACAAGTGGGATTTCATCCGATGACCTCTACTTTCCTGGAGTGGTGCTAAATGATATCAAAAATTTTCTTTGAATTTCTGTTCCATCTAAACTCAACGGGTCTATCTAACATATTTGCACGCTCAGGCAAATTGGTAAATATTCAATAGTGATTACATTGCGAGGAGAAGGAGGTGATATTGCGTATTTCTATAGAGACTGGATTGAAAAAAAATATGTTTTTGAATTAAGTGTTTATTTAAAGAAGCTGCTCAAAACTTGTTAACATTATGATGCTATAATAAGCGTAACTAACCGTAGAAGTGGGCTAATAAAATCGAATATGAATTAAAGATATTCTTACATCAGCAACAAAGGCCAAAGTGTTTAGAATCATGTGACTGACTTATACGAGTAGCAGCATAGTAAGTAGCAACGGGGTCATTTTTCAGGTGTGTTAGATGACATGTAAGTGTGCGATTCTTACACAGAAATAGCAGACATTTTAAACAGAACCATAATAATTATCAGTCGTTTTTTTATACTAAGGCCAATTATCAAGAAAATAATTGGCTCCGAATCCTGTTTTCTTGACGGTGGAACGCATTGTATTATAAGCTTTATACGAATATTCGAAAACCAGACATTTTTGTATCGGGAAACAGGTTATAACCTCTCAATACAACAGACGCCGCATTATTCTGCAACTGTACCTACCTAAATACAACTATCAAATGATAAATGCACTAAATACTTGAATACTAATATATTCCACATAATATAGATTCACAAGACAATCGATCAAGAATCTAATATATCACCCTCTCTGTAGCCATCTTGGCGGGAGTGTAGTTATCTCTCTCCTTGAAATAGGGCAGTGTTGCTAGCCTACTCTCGGCGCGTTCCGAAGTACGGCTAACACAACACACGACTTTGTTTTTACAGAGTGGATTCTCTGTGGCTGTTTATTTTCCGAGCTGTGCACGAGTATTCAAGTATCAAGCTGAGACAAATAAAAAACAAGTGAAGTGCGACCAACATATGCAAGTTCTGGTGCAGGAATAATCTTCACACTTGACTAAGAATCGGGTCCATATTGTCTCACATAGAAAAATTATTCGTAATTTGTCATTAGTCATAATTTTCGTAGCCATAATTTCTACATTTCTCGGAAACAATAGAATTTTCTGTATTGTTACAATAAAAACCTAACCTATTACCTATCCTATTATAAAACATATCCTGAGCTAATGGCTTTTACTCTCAAAACTCATAATAATGTTAATAATTTCAGAGTCATGGCTAACGATTTTATGACAAACAATACGTTATGACAATTAATCGTTATGTGAAAAAATGCGCACCCCTATTAAGAATCGCTTGTAAGTGACTCCGTGGATTGGGGACTCATGTGAGTTTGGGTCACTTAAAGCTGAACCCGTTTTAGTGATGAAACCGGCTGTTGTCTAGCTCTATTAGTAATCTTCTATCATTTAGAATTTTGGCTGATAAGTAGGTGTTTTGTTTCGGCATTTCCACTCTGTAACACATCTCAGAAAAAAAAAATTACCTAGTAGTTAAGTTATATTTATTCTTTTGTGTTAGTTTTAAGGTATTTATCTATGTGCCATAGTTGCCTGACAATAAATGATTTGAAGTACTTATTTCTGGTTTATTTTGTGAGCGGAGCATATAATGTCAATAAAATGAAAAAATACACCGAGTGCGAGTGGGACTCGCGCACGAAGGGTTCCGTACCATTATCTGTAAGTTTATTGTATGGGAGCCCCCCTTTAAATATTTATTTTATTTTATTTTTATAGCGGCAATAGAAATACATCATCTGTGCATCAAAATTTCAAGTATCTCAAGAACGATGATAGCTAGATCACCGTTCTTGAGATACAGCCTGGTGACAGACGGACGGACGGATGGACGGATGGACAGCGAAGTCTCAGTAATTTTTACCCTTTGGGTACGGAACCCTAAAAAAAACATAGGTAAGTACACAGGTGCAGGGATGATCGGCAGGGATATCTCAAAGTAAACTGAACAAGCTGACTGATCTAATTAACAACCAAGCTTTTAATACACATTAATCAGAATCACATGCAATATAATAAAATTTTCGGCACGGCAGTCCGATCTATGAGCTTCCAGTCTTGGGAGGAGCAAGCCTCACATGGAATGCCCGTTACGGACAGTTGGCGTTTCAGGACGGCCTTATAGCGCTGGTATTGGCCTCCAGCTTGCGTTTACATGAGGCTAGCTCAGAGTGAAAATAAAGCTGCGAAATGTTATTCCAAGTCTGGCTTCTTTTGGAACAGATACAATCAATAATCCGAACTAATAACAAAACAATGGGAAATGGGAACCCTACAGTACAGGATCTATGCTATAGGTTAAGGTTCAAGGCACGTTAGTTTGTAGTGGCGGTGTGTTGCCAATTATCGCTTAAGCGGTCGGGCTATCGGCCCGGTCACGGCTTCGGTCTTAGCGGCGAGCGGCAGCGGTGCGCGGTACGTGTCTCGCTCAACCGCACCGCTTGCAGCCGACAGTCGTGACATGTCCGTATTTGATCGAATTCTTTGACTGACCTATACTAACAATTGACATCTTATGAGATTGGCTTGGTGCAATGTTTTATATGGAGCAAGGTTTTTATATGGACTGCATTAGTAGAATGCAATATAATTAAAACCCAAACACCCCATATTAGTATGACATCACTAACAGATGGTAAGCGTTATTTCTGATATAATATTTTGTGAAATCTAGCCTTAGCAGTAAAAAAAGCGTTGCCAATAGACGATTTCTGTTCAATTCAGCTGCTTTTATGTTATACCAAAATACCTACTATACCTACTTAAATGTATAAAATCTATAAAAGCAATATTATTAATGCAGCTTATTCAGGTTCAAATAGCAAAAATCTATATCCATCCATACTATTATTATAAATGCGAAAGTGTGTCTGTCTGTCTGTTACCTCTTCACGCTTAAACCGCTGAATCGATTTTGATGAAATTTGGCATGGAGATAGTTTAAGATCCGAGGAAGGACATAGAATAGTTTTCATCCTGGAAATTATCCCAAAAAGATTGAAAAGTGAGTAGGTAATTCATGATGACATCGATGACCCTGTAGGAAATGTAATGATTAGACCAAAAGCACAATTGCTCTTACATTTGCTTAGGCGCTTTTAATAATCCCTTTTATTAATTAAGTGGATATCTATCGTATTGTGCGAGGTTGCTTCCATACTTCCAAGTTCCACGCGGACGTAGTCGCAGGCAAAAGCTAGTAGGTGATAATGATTGTCGGTCGGTACCAGCAAATGGCACAAATTGTTGTAAAATTTTCACCAAATGACCTATGATGGTTGCGTCACACACTTGCATTTTGTCAAAACGTGACGGACGCTTTGTCAATTATTTATAGCATGATAAAAGCAACCATTATGGGCCCCCAGTACTGCCTTGAAATAAGGTTGAACCCACCATTAAGGAGGGCCAACAATAGCGTAGTTCATCACCCTAATACATTCCTGCGATAATAGGTACCAAGATATTGCTTAATTGGGAATATCACAACGTCTGGCATTAAGAATAAGTCGCTTACTGAGTCTTATGGCCTGTTAATATTTTGATACGTGATTAGAGTGAGTTCATACATTTGCTGCTAATCGTAACTAGGAATTGTAAGGACTAGCACTAATCACTAATCAAAATGTCAAAGAGGTATCAAAAAATCGCTTGCTAAAATGTGTACTCTAAGTGCAAAATATTATATGGTTCAAGGCACTCGGAGGCTCGGGGAGGTGTGTGGCCAATTATCGTTCAAATGGACGGATAATCGACCCGGAATCCTGCGCTGCGGTGCCGCTATCATACTTATACACGGGTGTAGGCGTACTGTTCGAAGTGCTCGTCATCAAACATCCTTCGAGTTATCGGCGTCCATATTGGCTCACATAAAATTCTTATTCATGTTATTAGTCTTAATTTTCGTAGTCGTAGAATTTCTATTTTTTTCTGTCGTTATGTGAAAAAGTGCGCACCCCCTTAGCGATGTGTTGTATTAGAAGGTAGCCTTAGTGATATTTTTCCTCATTCAGGTGTCACAGACACACGATTTATGTGTAATGTACACAATTGTTTTTTTTTTAATTCTACTATTTTATGTCAACAGCCAATTTCGCAGTCAGTAGTTCTTCTTCTGAAATAAATATGGAATGATATTGAAATTCATTTTTCTAGCATCGTCTTGGAAATCGATCACTTTATTTTGGGAAAATTAATTACAATTTGTAGATACTTTAGCGCTGTTTTCTTTTTGTTAACAATAATGTGCCATCTTCGCCTGCCTCCGTTATTTATTTTCGGTCTTTCTCTGCACCAGTAGCATTCTATTTTCCACGCAGTGCTTAACACGGTATATTGTTGTATTACAATTATTGATGCAACTTATTGGCTCCTGATTTTATTTATACAGTTACTCAAGCAAACGCAAACCTATAAAGTGCTCAAAATAACAAGGTAATAAAACGTTATTGTTATTATTATGACTCTTGGCTTGCACAAGAACCATCCGTTTTAGTAAAGCGGATTCGCATTACAAGGGCTTTACCCTATTGAGTTAGGGTCATATTCAATTTGCTCGTTGTCTAAGTTTATAGATTAAAGACGGGTCTATGCTAGATCCATGTTAACTAGCACTGGCAAGCATCCAGCATTCTAAGCGAGGCCGCCCTTAAATTGGATGCACATTGAATTCGCTATGCATTACTAAGGTAAGTAAATGTAAAGTTTACAGCATTGAAGTCTCATGTATATTCAAATTGATTGAGTTTATATTCAGTTCAGAGGATGCATTATGTCACCGACCGATGATAAGACAATATCCGTAGAGTAATTTGTTGATACTTTTTGTTCTTTAGCTCGTACTAGATTAACATAAATTTTACGCTGTATGTATATTGCCTTTTCGCTCAATTATTTTTTGTTGAATGTTTCATTTCATCGAATTTTCCTCTGAAGTCATAAATTTTTCAAAATTTTCAAAATATTGATTAAGTTAGATTTGTTCAATAACTTATTATTATTAAGTATTTACGAAATGACCGGCTCCTCTCCCACTTTTTGAAGTCGGTTGAAAAAATCAATGTAGGGACAGGTTATGTATTCTCAACTTTCCGTGCGCACCTACAGAAAGCCCAACATGCGGCTTGCCCGACAGTTGTTGTCTCTCGACCGTGCTTTATAAATTTATAATACACGACCTAATTAAGTACGGTGAAGTATTATTCCATCTTCTAGATTGCATAGCCCAATGACAATAGTTCCTATAATTAAAACCAGCCAAGTGCGAGTCGGACTCACGCACCGAGGGACACCAGTAAGTTTAATATTATCTAAAATATTTTTATTATGTGATGTAACTAAAAAATTATGCTTTTCGCGAATTTTCCTTTATCTGTGCTATAAGACGTTGCTTCGTACCAAATTTCAAAATTCTGAGTTCACGGGAAGTACCCTGTAGGTTTTGATTTCCTTGCAAGTGCCAGAAATTTGCAGCATAAACGGCAGTATCTTTTGATTGCGTTGGCAGTTTGATTTTTTTACAGCTCCAAGGGACATTAGACTTGAGTATTTGATATGAATTTCAGCATGATCCACCTCCACGCGTTTCTGAGAAAAAGTGTCTTGACAAACAGACAGACGGACAACAAAGTGATCCTATAAGGGTTCCGTTTTTTCCTTTTGAGGTACGGAACCCTGCAAAAGGAGGTCTTTGTTTCAGTTCCAACGTATCGCAGTACACCCCAGCCGTGCGCTTTAAGCTCGCACCGGTCTCAAATGCCAAGGTCACCATTGTGCCGTCACATGACGCATCATGTGATCGCTGTTTTTCTACGAACGCTTCGCTAGCTAGGAATTCGTCTCCTGCATTCTGAATCTGTTTCCTTTTAGCTAAATATAGATAATGTGTATGGGAAATAAGTTCAAGGATTGACCTTATACATCCGATGTTATGTTGCTCGGGTGAACAAAGTAAGATTGCAAGATGTTTAAAATATGTATGTTAAAAAATACACAATTTGATTTCATAATGCACTGCTAAGCTGCAAGCATAAGCTCAACGAAGCCAACTTCATCATCATCATCATATCAGCCGATAGAAGTCCACTACTGGACAAAAGCCTCCCCGAAAGTACTTCACGACGATCGGTTTTGCGCAGCCCTCATTCAATTTCTGCCCGCGATTCTAACCAGCACTTGTAGCATAACTGCCGTACGCGACTATTTCTCGCGCGAGATAATTACCCGTCTCTTTCTGTGCACTTATGTGAGAGGGTGACGGGTTGCGCTATCTCGCGCCACAAGAGTCGTGAAGCATAGTTGTGCTAGACGGGCAGGTCGTCTTTTCACCTTGTTGGGAGCCTACCCACGCTGCATCTTCCAGTCCGCGGTCACCACTCAAGTACTTTTCTGCTCCAACGGCCCAACCCAATTTGAATTGAATAAATACAAAACTTAGAAAACAAAATGAACAAATGGGATTCAAATCGATTGTGCCAACAAGGAAGCCAGTCCAACTCCGTCTAGAAGTGTAGAGGCGTATCTCCACAAGTTTCTCTCCATACTAATCCATATCCATACTAATATTATAAATGCGAAAGTGTGTCTGTCTGTCTGTTACCTCTTCACGCTTAAACCGCTGAATCGATTTTGATGAAATTTGGCATAGAGATAGTTTAAGATCCGAGGAAGGACATAGGATAGTTTTCATCCTGGAAATTAGGGCGTCTGAAAAGTTCTAAGCCTAAGGTATTTCGAGGTTATATATGCGTTTATGATACTGGCCACTAGAAAGGCCATTTAAAAACAAATTATTAAAAAATAACATGTCACGTTTTTATTATTCTGTTTCGAGATATTCAACGGAAAAGTACATCATGTGTGAATTACCAACGAATATTACGAAAATTGAGCACCGTGCTGTAATTAAATTCCTTACAAAAAGTGACAAATCACCGCAGTGTATTTTTGAGGAAATGGCTATTATTTACGGTGATTCTGGGCCTTCTTATGCCACAGTCAAAAAGTGGAGTCGCTTATTTAAACTCGGACGGGAATCGATCGAAGACGACCCCCGCTCAGGGCGGCCAATATCGGTAGTGACCGAAGAAAACGTAGCAAAAGTCAAAAAGCTGGTATTAGAAGATAGAAGAATTAAGGTTTGGCAAATAGCTGAGGTCTTAGGTATTAGTAAAGAAAGAGTCGGAGAAATTTTACATGAACATTTGTACATGAGTAAAGTCAGTGCTCGTTGGGTACCGAAAATGCTAACGGCCTTCGATAAAGTACGTCGTGTGGAAACTTCTCGGGCGTTTTTAGAATTGTGCGAAGATGATTTAGATGAAGTTTGTTCCCGAATAGTAACTGTTGATGAAACATGGATCAGACAGTATGATCCGGAGTGTAAGTCTGAGTCGATGCAGTGGATTGAAAAGGGTGAAAGGCCGCCGAAGAAATTTAAAGTGCAAAAGTCGGCCTCTAAGTTAATGGCTACGGTATTTTGGGATTGTGATGGCATTCTTTTAATCGATTATTTAGAAAAAGGCTCTACGATAAACGGAACTTATTATGCAAATCTAATAAGACAGGTGCGACAAGCCATAGTTGAGAAAAGGCGGGGTAAACTAAGGAAAGGCATTTTGTTTTTGCAAGACAACGCACCCGTTCACACCGCTAATGTTGCGAGGCGTGCTCTGAAGGAAGTTGGTTTTGACGAAATTGACCACCCACCCTACAGCCCAGATCTAGCCCCAAGCGATTATTTTCTATTCAATAATTTGAAGAATGAGTTGAGGGGAAAGCGATTTAGAAGTGACGAAGAGATGAAGGCGGCTGTACAGGAGCATTTTGAAGGGCAAAATGAAGATTATTTTTTTAATGGCCTAAAAGCACTGTATAAAAAATTTAAAAAATGCATTGATTTAGGAGGAGACTATATTGAAAAATAAACACGAGTTCATTTGTGTAAATTGTTTTTTCTATCTTAGGCTTAGAACTTTTCAGACGCCCCTCTAAAAAGATTGAAAAGTGAGTGAACATTTCTGTTGAGGTGCGGTGACCCTGTAGGAAATGTAATTATTAGACCAAAAGCACAATTGCTCTTACATTTGCGTAGGCGCTTTTAATAATCCATTTTATCAAGTTCCACGCGTACGTAGTCGCGGGCAAAAGCTAGTGAATATATAAACTCTGTAAATTCTTAAAAATCTCAGCTTGTTGTACCAAGTTGTTTGGCCCAAGATGATGATCATGGATGACAAAAACTTCGAGAGCGGAACTTAATTTACCAGAAATATTTGTGAGTTCCTTCTTTGGAGAGTGGGCGAGTGTATTAAATCTTAGCGTTGAATCAGAAAGCTATTTTTGTAAATGTGAAGTACTTTCCCTTTGCGTTGGTTTAAATGTAATTTTATTTTGGGAACAGTATTTAAGTAGATTTCACCTCTTGTACATTTGTATGTACTGTTGAATGGATCATGTTAATGCGAAAGTGCCAGTAAGAGTTATGTTGTTATGGCATAGGCATCATGTAGGAATAAATGATTTAGAATACATAAATAAATATCGGACAACCTCACGCAAATCAATCTAGTCCCACAGTAAGCTCTAGTAGGCTGGTGTTATGGACACTAGCCGACGATAAACATACTTATATAGTTAGATAAATACATCCATGACCCAGGCACAAATATTCGAGTTCATCACACAAATATTTGCCCTTGCCGGGATTCGAAACCAGGACCGTCGGCTCAATAGGCAGTTGCTTAACCACTGCGCCAACCGCGTCGCCAAGAATGTAATTTTTTATTCCGAAAACTCTTACCCTGAATTAAAGTAAAATATGTACATATTTTTTTTCTTTAGGTATCTTATTTTTAAATATATTATATCGAAGCAATCTTTAGGAATCCTGTTGGTACTCGTGTCGAAGATTTTTGTACTGAAAATATTGAATTGTGCGACTACTAGTGATTATGCTGTTTTCATAGTTCACAATATGGTAGTAGTACCTGAACTACTGATAAACGTTAATAATTGAAAACGGGCATTGGAAAGTTAGTAGCTATTTATTGGTTTTATGGCACACAATAAGCTAGATGAAAAGTAATAGTTACTCTAAAACTTTGTTAATCAGAAATATTCATAAAATTATATTTTTTTAATTCAATCCAAAATTACCTACATACCATGTGGGTCCTGTTTACAGGAGCAAAAAATTAAAACATAGATTTTACCCGTCAAACTGAACAACAAAACTTTCACTCACTTTCTCACTTTTTGTGAGTTCAAAAACTTTTTTTTAAAATACTGTTTTCATATGTTCATTATTTCAAACAAACTAAATAGCATTTTCAATGTACGCCGTCCAACATTGACATCGCCTTAGCATTGACATAGCTGTCACTTTACTAAATATCAAATGATTCGCAATACATTGCTTCTTTGAATAAACTTTATTTTACAAGTTAACATTATAAATGAGATGTTTTTAAAAGTTGTTTAATAAAATGTTGTTCAGTTTGAGGGGTAGAATCTATGTTTTAATTTGTTGCTCTTGTTACAGGGCCCGCCCCACCTGGTATTTATTACTTCCACAAAAACTTACGTACTGATATATTCCAAAGTAAACCCATTGCGCCATCTGTTGGGATGCCTCAATACCAATACTATAGCAGGTTACGTTCGTGTCTCACTATGCTGTTGAATTGCGCATGCGGGAAAAGCTAAACAGTCTAGTGCGATCAGTCGACGGTAGATGGCGTAGTAGTACTATTATGAATTAATGTAATTTTTTAAAATATATGGTTGTTTAGACTTTGTCATTACTAACAAACTGTGAATTTAATATTGCAATAAAATTAGTCACTGTACACTGAAAAAAATAATTAACCGAACTAATTAAGCTATTTAAAGAATAACTCAACTTAAGTTAGGTGGAAATAAACTTTGCATATATTTACAAAACTTTTTTTGTTGTGTACCCTGTGCTAGTTATGTTAAATTACGTCTGGTAAGCAGTAAATTAATAATTGGTTACTATTTACTGAATTCAAATAAACAAATTAGTATGGCTGCAGCAACAATATCGTTTTTTTAAAGATATAAAAACTGTAACCTTATTTATTATCGATGTGTTTGATTGTATATTACCAAACCGTATGTTATTATTACAACTAAACTGTATATACTTATTGATAACCAATGTGTTGAAATATCTCACCCTACCGTATGTTTACTACTAGATTTCAACAATTGTTAATCAGCCTACGAATTTTTTTGTAGTTATTTGATAAACCAGTTTTGTTCTCTTTGATTCAGTACGTTATTTATTAACAACAAATGGTTTTGTAACCTTTAAACTGGTAGTACGAACGTTAATAGTCAACAACATTACAGTTATGAAATACGTAACGTTTAGCAAGATAGTTATCAAACTTTTGTTGTTAATAGCAAAGAGCGATTGTTTGTGTCTAAGCGAGTTGAGTTGAGACGTTGCGACGCGCGCGGGCGCGGGTAAAGGGGGAAGGGGGTTGGACGTTGACGAAATGACGAAGCCGAAACCAGTTCATTCCTGTTGGCGGTTCCGTTGTTGCGAACAGAAGATAATAAAATCGAATGAATATTGGAGATACAGTGAGTATAAGTGGTGCTTGGCATGGTATTTGTGAAAGAACTATATAAAACGGGGCGAGGACATATATTTGAAGACATGGACGACGTTGAAGAGGCCGCGGCGTTAAGCGCGCGCGCGGCACCGGCACATAGTACTATGGAAGAGTACTTAAAATCATGGGATCTCTCTATATACATTGACAAGTTTAAAGGTAAGTCGTGTCATTATTTAGTAACATTACACGTTATTTATAATTTTAGATTATTATTATTATGAATAAGTGTATATTTATTGAGTATACACAATAACAATTCAATTACAATTAAATAATACCCTTTTTAAAAGGGTCTTTAGAAGATTATGTCTGCAGGTCCGGAACGGATTACAGTACAAAAGCGCGATGAGATAATAAATCAATTAAGTCTAAGTACAAATTGCTCTCTAAGTTTTGTGATGTGGGTGAAAGTTAAAGGTACACTACAAGCCCGGAGAAATTCTCATTCAAGATGTTGATGACAGTGAGGACTTAGGTGTTATATTACATTTATGATAATGACGGAGTCATTTTTGAATGTGAACTATTAAATAGCCGGATCCTGACTGAGCGAGCAGCCTCGCGAGGCCGCCGCGGACGTTTGCCGCGCAACGTTTGCCGCGCGAGGCCGGCTCGTGTTGTTACGAATTTATAAATAAGTGCCGCGCGAGGAAAGGCCGAGCCAGTTTTACTCAAGAACGCCATGAGGCCGCACATTCGGAAAGTTGTCGCCACCACTGCCTTTCTAATAATTCTACGGCTTGTAAAAAATTGGGCAAGTGCGAGTCCGACTCGCGCATGAAGGGTTCCGTACCATAATCTAAAACAAGTTTGTTGTATGGGAGTCCCCCTTAAATATTTATTTTATTTTATTTTTAGTATTTGTTGTCATAGCGGCAATAGAAATACATCATCTGTGAAAATTTCAACTGTCTAGCTATCACCGTTCTTGAGATACAGCCTGGTGACAGACGGATGGACAGCGAAGTCTCAGTAATAGGGTCCCGTTTTTACCCTTTGGGTACGGAACCCTAAAAAAGAAAGCGGAGACCTAAACGTTTTTGGATGAAACTGTTATTTAAAAACAGATAGCATACTAGGAACAGATTGTTTGAAGAGTTGTACTTCCATAACGCAGTTTTTTTTTTACTAGAATTAGTAAAATTGAATTTGAAAATCTGTACTCTCTTATAAACGCCATAATAAGGAAGAAGGACACAAATCTTCGAGAAGCAATATCCGCGAGAGAAAGACACTGTTCTTTCGGCTCCATGACGCTAACACGCGCGCGACGATCAAGCGAGGCAAAACACAACCGTCTTGAGTGAGCGCGGCAAACGTACTGAGGCGCCTTTGAGCATGGACAAAAACCGACAACGCGCGGCTCGGGCCGCGGCACGCTCGCCCGAGGCCAGACATGCATTTGCCTCGGGCGA
This sequence comes from Apotomis betuletana, assembly GCA_932273695.1. Classification (NCBI taxonomy): domain Eukaryota; kingdom Metazoa; phylum Arthropoda; class Insecta; order Lepidoptera; family Tortricidae; genus Apotomis; species Apotomis betuletana. The sequence continues at coordinate 10,897,254 of OW026307.1, read as the reverse complement.
GGCACGTCCTCACTGGCCGAGTATTTGCCGCGCGAGGCGGCCTCGCGAGGCTGCTCGCTCAGTCAGGATCCGGCTAATGACAATTGATATTGATTTTCACTTGGATTGGTATACCAATGTTGTAGAGGTACAGTACATATATATTTAATTAATACAGATTTCAAATACCTTTCAGACGGATGGTGTTGAAGATGTTTTAATTGATGATGTGTATTTAATTGACGGTACATACACATTGGCAGAGCAACCACCATCCGATGCTGAGCCAGAAAAAGAGCAGAGAAAACGTTGTGTAAGTGAAATTTTGCATTTAAAAAGTTCACTCATGTTATAAACTCGAAAGTATGTGTATGTATGTGTCTATGTTAAGTCTCTGCTTAATTATTATTATTATTATTGTGAGCCCATGATGTCCCACTGCTGGGCAAAGGCCTCCCCACTCTTCTTCCATTGTTCCCGGTTTTGGGCTATTTCTGGCCATTCCTTTCTCTGTATCTGTTCATAATTTGATTTTGTATCCGTTTCATGTGTAAATACATATATATATATTCATATTGGAACGCCGTGGATGCAAGCAGCAGATAGGACCTTTCTCTTGTTCATATTTTTCATGGGTGTCCTTTACTTGTAAGAGTTGTAAGTAACTTTACTAAGAATGCTAACCAATTTTATTAATTTATTGTTTGTAGCTTTTAAAAGATTACAAAAGTCTGTATCCTAATAGTAACCAAACACTCACTGGAAAATGGCTTTTAATAAGACCAAGATTAATTGAGCTGGCAAAAAAACGCTCTGATAAAATATTAAAAGATATCTTAGCAGACATCGACAATGGTATAATAATTATTTTCAAAAATTAGAAACACCTCTGTGATGTGCCTGAGTGATTTATAAAATAATCTGGATATTTTATATACTTGACTAATCTTTTTCAGAACAACGTGAAGAAGTCATTGACCTGGCAGCATTAATGGCTATTCCGTTCTTAATGACCACTTCGAATGTGAGCAAGACGAAGAACAGGTCTAAGAAACGTCTTTGGCGTCCGTCTAAGCAGGAGGTGCTGGAGGGCTTCATTACCCACGTGAAAAGTGCGGCGCAAATAGAAGACACTATGATGAAGAGGTGGAGATTCGAGAAACTGAATCAAAAGTATTTACATTCCAGGATACATTGTTACTAGATACTCACTACATAGCTTCAAATGGTAAAATATATATTACATAAAGATGCCAGTTGTAATAGTTATAGATAGTTGTTTTTATTTAAATATTATTGTTAATTTTGTTCGTGTTTGAATGCTAGAAAGTTTGGGTGAAATAGATATCTAACGATTTCTTAAGAGTGAATTACTTAAGAGTCACTTATAAAACTTAAAGAAATATGAGAAGAATTATAATATAATAATGATTATAAATATTAAACAATTTAAGAGGTATATAAAAACTGTTTATTTGAACAAATTTTATCAGATACAGAACATAATCTAAAAATAAAACTGTTATTACATGATTTATGATCAATAAAACGTTGCTTCACAATTTATGTAACGAGGAATTTTATTATAGGCTACCTATAGAAATGAAACCTTTTCTTTAAAATATTCATATCAAGTTGTGTCTGATAAAACCTAATTATTGTTTTTCATGTGACGTCACCGTTAACTTACAATGTAGCATTTATTGTTTATATTATAATTTTAATACAACTTAATATGACTACTTTTAAAATTTAATTAATTCTAATCACGCAATGTGAGTATACCTACGCACTAGGCCTAGAAAAGTTACCTATCAATGTTTCCCAGATGTATGTTTTGTCAAACTTTCGTTTGACCGAAATGCATTGCACATAACTGATTGCACCAGATTATTAAATATTGAAAAGCTTCGGGTAAAAAAAGTGAGATTTTATTTTTGATAAATGATACATATTATACATAGAGGAAACAATGATAGGAACCTATTGTAAAAAGGTATACTTACATTTTGTCAGAGTGTATCGAGTTGTGATAGAGTGCAAAGATGGGACCTTCCAAGAATAAATCGTGTTACAAAATAAGGTGTTTCTCTAGATGGCGTTCCAATCCTCGGGCATTCTTTATAAATGCCAGCCGATTGTGACGACATCTAGTGAAACAGTTATTTTGGCGGCACGTTTTTTTCTTTGACTTAGCACTCTATTACAACTCGATAAGTACTCTCTGATTATAGTTACAAATAACTATACTAGTCAAGCTAATGATAACCAACAGTTTATTTATTGGTAACCAACCAAACCATCTTATTTACAACGAAAATATCGTAATTGATAAACAAAATACATAAGTAACCACTTAACGAATAAATTGGCTACTTATAGCAAAATAATTTGGTTACAGATATCTAAATTATTTTCCTACTAATATCTAAACTATTTGGCTACTAATATCTAAATTATTTGCCTACTGACAGCTAAATAATCTGGCTACTAATAACTAAATAAGTTGAGAAAACAACTTAACAGTAAAGCAACTAAGAATTAACAAGTTCATTTGATTATGACAAAGCACTTTATTATTTGTAGCCAAAAATAAGTACTATACATTAATGAACAGTTTGGTTAGAAACTGCAAAATTGTTAGTTAATTAGTATCGAAAATAGCTACCTGAATCTAACTGTTCGTTTTGTTGTTACTTACAAAACATTTCAATTAAACCCAGACTAACACGTTTGCTGTAGTTAGAACTTAAAGGGAAATATAGTAACATAAATAGTTAAGCTGTAAATACCTGAACACTGATAGCAAAACACGGTTTTGTAACAGATAACACCTAGTTCGCAAGTCCCAATTTTTGAGTAAGCAGTAACCAAATAGTTTGTTACAGTTATGCAAACATTTTTTTCAGTGTAAATTCAATTATTTATTTTTATCTTGATTTCTTAACTTCTTGTAAGTATGTATGTGTTTTATGTCACATCTTTATTAATTCTGGGCTTATTGAAAAAACAAAGACACATTTTGATAATTTAAGAGGCCTTATTAATTAAAAAAAAAACTTTTTCATATTATGACAAATATATTGATAATTTAAACCAACTTTTTGGAGTAAATAATACTTTTCCCCGAGTTCTAGGTAGTAACATAGCTATTTCATGCTTTTATTGCGTGCAGTCGAAAATAAGTTCAAAAAACTAAGCTAAAAAATTTCGAGTAGTATTTGAAACAAAAATTATCAATGAAAAATTCATACTGTAGGTTTAAAATATACCTACACCAATAAATCTCAATAACCCTGCTCTAGGTAGTAACATCAATAATATGTTAAGAAACATGTTTGATCATAGAGAAAAATGTCTAAGGCAATCAGCATTTTAAAAGGAATAAGGCCTCTTAAGAGTAAAATAATAATAACGTAAATTAGGGTTTTGTATGGCGACCATGAACGCGTTGATGTCTAAAGTAGGTACACACGTCATTGAGTATCGAAAATGTTTCATATTATTGTATTCCATAATGTACCTACTCTTTGTCTATTTAGTCTATTTACTACCTTACCTATCTGTTGTTTACATGTTCGTATATATACATGTATTTTTTATTCAAAACTCTTTTTTATTAAAAAAGTGATTTTGTTCTGCTTGAAGTTCTGTGAGGCATAATGATAAAATTATTATTATTTGAAATGTATGTTTGATTTTCTTATTAACTCTAAGTAACATTTTATTAACAAGCCATTTGGATATGTCAAGGAAATCGCACCTTTTAATGACCCTTTATAAATTACAAAGTATACAACAACGTGAGTTGTCAGAATGCGATTCGTGTATTATACCTGTCTCGCTTACTCTTATGCGATCCAGATAAGAACCTCTCAGTTTTCTTCCAAACCCGAGATCACGGACTGTAATACGATATTGTTGTACATTGAAGGTTTATTATCGAGAACATGTATTGAAACAATTAAGAATTTACATAATAATTATGCAGGAACTATGTTTATAGACCGGTAGTAGAAGCTGCTTTTTAGGGTTCCGTAGCCAAATGGCAAAAAACGGAACCCTTATAGATTCGTCATGTCTGTCTGTCCGTCTGTCCGTCTGTCTGTCCGTCTGTCCGTCTGTCTGTCCGTATGTCACAGCCATTTTTTTCCGAAACTATAAGAGCTATACTGTTGAAACTTGGTAGGTAGGTAGATGTATTCTGTGAACCGCATTAAAATTTTGATGCAAAAATAAAAAAATAATAATAAATATTGGGGGCTCCCCATACTTAGAACTGAAACTCAAAATTTTTTTTTTCATCAAACACATACTTGTGGGGTATCTATGGATAGGTCTTCAAAAATGATATGGAGGTTTCTAAAATATTTTTTTTCTAAACCGAATAGTTTCCGTGACAGACGCTTCCAAAGTGGAAAAAAGTTGGTCCCACCCCCCTCAAACTTCTAAAATAAGAAAATGAAAAATCTAAAAAAAGCATATGATGTACATTACTATAAAAACTACCAACGAAAATTGTTTTGAACGAGATCTAGTAAGTAGTTTTTTTTTAATACCTAACTTTGCACCTAATTTATAAGGGGCGCTATACATACCAGGTGCAAACTTAACTTAACCACTTAGGGATGGAAAGTGTTTGTACGGAACCCTCGGTGCGTGAGTCCGACTCGCACTTGGCCGGTTTTTTATAACTTCTGAGAGATATTTATGAGGAGGATAATACTTGCAATACATATAACATACCTGTGCAAAATATTTAAATATCACTCTATCTATTAAAATCGCATTAAAATCCGTTGCGCAGTTTCAAAGATTTAAGCATTCATAGGGACAGACAGACGAAAGCGACGTTCTATACTAAGTATGTAGTGATTATTTTTTCCTTTAGTTTAACAACTTAGTACAAGTTTTAATACTTAACTTAGTACACCCTGTATTGGCGAAACGTCATTATGAAACCGAGATAACCTTAGGACTAGTCTTATCACAAAATCTGATCAAACCACGGCATCAATTAACCGTACTAACCGCCATACCTACTAATGTATGCAATTACATACATTTCTATCTAAACCACACCTAACACGCGTGCATCGGCCTCCCGTGACAAGGTTCCAACTACCACCGTATGTAGAGGACCTAGAACTTTGTAGTACCCTGTCGTAGTTAGCAGGAAGTAACCCGTATCTCTTGTCCTTGTGCGTGGAGGCCTGCGGGCGGAAGTGAGGCCCGAAAGAAAGTACCAACCGGTCGCGATAGTGGGCCACTTGAGCGCAGCTTAGTTTGAAACAGAGAGCGCACTGTGGCTATTTTATATGGAGTGACCGGTTATCTATCGTTATCGAATAGTTGCTTTTGGGCCCTCTCTATGTTGCGGATTTTTAGTGTTATTATTTTACTGGGAAGGCGCACTTTTTGGTTACTGACGTGACGTTGAAATTTCACTGAAGTTAATATTAGAGTAAATAGGGCATTTCGTGAATATAAAACAAACGCGTAATAAACCCAAAACTATCCACAACGATGCACGGATTTTTTTATAACAGTATTTAAAAAAAAATAACAGAAGTAGAACGATTCCTATAAACAATAATTTGAAATTAGTTGTTGACATACGGCTACTGACGTTTTATAACGCATATATATGACGTATGCACAGTATAAACATTATTGTCATATGAAAGCTGTTTGTAGTGCCACTATCCTAAGGTTAAAACGCAACTTGTCAAGCTGTAGATAATATTAAACTGTAAAAATTATTTTCGATCATTGATAATTCAATATAGTAAAGAGGAAATGCGGAGGACGCATATAAAAAAAAAAAAACATTTTTTTTGTATGTTTGTAAATTTATATGTAGGTATGTAGCAGTCTCATCGGCTCATCACGCTAAATGGATGAATGAATACTTTTATCTGACTATGGTAAACAGAAAATGAAGGATATTACTTTTTTTCATACATTTTTTAGTAAACCCAACTTATAACTATGTTAGTTTTAAAAAAAGTCACATATTAATCATAATTAACACTAATTATATAGTGCTCATCTTTTATCAAAATCATCTTAATTTTTTTACATAAAAGTGGTCACGCTGACTTTTTTATATTTATGCTGGTAAAATCCATGTTTATATATTTCAAAATTGATTTCAACATCAGATATTTCAAGATACTTACTTTAGGGATACTTTAGGGGTACTAATGGACATTTTCTTTTGAACATAGATGGACGTAATGTTTCTTATGATATTGTGTCTATACCTCACTGCCGTACAAATTATATAGCTGATCTATAGATAGTGAATTTTAATAATTTAACGTTATGTTCAAGGTAGTAGTAATTTTTTTAATTTTTATTTAAAACACGTTTGACACAAGTAGTTGGTCATCGCGAGACCCTCATTCAATGAGTGATATAAAAAAACTACCAAAACTGAACATAACTATAAAATTTGGAATTCTTAACTTCAACATTGGCTGAGATCTTGTCACTTGTTCCAATTGAAGTTGAATATCTTCGAAACTATTGGTCCTACATATTTCCAGCAAACATAGCTAAGAACCATCTCGACAAACAAGTCTTTCAATTAAAAAAACGCACTAAAATTGGTACATCAGTTTGGGAGCTATGATGCCACAGATAGACACAAAAATACACATGTTAAACCTATAACATCCGTCTTTTTCGTCATGGGTTTAAAAGTATAATCAATTATAAAAACTTTTCTTTAAGCGCCTTTTATGTACCTAGTCATCGTAATATTACAGTAGGTATGTTGGTCAGTTAATAATGTATTCATCTCGTAAATGAGATGTCGTTAGCATGAAAGAGGCGGATGCTTACAAGACAATACACGAATGTGTAAGCGAGTTACATGAACTTTTGTTACATGTTATCTCACGAAACGTGTGTAACACATATTTTGGAAAAGAAATTATTCATGAAAACATACATACGTAATAATTAAGTAAGTAGTGCGCAGATTACAAGGATGGCGCCGGGTTTTCTATTGGCTTTTTACTTATGTGCTCCAAAGCTGGCCAAGATATTAAAAAAATAACTTTATTGGTTTTAAATATTTACCAACTTTGGTGAATCTCAATTTCAAAGGCGACAAGTACAATCTACATTTAGTACATTTATATACCGGGTGTTGCCTGTAACAGGAACAATAAATTAAAACATGGATTATATTCTTCAAAGTGAACAACAGTACAACAACTACCTACTGCACATAAGACTGAGAAAAAAATGTGTATTCATTTTGCTTACTTAGTTCACCTATACTGCTTTATCAGTTACCGTACTATTTTTATCCAATGTGGCTCATTTCTCATACTTAATTTTCTAATAAGTGTTCCTCTGGCAAACTGAACGTTAAAAATATAAAAGATCTCTTTTTTTTGTTCTTCATAAATAACTTGTAAACGGTGGCCCACACAAAAAATCTGATACATACTTATGTAGTAATCTACATACAATTATCGTCAATATAGGTCTATTTGACCCCTAGAATTATTTTTCGTCTAATGTTTCATTTCGCTGAATAATTATTTCATAGAAAGCTTTTTTTTGCAACCGTAAACTATTTGAGATTGTTATAAAACAAACCTAACCTAACATAATCGATAGGATGATAATTGCAAGAATTATGAAAAATGTATGACTACAGAGGTATACAATTTCTATGAAATGAAAATATTCGACGAAATGATTTTCTAAGAATGAAGGACTACAGAAAAGATCCTGTACACTGTTTTTACTGGGCCTTCGTTGGGTACGGAGCGGTAAAATCTATCACAAAACAGACGTAAATACCAGGCGCTCTGACCTAATTTGGCTCGATTGATTCCCAATAAAATTCAGGTAACACATCCATAACAAGGAAGGAAGCGCGACGAATAATCGATAACTATGTCACATTGCGAATACATTGACCTTATGACGACAAGTGCCGACTATTTGTACGGGAGAGTGGCTGCGTGTGAGTGTGCGGCAGGCGAGTGCACTTTACGACTTTGTATGAATGTCTAGAGATCATCGATAGCCCAGTTCACAATAGCACTATTTCGTTGCTTAACAAGAACAACGGCACAATCCGAAATGTGCCGGTCTTCAAATAAAAACTATTTTTCAACAATTTAAGTTTTATAATCGAATAACGTCACAGTTAAAATTGTGCCGTTGTTTTTGTCATAATCATCAATTTGTCCGATTATGCGTTAGATTAGTAGGTATCTCGGCATGATAGTACATACACTCACAAAGAACTATTGTATTAGCCATTGTAATATATACTCGATACTACTCAACCGTTAGAGAAAAAATCCGGTCATGTGCGAGTTAGTCTCGCGCACCGAGGGAGTGCGATCTATAAAAGCACTGGATATTGCTCTAAAGAAAATATGAACTGTACTGATCGACAAATTTAACTATACCGTTAGGAAACTGTTTTACGTAGGAACTTTAAATAAAGGCTATATTTTTTATGATTTAATTAGAAATGTATAGTTTTTAGATTAAGACGATATTACTCGTCAAAATCTCATAGTTTTAGGTCATTGGAAAATACCATATACATTTTTATTCCCTTGAGAATGTCGAAAAAAACGTTTTTTACGGCATAAACGGCCGTATCTTTTTTTACGTTAAAACTCATAAGTTCGACTTTTTTACAGATTCAAGGGGCCGTAGATATATGGTTTTATTACAACTCGATACCTCCTACGCGTTCTCGAGATTAAAGATCTTGTCAGACAGACGGACGGACGGACAACAAAGTGATCTTCCGGGGGGGTTCCGTTTTTCCTTTTGAGGTAGGGAACCCTAAAAAACTTATAAATTCCTGAAAAACTACGGTTCCTGTATAGGGACCTGCTTTAATTCCTAACTTTTTGTATTTATTAGGGTACCTTTTTGCTATTATAGCGGCCATAATAATACACATTATGCGAATTACAAATCTCTGCCTATTATGGATGGAAAGATACAGCCCTGTGATAGACGGACAGACAGCGGAAGCTTGGTAATAGGAGGTGAGTCCCGTTAGCACCCTTTGGGTACGAAATCCTAAAAATCATCTCCATTTTACGCGTAAAGAGGCAATTACCCTGGATTGATTTCTTGTCTTTTATATCCATACTAATATTATAAATGCGAAAGTGTGTCTGTCTGTCTGTTACCTCTTCACGCTTAAACCGCTGAACCGACTTAGATGAAATTTGGTATGGAGATAGTTTGAGACCCGGGAAAGGACATAGGATACTTTTCATCCCGAATAAATTTAGTGTTCCCGTCGGATGAGCGGGTAACACCGCAAGGCACAGCTAGTACTTATATTATATTAGTCACTTTGTCGGCGTGATTAGTATTTATATCCAGGCATGAAAAATTATAGCTTTCTAGCCGTAACAGTCTCTAATCTACGCCTACGGAGAGACTCGAAACTATAAGGGTTCCTTTTTAGGGTTCCGTAGCCAAATGGCAAAAAACGGAACCCTTATAGATTCGTCATGTCTGTGTGTCCGTCTGTCCGTCTGTCTGTCCGTCTGTCCGTCTGTCATGTCCGTCTGTCCGTCCGTATGTCACAGCCATTTTTTTCCGAAACTATAAGAGCTATACTGTTGAAACTTGGTAGGTAGATGTATTCTGTGAACCGCATTAAGATTTTGATGCAAAAATAAAAAAAAATAAAAAAAATATTGGGGGCTCCCCATACTTAGAACTGAAACTCAAAAATTTTATTTTCATCAAACACATACGTGTGGGGTTTCTATGGATAGGTCTTCAAAAATGATATCGAGGTTTCTAAAATATTGTTTTTCGAAACCGAATAGTTTGCGTGACAGACGCTTCCAAAGTGGAAAAAAATTTGGTCCCCCCCTCTAACTTCTAAAATAAGAAAATGAAAAATCTAAAAAAAACATATGATGTACATTACTATAAAAACTACCAACGAAAATTGTTTTGAACGAGATCTAGTAAGTAGTTTTTTTCTAATACCTAACTTTGCACCTAATTTATATGGGGTTATACATACCAGGTGCAAACTTAACCACTTAGCTTAGGGATGGAAAGTGTTTGTACGGAACCCTCGGTGCGCGAGTCCGACTCGCACTTGGCCGGTTTTTATTAAGACTACAGAACCCTAGAAGAGACTAAACTGACTTGAAAATCGAATGGAGATTATGGTTCACTAAATGATTGCATAATTATTTTCAGCCGAATGTTTCATTTTGCGAAAGTGTCATTTCTTAGAAAGCTTTTTGTCTGAAACCGTCTGCTATTTGGAATTATTATAAAACAAACCTAACAGGTTTGGTTTATTTACCTAATCAATGAGATGATATTTGCCAGAATTATGAAAAATGTATGACTACAGCGGAATAAAAAGTCTGCGAAGTGAAAGATGGTAATCTATTAACAAAATATATAAATAAGACGAATTTGACAAATGAACAAATGAATAAGACGAACTTCGAAATAATTGGGTGTTCCAAGATTGTCTATTTTCGTACTTGCCCAACCACACGCTTGACAGGCTGACAGCACATACGGACGGCAGTGTGAGTGTTAGAGACTCAGTTTGAGCGAGAGAAAGTCCTCGAGGCCCATTCACAAGCAGCATACAAATATTTGTGGACGCCTACAATACCAAAAACGGGTTTAGGCCTTTCTCATTGCGATATCGACCTATAAGGACAGGATGGTCGTCGTTTACTAATTTACACAAAGGTGTCTCGTATACTCAATCAATTGCACATTTGTACTATTATGAAGTAGAGCCGGCTGTATGACCACGGGGGATAGAAATCATCCCCACTTTACGTGTCGGGGAAATACCCTTTTTTCACAGTTTCGTTTTCCCATTTTGGTGTGTGAGCTACCTCGGAAGAACAGACAGACTGACATGGCAAAACTTTATGGGTTCTTAATAGGACTACGGAAGTCTAAAGAAAAAAATATTTTCTAAATAGTATTTTTGAACGTTTTTATGTGTAAATATGCCAGAAGAATAAGGTGGATCAAACGCTTAAAAATCATTTGAAACATCTTGTCATTATTATCAAGCGACTCTTAAGTGTATTAATAACATGCGTAAATAAGCTTCAATTGTAACGAACAAACAAACGTAATTGACCGAGTCCAGATTTCCGGTTGTTTTCGCCTACATGTTTCATGAAATCTCAACATTTTCATTCTATTTTCATGAAACTTTGTCAGTAGATAAGTACGAGTATGTTACCACTTTTTGGATTTTCGAAAATGGCGAAGATATGAGGGCTGGAAACATAAGAATTACAAATTTCAGCCATTTCAAAACAAACTCAGATCCACTAGTTGGCCAATAACTTGAAAGGCAATTTTAACCTTGTTTGCATAGTTCGGATAACAATACATACAATAATCTTGAATAGCTGAACTGGCGATGGAGACGGATGGCCAAAGAAACCCCTAAATTAGATGAAAATTCGATCGTATTTGATGGAATTGTCTTGACTAGTACTCTGCTCCCTATCCAGGTTCTTATGATGGACTAAGGTGCCCGCAACTTTGTCCGCGTATTTTTTTTCTTTACCATAGACGGATATAAAAGTCATATATATATCATACACGATCTTTGGATGTCCAGCTATCCCTGTATGTATGACCATCAGATGGCGCCAGGCTGGCATGGCGGCGCGCGCCCATACAAAACAAATGACGATCCTGCATCACGCTATCGAGCTTTTTTTTCTGAAATTATGACCCCTCTCCATAGAAAAATTAAAGAAATACTAATTTAGAATTTTATAATATATAATATAGATTATTAAAGTGGCCAAAGGAATTCGATAAATGAACATGATAAATCCATCGGTTCTTTGTGTTCGTTTTTAGGGTTCCGTACCTCAAAAGGAAAAAACGGAACCCTTATAGGATCACTTTGTTGTCCGTCTGTCCGTCCGTCCGTCCGTCTGTCAAGACCCTTTTTCTCAGGAACGCGTGGAGGTATGAAGCTGAAATTTATATCAATTACTCAGGTCTACTGTCCCTTGAAGCTGTGAAAAAATCAAACTTCTAAGCCAACGCAATCAAAAGATACAGCCGTTTATGCCGCAAATTTTCGACACTTGCAAGGGAATCAAAACCTACAGGGTGCTTCCCGTGAACTCAGAATCTTGAAATTTGGTACGAAGCAACGTCTTATAGCATAGATAAAGGAAAAATTACGAAAACCATAAATTTTTAGTTACATCACATAATATATATATTTTTTAATAATTTTAAACTTACTACCCATTTCCTCATAAACGCGTAGAGGAAAGTGTTTGTACGGAACCCTCGGTGCGCGAGTCCGACTCGCACTTGGCCGGTTTTTTTTTGATAGTCATTCTCATTTTCAATAGAAGCCAACTTCTTCCGCGCAAAACATTTTTTTCACCGTTGTCGGGTAAAAAGTATTCTATAATCATCTTTGGATGTCCAGGGGCCTATGATGGTTGCGTTTATCACGTGATAAATAAGAGACAAAAGCATCTGTCACTCACACTCGCATTTAGTCAAAACGTGACGGATGCTTTGTCACTTATTTATCGCGTGATAAAACCAACCATTATATGCCTCCGGCTATCCAAAATTGGTAAAATTTATTCGTTGAACCATTTCGGCAGACAAATACTACAGTCATTGCCGGCTCATGTGTTTCCTCCTTCTTATAGCTTGGGTCCCTTCAAACAAAGCGTGAAGAAGCATCTCTCGGGCCAGCATGGAAGTGTCAACTGACATGGCACCGTTGGTTTCTCGTCAGTTGCCATTGCGACTTGGGCTCCCCTTTTTGCTTACCATCAGGCGAAGTGGAGCCACTATGTTGTGCTGTTATAAAAAAAATAAACATTTTTAACAACAGATGGCCCTGTACGCCGCGCGGCCATCAAATCCCACATCACGCTATTAAGATTTTTCCTGAAATAATGATCCTTCTAGGACCCATAAAGGAATAAAGAGAAGTGAATTATAAAGGTTGTATAAAATGCGCATAACAAACTATATTATAATTATTAAACCCCTCTTTTCATAACTACGGTCAAAGCCCTCCATACTTATAGCTGGTTAATTATATGAAACGATATCAGTTGGAATGTAAATAATTGTACACCGTAAAATATGTGGGCATTGTTCATTAGAAGTTCCCACTTTACAATACGTTATAACATCAAGAGAAGGAATTGTTTGTCGTGTTCGTAAGTATCTATTAAAAAAGTAGGAATGCATAGTAACATATTTATGGAGATTAATTATTCTCATGAAGTTGTTACAATTTATCAAAAATTGAGTTATTCTCATGGCTTTGCTTGGGGTGCGTTAGTTAATATAAATATAGGTACTTTGCTTCAGGAAAGACTTTTCTGGGATTATAGTATATTTACTTCAGACGCCGGGAAAGAAAAGCTTGCCGTGTGAGTATGTAGGTATAGACGGCCGTCCGTAGGGAGGCCGGATAGTGATATGAAAGCCGGCAAGTCCTTTTCACGACTAGGCATGTATAGTACTTTTCTCAAACATAATAAGTATGCAATAAAATATATATAATACATATTTTTAGGTTTGAAAACTTACGTTACGAGTTACAAGGCCTAAAACAATACCTTTTAAAATGCTAATTGTTTTAGACATTTTTCTCTATGATCAAAGATGTTTCTTAACATATTATTTGACGACGCAGTTGGCTCAGTGGTTAAGCAACTGCCTACTGAGCCATCGGTCCCGGGTTCGAATCCCGGCAAGGGCAAATATTTGTGTGATGAACACGAATATTTGTGCCTGGGTCATGGAGTTCTATATGTATTTAAGTATTTATTTATCTATATGTATGTATATCGTCGCCTAGTACCCATAACACAAGCCTTCTTGAGCTTAATTTGGGACTAGGTTGATTTGTGTGAGGTTATTGATGTTACTACTTAGAACAGGGCTATTGGGAATATTTTAAACCCACAGTTTGAATTTTTCATTGATAATTTTTATTTCAAAAACTACTCCAAATTGACTAAATTCACGGGGAAAATTAGTTTTTTTAAACTAATTTTCGACTGCACGCAATAAAAGCATGAAATAGCTATGTTACTACCTAGAACTCGGGGAAAAGTATTATTCAGTTCTAAAAGTTGGTTCAAATTATCAATATATTAGTCATAATATTCAACAACAAAATTTTAAAACGAATAAGGCCTCTCACATGATTTACACTTTATCGTAACTCTAATTGAATTGAATTGAATTGTAGACTCTAAGTATGTACTCAAGTCACAGGTAAGGGTGTATACTGTCGATAACAAAATAAAATCAACCCAAAACGTACGAGTAGCCTATGTAGTTCAGATATAGGCCTATTACTCATTCACTATTTATTCTTTTATCCATAATGGAGAGAAAATAAAAGAAACAAACCATACCTACGCGCAGACGTATTTATATATCTATGGGCTACAGTTGCCTGAAATAAATGTTTTCATTCATATATATTGGTACGGATTACCTATTATTTAAAAGAAAGTTTATTTTATGAGACTGACAGTTTTTGAAATAAAAATGAAAGCAAATCGTAAAATATTAAAACTGGTTTGTAAAATTATTGAGCGGAGTAATTTAAAGCAGGCGGCGTTTCACGATATGCCTAGCAATTTCGTGATCTGCCGGATTTTACGATCGTCCGCCGACATAATATAAAATGAAACCTAATTTTCGTGTGACATCTCGAATTACCTATTGAGAACGTTAATTTTCAATATTGCATAAGAGATTCACCTTTATACATGCTTCTTCTTCTTTTGAAATGTACTTCTTATTTTATGTAGAATAAAGTATTTACATACATAAATAAAACCTAATCTATCGGATAGGTACTGCATGAAAATATTTACAAGAGTATATTATAAATGCGGACGTACCATTATTAAAATGTGTTTAGGATAAAAAAGTCAATACAAACGATTCAATATCGTAAATGAAATTCAAGAACAAGGAACAAATCTGTTCTATAGTGCTCACATTTTCCAAGTAAACAAAAAGTTCAATCGATCAATGAAGTTACTTCAAAATTTATTTCCTTTAAATGAATAACACAATTTATGAATTGCTGAGTGATTGGTAAAAATTTAATTCTGAGAGTCGTTTTTTCATTCTCACCGTTAATTATGCAGAGTAAAGTATCTCAGCGGGATGCTACGTTAACTCTTTCACCTCTGTCGTTTCATTTTCTAATTATCTGCGAATTTTAACAAATTTGAAGCTTTCTAAACAATCGACTCACGACTGACGGTAGCCGCCAAAGTAGAAAGTTGATAACTTACGAGGAAATTACTGATTAAATGTGAACTAACTCGTTGTAATGGGTTTAATCGACAATACGCTTGTAAAGTCGTAACACTATCAAGTTCTAGGTCAAAGAACAACGCGTTTATTGTTTAATATCTCACCATTATTATTCACTCTATTGTCACAATAATTTACACCCAGTGAATTACATGTCGTTGCATAATGTAAAAGCTGTCTGTATAAGAAACATTGCCGACATTATCAATCGTCTAAGTTTTACGTCACGTTATCAATTACACCTTTAAGCATATTAACATACATAACTTTGAGTGAAAGTATGGGACGGGCCTGCTCATACTAATGTTCAAAATGTTTAAAGATTCCGACTTGGCCTCGCACTTTTCTCCGCCGAGACTGGACGAGTTGGTAAACAAGCTGAATAAATTAATCGATTCAACCTAGCCTAACCCATCGATCCAAAGAATACAAAGTCACGTACGCAGAACCTTGTATCAAAGTAAATTTAACCCATGATTTTCAAATTACGTAGAAATATCAATAATAATTCAGAATATTTAAAGTTTCCTATTCAAATTGTTTTAAGAAACTTGTTTTCCGGTACGTGATTGAAGCACAAAACGCTCGGGTTGAATGTAGCGCGTCTGCGCCCGCGCTGCTCTTTGCCGCAGCGACTACCATCACTACTTTCCTTCCCTGCGTGTGTGACGTAACTCTATAAAAGAGTGTGCGGTGAAGACGCCGCCGCTATACCGTTTCCGTTCGCCAGGCTCGGCCATAGCGTCCCGACCACCGGCACAGAAGGACGCGAGCGGAACCTCTTCCGCTGAGCCCCCACGGACTCAACAGTGATCACTAGTTCAACAAAAGGTGAAGTGCTCCGAGGATCAGTGCACGTGTCGTGTCGTGATAGTGTTGTGAATCGTGATCCCAACAGTGTCTGTGCTTGTGACGGATGTGGGGCACTGTCGCGATCGCGGTGAACTTGCTGGTATTAAAGGCCTCTGTTTGTTTCAGATACGAGATGAGGTCGTTGTTCTTGTTAGCGGCGCTGTGCTGCTTAGTTTTGTCGGCGACTGGGAGCCCGATCGCGCGACCTGAAGAGGCGGAGAAGGAGGTTGGGAGGCAAGCGGCGGTTCCGGCGGCGCCGGCTGCGCCCGCGGCGCCTGCCGACGACGACGATGACGATGACGACGATGATGACGATGACGTAGACCTAGACGATGCGCTCACAGGTAAGCTTCAACGGAAACCAGCCCCCAAAGGACCATGGTGTCAGCTTTGTGACCTTTGATTGTTCAGTTTAATCAACCACGATGCGATTAGCTCCGTGTACGAAGCCAGCAGTCCTGGGTTCGAATCCCAGCAAGAGCAAATGCTTCAGCTTAAATATTTTTCCCAGGATTATGGATGTTATCTATGAATTTATATGATGTGCGTCTAATACCTAAATTACAACTATTGTTTAGTTTGGAACTAGATTGATCTGAGTTACAATGTCTTCAAAAATTTTAACGGATAGCGGTATCTAAAGGTCCAAGGTGTCAACTTCGTGACAATGTAAAATTTTGTCCAGTTTTATTCTCGGAGGTACTAAACTTAGTATAAACAGCGTTTCTTGCAGCTGTATACTGACCTGTTGACTTGGTTTACCGTTCAAATGAGCAGGAACCATAACGGTTGAATACACACGGTGTGAAATTTACACTTTATATATTGCAGATTATTTATATAAGGAATTCCGCGAGGATATTAAGCTATAAATTGCAATACAATGAACACCTGGGTGATTGCATCGGTCTATGAATAGCAATCGCGATGAATGATTCAAATCTCATGGTAAAACAACTTTAATAATAGCAGATTCCATGATAAGTGAGGTGGTGTATAGATGGTATCGTCGAAGAATATAAATTGCTACGATAAAGTTATTTTCATTGTCTTATTTATTACGATCATCTAGTTAATTATCTTACCATAGGTATGTTATAACAATAACATAAACATCATTGAGAAATAATTTTTAAAGAAAAAACCCAACTAATAATACAAAGCAGTTTTAACGAACTTTCTTTTCAAATCGAAACAATCTAGAATATAATTAATATGATCTGTACAGAGGAAATTTATCTTGACGTCGAAAGTGTTACGTTTTTTCGATAAAAATACCTGAGAACCAGGACGGCCGTGGAATGTGAGGCGGCCGTGACAGGCGCGCTCAATAATTAATTAATTCAAACAGACCAATCAGAGAAATTGATGCTCCTCTGCTTTCTAACGACGAAAGTCGCAGGACGTCACGCACCGGCGCTGGCTCTGATTAACTGTTTGTTTAACAGTTCATTTATGTTTAGGTGATGCTAATCGAGCTAATGAACATGTTACGCGTTGTAACTATTGTAACTCACTTCGAGATACATATATCTTTATACATATGTATTGTTCATTAAATTTCATAAATTTGCTATTAATGGACGGTGATAGGGGAAGGGGGACGGGGAAGACGATGATGATGATGAATAGACGACGAAAGATTTGTTGAATTACCTGCACTGAAGTCATATTTAATTATTTTTGGTTTAGGTGACGACGACGACGAGGATGATGATGACGACGATGACGAAGAAGCCGACGACGATGATGACGATGATGACTACTTGGAGAGGTTCTTCGATGACATCTTAGGAGGTAAGATATATCGGATAATCGTGTCTTATATGGATGATCTAGTATTGATACGATTTACAACCGGATTATTTTATTCGCAGATGACGAGGATGACGATGATGAGGATACGCCAGCAGCGGTACAGCCTGTCGTGGCACCCGCTGATACGGTGGCTGCCGCACCCGCTGCTGTTGCCGCCGCCCCTGCCGCCGCTGAAGAAGGCGCCGCCGCCGCCGCTGATGCCGAGGGAGAAATCTCTGAAGCTGAAGCCGTCGCCGAAGCCGAGGAGTCAGAGATTGCTCAGAAGGAGCCCGCTAGCGCTGAGGTGGAACCCGCCGCGCCCGTTGAAGAGGCCGCTGAGGCTGCTGATGACGATGCCGATGACGATGACGAGGAAGACGACATCGCCGACGCGCTCGACCCCGAAGACGATGACGACGACGAGGAGGACGACGATGACGACGACGACGATGATGACATCACCGACGCGCTCGGCAGAAAAGTCACTGGCAAACAAGCACGTGAGTCCAAAAAGCTGAAGGCTAGTCTCGTCAAACACGCGAAAAAGTCAGGGAAAAAAGCGAACTACCTGGGTAAAGTAAAGAAAACCAAAGCAACGTCCGCCGCGGCAGCGACCGCCGAACACAAAAAGTTCAGATAGTGAGTAGGCCGTCGGCGCCAGCCCTCATCCACCTGAGAGACCTCCGCGGTCCCCTCCTTTAGCTTAGCTATTTATTGACTATTTATTTATTCTATTTAATTTATTTTATTTATTAAGTGAGTGTGTTTGACGTGTGAAAGTGTAAGTATGGAACCGAGAGAGTTAAATTAATGTCTAGATCATGTCACACTGGTCTCGTGGCAATTTATTGGAAATAAATCTGTTGTTCTAATTTGTTGTGTGCAATTTTTTATCTAACCTACAGAATGATTTGTGCGTTCTTGTTCATATTGCAAATGATTGATTGAAAAGAAAGATCGGTCAGAAATCTAGTTGAAAATAATCCTTGTCAGCTGATAGAGTGACATTATCTAGTGATATTAATTTAATTTTGATTATAAAATGTATACTAGTCATCATTATACATAGGTCCTATCATCCTAACCTATTATTACGTATGATCATAAATGTATGTAATGACTCTCGTAGGCATTTATCTATCAATCCCGTATTATATCCAAAGTAGATTATAATATTAGTATTGTATATGTAGATATTAAAGTGTACATATAGGTAATTAACTAGCCTTTTGACCGATTTATCTATATAATCTAACGCACAAACCAATCTCATCCCGCTCCCCGTTTCCTTTATCGTTAAGAGGAAGTAATCTTGATTTAATATACCTATAGAAGGTCAGAGTAGGGGGGTGAAGGAATCCCGCTCGTGAGTTGGAAGCAGGCTGCTCGGGCAGTGGCAGCTCATAGCAGGAACTAGTTTGCCTCAATGTGTGTTAAGGGGTCGGGCGACGGGCGCCGGACGGCCCGCACTTTCCCAATCCGGCTCGTTCGATGAACCCGCCCGATTTCTTCTACAGCCTTGACACTTTCTTTGACCTTGCCGGCCACCCACGCTCAGGAGCGACCTTGACGAATCCCAGCATCTCAACTGATAGAAAGTAAATCGCACTAGATGTTTACTCTCACTGAATGACGCGTGCACCGCAAAATTTGCGTGTCCGGCTTAGTGAAAACGAGATAATGAGATGCGAGAAGAGAAATTTTAAATGTTTGTCGTCGTGAAATTCTGGGAGAGTCGCGAGGAGTCATATTCGACCCGAATGGAACTCGTTTGTTGCCGGTAGCGGCAACCTACATACCAGTACCTGTTCGATAGCTGATTTGCTTTTTACGGAAAAGCTTTGAGATCGAAGCGATTTCGAGTGAAATTTATTTATAGGCCATAAATATGTACTGGGCTATCGATCTGGAGTGAAACGTTGCATAATGTAGTATAGTTATAAAGTCATTATCACGGTCAATATCAAGACCGTAATACATTTCCGAGCCAGTGTAGCAGAAACATAGATGGGCGAGTGCCAGTTCTTAACTATGCCACACTAGTCAGATTTCTTTAGCACGTCTCGGCACGCAGTTTCTTTTACGTGTGGAAAATAGAAAATCCACCGTTGACTGCGTGTATTAATTGTAACTGGCCATTAGAATTCAAGTAGGCTCCGGGAGCAATACAGTTAGGCGCTCGCGTGTCTTCACTACGTGCTCAGAATTAGGTGTATTCTATGAATTATGCAGGCCAATAATTACTTATATGTAGGTATTCGCGTGATGCAATGAAAAAGTGACAAGTTTATATATTTAAATAAAGGAATGTCACGTCCGTCGAAAGAGAAATTGTTTGGCAAAGTTTCCCCGTTTGTCAGTCTCATTCGATGATCATTTGCAAATCAAACACTATGCTGCATAATTTTAAAGCAGTTTGCATAAGTTTAGAATGCCGTTTGGGACCTCGAAAATATCTAGTGTGTATTCGTTTCAAATTAGAATTCGTTTAATGGAGTTGTATTTATGAATGCTATCAACACTAATGTTATATAACGATCATTTTGCGTTCATAAAAAAAAAACATGATAATACCAAATACCTACATAGTAACAAACTACTGTCATGGAAATGATCAACACGAATCACCAATTAGAAACCTATAATTTTTTTATGACTACAATAATCACTAAATGGCATGCACTTGTTGTTAGTTTGTAATGGTTTTAGTGCTGCACACGATACCTACGCACTAGTGTTGATGGATCATTAAATGTATATATAGCAAAAGTGAAGTCATAAGGAAACAGACTCATCTAAGAACAACCGTTTAAGTCGTTTCTGAAGGGGACAGGCGAAAACTATTGCGGGAAGAACGGTTCTCTACCTTTTCACCGAATAATTTTCGTCCAATGTTTCATTTGCAATCTATTTGGGAGTGTTTTAAAATAAACCTAACCTAACCTAATCAATAAGATGATATTTTCAAGAATTACGAAAAATTTAAGACTACAGAGGGATAACAATTCTGTAAAGTGAAAATTCGGCGCAAAATAATTTCTGCGACAAGCGGATCACCCGGGAAGAACACTATAATACTTTAACGTATTAAACGTGATCATACGGAACGGGTTCTACTTTATTCACTCTATTGTAGGTGCATATAGCGGCAGTTATTGACGCGTATCGTAACGCATATTAACATTGAAAACATTTTCCGGGCTATCATACCTACCTTCAAAAATTGAGACAGGAATACTCCAGATAATCTATAGTGTTGAGGTTCCGCACTTGAAACGGGAACGTCGATTTAATTTATGAATTTTTATATTAATAAGGATTTTTACTATCTTTTACTCTTTCAAAGTATCTTTACAGGGCCAAAATGAACATGGGAATGTAGCTAGTCATAAATCATTAAGCTGGCCTCTAACTCGTACACGTTGTTTTTTTTTTTACTTTGAACTTAGAACTTTGTAGATAGTCTATGAAGCTGGGGCTTCTAGGAGAAATCTTTGTGTGATGACGAATAGCAGACGTACATGTGTTTTTAGGTGTTTGTTATCGGCAAAGTATGTATATAAACACTTTATTGCACATAAAAACAATATTGTCAAAAAACTTAACTACTGCAAAATATGCATTCATACTGCGGGCGAACTTATCCCTATAAAGAATAGGGAAGCATATTTATATTTATTTATTGCTACTAAAAGTAGCAATAAATAAATATAAATATGTTGATACCGTTGATACCGGGACTTAATTCCGTAAGCATATCGTCACTACTTTGCAAAAATATTTTAACTGAAACCAATCTCAGCATTAAATATAGTACCATTACTTGTGTAGCGCCATATTATGAGTTACTAAATTGTTAGTTGGAACCAAATAAAATACGAGTATTTTTAACGTGTTGTATAGGTATATATCGCTTTTGCTATTCGAGTTGCATTAAGTGACATTGACAAATCGTCATTGAAAGCTAAATAGTTAAAAGTCTGGATTAAAAAGAGAAGGGCCACCTTTATTGGCTCGGATATCGATACATTCTAAGGGCTGATATCAATTTTTAAGGCTTGGATATGAGCCAGTAGATATAAGGTAGAATCAGTCACGAGTGCGGAAATTTAGTCCCATGCATCATAACGTATTTTTGCAAATATTGTTACACAGACCTACAGCGATACACAAACCTACAGCGATAAGATTGTTAACTTTGTGTTTTGCTTGCACATTTAGTTACCTACGCGTGGTGAGAAACGACAGCGGGAACAATATAATCACCATCTTTAATTTTTTTTATTGATAGCGGAGCGAGTCGAATTGTGTTCAACCGACTTCATTTATAAATGAAATACCTATGTGGATATGGAAAAAATGGTCATAAAATTATTTCTTTCATTCGTAATTTAATTTTTATTTTAAGAATCTTTTTATTTAAGAAGAAGAGGGAAGCAGTATGATTCTGTTGGTGATAGTACAGTTAAAAATAAAGTAAAGTGTAATCTAAGTTGTAACTATGTAGGTTTTTACCCACTAGGTATATTGTTGGTTTTCCTGGGTGATTCTCCGAGCGTTCTAACCGCGCGGTTCTAGTGTGATTCCTTTTTCATGATTATTACCGCAACGCAACAGTCTAACCAGTCGTTTTAATTATGATATAACTAGGATCGCACTCGGGAGTGACTTCGGGATACATAAAGTCGGCTTCAAACAATCATCTATTTTTACAATATTTGCAGAAATGGGAATGTTTGAGGAAAAAAATTGCTTAGAAACGCTGAATATTAACCGTCCTACGGCTTTCCTACAGAACTTTGATGTTCCTACAGAATCACTCATTTCTTTTTCGATCACACTTGGAAACTGTTAATGTTACATTGACGTTCGATAAAATCCACGGCTCAGGCCTGAAATACCCGTTTTCCTAAAAGGTGTTTTTCCCAAAATGTCCGCTTTTCATAATGTCAGCACGACTTTCCCATAATGTCAGCTTTTCAAAATGTCAACTTATTATAATGTCTGCCTTAAAGAATGCCAGTTTTCGTATAATGTTCGCTTTTCAAAATGTGCTTATTCCCAAAAGTTGTCTGTGTTCCCAAAATGTCTGCAATATCAAAATGCCCGCCGTCTTACAAAAACGGAGCCATTTTAAATAATCAATCAAGGATATTTACTTAGTATTATGAATCTGCACTTTCCACAACCTTACCCATTTGACCATACACGTCTGTCAGTCACTAACGTCATTCATGTTATCTTGATTGCAAGTAATTGAGCCTTTTACATAACATCTGAAATAAAGCAGACATTATGGGAAAACAAACATTATTAAGACAATGGCCTATATAGAAAAATGAACATTATGAACAGAAGACCTTCTGATATTGCACTCATTCTGAACAGAAAGCATTTTGAAAAAGCTCACAATGTAGGAATGATGGCATTGTGAGAACGCAGACGTTTTGAGAATGGTACATTTTAGGAAAACAGACATTTTAGGTCTGAGCCAAATCCACTTAGTTGAGTGAGTGTGAAAATCGTGTAAGTTTAAATCGATATTTTGTATTTTGTATTTGTATTTGATATCATAAGGTTGAGGTTCTTTGACCATACAAGGTTATAGGCTAATTAATAAAATTATATAGTAGATTATGAATAGAGGTAAATTAATTAATGACTCATTGTAGTAAAGAAGGTATCATTAAAGTATAGTTCGTAATTCTCGACACGCTCAAAACCCGATATTGAACGGTACAAATCAATCAACAGGTGCGTTAGAAGCCACGTCCGAACCAGAGAAAAAACCCAAGGAGTCGGTACCGGCGATATACATCGTGAAATACAATCGCTTCATCGACAACATTCTCGAGAAGATGAACGACATCCTGCGCCGCTCCTACGACCCAGTCAGCGTGAAGTTGCAGCCAATTGACGCTAGCAAGAAGTCTACTAAGCCAAAGAAGAATAAGAACAAGACTAAGAAAAGGTAAGATTTGAACACCACAGTTAGCTGTCATCGACATCTTAAAGTAGCCATTGACACCACGGCGGCGCGGCATCCACAGCCGACGTTAACGTTGAACCCTTTTAGAACAAGCGCTATGCGTCATTTGCTATTACCATGCAGTAGGCATCTGATTCGCTTGGCGCCTGTGGTACAGTTTTCTGTAAGTGGGCTGGGCGCTCAAAAGAATAGTCACGGTTGCTTTTCTAATTTTGGATCATCACCGACAAAGTTAGCGATCCAAAAACACATAAGTATAACAGTGACGTAGCGCCTAGTATTATGGTTCAGGCCAGAGTAGACTGCACTTAGTTTTTCTACAAGGGCTGTAATAGCACACAATAGATGACAAAGGAACAGTAGTGTGTCAGCCATTATGTAGGAAATTCCTGACCGATTATGGAAATAAAACAGATATTTTGATGTCGAATTAATTAACCATAAGATAACCAGCAAGGAAAGTACTTTATACTTTTTCTTTATATTAATTGTATAGTTCAGCGTTAGTTAGCTTTTTACGAGTTAATCAATTTATTAAATGTTTCTTTCAATACAGCCTAAACTACCACTTCAACTGATTACTTCGTGGCGCGATTATGTAACACTATTCCGTTAATACGATACGTTTAAATTCAATTGGTTCTAATAGACCAATAATCGATTCCGTGAGATAATACGCCGAGCGGCAATAAAATGAAATGTTTTATGGTCGCCGACGAAATTGAACAACTTTCACTGCTTTCAATCTTGATTAAATTTAAATACGTTTCCAGGAAAACAGGTAACAAGAAAAAGAACAGTGCTCGTGCCGGAAATACGGAGAAGACGATTGACAAGATTGCTTCCAATGATACAGAAAAAATCAACAAAATCGAAGAACCTATCAATGAGAAGCCTGTTAAACAGGTCCAAAACGCTGAGGGAAGGGCGTTGAAATCCGAAAGCGGGAAAGCGAAGGCTACGACTCCGAAACCGAAACCGTCTAAGACCACGAAGCCGAAAACCAAGCCCCCTAAACCGACGGCTAGTAAGAAACCAGCGAAGCCCACTAAGACGAAGACCACCGCCGAGAAGAGCAAGCCCAGGGCAAAGGGAACTCTGTATGGACTGTCTTCTTTGAGGAGGATGGGTGATGTTGCTGTCAGCATTATGTCGGACCATACTACCGTGAAGAGCAACTTTGCTGTCGGACCTCTGATCTTGAGAGTTGAAAAGGAGGTGAATACCTAAGGAAAATAAATTACAATAGGAAGTGTCCACTTTGATGGGACTGATTTACAAGGTTCCAATAATGGCGTAAAATCCGTCCGATAGACTTAGTTATTGGCACTTAATAAACCAAGTTTAACTTACGAATGTTTAATGACATTGAAAAGCTCGAACCACTTCACTTTTTTTTATTTTTATCGATCTCATATTATGTTACTCCATAGTTTTCTTCCATAAGGAATTAACTTATTTTTGAATTTTTAATTTTTAGGTTGGACGTGGTGCTAAGAAGGAGTTGAAGTCTGCCACGGCTACTACAGCTGAGATGACTGGCAAAATCAGTCTGAGGGTGAACAACCAAGGCGTCGCCACTTTGCACTCCATTAAAGTTCTTCAGCCTAAGCAGGTAAATAAAAATCTCTCTTAGTGCATTTAGAACATCCCATTTGGAAAATACCGGCCAAAACATTGCTAGTTTATCTCTTTTGAATACTTGTACGGGGCGAGTTTGAGGGACTGAGCCGCGCGACTAGAGGATTTTCACTAGGCGTAATATTCGAGACCCCACAACAGATGTGGGTCGTCGTGACACTGGGGCCCTGGGCACGTGCCCATAGGAAGAGAGAACTAGGCAGTGTCCAGAGGACTAGGCAGCAAGACTGTTTTAATGCATGCCAGGGCTCTGGGACTCCATAATTAGGGGCCTATAAAAACATCATTTTGATATGTTTTTTAGGGACTTGTTGAAACCCCACACGACAGATTAGGGCCCCTCGAGAGACTGGGGGCCCAGGCACGTGCTCAGTGGGAGAGATTGGCGTGCTAGGCAGACAGGAAGGAAAAGTCGCCGTTTCCGTGTTCTATGAAATTTGGGCGAATGCGAGTATATGCTTCTTTTTAAGCGACAAATAACGTAAATATACCACTGTAGAGATTTTTCTATCACGTCCACAGAAAACTATTCAACCATCAGACTTATTTATTATTGCTTTGCCTTTGGGGCATAGTTTGCTCTAGCGGACTGTTCGCTCAAGAGGTTACTTATGTAATCATCTCTAATAATTAAGTTTTTGTATTTCTCAAACCAGGTCCGTGTGGACAGCAACCACGAGAGAACTCGGGAGTTGGTCTGGCGCCGCAGCGCCAGGATCGCCCACGTCGTCTCCGAGAAACTCATGTCGGCTTCTAAGCCCATGTTCATCCATCAGACCGTGACTAAGGAATAAGCGACTGAGGCTTGATTCAACCAGCATGGAATAGGGATCGAATTCAATTGTGATATACCTAAAATATAAAACACTATATTTATTAAAATCGTAAAATATAGGCCAGTTAAAGATAACACACATCCGTTTGCCAATTGGATACGTTGTTTTTTGCCGTAGTAAGGGTTTGTGGCAACGTCACTGTAATATTGAATTGACTGCAAACGGCCAAGACAAGTGAAAGTCGAAAAAATTTAATATGAATCACTCACAGGATATGAGCATGAGTGGTCCACATTAGAACTGCGTTGAGTTGGCATGACGAGTTTCATTTAAAGGATATCGCTAACATAGACGTTTCTTTGACATAATATGCCAAAAGAAACATAATTTAGCCCAAGGATTATAGAAAAAAAAAAGAGGATGGTGGAGGCTCGCCGATTGATCCGATAACCTTTATTCCATTTTGGTCGAATCCAGTTTAAAAAGTAAGTTAAGGTTTAAATTAGAATTTTATTCAGATTTGCATTTATAGATATAAAAAGAACTTATTTACAAATGAAGACTGTTAAGTACGTAGTTGTTAAGGTATATTGATACTCATAGGGTTTGAATAGTCAGATGATGCATTTATTATTTTGTAACGCTAATGGTGCTAAGTTTGTGTTAAAACATTAATTTATGTATAGAAAATATTTAAATGTTAGTGTGTGTTTTCTTTTAAAACTCCAGTATACTCCTTTCCCAAATGATACCTACCTACAGATGATTCCTGGTACTACATAATTGAAAAAAAAATAAAAAATAATACAAAGTTGTAATTTGGATTGTGCTTATATTCATCTGTTCTATGTGTTGAATCAATACAAATTTTGATAAGTAACCTGTTCTCTTATAAAGGGTTTTTCACTATAGGTACGAAAGCTTATAAATAATAGTCATTGTCGTGACGTGTAAGTATAGGAGTGTGGCAAGATACATTTACATAGTCGGACTGACACACCGACACTGAAAGATATAGGTATATATGTGTAAAATGAAAAGCAAGTAGTACGTTGAACTAGTCTCAAATTACAAACACTTTAATAAGCAAATGTGTTATTTAAAACGCAGTGTGGAAACCACTATATTATTTTTACCTATGCTTGTTTTCGTCTATCAGTCCAACTGTTAACTTAACACGACATATTTTCAATGAAATATTGACAGAACAGCGGCAGTATGCAGCATTTTTGATAAGGACAATATGCCATTCATAATTTCTGGAGCACTGAGATACGGTCGGTAGCAGATATGGGGATGCATTTCTAAGTATTACTTTTTGCACTTTTAAGTATTTTTTACATGTTCTAGTCACCTGACAATATTGTTCTGGCAACACCACTTCAAAAATACAATGGATAATAATAGAAAATAACAAGAAATTGCTGCTATTCGGTAGTTTAATCAAAAATTAAAAAATAATGATTTATTACTCATAACCGTTTTTCCGCTCGAACCTCATACAGTAAAACCGGCCAAGTGCGAGTCGGACTCGCGCACCGAGGGTTCCGTACAAACACTTTCCATCCCTAAGTGGTTCAGTTAAGTTTGCACCTGGTATGTATAGCGCCCCATATAAATTAGGTGCAAAGTTAGGTATTAACAAAACTACTTACTAGATCTCGTTCAAAACAATTTTCGTTGGTAGTTTTTATAGTAATCTACATCATATGTTTATTTAGATTTTTCATTTTCTTATTTTAGAAGTTAGAGGGGGGGGGACCAACTTTTTTCCACTTTGGAAGCGTCTGTCACGCAAACTATTCGGTTTAGAAAAAATATATTTTAGAAACCTCGATATCATTTTTGAAGACCTATCCATAGATAACCCACACGTATGTGTTTGATGAAAAAAAAATAAAAATAAGTTTCAGTTAAGTATGGGGAGCCCCAAATATTTTATTATTATTTTTTTATTTTTGCATCAAAATCTTAATGCGGTTCACAGAATACATCTACCTGGTTGTATCAACTTTTTTGTGTTGTTTACTCTGTCCCCGTTGTCCAAGTGACATCTTCATACAAAATGCTTAGGTTGTCCGAGGGACAAATTTTGCGTATCCATAGCAACAAGGTGCACTTAAAAGTTGATTCACCCACCTACCAAGTTTCAACAGTATAGCTCTTATAGTTTCGGAAAAAAATGGCTGTGACATACGGACGGACAGACAGACAGACGGACAGACAGACATGACGAATCTATAAGGGTTCCGTTTTTTGCCATTTGGCTACGGAACCCTAAAAAGTGTCAAAATTTTGTACGAATAAATACTTTTCCAGGAAGTCAAGTTCATAGAAATAATAAAAAAAAAAACACATTCATTCAAAAACGCTACGATCCGGAATGGACATTTTGGGACCCTTTTTTCTTGTATGAAGTTTAAATGTACATAATTACATATATTTAAACAATGCCGAGTAATGTGTTTTCTGAAAAACGTGCACACTTTTTTTCAATGTTGCTCATTACAGCAGCACATGTCTGCATCCCCAGGCAGCCCACGAATCGTGCGAAAGTTTCTTAAAGCGCTTCCTTTGACCCGACCGACCGATCAGACCGCCTGCTCATACAGTATCTGGGACTACCTTTACTTTCGGAATTCCACTCAATCCTAATGTAGAACTCCATTTTCGATAGCACCTACATGGCTGGCTCTTTAAACTCAAGCTTTCTATCATTAATAGAGAGTAAAAGTATCAATGTTTAAGAAAAATAATATACTTTTGAATAGCTGTTCATCTAGACCAGTGGTTCCGGCCTTCCGGGGTACACCAATGGTACGCAGGAGTTGACATACGGTCTGCGAACGATTTCAAATTAGCGGGTCATCGCTGTAATTCTCTGTCGGAGGGGAATTTGTTTTTGGAATTTGTCCTTGTTAACGACAAATAAAAAATTGGGCAAGTGCGAGCCCGACTCGCGCATGAAGGGTTCCGTTTCCGTACCTATACATATATATAATCTTTAACAAGTTTGTTGTATGGGAGCCCCCCTTAAATATTAATTTTATTTTATTTTTAGTATTTGTTGTTATAGCGGCAAAAGAAATACATCATCTGTGAAAATTTCAACTGTCTAGCTATCACCGTTGTTGAGATAGAGCCTGGTGACAGACGGACGGACGGACGGACAGCGAAGTCTCAGTAATAGGGTCCCGTTTTTACCCTTTGGGTACGGAACCCTAAAAATGGTCCTGGTCAAGAAAAGTTTGGGAACCACTGAACTAGACAATGTTAGTTGGTATAGTTAGCCATCACAATAAAACGGATAGTGACACTTTATTTATTTTATACTGTCATCACATCGTAAAAACATAGGTAAAACGAGTGCTTAAATTATCTTAAGACTAAACTGACAACACAAACACAAACATGAACTATTGGTGTACACACTAATAAAAATGAATTTAATATTACACAACGATAAGGTCATTCCGTTCGAGCACTGCTAGATATGCTTTGGTTCATTAGCTGGACCTTAATCATGAGCACATGCTTAAACCAACGGTGATAGCCGAGTGTGACGTCACAGTCTAGTCGTGAGCACCTCACTATGTCACGGACATTCGAAATTCAATTTTTTCCAGCCCATGTCCGCCGTGTAGGAGGTACTTATGTAGGATTAAATACTTTTTGCTGATTTCAAAAATAAATTGGAAGAAGGCAGCTTTGGTTTTCGGGAGATTGTCATGTACGGTAAAACGATGTAAATAAAAGTTTATTATAATATCACAGTTGTTTAAAACAATTCGTATCCTACACTTATTTGTCGGAATAGACTGTGACGTCACGTCAAGCGCCCCATAATGGCCGGCGTTTAAAACGCCTGAATTTGTTTGAAAAATTTGAAGAAAAAATATATATACCACATTTTAATTTTTTGGCGTTGACTATTTGTTATACAGTATTATAGCGATATAAATTATCATAAAATAACATAAAAAATAATTGTCTATTACAATAAGAGCCTCATAATAAAAACATTTAGAATGACTTGTTGTATTTGTATTACAGAATGCACAGTGCATGTAGGTATAATAGACAGATTAGACAGCATCAACAATAGCTGAAAATTTTAGTATGCAAGTTGAAATAAGCCAGTAGTAAAAATTGACAGCTATATTTGATCCTTGAACATGGGTTTGAACAAACCTATATAAATATTTTGGTTTAATAACGAATGGGCTGGGCGGTGCTAACCGCGATTTTACCAACCGCACTTTTTCCACTGACACATATACATAGTTATCTGTTATAAAGACTAGGGTATTATCGTACGGGTTAGCATCTATATTTTCTTTACTTAAAATACTAAATGGGTCCTTTTTCAAAAAAATATGTAGTCAGCATCAAATAGTAAGCAATTACAGCACATTAAGCAAAATATATCGGAACAGGCCTTTATTTTGCTATATAGATATGAAAATCAACACGCAAAAAAAAATTAAATGGCGCTTATACGTGGTCCACACTCGGACTCAACCAGGTGTCTTTGGATTACCGGTTCAACGTCTTTCATTATCTTATTCTTTGTAATTTTTTTGCGTGTTGATATTTGTATCTATATAAAAATTTAAAAATGTGGCGTTAATTTACCCACATCAAACAATAATTTCGAAAAACATACACAAGTGTCGACATTAAATATTAGGCCTTTATTTGCCTAGCAAGAACAACGTGTTGCGATATAATTTGGCGACTTTGACTGCTACTTAATATAATAATAATAATATTAATTTATTTCAAATATCATGATATGACTCATAAAAAAAGCTGTTGTACGCAGTTAAGGAATTAATTTCCCTTTTAACAAAACGCAAATTGACATTCCATTGTGTGACTAAACCCATATAATATGTTGTAAGTGTAACTTTGAAACATCGAATAACAATTTATTAAATTAAGCCCTTTAACTACTGTAATTTTTTAATAGACCCAATTATAATTAATTCACTGGCTAATATTTACTGGTTACGGTTATTGACAACTTTGGCAATTATATGTGTTAAATAAAATAAAATAAAAAAGCCATTTATTCTACTACTTTACACATAAACACAATATAAACAAAAATAAAATAAAACATAGTTACGCCGCTAAGTAATAGTCGCCTCCTGGGCTTAGGCCTCCCCCGTTTCTTTCCATAGCTCTCTATCTCTAGCTTTCCTCATCCAGTGTGGTCCCAGTCTTTCCATGAAGATGTCGGACCATCTTTTAAATGGACGACCTCTCGGTCTTCTACTGTCACGCGGGATCCATTCTATGATTGTTTTGGACCATCTTTCGTTGTCCATTCTACATACATGACCCGCCCAGTTCCACTTCAGTAACCTTATTCTGTAGACGATATCAGTCAATTTGGTCCTTTCCCTAATAGCTTGGTTGCTGATTCTGTCTGAAAGTTTTATTCCTAACATACTCCTCTCCATTTTGCGTTGACAGACTGCTAGCTTGACTTCATCACATTTTCTTAACGACCAACTTTGACAGCCATATGTTAAACAAGGTAGAATGGTTGACTCGTAGAGTTTGCGCTTTATGTTTATATTAATAGCTTTGTTTTTCATAATTTCTTTGAGTCCCCAGTACTTCCTCCATGCTATAGCGATCCTGCGTTGTATTTCATTTCCGGTGTGGTTTTCAAACGTGACAACTTGGCCTAGATAAATATATTCTTTTACTATTTGCACATCTTGGCCTTTAACTGTATGTATGTATGTATGTATGTAAACGCTTTATTGTACACAACAACTGGTTATAAATACATTGATAACAAATGAAATATGTACAAAGGCGAACTTATCCCTATTAGGGATCTCTTCCAGTTAACCTTTGAGCAATTGAAGGAATGGGTATTCGAAGAAAATAGGCAAACTACACTGCGTACAACCAAGATATCTATATTATACTTAATAAAACTATAATAAGTACATAAACTAAGTAAGTAATAATACACATATATTTTTACTATTTATAAGATATATATTATATATACATATAATACATATAAATGCGTAAATAAATATAGTATTCAATGAATTCACACGTTATCGGACAGCCACAATTTCTTCAAGTTAATCTTAAGTGATGCAACAGATGGAGACTTCCTAAGGGACAAAGGCAACTCATTCCACAACTTCACTGCGCTTACCGTAAAAGACTTGCTATAGGTACGCGTCTTATTAGACGGTACAGCCAGAGTGAGATTGGCGCTAGACCGCAAGCGGTGACCACTGCCATCAGCCATATACGAAAATCTTTCTGTTATGGGGTGTTATGTTATGTAACTGTTATGGGGTTGCTTATTTTTCGGTTAGTAATTATATTTGTTTTTGTAAAATTTATTGATAAGCCCACTTTTTCGCTCTCTTCTGCCAAGTTGTTTAGCATAAACATTAGATCGGTCGGATTTTCTGCGAAAATTACTACGTCATCCGCAAACCGGAGATGGCTCAGATATTCTCCGTTGAGTCTTGAGACTCAACGGAATTATATGTGTTAATGTACCACAAATACAATGTATAATACCATAAATATGTGTATTTAGAGCACATTTTCAGATATTTTTTACCTATACAACGGTAAAACGATTTTTACATACTACCTCAATAGAGGGGTATCTTACAATTCCATACAATATCAGTACTATGTCACTCGTTCAAATACAAATTAAAATTCAACGCGTGGACAGTATAGGAGCGGCAAAAAATCTATCATAAACGTGTATTTAAAATGAAAAATGACATACTTTTACAATCGCAAAAGGTTTGAGAACAAAACACTAACATGCTATTTCACTTTTAGCAAATAAAACGTCTATTATTTATTCTGTCCAAACAGTTATTTAAATCAAAGTCGTCGACATTGTGTGCTTTTTATAAAGCCGGGTTTTTTGACCATTTGGAAGTTACTAATATAATAATAATTGTCACTATACTAAAAAAGTACATATATTATATCTGTTATCTACCTATTCAATTCTGGATCCTATCTTAAATTTTTGTATATGTCGCAGTGTGTGAACTGGTCAAAAGGGCTTTTAACCGACAAAAACAGGCAAAACTGCTTTTGACTGAGTGTGTTGGTCAAAAGTAGTTTTGGCTGAAAATCATTGGTTAATAGTACTTTTGACTGTTACCTACCCCTACACCTGGCTTAAGAAATTACATCTGCGTCAATATTTCCGTCCAATACAAGAGCGCCAGTAACACTAATTGTCATCTTCAATATCACAATGATTAAGGTCACGTGTCATTAACCTCACTCGCCGATTTGCCGTTCCTCTCTAGCCTCATCAACGGGGTGTGACTCCTGTCTTGAATCACGACCTCTGTGACGTCATCGTCGAGCGGTTGCAGAGAGTTGTAAGAGGGTGGGGGCGTGATGGCCTCCTTCTTTTCAATGCTTAATAGCGGCATTGCTATCTGGCCGGTGAGATCTGAAAAAAAAAGTAAATTCATGAATCCATGGGTTTCATATCCACATATGTGTCAGGTAACCGGCCGCGAAAACAACAATACACCACCCTTCGGCCACAATTCTTCGACAGTCAACAGCTTGACATTTGGCACCATCACCACAAATGAAACAAAGTTTAGATTGTGACGAGGCTCCAACTGTTGGGATCTCAGGATGAAGTTACTCTTTAAATAAATAAATAAATATCAGCCAACCTCTCACAAAATAAATCTAGTTCCACAGTAAGCTCTAGTAGGCTTGTGTTTTGGACATTAGTCGACGATACGCATACTTATACACATAAATACATACTTAAATACAAATAATCATACAAATATTTGCCATTGCCGGCTCATCGTCGGCTCTGTAGGTAGCTGTTTTACCACTACGCCAACCGCGTCGTCATCAGTCTTTACTCGTAAATACTCGACGAGCTTATTTGCTTTCGTCGTGTAGTGCAGCCTGGCCACATACCTTGTAACGCGGCCTCCAGCTCGGCGGCGCCGGGCACGACGACGACGCTGGAGCCGGCGCCGCTGAACACGGCCACGACGCTGCTGCGAGCGGACAGGAGGACTAGCGGCTGCCCGCGGGCCGCCAGAGAGCTCGATAATGCGCAGATGCCTTTGGCTGCCGTGAAGTGGCCACATACCTTGTAACGCGGCCTCCAGCTCGGCGGCGCCGGGCACGACGACGACGCTGGAGCCGGCGCCACTGAACACGGCCACGACGCTGCTGCGAGCGGACAGGAGGACTAGCGGCTGCCCGCGAGCCGCCAGAGAGCTCGATAATGCGCAGATACCTTTGGCTGCCGTGAAGTGGCCACATACCTTGTAACGCGGCCTCCAGCTCGGCGGCGCCGGGCACGACGACGACGCTGGAGCCGGCGCCGCTGAACACGGCCACGACGCTGCTGCGAGCGGACAGGAGGACTAGCGGCTGCCCGCGGGCCGCCAGAGAGCTCGATAATGCGCAGATACCTTTGGCTGCCGTGAAGTGGCCACATACCTTGTAACGCGGCCTCCAGCTCGGCGGCGCCGGGCACGACGACGACGCTGGAGCCGGCGCCGCTGAACACGGCCACGACGCTGCTGCGAGCGGACAGGAGGACTAGCGGCTGCCCGCGAGCCGCCAGAGAGCTCGATAATG
Source organism: Apotomis betuletana (assembly GCA_932273695.1). Taxonomy (NCBI): domain Eukaryota; kingdom Metazoa; phylum Arthropoda; class Insecta; order Lepidoptera; family Tortricidae; genus Apotomis; species Apotomis betuletana. The sequence continues at coordinate 10,862,214 of OW026307.1, read as the reverse complement.
CGCAGATACCTTTGGCTGCCGTGAAGTGGCCACATACCTTGTAACGCGGCCTCCAGCTCGGCGGCGCCGGGCACGACGACGACGCTGGAGCCGGCGCCGCTGAACACGGCCACGACGCTGCTGCGAGCGGACAGGAGGACTAGCGGCTGCCCGCGAGCCGCCAGAGAGCTCGATAATGCGCAGATACCTTTGGCTGCCGTGAAGTGGCCACATACCTTGTAACGCGGCCTCCAGCTCGGCGGCGCCGGGCACGACGACGACGCTGGAGCCGGCGCCGCTGAACACGGCCACGACGCTGCTGCGAGCGGACAGGAGGACCAGCGGCTGCCCGCGGGCCGCCAGAGAGCTCGATAATGCGCAGATACCTTTGGCTGCCGTGAAGTGGCCACATACCTTGTAACGCGGCCTCCAGCTCGGCGGCGCCGGGCACGACGACGACGCTGGAGCCGGCGCCGCTGAACACGGCCACGACGCTGCTGCGAGCGGACAGGAGGACTAGCGGCTGCCCGCGAGCCGCCAGAGAGCTCGATAATGCGCAGATACCTTTGGCTGCCGTGAAGTGGCCACATACCTTGTAACGCGGCCTCCAGCTCGGCGGCGCCGGGCACGACGACGACGCTGGAGCCGGCGCCGCTGAACACGGCCACGACGCTGCTGCGAGCGGACAGGAGGACTAGCGGCTGCCCGCGAGCCGCCAGAGAGCTCGATAATGCGCAGATGCCTTTGGCTGCCGTGAAGTGGCCACATACCTTGTAACGCGGCCTCCAGCTCGGCGGCGCCGGGCACGACGACGACGCTGGAGCCGGCGCCGCTGAACACGGCCACGACGCTGCTGCGAGCGGACAGGAGGACTAGCGGCTGCCCGCGAGCCGCCAGAGAGCTCGATAATGCGCAGATACCTTTGGCTGCCGTGAAGTGGCCACATACCTTGTAACGCGGCCTCCAGCTCGGCGGCGCCGGGCACGACGACGACGCTGGAGCCGGCGCCGCTGAACACGGCCACGACGCTGCTGCGAGCGGACAGGAGGACCAGCGGCTGCCCGCGGGCCGCCAGAGAGCTCGATAATGCGCAGATGCCTTTGGCTGCCGTGAAGTCCGCGCCTGTAAGAAAATATAATGCAAATACTCTTTTCTCAAACATGCAATGAAATGTCGACATAACGTCATAGTCATAGTATTTTTATTTTATAACAATATACATTGTGTTAGAAATTTCTTATAATAAACTATTAAAAATTCATAAATAAATAATAACAATCTATACAATTCAATAGTAGCACCAATGTCAAGTGCGCTATAACAGGCTTTCGGGCGGAACCACTAAAGAGAACTGTAAAGGAATTTCATACAAAATTGAAGGCCTAAGCTGGGAAGTATTTTTTAAACATGGCATCTGTGTTCATGAACAGACTAAACAGTTAATTTTTTTTTTGATGGGGATATTTTTATTTCATTGCATGTTTGAGAAAAGCACTATACTCGTACATGCCTAGCCATGAAAAGGGCTTGTCGGCTTCGTATCACTATCCGGCCTCCCTACGGTCGACCGTCTATACCTAATCACCCGACAACCTCTTCTTTCCCGGCGTCTGCAGTAATGCACTATTTATTTTATTCTCTTTTGAGTATTTGTTGTTATAGCGGCAACAGAAATGTATCATCTGTGAGAATTTCAACTCTCAAGCTATCACGGTTTATGACATACAGCCTGGTCACAGAGACAGACCGAATACACAAATCAACCCAGTTCCAAACTAAGCAAAGCTTGTACAGTCGCCATCAGACATATCGTAGCATGTAAGGTATTCATAAATATCTGAACACGACTCTTATTGACTGGGCGTTACAGTACATGTTCACATATTTATGAACGCCTTATATGCTGCGATATATCTGATGGCGACTGTACTATGGGTACTAGAGGACGATATACATAATATATATAAATACATAATAAATGTACATAAATGTACCTATACATGTAGAGATAACATCCATGACCCAGGGAACCAATATTAGAGTTTGTCACCCAAATATTTTCCCCGGCCGGGATTCGAACCCAGGACCGCCGGCTCAGTAGGTAGGTGTCTACAAACTGGGCCAAACGCGTCGTCGTCGTCGTCTTAGTAATAGGGTCTCGTGTTTACCCTTAGGGGTACGGAACCCTGAAAATATGATTTATGAGTAGATTTTCCTCGTTACTAATATGCAATCTAATTGGAGTAATAACATTAAATCCTATTCGGGCGACTTCTTTTATAGTCAGGACTGCCTTGATGCCTTTTAATGACCGAAGTCTTATGCGTTTTGATTCGATATTTAAAGTCCGAGGTCCAATGCAATGAATATTGTTATGTCAATATTTACTGATGGTGTGGAGTTTTTTCTCAGCACTTGTATTTTTTTGTAACGCTGGTCAATACGGTATTCGGTGACAGCATAAATCAGCTACTCTTTATGAAATGTCAAAGACGATCTAGTAGTATGAAGTCTCTATGAAGATACTGGCTCGTGAAAACCAATTTTAATAATATTGTTATTCAAAACCAGTCCTCTTTTTAGTTTTTGTTCAATTAAGAATAGAATAAGGTCGAAAAGTTAGTGGTTTCAATGATACAATGTATTTTTAGCATAGGTAGTAAAATACGGTAGGTATTTTATACGTGACCCATTTGCCTATATAATAACATATTGATATTGATAATAAAATTACGCTATATCGTCGCTGAACGTGTTTACACCACCTTTTGTTCTAATTAAAAGTTTTCTACGAGAATTAAGCTTTTAACTAAGATCAAGAAGAGTGCTCTACCAACTTACCGAGCACGTATCTGCAGTCTATGACGACTGGCATGCTGCAGCCGCCCTGTTTCTTGGCAGCTCGCTCCACGTACTGTCTGATGTACTCCACTCCGGGGAAGTACAGACTGTTGCCTACTGTCACTAGCAGGTATCCGAGCCCTGTCGCGCTCTGAAAAAGAAAAGTTATATTGTTAGTAAGATATAGCTTGGCGACGATGGGGAATGTTTCTGTTAATCTAAATAGCAGATTTCATCAAAGTTTACAAAACTTCAAGGCGACCATCAAACGCGTGGAGCCTAGAACCAAGTGACAGTTATTACCGTAAAAGGGAGGTCTAATGACAATAATTAGACGTGGAGATTCGCATAAGTGCATAACCTACAGTTACGATCTAAGCGTCCATCTGGGGTCTTGCACTTGGGTAACACAGTAGTAGAACGTAAATGATGACAGCCACCAAAACTCCAAGCTTTACACCAACCACCAAGCACACCGCAAACATGGCGGATGCCGGCACTAGGTCGTTTAATATTAGCTTCACTATCTAGAATAGGTTGACATTGTCGACATTTAACTTACCGGGTATCCTGCCTTTTCGCCGAACTATTTTTCTTCGAATATTTCATTTCGCCGAATTTACAATTCACACTTTCATAATTGTTGTAAATATCATCCTATAGATTGAGATATTTTATTAGAATCCTAACTAGTTTACAGTTTCTGCGAAATGATACTTCGGCGATTATAATTAATATTTATAATTCGGCGCAAAATTGTTCGGCGAAAAGGCAGAGAACCAACTTACCGTGACGATCTCAGCGTCCATCTGAGGTCTCGCGCTAGGGTACAGCAACAGCAGAATGTTAATGACGACGCCCACCAAAATGCCCAGCTCCACACCGACCACCAAACACACCGCGAACGTGGCAAACGCAGGCACGAGGTCGGCACGGCGGGAGCGCCACATGGGTTTCACAACCTGAAACGGGTCCCCAAATAAATGTCAATAAATCTGTCGGCATCGGCAAAAAGTAAGTACAAGGTCAACAAGAAGGTACCTAACTATAAAGTAGTTATCCTGAACGTTTTTTATGACCCTATGTGTCTTTTGATGACTGATGATGTGTCACGAGATTTCAATGGTTTTTCGTACTAAACTATAGGTTTAGCCGGACATGAGAAATTATTACTATGTATTTTTTTACCCTAGTCTGATGCAATAAATAGGGTTATAACTGTTTTATGTATCACGTGGCGATATTGTGCATTGGATTGGAACCGATACGAACAGTCACGGTGATAAGGCTTACTAAATAAGTAAATAAATAAAAAAAAAACAAAATAACATTAGAAGCCTGCTTAAAACTACATACATAATATATATAAGATATCCTCTATGGTCCCATTGGCCAGGGACCTATAAGACACAGGAGCTGAGATGGCGGGGAGAGCCACGGGAGTCACTGAAAATCTCTGAGTCGGGTTTAGAATAACCACTGACAAAATGTCAGCTATGTGACCCCCTTGGTCCTGGCGCTTGTGGCCTATAGGTGACACTTCCGGTTTTATTTTTGGATTTGTCCTGAATGGCCTATGTACTTATCCCACGGTTAAACCATTTTTGGGATATATAAACATCAATGGCGGAATGAAAAGGATTACTTTTGGACCTTAAATGTGATCATGATCATAAAATCTAGTTATGTTTGAGACCTTAATAATTTATAGGGGTCCCCAATTTATCCCCACGAATCATCAGTAGATATGATGATTACAATCAGGTCATTGCTGAGTATCTCAATAACTTTGCATAATCATACCGATAGCGAAAACGTTGTCAGTGTCTCAATCTTTATCGAATCGAGGCTCTTTTGTGTACGTTTGTAATCTCATGAGATTAACATTCGTATAATTGTATTTTTCACATTCTAGCTACGATCGTCAAATCCCGTCATTCATGTATCACACAGGAGACATAAAATGCCACTTTTGTGCGTCATAAAAATCCTTTTATCTTTTTTAACCTAAACCACCGTCAGAAATTGCTGCAACCTACAAAATAAACAAATGATTTCGCAAAGTAGATCAGATAATGAATGATAAGACGTTGGGCCGGTAATCCAATATACTGGGTTCGAGTCCTGGTGTGGGTCCACGTATGAGCGCAATTTAATTTTTCTTTGCGTGTTGATCTTTGTAGAGTCTGGCCAGCCAAATAATGTTGACAGATATTTCCTTGTGGTATCACCAATTGTCTATGATTTAAACAATTTAAGTTTAGTAGGTGGGTCCTCTATAAATAATTTTGATATTTATGTACTAGTTCTAACATTCCGATTGAGTTGAAATTTGGCATAGTACTTATGTATTTTTTTGGTGATGGACTAATATTATGGATTATGGTGTTATAGAGCTAGGTCTTATTTACACTACATGGTTAGAAAGTGTAAACATAGGTATTATATATATTTGTATAGAATCTTTTTATCGATTCTATTTTTTTTTTTTTTTATGTGGTAATACCACATTTTTATTTTTATAAATAATGACACAAAGGTAAATTAAGAAAGAAAAATTGAATGCGATCTACTACAATCGAAGCGGGGTTTGAACCCGCGACCTCTGCGTTACCGGCGCATTGCTCTCCCAACTGAGCTATCCGACCGCTACGTCAGTCACACCAAATCTTTCATCCCTTAATCCTTTACGCTACTGGAGCGCCCTCTGTGTCATATGTTTTTTTGAAATGCTTATTGCGCATTAGCCATACCCTAGGATGTGCGTTTTACACGCACGATCCCCAATCCCCATTGCTTTACAGCAAGTGTGAAGACTGCGAGAGAGATGGCGCTGTTCGATTGTAGTAGATCGCATTCAATTTGTCTTTCTTAATTTACCTTTGTGTCATTATTTATAAAAATGTGGTATTACCACATAAAAAAAAAAAAATATAGAATCGATAAAAAGATTCTATACAAATATTTAGAACAGCGCCATCTCTCTCGCAGTCTTCACACTTGCTGTAAAGCAATGGGGATTGGGGATCGTGCGTGTAAAACGCACATCCTAGGGTATGGCTAATGCGCAATAAGCATTTCAAAAAAACATATGACACAGAGGGCGCTCCAGTAGCGTAAAGGATTAAGGGATGAAAGATTTGGTGTGACTGACGTAGCGGTCGGATAGCTCAGTTGGGAGAGCAATGCGCCGGTAACGCAGAGGTCGCGGGTTCAAACCCCGCTTCGATTGTAGTAGATCGCATTCAATTTTTCTTTCTTAATTTACCTTTGTGTCATTATTTATAAAAATAAAAATGTGGTATTACCACATAAAAAAAAATATAGAATCGATAAAAAGATTCTATACAAATATTTAGAACAGCGCCATCTCTCTCGCAGTCTTCACACTTGCTGTAAAGCAATGGGGATTGGGGATCGTGCGTGTAAAACGCACATCCTAGGGTATGGCTAATGCGCAATAAGCATTTCAAAAAAACATATGACACAGAGGGCGCTCCAGTAGCGTAAAGGATTAAGGGATGAAAGATTTGGTGTGACTGACGTAGCGGTCGGATAGCTCAGTTGGGAGAGCAATGCGCCGGTAACGCAGAGGTCGCGGGTTCAAACCCCGCTTCGATTGTAGTAGATCGCATTCAATTTTTCTTTCTTAATTTACCTTTGTGTCATTATTTATAGGTATTATATGTTTGTTGTTGACTGTACTGTACATAGTGGTAGAAATTATGTGAGCTGACTATGAGTGCACGTCAACATCTATTTAACTTATTTCCTTACGTACCTTACGTACCTATGCATAGAAAAATCAAAAATATTTTCGAGTATCAAAACTATAATTCTTACTACACAAAGTGTGACCAGCCGCAGATTTTTTCAATTCCCCGCCAAAACTTTGAGTAATATTTCATTAGCCAGACTATATCTATAGCAAAACAAGGCAACGAGGTTTATCTGTTTCACAAAACGTTTAATTATACTTCCACATCGTATCGTATTTCCACGTCATGTGATTACCCGTTTCCTATCTGAACAGGTTAAAGAACTAATTTGAATAATTGCGTTACTTATGGATACCAAGTTCATGCAACTGTTTCTAAAGATAACAAAAATAACTACGTACGGTATTTAATAGTTTTATTTGTTTCGTAGGTACAATATTTAACTGAATATTGTAGTACCATCTTCTAACGTACCCAATAAATAAACTGATAAATACATGCAATTACAATAAAATTGGGAAAAGTATGTAAATTGGGTGAATCAACTTTTAAGTACACCTTGTTGCTATGGTTACGCAAAATTTGCCCCCCGGACAACCTAAGCATTTTTCTATGAAACAGTATAAAATAAAATAAATAAAAAATAAAATAAAATATGTTTATTTCAGACCTAGATCCATATTGTGTTAGTTACAAAGAACTTAATTACCTATGTTAGTATATACAAAACAAAAACAACTACACTATTTAGCCCTGCCTGATGTCACCTCAATCCAGTATTTAGTGAGATGACAACCAAGACGTTCAGATAATGTCCTTAGGAGGCCGTTGCTGCTGCCTCGCACGCGGGCAAGCAAAGACGCAATTCTTTTACGTCTAATGGCGTAAAAGTCGTCTGTTCTCGCCTCCGCGAACATGCCCGATGCACTACAGTGCTTCGGCAACCTCAACAGCATCCTCAGGACATTATTGTACTGGACTCTTAGAGAGCTATAGGCCCTCTGGGTGAATTTCGCCCACAGACTGCGTATGAAGTATGAAGACAACGGGGACAGAGTAAACAACACAAAAAAGTTGATTGACCCAATTAAACATTTACTAGATAAAGAACCCGTCTTGTTGAGAGTACCTATTGATTGCATTAATAGCTTCCTCCTCATGAAGTAATATTATGACAAGGTTGCATCAACCTGTTCACTTTTTAAAAATATATTCTATGACATTTAGATAATAAATATAATCCTTAATGACACGGAAAATAATAGGACCACACTTAAACATATGACGGTGACTGATGACAATTTTAATACCTATGCAGGAATGACATTCTGAAAATCGGCCTTAAACCGCTTGTATCTAGTTCGTGAAACATGAAATATTGTTACGTGTTCCGGATCACAGGTCAAAATAAACGGGTTAGTCAAGCAGTTTGTTGATTTGGGTTTGATACGATAACGAAATCAGGGCATTGACCCAACGCCATAAACATACCTACCTATCGCGCGGTTCTATGTTTCACTTTTGACCACTTGAAATTTGAACATTGGCAAACGAAGGGCTAAGGGCAAAACTGGCTAAATCCATTTTTTTTTTTCACATTGATTTTACCCAGTTCATCATATCGCTTTCAAAAACAGGGGTAAAACTTGTTGGATTCCGGTGAAGCATGTAAATTCGATGTCCATTGAATATTCAGACATGGTTTAGTGCTAGATGGCTGATTCACGTGTAAAGAATTAGTTGAGCTGATATGCATGAGTAAGGAATTGTAGAACAATGAACATTGCCATGCCATTTTAAGTTGGCTTTGTTGAGAATTATGATAATTCGATTTTGTATTTGAAACCATGTCCAGATTGGTTCGCATTATTACGTCATGAAAATTGATATTTTACGAGTAGGTGTCGTACACATCTGAATTATAGCCTGAGGTGCGATCGTAAATGTCTGCATATATATATCTTGTATAATTCCTATTTGCCATCATCATTTGAATTCAGAAACATTTAGGGTTTACGGTCAATTCATTTTAATAGTTTTCTAATAGAGTTATTCTGTCCCGTGACCCAGGGGAAAATAGTGATTGAACTTCTTAGAAAAGTGTTCATAATTTACATTACCGGAATTGTCGGAACATCAGCATAAGAATGGTCTTATAATTGTTGCAGTAACAAAGTTTTTGGTAATTATAACCGCCGAAAATCGGAGTTTTAAAGGGGAACCCAAGGGACATCACGATGGTAACAAGCAACAGTAAAAACTTAATTTCCCAGTACAGATATAATTAAGGGCCTTACCTCATATTCTATCATAAATATCACAGCACATATCACAACGGCAGCCAGCGCCGCCTTAGGAATGTAGTAGAAGTATGGAGTCAGCAGGCTCAAAGCAAGCAGCACCAGAGTTCCTGGAAATAAAAATACTTATCTTTATGATAGAAAAATCCGGCCAGTTGCAAGTCATACTCGCGCACCGTGAGTTCCGGAGTAACCATGAAAACGGTGAATAATTCTTTAACGAAAAGATAAACTGGACTGAGTGACGGAACTGAATTGATTTCCATTACCTGTGCTACATGACATTGCTTGATAAATTCAGGTACTTTATAGGTTAGGATTCCCTTGTGAACGTCAAAATATGCAAGTTAAATACAGGTACGAACGAGTAAACTGCCGTGTTACGGTAAAAGGTCGTATCTTTATACGGATGTCATAGTAAGATACGTCCTTTTAACGTAGCATTGCAGTTAAAGTACGATAAAAAATGTTTTCGATTTTCTGACTTCGATATGATGTCTCGTTAAAAGTTAAGATAAATAAATACTTTGCTACGCTATTCGTGAGGTGTGCCTAATTATGCTTGCCGAACAATATTAATAATATTATGTCACCTGAGTAAATTATAGCATATTGGATCGCTTTAGTAGACGCTGCCGCGCGACACGTATCCAATATATCCATTACTTTATTAACACGATTTTATTAGCTTCACCTTGTAACTACGTTAATTAGTATTTTTGTTTGTAACTAACAATGTAATTCAATCATTAAAGTACATTTTAACCAACTTCCAATTGTCTTTCACGTGACAATTCAATTTATTTTGTCTTATGGCATAAAGTTTTTTCGAGTCTATATTGTTACTTAAATTAATACCGTAAAACTCTCTAAGCCCAGTTCAAACAACTATGATCCAAACTAATATAATATCTCAATTATTAAGGCTAAAATTAACAATTTAGCTAAACAAAGTTAAATAAAAACGTATAAAGTCACTGATGGAATATGGATTTCGATAGAAATGAACGAGTTTTGGTCCATAGTTGGGCTGTTGGATTGTTGGGTAAGTTTTACGGTATCTAACGTCTTCACCCACTGAGCTGCGTTTCCACTAAATGTTAGCAAGTCCAATGGATATCCAGGGTATAAGGGACTAACTACACTTAGACTGCTCTAAAAGTCACAAATGACCGTCAAAGTTCAATATTCCTACGGAGCGATAAAAACATACATGTGACGCCATTATACGCTATGGGTACAAATATTTGTATGGAGACAATAAGTAATTTGCCATTTTCACCGTGAAAAAGTGCGTTAAGTTCATGGTTGTCCTGTAATTACTGTTTTGTAAAGGATTTTGAAAACAATCTCAATTTTTTTTTGATAAAAAAATCATAAAATTTGCTTACCGTTGAGCGTCCCATATTTCAAAAAATATATTTTCTTTTTTTTTCTTTTGTTTTATGTCATATTGAGTTAGTTTTTCATATAACTACAGTATGCTGTAGAATTTAACGCCAGTCGTCATCAAAAATTCACCTGTGTATACGCTTCCAAACTGCGTAGTGACGCCGCTGGCGTGGTTGACGGCGCTCCTCGAAAAGGAGCCAGTTATCGGGAATGCACCCACAAAAGAGCCCAGTATATTGGACAGGGATAGGGTTAGTAGCTCTTGCGTGGCGTCTACTGATGCTCCGCTAGCTAAAAAAATAAACACAAGATTATGACCGATGAATTGCAGTTACTTTAGGGTGCCTGTCCACAAAAGCGGAGCGGAGAAAAAGAAACTATCTGGCTACGTGTTTGGAAAGCCCAAAAGATACGCATTTAAATCTGAGGGACGTGATTGGTCCATTTACACATCTCCGATCCAGTGGACAGGCAGCCTTATGGTCGGTATGGGTATGGGTAAATTAATTAAGTAAACTATTTGAGATTGTTATTAAACAAACCTAACCTAATCAATAGGATGATATTTGTAAGAATATGAAAAAAATATGACTAAGTATTAAGACAGAGGAATAAAAATGATGCAAAATGATTTTTCGGCGAAATGAAACATATTATTCGACAATATAAGTTTTTAGGAAACAAAGGGCTCCCGGTCGGTATAGAGTATTGGGATAATTTTAAACGAATAATTATGTATTTTATTTTTATTAAAATATGGAACTTTCGGAATACACTAATCATAATTATGGTTATATTATAACAACGGACAGTTGGAGAGCAACTATACTAAGACTACGATTAACTACTAAGTCGTAATACAAAATGATGAATGCAAGTTTTTCTATTGAAACTTTTCATAATATTGTTAAATTGGATCCATATCGTAATAGACAACAATCACTTGCAAACCGAGAAGTAAACTTGAATCGCAAGAAAACTGAGAGTCTGAGACAAAGGGACTCGTATAGATTTGCAAATAACATCGTTTGTCTGCTTTGTTAATTTGCATACCAAGTACTTCGTAAGTAGTATTAATTTATTCATAAGAATACAAATTAAAAGCTATTAATTACGAGCGAAAACTGCAAGTTCATTGTCTTATGAATCAATCAGGCTGGGTCTTTGTGAAGACCGAAAGAAGTGCATTTAAATCTGAAAAATGTGATTGGTTAATTTTAGGATGAAGTAAGTAAGTAAGACGAAAAGTTTTATAAATAATCATATAAAAATTAGGCGTAGGTACGACTTAGCATGATAAAACAATCAATCAAACCTCAACTAAAAACCAAACAGTGAATCACACCAAGTCTGAAGTTAAATAAAAGCCAGAGAAAATCAATGGCTATTAGACAGAGGCCACTTTAAAACGAAAGCTTGCAACTAATTACGAGGCAATATCTTAACCATAACCAATCGTTACACCCAACTTCAATACTGCACCTCAACAAGTGCGCAATAAGATTGAATGTGCCTTACCGAACGCTTTAGCAATTGCCACGTTGCCTAGTACGCCAATAATGGGAACTAGAATAATTGATGAACCGAGTTCCGAGCACATTTCGATAAAGGAGACGTAGTTTCCATTAGTGTATGTACTGAAGGGAGGCATGTTCCAGGACGGTAGACCTTCTCTGAAAAGGAAACAATAATTGATACTTGATTGTTTTGCATGATTCTCCGAGCGTTCTAACCGCGCGGTTTTAGGCGTCATTCCTTTTTAATTTGTTACCGCTGCGGAAGAACCAGTCGTTTTAATTATGATCTAACTAGGATCGCACTCGGGAGTGGCTTCGGGGGGATACATAAAAAATCGACTTCGAGCATTAATGTATTTTAACAATACATATTTGGAAAAATGGGAATGGCGAATAAAACGCCTTATAAACGCTGAATCTTCACCCTTTTACGAAACACATGTTACCATGATTTTCGCAATTTTAAAGTGAAATTAGTCACTATTTCTTGTATATTACAAATACAAAGATGAAACTATTTACGTTTTCAATCTCAGCCTTTTTGAAAGATTTGGATAAACTGATAAGTACATTCTATATAATTTATCGAACCTGCTCACAAGTTTTCACGAGAATCGGTCGAGAAATGCGACATGCGGATGAGAACAGGCACACGTCCGATCATCCGGAATTTACATACAAAATATTTTTTGGCCAAGCCGCAACGGAGACACTTCGCTCGCTAGTTCAATACATTTCAAGATTTCAAAATGTAGGAAAATGTTTTATTTGATTTTGTTTTCTTTATTGGAAAAAAAAAACAGTTGACATAATTATGATCAGAAATCTTCATAATTATGATCAGGAAATTCGGTACCTTTACAGAAACGTCAGGGAGGCTCAAATAATTAATATACGCGATATTATAATCCTTTTAAATGGTTTTATTTAAATGTGTGACCGTCGCGGAAACCGAAGAAAATATTCAGAAATCTTAATTTAGGTATAGCCTGCATCCTAACACAATTCCCACTGAGATTTCGTGCATGTAAATAAGGTGGCATTGTTCAATCTTTTTATGTTTAAATAGTGGTAGATTATAAATAATGACACAAAAGTAAATTAAGAAAGAAAAATTGAATGCGATCTACTACAATCGAAGCGGGGGGTGTAGTAGATCGCATTCAATTTTTCTTTCTTAATTTACCTTTGTGTCATTATTTATAAAAATAAAAATGTGGTATTACCTAGTTACCACATAAAAAATATAGAATCGATAAAAAGATTCTATACAAATATTTAGTGGTAGATTAACTAAGATAATTATCGTTTTCGTTCAACCAAAAAACTAAAACAAAAAACCAATTTACACTTACCTCACAGGCCCCGTTATTTGGAAAGGCATGGCTCCATACATCTCGAACACGAAGGATATTAAAGAGCACACAATCACCACTATTGCATTCCTCGACGTAGTCAACAACCATAGAGTCTTCTTCAAACCCGTCTTGCCCCGTGATAAATTCATATCCTTCAATTTCTGTAAACAACCCAGATTTTTCCCGTGTTTACGTTTGATAGTTTGAAATATGCGAGTAAAGCTCGCAGTAAATGTTCGCGTTTTCATAAATATTATATGAATATAGCGCATGATATTTTACTCGACGAAGACGGATTTATGAAAAGCGGAAGGGATTTCAGAATGTAGATATAGTCTGATTTTAATAAAGAGGGAACATTCAAGTTTGCTTCATATAAGGTACACAAGGTATATCTCATAAATTACAAACATATTACACGCGCATTTATTACTAAAAATTACATCGATCTTTTTGAACAAATGTCGTCATTTATTTTTATTTTGGATGATTATGAAGACATATGTTTTTAAGTAAGTACTTACTAAAGAACTTTAGTTCAATGACAAATTTTATGTTTTGTTACCAATTATTTTAGTAATTTTACTTTTATCAATGTTATTTTTTTTTTTTTTTTTTTTTTTTTTTATGTCATAGGGGGCAAACGAGCAAACGTATCGCCTGATGGAAAGCGATTACCGTCGCCCATAAACACCTTGATAATTAAGGTAGGTAGGTACTGCTATATGTCGTTATACTTTCTTTATTGTAAATAATTTGTTGAAATCATAAAAATGGTAATATAATAAAATAGGAAAAAATTATAGGGAAAAAACAGTTTTATCACGAATAAAAACATCCAGTTTTGAATTGAAGTTTTTTTTTTCAAAAATATTTTACTAGCTGTGTTAAAGAAAAAAAAATACTTACACGCATCAATAGTAAAATAATTATGCAAGTAATGCCCAATGTGCTGTCGGCAAGCTTGGCATTTGGTAAATTTGTGAATACCTGTAAATAAACATTATTTTAATTTTCTATAATGTTCTCGAAGATCGCGGATACTGGCGGCGCAGGACCGGCCAAGATGGCCCTAATAAATCTAATAATGAAACAATGAACTTTAATCTGTAAGTAGGCCACAAGGGCACTAATATGTGGCATTTCACAAGGGAAGACCACTGAAGTAATTTTTTCGTCAATGATAGCTACTTAACTATTACAGTAATAATTATGAACATAACCAAATTTAAAGAAGGCTTATACTTTAGTTCTCGAAAAAAACATATGAAAAGTGTACTTTTACAATTATAACATTTTATTTTAAGTAATAAATATGGAAAAAAAGTGGTTATTACAAGAAAATAGGACGTTAATTTCTCAATTCATTTGTGTACGTTTGGTATGCTTTCGAATTAGAACTGTGTCTATAAACTAGTGAGTTATTTCTTTGGGAAAGCTATACAGTCAGTGCAGTGGACGTCTTTCGGATGATGACTGACTTCATTTTATAATTTTGTGTTTGCTTTGTTTCATGGATTTTAAATGTTAAAAATGTTTATATGGGTTAGGAAGTGCTCAATTTATGGAATTCGAACGCTGTGCAAAATTGTATCATATGTATATGTATTAATTATGTAAATGAAAACAATTTCAACCAGCGTAACACACAATTTTTATCGGCTTGTTTGCTGTGTAGTAGATACACGAGTGTACATACTTGCAGTTATTTTTAATTAATATCGTTAATTAAAAATAATTATGTTTCAAATGAATGAGCGTTCGTTCTGAATCCGGTGGAAATTATATTTCTCGAATTACAGTTACGTTACCTGTGTAAGACTACATCTCAACATTGCACGTAACATTTGCGAGTAAACGTTTGAAGAAATATTTTACTTCAATTTAGTAAAAAAGGAGTAGAAACTCACTGTATGTATTTTAATGGGGTTTAAGCGACGGATTTACGCCTTGCTTGACATTTGTTAAATAAAAAAGAAATTGACAGTGTCTGTCGAGCATAGGTATACTTATTTGAAAACAGTTGCAATTTCAGTGTTATTTGTACTTATTCATAAGGTTATATATTTAATCACACTTCACACTATGTATGTTTATATAGTAGCACACTAATATTTGAAAGGCGAAAGTTTGTGAGCGTGTTTCTATGTTTGTTACTTTTTGACGCTCAAACGGCTCGCCGATTTTGATAAAATTCGGTATGGAGGTAGCTGACACTCTGGATTAACACACAGGCTACTTTTTATCCCGAGAAAATGTAGTATTCCTGTGGATGAGCGGTTACACTGCGGGGCGCAGCTAGTGTGAAATAAATGTACAAAACGTACCATCTTGAGGGTCTGAAGAAACCCGCCGGACTTAAACTTGAGGCCCAATAGGCCCTTCAGCTGAGACACGGCGATTATCACCGAGGTAGCGGACGTGAAGCCCACTGTCACCGGCACTGATATAAAGTCTATCAGAACTCCTGTCAAGAGAAAGTAGGTGCATTAGTGATGGATATTATAACATTTAATGCAATTTTTAAGGATATTTATATATATTTCGATGTAGCAATAATAAGTAAAATTGCATTGGAATTAATTTATATTAGTATTAAAGAGATTTGATGTAACGCTTTGCGATATATCCTAACACTCGTTTTCGTTTCGCTCGTCGTCGTACCTAAAAATTACTCTGGGACTGATTTCATTGCAATTTGATAGGAACTGTGTTGTGTGTCTATAATACATTATACCAATGAACAATACTTAGTTATACATATACAATGAACGGATACGGAGACGAAATATACTACATGATAGTTATCATGATTGTAGCGGAAGAGAAGCCAACATTAACGGCAAATATAAAGTCTATCAGAACTCCTGTTGAAGAGAAAGTAGGTAAATTACTAAATAAGTGAAAACGCTCCTGAGATCCTGATACGAATTACAAGTTCAGTATTCTGCTCAAGTTCGCAAGCGGCAATTTTCTGATCGTTTATATTCTTGAGGTACACATTGGGGTTTGACAGAAAGTCTACACTTAAAGTAGGTACTTTAAGTCGTCAATGACCTTGAACGAGTTCACATTGTCATCGCGTTTTTTGGACTTTTGATTATTGCGTTTCCTTTACGAGATAACAAAGGAAGTGTCATAAAATTGTCTGATAAATTCATTGGCGTGTTATATTTGGGGTTCGTTAGAAAACATAATTATGGAAACCTATAATAATGGTACTTTTCCAAATACTTTTTAGGCACGCAATATACGTCGTTTAATACAATTTAAATTAACGATAAGAGCGGCCACTAAAAAACATTTTACTCTACTACTCGTAATTAAGATATAACCTTCTGTTTTGACCGAAGAGGTTGTTAAAAACTTATTATTAAGTAAATTGTTTAAGATACATGACTATATCTTACTACAGTCAACGGTTAATTGAAATATAAAATATTACAACTACTAAGTAAACTATTAAATTCCCTCGTTCTGACTGAACTGCTGGCTACTTTTAATGCGAAATAAGGTATTCAGTGTATTAAAATAATAATGAGAAGAGCTGCTTTCAGGCGAAAAATTAAACATTCATGATAGAAAGAGAGCAGCGCGGTACATTTTCTAAGCTTTCAGATGCATGTTTTGGTAATGTTTTCGTACCGGAAAAACGGTTAATTCGGATTTCACGATGCCATAAAAGAGAAATTCGAGTTTAAACTTGTTAATTGCCTGCCATATGCATGGGACCTCGGGAATTCTTTTCGGTTTGTTGAATAAGTAGTTAACTTCAAATGTTTTGTTGTTTATATTTTATGAACGTAGTTTGAGTAGGTACCTAGAATGCCAGTAAAGTAGTTATAATTAGATTATTATTTACGGGCGCAAATTACATCAAGTGCGATTAGGGCCTATAACCTTGGGATTTTTGTTTCTTAAGTACCTACTATGATTTTGGGATTTTGCTAGATACGCTAAGCTGAGATCTGAGTCAAAATGAGACAGTTTTAGACAAATAACAAACTAACATTTGTCCTTCTCTCAAAAACAAAACCTGTAATGTGCCAGATAGAAACAAAAAAAATCATATCTTATACAACTAGCCTGGACATTGGACATTTGTCATTACATACCGTAACTAATAAAATCAATTAGCTCTAACAAAATAGGCCCCTAGATTCCAGAAATACAATTAGCTAATAAAATTCCCTTTCAAAAATGCAGAGACAACTACAATTCGTCTATTTCATCAGACCACATAATAATGCGTGTAAAACGAAGTAGACTCACTATTACATCTGCTCACTCTAACCTTAATACTCGATCAATTAACGTAACAACAAGGCGAAATAGCACTTAATTAAACAGGAAAACATACCAACAAAGGATAATCGTGTGTTCGACTTACCTAAATGTAGCATCCCCATAACGAATTGGACCACGCCGGTTAGGAAGCATAGGAGTACGGCGTATTCGGGGCGTGGGGGCGTGCCCTGGATTTGAGCGTGGGTCATTAGGGCTAATAGAGCTGTGGGGCCCAGCGTTATGTCCTTGCACGAGCCGAATATAACGTAGACGAAGCAGCCCATGAACGATGAGTAGAGGCCATCCTGTGAATATCAGATGGTTGGTAATATAGGCGACTTTTTATAATACCTAAATTGCTCTTAATTGTATTCGACCCCGTACTCGAACGAACATCACTTTTTCTGTAACTTGTATTTTTTCTTGAAAATGGGATGAGCTAACAATTTCAAATTGAGTATCAAGTTTAACATAATAAGCAGAAGAGTAGTCGTATTTAGGGCGTGAAAGCGTGCCCTGGATTTGAGCGTAGGTCATTAGGTCTAATAGAGCAGTGGGGCCTAGCGTTATGTCCTTGTACGAGCCGTATATGACGTAGACGAAGCAGCCCATGAACGATGAGTAAAGGCCATCCTGGGAATATCAGATATTGGTAATATTGTCGATTTTTTTAATACCTAAATTGCTTTTAATTGTATTCGACCCCGTACTCGAACGAACATCACTTTTTCTGTAGCTTGTATTTTTTCATGAAAATGGGATGAGCTAGCAATTTCAAATTGAGTATCAAGTTAAATATGATAAGCAGAAAAGTAGGAGTATTTGGGGCATAAAAGCGTGCCCTGGATTTGAGCGTGGGTCATTAGGGCTAATAGAGAGCTGTGCGGCCCAGGATTATGTCCTTAATCTAAAAAACAGAGAAGTATATAGAACGTATTCGGGGCGAAGGAGCGAGCGTTGGACGGGCCATGGTGTGATTTTAAACTTTTTTATTTCTATCCCGTAAACACAGTTGCATTGTTAATATTCCCAGTAAAATTCCATTCCATTTAAAATTCCCAGGGTCATTAGAGCTAATACAGAAGTGGACCCCAAAGTAATGTCATTGCACGAGCCGAATCTGCCCGATATGATAAGACGCCAACCTGTGGATTTCAGATGTTGGTGACTTCTAAAAAGACGGACACGGACATTGCTGTTCTAAATATCCCTCTGTGTTTAGAGGGAAATTTATTACCTGTACACACTATCACATTGAGGCCTTACCCGCCTTGTTTTTGTGTCTTTGTTGGCGTAGACATAGACAATCCCTACATTAGTAAAATGCACGGTCTTACAGTACAAACAATAACAAGAAAATCAGTTGTTACTGTAGTAAATGGTAATAATTATCAATGCATAGTCCTGCAAAGTCTACATAAGTCAAAGGCGGTTAGACTCGCTGGAAAGTTCTGAGATCTCCGCAAGACCGGTAAGTAATGTAAATGCCGCATCGAAACTTAGAGCTAGTACATTGTAAATTAAAACTAGATGCCAGATCCAGAAGACGGGTAATAATTAAGTTATGTTTCTATCGCTTTACAGTTTAGTGCAGCTTCAGACACACCCATACAAACATGATTTTATCATAGGCGTTAAACTTGTTACAGCTCGCTTCTAACCATTGCCTTACACAGACATATTGCCTAAATATTGTCATTTTGCGACAAAACTATGCTACTCGTATCTCGAAAGTTGCGATTTAGCACGATGTCATGGTTATTTCGCAATAAACTGATATATAAATAAGTGTAGGATTTAATATTTGTAAATTTATAACACCTTAAAAAGAAAATGTTTACGATCGAGCGAAAAATTTAAAAATTTAATGGTTTAGACAGGATTTGAACCTGCGTTTCCAAAGGCTTTCCGGGCCAACACGGGCGTCCTACCAACTGGACCACCGAACATTTAGTTTAAGTTAGCAGACGTTACTGCTTATATAAAATTAATTACCTTAAAAAGACTTACTTACATACAAACACGCATAGGATAGGCTTTAAACTTGTCATCCCTCTTCTCGTGTGATTAGAGATTGTAATCAAACTAAAACGATCGCTTCTATATCAATCTTTGAGCTATAAAATCTTTCAGTTCTTAAAACACCACGGAAACTGGCTCATTCATAATTTCCAGGTTGTAACGAGGATCCCTATTAGGCAAAAGTAATTAAACATGCAAGATCTTTGGCGTACCTGAGGCTCCAAGCCCGCGAGCGTGGCGTAAGCCAGCGCCTGCGGTATGACCGTTAGCCCGACTGTTATTCCTGCTATCATGTCGGCTAGGGCTTTCTCAGAGTTGTATTCTGGCAGCCAGGTTACTATAGGCAACCTTTTGTTCATCAGCCGCCAACACCATGGCTGATTTTTACCGCGATTTTTGGACGGAGACGACATCTCAGTATGGCAGTACCTGGTGACAAATAAACGGAAATGTAATAATATACTCGTATAATTCCTCAAACTTTAACTCTTTGTTCAAATGCTACAAGGTCCAATGAAAAAGAAAATGGTATTAAATAGAAAAAAATACTACAGGTGTAACAAAGACGTAAAGTGGTAAAAAAAACCGCGTTTATAGATCCACTTGAAATATGGTAATTTGTTAATGACACAATTATGTTAAATTACATTTTGCACGGAAAATTTTAATAAAGGTTGATTATATAAATAAGTATTATGTACCTATCACGGTTGGCCATGTACTCAATATAAAAAAAGGATAGAATCACAATAAAATTATAACGAAGTAATTATTAACTTGGCAATGCTAAATTTATCTCGCCTAAAGCCTTTTCAATTTATGTCTGTAATATGACAAAGACATTGTTCGTACAAGTACATAAGAAGGGAATTATATTCAAGTTTACAAAAGAAAGACTTAAGGGATCGTATCAAAATACAAATTACAACTTTTAGGAAACACGATCTAACAATAAATTACATGTCAAAAGTTCAAAATACTCCTACGTTCCGTATATTCGCTATACTTAGTACACTTTTATTTCCACGAAATGAGCGAGCGGGTTTGAAATAAGTTCCGTAGTTAATTTGCCGCGTACGAAAGTTTTCCAACAGCATCGTGTTTTTCGCAACAAGGGAAGTAATGTTAAGCTAATACTCCATTTATGTGCCAGTTGACCATGCTTAGTCAATATGGGCCCGTTAGGGGACGGTCGGATTAACGTTCCACCTTCCCGAGGCCTACAAAGCTCTCCTGAAGGGAATATTGGGGCAGTTGATTTAATTTAAGGCCCTTTGTGTCGCACACTTCCAATTTCCTAATAAACGGCTCCACCACTAAACACGACCGTCCGAGAACAAAGGCAGGCAGTTCTTACAGATGAAAGGGACGCAATATCGATGCTGCCTTGTATGTATTATTGTTCAAAATGACAAATACATATTACGCATTAATGTGGGGGCTTACTGCGTCCGCTATTTAAGCTTTGTGCTCGGGATTAAAAACCCCCTTTGGGTAAACTCGCGTCGCGATTAAAGTAAATGTTTGTGTAGTTGCGTTTTCTAAACAGGGGATGTATTAACTCTTCGTATTTCGGTATCCAATTCCCAGGCTACTATAATCCCATCGCAAAGAGTGACAAAGTTACGATTGACAAAATCCAATTACAGCAATAGTCCGAACGGAAACATCCAAGACGAGTAGATAGCTGGGTGTACACAATACGACAAAATATAACAAAAACTTGGAGTTTCGGAGGTAGGATGGGTTTTGGGGGGAAACAAATCAATTACTGTCAATTCTGTTCAACGGAATACGTAACTTGCAAAGGAAAATAACCTATTACGGTGTAGCGAGGCTGAACGAGCACCTTTGGTCGCGTTGCCGATGATATTGTGGTCGGCGTGTTAATTTGGGATGAGATGTAACATCAGTTGATTGCTAATAAAGCTTTGGTGAACAATGTCGTAGGGCTTTGTTGCCAAAGGCAGGTAGGTCTAACCAATTATTTGCCTGGCATTGGATTGGGGATTTCCATTAACCCTCGTGTTTACGTTGATCTATACAAGGTATACCTAACTTTGCGGTATATGTAAGTGAAACAATTTACAGTGAAAGCTATTTGTGTAAAGTCTATTAAACTGACGTCTGGCTTTCCCGAAAAGAGCAGTCTGGTTTTCGGATGTAGGATCGGAAAACCAGACTGCTCTGATATACCTATTCATTAAAATCTAATATGTAATATCTATTTACGTCACCCTAGACCGTAAGTGCGATTTATTCTCCTCTACACGAGGAGAAAATCTCACTTCCTGGCCAAGGCAAGACGCAAAAGTTTAGAAATACCACGGCGGATTAGTGAAGCCCCAGATCGCATAATTATAGCCCTCACCATGGGTTCGGCCATTCACACTTCATCGCCCTAGGTATGTAATGTACTATTTATGATATATTTTATGTTTTAGTAAATCATATTGCAAGTGTATACATACTTTGTGCTTGGGTCATGGTTATTCTACAGTGAACGCATATATTTTCCGGTCACTGTTATTCTATGTATTTAAGAATATATTTATCTATATAAGTATGTTTATCGTCATCTATAGTACACATAACACAAGCCTTCTTGAGCCTAATTTGGGACTAGATCGATTTGTGTGAGGTTGTCTGATATTTATTTATTATTATTTATTAATATTACAAAAATATAAAATCCAACGCTAACGAAAAAGGGGAAAAGTACAACTTTCAACGAGTGTACGTGTTTGTGAGTGACCGTATTTATATAATGTTATAAATGTTTACAACAAGCGAAAAATTTAAAAATTTAATGGTTCGGACAGGATTCGAACCTGCGTTCTAAAAATAGAAAAAAAAGTCTAAATCTTTACGGTAGATGGCGCTACGATGCCACCCTAAGGCATGTTGAAGCAACTGGTTGAAAGATTCAATGGCTCTGACATCTGGTTCTCGTGGTCCAGTTGGTAGGACGCCCGTGTTGGCCCGGAAAGCCGTTGGAAACGCAGGTTCGAATTCTGTCCGAACCATTAAATTTTTCGCTTCATTGTAAACATTTAGTTTACGTTAGCAGACGTTACTGCTTTAATAAAAATAATTATAATGTTATATTTACGCACACGGTATTGTTAGTGTCCTTGCCGAGTAGAGCAAAAATCGGAAAGATAAATTGACATAATCATTTGGTCGAAGCCGTTCATCACGTATTATGGCGCCGCCAGGATAGCTTTGAGGGTGGTGCTAGACTAACTAAAAATATCTTAATATTTTTTACATACTTTAGTTTCTGCACCCCCCTGCAACCCAGCTGCCGGCACGGCACACATGTAGACCGTTTCGTCAAGTATACTAGTAATATTAGCCAATTGTAGAATGCTTGCATTCAAAGATAATTGAATAATCTCATGATGATTCGTCGATTCGTATGACCCTGGTGCGGCAATTTGTTTCGCTAAACATAATTAAGTATATGAAGTTAACCTAAGGCTTGATTTCCCGTTATTATAATTGAATCAAACACCGGTTTCTGCGTAAACCACGTTCCAGTGAGTTACGATCACGCGACTATATTAGACTATATAGTTAGTTAGTTAGTGTTAGCATTATAACATTGCCCGCTGTCGCACTTGTAACGACCGATTATATTTAATAGCAATTTTCTTGTATTCTCCGCCGCCTAACCATAATTAAATCCATGTTTTAATCCATGACTTGATCTATGCGTTTACGATTTCATTTCATCGTTTGATATTTTATTGTTGACTTACTTAATAAATGCCTAGTGATATTTGTTTTTATGACGATTTTTGCAAAGAAAACACGAAATATTAGCATTCACAACCAGACAACCCGTGGTCAGTCGGAATTTGCCAGCGGGCCAAACGCACCTGTCATACTTAAAAGTAGGTACAGATTTTTATTACGCACTGATCACACAAATCTGTAGACCCTGGTGATAATAAATAATATCACTGAGAACATATTCTTGAAACTGTAGCAGAGAAATGGTAGGCTGTACTAGGCATTTAATAAAATAACTCTCAAAATTCTTGTCAACTTCTCCAGTGTTTCAAGTTTGATGAATAATAAAATAAACTGACAGATTCTCCTGAGGAAAGGCATTTGCGTTTTACTGTTGCTCCAAATTTTATCCATCTTGATTGCTAATAAAAATGTCTGCCCGCTATCGAAGTAATATTTAAGCTTTACGACTCTGCGATTGCCATCAGCTCCATCTATCGCATACTAAACGGTTATCTGGGAGTTGGCAATAATTCCTTCTCCCAAGATGACGATCTATCATTTTGGGGTTTGGGAGACGTTAGCCACGCTATTCCCCGATCAATCCGGCGGGTTGTCGGGCCGTCGCCTGTCGCGCGATCCCTCAACGTCGGCGTGACGAATGTGTCGCTGACTTCACGGAACTCTAAATGATAATCCGTGAACCACTCCTTGGGGACGAGGTGGGACACGATTATTTCAACTTGATACTAGTGAAAGAATGAGACAAATGTAGGTACGAGAAATAAATGGCACAACTTTAGCCGTGGGAAAATAGAATTACAATTCATCACAAGGTTGGAAGATCGCTCTTCTGCCTGCAAAATATGCTGTCAAAAGATAATAATTGAAGGGTACACGGAAAGAACATAACACCTAAGCAACTTTTTGAGTTATAGCGATTTGAATGTTTGGAACGATGTCATTATCCATATAATTCTGATATATGCATATTTTTGTACAGTGATAAATATGACAAGTTACATATACATATATACTATGTGTATCTGTAACTGAGTGGTAAGTTATAGTCTATTGAGTGTTCTATATTTTGAGATTAAATACTCGTTTAAAAAAATATTAGACATGTTATTTCCGAGTAAGCCTCAATTATAGACGGATCGGATTACATAATAACCTTATTTGTCCATTGATCGCTTCATTAGGTAGTAGTAATTCCATAATTATATTAGACTCTTAATGCTAATCGTATAATTATAGTTACACCAGGCAATGATATCCCAAAGCCGTATTCAATATAACGCTCTACTAAATTGGTAATTTGTCACAATTACAGTCTGACCAATAAGAGTAGAAATTAAAAAGTGGCAAATACTGTAGTGTCGTCCCCTTTTTGTTAGATTGATTAGAAAGGAACGACACTACAGTACTGCTACTTTTCAATTTCTACTCTTTTTGGTTAGACTGTAGGTATCACACATCGAAAAAGGAGCACAAAAATATTGCAATCAGAATATTCACGAAAATCCCCCGTTACAACGCTTAAAAACGTAAGTACTTTCCCAAAAATCAATGAACTTTTGAACACTTTACGGGTGAATAGATTTGACAAAGAGGAGTTAAGCGAAAAACCTTAGCTAGTCAGCCTTCAATTCAAAATAATAGGTACTCATATAACTTGCCGAGGATATAATGGAATCTGTATATGATTGATTGGTCGTCGTGCGCCGCTTTACATATCAATTCTCTGGAAGGGAAATGTCTCAATACAAATAATGTGTAGTAAATTACTCGTCCATACGTCATGTCTCCCAAAGTTATGATATTTACGCACCTGCGACTGTGTCCTATATGTGGAAACACTCGATCAAGTGTATTACCGTTCGGGGTCTGTGACATTTGTCACCGAGTATGGGTGAGTAATAAATGAAATATATAGAAGCATTCATATCTAGGCACTAAGGTGAGTCGGGGCTATTGTAGCTATGGGGTTATTGTATCTTCTTACCATTATAATGGTCTGTGACCCTTAAAATGGTCTGTGTATATATAGGATTGTGTATATATACCATTGGTCTGTGTATCCTATATATACACAGACCATTATAATGGTCACAGACCATTATAATGGTAAGAAGATACAATAACCCCATAGCTACAATAGCCCCGACTCACCTTACTAAAATTTAACAAATAAAGAAATAGTGTGAAAATTTAAGAGTTCAAAACTTAATAATCAAGCTATTTGAGGATCACTAAATCTAAAAATAAATATCTATATTATGCTAATATCTTGTTGAAAATCAGTTCTCTGTGGAGAGGAATAATTATTCCTGATATAAATCTTAACAGCACAATTTTATTTTACATCTTTCTTAGCGAAACGACTGGACGGAATTTAACAATTTTTGGTGCTGGTAATTTGGGATAGGTGGACATCCAAGGTTGGGTACAAAGAGGACGCTGACGAAGTTGCGGGCACTTTCTAGTAGTTTTAAATTTTTTAAGGTTTGGAGCTATGTATATTTTGTAGTATCATCACATCACATCGAAGTATTCACTGAGGGATAGTTAGGATAGGTTCTTTTGATCCTACCGTGGTGAAGTAGAAAAGAAAAATATACAATATTTTTCCTTCACCGCGCAAGCGACGCTGCTGGCATCATTTCTATCTACTGGTGCAGTTTGTAAAATAGATGTTGCGATAAGTTCACTAAAAAGCCAACCAAATATTTTAATGCTAATAAATGACAATGTCAGAAAAATACGCAGGTTTGATTACTGCGGGTGACGAATTGAGATTGAATAAAGAATTCGGTCGTGGCTGGCTTGTTAAATTTTGGTCTCAAGACTGTCAAGACAGAGGAAGCTCAAAGCGGGCAACTGTCTCAAGAAGAGCTTGTTAAGGAATACGTAATTACAAGACGTCAGCTACACCCGCTTGTGCATACGCTATGGCGTCAGTTGATTGAATAGGACAAGAGCTGACCGTTTATCAAATTGTAATACCTCATTCTGATATCGTGGTTATAGCGTATTTGCATTGATACCGCATTTACATTTTACACGCATTCACGATAATAATACCCTGGCAGAATAAAATAGACGCACAAGTAAGCTTGGGTAAGTGAAAAACCGTCAGCGGGGAAAAATACTTTCAGAAATACTTTGGAATATTGTCTCTTTTGACCGTAAAAAAATCTGCTTTGCCGGGTCGTATGGTCAGTTATTAAAACTATTGTGTAGATAATTATTTCAAAGTGTTTCACAAAATTTAATTTACGGGGAACAAACGAAAATAGAAAAAAAAAATATTATCCACCCAAATTTTCCGAAACAAAAAAATAAGCTGATCATATTGAAAGTATTGAAACTAGATTGTAATCACAATAATGTGGTTGAAAAGGAATATGTAGCCATTCGCCGTCAGCGCCTGCTGGGTCGATGTGGCGGGCCTAATCCGCGCACTATACATAATCGCGTTAGCTGATTGAATCGCTCACGAGCTGACCGCTTATCAAATTACGGCACGGCGGCAATATTGTTGTAGCAGCGCAAAATTAATATTGAAAGCATAACCCATTGCAGGTCATTCTTGCTTATTGATTAAAAAGCGTAATGCAACTAGATAGTGTAGGTATATCTATATCGTTATAGATTATAGGAGAGTATCTTACAGAAATATGCAGCACTCAGCAAAGCGTTCGTCGCTTCAGGAGTCACGGCATTTGCCATTGTTAGAATAGATTTCAACTGAATCAGACTGATTTCAATGAAGCTGCTGTAAAGGATATGCCATTATTCGCCACGAGCGGCAGCATCGCCTAGGCCGATATTGGTGCGCTTAATCCGCACAATATACATAATCGCGCTAGGTGATTGAATCGCATACAGCTTATCAAATTACGGGACGGTGGCAATATAGCTGTAGCAACACAGAATTAATTTTACTCCTTGCTTATAAAAAAAAAACACAAGCAAACGTGAATCAGATCGTGTTTCCAACATTTAATTACCTATAGAAAAATCAGAAAATCTCTGTATAGAATATGTCATTTAAGCATTCAGTGAAGCGCTTGCCGCTTAGTGTTACGTCCTTATGAGATCAAGTTTAATCTGAACCAAACTGATTTCAATGAAGCGGCTGTAAAGGAATATGTAATTAGCTGTAGCGCTCGGGCTGGGCGTAATTCGCGCACTATCATACATAATCGCGTTAGTTGATTGAATTGCTCACGAGCTGACCGCTTATCAAATTATCATACAGGGAGAGTGTTGTCGTAACGATGAATTAATGTAACATAATATACGCAGGAAATCATGAGGTAAACTATATCGTATTAGAAAAAATTGTTTTAAACGGATTGTTTATGGGTAACCAAACTCTCCATTATAATTATGAGATGCTAGTTTCTGCCTGTGGATTTGATCGCGTTGAAATTGCATACATTATCCTACAGGAACGATATTTTTTTGGTATAAATGTTTAGCCTGTGTTATAGTATAAACTATCTATGATATATTATATACTTGATGCAATTCCGCCTAGCCGTTCCAGCGTAAAGAAGTAATAAAGATAAACAGACACAAAGCTTACGCTTTGTAATAGTAGTGGGATGAATCTGAATTAATAATTAAGATGGCGGGCTGTAAAACATTTAACAAAGCAAAAATAGAACTGGTAGGATGATTTTGCATGAAGGTTTACTCCTTTTAATATAATTTCAAGCAACAGCAACTAATGCGCATTGTATTGTTCGGGTATACAAAACCTTTCGAATTATTTAGAACATGTAGATTTAAAATAAGCACAAATTACGTTTAAATGAAGAGGCGGATCACGCCAACCCTGCTAGAGAATTATGGAACCTAATAACCGTTTTTTTACACTAGAGCGGAAAAACCTAACATATATCATCGATACAATATGCAGCTTTGACCTGAAATCGGATTACAGGATGCATCTGCTCCTAGCCGAGGCTAAGACCCATTAAATAGACAAATAAAATGGGAACGTGTGCTAAAAGCGGAGTTTTGAACCTTTTGTTCGGCGAAAAGAACATGAATTACTGTATTGGCATGAAGGGGCAAACGTGTTTAGAAACATGAGCCCGGCAAACGTGAAATGTGTAATTTTAAGCTCAAATACGTCTGTCAGGATACTTGCTATAATGAAATTTCGTGATGTAGTAAAACAATCGAATTATGGATTATTCGTCAGTCACTAGGTTAGAATTGTGTTAATACAAGTAAGTATTTAAATTATAAAGTAGGTACACATATAAAAGTGTAATGCTTAAAACACTGGGGTTAGTATTATATGGTCAAAAACGTAGGTTGTCTTCAGCGGCAACTCTCCTAAAAAACATTTGGGTAAATTCGCAGATACCTAGTCAAAAACGTAAGCGGCCTAAAAAGCAAACAAAATAATATAAAAAATACAGATACTTTGCTGAAAATAGTTAGTAATATTTGTTTTAAAACAATCGTATTTGCCTCTGGATTAGTGTTAAACATGTGTAAGACCAGGTTACACAACTGTGATCTTTTGTTTCATTAATACAAGGACATGTAGAAATTACCTACGTAACAAATATTTGTTCACATGTTTATATTATATAGCATTTAAATAAGACTAATAGCTTTCCCTTTTATGACTTATAAATGTTTCAACGTAATTATTTTTGCACAAGTATAGTTTAGTTTCCCAAAATACCGTGCCAATGTGTCTCCGTTTAGACTGGTAAATAAACTCTGACATTTATACTTCCAAATCTATATTTATTCTAGACTTGTATTAAAAGTTAGTTTTCTCCATATCAAACACAGGCGGTTCATGATAAAAAAACTTAATAGTGCGATGCAGGATCGTCATCTGCTTTGTATAGGCGCGCAGCGCCATGCCAGGGGTCTGGCGGCAACTGTTGGTCATAATTTCTATGTCCTCTCGTCACGCCGAAACGGCTGGACATAACCAATTTTGGTACAGGGATAACTGGACATCTAAAGATAGTTATAGGATACTTTTTATCCGTTTACGGTTAAGAAAAAAAGGCGCAGACGAAGTTGCGGACACCTCCTAGTATTATTACAAAAATTAAATCTTTGACCTTTCATCATGCCTAAACACCGGGCTACACCGATTTCGTCAACTTCTGGTATATGGTTAGCTGCCCATCCCCCGATGGTTATAGGATACTTTTTACTTGACTACGGAGAAGTAAAAAAGAGAGTTATGACTTTCTCTTCCACGCGGACGAAGTTCGCGGGCGCCTTCTAGTAAATAAATAAATTAAACAAATTAGGGTAGGTAATTACTACACAGAAAACGTAATGAAAACTAACTGGCGCTTGTCAATACCAATGTGCAAATTTCCAGTTACATTTTTACAAAATATATTAATTAATAATAAGGCCATTATGTTTACTTTAGGTAAGGCTTATCTGGTCCTATTTACTTTCGGCTTTATTAGTCTTATTTTGATCGTATGAACATTACAGCAAACATTCTGATCCGACTCACCGGCTCACCACTTTCGCCTGTAACAGTTTTCTTTGACCTACAGTTCGTTAGTAATCGAGGACAATAAAAAAATCTAATACTTTAACCACTTTTTGGTGTCAGACATATTTTGGCTCACAAATAAAGTAGCTTTTCCTTGACCTTCAGTTTTATTCGTTTTACATTGACCTGACCATTTCAATTTCAAATTAACGAAATAAAACATATCGATTAACCGTTTATCTTACCAGTCGCATAGATGTAAGGCTAACGTTGACCTTAGTTTAGGTACCTTCAGATTTATTAGCCATAAATTGTCCTAACATATATTATTATTATACATATGTATGCATTTCGAAATCCTAACTGATTCTTGTACAACAGAAATGATGCATAAAAATTCGATCGGTATGAACATAATAAAAGAGGGCATCGAGGAAATAAAAATGCTAGACTTGCGGGCTTTAATCGGACTATCATAAAATGCCGACTAGCTTAGTCTTGACATACAAGACGATATATATTTTTTAATGTTAAGTACATTACACTTAAAGTTAGGCCATGGCATATTTTTCGTAAATATAAACGAGGCATATAGTGATAACTTTAATAGCCTCCGATGTAGATCTAGTACGGAGGAGTTTTAAATTCCCACGAAAGAAAAGCTCTTAAAAAAAATGCCTAAACACACCGCAGAATGCGTCCTCCTCAGTGTTCGTAAGTTGATAATAAGAGTGTAGTATCGCGTAACAATCGCTGGAATGCTCTTTTAGCTCGACCGGGCGAGTGTAACTGACACCCTGCACTTTGGCCGAGCGCTTCCTGAACAATCCAGATGAAATCGAATTACCTACGAGGCGGGCGAATTCTTATACTTAACTGTAAAATCACTCGAAGAACTTCAAAGTCGAGAGCTACTTAATTGTTTTTTTTTTATTCCAAGATATTCACCACTAAGGGTAGAACACGAATGTGCTATTCATGAAGTACGTAATTCCTGGACAATGTTTTCATAGTTTTTGGAGACTGTGCTCAAAAATGTTAATTTATGTCTTGAAAGTAAAAAAAAATATTAGTTCCAGTATAACATCAGGTCTGAGACAGTTTGACAAAAACTGTACACCAAACACAGTTCACGATTTAAGATATGATTTCTGATAACTCAATGCTTAGGTAAACAGTGGTTGCTTATATTTTACAGGTACTTCTTATGTAAAAATTGTTCGTGATCATCTAGCATCTGTGGTTTTTGACATTATTTTTGTATTATGTTAGTATCTATCAAATCAGGATTCAAAGAACTACGACATCCAAATGATCGCTACATAAGTACACTTTGAAAAACCGTTGTGTAAGATTGGTTCCAAAGTAAACAATACATGGGGATGTAAAAAGTGACCGTCAATCGTTTACGAGACAGCGATTTGTTCCCATCGCGTCGTACGCGGGGTGCGAACACGTACTATAGTCATTAATACAGGCACGTGCAAACTTTCACGACACCCTTTCGGGGATGCGGGAAAAAAGTTGTTTATTTCGGCCCTTAGTAATTTTTAGGCGCCGTGTAATTTTTTCGATAAAAGAATCGTAAACAACCAATAATAATATATCGGCAAACGCTCGGACACGTCACGGTTACGCTTCCTGGGGCGCGAAGACATTCCCGATAGTGGGTTGTTCCCACAGAAAATCCCAACTGGTACTCGTACTAAGATCTAACCAGGTCAAGGTTCAAGTCGTGTCTAAAAAAACGATACACAAAAGCAAATCATTAATGGAATGCTGTATCAAGTAATCTTGATTATGACCCCAAAATAGGCAATGCCTAGATGACGATATGTCTTGGGACTTTTGGTAGGTAGTAACTACCTATTTAGACCTTTGAACTATAGAGAATTCAAAATAATATAAAGAAAAATCCTCGCCAAGAGTCAAAATCATGAGACCCTCATTTAATGACTGGTATAAAGATGGTACCCCGGTTGATCGTATGGGTCACCACTGAATCGCATGTGCCAAAAGTGCGGGTCAACTATACCGACACTCCTGTCTCAACATCGTCATCCGCCGGGTCCTGGTCAGCGTCAGCGTGCCGGCCACAGTAGAATCAAAAATTCAAATGTGACGATGGCAAGACGCCCGACGAGATGACCCTTGTGCCCTGGCGACAGAGACAGCCATTATCTGCGACGCCACATCGCCGTCTCATCTGTGCAGCTGCAAGACGTCGTTGAGGGTAGGTGGAGCACCTGCTGTGGCAGAAACAGCTGAATGCCGCAAGTAGGTTAGCGGCTCTGGATAATAGCTACGTATTTGGAGACCATAGTCGCCGACTCTCAGGCCCTGGGTTCCTCTCGAGCCCTCAGTTACATGCTTATCCGGTCGTTGGGCGATTTTAAGTCAGACTCATTCCTCGCACAAACTGGCATTGCCATTTAGCGAGGCAACGCGGCGAACCTTATGGGCACTTGCCCAATAGCAGCGACAGAGGGATCCCAATAGGTTAATTTAGGTTTATCTACTATCTAGCTCGTAAATATGTTGACACGTTTATGTCGTTTATATGTACATATTTTAATTTCTTTATTTCGGTTTAGATAAAAAATGTTACTAAACTTTTATAGTTATTACTGACAAAAAAAATTAGGTATATGTAGCTTGGCTAGGGTTAAAATAGACAATGGTCGAAGTTTGTGAAGTCGAAAGGCAAAACATAGTCATGGGTTCTTGCTCTTCGGTTAGCATAGTAATCTCGAGAGAACAATGACGTTTAAACCAAGCGTTCAAAACGCTCGAAGATTCTCGTTTTGAATTTCTGAGCCATATAGAACATGTACATATACTTACTGTTTAAAAATTGTCGCCTCTCAAACAAGCGTTCTTAACGCCCCAAATGATCTCATTCACAAAGAGTATGTCAACGAGTTTTGCGAGTTTCGCTATACAAGTTACGCAATAAAACCTATGCAGAGGAGTACCAATATGCCCGGAATAGTTTCATGTAAGAATTTTGTCGTCAGCCGTCAAATTTATGTACCGTATCTTGCGACATTTGTTGGTTCCAGATTGGTTCGCTGCCCTAACATTTCGCTTACAATATGTATGTGACTGTTGCTTTGCAATATCTTTGGTTAAAATATGCTTCCTTTGCCTAGTCACGGTAAGTATCAAAATATACTTCTGTAAATATCAGTGTGTTATATCTTATAGTTTCATATTTTGCAAGGCAATACAAGCTGCAAGGCTTCTTTTCTGATCCCAAGAATCACCCGTCAACGGGACAAGAAGCGCTTTAACACAGAGTAGCATTCAGTCAAGAAGTGAACATTATCAAAAACGTTGTATATGGAAATGTCGTCTCACTCAATCTTCGAGCCTGCGCCCGATCATGAATTAAATGTTGTTCATTGAAGGTGCGCGATAGCGTTTGACGGATCACGTTTTGGACGGGCTCCGATAGATGAGGCAAGTACGTGCCGCGCCGACCGGCTCGTTGATGAATCGGCGACTTGTAATCGTCGGACTAACACGAATCCTGTAATTTGTTAGGGGAAAATTCGGGTCCAAAAACCCCGCTGTGATATGTACGGCGCCTTATAAAGTGTTGCTGTTCTTTGATTTATTGAACTTGTTATTTTAGGATAAATAATGATGCAGTTTTTTTGGGATTAAAACGTCACGTACCTATATCTCATGGTTCCTGTTTTTTGCTTTCAAAGGATATATAGATTGGACAGAACAGAATACACGAAGGGCTAGAACTTATAGAGATCATTTTTTTTGTATTTCTACTTCTTAAACTTAAATGGCTGAAATTCTCTCATAAGTAATTAAATAATTTAAAATCCGTTTTTATCACAGGAAGTTATGACTAAAAATACTTCAGGTACGTAACTATTATACCTCATAAAAAGTAGGTACAATCAGAGTGAATATCAACTGAATGCATCTCGATGAGCAAAAATCAATAAATCGTCGTGACCATACATCGCTCAAATAGCCATATTCCAATCAAATTTCACTCCTTGTCTAAGTGCAGCCAAGGTATAAGGGCGTTTACCAAAAAAACTGAATCCCCGTTTAATCCAGAACTTGAAATTTTTGGATTCGTCCTACTCAACATCGATTGCATTTTTGATATGAATAATTCAAGTGTCCCAAAATTTTGTAAAGACACAAATCAAAAACAGTTCTTAATCTAACGTGATCCATTGGAACAGACAAACTCAGTTCACATTTATTTATTATTGATTTCGAAAATACAATTGTTTCGTTTGTATTTTGTTATGGTGTTCGACCGTTTGCATTCATAATTTTTTTTTTCTCAAACATGCTCGGATCAAAATTCCTCGTTAATGGCACCTAAATTCTTTTCCTGGCCTAGGCCAGGGTGTTCGTGTGGATTGAGTGAGCACCCTTAAAAATGAAAAAAAAATGTGCCGATCATTAAGTAAAAGTTCTAAAACAATTGTAAAACTAATTGATGAATTTGTAAAACGATAAATAAAAAGAATACATTCATTTACGTATGCTCACTCAGTTCTCACAAACAACCAACGAAATCTGTGAATGTGATTATTTAACATATAGGTAATATTTATATCCTAATTTTTAGTAAAATTTATGCTTAAGGTAGGTAATAATTTGTAGATCACCTGGTTACGTATTTAAAGTTTTACAAATAATTTCGTATGCTCACTCAATCCGCACACTTTCGAAAACCCGATTTCTGATGAAAATACTGTAGATTGAAACTTCTATATATGTATATAGTTTAGTAAAACTCATATGGGAATTTGTAAAATACAAAACAAACCGCTAACGTGGCAGATTTTTTGATAATACATGTTTGTAAGTGCTCACTCAGTCCACACATTATTCGTAAGTTAAAAATGTAAATATCTTAAGATTTGTAGTATCTAGGAAACTACAAAGTAGTTCAACTTTTAGTAAAAAAAATACTAAATATCCACCATCTAAAATGTCATATTCGTTGTCTGCTTTTAAAGATATTCAAATTTCATTTTAAAATACAATCTAAGATACAGTCCACATTTTAGATTGTATTTTAAGAAGTGGAGTGTGATTTGTGATTTTAGATGGTGGATATTTTCAACAAAATGTGAAATTTACCTTCCAAATCATCTTTCATCGGAAAAAAGAATTGAAATTATTACAAATTTTAACGCAGTCTTACCAAACATTTCGGTCCTATCAAATTCATCCCTCACACTTTTAGGCTCTCCAATTTTTGATGAAGCGGTAAAACCCATCATAAATTGCAAACTAAACCTCTTTAATAGCACATCAGACCTTTTATTTGAAATTAACCCACACATGGTACTTTTTATTATCCGATTCTGCTTATTTACACCAAAATTCATGTATTTAATCCGCAGTTGCCCGATATGGAATATTTCCATCTATTTTATCAGCCATAGACAATTCCCTTCGGTCGACAATTTCAAAAATATTAAACGTTAATTTCGATGACAGGACCTGGACTCAAGCGGTACTCCCAATAAGATTTGGGGGCCTGGGCGTTCACTCGTCGACTGGAGTGGCACTTCCGGCGTTCTTGTCTTCCGCCTACAGCTCGTTGTCTCTTGTCGGTATTATTTTAGATCTTCAACAGATTTCCGACACAGAGCTAGCGAGCCTGGCGGAGGCAAGAAATGCTTGGTGTGACTTGTCCGGGAGCCGACATTCCATCCTCTAAATCTTGTCAGAGGGCCTGGGACGCTCCTCGTCTCAAGGCATCCCATACAGCGCTGATCGACAATAGTTTTGACGACTCAGATCGTGCCCGTATCTTGGCGGTGTCTGCACCTGAATCAGGTCACTGGCTCCGCGCTCTACCCTCCCACAACGTGGGAACAGTTCTTGACCCAGGCTGCCTGCGAATAGCAGTTTGCCTGAGGCTTGGGTCTAGAATATGCATCCCACACACGTGCTCCTGCGGCAAGGGCGTCGATCAGCTGGGTCGACACGGCCTCTCATGTCCTAGAAGCGCCGGTCGCCTATACCGCCACGGCGCCATAAACGACTTGGTCCGCCGTTCGCTTGCTACCGCCTCTGTACCTGCAATTTTGGAACCCGTGGGTATGGCCAGAGACGATGGCAAGCGTCCGGATGGCGCCACTTTGGTACCGTGGAGGCTGGGGCGAGTCCTGGTGTGGGACGCAACATGTGTCGACACGTTCGCCGCGTCCCACATCCAGGCGACTCGTTCACAAGCCGGCGCAGCTGCCGACCAGGCTCAAATCCTCAAGCGCCGCAAATACTCATCTTTGTCTAAAGATTATGAATTTGCGGCGCTTGCGGTAGAGACATTAGGACCCTGGTCGGCCGATATGAAGGTATTCATGAAGGCCCTGTCGCCTCGGTTGGTTCGTGTCTTAGGGGACCCCAGAGCTGGCGCGTACCTCTCACAGAGGATCGCTCTTGCGATCCAAAGAGGTAACGCCGCCAGCGTAATGGGAACCATGCCGCAGGCAGACCTGCTGGATGGGGTATTCTTTTTATAGAAAATGTATATATTTTATTCTTATTTTTTGTAATTAGTTTTAACAAATTGTACATATTAATTATCCTTTCTTTTATGTTTATCTGTAGTTTTTAGTATTGTAAATATTATGTTGTATGTGTTTATTTTAAAATAAACTTTTATATACTTACGAATAATGTGTGGACTGAGTGAGCACTTACAAACATGTATTATCCAAAAATCTGCCACGTTAGCGGTTTGTTTTGTATTTTACAAATTCCCATATGAGTTTTACTAAACTATATACATATATAGAAGTTTCAATCTGCAGTATTTTCATCAGAAATCGGGTTTTCGAAAGTGTGCGGATTGAGTGAGCATACGAAATTATTTGTAAAACTTTAAATACGTAACCAGGTGATCTACAAATTATTACCTACCTTAAGCATAAGTTTTACTAAAAATTAGGATATAAATATTACCTATATGTTAAATAATCACATTCACAGATTTCGTTGGTTGTTTGTGAGAACTGAGTGAGCATACCTAAATCGTTCGTATCGTTTTACAAATTCATCAATTAGTTTTACAATTGTTTTAGAACTTTTACTAAATGATCAGCACATTTTTTTTCCATTTTTGAAGGGTGCTCACTCAATCCACACGCACACTAGGCCAGGCATGTTGTAGATCCCAAACTCGTCCGGCAATCCCTTAGTTCGTGGCCTTTGCCACAGTAATGTACTATTACTTGCAACATGCACCAAAAAGGTTGACATCGACAAAAAAAGGTTGCTATAATTATTTCCTTCCGATTATGTGACCTTCTGTCCATTTCTGTAGTTATTATAACTCTTCCTGTTACTTGTCAGTTGTCACGAATCAAATGTTATTACTTTTTATAGCACAGCAGCCTTATCGAAGAGTTAGCAAAAATAACGGCTTTACCGAACATAAAATGTTTGATAACATTAATGTTTTATTATTGTAGATATAAGGTTAATTACGTATTATTATAATTATAAAGAAACTTAGTAGAGAGTAGTTATTCCGATTGGTTTATCCTTGTTGTGTTCAATGAACTCTTAAACATAATTACATTATAATTGGGCAGACAATTTATATGCCAATCGTGTACTGAGGGTTTTAATTATTTATGCATAATGAAGTGTGGAACAGGTAATTTTTGCGAACACTCTTTTCATATTAGTTGTAGAGTGAGTTGTATAAGTAAATAGTAATTAGAACATTGTTCATTTTATCGTGTATCTGATTAATCGATTCATGGGATAAGCCAAGGTGTTAATTCTTCATTACCTTGCAATATACGAAACTTTATGAGACAGAACACACGGATATTTACGAAAGCAAGAAAGGTATTTATAAAAGCCAGTTTAGGAGAATCCGTGACCGACAAGCGTAAATTAAGAGATCCATGAAATAATTAACTAAATTCTGTAATTTAGGCCACATAAAGGCACATTTACATGTCTGAGTCTACTGGCATTTCAAAAGAGGAAACCACTGTTGAGAAAAAACGCCGAAAAAAACTCAACAGTTGGTCATGTTCTAGAAAATACGCTTTATCAATATCACTTTTTAATTGTTGATTAGCCCAATTGTAGGTACCAAGACTAGCTACTAGAGGGAACTAGCAATTTGAATGCACGGCAATGTAACTGGAAGAGATGAGTGTTAGAATTATTTATTTGCAGTGGTGCAGCTCGAGTCATATCAACCTCACTAATTGAATGTTACTAGTGTTAGCCGTATTTCGGAACGTGTTTGATGATGCTGGCAACCCAGGACACTGACAGATAGATTGCCGCGCAATGGCGTGTAGCGTCACTGATTATGTATACCATCGATAATTTTATTGTTCAATACTAAAATATCATCATCATCATCATCATCATATCAGCCTATAGACGTCCACTGCTGGACAAAGGCCTCCCCCAAAGTTCTCCACAACGATCGATCTTGCGCCGCCTCATCCAATTTCTACCCGCGATCTTAACCAGGTCGTCGGTCCACCTTGTTGGAGGCCTTCCAACGCTGCGTCTTCCGGTCCGCGGTCGCCACTCAAGAACCTTTCTGCCCCAACGGCCATCGATTTATTACTAAAATATACTGTTATCCAATACATATATCAGGTCCAGAACTAAGAGATTGCCGGACGACTATGGTCTATCTGCGAGTCTACTACCGTTGGTCGTTTTCAGTACAACAAATGCATAATTATGTAGTGTCTAATGATGGTAAAGCCATCCGTTCTACTTTTCCAGCGACACAATAACTTCATCACAATTAGATTAAAAAGAGTTGTTGGGTGAAATCATCAGTTACAACACATAATTATATCGCATTTAGAGTTTGATAACTAATAAAACTACAAAAAACCAGCACAAAAAGAAACGAAAATTTGAAGTAACCTTTTTTGTCAACTATTAATAATACAGGAAGGAGTGAAAAGTAGTAAGCTTAATGAAGTGACGGAATTTAGTTCACTTTTTTATAGGGATTTGTAAAATGTAGACGTTTCAATTGCTGTGGATGGTCCACCATCTTATATATACAAAGTCGAAGCGATAACTGTACTAATGCGAATCACATGACTGTAATGGTTATTTGTTAGGTTCAATCACATGATGTTTATGTTGATAGTTAATGTTGTATCCATTATTAGTTACGTGTAACCTTACACTGAACTCGGTTTACAAGGGGCATTAACGGATTAAATTTCTTCACTCAATTGATTGATGACTAAGTATTTAGAACAACGCATTCTTGTTTATTACTCGGACATGGAGCCTCTTGGTAACCATAATACTTAAAGGGCTTGTGCCTAATGTACCTAAGATACTACGTAATTGATATAGTATAACAGTTAAAAGCAAGCATCAATTACTATGATGGAAAACACGACAAACGGATGCAGTAGGCAAACTCTTAAATGATGCTAATGATCGATAAGTGTATCAGGGC
The DNA here is from genome assembly GCA_932273695.1 of Apotomis betuletana. NCBI lineage: Eukaryota > Metazoa > Arthropoda > Insecta > Lepidoptera > Tortricidae > Apotomis > Apotomis betuletana. Next base: position 10,823,087 of record OW026307.1, on the reverse strand, counting down.
CACATAACGTGATCGTGGTATTGAACGTCGAGACAATAGGGGTGCTGAATTATACAACATACTATAATTATGTACAGAAAAAAAGGGCTTTGAATTATAGGGCTTAAAATATAATCATATTTTAAATCCAAAAAGGTTAACTGGAAGAAATCCCTAATAGGGATAAGATCGCTCTTGTACACATGTATTGTTTTTGAGTTTTCGTCAACATTGTTTTATGTCAATAAAGTGTTTACATACATATATACGAAAGCTAATTTGTAAGTCAGAATCCTCATAATTCAACAAAAAGGGGTAACAGCATTGATTATAATATGAAAGAGCTTTTATTGTACAAAAACGTGCAATAAGAATAATAGTGCGCATACTAAACTACGATTTCTAATTCAAGACCAAAAAAACTACCACAGGGTTGCCACTACAATAAAATATTTTTACAATAGTAAATTTCTTTTAGGAGGAGAGTAGTAGGGGGAGGCCTATGTTCAGCAGTGGAAGTCCTATGGCTGAGATGATGATGATGATGATGAAATTTCTTTTAATTTTTTATACACGCTAAGATAATTTATTTATTGGTAACTTTAACTCTATGTTTTAACAAAATAAGTAGAAATGTTTATTATTACATAATTACGAGAGGAGATAATAAAAACTTTAACATCGGAGATTTTTGGTACAAAATCTGGTATTGTACTTGTAACATTGTCCATTTGGTGCAAGCCAAGAAACAAACTCAGGTGTCATTTAAATGTTGTCAATTTTGACAGTGACGTATCTGTCGTAGTTTTTTTGGTCTTGAATTAGAAATCCGAGTTTACAATCGGAATCATGTGTACATTTCAAGAGGCTACAAATACTTACGATTCCCTGTTTGGTCATAATTACGGATCTCGTGAGAAATCTGCATAAGATCGAAACAGTCGAAGACTAGGAAATCCCACCAAAAACATTTCATGTAAAATTGGCGGCTAAGACATGCTCACAACGCTTTCGCTGTAAAAAAGTTATCAGATCCCAGGAAAAGCCAAGCCCCTAAGCCCTGACTTTACTAACCCTTCCCATACGGGAAAGTACACGAAGGAAAAACTTGAAATGTCTACTACTGCCCAAACGTAAAGTGTTAAGTAACAGCGATCAATATCAGGCTATAATTTTTATATTGTTTTTAATAAGCTGTGTACTTCACTTAATACAATTGGTGTTATAGACATTTTTAATAATTGAATTCACTTTTGTTCGAGAAGTGTTTTTATTCCACTAGTGATTTTCTCATGGATGACGTAATTGATTTATTATGTAAATTAAATAGCCAAATAATTACTGAAAAATTCAACTTTATTTTGAATGAATTCTGGATTTATTTGAACTTTGTTATTAATTGCAATCGTTTAAGTTGTATGTCAGAAGAATTCGCATAAGAATTGTAGGTATTATTGAAATATTTATTAGCTGTCTTAGGTAGGTTTTTATTTTACAAAATTAATGGATTATAATTGTAATATTATTATTATGCAAATATTCCCATACAATGTAAATTGTTTAATGAGTAAATAAATGATTTCCGTTACCATAACCCAAATAATAACTAAACAATATATAGTAAATTAGAAAAAAAAACCGATATTTTTTTGCTAGTAATAAAATCAATCGAGAACACTGCGTGACAATTATAACTACGAGATGCTATCCATCTTAAGAGATAGATAATCAAATATTAATCGTCGATAAATATTATGCGACCAATAATTGGGAGATAATTGAACATACAATATCTATTCGTATTGCCTAAATAAATGTACCTACTACCAATAGTAGGTACCAATACCAACAATCTATAATACCTACGAAACGATGCATCGCGATGATTCAGAATTTCGATTAAGCCTAAATTAGCAATAACTTTTATCGTCATTCGGCCTTCATTGATATTAGATATGCGGTTATCTTATACAACACTATATGTGGTTCAAGTTCAAATATGAGAATTTCTGCCGGTTCACTAACACAACTTTCCGGTCCCTTTTTTTACACAAATCAATCTAGTCCCACAGTAAGCTCTATCTAGTAGGCTTATGTTATGGGCACTTGGCGACGACATACATACATACTAATGTAGATAAAAACATACTTAAGTAAGTATATGGAAAACGTCTATGACCCAAGAACAAATATTCGAGTTCATCACACCAAATTTGCACTTGCTAGGAGGAAACTCAGGAGCTTTCGCTTAGTAGCCAGCAGAATTACCATTGCACCAACTATATATGTCAATTCAATACCGAGGTATTAATGTGTGTTCTAAAACTGTGGGGAAACAGTAAATGGGGTTTCTGTAGCGCGCAACGCACAAACTTGTGATTTGGTAGGTCTGGGTTCAATTAAATTATCCTACGCCTCGATTTCAGACACAAAGTTAGCAGCAGTAACCTTTGAAAACTATTAGTGTCAAATATTCTGCAATATTGTCTTATAGCAAAGACAACACGTCATTGATATAAATTAAACAGTGTTGCAGATAGTACGGATCCTTGGGAAAATCTGTGTTTATAGCCATTCTTTTCAGATAGCTGCTACGATAGGAAAGTTTACGCTCTATAGTGAAACATATTTCTTAACATATTCTCAATGTTACATATTCGCGATTTATTGGTATATATTTGAAACCTACAGTTTGAATGTTTTACTTGACCTCTGTTTTTATTGTCAATTTTAGTTTAAAAAATTGGGCAAGTGCGAGCCCGACTCGCGCATGAAGGGTTCCGTACCTATACATATATATAATCTATAACAAGTTTGTTGTATGGGAGCCCCCCTTAAATATTTATTTTATTTTATTTTTAGTATTTGTTGTTATAGCGGCAATAGAAATACATCATCTGTGAAAATTTCAACTGTCTAGCTATCACCGTTGTTGAGATACAGCCTGGTGACAGACGGACGGACGGACGGACGGACAGCGGTCTCAGTAATAGTGTCCCGTTTTTACCCTTTGGGTACGGAACCCTAAAAACTACTCAAAATTTACAAAATTCACGCAGAAAACTTTTTTCAACTGCACGCAATGAAAGCATGAAATAGCTCTGTTACTTTCTACAACTCAGGGAAATATTATTCACTTGAAAAAGTTGGTTGAAATTAACAATACATTTGTCATAATCATTATAAATAAAAAATAAATTTGAAAAGGAATAAGGCCTCTTAAGATAGCAACTTCGATAGAAGACCCATGTAGGTAGCAACGTACTTATTAAACCGTGTAATATTTTAAAAATTGGGCAAGTGCGAGCCCGACTCGCGCATGAAGGGTTCCGTACCTATACATATATATATATTATATAATCTATAACAAGTTTGTTGTATGGGAGCCCCCCTTAAATTTTAATTTTATTAAATTTTTAGTATTTGTTGTTATAGCGGCAATAGAAATACATCATCTGTGAAAATTTCAACTGTCTAGCTATCACCGTTGTTGAGATACAGCCTGGTGACAGACGGACGGACGGACGGACGGACGGACGGACAGCGAAGTCTCAGTAATAGGGTCCCGTTTTTACCCTTTGGGTACGGAACCCTAAAAACAAAACCAAATCACTCAACCAAACAAATAAACTAGGGTAACTATGTCTTTAATTGGCGCGTACAATGTCGCGAATATTCCGTTTCTTTTATATCTATACCTGCTTAATTACATAAAAAATACACGAATGCAGTAACGATACCTTACGCCAGCGAACCAGTTTGTGTCAAAACAAGGAAGTGTAATGCAGGATAGTCGGCCTCATGTACATGTGAAAGGACTATAGATCGATTGCCAATCAGATCCCACGGATAGAAGTAAAGTTATACCAATATAATATTTAGTTTTACTAAAACCATGCTTTATCTATATTTCGTTATCCATGGATATATTCAGCTGCTAGCGCAACATTGAAGCGACCTTTATTGTGCGATAAATATATGTTATAAATATTTTTTCAAACAATGTATTCGAGCAATGTTAAACATATCTAGAAGAACTTCATGTAAAAATTATTTCATTGAAATGAGGTTACTGACGGTGCACTCAATTTATATCTACTTATGAAGTGTGTTTATTTGTTAAACAGCACCCCGATATGTTTTTAACAAAAAGGGATACAACACGCTTTAACACTAGATACCCAGATAGATTGGTACTCCCTAAGATGCATACCGTCATGAAAAGCAAAAGTTGTTACGCAATGTGCATCAAAATATTTAACTGTTTACCTGACGACCTTAAAAAACTGCCGCTCAATAGATTTAAAAAAAAAATTGGGCAAGTGCGAGCCCGACTCGCGCATGAAGGGTTCCGTACCTATACATATATTATATAATCTATAACAAGTTTGTTGTATGGGAGCCCCCCTTAAATATTTATTTTATCTTATTTTTAGTATTTGTTGTTAGAGCGGCAATAGAAATACATCATCTGTGAAAATTTCAACTGTCTAGCTATCACCGTTGTTGAGATACAGCCTGGTAACAGACGGACGGACGGACGGACGAACAGCGAAGTCTCAGTAATAGGGTCCCGTTTTTACCCTTTGGGTACGGAACCCTAACAAGCTGTATGCTTTTCTTGTAGAAAAGTGTTACTACAATCTAAATGAATTTTTAAATGGTAATTAATTAACTTGACATTTTAATATAATTTAACTCGTTCACAAGCCGGCGCAGCTGCCGACCAGGCTCAAATCCTCAAGCGCCGCAAATACTCATCTTTGTCTAAAGATTACGAATTTGCGGCGCTTGCGGTAGAGACATTAGGACCCTGGTCGGCCGATATGAAGGCATTTATGAGGGCCCTGTCGCCTCGGTTGGTTCGCGTCTCAGGAGACCCCAGAGCTGGCGCATACCTCTCACAGAGGATCGCTCTTGCGATCCAAAGAGGTAACGCCGCCAGCGTAATGGGAACCATGCCGCAGGCAGACTTGCTGGACGGGGTATTCTTTTTATAGAAAATGTATATTTTTTATTTTATTTTCTAATTAGCTTTAAGCCATTGTACATACAATTATCCTTTCTTTTATATTTATCTATAGTTTTTATTATTGTAAATATTGTAAATATATTGTCATGTATGTGTTTATTTTAAAATAAACCTTTATACAATATAATTTTAAATTTATAAGTGTAATCAATTTCGTAATCGCCAATAATCATAATTTGTAATGTAAGTGACTATGTTATAATAATTTGCATGGCTTTTTAAAGTCTAAATGTGTAGATCTGAAATCTATTGTGTAACACCACTTTTGTACCACATTTATCGCAAATAAATATATTTCTATTTCTATTTCTATCCATACGATAAATAATAATTCCGTTTATTTTTATTTTGTTTCTATTAGTTATTTATTAATTACAGTAAACAACTTAAGTAAATATATATGTGTTGCACTGTTTGTACAGTTTGTCTGCGAGTCTCTTTACAATAATTAAAACAGAGGTAGGTATTTTTATTGCTAAACACTTGAGTGTTGAGTCGTGAAGTCGCGGCAAAATGCGCTGGCCCGGCTTAAGCACAATTACCATGTAACTTTTTTTAAATCTATCTATCTATCAGCCACAGACGTCCACTACTGAACATAGGCCTCCTCATGACTCGCCACAAAGTGCGATCCCGTGCAGACCGCATCCATTGATTCCCTGCTTTTTTTTTTTTTATGTCATAGGGGGCAAACGAGCAAACGTATCGCCTGATGGAAAGTGATTACCGTCGCCCATAAACACCTGCAACACCAGAGGAGTCACAAGTGCTTGCCTACCCGGAGGACGAAGATAGAATGCCTCTATGCTAGTAATTTCACCGGCTATCTTACCCCCACACCGGAACACAACACACGGGGTCATCCGTCCAATTAGTCGGGGCTTGCGGATGCCATATAGATCGGCCACCGTACAAACATCTTCGTACTAAAAAGAACTAAAATTAGAAAAAGCCCAGATTTTGTCGTCCATGTACCTACGACGCATAAGCATAATGCGATACTTCGGTCATATAGCTTGTAGGAGACCGGATAACTTTGGTAGGTTAATGGTGACGGGGAAGACAAAGGGTAAAATACCTCTAGGTCAAAGTCCCAAAGCAGGACCTCTAGCACAACTGTGGCACTCGACTCTTTCTCGCGCGAGAAATATTACCATCTCTTTCCTCGCTGCACTATGAGAGAGTGATGGGTGATGCTACGTCGAGCGACAAGAGTGAAGCGTAGTTGTGCTAGACGGACAGATATACGAACAGCTTGACTTAACTTAACTGCACTTTAGAACGTAGCCGATGTAGACAGCTTTATGACAAAATAAAGAATCACGATTCTCAGCTGTGAGGAAGCGATTGAGAAGAAGGTTAACTTAAAAATAAAAATAAAAATTGGGCCAGTGCGAGCCCGACTCGCGCATGAAGGGTTCCGTACCTATACATATATATAATTTATAACAAGTTTGTTGTATGGAAGCCCCCCTTAAATATTTATTTTATTTTATTTTTAGTATTTGTTGTTATAGCGGCGATAGAAATACATCATCTGTGAAAATTTCAACTGTCTAGCTATCACCGTTGTTGAGATACAGCCTGGTGACAGACGGACGGACGGACGGACGGACGGACAGCGAAGTGTCAGTAATAGGGTCCCGTTTTTACCCTTTGGGTACGGAACCCTAAAAACGGTCAATTGCGAGTCGCACTCGCGCAGCGAGGGTTCCGCACTTTATGTGCATATATTGCTGTTACGAAACGATAGACTGTACTGTACCGAGCGACCAACTTAACTATACCGTTGGAAAACTTTTTTACGTACTTTAAATAAAAACTATATATTTTATGATTCAATTACAAATACATAGTTTTCAGTTTTTCCCTGACTTGTAGAATAGGACTTGTCAAGTTTCGTAGTTCCAGGTCAACGGAAAATACCCTATAATTTTCATTCTCTCGATTGTCGACTTCATCACACAAATATCTTCGGTTGTATCTTTTTTTGTTGACTTTAGATATTTGATTTTTTCATATCTTCAAGTCACTGTAGATTTGAGTATATGATTTTGATTTAAACTCGATACGTCCATGCTTCTTTCGCGTACGAGTCGAGAATAACGGTTTCATTGAACATAAATAAATGTTTGGGTTAAAGAATCCTATTCCTTCGAATAGTCTTTTCCTGTATTCCTTCGAATAGTTTTTACATAATAAGCTACACAACGCTTTTATCAATAATGAACTGAATAAATTGAAATGTGAAGACTAGGGTCTAGTTATAGGTGTCGTTGCGTCAATAGAAGACAATATCCGTGGGTTTAATTACAAAAAGATGATTTTGCTTACCGGTAAAATATTAGTTACTTAGATTGTTCGATAACCATAAACTAATTTAACAACAAATAAAAGTGCGTAATTTTTGCAATTTAGACGGTAAGTCTTTCAATTAAAAATTGCACTATATGTTGAAAACTATTTTTTAAAATTGTAATGCATAATAAAAGTACAAATGTCGGACTTAAATGCTTTCAGATATTCGCTACAAGTCAACCGCTGGGTTAAATATAGTTTTTGTATTTTAAAACCCCCAAAATTATGATTATTTTTTCAATACATTAATTTTGAAAATTGTTTAAGAAATGATCCTATAACGATTTTCGAATTGTTAAAGTAAAAAAAATGTTTTTTTTAGTTTAATATTTAAACATATCATTAATGTTATAACATAAAAACTGACTCACCGTGCTCACAAAAACAACCGCTTTAATAAACTATGTACAACTACACAAACATTTTCGCGCGCGTGTACACGCAACCACGTTTCCCGCGGACTGCTGCGCGTACGCATTCATATCTCATTAATGTCGCCGCCATTCATCGATAGCCATCTCGACGCTTACATCAGTCGTAATGAGAAATTGGCAAAGCGCGAGACGTATTCTCACACCGAGGGTTCCGTAATCTAACACTAGAAGGTGCCCACCATATATCATCTGTGCCGTCCACCAGGTCGTGAGGACTACGATGGACCGGAAGAACCGATGGAGATCATCAAGGCAAAACTAGCCAGTGATCACGATCCTCAATAACGAGGGATCGATTAAAGAGAAATAGATGATATATAAGGTCGTGTGCCACCAACAGGTTGTAGACAGCGTTTGTTATTTGTTCTTCAAGAACTGTAGGGTCCACTATGGTAATACATTAGGCAAGGCATAAATCAAATGCCTTGAAATAGGAATACCATCTGAAAGCCCGGCAACGCACATGAAACTCCTCTGGTGATGCTGGTTTCCAATTGTCCATGAGCGACGGTAATTGCTTACCAGGCCATCCCTCAGCCCGTTTACCCGATATATCATAGAAAAACATACGGTTGTAATCGAATTCTATGAACGCCTCGCTGTCACTGCCATTCATCGATGGTGGCTATTTAACTATACGATTTCATTACATCAGAGCAATAATGATTCGCGTTTTCCCGGCTGTTTATTTAGTTAAACAGTGCAGAACGCACTAATGTGTAATTTAGTCGAATTATGTCGGAATATTGTTTCTGTCAACGAATGTTTGTCCTAGAGATGACGATGGATAGAGTTAGCGAAGACGAAGAGCTCGAATGGAAATTCGAAATGATGGAAAGCCACAGAACGGATATTAATATTATATAAAGACGGCAGAAACGACTTGGAGTAGAATAGGCGTGCGAACAATTGTTTTTTTGAGGATGTCAATCGATTCTATTTTTTATTGGGATCTAATGTCTATATGGGACTACTTAACACGTACACTGCTCTATAAGTCAGAAATGACCGTCAAAGTTCAACATTCCCGCAGAAAACTAAAAAAGCTCCATACTAAAGGCCTACCTGCATATGACGTCATCTGTGGATTGGGTACCAGTCTTTGTATGGAGAAAATAATTAATTTGCCATTTGCACTAAAACGTAGTGATTATTATGCTCTTTGATTTGCACCGTGAAAAAGTGCGTTCATGGTTGCCTTACTTATTGAATTATGAGGATTCTGAAAACGATTTCAAAATTTCTTGTGGGTAAAAAAATAAATGATAAAGTTTTAGGATCTTTGAAGTCAGCAACTTCCAAAAAAATTTTTTTCTTTGTATCATGACATATTGAGCTAATCTTATTTATTCATATAACTACACTATGTTGTATAATTCAACATCAGTCGCATCCCCTATAGTTGCATGAAGATCAAAATAGTATTTCATCAGGAATTAAGAAGGCATGTCCAGCAGTAGACAAAGTAAGTCGAGAGACATGAGTCGAGAGAAAAAAACCAAAACTATATCGAGCGAAGTGTCTCCGTTTCAGCTTGGACTCAAATTCTTTAATATGCCCGGATGTCAGGATGTCCGTTTGTCCGGATTTCCAGCGTTTATCGCCTAAGAGATCACATTTCTCAACCGATTCTCATGAAATTTTGTGAGTAGGTACAGATTTTTTGTCCATTCAGTTTTTAATATTTGTTTAAATGGCGGAAATATGCCCCCAAAAGTCTTTGTATTTTTTTTTATGTTTTTGAGTTATTAGCTCATCAGAGCACTAGTTTTTAGGGTTCCGTACCCAAAGGGTAAAAACGGGACCCTATTACTGAGACTTCGCTGTCCGTCCGTCCGTCTGTCACCAGGCTGTATCTCAAGAACGGTGATAGCTAGACAGTTGAAATTTTTACACATGATGTATTTCTATTGCCGCTATAACAACAAATACTAAAAATAAAATAAAATAAATATTTAAGGGGGATTCCCATACAACAAACTTGTTATAGATTATGGTACGGAACCCTTCATGCGCGAGTCGGACTCGCACTTGCCCGATTTTTTTACTTTACAGGCGAGTAAAAGTTATATATACCTTTCTGCCTAAAGACCTTCAGTGGCAACTGTGAATTACTAAAAAGGAGTCGATCAGGTCACAATCACTGAAAGCCGTCGGATGTAAGCGCACAACCGGTCGGCATAGAAATCTTTGTGAGAGGGGTTAAGCATAACGGCCGGACAGTGGACACGACAGCACCAGCGGCAAGCGGCGGTCATAGATGGGAGAGGAAGGTCCAAGCGCGGTGTCTCGCTCCCTCCTATGGCCACCGCTTGCCGCTGGCGCTTGCCGCCAACGTCGTGGCCGGGCCGTAAGTCCTCCGGACAAGTGAGTACGCAGTTGCTGTCACTGCCATAAATGTTAGACTGCCATCCATCGATTGTTGTCGATTTCTTTTTTTTCTCAGATTTCAATAAGATTTGGTGAGTTGGTAAAGTTGCTTCTACTGACCATGGTAAGCCCAATTTCACGATGTCCTACAAAGTTTTCTCCACTGTGCACTGAGTTACACAAAATGTAGGTATTACAAAAATTGGCCCATGGGCCAATCTTCATTTTGTTGTCGATTTATTTATTTTTCATTTCGAGCTCCTCATTTTGTACTAACTTTTAGTAAAAAATACGAAATTTTGTTAAAAAATCCATACATTTTTTGTAACTCAATGGAAAATTTTGTAGGACATACCGTGAAATTGGGCTTACCTTGTTTGGAATAAGCAACTTTAACAACTCACCAAATTTGATTAAAATCTGAGAAAAAAAAGATATCGACAACAAAATAAAAATTCGACCTAACTAAGCGTTTTTATTACATCAGAGCAGTAATTGATTCGCGTTTTCGGTCCGGCTTTTACTTCAGTTAAACAGAGCAGAAAGTAGTAATGTGGAATTTATATTGATTTAAACTTACGAGATTTTCACACATTATTATAACAAAACGGGACTTAAACGTGTTCGAAAATTATTTATTTAATTACCTCGACGTTTGTGTCGATGTCACGTTTATGGTCACGAATAGGAGGAAATAAATACTGTTTAGAACACGACTAAGTTACGTTTTAATATAATAAAATAACTATATTGTGGTGTGTAGTGTACTGGGAATTTAGTTTGTGATTTAAAACAAGTTTATTCTAAATTGTTTATTTTTTTTATTGTATAGTATAGAATATTTGCATTTGTATCAAAATATAAATGATAAATCTACATTAGGCACGAATCCAGCTGGTTTGCAAATGATCATAAAAAATATTGCTTTTTAAATTACCAATGAAGGTTGTTGGCCACTATTTGTCTTAACAATCCATTGTAGCGTCTATCACCTTCGTGACTCATAGCATGACAATGCAGATAAGTAATCTTCATCATTAATATATTAAAACTTGATAACATTATAGATTTGATAAAAATTATATAACTGTCATGGTCAACCTAGTGGCCTATAAATACAAATATAATAATATAAATAAAATAATCAAACTGACTGACTCCTGTCAATCCAAGCTAGGCCCTTGGATTGACAGGAGTCAATCCAAGCTAGGCCCTTAGATTGACAGGAGTCAATCCAAGCTAGGCCCTTGGATTGACAGGAGTCGGTCAGTTTTATAATTTTATACAAACTGAATTATAGTATGACAGTTCCTTCTATTATGAAGTAAGAAAACTCTCAGATTATTAACAGGCATAATCATGGGACACAATAGCCTTAACAGGCACCTACATATTATGGGTGTAGTAAGTGATCCATACAGCTCGCACTGTGGCCAGGAGGAGACGAGTAAGCATGTTATAGCAGAGTGTGGCATGTATGCGATAATACGCTATAGCATCTTCAGAAAAGATAAACTAGAAGAGGAAGAGCTGAGGGACATTAACCTTAAAGATGTCCTTTCCTTCTGCAGGAGAACAAGGAGATTCGAGGAAGAAGGCTGTATGGGAGCGCCGCCGGGACAGTAACCGTTGGCTCCAATTGGGAATTGGGCTGAATGAACGCAGTCAAGCGATCGACAGCCCGCCTGTTTCCGGCCGGGCGTCCCTACACCAAATCATCATCATCCTTCTATTATGAGGTTCAAGAATAAAGCATCTGTGGGACCATACTGCAGTGGCAAGGTTTATTTAGATTGAGGTTGACGCAAGACCGATTGGTGTTGAGAATTTTGGGAAGGCCTAAGACCAGCTGTGGACGTCTATCGGCTGATATGGTGATGATGATCAAGATGAATATTTTAGATTTATCATTTCGACGCGATTGGCGCAGTTTGTAGTGCACCTGCCTACTAAGCTGGCGGTCCTGGGATTGCATCCCGGTTGGGGTAACTATTAAATACATTATTAAATATATATATATATATATATATTTATTAATAAAAAGAGACAGGCAGGCTTCAGAAAAGGCTACTCAACCACGGACCACATATTCACAATTACACAAGTAATGGAAAAATACAGAGAGTACAATAAAACTGTGTATATTGGGTTCGTGGACTACGCAAAGGCATTTGATTCCATCTCACATTCATACCTATGGTCAAGCCTGAAAGAACAAGGAATACAAACAAAATATATACAAATTTTGAAAGAAATATATTGTGATGCATCTGCCAAAATAAAACTAGAAAGAATTGGAGACCCATTCCTAATAAAACGAGGAGTGAAACAAGGCGACCCATTGTCACCCAAATTGTTTACTGCCTTGCTAGAGACTATATTCAGATCATTAGACTGGCAAAAATATGGACTGAACATTAATGGAGAAACCCTGTCACACCTGAGATTCGCCGACGACATCGTAATCATGTCAGAAAGCCATGAAGGCTTACAAGAAATGCTGGAAACCCTGGACACAGAAAGTCGAAAGGCGGGCTTATGCATGAATGTATCTAAAACAAAAATAATGACCAACGGAGTTAAAAAGCCCATAATAATACAGAGTGGAGATATTGCTTATGTAGATGAATATATATACCTAGGTCGACTAATAACTTTCAACAACTCTCTGGTTAAGGAAATTGATAGGAGGATAGCATTAGGATGGCGGAAATTCTGGTCGTACAAAGATGTATTCAAAAGTAACTTACCAGTACATCTGAAGAAAAAAGTATTGGACACAACAATTCTTCCAACAGTTACATATGGATGTCAATGTTGGCCTCTCACTGCAACCATTACTCACAAGTTAAGAACATTTCAAAGATCTACGGAGAGGTCAATGTTGAACATCAGGTTAAAAGACCATATAAGATGTACTGACATAAGGAAAATAACAAAAGTAACAGATATAGTACAAACAGTTTGTAAACTGAAGTGGAGATGGGCGGGACACGTTGCCAGATTAAAGGACGGACGCTGGAGCGAGAGGGTCATACAATGGTATCCTAGAGATGGAAAGAGAGCAAGAGGCAGACCAAAAAAGCGTTGGAGCGATGACATTATCATAACCGCTGGTGGAGACTGGCAGAGGCATGCAAGGGATCGGCGCACGTGGCACAAGATGGAGGAGGCCTATGCCCAGCAATGGGCGCCCAAACAACTAGAAAACTTTCAGGACAGTGGCTTATGAAAGATTATTTTCATTTATTGTCTGAATTATATAGAAGTAATTTAATTGTTTAATTGTAGCAATGTTTGGAATAAAGAGGCTTTATTATTATTATTATTTCGTATATTTATTTAATTTCTTAGGTTAAGTTTTTTTACAATAAATTTATATAAAAAGTAAAATACAAATATATATTATTATTATTATTAATAAAAAGAGACTTGATGTGGTGCAGTTCCGTATTGTTAGAAGAAGAGAAAAAATTACTGGCAAGTTTATTGCCATATAAAAAATGAAATTTAAATGCTGCTATATTCACATAGATTGTAACTTTTTATTGGGTAAAAGACATTTAGTCATATGATGTTGACCAAAAAGATTTTAATTAAAATAAGTTTATGTCAAAAATGACATTTTAGTGGCAAGCTTTTATAGCCGACTGTACTTTTCTTTGGATATCCATCAAATGCTCACTGAGACGATTCTAAAGAGCCCAAGCTCGGTAGGATTGTTTTTTCTATTATAGAGTTCCTATGGCCACCTTCCAGCTCCATCATCAGATCAGCCCCATGGTACCATATTATTCTATTGTCATCAAAGTTAAGTAAGTATGCAAAATTTCAGCTCAATCGGTTGACGATATCTGCTTCAAAATTGAGTTGCAAGATTTCACCCGAACAAACATACTTTAAACATACCATGCAAGTTAAATAAAAGCTTTAAAATAATATCGTTTTATAATGCTTATTTAAAGAGAAAGGAAAAATTGTTATTTGTTTATAGGTGATTTCTTGTGTAAATGTTTTTGGTGTGGAATAAAGCGTACTTGTATTGTATTGTATTGTATTATAAAAGTACATGGGTAAAGTACATATTTAAGATGCATTTTTAAAGTCACAGATTAGCACAACTAAGTGTTTCTAATGTGTTTCATAGAAGTACTAACTAGCCAGTTTTGTAATATCCATAATAGAATAGAATACTTTTTATTGCACACCTCAAAAATAAAAAAAGACAAATACAGAAGAAGGAGAAATCAGAGAAGTGTTTTTGTTCTCTCCCTTAATACTGTCCCTCCTTCGCTGAATTAGAGCCCATTATACTAAACAACGTAATTTATATGTTTTAACCCATTACCCCATATATATAAAAAAAACTAATTTCAACTTTGACCTGTGCCAATAAGGTCGAACTAATAATCTGCCTTAATATATGGCTTCATATGCAGTAAGAGGTTAAAATTATATTTAAATACATTACGTAATGTAAAATGAAGTTATAAAATTAATTGTATAAAATTCTATTTAGCCCTCTCAAGTTACAAAATATTTATATTTACTTGAGAATGCAATAAGATGCTCTTTATTTAGGAATGACTGGATTTTAAGTGTAACCATGTTTTTTCTTTACAAAACAAACATGGCTTCTTTGCATTCCCTAATATAATATCTCTTTAAAGAATGAATTGATTCAAATTAGGCTTATCCTATGAGATTTTATGATTGACAGTTATATGTATTTTTCTGAGCAGCTCTGTTTTATAATTATAATATTTTGTATGATGTCACACTCAAAATTATATAGGTTCTTACATTTCTTATGAAAATTGGCAAAATAAATGCAGAATTAGCATCAACAATTTCCGCACTGAACAAAACTGAAATTTCGCCATTCGTTTTCAATTTATAATTGTAAATAGCATGAAAAATTAGTGTATTTTTTATAATTAATGTTTTCCTGAATAATAACTTACAATTTTCTTGTGAGATTGAATTAATCAATAAGAATTAATGGATAACAAGAGACTTTAGATAAACTACACCAAGAGTACATTTAATATTTAACAATTCACGAAATACCATAAAGATCATTCATTAATAAGAAGTCATCATTTGATATACACAGGCAGTACTGGGTACTTCTGAATCATTCAATTTATTGACCCGCAAGACTAGTTATTTTATTTTAAAGTGCTTGAAGTTTTATGCAGCGAAAGTAGTCTCGTTAAATCGACTGACTGATTCAAGCCATCCCTACCCAAATCAACACTGCATCCGTTACATAAATTAATCACTAAACGTTTAGCTAAAAAATAAAGTACAACGCGTACCTGATTTCCGTTCACTTTGGGATGTCAATTATCCAGCATTATCCACGTTGTTAAGTCACAATTCTAATACAAATGTAATAAAACAAAGCTCTCTGCACCATTTACACACCGAAATCTAGCCTCCACCATGTATGGCATGTATTCGTAAACATTTTTGGTACGTCACTTTGACAGTTAAGCCTGACATCTTACTTAAGTCCGTATTAGGCTTACGTGCTCATAAACTAAAGGTATTATTAAAGAAAACATTTTAGTATCAATATCAAAACAACATAAGTCTCTTAAAATATTGTATTTCCCAAAATGGTTAACCTCTTAAGTCCCCGCGTACTTTATATTTATAGTACTAATTCAAATCGAGTTTTGAACTCTCGTTAAATTAGGGACATTCTAAATTAAAAATGTAGTAATCAACCTGGGACTTACGAGGCTATAGAAATTATTTAGTTTATAGGAAATGCGTAAGATGAGATTTTGTCTCTATGATTTGGACGGAACGTGTGAGTGTAATGCCATTAACTGTATATAGATGGCGCTACTATGAAACGTTGTTCAGAAGTTAATAAAATGGCGCGCGTTTTGATCAACTATTTAGAATATATTGGTTGTTTTGTCGTTTTTGTCTATTTCACATACTAATTACATTTCTACCGACTCGAAACCTATTTACAATACCTGTTTGTGTTTCCAGGTTTTCAGCAGGCGTAAATAGAATCAATATTTTAATAAAGGTTGGTAATAAATAATTACCTACAATGTACCTGCACCGCATTTTGTTTCTGGGTATTATGTTTTTTGTCACCTAGCCTAAGCATTGCTTGTGTGGAAGATTTCGTCCCCCTATTATCTAAAGGGAATATAATATAATTATGCTGTTCGTATCATTTTCTAACAGTGAAAACAACTAATTTATTAATTGTCTCAGCCGAATGACTCTTCCAACCCAAGGATCTCTTTGATCAGCCAACGACTTACCTCAAAATCGATCGTTCTACAACGTTGAACCACCAGCAGCCAGTTTTTAACTCGCGTTACCTTTCAGCGATAAAAAACCCCATCTGTATAAGTCCTTTGGGAATCCGCAGGTAGATACTAAACCTGCAATGTCATCGAAGGTACCTACTACAAGAGCGTGATAAAATTCCGCATCTCCCTTAACGATCATCCAAGAAGCGGTGTAGATTATCTAATCTTTCTACTATAAAATCCCCGGGAAATATTCCCGACGCTCGGCAGTAACGCGGTAACTGCGGCATTATCGCAGCTACGTCGCCTCATTAACTTCCAGGTTGACGCACCTAGTCTTTGATAAGTTTCACTTTTTATGACCACCCGCTCGCTCTAACGTTTTAATGTAGTTGAGGCAACCCTAATGAAACAACGGGTAATGATGCCTATTTGCGACGACAAGAGTTTAGAATACAAATAAGCCGACGGTTAACAATGGTAGTCGTGGCTTATTACGATATTCCACGCTGCGCTAATGTTTGGAATACTTGAATACCGTAGAAAATAACGAACCATTACTCGTTCGACAATATGACAATAACGTGATAAGATACTTCTACGATCTCATCTCGTATTTTATTGCACATTCTGGTATACTTAACGTCTTTTTATTTCCCTGGTATTTTTAAGTGCTAACCAATTTCTCCAAAAGCGTTTTCGTATGCCACCGCATCTGAAAACGTTTTGCAATATCCCAGAATTACCCAAACGAATCCTTTGGAATTCGTAGCTGCAGCGAAAATTGTTCTTGTAAAAAGATTGCTGCATTGCAACAAAGTCGCCCGGATTTAAAAGCATTCCATCAAAGGTTTTGCGAGAAGTGTAGATGTAGGTATAAGATGTATAGAGTGCGAGGGTCGTCGTGATAAGGGCTCACGTTAGAACCTGATGAATTCTCCTCGAGGATTAGCCCTTACAATATGAGCACAATTTCACAAGAGAGGGTCTAGTGTGACAAATACGGGCATGAATGTCTCGCAATTTATCCGTGGTCGCCCGACAACTCCTTGATGTGCGACGCTAAGTACATTTTCAAATAAAAATGGTAATGAAATGAATGTCGATGTCATTTTTACCACCACGCGTTTACCTACTTAAAATGTGTTCCAAAAAATGTTTTTTTATCACACATCAAAAAAGGACAAATACACATACTTACCTACTTATACTAGATCCGCAAATATTTCATCAGGTATGTGAACAATACAAAAAAGGGATTATTAAATTATACCTACCAATATTTTTATAGGACAAGTGGTCCAATTAGGTAGGTCCAACTTCGAGAAAGAGGTCAACCGCCGAATCCAACTCGGCTGGGCAGCGTTCGGGAAACTATGCAATGTCTTTTCGTCCGACATACCTCAGTGCCTCAAGACGAAAGTCTTCAACCAATGTGTGTTACCAGTGATGACTTACGGCACCGAAACGTGGTCTTTCACTATCGGCCTCATCTCAAAGCTCAAAGTCGCTCAACGTGCAATGGAGAGGGCTATGCTCGGGGTGTCTCTACGTGATCGAATCAGAAATGAGGAAATCCGTAGACGAACTAAAGTGACCGATATAGCTCACCGGATTAGCAAGTTGAAGTGGCAATGGGCAGGCCACATAGCACGCAGAGCAGATGGCCGATGGGGCCGAAAAGTGCTCGAGTGGAGACCTCGGACCAGCAAGCGCAGCGTAGGACGTCCACCTACAAGGTGGACAGATGACCTTATAAAGGTCGCCGGAAGGCGCTGGATGCAGGTCGCTTCCAACCGGTATATATGGAAGTCCAAAGGGGAGGCCTATGTTCAGCAGTGGACGTCCTATGGCTGAGATGATGAATATTTTTATTTCCGATAAATGCTAGCGTGACAATAATTGTCGCGAAATCAAATTAAAATGATCAGTCGGCAAGTATTAAAAAGTTTTTTTACACCTAGGTATGTTGTTAAACTACTACTTAAAACAAGTCCAGATTAAGATAGGTAGAGATCTACATTACTATGCAGCGACGGCGGTGGGGCATGGATGAACATTCATTCATAATCATAATATATTATGATAATCTTATTAAAACTTTCGTGAGACATATTTAATTATTTGTGTCTGGTCGTTCCTGACAATTTCACGTGAGTGTAACAACCGGTTAATACAATAATTGGGTAGGTATACCTAATGATGATGTTATGGTGACCCCGTCCGCACCGCCTCCTCCGCTCCACGGGAGTAACTGGTAGTACTGAGTAGGTACTTTATATATACAAAAAAGAAAATCTATGATATGATGATGAATACTTATGGGAATAGTATATGTAAGTACTTACTGCACACAGTTAGGCCAAAAAATACTCGTGTGATCATAGGATAGTAGTATGAAACTTGCCTCCGGCTCGTTTCATACAACAACTTGTGTTTTAAGACCTCTAATTATGTAACAGTTGCATAAACTGCTAGTTATTACAATAAAAAAGATCCGGTCAAGGAGGCATTTAGGAAGGGCTATGCCTAGTGGTGCTGTCGACATCTTCAATTGCACCTAAGCTATTTGCGTCACTCGATAATACGTAAATTAAATATTTTCTCAAATTCGTTTTTATTTATAATTAGTGCGGATTTTGAGGGTTCCGTACTCGAACTATGAAACTTTAATTTAGTCGACAAGTCAATAGGTATGTCTGTGTGTTTGTGAAAATAATTGTATTTCAAGAGGATCGGCTGAGTAATGCGACTTGTGGGCAAGAACAGCCATGCTGAAACGGGGACGCTTTGCTCGCTCGGTCAATTAATCCAATACCGACTTTAGAAAGGCATACTATGTCGCTCCAGCTGTATTTTGGGTCGCTTCACGCGGCTAGGGTTACCAAAAAAAAGTAAAGCCCTGAGTTTTTGGCTCGACCTGTCAGGTTCGCTTTATTCGCGCCTAAACTTGTTGTAAAATATCAGAAACATTATGTTTAACTCGCTCTAACGCATTTTTTAGTGTATATGATTACATTATGTATATAATTAAAGCAACAGATAAGCCTTAAAACTGTTAATTTTTCTATATCATTCGAAAATAAAAGTTTAATTTCGGTACCCATAAATTGAAACCAGTCGTACAGTTATTTTATACTAGTTGTATGGTCATAATTTTAAGTAGGAGCTACATAAATAAAAATAACAAACTATAGACATGTATCATTGTAAAAAACGGAATAAATCGTAATTTTCCACTTGCATCTGGACCTGGGAACCCTGTCTGTGGAGCAGACCCCACAGGCTGCCACAGATGAGGGGGAGCGGCCATATTAATCTCCCACAGCTGAGGGGATATTAGAAAGGAAATTATGATTTTATACTTTTTAATTACCTATAAAGGTCGCCGGAAGGCGCTGGATGCAGGTCGCTTCCAACCGGTATATATGGAAGTCCAAAGGGGAGGCCTATGTTCAGCAGTGGACGTCCTATGGCTGAGATGATGAATTACCTACAAACACTCAGAATATTCTACTCTATTTGATAAAAAATATTAACGCTTAATATTTCCTGAGTTTTCCAAAAGCCAGCCGCAAGCCTGATAAAAATCTTAAAAATCCTCCTCTATTAGGGTAACCCTACACGAGGCCATCTGTCGAATGTCGCATCAAAGGATTTCACTGTAAACATTTGCCGCCGCGAACGGTCATCGCTCGTCGACCAGCCAACCGGCCAGAAAGCTAAACTTTTTCCCGACCGTAACGTTTCGTCAACATTTAAAACTTGAAAGGATTTTTCCGTGACGGTTGCCTAATTCCTTTTTGGGCCTTCAATTCAGTTAAAGGTAACTCATGTTTTCAGTCTTTGACATGGTCAATGTTAAGTTAACATGAGCGGTCAAAGGGTTTTGGTTTTATAATGTCTAAACAGGCTGCTACGATGAATGTAGGTAAAGCTTGACCAGAAATATATGAGGATGCGCCATATTGCGGAATTTCACTGGAACTAATTTCTTACACTGGCAATGATTTTATGACGGTTTGTCAACAATGTCAACGTCATCCGTGGTGGTTAGTTTAAAAAACAAATATTTAAAATTATGCAAAGAAAATGCCGAAAACCATTCTTAATCATGATAGTAAGATTATTTATAAAGTGTACACATGTTTACTACACGAAAAACAGCCAGGAAAAGAGTGCACTCCATTATGATATTACGAGGTTAACATAGTGGAACTGACAGGTATTTAAACTAATGTCATTATAGTGGGTTGCGATTGGTTGCAAAATTATTGCCATATAAATCTTATAAATAGCGCCCTCTTGACAATCCTCATATATTTCTGGTCAGGCTTTACATCAATATAGGCAGAGATTTTGTGGTGCCCATATAAATAACCTTTAAGCGTAAAAAAACCTTTAGTATAGTTCCTAACTGGTTCGGCGAGGGCGTGCTAATTGTATGCCTTTAATGTTTTTCCTGAAATCAAGTAATGATAGGTACATACTTTACTCTCGGTCTATTTCGCACAAAGCTACTTCTACTTGTAAATTCAGGTTACGTACACGGTACAAGAATTACAAATAAAGAATCATTAGTCTATAAGTAAAGTAGGTACTGATTCAGGCACTCGATTTTTCTAAAAAGTTTTATTGGGACACTCTTTATTGCCAACTGTACTTTCTTACACAAACGTCTATGGCTGTTTAGGAGTTCCTACGGCCACCTTCCGTCTCCATCATCAGAACAGCTTCAAGATATTAAACTATTATGTCACGTTAACTACATCATAGGTAAACGTAAAGTTTCATTTCAAGACGACAGTGAGAACTAAGTCAAAATTGACTTCCATGATTTGATTACATTGTTACAAACTAAGTAGGTAGCTAAGTAATTAACAAACTTAGTTACAAGTGAACCTAATACCAATAAAAACTAGCTTATGTATAGAAGTTAGAAATGAGTATCTTCGTTCAGATTTGTTTGGCACTTATCTATCCGAAACATAATTTAGGTCACTCTAGGCTGTAAGTGGGGTTTTCTCTCTTGGAGAGCCTCACTTCCTGGCCAAGGCATGATGTACGTGGGTGGACCAACATTTTCTTGCTGTTATTCTGTCCTGTGACCCAGGGGACAATAGTGATTAAACTTCTAAGAAAAGTGTTGATAATTTATATTACTGGTATTGTCAGGAGATAGTTTACATAAGAATGGACTTATAACTACTTAAATTACAAAGCTTTTGCTAAATATAACCACGGAAAATAGTACTTTTAAAAAGTAACCCAGGGGACATCACCATGGCAACGAGTGGCAGAAAATAGTTGATTGACCCGCATGTACAACTTTAGACAAGCCACGGGCGGTAATTCGTACGGCCCCAGATCGCATGTTTATGGCCCTCACCCGGGCCGCAAACACCTGCGATCTGGGACATTCACAAATTGACCACCTAGGTATATAATGCACTAATTACGTCACCCTAGGCCGAAAGCTGGTTTTTCTCTCTTCGGAGAAAAAACCCTCACTGGCCAAGCAGGACGTACAACTTTAGACAAACCTCGGGCGGTAATTCGTAAGGCCCCAGATCACATGTTTATGGCCCTCACCGTCGGTTTGGGCCGCAAACACCTGCGATCTGGGACA
Organism: Apotomis betuletana; assembly: GCA_932273695.1. NCBI lineage: Eukaryota > Metazoa > Arthropoda > Insecta > Lepidoptera > Tortricidae > Apotomis > Apotomis betuletana. Next base: position 10,800,998 of record OW026307.1, on the reverse strand, counting down.
TTCACAAATTTACCACCTATAGGTATATAATGCACTATTACGTCACCCTAGGCCGAAAGCGGGTTTTTCTCTCTTCGGAGAAAAAACCTCACTGGCCAAGCAGGACGTACAACTTTAGACAAACCTCGGGCGGTAATTCGTTAAGCCCCAGATCGACCAGCACCAGACAGAGATCTAAAGACATCCACGAATTCACCGGCCTATGTAAAATGTCGTTGAACATTGCCAGGAGCGATGACAGATCATGGGACCGAAAGATCGAAGGCCGCAAAAAGAGAATTCCATTGAAGTTATATATCAGTTTTTAACCGACTTCAATACAAATTAGGATCCCAAGTTGAAGAGTGTGTTTTTATTAAGGAACCGGTTTCGCAATACAATTCCTGCGAAATGTTATTTTTTGACATAATCCATAAGGAAACGAAAGGAACTTCTCAATGGTAGTAGGTAAATGTATCTAAAGATTTTTATAATTTTTAGACAATTTATGTATTTTCTCATTATTTTCATTGAAGATCTAAATAAAGTGAATATTGTACTATAGCCACTTCTATGCAAGAAAACGAATGATCATCGGTTCCAAAGACACGTGTCTATCAAAAATATCCGCAACATAATTTAATTTGCCAGGAGCGGTGACAGTTATCTAGGGACCGACAATGGGACGGAGAGGTCAAAGGCCGTGGAAAAAAGGAAACTTCATGGAAGTTATACTCGTATTTTAGTTTTTCAATTTCTAACTGTGCCGTATCTTTGCAGTTTGAGGGATGTTCGTTCCCATGTTTAATCCTGTGGGAGCTTTTCTTTTTCTGTTGACTCGTATCACCACCGTTGTTTAAAGTGAGTACTTTAAAAGTTTTAGACTATAGATATTTCCTAAACGCAACAAATAGGAGTCTAATTTGAGTGACATTGTATATTTGTGTGATGTTGATCAAATTAAGTAAGTTTAAGTATATAATGCGACCAACTTTTGTGTGAACTGAAGGGTGTCGCTACAATATTCACACACAGAATAGGTAGGTATTAGAACGCAAAGACACTGACAATCGGATAAAATTTGAGCATCCTATACCGGGTGTCCCAAGACTATGGGACATCAAGGGCAAATACCTTAAATATCGTAGATAGGATATTTTGCTGAAAGAAGACTATGTTATTTTTAAAAATTAGTAATTCTGTATTTAAATATTTTCTAAGAATTAATTTCATTCAACAAAAGACACCTTTCACTTATTTAATCGGTAGGTAAAATACGTATTACTTATTACGAACTAGAACTACCTAAACATAAAATCCTGCATTGCATACTTATGCGTTAAAACTTTCATGTTTTGTACTAGATGGCGTCGTACACTCCTATAAACGTGAGGTAATATAGTTTCTTATTACAACGCTATCGTGAAAGCCATCAAGACTCGTTAGTGGTTGAAACACAGCTGAACTCCCGGCTATGTTTGACGGTTATTTGGCAGGATGTGGCTCATGATGATTACTGATTACTGCCGCTGCTACTCGCTAGTCTTGCCGAGTATATGTTAACGCATTTAATGGAGGTATTTCTAGTGAAACCACTTTTTTATTCTGTTGGGGGACGTCCAAAACTCTTGCATTATCGGTGGAACGCGGGGCCTTAATTATTCCATCTTCAGATTAAATACGTTAAGTACCTATTTTGCAACCATAACGTCAAGTTAGTAGTTAAAACACTTTTGAAACTCGGCTATGTTTGATGGTTATTTGGCAGGACGGGACTCATCTGATTACAACCTACAGCGCGTCTTGCAGAGTACCTTGAACGTGTTTAATGGCGGTGGAACTAGTGGAACTACCTTTTCATTCTGTCGTGGAAAACCAAATCACTCTCGCAGTTTCGGCCTTTTTAGGGTTCCGTACCCAAAGGGTAAAACTGAGACTTCGATGTCCATCCGTCCGTCCGTCCACCCGTCCGTCCGTCCGTCCTTCCGTCTGTCTGTCACCAGGCTGTATCTCAAGAACGGTGATAGCTAGACCGTTGAAAATTTCACAGGTGATGTATTTCTATTACAACAAATACTAAAAATAAAATAAAATAAATATTTAAGGGGGCTCCCATACAACAAACTTGTTACAGATTATGGTACGGAACCCTTCATGCGCGAGTCGGACTCGCACTTGCCCAATTTTTTTCCATATTCATTTATTTGTAAATACCATATTTATGTAGGTACTATGTTGGGTACTTTACAACCAGAAAGTCTAGTTAGTATGTAAAAGACTTCTGAAACTTTAGCCTAAGTATGTTCGGGCTCATGTGACAAACTGCCCATGTCTTGCCGAATACGTTTTAACGCGCTTAATGGAGGTGGAACTTGTGGCATATTGATTATGATTATTATCTGTGTTATACATTATAGATCAAAACGACATACTACAGACACTTTAGTTATTGCGACACCCAACAAACACAATAAACGATTTGATTTGATTTGTGGAATTACTATTTTAGTCTGTTGTGGAACGTCAAAACACACGCGCATTTTCGGCCGAATACGACCTTGTTTCTGTCTTTAGTTATAAAACCCATATACCTACCTATAAACTACGTTAAGTACTTTACTACCGTTAGTGGTTGAAACACAGCTAAAATTGTTTGACGGTTATTTGGCAGGACGGCGCTCATGTGATTACGAACGCTACGTCTTCCCGAGTACGTTTAACGTGTTTAATGGAGGTGGAACGCCAAAAACCTCTCGCATTGTCGGCGGAACGGGCCTTGTTTCCGTCTTTTAAAATTGTATTATGGGAGCCGAAGCGACTTGTGCTTGTGTTGTAACTCTGGAAAATGATGCATATAGCCAGCCGCATTTCCTATGATGAGGGAAAGTTCGTTTGAATCACACTGGAAAAAAATAGATATATATTAAATATATTATCAGTAGCCCAAATATTAGCTGCAGTTACATAAATCGGAGGACTGACTGAGGGTATTAGTAAACAAAATAAGTTTTGGAAAATTAGCATAATTTTGGTTACTACTAAGCACAATTTAGCTATTTCTCAAGTAGACCACAACCGAGAGACAAAAACCTCTCGCATTGTCAATGGAACGGGTCTTCTTTCCATCTTCTGAAAAAGTGTTGTGGGAGATAGGAGTTGTGTTGTTAGCAATTTTCCATATAAAATGACGTATCTACAACCTACTGCTTGTTTGGCAATGAGGTGCTTATGAAATAAAATAAGATATCTATTGAATAATAACTTATTTCACAGCAATAACAACTAAATACTACGGTCACTGTAAACTCACGGTAAGGGTACAAGACTCATGTGATTACCAACGCCGCGGCGCGTCTTGTAGACTACGTTTAACGAGTTTAATGGAGCTCTCGCATTGTCGGCGGAATGGGCCTTAATCTCGTCTCTTAAAATTGTAATATGGGAGCCGAAGTGATTTGTGTTGTAACTGGAAAAGGACGCATATAGTCAGTTGCATGATGTATGATGAGGAAAAGTTTGTTTGAAAAAGGCTCATTTTTTCCCTATGTAATGTATGTAGGTATACTTATTTAATTAACAGGGCTCTAATTGCGATTTCTCCAAACTGGCAACATACCGAGTGTATCGCCACTTTGCCAACGCCGTCGCGTTAAGTTTGCGCCTTGCTTCATACAATACAATACAATACAATACAAAATGCTTTATTGCACACCAAAAAAAGTTTACAAAATCAATACAGAACAATAATTTTAGTAACGGTAGACAACAGGCGATCTTATCGCTAAAGAGCGATCTCTTCCAGACAACCTTTAGGTAGTGGAGTTGATTAGTATAAATCACACAATGAGTAGGTGACACATGCGACACCACAAATATCTAGCCTTAATCTTATTAAAACTTCATCAGGGACGGCTACCCGTACACCGCCGCAGTAGTGACGAAGTTACCGCGGCGGTGTACGGGAAGAGAGCTCCATACGAGTTCGAAACATGTCGGGCCGTTCCTGACAATTTCACGTGTAAACCGCTTAATACAATAATTAAATCTGGCCTTTTTTAAGCGTGTCTAAGCTGTAACAGGGCTGGTTGGTCATAATTCTCCATACAATCGTTTACGCAGTCGCTAGTGAGTAGTCACTCATTAACTCATGGTAAGGGTACAAGACTCACGTGATTACCAACGCCGCGGCGCGTCTTGTAGAAGTACGTTTAACGAGTTTAATGGAGGTGGAACGCCAAAAACCTCTCGCATTGTCGGCGGAACGGGCCATGTTTCCGCCTTCTGAAATTCTGTTATGGGAGAGAGTTGTGTTATAAGTAATTTTCCTTGAAAAATGATGTACAACCTACTGCTTGTGGCGATGAGGTGCTTATTAAATAAGATAAGATAATATATTTATTAAATAGCCAGCTGCGCCGCGCTCATCCCACGGAAACACTACATTTTTTCGGGATAAAAAGTAATGTGTTATTCCAGGATGTCAGTTAACTTTACACCAAAATTTATCAAAATTGGTCCAACCGTTTGAGCGCGAAGAAATAACAAACGTGCACATAAACAGATTCACAAACTTTCGTCTTTATGATATTAGTGCGATGAATTATTTTACAGCAATAATAACTATAGACTAAGACATTCTATGTGACCTAACGCACGCCTGAACTAGTATTCCCTGTGTTTCAGACATGAGTAAATTAGATAAATTATCATAAACACATTTATACAGTAATTCAGTCATGTTCAATAATTTGATAAACTATACATCGGATACAGAAAAATCTGAAAGACTACTTAAAAATCAACTTAAACAATCAGTAACTTCTGCCATTTATCCTACTGTAAAGGAGAAGACCCAGCGAAACAGAAGTGATTGCTTCGTACAGTTTTAGAGCAAAAATAACCTTGCGCCTGTTATTATTATACTCAGTGCCTCAGTGGTATAAGGATTGGCAGCGTGCTGTTTTGAGATCGTGCTCGTGCTTAGTATTAACAATTGTCAGACGTTCAGAACTTCAAAAGACTCATAAAGAAGGACAGTAGAGTACCTAGAGGAATAAATAAATAAATAAATATCGGACAACCTCACACAAATCGGCTTAGTCCCAAAGTAAGTTCTAGAAGGGCTGACAACGATATACAAACATATTTATGTAAGTACATACTTAAATAAATAGGTATATAAGAGTTCGGACTCAAGATCACGGACTCAGTAGGCAGATGGACTACCCGTGCGCCAACTGCGTCAAATTAAACATTATGATGTCATATGATTATGGAAGATAATGAAAATATTAATACCTACTTTGCTCTGCACATGGGATGCCTATTCCGTTTATTCTATGGAAACCAAGCGTCCGGTTTGTTATAGTTTCTCTCCATAACCACAAGATTCGTTTCCATGCGTATTTTTAACATAATACAAACCACTTATTTCAGAGCAAGTTCACGAGTAAAAAAAAGTGGACCAAATCCCGGGAAAATTGTCTAAGGAGAATCTAGACAGAAAAGGTACCTATCTTAATTAGTTCATTGTTTTCCCTGAATCCTAATGAAACGAACTATTTTTACGCGTGCCAAAATCCTGAGTGAAAGCCTAGCATTTATCCACGTGTAGACAGGGATAGATTGTTCAAGGATGGTTACATAGACAGATAGCACGTTTTGCGGTAAAAAGGTTTAATTATTTTTTCCTTCACAAACAAACTTGCCCACTTTCTAGTTACTAATAAGTTATAACTCCACAAAACCTTCGTAAAATGAAACTTTAATTGAATTGGCCAGACCGCTGAAAATTTCAATTTATGTTCTAAACACCAGCGGAAGCCCATTGGGAAAGAAAATATTCCAACCAAGTTGCTGAGTGAGGCGAGTTCAAGTTATTTGTTGCTAATTAACAAATTATGCAGCTCGAAGAGTTCCCCGTTTGTTCTTTAAAGGAGCCAGTAAACTCCGCTGGATAAAGGCGGAGATAATTATTATTGTAATTAGCTCCATTACGATTTTCTTTTAGGGAAAACAATAAAATTAAGGATATCTTTTTCAGTTTATTTATTTATTTAAACTTTATTGCACAATAGAAAAAAACTACGAATGGCGGACTTAATGCCTTTAGGCATTCTCTACCAGTCAACCACTGGGTTAAGCAGAAATAAGTAGTCGGTGCAGGATCAAAGGTTACAGACAAACAGTAATACAACACAAATCAATTACCTAAGATATATATAAGAATGTATATTATATAATTAATTAATTACCATTAACTTAAACGAATACTTTATATGATATACTTACATATAGTACATTTATATTATGCACCCAAAGTAAAATATTCAGTTCTGCGTGGATTTATCAACGGTTTATCGGTCGGTTAAGTTTTTCAACGGTTATTTAATAAAAAGTGTATATTGACTGCCATAAAATCTTTATTTATTTTTTAAATATTTATTTTTTATTGATCATAAACCAGACATAACCTTACCTTCGGCACCCAGAACAACGAAGGATTGAGCAGCATTCCGGTAAATAATGTTTTGAATGTGGTTAATGACCGAATGTTTAATAATGCAAATATATGACGTATGCACACTATTACCATAATATGAAAGCTGTTTGTAGCGCGACTATCCCTTAGCTGGACCTGTTAGGCTATAGGTAGGTAATAATTATGCGGTAGGTACTGGCAGTGAACATCAATAACGGGTAAAAACCGATAAAAATAAAATGCATACATTATTCGGCAGCACAATCAGTGTCAGTGTCACGGATAAATGTCGAACGTCAGTTAAAAGGGGATTTCTCACTCGGTCGTATTTTACGTAGGGGAAGATTGGCACCATTCGTACACTTTTTACATTCCGGTTTTTGTAATTTTTATTTTTAAAGATAGATTCGTCCATCGGCCTCTATAATATAGCAGATACATTTAGCTTCCTAATTAAAAAGTTAGAAGTCGCCTACTTTTACAACAAACGAGTAGATCGACTTTTAGTAGAAGCTGTCAAATGTCCGAATCTACCCCACTCAAGGGGCACATTCGTACATGGGTCGGGGAACATTCAGACAGTGTGAGATAACTTCGTACATGATAAATAAAACAGCAATTATAATATCAAAAATAGTTAAAATGGTCTTTAAAAACAAGTCAATACCCGCCAATCCCATTGGCGGATATTTCCGATTCAATTCTTTGGCATAATCATATGACAGCTTTCTGACTTTTGAGCCCGCAATGCATTTTCGAAAATTTTCAATATATTCGATCAATTGTGACTCTATTTCGTTAGAAAACTCTTTTTCGTATAATTCCGAACTATTTTTGCTAATTTTCTGAAATAAAAAGAAAATGTTAATAGGAGGTACATGCATGACGTATATGAATGTGCCCCAGGTGTAGGCGTACGAACCTGCCCCGAAGGTCAAAAATAAAATATTGGTAACTACACAAAATTCATGAAGAGAAATACACAAAATATGTACTTTATCATGAAAATGATAGTATTTACTTACTGTTGCTCAACAAAGTTTTCAGATTTACCGCTTCATTTAAGCACGATACATCCGAGAACATTGACGATAAATTTATTTAAAGGGTGCGAAAACAAGTAACGCCCTCTCGTGTCGCTCTTGGTAACCGCACTGACAGCTAACTTCGTGGTCCACCGGGCGCCGTCAGCGCCTACCCACACACACAAACCCGTAATGAATATATTGTCCTGATAAGCTGTAATAGTGACTGTATGAAGCTGCCCCGTGTACGAATGGTGCCAATCTTCCCCTAAATTGCTCTGGTGCATTCGTTTAATAGTTAATCGAACGCCTCATGTGTTCTTTGTCAATTTTAATAACCCGAATTATTTCTGCAGTAGGTATAACGTATAAGTGTTTTTGGGTGATTCGATATTGTGGCTAAGTACGAGATAGATTAGTGAACTGAAGGTTCCGTAACCCGTAAAACCCGTTACACTATAAAATAATAATTTCAACGTAGAATAAAATATACCTAAATAATTAAACCTAATGGTGAGTGGTTTCAGATTTTCGAATGTCTGTGATAAAAGTCGAAATGATCCAATTTTTATTAATTTTTAATATAGAGAATAACTATTAAACATGAATTTATTATTTCCAAAATTTGATCTACAATATCATCATTGAACGGTTTTATATCAATCAAAACATTTATTTTCTAGTAATTGTAACCTGTCGAAATAAACTTTGAAATTAACATACATTTTAAAATATAATATTTTTAAAAGGAAGACTATTGCGTCACCTTTTTTGTAAAAAGCTTTACTAACTTTTGAGAAATGAGAACCGCGTTTAACTAGGGTATTTAGTTAATATGTTTGTCGAAATAACATAAAGCCAGCCTGCTGCCTTTGAGCTAAATAATATACAAGATACAGAGGGTTGAGTAGTCAAACCCGATAAAATGAAAAAAAAAAACAAAAAAAAGAAGAAGTAAGTATGTATTGTGCATATAGTTTTATTTATAAGACCAAATACCTATTTCAACATACATGCATACATGAGTAGGGTACGTTTAACTCGAAGGCGGTTCCCTGCTTCATTATTTTTCGTAACATAATTTAAAAAAATATATGTGTAATGTGAAATTCGGTGAAATCAAACATTCGACGAAAAATTGCCTAAACACTTGGTGTTAAAACATTTTAAAACATTAATTCTGTAACTCGTAAATCTGATATAAAAAATTATAAAAGCCGTTTCGTTTGTGAATAATACAATTTCCGGTTCCATGAGTATTGTTTTTCAATTCTGCCAAGGAACCCTGAAAACAGGAATGAGCGTAATAGGCTCGATGGGACGCCACTGTTTGCCTCGGGCCTCTGTTGATCTAATTTACCGATGCCTTCACGAGTGAAAATACGAATTACTATCGATTCGAGCACAAGCAAAAAAAAAATTGGACGTATCACCGTGGACCAATGATTGAAGTAGACTGCCAATTGTATACAAAGTCGTACTTATTTCATAGACCTTTTGTAGATGGCTCCACCTTAGCGATGTTTCTATTGCATACATTTCGTATTCCACAGAGACTTCCTCTTAACATTAACTGAATAAAACATTACATTAGGTTTTCCATTCTTATGTTCTTTTGGTAAAATTGTATTTTTTAATCGGTTATTTGGACACATGCGCCACTGTGAGTGGCTAAAATATGCGCCGAATTGTACTGAATAAAGAAGATATGTTACGAATCGTAATAAGCTCGCCTCGGACCGCTATTGATCTAATTTACCGATGTCTTCACGAGTGAAAACAGGAATCACTATCGATCCGAGCACAGGCAAAAATAATTGGACGTAGCAGTGTGGACTGATAATTGTAGTAGATCTTCTTCTACGATCTTTTGTGAATGGCTACACCATAGCTGAAGTCTCTATTCCATATTTCCATACCATACATTTCTTATTAATCATTCCATTCAGAAACAAATATTCAAGTTTATCAGGAAAATATTTGCCCTGGCCGGGATTCGAATCCAGGACCGCCGGCTCAGTAGTCAGCTGGAGTACAAGCTGCGCCGACCGCGTTGTCAACGTAAGTAACAGTGCCTATTATGCTCGATGGGACGCCACTGTTTGCTCCCTTGGGCCGCTATTGATCAAAATTACCGACGCCATCACGAGTGAGAACACGAATTACTGTAGTCCGAGCACAGACAAAAAATAATTGGACGTGTAGACATGGACCAATAATTGAAGTAGAGCGACAATTCTGTACATTAAGCGCATTCCGCTGACGTTTTGTCGTAGTGGGGTCTCTGTTCCATTTATTTGGTATGGTGCTTAGACTTCCCTTAATAGACCAGTGTCACCTATTAACACAGAATAAAATACTTCAAGAGGTTCTTCTTTTTGATCTTCGCAGAAATCACACGGAAATTCTACTTTATTGGTTGTTCGTGTAAAATTTTACTCAATTTGCCGTGGGAGTGCCGATGCGACTTATTGACACCGTGTGCGCTACAGTGAGTGGCTAAGGACGTAGTGCTACTAGCGGTGCATAGTGAGCCCCAACTGCAATTTGGTTCTTCCAGATGCCAATATTGATAATGGCTTTACGCACGGTTATAAATCAAGAAAAACCTGGGCCTCAATTACACATGTCTCTGATTCCTCGGAAAAATCTCCATAGGGCGATTCCTAATGTAGTACTATACCTCCACAAGTTTAAGTAATTTCTCGCCAAACTATAACGTTTATTGGCGAGACGCGCTCATTTTTTTACCCATGCTTGTAGAGTCCGTGCTAATGTGACGACATCTACAAAGGTTCGTGGAACGCGACTTTTGTAGGTTTTGGTAGTCTTATTGAATTATCAGTCCATGACATCAACAAGTACCAATTAGAGAACGTGCAGGAGACATGTTAATTAATGCCTCGATTACGAAGCTGATAAGGAGAAGTTTATAATGAGCATCATAATTAATCTTCGCTTGACGCGCCCTTTGACAGGCGAATTTGTTATTGACGTATTAAAGATATTTACAACGTTATTATAGAGCTATAATGTAACTCATCGTCGTCGATGTTACGTTGTTCATCGTAGCACGTTTTCGCAATGATCCACGCGTTGCCGTGTCGTGAATTTCTACGTTGCATTACGCTGATTGCCACGTCAGGATGACGTGACGTGTCATTTTGTTACATCACAGCACGTCTCGTGAACCTAATGTGGAACAATTTTTTTTATAAATACATATTAATCTCACCCCTCAAGGTAAGCGTAAGCTCTAGTACAGTCTGACCAAAAAGAGTAGAAATTAAAAAGTGGCAATACTGTAGTGTCGTGCCCTTTTTCTTAGATTGATTGGAAAGGGATGACACTACAGTATTGCCATTTTTTAATTTCTACCATTTTTGGTCAGACTGTAGGTAGGTGTTACTAGTAGGCGACTATAATGCACACATATGTAGTTAAAAACATACTTAAATACATAGAAAACATTCATTAACCATGAACAAATATTCGAGTCCATTACACAAATATTTGCCCTTGCCTGGATTCGAACCCAAGGCCGCTGGCTCAGTAGGCAGCTGCACTAACCACTGCGCCAACCGGCTCTTTGTGTGGCCCATTGTAGGACAATAATAAGTCTAAGAATTTTTACGTCGTTAATATCGAGGGCTGTTTCACGAGTTTTAATCCAATCCGCTCATGATTAAGCAGTCAGCACAAAACGCCACATACTGTCTCGAAATCACAATTGACAACATATTTTTAACCTTGCCTTTTTCCGATAAAATCAAATTAAAGATACAATACAACACAATACAAGTACTCTTTATTATACACCTCGCTAAAGAGCGATCTCTCCCAGACAACCTTTGGGTAGTGGAGAACTTGAAAATGTATTTTGTTCTGGGCCGTGCCAAAATCAGAAAAAAGGAAAAAAAATACTACATTTTCGAAAATCCATTAGCAAAATTTCCTCATTTCAATAGAGCGTAGGTGACAAGTAATTGGTCACAGCGCAGAAAATTCGGTATGGAAATTGTGTCACTGTTTTTTTTTGTATTTCGCGACTGTATTTTTCCATAAATCGACGTTATTTGAGTGCTGATTCTTAGACAACGCTGCTCACCTTTTTTTGAATGTTTTTAAAACTAGGCTGTATTAAACAAATAAAAATAATAGTTTTGAGTTCCGTGTTAATAAAGAAATGAAATCAGTTTAAACTTAACACAATTGAAAATTCGGCAATTGTAAGCTAGTCCTCTGACCGATCAAATTAGCCATATTTTATGAAAACTCAAAACGCTGGAATAATAATGATTTATAAAAGTAACGCAAACTATGACGGCTCCGTCCTCTATGGTCAAGTAACCTTATTTTTTTAGGTTTGGTAATTATAAATTTTTGATTAGGCCAAAATTTTTGTAATGATGGTTCCATGTAGATTTTCGAAAATTATTTTTAGGGGGTTAACCGTTATGCAATTTGTACAAATCTTCAGGAAACTATCTTATCGAAAGAACCCCAACATTAGCTTTATATTAAAGTCTACTAGTATGTATTATTGTAATGGCTTTGATTTGTGCCAAGGATACATCCGGAAGTTAAAGTTTTTTAAATTCAGTCATGACGATTATCTCAACGACCTATATTATTCAAAAGTAGCAGACGTGAAACATTTAATTAACTATTAGTTCCGCAAACCCGGTCGTACAGAACGACTGATTGTGTCGAGTTGTTTGTAGTAGCAACTAAATATAACTCAATTAGACGTAGCTTATTATACAAGACAGATTTATTGTCGCATAAACACCTACTCACAAATAACCAAAATATACGCCATTTTAACGCCGAGCTATCTCAGTCCATGTAAAGGAAAAGAAAGCGTCCCTATTATGAAGCAACAATAACACAATACAAACACGAATTTCTTCTCGCGTAAAATAACAAAACAATGAAATGAAATTTACCCCAACTGAAATAAATGTTAGCATGCGAAACGAAGATGGAGCGAAATGATGGAACGACTACCATTTGCGTGGCTCTCGCATGAAAAATATTTCTACTGATCTTGTTTACATTGACACTGTAATCCCGCGCGTAGCTCGCTGACGGCGTTTTTCCGCTGGGCTGAGCAGATGCGGATACGTACAAAGTACAAACTAGAGATGGGCTGACTATAGTCGGGAAAGCTGACAATAGTCGCGTCGACAATTTTTTTTTTGATGATCCTGCGATTCTACATTTTATTGGGATCAAATGTCTATAATGGACTAACTACGCTTAGACTGCTCTAAAAGTCAGAAATGACCGTCAAAGTTCAACATTTCTACGGAGCGCTAAAACGCACCATACAAATGGCTACCTACATGTGACATCATTTGTGGGTTGAGTGAGTATACCAATATTTGTATGGAGACAATAAGTAATTGGCCATTTTCACCGTGAAAAAGTGCGTTATATTCATGGTTGTCATACAATTATTATTTCGTTGAATTATGATGATTCTAAAAAACAAATTTAAAATTACTTCTGGATTTAAAAAAATATATATTTCTACCTACTGATCTTTGATACATTGACACTGTAATCCCGCGCGTAGCTCGCTGACGGCGTTTTTCCGCTGGTCTGAGCAGATGCGGATACGTACGAAGTACAAACTAGAGATGGGCTGACTAGTCGGTAAAGTTGACAATAGTCGCGTAGACTATTTTTTTTAGGATCTATCGATTCAATTTTTTATGGAGATCAAATGTCTGTATGGGACTAACTACACTTAGACTGCGCTAAAAGTCAGAAATGAACTATCAAAGTTCAACATTCCTACGGAGCGCTAAAACGCTCTATATGGCCACCTACATGGACGTCATTTGTGCTTTGGGTAAGTAAGTACCAATATTTGTATGGTGACAATAAGTAATTTGACATTTTCACCGTGAAAAAATGCGTTTAAGTTCGTGGTTTTGTCACAATTATTGTCTTGTTAAATTACTGCGAAACAGTTTAGTAGGTACTACCTCTAAAATATATAATTATTAGTGACCGACCGAAACATGATTTTTTGCCGAAACCGAAACCGAAACAGAAGGTTCGGCTTTGATTATAGTTTCGGCCGAAACCGAAACCGAAACCGAACCTTTTATAAACGCGGTTAAAACGTTGGTTAAAATATCAGTGGGCCGTTTTTTCCATATATATGCGTAATGAAACATCTCACTGGCATATGCCTAATATTACAAGGTTCTAGGTTTCTCTTTTATCGAATTGAAATTTGAACATTGTTAAACATATAGTGACTATGGTGTGTCATATTTCCAAAAGTTCTATTTTTATGTGTTTTCGCTCAAATCCTTGAACGCACTTACCCAAAAGGCCGTTGTGCCAAATTTCAGCTTAATTGAACATTATTTTGAGATTGCGCAACATTGTCGAATTTAAAGGTATCTTAATTCTTGAGCATTAATAAAATACGGATTTCACCCTTCGTGGGATGTTACATATTAAAATGAAAAGTTATTAGACATAAAAAGATGTCACTTACGAGAACTTTTGCTTTAGGTAAAGCTCCTAGTAATTAATTTTTATAACAAAAAAAAAAATAAGCTAGATAAATATAGGAGCTAGGGTAGCGAAGTAGTTAACGCGCTGGACCTGTAATCCGGAGGTACCGGGTTCAATTCCCGGTCTCTTGCACCAGGTAGCTCCTTTTTAAATTTTTCTTTAAGCTTTGATCTTTGTATTCATAGTTTTAATAAAAAAATCTGGTGTACCCGTACCAAACATTAAAAAAACGAGACATTACATGTTTCATAATCATAAGTTAAAAAAATATAATCTTGCGATTATATCTCAACATCTGCTGAGAGCATGAAGTAAGGAAGATATGAATAATAGATTAATTATTTACAGCTAAACTTCTCTACAGCTAACACTCTTTATGTCCAGGATGTCATTTTTATGATAAACAGCTTAAAAATATAAAATCAGTACTTGAGATGAGAACTATTATAAATTTAATGATTTTTGTAAAATTGATTACGTTGCTCAACCTCTAAACGTCCTCAAATTGTCTTTAAATTCGGGACAAAAACTTATTTTATTATAGTGCCTCGATCCGCAAGCGAAATCATTGGAAAATTCATAATTTACTTCGGAACAACGTTTTTACTTTTTTTTTTTAAGGTAATTTAACACCACATTTAAAAAAATTGCTATATAGATTCAAAGATCGTCAATCGTCTTAAGACGTTGGATCGGCAATCCAAATACATATAACGAGTTGGACCACGTATGAACGCAATCTTGTATCTATATGAGCAATTTTCCCTAATATTGACATTATTAACCCTAATAGTGACACTGGGTCTAAACTAAAGTATTCTAAATCGTAAAAAGAGGCAGTGAGCTGTAAATTGTAGATACGAGTAGGCGCCATATTGCCAGCCGTTCTAAGCGCTACGGCCGTTAGCCGAACGCGACTTGAAAGTACGACGTAATAACTTTCGGCGCGGCCGAAAGGTTCGGCTGTTTTTTGGCTGAAACCGAACCTTTGGCCGAAACATGATTTTTAGGCCGAAACTGGCCGAAACCGAAACCGAAACTTCGGTCGGACACTAATAATTATTTGCCTGACGATTTAAAACAGTTAGATTTAAACATGTTCAAAGTAAAATTGAAACAGGATCTTATTAACAGGGCGTATTACTCTCTTGGCGACTTTTTTAAAGAAAAAATAATATTAAAATAAATAAACTTATGATAACATTATTATTATTATGCATGCATTAAGAATAGTAAAATATAGACTGTAATAAGTGTACATACTAATCTAATAAATTTTTTCCATTAAATTTAAATTACATAAATATAAATAATCAGTAAGAATGCTACCTAGAGAATAAGTTTTGTAAATTTTCACATGCCATAACGGCCAAATATATAAGGATCAAATGTTTTATATTATACCATCTTATGTACCATATATTCTGTGAATAAAATATGATGATTATGATTATGATTGTGATTATAGATTAATGATTATGAGTATAAGTGGTTGTCACAATTATTGTTTTCTTAAAATATGAGGATTCATTACACAACTTAAAAATTTCTTTCGGATAAAAAAAAACACAAAATTTGCGTAACTTTGCAGCACATATTAAAAAAACATTGATATCTCTTATTTTATTTTTGTTTCATGACATAGTTATTGCGCTAATTTCATTCATATAACTACAGTATGTATTCGGCATAATTTTTAGTCGGCCGATTATTTAGTCGTCGACCAGTCCACAAAAATGCGAAAGGTTGGCACTTTATTACCTACATATTATGAGAACATAGGTATGGGATTATAATATAATTTTGATGGAAACGATCGCATTAAACATCCGAAATGAAAATTTCTAAATCATCCTCGACTTTAGAAGAAACTAAAGATGGCCCCATAAAAAAAACTGGCTATTGTTTTGTGTTATAACATTTATAGTTCCTTTAGAAAAGTATGGAGAGCTGAATTCGCCGAAAGAAGAGATCGCTTGCCATACGAGAAACTTCTTTGCAAGTTTCCCAGTTTTCACTAAAATCTAGCCAGAAATTGGCTGCAAAAATTAGTGATATTTTTACTGTGACAAGCATGATCGGTATAGCCGACTAGTTGGCCGAGGCAATATCCATTCCACAGTCGGCCCATCTCTAGTAAAAACGGAACGGGGAATCAAAATCCCCTTATCGCCTAGAAGCATAAAGCTTAAAATCGAAATTTAATAACTACACGCGGGCCCTAAAGCCTCGCAATGCTATTACGTTCATTGTCCAATGTGGAATCAATTTATTAAAAACGCCGTGGGTTTCGATGCGTCTGTTTCATTTCCGTACGAGTATATTGTTTTAGCGATATTGTGAAAAGGGAATATGCATGAAATTGTACACATTTGGTTTACGATAGCAGACGTTACTGCTTTAATAAAAAAAATTAATATGCATGAAGTTGGAATTCATATTTATTGCCGACAAATTGCGAACCGAGGCATCAGACGACAAGTTCAAACAACAATTGAGAAACTTTTTATCGGATAATCCACTATACTCGGTAAATGAGTATATGGATAAGTAATTTATATTTTAAATGCATGTAAATTGTCTTAGCGTAATTTATACTGATATTTTATATTATGAAATAAATAAATCTAATCTATAATCTTATTAAAACTTTCGTGAGACATATTTAATTATTGTATTAAGCGATTTACACTCACGTGAAATTGTCACTGACTCGTCGTGACGAGGTTGCCGCGGCGGTTTACTCGTACGGGCAGCCAGCCGTCCCTGATGAAGAGCTCCATACGAGTTCGAAACAGTTCAAGCCGTTCCTGACAATTTCACGTGAGTGTAAACCGGTTAATACAATAATTAAATCTAATGTAATCTATTTATTTATCATCTTCATCAAATATTTAAGAGCTAGGCTCTTATCGGTGGAGTAATTTCCAACTCATTCTATACTCCGATCAGTTTATTTATTTATACCTGTTCACAATCGGTGAATTAAAAACAAAAATAATATTCTGACATTAAATGCTAAAAAAAGGGAATTAACGATATGACTGACACCATACAAATTTTTACACTGCTGCATATCAGTATATACGCAGTAATTGAAGAACTACATTGTAAAATGCATATTTCCATACCTCACTAGTTCGTGCGCGCAATTGTGACATCACAACTGCACGACTTTTTCTATGGAGTTTTCAGCGTTCAGTAAACAAGTCCAGTAATGACTCCCATTTCTAAATTTCATAGTGTTCTTAACCCGTTGCCGAATATATAAAAAAAACTTATTTAAGCTTTGACCCGCGACAATAAGGTCGAAATTATAATCTATCCTTATGGGATATAAGATTCGTATGAAAATCTCATTTAATTTAGGTACGATGTATTTTTTTGCATGTTCCCAGTTGTATTTTATATATTCGTCAAACGTATTCCAATCAATAAAGCCACGCGTGAGGGTCATTGTATATTTAGTAATAAAACGCAGCGATCAAATATTTTTAAGAAGGTTCATTGTTTTTTCGTTTTATCAAATTCAATTCTATACCGTTGCGCTTGATCCTGTTCATCATCATCATCATCATCATCTCAGCCATAGGACGTCCACTGCTGAACATAGGCCTCCCCTTTGGACTTCCATATATACCGGTTGGAAGCGACCTGCATCCAGCGCCTTCCGGCGACCTTTATAAGGTCATCTGTCCACCTTGTAGGTGGACGTCCTACGCTGCGCTTGCTGGTCCGAGGTCTCCACTCGAGCACTTTTCGGCCCCATCGGCCATCTGCTCTGCGTGCTATGTGGCCTGCCCATTGCCACTTCAACTTGCTAATCCGGTGAGCTATATCGGTCACTTTAGTTCGTCTACGGATTTCCTCATTTCTGATTCGATCACGTAGAGACACCCCGAGCATAGCCCTCTCCATTGCACGTTGAGCGACTTTGAGCTTTGAGATGAGGCCGATAGTGAAAGACCACGTTTCGGTGCCGTCAGTCATCACTGGTAACACACATTGGTTGAAGACTTTCGTCTTGAGGCACTGAGGTATGTCGGACGAAAAGACATTGCGTAGTTTCCCGAACGCTGCCCAGCCGAGTTGGATTCGGCGGTTGACCTCTTTCTCGAAGTTGGACCTACCTAATTGGACCACTTGTCCTAGGTAGATGTATGAGTCAACAACTTCGAGTACCGAGTTTTCAACAGAGACTGGGATGGGCACAACCTTGGCATTTGACATGAGTTTCGTCTTGTCCATGTTCATTTTTAAGCCCACCCGTTGAGAAACTCGATTGAGGTCATCGAGCATCATGCTGAGTTCCTCCATCGACTTTGCCATGACTACGATGTCGTCGGCAAACCGAAGGTGAGTGATGTATTCGCCATTGATGTTGATGCCAAGTCCTTGCCATTCCAGGAGCTTGAAGGCGTCTTCCATAACGGCCGTAAACAGTTTCGGGGACACAACGTCCCCCTGTCTTACGCCTCTTCTCAATGGAATGGCCTTTGTGCTCTGCTCCTGAACTCGGACCGACATGGTGGCGTTACTATACAAACACTTCAACACTTCAATGTACCGATAGTCAATATGGCATCGCTGAAGTGACTCGAGCACCGCCCATGTTTCCACCGAATCGAAGGCTTTCTCATAGTCCACAAACGCTAAGCATAATGGCAAGTTATACTCTTCAGTCTTCTGTATAACTTGTCGCAGCGTATGTATGTGGTCTATGGTACTATAGCTTCTTCGGAAACCGGCTTGTTCGGGAGGCTGGAAGTCATCAAGTCTATGTTCGAGACGGTTCGTGATGACCCTTGAAAACAACTTATAAACATGGCTTAGAAGCGTGATGGGCCTGTAGTTCTTCAATAGGGTTTTATCACCTTTCTTGAAGAACAGTACCACCTCGCCTCTATTCCATGCTTCAGGCGTTTTGATCCTGTTATTTCTGTGTAATTTTTGTTTGATTGATGATCAACAATATCGGTATCCTAAATAAATGAAAGTAAAGTGGATCATAGATTTGTAATTATAATCACTAATATTTAACTTCAGGTTAGTTTAAACTCATACATGAATTGAACCTATATAGGTATACGTGAAAGCTAATGCAGAAAATAAATCACGGAATTTAATAATAATAATATAATACTAAATTTTATTCACTCAATATAAATTAGATTTTAACATAAGTAATAACATTATTTTAGACTTACTAGCTTAGGTTATATAAAATCTGAGTGCCCCGACCTCTATACTAGGATTCCCTGTGACCAGGCTCCTTCCCTGGAGAGGATACTAATAGATATTTATTCCAAAGCCTGATGTTAACGTCAGTGTCCACCATTGACAATTGACAAGCGTGATCGACCAATAATCAGTCATTAATAACTGGAAATTAACCAGCCTGGCGAAAATCGTCCCGAGAAAAGTTTCAACCAAGCTGTTGAGTCCGAACTTCCATTACGGTATAACTTTGTATGGTACTTACACCTGTGACTTACACCGTACATTGTTAGTATCATTTTCACTAGCCTAATTATCATGACTGTACTTTTAAGACCTGATGCATTAGTTTTTTACTAAATTTTAGGATACTTTTTACGCAAACGAAGTGGCGGGGTCCTTCAAGTACTCGTATAAATTTAACAATATATGTGTGTAATAGAAGTAATTTATATCTCATCAATTCATCAACACGTCCATTCACATTTTCCATACGAAACAAATTGTGATCATGTTCAATTATTGTCGGGTTTTCACCAACCACACGGTCTGTAAATCTGTTACACTTATTTTTACAAAATCAAAACCAATCCTAGACCAGATTTAAAATCAACCATATCAACTGGTGTACTCTTTTATATGATAATATGTTTGCATATATTTTAAAAGGGTGGTTAGTGTATACCCGTTCCTTGGTGCTGACAGGGATAGAGGAAGTCGACAAGTTGTTGTCTCGTTGCCAAATGCTTTGAATACTCCGCGGCCCGTCACGCCCTCCTCATTCAGGCCATGTCACACCACTTGACATCTTTATATCAATATTGACATGTTTATATTGAGATGGGATCTATTCGCGGGCGAAGGATGACTCATCTATTTAAGTCTAATTAGAAAATTATATTATATTTATATTTTATAGCCATGGCCAAGGCATTTAAGAAAACCAGAAAACAGTTTGAAAATTGTATGTATGGAGTGTAGCATTGTATGGCAGTGAATCGTGGACCCTGATACAGAAAGATTGGGAGAGGTTGGAGGCGTTTGAGATGTGGTGCTGGAGGAGGATGGAATGCATAATCTGGACGGGAAAAATGTCTAATGCAGAGGTCTTGAATAGGATAGAAGAGAAAAGGGCACTATTTACTAACACTAATATAATATAAAAGAGGAAATATGATAGAGCATCTGCTAAGACATGACTTTTCCTCTAAAATATAATAGAAGGAAAAATCGAGGAAAAGCGAGGTAAAGGAAGGTCAAGACGAAATAGCTTTGAGCCATTAAAGAAAGGGTTAAAGTCGTGTCGTGTCAACTCAGGAGTATATAGGTATACTCTTTCAAATAAAAAAAAAAGAGAATTGGTCGAAAATTGGCGGAATACCGCGTAACATACATACAGAAAAAAACAGACAGTCGAATTGACAACCATCTCCTTTGGTGAAGTAGGTTTAAAATTTAAAATGACAGCAATATTATAGGTACTTACATGTTACACTTTCCATGTTGTAGGGAAATTTGTAAGGGGTGAACGGAACCCGGCACAAGTTAGTATACTTAATAAACGGTGGAATTATGGCCGGGTTCTAATTTTTTGTGAACACTAATTCATGTACATACTAATCATAAATACGTAGTTCACCTAGTTAAATATTAATTACTCATAAAATTCCTTTGGGGCTGTAAAATAACATAGTTTATACCTTACCGGTCTGGGTTGGAAATGGTAATAAACAGTCCTTGATAGCCATAATTATTTAAAGTCACAAATTATGAGTCATCATTTTACTTCATTCTATGTGTTTGCTGATTATTTTTGAAAAACTCATATCATTAGGTTCGGTTTGTTTTCTAAATATTTAGTTAAGTTAACATGGTCCTAAGAAAAAAATATCGAACACAAACATTTTAGCTTTCATGGCATTCAATACTGACCTGGTAATGAAAGAGCTTTTTATTTGGAGCGTATGGAAACTCTGATTATTTCCCCAGCAATTAAAAAGTTAAGCGTAAATATTTAAGCAATCACACAGTACCACCTCGCCTCTTAACAAATCAATTTACAAAGATTAATCGACGACACATAACATGCCAATCAAAATGTATTAATACCCTCCAATTAAAGTTGCCCAAAGCATAAGCACCTACGTTTAAAACAAGCCAACTCATTCATTCGCCGTCAGTGCACTCTTGTTTAAAATTGTAAACGCCGCGATACTTGCGAACTAAGTATTCACCAAGGGAAATGGATGAAATTAAAAATGTGAGTCGTATATTGCACTTTCACGTATATTTTCTAGCTTCATATTTTTTATATTTGCCACAGTGAGAGTTAATTGGGAATCGTGGTCCGTACACGTAAACTTTATAATTAGGTCGTGTAGATTTTCATTCTAAGCTCACAGGATTTAAATAATCTAGTAAGGTATGGAAAATAATGAAGTTTTTGCGCGGGATTAAAGGAAGAAAACATTTTTCACCGAATAAATTCCAGCTCCATTTAGTTTATTTATAGGTATATATATGTTAAATTTGTCCGGTATTAAATGACTTTATACTTTACAGCCAGCCTATGATGGTCGTACGAACCCCATATGTATATATGTATGTAAGTGCAACGTTACACTGGTAACTATGGAATCGCATACAAATTAGGTTCAAGATTACGTAACATAACCGGGTTATACGTGTCGATATTTCGTTCCCGACAGTTTCCTCCTCAAAAACTAATTCTTAGAAAATCTTTAAATGCAGAATTACTAAATTTTAAAAATAACAAAGTCTTCTTTCAGCAAAATATCCTATCTACGATATTTAAGGTACTTTCCCTTGATGTCCCATAGTCTTGGGACGCCCGGTAGACTTTGTGTACAAATACTAGGCGTCCATTTGCGGCAAAATTTAGCCATAAATAGACGCCTAGCACACGCATTTTATAATAAGTGCAAAAATCGAAACAGTCCGACACAGAACATTATTTCCTTTCTATCCATTTCCTAAAATTGCGTACCGTTTGGTTAAGTTTTGGAGGAGCAAACAAACTTAAACGAAACCTTGGTTTGTATGAAAAAAATTGTACTGATATTTCCTCTTAATGCCGGTGAAAATGTGAAATGTTCATTTCGATGAAATACTTGCAGATGAAGCTACCCAAGGCTTTGCTGGAAGAGTTGCGCAAAGCGGAACTTGCCTCAGCGTTTTCCTGGGAGTCCAGAAACGAAGGCGTTCACGAGAGAGTCAACTTCGATGACACTATCTGGGGATTAAGCTTAGCAGGCGGTGCCTTCTATAATACACCTTTGAGAGTAACACAGGTAATTTTATTTTACCTTCATTATCATCATCAACTCAGTCGATAGACGTCCACTGCTGGACAAAGGCCTCCCATAAATTTCTACACAACGATCGCTCTTGCGCCGCCCTCATCCAATTTCTGCCCACGATCCAGGTCATTGGTCAACCTTGTAGGGGGCTTTTCATTTATTGATCCTGTTACAAGCCACACCCGGTATAGAATTACCAACTTTCGAGAGAAAAAACTGAATGGATTTCAACTATCTTTGCTAGACGGGTAGCAGCTGGGTATCCATAAAGCTTGTAACAGTTTAACACAACGAATTTCTTCACACTAAAACAGGTCACATAAAATTTTGAATTCTATGATATCCTATATTAAGTACCTCCATCTAAATATAGGTATGCGTGTAAATTACTTCGGTCCGATTCCCTTTGAAAACCCTAAACGTGTCAACTTGAAACCCTTTTCATTTGAAAACCGCAAGCAAACAGGATTGTCAAATATAATGAAAGCCAACCAATTCCTTTATCTCTGAATTTTCTAATTTTAAAAGCTGTGTTAAAAATGTGAATAAATTGTAATATTATTGTTTCCTGCTTAGGCTCACCTTTGTAATGTTTTGTTTAATAATTATATACTGGGTGCGGCCTGTAACAGGAACAATAAATTGAATATATTGTGAAAATTATAATATTGACAAACATTAATTCGAATAAATTATTTCCACGTTGGGCAACCAATTATTAATTGATTATTATTTATTATGTTATTCGTTAAGATATTTTGTTATCGAGTAAAATGCTTTACCTATAAATTAAAAATCGCTTTAGTTCTATTAAAATTTCAGGTGAAAGAAGGCAGTCGAGCCGAGTATGCCGGCATCAAAGTAGGTGACTATCTCAGATGCATCAATGATATCGACACCACGACTCTTACAATCCAGGAAGCCCATGATATCATCCTCAAATCGGGGCTAGAAATAAAGTTCGCCCTTTCCGCGTAAGTGAACAAAACTTTATAATACTTACCGAACTATCCTCCATGCTTAAAAAGATGTAAGAGACGATATTTTTCGCAAAGATGTGACCTTTTGTTGTGAGACGGCATGATGCATGCGATGAAAGTTGAGAACTAATTTAAACTTTTAAGGGTGTAACTGTTTTGGTCGTGTTAATTTTAAAATTTAAACTGTGGCCTTAATGCTAAAATGTGGCTTTATTTGTTAAATCATTTCTAATAGCGATTTTTTTTATGTCATTAATATGAATGTGAACTATGGAAAGTAACTTAAGATTGAATGGTAAATTATGGCAATGAAATGGATAATTTTTTTTATTTTTATAAAATGCATTTTAAATCTCAATCGCAATCGTTAATATCCCAGAATATGAAAAAATATTTCAGTTTTTTTTTATTTTTAACAACTTGATACGCAAATATTTTTTTATGGATTTTATTTCATTATTGACGGTTAACAAAAGCCCTAAAAGGTTTTCCCGTTTTGTAGTTAAGTTCGAACTAGAAAATGATAAAAATAGTACTTGGAAAATGAAAAATAGGCAATATTAAATTATATCTAAGAATAATGTTATTAAAACTATCGTGAGACATCTCATGAATTATTATATCTAAGAAGCCTCATAAGACCGGGAAAAAAAACATTCATTAAAATCTTTTCATTTGTTTTCAGACCGGATGTTGAAGAAACAGTCCACACTGTATATCAAGATCATTTTGTAAGTTCGATGAATGATTTTTAGTATCAGATTTTTAAACAAGACCTCGCTTCCTACAGTTTTTCTGATAAGTAACTTATTTGAATAACAAAGATATTGAAAATTTCCAGGAAGAAGAAGTCGAAGAAAGAAAGCGCTTGCAAGCACAGGAAATACAACACGAGCAACTAATATTTAAAGGCGCTAAGATTGTAAGTTGCGCGCTGTTGTTTCTACCTCATAGTTTCTCTTTCGTTATTTATTAGTTATGAAGTTCTTGGAAATAATAGCAACAATTAAGGCAGCTGTTTCACTAAAACTAAGCTGGTGGCATTCCACCTGAATGTCGCTTACGTATTCTACCGATGCTGAGAAGCCAATTTTCGGTGTGGTGTCATTACACAATTGTGAGTCTTAAGTAATTAATTTATCCGGCGTTACGTTGCGGAAATCCATATTAATTAAATTCGAGTTCTGATTTCTTGCTGCGAGGCTCTGTTGAGCAGTGCAGCAGCCAAAGTTGATTACTCTTTAGCACCACCCAGGGGATACGTGTAGGGTATCTAAGGTAGTCTTCCTACGGACGCGAGTAATCATTGTCCCCTGGCCGCTGCGCTCAATATAAATACCGCTGCGGGTGGGTTGATTCTCCTGCCTGCGCCTGTGGAGCCGGAGAGCAAACCATCCAGCATATCATCCACGTCTGCCCCATAACGCGCTATGCCGGCGGCCCTCCCGAAGACCTGTTCTCCCTCAGTGACGAAGCCATTAAGTGGCTAACTAATCTTAATGTTGATTTGTAATAATTATTAAGTACTCGAGTTGTCTGATGCCACTGTATATGCCATACGATTAAATAAATATTAATTAAATTAATAATATTGCTTTGCTAATCCGCGAACTAATCTCGGGCTTTATAAAAATTGTATAGAGAATTTGTAGTTTTTTGTTTGTATTTATTTTGTGAAAAACTTGCATGTTGTCGTATTAGGTTAGCATGTAGGGACAGTTGTGTCTAAATAAATAAAAAATACACAGACACGGTCCTTTTTGCCGTCATTGTGCTTATCAGCTCTTGTGAAAAGCAGCAGCAGACACGTGGATTTTTCTTTGCAACCGATAACCGATTTCATTTGCTTTGTATTATTAATATGATGTATTAAAAGTGATGTATTAATAGTAGTAAAGGTTCTCGAGTGGAGACCACGTACCGGCAAGCGCAGTGTAGGACGACCACCCGCAAGGTGGTCGGACGACCTGGTTAGAGTTGCGGGGACTCGCTGGATGCAGGTCGCTGCTATCCGGCCCATGTGGAAATCTATTGAGGAGGCCTGTGTCCAGCAGTGGACGTCCTATGGCTGAAATCATGATGATGATGATGATTAAAAGGGCTATTCTGGGCGAGGTCTTAGACCAAGTACCGTCAGCTTATCCGTTCCTTCATCAATGCTATTCTAAGGCCAGTAATCTATTCTTCGGTGACGTTTCTGTTCCCTCACAAGTGGGCGCTCAGCAGGGTGATCCTTTAGGTCCCTTGATCTTTTGCTTGGCCATACAAAAAGTAATTTCGTCATTGGAATCTCCCCTTAATGCGTGGTATCTGGATGATGGCACTATTGGCGGGGATCCATGAGTAGTGCTGGAGGACCTCAAGAGGCTCGTGCCAGGTTTCAAGGCAGTCGGATTGGAAATAAACCCTAGTAAATGCGAGTTATTTTATTGTAACGATGGGGACTTAAGTTTATTGCCAGATTTTGAATTACTGTTGCCCGGGGTACGTCGTCTTTATAAACCATCGTTACGTTTATTGGGGGCTCCTATTTTCCCAGATGGAGTTAGTTCGGCACTTGAGGAGAAAAGGTTGGAATTGGTCAGTGCCCAAGAGCACTTGGGTTATTTATCAGCACACGTCTCACTGGTTTTGCTTCGAAGTTGTTTCGCGATGCCGCGGTTGACATATATTTTACGAACGTCTCCGACATGGTTGTTTGATAGTGATGTGGCAAAACTAGATGACACGCTTAAATTGGCGCTAGAGTCTATACTTAATGTGCACCTGAATGAGTCACAGTGGTGTCAGGCTGCTCTTCCGGTTCGTCACGGCGGGCTAGGAATACGTCGCTGTCGAGAGCTCAGTGTGGTAGCGTTCCTTGCCTCTGCTTATGGTACTTCGGGACTTGTCACTCGCATTTGGTCTAATAATGGTGAGAGTACCGAAGTATCATATCTTAAGGAGGCGTAGGCCAAATGGTCTGCCGTGTGTCAAAGCGACGAGCGGCCGGATAACCTTACCGCTCAGAGAGGTTGGGATGACCTATTGTGCAAAGATATATATGCATCTTTGTTGGGCGCTGCACAGGGTTCCAATCAAGCACGTATTAGGGCCGCAGCCAAGGTGGAAGCAGGAGCGTGGCTTCAGGCATTGCCCTCACCTCAGTTGGGTACGCTTCTGGATAATGATTCTTTGAGAATCGCGGTGGCTTTGCGTCTGGGGTCCAAGGTCTGTGAGCCGCATCGGTGCATCTATGGGGTCATGGTCGAAGAAAACGGACACCATGGCCTGAGTTGTCAGAGGTGCGCCGGGCGTTTCTAAAGGCATTATGCCATTAACGATGTCATTCGGCGGGCTTTGGTTTCAGCTAACGTTCCCTGCGTGTTGGAGCCCCCAGGGTTATGCCGTACCGATGGTAAAAGGCCGGATGGCCTAACATTGGTTCCATGGCAGAAGGGACGGTGTCTCTTAAGGGACGCTACGTGTGTGAGCACGTTTGCACCGTCACACTTGAGCCACACTACTAGATCTGCCGGGGCCGCCGCGGAATATGCGGCAAAACTCAAACACACCAAGTACTCTGCCCTGGAACCAATGTATGATTTTGTGCCAGTGGTAGTGGAGACTGCGGGACCGTGGGGTAATGAGGCCAGGCACTTCATAAGGGAGGTGGGTCGCAGGCTCAGAGACAGAGGGTCTGATCCTCGCTCTGGGTCGTATCTGGTTCAACAGATTTCGTTGGCCATACAACGTGGGAACGCTGCCAGTGTGATGGGAACGTTTTGGGCCAGGTGCGACTCGGGGTGCGCCTTTTTAAGTCCTTTTCCACCTTCCAAGATCAAGATCGATCTATAACTTCGAAGAAGCCTGTTGCGGATGTCACGTTATTGGTGTGTTGTTTGACGAAGCATGTCGCTGATAAGATTTTGTATTCTCTCTGACGATGCCTGCGTTGCGGATTTGACTTTTGTTTTATGCATTATTTACTGTTGAATAAATGATTATTAACTGTATTAAAAGATAATACTTATCATTCCGATATTTTATTACGAAGATTTCACAGAATAACATTAAAAATAATTGTTGTTGACGTTCCCAGGAAAAAAATATCAATTTACTCCTAGTCGAGCAAGAAATGTTTTTAATTTATTTGTTTATTTTATTGAAAATTTGGCCCTCGTCTACGGCTCGTACCAAAAAACGATATAGTTATAGAACTCGTGAATAATGATCACTTTCCGCACTCACATGAAAATGTAGGTACTATTTTATTTTATAGAATGATGTCTGGAGCTTAGCGTGGCCATGTAACAAAAAACGGGATGTAATGTATCGAGAGTCCAATTGTTTTTTGGTTCCCAGTCGGTATCAGACGAAACAAAAGTAAGTACTCCATACCTGCCATTCTTACAAGTAGAATAACAGTTAAGAAATGGAAAAAATGTGCTCTTTAGAGTCATAGTGAAATCTTTAAGGAAACTGATATATTCTGAATATTTAATTTTCCGCTTTATGACACTGAAAAACATATATGAACGAATAAATTTCACTGATTTATCTATAGGTAATCTCGTTGTTAAAATAATAACTTGGGTATAAAGTTCGCCTTTGTATCTGTACCTACTCAATCATCTAGATGTATTTTTAATTGTTTTTTTGTGTACAATAAAGTATATTTTTATAGAATATTATTTTTAACGGTTCTATATTTTATGTGGGAATATCACATTTTTGCAGAGGTCGCAGGTTCAAGCCCTGCTTAGATTGTAGTGGATCGCATTCAATTTTTCTTTCTTTATTTACCTTGGTGTCATTATTTATAACGGTAAATTATGTACATACCATACATACATAAACAATACCAGAGCAGAAACCAGCTCAATCTGAGGACTTCGTTTCGGTATAACTCTCCAAGATTCTTATTTTAACTTTTCAATTAAGTGTGCTATCTGATAAAAAGTTAATCGAAGAATCTGGAACTTCCCCTCAATAGCTTTTCCTCAGTTGTATCTTGAAACATTCAGAGGAGATACGACAAATTGTCACTGAGGATGTCAAACTTAGTTCTGCGCCTGACTGTAACGCATTTTTCTTATTACAGGGACAGCATTTTAATAGGAAGCAACGAAAAAGGAAAGGAAAGCAAAACGGAATCAGCTACAATAGAGCAGGTTTCAATCAAAAATTGCGAGAAATAAACAATTTTAACAGTGTTTTTATTTTATTTATGTCTGTTTACACATATCTCTGGGCATTGGTATCAAACGATATTTGAGTACAGTACCTACAGTGAGTTTAGGATATAAAGGGTTATACTGCTGCTGCTAATATAGGAGCGGATTAAAAACACAAAAAATGCGCAACCACTTTAAAAAAGTATGGTGCCTAGGTATAATTATATACAAACTTAACCCACGTAGAACGCTTTAGGAAATGATATATCTTATAATATTGAAGCATATTAAAATACATAAACGGGTTTACTCAGAAGTCGAATAACCCTTGACATGTTCGGTTAGAGGTGTTCGGTTGGCCGCCGCCGCGACTGATCGCTCCTGATGATGAATCGCGTACCGATTCGAAACATGTCGAGCGTTATTCGACTTCTACGACGTGAGTAAATCCGTTTATGTATTTTAATATGTCTGAGACTCAAGGTAGTTTTCTATGTAAAATAATGAATCATATTATCTATTCATAATGACTTAGCATTATTGGAAAGTCGACCACAAAAATGGGCACAAAAAAGTTAATTCTTAGATTATTATTTGAACTCTCCATCAATTCCATATTTTCCGCTAAGAACATTAATGCGCAGTTTATAATATTTTTTGTTTGCGGCGGCATTGAAACCACTTCGGAAATAGGTTCAGCCGATTAATTCAAGCAGAAGGGTCACGTCCTTTGATTTCTGGCTCCCTTTACCGAGTCACCAGTTAATGTTGTTTTAGGACTAATTTGTTGTTTGTAGGTACTCTCATCACAGTCTAGCGGGTATCACAAGAGTAAAGTGAGCTGATATATAATTATGTTCATATGTTGTATGTTTTAGTTACTATGTTGTTTTAAGGTCGTATCTGTAGGCAATACGGTATTTGATAAGATAACATTTCAAATCACTTTCTCTTTATAAAACGTCAAAAACGATTTATAATAGATATATCGACGCTTAAGAATCAATACCGTCTAACTAACATTTTTGACGTTTTTCATATTTTAATGCAGTTAGATTCAGAAAAAAAAACGAATAGAATGCCATAATCAAAAAAAAATTTTTTGCTACTTAGACAATATTGATTCTTAAGCGTCGATATTATTTCGTGGCAATAAGTCACTAAGTACACTTTTTGTGCAATAAAGTTTAAATTAATAAATAATTTTACGTCTGTAATATTAAACACTAGCAACCCGCCTGGGCTGCGCACGGGTGCAATTAGTGATGGGCCGCGAGAATATTCCCGTTCCCGAGAATATTCTCCTGGGGAATATTTCCGGAAATTTCCATTGTTCCCGAGAATATTCTCCAAAATGGGGAACATTGAACTTTTCTTAGTACTAGAGAGAATTTTAGTACCAGAAAGTTATACTTTGGCATGGTTATACATATAAGTCATTTTGACAAATTGGTAGAACAAATTCTTGGAAAAATACTTTTTTACTTTACCTCCCCCTATAATAAAGTGGGGATGTCTTTTTTTTCTAGTCTACCCCATGGTGTGATATGTCGTTGGATAGGCCTTACAAAATGTTGCAGGTTTGTTGCAACAATTTTCCGATTTATAGATCTGTTTGTGAAATATCAAACTTTAAATTGCAAATTTTGGGAGTACTTGGGTATTGGCTATATAAACGCTGCTAGGGTAGGCGTTACAAGTTTACCAGTAATAATAGTCAACCAACTCATAAAGGGTACTTAGAGAAGTAAAACTTGAAACTTGTATGACTTTGTTAGCAGTTAGCAGAAAAAAATCATTAACACTAACGCGCTGCCACAAAACGATTCATCTGGCCCAGCATGACATATTTTATGAATCTGCAATCAGATTGGTTTCGTGTTTGTGTCCATTTTACGGTAGTATGATCTAGTGTTTTTGTTGGTAGGTTAATTCAGAAGCTTCTCGCCTAGCTACTTCCTACTCCAATAACACCATGCTGCAGAAATAATTCTAAGAGCTGAAAATTTCTTGAACACAGGTTATCTTCCCGCAAACTCATTTTGTAATGACACTGTTGTAGACATAGACTGTGCCAAATTTAAATCTGAAGCAGACACATATTGAAGTTGTTGAAGCAGTTTTCCAAATCGAAGACGTGTACAACACAGCGCAACAACTTCGACCAAGATGATATCTGTTCAGCTATTACAAGGAAGAGCGGTAAGTCAATTAACGGATTTGAAATCAATGCATGTGTCTTCTCTTGGCTGGTTTTGAAACTACTGACGGATCAAACGAGGTTACCGACCAGTTGGTAGGATCTCGCTGCATTTAAGAAGATCTTTGAAACCAGAAGTTGGCCTGGAATCTTTAAAGACGTCAAGCCGCGCGAAAGACAGTCGGCATGATTTTCCGCTACAGAGACATGGCAGAAATAATCCACTAAAAGTGCGCCAAATATGCGCCTCATTGATGGGGCGAATAAAGTTTCCAGCAATAAGTTACGGTTGAATCCGAAAATGAAAATGAGAAGATGTCTTCTAATTCCGTAAAATCTACTGAGGAGTCGAAGACTATAAGATAGGGGAGGGGCCTAGGGGAGAAACCGAACAGAAGGGAAACAAGATTGTTAGTCTTTTGTTTATTTTAAGTCAACTTCGGAAACGATGACTAAGATATAACTTTGAAGTCACAAGTGGAGCTAGGACAAGCGGTGGCGGCACTCAAATCAAAGCAACTACCAAGAACAGAAACATGATAGCTTAAATCCAAAGTGATGAGACGATGACTCAAGAGACACTCTCGGAGGCAGATCCCCCGTATTTAAATAATAAACACAACTTTGAACTTTCAAGTCACGAGTAGATTTACGAAGCGGAGGGCTCGGGGGGGATGAGCCCCCGCACCAAAACAAGACTTCTCTTCTTGATCTTGTAATATATTTGTGATAGCGGCTATGGAACCCTGCCTGGAGCATCAACATTGGCTTGGATCCAACTGATTAAAGAAAAATAATTTTATCAAATATTGCAAAAGATTAAATGCTGATATTCATTTTTTTTTATTTTATGTTTCTGGCAGTGTATTTAAGTAATGAATTATGGCATGCCTGTCTTTGGTACTACTATACACTACCTATTTAAAATACTATTGAAATAATGAAATAAATATATACATAAAAACGATAAAAACTAAATAAAATACAATTATTTTGCTAATTGCGTTGACAACACACGTGTTTTCTCTATTCCTTCTCTATCAGAAATTAACTTGCTTGTCTCACTGGTATTTATTTTACCATGTTATTCCTGAGAGCAATTTAAAAACTTGCGGAATATTCCTCGGAAACAATGAGAATATTCCCGGGAACATTGAGAATATTCCCGGAGAACAATGAGAATATTCTCGAGAACATAGGAAATTTACATTTACAGCTGACGTTTTATATTTTTTTCTATTGAATTGTTAACCTATTAAATAGATAAGCATTTACTTATATAGAGAATGTCATAAAATAAATGTTATTCATATACAAATCCTAAATTCCCCTATATTCCCCTCA
The DNA here is from genome assembly GCA_932273695.1 of Apotomis betuletana. Classification (NCBI taxonomy): domain Eukaryota; kingdom Metazoa; phylum Arthropoda; class Insecta; order Lepidoptera; family Tortricidae; genus Apotomis; species Apotomis betuletana. Next base: position 10,768,756 of record OW026307.1, on the reverse strand, counting down.
TGGGGAATGTTTCCGAGAATATTTCCGAGAATATTCTCGCCTGGGGAATATTCTCGGAAACGGCCCATCACTAGGTGCAATACTGATAAATTATGCATATATTATACATTTATTTATTTATTCAAATTAGCTGCACAGCATTACAGTAATTAAACTAAGGCACTGTGAACTACAAAATCATACATATTAAAATAAACTTAAATCTAGTTGGATGTAGGCGACGTAACAGCGTGGCTCCGTTGCGTCTGATCTGGCGCAGGATTCGGCAGATTGCCCCGGAACTGCCGAAACATAACACCCTTCGGCCAGAAGTCTGCACTTGCGATGGTGTCCTGCAGCGGCCGCGGCACGCGCACCACAAACGAGCTGAAGTGCACGTAGTGGCGGGACTGCACATATAAAACTTTCTCTTGAATCACTCTATCTATTTAAAAAAAACGCATCAAAATCCGTTGCGCAGTTTTAAAGATCTAAGCATACATAGCGACAGACAGAAAGCGACTTTGTTCTATGTAGTGATTATGGTTATTGGAGACTTAAAGATCTAAGCATACATAGCGACAGACAGAAAGCGACTTTGTTCTATGTAGTGATGATGGTTATTGGAGACTAAGTTTTTTAATTTATTTTTTTCATTAGGTACATAATCGGTGAATTTTTAAATAATTTTACGTCTGTAGGGCAAGTGCTGTACCTGTGGACACTTTCCAGAATTTTACCTTTAATCAGTTGCTAGACCAAAACTACGCGTGTTACCAATAAATTATTTACTTTGTTTTAATCACAGTTAAACAATCTTTAAAGTCCACATATTTTTTCTACGCTAGCTATCCGGAGATGGCGGATAAAAGTTTTTTTTTTTAAATACTCATTTTGTCCATAGGTACATCTAGGTACTGTTTGTAACTATGGACACTAACAACGTACCTGTGGACGGTAACGTACCTACGGAACATAATCAACAATATTCTTTGAAACAGAATAAACTTCTAAAATAACGTTATTAACAACATACAATTAATCAACATGTAATTATAAGTGGTTCTGCATATCATAATTACTTTTTTTCTTCTTGAAATGTAATATTTATAGCAGAATCTCAAGTATAATTATGGGACTTTAAAAAGCCTCCATAGTCAGCAGAGCTATCATAATCATCGTTTGACACTTTACATTCTTAAGGAAAACCTCATTTTCTTAATGAAAAACAATCAACAATCAATAACAACATAATTTTAAGTAACCATACAGCTGTTGCTCCTCAGTATTGCTAAAGATCCTCCTGATATCATTTTTAAGGAGTTCTAAGCCTTCTTCACCAATATTTCGACAGTAATTTATTTTTTTGTATTTAAAGATTATCGAATTTGGGATTTTAAACGTCTCTATGGCTTTCCTTACTGAAGTCAGAATGTCCAGCCATATCTTGTCTCTTTTTTCCCAGTTTTACTATGAGGCACTAAATCAAAAATATTAATTTTACTGTCCACAGAAACATTCAGTATAATTGTATAATAATATAAGTATAATAGTAACCTATGGATAGTCCACAGGTACATTTACGGAGGTGTCCACAGGTACAATTTTGGCGGTTTTTATTTTGAATTCATACCGGTCACTAGTAATGCTACCTACGACTAACGAAATCTTGTAGAAATAAGTTTACATCACATAAATTAATATCACACTGCAAAGACACTAAAAAGAAGGAAAAAAACTTACTTTTTGTCACAAAACCTTTCGGCAGCCACAAAACACTCAGTTTCTGCCATCCTTAAGGATGGCGAATAGCTAGTGTTGCCATATGAAAAATATGCTTTTCAAATAAGTGATTGCTATTGGTCTATGGTTATTCGTTTTCTTGGTATGAGTAGTGTCCATAGGTAAAACCGTCCACAGGTACAGCACTTGCCCTAATATTAAACACTAGCAACCCGCCTGGGATGCGCAGGGGTGCAATACTGCTAAATTATATATTATACATATAAAACTTTCCCTTGAATCACTCTATCTATTTAAAAAATCCGCATCAATATCCGTTGCGCAGTTTTAAATATCTAAGCATACATAGCGACGGACAGAAACCGACTTTGTTTTATACTATGTAGTGATGATGGTTATTTGAGACTAATTTTTTTTTTTTTTTTCATTAGGTACATCATCGGTGACTCACTATAGCCTAAACCTCACATGTACATGGACAGGTCAGTTTTTATTTAACTAGTAACGTTACCGCCGCAGGGGTACAATATATTATTACGGGCACAAACACATCTATTCACGCCTTTATTACCTAGTACAGAAAAGCGCGTTTTACATATTTTAACCTCTTTCGACTATATTTGATTCAGATTGTGTAGTGCAGGGATTTCTAACGTGAAAAGTTTGGAATTGAAAAGGTAATTAACTTTTCAATGGATGGGTTTAAGCAAAATAAATGTTGGCGGAAGCCAGAATAAAGCATGGAAAAGCGAGCGATGGAACTTAATTGATGTATAGTTTTCGGAATTGAAGTTTATACTCCAATAATTATATTGGTGAGAAACGCCATAACTTGTTTATTATATATTATTTGATATAGCAAATATAAATATAATACAATATACTGAAAAAACAAAGTGAAAATTCTTTAATAATTTATCATATCGGAAATAATCCATAGTCATGTTTTAAATACTAAGGATATTTAAGGAAAAGGTTTCTTGGTCAAAAATACAGTATGCCAGCAAAAGTCGTAGGTATTTGAGATGAAATGTGTTAAGTGGCACGCTACAAATCTGACATCGTTTCTGGGACTGATTTTTATTGCAATTTGATAGCAATTGTGTTGTGTTATGTACTTACGTACCTATCAATCGCTGGTTATTTTCAGTAAGAACAATAAATAGATGTTTTTAGCTACTCTTCAATTCCAAATCATAACGAGACTTTGAAATTGTTTTTATTGGTTAGCAGTTAGCAGATTGCACTACAAACAAAGTGTCAACAAAAACAATTTGATTTAGTAGGCGGGTCGTAATATGGACGGTTTTTTTTCTGATTTATGATAACCCTTTCTGAACAAAACATGATGTTATTATTTCTATGGATTTACTACAACTAGCTGCGCCCCGCGTTGTTACCTGCGGTTTATCAGACAAGAAGTAGCCTATGTGTCAGTCCCGGGCGTTAGTCCTTTTGACCGGATATCCATCTGATCTCACCTAGAGGCAGCATTTCTCAACCAATTCTCGTGAAATTTTGTGAGCAGGTTCAACAATTATTTAAACTTAAGGATTTATTTTTCTTTTTTTTAAATGCCCGGTTTATGAATTTTGTTAACCATTAGTAATATTAGTAGGAATAGTGGAGAACGTAACGACTATTACGCCATCTATTGATACAGTTTTGCACATATAATTCTTAAACAATGTCATACCTATTCCAGTAACTGAATACTCTCTGGTATTCAATGTATGGAAATTTCCATCAGCGCATAGTTTGATACCTAAGTATTGTTACAAAGTACCGACGCAGTGATTAATGTAGGTGCCGCCAACATTTTAGTACAATTTAAATTACACACCAAAGTTCGGCATAGTGTTAGGACGCACATTAAATAGCATGCAGAAATATCAAATGTCCGAAAGTTTCGGTCGTCTGAAACAGTTTCGCAAATTGCACGTAATTTGTGTGGTTGCCGGGAGGAATTTGTACTAATGGCCGGATGGTATTCCTCCAAGTTATAACAGGCCGTCTGTCTGGGGTGAGGCTTCAAATATAAGTATATCACTCAACTCCTAAGCTAGAAACTGTGTTCTCACTCATTATATTTCACTGAAAATACAATAGTGTTGTAGCTATAAGAACTCCAAATATTTTATTTATTAGTACTTGTATTTTGTAAAATTGCTATATAATGATACTCGTAGTTATTAAGACAACAGGGTGGGAGTTTTGTGAAATGTGCAGGCAGGTTAAAGCGAAGCAGGGAAAGCTTTAGTAGGTATCCCCTCTCGTATGTAGCAATAACATGTCTGTATAGACATTTTACGGTTCCAGATTAGAAGAAGGACATAATTTCCATACGAGTATAATGTCTGTACACTAGTACATGTAACAAAGGCATTAAATAAAAAAGTTTGTTTTACCCGCAGTAAGTAGCTACTCTATATATTTTTTCTCAGAAGTGTTCATAAAATAAATTAATATTATCTGCACTAAAAAAAATTAAAATGGCTAAGAAAACATTTGGCTCGGACTTAGGTGTATATAATAATATTACGATCTAATATTCTTAGGTGTTTTCCTGATGTAACTAACACCGTGGGCGAAAAACTTGCAGATCAAATAATTGCACAATCCGGGGAAACCGAGGAAAGTTTAGCAACAAAATCAAATATCGCTAGTGGCTCGGTTAATTCTTTCTTTATGCAACCAACCGATGCCATGGAAATAAGTAATATTATTTCCTTACTGAAAAACAATAGCACCCCTGGAGCTGATGGCATTACAAATGGCCTAGTAAAATCAATTAAAGATCTTATTATGCAACCACTCACACACATTTACAATTTAAGCTTTAGCACTGGCATATTTCCGGAGCAGTGGAAAATTGCATCAGTCACCCCCATCCATAAAGACGGTCCTAAAAATATACCAGGTAATTACAGGCCTATATCCCTTCTTAGCGTGCTCTCAAAAATATTGGAAAAACTCGTGAACGCAAGACTTGTAAATTTCCTGGAGAAATCGAACCTGTTATCTGATAGACAATTTGGTTTCAGGGCCCATAAATCAACCGAGGATGCTATTTCACTTCTGGCCCAATTTATATCTTCTTATTTAGACAATAATTCCAATTGCATCGGTGTTTTCCTCGATCTTGCTAAGGCCTTTGACACAGTTTCCAAACCAATTCTTTTACATAAACTGGAGAAAATAGGTATTAGAGGTGTGTCATTGGCCTGGTTTGATAGTTACCTCTCAAAAAGAAGACAATTAGTTAAGGTTGATTCTCATAAAAGTGTGTGTAATAGTATCAATTTCGGGGTTCCACAGGGAAGCGTACTTGGCCCCACACTTTTTTTAATATATATCAATGATATACACAATCTTAATTTGCATAATGCTGAAATTATCTGTTACGCCGATGACACTGTGATCCTTTTTAACGGCAACTCATGGGATAGTACGTTCAAAGCAGCTGAAGATGGTATGACTATTGCTGCCCACTGGTTACGTAGCAATCTTCTTACTTTAAACAGTAAAAAAACAAAATTCGTTTGTTTCCACAAAACTGCTGCATCCAAACCGCTTACATCACCTTCAATCAAAATTCATAGCTGTAAAGACGTCATCCTTAATTCTTGTTCATGCGAAACAATTGTACGTACCGATGTAATTAAATACCTTGGGCTACTAATCGATGAACACTTTAGTTTTAAACAACACATCCTTAACTTGTCCAAAAGAATAAGGAAAACAATATCCGTATTCAAAAGGTTACGATACTCAGCTGACAAAAACCTACTCAAATCAATTTACATAGCTCTCTGCCAATCAATAATTTGCTACGGTATTTCAGTATGGGGTAGCGCTTCCAAGACCACAATTCTGGCTGCGGAAAGAGCACAACGATCAGTTCTAAAGGTAATGCTTCTCAAACCTTTCAGGTACCCGACTCATTCTCTTTACGCAGAAGCTCAAGTTCTTACGGTTCGTCAACTCTTTTGTCATAAAATCTGTATCATTGTCCACAAATCCGCATTAAAAATGAATACATACTCCGACTTAATAAAGAAACGCGTTTTTAGATTGCCTGTTCCAAGAGTCCATTCTGCTTTTGGTAGGCGATTCGGTGAATATCTTGGCTCCTCAATATATAATGCTGCTGTAAAAAAACATAACAAGATTCCTCATAGCTCTGTTCAAGAAGCCAAAAAGCTTCTCTATAACTGGCTCAGTACTCTGGATTATTCCGACACCGAGGCTCTCCTTGTCAAGAGAGTCTAGAATCATCTTTTTAGTTATTAGTTTGATTTATTAAATTTGTTATTTAGTAAATTAATATTGTATTGGTTGATCTCATATTGTAAAATAATTAACTTGTTACATGACATTAAATTGTAATTCTGGTTCCCCGCGATACAGGCATGGCCTAGTGCGGAGTCCACTGTCAATTTATGTATTATGTAAACACAGTTCCGTATTTCAATTGTTGCCTTATAAATGTAATGTTTGTTGTTAATTGTGCAATAAATGATTCTTTATCTCTTATCTTTAAAAAAAAAAATTGTTTACGTCTATAGACAGGAGTGTCATATTTAAAAAATTAAGAGCCCTTATTCCTTTTAAAATTTATTTTTTCCATATTATGACAAATATATTGATAATTTCAACCAACTTTTTGAAGTGAATAATACTTTTCCCCGAGTTCTAGGAAGTAACATAGTTATTTCACGCTTTCATTGCATACAGTCGAAAATAAGTTAAAAAAACTAATTTTCCGCGTGAATTTTGTCAATTTCGAGTAGTTTTTGAAACAAAAATTATCAATGAAAAATTCAAACTGTAGGTTTCAAATATATACCAATAAATCCCAATAGCCCTGTTCTAGAAAGTAACATCAATAGTATGTTAAGAAACATGTTTTATCATAGAGAAAAATGTCTAAACAATCAGCATTTTAAAAGGAATAAGGCCTCTTAAGGTGCCAAATCAATAAAAAAAAAACAAAAGAGTACCGTAAACAAAATAGTATTGGGCATGGTGACACAACAATTTAAACTTTTTGGTTATTTTTTTATTTGTTTAACACGTAGATAAAAGCTATTATGACACTTAGATTATATTTGAACGAGCGAATGAATTAAGCGAGCAGTATCTTATCTTATCTTATTAGGAAGGGGTCCTTGCGGATACACTTCGACCCAATGGGATCTTTTGTGTAGTTACCCCCATCGCGCCTACTCAAAGGATTGTTCCACCACCTTCATATATCGGATGATGGAACCAGTTGGTAGTGCCTGGAATTCCTTCGGTTCTGGGTAACCAGTACCGAATTCCTTCATTCTGAGTCTGGCGAGGGCATGACATCCACACAGTATGTGCTTCATTGTCTCTGCCTCCTCGCCACACATTCTACAATCTGTATTGTCAGACAGTCCCAACTTGGCCAATAGTCCTTTGACCCCAAAGTGACCAGTAAACACCCCCGTTATGATTCGGAGCTGTCTTTTGCTGTATTCCCATAATTTCTTGGTCCAGCCTGATTCTATACATTCCATGAATAGCTTTGAGTGCCTCAAGCATGCCATTTTCCTCCACTCTTGTTGGTGCTGGTTTTTGGCATAGTCCTTGATGGCTGTTGCTATGGTTCCCTGCGAGAGACCCACACATGGTTCAGGTCCTATGAAACTTGTCGCAGACCCTTTTCTAGCAAGTTCATCTGCAATTTCATTACCGATGAAGCCTTCATGCCCTGGGATCCATACCAGTTGCACCTTATTGTGCCTTCCAAGCTTGTTCAAAGCTAGGACGCCATTATACACAAGTCTAGAATCCACTTTAGGCGCACCTAGCGCTTTAAGTGCCGCTTGACTGTCACTGAGTATGTAGATGTGCTTCCCTCTGGTAAGTCTATCTATGTTCTCCTGGGCACAGGCGATTATAGCGTATGTCTCCGCTTGGAAGACAGTCGCATAACCTCCCATACTTGTACTTGCATTGAAGTCGTTTGCATGAATGCCTGCTCCCGTACCTGATCCCATTTTTGATCCATCAGTGTACCAAATAATGTCCTCACCATCTGCTGTAGGTGGCTCGCGACCCTCGGCCCATTCCGCCCTCGTTGGAACTTGTACCTTGAAGTTCCTATTGAATACAAACTTAGGCTGCATTTTATCGCAGCTCATGGTTGTTATTCTGTCAAGAAAATTGTTGCTTTCCATGTTAGTGTGCTTAGTCTTCGGCGTGCAGTAACTCCACAGGTCCATTGTTTTTAACCTGTGCAGTGATTTGTGCGCTTCGGACTGTATCACTATATGTAGCGGTGGTAGATCTAGCAATATTTCTAGCGCCGCGGTTGGCGTAGTTCTAAACGCCCCTGTTATAGCCATGCACGCCGTTCTTTGCACCTTCGTCAAGGCGTCTCTGCATGTGCTCCTCAACGTCCTTGGCCACCATACGAGGCTGCCATATAGGATGATCGGTCGTACCATCATGGTATAAATCCACTTTAGTACCTTTGGGCTTAATCCCCACGTCTTACCATACGCTGATCTACACATCCCAAATACTCTGAGAGCCTTTGTTATGGTGTGATCGACATGCTTTTTCCAATTGAGTTCCTTATCTAGTATGACACCGAGATATTTCACCTCACTGGACATTTCGAGTACCTGTCCATACAGTTTTAGTTCCTGCATGTCCTTAAGAATCCTCTTTCTCGTGAATGGTATTACCACCGTTTTGCCTGGGTTAATGGATAATTGGTGATTGTTACACCATTTCTCCACTTTCCTCAGTGCTTCACTCATAATTGCTGATACCGTACTGGGAAATTTCCCATTTACGAGAATCACCAGATCATCTGCATATCCTACCGTATAGATAGGACCACTGTTGAGTTCCTCCATTAGGGAGTTTACCACCAGACTCCATAGAGTAGGTGAGAGTACTTCTCCCTGGGGACACCCTTTTGTAGCCGTAGCTAGTATTTCATCTCCCATCAGAGACGACTTTATTAGCCTGGCGTTTAACATGTTGCCTATCCATTTGCAGATGGTCGGTTCTATGCCATGTCTTGCAGCTGCTTCACTGATAGCTTGGTACGTGGTGCGATCAAACGCTCCTTCCACGTCTAGAAAAGCCGCCAGGCATAGTTCCTGATTTTCTATGGCCCGTTCGGCTCTGGTTGTTACCAGGTGCAACGCGGTATCGGTTGACTTTCCAGGTTGGTACGCACATTGTAGTTTGTGCAACGGACGTCTTTTTAATGGACCATCCCTTATATGTCTGTCCACCAATTTTTCCAATGTTTTTAGGAAAAATGAAGACAGACTTATAGGCCTGTACGATTTGGCTTCTCCGTAGTCTGCCTTGCCTGGTTTAGGCAGGTATATTACTTTTACCATTCTCCATACTCGTGGTATGTGTCCAAATGCTATAGACGCTCTGTACAGTCTACTCAGATGAGGAATGAGTACGTTTGCGCCTTCTTGTAGTAGTACTGGGTAGATTCCATCTGGTCCCGGAGCCTTGAACGGCTGGAACGTTGAAATTGCCCATTTCAATTTGTTATGGTCTACTACCTTTTTCGACGTGTCCCAATTGTGTCTGGTTGTGCTTGCGCTTTGTTCCAATACACTAATTGCAACATCGTCTAATTCGCTCTCGTGTATCACTGAGCCTGGAAAGTGTGTGCTACACATAATTTTTAAGGTTTCTAGCCCTGTCTCCGTCATTTTCCCGTCCCTACCCTTAATGGTTGTGAGCGGGACTGACTTTGACGCAGCTAGTGCTTTTGTTAGTCTCATACCTTCTGGTATAGACCCTATTTGGTCGCAGTGACCCCTCCACGCGCTTCTTTTTGCCTTTCTCACAGCCTTATTATATTCTGTGAGCTTGTGTGCATAACTCTCAAAGTTGTTTGAGGCTTTTGCATCGTTGAATATAGCCCTGGTTTCTTTCCTGAGTTTTGCTATCTCTGGATTCCACCAGGGTATTCTTTTTGCCAGAGTTTTCTTTTCCGGGCAGTTATTGGTCCAAGCTGTGTATACCGCTTGAACTATTTTGTCAGCTTCAAACTCTATATCAATAATGGAATTGAGCTTACCTTTCGGATCACCCAGTTCCACTTTCAGGTCAGCCTTGTACGCTTCCCAGTCAGTGTTCCTAGGGTTCCTTTTGAGTACAGTTTTTACATCTATCTTCGTATTGTACCTAAAGCATATGTATCTGTGGTCTGATAGAGAAATTTCCTTAGAAACATGCCATGAGTTGATGCTTTTGCTAGTGTTATTGGAAGCCAACGTTATGTCAATTACCTGACCTCGCCTTGCGTTGACAAAGGTTGGTTCATTGCCTTTATTAAGAATTTGTAAGGAGGAACTCACCAGAAAATCCAGTACCTTCTCCCCTCTCTTGTTGACATCCGAGCTGCCCCAGATGACATTGTGAGCGTTCGCGTCGCAGCCGATGGTCAGGTCGGTGTTCGCCTTGCTGCCTTCCACGACAAGATCCCGCAGTTGTTGTGTGATCGGGTCCGTCGCCTCGTAAGGGAGGTAGGCTGACGAGAAGATAAGAGCCTTCCCCTCCCCTTTATTCTGGATCTTAACACTGGTAAGATCCCTGGAACAGAAAGCATGTAAAGGCATAGCATCAATGCCATTTCTGACGTAGATGCATGTCCTCATATTATCATCGGAGCAGTGGTACAGTATGGTACCGCCAGTTCCGCCCAAACCTCTAATTTCCCCTTTATAAATATATGGTTCTTGTATTAGAGCAATATCGAATTTATCATTAATTAACTGCCTCGCCAGAAGGGCTGTGGCTGCTTTGTTGTGTTGTAGGTTAATTTTTACACACCTTACACCCGCCATTGCGCCATTATGTGGTTTTGGGCCTGCTGAGATCAGCGGCCTGTGGTGGCGCCTCGCTTGACATGGGGGAGAGGTCGCCTCCCAGGTACAGATCAGCCAGATCACGCAGGGCCTCCGAGTCCACCGTTGACAACGGCGATGACTCTCGACCCATGCGTGACCCAGCACGATCCTCCCTCCACTCTCTCTCCACCATCGTCGCGTCCAGCTCCGTGCCCGCCTCTGCCTCTACCGTCTTGGCCTCCGCACCGTCTGCCGACAGTGCCTCCTTGGCCTTAACGTTTGCGACGTCATCGGCTGGGCCTTCTGGTACCGCACCACCCACTGGGTTCGCGTCCCCACACGCGGCCACATCGCCCTCTGTGGCCGCCCCGCCCCCGGTTGCCCGGTGGTCGACCTCCGCCCTCCCAAGCATCCTCTCCTCCGCATCCTCGAGGAGCTTGAACGAGCTCAGATCCACCCCCGAGAAGAGTTTATAGTTGGACGCCTTGATGACATCCGCCGACTCCCGATCCATCAGGATGATGAGTCGGGTGCTTGCGTCTGACATCAGGGTGTCCACTATCTTCCATTGCTCCGTATGCAGCATAGGATTAAGCCTCTGCAGCACACGGAGCATTAGTTTTACGTCCTGGGCGCCAACGATCCGCGTCTTCCAGGCCATTTTGACCGGTTTCGGCAGATCCTTGGCGTCCACGACCTTAAGGTGCAGTCCAGCAATCTCCACTCCTCCGATTGCTGAGCTGAACCACGTGGAGGCCCCCCTCCCTTGGCAACTGACGTGGAGGGCGCCCCCCACAATGTTGCCGAGCACGATTCTCGGCAGGGGATCAGGTGCACCGTCCAGGAGCGCTAGTACTGCGCCCTGGATAGCGGACAGATGCCCAGCCTGAATCTTGACGGCAGGGTAGTCCACTGGGATAATGGCCATCCTCTCCGCCGCCACCACCTCCGCATACGACCCTACCTTCGTCCTTTTGGAGGCGCTAGCCAGCAGAGTAGAGTAGAGTCGCCACTCGAACCCAGTGGCCTTTTGTTTTGCCCTGAAGGGGCGCATCAGGGATACCAGCCTGATATAGTGCCCCAAGATACGTTGTCCATGAGTCCACACGGCACCAAAACCCTCGTCACCTCCACAGGCGACTCAGGAGTCGTGCGCCGCCGACTACGGACCCCATCACCCCAGGACACTCGCCCGCGGCCATCTGACTGGACGCAACAGCCGATTGATCACGTCTGGCAAGGACGTGACCGCCCGTGTGAGATGAATCCCGAGCCAAAGTGGCGTGTTGTCTTTCAAGGGTAACGACTCCGACCCCCGTCCGACTCAACCTACCAGGATCTCGCAGCTGACTGTGTGGGATATGCGGAGTAAGGAGGGTTTGGATTTCTAGAGGCTCAACTGGTTGTTTCCGTGCTACCTGTTTCCTTGTTAGAACCAGGTAGTTAACAGGCAGTAACCGCGGGAAGGAGCCCAACCAGTTTTGCCTCGAGGATCAAGGCAACTGTGAGCTCCCCCCGAGGCCATTCACCAAGTTAACTACCGGGCAGGTAGTTACCATAGAGACAAACCCAGTACAAGAGTAGCGACCGGTCGCAAATTATGTCTTGTTCTGGACCCACCTCCGAAAGCGAGCAGTAAGAAATCACTTCGTGTCACAATGGCTATTTTAGCCCTTGTTAAATAATCTACTATTATTATAAAGTCACTTTAAACTCTTGCGATTTGTACGCATTCTATTTCAATTCATATGTGTTATTGGAGATGTTGGCCAAATTCATTTGAGTCTAAACGTGAACAATAAAAGTTTGTTTATAAACAAAATCGCAACAACCCGTTCATATGAGTCCTTAAATATTATGTATGATTTATCTTTGTACCTAGAAGTTCATTCTCATACGGACTATTACATACACAGTATATTACAATAGAATTTACCCAAAGCGTTAGCAATAAAAAAAAAAAAAATTGTTTATTACCAAAAAGAACACAAGTATTTCAGTACAGTAAATAATACACAAATCAATCTACCACGAATTTCAGGATACGGCAAAGGTTCAAATTCCTATATTTGGCCAATTTTGCGTGTGCTCTGAAGAGAGCCGACAATCATGATGCGTTCAGCGATGCTCGATCACTGCATCGGCAAACAACGAGCCAATATGTGGCTAATTCCGGCTTCGATGGCCGTGATTAGCTGTATAATGGCGAAATAAGCAATTGTTATGATGTTGTATTTGACTTAATTGAATGATTGACGATCATACGATCATAATATCAAAATTCATGTAGATTAACTTAGGATAATTTATAATGTAATTTGTTATTATGAAATAAATAAATCTATCTAATCTAAATCTAATCTATTATGGACAGTGTAAAGCCCTATTCCAACACAACTCTTAAACAATAATACCTAAGTACTTACCTACCTATAGTTATGAAGTAAAACTGGAACTTAGCGATGGCTATTTAATCCAGTGAACAAAAGGTAGTTCTTAATTTTTGGATGGATGTTGTCTTGGATGGTTAGTGCTTAAAATGCAAAATTTACCGCAATATAAAAAAAAAACTGGCTATTTATTTAAATTGTAGCTTATTATCTTCGTTTAGGAGCATTTTAGCTAGAAAAGAGCTTACGCAATGTTCTAGAGAATTAAATTTCCTATAATTTACATTTTAAATTTTGTTCCTAGAATAGTTACGGAGATATGCACATTAAAAAAATGTAACAGTCGCATTTTCCAGAAATGTATCATACTTTTGGGTTTAAAACGCTGTAATAGGCTAGTAGACCCATTTTAGAAATATATTAAAAACGGTTAATAATGATCTTACTAGCTCTAAAAAAATGTCTTCTATTTTTGTGAAAGCTAGAAATCTAAATTTTATTAAATAACAATTAGAAATTTCATAAACAGTCAAAAACCCCGTCCGCCATTTTTGCCTTTTGCTAATTTGTGGCGTGACGTAGAATTCCGCGTAAATGTTCGAAATTCGACCGTCGTCTAGTGCCGTCCCGCTCACTCCAATATACTTTGACAGGAGATCGAGAGGGACGGCATTATTCGAAGACGTCGGAGCAGATCTTCAGTTTTCTTTACGGGACCGATGACGTCACTAGCATAGCGAAAATGGCGGACAGCGTTTTAAGCATTTCAAAATAAAGATTAAAAACCAGATTTTCAAATTCAATTTTTTCAGCCATCTTCCACTTTTATGAATTGAAAAATATATATTTAGGTTTCCTATGCTATACGAAATAAACTTTAGTTTAATACAATTTAACATGAGTCAACTAGCCTATTCAGTTACAGATACTGGTCTAGGAAAACAAGTATCATTGCATTTTTTTTTTCAAAATTTCACACTTACTGTAACGCTACTCAGCGTTTTTAATTATTAATTTAAGATTGAATTTAGTTTTCTTTTCTGCCCAGCGGGCCTATGATGGTTGAGTTTATCACCGGATAGATAAACGGAAAAGCATCGTCACTTTTTGACATGTACCTATGTGTGACGGATGTTATATCATTTATTTATCACGTGATAAACTCAACCATCACAATGCACAAGCTTACAGTTTTTAGGGTTCCGTACCCAAAGGGTAAAAACGGGACCCTATTACTGAGACTTCACTGTCCGTCCGTCCGTCCGTCCGTCTGTCACCAGGCTGTATCTCAAGAACGGTGATAGCTCTAGACAGTTGAAATTTTCACAGATGATGTATTTCTATTGCCGCTATAACAACAAATACTAAAAATAAAATAAAATAAATATTTAAGGGGGGCTCACATACAACAAACTTGTTATAGATTATGGTACGGAACCCTTCGTGCGCGAGTCGGACTCGCACTTGCCCAATTTTTGAACTCATCATTTCATTTTATGTGGTGGTTACAATAATACAATTCCCTAGTTGGCAAGCTAAAGAAACTGATGTTATTTTTACCGAAACATAAATGACCAAACTACACTAAAAATAACGAGATTTCATTCGAAAACATTTTCATGTTTGTTATTATAATATGATGGATATAGGTTCTCTAAGATATAGTTTTTCGAAATGGAACGAGATATTGACAATTTGTTCGAAAATGTGCAAGATCTTCGTGAACAAAATCGTGAAAGAGAATATACTTAGTGTTTTAAAAAAAGGTTAGAATTCTATTATGATTTGATACACACAATTCGCGGTTAACTAAAAAATACCGGTTAATAGCATAAGCACGTATCTAATTTATGCTATGTAGGTAATTTAGCCTTGAATAATATTTCCACCGCTTCGTGGAATAATCGCCTAAGGCTGCATTCGACTAAACTTTTATCCCACGAATAACGCTTACTCTCGTTTGGTAACGTCAAATTAGTATGGGATTTTGACATTACTAACCGAGAATAAGTGTTTTTCGTGGAATAAAAATATAGTCGAATGCAGCTCAAGTTATCTCTGGAACAAAATAATCGTTTGAATTACCTCTGCCAAACCAAACCGCCTTAAAATTCTCGATTACTTTTAAGTTCCACGAAGTTTATTAAAGTTAAGCAGTCGATAAGATCGTCCAATCCATTATTCGATGTCGCCATATCTCTAATAGCCTCAATAGGATTAAAGGCCATTCGTCCGCTACTGTTTTACTGTTCTTTTGTTTTATGGTCGTATTTCTTCGATAATGTATTGAAAGTGGCCACAAAAGGTCCCCTACTAACTTATTTACATATTATATCTTGCGAACACGTTGCCTCAAGTTTCTTTTAGGGACAGAAAATGTACAAAGCATTTGGGAGTGAGCGATGGGTTTCTTAGAAGAGCCAAGGGGAACAGCTATTTCAATTGCGAATCGATTTGGTAATGGGTGAGTAGTTTATTTTAGGGTTGAATATAGTTTATACCTTATACCAAAGTAGTCCGGCGAGCATACGATGGTAGTGTTTATTCTGTGCCTTGTCATTCATTTACTGCATGATAAACGATACCATATGTTTTAGTTTCTTATTTCAATCATGTAGCATAAAAATAATTTATGAAACTAAGTGTATATAGAGATAAGTTGTGTATTTTAAATTGAACGCGCCTGAAACGACTCTAAAATCTGTGTTCAATTTGACTTATAAAATAAATAATGAATATTTTGTTATAAGCTTAGAAACCCAGTACCTAAGTGCTTAAAAGGGAGGCCAATTTTGGTTAGCCACGGGCTATGTTTCCTCTGTGTGCGCATCTGTCACAGCATCAATGTCACGAGCGAAACGTCTCTATGATTGGTTCGTAGACACGCACACATAAACCCAAATCACCAAAAGCGGCTTCATCTTTCGCAAGTTTGTTGTATTAGCCCCTCGTATGCGGCGTCAAAAATTTGATAATCAAATTGAAATTAACTGACATGTAACATAAGGTTCAAATGTCCCGCACGGATCCGTGTCTAAGCATACGAGGGGTTAATACTCTCGTTCTAGGCGTACTTATGCTAAGGTTATACGTGTTTAACTTTAACTTTAGTAAGAAACGTGATGAGACGTGTTAATCTTTTCAAAGATAATCTGAACAGTTGTTTTAAAACCTAATTTTGTAATATTATTTTTATGTAGTTAGATTGGAATAGGAAAAATGTGATGTTAAATTTACAAGTCGCATTTTTAACTTGTGTTCAATATAATCGTTATATAGGTAGTAGGTACTTTTCTGTAAAAGAAACATCTAACTTAAACCGAAAAAAGATTAGTATTTGACGAAAATAAAGCCTCTAATGAATAATAAATGAATCGAATGTCAAACAGTTTGTTTTGGAACAATTGAGTGGCCCGTATTTATACAGCTAAAATAAATCGTCACAAAAAAGCCGTACCAACATAGGATATTGCATTGTTAGCCAAAAAAATGAATAGGTAGGACGCTGAAAGGTGCGCCATTGATTGGCACATGGCATACGGGTCTGGCACTGATTACCGAATATCTGGGATGCCAGCCGTCGACGCTTTTGCGGCCGGCAATTCAAATAAAACCGACGATAACGGGCTTAGGTTAATCTATCCGATAGGTACTTTTATCTAAATGACACAATTTTTCAGGCGATTTATGTTTTATTGGTAACGGTATACTGGGGGTTGGTTTCATTCACGGGTAGCCGGTTGGTTGTCAACTCGTTCATAATCATAAGGTTTTCTTGAACGTGTATGAAAGTAGTAGAAATGAAATGAATTTCTTGAAATTAAATATTTTATATGGTCTCATGGGCTGTACTATAAATAAATGGGAATAAACGTAACTTCAGTGCATGTACATACTGATTCTACCGATTTATGCGATGCGAATGTGTAGTTGATTTGTTTGTTTACCATTCTATAATAATGTGATGATCCCTGGTTTTTCGTTATGATATAGAGATGGTATATATATGAATATGAGATTGAGAGCAAATTTTAAGCTACATAGGTTTCTCACTCGGCGAAATCGTCGTTTAGAATGAATTTTTGTTTTACAAAAGCAAAAGTTGCCAGCAAAACTCAAAACGAAGAGACTACTCGTTGATTGTGTATAATCCTTTTTAGGATTCCGTACCCAAAGGGTAAAACGGGACCCTATTACTGAGACTTCGCTGTACGTGCGTCCGTCCCGCCGTGGCCGCGACTATTTGTTTCTTTAGTATTCTTTCAGTTTTCCAAACAGTTTAGTAATTACATTATAGACTTCGAACCAAATTTCAGTTACAGTCTGGTTTCAGAAAATTAATTCACGTTGTTCTAAGTGTCTTTAATATTATCATTATGCTCTTCGATTTGAAATACTGTGATCCAAACAACGCGTTTACGAGTATTACATAAATAAATACTTGCTTTATTTTCACAGCATCCAGTAACTAGCTCTAAAACCAAATATTCCGAATTATCCGCACCTTTGCTGTAGAAAATACGAACCGCACATTCCACCGTAAAAAAAGTACAACCAAACTCACCCGTGTACACTGTACAACTCTACACCGTTCTACACCGTGTACACGTACGTATGTAATACGCAAATCGCGGAGAGGTTTTTCCGTACACTTTTTGGCTCGCCCGGGGTTTGCGTATACAGATACGGTATTTGCATAGTGGATTGGCCGCCTGTCCGTTTAATCATACCGATCGGGTCAGTTTATGGGCTCGGGTGTACTCGGCAACCTTCCTATTTAAATTTAGAAAACCCAAATGTTATCTTCTTGTTGATATGTATCTACGGCTACTTCATACATATTCTCCTCCCAATTTAATCCCGGAATTACACAAACGTAGTTCGTATCTTTGTAATTCTAAGATTTAATTGAAAATTGAGATTTTAATTATTTAATTGAAATCTCTTTTCAGGGAAATCTTTCGCTTTTTGTTTTGTTACGTATAATTATTAATTAATATGTCATCTCATATTAATTTTCTGTTCAACACGCCAAAATGGCTAATCGGCTTGAACTTCATAAAAGGAACTTTAATCTGACTTGTTGTGCAGACGAAGTTCCAAGTAAATATAAAAAAAAGGCTGGCCTTTTTCTGTGGCATAAAATAAAACAATTTATGAACTAGCAGACAAGCTCGTTGGTATGGTACCGTCTTAAAATATGTCCATAAACTCCTCATACAATGTTGTCGAAATGTCTGTACACAAGTGACAAGAGGTCCGGAACCATTTCGGGATAGTAAAATAGATTTACGACTGTCACCATACGAACAATTTTATGGTCACTTACGAGAAGATTGCTCATACAAAAATCTAATTTTCATCAACTGATTGACTGAGACGAGTCCCGTCTTGCCGAGACAAGGAGCTAAATTCGACGCTTATAATGACTTATGTATGAGATCTTGCAACGTACGATCATTGCATAGGTAAAATGCAACAATATCGAAAAATTGAGACTTATCTTCTTAAACATGTCACCTATGTGTAGCTCGGATACTAAAAGTGTATATACTCGTAAATAATAAATATGTTTGCTATATGGCTGAGATAATGCAGATATATTGCTAAATATCACAATCCCTCGTCGAATCAGGGAAAAGGTTACTTAACTACTCAAATATTTCAGGCTAATGCTATTGAGAAGTCGTTCGGGACAGTTAAGTGCCATTTTATAGTTCTTTTGTGGGCAGCCCTCGTTTTTGTAGCCCAACTTTTCCAATTATAAGATAGTACTACTGCAAATTTGAGAAAATTACATTGGTGTCATTGTTAATATTGCCCTCGCTTAGTTTGGTAAATTATTGATATTTGTTCGTCCTTTACAATTACAGAAACTTTTTTATGAATATTACGTTTCGGTAAAATGTTTTGAATAATGGGAATTGTTGTAATCTCTGTTTCCATTATAATCATGGCCTAATAATTCAAGAATAATACCAGACATGTACTAAAGCGGTTCACCGACCGATAGACGGCGCCACCGTAGCGTGTCTCCTTTTCCATACATTTAGTACGGCACTTAGACAAGACATAAGCAGTATCTAGAGAACATTCCTAATTAGATCAACAAATAGTGTTAGTATAGTATCTTAAATCTTTACCGCATACGAAGCCATATATGGCAGATATGAACTTGGACCTTATTGGCACACAGGTCAAGGTTCAAATTCAAACAACAATTTTTTTCTATATGCGGTAAAGGGTTAAGAAAGGTCTAAGCGCCCTAAGAAATATATGAAACAGAGACTTATATTGGCGTGGCGCCATCTACAACCAGCTCGGTGGAACGCAACTATCTGTAATCATTGAAATTAAAATAATTTATTGTAAATGCAAGAGTGTGTCTGTCTGTGTGTTACCTTATCACGCAACAACCGCTGAACCAGATTTCGATGGAGTTCGTTTAGGTCCCGAGGAAGGACACAGGATAGTTTTTATCCCGGTAAAAGTTTGTATAGGCAATTAAGTACTAATTCTACAGATGAAGTAGCGGGCAAAAGCTACTTTTGTAATAAGTTATAGTTTTTCCTGCGTGTATTCTCAATAACTACGTAATGAGATGCATGCTTCCCCACAAGCAAAGTTTTTCACCGAATATGAAAATATTCATCCGATAAAAGACCACTGAACAGAAAACATATCGCTAATGGTATATTCCTTTTGCTTTGAATGTTAATATTGAACACGTCTGGTTTGTTTTTAATTGAATGTGAACTTGTTTTTCTTTCTCTATTTTTAGGGTTCCGTAGTCAACTAGGAACCCGTATAGTTTTGCCATGCCCGTCTGTCCGTCTGTCCGTCCGCGGCTTAGCTCCGTGATCATTAGTTAGATAGCTGAAATTTGGTATGAGTATGTGTATGTATCACGCCGACAAAACGGTAAAAAAAAACATTTTTTCGGGTACCTCTCGTACACCTAAATTGGGGTTGTTTTTTTTTTCGTTCCAACACTAGTGTGTGAGATGTCGTTGAATAGGTCTTTTAAAAATAATAGGGTTCAATAAGTCAGCAGTTTTGTAAATATTCGCTACGGAAATCCAAAAATTTGCGCCTTTCAGTGTAAAACGATTTGTAATGGCCATATCGCCGTAATACCTACTATCTGTAATGTAGCTTATACATTCTTGACATTTTCATTTCATAAGGCCCAAAGAAAATGCTATATAAATGGTGGTTTTCTGCCGTATCACCTAAAAAAAATTCGCAAAGTATTCATTTGGCGAACTGTTTCATTTCCTAACTCACGATTTTCTTTGAAGCCATATTTTTTTCGGAACTTTCATAAAAAGAACCTAACCTAACCTACTGTATTCTATGTATAGGAGCATAAAAAAATACACTGAGATATTTTTTTGCTTTCAGAGAAAATCGTGAGTTGGGAAATGAAACAGTTTGCCAAATGAATACTTACTTTGCGAAATTTTTTTAGGCGAAAAGGCAGGATACCGTAAATGGTACTTACAGTGGTATAGTGTACAATTAGCCTACAATCCAAACGCTGACCATAACTTATCGCTTCGACTAATCAACCAGTCACACTCTATAATTAAGTCATTTGTAATGTAGATACGTATTATCCCTATCCCGAAGATTACCCGAGTATCAGGCGGGATATACTCGTATATTCCCCTAAGCTAACGCGAGCACGCAAAATCATTTTGAGACGCTAGTCTACGCTCACCCTTTTTATAGCTTGGATGAATTATGACATAAAATATTTATCTCCTTTTGGGGATATGTAACGCGTCTGCTTTTTTCAGATGATAACATAGTAAATCCCCATTTTATAATAAAAACGAAAGGAATAGTCTCGCGGGAGTAAAGAACAAAATAATAAACTTTGAGATCTGTGAACTCTCGTTCAATGGTTCGGAGCTATTCTCGGAGCTAGACTTTCTTTAGATCTTCTTGTTAACATCACACGTACTAGATACGTTTGATTTGTTCATTTTCCTCTGGATTTTTACTTTAGAATGCAGACAGTTATAGTGACGGTGAATGCTTTGAGGGTGAAGGAACTTAGGTACTAATAAAAGATATAAGTAAACAAGAACTAACTAACTAACTATTTTGGCTTAGTGATCCAAACAGGATCTTAGCCTCCTCGACCGGTTGGTTGCCCCAAGTATGCTCTTTTTGCCGCGCGATCCTCTTACATTCTTTGTAGGTGACCGAGCCAAGGAAGTCTATGGGACTTTGTCTCTCCGATAATGTTCGGCTCGGCCACCAGCTCCTCAATCTCGGCGTTAGTTCGGATCCGCCACGTACCATCATTCTTCTTAGTAAACAAGAAAATTGGTATAATTAGAAAATTAATCTAACCGCTTCACAAAAACAGGTTAATCGAAAGAAATGCGTGGGCTATAATTGAATGTGGATGCCTCACCACCTGAGAGGAAAAAACCTGGACAAGTTCGAGCCAGAATCACGCACCTTGGGTTCCATGCTACTACAGCACGATAGTCAATCATAACTAAATATAAGAAAAACGGTCTATGGCGTCTTAGACAAATGCGGTGTGCTTACTTTTTTGTATCCTAAATTGGCACTGTAAAAACATATTGAGAAAAGTTCAATTTGTAAGGACTCCTCACTCATTTGATCCTTAAAAACAACTTTTTGTCTGTTGAGTGACTATAGGCTATATGATAAAGTGTTTTTCGTACATGTGCGTGAGTGCTAAAGTTCTGTGAGAGGTTCGACTCACGTTCGACTACAATCACCTACACCTCGAAACTTAGAAAATGTATAAAAAAAAATAAAAAATAAAAATTATAATTTCTGACTTCTGACAGTAAATGAAACAATGTCCTTTTACCAATAATGAAAACGTAAATTGCCTTAGTGTTTCTTAGTTAAAAGTTTATGCAGATAAACTAAAGAAAAAGAACAGGCGCTGAACAATTGAATGACGTTTATAATTTTGCTCAAGTTATGAGTAACCCTCTGACTAGCAGTTAACTATTACAAAAATTGACAGACTTCGACTTACAGACCCAAAATTAATCAAATCCACAATTTAACGTTATACTCTTAATATTCTTTCAGCCCGTTTTGTTCTTATGACATACTGTCGCCATCCCCACACACTATCAGTCTGTTAGAGATCGTCAATCCTTACAAACCGTTTCAGTTACGTGTTGTAAAAGTTTTGATGTATCTCAACATAACTTGAGACGATGATGCTGATTATAAAGTCAGAATCTTTACAGCAGATGGAGCTACGCTGCCACTCTAAGTCATGTGAGAAATGAAACAACATGAGAGTCGCTACTTTAGTGGACAAAGCGCCGTTTTAGGCCGAGGCGCGGCGCGGGTTAATATTTTTTTAATATTTCACTTTAAAATACAAAATACAAAACGACACTACACTCGACATGTTTCGTCGGTACGCGATTCATCATCAGGGTGAGCCGATCCGAGCTGATGATGAATGGCGTAGGTACTGATTCAAAACATGTCGAGTGATATTCGTCTTCTATGACGTGAGCAAACCCGTTTTGTATTTTAATATATCTGAGACTCACGGTAGTTTTCTATGTAAAATGTATAACTTCTAATGCGACTTCCAACAAGGTTGCGTTAAACGTTTAACGGTTGCGTTAAACGTTTAACGCTACCGTGGAGGGGGTAGGAAAGCACTGTTTGCGTTACACGTTCAACGCTCCTGGGGAGGGGGAATATAAAGAGACAGAGCGAGAGTGAAGAAGATTGTCTGAAAGAAGCAATATGAGTTCACTAAAAATCAATTTCTACCCCTTCCTATTTTCATTTCCACATTACGAAGTTTCACTTCTTCCGCGCGGAGGGACTCCACGCACTTTTTTTTTACTACGACGGTGGCAAACAAGCGTGCGGCGCGCCTGATGTTAAGCAGTTATCGCCGCCCATATGGACGCTTGTCATGCCAGAAGCATTACACGCGCATCGCCGACCCTTTATTTACATCTGTTGATAATTATCCGTTCCAAATCAGTTAACGATAAAACATAGTCTAGCCTGTGTTCACACCGCTGACAGATCAAAAATGGATAAAAACTGACAGTGAAAGGGCCGCTTAAGGCTAAGATTAGCAGAGCCGAATAAATTGTGGTTCATATAAAGGGCATTACTCACTCGTCAGTTACTTGCGGGAATGCTTCCTTCATATTTTTCGCGGCTCAAGTGTAATTTGTCAAAATTTCAACGCTTCCTGTTGTCACAGGGATGTTTTTGCACTAGTCCCAACGCGAATTTTCCTCCTTGCGAGCATCTTCATTTTTGATATTTTAAAGCACGTGAAACATTGAAAATGACTTGTTTTTTCAAACAGGAAAATGCTGCACGTACCTACATGAAAACATAACATACATAATTAATTTTTTAAGATGATAATAGGTAAGTATACTAGCCTTTGTACAGTTCTTTTAACATCTATATTTTTTATAGTCCTTTCTGTAAGGATTTATCGCCTTATATATCGCCTAAAAGTCGTGGAGTCAAAAGTACTATTAAATAGACGTTTCCGTTTCCCGTATCAGAACTTCAAATGTAAGTACTTACCTAGGTATCTAAAAATATTATGTTTCGTAAGTAACAAGTATGCTGAGATAGAGCTATCAAGCCTAATCGATTACCCTTATTCGCAGTGACTTGCTACGTCTCTAATGACACAGGGTTACACGTTAAACGAGACCCTTTCGACGCATAAGACCACAAACGCGAAATACCAACCCGAGGTTTTTTGGCGTTTTGCGGATTTATAAAAATGATAACGCTTAATACCAACTACGTAAAATGCCACAAACGCAAAACACCAACCGGACGTTTTGTGGTGTTTATTTATTTAATTTTTTTGTGTTTAATTTATTCAGTAAGTAGGCCACAAGGGCACTTTTACAAGTCAGATTGTGAATCTACCGGCATTTCGCAAGAGGAGACCGCTGTTGAGAAGAAAGCCGAAAGAAACTCAACAGTAAGTCATTTTTTCGTAAATCATACTTAAAACGACGCGTTATGACGACGCGTTTGGCTCGGTTTGTAGACACCTGCCTACTGAGTCGGCGGTCCCGGGTTCGAATCCCGGCCGGGGCAAATATTTGTGCAAAATATTTGTTCTTGGGTCATGGATGTTATCTATATATATATATTTATATATTATGTATATCGTCGTCTAGTACCCATAGTACAAGCTTTGCTTAGTTTGGGACTAGGTCGATTTGTGTATGATTGTCCTTTAATATTTATTTATTATTTTATTTATTTTATTTAAACAATAATTTATATTTATGGTATAACTAAATACATTGGTATACGTAAAGGAGATGTATAGATTCTCCAAATCAATGTTAAGGAATTAACTACATTTATACAAAATTTATTCAATTCAAACTAATGATTTCCCCAGAGATGTATAAAGTCTCTAGGCGTCTTGACATGCAATATGATACGATTAGTGAAGTTAATTCCACAGAGATGTATAAAGTCTCTAGGCGTCAACGTGAATAGGGAACAATACAAAATAATTAATGAATCAAAATTTCTTAGAGATGTATATGGTCTCTAGGCGTCATAACATGCAATAAAATGAAATAAAATTAATGAATTACAACAAAATAATGATCAATATAAATTTCTTAGAGATGTATATGGTCTCTAGGCGTCACAACATGCAATAAACAAAATAAAATTAATGGATTAAATTCCTCAGAGATGTACAAAGTCTCTAAGTGTCATTCTACGATAAGCTGTTTCTTAGAGATGTATACAGTCTCTAAGAGTTCAAAGATAAAATCAACATTGAATTACTTCAATGGAGCGTGTTCGAGATCTTTCGAGTTTATTTCTACGTTAGTGATATATGCTCTTCTACTTTTAACGAAGAAAGAAATGTATTTAACTATTTTACGTGACTTTACATAACTGACGTGATGTACCGTAATAAATATAAATGTCAGGATGTCTAATTTTACGATTTCTCCTTTAATTGTCACTTTTTGATAACTACGACGCTTTTATTTTAGGTAGGTACTATTATATAAATAGAGTTCAACTCAAAATATTTTCATTAACTCACTCGACCAGCAAAAATTGATATATTATTGATATAATGGCTTAAATCAATAGGGTTTTTGAAACTATGTGTTATTGTGTTGAAACTATGGGCGCGTGGGAGGTTTTCCTCCCAACATATTTTTGTCATGATAAAGTTTTGTTAGTTTGTCGTTTCGGCAGGTGTAATGTGCAAAGAAGTACCATGATACTTAAATAATTCTATAGGACTGATTTCGGACTGAAATACATGGTTTGGGGACACTTACCCACTGCGAACACTTGGCCCACATGACTCTACAAAAAAAATTGGTGAAAGTAGTAGGTGAAGTATGGTATACTTAGTACTAATAGTACTTATCGTTCGACTATAAAGCTAATTCTTTACCTGGTTCAAATTATACCCACATTATCTAAAATTGCAGCAGTACCTTAATTAATTTGTTAAATTCACTTAGCAATACCCCTATAGTATTTAGTTGTAGGAACTGTAGGTATTAAGTAAGAACGTGTATGTTGTTACTGTATAGTTAATAGGAGTTATATTTAGTATAAAGTAATTAGGTAATGCATATACTCGTATTAACGGGATTTTTTACGAAAGCAAAGTGATATGATATATTACTATCACGATATTTGCCATTATTTTATTTTTTCCCTGTATTACTAATAGTTTACTGTAGGTACAATGTTTAGAACTTTGCTTTTTTAATATACGCTCACTGGCGTACCTAAATATAATGCATGTTATTAACTACTAAGTCTCATGAAGGGAAATGTAAATTTCTTTTGAGATAAAAAAAAACAATTCTTTAACCCCAAATTCCAAAAAGCAAGAAGGTAGTACTACAATACACATTTGTCTCATGATATCTATACCTACATCATCTCACATTATATATATGCTCTCACACGGACTTAAGTCTTATATAATAATAAAAACATGCTAGACCCTCAAAAACAACGCGTAGCCGTTTTCGCCCTACTTTCAAAGTTCCCGTCACCAAAAGTGGCGTGTTAACTCCCTCACCAAGCAGTCTAAAGCAAAATATGAATACATTAAACACCCATACGCGACTCCGAATGAATATGAAAAT
Organism: Apotomis betuletana; assembly: GCA_932273695.1. Taxonomy (NCBI): domain Eukaryota; kingdom Metazoa; phylum Arthropoda; class Insecta; order Lepidoptera; family Tortricidae; genus Apotomis; species Apotomis betuletana. The sequence goes on along the minus strand of OW026307.1, from coordinate 10,742,608 downwards.
GTTATCACATAAGCGAACTTCACGAACCAAAGTGCCTCCAGCATTTACAACTTAGGCAGAGTTGAATGTCATTTTGACACAGTTCTATTTTCTCGCGAACTGCACTGACTAGATAAAGCCGAGAACTTTTGCAAAGTAAGATCTGTCGTATAGCTATCATAAAAAGATTTCTTAATGTTATCATGTGTCGTGTGAGCGTAATAAAATGTTACGGGACTAAACTCGTTATAGTACATTCTAATACAATACCTAGTGCGGTGAATTTTCGAATGTCCCAGATTCCAGGTGTTTGTGGCCTGACCTTGGTGAGGGCGATAAATATGCGACCTGGGGCTTTACGAATTGCCGCCCGTGGTTTGTCTTAAGTTTTACGTCGTTTTTGGCCAAACCGGCATAGGGTGACGTAAGATAGTTTGGGAGCGTTTTAAACTTTACGAGAGAAGTTCTATTACGTAAGTAGCTGCGTAGTCCTTTATTATTTTATACCATCAGGTGATACTGAGCTCAATTGCCGCTATGTTTGTGAATAAATAAATAAAAAGTAATAATTATTAACACCGGAAAATCAGGAATTCTTAATCGGACGGGTTTGATTCTGAGTAAATTTGATACGTTGTACCATATGAATGATGTATATAAACTTCATATAGTTATTCCTATAATAGCGTAATGCATTATGGATATTCTGTAATAAATAATATCCTTAACGTATCACATAATTGTATTTATGTATGTGTATTGTATTGCATATATGTGTATGTATAGGTATATCGTTAATATATAATAGATTTATTTCATCGCAATTGTTTTTTCTATATATTATCAAAATGTACGAGGCCTTAGGACGAAAACTGAGGAATTTATATTGAATGTTTTATCTTTCGAATACGATGCAATCATTCTTACGGAGACATGGTTGAATATTACGGTTTTCGATCATGAAATTATAGATCAGAGGTATAATGTATTTAGAAGAGACCGCAATAGCACTTCATCGCATGACACGAAATCGGACGGTGGTGGTGTGTGTATTGCCGTGTTAAAAAAATATGAAGTTTTACGTAAAATGGGCTGGGAATCAACTTGTGAAGATTTGTGGGTTACTTTTCAACCAGGTAAGAGCGCGAAGTCTACTAAAATTAATATTTGTGCCGTATATGTTCCCCCTCCGGTATGCATAGATTATTTCGAAATTTTCCTTTCAAATTTCAGCAAGGTAATGAGTAATTGTGTTTCGTCGAAATCTTTAACATTACTTGTGGGCGACTTTAATTTACCTAATATTGTTTGGACTCATGATATAGTAGCAGGGACGTGCACTCCGACAAATCTTACCAGTACCATTGAAAACATGCTACTAGATGAAATGCTATTTAATAACCTTACTCAAATTAACCATTTTCCCAATCAGAACGATCGTATCCTAGACCTAGTAATGTCTAACTGTCCCAAACATATAACAATTTCACAAGCTCTATCACCTCTTATTAAAATTGACCCGCACCACCCACCACTTGAAGTCTGTATTCGTTTAAATAGAGACGATAAATCATTAGTACCGAATCGGTCTCCTGTGTTAGACTATTCCAAGTGCAACTACGAAGCCGTGAACCAAGAATTATCACGTTTAGACTGGGCTGATGTCTGGCACAACTTGACAGATATTAATATGAAGGTACAGGTTTTCTACACGTCTCTATCTGCAATTTTAAGTCATCATACACCACTCCGTACACCACGCAGTGACAGATACCCAATTTGGTACAGTACTCCTTTAATAAAATGTCTGAAGGAAAAGAATAAGTATCACAAGAGATTTAAAAAATACGGCAATCCGCTTGATAAATTAACCTTTGATTGCTTGAGAACCCGTTGTGATGTATTGTTAAAGGAGTGTCTCTGTACATTTAAGGAAAATGCTTCAAAATCCCTACGCGTGAACCCTAAATACATATGGTCGTACGTAAATGGACTTAAGTCTAATAGTTACCCTATACCGAACCAAATGTCCTTGGGTTCTGCAGTAGTGGAAGGTGGCCAAGATATCTGTAACTTATTCTCCCAGCATTTTCAATCCGTCTACTCCACCGCTAATTTGACGCCTAGACATGACAGCATTCCTCATTCACCAGCAGAAGGAAATCAGTGGTCATTTGGCTGCTGCACGCTCACTGAAGATGAAGTGTATAAGGCTCTAACACAATTAGATAGCACAAAAGGAGCCGGAATGGACGGTATACCACCTATCGTATTAAAAGAATGCGCAAATTTTTTGGCAAAACCTTTAACACTCTTATTTAACGATTCTTTGGAGGTAGGCGTTTTTCCTTCTCAGTGGCAAATTGCTAGAATAACACCTATCCATAAAAAAGGTGAAGTAGCGGAAATCTCTAACTATCGTCCAGTATCAATTCTACCAGCTGCAGGTAAGGTTTTTGAATCAATTGTCCAAAAGAAAATATACTGGCATGTTAGGGAGCAACTTCATCCGGCACAACACGGATTTCTGCCTCGCAAGTCAACAACGAGCAACCTAGTGGGGTATGTTAACGATATCGCTGAAATATTAGATAAGTCAGGTGAGGTGCATGCAATTTATACCGACTTCAGCAAGGCCTTCGACCTAATCGATCATGACATCCTCATCAAAAAAATTGAGCACATGGGCATACACGGTTGTTTACTTCGGTGGTGTGAGTCATATCTGCGGAATCGAACTCAATTGGTTGCTTTACGTGGTTTCAAGTCTGAAGCATTAGACGTCCCCTCAGGTGTCCCACAGGGATCGCATATCGGGCCACTATTCTTCTTGATTTATATAGACGATCTGGCCAAAATTATATCGAGTAAATTTAAGATGTACGCCGATGACTTAAAGTTGTACCAAATAATAAATTCGAACGCTGATAGAAGTCTCTTGCAAGAAGATATCGATAAAGTGTCAAATTGGTGCAACCAAAACAATATGGTCTTAAATAGCTCGAAATGTTACCACATAAAGTTCACTCGAAAAAGGCATCCAGAGCCTACCACATATAAACTCGAAGGAATCCCACTGGCTGAAGTCACTAGCATACGTGACCTTGGAGTCACAATTGATGGTGCTCTCAGCTTTCGAGAACATATAGACGCAGTTGTTAAAAAAGCATCACAACTCTCCGGATTTGTGACTAGACAGACTAAATCTTTCAAAGACCCGAAAGTCGTGATACCAGTATACAATTGCTTAGTTAGGAGCATCCTGGAATATTGTTCAGTAGTGTGGAGTCCTGGCTATCAGGTACATTCCGATCGCATCGAACGTATACAACGACGATTTCTATACCATCTAGCCTTTGTTCAGAGGAAATGTAAAATGTTGTCATCATATGAAGCCAGACTTGAAAACTATAAAATGGAATCACTGTCAAGGAGACGTAAAATCTGTGACGTCATGTTCCTTTACAAAATATTACACGGTCTAGTCGACAGCCCAGAGTTTCTTGAAAACATTAAGATGGTTGTCCCTCGCGCAGGCAGTCGTCTGTGCAACAGAAAACCTTTCTCCCTACCGCAATGTCGAACCAATATAGGCAAACATTCGCCTCTGTATAGGATGATTTCATCGTATAGTAGTATTAAGCACATAGATATATTTTCATGTTCTACAGCCTCATTTAAAAGTAAGCTTAAACTTAGTTTATTATAGTTTTTCTTTTAAGGACCTTTGTACCTATAGTTTTTAAATTCAAACTTAATTTAATATTGTATTTAGTATTTAGTATTGTTTAAGACACTGTTGAACTGTTTTCTTTATGCATGCTGTGTCTACTATTTTAGGGTGTACAAAAATGTAACCGATACATCATAAATTATGTTATGATAATTTTGTATTATCCAATTTGTGGACCATAAATAAAAAATAAAAAAAAAAAAAAATATATATATATCAAACTTATTGAATTTTGTCTCGTTTTAGGTTTTTAGCCACGGCTTTTTATGATCCTGCACCAACTGCTAGTTTATAATTGGCCCTATGGTTGACTGGTAGAGAATGCCTTATGGCATTAAGTCCGCCATTTGTACTCTTACTTTTGTATTTTGTGCAATAAAGTTTAAATAAATAAAAAAAAAAATAATTAGGTCACTTTTTTACCTGTATTCTAGGAAACTATAATGCATTTTTATTTGTAAAATTCAAAGAAACTAGTAGACACAATGTATTGCAATACTTTAAATGTTTCATAAGAAATGCATAAGAAAACTATTTTCCAAAGGTTCATTAGTCCCACCGAAGTCATGATAAAAATATAGATTGCCACATAATAAGTCAAGCTTACACAAAGTTTAGTGTTTACTTTCCCATTCCCATTTCCCATGTTTGATGCCGGATGATATAACTGTGGGTACTTACTCAAGATGATATATAGATATGACCTAAATAATTCAGTCTGAGTTACAGGCTATATGAATATCATGTATTTAAGCCTCAAGGGAATTATAATATTCTAATATACAGACTAAAATAAAAGCCTGAATAAATAATTGAGCCTAATGGCATACATTTTCGAATATCGTTGAGATTTGGGGCTTTCGTTCGTTTATTGTTAAAACAAAGTCATTATCGGACACACAAAGGTCCCATTAGAATAATATCGAAAAATACAACAAAAGCAGCTTTCTTGTATGTGTAATACATTATCCTTTTGAACTGTACGACCATCGTACCTTCTCATCCCGTGGGACAAGGATCCTTTGACAAAGCTATGAAGACAACAAAGTAGATCACCCGCTAGATAGTAGTTGGAAGGTCACTGTGGCTTTAAAATGAGTTTCAATTCTTCATAGTCCTGGTATATTTTAGATAAATCAATTACCTAATTCGATTGACTTTGAAAATTTTCAATTTCACGGATTATATCGCTGTAAACTGAACATTAATTTCATACCATATTGTAGATCTGATATCTCGAAGAGATTTCCGAAGTGGTGTTATTACCTAGTGAAATGTCCCTTTATGCAGTTCGAATAGCGTAAAAGTCGTGTTATAATGACAGTTAATGGCGAAATACTTGAAATATGCCTGAGACATCGCTTATTAGGCGATATCTTAATGTACACTCGAATTAGCAATTGATATGTAAAGGTAAAGAAAGCACATCACTATAATACCTATGGCCACAATTATTGATTTTTTTCCCAGTGCAGAAGATCGATATTTTATGTACATACCTACTTGTACGACGAAGCTAATAAATTCCAAGCGGAATTCCCGTCATTTAATAAAGTTCGAGCCTGCTACACGCGTTACTAAATCTTGATCCTGATTATGCCCAAAATTGAGTACAACAAAAACGTACTGACGCGAAATTGACCGACAAATCCTTTACAAAATCCGGACTCCTGACAAGGATACGTTTTTCGGGACAGTCGGGATCCCTTACCCCTTTCTTTGTTATGTAAATATCTGTGTCTGGTGAAAGTTTGCCAACAAATATTCCCTCAGTGCCGATCCATTAGAAAATGAAAGAACATTTGCTTGACGCGAAACAAGAGCTCGAACACGTAACGCGTCGACGCCCGCTGATGATATTACACCCCAAATTCATTGTTTGCACAACACAGAGTTAATATTAGTTTAGGACTAATGATTCATCTGCCTCGCCTTGAACTGCGACGATTGTTTCACGGGTTAATTGTAAAAAAGCCATATTGACCCCCTCGCCCTAATGATTAAGAAGTTTAACCAGCCTTGAAACAACAGTTATAATAATATTGACAAGATCAACAATAGTACCTATTATTGCATTTGCGTGATGTATTTGTAATTCAATACAGCCGTAGCTATCTAATAGAATCTACGGTACATAGTGGATAATAATTACTGTTGTTAATAATGCCGATTGTCTCGCAGGAATAGGAGCTATCCTTATGCAAAGCGTGTTTCTTGGAGTATAGGCACAGCGCACACAAGAAACGTGCTACCGGGAGTCGAGACAAGGCCCCATTGTTTATGAGGCTGGCGCTGGAGGGCGCCAGAGCTCAATCCGCTATTCAAACAAACATGTACATCGTTCCGTCTTACGGCCGTATCTAAAGCAGCTGAACACGGAACGCTCCTGTTATGTTAATTTCAAATCCCGGACAATCAACGCGGGGGCTCTACACCGTAGGGAATTCAAGACGACGTTTGTAAACTTATCTCGTCTTCTCGTTAGCGGGAGAGGCGAGCCTTCTGAATACATAAACGTGTCATTCATGATTAAGCAACTGTCGCGACGTGGCTGTTGACAAAAACACCGTTTCAAGACCCTGCAACCCCAGCGGGCCCGAAACACGAGTAACAGTAATTAGATTTCGTTCGACCAATCTACGTTCAAATATTCATAGGACCGATCATCGAGCGTACCGAATTCGTTTAATTGTGTCCCAGAAAATACTACACATAAAGTAATTTTCAGATGTATCGTAAGCGTAGTATATGTATGTAAAGGGCAGGACGAAGTTTGAGAAGCGTATCATTGGCATCCCGGAGCGTGGTAAACGACCCCGAAAATTGCTCGCAATATATTCGGTTCAAGGGTGGGCCGGAATAAAGAGAAGGACGAGACGTTTGTCACTCAATATATTATTTACCCGCGGACATTCGAGGCGACCCGCAAAAAACGAGTCATTGCGTACCCGGAGTTGCGATATGAATCTAAAAGTTCCGTAATTATTTATAGACGCTCCTTTTAACTGCCTCGAGCGTTGCTGAATTTATATTTTTGGATCGCATTTAAAATCAGTGTGCAGTGGACCGATTGATATTATTGCTCTTTTATTTTATTGCTATTCGTATCTGTTAAATCATGTGTAATGAAATATGTTTCTGTACGAGGTGCCGTATATTGAATATTGATAAATTGAGTGCAGTTAGTTTGAATTTCTAACAATCATAAATTTAGAAACTAACAATCAAACATTTAGAAATATTACAAGTTATGAAAAATTAACGCCAACCGAACAAAAAAAGGAAAAAGTAGACATTCATTTAACATTTATTTAGATGAATGTCCTTTACAAAATAGCAAGTTCACCACTTTTTGCATTTATTATATTTTGAGATTTGATTTGATTTGGGTATCGATTTCAGCTTAAGAAAGCAATTCTACAAAATTGTTTTATAATGGGTATGGGTATCATACGTAAAAAATAGTTTAATTCTGTCCTTAATTCTACATATTTCAGTATTTTTAACTCAAGTATTTTCTATAACCACTATTTTTATTATGAATATTAAAAGCATATTTAAACAACTTAATCTTCATCGGCCTTGAAACTAATTTAGTGGAAAAGCAGGACTTCAAAGGAAGTTCGTTTACACTCAGATGGAGTTGATGTCGACTAGGACATTAAACACAAAACACACCTAATATAAAATCACAAAACAAATGTAATAGGTTTACTGGCGAATGGGCTTATTATTTCGGACACTGCTTCATTTCGTAACTGTTATATTGGTGTGATAACTTTTCCTCTGAAATTGTAAAATTTTCCGTAACTTTAAAAAAGAAAACTGAATATAAACCAGGAACGTCTTAATCATAAGTCATACCACAGTTGTGAGACTTAAACTCCTTTACTCCTGGTTTAAATATGACATAGGTACCCTTTTTCACTAGGAACACCGAATGCGGAAATCTAAAACAATATAAATTGATTATAGACTGTTGTCAATCGCAAAACTTCCAAACAACTTTATCTCCGCCAAACTCTCTGGACACGTAAACAATACATTAAATAAGAAGATTTTCAAATGTAATTATATGAAGATGGATCCTCAAAAGCTGCTGAGTGTCGCCTGTACCCTTATCCGTCTTAATTCTATCGGTCTCCACTCAGCTATCCGCAGACTCGACTGACGTGACCGTGTTTCAGACTTTCCTTTTGGGTGGCCCCTATTTTTAGTCACGGGCATCCCATTTTGCCTACTTAACTGCATGTAGAACCCACCTACTTGGCCTTTACTGGATTAGAGTCCCTATTATTATATTAGAGTCGGACATAATGAAGATATTCCCAATTCGGCGGCGCATTCCCAAAAATAGTCAGCTGTAAGGCTTTTTTCTTTTTAACCATAATACGGCATTGAGCTCTTGGCGATCGTGAAGCGCGACGTTAGCACACTGCTTTTTATGAATTAGGTATTATCCACACAAATTTAAGGGAGGCACTGGTGTATTAATATAAATAATAAATAAATATCAAACAACCTCACACAAATCAACGTAGTCCCAAATTAAGCTCAAGAAGGCTTATGTTATGGGTACCAGGCGACGATATACAATACTTATATAGATAAATAAATACTTAAATACATAGAACATCTATGACCCAGGCACAAATATTCGTGTTCATCACACAAATATTTGCCTTTGCCGGGATTTGAACCCGGGACCGTCGGCTCAGTAGGCAGTTGCTTAACCACTGCGCCAACTGCGTCGTCAAATAAGTCAATATAAGTTTAATCTTAGGTTGAAAACGACCCCGACTTAGGAAACTCGATGAGTGGAAGGTATACCTTTCACTGGTAGGATGGTCGGCATTTCCCGCATCAAAAAGGAGCTGTCAAAGTCGCGACTACTTTCATAATTTTCCTTAAAAATTCCATATAAGTATACCAAAGTAATGTTGTTTTCGTTCGAGATATGACCAAATAATGTCACATCGAGATAAAAAAAAAATAGGTACTTAAAAAATTAACGTAATAAAAATAAGCTATTCGTGTAGTTTCTGTGCATGGGAAAAATATAAAATTAATACCTCTAGAAAACTATGATCCTAATTATGAGTTCTTAAAAAAGGAATCAAAATAAGGACTATTCTATCCAGTTTTCATAGAGTTTTGGTAATCTTCTGTATCCAGAGTCTCTAATTTATAGGTCCTATGCCATTCGATGTGGGCCGGAGAGCATTTACATAAAGGTTTCATGTTTACGGCAGGCCTCGGTTGTTAGAGCAGCAAGTGGGGCAGGAATTATTGAGACGATTGCTGTCGCTCAAGCTGTCTACGTTCTAGTTGCATTCAGCAGATAACTATATGCTTTGGCTATGCGAAAGAACGGAGTGACGGTTAGAATATCTACACTTCCATCAAGAATAAGAAAATACCTACATTTGCTTCGCGAGAAAAGTTTAGAAAAACCTTCAGAGCGCAGATCCCATGGCGCTAAGATGAAAACCTTTCATCATATGAACGAAAAAAAAAAGTTGGTGTGTTTGGCTAATAATAATAACGTGTCAAAAAAGTTTACCTATTAAAAAAGCTGTGCTTAGATTTTTTTTTTCAACTGATACATGTTTAGTGTTATTTTTGTTGTGAATGGAAGTGTCAGGGGGTGATTACGCGGGTAAAATGTTATGAGCAAGTTTCTCTTGCAAGTTGCTTGCTTGTTTGCATTCAATCAGGATAAAAACATTTGAATGAAACACATTTTTTAAAGCATTAAGCGCATTGTATTCAACATTTTGTGTCCCGGATATGTTCTAACCTTTTATCAATGTTTTTAACCCCCGACGAAAAAAAGAGGGCTAATAATTATACAAGTTCATATTCAAACCAACCTTTCTCATGTTTGAGTGTACTTAATAGCAATCTTAAAAACCAGCCAAGTGCGAGTCAGACTCGCGCACAAAGAGTTCTGTACCATCAAATAGAATAATATAAATATTTTTAGTTTCAGTGTTTATAGTATACTAGCGACCCGCCCCGGCTTCGCACGGGTGTAATGCCGATAAATGAAGCATGTATTATACATATAAACCTTCCTCTTGAATCACTCTATCTATAAAAAAAACCGCATCAAAATCCGTTGCGTAGTTTTAAAGATACAAAGGGACATAGGGACAGAGAAAGCGACTTTGTTTTATACTATGTAGTGATGAAAAAGTCAAGTGTCATTCAACCGGTAGAAAACATTTAGAAAATACGAAAAAACACGTTTCTAATATATATATTTTTAAAAGCTTTTATTTAACTTGTTTTAGTATGTGTTGTTATAGCGGCCATACTAATACATATTTTGATAAAAAATTTCAAGTCCCTATCTATTACGGTTAGAAAGATGCAGCCCTATGACAGACGGACACACAGACAGACAGACATCAGAGACTTATTAATACGGTCCCGAGCTAGCCCTTTGGATAAGGTTACTAACCCTTTGGATACGGAACACTAAAAAGGAGGTAGGTAGTTAATGGCTACTTAATTTGTTATGTAATAGGTAAGTAAACCTACGTAAAAAGAAAAAAAACATGATGAATCGTGTTTTGATGATAATTCTCTAAGTCCGGTATCAAAGTCCACGACAGGTCCGAACTTTGTCTTAGCGGTTAAAGTCCATTTCATGACAAGGAAACTGTATTCCATTTTTCATAAAGCGAACACTGCAAGGTCATGCCAGTGGCGAGAAGAGATAACAGACAAAGCTTTATCAGAACCAGGCATAGTAGGCTAAGATCTGACCGTAAATGTGTGCCCCTGTTTCAAATAAATTTATGGATCATTTGGGTTAATTACCTACCAAAATCAGACTGCATAGGTACCTTGGCAAATGAAAGATAGTATTTTTCATTAGTTGGGGCGGTACTTGTCTGTTCTAACATCTGAACAATATGTATTAGGATTAGTTGCCTTCTTAAAAGTGGCATTCATGAGAAAGCAGGAAAGATGAATAGCCAGGAACCAGGACTCGGTGTTATACAAATGAACCTCAGCATTATTGTGTTATTTGTAGGTAAACTTCCATGTAAGTAAAGATTTTTTTTATTGATAAATGTATAAGTTATAAAAATCGATAGATGCTCAACTGACTAAAATCAGATAACGCTACAGTGGAAGGCACCTAAATAATGATAATACCCTTCAGATTTTTATAATGTCAAATAGACTACTAGGTACCTACTAAGCAAGCTTGCCTAGAAAATGCCTATTTACTCTAGACTTAATCCAAGCCCTAACTTTCACAGAAAAGGATCGCCAGAAGGTAGTTTCACTTATTTCTTGTGCTATTTATAATACTTAAACGAGCGTTTGTCGTAGTTGTTCAAAAAATGACGTAAAGAATTTACGATGGGATCTCAACCTACAGGCACGTAGTGCGCAAAGCTGCAGAATTACGTTGCGGGACTTGGCTCGGCCTTATCTGTCAACAAAACCTGTATAGGTATGCCTACCTCCACTGAAAGGTAACTGAAAACATTGCCTTTATTATAACCCGGAGATACGCCGACAATAGATAAGGCTTGTTACGCCGGTTTTACGATTGGGGATGTTCTTTAATTCGGTACGTGTGCACTGTTTATTCATGGAACTTGATGTGGTATGTTGGATCAGTGTTGCCAACTTTAAATTTACTTGGGACTTAAATAAATTTAAGTACTTACAAAATTGGGCTAGATCGTGCTAAGTTGAAAAAAAAATAGATAAATAAATCAACACAAAAACTGTTTTATATATTATGTTTTACAAAATAAACAACATAACATAAAGAGTCAAATTCAAATTTTCAAATTCCAAATTGTTTATTTGCATGAATGAATACAGTTTTTACATAAAAGATCTTAATATTAAGTACGTATAAACGTTCCTCCGACATGTATTCTGCCTGCAAGCAGGCCTGCAAACATTTGAGCGCGCTCCATTAATTTAAATTAAAATAAATTAAATAATAATTATAACGAAAAGTAAAATTAAATTAAATTAAAATAAATACAATGTCAGAAAATAATAATAAAAATAATAAAGAAACCAAAATAACAAATACGAATAAGTCAAATACTATTTAAGGCGTTTTATGTTAAGTAAGTACGTGATAATTTGGTGAATATACATACATATTAGAAAATATTCATATATTTTTTTTACCGACGTATATGATGATGATGATCTATGAGAGTAAAGCCTACTTTTTTAACTTAATGACCTCAGCAAAGTAAATGTGCTAAGAATTGTGCTAAGTGTTGAATGCAAAACGGTGAAAATTATGATACATTTAGCCCCAAAGGTCCTAAGCTGGCAACACCAAGTTGGATCGACAGTAAAACTGCACATATGTTTTATTTCATCTCATCACGCGTCTACGAGCGACAATTTTTCGAGAATGCTTGCTGTCACGAACATGTTCAGTGTACAGAAGGTAGTAAGTGCCGATGAATGCTATATATGATACGATATTTCGTAGCGAATAAGAGGAGTCATCATCGTGTCCTCGTATAAAGTTCTTTTACCTTCTGAACTAGACTGCTAGGTCTATTTCGTCGTTTTATAGTGCATTATCATAGCGGTTAAATAAATAGTGCCTTGTATATTTGTCACACGAGCCGAAGGTGAGGATAATAATCAGCCGGGGACCTGAACATTAGTAGTAGTAAATATGGAATGTATTATTTTCGAAACCACTGTGATTGATGTAACTTTACAGTTAAATTAAAACAGTGCCTATTTTGTCTTGTAAGTTTGAAATTAAGTTTTCACTATAGATAATAATTATTATAAAGGCGCAAGTTTATAAAGGTGTTTATATGTTTGTTATGTCTTCACACTCAAACGGTTGGACCATTTTACCTACATAAAATTGGGTACGGAGGAGGTAGCTGGCACCCTGGATTAACACATAGGCTACTTTAAACCCGAAAAAAAGTAGAGTAGCCGTAGGATGAGCGGGTAGCACCGCGGCGCGTAGCTAGTATTATATAATCTTGTCAAAATAAAAAATCTTCCTTATAAAATTCTATATACCTTTATAGAGTATAATTAAAAAGTTTATAAAAATGTAACCTGACAACATCAATGAATCGCCTTTTCCTTTATAGAAGCCGTTTAAAGATCTCCGGAAATCGATATCCCATTCATTAAGATTGGATGAGAAGTTTAGTTTAGGCGGTACAGGGAACGAAAATATAAACACAAAGAGACTTCTTCATTATTATATACGAGTTTTACTCTTGCCGGTGCAGTTCTATCTAGTCCGTTTTACTTAACGCCAGGTCTTTCACTTCTCGATACGAAGCGTCATCTACCATTTTCTATATCTGGTCGAAATAACTAATCCTCGGCCTTCCTCTTCCCCTCAATTTTCCCCCTCTTATATCTTCTGTATAAAACCGCCGTATTAAATGGCCTATCATTTTCTCTCCCCCCCCCCTCCCTCCCCTCTCCCTCTTCGTGTTTCTATGGTATGTCTCTTCTTCTCTACCCTTTGCAATAATCCTTCTTGGTGACTTTTTCTGTGCAGCTTATTCCCTCTATTCTTCAACAGCACCACATGTCATGCCTCAAGCCTTACTCTGTCAACAACAACAGACTATTAAGATTTTAACACTTCATAGAACCTGCTTCCTAGTAGTTGGGTAAAATATTCATTAATTAGGAAAAATGTGTGCTAAGGCAGGATATTGCTTTATGTATGTTTAAATACAGAGCAGTACTAGTAGAGCAGTAATACAGCATTCCAACGATGTTGATCGACATTTAAACCAGTGTAGGTACCATATATTTTTAGTACTAGGTATTATAGCTGACAGAATGCGATTTGAATTGTATACTTGTCTCGCTCGTTCATACGCGATCCAGATAAGAACCTGTCAGTTTTCACCCGAACCCGAATCACAATCTGAGAGATCATGGACTGAACTGGTATATTGCAGCTACTGTTATAGTTATAGTACTTGTTACTCTAACAAAAGCGCAGCGGTTAAGCAATTTTGCCTACTGAGCCGACGGTCCTGGTTTCGAATCCCGGCAAGGGCAAATATTTGTGTGATAAACTCGAATATTTGTGCCTGGGTCATGGATGTGTATTTATCGTCGTTTAGTGTAATACAAGCCTACTAGAGCTTACTGTGGGGTTGACTTGTGTGAGGTTGTAAGATATAAAAAAAAAAGAAAAAAAATGTCTAACTTGACATTCATCATTATCAAGTACTGTATTAAGTTACGAGTAATTGACCGAGCGAGTGAAGCGTCCCAGCTTCGCCAAAATTTTCTTCATAATTATGTCCAGATGTTTGGATGTTCGGATTTCCGGTTGTTCTTCCCTACAGGTCACATTTCTCAACCGTGTGTCATGAAATTTTCTGAGTAGGTCAGATAATTATAGTTTTTCGAAATTTTTCAAAATGGCGGAGATATGGGGGTTGAAACCGTAAACAATAACAAATTTCAGTAAGTTTACAGTTCACAGAGCCACTAGTAATAGATTAAAATACAAAACAAGTATTCGTAAATATGAAGAATACTTTTCTTTTTCAAAAAACAATAAAGGTCTTAACATCATTTGACATTTTGATTTCAATAAATAACTCTGTCTATCTCTGTTTGTTGCTATGAATAATTCATCTATTTTTTATTCAGAATACTAAAATGACATTTCGTTTTATTATAATTAATATTTAATTTATTCAGAACATGTTTCTTTTTTTTTTCAAGTGTATTTTAAGTTGAAATGCATGAATGTGTTGCATATTTTTAAATAATCTATATTATTATTATAAAATTCTAAATTTTTTTTGAAAATCAGTTCCTAAATAACTATGGAGAGCTCCGGATTTAAACCGCAATCTGTAGTCCTCTTATCACGCCCAAACGCTTGGACGGATTTTAACTAATTTTGGTATAGGGATAGTTCGACAACGGAGATCCAAAGATAGTTACTTATTTGATATTTTTTAACCAACTATAGTAAAAATTGACATCTCATAAAAGATTTTTCAGAGGGTGATGTTTTGAGTGCAAATATATATATTCATAAAGTTTTAATGGTATATGTATGTATGTATCGAGAATTCAGATTTACCCCTTAGGGAGGGATGATATAAGGGATGAAACAAAGCTCAGTTGCGTAATAGGAATTCTACGCAGGAGAAACCGCGAGCACAGCTAGTCCGTAGTCACGAAGACGTCAACCTTATATTTTTAAGGTTATATAGGTATACAAATATACATATAAAGAAACGCGTAACTTATTTTTATTTGAAGTTGTCCATGTGAGAGCTTTAAATGTCAGACGGCAACTTTTGCATAAAAACATCATCGACCTATGACACAACCGGTTTCTCAGACTAATACATTAAAACCCACCAGAGTGCTCAACGGCGTGGGTCGATCGTAACGTGTGTTTTGTAAATATGAATATATCTGTCGTATTTTTCCTAATATCCTTGACTTTATTTGATGTGAACGCGTTTGAGTATCACGAAGAATACAGTATAGAAGACGTTGACGGAAGATCTTTGGACGAATATTACAAGGATGTAGGCGGGGAACATTATGCTGCTCCCGCGTTACCATACCCGTATAGACCTTCAGAAAATATACCATCAAATGACATCCCAAATGAACCCAGTGTGAAACCTGTGCAAACTTTCCATGAAGGTCATGAAGTTACCTCTACAGTCACCGAGCAGAATGCACAATCGGACACTAAAAAGCCATACTACGACCTAAAAGACGCGCCAGTACTATTCCAAAAATTCATGAAAGATTTTAACAAACAGTACAAAGACGATGAAGAACATAACACACGTTATCAAAACTTCCTTAAAAATTTAGAAGAAATTAACAAACTGAATAAAGAGCAGGATGCAACGTTTGATATAAATATGTTTGCGGATTTGGGTGAAGGCGAGTCTCCATGGGGATAATAGCTGAGATAACAACAGGTGAGCGTGTATGAAGTTTCCTAAGTGCATTGACATACTAAGCGCATTTATGAGTTCCTTCAAACCTCTTTTAGCCAATATTGCCTTATAAAATCTACATTGTTGGCTTAAAGTACAAAGTTTATAGCGATGGTGGCCATGAATGTTTTAGCATAAGTAGAAGGTTTTGTTACACCATATTCATAGTTTGGCTAAAACGTGACACTTAGCTAATGCAGATTATTATGTTCGATTTCACAAACAAAACATCGGTTATCTAATAGCTATAATAAAGGATTTCGTCTATGATTTTAATCTATAAATTTAGTACTTTATTTATTTATTTGTCTATTCCATAAAGGTAAAATTGTTCTCAAACGATTTAGTCGAGTAAAAAAATTAAGTTAAATAAAATAGACTGTATACACGAAACGACTAAAAGAAAACCAGTGCCCCGGAGCCATTGCATTGCATTGGCAGTGCAGCGGAGTATTTCCTACTTTAATATCCTTCATATTTTCTTACCTACTTCATATTTCATATTTTACTTACCTATTCTAATTAATTGAATTTTATTTTAAACGTGTTTTGAATTCAAACTCGTTTGGTAGACGGTTGTATTTCAAATTACAGATGCGACATCGTCAGGGTCAGGGCCCTTTGGTTGGGGCATTCTACCGTAAGCGCCCCTATATAAAGCCATTCTTATTTCGATACCTCTTATAATACTAGGATTTTGTTTGGAGTTAACTCTTACCCTCCAAGTATGCAAAGCATAGGATTTTTATTTTTCAATGTTATTATTTGGAATCCTATGATTAGAGGCATTACGAGAAATATAATTGCAACAGTGGCATTCAGTAATAAGATTGTAAAAATAGAAAACCAATAAAATATTATTGACCTGTTTAACCTCTGTTGTCCTTGCTGGTTCCTCGTACCACGTCTTCATAAAAAAATTAGGAACAACATTTATATTATAGTATAACCGGTTGACACAATAGCAAATTTCTCTAGAATATACGTCATAATAATAGATTATTGTCAATCACCTTGTAACTCATAAAATTATATTCATAATCTTTATCAATAATTCCCAGCATCTTACAAATAAATGACTTGACTTTGACTTTGAAGATGTGAATCTCAAACTTAGCTTAACTACTTTTAAAGTTATAATGCCATATCGCTGTATATGAGTACCAGGAAGGTTCTTGTATTTGTAATAACATTGCAACTCTTAATGACATTATTTGACATTGAATATTTGTGCAAACCATTACGTTAGCATTTCCGTGTTCTGATCAGACTATAATAGGAAGTAAAAAAACGTCGCCGTAAAATGTGGCAACTTGTCTTTTACTGCTCATCTTGACCTGGATGCTAACTACCTTCTGTTTCATATACAATAAAGAGTTTCATATAAAATATAGAAGTTCATATAAAATATAGAAATTCCTCTCCCTGCAGTCGTAACCACCGGTCACTGGCCCTGGCCCACTGCCGGTGTTAGGTTTTATGATGTATTGAAATTTTGTAATTACTTTACTGTATTTTACTTTTAATATAAGTTTATAAACCAAACTAACCTAACATTTAAAATAAGGGTGATAAAAATAAACATGTTATTGTTTGTATTTTTTGAAAATCATAGAAGTAAAGTGTTTTGACAGACCTTCACTTCTCATATATTAAGTGTTTGCCCAACGTTCACGTTTGCGAATGCAGACGATTGAGTTTTGCGAGGCGCATAGGCTGTTACTAAATTATTTACTACGAATATACAGGTTGAAATTTAAGTGGGCAAGTAGGCAGCTACTAGACTCCTAGATTCTACGATCGTTAAAATGTAGTCTGAAAAACATTTATTAAGCATTTATGTCTATAAAAGGTACTTAAAAAATATATGGATGGAAAATCGCATGACATACGTAGTGCCTTATGTATTGTAAATAACAAATTTTGCGCAATGAAGTTTTGCATAGAAAATCAAAGTAAATATTTTTTTGTTCCCATTTGATCATAATGGTGGAATGCCCTGCATGTGGTATTATGATGAGCTCGCGATTTCGCCCCGATACTGGAAATATAATATTATGTGTTTTGACGCGGTAATGGAAGCAGAGCGTTTGCCCAGACCTTCAGTTTACATTTAAGTGTTTAACCAACGTTCACGTTTGTGAACACATTTACTCGGCGAATTCAATTTCGAATTACAGTAAACGGTCGATTGAGTTTTGCAAAGTGCATACATTGTAACTACATTATTTTCTACAAATATACAGGGTGATAAATATAGGTGGGCCAGTTACATACCATATATAAAAGTTTAAAATGCCAATAGACTTCATTGTTTCGAGAATCAAAGGTAACCAGGGGCCCTATGATGGTTGCGTTTATCACGCGATAAATAAGTGATAAAGCATCCGTCACGCTTTGACATAATGCGAGTGTGAGTGACATATGCTTTGTCACTTATTTATCACGCGATAAACGCAACCATCATAGGCCCCCAGGGCACTGATTCTAGTTTACTTTGAAATATCGCTTAATAATCAATTTCTCAGGTATATCTCAGGTATATCGCCTTTAAATGTCATTAAAACATGACGTTTGAGATTTGAATTGCCTAAAGTGACATTTCACTGGTAAGTGTAGTTCATAGTTCATAGTTATTTATTCAAAAAAGACCATATACATTGTGTTTGAATGTGACAAATTGACAATACAATATTAAATTAAATTAAAATCGACATAATAACAACAAAATTATTTACCTATATCTACGTCCAAATTCATCATCATCATCATCATCATCATCTCAGCCATAGGACGTCCACTGCTGAACATAGGCCTCCCCTTTGGACTTCCATAATATACCGGTTGGAAGCGACCTGCATCCAGCGCCTTCCGGCGACCTTTATAAGGTTATCTGTCCATCTTGTAGGTGGACGTCCTACGCTGCGCTTGCTGGTCCGAGGTCTCCACTCGAGCACTTTTCGGCCCCATCGGCCATCTGCTCTGCGTCCAAATTACTAACAAGTAATTAATTGTCAATCTAATTCTAAGTCATAAGTTCATAACATTAACAATCTTGTCCCTTAATAATTATTAAAAGTAGCGTCGCATTTCATATAAAACATTTTAATGAAGCGTAAAATTAACGCATCCGGGTCGCCGGAGATATATGTATATATATATATATATATATATATATATATATATATATATATACAATAATAAATCGAATGACAGGCGTAGGTAGTGCCTTAAATATTATAATTAGCAAATTATGCGCAAAGGATACATTATTAAACCCATTAAACTGCTATTATAGGTATTTGTTAATAATCAATCATAGCGACTTTAATATTGTCTATAACTCTTTAACCATTAATTATTATTACGCGTTCCATTTTTTAATTGCTTTATTATATAAGCAGGATAAAGAGAAACCCATTCAACTACCCAGTCAATTACCCCAAAATCGTCAAAATAAGGGATTCCTCTTTAACCGAAACACATTAATAACCCTGGTTAAAGAATTTTGCATAGGCCGTTCTCGCATTGTCGGAGGGTCGACACAAGGCAGCGTAATGAATTAAATTAGGTCCCACTGATAACCTTTCCGCATAACCTCGGGGTTGAACCGGGGATCGGACGAAGATGTAGATATTGCCTGGAAAGTGAAATACAAATTCTTTATTGGTAACACCAAGTTACATGACAAAAATTTTGAGCATAGGTAGGTACTTACTTATTTTACAAATGACAAAAGGTTTTAACTTGTGATTATCACTTAACTTAATTTATAGTTATCACATTGTCTATATTATTAATTGCGTTACTAAATTCGTTGGATATTATTATGCATTATTAAGTAAATATGTCATCATATTTTGGAACACATTAAAACAGATAGTTAGAAATTTTAATTTAACATCGAGATTTGTTGAAACAAATATTTAAATAACTAATAATATAAATTTAATGAAATAAAATAAAATATTGAAAATATACAAATATGGGTGACGACGGCAGAGGAGGAGTTAAAGGTGGGGCGGAAGGGGAGGTCGATGGAATAATTTTACTTAGTGAAGAATTCCTGCTCCGTTTTCACAATCGAAGGCCTTGATGTGTCTTCTGGTGCCTCTCACCCTCATGGAGACGGCTCGTATGACTGATATTTGTACTTTTACTTTTAGATAGTTGTCTATTTTGATCTTTGAACTGAGAATTGTATTTTATTGGTTGTTTGTGTAAAATGTAACCGGCATAGCTCACAGGATTGCACAATTGAAATGGGAATCTGCAGGCCATGTAGCCTGAAGAACTGATGGCCGTTTGGGCAGCAAAGTCCTGGAGTGGCGACCACGTAATATAGAAGGAAAACGCAGCGTCGGACCGCCCCCGAACAGGCGGGCGGGTGACTTCGGCAGTCTATGCGGTCTGTATAGGATCGCACTTTCAGGTCTTTCAGCAGTGGATGTCTGTTGCTGATAGATAGATTGTGTGATGCGACGTGACGTCGATGGAAATGGCGACCCGACCGACAGACACGTGAATGACGCAGAAAGGATCTATGAAATTAACCCCGAAGCGCGCAAATAAAGGTGGAAGGCGGAGTTAAACACTAAGGCGCTTAAGCTTTTAGCGCCGCTTGCGGCGTGCAGTGGGCCCGAGTAGGCCGTTCTCGGGTTGTTGGTCAACTTTTGAGGATGACATTTTGAGCTGATTTCATTCATATAACAAACAGTGTGTTGTTTAATTAATTCAACATCGTGATTTGACGGTGCGCTTGGCGCAGTGGTATTGCAGCTGTTATTAGTCTGCAGGGCTCCGCAACAATTAATAAATATGTTTATTTTCAACAGAACATCTAACTAAGTACATAATATTCTACCTAATAACTATCTTATTTACTATTTATATAACATCTTAAATCCGGCCAATATTTGTGAGATGACTGATGAACTCGAATATTACTGTGGGACTAGATAGATTTGTGTGAGGATGTTCATTTTTTATTTATTTATTGTATTTGTTTCTTTTTCTGCACAAAAATATCCCTGGAAGCAATTAATTTTTATAATTTAGTAAAAAGCCTTTACGCGGAATGACAAAGAAACTATCATCGAATAATTTATTATAACAGTTCCTAGCATTACTAAGGAACTATGGAAATTGGTAGTTTGTTTAAAATTTAAGACAACATTGCCACATATAGTCTCGAACCGCGTCCGTGTAACGGGGACAGGCCTTGCTAATGTCAAGTGGTCCGAAGCCCAAGAGTTATGTGCATAACGCCTGCTCTGTGATTTATATCGCATGAGATTCTGACCACATACATATGTATGTTTACATACATATTAACAAATGGTTCTTGGCCGTCAAGGGCTGCAGTTTTATTTTACGGTGAAATCTCAATGATTTTTCTTTTCTTTTCAGAGTCCGGCCAGGAGAATTGGAGAGCGGGCGCGAATTTGACTGATTGAATTTAGAATCGATTTCTACACTAACGTTTTGTATCGTCACCTTTTTTGTCTCAGTTTAACAACATTAAAATAGAACATTCACAGTGATCACCAATTATTACATTTTCAGGTACAACATATTAAATTTTGTATGTAATTAAATACATTATTACCAATCAATAAAAATAGGTAATATTTTTCTATGTTTTTGTATATTAAAGTGCTTATGCCTGCAAAAACTGTTTTTTATTAAATTATAATACCACATTAAAACGTAACCATAACAAGGTTAAAATTGGATATAAGCAAAATGCTTGATAGGTCATAATGTAAGTTTTAAGATGATTGAAGTGATTTTGTCTAAATTATTATGATATTTCATCACGAATATTTTCAATTTTTTTGTTGAAATGGTTCATGCACGATATTGCGTGGTGGACTGAAAAATAGTGCAGAAATTGACGCAGATAGTTGATATTTTTTACTCAACTATGGAGACAAAAAGTCACAACTCCTTTTTTCCAATCGGACGCAGTCGGACATCTTCTAGTTTTTGATATAGTTACACTCTCCAGGCTATACGTGCGTGAGCCTCTTTTGTACTGCCAGCTTCCAAGGGCTACGAAGACTCCTCTTACCATCAGGTAAGTAACGCCACCATCCTAACATATTATAAAACTAACAACAAACCCCAAGTTTATATTCCACACATCAGTACCCCACAAAGGAAGCCTATGCATCATACATTACCCGTATCCCGTATCATACCAGGGACCAGATTGTCCCGAACCTAATCTTACACGTGCGTCACACACATTCCAACAAATACAACAAAGCAACTGTTACAATTCTCGTCTCGGGGACGCGAACCGTGAACCTTCGCCAACGATAATCTGGCAAGGAGGAACTCTTCAAAAGGAACGATCATGCGTGTATATTAACATGGTCGTAAGTTTCAGGGTAACTCGGGCCCAACCTAGTTGCTCCGTGAGCGTAAAATTGCTTTATAGAATTGTCGACGTTTAAGTATTTGTTAATATACAAGTATTTACGAATATATTGGAGTGGTTGAAGGCTGAAATGGGCGGCTATTTTCGTACCTAACTCCCCAAGGGGATGTTACTGTGAGAAAAATAGGTACATAATTTGATTTACATTAATGTTAAGTCAATTGAGCCATGTCTATACGCACGTGATATGGGTGATATTTCTATTTTAGGTACCTACTTATTATTATTAATTTGTTAATGTCGGCTTGCAGTTTCTGCCAGTATCAGCTTTTTTTGACTGTAGGTAACCAATTCAATGCACGACTTCAGTGTTAAATACCTACGACTTATAAAAAAATATATGAAGTGAACATGAACAAAGATGGCCGATAACTCCCGTCTCATTTTGAAAAAAAATCACAGCTTCAAGGGACTTGAGTCATGTAGTTTTAATTTCAACTTAATACCTCCTCCACGCGTTCCCCAGATAAAAGGGCTTTGACAGACTGATGGACGGACAACAAAGTGATCCTGTAAGGTTTTTCCCGTTTTTTCTTTTTGAGGTACTGAACCTTAAAAAAAAACTTAATCCAAGCCATTCATTCGGACTGCTTTTGACATCATAAATTATGTTCTTTTTTATTACGGAATTTGAAGCTGATAGTATGTTTTGAAAATTATTTAAGTAACTTAAAATTGGCTGACGGTTACTTAAAGTAACTTACTTTCCACTCGACGGCACTCCGGTAGATATTACTTTTCTCCTACTGTTATTTCGATTCATATTAATGTAAAGAGGTTTCAACCTTATCTTGCCTTTGCTTCGTCAAATAGCCAACTCTTGCCAAATTGCAAGATAGAATAACTGAAACTGATTAGCATAAAGTAAAATCTTTTTATTTGGTCCAAATCGGGCCTTTAGATGTAAGCCCAAGCTAATTATTAACTTGGCAAATATCAAACGATACTAATCGTAAAATAAGATTTGGGTAAATTTATCTAGATGCTACATGATGCTACTATGTATATTTTATTTACATTGCGCTTAAAAAAAGGAAACTTAATCTTAAGCCAGACTTTGATGGTTTTTAAAATAAAAAAAAACATTATTAGGTATATTTTGCAATAAAATCATCTTGAACTCTTTGCGTTTTCCAAAATTATCATGCGCTTGAAATCTAACAAATATTTAAAAGTCTCGCATAATAAAGCATAAGTGTAGACGCTAGAATCATATTTGCCCAGACATCCACTAAATTTTCTTGACAATACCTAAATATAAAACTCAAAAAAATCCTTTGTTTCTAGCTTCTCACGTATCATCAGCTCTTCTACCCAGTTTTATAAGAACCCGCAAAATTGCTGCCATTATCTCAAAACATGAAAAAACTTAAATATATTTCTAGTATGCTCGAATGATGTTTTCTTTACGAGAGTCTTATCTGTCACCGTTACGTGTCTGAGCATGCATGTGGCGTGCTTACACGCTTACCTACGATAAACAACATGTAACTAATCTGCGAGCGAGGAGTAATGCTTTATACGCGGTTGAATAAAACTTCACCGCGTTTACATTATACGCGAGGCTTAATAATAAGTGGTGTTTGTACACTGGGAATCCAATGAGCTGTAGAAACGTTACGGTAATTTTTAATCCTTCATTCTGGAGCACTGTTTGATTATAGAAACCAAAGTTATTATAGTAGGACATATTATATATATAGCCAAGTGCTCTCGTAACATTAACAAGTTATTATCATTACATTATCAATGTCAACGTAATGCAGCTTGAATAGCAAAAATCGATATACCTTAATCAAAAGGCCGGGCATATGGCTATATTGGTAATTGGTTCATCGATTTAAGTGTAAAGACGTAATGCCAGAATTTCGTATTAATAATATTAGTAGGGATAAAGGAGGATAGGGATATGCTAGGATGTTTTTTTGTTTACTATCGCCTTATCTATCATGGTACGTGTCTGAGAATACATGTGCCTCTCAGCGAGCTCGCGGCTTACACACTTACGATAAACAACATGTAACTAATCTGCGAGCGAGGTATAATGCTTTATACGCGGTTGAATAAAACTTCACCGTGTTTACATTGTACGCGAGGCTTGATAATAAGTACACTGGAAATCCGATGAGGCGCAGCCATGTTTCGTAATTTTTAAACCTTTTTAGGGTTCCGTAGCCAAATGGCAAAAAAACGGAACCCTTATAGATTCGTCATGTCTGTCTGTCCGTCTGTCCGTCTGTCCGTCTGTCCGTCCGTCTGTCCGTCCGTATGTCACAGCCATTTTTTTCCGAAACTATAAGAGCTACGACTGTTGAAACTTGGTAGGTAGATGTATTCTGTGAACCGCATTAAGATTTTGATGCAAAAAAAAAAAAAAAAAAAAAAAAATATTGGGGTTTCCCCATACTTAGAACTGAAACTCAATTTTTTTTTTTCATCAAACACATACGTGTGGGGTGTCATCTATGGATAGGTCTTCATAAATGATATCGAGGTTTCAACAATATTTTTTTTCTAAACCGAATAGTTTGCGTGACAGACGCTTCCAAAGTGGAAAGAAGTTGGTCCCCCCCCCTCTAACTTCTAAAATAAGAAAATGAAAAATCTAAAAAAACATAATGATGTACATTACTATAAAAACTACCAACGAAAATTGTTTTGGACGAGATCTAGTAAGTATTTTTTTTTAATACCTAACTTTGCACCTAATTTATATGGGGCGCTATACGTACATACCAGGAGCAAACTTAACTTAACCACTTAGGGATGGAAAGTGTTTGTACGGAACCCTCGGTGCGCGAGTCCGACTCGCACACTAAGACAATTAGTATACTTTTACAAGGTAGTAAATTCTACCTCTAGGTTTTTAATTTCAAATGTAGGTTTAGGACTTTTGGCGGCACACCGTGATTCTAAAATCCACGGAAATGGCTTTTTTTTATTCAAACAAATGTTCTTTCATAAAAGCAGATTGTCAAATTTAACTTATGAAAACGAAGCCAAAGGGAACTGTCTTGGTGGTGATAATTATTGTAGAGAAGAGCCGATCAACGCACGCTGAACACTCATATGATGCTAGCTGAAATGAAAAGCCATAGGAAGTTTACAGTTGGAAACCCGCAATGCTGCACTCAAAGCATTCCAGCTCAAATCCGTTTTCCCAGATAGGGCACAACGAGCACTTGGTACAAAATACCTACTCGTTTCCGAACGGCAATTACTCGTTCGTACAACACATTGAGTATGACGACGACTGTACTTGTGCCAGTATGGGTTAAGAAATGTACTTTAAAAATGAATGCATATGTTTATGTTTAAAAAAAAAACTAGGAAAAGATAAAGAAAAAAAATCATAACACTAAATATTGGCGTCACCGTAGCTGATTGTAGTGTAATTATAATTATGTAGGATATAGTGGCTCTTCGAGCTGTAGACCTTGCAAGTTTGTTT
This sequence comes from Apotomis betuletana, assembly GCA_932273695.1. Taxonomy (NCBI): domain Eukaryota; kingdom Metazoa; phylum Arthropoda; class Insecta; order Lepidoptera; family Tortricidae; genus Apotomis; species Apotomis betuletana. The sequence continues at coordinate 10,717,013 of OW026307.1, read as the reverse complement.
CGAAATGGCTGAAAATTGGCATATTTTTAGTTTTCGAACTCCATATCTCCGCCATTTTGAAAAAACTGAAGCAACAAATAATTCTACATACAGGGTGGAACATTTCTAAAGACTGGGCTGACAGGATAGTGTCATATGAGTGATCTACAATCGACCTATTACAATTGTAAAGCTGGATTGAAAAGTAAAAAAAGTTGAAGTTTTATTTACATTTTAAATTGACACAGGTCTGTCTTTAGCGATGTTCAAAAGTTGCTAGGGTTGATACGTGCAGATTTTAACATTTTTATTTAACAAACTGTATCTCAAAAACGGATAGAAATATTTATATAGTTTATTGGTGTAAATTAAAGTACTCAGCCTGGAAATTTTCCTGTTTGCTTAAAAGTCGATCGATCTGTTCCGCCCTGTATATAGATATCTAACCTACTCACAAAATTTAATGAGAATCTGTTGAGAAATGTGGCTTGTAGGCGAGAGCAGCCGGAAATCTGGACATCCGGACATGCAGAAACAGAGACGTTCCGCTCGCTTCTTTCGCTCGGTCAATAGGGGCTTACCGAAAAACCGGCCAAGAGCATGTCGGGCCACGCTCAGTGTCGGGTTCCGTAGTTGCCCATCCTTCACTATAGACGAAAATTACGAGAAAGATTTAAATTACGAAAAAGATTTCAAGCTCTATAAAAAGGTCGTAAACGCCAAAGTAACAGTAATTACTTATAACCTTCTGGAAGTTATCGATTATACGCGCCACATTGAGCGAAATGTGTTAATACAGTATGGCACTTAACTAATATGTGTAACGTTCGAAGTTCGAAGTATAAGGACACCGCGCGGCACTTAGGTACGTCAATTTAAAGAAAATTATGTATTTTTGCGATGCCTCAAAAACGGCTCGACCAATTTTATTAAATATAGTTTTCATTGAAAGTACTTATAAGGCATAATTTTCATGAATTTTTCCATAATTTTTTGACCGGTGTGGTTGAAATGTTAGATTTACTATTTTTTTTGTTTTCGGAGCGAATATTTACAAAACTGCTGACTTTATCAAAAAACAATGTAGAAAGACCTCTATTATTTTTAAAATACCTATACAACGACACCCCATACACAGGCGTTGAAACGAAAAAGAAAAATCACCCCCACTTTAGGTGTACGGGAGGTATACCGAAAAAAAGTTTTTTTTTTTGGTTTTTATTTTACCGTTTTGTCGGCGTTATACATACACATACTCATACCAAATTTCAGCTTTCTAGTACTAATGATCACGGAGCTAAGCCGCGGACGGACAGACAGACAGACAGACAGACAGACGGACATGGCGAAACTATAAGGGTTCCTAGTTGACTACGGAACCCTAAAAATGGTTGAAATCCGTTCAGCCGTTTTGGCGTAAAGAGGTCCCAATCACAACACGCAAGTAAGTACTTACAAACAAGTACGTAATTAGTGACTAAAAAAGACATTGATTAATCGATTTGTTTTAATAAATTATCTTCAATATAGTCATTTAAAAACGTAATTAATCATTATATTTTGCTATTTATTTTTTTCAAAAGCCTTCTTATTATATCTCATACTTACTCATCTCTCGATGGAACCGCAGTAAGGTTCTGATACCTTAGTAACTGCACTCAAGACTCGAATGCTTTTAAGCCAGTGTACAGTATCATAAAATATCATCGTATAAAACAATTTTATACGAGCAAAATCTTCTTGAAGCAAAACCGTGTACGAGAGTGCTAGAAGGCGTTATAAAATCGTATGCAGTATTCAAAATACATATATATATATATTGTTAAACAAATGAATATTATATAAAAAAAATATGATCAGGCATCGGATATTCCGATGCTTTTATACCTAAACTGTGGTTTCGGCGCCGAAGGTGCTGGAGTTGTATGGAGACGGACTGATTAATTTAGTGAATCCTGGGATTTCTACATTAACTAATTAGGCTAACATTCAAACATACCATTTAAGTAATAAAATTAACTAACTGAAGGTACTTTAAAGGTATATGCGTAGATCTACTAAATGTTATTTAATTAACGTGCGTTACGTTCGTTGCTTAAAGATTAAACGTTAATTAAAGTTGAATTAATAACTATTACGAAACATTTTCATCCTTAATTTTCAATAAAATGATAACTAATTAGACAAATTGTTAAATCGGATACTTAAAAAAGATACAGTAACCCTAAAGTGAACAGGTAATTTAATTGCAATAATAAAACTTAATTGGGTCCGCCTCCATACAATCAACATCGACACCGACAATGAAGTGTAGGTATAAAAGCATAGGAATATCCGATGCCTGTTTATGATATAGGAGGCAAACGACCAGACAGAACATATGATGGTAAGCGATTACCGTCGCCCATGGACACTTGTAACACCAGAGAATAACAAGTGCTAGTGCAAGTGCTTTCAGCCTATTAGTTAATATTTTCTTCGGTTTTCGCGACGGTCACACATTTAAATAAAAGGATTTAAGCGGATTATACTTATCGCGTATAGTAATTATTTGAGACCGTCCCTGACGTTTCGGTAACTTTCCAGTTACCGTTGTCAAAGGTTGAGTAAGGAAAATACAATTTTCTCTGTGCTAACTACCCATTTTATAAATATGAATTAAAAATAAAGGCTGTCCATACAGGCCAGATGGGCATTATAATTATTTTATTTAAAAATATCTACCTATCTGCTTGACGTATAACTACATTTTATTTTATATCTTCAGGCCCTATGACCTTCGTGGCTTCATTTATATTTAAGTTTTAATGTACCCTTTTCACAGGCACAATAAACGGGGGATGGTTCTGTACATAAATATTGCATAAAAGTTATTTGTAATCAATGTAGTATTTTTCTATTCTTTTCTTCTACGCTTTTATAAGAGGTATGAACTCAAAAAATAAATTTTTATATGGAGTGTAATTTATAATTAAGAAAATTTCTGTGAAAACAATGGCATATGAAATCTGTGTCTCCGGTATTTAACGTACATTCTATAACAAAAATAATACCATCAAATGGATGTACAACAATGACCTTGTTATGGTAAGTTAATTCTGTAAGTAGCTATTCTGCCGCTGTAAGGAAAAAGGGCGCTTCTACTTTGAACTTGAAAACGGAGAAATAAAATATTTTGTGAATTTTAAATAAAAAAATTCGCCACGTGAAAGAAAATAAATAATGTGATACTTTTTCAATGCAAAAACGTGTAGTAGCATTTAAGCTATTGAGGTTGATATGCAAAATCCAATTTATATAAAATTTAATAGTAAATAAATTATATTTTATCTTTTCTCTTAGTAAAATACAAATAAATACTTGATACTATAGTAAAAAGACGTTTCTGGCTAGATACGTCTTTTCAGCGTAATAATTTATTAAAACGTCTTTTTTACTTAGTAATAATACGCATACTACGAGATGATTATGAAGTATTATACAGGGTATCCCAGAAGTACCGTGACGCAGTGACACCGCAGGTAGGTCAGCTCAAGACGGAAAAAAACCAGCCTAACATGACCTCTGATTTCTGATTCTGCATAACATGTTCGATTTATTGACGTCATCTGTTTGTTTACTTTCATAAGATTTTTTTTGCGGCCGGTGGTCAAAGTTAAAATTAATGATTCAGTGACAATTTAAATCAAAATAAGTCCACTATATTCCAGCATGTTCAATTGGTTATTGACCAAATAACACTTAAGACAACTTAATTAAATATTCAAGACACCATACACATAACAAAAACAATAGGACCCTTTCGAACCAGCACTATCAATGTTAAAGAAACCGGAAAAATTCAGTAAATATTTTAATTTGGCAATAACTCGAAAACGGAGCAACTTTTACTGGGGTCATTTTAGGCGGGTTATAACCGTCTTGAGCTGACCTACCTCCGGTGTCACTGTGTCACGGTACCAACTTCTGGGACATCCTGTATACAAATCAAACTCAGTTATCCTTTAATCACATCACAGCAATCTTGCATTATGGCGTTAAAAACGATTTAAAGTTGTGATTGTTGTGTCCTTATCGTTTTATAAAATCGTTTCCTTATAATCCAATGACATGTTTCAAGCTGTGCACTTGAAGTCAGATACTTATATAGTGCTGGGTGTTTGCGATATTTTTATTCAAAAATATTTCTAATACCAATAGGTAAAGTTGTCACATTTACACAACATTTTTAAGTTTAAATATATTGCGCTACAGCTGTTCTCGGAATTAACAAAATTATATTGCGATTTGTTTAGGGTAACGACAGTCATAGTCTGAATAGTTAATAGGAGAATTATGAGAAAAAAACTTAAAAAAAAGGGTTTCAAATTTACATAAAATTCTCCAATGTTTTGCCATGAACTAATACATTTTTATACTTATTGCAAGATATACATAAAATCAAAGTATATTTTGCAGTGTAATAATATTATAGTGAATTGAAGTGAAGTGAAAAAAAAAAATCGAAGTTGCTTTCTGCGGTACTTCCAAGATTAGGTAAAAGGTGTACCGGCGATCTTGTACAGGTCTTGGAAAGCAGTTGAATACGGGTATCGCATGATCGTCCAACGTGGAGATCCGTTGGAGAGGCATTTTGTATTATGACTATGTGTCTACTTTAGTGACAACAAACTTTTTGTATAAACAGTCATATTATATTTTGTATTTACTTGTACTCTAGATCCTCTCTGTACCATCAGATTTCTGATTTGCACCCACTTCTAGTATCTCTGTTTGGCCCTATGGTTGACTGGTAGAGAATGCCATTTGGCATTAAGTCCGCCATTTGTACTGACTTTTGTTTTGTGCAATAAAGTTTAAATAAATAAATATACAACTTATAGCGACGTTATTTGCTGTCTTTAAATCACAAATATTAAGGTTAAAGTAAGAGCATTGCGATATCTCTGCGAAACTTCGCTCGTTATCTGCGGAAATCTTTTGGGTCGGATCATTTAGGATTCAAGTTGGAGCCGCCATCGAAAATCTACATGCTCAAGTCTTGCCTTTACAATTCTAAGGTGACAGTAAGATGCACGTAGCGAATATCACCACTAGATGATTTTGTACTTCAGCTTTATGTTCTGTTTGTCTTATAAACTTCGCTAGTTATCTGCGGAAATCTTTTGGGTCGGATCGCTTATGATTCAAGTCGGAGCCGCCATCGAAACTGAATCTACGATGTTTGGAGGGTACCTGCAAATCTACATGCTCAAATCTACATGAATAAAAAAAAAAACGTAAATAAAAGGCGACCACGCGGTTGGCGCAGTTCAGCCGGCGGTCCTGGATTCGAATCCCGGCCAGGGCAAATATTTGTGTGATGAACTCGAATATTTGTTCCTGTGTCATTGACGTTATCTACATACATTTATATGTTATGTATACCGTCGTTTAGTACCCATATTACAAGCTTTACTTAGTTTGGCACTAGGTCGGCTTGTGTAAGAATATCCCATAATATTTATTAATTATTTATTTAGGTAACGATAAAATTCACACAGCAAATAGCAATATCATATCACCATCACGTGACTGTGCATCTTAGCGTTATGTTCTATTAATCTCATAAACTTCGCTTGTTATCTGCTAAAATCAGTAAAGTTAATTAGGCGACACTTTGGGATTCAAGTTTTAGTCATAGTGATATTAATAAGGTTTGGGTTATCAATATCAACTTTGGGACGTTTACCTTAATAGCGGTTGCAAAAATACGTCAAAATTATATTCACAAAACTTCATAGTTTTTAGGTAAGCGTTCCAATTTTGTTACAGAACACTTATATAAGCTCGCTACTTTTATATCTCTTGTATAAAAACTTTGTATTGTTTAGAGTAAACTTCTTTGTCTTTCTGAGTCTTTTTGTTTGTAGTCTCTTCATTATAGTCTTTCAACTTCATTTTTATTTCGACGGTAAAGAAAACAAGTATTTTATAAAACTTACTGTTACTCACCTCATTAAGGTAATCAGGACAATTTAACGTAACAGACCTAGTCACTTTTTAGGTCACTTTTTTTTTTTCGTATCCAAAGGGTAAAACGGGGCCATAATCCTCCGGTGTCCGTCTGTCCGTCTGTCACCAGGCTTCTCATGAACCATGATAGCTAAATAGTTGATATTTTCACAAATGATGTATTTCTGTTGCCGCTATATAAGTAACAACAAATACTAAAAACAGAATAACATAAACATTTAAGTGGGGCTCCCATACAACAAACGTGATCGGTTGTGTTAGCTTTGGACCTCATTTTAATCCGACGCCATACATACTAGGTGCAAACTTAACCCGGCCAGTCAAGATAGGAAGTGTTTGTACCTCGGTGCGCGAGTCCGACTTGCACTTGGCCGGTTTTGGAATCTTGCCTTAACATTTTAATTGGGTCCCGTTTTTACCCCTTGGGTACGGAACTCTAAAAATGTTGATTTAGCAGGTACTCAGCATCATAGATTCCGATTCGATGGCGGCTGCAACCTGACTCCTACTCGATCCAACGGAAGATAACGAGCGAAGTTTCTGAGATGGCCCCTCGTTGTACTTACTTTAGCCTTAATATTTGTGATTTGAAAGAGCAAATAAAGTTGCTAAAGAGGGCACCACGTCTAGCATAACTGTGACACGCGACTCTTTGTCGCGCGACAAATGGTACCTGTCACTTTCCTTTCAATAACATTCGAGCAAGACGGGTAACGCTAAGTCGACAAGCGAAGTTGCGACAAGATATGCTAGCACTGCAGGTCGCTAAAGAAGACATATTACAGGCAAATTTAATAAAATAAATAGAGCCTTTTGCGAAAGTATACTGTAAGGAACTGATTGGTAGGTTGACAGCAGAGCTGGCACATAGATTTTATATCATAAATATATTTAAATAGTTATTCGAATTATGGCCGGCGCTGTCACTCACCAAGGGAGCCGGGCATTTGCGATTGAACCCTGTATCTGATCTGAAGACCAAAATAAAAATAATACCGAATTCTATTTTTTATTTGCACGAACACTGAGTTACACCCCCGCTACAATACATAATAGTGGCCATATTTCGGACATATGGCATTAGAAATTTCGGATTGGGCGTTGTGCATTTTACTGTCACCTTTGAATTGTAAAGGCAAGACTTGAGCATGTAGTTGTTTTCAAGTGCCCTTAAAACATTGTAGATCCCGTTCCGATGGTGGTTTCAACTTTGTGGGAGGATTTCCGCAGATAATGCGCGAAGTTTATAATATGAATAGAACACAACGCTGAAGTACAAAATCATCAAGTGCTGATATTCGCTGTTGAGGATGCTCGCTCAACACTGCCTCTTCGGTAGCTCACGAGTGAGCACAGTGGACTGTATGTCGGTTCTCGGAATTCGTGGCTCCGGTTCGGTCGCCGTGGCTAACCCAGTCGTAGGCACGGCGGTTCAGACGCGGCACGTAGTTGCCACGTAGTTGCTACGTCACACGTAGCAAACCGTACGTTCGTAGCTCGTAGTGCGGTTCGGTTCAGTTCTGCGGCTCCGGATCCGATGCGTAGCTGCACGACGTAAACGCCACGTAGATATCACGTAGATAACGTAGACCGAAGTTTGGAGATCAACCAACACGAATGGGACCTCAGACAAACTTGGTTACGGCAGCTGGTCGATGCAGGTTCGATGCAGGTTCGAGTACGAGTTATAAAAACACTAGTTGACTTGTTCGTTATTTAATTTTCTTCGGCAGTATGGTAAACAATCGAAAACAATAATTCCTTATAAGCTTTTCCTTAAGATCTAATTCGACTCAGGATCTGTAAGCGTAATAATGGCTCGCAGGCCAATAGGAGGCGTCGATCCGTACATTCTACGGCCGGCACGCCCCTTTCGTCAAGTTCGTTCTTTTTTAAGAATCGTTGTATGAGAAAGTGAACTAGCTACGTGATTGGTCGTTCATATTCCCATTTTTCAGCTCTAACGGCTTTTCTGGTCTACGGGATGGGTGGTTCGGGAAGTGTCGTGTCTACGTTTACGGTTTGATTTCTACGTGAGATGTCTCATTCTGTAGCTTTCATTGCACCGCATTAAATGGCCTTATGTTTTATAAGATAAGATTTACGGTTCGTTAGTTATTAAGTCGGATCGATCGATGAAGTTAAATTTACGGTGTGCTGGCAAGTCGCGGAAGGCTATAAAAGGTAAGTGCAATGAGTCCAGATGCATCTATAAGTGTATACTAAGTGATTAGGTCATAATGAAGTTAATTTGAATTGTTAAGACGAAATTCCGATACGATTTCGTACTGAAAATGGGCTCTAATCGGACGGTTCATAATTCACGTTAATTTTACGTTAACGTGAATTGCGGTTGACCTAATTACTTTAGAAACATTATAAAAACGGATTCCTGATGGGATTATCCGTTGCTATCGCTTGGCACTATTGCGGAAGCGATAGCAGGTGATGAGATATTATCATAACATTGCCACGTGGTTCGGTACCACGTGGATATCTTATGTAATATTCATCGCTATCGAATTGTGATTTTCGGATCGGAATCGGTTTGGGATTAGACCAGTTACATATATGTGTCTCTTTTACGGACGTTTATATACATTTGGTACATAATAAATCGACTTATAGCGTCTTTTATGCGCAATAAAATAAATTAAATAAATTAACGTTTTACATATCAAATTCGCTTATGAACTAACAGTTTTCGGCTTGTGTCCGTAACAATTCTCCCCCCGATCGCGAAGTCGATCCCTCGGTGATGGGCAGGACCACAAGCCGGCTCGTAGCTCGCCTGAAGACTCCTCCTCTTGTCCTGACGTCCACGTTCCGTACTGCGCCGTCAGGGCCGGGGTAGGTCGCCTCCACGATGCCGCGCGGCCACACGTTGCGAGGCGCGCTGGGGTCCGTGATGAGCACGTAGTCACCAACGGCGACCGTAGGCTCCCGTGACATTGAGGATTGTCGTGGGGCTAAGGTCGGCAGGTATTCTCGGATCCACCGGTTCCACCAGTGGTCGGCGAGAGCTTGACTTGCTTTCCATATTTTGCGATCTGCCTCGTCGCAGGGGCCGGTTAGTGGGACCCCCGCCGGGCCGCCCAATAAAAAGTGATTGGGCGTTATCGCTTCGCTCTCGTTCGGATCAACGCTCACATGTGTTAGGGGACGTGAGTTGACCGAATATTCAACTTCAGCTAGAAGTGTAATCAGGATTTCTTCTTTCGGGCTTCGTGTGTTGAGTGTAGCGGCGAGTGCAGTCTTGACGCTTCGTATAAGGCGCTCCCAGGCGCCGCCCATGTTCGGTGCGCCGGGCGCTATGAAACGCCAGCTCATTCGGTGTTGCACGCCGTGTTCTTGTAGCGCCGGTATCCAGTCGTGGTAGGCGGCGCGTAGCTCAGCATCCGTGCCCCTCAGATTTGTGCCGTTGTCACTCCACATGACGGCGGGCCATCCTCTGCGGGCGGCAAGGCGGCGTAGCGACATGACGGCGCTGCTCGTAGACAGGGAGTACACGAGCTCCATGTGTACAGCTCGGGTTGTGAGGCACGTGTATAGCGCTACCCAGCGCTTCTCGTGCCGGCGGCCCACAGTGACTGTGAGCGGGCCGAACAGGTCCACCGCACAGTAAGTGAAGGGCCGTGCGTGCGGTTGCAAGCGATCGGAGGGCAGATCGCCCAAGGGCGGCACGCGTGGGCGCGTGCGGCGGAGCACGCAATGCATGCACGCTCGGGCCACACTGCGAACGGTTGGTCGCAGGTGCAGGATCCACAGTTGCTGCCTTAAATCATTCACAACTGTTTCGTTAGAACAATGATGCGCTCGCTTATGAGCGCGCAAAATAAAAAGTTTCGTAAACGGATTTCGCCCGTCCAATATGACGGGTTGCTTGTTTGTAGCCGTGGGCGCGGCGTCGATACGCCCGCGCATATGTATGAGGCCGTCGTCTTGCAGCTGCGGGTCTAGCTTGTACAGCCGGCTGCTACGGGCGATGGCCTCCCCCCGTGAGAGAGCTCGGAGTTCCTCGGGAAAATCACGCCGCTGGGCCCACTGCATCCACAGGTTTTCAGCTGTAAGATAGTGACGTGTTTCTAACGATACCTGGGTTTTCCTTTTCAGTCGCTCTATGAAAAGGAGTGCTCGGGCCGTCGCGCCGATCAAGCGATCGTAGTTGCTGAAACGCTCGATTTTCGGCAGCGGCGGATCTACGTGATTCGTCACGTAACACCGTTCTGTCGGTACCTGCTCGGTTATTTCGATCGGCGGCTCTGCTTGCGGTGCTCGAGTTTCTTGCGGCCATTCGGGTTCGGGTTGTCGCAGGAAATCAGGACCCACGTACCATCTATCGGTGCTCCTTACCACGCGATAGGGGTCCGGTCGAGTACCGTCGTCGGCCGGATTCATCTTTGTCGGGACCCAGCGCCATTGTTCGGGTTCGGTGAGCTCCGCTATCTCACCTAAGCGGTGGCTCACGAACGCGCTGTATCGGCGCGCGTTCTCGCGTACCCAGTGCAGTACGGTTCGGCTGTCGGTCCAGTAGACGATCTGCACGGGTTTCACGCGGTGCTCGTTCTGCAATGTCTGCGCTAATCGGGCTCCTATTAAAGCGGCTTGAAGTTCGGCTCGTGGTATGGACAAGCGACGAACGGGAGTTACCTTAGATTTCGCTGCGGCTAAGTGTACTCGCGGCTCGTTCTCGCCCGTCTCCCCTTCCGTCCTCCAGTACGCGGTGGCGGCGAACGCTTGCTCTGACGCGTCCACAAACACGTGCAGTTGATGCCGCACGCCTGTACCTAGCTGGATACAGCGTCGCGGTAATCGCAGCTCGGCTACGTGTTTGATATGCTCCAGCCACGTAACGAAAGCGTTGTTCAACTCGCCTGGCAGCGGCGAGTCCCAGCTCGTTCTCAGGGCCCACACGTTCTGTAGCAGGACCTTTCCCGTCACGGTGTACTGCGCTAAGTACCCTAGCGGGTCGAACAGGCTCATCAAAGCGCTGAGGGCTTCGCGCTTCGTGGGACCCCGTTGTAGTTCTCGTACCTCGGGCGGCACGCGAATCAGCGATGTATTGAAGCTTAGCTCGTCGGTTCGAGCGTTCCAATACAATCCCAATACCTTTTGCTCTTTGTTGCCTAAGCTTGTGAGATCGTCGGCGGCTCGTTGCTCGGGCGGGATCTGCTCCATTAGCCTCGTCGAATTCGAGGCCCAGCTTCGCAGGACGAAGCCTCCCATAGCGTGTGAGGCTGCTACTTGCTTAGCGGCGTCGATCGCCTGCTGCTCCGTCTCGTATCCCGCCAAGAAATCATCCATATAATGATTCGTCTGAATATCGTAAACGGCGTCCGGATACAGCTCGGCGTTGTCCTGGGCGTTCCTGTTTCGCACGCTATGTGCTAAGTATGGAGAAGACGTATTCCCGAATATCATCGATTTCATGCGATATACTTGCGGCGGTCGCTCCCGATTCATTCCCCTCCACAGGAATAGCTGCGCCATTTGATCGTCGGGTCTCATCTGGATCCGTAGAAACATCTCCTGTATGTCGGCGCTAACTGCGAACTCACCTTCGCGGAATCTGCACAGGATACCCGGGAGTGACTGCAGTAAATCCGGGCCCTCAAGCAGCTTGTCGTTTAGACTGACGTTCTGCGAGGTCGCCCTGGAGTCGAATACCAACCTGATTTTGTTGCCTTTATTTATGTTTCGTACAGCAAAGTGCGGCAAAAACCAGGTTTTATGACCGTCGTAATCGCCTATGTGTCGCACGGCGTACTCCTTGGTCAGCAAGTTATCTATTTGCGCGGTGTATTCCGCTGCAAACGTCGGATCCCTGTCCATACGTCGTTCGATGCCGCGCAACCTGTTATACGCCATAGTATAACTGGGCGGCAAGCAGGGTTCGTCGTCGCGCCACAGTTGTCCAACCTCGTAGCGCGGGCCGTCGATGCGTTTAACTGTCGCGTTAAATATGTCGATAGCGCGTTGATCCTGCGGGCTCCTTTTGTCGATTAACTTCACGCCTAGCGCTTCGACGTCAAAGTACCTTTTCAACGCCATGTTTATTTCTCGGTCTTCATTCGAGAAAGCGTGCATGACTACCTCTCGATCGCTCTGGTTCCGTAGGTAGCGTGGAGCCATGCCGTAAATCGTCCATCCGATTTTTGAACGGATCGCCACTGGGTCGCACTGCCTTCCCGTTCTCGTTTCTAGCGGGATCGTCAGGTGCCAGTGGTCCGCGCCCAATAGTATCTTAGGCGCGGCATGTTCGTAGCAGGCTTCATTCAAGTCGGCTAAGTGTTCGAAGTTGAGTACCGCCCTACGCGGCATGTACTGCTCACGTAGTCCCAGTTGCGGTACAGTGCGCAGCGTAAGCGAGTGTGACGGGCCTCCGCTCGTAGCTCGGACGCTTACCTCTACGCGCTGACTCGGTTGCGTTAGGCATATCGAGCCTACGCCTTGTATGACGAGAGGTTTTTCAGGTCCCGTTGCTCCTAGTTGATCCGCCAGTCCCTGATCGATGAGAGATATCGTGCTCCCCTCATCGATCATACAAAATGTTTCGATGCTTCCGTTCGGTCCGCTTACGACGATAGGCATTATTTTAAGCATTACCTTCGTGTTCGCGTCGACGGTATTGGCGGTTAGCTCCGCCGTAGTGTGCGCGTGCTCATTCTGCACGGGCGTCTTATCTCTACGCGTGGGGCCGGGCGCCGCCTGCGCTGTGCTACGCGTCGGGCGGGCTGGGCGGTCGAGTGCTACGTCGGGTGCTACGTGGGGCGGCGCCTTACTCGTAGGCGGCGTCAAATCGTGTAGCAGTTTGTGGTGCGAGTGTGGGCAGTTGGGCACGCCGCAACCTTTCGCCGTGCAGTTCTCGCGGCGGTGTCTCTTGTCGAGACACTTGTAGCAGATGCGTGCGTCTCGAGCCCACTCCCATCTCGCTCCTATCGTCATACCTAATAACTTGCGGCAATCCGTAGTTCGGTGTGTGTTGCCGCAACACAGACAGGCGTCCACTCGTTCTGTGGCGTATGTCTGGGCTCTTACGGGTGCGGGGCGTCGTATCGCAGCTCCGCTGTTCACGGGGTTCGGGCGTCGGGACGGCAGCGGCTGGTGACTCACGTTCGTAGCGGCTGGGCGTCGCGACGCTGGGGCTCGTGCGTGCGAGAATTGTAATTCGGCGTCGGATTCGTCGAGTAAGAATTCCGCTAGCATTACGATCTCGCACTCACCTGTTCGCATGTGTTCACGTGCGTGTGTGCACCATCTCGATCTCAGGTGCGGGCTCAGGCGGTCGGTAATCTCCCGGATCAGTAGTGGGTTACCTGCGTAGTGTGACTTATCTAAGTCCATGAGCGTCGCGACGATATTCATCACCCTTATGGAGAAAGTGTTGAGGTCAGTCGCGCTCGGTCCTAGGGCGGGCAATCGTTTCAAGTCCTCCAGCGCCCTGTCGACGAGGATGTCGGTCCTACCGAAATTCTTCCTTAATATGCGGACGATTAAGTCCGGACTCGATCCCGACGCCAGCATGTGTTGGACGCATTCTCGCGCCTCACCTTTCAGCGCCGCGCGGAGTCGAGCCATGTTCTCGAAATTCGAGAACTTATACCGCTGTGTGCTCTCGGTGTACGAGTGGTAAAATGTTAACCACTCGTTCGGCAGTCCGGTATAGATCGGGAGTTCGTATACCTGTTTCGGCGGCGGACGAGTTATACTCTCGATGCGATCGGCGAGTCGGTCGATGTCTTCGTTGCGGCTCGCGGTTCGGCTTCGGCTCGGACGGAGTTCGCCTCGTTCAGGCGTGACCGTGCGCTGCCTCATCGGCGTCGGTTTAGCAGGCACGATATTTGCTCCGTCACTCACCTCGGTTCGTTGAAACCACGCATCGATACGCTGCGTGGTTTCTTGGTCGGTCGGCGTTAGTCGACCCGCCTGTGAGCCGCCAGCCTGGGACCCCTCCGCCTCTATCTGTTGCAGCTCGGTCTCGAGTCGCTTCTTCACGAGGTCCTCTTCGATGCGGAGTTGTTGTCGGCGTAGCTTTGCGATGCTCTCGGCTGCGGCGAGTTCGGCTTGCTTCCTGCGGGCCTCGGTGGTGCTGCTCGTGGCGGACGTGACCGTAGGCGCGCGGGTGTTGCCGATGTTGAAGCGTACTTGGTCGAAAGCACGTTCGCGATCGGCTCGTTCTCGGGAACGATCGGCGGTGCGAGTCGCGGTGTGAGTCGCGGTTTGAGTCGCGGGCGCGCGGGCCGCGGATGATTCGATCGGCGCGTGCGCGGCGAGGGGCGCGTTAAACGCGCGGTACGCGGACGTCGCGGGGGCCTCGGGGCCTCTGCGGTCGCGATCGTAGCCGGCGGCGCGCGTGGGCGCTCGGGCTTCGGGGTGCGCCGGCAGGCGAGTCGTCGGCGTCGAAAAGCCGGCTGCGGGGTCGTCGCGTTGCTCCCGTAGACTGGCTCGACGCAGGTGCTCGTCCAGCTTCTGCCGCCATTGGGTCGTGTCCGTGGGCGGCGATTCTGGATTCGATCTGCGGCTCGGTTCGTCCAGGGCTGCACGTTGTGGCTCCCTGGTGTCCGACAGTCGTCGACGCGCTCCGTGCATCTCCGCAGACGTGGATTCCCCTCGGTTCGGTTCGCTGGGGGCTCGGCCGTCTCGTGATGCCTGGCGTCTCGTGTGGACCATCGTTGTCGGTTGGTTCGGCGGTTCTTCCAATCCGGCTCTCGAATGACCAAAATGGTCCGGTTCTGTGGTTCAGATATCCGTCGCTCGAATGACCAAAATGTTGAGGATGCTCGCTCAACACTGCCTCTTCGGTAGCTCACGAGTGAGCACAGTGGACTGTATGTCGGTTCTCGGAATTCGTGGCTCCGGTTCGGTCGCCGTGGCTAACCCAGTCGTAGGCACGGCGGTTCAGACGCGGCACGTAGTTGCCACGTAGTTGCTACGTCACACGTAGCAAACCGTACGTTCGTAGCTCGTAGTGCGGTTCGGTTCAGTTCTGCGGCTCCGGATCCGATGCGTAGCTGCACGACGTAAACGCCACGTAGATATCACGTAGATAACGTAGACCGAAGTTTGGAGATCAACCAACACGAATGGGACCTCAGACAAACTTGGTTACGGCAGCTGGTCGATGCAGGTTCGATGCAGGTTCGAGTACGAGTTATAAAAACACTAGTTGACTTGTTCGTTATTTAATTTTCTTCGGCAGTATGGTAAACAATCGAAAACAATAATTCCTTATAAGCTTTTCCTTAAGATCTAATTCGACTCAGGATCTGTAAGCGTAATAATGGCTCGCAGGCCAATAGGAGGCGTCGATCCGTACATTCTACGGCCGGCACGCCCCTTTCGTCAAGTTCGTTCTTTTTTAAGAATCGTTGTATGAGAAAGTGAACTAGCTACGTGATTGGTCGTTCATATTCCCATTTTTCAGCTCTAACGGCTTTTCTGGTCTACGGGATGGGTGGTTCGGGAAGTGTCGTGTCTACGTTTACGGTTTGATTTCTACGTGAGATGTCTCATTCTGTAGCTTTCATTGCACCGCATTAAATGGCCTTATGTTTTATAAGATAAGATTTACGGTTCGTTAGTTATTAAGTCGGATCGATCGATGAAGTTAAATTTACGGTGTGCTGGCAAGTCGCGGAAGGCTATAAAAGGTAAGTGCAATGAGTCCAGATGCATCTATAAGTGTATACTAAGTGATTAGGTCATAATGAAGTTAATTTGAATTGTTAAGACGAAATTCCGATACGATTTCGTACTGAAAATGGGCTCTAATCGGACGGTTCATAATTCACGTTAATTTTACGTTAACGTGAATTGCGGTTGACCTAATTACTTTAGAAACATTATAAAAACGGATTCCTGATGGGATTATCCGTTGCTATCGCTTGGCACTATTGCGGAAGCGATAGCAGGTGATGAGATATTATCATAACATTGCCACGTGGTTCGGTACCACGTGGATATCTTATGTAATATTCATCGCTATCGAATTGTGATTTTCGGATCGGAATCGGTTTGGGATTAGACCAGTTACATATATGTGTCTCTTTTACGGACGTTTATATACATTTGGTACATAATAAATCGACTTATAGCGTCTTTTATGCGCAATAAAATAAATTAAATAAATTAACGTTTTACATATCAAATTCGCTTATGAACTAACAGTTTTCGGCTTGTGTCCGTAACATTCGCTATGTGCATTTTACTGTCACCTTTGAATTGTAAAGGCAAGACTTGAGCATGTAGATTTTGCAGGTGCCCTCCAACATCGTAGATTTTCGATGGCGGCTCCAACTTGAATCCCGCGATCCGACCCAAAAGATTTCCGCAGATAACGAGCGAAGTTTTTCTGAGATATCGCAATGTTCTTACTTTAGCTTTAATATTTGTGATTTAAAGACAGCAAATAACGTATTTAAAGTGTAATAGACTAGTCTATGTGTAAAAAAAAGGTTAAATACTTATTTATTATCTATAGTGTAGCACTTGAAACTGTAAGCACCACTATGAAACTGGACACATAAGAATTGTACTGGTATTACTAAGTAATATAGACGTTAAGTACTTCTAAGTACCTATTCAAGGAAAACGCCGAAAAACAACATATCGATCTATGCTCAAAAATTTAATCTTGTGACAAATAGACAGACAGACTGTAATAGAATTCCATTGGTATTTTTCGACAATGAATCCTTCCAAAACTGCTTTCGCGTTTATAATGGAAAGTTTTGTAGTATACTGTACAATGAGCTGCAGAATTGCATGGTTCATTTATGAATCAATTCATTCATAAATGCCATGGGCCATGTATTTCTGCCGCCGTATCATGTTTAGAAATATCAAATATCAATCGAATACATTGGCGCTTACGGGCGCGTGTAGACGGCGCCGCCTCCGCGCCGACACCGCACCGCCGCCGCGCCGCCGCGCTATGTACACGAGACGCGTAAAGCCCGCCGCCGCGCCGCCGTCGCGCCGCCGCCGCGCCGCCGCCGCGCCGCCGCCGCGCCGCCGCCGCACCGCCCCCGCAACGCCGCCGCACCTTCGCGCTATGTATACGAGACGCGAGTCCCCCGCCGTCGCCGCACCGCCGCCGCGCCGCCGCCGCTTAGCCCCCCGCCGCCCCCCGATGCCATTTTCAGCGTTGCCAGATAGTTACATTTGTTACTTTTTTCGAACTTTTGACCCTCTCTCGTAACATGTAAGTAACTTTTGATTTCTGGGCAATTTTCGTAACTTTTCAATAAGTTTTGTTAAAAATTCGGAAGTGGTAAAATTAATTGAGATTCTGAATCCAAATAACATGTACTATCGGGCAAAAATATAACATATGTACCACTGAAAAACTTAATCGTAATTTCGATAATGTGTTTCAGTTTTTTAGGGTTCCGTAGTCAACTAGGAACCCTTATAGTTTCGCCATGTCCGTCTGTCCGTCTGTCCGTCTGTCCGTCCGTCCGTCCGTCCGTCCGTCTGTCCGCGGCTTAGCTCCGTGATCATTAGTACTAGAAACCTGAAATTTGGTATGAGTATGTGTACCTATGTATAACGCCGACAGAACGGTAAAATAAAATTAAAAAAAAAAATTTTTTTTCGGGTACCTCGAACACCTAAAGTGGGGGTCAATTTTTTTTTCTTTTCAACACTGGTGTTTGGGGTGTCGTTGAATAGGTCTTGTAAAAATAATAGGGGTCTTCTAACATTATGTTTTGATAAAGTCAGCAGTTTTGTAAATATTCGATCCAAAAACAAAAAAAAAATAGTGTCCCCCCTCCTCTAACTTTTCAACCACGGGTCAAAGAAAATCGGAAAAATTCATGTTAATGAGGCCTTATAAGTACTTTCAATGAAAACTATATTGAACAAAATCGGTCGAGCCGTTATTGAGTTATCATCAAATTTCATATTTTTTCTTTAAAAGGTCGTAAGTTGACTTCCAGAAGGTAATAAGTGATTACAGTTTCTAGGGCGTTTACGGCCTTTTTATAGAGCTTAAAGTCTTTTTTAACGTAAACTTCAGGCTTAAAACAGCAGTTTATTGTGAAGGATGAGCAACTACGGAACCCTACATTGAGCGTGGCCCGACATGCTCTTGGCCGGTTTTCTCAAATCAGATAGGATCCACTTTCATAAAACAGGCACTTCCTGCCACTTTCTATACATATAGTAAGCTAACACTAATTTCTTTTTTTTCGTTAAACTGGACATGACGCGTGATCTTCGTGGCTAGCAATCTTTTACTAACGTAACGACCGTATAATAGCGCGAAGGTGCGTCAGCGGTTCGGAGGCGATGCGGCGGCGGTGCGGAGGCGGTGCGGAGGCGGTGCGGTGTCGGCGCGGAGGCGGCGCGGAGGCGGCGCGGTGTCGGCGCGGAGGCGGCGCGGAGGCGGCGCGGAGGCGGCGCGGTGTCGGCGCGGAGGCGGCGCGATGTCGGCGCGGAGGCGGCACCGTGTACACGAGCCCGTGCGGCGGCGGTGCGGTGTCGGCGCGGAGGCGGCGCCGTCTACACGCGCCCTACAGGGTTTCCCCTTTTTGCCGTCGATATAAATGGATTTATTTGAAGTTTGACTGCTGTAATAATTCTCATTTTTGGCTGTAGTAATATTATAACCACTTTCTTTAACCATGTTTTTCTAATGTTTTTTTTCCTGTCAGTCGTTAAAGGCAATCCACAAAAAAATTACACCAACTTGTATCGTACACAATTAAAACAATGGGAATATGAGTAGGTAACTATGAGAACATGATATATTTGAATGGTTATAATTTCTTGTTGAATAATATTGAAGGATATATGGATACGCTGCAGAGAAACCTGTCTCCCCCGTGATAGTAATTAATTAGTATGGTATATACAGTCGAGGAAAATGAATGTTTAGCAGTTTAATCGTCCTCATAATCTGTTCGTATAATAATGAGAAACTACGTCACGAACTTATGAAGGTCTCTAGCTAAGGATTTATTTAATGCTGGTTAAAACGATAGTTCGATTTTCAAAGTCTGAAAATTGTTTGCTAATCGGATTGTGACAATGACAAAGATACGTCAAACGTAATATAAATATTGTTTGGATTCTTTCGATATAACTAATATCAATATTATTAAGAAAATGCCGCCAGCGATTTCCAATGATGATCGCCATAGAATAATAAATCTTCATCAAGAAGGACGAAGTATCAGTGCGATATCAAGAGAGTTATTTATATCGGTAGGTTGAAATAATATATCAATACAGTCATGCATTTATAGGTAAGTAAGCGTGCTTCTATGATTGTGATGTTAACTAAATAAACGTTTATTTTTAGCGAAATACAGTCAGTTTTTGGGTCAGAAGATACGCAGAAGAAGGCGAGGTTGTAGACCATCGTGGAGGAAACCATCGCGTAGCGGCTTTATCCAATGAACAACGCATGGAAATGTTACGGGCATATGAGATAAATGGGTTTATACCGACAAGATTTTTTGCGGAGAGATATGGTGTCACTGCTAGGACGATAAGAAATACTCTTCACTCTATGAATATTCACCACCGGCAGCCTGCTTATAAAGTAGATCTAACTGATAATCAGAAAACTGCACGTCTGAATTTTGCTCGTGAATATCTGGATTTCGACTGGTCGTCTACAATTTTCACAGATGAGAAAACGTTTAAATCTTGCACCCATGGCCGATTAAATTTATGGCGGTATAATTATACTCGTTATCAAGAACAAAACGTCGTACGAAATAGAGAATCTGGTCGAATTGGCGTCAACTTGTGGGGCTGGATGAGCGCTGACGGCATAGGCGAACTCGTCCAGTTGCCTCCAAGAGCAAAAGCAGTGGATTATGTTACGATGTTAGAGGAGAGTATGCTTCCCAGTGTGAGAAACGTGTATCCACAACAGGAGATGCCTCAGTTTTCGTTCGTGCAAGATAATTGTAAGATACACACAGCTGGAGTAACTGATACCTGGTTCCGTCGTCACCCTGAAATAACGAAAATAATCTGGCCGGCTAAGTCACCTGATCTTAATCCGATCGAAAATGTTTGGGGTTTGATGGTGCAGAGGTGGGATCATCGCAATGAAAGGAGAGTCGAAGCCCTCACTCAACATTGTCATCAAACATGGGAAGATATGCGAGGAACCGACCTCTGCACTAAGCTAGTAGGTTCCATGCACGACCGTCTCTTAGCAGTCATAAATAACCACGGGGCCTACACTCGTTTTTAAATATAATTCACTTCCTACTAATAAATATAAACAAGCAAATAGTTTTTTTATTTCATCTCACTTGTTAGATTAATTGAGCCACTCAATAGCTTTTGGTAACTACGGCTACCTGTTAACGCTCTTATTTTATTTTATAAATAGAGTTCAACTCACAATAATTGTTAATGTCACAATAATAATTAGAAGAAACTGAGTGGTTAAATGCCAGATGAGTAATATGCCAAACATAATTCTTTTGGTGGTGTTAGTGTGATCGAGTTACAAACGTCAAATATTCACACAAACTTCCACATTTATATGATTAAGATTAACTTCAATAAGATTCAAGATAATCTATTGACCTGTCACTGACGTCAATGCTAAAGAAAGATAGGAATATGCTAATTTCTTCTATTTTACGATTATACACACGTCGTGGTTCGTTATCAGTCGCTTGCCGTCGGAAAATAGTAACACGACCAATTTCAGAATTATGTCAACCTGCTAAACATTCATTTTCCTCGACCATAACAGTAGATTGTTTGACAAGGGGCTAAAATTTGTCATGATGACTACAACTTGGCTTTTGGCTTCGTGTTCATACGTTGGCTGATCAGGTTGATTTATATTGAATTTTCCGTATGTTTGTAATTCAAGTATGTTATTGCGTATCAGTAAAATAAGTTTTGGTGACATACACTCAAATCAAATTTAGGAAACCTATTTACGTAAATGATTACTTCTACTATGGTCAGATTGGCCATGCAGCGGGTACATGGTATTCGTGATTAACACTTTATGTGACATTGATCTTATAATATCCATGTACGTTGGATTGAGACCATAATACCTATGATGTATTTTTACATACATTATTGGGTTTTCCATTTAGTAAAGTTGTCAACTGTTCACACTTCTTAGTATAGAGTGCCACAAAAAATCGTCTTGTTTGAGTAGTACAGTTCAGTAATAACTTGGTGTTGTTGTTGTTAACCAAATTCAATGATGCATTGCGATATCGACAATCAAACAATATCTCGGCTTCATCACTGTCATATATTTTTTTCTTTTACATTAAGTAAAACTGACAATTTGAAGGATATGGTTCAGTATATCTTACGTCGTATCGTATGCCGGTTAGGCTTTATTACAGCTTAGAGCGTTCTTTATGGGTCTAAGTGAAATACGAAATGTATGAGATAACCGCGCGACATAAGCTCTTTTGTAGCACTTATACATTTTAAAATAGCTGTATAATGGCTGTAGCCTGTGTGCTATATGGGAGGGACATCGTTATGGTTGAGCACGACTTTGTACGTTAGCGATCTCCTTGAATTATTTGTTTGTTGTTTTGTTTTAGTTTTTGTTTCTGGGAGTCCCGCGTTTATTTGAATTGATTATGATGAGTGGATGTTTGATGTCGTAATCGGTTTCCACGGTAATTCAAGCCACATAAACTGTCATTTAAGTGTGACTATTTGTGGAAACTTACACTAGCGTTACTCGTACTTTGTAATGTTTAAGTTGAGGATATTTGTATATTTATGTTATAGGTGAGGAAAGAAAGAAATAAAACAAGTTTTGTTTTGATTTACCTACCTACTTTCTATGTGGTATTTTATTTGTAAGCACTTTCATATATGTAGTATGTTAGGTGGTTATCACACAGGAGCCGGACCACGCATCCCAATCGCGGAGATACGGAGTTAATATGCTGTATCATTCGATTCATGTGTCTAAATCAAGATTCTACACTGTAGAATTTAGTAATACTAAAGAATCTACAGTACAAATTAAAAAAAACGCAGTTCGTACTACGCAGTGGGATGCGGCGCCTAAGCCGCCTTAAGAGAATGGAATACTTAAGAGCTATCAATTACCTACTTCGAAAGTTACACATATTAGTTAAGTGCTATACTGTATGAAAACATTTCGCTTAATCTGGCACGTATAATCGTTAACTTCCAGGGGGTGTTATAATGGGTTCTCGTTTCAGTCGAAAAAATACTATGATTTTGTACTGGACTGTTCTGAGGTGCATTGCAATCAAACGGAGCGTATGGATCTACTTGTAGAGATTTCAATATAATAATTATAGGCCTGTTCCAAGTAATAAATAGGCTGCATACGCGCAGGTATAGTACAAGAGCTGTTTAAACACGGTTATGTATCTCGCGTGTTCCTTGAGAGCATTTCTCAAAAAGTTTGTATCTGCACAATTAAGACAGAAAATTAAAGTCAATATAATATTCCAATTTTGTTACCAATCATTTTAGTAATTTTATATCAATGTTATGGCTATGTTCAACAATTAAGGTTCTGTTGTGCTTATACTTTTTTAATTATATAATATAATCTGATACCAATGTATTGGAAATCACAAAGAAAATTGGTAACAAAATAAGAAAACTATATTGAATTTAATTTTCTGTCTTAATTGTGTAATTTTTTTTTGAGAAATGCTCTTGAGATGCCTATTACTATGAAAATATTACGTTTACCTACTAAGTTAAATAGCTATATTTACAAAATGGATTTCTGAAAAGGTTTTGTTTTTTCAATACATATGTACTTAGACTATTTACGTAACCCGAATAAACACTGTCTTCGCCATTAAACTTGACACCACTAAGTAATAAATACTTGCTCTTCCGCATTTGGCATGACACACAAGCAGTGTCCAGTCCACCTTTCCCATGGAAAATAACTTTCACTGTTTAAACATATTTTGTTAAAACGCGTTTACTTTTACGTTAGTAAACTAAAGAGTAAAGGCATTGTATAAAGTCCGCCTAGACCCATTAGTTGGTTACAAGACTAAATTGGAAACGTAATTGCTTCTTTTGGCATTCTAATATGATGGTAGAAGATCCAGACTCACATTGATATTCCTCATACTATTAATTCTGTTTGTATTTATAAAAAAGAAATGTTTTTACTGTTTGACCTTTTTTCCCTGATTTACCTACATACTATAAAATAACCGGCAGAGAAACACTTTTTTTTTCATTGTCATTACGTAATTTGGCATAAAGTCCGCCATTTGTACCGACTTTTGTTTTGTGCAATAAAGTTTTAATAAATAAAATAAATAAATATTATAAATTCAATGCATACGGCCGCCGTCTCTCAGACATGGCAGACTTTCTACATTAATGTCTCTCATTCACCGTTACGGTGGTTAAGGTAAGCAAAAAAAATGAAATAGGTACCTACTACTAGTAATTTACCTCCGATTACTATCTATCAAAGAAATATGTCAAAAACAGGTGCCACAGTACGATTCGCGCAAACAAAAGCAGGAATTGGATGGATTGGCAATTATTTATTATTTATTTATTTATTTATTTAAACTTTATTGCACACAATACACAGGTAAAAGTACAAATGGCGGACTTAATGCCATAAGGCATTCTCTACCAGTCAACCATAGGACTAAACAGAAACATTTGTATGGTGCAGGGTCTTTTATGTAATCTGTTAAATGAAACAATTAAATAACACATAAGTAATATACCTCAGATGCAAATATATAACTAAATATATATATATAACATAAACGTACATAAATATGACATACAATATACTTACTTATATAATAAATGTACCTTGTGTGAATCATTATGCTGACAGATTGATTATTTCATTCATACACCAACCTAACATTGATTTGGAGTCTATACAATTCCTTTACGTGTGCCAATGTAATTCGTTATATTATAACATACATGTAATTGATTGTATTAAGTATGATTTACGAAAAAAATCTTACTGCTGAGTTTCAGCGTTCTCTTCACTCCAGATCATGAGTCTCGAGTCAGAATGAGACATGTAAAAGTGCCCTTGTGGCCTAGTAACTGAATAAATTATTTAATTTAATTTCGTTTCGTTTCATTTCATACAGAAATAGGGCAAAGGAAAGTCGATGTTCGCCGGGATCTTAAACTATAACCGAGAGACAGCCCGCAGCATTCTAATTTCATAAACAAATTACTAAAGTAATGTAAGAACTCTCATCGAGCTGCTGATGTTGACAGGTCTCTAAGTTCAAGAACATGTGATCCAAGAGCCGACTGTCACTTCTTCAAATTATAATTTTAAGTAGCTTTTGGGTTAGATAAAAGTACAGACTTAGATTAAGGTATTTTCTGTGTTTTAAGATTCATCAATATGAACCAAGTTTTGACACAAATAATAAAAGACTGTTCTTGGTATTTAACTTTGATTTTGGTTTGAGCACAACATAAATAAGTATTGTCCCGTATTCGTAGGAAGGTATAATTTGTTTCCCGCAATTTCAACTCAATTGACTTGCATCCCAAAAATTGACATCGCAATTTCTTCGACCTTCATTACTCCATCATACTTGTATAATAACAGCTAAAATAACTCACTTATTACTGTTTAAAACTTATGGCCCATTGTCTAAGTCAGTATTTACACGTTTTTATATTCTTTTAAGTACCGATTTATGAGCCACTTCTATTTTAGTTATTAAACGTTATCCGCTGGCGAATGGACACGTCGCCAAGGCTACGCACAAGGAAACGATCTCTTTTAATGAATTTTAGGTCTAAATACCAGTATCCATTTATAGTATCCAAATAAAACATCTGCGATACTGTTATTTACCGTGAACCTTAAAACAAAGTGGTCTTTTCATTCATATGCATATTGCGCGTCTACTACTAAAATGTATAAAATTCGAAAATTGTAATAGATATCCGTTTTTATGGAGAGGGGTTATTATTGCAGCAAAGTGTTGGTATTTTTTTTATCTTCTCATCACGCCGAAACGGCTAGACGAATATCATCCAATTTTGGCACAGAGATAGCTGCCCGTCTAGCACAACTACGCTTCGCGACTCTTGTCGTGCTACATAGCATCGCCCATCACTCTCTCACAGTACAGCGAAGAAAGAGATGGGTAATATTTCTCCCGCGAAAAAGTGTCGCGTGTCACAGTTGTGGTAGAGGTGCTGCACCTCTACCACAACTGTCACAAGCGACTATTTCTCGCGCGAGATAATTGCCCGTCTCTTTTTGTGCAATAATAATGGGTGACTAGCACTAGAGGGGCTGGTCATCCAAAGATGGTCGTAGAATACTTTGCAGCCGGCAGGTAACTTTTGGGAAGAACAAGAACAAATTGTATAACACGTGTGGCATATACATAATTACGTTTAGAGATAATTTACCAGTATATGACACTAATTGCTTTTAATAATAGAGTAAGTAAACGATTTCCTAATGGCTTCTATTTTGTAAAATAAATGTCTTTGTGGGTTTACGACATTATTCTTTTGAATGCAAACATTGGCAATAAATACAACGTTCTAGTTAATTAGAAAAACGTAATCGACTGATGAAGTGAAGTCAATAAAGTTAATAGAACAATATTATATGTATTTGTACTTTAATAACATAACGATTGGCAATCTAGGTCGAGTGGACAGTACGTACATAAAATATTAAACAAATAAATTAATTTTGTAATCAATTATTACAAAATGGTCCGTACCTGTCTACAACTAATGTACTTCCTAGAGGGAGTAAAAATGCTTGGAACATAAAAATATCGAATTACAAGTTTAATATATGTATGTACATTTCCTTGTTCTGCATCACACAACGGAATAATCACTCTTTTGATCTTCAAAATTGCCACCTACGAACTGCATTTTGTGAAATTATTATGATGAAAATGAAAAAAAAAAATGCTTCAGTGCAGGGTTCGAACCTTCGTCATCGTCGTCGTGTTCGAGCCATTGAATTTTTCAACCAGTTGCTTCTGCATACTGCACCTGGTTAAAAATTCAATGGCTCTCCCATCAGGTTCAGTAGTCCAATAGGTAGGACGCCCATGCTGGCCCGGAAAGCCGTTAAAAACGCAGGTTCGATTCGAACCCTGCCTGAACCATATTTTTCGCTTCATTGTTAACATTTAGGTTACGCTAGCAAACTGTTACGGACAGCACAGCGAAACATTTAATATTTAAGTAAAATGATAAATAAATATTATTTAGAAAAAGTAGGATCATCGCCCGTATAAGAGGCAAATGCTTATTTTCCCTTGTGTAGTCACTTATTTATGTAAAAAGCTCCCGTTATAGTAAATAAAATCATAACAAAGATGACTCATCGTAAACTTTCCATTCGTAGACGAAAATAAATGAGACATCTGACGGCTGGCTAAGAATTCGCACCGAGGTGCAAGAACATAACCGGAAAACGTCGCTGAGCATTCAGATGTACAAGTACATACTTATATACTCAAACACATAGAACATACATTAACCAGGGACAAATATTCAAGTTCGTCACACTAATATTTGGACATGCTCGAATCAAGGGTCGCCGGCCCAGTAGGTAGCTACACTACCGCTGCGCTAACTACGTCGTCATGCCAATCTAGCTACGACTTCGCTTGTCGCGTGGAATAGCATCACCCGTCATTGTCTTACGATATTAAAAGGAAAGAGATCAACAATAGTTGTCGCGTAACAAAGAGTCGTGTTTCACAGTTGTGGTGCTGTGGGGTGGATGACGGGTGGGTTTCAGCCTAAAGGGCATTCCCTGAGCCTGATGATTTCAAAGAAATTGAAACACAACCGCAAGAGTAACGGCTACGAAGTGGGGAATAAGTATTACACTAAGAATATATTTCATACTTGTTTCTGCTTGTGGTTTCACTCGCGTTGAAATCGCATACACATTATTATTATTTTTATAAATACCTAGTAGTTTAAGTGTTAAGTTAGGAGCGATACACTATATGACACTACCAAGTAACTACTACTAAGGCAGTTAAGGGAGCGTATAAATTACCTCTGTTCCAAGTTTCATGCAATCTGTTTAATCCGTTTCAGCGTGAAGAAGTTACAAACATACAAAGATACACAGACACACAAACTTTCGCTTTTATACTATCAGTGGGATATATTTTTAACTACTTTGAAACAACGATACCACATAAATTCTTGGTTATTTTTCACGTTTGTGACATAAAAATCAAAGATCATCACCACATAATATCGGAAGAATGGAAATATTTATTGCTCGTCAGTAAGGATTTGCATAATAATTGTTACATAATCGGTATTACGTTTTATGATCACGTGAGCATAAAAATTATAGACACATTTCGTATTTTTTGTAAATTTGTGTTCAACACGAGGAAAATCAGTATCATTATTTTTTTAAATGACACATTGTAGCTCGGGTTCGTCACCTACAAGATCACAGGATGAAACTACAAACGGCAAGGTAAAATTTTCCAGCGGTCGTCAAGTGGTAGGTATAATTGATGGCGGCAAATGCGTGTTTTTTTTTCTTAATCTATTGTGATACTGCCTGATCTCGTTGAAGAAAAGTACATTGAATACTTTATGTACCTATGAGATAATTAGGATACTCGTATGATATATTGTTTGTAAATATATTTATATTATATTTTGGAATGACACACAGATACCCTGGTGACAGACAAACAGTAACTGTTTACAGGTATCTGTGTGTAATAGTTTTCCGTCTGTCTATCTAAGTCAAGTCTTAGTCATAGGTTCCCGTTTTTACCCTTCTGGTACGGAACCCTGAAAATTATAAAACCATATATATGACACGCATATAAAAAAATAAAGTCAGAGGTCGATGCAAATTAAGGGGTACAAAAAATCGGCCTCCGACAGAATTTTCACGAGCGTGCGAAAAGTAATTTTCCATTCTGTATTGGATTATCCTTTTCGATTGGATCCGATTATGCGAGCGTCTCATTTAACGCTCCCATCGCAATGTTATGCTAAAGAACTCTCGTGATGAACAAATTTACTGATTGTGAGATGATTGTTGTTCTGCCAACCGGCGTGGCAGTTTGCTCTTCGCCACGGTCAAATGCGCAGGTAAAAAAACTTAGCGCAAGCGCGGAGGTTACGGCAAAAAGGCGGGAAACAAAGTTTCGTCAATATTGAAATGTGTCGTTAGTAATTATGCTGTGATAAATTAATACTAAATCATAATAATATTTTGTGATACTCTGTGATTGTAGTTTAATACGCATATACTCGTAATAGTTCCTAAAGCAGTGTTAAGTATTTAAAAATATTGAGGTGAGTATTTTATCTAAAAAGGATTTTCCAAGATAGTATTATTATAAGGAAAAACATTATAAATTCAAAGTCGTTACTTGATTTGGCCTTTATCCTCACAATACCGCAGCGGCGAGTCGCCGTTAATAATAAATTTAGACAGATTAAATCTAAAAAAAATATATTATATCATATATAACCTCTCACTAATCGATCTAGTACCACAGTAAGCTCAAGTAGGCTTGTATTATGTGCATTAGACAACGATAAAAATACTTGTAAAGATAAATACGTACTTAAATACGTAGAACACATCCATGACCCAGGAACGAATATTCGAGTTCGTCACACAAATATTTGCTCTTGCTGGGATTCGAACCCAGGACTACCGGCTCAGTAGGTAGCTGCACTACAAACTGCGCCAACCGCGTCGTCAAATTATAAATGCCACAAAGTTTTGAGCTAAACTATGTCTTAAAACTGTGTTAAACTGTCTACGCTGCACTCAACGTCGTATTTTGATAAAGATTCAATGAAAGCGATATAGAAATTAAAAAGTGGTTTTCTTAGATTGATTAGAAAGAGACGCTACTACAGTATTGTCACTTTTTAATTCCTATTCTTTTATGTCGTACTATAGGTATTATACTGCCGTCATATACCTATAGGCAGTCGTCTACATAAAAAAATATATGCAGAAGGCTGCTTAAAAAAATCACGGCAGTATAATCCTACAAAATGCATTCTAGTTTTCGAAGAACTAGCCATGCAAAAAACAAACTACTTCTTTAGATTAGAACCTATTAGTAGGTTATAACTGCGGAAAACGTAATGTGTCTTTATTATATTGTGGCACCAACCGTTAAACAATTATATTGTTGTTTAGGTAGGATTTAACAATACGGTGTTATTTTACTTGTATGACTTTTGCAAAGTTCTGACTTTGAGTGTAATTCAAGTTTTGAAGTTAGACTACAGCGAAGTTGAAAGTACTTGGGTTATTTCTTAATGTCTAAGTTGATCTGTTATGTTTTTCGCGGTCTGTATATAGTACTATTTTTTATCATCATGATCATAATTTTATATAACTTATTATGTAACGCATACCAAACCAACCAACCTTCTCAACCCAAAGGTTGTGTGGAAGGAATCGCTATTTAACGACAAGTTCGCCTATTGTCTACCATTTCCCAATAAAGGTTTCAATTGTAATATTCCTCTTGTTGGTGTACAATAAAGATTTTTTGTATTGTAACGATAGAATATTGGAGAAGATTTGTGTGTAAATTTTATACACAAAACTTCTCCGTGTGATTCAAAAATGCATGGAATCGTCAATTAAAAAAATTACACCTACGAGCTTGTAATATTAAAGCAAAATAAATTTATTTTGCTTTTATAATGACAATTATACTGATAATTTCAAGCAACTTTTTAAAGTGAATATTCTGTTTATTATTCTATATATTCTATTCCCTGAGTTCTAGAGAGTAACATAGCTATTTCATGCTTTCATTGCGTGCAGAAATTGCGGTGCGAAAATAAGTTGAGAAAACCAGTTTTCTGCGTGAATTTTGCCAATTGCGAGTAGTTTTTGAAACCAAAATTAACAACGAAAAATTCAAAGTGTAGGTTTCAAATATATACCTAACAATAAATCGCAATGGTCCTGTTCTAAGTAGTACCATTGATAATAATGTTGACAAACTTGTTTGATCATAGAGAAAAATCAATAAGTTTTTGAACGGATAACGAGCCTTAATACTTGGGAATTTAAGCCAAATTATGGGCAAATTTTTATTTTGTTGTCGCTTTCTTTTTTTCTCAGATTTCAATAAAATTTGGTGAGTTGGTAAAGTTGCTTCTTCTGACCATGGTAAGCCCAATTTTACGATATATCCTACAAATTTCAGAATAATCAACTTTACCAACTCACCAAATTTTATTGAAATCTGAGAAAAAAACAAAATCGACAACAAAATAAAAATTTGCCCTTATAAACAAAATTTTGAAATAAATAAAATAGGTAATGAGTATGAGTCTGAATTAATAGTACAACCCTATCAATATTTTGATGTTAATTTCGGCTGCATAGCTCTTTAGTCCTACTGTGCAATGAAAGTTCGAAGCATAATTATCACAATGTAATAAGTGGCAAGCGGTATAAAAGCAAATCGGTGTTTAGTTTTCCTTCGCTAAACCGGACTGAAATTATAAGGAAAATTCTAAAAATAACTAAAT
Organism: Apotomis betuletana; assembly: GCA_932273695.1. Lineage (NCBI taxonomy): Eukaryota > Metazoa > Arthropoda > Insecta > Lepidoptera > Tortricidae > Apotomis > Apotomis betuletana. The sequence goes on along the minus strand of OW026307.1, from coordinate 10,686,497 downwards.
AGAAATTGCAAACACAGTGACAAGGAAGTAAGCCGTAAGTTAATAGGCATTTTGTGTATTTAGCTCTATCATGCGGTTTTGAGATGGCTGTATTTCTATCTATCTATCAGCCACAGACTTCCACTGCTGAACATAGGCCTTATAGCTCGCCACAAGGTGCGATCCTATGCAGACCGCATCCTTCGTCTCCCTGCGACCCTAACGAGGTCATCTGTCCACCTAGCTGGTGACTCCAGGACTTTGCTGCCCCAACGGCCATCCGTTCTCCGGGCTATATGGGGCTATATACGGGAGGATATGTCGGTTACTTTGGTTCTTCTGCAAATACCCTCTTTTCTGATTCTTCTCCGAGAGTTTATCACGTGATTAACGACAAAACGTCCTCCGTCACTTTTTCACAACTACGTGAGTGCAAGAATGACGAATAGGTATAGGTACTTACCTTTTTATTTATCGAGCGATAAACTGAGTCATCATAATAGTATTGTCGTAAAGCTGGTTCAATCTGTTGTGAAAAAAAAAAACGCATCATTTATGGAGACTTACATCGTTGACTACGCAGTGTCATTTTTGTTACTGGCGCAATCTTTGTATGAAAGTACATTACAAAGTAATCATCAATGCTTTGAAAAAAAATATATATCTCAAAATAACCTCAGGTTCAACTTATTATGTTCATTTACACCGAGGTACTTACTATATTCGTTTAGATTTCTTTGTATTTAGAAGAAACCTAACAGCTATATGTACCTACTCAAATTGTAAACATTGTTTTTAGCTAAACAAACCAATTATCTATGCGCTGTAACAGTAAAGCAATTAAACCTGGCAGTGTAAGTGTAGATGCCAATGTTGTAATACGGAAGGGCCAAAGTTACCCCGATTGACTGTATACGCATGGCACTGATGCCCAATTTGGTGGCGCCACCGGCTATCAACCTTTGTTATGTATTCACGGTTTTAATTTATTGTGTGTCCACGATGGTCCTGATGTAAACATGTAACACGGTGAGACTGATCTATTGTGTGATCTCGTAAGCGAGGTTTAATCGAGCCTGCGGCCTCATTACTATGCGCAGGATCTTCACTCCATTATACGAATCAATGTCAGCAATTGTCCAGAACTTCCGTTCAATGCGCTATTGTATTCGTTCAAATTTGTTGATTGCCCAATGTCATCCACGCCAATATAAGGAAAATGGGTTGCACTGCGTGATGTTTGTTTGAGTTTAACTTGTTTTCTTAAGGGTCCTTATTCCTTAAAAATGCTGATGGTTTTAGACATTTTTCTCAATGATCAAACACGTTTTTTAATATATTATCACTAATAGGTAGCGTTACCTACTTACCTACTACCGAGAACAGGGCCATTGCAATTTATTGGTATATATTTTAAACCTTCAGTTTGAATTTTTCATTGATAATTTTTGTTTTAAAAACTACTCGAAATTGTCAAAATTCATGCAGAAAAATGTTTTATTCAACTTATTTTCGACTGCACGCAATGAAAACATGAAATAGCTACGTTACTTTCTAGAACTCAGGGAAAACTATTATTCACTTCAAAAAGATGGTTGAAATTATCAATTTATTTGTCATAATATGAAAAAAAAATTATTTTAGAGGAATAAGGCCTCTTAAAAAGAAAAGAAAGTTAAGAACTTGTAAATGTTACGTAATGCAGCTCGAATAACAGTATTCGAAATATTACGGTAATATGACCGACAGATCTCTCTCCCAAGAACAAACATTCGCGATGAAGTAGTATTTTGAATCGACTTTCTAAAAGGATTTTTGTGGTTAAGTTAGTCCTATACAATTTTGGTGAAAACCTGATCACGAGATCTATTAGGAATCGAGGGAACTCCCCATAATATTATAGGCACATCTAGATGACAATTTCGGGGTTTTTTATTGTAAATTGTTTAGTTGTTCTCGGGAATACGATTTCTTCTCGTAGAAGTTAGTTACTTTTTGTGAAAAAGTGATTATATTAAAGTCAACTCGGTTTGTTGCACATTCTTATTCTAACTATTGGATACATACGATGTCGCTGTATTCGCGTTGAATAGAGCGCATTGATAGAGGGAAAATAAACGATAACACTTCATTTTTGGGTACTTTATTAAATACATTTAATATGACTGGTCACGAACCTGTTGGTTCGTCAGCCTTCAATTGATATCGACTCAGTTGTTTAAACTTTTTGTCCTATTTTTTGTAGTCTCGCTTTTTAAACTGGGAAGACAAGGTCGTAAAAGTTTTTTTTTAAATGAACAGGAAAACGAAAGGTATTTTATGCAAGTATATTTTAGTAAAATTGATGTTTTTAACCAAAATTCGCCAACGTCCGCCGTTAGACATAGGTCTCCCCCAACGGTGTCCACAACGAACGAATTCATAATATTGGTGTATCGTATTTATTTCCTGAAAATTGTAACTCGAGTCTCTTCAAGTCAAGAGTGAATAGGCTTTTGCTGGACCAGCGACCAACATCGCCCCGGCAGTCGGTTGCCACCAGGTGATACTGAGGTGATCAGTTTATGAAGTGAAAGTTTTCATCAAGAATCACCGAACAATATACATATTGAATGACTGAATCATGAACCAAGAATAATCGAATAGATAAGAACAGTGATCGAATTATTCAAAAATCCAACTTCAACAGCCAAAAATCTGCCAGGGGGCGTGTTCCAGGAACAAACTTGTATGATGATGAACGCTTATATGCGTTTTGCTGGAAGTGAATGCGTTACAACATCGCGGGCAAGAGCCAGTGACCGATAACAAAAATAACACATTGTACGTTACAATGTGTTATTTTTATTCGTATTGTTACTACAATACGAATGAAAAACAATATTATGAATAACGGGGCATATGACGACGCAGTTGGCGCAGTGGTAGTGCGGCTGCATTCTGAGCCAGCGGTCCTGGGTTCGAATCCCGGCAAGTGCAAATATTAGTGTCATGAACTCGAATATTTGTTTTTGGGTCATGGATGTTTCCTATATATTTAATAAATAAAGTACCTATGTATATTTTCGTCTAGTGCCCATAGGTCCCATAACATAAGCCTACTAGACTAGGTAGATTCGTGTGAGGTAATATTTAATATAGACAATAAGTATTAAAAAAAAAACTCTTTACTGATTTTTTAGTGCCTATGTCATCCGGCTGCGATAAAATCGACATATCGCTATACTGGCGAAATCGCAAAGCCTCATCGATTTAGGTCCCAAAGACTACATCATTATAAGTTTTACCAAGTCATCTCATGGGGATACCAGACATTAGTTGCGGCAGCATCACTCATGTACTGAGGCTTGCATGCACAGAAGTGCATAGTAGGTAGCAAGTTTGTTTCTGAACTTGTGAAACTTCCTCCCTATTCAAGTATAATTATGAATAGGAAATTAATTATTTAGCTAAACTTAGAAGGGTAAATCTCCTAGCGTTCTAAGTAGGGTCGCACTCGGAAGCTTGGCTTCGGGTACATGAAAAATCGACTTTCCACAATCTATTTTAACAATATTTGCAGAAATGGAAATGACGAAAAAACTCCTAACAGACTTACCTATTCACCCAGAAGTGCAAATTCAGATAAATATTTCATTTCGAAATAATTATACCACTATTTGAATGTCGCAAAGTTCGTCAGATCCTTTTTCTAATATTGCAAAATGAGAAACAAAAGTTTACGTCAGAAACGACCCGACATGTTTCAAAGTGTGAAAAAAATATCTCCAGATTACTCAGAAACTCGATCCGCACAGTTCTGCGATATCAAATGAAGTTATAAAAGGCCGTTCCGGACCGTTATTTTTATATTATTAATAACTGGTAGTTATATAATATATATATTTATATACAAAAGGCTACAGAAATAACGTGTTACTGCTTCAATTGACATTTAATCTAGATTACGACTAGTGCAAGGCTTAATAGGTCTCATTTAAAACCGGTTGCCTGTTGCTGAGCATTTTTTTGCAGTAAATAAACAAGCTTACTACTGTTTAAAGCAGGGACATTCTGTTAAAAATAAACGAACGTGCATAATTTTAGTCTAAAAAAGGAGCCGTTTTTTAACCATAAATTGTATCGATCTTGAATTCTTCCAACATTTAAATAAAATCATTTTAAGTGTTTAAAATCCATTTGACTCTCAGAATTATTTTCTATACATGGGTGCCTATTATGGTTGTTTTTATCACGCGATAAATAAGTGACAAAGCATCCGTCAGTCACACTCGCATCTTGTCAAAACGTGATGGATGCTTTGTCACTTATTTATCGCGTGATAAAAGCAATCATCATAGGCTCGCTGATGGTAATCTACGAGTATAAGAGGCCATAAAACTGGTAATTTTCCCATACTATCAGTTCGTGTTAAGTTTGCACCTGATAACAATCGCGTCGAATACAAATGAGGTCCAAACTTAACGTAACTGAGAAAAAACGAGGTTTCTTTTTCGATTATTTCCTCCTCCAAAACTTAACCTGACATACAATTGAGGAAATCACTCCTGACCTGACTGACTTAACTTGCTAACAAGAAAGTGTAGAAATTAAAAAGTGACAATACTGTAGTGTCCTCCCCACGGGTGAACCTACAACAACGAATGTCTAATAAAAAATATGACTATCGAAGAGGTCCTTTAATAATCTTTTATATAAATGCATTTGTTAACCTGGAACTATACCGGGTGTGACCTGTAACAGGATCATTAAATCAAAACATAGGTTTTACTTACATTACACTAGACAAACAACAAGCATTTGTTCTTAAACTATTTTTAAAAATTTCTTGTTCTGTATCTCACCTGTACCTTATTTAATAACTAGTAAAATATTGCGAAATGTTTGAAAATTAGTTGCGTGACAGCCACTGTCCGTTAGTGCCATGTCAATGTTAGATGGCAAACTTTAAAAATATTATAATTTCTTAGAAATAATTAACATTCGAAACCGCTTTATTTTTTAAAGGTCAATCAAATGAACGAGAACGTGGCAATGTTGCTAGCATTTTTGGAACATTTCCGCCAGGTACTCGTCAGGCCGGAGTTTGATTTTTGATGGGTTATTGACAAAGCCTGTTGCAGATTATTATATTGTATCACTTGGACGAAGCCCTTTGCTGATAAAAATGTATTTGTCATTTTGACGATAGTTGCTATGGATGCTCTTTTTGTATTTATGACGAAACCTGCGCTGTGGATATAATATTTGGATGCATGCATGAAAGTTTCAAACAAATTAATATTGTTCAGTTTGAAGGGTAAACCTATGTTTCAATTTATGGCACCTGAAATAGTTACAGGCCACACCCGGTATATTTGTATTTAAACTGTATTGCAATTAATTAAATATATAAAACTAATCATAAAACAAAAAATCTTCGGTCTTCTCGGGCTCATAGTGTATCAATTGACAATCAAGAGGCAATCCGACCAACGTAAATACTACGTGGGAAGAAAGTTTCGAGAAGTTCCCAGCATAGCTACTTAACGACTTTACTTACTCTACTTACAACTCTAATCTGCAATCAACTCCTTCGCAACAACAGCATTTTCAACCTCAAAATCAACACGTATTTTATTTACTTACGAGGAGGTGCCTGCAACTTCGTCCGCGTATTTATTTATTTACTGTCGACGGATAAAAAGTATCCTATAACAAATTGTTGGATGTCAAGCTACCCTTGTATCAAAATTGGCTAAAATTTGTCCAGCTGGTTCGGCGTGATGCGAGGACAAAGGAAATTATGAAAACAGATGGTGCCAGGATAGCATAGCGCCGCGCGCCCATACAAAACAAATGATGATCCTGCATCACGCTATTAAGATTTTTCCTGAAATCATTACCCATAGAAAAATGATTTTCAATGCAAACCTAGAATTTTATAATAGTATAGACAAAGCTATCCTGCGGTTTCACGTAATGTTCTCCTAAACTTTTGAGTTTACTACATTATCTCTAGCTAAAAAAAACTTGCTTAGTTTTTAAAACAAACACTTTTTCTAAAATATAAAAAGGGAAGATAATTACTTATTATGGGACATTACAATAAGGTACAATAGGCGAACTCAACGCCTAAGGAATCTGTCAATTTTCTTGACTCGTGAACTATTGCATTATTTTCTTAGTAATTGTATCGTTTTAGATTAGCATACGGGTTAAAAGTATTTTTGCTACATAATATCTATTATGTGTAAGGATTAGGTTTTATTGTTGTTCAAGTTACGTATGACGGAGTTACTAATTGTATTGTTTTTCAAAGTCAGTCTTAAAATATATGAGTGTATTTAATTATATTGGATACCTATCATGACTTATGCTCTAACATCGTTACTAAACTCATTTTACTTTACTTAATAGTATAGTAAAAACTTTGTATTTTTCAAAATTAGCGACTCGTGGATTTTTGAACCACGGTACAACACTATTTTCTTTTTCAGATAAAATGAAGAAAATGAGACTACCAGATCCAAAGCGATTGGTGGGAGGCGTTTTTCCAATATTCCGTTGGTCAAAGAGTTATGACGTGGGGACGGGGGTCGGCGACTTGATCGCCGGGATCACAGTCGCCCTGACGTTGATCCCGCAGTCCATCGCGTACGCTTCGCTCGCTGGATTAGAACCACAGGTATGGTAATCTACTACTCGCATATATTTATACAGGGGGTTCTAAAATGTTCTGAATGTTTTAGAGAGAATGGTATGGCGTGCCGGCGCGTTTTTTCGACTTGGCAGGCACACTGCCGTACCCACAGATATAGCTTTCCACGCCGTGACCGACGACGACCCAAGCTAATTGACAACATTTCAACGCAGGGTACTGCCCGCCTTGATTACGTCACTACTCGTATACTGTACTTGAATATTGTGGGTTAGTCACCCGAAAATATCGGACGCAGCTATTTTCGTATTTATCTTTGATACCAACTCCATAGATCTAAGGATAATCATACTATAAGCTTGTCAATCAGTAAACATACTACTGACTGATTGACAAGCTTATAATATGATTATCCTGTTTTTGTTCTTGACAGTGAGAGATATGAATATGATTTTGATTTATTTCCATTTGATAGAGATTTTTACCTTATCTATAAAAAATTAGCTAATGAGTTAGTGTTCAACATTTACTCATATGAGTAACATAAAGAATTAATCACATTTCTTTTGTTGGTAAGATATGAAAATAATTAGTCACCACCACCTGACTTAAATGTGATACGAAACTAAGTATACGGAAATTTGGAAAGATTCAAGCTATTTCAATATTACGCTATGACGCATACATGTGTCATGTACATATATGCATTATAGCGTAATATTTAAATGCCACAAATATTATCTGTCGGAATTCTATTCTCAAATGTAGGTAACCATGTATTTACAATACGGGCACTGTCAGAATGCGATTCGCTTTTTATACCTGTCTCGCTCGATCTTACGCGATCCAGATATAAAACATCTTTATAGATGCTTATCTTCTTCTTCAAGTGCCTCTCCATTACTGAAGGTTGGCAACTTCTTAAAATTGTCCTTGTATAGATGATTATAGTTAATTCGAAAAACTTTGTCCAGAGAAAAACCGGCGTAAAAAACTCGAAAATGACAAAGAACGCAATATTGACATTGAAGTACGAGAAAACCGTGTGTTAATCATTCATACAACAGACTTTGTGGTAAACATCGTCATCCAATTATTTATGATGACTACAGAGACCAACGCCATCAGACAAATATTTATCAAACTATATTTGCTTTAATGAAAATTTAATAATCCACGACAAATCCATGAGTAATTTTAAAATTAACATACACCTCACCTTTCTTCTGCGATAAAATACTAGTCAAATATTCTGAGCATGAATCACTTAACTAGAAATTTCATTGCCATTGCTCGACGTGTAAGTAAACAAGTTGATAGATATCGTTAAATTTCATTACCAACCGATATCAAAAGAGCCTAGCATTACTGTAACATATACGACTCTTTGTCGCGCGAGAAATACTACTACCTGTCACTTTCTTTTCAATACCATGCGAGCAAGACAAGTGATGTTGAGTCGCGCGACAAGCGAAGTCGCAGCAAGTCGCAAGGCCCGGGGTAACCCGTGGTGGCTAACCAGGCTGTAGTGTGTTATATTTGTATTTGTGTGTACCTATTTCTTATTGTAATCTCAATTTGAATTGATATGGATTTTAATAATTCTGGAATAAATTATTTTCATTTTATTTCATTAAGAAACCAATTTTGTAAATATTCTTTCGGTTTATTATTACCCGGGTAAGATGATGAACTGACAGATATGACTTAGCCTCTAATATAATAAATATAACATAAGGCAGTAATAATTAGGGGTATCAGGTGGAAAAACCGAAAAAAAACGAAACTTTTAAAGCAGTATAGCATCATAATTGAAGCTTTTCAACTTAGCTACGCTTAACTTTCTTTTTTCATATTAAGTATTGAATGTGCTTTCTATTTATACTATAATTGTTCAACGTTAACTAAAAATACCACAATATATAAATGCCATTATAGAAATTTACTTTACACTGATGTACTTACTATACCTTATATGTAGTACCTAAGCACCTAGCTGTAATATGTAGTCCGTAGTTATTTAAATTGGGAAGGCATCTGATATTCGAATTACTTTGTTAATTTTGTTAATATTAATAATATAATTAATTTCGTAACCTGATCATGTTAAACCAACAGCGAATTCATCCAAATCTAAGTAAAAATACTAGTAGCCAAACAATGGTTACAAATCATTATTGCTTATTAATTTGTGATATACTTATCAACTATTTGTAGGCCTTTTACACTACTGTGTAAAGGCCTACAAATCAAATATTTATAAATAATTAGTGGTTGCCATTAATTGATAAAATTCAGTTAAAACCTCAAATAAACATGTTTATCTCATAAATCAACCTTAATGTGCTGAATAGCACGCGTACACTACTAATAAAAATAATTAATTATTCATGAAACTTCCATAAATAATATAAAATTGGACAATTTGCATACGGGAAATGTATAATAATGTTCCCTCAGATTTCATGGTCCATTTAATTTGATCGTTCGATTGTCTTGCCAGTCACGTTCAAAATGTTACTCCCTCAATACCTTTTTATTAAAATAACACGAAACAAGCCGACAGAAATAGATCTCGTTAGTTGTTTTTCTTCCCCTCTTTTCATGGTATCATTTTAATCATTATTCGCGCCTGTTTTTTCGCATAGCAATGTCAAAAGAAAAGAGATTACAAATGAAAGGTAAAGGCGTCTGCTTAAAAATGACGCGGAAATAGCTTTTGCCTAAAATGTTAATAAAGGGAAGCATTTTTGGCGAAAAATGCTAATGAAAATAAAATAATCGTTTAGGATTTGTTAGCTGTTCATGTCTGTATGTGCAATCCGGTGTGGCCCTGTCTGTTTACAAATACGAGGATTCTAAAAAAACATGTTCGTATAAAAATAAGGTTATGCACAGGATTACAAAAATACACGGTATTTACCGATGCGTGTTTTGAATTCAAACTGTCTAAGGGTCAGCTCACACCGAGACGCGACGCGACGCGACGCTGCGCGCACATTTCAATAGAGTGACTCAAAATCTATATATATATTACGCGAGGCCGATTTTTGTACATCCCATCTCCCATCAGATCTACAGTTATGGTCCGATTTTGATAAATGATATGTCATTAGATTGGTGCATAAAACTCTTGGATTTTTAATTTTTTCCTGAAAAAGTACTGAAAAATGGATTTGAAAAAACTACTGTGCGCTAACCACGTGACATTGACCACGTGACCTGTGATCCCTATTTTGACATATGATGACCAAATAATAATAAGCATGATTTGCTTACAAACCTGTAGTAAGTTATTCAGCATGATGAAATATTATTTTTGAGTCGGCAACATAATATCCGCAACACTTAAAACATGTACGAATATGCAAAAATAATTTTACAGTTTGTTGACAATGAATGACAGTAACCATATCCTGACAACTTTTAATGTATTTTTTATTGGGGGCTATTATGTCAATGATCTAAATTGCCAGGTTGTTTTTCTTTTTAAAATGTTGATATGAAAACTTTTTTCACATACCTGTTAAAAATGTGGAGGAAAAAGCCGGTTAAGTGTGAGTTGGGCTGGTGCTCGCAAGACTAGAAAAACTGACCGTCATTCAAGAATAGATTATTTTTATAGGCGAGTTTTACAATAAATCAAAGCAGAAAAAATGTAGTAAAACTAATTTAAACGTCATTCAAATAAGTAAATTTATGATATATTATTATAAATATGATTATATAAGTCCTTCAAAAAAATAATTCCTAGGAAAATGGCATGAGTTATGGTAAATTAAATGGTATTTTACAAGAAAAACATAGTCCTTCCGCTTGAGTTGCATGTCGACGGGATGGGAAATGTGGTCGAGTTGAGAATATGGACTGGACGACTTGACAATGTAGCTAAGTTGGGAATGTATCTACATTGGTAATATGGATGAGTTGGTAAAATGGACGAGTTGGAAATGTGGTCGAGTTGAGAATATGGACGAGTTGGCAATGAAGACGACTTGGTAATACGGACGAGTTGGTGATATGGAAGATTTGGCAATAAAGACGAGCTGATAATAAGGACAAGTTGGTATTGTAGACGAATTGGGTGTATCGTCGAGTTGGGAATATGGACGAGTTGGAAATGAGGACGACTTGGAATTGTGGACGAGTTGGGCCTATGGACAAGTTGGAAATGTGGACGAGTTGTATTTGTGGACGAGTTAGCAATATGGACGAGTTGGTAATGTGGACGACTTGGCATTGTGGACGAGGTGGGAATATGGACGAGTTGGAAATGAGGACGAGTTGGCATTGTGGACGAGCAAGTAATATGGACGCGTTGGCATTGTGGATGAGTTGGGAACATAAATGAGTTGGCAACGAAGACGAGTTGGTAATACGGACGAGTTGATAATATGGACGAGATTGGCAATAAAGACGAGTTGGGTGTATGGACGAGTAGGAAATGTGAACGAATTAGCAATATGGATGAGTTGGCATTGTGGACGAGTTGGGAATATGGATGAGTTGGCAATAAAGACGAGTTGGTAATATGGACGAGTTGGCATTGTAGATGAGTTGGGTTTATGGACGAGTGGGCAATGTGGACGATTTGGCATTTTGTACGACTTGGGAATGTGGACGAGTTGGAAATATGGACGAGTTGGAAATATGGACGAGTTGGAAATGTAGACGAGTTGTATTTGTGAACGTGTTGGCATTGTGGATGAGTAAGCAATATGGACGCGTTGGAATAGTGGACGAGTTGGGTATATGGACGAGTTAGCAATATGGTTGAGTTGGCATTGTGGACAAATTGGGAATATGGACGAGTTGCCAATGGAGACGAATTGGTAATATAGACGAGTTGGCGATGCAGATGAGTTGGGCGTATGAACGAGTTGGCAATGTGGACGTGTTGGGTGTGTGGACAAGTTGGCATTGTGACCCAGATGGGAATATAGACGAGCTGATATTGTGGACCCTAACATGCGAAACTTGATGGTAGAAATAACCTACATATGATGCAAATTTAAAAAAATTGACGCTCTCAAGAATAAATCATATTTGAATTAATGACGTCTGGCTGATCATTCTTATTCTCATTCAAAATAAAATTTGACAAATTCTGCTGTCAACAAAACAAATTGATTTTATAAAGCTTCCGTTTTTACCGATTTTGGTAAGGAACCCTAAAATTAGGTTTATATCATAGACTTGAGAGTATAGATAGCATCTCCCTCACTCTTCTGTCAGACGCTATTTAAATGAGAGGAAAGACGAAAGTTTGAATTTGGAATTCGGGTATTAGGCCTTCAGCTCTAAATTTATTGAAAAAAATATGTCTTAATATTCTTTTTTCAAACATTTTTAGCTGTTTTATATACTTATTGGATTTTATTTATTACACATATTTGACACATTTTTTTTGATTTTTTTTTTATGGTGGAGTACCTATTGTTGCTCAATTATTTATTTAGATTAGTAAAAAGGGTTTGATTAAGTATTACCTAGTGTACAAGCAAGTTGTACATACCTATCAATATTTGTGATTACATAGCGAAACCGACCTTACATTGCTTACATACCTATAATTTGCACCGTTTAAATATTACGTTCTTTATAATAATTTTTAGTGTTAATAAAACCACTCAACAACTTACATCTTTTACTTTACTACAAACAACATTCATCCCACGGGCAAACAGCCCGTTCATTTTGGTCCTTCGAACCGGATCTGGGCCTTTGGTGCAGTGAAGTGGTTCATTGGTCTCCCACAAGCGGGTCTCGCCAGTGAATTGCGTAGCAGATCAATACCCTGCACTTGGGACCAGGTAAAGACCACGAAGACAGTGGACAACAGTAACAACTTCAGGAAGTGCCGGTTACCCTACATACATACATCTGGTGCCAGCATCGACAGTCATGGAGGATTTAAAAGTTCGTCAAAGGGAACTCGCCGACAAGATCGACAATGCAGCCATTAACTTCAGCAAGGATTCCGCCAGCAGGAAGACTGAGGATTATATTGCAAAAAGGTTAGAGGCCTTAGACAACATCTGGAGAGAGTTCGCCGGAAACCATACGAAGATAGCCCAATCAGATTCCGCGTTCCTAGCCACTCAAGGGACCGCCATGTACGATTCTGTCAAGCAGCTTTATGAAAAACATCGACAAACATTGGAAACATACCTAACGACAGGCGCTAACAGGTTTGCTACACCGTCAAAGCCCGGAGCATCAACAGAGGAGCGATCTACCTCGTCTAGGGCTGACGATATGAAATACCAACAAGCAACTAACTTTCGAGCCTTTTTACGTGTCATCAAAAGCATCGACATTGACAAAATGACGGAAAAATGGGAGCTCGAAGACAAGCTTCACATGCTACAGCAGCGCTGGAAAACTGTCGATGACCTACATTGGCAGATTGACAATATATTAATGGGATCTGACGTAGCATATGAGCAAGAATACACGAGCTATGAAGCGACATACGAAGCTACAAAAAAGCTGTTAAACAAGAGACTAAGCTCTACATCACACCAACAGCTATCAACCCCGAGGATTGAAATACCAACTTTCTCAGGCGTATACACACAGTGGCCCACATTCATGGATCTCTTCACTGAGGCCATTCATAACAATCCCATGCTTACGAAAACACAGAAAATGCAACACTTGAAGGGAAAGTTGAAGGGCGAAGCGGAACGCTTAGTGCAACATCTCTATATCACAGCCGACAACTACGATACTTGCTGGGAATTACTCTCCTACCGCTACAACAATATACAACTATTATTCACAAAACATGTACAGCTATTTATGAACCAACCATCAGTGCAAAGGCAAACGTCCTACGAGTTGAAGCGTCTTTATGACACCAGTATGGAAGCTGTTCATGCCATACAAAATCTCGGCGTAGACACCGCCACCTGGGACCCCATACTGGTACATATTATCACTGAAAAATTGGATTCCGAGACATACGCATCATACATGGAAGCCAGGAAGACTCCGCGCGGCCTCCCAGTTTTTGACGAACTCATGACGTTCTTGGAGGGCAAGTTTGCAGCTTTGGAGCCCATGACAAATAAAACTAAAAGATCTACCATTGTGGCCCCCAACATTCAGAAGGCGGTTGGAAATAAACAGGAATTTAAGTTTTCGCAACCCTACAATAACAAAGGAAAGCCACAGTACACATCGTACCACGTGACGAACGACAGAAAATGTCCGCTCTGCAAAATTGACCACATACTTTTCCATTGCAAAACATTTCAAGGCATGACGTCCGAAGCTAAATTAAAAACAATTGAGCAATTACAAGTTTGCCCTAATTGTCTATACTGTCACAATGGCAAGCAATGCAACTCTAGAAAAAGATGCAAGGTTTGCAACGGGCAACATAACACAATATTGCACGACGTGTATAATCATCGTGACGCAATTCCTTCGTCGTCGGTACAACAAAACAAAATGCGGTCACCGAACTTGAATTCATCATCGAATCACGTGTCAAATCCAGATAATGAAGTTCTCCTATCTACTGTACTGCTAAATATACAAGCTAGAGATGGAACATACATACAAATGAGATGCCTTATCGACCAGGGGTCTCAAATCAGTTTGATTACGGAAAACGCCGCTCAGAGACTAGGCTTACAAAGACGTCATCACAGCGGAACTATCTCTGGCGTCGGCTCATCTACCAACCAGAGCAAGGGTATCGTAGAGATAAACTGCGAGTCCTTGTACGGCAACCATCAATTTACAACTGAGGCATTAATCATGACAAAGGTTCTCAACAAATTACCCAGCACCACCTTCCCGAAGCAACAATGGCCACATCTACAGAACATCCAGTTAGCGGATCCCGACTATAACGTATCGAGAGCAGTGGACATCTTGTTGGATGCCAGCGTATACTCGGACATTATCATGGATGGAATCCTTCGAGGCCCAAATCAAGCTCCTCTCGCTCAACAAACAAAAATCGGTTGGATTTTGTTTGGCAACATAAAAACATTCAACTGTCACGTCGTTTTGAACAATATACAAGATCTGTCACGCTTCTGGGAGATGGAAGAAATAAGCAGTAACTCTACGTCGACCTATACAGTCGAAGAGGAATATTGCGAACAACTCTATAAATCTACAACAACACGGTTACCAAATGGAAGATATCAGGTCAAGATTCCCATGAAACAAGACTTCGAGCATCACTTGGGGACGTCCAAAACACAAGCCGTAGCCCAGTTTCTCCAACTGGAAAGAAAAATGGCACGTGATCCATTATTCCGCACTCAATATACAGCATTCATCAACGAATATAAAGACTTAGAACACATGAAACTGTGCAACATTGCTAGGAATCCTAGCTATTATTTACCTCATCATGGAGTGCTCAAGCTGGAAAACAAAAAACGGCATCTTCAAACGACCCATCGTCAAATTGGCACCATTGCACGTGAAAGAGGATCCAGAACCAGCCATCCAAGACAAGGCATCCAAGCCAGAAATCAGGCCAAAAACCAGGAAAACATTGACACACTATGTCTTGGCCACACTTTTCTTTCTCGGGACATTGATCTCGCCGTCTGTGCAACAGTTGTACAATATTACGACACTAGACGCAACAAAACCTGTTTACTTCGACAAGATTGGCAACGTAAACATTATTCAAGATGAGTGGAAGATAGTCGTGTATTACAATCTCAGTTCTTACAAGCAGAGTCTCGGCAACATTGAGAGTTACGTCAATCACTTGAACGGCGTATGCACTGATGAAGCCGCCTTCTTAGCAATAACTTCTCAACTGAAACACGAAATCAATGAGCTGAAACATAACGACAAATTACTTCAACTTGATCACGATAACCGCCGAAAACGAGGGCTTATCGACGGCGTCGGGTACCTCGCAAATTCTCTGTTTGGGGTGTTAGACGAACGATTCGCCGAACAATACAAGCATGATATCCAACTAATACAGCAGAACGAAAACCACATGAAAACCCTATATCAAAAACAAACATCCGTTATTGAAGCTGAATACAACATACTAAAAAGAAGCGAAGACGTGATGAACAAACAGTATCAACTCATAAATAAACACTTATCAGATCTTAAGACAAAGACAGTTCAATTGAATAATCAGCAGCAACACTACATGTACGCTACGACCAGCACTCTAGCCGCAGCAATCATAATTTCTAACCTACATCGTATTCAAGACTCAATGATAGACATGGTGACAGATACACGCAACGGGAGAGTGGATATACATTTGCTGAGCCCGACGGAACTGCTGAAACAACTTGGCGTAATCAACAGTCAACTGCCTAGTGACATGTCCCTACCTAACTTCAGCAACGAACAAAGCCTGAGAAACATATATAAGGTACTACGTGTGCACTCAAGACTGACCGACGAATTTCTTATATTTGAGGTCAAATTACCACTGCTCAACATCGATAAATACGAATTACATCGCATCATCCCAATACCACAACCGAGAAGCTCTAAATGCATAATTATAATACCCACGTCAGAATACGTGGCTATCGATCTCCGAAAAGACATGTACATCTCAATGCATCCAGATCAACTACAAACATGCCTAACAATTAACGAAGCTCATTTATTATGCCCGTTAAAACAACCTATGTACAACTTAAAAGGTTCCGAAGCCACATGCGAGACTCAAATTATAAACAACAGTAATTTGACACAGTGTAAGACGGCGATAACGACCTGTAGCGACAAATGGATACAATTGCACAGTGGCGGCGCGTGGCTATTCTCGTGTTGCCAGGAATGCGCAGTGCGCATTTTCTGCCCAGGTGGTGTTACGTCGAGCAAGTTGAATGGCACAGGACTTATTACACTAGGTCGGGGATGCCTACTCAAACACGACGCATTCACGATACCGGCCCATCTCAGTCTTCAAAGCACAATAATACAAACCAGCGAGAACGAGATGAAGATCAATGTGCCACCACCCCCAGAAATCAACAACCTCATAAATAACGCTTCAACACTCATCATGGCCACTGAAGACCACGCTGAAGCGCTAAACGAGCTCCACCAGAAGATAGACGAGTTGAAAAAACAACAAGATTCCGCTAACACCGAATCTGTCTCATTCCACGATATACATCAGTACACAACTATATACATACTAATGTCTATGGCTGTCGCACTTCTCGTTTACAAGGGAGCACGCAAAATAATCATGACAAAGGGAAAACGTCCACAACATGCCGATAATGACCCATCATCAACAAACACGGCGAACCCCAGTTTGGAAATGCAAGCGGTAACGACGAGCAGCACCGGCACCGTGCAGCAACGAGTTCCCGTGGATGTCGCCACATCACCTACGATGCCCAGAGAACTTCGCACATATTGAGATTTCCCATTTTTTTATTGTATACAATTTTCTTTTCTTTTATTTTTTTGTAGTTCGGCAGCATGTACAAGCAAGTTGTACATACCTATCAATATTTGTGATTACATAGCGAAACCGACCTTACATTGCTTACATACCTATAATTTGCACCGTTTAAATATTACGTTCTTTATAATAATTTTTAGTGTTAATAAAACCACTCAACAACTTACATCTTTTACTTTACTACAAACAACATTCATCCCACGGGCAAACAGCCCGTTCACCTAGCGTAAGAATTTCAAACACAATGTGTAATTGTTATTGAATAAATGATTGATGATGATGACATGGCAGCACCCATATTAAGAAAATTAGCACGATCTATTGAATTTCATTAAAAAAAACAAGCATTGATAATAGTGGGTTTTCGTGTATCTATAAACGTTTTAGACCTACTCTCTATTTCGTACAATTGAGTTTATGTAACATTTTTTATTATCACTATTTTTAAGTATTTACGATTATAAATCAATACATAAACAGTTACGCACTACATGATTTCCTTTTTAAAACCTGCGTAGTGAGTGCCCAAATCTGTCGTTTCGTATCACGTGCTATTTCTGGAAATTGATAGAAATCGATCAAATCGATAAATTAATGTCCTGAAGAAAGAACAACAAATTATATTCTACCAATCTTATGTTCGGTCCTATGAAAATATGTC
Organism: Apotomis betuletana; assembly: GCA_932273695.1. Classification (NCBI taxonomy): domain Eukaryota; kingdom Metazoa; phylum Arthropoda; class Insecta; order Lepidoptera; family Tortricidae; genus Apotomis; species Apotomis betuletana. The sequence continues at coordinate 10,668,782 of OW026307.1, read as the reverse complement.
AATTATTTTTTAAGATATGGGATTATTTTTATGAATAATTTTTTTCAATAAATCGATTAATATGCATTTTATTTGTGAAACAGATCAGCAGATCACATGTCATTAATGCACAAGTTATTCTTACAAAAGTTGAAAAAGTTGTCACGATGAAGCTGGCAGTTGGCTATCAGGCCTGGCTCTAGCCTGGCATGTTTTACAGTTTTTAAAACATCATTTTAACGTGTTTTTTTACAGTATTTATTCTTCGTTCGCCAAAAACTTCTTATCGATAAAGTAGTTATTTTCTGTAACACTACCGGATTTCCATATTCTAGCGGCGGTTCGACGCCGCAACGGGCCTCTAGTTATACTTTATTTACTACATTAAAAGGGACACATTTCATCGTGAGAATTCAAAATACGTTGCGCCACGCAGCGCTGCGCCTCGCGGCGCCGCGCCGCGCCGCGCGGCGTCGCGAGACGCAGCGGTGCATCGCCGGTACGCGCGGCGTGTATGAGCGGCGCTACGCCTCGCGAAGCCGCGCGACGCAGCGCGACGCCGCGAGGCGCAGCCTGAGGCCGCCGTTCTCATGCGCTTGCAATAGGTAGACTGCGGGGCGGTTGGACGCGGCACCGCGCGGCGTCTCGCTGCGCAGCGAGGCGTCGTGCTGCCAACGATTTTACGAAGCGCCTCGCTGCGCCGCGATGCGTCTCGCGGCGCCGCGCGGCGCAGCGCGAAATCACCGGCCTCTTCCAGTATCGTCGCGTCGCGTCGCGTCTCGGTGTGAGCTGACCCTAAGCCTACATCATATTGTGATCTTACAGATGAAAATATTTTATTTCGAAACAATTATGTTTTTCGATATATTTTTTTATCTCGGTATGTTAATACCACATTTTTTAATAATTGCTATATATAGATACAAAATCACCGCGCAACGAAAAATTAAATTTTGCTCGTAGTCCTCATCGGCACTCGAACCCGGTCTTTGGATTACCGGTCCAACATTATAACCTTTCGACCAGATACGCACTGTGTGTGTTGTGTTATGGAAAAAGATGAAAATATGTAATTGATAATATTTTACTAAAATGAATTCGCTGCGGAACAATTATATATATTTATAAACCCTAGTAGTTGGCGTAAATTTAACGGTAATTTAACGGGTTCTATATCTATAACTACTTTAAAGTAATTTTTATCGCTTGCGACTTGCGGAAAACAAAAAAGATAATAGTACCCTTTTTACTGTAGTTTGGGCCCTATATCTCTCTAATATCTCGGAAAGAGCTCCAAATTGGCGACCTACCTAGTATTTCGCCATTTCACCAACCTGTTCGTGTTAAGTTTGTGTTCGTGTCTATATGCGACGCCATAGGATATCAGGCGTAACTTAACTGGATAGTAACGTGAACTGTCACTTTATGCAGCTAAAATCGCAGACATCGCGCGGCTGCCCTATATCAAAACCTAGTAAGGGACAATTTTTTGGATTTTTGTTTTTTAACTTATTTGTACCAACCTAGTAAGTCCTCAGCTGGTGACAGAGACACCAGCTCAAAAATCGTTATAATAACCAGAGTTTTCAATGCGTCGAAACCTAGTAAGTAACATGTATTGTCTAGTAACTGTTTACCGTTGTCAAACCCAGTAAGTCACATATCCCATATCAAAACATAGTAAGGGCGTGAGACATACTAGGTTTTGGGCTGGTCAAAGAGGGCCTTACTAGGTTTCTGATCTGGGAATCAATGCGCCGGCAGGGGCGCGCGGGGCACCTAGTATCACTGTGTTCGGTCAGTCCACGGCAAGGCGCCGGCGCAGCCACATCGCGTGCTGTTTAAATTAACCGTCGTCTGGATGGTTTGAAGTTTTGCGTGCAATATGAAGCGCCATTTACAATTTCATAGATAGAAGCTATTGATAAAAATAAGAGTCAAATCTCCGAATATGCCGGGTAAATGTATTTACATACCAACTTTAATTTCCAACACTTTTATTTATTATTTTTTGTTACGGTAGGAACCCCTACGTCATCATCCCTTTAATACATTTATAAAACTTCGCTACTACAAACATATGCGAAGAGTTTCTGTGTCTTCGCTATTAACGTAAAATACCTACTTAAGTACAACTAGATCATTGTCGTGTTTACAGAGTTAATTATTTTAAAAAGCTTTTAATATTTTATTTAAAAGGTTTTGTTTTAAATATCTTGGATGTCGACGACAGGCTCCCTTACTACGTATTGAAGCTGGTTGAATGTAAGAAACTAACTCGGGTAAATACATTTTCAAAGTTAGTAAGGGGTATAAAACGTGCATATATAGTATATATTATAAAATGAAGTTATTGATACATACACTTGTTAGTTGTTAGTACTCTACTTATTCAGGTACTTTTTTTTATTATTAATTAAGAGTTCTTTTGAGGCTGCCACGTTTTATGTTTTTAGGCTCTCCTGTAAAATTTGGTCTGGAGCCCTTACTAGGTTTTGATATAGGGCAGCCGCGCGTTTTAATAACATTGAAGGCGCTATACCTGAGATATAACGAAGAAACCGCCTATTTGATATCTCTATGTACACTTGAATTAGCGTTTTGTTCAACCTAACCATCGCTATTGGTTGGACCGTATACACAAAAAAATATAAACAAATCAAACATTTACTGACCCCTTAATAGCCTATTTCATTATTTGTTTGTAAAATATCTTCAACGTCCTTTTACACATTTTAGCAACGTGTGGTTTTTGCTATTTTTAGAAAACTTACAGTCCGGTGGTTTAAGGATTTGTAATTTTATTAATCAAAAAAATTTAAAAATGATGCATTTGTGCACAGATTTCTAACATTCACTAGTCTGTTAGCATATTACGGAAGCAGTTTGGGCCGTCAGTTTACGCGCATAATAGAGTTTAGCCAAGTTTCTTGATTGTATTACTTGTTGGTCGTTTGGAGCTCTACCCTAAATAATTCTAGTAGGGAATGCATTAACTTAATAAAATAAAAGACGAAAATTGTGGTGTGTACCCATATTAAAAAAAAAATAACATTACGTGTCTCAAGATGTCCGCATGCCTTCAAGATTCGTTGATCGCTATTTATTCATTTTGGATGTTCGATGTGTAGTATTGATAGCGTCTTGTGCAGTGAACTAACGTGTGAGTGAATGGGTAATGAAGAATTTAACTTCTTGGGTCAAGGCACGATAATCCGCGTGGTTTTTTGTAAATCACTATCACGTTACAAAAAGTACGATTTTCTCACCTCACCGTACAACGTGATATTCAATCCTCAATCTTGTCGCTTTGTGCGATTGGAAACGAGTCATTGGCGAAATACCTCTTGCAGCATCAGCAAGAAGTAAAAGCCACACAAAAAAGAAGACATTTTTATAATAATTAGCCACTATGAAATTATTGAAGTAACAAGGTCATGCAAGAAGGGAAACATCAGTGTAATGCATTTTTCTCATAGAGAGAGCTAAGGTTAAAAATCTTTCAATAAATAAAATATGTGACATTTTCATCCAAAGGGATCCTCTTTGAGCGACGAATATGTATATTTGCATTCCTATACCAATAACCTGTCAAAGCGTCCTCACGATGAGCGACGCAGTAGTTTTGCTTGGATGCGTCACTTAACGCATTCACTGCCAGCGACACATATATTATATTACCGATCGCGCACGCCTAGGCCACGTCCCCTGGCAGTGAATGTGACGATGTAAGTACAGGGAACAAAATGATGAGAGAAGGTTTATCGGTAAACCACTGTTCGGTCATCAACCGGTGTCGTAATAGTACATTACTGCAGACGCCGCGAAAGAAGGGCTTGCCGGACGCCGGATAGTGATACGAAGCCGACAAGCTCTTTTCACGGCTAAGGCATGTTATAGTGTTTTTCTCAAACATATGCAATGAAATAAAAAACCCGCTCTAAAAATATAATTCAGCTGTTTAGCTTGTTCACGAACACAGACGCCATGTTTAACAAAAAATACTTCCCGGCCTATGCCTTCAATTTTGTATAAAATTCCTTTACAGTTCTCTTGAGTAGTTCCGCCCGAAACGTAATACTTCGTAGCCTGTTATAACACACGTTATGACGAAATTTCATTGCATGTTTGAGAAAATCTATTTCTTGCCATTGAGCATTAGGTACTACTAGCTTAACTTACTTAGGTACTATTTTTAAGGATGCTCCTCACCGCAAGCATTCGCCTGTAATCCTGTAAAGTAACAAAAACAAATGAGATTTTCATATCAGTCTTTGCATATTCCAGGCAAATACTCGCGGTGAAAAGAACTCCATATGGCAGAAAACATCTCAAACGCGTCTATGCCAACGTCATTTATATGGAAAACGCAAATGCGACTGAGTTTCGTTGTTTCGATTCATTAATTTGAATGTCTATAGACGTAAATACTTCTAAAATGTTGAACCCTTTCAATGTGTTGTTTTTTCATTCCAGTATGGACTATACGCGTCGTTCGTGGGTGGATTCGTATACGCAATAATGGGCACGTGTCCTCAAATCAACATCGGGCCCACGGCGCTGCTGTCGCTGCTCACCTTCACGTATACTAACGGCACGAATCCGGACTTCACAGTGCTGTTGTGTCTGACGTCAGGCATCGTCCAGCTGATTGCTGGCGTATTGCAACTAGGTATGCGAATTAAGATAATAAATAAATCAATAAAATTAATAAATAAATATGAAGGAACAATCTTACCCAAATCGACCTAGTCCCAAACTAAGCAAAGCTTGTACTGTGGGTACTAGACAACGATATATGTACATAAAAATACATACCTATATAGATAACATCCATGACCCAGGAACAATTCGAGTTTATCACACAAATATTTGTCCCGGCCGGGATTCGAACCCAGGTACGCCGGCTCAGTAGGCAGGTGCACTACAAACCGCGCCAACCGCGTCGTCAGAATATAACTAGGTGTTTATAAGGCCTGTTCCTAGCGCGTAGAGGCCTGGTCACAGAAAAATGTAAGGTCAGGGTGGGCACGTGCGATATTTTGATCCCAAGAGCAAACAGTGCTTCTAATAAGAACCATGGTAATTTCGAACTGCGTCTGTCTGTGTCCTATATGGACCACACGCCATTGATTCGCGCACTAATGGGCAATAATGAGCACTTGTCCGAAAATCAACACCGGGCGCACGGGTTCACGTACACAATCGGCAAGAAACTGGACTTCATCGTGCTATTCTGCCTGACTTCGGGCATTGTCTAGCTAATAGCTGGCATATTGGTATGAAAACTAGAAAACTTGTTTCATATAAAGGTGTACTATAGTGCAGCCACTACCTTAATTTCGAAAATATATCGTGCTTTTAATTACCTTTCAATTCACTCACAAATTCCATTAACTCACAACTTTTTTTTTCAATCAGTACTTTACTTAGATTTGTGTTATCGATTTACCTCAACTCTCGTGACAATACCTATAGGTACTTCCACAGGCTTATGACAGTACTGTCGGGAAAGTATTAAGATATACATTATTTGTTAAGTTTCTTTCGGCGTTTCTTCTCAACAATGGTCTCCTCTTGTTAAAATTCCGGCACTTACATAATAAAGTTACAGAATAAGCAATATCTTATGCAGGAAAATATTTGAAAAAGTGTCCAGCGGTAAGCAGTAAATAATAGTTCCAATTCCGTCCTCAATAGTACTAAAGTAGCAGGATAGTAAGAAAGAATCCCAAATTTTAGACGGAGTGAACTGTTGCTAAGTAACTTATCAACATTACCTTATGCCACAGTAGCGCCACTTATTTCACACCTTCCAGCGGACACTTTAAAAAGTAAAAAGGTATAAATTCTACCCGCCATAGCTATTTCCCTCCAAGGCCCATAATTTCCACCCAGTATATTCTACCTTTTCTGTTTCAGGTTTTCTAGTCGAGTTTGTCTCGTTACCTGTCGTCTCAGGCTTCACGTCAGCAGCTGCAATAACTATAGCCTCTTCCCAGATCAAAGGCTTGTTGGGGCTCAAATTCAGTGCAGAGACATTCATAGCTACATGGCGAGAGATGTTCCGTCACATTGGAGACACGAGATTGCCTGATACGCTGCTCAGTTTGGCTTGTTGTATTGTCCTCCTGGGTATGAAGGTCAGTTTCTAAATTATTCTTTATTTTACAATGCCGGCGAATGTTTCAATTGAGCGTAGCGTACCAAATTTTTTAACAGTTCAGTGCTTCCAGTGAAGAACGGACTAACACGGTACCCTTTGGTTTTTGTTGAACCATCGGAATTAGCTCATCAAACTACATAACATATCAACAGGACGTATCTCTAGCTGTCTCCTAACTTGGTGTTTTCGATGACGCAAAGGGTATAAGTTGGGTGTAATAAAAGTATAAGTTACTTTATTGTTGTGACACATAATAATCACGTCCCATAACGTAATTCATTTCAGTGTATGTAATTATAGTTGTATGTTTGAACCAAACCGCTGACTGATGTGAATTAAAAGATTTTTTTTGATTTAAATCTTGAGATAGGGATATCGATTATAATTGTAATTCCTGCGTTGTATTTCTCCTGTATCTGAGGTGTGCAATAAAGAGTATTAATATGAATATGATTATAAAAATAATTTTACCGGCAGAAAAATAATACAATCGAAGTGAATGTTATCAGTATCAGTATCAAAGGACTAATAGATGAAGTACGAGCTGAATAACGTTATGAAAGTTTCCAGCGTGAGACTTTGTAACCGAACAGATATTTTGTTAGAGAGGTGGTTAAGTAACCGTCACAGTGAAAAAGTCACAGTGATCGGCTTAAATACCAATGACTTTACCTACGAAGTAATGATGTTCCAAAATCTCGTGGGCTGTTCGTTCTGCTGCTGATGTCTAAGTATTTAATACTTTAGCGTCTCTTGTAACTAAGTTTGTTAGTTTGTAACAAACAATGTAATCTTGGAAGTTAATTATAACCTACTTCTAAATCATCGTATCTAAATGAAACGTAGTTTACGACGATAAAATAATTTGATATCTGATGATGATTGAAAACCCATCATGTTTGAGTCCATTTAATGAAGCAAATAATTTATAAGCAATTAACGTTTTTGTAGCAAATTATAAACGGCAGTAGAAAAGTATCTTAAAAAAATAAAAATAAAATATTTCCGAAGTAATTGAGCAACAAGTGTGTGACAGAATCACGGTGATAATTTATTCACAAATATTTTTTGAAACTGGAAAAACTGTCACGGTGATTTAAATGTATACATAACTAGCTGTGCCCCGCGGTGTTACCCGCTCATGCCACGGGAGCACTAAATTTATTCGGGATGAAAAGTATCCTCTGTCCTTCCCCGGGTCTCAAACTATCTCCATACCAAATTTCATCTAAGTCGGTTCAGTGGTTTAAGCGTGAAGAGGTAACAGACCGACAGACACACTTTCGCATTTATAATATTAGTATGGATGTTTTCCCTAATCGCTAATGTATTCGATTTGAAACTGTCTGAATACAAGTTAAACTACACATTGGAGTTAGCCTGAAAGTCTGGGTGACCGCAGTATTTCACTTGCTAACGTCCTATCCTCCGCCGGTATAAATCACATACATACATTTGTTGTTGCCTCTACCTGCAGTACAATCGATTCTGATTAGAAATTCTAAGTGAAGCTCAGGTCGAAATACATAGGTACTATTTTACAGTGTTAAATTTTGCCTGTCTGTCTAGTAAATCATAAGATATATAAGTTCGTATATTTTGCTTACATGCAGGTTATTTTACGCGAGACTCGTGGATTTATGTTTGCTTAAATTAGTTACTTACATATATTGCCTACATTAGTGAAAAGATTTAAATATTTTAATTCACACAGAGAAATATAAAATAAATAAATAAATATTAAGGGACAATCTTACACAAATCGACCTAGTCCCAAACTAAGCAAAGCTTGTACTATGGGTACTAGACGACGATATACATAATATATAAATACATACATAGATAACATCCATGACCCAAGAACAAATATTTGCACAAATATTTGCCCCGGCCGGGATCGAACCCGGGACCGCCGACTCAGTAGGCAGGTGTCTACCAACCGAGCCAAACGCGTCGTCAAAACATGTAATGTAACGCCCAGTCAATAAGGGTCATGTTCAGATATTTATGAACTCCTTATATGCTGCGATATATCTGATGGCGACTGTACTCGTACGTATATTCTGCTATTTAAGTATAATTTTTTCCTTTTTTTAGATGCGTCAATATATTTTTTATTAGAGTATGTTAATGGTTTTAATAGTTGGTCAAGAAACAATATTAATTATTGCATTTGTTCCGACGTCGTAACTGAAATCTACATTAGGCAATAACAATGAAATAAGAACAGATTTGATTAGGTTTTGAGAACGCGAGGCTTTTTTAACCTGCCACTGTCTTAACGACAGGATAAAATAAATGAACTTCATGTAATGTTGCGGTAATTAATACCCTAGAAATACTTATGGTGTATGCGCTACGGTATTTCAAACAAAAATGGCGCAAAGGGCGCTTTGTCGTGAATATAATACACAATTTCAATCAATCAATCAATCTTTTTTTTTTTATAGAATACAGGTAGTTACAAATGAGGTATTATAATCTTAACAATACAGTTCCATGTATCCAGCCTGCATGCAGGCATGCAAATATTAAAAATACACGCACGTATATAACAATATAATTACCATCTTCTTAAATAATAAATTAATTTAATTTGTCCGTTATACGTACTACTTACTTACTATTTTCAGTTTTATGGCACCATGTACAAAATAAGCAAACAATCCGAATCCAGAAATTAAAAAGTTAACAAAAAGAAAAGAGAAGAGTAAACCATAAGAAACCAATTTACAATAGTTGTGTAGTCGAGTCTAATTTACGCTATAATTTCATGCGATTTACGTGACGTTGCGGTTATAAAGCTACTCCGGATAAGAAAAGGTCGTGGGGTCGAGCCCCACATGCAATGTATTAAATCTACAAAAAAAAGTCTATATCCCATCTAATGTTGTCATAATGTTTCACTAGACATCGTCATGTCGTGAATTTGACGCTGACAACATCTAAAATTACATGTCAAGACGACGTATCATTTCAGTTCATGAAATCCAACCGGTATACTCTAATATACAGTCCATATACATCCTTGCCAGATAAGGTCCAGACATATGTAACTATGAGAGAGACATATTTATAAGCGCTTTGCTTCATCTTGTCCCATATACGACGCTCGGAACATACAAGATTGCACAATCTCGCATATGTCTGTACCTACTTAAAATTACAACGCAATCACATCGTTATAATCGTCGGTCACGAACTAAAGCATCGTTACCTTTGGTTCTTACAGACTTTATTCTTCTTAACTAATATCCTGACTATGAAACTAATCCATAAATATGATAATTTCTATCTTTCCCGATCAGTATGGAAAACTAAGTAATTAACTCTAAAATGGCTCCGTCCTGCAATAACTTGGCCTGACCCGTGAGGGTTAGACAGCCAGCAAACGTCAATACCGGCAAGATATCGTTAACAATTTAGCCAATAGCTCAAAACACTGCAGTGCCAAGTGCGGTTGTAGCTTAAAGTTGGAAACTGTAGTAGCAGATGTACCGCATCAAATATAAGCAAGATAGTCGACGGAAAACTCGCTTTTCCGCCTTTGGTAACAAAGTTTGGTTCAGGTATCTTTGTTTACCTATTTAATGATTTTAGAGTTAGATCTAAGCCATATTTAGAAGACTTGTTTCAACTAGCAAATTAGCGTTTAAACAATTGTTCGTCCATAGGTATCAAACGACAATACGTAACGTAAATACATAAAAAACCTACCATGCGTCCAGGATAATATTATGCATTGCACTGCTTAAAACGCATTGTTAAAGATATAAGTTAAATTAATATACATTTAATATAAATGAATACATAACTATTCCAATCAAGTTTACAAATTAAAACGATATTCCAGCAGCACAAATACTTGGTGAAAGCTCAAAATGTTTGCCATTCAGAACCTATCACGTGACTAAATTATTCAGCGAAAATTATTTACTTTACTTCATCACTATCAATGGAACGGAAATATGCATATTACGAAGTAGTTGGCATTAAATAGAGAACATGTTTTTTAAATAAATAAACTGTGATTACATTTCCATTGGTTATTGAATCTTTAACTCATGCATCTTAAAAAAAATCCTCTTTATAATCTATCGACACGTTTACGAGGTACTCTTATCCTACCTTAAAGTTAACCTTTTATTGCATCATGAATACACATTAAAATTTCTATATACAAAAAAATTAGTGTGACTTTGTTCTTGCATAATGAATTAAATAAGCAACAAGAGACCGCAATAAATGCAAACAAAGGACTCAGTAGGTAAATAAAAGTCCGCTCTAAAATCCAGCTATTACTCCAGTAAGTACGCAGCTTTCTAGTATAAACCCACCTGCATATTTGCAGTGAGTAAAATTTGCTAATCTCATAGAATGTTTACCGCTCTAGGTGGAAATGCGACAGAGTAAAGTATGATTCACAACTAACGGGGCGCACTTGTGCGAATTAAATCGCACTTTTCACCTGGTAGACCGGAACATTCCTTTGATGGTAAGTTTTTCTGATATCGAAGTTTGCATTTGAATGAATTGTCTAGGGACGTTTGAGTTACGTTCACTATATTAAAACTACATAGACATGAGTTATAAATATCACAATATAGTTATTTAATGATTGAAATAACTCGAATTACTTACCTAAAAAATATTTTTTACAAAGTTAATTAAATACAAATAAAGCAGAGTATCATAGTAGGTTATAAGTTTTATTACAATTTACGATATTTATAGCACTCAAATTACAGTTTATCGATAAACTAATAGACATTTGATCCTCACAAAAAATATACTTTTAGCGTGTTTGTTGTGGTACGCTAATCTACTGCAATTAAATGCGACACTCGAAATACAATACGTTTACTAAAGGAAAAGAAGATATTACAATAATAAATTAAATTAAGCAACGGCCGCGTTGAGAGGAAAATATGTAGTGGTTGACGGTTCTGCTTTTCATGTTGTTATGGCGACGCTAGGGATGTCCGTCGCTCGTAGTGCGGCGCCATAGGACCCCCCTGGGAGTCTCAAAGTCCTGCCTGAAAGTGAGAAGGGAAAGTGACTTTTCGACCAGAACGAGTGGTTCTAACAGGAACGACAGCTTTAGGTTTAGAGCTAATTGTTGTAGATGAAGCTGAGTCGTTCTGAACATAAGCAGGCTTGACACGATCAACTGAGACAGTCACTGGTCCTCTGAGTAAGTCTACAGTGACAGTCTTGTCCGTTCTACTTAGGATGCGGTGTGGGCCAGTGTATGGGGCCTCTAACGATCCACGCAGTGTATCCTTTCTTAGGAAAACATGGGTGCATGAACTTAAGTCCTTGTGTACAAAGACAGACTTATTTCCGTGTCTAGATGCGGGAACAGGCTTGAGATGCGACATATGACGTTTTAGCTGTGCAACGAAATCGTCAGGCTGCAGTGTGCGTGAGTTAGGAGTATGAAAGAACTCACCCGGGATGCGCAATGGCTCACCGTACACCATCTCTGCAGCAGAGCACTGCAAGTCTTCTTTCCACGCACTTCTTATGCCAAGAAGTACGATCGGCAGCACGTGTTGTTGTTGTGGGCCATGATGGCTGCTTTCAAAGTCCGATGCAGGCGCTCGACCATGGCGTTGGCCTGGGGATGGTAGGCCGTTGTGTGTCGCAGCTGGGTTCCTCAAAGCTCCGTCAAAACCTTGAACATACGTGAGGTAAATTGACGTCCTTGATCGGTTGTTACAGTTTGTGGACAACCAAATCGAGATATCCATGTTTCATAGAACGCTTGAGCTACAGTTTCCGCTGTGATGTCAGAAAGTGGCTTCACCTCTGGCCAGCGAGTGTATCTGTCAATGGCTGTGAAGAGGTAACGAAAGTTTGATGACGGTGGCATAGGACCGACCAGATCAATATGAACGTGACTGAATCGGTCTTCCGGCAGCTTGAAGTTTCCAAGCGGAGAAGATGTGTGACGTTGCACCTTGGCGCGTTGACATGATGCGCACGTACGTACCCAGGTACCGCAATCTTTGCGTACGGAGGGCCATACGAATCTTTCCGTTACCAGTTTAGTAGTTGACCTAGTACCTGAATGGCTCATGCCGTGTACTGCGTCGAATATCCTTCGTCGGTGCTCCTTGGTAATGAAGGGTCGGGGCCGTGCTTGAGAGGTATCGCAATAGAAATAAACATTAGTACCTGGCACGGGCACTCTTTCCAAATTCAGTGACGAAGATCGCTTGGCAATAAGATCTTGCAACTCTGCGTCATTCTGCTGCGCTTGCGCGATGGCTTCGAAGTCTGGAGGCACGGCAATTGCTTCGATGCGGGAGAGCGTGTCAGCGGTAATGTTGTCTTTCCCCGAGATGTGCCTGATGTCGCTGGTAAACTGCGAAATGAAATCAAGGTAATTAAATTGTCTCGGAGAACATTTCCTGTCTTTTTGTTGGAAGGCGAAGATGATTGGTTTGTGGTCTGTGTATATCACAAAATGTCTGCCTTCTACCATGTACCGGAAATGTTTGACACTTTCGTAAATAGCCAGCAACTCCCGATCGTATGCGCTGTACTGTGTCTGTTGCCGTGACATCTTCTTAGAGAAGAAAGCAAGCGGTTGCCATTGTTCGTCGACTAATTGTTGAAGCACTGAAGCCACTGACGTACCAGAAGCATCTGTCACAAGGGCTAGTGGTGCGTCTATAATGGGATGAGCCAGTAGAGTTGATTTTGCGAGACCAGACTTACAATTTTGAAATGCTTCCAACTGTTTTTCAGTCCAAGTAAGTGGAGTGGTGCTTTTGATTTTAGGTCCTGATAGCATGTCGTGAAGAGGTGCTTGTGCTTCGGCAGCGTGAGGAATAAATCTCCTGTAGAAGTTCAGCATGCCGAGAAATCTGCGTAACCCACCGACAGTCTTAGGTGGCGGGAACTCCTGCACTGTTTTTACCTTATCGTCAATGGGACGTGTGCCATCTTCAGAGACCGTGTACCCGAGGAATGTGATCTCTTTCTGTCCGAAACTACACTTGGACTCGTTGATGAGCATACCATACTCATGAAATCTGTCGAAAACTTGCCGTAGATGTTCTAAGTGCTGTTTGGCATCTTTGGAGTAAATGAGTACGTCATCGATGTATGAGTAGACGAAGTCCAGGTCTCTGAGGACCTCATCCAGGAATCTCTGGAAAGTTTGAGCTGCATTCCGGAGACCAAAGGGCATGAAAGGGAATTCGACCATTCCGAATGGTGTAGTGACAGCTGTCTTGCAAATGTCATCCGGGTAAACAGGAATTTGGTTGTAGGCTTTGACTAAATCTATTTTTGAGAAAATTTTGCTACCTGCAAGACGATGAGCGTAGTCCTCGATATGGCGAACGGGATATCTGTCGGGGATAGTGCGTGCATTGAGCGCGCGGTAATCCCCGCACGGCCGCCAACCATTTCCTTTCTTGGGCACAAGATGCAGTGCCGACGCCCACGGTGAATCGGATCGTCGTGCTACGCCATCATGAAGCATTTCTTCAAACTGCTCCTTCGCAATCTTCAGCCGATCGGGAGCTAGACGGCGTGGCCTACAAAATGCTGGAGGACCTGGAGTAGTTCGGATGTAGTGTACAGTTGAATGCTTTACCTCTCGCGGAAATCCAGATGGTTTCGTCAAACTGGGATATTCCGCGAGCAATCGGTGGTACTCGCTGTCACCTGATATAGCTTTCACGCTGGTTTGGTCGCAATGCTTGAGTTGTCCCGCTGTTGTGAGGGAAGTCACGCTGTCAATTAGCCTTCTGTGTTTGCAGTCAACAACTAGACCATAATGAGCAAGGAAATCTGCGCCTATAATTGGCTTGTCTACATTTGCTACGACAAAGTTCCAACTGTAGTCCCTTCGCAAACCTAGGTTCAATTTCTGTTTGAGAATGCCGTAGGTATGGATTATGGAACCATTCGCTGCTGTGAGTGCGTAGTTGTCAGGCGACTTACATTTGGGCATGAATCGGCGCGGCAGAACGCAGAGGTCCGAACCGGTATCAATAAGATATTGAATTTTGCTTACACTGTCCGTTATAAATAGGCGGCTGGTTGTGGCGTGACAGTCTGCTGCCGCCGCGATGGACTGTCGTACTAGTTTTCCTGTTTGAAGTTACACGGCGGAATGCATTTTCTTGCCTTCGAACCAAAATTGCTATGATACCAGCACATACCTTCTTTGATGGCTTGATACCGACCGTGTGATTTGGACCTGCTGCGACTGCGCGACCTGTTCCTGTTGAAACGCGCCTGCCGATATCCGCTGCTGCAGTCGGCGCTCAACTGCGCAATTTGTTGCGTCAACTCGCTTTGAATGCGCGCCGTAATTGACTGCTCCATCCTCTTCAACATGTCGTCAAAGGAGCTTGTGCTTGCAACTTGCTGAAAGAAAGAATTAGGTGTTGCGTCAATAATTTGATCAGCTAGAACAGCGATGTCGTCCAATGAAGCCGTAGTTTGTGAGGCAATAATGGCCTGCACGTGCGTAGGTAGACGACACGACCATAGACTGCGAAGAAAGTCGTCGCTGATGCTGTCGCCAGCCAATCCTCGAAGATGACGAAGGAATTGGCTTGGTTTCCGGTCGCCCAATTCCTCATGCTGCAGCAACTGCCGTCTTTTATTTTCTTTTGACATTGACAGTCTATTTATCAGTTGTTTTTTCAAAATTTCGTATTTGTTTTTTTCCGGGGGATTTGTGATGATGTCACGGACTTCCTTGGCTGTTTTAGGATCTAGTTCACGGATAATTTGGAAATACTTGGTTGAGTCGGTTTTTATGCCCGATATTGCGAATTGCGCCTCGACCTGGGCAAACCAAACCTCGGCGTCGTCCGCCCAGAATGGCGGCAGCCTCACAGTAACTCGCTCCACAGATCCTGTCCTCTCTTGTGCCGGGCCGGCGGCCCCTTGTGTCGTATCCTCCGTCGATTCGTATTCCGACATAATTATTAACTAATCGTCGCGGGTCACCAATTTAGCGTGTTTGTTGTGGTACGCTAATCTACTGCAATTAAATGCGACACTCGAAATACAATACGTTTACTAAAGGAAAAGAAGATATTACAATAATAAATTAAATTAAGCAACGGCCGCGTTGAGAGGAAAATATGTAGTGGTTGACGGTTCTGCTTTTCATGTTGTTATGGCGACGCTAGGGATGTCCGTCGCTCGTAGTGCGGCGCCATATACTTATTGAAAGCATAATTATATGAATAGGAATCACCCCAGTTACAAATTGACAGTGATAATCAAAATGCTTCTGTTTCCAACGCGCGCTCATCTTACAAATTACAAGTATATGTAAGTGTTGGCTACAGGTGCTACAGGTAATTTAAATGTGCGGCCATTATTATAGTTATTTACATAGTTTATTATAGGTTTGGATATATAGAAAATATCATAGAAGTATATTACAAGTACAATTACAAACTACTTATAGGCGAGAGTTCTACCTCGATCGACTGCGGCATAGTACCTCGCACCAGTGACGTCACCGCGGCAGCGATACATACACCCATAAGCGACCACAACGCACAGCTGTTTACGTTATCGATGGAACAAATGCAACGCGAAAAGTCAAACTCTTTTGTTGAGCGTAGGCTTATTAACGGCGAATCAATTTGTTCTTTTTATCATGACATTCTAAATTATAATTGGAATTTTATAAATAGCGACTGTGACATAAATATGAAATTTAATAAATTATTACGTATTCTGACATATTATATTGATATTCATTTTCCTTTAAAACGATGCCGATTAAATAATAAACCAAATGTTCCATGGATGACTGATGAAATTATTAAATACATGAATAGCCTTAATGATCTTTCTCATTTTAGACAACAATACCCTGATGATAAAAACATATCCATTATGATTAAGTATTATTCGGACTTAATTAAGAGAAAAGTATTAGAAGCCAGACAGGAGTATACAGGGCAAAGGTTAAAAGATAGTTCGAATCCTTCCAAAGAAATTTGGAAGATTATAAATGAAGAAATCTCGCCAGCGCCATGTAGGAAAGATATTACGCTTAAAGACAGTGACTCCAAAACTATAGGGAAAAACCACGTCCCCGACCATCTGAATTCGCATTTCTTAGGTGTTGCGTCTAAGCTCAATATTGGGGTAAACGAGCAGTGCTCAATGCAGTACCTTACCGACCACGCCCGAACTGCTCATGTGCCGGTTGTTGAGCTGCCCACTGTCACGCGAGCCGACCTTGATCGAGTTCTTAAATCCATGCTCAAGACCAAGAGCACCCTTGACATATATGACATTTCTGTTAATATCATTTTATGCATCTGGCCTTTACTCTCGGAAATGCTGCTTACCCTAATCAACGAGATGTTCTCGGAAGGTGTTTATCCCGACGTGCTTAAGTGCACAAGAGTGTGCCCAGTCTATAAAAGTAAAGGGGAAAAGACATCCGTTGATAATTATAGACCGATATCCATAGTACCAAACATCTCAAAAATGATTGAATCGATTTTATCAGAACACATAATGAACCACTTTGAAACAAATGACCTACTGACTGACCGACAGTTTGCGTACCGACGACATATGTCCACCACAACCGCAGCGCAGAAAATGATCGACTGGATCACAACAGGCATTGATGACAGGTACAAGATAGCCGGTATATTTTGTGACTTGTCAAAGGCCTTTGATGTGATAAATCATGAACTACTAGTAAAAAAACTAATGTGCTATGGACTAAAAGGGCGCAGTTGTAATCTAGTAGAATCGTTTTTAAAAAACAGAAATCAAACTGTTGAGGTGATGATAGGTGGAAAAAGAATGAGATCAGAGTCTGGCAGCGTGACGATTGGGATCCCACAAGGGTCAGCGCTAGGAAATACCCTATTCCTAGCTTTCATAAATGACCTACCATCTGCCGTATCTGAAGGACAAATCGTTTTGTTTGCAGACGACACAACGGTAGTCGTAAAAGCGCGCACGTATGACGAACTAAGCGGGAAAATGAACACGGTCTGTGACCAGCTGAAGAGATGGTTCGCGGCAAACGGTTTGGTGCTCAGTGTAGGGAAATCAAACACCATACTATTTTCCGGCAAACGTGTTTTGAGCTCGAGAATCCAAAGTCCTATTCCAGTGTCTGATGGCTGCAGGTTTCTAGGTTTTACGTTAGACCCCACGTTGACTTGGAAAAAGCACGTAGACTTGCTATGCGATAGACTGAGCTGTGCCGTGTTTGCTCTTCGTAGATTGAAGCCGCTCGTGTCAAGTTGCGCGTTGAGACAAGCCTACTTTGCTCATTTCCACTCGCTTATGACCTACGGAGTAATCTTATGGGGCAATTCAACTGATGCTGACAGAGTACTGCGAATGCAAAAACGGGCACTACGCACTATGGTGGGCTTAAACCAGCGCCAGTCCTGTAAGGCGCTGTTCTCCGAGCACCGAATAATGACCCACTATTCGCAGTACATATTCGAGGTCATTATGTTCACCCGTAGGCATCTAGCAGACTTCAAGCGAGTGGAAGTGAAGGGTAAGTGTCTCCGCAGCACGGGCCAGCTCCGGACAGTGCCGCGCCGCACCGTGCTACAAGCCAAAAACCCGCGGGTTATAGGGCCAACCTACTACGAGCATCTGCCCGCTGACCTCAAAAATGAACGTTCTGAGGAAACGTTTAAACGTAAGCTGAAGAACCTTTTATTGGAAAAGTCGCTGTACTCAGTAAAAGAATATATTGACATTGTTAAATAGATTATTGTAATAGTATTTTGACATTCATCGTTTGTTTTATGTAATTTGAATTTTGTTTTAGTTCTTAAGGATTTTGTATTTAAATGATTCCTATTATTTTATTCTTGAAATTTTGACATGTTTCTTTTATTTATTTTTGTTTGTAATTTGATTGGTACCTTATTAGTATTGGTACTATAATTTATTTATTTATTTTGATTAGGTATGTATACTATTGTGTACTACCAAGTTAGTTGTTAAGATTTTTTTGTATTTGTATATAATGTAAATTGACGATCACTATATGATAAGTAATGTAAACTGACATACTCTTATATTTTACAAGAACATTATATTGTGAGACAAATAAACTAAACTAAACTAAACTAAACTATACGGTTATATACTACTACTACCGGTGATTTCAATTATGGCAAATAAAATTTCCATTTTTCCATCCATATTATTAACACAACTTCGTCGTCTTATAAATTACATTTTTAATCATTTTAAATGCTTTTACATAATTATATATTCGTTACACACTTACTATCTGATCTCATTCGGATCTGACTCATTCCGATCTTATCCTTGGATCCTAATTTACAGTTACATTATATTCGTTACACACTTACTATCTGATCTGATCTCATTCGGATATCCGACTCATTCGGATCTTATCCTTGGATCCTAATCGTCTAAAAGTTAAAATATTCGCATATATTATATATTTTCAGCAACTGTAAGTGATATTACAACTTTACAACAGACTGAACTAAATATAGTTATTTTGTTTTCAGGCTCTAAAAGATATTCGCATTAAGGATGCGGAAGACGAGAAGAATCGAAAAGGTGTAATAGTCATGCAGAAGAGCCTGTGGTTCGCTGGGGTGTCAAGGAACGCGGTGGTGGTCGTCCTGGCTGCCGTCATAGCATTTTTTGTTTACTTGGATGTTGGGGACCCATTGATATTGACAGGTAAACATTCGCAGCATGGTACCTAAATTACCCAGAAAACTACCGGGAGTCTCAGACATATTGAAATAGAAGACGGGTTTACTCTCGTCGCAGGAGTCGAATATCGCTCGACATGATGGCATGTTTCGAATCGGTATGCGTTTCATCAGGAGAGCCGATCAGTCGCGGCGGCGGCCATCCAAAATCGGTAAAAAAAAAATAACTTCCATAATCGGTATTTAAATGTGATGATGGAATTATTAAAAGCAGTGTTAAAAGCGGTTTTGATGGTGCACTTATACCGGTGTGGCAAGAGATATCGGAACAAGTCCTGCCAGTATCGACTTTTGCTGTTAAATTGTGTTTATATTATAATGTATGATGGCTAAAATCCATTTATATGTCCAAATAAGGTTTACATTAGAGTTAAGCTTCATTTAGCCTTACATGAGAACATATCAATGCAACTTATTGCTGCTGCAATACAACAATACTTTATTGCACACCAATAAAAGTTTACAAAAAGGAAACAAGACAAATACAATTTATAAACAAATCAAACAAAGATAAAGAATCTAAATAATTCCTTAAATATAAATACATCATTCGAATTTGTCAGTGGGAATGAGATTATATACCAGCTTTAAAACAATAATACGTTGCGTACACAAGCAGCCTCTATACGGTATAAGAACCTTCATACCTTTGTTAGCAAAAGTAAACCAAATTACGCTACTCCTCTTTTTGTTTTCGAAACAATCACGCGTAGATCCACAAAAAAATATTTCTACGTCGGCTTATCCTCCAACGATGGCAATAAAATAGAATGTTTTCCGCCAATGGACCCAAATCTATTTGGCCTGATGAAGCAACTTGAAATTTCGCGGTAAAACGATATTAAGCTCTATAAAGAAAAGTGTGCTTAATTTACGAAATTGGACATCGACGGGAAAGGTTGGACGAATGATGAAGGTTTTAGAAATAACTTTTTCACCAACTGCCGACTGATACTGTTAAGTTTTTTTGACGAAGCCAAAATTTTTTTTGTATTACCGCATGTTTGGATTTCGGGCTGTTCTCGCGTACACGCCGCATTTCTCAAACGAGTCGTGAAATCTTGTGAGCAGATTCAATAATTCTACAGAATTGCTGATTCAGTTTTTCGATTTTTTTCTAAATGGTGGTGATATGGGAGATTTGAAACGTCAAAAAGTCATATTTCAGCCCATTCGGAAAATGAACGGGTTTAAGCTGACAGCCCAAGTAGCACACACACTGCATAAGCACTTATACAGCCTTTATACAGCTTAAATTAGAGTTACAATAGTATAAACAAGAGCGTAAATGTCAAGCAGGCTGTATAAGAATACAGCCTGTTTGACATCTGGGAGAGCCACTAGTTGTCAAATTTTGTCAAATCAAAATGATGTAATTGCATCACAGGGATTTGTTACTTGCAGGCGTATGACGTTTGTAGCGCGGATAAATGCTTAAACGTTTTTCACACTCCAACACCAATATGAGCGTGATAAAAACTGTTTCTTATCTATCGCACAATACACACGACAATCGTAGGCCCGTTTTTATGGTAGTTACCCTTCGCCAGTATTACCGACACACTTATAAAAATACCTCATATTAAACAAGTTTTTCGGAACATCTTTTTAATGCTACTACAATGTGTTGTATTCTGCACCAATGTACTCTGTTTTTTAAGAACCTACATTCCGCTTCACTGCTGATGAAACTTACGTTCCATCATATTTTCATGGTCGCAAGACGGCTAAACGATTCCTGTCACAGCACTCTTAATCCTTTTCGTTTTTAATGCCGCGGAGCCTGCCCCATCCCGTCTCCCCTGATTTATAGCCTCTTAAAAATTGATAGCGCCGTAAGAAATATTTTCCTTAAAATTCTGAATTATGGTTCCTCAAGTACCAAAACAAACAAGATTGGGCCTCGACTCCCAATGGAAACTTTATTAACTGACAAATGTTCGCTCAAGCACAACCACGTTTAGAGATTGGCAGCAAGCTCATGAATATCGGGAAAGTTTTAAATTTCATTCCAGTGTCTCGGTATGGAAAATGGTAGTTTTCTGCTTTTTCGATCTGAATGCAGAAGGTAACCGGTTTTATGGAAATTGTGTGTTCTGATATTGTGTTTCGTTATTGGAGATTCTTTGCTGGCGAAGAATATCTACATTTGGTGCATTCAATTAAGTTTCTACCCGAAATTTTATTAAAGCAAGAATGCTATGAAATAAAATAATATGGCCCACAAATTTAGTGGGCCGTTAGTCGCGTTGTAGCACGGATAGCTGTCCCTGATGAAGAGCTCCATACGAGTTCGAAACATGTCGTTCCTGTCAATTTTATGTAAGTTTAAACCATTCTTGTAATCATTAAAAATGTCTCACGATAGCTCTAATAATATTAAAATAGGATTACCTTCACTTACCTACCCGAATATAACTTGCCATAAAATATATAATTTAATTTGCCATAATCTTATTATTGCACAAATCGTAAACTCGTTGGGATTTTTTGATTTTTCATGTGGAAATCATTATCATTAGTCTAAATTAGGTTTATTTTATATAACAATCCCGAAAAGTCTGCTTACGGCAGACGATAGAGATAGAAAACATTAAAATAAACACTGGCTTACGTGTACTTAGTATACACTGGCATACTATTGTAGGAAGACCTAAAGAAACCCGCGGGCGCAGGTAAAGGATGTCACTGTAAATTTTCACATTACGTTTTTATATTCCCGAAACTGGGGCTTACTTCGATTCTGTTCTTTTTCAAAAAGTGTACCCGCTTCAAACTACGTTTCATTTCTGGTGCGTATGCAGGGATCGCAAAATGTTGAATAACAAAACTAAAAATTTGGCAAGTGCGAGCCCGACTCGCGCATGAAGGGTTCCGTACCTATACATATATATATATAATCTTTAACAAGTTTGTTGTATGGGAGCCCCCCTTAAATATTTATTTTATTTTATTTTTAGTATTTGTTGTTATAGCGGCAATAGAAATACATCATCTGTGAAAATTTCAACTGTCTAGCTATCACCGTTGTTGAGATACAGCCTGGTGACAGACGGACGGACGGACGGACGGACGGACGGACGGACGGACGGACGGACAGCGAAGTCTCAGTAATAGGGTCCAGTTTTTACCCTTTGGATACGGAACCCTAAAAACGTAACGGGAATGAAGCACACGTTGTTGTATTGGCTTTTCCAGTATGAGTGTGGATATGTGTTATTAGTTATTATAAGGGTATCCTTATTTACTTGTGTGTGATGTGATGTTGGCTGCAGGAAATAGGGTACTGCACCTTTTTAAATTCTCTTTAACACAGTAATTTCGGTAAACATTCGATATGACAGTTTACCAATCCAATAGCTGAAGAGCTCTTTGCCTTAGCAACCTAATATTCTTAAATAAATATAATGGAATTTTCTTCGAAGTTTTATACATCCTATTCGGTTTCTATTAAAGTTTTTTGCGATGTTTTCCACGAAGTTACGAGCGAGCTTTACCTGTCTTTTGCTTAGGCAGGTAGTGATAGGCTACAGTTACACATGCTCTACAATAGCATGCTAAAAAGCGTACTTATGAGTATGCTTAATATGAGCATGCTTATGAAACGTATTACGTAGGTACACATTTGCTTGCTAGTTTTAAGTATGCTCCTGAATAAGCATGCTCAAAGCAAACACTCCACCACTGTGTACTGACACATGACATTTAATAGTGTGCTCTCTGACAGTCCAAACAAAACCATGGAATAAATCAAGCAGCCATCCACATGGAGCTATTGGAGCTGAATAAAGTTATCCTTTTGCTGGCGATGCAATGCATCCAAAAACCTCTCTCAGCTAGAAAGAGGAAAAAAAGAAAGAGGAAGATTTGGGTCCGTAATGGGCTAGCATGCTCAATAAGCGTGTGAACAGGTTTGTTCACACGCGCTAAAAGCACGCTCCCTTCCACCCGTGCTGCAAACTCGAAGTGAGCATGCTCATTATAAGCAATGTGTCGACACACATACTACAAAGTAGCAATTGCTCAATAGTGGCATTGCTCACTTCATTCTGGCTGTAAAGTGAAACTAAACAAGTAGATAACTGCAAATCAACTATTTTCTCCGTTATCTGGAAAACAAAACGAATAATTGAAACCCCATAATATTATTTTCGATTTTCGCCATAATTATATTTTATAGGTTACGTACAGATATCGGAAGAAATTTTTTAAACCCCGATTTTTTTAATAAGTTTAATGTCGTTATCTGTGTATCTGTGTGCCCATCATCCAAATGGATGGACTAGTTTAAATGCGGTGTTTTTAAATCGAAATACATGTCATCGTACGTCACCAGTAGTTTCCAAGATTTAATTGGAACAAGTGACAAGATCTCAGCCAATATTGATGCTAAGAATTCCAAATTTTGTAATTGTGTTCAGTTTTAGTAGCATTTTCTGTATCACTTATTGAATATGATTACTGGCTTGTGAATGTTTCAGGTAAAATTACGCCCGGCTTGCCAACGCCACAAGCTCCCCCATTCCATACGTCTATCGGGAATGAAACTATATCCATAGGTGGAATGTTGGGGCACCTCGGTACTGGACTACTCGTGGTTCCATTGGTCGGAATCATCTCGAACGTCGCCATCGCTAAAGCTTTCAGTAAGTAACTATTTTGAAACGTTGAATTGTTATGTTATGACCCTTATTAACCGCCGATTGCTTTTTATTATGTCATCTTCATTCAGTAAACTGGCCGTATCAATACATCATGCATTACGTAATTTAAATTATACTATTGAATTATATTATTGGAGCATTTTCTTGAAGTGAGTTTGTAAAGTAATACTTAACTTACTCTTCTAAGTATATTATTATTTTCTAAGGTGCCCGCAACTTTGTCCGCGTATTATTTCTTTACCGTAGACGGATAAAATGTATCCTATAACCATCTTTTGATGTCCAGCTATCCCTGTATCAAACTTGGTTAAAATTTGTCCAACCGTTTCGGCGTAATGCGAGGATAAAGGAAATTATGAAAACAGATGGCGCCAGGCTGGCACGGTGCCGCGCGCCCATATAAAAAATGACATTCCTGCATCACGCTATTACGATTTTTTCTGAAATTACTACCCGTCGCAATAGAAAACTGATCTTTAATACAAATATATAATTTTATAATAGTACAATATATCGCGTTGTGTATATTCTTGGGTGTTAATGAGGTAATTATCCATACTAATATTATAAATGCGAAAGTGTGTCTGTCTGTCTGTCTGTTACCTCTTCAACCGAATTAGATGAAATTTGGTATGGAGATAGTCTGAGACCCGGGAAAGGACATAGGATACTTTTCATCCCGAATAAATTTAATGTTCCCGTGGGATGAGCGGGTAGCACCGCGGGGCACAGCTAATTGGGAATAAATAGCTGTCTTCTCATCAGGTTGACTGCTTTCTTGCCACTTTTTACTATAAAAAACCTTTTTCACATACTACGGTTAATTCAAGAGTTTAACTAACCACAAATCCCGGATCGTCCATTAGATCCTAACTCATTCCCTAGCCCAACCCATTAGCAATTGGCTCTCTCGTGCCTTTATTTTTCTTCTAAAGTATAACAAAACTTACAAGTTGCGAGAGCGGTTAACTTCTACGTTCGCTTTACTTTCCTAGCAACATCATCTAAACACTCCGTGACAAGACAAACACCCTAAAGCTAAGCCCCGTCGCTGTCTTAAGACTGTCTAGGATAGGTTAATGAAATGAAAACACTGCCTCGGGTTAAATGTGTCGAGATATCAGACAGAAACAGACAGTTATTACTTATTTTATCACTAGAAATAGGTAGTAAATGAAAATATAAATAAATCACGTAAGTAACAATGATTTGTGCCGATCTGACAAGTCTTCGGAACACCCAAATATTTTGCCTGTGCTATTGCGGACGAAGTTATGGTGACAAATAACTACCAGACGTATATTATTAATTGACGATACGGTATTTATCTGTCGAGGACGCTACTGCCCCAATGACTCGCTCGGGCATTATTATCTCCGGTTTATTTCGTTTCACTCATTCATCATATCACCTAAAATGTTGACCATCGATGGTTATCATCATAACAGCGGTAATAAAATTGAGTTTTCCCCATCGAACGGCTTCCCGCAATCCTTAGAAGATCATAAATTCAAAATGCAAAGTTTTATATATACACATTGTAAACGACAACCGCGTCCGTCGGCTATCGGTCACATAGACACTCCGAAACTCAGGGATGAGTATGGAGCGAAGCGGACTGTAGGTTGAGAAATAGGGTAAACGAAACGGACGAGTACGAAAACGCAAAGTAAAATCAACGAAATATATTACACAAGAAATTAACAATTAACACAACAACGGATCGGAAAAACACTTAAATTTAACACTTAATTACTTTAGTCTCTGTCTAATGATTTTAACACTAATCGCGGACCAATGGTACTACGCTGATACTAACAAACTAACTTTCGCGGACCGATGGTACTACGCTACTCGAATACAGAAAGATGGTAATTACGGTGAACAAGAACTGAGAAGATGAGAAGTGACAAGTGATTCGATACAGAAAATGGTCGTCCTTTTATATCATTCGCTTAGGGTTGTAAACATTTTCAGAGGGACGCCCGCTCTGTTACATTTTACTGATTTTTAGGTAAATTACAATTTTCATCTTAAATCTAACTTATAGGTAACATAAAGTCTTGTTTACAGAACACAATTACATATGTGATTCTTATGTGAGAGCTCCCGCTTGATTACAGCGATATAAAATTTATTCGATTTCTTTGTTCTGACTCAGAGTCCGTCTCGCTCACACGGGTCGAGATATACACCTTTCTTATCCCTCATATCGCGCCGCGCTCGGCGCGTCGTGTTATTTTTATGTTTGCCGTGCTCGCAGCAGGTTGCGGCCGGTATAATGTAAAGTGACTTTACTTATATGTTCATGAGGAACATTACTACAAAGTTTCAGGATATTCTAAATTTTATCCTTAAGTTTTACATCCAATGTAAACAAACATGACTCCTTTGTCTTAGACTGCGAGTGGAAAGTTACCAGGATGAGTCATACTTGTTTACTTTAAGACGCCGTGGTCTTTTAACTATATTAGTACCTGGGAGCTCTCTTACAATAAATGTTAGGAAAATAAGTGGTATATACACACATAGTATGGCCGCTTTTTAAGGGCATGAGGTAAAATAAGGAATATATCATTTATTTATTAGCCTAGTTTCGCCTAGCTGTTCGCAACAAATATATTATTTATTTATCTATTTAAAACTTAAACTAGATTCGTAAAGCTGTCCGCAACACACATATATATATATATATATAGGGTGTAACCGACAGCGTACCGAAAACGAAAACTGTAGTTTTAGACCATAATCACGAACTGAAAACGAGTGTTCATTTTCTCGGAAAACTCAAGGATAAGATTTTCCAACCTAAATTATAAAACTCGCCGCGCAATGTATTGCGTCCAATTCTCTCGGGTGCAGACGTGCGGGGAGGGAGGCACGCGGCAAGCATCGACCGGTCCGGGCGCTCCCCATTCCACTCACGCGTCAGCGCAAAACATACCGTTACGCCAATGCGCATCGAATGACATGAATTAATGCAACCACAAAAACAACGCAACCACAGATCACAACTAGTGTACTACCTAACACCAATAACAACTGACCGATAAATTAAAACAGTCTAACAAGATTTTCATTCAAGCAAGTAAAGCAAATAAAATGTGCGGGTAGGTAAACATTATTCATGCGTCCGACCGCAACCGACCGCGCCGTCCGGGCTGCGCGAGCGCACTGACTGGCCTGGCGGATCAATGACCGGCCAGTACCGTTATCTGCCCACTCCACTCTCTGTGTTGTACCGTAAAGCTTACATAATACTGTTTGTGATACATTGCGTGTTTTGCGGAAAATGCAATTTCCATGCGATTTTTCATGAAAAATTGTTACCGATAGAGTTCGATTACCGGAAAAATAAAGAAAAAATGAAAACTCGCGAGGAAAATTTGTGAATTTTCTCATAGAAATCTCCACGACTTTCCAGGCCAGAATAATGGTCTGAAGCCATGGTTTCAGTTTTCGGTACACCGTCGGTTACACCCTGTATATATATATATACACGATGATTTTTAATCGGTGATCAGGAGTAGAAAAATATTAATATCCAGCTAAAACTAAATCTAATAGGCGAGTTCTCATGCAATTACCTCACTGTTTATTTAATTAAAAGTTGAAACATAATTAAAACTAACAACCACTGGATACACGGTCATCCTACATAAATTTAGTAAAGTACGATACCTACGTCAAGTGTCATCGCTTTGGCGGGAAATTTTACGAAATTTCCTACGACTTTGTAAGTAATGACAATGACAATGACAAGTTATCTAACTCATAAATTGTCATTGCCATTAAATTATTAAAAAGGTTGTAAGATTACAGATACAGATTAGTAGGGTGACAAGGAATTTAAGACAAAATTGGTATTCGTAAGGCCCAAGCTTATATTATACCATCAGAGCTAAACGCCCAATGTACATTACAATGTACAATATCTAATAATGTGCTTGCGGCCCATGACTTATTTTTTTTTTTTTTTTTGTTAAGAACTTGTCCAGAATTTTTTATTTTTTTTTCTAGATGCTTTATGGTCTAGACAGATAGAATGCAACTAATTTAGAGACAATCGGTCATGTTCATTTTAATGCACATTGGGTCTTTACGCCATATCGCATTTGAAATAAAACACAACGTTATAAATTCGTTTTTTTAATTGACATAAGAAGAAAATCACCTAATTTCAGTCATACAGGCATTTAAATGCTTACAAAAGATCCCTAAATTAATATTTTTCAACTTTGGTTGACGTAACAATAACGAGATCGCATAAAATACAGACTATTTACTTAATTTACTAAAAATCACATACTTCTGAGATACTAGTTTCATATTTTTTTTATAAAAATGTACGTAAAATCATCGTCTTAACATTCCTAAGCTAAGCTAGCTAAAGAGAGAATATATTTGACATAGTTCACATATATATTTGTAGCAAAAATAACACTTACAGTGTATAAATCTTCTAAAAATTGAACACAAAACATAAAAATATCAAAAAAAATACTGTCTTTTTCATCAAAACAAAAACAGAAACTTATACAAAATGTAATATGCTTACAACACTATCAAAACATAGTAACAGTCTTATAATAATTTAATTATCTTATGTCTTCATCCGATGGAACAAAGTCTTCCATCTCTGATTCATCGAGCAAGCGAGTGATGTCTTCATCTCGAAGACCTAAAATAAAAACGAATGTAAATTAATTACATAGCAACTAACGCCCGTTGTGCATTACGATGCACATGTGTTTTCAACAACAAGTTAAAAATAGGTAACAATCATATTTCAATAAAATAATGACTAATTACTAAAATATAAGTCTTTACCTTCATAATCACACAGTTTTTAAACAAAAGAATACAAGATTAACGTAATAAAACCAGATTTTACTTACGAGTTCTCCGCTTGGGTGGCATGGCTGAGACAAAATGGCCGATATCTACGGATTCCTTTGAAACCACAAATGTCATCAAGTGTCAAACGTCACTCTTGTCATCTGTCATTCAGAGCGTTTAAACAAAATGGCGGTTCGCGGCAAAATTTTAAATCAATGTTATGAGAAAGTTCATGTACATCGTAATGTACAGTGGGCGTTTACTTGTAGGTATAGCCAAATATGCTGGGCCTGAGTTACAATCCTTACTTTGTTCATTGTAATGTACAGTGGGCCTTACGAGGTTAAATAAAAATTATCATAGAAAAATTAAAGTTTGTTTTCATGTTATTTCGACTGCAACGTGACCGCCATCATTTACTGAGTTACAAAAGTTGGTACCTGATCACCGATTAAAAATCATCGTGTATATATAATATAATTTATTGTTTCTTTAGTCGCGTGATTAGATTATGATAAGATTACCGTATCGGGTCGCATTTTTGTACACCTTTTAGGTAAACATTCTATCACTCAACGGGGCTTATTTACCATATTATGGATTGTTACGTAAAAATATGTACACTGAAGTACTTCAAGAGGAGTTCAATATAATCCTTATTTAGAAAATAGCACATTGAATTGAAGACGTGTACCGCTGGGATTAGTTTATTTGGCGTGTTCCTACCAGTGTACAGATGTTATTTTTATTTTTAGGGTTCCGTACCTAAATCGGCAAAAGCGGAACTCTTATAGGATCACTTTTTCGTCTGTCTGTCTGTCCGTTTATCAAACCCCCTTTCTCAGGGAGTAGAGGTATCAAGCTGAAATTTATATCTAATACTCAGGTCTACTACTCCTTGGAGCTGTAAAAAAAATCCAACTTCAAAATCAACGCAATCAAAAGATACGAGTGTTTATGCTGTGTTGGTTGATGCTGGCAAGGGAATTAAAACTTATAGGGTTACGTATGTTATTCCCATTATCGTAAAACTTAGTTATACAAGTAAATAAAAACTTCCGAAAACCGTAAATTCATAGTTGCATTAAAGTAAAGATATATTTGTATGAGCACAATCGTATCAGTTGATATACTGACCCTGACATATATAGTTCTCCTCGTTGTACCTATCCAACAACGGCGACTCTTACAATCTCTTCCTGTGGCGCGGAGATAATCCTATTAGCGGGTTATACCTACTCCCACACAAAGTCCGACTCACTGGTAGTGAGGGCTATAGTTCAAGTCATGTAGGGTTCCGTAGTTGCTCATCCTTCACAATAAACTGCTGTTTTAAGCCCGAGTTTTAAGTTAATAAAGATTTTAAGCTCTATAAAAAGGTCGTAAACGCCCTAGAAACTGTAATCACTTATTACCTTCTGGAAGTCAACTTACGTCCTTTAAAAGAAAAAAATTGAAATTTGGCGATAACTCAAAGACGGCTCGTCCGATTTTGTTCAATACAGTTTTCATTAAAAGTACTTATAAGGCCTCATTTACATGAATTCTTCCGTATTTTTTTGACCCGTGGTTGAAAAGTTAGAGGGGGGACACTATTTTTTTTTGTTTTCGGAGCGAATATTTACAAAACTGCTGACTTTATCAAAAAATAATGTTAGGAGACCCCTATTATTTTTACAAAACCTATTCAACGACACCCCACACACTAGTGTTGAAAAGAAAAAAAAAACACCCCCACTTTAGGTACTTTTACCCGAAAAAAATAATTAATTTTTATTTTACCGTTCTGTCGGCGTTTTACATACACATACTCATAGCAAATTTCAGCTTTCTAGTACTAATTATCACGGAGCTAAGCCGTGGACGGACGGACGGACGGACAGACGGACATGGCGAAACTATAAGGGTTCCTAGTTGACTACGGAACCCTAAAAAAAAGAAACTTAGAATCTCCGTTCATGTGCGCGGAAGAGACTTACAGAATGAAAATTTGTTTTGAATGTCCGGTCACACTGGCATACTTCGTAATCTTCGTATATCAATGTATGTATGGGGAATTGGGGACTGTTATCCAACGGCAAAGTGAGGTTTCTTCTTTTCGTTAGAGCAATATGCAGTGCTTTGATACTTTATACGGAACTCTCGGTGCGCGAGTCCGACTCGCACTTGACCGTTTTTTATTTTATTTTGGAACAGCTCAGGCATAGGTTGCCTTTGCGGACTGATCCCACAGGCGCGGGCCACTTACCTTTACCTTTCGAACTTATAGATATCTCCACAGAGTTGTAAAAATAACAGAGAGAATTATTCATCAGTACACACTTTGATGGATATAATGGATAATTTTTAGAAATATCAAAGAACACATCAATCCATTAAAATATTTTTGGAGAAAAAAATACCAAAATTTTACAATAGTTAGTTATTCCTTTAGCCAAATACATTTCTAAAATGGCTACTAAGTTATGAAGAAACATTTTAGCTGTACTTAATGTAAATAATATAGCATTTATAAGGTCTATCACTGCGCCATCTGGACACGCGAACATAGTAAGTTGACAAAAGTAAAATGTCGTTTGTAGTACGAACTGCATATAGGTAGTGACATTTCACGCTACTACCCGGTCAAGTTAAGTTTGCGCCTGACATCTGTGGCGTTGCATAATAAATAAGGTGTAAACTTAACGCCACAGGTTTGGTGAAGTGGCAATACACAAAGTATATCACCGAGATATCAGAGCTGGACATGGAATAAGGGCCGTGAGCAGCTTGTTAGCATAATTATCGTTTTTTCACTGAACGTTAAACCGAATAGTGACTTAAGCTACATTTGCTACATGAAATCTTGGTTTTAAATTAATATGTAACTTAAATAGAGTAAACTGGGGCTACTTTGATAAATTTTAGACTTTGACAATACTTTTTGACGATCACGTTTTTGTCCTTCATATCAACTGCAATTGTTCTGTCGTACAACCGTATTAATCCATAACGTATTATTTCAGCTAACGGCAAAACGTTGGATGCAACTCAAGAGATCATCGCCCTGGGCGCTTGTAACGTGGTCGGTGCCTTCTTTCGTTCTTTCCCCGTGAATGGATCTTTTACACGCAGCGCTGTCAGCGACGCCTCGGGCGTACGGACTCCTGCCGCAGGATTCTACACCGGTAGGTTAACAATGAAAATACTTTACAGCTGGATTGTATCACATCACAAGTGAGCAAAATTTAATATTGTGTGGGTGTTTCGAATTCGGAGAAAAGCGTGAATTGGAAAGTCAGAAGTGGGATTTTCAGATGAAAGTAATTGAGCTATACGTGTTGGTGATTACAATTCTACTTTCGATATAGAAGCAAGCTAAAATTTCTGTTATAAATTTACGTACGTATTATTGAAATATTTCCTACGAGCATATATATTTTTTTGACTATATGTATTTATTTACTTTTGTCTGTTTAATAAACTACCCATACGAATCAATGATGGGATCAGATAACAAGGATATGAGTTTCGGAAATGAGTAAAAATGATGCTAGTGTGGCCGTTATCTTCTTAATTTTATAGGATAACGCGTTTTCACTTTATAAAATTCGATTTGGTGACCGCGGCGTACTTACACAGAAAGCTACATACATAGTTATGACCAATAGTAACACGATGTGTCTACAACATTTTCTATATCAAATAATTTATTGCGAAGGTTATACAATGAAGGTCAATGTAGCTAGATCTTGCGGCTATTTATTTAAGACGGCTTTCATCATTTTTCTAAGCAAGGGACAATGACGTACTACGACGTAAACTTGGCATTCTGTCAACGATTTCCATAGGCCATGCCCGGATTCCATGAGGCATTACAATATCTTCAATTTAGTAATATCTATGCCGTATCATGGTGTTATAAGGGATATATATTGAGGTAGATATTACGAAGTGAGGTATTAAATGGCAATGCCAACATGACATTTTAGAGTATCTTGCGCCTGTCATTTCCATATTAGCCATATGACACGCCTATTAAAATGGAGTTTATTGACCCCGATGAGAAAGAAAATGCCATTACAGATATTATATTAAAAGACAAAAACTGAAAATAATATTATACTAATGACAAAAGTAAACATAGTAGTTGCAACCTTCGAACCAATGTCTGTACAAATTTTGGAATAAAGCCTGTCCACAGAACTGAAGCAGAGAAAATTCACCAAATAGGGTGCGTCTTTGTGACGCCCAAAATAAGTGCATTTAAAAATGAGGAATGTGATTGATCTATGAGTATGAGCATTTTACACAAGTGCGTTCCGCTCTGCTTCTCTGGACAGGTAGCTTTAGCCTGCCTCATTTTATTTTTTTCCCTACATCTTGCTACTCGCGATACGTCTTCCATCAAGTTCGACCTCACTGATTAAAATACTGAAACTCTATTATCTTTGTAATTTACAAAGCAGATTCGTAAAGCTAGTAATGGAATTTATGTAAATTCGATCTATTGATTGATAACGTGTATTAATTTTGTACTGCAAAAACAAGATCATTGGAGCGGAGCGAGCGAAGCGAGCGAAGCTCCCATGGATCGACTCGAATGGACTTTGTAACAATGCGCAGATCTCAGCGAGTTGTCAACCGATTTTAGTAATTTTTGTTTTAAAATGCACTAATTAAATTTCGCTAGGTCGTGACGAAGAGAAAATTTCGATAAAAAAAAAAACCGCTCCAATCTATGGTGCAAGCTTAGCCGGTGGCTGACTCTGCATCGACCTAGTAATTACATCAGCGATATGTCATTAACACAATATGTCGAACTAGTTGCTAATTCGAGTGTAGTTTGAGATATCGCTAAATAACCAATGTCTCAGGTATCGTCTTTAACAGTTGTCATTAAAACGGACATATACCTTAGATATGCCTGATGCATCGTTTATTTGGCAATATCTCATGGTACACTCGAATCGATGGCCGTTGGGGCAGAAAGGTAATTCTTGAGTGGCGACCGCGGACCGGAAGACGCAGCGTTGGAAGGCCTCCATCAAGGTGGACCGACGACCTGGTTAAGATCGCGGGTAGAAATTGGATGAGGGCGGTGCAAGATCGATCGTTGTGGAGAACTTTGGGGAAGGCCTTGTCCAGCAGTGGACTTCTATCGGCTGATATGATGATGATGATGATGATACTCGAATTAACGCCCAGGAAAGCTACTCCGGAGATCGAATTTCGAAGTTTGCCGTGCCATCCCTCTCGATCACCTGTCAAACGATATTTTGCATGAGCAGGACGACACGCTACGAACTTTATTCGAACATCGGAGCAACCCTCCGGATCCCTTGATCAATGTTTCGGTGCAAAACTCTCGTAGGCACCTGAAACAAATTGCAAAAGACTAATACTTTGAATTGGACTCGCGTTGTAACAATTTGTAAGTGTTTAACTTGCTAAAGTGTTAACAATTGCTCAATTTGGCTGCGAGTTTTGTTGATTCTCTCATATATTGGCACTTTGTTTGTTTCTAACCATAAATTGGGCGAATAAATTTGCTATGTCGGGGAGTTTACAAGTATTATACGAGTATGTTTTTAGTTTCATTGTGAATATTATGTTCTTGGAAATACTTACGGTTAAAAATATGGTCTAAAGCTTTATATGGATATCCGTCCATGCTAAAGATTTCATTTGTAGCGAATTAGCGATAATTTGTGACCCGTCTCCATAAGCTCTATACTTCGTATAATGCACTAATTTGCCCATTTATGTTAAAAACCAAGGAAGTAAGGTCAGTGGGTGACTTTTTTTGAGACCGTTTTTTTGTTATAAAACATAAAATTTAAGTATTTAACTCATTATTGTAAAAGGGTCTATGATGTGAAAGATTAGAAAGGCTATGTATGAAAGTAGGAAACGATCCAGATTAGAAGGCTTATTTGACGTGCCTTAAAAAAAATACCTCTGTTCATTTTTCATGCTGCCCAATTGTCCATTTACGATTAGTTTGCTACTGGTTACTATGGTATCAACAAAACAAAATGAGGTCCAACCCTAACGTAACCGGGTAATACAAGTCGAGGATCAGTCTGAATGATTCCCTGTTTTCTTAAAAGTCCAACGATCAGTTCCATCCTGTATAAAAATTATATAAAAGTTATAAAAATCTTTACGATATTTACAGTTAGCCGGGTGCTTAAACCACATCTCTTGACACCTTTATGTGTTCACGTTAGAAAATAAATGTTAGCGATGCCATTAAACTGAGATAGACCTTTTAGGAGACTTCGACTAGCTTATCTAAAGTGTCTGACTTGTAAATCCGAGGTAAACCTCTGTTTTCACATTTAGTTGGTAATTTTTAGGGTCCCGTACCTCAAAAGGAAAAAACGGAACTCTTATAGGATCACTATCTTGTCCGTCCGTCCATCCGTCTGCCTGTCAAGACCCTTTATCTCGGGACCGCGTGGTGGTTCGCGAGTTGAAATTAAAACAAGTCTACAGTCCCTTGAAGCTATGAAAACAGTATTTCTTCTTTTTACAGCGCAACACTACAACTATTTCAATTAAAACAAAAAAAAACTGGGGTATGCAGAAACTGATTTTAATCATTACAGAAAAATGGGAAATCGCTTGTTGAAAAAAATGCGATAGAAAAGTCACGATACAATGATAATATCGTATAAGTTATTTCGTTGTCTCTCTTCTTTGATGCTTACTATTCCCTCTCATTTGATTTATAAATTAATCTACACGTGTAACTTTTCTCTCCCTGCTATATTTTTTGTAAATAATCTGTATATGTTTGAAACATAATAAACTTTTATGTTTCTCGTCAAAAATCATATCCCAAACATACAAATAGCTTTGCAAAACAAAAGTTATAAGCGCAGTGGCATTTTCGCGTATGCAGTAACGCGACGACGCGAACTCACAACTTCATAAATCACAAATTCTGCATCATAGTTTACGTCAGAGCGCCCCATGTGGTTTTAAAAATTTAAAATATTGCTACCGGAATGTCATGAAGTTTTTATCGAGATATCAGCTTCATGTAAATCAGCTCGTTTGCATTTGACCCAAGTTTTTAAGTAGTACTTACGTTAGTTATGATAGTTAAAACTTGGGTTCTACTTTAATTATATATAATGCAGTGATTTCTTCGAAATAGTCTGAAAATTTAAAATAATTGCAATAATTATTACAAAATAATGGTCACATCCACGGGTATGTACTATATGTATATGTGAACTTTTCTGACGTTCTTCCGACACCTCAATCCCTCGTATATAGCTCGGAGCCCAAGTAGCACAGCGGTTGTTATACAGCCTTTATTCAGCTCAAATTAGTTGTATAAGGGCTATATAAGCGCTTATGCTGCTTGTGTGCTGCTTGTGGAGATAGTTCGGTATACACAAATGGTTTTGGGATACTTTTTACTCGACTACGGAGAAATACAAAAGAGGTTTAGTTAAGAAAATTATGAAGTTATGACTTCTTCATCCGCGCGCACAATATTTGCAGGCACTTTCTAGAGAAATAAGGTTTCCTTTTTTTTCCAAAGGTTGTCCGGAGGAGATTGTTCTTACGATTAAACCACCTGTTTTTTTATGTTACAATTATTGTAATACCAACACCAACCAACATAGTGTCTTGTGATACCTATACCTATACCTATTTATAGTTGTCATACCGGAAATATCTGTAGGTATGTATAACAAAAAATAACTCGTATTGTTCACAGGGTACATTACTTACTGAATCACCAATAATGACAACAAAACATGTGCTATTTAAAACACCGAATATTACATTGAATAACAATTACATTCGTTTCTACGTATCTGAATTGGTTTCAATTAAGTTAACTAGCCTTTTATGTATTGCATCAATTATCCTTATTGTGGTTTTTGTCAGTCATATTAAATAACTACAGTAAAAACCTATTATTGTTGCGGATTTAAGTAATAACATTTTATTAATTGATTTTACTTTTTAAGTAATTGTTATGGTTTGTTATGTATATAAACCATATCCACAGAATAAAGACACTACACAAGTCGCACTCTTTTGCTTTTTCGCAAAAGCCGACTTAATATTTTATCAACCAGTATATTCTCTTTGGATACTCAAATGACGTGCGACGCTATTGGTTGTCACACATTGTGGAGCGTGTCTTACTCCTAGGGTTGCCAACATTAAAAAAACAAAAACTACGTCTCGGTATTTTACCTGTTTTACACGCCCCTATTATAAACAGACCTAGGTCCTAGCTAACAACGACCCTGACCGGCACTTCCAGAATATATCATAACATGAATCACTTTATGATGCTTGATTGTGGAAGTGGCTACTGGATCTCAGGATTCATTCAGCGTCTACGTTGAACGAGTCCTGAAATCCAGTAGGCATTTCCAATGTCGATTTTATGATACTGACTAATTACTCATCAAAGTGAATCGAAAAGTGACAACCGCGCATGCCTACTTTGGAGGAATTCGGAGATTCAATAGGCACTTCCAGGATGCCATCATCAGATACTGTGAAAACATGTACTATAAAAATACAATACAGACGAACATTGAGCCTCTCCTTTTTCTGAAGACTATAAAAAATTACGAGATACTTAATCGTAAAAAATAAATAAGTCATGAGATATTATCGATGCGTTGGCCCCGCTACGAACGTGCTAACCCTAACCGAATAAAGGCGGAGTGAAGGGCGGGTCGGATCGCCCCGGTGACCTGAAAATTTTTGGTATATTTCGCGTCACGTGGCGAGGAGTGAATCCCTCTTGCTATAACCCTAAGCATATATTCATCTTATTACATACTACATTTTAAGATCCCCACTACATGCCAGTGAAATCAATCTTAGAGCATAGTTGTACAGTCAAGTTTCGTTATGCTGTTGTAATGCCTGATTACAGTCAGCACAATGTTATTTCGACAGGCGTAATGACTAACAAGGTCTTCACACAAGGTTTTAGTTCTACCAATGAGAAAGAAAATTTAAAATTGGTTAATTCGAATAAAGCATCGCTATATAAAGTATTCAGGAGAATTCTTGCCCAATGTCATTTGTCACGTCAAATAGCCACAGATGCTAAATCACTAGAAAGTCAAAGTCAAAGTTATTTATTGCACACATGTTGTTAATACAGTAGATCTTAAAATGATTAGTTTCAAACATGGACCCTGCAGGGTATGCAATATTTAAAAATAAAACTTAAAATTAACAAATCACATTTTCGTACCAATAGGCACCTTGTTTATCGTTTAGATATTCGATTACAGAATAATAGGCCTTCTCCATCAATAATCTTTTTAAAGCTAACGTAAATTCTAGGATATCCTCCTTATCTTTAATGGTACTTGGCAGTCGGTTATACACTTTTGAGGCCATGCCAATTACACTTTTGGACATAAGACTTGTTTTAGAGGGCGCAGCACACAATTTATTTTGTAGTCTATGACTGGAAAAGTGTTTGAATTGGTCCGGGTTACATTTTACAAATAAACACACTTCAAATATATAGACACATGGAAAAGTAAGAATTTTTAATTGAATGAAATGGGGTTTACATGTTTCAAATGGTCGTAGCCCACATATTGCTCTGACACATTTCTTTTGGGCTTGAAGCACTAGTTCTCGATCAGTGGCATTACCCCAGAAAATAACTCCATATCTGAGGGTTGAGGTGACATATGCATGATATGAAGTCAACACGGCTGATTGGCCGACTATCTTTCGCAACATGTGTAACGCATATGAAAATTTGCTCAGCTTTTTACAAACATTTTCAGTTTGATATTTCCATGGCAAGGCGCTATCTATAACTAAACCTAAGAACTTAGGATTTTGAGCTTCTGAAATAGTGAAATCATTATTATTTCGGTTTGGGATTTTGATACTCTTTTGGTCTCTGTTTAAAATTCATGATATGTGTCTTAGTCAAGTTAACTTTAAGGTTATTCCGGTCGAGCCATTCAATGATAGATTGTAAGGTCATATTCATTTCATATTCTAATGTTTCATATGTTGGATCAGTAAATATTATTGTACTATCATCCGCGAACAATACCATAGGATGTCTAGTGGCCTTTGGGAGGTCGTTAATATATATATGATAAATAATAATCGTCCCAAGATGCTCCCCTGAGGGACGCCGTACCTAATTTCTCTCAGGTTTGATGAGTAAGTAACTTCTTCCTTGGATTTGGGGTTTAAGTGTGTAACTTGCGTTAATTGTTGCCTATTGCTAAGATATGGTCGAATCAAATTGTGGATATTACCCCTTACCCCATACCTGTATAGCTTATCTAATAACGTTTCATGATTGACAAAGTCAAACGCCTTTGTCATATCCATATAGAGTGCTGATACTGATAGCCTTTTGTTCATGTTATTAAGTTCTTTTTTAATCAGATCAAAAATTGCCATGTTAATTGTTTTACTTTTCCGAAACCCTTTTTGCTCCTTGGAAAATATGTTATTTTGTTCGAAGTAATCGTATAGTCTTTTGTAAATAACCTTTTCTAATTTTTTTGAAAAAACGGAAATTAATGCGATAGGCCTGTAATTTTGTATTTCGTCCTTTTTATCTTTCTTATGAATAGGCTTAACAACAGAGACCTTCAGATTTTCGGGAAAGCTTCCATACACAATGCACATATTCATCACATGGCTGAGAACTGGTGCAATTATATGAGATGATCTTTTTATGATTAATGTGCTAATACCGTCATAACCTACGCTGCTAGTGTTTTTTAAAGAGTTTATGATTTTATCGATATTATTCGGAGTAGTTGGACACATGAACATTGAATTATTGGTATTACCTATTGACTCAGAGTTGGACTTTATAGTATTGTTATTATTAAATATATTACTGATATCTTTTTCTACGACATCTATGAAATAATTATTGAATTCGTGTACAATAGATTGCGGATCATCAATAATGACGTCATTATTATTTATTTTTGTAATGTTTTCCTTTGGTATGTTATGTTTGACGCTGTTTATAATTTGCCATGTGGTTTTTGCCTTATTTGATGATTGCTTTATTTTATGGTCATTCTGAGCTTTTTGGGTAAGTTTAACGATCTTCTTAAAACGGTGCGAGTATGATTTAAATGTATGTTTGTCTTCAGTTTTCCCTGACCTGCGATAGCTCCCAAGTAGTTGTCTTTTGCGTTTACAACAGAGACGTATTCCTTTTGTTATCCATTTGGATTTTTTAAGTACTGAAATTTTTATTTTCTTTATAGGAAAGCATAGATCATAAAAAAGTTTAAAGTCCGCTATAAAATTATCATAGGCATCATTGGGATTATTTGCCATATATGTGCTATTAAAACTAAGTTCTTTTAGTGAGTTGATAAATTGATCTTTTTAAGCCGTAAGGCCATCTGTTGTAGCTTTCCATGCTAATAATACTTACACGGTGTTTAAGCGGCCACAAAGAGTTTTATTGTTAGTTCACACAAAAAGCCTTATTGTCTTGCCGAAATCCTATCGCTTTTCCTGCGAATGAAAACGAGTATTTCATATAAATAAACAATGAAAAGTGTATGATCATGACGTATTTCATTTCATATGATTTATTCTTTCGGTGTGTTGAATAATAAATTACTCTTTTTATCTTGAAAAGTAATGGTATCTCATGTGAAACAACATTGGAATTAATTATTAAATTCAATAGACTGTATCGTTAAGTATAAAGACAAGTAAAATAAAGTATTACTGACAACTTTCATATATATTTATTAATAGAAAAAAAAAAACTTCTACGTTTTAGACGTTAAATAATACAAAAACGTCTTTAAACCCAGTGAAATCATTCATATTTAACTAATTTTTTGACTTTCTGTCTGTACGTAGAAATCAGAGTTCGGACAGCGCCTTGGTCAAATTTTTTGTCATCCTGTTCTAGTCTCGACGAAATTGCTCTTCGGAATCTGTATGATAAGGTTTTATGCTATCGACTACTTTGTCTTTGATGATATTTGATGTTGCTTGTCATGTTAGTTTTACTTTATGAAGAAATAAAGAATTGTACGGACGCAAATATTGTTTGTATAATAAACTTAGGAATATGGAGACTTCCAGCTACGCAGAAGGTAAATTAGGGTTGTAACAGGTTATGGGTTCCCCCATATTCCTAATTTTCAGTGATTTGGATAGAAATTGAGAAAATTTTCGATAATATATTTTTTTGACAACTTCATGTTTTACGTAAAATTTTATTAAAACGACGGTTTATCGTTGGAGCAGAAGGCTTCAAAATTAAAGATGGCTCAAGCAAAAATACAGAACGTTATATACCGTCTAGAAGATGGAAATAATTTTAGTAATTGGAAATTTCGATTGGAGTTGTTGTTGGAGGAGAAGGGCCTTAGCGATATATTGGCCTGTGACGATGTAAAGGTGGAAGAAAAGAAGAAGGATGCAGAAGCGAGATCACTAATAGTACAGTGCATAGGCGATAACTTTCTAGAAATTGTCAAAGGGTGCAAAAGTGCCAAACAAATGATAAACGTTTTAGAAAATATTTTCAATCGAAGAAGTGTAATGAATAAATACAATTTAAAAAAGAAATTAATAGAATTGAGATGCGACGATAGTGAGAAATTGCAAGATTTCTTTCTGAAATTTGACAAGCTAATAAGCGATATCGATGTCATGTCTAAGATGGACGAGTCAGACAAAGTGGTACATTTACTACTCGCATTACCGGGAAAATATAACAATGTGACAACAGCTTTAGAAACGATGAACGAAAATTTAACTTTAGAAAAGACAAAAGGGCTTTACTTGACGCGGAAATCAGATTAGATGATGTAAGTAAGAATCAGGACAACGCTTTTAACATAGAATGCTGGAATTGTAATGAAAAGGGGCACAAAGCAATATATTGCCGCAAAAATATTCATAACAGGCAGTATTACACTTCCCAACGTGGTGCTCCTGTCCGAGGTGGCGAATTGTATAGAAGGGGTCGTGGCAGAATTCAGGGACGTGCTCGAGGTGTGAATAGAGCACACACATCAAGGGACGATGTAATTATGGCTCATGAAGAGACTATAGAGGAAGTGGGCTGTATGATTGATGAAGAATTCAACTTGACTTGTAACGCATCATTTGATCAATCAATTTCTTTTGTAGTGGATTCTGGTGCATCACAAAATTTTATATCTGATATTTATACACCATTTTTGACAAATATAAAAACCTTAGCACATCCCGTACAAATTAACACAGCTAATGGTGAAAAATTGATTGCATATCAAAGTGGCAGTTTACCGATTAAATGTGGTAATGTTAAGTTTACTGTCGAAGGACTTATAGTAGCAAAGTTAGCATATAATCTTCTATCTGTACGGAAGCTGCTAGAAAAACCAAATGAAATCATGTTTAGGAATGAATACGCAAAAATTGTATTTTTTAATGGGTCCATTATATGGGCATATAATAATGGCAAACTTTATATTTTGCAGGGTAAAATTATAACGGAGGAAGTAGTCGCGGCTATACATTCAGCAGATGGCATGTTGTGGCACAGACGTTTAGGACACACCAGCTCTAAAATTTTACAAAGGCTACAGCTACCACTAAACAACAACGTATGTAACGCGTGTATGAAAGGTAAGGCAACACGGTTACCATTCAAACGGTTAGAGCAACCTAGGTCACGTCAGGTGTTAGAACTGTTACACAGTGATATAGCGGGTCCATCCAACATTCCAACAATTGAGGGTGAAGTTTATTTTCAAACTATAATAGATGATTTTTCACACTTTTGTGTAGTTTTCTTGCTAAAAAGGAAATCAGAGGCAGCTCAAAATATTATCACCTATATCCATCGATACGAAAACGAATTTGAGAAAAATGTTAAGAGGATTAGGTGTGATAATGGAGGTGAATACACTTGCAATAAACTCCGTCAATTTTGTGATCAGAAGGGAATAGTTTTGGAATATAGTTTACCATATTCACCAGCTAGTAATGGCGTTGCAGAGAGAATGAATCGAAGTTTGTATAACAAAGCAAGGACTATGCTTATTGAAACTATGCTGCCAAAGACTTTGTGGGGTGAAGCAGTAAAATGTGCAGCTTATCAGTTGAACCGTTGTACGTCTATGGCTATTAATTTCAAGACTCCTTGTGAAATGATGTATGGGACAAGAGACTTAAACAAACTTCGTGCATTTGGTGCAAAGGCGTGGGCATATATATTACCTAAACATGATAAACTTTCGGAGAGAGCACGTGAGTGTAGGATGGTAGGATACAGCAGAACAGGATATAGTTTATGGGATCCTAGAAATAACAAAATAATTGTGTCACGAGATGTGAGATTCGATGAAAATGATATTGTTTACAAAGAAAGTGAGCAGACTGATAACGAACGAGAGTGGCTAAGAGTAAGTATTTCAGAAACAAATCCCATACATACTGATGGGATTACTGAGCCTGAAC
This sequence comes from Apotomis betuletana, assembly GCA_932273695.1. Classification (NCBI taxonomy): domain Eukaryota; kingdom Metazoa; phylum Arthropoda; class Insecta; order Lepidoptera; family Tortricidae; genus Apotomis; species Apotomis betuletana. The sequence continues at coordinate 10,625,931 of OW026307.1, read as the reverse complement.
AAGATAATGGAAATAGAGAAGAGGTAATCATTGATAATAAGAATGTTGATGAGAAAATTATAGAACCAGAAGAAATGTTTGAAGATTGTGCTGAAGAGAACATAAATGAGGGACAAGATGTTAGAAATGAGCATGTGACAAGAACAAGAAGTGGCAGAATTATTAAACCTCCGAAAAGATTGGAAGATTATGAAACACATGTCGCCTACTGTTTGTGTACGGGTGATCCGGGTTCTTACAAAGAAGCTGTTGAAAGAGGTCAAGAGTGGCAAGACGCAATAGACAAAGAATTAAATTCGCTGGAATCATTGGAAACATGGGAAGAATCAGAATTGCCGAAAGATAAAAAGGCTATAGATACCAAATGGGTATTCACTACTAAAAAGGATGGTACAAAAAAGGCCCGATTAGTGGCGAAAGGGTTTCAAGAAGAAACATTATTTAATGTGTATTCACCAGTAGCTCGTATGCCTACAATTCGTATGATGCTCAGCCAAGCTATACAAAATGACATGTACATGAAACAATTAGACGTTCCAACGGCTTTTTTAAACGGGTTCTTAAAGGAAGACGTTTATATAAAACCACCGTTAGGAGTTAAAGTTGGAAAAGGCATACATTTAAAACTAAAAAGATCTCTGTATGGGTTAAAACAAGCACCTAAATGCTGGAACGAAAGACTTCATGGATTTTTAGTTGATAAAGGATTTTTACAATCAAAACATGATTTTTGTTTATATATTTTGGAAGATGTATTTTTATTAGTGTATGTTGATGATATCATTTTAATGTCTAAAAGTGCAACAAACCTAAATAAAGCACATGAATATTTAAAATTGGAATTTAATGTGAAGGACCTTGGAGAGGTGAGTGCGTACTTAGGATTGGATATTGTGAGAACCTCAGAATCAATCTCGATTTCTCAAGAATCAGCAATAAATAGATTGCTTGATAAATTTAATATGACAGATTGTAAAGGGGCAGAGACACCAATGGAGGTAAATTTCACTACTGATGCCAATGAAAGTATCACCTTGGATATACCATATCGTGAGCTCATAGGTTGCCTTTTATACTTAGCTACTTCAAGTAGGCCAGATATTTGCTTCGCAGTATCCTTTTTGAGTAGATTTTTGGATAAGCCAACTATGTCACTGTGGCAAGCAGCGAAACGCGTTATGCGATATCTAAAACACACCAAATCAAAATGTTTGGTATACAAACAGGATAGTAGTTGTCCCTTGATTGCCTATACCGATGCTGACTGGGCAGGCGACAAAATAGACAGAAAAAGTATGAGTGGTTCTGTAGTCTTCTATGGCAATAATTTGTTAGCCTGGTTCTGTAAAAAACAAAACGTTGTCGCCTTATCAACAGCCGAAGCTGAATATATAGCTGCGGCTCTAGCGTGTGCAGAGTTAGTTTGTTTAAAGGGGTTGCTACAAGATTTTAACTGTCTTTCAAACTCAACGTTACTTGTAGATAATCAAAGCGCTATCAAACTGATGGAGTCAAATGAAAACAGTAAGAGGTCAAAGCATATTGATATTAAATATCATTTTATTAAAGATTTGATTAGCAAACGATTAGTAATTGTAAAGTATGTAAACACGAATGAAAATATTGCAGACATTTTAACAAAAGCCTTAGGAAAACAGAAACATAATTATTTTGTGGAGAAACTAGGTTTTAATTGAGTTTATTTGTATGCCAAAAGTGTTGTCATAATTATTATGAGGTATAATGTTCATTTACATTTTATAGGTCATCTAAAACAAATAAAGTTTAACATTGAGGGGGGAAGGAGTTAGAGTGAAGACCACTATCACTCCTTATACTGAGCGGTTAGTATTTTGTCTTGCTTGTTTTATTATTTATTTATTTTTCAATGTTTAACTTTAGTTATAGATATAGTTATTAGTTTGTTTCTTACTTTATGATTGTGACAATTCTTATTCCGGGGTGAATTAGAATTGCGGGGGGGTGATAAGGTTTTATGCTATCGACTACTTTGTCTTTGATGATATTTGATGTTGCTTGTCATGTTAGTTTTACTTTATGAAGAAATAAAGATTTGTACGGACGCAAATATTGTTTGTATAATAAACTTAGGAATATGGAGACTTCCAGCTACGCAGAAGGTAAATTAGGGTTGTAACACTGTAGACCGGACATTTTTCCGCAGTTTAGCTTTAGTTATAGCCCAAAAACGTTCGATAGGCCTAAGATTTGGGCAATTCGGGGGTTCATAGCTTTAGGTACAAAATTGATATTTTTCTCTTCATACCACTACCTACAAAGTCTTGGACCCATAGTGGCAAGATACCAAATCGGGCCAAAATATAGTCTGAACACTGTGTTTTCTAACCATATAGGAAAAAATCGTTTATTAAGACATTCCTTTAAATAAATATGCTGTCATTGTAGACGTAGTGATAAATGGAGTCGATTTGAGGCCACACTCGCAGATCGCCTGCCATACCATAATTTTTTTTCCAATTTTTTCTGTAAAAATTGGCTTTTCAGATTCACTAAGAACAGATCGATCTTGAACTGTGTAATACTGCGGTCCCGGCAAAGATTTATAATCGAATTTCACATATGTCTCATCGTCCATTATACGACACAGATTTTCCTTGAAAGAATAGTGTCATAAATTTTTTGAAACTCTTTATTTTACTGAGCTTTGCTGTTTTTTGCTTTGTTTAGGCTGCCTTTGCTTCTTGAAGGTCTTTAAATTGTATCTCTGCTTTGAACGTTGGACCATACCAATAGATGTACCTAACTTTTTAGCCAAATCCCGAACAGACACCTCCTTGTTGGTTGTGTATGCCTTTACTATCTTTTTATCCAAATTGGGGTTTGAAGGACCTGATTTTCGGCCGGATTTCGGTTTGTCAACGAAAGTATACTCTTGGCCGTACTGTTTAATCGCATTTTGGACTCCACCAATACTTAACGTTTTCGAGTTTAGCTAGCTTCCTGAGAGTGATTCCTTTTATACTACACCATTTGTCCAGAATCGATTTCCGTTTTTCTGGTGAAAGTCCATACAGTTTTAGTTTACAATAACTAACGAGGAAACGAAACAATCCTAGTCAAAACCAACATTGAATGTTTAGATTGACATCAGTTTGAATGAAAAAAAAACTATGTTTTAATCGAATGAAACCACTGTCAAGTTGTCTTTATACTTAACGATACAGTCTTTATTCCTCATAGTACTAGGTATGTGGTCTTGGTTCTAAAAAGTTTCTACCTTTGACGACGCGGTTAGCGCAGTTTGTAGTTCACCTGCCTACTAAACTAAACGCATTTTTAATATAGTCATTACATTAAAATAATTATCTGCAATGGCCAAACTAAACCAATAAACAATTCAAAGCATTCTTATTTGAGTTCAGCATTTATATTTCATTTTCAGTAAAGCAGCGACCAAGTACATACAAGTATATTTCATATAAAACACAAAGCCAGCTCTTCTTGTTTTGCAGAAATCCAACGGGCTGCAGCCAAGCCTACTTGACTGTAACCCACTTTAGAAACTTATAAAATTGTATACCTCCCCACTATTTTTGCAGTAAAGCCCTCGCTAAGCCCCTGGGAACTTTCTGAATTACGTGTTTCTCTAAAATAGCAACTCGCGGCGCTATGACTTCTAACCTCTCCGAATTTCTTCAGTTGTTTCAATTCGAATAAAATTTTGGAAGGTACACTATTTATGAACTTAAACATAGCATTTCTGTGAGCACCGTTCATGTACACATACGAGTATATGTCTGAGATTTACATACATATACATGACTGGCTAAAAATTGAATGCTGCTCGAATATAAAAAAAATATTTTGTACCACCTCAATGAATTGACCCTGTATGTTCGATCGGGGAGGGCCTCATCAAGTTCGGGCCCTTTTAAATCTCAAATAGAATTAAAAAAAAAGGAAATTATATACCTTCTGTGAGCACCGTTCATGTACACATACGAGTATATGTCTGAGATTTTCATACATATACATGACTGGCTAAAAATTGAATGCTGCTCGAATATAAAAAAATGATTTTGTACCACCTCAATGAATTGACCCTGTATGTTCGATCGGGGAGGGCCTCATCAAGTTCGGGCCCTTTTAAATCTCAAATAGAATAAAAAAAAGGAAATTATGTACCTACCTTAATCCAAGTATTAAGCACTTCATTAGAAAACGGTCTTGTTACTCAACGTTGTGAGTTCATTAAGGCTCCTTATCCGTTCAAAAATGCTGATTGTTTTAGTAATTTTTCTCCATGATAAAATATGTTTCTTAACAAATTATAAATGTCACTACTTAGAAAAGGGTTATTGCGATACATTAGTATACATTTGAAACCTACAGTTTGAATTGATTATTGATAATTTTTCTTTCAAAAACTACTCGAAATTGACAAAATTCACGCAGAAAACTGTTTTTTAGGGTTCCGTAGTCAACTAGGAACCCTTATAGTTTCGCCATGTCCGTCTGTCCGTCCGTCCGTCCGTCCGTCCGCGGCTTAGCTCCGTGATCATTAGTACTAGAAAGCTGAAATTTGGTATGAGTATGTGTATGTATAACGCCTACAGAACGGTAAAATAAAAAATAAAAAATTTTTTTTCGGGTACCTCTCGAACACCTAAAGTGGGGGTGATTTTTTTTTTCTTTTCAACACTGGTGTGTGGGGTGTCGTTGAATAGGTCTTGTAAAAATAATAGGGGTCTTTTAACATTATTTTTTGATAAAGTCAGCAGTTTTGTAAATATTCGCACCAAAACCAAAAAAAATAGTGTCCCCCCCCCCTCTAACTTTTCAACCACGGGTCAAAAAAAATCGGAAAAATTCATGTTAATGAGGCCTTATAAGTACTTTCAATGAAAACTATATTGAACAAAATCGGTCGAGCCGTTTTTGAGTCATCGCCAAATTTCATATTTTTTCTTTAAAAGGTCGTAAGTTGACTTACAGAAGGTAATAAGTGATTACGGTTTCTAGGGCGTTTACGACCTTTTTATAGAGCTTAAAATCTTTCTTAACTTAAACCTCGGGCTTAAAACAGCAGTTTATGGTGAAGGATGAGCAACTACGGAACCCTACACTGGGCGTGGCCTGACATGCTCTTGGCCGGTTTTTTCCACTTATTTTCGACTGTACGCAATGAGAACATGAAATAGCCATGCTATGCTACTCTCTAGAACTCGGGGAAATGTATTATACACTTTAAAAAGTTGGTTGATATTATCAATATATTTGTCATAGTATGAAAAAAACTACCTTTTAAAAATGTATAAGGCCTTAAATAATACCGATGTATACGGCTGATTATTTTTCTTTCTTTTCCCAGGAATAATAGTGCTTTTGACACTGGCACTGTTAACGCCATACTTCTTTTTCATCCCGAGGGCAGCTCTCTCTGCAGTAATCGTATGCGCTGTACTGCATATGGTTGATGTGGCTATCATCAAAAAGTTATGGAATTCAAGCCGTAAGTAATGCTTATAATTTTGATATTTAAATTTTTAGTTTTTTTTTTTTTTATAAGTGGCTTACATGTTATGTCTCACAAAAGGTTTAGTAGGTAACTTTAATGTTTATTATAACTGGCGTACTTTGCCCGATATACGTATTTTAATTACATGTGCCAATTTATTGATACAAGATACAAGTAGATATATGAGTGAAACATACAAAAATAACCTATTTAACAATCAATAAATGTGATTTTATTTACACATTCTTTTAAAATTTATTTTCTTAAATTTAATGGGAGCACCTTGTGGCGTGCGAAAGCGCTGATGCTAATGGAATCTGGGGTGCGCTGTCCACTCGACATATTATCAATCAAACTCGGCAAGTAAAGCGATAATAACTTTGAGCGCTGGGTCCAGACCGTCCCAGTGGGAACAAAACGAGACGCCGTTCTTGGCATCCTTTGGTGATGAAACCTTATCTATTTGCATTCCCAAGGTAGTTTTTTTTTAAAAGTAAAAATTAATATAGGAACAAAATACAAACGAAATCTTAAGGTCATTTATTTGCAAGAATTCAAGTGCGTACTATTAATATTCGCAACAGGTTTCGTCACAATAAAGAACCTTACTTTAAACAAAGTGAAGCCGCAGTACCAAATATTACAAAAAAACGCAACCCGTGGGCATCGGGACAGGGCCCAACCTACCGGTGGATAAAGGGCTGCAGAGAGAGGAACCTCCCTTCGATGTCCGCAGTGTCCAGGAGTACTGTCTTCTGAATCTGACCTGATCTGACCCTCGAGTAGAGATATGACGTTCTTGAGAACGTTTCCCGATTTATTTAGGGACAGAATTAGGGACGTTCTCGAGAACGGCACATCTCTAATCAAGCCATCCGACGAGTCTCTTAAGAAGCCTTATATAAATAAATTTCTTTGAAAAATTGTTTTTTTTTCATATTATGACAAATATATTGATAATTTCAACCAACTTTTTGAACTGAATTATACTTTTTCCTGGGGGCCTATGATGGTTGCATTTATCACGTGATAAATAAGTGACATAGCATCTGTCACTCACACTCGTAACTTGCCAAAACGTGACGGATGCTATGTCACTTATTTATCGCGTGATAAAAGCAACCATCATAGGCCCGCTGAATTCTAGGTAGGTAGTAACATAGCTATTTCATGCTTGCATTGTGTGCAGTCGAAAATAAGTTGAAAAAACTAATTTTCCGCGTGATTTTTTTCAATTTGGAGTAGATTTTGAAACAAAAATTATCAATGAAAAATTCAAATTGTAGGTTTTAAATATATACCAATAAATCCCAATAGCCCTGTTCTAGGTACTAACATCAATAATATGTTAAGAAACATGTTTGATCATACAGAAAAAATGTCTAAAACAATCAGCATTTTAAAAGGAATAAGGCCTCTTAAGGTGTTTGTCGAGACTTTTCGGTAAAAGACCGTTTGCCGAAGCGTCTATCGGGACAATGATCGTCGAATCAAAATCCCACATGGTCTGGCTCTCCTCCTGAGCCAAGACAAGATACGTGCTAAGTTTGTCCTCGGCCTTCACGAAGCCTTATCTTTAGTATTGTGGGCCATGATGCGAAATTGTTTGGCTTTTACGTTGTTAGATATGGTTAATTGAATCACATGCGAATCGGTTAAATTATGCATAGCCTGGGATGTTAAAGCACCTTCGACGAGTTAAGGTTTGAGTTGATGCGTAATTTAATCTTAAGAGGATTGTGCTGGAATATGAATACTTGATCACATGTCTGGGTAATTTCATAAGTTACGAATAAATAAAACCTACACGAAAGTTATTCTTAGTAGGTAAACAGGAAGGCAAACAAAATTGTATTCATATTTCTGCCTTCTATTTATATTCCACTAAGTGGGTGGAAATTAAAATGTGGCTACCTCAAACACGTCATGAGTGTAACATTAAGAAAGTAGAAAATAACGTACCTAATTGTTTTAGTTGGACATATTGGAGAAAACGCAATACATTCCGTACAAGTTCTGTGAATGAATTCATGTGCCGTACATTTTACTATGATAGACAATAATAATAAAAATATAAAATATACTGTAAGTGTTTTACTAATGCTATCAGTAAGTACTCGAATAGAATACATGCAGGATACAGGCCATGAACTTTTAAATTTAGGTGTAATTTCGTACAAGGGCGAGCGAGACATGTTTAAAGGTAGGTACATTATCACTTACTGTTTACGAATTGGAGTTCGTATTATTAATATATTTTTTCCTCACCCGTACGTACTTCAAAAGAAATACTAAATAAAAAAATATGAAAGAAACACCCACACAGTATTTACTCTCAAGATTTCCAAACATCCCACACAAACGCTTCACAAAACACCGTCGACTACAGTGTGAATGGACTTGTTAAAACTTGCTAACTTTTTGCTTACAGAATAACAAGCACATATTATTCTTATCCCAAATAAAGAGGTAATCCCTATTTGGGTTGAACGATGGAAATCAGTAACATCGGGGACTGTCCTAACTAAACACAGTGCCGAAACAAACAACACCCTGTCTAGCGCAAAACCTGGAATTGGTATGTGCTCTGACACACATCAATTCCAGGATTCACACGATTTCATCAAAATAATCAGACATCATAAATTAAGGTTAGACAAATTAATGAGGTTAGACACAAAAATATTAACGAATTTAAGAAAATTGTCGTTGCGTGAACCAAAATGCTATTTTCTGTAAACTTTCTAAACTCAGAACTTACTTACTTAACAACCGTTATGGGTCACTGGACAGATATTTCAATAAGCTTAAGCAAAAGTTTTAGAACCGACCATTAATCTCGTGAAATGAACGAGTTGGAATTCTATAACCGCAGTTTTGATAAGCAAAGCCTATGAGCAAAAATAGGATAAGTCGGTAGTTAAATATTTATGTATTCATAAAACATAATTATGAAATAAAAAGCAGGGGTTTGCATTGATAAACTGAATTCAAGTTGTTTTCTTAAATATTTTCATTTAATCGTTTTTATATATCAAGTGGATCACTACAATTTCGGGATTTTGTATGGGTTACACCAGGATTACAATATGGAACATACAAAAAATCCCTGGATTCAATGCCCCACGTTTCCATATCTTCATAAACTGATATTTCGCTGGAATAATTTGACGATACGTGAGCGAGTCGTGATTGCGGTCGTTCTAGTGTCGTTCTACGTCATAAAATGTGCAATCGCATCCCAGTGCATATTCCATCTAGTCATATACATGAAAACGACGTATGCCTGGAATATTGATGTTACATGACGCTAAAAAATGCCGAGGGACATCAGTGGCATTAAACAAGGTTGTGGTATTCGAAGTGCAATTTTTGTTTGTTCATGTTGAATACGGAATGTGAAATAAATTTGTTTGCGTTGGTGAATCCAATTACGGTATAGTTATTTATTTAACAATTTGTAGTGTTAAGTTTTGACTTTTGAGTAAATGATTTTGCACTATTTTATTTTTATTTGTTGATAGGACTTGATATAATTCCACTACTGGGCACGTTCGTGTGCTGCCTAGTGCTTGGAATCGAGATTGGTCTCATCTGTGGCGTGGGTTTTGACGTTCTGCTACTGTTGTTCTACCACTCACGGCCTCCGCTAGACGTCAAGTATGTTGAAGTAAGTATTCTACTTGTGACTTTCCAGGCTACTCTACTGTGGAATTCTTTACCTTCTGATCTAAGACGTAAACAATAACTTGCTATTTAAATCACACACCTTCAAAATCATTATTTATATCTGCCTTAATTTGCGTTGCGAAGAAAACCGCTCCTTTTACTATGTGCCTGACTCTGGTGTACCTACTATTTTTCTTACTTTGCTATTTAAATACGTATCTCTCTATACATAACTACGTATGTCTAAATATTATAAAAAGGTATATCTGCTTATTTATTCATGTTTATTGCTTTTTTTGAATTACTTGTAATACATTTTGTGGCTTGAAGTTTGCCTCACCTACTCAATTCAAACGATTGTTTAAGGACTTTTGTTTATTATTTTATTAAGCTATATACCTCTCATATTTTGTATCCCGGTGTGCAATAAAGTGTATGTTTATGGTATTGTAACTATTAAACAATTAGGGACGTAGCTACTTATCCAAAATAATGGGGATGATGATATTATGTTAATTAGATGTCGGTAAGAGTGTAGAGGAAGAAGGAAGTACCTATCCAGGATAATTTAAGTAGCCAGTAGCCATAGACTAACTACCAGTTTTTCGTAAACAGATATACATAGGTCGTGATGTAAATCATAATAAATATTTATTTACAATTCCAGGATGACAATCTCCCCCCACATTACTCCATCCATCCAGTAGGAGGTCTTCACTTCGCTGGAGCTGAAAGGGTCAGATCAAAACTGTCAACATTAAAGAAAACTAAAACAGAAACGTTAGCAACACTGGCGATTGTACCTGGGATGAATGACAATCATCTGTCTAATGGAAATAGCCAATGTAATGGAGCAAATGGAACCCAAAGAACAACTACAGATGCAGGCTCAAATGTCCTCGTGATACACTGTGATTCTTTGTTCAGATTAGACTACACATTTTTACAGGTTTGTCATATAGGTATTATTATATCTAGTTGTAAATCGAATATATATATAGAGTCAACTACTTATATCTACTTATGAAATTGGCAGGAGTTTTTATGGTATGGTATTGCAATTCACAAACCTTAAGAGCGCGTGTTGTTTTGTTTCGTATGAGCATTGATTAGGTACAATACCGTATTTTATTGATGTCCTTATAATTTTTTTGTAACCTTATCGTGCCGAAACGTTTAGACGGTTAACCAATTTCACTAGAGATGGATTGTTTATTGATGATATTAAATATCCTATTTCTAACAAAAAAATACAACGTCAACAAAGCGAAACCGTCAATGTTTTTTTCCGAAAACGTTTTATTTGAGTTACTAGAAAAAATACCCAAATCACGTTAACTGCCTATGATTTTTGAGGAGTTCAGGATCTCATCATCAGATCCTAATCTCATAATAATGGACCAACTAGGAAGTATATCCATTCAAATAAAAAATAATTTTCCAAATCGGTCCAATTGTCTTTGAGAAATCGGGAAACAAAAGAAGACAAAATACAAGTATACTTACCGACTAGTTAGAACATGCTCCGTTTTTGACCTCTGCTAAATAGATCAAATTGGTGTATATGTGACGCCATAATGGAATATGCAGCGCACCGCAACCGCAACATCAAATCGCATGCGATGTTGACGCGCCGACCGCACCTCGGTTAAAATACCAGTACTACTCAATCGGTATTATAATTTGCATTAAACGGAAATTTTCCCATGTTAAACATGTTTTCAATTCGACTTTACAGCGGTTTATCAATACAATTAAAAAAAAAACAGAGTTAATAAAGGGATAAGAAATTAAAGCGTCCCTGAAAATATGTATAACTTTTTGGTTAGTTGGAAACACATGCTTATATTAAATTAATGCTAAATTAATTGCTTATACTCGTAGAATATTACATTAACTAATAATCACAAGCAGTGGAGAGAATCACAGTATTATAAAATAATACACATTAAAAACCGTACATACACGTCGTCAAAAAGAATATTAAAGCACAAGCTTTGTCAACATTGATTTTAGGTATGTAATATTTTTAATATCTGTGTTAAAGTAATATGGCATTTTAATCCATGTAAGACTATAGCGTATTTTAAAATATACTTTAGCAAAACCTACAAATATAAATAAATGGAGCAAAAATAGTACAGTTCCATTAACCGCACTCCGTACATTTTTGCTATAAATATTGCAAAATCATATTCTCTTTGAAATTCGGTCAGATTGTAATAAATTTATGTTTTTACAGAGTTTAAAAATGCTGGTGGCAGAGTGGTCTCGCACGGGGCGGGTGGTTTGGTGCGATGCCCGGCCGTTGGTTCGCGATCAGCTCTATGCCGTCATACCTGATCCCGTGTTCTGCGAAAGTCATCAACTGCCACTAGTTATTGCAGGTATTTAGTACTTACTATGTTTATCTTTTATTTAAGACTGCGCCGAGCGTTAGCGAGTGAACCATAGAGCGCGGGGAATGCGTATTTAGATCGGCGCGCGGCCGCCCAATATAAAAATGTATGGAGAATTAAAAGCACTTTTTGATAAATCTGGACCTTTAATACCAAACAATAATTGAAATATTTGATGCGGACAAATTGTAATGTAAACATTAATCTTTTTTTTTAACTGAAAATCAGAATAGATTTCCATTGTTAAAGTATAAAAAAAAACACTTAACGCCTGCTTACGATTTTATAATTTTCGTCCAACTTTTCTTAGTTTTCTAGGGTAAAATATTAATAATCTTTCTACATTCTATTCTTAATTTTTATTCTTAATTTTCCCACAGAGAAGTTGTTAACACATTAATTAAACAACTAATGTTGACGTTGTTTACTTAACGGCAACTGCCTATTTTTCACATTTCGCTCGGCGCAATCTTAAGACAGTCTCTTATTACTGATTTTTATAATATTATGCCTCCTAGAAAACTGAGAGGTAACCCTAACTCTGTTTTAGAAGTAGGTACCTAAAGACAGGGCTTGTAAACGTTAACCTTAATCCAACCGGTTAAAGATATCGCTTGCTCCATTAACGTCGATTTTTTTGTGGTTTAAGACTTTTGTAGATTTGTATAAATGAATAAGGCCTATATAGTAGAATGCACAGAAGAGTTATTAGATACAAAAATAAATCAACTGGTTACAAACCTTGCCTATAGAGCTGTCTTTCTCGTTATCGGGTTAATCTACATTTGAAAGAGACGGAACTTTTAATTTCGAAATTCGGGGTTAGAGGGGTAACCCCTAGCGACCAACGAGACACGCGTTTCAGCGGACAAATAGCCAAATACTTTAGTAATCTGAACCACATACCAGCACTGTACCCGTACCTACTATGAGTTTTAAGTGACCAGTGAGTTTTTATGGAGAATTGTAGTTCTACAAATTTGCCGCTAGGGGCACTGTATATTCTCCATACAAATCGATTAAGCTGACTCTAGCGAGTCCGTACTCATGGCAAGGGGGTTTCACTCCGCGCCGCATGTCAAAAAAATTACCTACGAAATTCGGGTCACAATTTTGACTCGGCCCGCCCATCGCTCCGCCTTTATTCGGCTAGGGTAGGCCCGTTCCAAGCGAAGTCAACACATCAATTAAATTTTTATTGTTTTTATATTTTTATGATTATTTATTATTTTTAACGGACTTTAAAAAGGAAGAGATTCAAAGTTCGTCGGCGTTGAATATTTTAGTACGTATGTTCACCGACTTCTCCGTAAAATAAAAACAGATTTATTTTCTTTTTCTTAATAAGGGTATGCAACTACTGTTTTCCCTGATCTGAAGATGGGGACACTTGCCTACTAGATCTCAGGATTGGTTTAACGCAGACATGTGAGATTTTCGTTTTTCTACTCACCTCAATGAACATTTAGAGCCAGTATCATAAAATTGACCTAATGATGAACCCTGGAAATATCCACTGGATCTCAAGATTACTTCAACGCAGACGTGCGGGTTTCAAATTTCGATTCACTTTGAGTTTGACAGCCGAAAGAGCCCAGTATCATTAAAACGACCAAATTATTTTGTGCCGATAAATAATAATATAAATATTAAGGGACAATCATACACAAATCGACCTAGTCCCAAACTAAGCAAAGCTTGTACTATGGGTACTAGACGACGATATACATAATATATAAATACATATATAGATAACATCCATGACCCAAGAACAAATATTCGCACAAATATTTGCCCCGGCCGGGATTCGAACCCGGGACCGCCCGACTCAGTAGGCAGGTGTCTACAAACCGAGCCAAACGCGTCGTCAAAAGTAATAAGTACCGTAAACTGAGATCTAGTAGACACTTCCAGAATCCATCATCTAGTAAATTTTATAATACTGGATTTTAATGCTAATCAAGGCAGTTTAAAAAACGAAAACCGTACAACGTTTACGTTAAACCAGTCCCAAATCCAGTGTAAGCACTCTTGGATCCCATCATTTAGTATTCCAACAAAATATTCTTCGTGACAGCTCACTTATCTAATTACCCATTGATATTCTGAAATCATAAAATAAGTGAGATATATAATACAAAACGAGACATTTATTGCGAATACACGTCCGAATAAAAAAATAAATATTGCAGTCTTTACAGGTCAACAAATAAATGCACAGCTACATTTTTAATCCCAATTGGGAGTTTACATTTGCAGCACGTACGCCACTTCAAATAAAATGGCATTGGCTCTTTGCTCTTCACAGTATCGAAATTTTGAAGTATACGTTTTAATTAGTGTTGAAAATACCACATTTTGCGGCTTGTCGGGTCACCGCTTCGGTATCGTGAAACTGATTACCGTACTGGCTTTATAACGTTAAACATGTTAAGCTTTTTGATGATTGGTATTATCGGCATTATCATGTAACTTCACTGGCTGAAGTATGGGTTTCCACAGCGAAGTGCCCACACTATCATATTCGCCCAACCTTGGCCAACCTCGTGAGTAGTGTTAGGGATAGATACACTACTGCAGGTTGTAGTGCAGCTACCTACTGAGCCGATGGCCCTGGGGTTCGAATCCCGGCAAGCGCAAAATATTTGTGTGACGAACACAAATATTTTTTCCTGTCTTGAATGTTTTCTACGTATTAAGTATACCGGGTGATCAATCCAAATGGGTCAGTAGGGAAAAGTCAGAAACTCTTCTTCGGAACCATGGCGTCGATTTTAGATTAAATATAATAAAAAATACATCATTTCATACATAACCCGGTCAAAATCGCTGTAAAGAATGTTACAATACAATATGCGACTACTTACAGAATTTTAACCAAGTTCAATTTCAGTTTCTACTAAATCTAAAATCGACGCCATGGTTCTTAAGAACAGATTTCCCTATCTCTTATAGTTTTCGTTTTCTTCCTACTGACCCATTTGGATTGATCACCCTGTATATTCCTCCATGTATATCGTTGTCTGGAGCCCATAACTTAATTCTACTAGATTTTACTGTGGGGCTAGATCGATTTGTGTGAGATTTTCCGATATTTATTTATTGTTGTTAACAAAATATCTCCACTGAAATTAAATTTGAATAACGGTGGCTAAGATTTACATAGCAGAATCACGTTTTTTTTTACTGGCGCTTTTTGCAAAGTATCTGAAACGGGCTAGGAACAGCGTTTATGACACTGACAGACAGCTTCACAAGTTCTGGCAGATTTCCATTTTTAGCCATCACAAACAATCGTGTGTTCGACAACTTCCAAAATCACGCACAGCTTCATCCTCTGGAAAACGGCGCCAATTCGACGAGGCTTTACAATATCCCTATTTTAGCCGTATGTCATTTATTCAGGAATGTCCGCTAGGTACCCAGAGGTTGTCTGAAAGAGATAGCTCTTGAACGATTGCCTGTTGTTTATTTATCTTGTTATCTTATGCTATCTGTGTTTGTGTTGTTTTTGGAAATATATCCAGATTTGCTTGAATGCTATTTTGGGTGACATTGACTAGAAGACATTTTAAAGGCGATGTCTATACTATAGGAAATTTTAACTTCACGGACGGAGTACGTCGAGAGACGTAAATTAGGACCCTCGTGATACGGCACGTCTGTGGTCAGCGATTTTTATCTGTCAAAACTGCCACTCCGCCTTCAGCCTACATTTCTCATAGTTTTTAGGGTTCCGTACCCAAAGGGTAAAAACGGGACCCTATTAATGAGACTTCGCCGTCCGTCCGTCCGTCCGTCCATCCGTCCGTCCGTCCGTCCATCCGTCCGTCCGTCCTTCCATCCGTCCGTCCGTCCGTCTGTCACCAGGCTGTATCTCAACAACGGTGATAGCTAGACAGTTGAAATTTTCACAGATGATGTATTTCTATTGCCGCTATAACAACAAATACTAAAAATAAAATAAATATTTAAGGGGGGCTCCCATACAACAAACTTGTTATAGATTATATGTATGTATAGGTACGGAACCCTTCATGCGCGAGTCGGGCTCGCACTTGCCCAATTTTTTTATATAAAGACAAAGTCCTTGTGCCGTTGTTTGCTAGAACTTTTAGTATGAGTTTTGATTGCGCCGCACTTTGCAAATATTAAAATAGTATTAATGTTTCCGTCAATGGCGTCAATGTGTTAAATGTTACACTATCAAAATATTATAATCAATTCATCCCAATGACAAAGAAATTGTCATTACGCTAACAGTTTATCACGGCATATTGGCTATAGTAGAAATATATCGGCAAGATTTCGTATAGATGTAAGTGTCGATCGTCGAATTGAGCCCCTGCATGCAAACTTTCACGTCACTCGGAACACAGGACGTTTAGCTTAGTTTGTGCTGAGTACAAGCTGGGAAATGAAATTTATTCAATCTTTATGAATATTTGATTTGAAACCCGGGGGCTACAGTACCTACTACCAATGCGGTTCTTCAAGAGGGGAGTAAATAGGTTCTTAAAGGGTCGGCAGCGCTCGTGTGATGCTCCTGGCGTTGCAAGCGTCCATAGGCGGCGGTAACTGCTTAACATCAGGCGGGCCGCATGCTTGTTTGCCACCGTCGTAGTATAAGAAAAAAAAACTTACTTCAGGCTTCATACCACGACTACCCAAAAGTACCAATGGAACCCTATTCTAAGTGTCCGCAGTCTGTCTATCCGTCGTAAGGTTCTAACTTTTAAATCGTAATAGGTTGTACTTCCTTTCCGCTGACCGCCTCTCAAGATTATCGTAATTAGTCTAGCATTACTGAATGGACCTGTCTTAAGCACCTAGACCAAAGATGCTATTGCTTCCTTCCATCTTATTAGATCATCTCGTAGCATCGAGATGCATTATGCATCTTTCCGTACGTCCGTCACAGCCTCAGTCTTGTGTGATGACAAGCATTCCTTCTTTTAGCCTATCAAACACAAAACTCCATAAGTGTCCCGTAGCTGTTGCTAACCCTTAAAGAGGTCCCCCGGTGACACCCAAGTAATTTTCCAAAAGTCTGAGCCAATCGCCATTATTGAAAAGACCGGCAGTAATTCCAAAGTCAGTATTCTTTTCGTAAATAGGTAATACTTAACTATTACAACAATAAATGAACCCTAACGATATCAAAGCATGTCCCTGCAAACCCTTTTATTTATTCTCGTAATTCAAACGTTGTTGCTAATCGTGTTAATTTGCGACCTCCACAATTCGACCAAATATTTGCGAATTTCGTTCGAAAATGGAGCAATAACGTTGCAATTTCGGCATTATTTCGGTGTTTACACGAACTTGACGGCCGCTTCACGGTCATTGGTTCCCTGTAGCGTCATCGCTTTGCGCACATTTCGCAACTGGGGTAAATATCGTTATCGATAGACATAAATATCAAAAATAGTTTTAATCTAAAATTATCGATATTCATTCTGAGTATTAAAATTGGTATCTATTGAATTCGATTTGTTTTTACTATATATATTAATATAATTCACAAACTTCGCAATTTTTCATATCAATTTATTTACATTTTTGCACGTTTAATTTTTTAGTTTGTGAACGCAAAGAAAATATCTGTTGATGGTCTGTTTGTGTATGTCTCAGTGACAGCTGTGTACGTAAGTATACCTATCTAACGTAGGCGATATATTTAAGGAGTGTCTTTTCAAAAGGGCTTAGTTTTGAGCCATTCAAAATCCATAGAGAAACAGATTCTTCGGAAATTTGAAATAATGAAATAATAAACTTTACGTAGGCGACAAGGGTACTTTTACAAACTTTTTGATATCTCGTTTTCTGTAAGCATATCGATACCATAAAATATCGATATATTTTTATTTTCCCATCCCTATTCAAAACGTGTTTACTTATTAAACTTAAATCATAGCTATGAAATGCATAGCGTTTTAGCGGTTGGAATTCGCTATTAACTTTTCAATGTATTAAATATTTCAACAGGGTTAAATCGGACTGGGCTGGTCACGTCACGTAGCGAGCTAACGAGTTCAATATAACGCGGTGCTCTATCCAAACGAATATTTTTATTTGTAAAATACTATTACAGCATCAAATGTGACAGGATTCCGGAATTTTCTTTACGAAAATCGGTAAAACAGTCTTCGAACTACGGAATGCTAACCGGTACATTTTTGTATTACCCAATTACCGGCTTATCGGTAAATTATCGATAATTTCCATAGACAATTTTACCGGTTTGCAAAGTATCCCTACTTTGAACCAGCTTTCAAACCTACAGGTATAACTGGATATTTACGAATAATGTTTAAACATTTACGATATTTTTTTCTCGACTTCGGTAAGCACAAGGAGTATTCGGACGAATTAATATTTATTTAAATATTGATGTTACTTTTAATGAGATTTATATTAAAAGTAACACCGGGACTTTTATCAAATTCTAAAATGGATCGGTTTTTAATCGATGATATTTTACAATACAAATATTTGAAATAGTCTCTTTTTCGAAAAAAAAATGTTTTTATGTGTATATGCAGGTACCTACGTACTGTAATGTACGCAAGTATCTTTGGGCGTGTTCATTGCGTCTAAACTAAAACATATATTTTTATTTTTCCATTCCGTTACCGCTATCGTAGGTTGTATGGAAATGGTAACGAAATAGAACTTAAAAATATTGGGACACTTTTTTTTCTCCTAATTAGATCGAAATAGCTCGTAATTACGAGATTAAAATACCTAAAATATCCAAAATCTAAAAAAGTGGGGTGTACCACAAAAAAATGGCCCAACTACGGAGTAACCAAAAATAGGGTTATGATCTTATGATTATGGTTGTTCTAGTAGATGTAGTTTTAGTAGATAATGTATTAAACTGTGTAATTTGTTGCAGATGCTAGCTCATC
Source organism: Apotomis betuletana (assembly GCA_932273695.1). NCBI lineage: Eukaryota > Metazoa > Arthropoda > Insecta > Lepidoptera > Tortricidae > Apotomis > Apotomis betuletana. The sequence goes on along the minus strand of OW026307.1, from coordinate 10,607,449 downwards.
AGGCGACCACCACTTAGGCGTTAATGATACACAACTTTAGTGCTTCATCTAGCTTAGTGTCAAGTTAGATCGTAAATAACATTGTTACCAGTGAGTGTTGAGAACTAATACCATTTTAACGAGTGATATGCCTTTATAATAAGTATGAGATTCTAAAAATAAAATATATAAAAATTTAACGCAACCCTGCTACGCTTTTAGTAAAAAAAAAAGCTATGATGAAATTAATGAGTGCCTATTTATTATCTACCTTCTCCCGATGGATCCATTATAATTTTATTTTTATTACTGGTTCGGTTCGTAAACATGTCTAATTAAAATTCTGTTGACCGACGATGTACATGGAGACATAAATATGTACTTTACTACAATGTTGTATGTACACTTATTGTATCTTTAGTTTCTTTTTTTATAAACGTTGAAATTGATTTCCTTTGTAAAATAATTTACCAACCTTCATTAGCGTTACCAGTGTGATATATATAATTTTATTTGTATTATAGAGAACGCAAGAAATGTGATCCCGTAAATTGACATTTACAAACGTTTTAACCCTTTGACCATTATTTTTTTAAAGAAATGAATCGAGAACTTTAACGATACGCACAGCATGAATGTTTTTTTTTATGATTTTTGAGAAAGAGAAATGTATATATTATTGCAGGGTTTCCGAATTATAAGACGGCAATATGTTTGCCGCTATCAGCCAAGGGCATTAAGTGACAAGACCGTCATGTCAGTTTGCCGGGGGAACTACGGGTGGCACGACGTATCTAAAATAAATAAATTAAAAACCAATAGATAATAAGAAATAATTAAAATCTTTATTTAACTTAAAACTGAATTTTCTTAGCTAAGTTGGATATCAGCTGTGTTGTTTTTATTATTTTTCTTGTGTATATGTGTATTTTTGCCTATATTATATATATGTATATTATTTGTATATATGTATGTTTATCTTTATATATATTTATTTAAGTATGTGTATGACTTATACTTTATGTTATTTATGTTGCTGATTTTTTATCTCACCACCTACTCTTTCATTGTTTATTTTTACTTATTCTTCTACCCAAAGGTTGTCTGGAAGAGATCGCTCTTTAGCGATAAGACCGCCTATTGTCTACCATTTATAAATTAAGGTTTCAATTGTAACATTTTTCTTGTTGGTGTGCAATAAAGAATTATTGTATTGTATTGTATTGTATTCTTTCAAATAAATAACCGGGCAAGAGCATATCGGGCCATGCTTATAGTCAGGGTCCCGTAGCTGCCCGACCTTAATTCAAAACGTGAAAATCTCTGAAGCATGGGACAGCACAAAGTGGGACTTTACAAGTCTCGCATCCAATTTTTGACCTTTTATTATTTGTATATTTTCTGAATGGCCATCGTCTTAAAATTCATTTTTTTTTTCAATATCATATTCATGACTTCTGTTAAGTAACACACTGACGGATCACGCGACTTACGAAACAAAAGGATTTTTTTAAATACATAGACATTGAAAGAGAAAATGCCTGAAGGTATAAAGTTATAACAAACCTTTTTATAAAATTAAAAATACCTAACCTGCGAGTTAAGCAACAACAATATTTTATATTATAAGATTGCACGCACGAACAATCAACACTTTTTTTGCGAGATTTTTTTTCTTCCGTTGTCATTTCTCACTAACACGGCTAATTCAGCAATAAAGGTAAAAGGCAAATTTGAAGTATTGAATTAAGCTATTGCTCCATATATAAATCAATAACAATTGTAGCCTAACCCACCCTTTCCTTTAATAAACACCAGACACTTAACGGATAGTGGCAAATATATTGCCGTCTTAATTTTTTTTAATTATCAAATAACAGATTTTTTTTCTTTAAACTTTATATCGCCAATCTTGTCTCTGAAAGTAGAGAATTGTGACTATCGGATAAATCCAGCAAACAAAATTTTATTTACAAACATTTTTGTTCAATTGTAAGGAATAGTTAAAAATCTAAGTTCAGGCCTAAGAATCATCATTTAACATGGGTTGGAATAACGTTTATCTGCTATTCTTTTTTTCGTAAATTAGTACGAGTATATTCTCTTATGCGAACCAAAAGTTATATTAACTAACAACACGTTCATTGAGAAAAAAAATAAAATATCTGAGTCGTATGACGGCAAATATCTTGCCGTTACCCACTAAAGGGTTAAATGTTTCACACAGATACGTACCTAAGCGTGCGAGGGGTTAATATTAGACTTGACCAGTACCCTTACCATGAGTTTACAGTGACTATACGCGCTATTGACTGCGTAAACGAATTAGTATGGAGAATTGTAGGAACCGCTAGAGGCACTATACTATTCTCCATACGAATCGAACGTAAACGCTGTCCCTAGCGAGTACAGTACAGTCACTTTAACTCGTCGTAAGGGTTACAGTACTTATATTCTTTGGACTTGACTTTTTCTAGCTGCTAGTTAAGTACAGACACAAAAAAGTGGCTGCATAACATAAGTAGTTGTAGCACATAATTTTAATACCAAATAACTTTTAGAGACTTTATATATTCCGAATGGTGCATTATTGTTACGGTTTAGGTACTAATTACAGCTACATTTGGCTCATTGTCCGATTTGATTCATTCGGTATTTGTACAGAGTGAACAATCAAAGTGGGTCAATATCAATATGACAAAGTTAAAATGTAATTATTCTGATCCTAGTATTTTGTCGTTTCATAATAATGTGTTGCAGTATTAATCGAAATACTTACAATAATATAATAAATAAATATTTTGTTTATTGAACTTGCATCTTATAGACGGAGTACACGATATTTCGTATTTATTTTTATTTGTTTTGATTCCAAAAAATATATATTATATTTTACTATTATTAAAAGACTTGTGTACTACGAGTATTTTCTTAAGGCAAACGTAATATGTATCTATAGTTATCATTTTACTATGAAATGAGGGTAGTCCATCAAGTATATCAAGAACTAGTTTTAAGTTATACCAATAATATCTGAGCCTAAATAATTATAACTTTGTAATAATGCCATGTAATTGCCCAATTGCTAATATTTGTATATAATTTGCGAGGCAATCCGAACAGATAAGGAGGTCGGTTGTTTGGTTAGGTCTTCATATTTTACAAAGCAAACTGTGATCCCACTGATAAATCCTTAATGTAAAGCCATTACTTGTGTGCGATACTGAATTGAAATGAATAAAAAAAAAACTGAGAACCGAAATATGCATTTTTTTATTTCATGGTCCCTGATCCCTATCGATGACATTAAAAAAAGATTACAACATTCCCCTTTCCTATAAATCCTTTAGCTTAATGAACACTATAATGATAATATATTTTATTATGATTATAACAAATCAAAATTGGTATTTATAGATTTTATATTAAATGGTCTAATTATAGTATGAAACGGTTTATACTCACGTCAAATTGTTATGAACGGCTCGACATGTTTCGAACTCGTATGGATCTCTTCATCAGGGACTGCTAATACCCGTAAAGCGGCATAGTAACTTCGTCACTGATTAAATATGTCTCACGAAAGTTTTAATAAGATTATTAAATGGTTTAATTGGCAAATTACATTTTCCTACGCCCCTTTTCCGTAATATTAGAGACATCGTTATATCGAATCGTACAGTCTGGGCTCCTGGTTTTCATTCAATTAATTAAGCGTGTGTAGACTACTTTTTGTAAACGCAAGTGTACGAGTAAGTGCAGATTATCTGGAGTTGACGAGTTCCCCACTGAGACTTCTACGTCCTTTACTATGTATGGGATGGGCGAGTACTTGATCGTTTTAACCGTCTCATTAATATGTCCACAATATTGGCCAACCCATAAAAACAATCGACATAATTTTGATAAGAATTGTAAAAATCCGCGACTTCTACAAGACAACCGAAAATGGCGCCTCAGTTCATACAGACCTCTTCGAGATAGCGGACATATTAATGAGGCAGATGAAACGCTCAAATAATCACCCGGGCCGGGTAAGAATGGGATAGCAAGGCTGAGGATCGAATGGAAGAGAGTGGAGAGAGAACAATATAAGCACACCTGTACCTACCTTTTGTAAGGTTTTAGATGCAGATTAAGAATCCATGTGTCGATAATTTGTCATTAACTATCTATCTCGAATGACAGAATAAGGAGCTGCAGTTCCACTCTACATAAGGTGTTGAAGTCCAGACTTCACAGGAGACGCACCAAGATCCGCATATACAAAACGGTCATTATTAGGCCAATACGTACGGTTGAGGCCTGAACTTTAACGCTGAAGGAGGAAAATAAGTTACTGGTGGCTGAAAGGCAAATCTTGCGCAAAATATTCGGTCCAGAGCAAACACCGGATGGAGGATGGACAATTCTGAAGAACATCGAACTTGAACACTTTATGGCTGACGAAAATAAATAATGGGTGAAACACCGACTGCGCTGAGCTCAGCCACGTGATCCAGTGGAAAATAATACAATAATATATTAAAAACTACTAGGATTAGAACAATCAATTATATAATGACGTTTCTTTGCATGACATTTATTACGGTAGGCTAATATACACCCTTTTTTATTTTGGCGATAAATATGATAAGTGAAATAATAAACATTTGACACCGAGTGCACCAATAATTTAAACCAGAATATACTACAAATCAAAATAAGCAGTTAATAATGCGTAAAATCAGCGAAATCAGTAATCGAATACTTTCCATGCTCTAATGGAGCAAGGTCCTTATTCCATTTGTTAAGATTGTATAGAGTCTTTACGAACGCAACGAAATGCTCCTCTTCGTTTGATGCGTTTTTGTAGTCTCTGTTATATTTTCTTCGAAAATCTTCAAATAATTGACAGGCCCGCCGCGGCACGTCGTACTCTTCTTCGCCATTGGGAAACCAGCGTATCGCCTGCGCAGCGCTCACCATCACCACCAACATAAGCAACCAAAATGTATACATCGTATCGTACCTCTCAATTTCGGTTCTCTGCTTGATTACTGAACGATAAGAAGTGAAACTAGGAATTATATATTGAAATTTTTAGGATTCCGTGCACCTCGGTTGATTAGAACGGAACCGTTGCTTTCAGGAACGGCTTGAGATCTCATATTTAATTATTATTTAAAAGAAGTTTTTCAAAGGATAAACAAGTAAGAAAGTTACAAACTGGGAATTACATGTCAACTTGTCAGTATTAATTAAAACGGTTCGAATTGCAAATATTGATGATATCCAATATAATTTTATGGCTGGTATCGCTTAATTGGAGAAGTCTCAACACGATTTAGGCCCCTGAATCGTGTTATACTAAAAGTGCAAAATAAAAATAGTTCGATACGCGTCATCACATAAAGTTCGTTTCATTTTAAAGCTAATTAAAAGTGGTTCATACATCATATAATATTGTTCACGTTAATTTGCGGTGGAATAAATATTGGTAATAGTTTATGGAGAAAATGTTAACTATATCTGTTACGTTTCGATTCATAATCTAGATAAGGTAAAGTGGAGTTATGCTAAGATAATTTATTGTCTAATAGGGTAAGACCAATTAGTTGTTTATTGGACTGTGGCAGTCTTCTCTCGAAAACTGGCGAGAAACTGCGCAGGATCGGAACAAGTGGCGTGCTCTCGTATCGGAGGCTAAGATCCTGTTTGGGTCACTGAGCCAATCGTTAGTGGCTTCTCTCGGTCTTATCCCACCTTACCTTATCAGCAATTGAGATAGTCAAGGCTTCGCCTATATCGGACATCCACAACTTCGGCAGCAAGCGGCGCGGCGAGCGGCTGAGAGAGAGATCCAAGCGCAGCAGCCATACGAGTGAGCGAGACACACTGTCGCGCAAGTCGTGGCCGGTCCATATATCTCCACGATAATCGATCGGTTACAATACAGCACTAAACGGATCCACAAATCGTTGGTCCACCTTCCTCTCCAGATTGTTTTTATTGTTTGATGACGTGGCTGGCGCAGTTTGCAGTGCATCTGCCTACTGAGCCGACGGTCCTGAGTTCGAATCCCGGCAAGGACAAATATCTGTGTGATGAACTTGAATATTGGTCCCTGGATTATGGATGTTATTAAATGTATTTATGTACAAGCATTGCTTAGTTGTGGACTAGGTCTATTTATGTAAGATTAAGATTGTCCGTCAATATTTATTTATTTATAAGTAGTTAAATTATAAAACCTTGCGCCGTACGCCTTACTCACGCTTGGCCGATTAAATAGTAGTTGTAATGAAATTATAACGTGAATAAGCATAAATTCAATCATAACTTGAATCATGCTTGTTATTCAATTTACGGATATCAGTTTTGCTCGATATCCCTTAATTATTTTGTAAAGTGCGTTACCGGCAAGTGATATTTTTATAATGTAGGGCAAGGAAACGTAGACTCGAAACCAAGCCATGATCCTAATGGACGACTAAACTTAATAAACTAAAATTTCTCACATATATAGTAAAATTTTAATTGCCAGCATTTTGTACGGAAAAGTAACTTGACAAATTAATAAGTGTAAATGACAGACTTCCATACATTGTGTAAGGTTTTGGAAAATTTGTTGACTCTTTTTGATAAAACGATATTAAATTAGATACTATAGGTACGCTTTTAAGCAAGTCTGTTGACATTTCTGACGACAGGGTCTCAAAACAATAGAGCGAGCGCGGGATCGACAGTTTGTATTGGAGAGTCGCCCTGAACGGACTAGGTGTGGCCTTTTAAAGAGTTCTTGATATTGTGATAAGTTTTTCATAAGTATATAGTTAATGTCTGTGATCTTTATCCAACTGCACCAAAACGTGGTGCTGCATCAAAACGTGATGCTCACAGCTGCGACCAAACGGGTCCTGTCCAACTGCACCAAAACGTGGTGCTGCATCCAAACGTGATGCTCACAGCTGCGACCAAACGGGTCCCATCCATCTGCACCAAAACGTGGTGCTGCATCAAAACGTGATGCTCATAGCTGCGACCAAACGGGTCCCATCCATCTGCACCAAAACGTGGTGCTGCATCAAAGCGTGATGCTCACAGCTGCGACCAAACGGGTTGCCTATAGCTGCATCAAAACGTGATGCAGCTATTAGTTAGATTAGCGCTCAAGATTTTATGTAACCAAGATAGAGGGAAAAGAATAAACAGATGTACAAGAAGACGAAGGTGTTTGTTATTTGTCTACTCTAATAATTGTTTATTACGACGAGGTTGATGAAGATGTGTCCCCAAGCAGCACATTAGTGAATTTTGCAGCTTATCTTATAGCTTTAAGTTCTAAATGAGTGGTTTAACAGTGTTTGATACAACTTATAGTTTAGCACCAAAAATAGGCTGCAATTTTTCTCCTTTTGGTTCTATACTGGTGGCATAAGGGTTCTTGCCACCTATATAGCACTTAGTCATGGTGGTAAATTTCACTGAAGCATCTAATTAGATATGATATACGAGCTATTTAGACCCAGTTGTGCTACTTGGGTCTGTATTTATAGGTAAGTACCTATTTAAGGCGCTGGATGCAGGTCGCTTCCAACCGGTATATATGGAAGTCCAAAGGGGAGGCCTATGTTCAGCAGTGGACGTCCTATGGCTGAGATGATGATGATGATGATGATGACCTATTTGGGAAATGTGGTTGTGCATGTTCTTTCGCATAATTATGATTTACTTTTATTTATTATCACTTTTAATTCGATTCTAGTCATTTCTTTAGATATAGTTACTATGCAATTTACAAAAAAATAAATGGATAACAATACAATAAAGTTATGTAAGTACTACAAATTTACGGATTAAAACTGGGGCCCAATTCGAGATTGACATTTGAGTGATCGCCAAACGTCAAATCTCTGTTAGATAACAGTTATATCGCCATTGAACTGTCACTTAAATGCGATGAGCTTAAAAGTGACATATCTCATCTCAATTCTGGAAATACGAAGGCGATAATGATTGTCAAAAATGTTATTCATGTATATAAATTTCTGTTTTGAACGAAACGTAACTGACGAATTCCACGTACTACGCGGTCAATTTAAAGTATGCGCCTGTTATTTATGCCGTCACATACAAAGGAAGCGAAAATTTTGCGCGTCCGAATTGACGAAGTTGTGAGGTTCTAGGGATATCGCCACTTGTCAAGTAGGCACACGTCAAAAGTGACGGATGGCGATGAAAAGGAGAGATCTCCATTATATCTCTAAAATTGGTCGAATACCCCCCCTGGTTATTATATGACGTATAATTTGCATGGCAATTAAAATTACTCTTGTGAACAGGAAGCCTATGATGGTTACGTTTATCACGTGATAAATAAGTGATAAAGCATCTGTCACTCACACTCGCATTTTGTCAAAACGTGACGGATGCTTTGTCACTTATTTATCGCGTGATAAAAGCAACCATCATAGGCCCGCAGGACACATATTTATATAGTATTATATATAGTTAGAAACATTTGACAGAATACTAATGATTTATTATGACAACTTTAGATAAGAAGTTAGAACTTTTACTTCATATTTTTGATGAAACGTCCAAACGCTGTAATAAAATGGAATTTAAAAGAATGAACAATTTATTTATTTATTTATCTATTGAAAAACAGGTTACATAACATTACAGTTTACACCAATGCGTCATGAACCGAACAATGTTTATTTCGACGGCGGAACGGCGTGGCCCCGTTGTTCCGACATCTCGGATGTTGGGTTTGGTAGGTTGCCCCGGAACCGAGGAAACACGACACCTTTCGGCCAGAAATCAGCACACGCGATGGTCTCCTGGAGCGGCCGCGGCACGCGCACTACAATGACGTCACCATCCAGGATGGCCAAATTGATTCCTTTATTTCGTTTTTCTAATTCGAAAATCGACTCTTCATGGGAATAGGGACTTGTTTTTCTAAGTGTATTTTCTTTTTTCTAGTATAAATCCGGTATTCCTTGCACTTTTTGAGTTATTCCCTTAAGTTCATACAAAATGTTCATAAAAATATTAACTTACTCATTGGTTTTTTAGCAAAATTGGTCTAAAGTTATATTCGTACCTAAAAATGATGATTGCATTGGATTTCATGAAAAATAATACTTCGAAAAAAAAAACCCTCGATTATCGTCACACAGTGCATCAGGAGAATACCGCGTCGCTTGCGCAACGCTTACCGCTGCGCTGCCACCAACATAATTAACCAAAGTGTTCAACCATTGTTTTGTTTTTTTTATCACACTTGCTCGTAAATCAAGGGTTTACATGCTAGACACCCGGGCGGTAAATCGTAAATTACGCCCTAGAACGGTAAGTATTTTTTTTTTTATTTGAAAATCTTGACTTCTAGAAATATATATATGATTTAGAGAAAAAAGTTTTTATTAAAAAGTCTTTCTAATTGAATGTTTTAAATGCTTGTTTAAAGAGAAGAGTAGATAATTATTATTATAAAAGAATATAAACACGTAGTCCCATGATAATAATTAATATATTTTCATCTGCTTTATTGTATTTTGTAAATTTCTATTTTAATAATTATTTTTCCAACATTGTGTTTTTGCCGGTCATTATACAATATCCAAACGCAATATTAACATTATCTGTATAGTCTACAGGAACGGCCCCTGATTGGTCGGCGGTCTGACATGCCAACATGGCGGCAGAAATCAGAAAAAATAATCTACATGTTTTGTGTTACTGTGATAGTGACTTGTTTTGATTTATGGTGAATTTATCGTTTATCTTTTTGACGTTGTATCTCTGTAAAATTAAATGAATTGATGCTATCAAATCAAATAAAAGAATCTCTAAGGAAAGGATTACGCTCGAAATTATTGTCAACGCGGCAACAGGCAAAATCTAAAAAAATGCGAAGTCTTAACTGAATAAGAGAATAAGATGAATATTTAACCACGTAGGTAACTCGAGAATACTTAGCTGTACTTATGACATTTTTAACTTGCTTATATTTTCCTTTTGATTGGATTGTCTTGAAATTTCATGAAGCAATGCTGACGGTACAGAATGTACCTAACATTAAAAGACTGTATTAAAGAACTGAATTGAAAATTCTGAAATTCAAGAAGGAACAAACGCTAATAGGGCTTCAAAATAATAGACACTCGTTTGTAATTCCTCGTTTACCACCCTTTACGTAATGTACTATTTATTAAAGCAGTAACGTCTGCTAGCGTAAACCAAATGTTTACAATTTTAAAATAACAAGATTAAACTTATTAAATTTTTCGCTTCATTGTAAATATTTGTAAACATTTTACCTTAATGAATTAGTCTGAGTAGATAAATAATGCTTCTCTGTTTGTTTATTGAATTGTGAGAAGTGATACAGGTTGAGGATTATACGGCGTGTATATTTGATATTACCGCAAACTTTACGGTGTCTAAGTATAGGCACTTATTAATACCTATATTGATCAGTAAATTATTAAAAAAATCTAACTTTTTTTTCCCATATATCAGATTATAGCACTAAAATCTCCGTTTGGCTTCAATTTGCGGTTATAAATATCAAACATACACGCTGTATAGGTGTTAAAAAATTTAGGGTTCGATACGTCACTTGGTCAGAACGGATCCGTATCAGTTACTTTTCAGGAACGGCTTACAGTCTCATACTGGTTAGTTTACTATTGTTACTATCAAAATATGGAGTTACATCCGAAATAAAATAATTGATTGATTGATTGACTGATTTACTGTTAGCTTGTTTTTCAATAGGGAATATGCATGGGTCATCAGTCAGCCTGTACGAGATTAGTATGGCTCTCAAACAGCTTAAAAATAATAAGGCGGCGGGTGATGACGGAGTTACCTCAGAGCTTCTAAAAGCAGGTGGAAAACCGGTCTTAAAAGCCTTGCAAAAGTTATTTAACTCCGTCATACTCGAGGGGAAAACGCCACAGGCATGGCACAGAAGCGTAGTGGTACTGTTCTTTAAGAAAGGCGATAAGACCCTTTTAAAGAACTACAGGCCCATTTCGCTTCTGAGTCATGTTTATAAGCTGTTTTCGAGAGTCATCACGAACCGTCTCGCACGCAGGTTTGACGACTTCCAGCCTCCCGAACAAGCCGGTTTCCTTAAAGCTTTTAGTACCATAGACCACATCCATACGCCGCGGCAGGTTATACAGAAGACCGAAGAGTATAACCAGCCATTATGCTTAGCGTTTGTGGACTATGAGAAGGCTTTCGATTCAGTCGAGACCTGGGCAGTGCTGCAGTCTCTCCAGCGGTGCCAAATTGACTACAGGTATATTGAGGTACTAAGGTGTTTGTATGAGAATGCCACTATGTCAGTCCGCGTCCAAAACCAAGACTCGAAACCTATCCAATTGCAGCGTGGTGTAAGGCAAGGAGAAGTTATATCTCCTAAATTGTTCACAGCTGCATTGGAAGACGTATTCAAGCTTCTGGATTGGGACGGACTTGGCATCAACATAAACGGCGAATACATCACCAACCTCCGCTTTGCTGATGATATAGTGGTCATGGCTGAGACCCTGGAAGACCTCGGCAAAATGCTCAACGACCTCAGTAGCGTCTCTCAACAAGTGGGTCTTAAAATGAACATGGAGAAAACGAAAATTATGTTTAACTCCCATGTGGCACCCACTCCACTTAAAGTTGGAGACTCTGCGCTCGAAACTGTAGACGACTATATCTACCTTGGACAAACGATCCAGTTGGGTAGGTCGAATTTCGAAAAAGAGGTCACTCGTCGAATACAACTCGGATGGGCAGCGTTCGGGAAGCTGCGGAATGTCTTCTCGTCCCAAATACCGCAGTGTCTTAAGACGAAGGTTTTTAACCAATGTGTGTTGCCAGTGATGACACGTGGTCGCTTACAATGGGCCTCATAAGAAGGCTCACAGTTACTCAAAGGGCAATGGAGCGAGCTATGCTCGGAATTTCCTTGCGGGATCGAATTCGAAATGATGAGATACGCAAGAGAACCAAGGTTGTAGATATAGCTCAGACAGTCGCCAAACTTAAGTGGCAGTGGGCGGGGCACATTGCTCGTAGAATCGATGGCCCTCCAACAAGGTGGACCGACGACCTGGTTAAGATCGCGGGTAGAAATTGGACGAGGGCGGCGCAAGATCGATCGTTGTGGAGAACTTTGGGGGAGGCCTTTGTCCAGCAGTGGACGTCTATAGGCTGATATGATGATGATGATGATGGTGGGTCATCATAATTATTTTGGTTTAGTATACCAGTTCATAAACGATAAATTATCTCTAAAATAAAACCTCAAAATTACTATGATTCTATATTTTTGAATGAAATTATACTATATTTTTGAAACTTTAATCTTGAAATCCGTTTCTGCAGTTACTAGTGTCTTAAAAGGGATGATGACTGATGCCGAATTCTATAAAATACTCTAGATATATGAATAAATAATAAAAAAAAAAACAAACAATACAGTCAAAGGGACTTTGAATTATGAGTCTACATATATATGTTTCTTTTAGTCAAAAAGCAAATTCGATATTTACAAAGATATCAAAGCTCAAAGAAAACTTGAAATGAGTTACCTGAGGGACGAGACCGGGAATCGAACCCGGTACCTCTGGATTGCCAGTCGAGTGCGTTAACCACTTCGCCACCCGAACTCCAACCAACCTTTCAATTTTTTTTTCCTTATGCTTCGTGTGTCGATCTGTGCATTGTTGATTTGAAAGGTTTTTACACCTTAATCCCTTAAGTGTGTACCCACATTAAAATAAAAAAAATGAGACAGTACATGTTTCATAAATTTATAAAAAATTTATATTGTTTTCAGAATCAATATAAGGGAATAGGTTAAATGGAATGGATTGGGAAAGGGTTATATTACAAAGAAGAATTCAGATTACTAAACTACTACTTGACTAGGGGTGCTGCCGTACTCCTAAATATATATATATATATTTAGGTAGTAGGTATAATTGAGGAAAATATATATTACTTGTCAGTTGTCACAGTGAGGTACTCGTATAAGGATCGTATAATGCAGACATAATATTTTTTTTATTTTAAAAAATACAAAATTCTCTAAATTTAATGAAGTAGGTTATTCCTACCTATAAAAATTCAAGCTTTTGGAACAGTTAATTCATTCGCCAATATATTATGTATTAATGTGTACGTAAACTTAAACGCACTCTTTTAAGAGCAAAATGGCAAATGACTTATTTTCTGTGTTATACATATATAAATATTTGGGCATGTAGATTACCTCAGGTTTCTGAAGTAATTTGCTTAGAGAGCGTTTTCAGTTTTCCGTAGGAATGACGAACTGCAATGATCGTTTTTGACTTTTACAACAGTCTTAGTGTTAGTTAGTCCCATACAAACATATGTTCCTTATAAAAATAGAATCTATTGAATCCCCAAAAACATATTGGGGACCATGCCTATGACAAAATGGCGAATAGTTTTTAAGAAAATCTTATTTGATAATTTTGTATAATATATTTTCACCACTCAATTGCTTCGAATTTTGAGTTGGACTCTATTTATATAATAAAACTAGCTGTGCCCCGCGGTGTTACCCGCTCATCCCACAGGAACACTAAATTTATTCGGGATGAAAAGTACCCTATGTCCTTCCCCGGGACTGAAACTATCTATATACCAAATTTCATCTAAATCGGTTCAGCGGTTTAAGCGTGAAGAGGTAACAGACAGACAGACAGACACACTTTCGCATTTATAATATTATAATAAAAATAAATAATAAAATAAGAGCGATGACAGGTAGCTGTAGCTGTAGTTACCAAAAGCAATTAAGTGGCTAAGTACCTACATCATTTAAAAATCGAAAAAAGCGTTTGGTCACTCCCACTTGGTTTAATTAGTGGGTTTACTGAAACTGTAAATGTGTTCATTAAAGGAAATTCATTAACTTTAATAAGTCATGGACATTCCTATTACTTGATTTACGGATATTAATTATGCTTGACAACCTTTAATTTAATACGTACATCAAACATCAGGCTTACTTTGGTAAGGAAAGGCTATTTTCTTTTTGATTTAGGGACTTGACTTTAAGAAACGTAGATTTATTCATTTTATTTTTTTAATCTTTATTGCACAAAAGAAAAGTCAGTACAAATGGCCAACTTAACATTCATTTAATAGCATTACTTAACATTATTCAACAACATTAGAGAAACCCTGTTTATTTAGGTAAGTATAATATATATCAAATAAATGTGACTCATACTTGTTTACTTAGATAAGTATAAAATAAATGATACTCATACCTACTACAGTTTTATTTCCATTCCTCACAAACACTAACCTTGACCACGTACGTACCATGTTTATACATAAAACATACATACTAGCTATAAGTATACGGAATTTCCCACGTTGCAAAAGTAAACAAATTAATAAAACAACAATAAGTTATTCGAAGTGCTTGTTTTATTGTTTGTGCTCACGTTACAAAACTGATAGCAGGAAATGTTCCTATCAATAAGGTCCCTAGTTGCGCGTATATAACCCGTTGACCGCATTCGTATAATTTAGTATCGCGTCGCCATGAACGCGCTCAGTATCGCTGTGTTGTTCGTACTAGCCGCTATGTCCTCCGCCGACTCAGAAAAGCGGGTCTACGACCTAAACCAAGCCGATTCCCTCTTCGAAACATTCATAAAGGAACACAACCGCGAATATAAAGACGCGGCCGATAGGGAAGCCCATTTTAATGCGTTCAAAAAGAACCTGGAAACCATCAATGCGCAAAACAAGGCTTCCCCACATGCTACATTCGGAATAAACAAGTTTGCAGATTATACTGAAGAGGAGAAACAGTCGATGAGGGGATTTAAAAGAAACTAGTGTCAGTGTTGTGTTATAAATTTGTGTTATTTCGCTTATTTCTTGTAACTGGATGTTTAATATGATATTACACATATAATAACCGCAATGCTTGGTTTATAATTTCTTGATACAATGAGAAAGAGTTCAGTGTATTAACCTTTCCGCGGAAAGGTTAACGCACTGGGCCGGCAATCCAGAGGTACCGGGTTCGATTCCCGGTCTCTTCCACCAGGTAACGCATTTTTAATTTTTTTTTGAGCTTTATCTTTGTAATAATGGTTTAATATAAAATAGTAGATTGTTAACCAAGGGTAGAAAGTGACCCATTGCACCCGAGATATTTCTGGCGCTCGAACGAAGTGATAGCGCCAATAGTTGTAATTTCACCCGAGTTAAACACTCTACTTTTCATTTCGACTGCGAGGAAAATAAAATACTACACGCACATATGTCCATGTCATTTTTAACAAATAATCAATTAAAGACACGGTATTTATATTTAATTTCGTGTTCCCGCTTTTTCTACTGCAAACTTTCATTCTTCTTATTTTTAATAGATAAAAACATTTCATGTTTCATACGTTTATAATATCTTTCTCGAAATATGAAGGAGAAATAGTAAGCCAGTTTTAATTAACAATGAAATTTTTAGTGTACCGAATGTGTTTCATAAAACCCTACGGTATAATGTTCCTTGCCTCGTCCTTTAACCCTTTTTCATCGCCACATCACGACATTTCCGACCGGGGTCGTACGACGGTCATTGCAGGATCGGGATCGAACATATCTGATTTTATGTAGTGTCAATCATGAAAACAGCCATAAAAATAACTAGTCACTCTCCAGTAGCTCGAAAAACAAAATGTTACTTTTTATTTTCAACCGAAGCAAACGACGCAAGGGGTAAATTGAAACGCGGGTTGGGGGACACGAATTGGCAAGTTTGAGTAGCACGCGGAACCATTCGGGGGATTTGTCGGACCCTCGTAAAACGCTCCTCGGCAGCGGAGCGAGTTCTGAAAGGTTATCTTATTTTGAAAATCCTCGTGGAATGATGACGCGGCATTTATGAGGGCGCTCGCGGCCCGCCTTCGAACGTCGAAAATGCGTTATGGAAAATTGTCTTGATGCGAGCACTTCATCCAGTTGTCGGTTGTGTCAATAAAGGCCCTTGTCTCGCGCGAATTATATTGACAGAGCGGAACCTTAATCTTGTTTGAGATAAACATAAAGCTTACCGAGAACTGACACTAAAGTGTTCCAAAATTTCTTAATAAGATTGCTGCCTCTTTGAAGGCCTGTCATTAAAATTTCAGTTAAATCTCAAAGCATTTTTCGTGTTCAATTTCGGAGTACTGAGAGGTTCCTGCCAGTTAGTGTCGAAAAAGCCTCTGATAACCCTTGCCCTTACTATATCGCGTGGAAAAATGTTTGTTTAAGTTTGGATGGGCACTTAAAGCCCTTCAATCCCCGACGGCTCGGGCGACAGTTTTAACAAGCCTTCCGCCGAAAGGCCAAAGTAGTGGAGGGTTAATTAGTAACAGAAAATGGTGTCGAAGGATCTTAAATAAAAGAGTCCATAATATATTTTTCATCACACTTGCTCGTAAATAGGTTTACATGCTAGAAAACCGGGCGGTAAGTAATTTTTATCACACTTGCTCGTAAATAAAGGGTTTACATGCTTGAGAACGGGCGGTAAGTCATATATTACGCCCTAGGGCGGTAAGTAATTTTAGTATTGACTAATATTTATTACTTTTATATTATTTCCTCCAAAGTGTGATGAAAAACGTCGTACGTGACTCTGGTGGTAAAGGAATTCCAAACTCGTGTCATGAAAGCCCTCGCCTTCAGCTTTAGGCTTCCAAAAGACACTCGTTTGTAATTCCTCATTTATCACCTTTGTTACGTAATGTTAATGTTCTATACCAACAACTACAATACCTAATGATCATAGGTCACGCGTCTATCGTTTTCCTGTGAACCTAATAACGGTGTCTGTTCATCTTATGGAAGGTCTATCTGTATACGGAGTGATCAATCCAAATGGGTCAGTAGGGAGAAAACGAAAACTATAGAAGATACGGAAATCTGTTCTTAGGAACCATGGCATCGATTTTAGATTTAATAAAAACTGCATTCAATTTTTTTAACAAATCTCATTCATAACCGGGAATTGAACCTGGTGAAAATTCTGTAAGTAATCGCATGTCGTATTGTAACATTCTTTACAGCGGTTTTGACAGAGTTGTGTATGAAATTATGTATGAGATTTATAAAAAATAATAATGCAGTTTTAATTAAATCTAAAATGGACTCCATGGTTCCTAAGAACAGGTCTCCCTATCTCTTATAGTTTTCGTTTTCTCCCTACTGACCCATTTGGATTGATCACCCGGTATACATTGCATTTTTTAAGTTTTATTTTTATGTACATCTACAAAATCTAAACAATATACTGGAACGGGATCGGGGGGAGGGGCTGGATCCGGCAATGAACAGAACAAATGTAGACGTCGATTGGAGATACACCTGCGACCTTAACTCACACCTATTGTCTGTTCTTTTATGTTAAGAAAAAGTTTCTCAATAAAATGTAATTTAGTTCCACCTATATCTGCGTGCCAGCTGTCCCAATAGACACATAAGTTTTGTCCGGTAATTATGTATAAATATCATTGAATTTGGATAAACTATTCGTAGAATATCGGTAAAATGTTTGGCGAAATCACTTTTGCTTGGAAATTGGAAACTTCTCTTCGGCACAATGCTAGCCACCAATAGGTGGCGCTATTCATTTTATTACAGGCTATTAAATTCGTTATGATTGGTGTTGGCACCGGGTGTATTGTAGGGTTACCAATGTTTAATTCTAATCGGCAATTTCATACTCAATAACCAAATAATTGATTTTGCCGGAACTTGGAGTTAACGCGATATACAAAGTATATAATATGGCCACTTCGGGAGATCGCTCCCGTTCAGAGAAATATCTATGGTATTTGTACAACCACTAACGTGTCCCGTGTAATTATTTCTACTTACATCTATTTGTATAACCAGATGGTTGGCACTTAAAGTATGTTTCCATAATATGCATTATATTATCGTCCTAATAAGGAAATTAATCACTACCGCATCTCATATGCACTACAGCTGCCGGCGCACTTTTTGAGCATAATCCTGACTGCGCAGTAGCCGATTTACGTATAAATGTACATGCGCAGATCCGCCATTTTTGTTCAAAAATGTGTCGGTGCCGGTGCCGGCAACTACTTATACACACAGTTCCACAAATTCTATGTGCACTTATGTGATGAGATCATAGAAGAACATTCGGGTTATATACCTGTCTCGCTCGCTCATACGCGATCCAGATAAGAACCTCTCAGTTTTGCCCCAAACCCGAATGTTCTAAGATTTCACGTACTCTACCTCTACACATCATCACGATAAGACTGTAGCTTATCGTCTACACCTACCTAGTTACAGTCGTTATGTCATCCAAACAACGTGAACACCGATTAGCGTTGCACAGCGATATCAAAAGAGAACTTACATAATGATGTGTATTCTTGTGTCATCAAAGGCATCGGACTAGAAATATAGCACGGTAGGATTTTAAAAGATATGGAGCCGACATTAAGATTAAAATATAATTCATACTCATACTCAAACTCATACTTATGGTTGACTGGTAGAGAATGCCTCATGACATTAAGTCCGCCATTTTGTACTTTTACTTATGTATTTTGTGTCTGTTGACAACAAAAACTCACTAAGTAACAAATATCTACTTAAAACATTGCTCGTATCTGAGTGCACGCTTTTGGAGAATGAGGACTAGTAGAATTACCCCAAATTATTATTCCGTATGACATCAATGAATGGAAATGCGAAAAAACATAGTATTTAATTTAATTTAAGTATGAATAATAAAAAAAACAACTGGTAACCTCAACCAAATTGTTTACATATATAGGTAAATTGAAAATAACAACAGAATAAAACTATGTGGGTATACTGAGTTATGGCAAAAACACTTGCATCTCATTCATTGTAGCTACCTATATTCAAGACCGTTTAGCTATGCAGTAAAGGCAGAACGCTGTAAATTGAACTTACTGTACACATCATCACGATAAGACTGTAGCTTATCGTCTACACCTACCTAGTTACAGTCGTTATGTCATCCAAACGCCAACGTGAACACCGATTAGCGTTGCACAGCGATATCATTAAAGAGAACTTACATAATGATGTGTATTCTTGTGTCATGAAAGGCATCGGACTTCTGATATAGCACGGTAAGATTTTAAAAGATATGGAGCCGACATTAAGATTAAAATATAATTCATACTCATACTCATACTTATGGTTGACTGGTAGAGAATGCCTCATGACATTAAGTCCGCCATTTTGTACTTTTACTTATGTATTTTGTGCAATAAAGTTTAAATAAATAAATAAATACTCATGGGTGTATTTAATTCGGAATTTTTATTTTACAGTCAAGGAAAAAGTCAGAAGGATATACAAAAACCTGTTTTGTGTAGGCATTGTTTTATTCGTCACCATAAAATACGAAAATAATTGCGACGTTCACCATGTTTTCTGTAGTGTATTGGGTTCTAAATTGATCATATATCCAGTTATGACTAGAAAATGCATGTTGTGAATATAATTAAATCTAGGAGTTGTAATACTGTCCTTACACATTTTATTTTATTTATAATTTTAGTCATTTAATGCTTGGGAATGTTAACCACAATAACCATAAAGGCAGTTAGGAATAAAATAGATGAATGAGTATGAGTAAGAACTGTATTTTAATGTTAATATCGGCTCCATAGCTCTCTAAATTGCTACCTACCGTGCTATCAGAAGTCCGATGCCTGGTCATCCATTACGTAATTCGCGACGCTAATTTAAATATGAATGTCGTTTTAATTGTGTTTCCTTTATAGATAGCTATCATGTACCTATTGTAAAGGAAATTGTTTACCTATTCCATTCGTCATCATCCGCCATAGACGACCACTGCTCAATAAAAATCACGTTTTATTTTTACAAAAGACAACCGTCGTCAACAAAACAAAAGTTATGTTCTATGAAAATGGGACTATCCAAATCGGTTCAGCCGTTTTCGAGTGACAAACACAAAAAAAAACGATAAAACTGCTTCGTTTTTTGACGTCTGTCACTCGCCTCCCGCGGGTTTCATCAGTCTACTTTGTCGTTGTGATTCAATCCATACGTAATATTAATTCTATTTATCGAATTACATAAAATAATGACAGTTATACACCAAAGCGTTACAGGGATTCTTAATACTTAACTAAAACCACAAAACCTAACTAACTTCCAACTAATAGATGATTTTCTTGCTCTTTCTCTCTTCTTTCTTTGAGAATCTTTCTCTATCCTCTTTCCCTTTACTAGAACTACGGTGTTTTTTTTTTCGAAGAGATGGATTAAGGATAGAAAGGTAAAAGATACGTTTTATTTTTACGGAAGAACGGTTCCAAGATAAGCAATATTTATAATACAAAACGAGAGAGAGAATAATATCTATTTTTTTATAAAGAATTGATCCACAACAAAGTGTTCTTAGCCATGGCTTGGCAATACATAGGTTTAGAATCGTTAACAGATAAATGTATCTGACAAGGTTGTTTACTTTATAATTCTCTGAGTCACGCAAAACCAATGACAGGATAAAATTAATCCTTGAGACAAGGAGAAGCATAAGCGAAGTTATAATTAAGTATAAATTCCTTCAAAATACTTAGTGTTCTGGTATGCATGTGTCTGTGTAAACAGGCCATTATCATTTTTCTAATAAATGTAAGTATATAATAAACAATGGGTCATTGTTGTTTATCAGCAATGAGTGCGTGAGTGTTTATAAATTGTTATTGTGCAATGTTCAAATTGCTCATACAAAAGTTTATGTACTTGCGTTGTTGCCATATGCTGATAATATTTGTAAGGTTCGATTTATTTCATAGTACGATTTTAATAAAAGTCAACATGATGGTAGTATTTTAAGACTGGCAACAAATAGGGCGTCATTTAAAAAACATGAGAAATGTCATTGGGTTGGATTTGGAGCAAAAAGTGGATACTGGTTCTTACACGAAGTCAGGAAATCTAATGTTTGTGGAATAAAACGAATGTGAAGGAGGGAAAATAAATAATCCGTTGTATGCACCTTTGAATCTGCATTTCATTGAAGGAGTCCTAACAGTTCAGAAGTGGGATAACCAGCGCGATCAAACGTAAGTACTAGTGTCGTATTTCGTCAATGAATAATTAAAGATTGAGACAGACAAATTATTGCGCATATACCGACTACCGATAGAAGTCCCATAATCGCATAGTTTACATTATTAAGCCCGATATTCAAGAGGAAATTGTTAGTTACAAAGCAACGTTTACTTCAACGTAGCAAGTGCATTTGTGAACTGACTGTGGATGTTGATATTGTTGTATATTTGCCAAATATATCCACGACATCGAGACACATAATTCGGCTTTAAATTTAGATGTGTTTATATATATTTCTCGGTCAAGTGAATGAACTATTCTTGTTTTCATAATTTGACATTTGATGGCTGTAGAAAGGAATGTAAATAAAACCATTCCTTGTTCGCATAACAATGTATTTAGGATGTCAAAACAGTCGTAATTATTATATTAGTAATACTATTTGGAAGCTGCTAATTTTTATTTAATATTTATTAATTAAAGTATACAACTTAAATATATACAGTTCCCTGCAAAACTGTTGGTACATTTTGTCTGCAAATGTTAATCTAGAACATCATATAGTAGTATGTTGGTAATTTATAGTACCAGTCTAAAATGCAGTTCAACTAAAGTTTACTTACTATAGTATTTTGACATAATAACATAGCCAATTGTTTTAATTATTTCGTTTTCTTTCTTTTGCAAACTATAAAATAATAACCATAAACAATGTTTAAATGCTTCATTACTTGTACCATGCGGCAAGATTAGTTGTGAATATGAGACTCTATAAAATCAACAGTTTGAACCGTTATTGCCAAAGAAAACTACACACCACAGAGTTTAAAGATAAATAAATAAGTCGTGTCTCATATGATTCTGTCTTCAAGTTCCAGGTGATGGGAGATGCAAAGGACAAGGGCCGCGATGGAGACAATCGCAGGTTATTCACTCCTTTGCGGAATGAGAATGAGCGGGACACAGAGGATACTAGACCTTCTCGGAGTCGAAGTCGTGTGAGCAGGCGCAGCCGCAGTTCCTGCAGCCGTCGCATTCAAGATCGTGAAAAGGAATTGGAACGTGAGCGTGAACGGATCCGCCAACTGGAGCATGACTTGCGGCGGGAACGTGAGGAAGATCAAAGGAGGAGAAGTGAGCACCGGAAAAGTTATACCAGCATAGAAGGATATGAACGACAGAGTTGTCTTCGCAATACAGGAAGGGTTGAACATCAGAGTCGCCGTCGCAGCACCGACAGGAGCGAGCATCGGAGCCGGCGTCCCAGTGCGGGGTCGAGGGACCGTCAAAGCCACCGGCGCAGCGCAGAACAACGTCTGAGTCGAGTCAGTGAGCCCAACCGTGATGGTCCCCAGCCAGAGCCACATCGTCAGCGGGATGAGGATTGTCGAATACAAAGGTCGCATAGTCCTGTTTTTACTAGTAATGATATATTTAATATAATAAGGTCGCTTAAGGGTGGTCCATCGTCACAAGCTGTGAATCAGAGCACGCAAATGAGTATTAAAAATTTAGATTATAAAAATATCATTCCGGAATTCGATCCGTCAGCCAAAAGCCAACGAATAGACATTTGGATACGAAAAGTCAATGAATGTGCGTCTGTTTACAGCTGGGACGAAAAGACCACGGTGCATTACGCGATGCAGAAACTCCGAGGACTGGCAAAGACCTGGTATGAGAGCCAAAATACCATTTTGTTCACCTGGCCCGAGTGGCAGGAAAAGCTTACAGGCGCATTTCCTTGCGACCAGAACTACGGCCAGTCCTTGGAGGAGATGCTCAGGCGGCGTAGCCGATTTAACGAACCAATCGAAGTTTACTTTTATGAAAAACTTGCTCTTTTGAATAATTGTGAAATAATTGGAAAACGCGCTGTGGATTGCCTGATCCATGGCATCACAGATAAGACCACTAAGTCTAGTGCTTTAGCATTGCGGTGTACGGAACCGGATGTTCTATTGCAGTTTCTAATGAGTAATAAAGAATCGCATTTATCTCAATATACACCATTCAAAAATAAAGCTGGAAATGGCATTCCTGGTTCAGTGGACAACAATAAATACAGTAGGCCTCCCTTTAGAACAGCATCGAGCACCACTTCTAGTGGCGTTTATTGTTTTAACTGTAAAGAAAAAGGGCATCCCTACCTACAGTGTCCCAAGCCTTTGATGAAGTGCAATCAGTGTCACAAAGTAGGACATCTAACTGAGAACTGTTTTTTGAAAGCGAAATCTACAAATGCTAACATGGCTAAGGCCACGATGTGTATTTCAAATTTGAATCCTAATGAGAAGTTTTTCAAGAAAGTAACTGTCAACGGCAGATCTATGGAAGCATTTGTGGACTTTGGTAGTGAAGTTACATTAGTCAAAGAGTCTATCCTCCCTTTGTTAAATATTACGCACGATGGGCAACCCGCTGTTATGAAGGGGTTTGGGAATGGATTGGTACAGTCATTGGGATCTGTTTCTTTGAATTTATCAGTTGACGAGGTAGAGGCCACCGTCCAATGCAGAGTAGTTACAGACAATTTGTTAGATAGACCGATACTGGTTGGTCAATCATTCTCAGAACAACCGCATATCATTGTCATTAAAGACGCGACCAAACTACAATTTCATAACATTTGTGTTGAGATGCCCAATCATGACCCAGACTTAGGAAATGATCATTTTGTTAGAATTAGAGTAAAGAGCCATAGCGTTCTACACGGCATTGCAAGTGTTAAGGCTATTTCCGAACCCAAATTCACTGGAGACGTCCTGTTAATGACTAAAGTTGTAGGGAAGCCAGAACAGCAATATGTGGTGTACGGTGGTACCTACCCCGTCAGAAATGGCATCTTAAATGTTATTATTACACCGTGTGCTGTCCCATGTCTACTACTGGAGAATGCAGTGTTTTCTCGCGGTGAAAGGGTTGAGGTAGTTAACCGTATAGTGATGCCTACAGTTGACATAGATTCGCCAAATTGCTCCAGTTCTGTTCTTTCGCAGTCAAACTCTAAACAGCTAGATATAACTCAAATAAGATTAGGCGACTCGGTGACAGAGACAGATAGATTCAAACTAATTGACTTACTCCAGAAATATAAACATTGTTTTGCGTATGATCTGTCGGACTTAGGTTGTACCGATTCAACTGCGATGACTATTGAACTGAACAGTCAACGTCCGGTGGTGTACAGGCCCTACAGGTTGTCGTATCCTGAACGAGAAAAGGTCCGAGGCATGGTAGATGAGATGCTAGAAGCAGGTATAATACGGGAGAGTGTGTCGAGCTATGCCAGTCCAATTATTCTGGTCAAAAAAAAGGACGGTAAAGTTCGTCTCTGCGTTGATTACAGATTATTGAACTCCATCACTGTTAAAGAACGGTATCCCATGCCTGTAATAGAGGATGAAATAGCTCGATTATCCGGTCAGGCCTGGTTCGTCACCCTCGATTTGATGTCGGGGTACTACCAAGTACCCATTGCTGAGCAGTCTAAGCATCTGACTGCGTTCGTCACGCCGGACGGCCAATATGAATTTAATCGCATGCCGTTCGGTCTGGCGAACGCACCTGCAATATTCCAGAGGATGATGAACCAGGTGCTTGGTCCCATACGGTTCGATAAGGCTACAGTTTACATTGATGACCTATTGGTGTTTGGTAAAAATCCTCAAGAGTGCCTTAATCGTTTGGAAGAGGTCCTTCAGCTGTTAGATAAAGCTAACCTTAAGTTAAATCTGTCAAAATGTAGTTTTTTACGAAATAGAATAGAGTATTTGGGTTATGAGATTGATTCAGAAGGAATAAGACCAGGGAAAGCTAAGATCCAGTCGGTAATGGATTTTCCATGTCCGGAAAACGTTCATGGTGTTCGCCAATTTGTGGGTTTGGTTAGCTACTTCAGAAAGTTCATTTATGGATTCGCCCAGCTCGCTTATCCACTCACAAAACTATTAAAAAAAGACGTAACCTGGCAATGGAGTACAGAACAAGAGGAAGCCTTTAAAATGCTTAAAGCTAAACTGATAGAACGTCCAGTGCTAGCCATCTACGCCCTGGATGCTGAGACAGAACTCCATACGGATGCCAGCAGAATTGGTGTGGGTGGGATATTATTGCAGCGTCAACAAAATAGCGATAGTTTTAGGCCAATAGCTTTCTACAGTCGGCAGACGACTCCCGAAGAGAAAAATTTCCACTCCTACGAGCTGGAAACTTTGGCAGTCGTCTGTGCTCTAAAAAAGTTCCGTGTATATTTGTTGGGAAAAGAGTTCAGAATTATTACTGACTGTAGTGCGCTGCGGTCTACTTTCACTAAGCGGGATCTTATACCCCGCATAGCTCGATGGTGGTTGGCTTTCCAAGAGTTTAACTGTTCAATTGAGTATAGGGCGGGAGTTAAGATGTCTCACGTGGATGCGCTATCGAGGAATCCTATCATTGAGGGTGAAACCGGAAACCTCGATCCGTATCCAACAGTGATGGCGATCAGCGATCAGGACTGGTTGCTTACCCTGCAACTAGGAGATAGTGAGTTGCGCAGGATTCGGGATATTGTATGTAGTGGGCTCGATACAAAAGGGCTCGAATATATAAAAGATAACTACATAATCAAAGATAACCGGCTTTTCAGATGTATCGAGGGGGATAAGGAAAACTTACGCTGGGTGGTCCCAAAGGGCGCAAGATGGCAGGTGTGCAGGCTTAACCACGATGAGATTGGACATCTTGGTTATGAGAAAACCTTAGAAAGAATCAAGAAAATTTACTGGTTTACGAAGATGTCGCGTTTTGTTAGAAAATATGTGAATGCATGCATCGAATGTGCTTATGCAAAACATAACAATAATAGCCGCGAAGGGCTGCTGCACCCTATTACGAAAGTGGAAAAACCATTCCACACCCTGCATATTGACCATCTTGGGCCCTTCGTTAGGTCAAAGCAGGGAAACACCCACATTCTAGTAATAGTTGACTCTTTTACGAAATTTGTGTTCGTAAAACCTGTTCGCAACACAAAAACCCAAAACGTGATAAAGGTATTAGATCCCATTTTTGATACGTTTAGACCACCAAATCGATTAATTAGTGACCGAGGTACTAGTTTCACCTCCCATGCTTTTCGTAAGTTCTGTCTCGACAGGGGTATAAAACACGTGTTGAATGCAGTAGCAAGTCCTAGAGCGAATGGCCAGGTGGAACGCTACAATCGTACCATATTGGACTTGTTAACTGCATCCAACCTTAGTCATGACGAGAGAGATTGGGACACTAAGGTGGGAAAAGTACAGTGGGGATTAAATAACTCTATACAGAAAACGACAGGTAGGGCACCGTCAGAAATTATGTATGGCACAGCGATGATGAGTGAAAGTAGTCCGATACTCAATGAATTAGCTGATGTAGCTCAACATGACATTAATATAGACTCTATACGGGGCGAAGTCAAGGATAGAATTGATCGGGAACAGGTTAAGCAAAAGCAACGTTATGATGATGGTAGACGACCAGCTCGTACGTACGCCACTGGCGAACTTGTTAAAATTACTAAAACCATGTTTCAAAACCATGGTAAAAGCTCTAAGCTCTTACCTAGTTATGAGGGACCCTATAGGGTTATTAGAATATTAGGGAATGACCGATATAAAGTGGCTCCGATTCCCGGATTCGAGGGCATGAAAAACAAACGTAAGACCACGGTGGCGGCTGATAGAATGCGGCCGTGGATTCACTTGTCTGCATTGGAACTGAATGAAGATAACAATGTTGAAAGTGATGATCTTAATTGCAGTGACAATGGCGAAATATCCGATTAAATAACGATTTTATAAAAAGTTAAAATAGAAAACTAATCACATAAAGATGTTTGTTGAATTAGGACAAGGGCAAGCAATTATTGGTTTGTATCTGGATTTTTAAAATGTGAAAATCGGTTGATACTCTTAATCGCTACTACTTGAAACCTTACGTCGAGAAATGATTGGTACGAGGTTTAATCATTTAATTCCCTCGAGAAATGATTGGTTCGAGGTTTAGTCATTTAACACCCTCGAGAAATGATTGGTTCGAGGTTTAGTCATTTAAGTCCCTCGAGAAGTGATTGGTTCGAGGTTTAATCATTTAATTCCCTCGAGAAATGATTGGTTCGAGGTTTAGTCATTTAAGTCCCTCGAGAAGTGATTGGTTCGAGGTTTAGTCATTTAAGTCCCTCGAGAAGTGATTGGTTCGAGGTTTAGTCATTTAAGTCCCTCGAGAAGTGATTGGTTCGAGGTTTAGTCATATAAGTCCCTCGAGAAGTGATTGGTTCGAGGTTTAGTCATTTAAGTCCCTCGAGAAGTGATTGGTTCGAGGTTTAGTAAACTAAGTCTCTCAAGAATTAAAGCAGTTCTAAAAACGACTGACTAGTAAAAAGAAAAATAGTTAGATTTTCTGTACTTAGTACTGACTGTGTAAAGTAAAGTTCCTAAAAACGACTGACTATTTGATAATAGTTAAGGTTTTGTGATTTTAATTAGTTAAGTACTGATTAAAGTAAAGTTCCTAAAGACTACTAACTAGCTAATAGATCGTTAAGTTTAAAGATTTTAAGTAGGTAGTACTGACTGCTTTAAGTTGTTGTCTAAGATGAAAAGTTGTTTATATTATTCTGACTTGTTATTGCTGATTGTCCGATTTTAACAAAATGGAAATTTACCTGAAAGCTACATTACATACCTATATGTGTTGTTATGTTTAATGTAATTTCTATTACAATAGATTGACTGACCGAGTGTAAGGTTCCACCGGGCGCGTGTATGGGGGCATACACGATGTCAGGACGGACGAGTGTAAGGTTCGATTTATTTCATAGTACGATTTTAATAAAAGTCAACATGATGGTAGTATTTTAAGACTGGCAACAAATAGGGCGTCATTTAAAAAACATGAGAAATGTCATTGGGTTGGATTTGGAGCAAAAAGTGGATACTGGTTCTTACACGAAGTCAGGAAATCTAATGTTTGTGGAATAAAACGAATGTGAAGGAGGGAAAATAAATAATCCGTTGTATGCACCTTTGAATCTGCATTTCATTGAAGGAGTCCTAACATATTAAATTGGTATAACTAATGTATGTAAGTAAAATTCACAGAATGTGTTTTTATAATATCATATAGGTACTTAGTGAATACGTTATTAAAGTAGGGGGGGGGAAGTGTAAACACCAGTTGAGAAGATATAGTCTTAGCACAAAATGAAACACTACAGAAGGTTCTCTCTGTCGAGCCGCCTTAGACCTGTATTTTATTCCTAAGGCGGGGTTGCACACGCCGCCGTGGTCTCAAATATACTGGGTGAGTCAGTGAGTTGTTACTGGAGTTGTCGGACAAATGTAGCACTACCGGACGAAATTATCTAATAAAATGGATGGATAAGGACATAAATGTTCGACTAACACCCATTTTATCCGCCCATCCTAATTATTGTCACCGATCCAACACAACACTCACAACATCCGCGCACAGATTTGAAGATATATCCCGCGGTTTAAACTTTTTAATCATTATTCCCCAAGTGTGCGATAAATTAAATCCATCTTCCCGTTTGAAATTGTTGGGGTGTGCAACCCCGCCGAAACGTTGGATTATGAAGGTATTTCACTGTTTTTTCACTAGTACACTCACTCACACAAAGAGTGTTGCCTTATCTGTGTATACTTTACTCTGTAGGTACTTATACCTAGTATACGTACAGAGTATACACACTATCAGGCATATAGCCAGTTATTGTTAAGCGCCGCTCGGCGCCATGTCGAGACAATAACAATCTCAAGGGCTGTACACGAGCATAATTAACTCCAAGTGTCGCACTATCGTCCCAACGGATCAACACTTCCGAGCTCATTGGATTGTTCATTACGGCACACCAGCGAAGAAATCCGTGACGGGGCGTTTTCCAAAAAAATCCTGAAAATCGATAGCATGTTGGCACAATTAGGTTTGTCGACGCGGTTGGCGCAGTGGTTAAGCAACTGCCTACTGAGCCGACGGTCCCGGGTTCGAATCTCGGCAAGGGCAAATATTTGTGTGATGAACTCGAATATTTGTGCCTGGGTCAATGGATGTTATTTGTATTTAAGTATGTATTTATCGATATAAGTATGCAGGGATCGATAGGTATTCATGAAAACGCTCTAATTTCGCGTTTTTTTTTCTAATGTTATTATACAGAATTTCGTTATAGATATAGATCCTTGAAATTAGCCCACTATAATATAAACATGTGTGATAATGAGCGAAAAACCGGAATATAATAACGTTATTATGTGTTATTTTGTATGGAGCAAAATAACGGTATCGATCCCTGTAAGTATGTTTATCGTCGTCTAGTGTCCATAACACAAGCCTGCTAGAGCTTACTGTGGGACTAGATTGATTTGTGTGAGGTTGTCCTATATTAAAAAAAAATATATATTAATTAAAAATTAGGTTTGTTATTTTGGGAGTTTTTCAAAAAAATCCCGAAAAATTACTAGGTCCAAAATTTGCCCGTTTCATTACGTCACGTTTGAATATGAACTATTTTTATTGAAATGAAATGAAATAATTTATTCAGTAAGTATTCCACAAGTCCACTTTTACAAGTCAGATTGTGAATCTTGGAACATCCTTTTTTTATTCTTCACATTGAAAACGCTATCGATTCTGAGTAGGATGGACCCAAAAATTTCAAGTTGTGGAAGAAACAGGGATCGGGTTTTTTTAGAAAACACAACATGGGATGTAGTTATACATTTTTTTATTTGTAGAAAAAGAAACAAGTGAGCTGTTGTAAGGTTTCTGCCCATTACCTACACCGTATCATATTCACAAATAGGAGCATGAATATTTTTTGTAGAAATGTTGTTTGCAAACTGATAACGAAGTAAAGTCATTAATCTAGTCAGTTGCTTAGCACGATGACCCCGCCTCAGCAAAGGATCAATGGTTATCAATCCAGCCGTTGAATATCTCTGCGTGTTAAACTTATCAGGTTTTGTTATACATAGTAGTTTATGCAACTGTTGCATAATGAAATTAATGAGAGGTCTTAAAACACGAGAGTGGTTTTGTTGCTGATAGATTCAGCAGACTTGAAATCAAACGAGCTGGTTCAGGATATTAAGGTATAATGACAACAAAAGTCATACATAAAACAAAAGCTTACAAAAATATAATAATTATAAAAAGTATAAATCTATAAAAAGAGGTGCGTCGTGCACAGGTTTAATGAAACAAGCCGAAGGCGAGTTTTATAGTAGGAACACACGCGTGTTTCTAATTATGTACAGTTGTATACACTACTTTATCATGATCATATCATAGTTTTTATTTTCTGTAGATTTTAACTACTCAGTGTCAGTACTACCAGTAACTCCAGCGGCGCGGGTAAGGCCGCCATAAGATCATCATAATACATCATCATCATATATTTTTTATTTAATAAACTTTCATGCATGCATCCAAATATTATATCCACAGCGCAGGTTTCGTCATAAATACAAAATGAGCATCCGTAGCAACCATCGTCAAAATGACACATACATTTTTATCAGCAACAAGCTTCGTCCAAGTGATACAATATAATAATCCGCAACACGCTTTGTCAATAACCCATCAAAAATCAAACTCCGGCCTGACGAGTACCTGGCGGAAATGTTCCAAAAATGCTAGCAGCATTGCCCCGTTGTATTACCAGCGATATTTGCTGAACCAGGTACGAGCCAGACCGGGGGTCACAACCTCTCTCTCTCAAACGCTGTCCGATTTTTTTTAATAACGACTGGGCCTCTGAGCACCAGGGTCCACCCGTCTCGACAGCCACCGGAACAAAGTCATA
The DNA here is from genome assembly GCA_932273695.1 of Apotomis betuletana. Taxonomy (NCBI): domain Eukaryota; kingdom Metazoa; phylum Arthropoda; class Insecta; order Lepidoptera; family Tortricidae; genus Apotomis; species Apotomis betuletana. Next base: position 10,576,476 of record OW026307.1, on the reverse strand, counting down.
CACTGGCTCCAAGTTCGAGTATTTGGCATGTTTTAATTTAGCTGCACTTTCAGCCGCAGCCCCTGCTTTGCTAATGGTTTGGCCGAGGTGGGAGGGAGCGAATGTACTAACACACGTTGCATGCCAAATTAGACTTTCTCCCAAGGAACCAGTGTTAAGCCGTCCGGGCGTCTGCCATCTGTCCTACTAAGACCATCATCATATAACAATGTTATTAAATAACATCCCTGAATTTCCTCCTCCATGCCCCACCACCATCGCTGCATAGTAATGTTGGTCTTTACCTATACTATCTTAACTTTTTATATTAATTTAACAGTATGTAACATTGTTTGTAGAAATTTTATTTGTAAACTGATAACACGAAGTAAAGTCATTCGGTAGGCAAATCGTAATCCAGTTGGTGGGATAAGACGATGACCCCCCGTGGCAAGAGGTCATAGGATATCAATCAACTAGTTGAATGTCTGCGTGTTTGTGTTGTCCAAATAATGTATAAGTTTGCAGCCCGTAGAATAATAGTATAGTAATAAAACTATAGACCTCGAAAGATGGTTTAGAAATTGGTGAAAAATGTGAATTATAACCCCACGACTACGTATATTTTGTGTTTTATGGATGCGATAGATAACTCGTGAAGGATGTTATCACTGCGAAAGATATAATCACTTACCTTATAATAAGCTTTTGATATGAGTTTTTCTTTCACCACTAATTTAAATTGACGATCGGTAAGTCCGGAAATGTGTTTTGGAATTTTATTGTACCTAGAATTTTATACAATTTCCCAAGAACGACTTCTTTGCTTTTGATAGTCTGTCATAAGATTACTTTGAGCTTCCCTGTATTTCTGGTAATTTTTGGCTTATCTGTGTTTGTTGGGAAATAGTATAAATTCTTCTTAACAAACATTATTATTTCATATGCATATAGCGACAGCAGTGCACAGTGTTAGAATATCTATTTCCTTGAACAGTTCTCTCAATGACTCACGCGGCCCTAGATTATAAATCTCTCTGATCGCCCTTTTTTGCAAAAAAACCGGCCAAGAGCATGTCGGGCCACGCTCAGTGTAGGGTTCCGTAGTTGCCCAACCTTCACAATAGACGAAAATTACGCGAAAAATTTAAATTAAGAGAAAGATTTCAAGCTCTACAAAAAGGTCGTAAACGCCAAAGTAAAAGTAATTACTTATTACCTTCTGGAAGTTATTAATTATACGCGCCAGATTGAGCGAAATGTTTTAATATAGTATGGCACTTAATCAATATGTGTAACGTTCGAAGTGTAGGGACACCGCGCGGCACTTACGTCATTTAAAAAAAAATATGAATTTTTGCGATAACTCAAAAACGGCTCAACTGATTTTATTCAATATAGTTTTCATTGAAAGTACCCGTGGTTGAAAAGTTAAAGGAACAATTTTTTTTTAATTTCGGAGCGAATATTTACAAATCTGCTGATTTTATCAAAAATAATGTTCGGAGACCCCTATTATTTTTAAAAGACCTATTCAACGACAACCCACACACTAGTATAGAAACGAAAAAAAAATCACCCCCACATTAGGTGTACGGGAGCTACCCGATAATTTTTTTTTTAGTTTTTAGTTTACCGTTTTGTCGGCGTGATACATACACATAATCATACCAAATTTCAGCTTCGGACAAACGGACGGACAGACGGACATGGCGAAACTATAAGGGTTCCTAGTTGACTACGGAACCCTAATAAAAATTGTTCCAATAAAGGCTGTATATAAGTGCTTAAGCAGCAGCCTGTGTGCCTCTAGGGTTGTCCACAAACTGTTGTTTGCTTTGCAATCTCTAGAGCCATATACAAAGTTCTCGTCTGATACATACTACCCCGTAGAGCTGTTTGAAACTGGTTTCTATGAAATCGTATACAGGATGTTGCCTGTAATAGGAGCAATAAATTAAAACATACATTCTACTCTTGAAACTGAACAACGTTTGTTCAGCAACTAATACTACGATTTCCATTAAATCCATGACGGGAACAAAAAATATTTTGTCCTTGCCGGAATTCGAACCGAGGACCGTCGGCTCAGTATGCAACTGCACTACCGCCGCGTCGTCAAATCGTCAAACATATTATATTTTTATTTATAATTTAACTGTAACAAATGATGATTTTTGCGCGATAAATAAGTGAATTAGAAAGTGAGTCCATTGTCATAATTATATCTGTCACCTTTTAAACGTAACGTGATGAACCATCAATGCGCAGAGATGGACCGAGTACCTATATTACAGACGATTATCGTTAGGAATTATATGCATCGATTTACGACAAAGTAAATGATAATTATATTCATACAGGACATTCATTATCATCCATACAAGGTCGTTCCTTATTGAAATACATATGAAACGGTTAGTCACGTCGTTCGAGCGGTCCGGCCACGACTTCGGTCTTAGCGGCGAGACAAGCGGTACAAGTGTCTCGCTCACTCTTATGGCCGCCTTGTAGTATTACTTGTTATGGACGGTTTTGGCCTGGAAGCTGCACTTTGTGATGGAAGCAAGCCGTTTTGCACAGTGATAATATAGACCAAAATAAACGATTTCACTCGAGGCGAAATTAGTTTCACCCCTTAGGAACAGAGATGGCGCCACTTATTCAAAAAAAGTTTAAAAAATTCTAAATCCTGAACGGATACTCCGATTTTGACGTAACAGGTGCCAATCAGCAGATAATTACCCAATTTAACATGAAAAAAATTAAAATTACGTAGAAAATAATTTTGGATACCTAAGAAATAATAATTTCTGAAAAAAATATTTAAAATTAGTGATTTTTGGAATTTTACTCGTAAAAATGTATGTACATGGTACTTTTTTTATTTATTTATATTAATACACAACTAATTTTACATTTACGAAAAAAAACCGCATATCATTAGCTCGTATAATTCCAAAGTTATTGAAGAATACAGACATGGCGCCGCTGGGTCAAAAAATCTTACAAAAAATTTAAAACCTCAACGGATATTCCGATTTTGATAATTAAGGTGGTAATCGACAGATAATTACTTAAATTAGTTTAAAAAAATAAAATAAAAATTCAAATAGGCAAAAAGTAATAATATTTCCAAAAAAAAAACATACATTTTGAAAAAATATATTTTTTTTTGGGGCTTTTATGTAATTTCATATAAAAAAATTATGAATATGGCTTTATTTTACTTATGTATATTATAACACTATTAGGTAATTGATCGTTTAATAAAAAACCGCATATCGAGAACTTGTACAGTTCCAACGGTATTGAAGATTTTACTATAGGGTGCCGGTGCGATGTTGCCGCCGCACGTGCAACTTATGTACATGTATATAGAAAAGTATTCTCCCGTTTCGAAGGTACTGATTACCCTGAAAATATAACCACAATTGAAAGTACAAATCATAATCATCCCAAGTAGCACACAACACACTTATATCCCTTGTACAGCTTAAATTAGAGTTTTAACTGGTGAATAGGCTCTTATACAACCAGTTTGCTAATATCACCAGTATATTCTGCCTATTTTCACTAAACTGTGCATTGTAACGTGCATGTTAGGCCGTTGCATCGGCTGCAACAACGCATTTTTCCATAGCTCGATTTGCACTCATACTAACTGTTCTATTGTGGATCGCACCTGCAACCTGCTTCCAACGCCATTCCATTCCTAAAAAGAAAGGACTTGGGACAGGATATATCCAAATTAAGACGTTTATTTCACATTTGGCTCGCTTGAAACGCTACACGCAGAACATGTTGTTCAATGGCAGCTGAAGTAGTCGGTGAAAGGCTTGTCGCAAGCTCTGTGAAAGCATCGAAGCATTCAAATTGCAGTCGTCAGTGCAACGGTCTACTAGTAGCAGTTTACAAAACAGTTATTATTTTAAGTAATGAAATGATGACTGCACTTCAAGGCTTTCACAGAGTATGACAAGACGTCTAATTTTAATACAATAAGAAAAGAGACCTGTTTTAAAACTTGCATGTTATACCCTGAAATAACTACTGCTTTTGCAAGTAACATCGCTATCTATAGAAATTCTCACTCGATACGTAACGGCTCATGTGAAACGACTACTTAGGGCCATTTTTGTTTCTTTTTTTTAGGGTGTGTTTACATAATTAATGTCATTCATTATTATAACAAAACGGGATTTAACCGAGTTCAAAAATGTTTATTTACCGCAATTAAGTCCCGTTTTATTATTTTAATATAATGTGTGAAAATCGTGTAAGATTCAATCACTATATTAATGTCATTACTTGGTTCTCAATTAATCGCAACGTTGTTGGTCCCAGATTCACATGCAGGCTATACGATGCTCCAACAGAGCATATATTATTACTGTTAATGCGATTCGAAAAGATCTGTTTAAACTAAAAAACACTAAACTAAACAAGCTTGTGAGATACCTTCCATCTATTTCAGCTGCCATTGAATACCGTTTCATGCAAACCAAATGTGGGTTCACGTTTTAATTTGGAAATATCGAGTCCCAAGTCCTTCTTTTTGGGAATGAAACGGCATGAAAAGTAGGTGGGGTCCACAATAGTTGAAGGTTAGTTCAATTTGGAAACTCCTTAAACATTATGGATACAAATTGGGCTGTGGCATAATGCGTTGTTGTTTTTTTTATGATGCGACGGCCTAACTTGCACGTTACAATGCAAAGCCTGCAAAGACTAAAGTGAAAATAAAACGTAAAGTAAGTAAAATATTGATTCAGAAATGCTATTTAGCATCTAATATACTTATGATATTAGCAAACAGGTTGTATAGGAGCCTATTCACCCGTTAAAACTTTAATTTAAGCTGTACAAGGGATATAAGTGTGTTGTGTGCTACTTGGGATGATTATGATTTGTACTTTCAATTGCGGTTATATTTTCAGGGTAATCAGTACCTTCGAAACGGGAGAATACTTTTCTATATATATGTACATAAGTTGCACGTGCGGCGGCAACATCGCACCGGCACCCTATAGTAAAATCTTCAATACCGTTGGAACTGTATACAAGTTCTATACAAGTTCTCGACATGCGGTTTTTTATTAAACGATCAATTACCTAATAGTGTTATAATATACATAAGTAAAATAAAGCCATATTCATAATTTTTTTATATGAAATTACATAAAAGCCCCAAAAAAAATATATTTTTTTCATAATGTATGTTTTTTTTTGGAAATATTATTACTTTTTGCGTATTTGAATTTTTATTTTATTTTTTTAAACTAATTTAAGTAATTATCTGTCGATTACCACCTTAATTATCAAAATCGGAATATCCGTTGAGGTTTTACATTTTTTGTAAGATTTTTTGACCCAGCGGCGCCATGTCTGTATTCTTCAATAACTTTGGAATTATACGAGCTAATGATATGCGGTTTTTTTTCGTAAATGTAAAATTAGTTGTGTATTAATATAAATAAATAAAAAAAGTACCATGTACATACATTTTTACGAGTAAAATTCCAAAAATCACAAATTTTAAATATTTTTTTCAGAAAATATTATTTCTTAGGTATCCAAAATTATTTTCTACGTGATTTTAATTTTTTTCATGTTAAATTGGGTAATTATCTGCTGATTGGCACCTGTTACGTCAAAATCGGAGTATCCGTTCAGGATTTAGAATTTTTTAAACTTTTTTTGAATAAGTGGCGCCATCTCTGTTCCTAAGGGGTGAAACTAATTTCGCCTCGAGTGAAATCGTTTATTTTGGTCTATATGATCACTGTGCAAAACGGCTTGCTTCCATCACAGAGTGCAGCTTTTTTTCATAACAAATAGGACTATTGCTGGGATCTTTGCCGCCGAAAATCGCGGCATGTACTTACAGTCGCCATCAGATATATCGCAGCGTATAAGGCGTTCATAAATATCTATCTATCTTCAGATATTTATGAACGCCTTATATGCTACGATATATCTGATGGCGACTATGTAAAAATACATGCATTTTATCGAGTTCATAAATTTAAAAAAATCCGACCAAGTGCGAGTTGACTTATATGGTTATGGTTATGGTTATGGCTCCGCTTTCCGCATTTAGCCCGTGTATGTTCGGGCCATTGTGCGTACAGATTTGCCGGCTAATAGTCTAGCCAGCCTAACTCCGTCCAGAAGCGCAGGATTCTCCTGGTGTCTCCACAGGCTTCACGAAGTGACCTCGGTGCTTTGAGGATTTCAGCCCGTTGCTTAGCTACGGCAGCGCATTCCAGGATCACGTGGGTAGCTGTTTCTTCGGCCGACAGGCATCCCCTACACAGGGGGCTATCGGTCATTCCTAGAACATATAAATGCTTGTTAAGTGTGCAGTGTCCAGTGATAGTGCCTACTACTACTCGCAGGGCGGGCCTGCTTAGCGATAACAGGCGCTTTGTCAGGCGTGTGTCTGGGTATGGGACTGTTTCCCGGGACTGCCTGCATGTACTGGTTTCTGCCCATTGATCGGCGTGTTGTGATCGTGTTCTGTGACGAAGCCATGTACGCAGCTGATTAAACGCCAAGGGGAGCATAGGATCTGGGCCAATTGCCAAGTCATCGGATCCTCTCCTAGCCAGCTGGTCGACTGCATCGTTACCTAGCGAGTTGACTTGCGCACCGAGGGTTCCGTACAATGGTAGATTAGTCAAATCAAGTCATGGTTTTCTATGGGTGGACAAAGTAACCTTGTAGGGTCAAAGTACCCCGACCTTACGGTACTATAGAGCGGAAAACTCGCGCGGCGGCGGCTCGGGCCGTGCTCCGCTACCGCTGGTCGCGCGTAGCCTTGGCCGGGCCAATACTTCACCGCAGCCGGCGCAGCCGACCGATCGGAGCTTATGAAGATGAATCGCGAACCGATTCGAAACATGCTAAGTATTATTCGACTTCAACGACGTTCCATATGTAGGTATTTTACAAGCTTTTATTTACTTTAACCTGTCCCGTTGTCTGTAATGGAATTTTGCAAGTTAAATTTGATCTCCGAGTTGCTTCTTCCGGTTTCCGATTGAGCTGAAATTTTGCACGAATATGCAAATCGCGTGACAATGCAATATTATGATGACATGGAGCTGATCTGATGATGGAGCTGGAAGGTAGCCATAGGAACTCCGTAATAAAACCACATAACCCCATCGAGTTTGAGCTCGTTTGATTCGTCTTGATGAGTACTTTGTCTTCAGATAGTTTCCAGGGTCTGATGATGGAGCCGGAAGGTGGCCCTAGGAATGGAAGCCTGTAATAGTGCAAATCTACCGAGTTTGGGCCTTTTAGAATCGTATCAGCAAGCAATTGATGGATGTTCAAGGAAAAGTACAGTCAGGTGTAAAAGCTTGTCACAAAAATGAAATACCTATTTGACAAAAACTTATTATGTTTGACACTCACGGGAGTTTTTAAGTAAGTTCCTTCTATACATTGCACCTATATAAACATATACGTATGGAATAACATTGCGGTGGTAATTGCCCCTTTATGATGTTCATAACTTATCCGGCCAAGTTAAATTTACACCTAATGTCTGTGGCGTGGCATGCAAATTAAGTGCAAACCTAACTGAACTAAGGTTACTGAGATGACCTCATATGTCATCGGAATGGCGATCGGTTAGTATAATTATTTAGTGATGTCATGCATTTAGACCGCAGTTAAGACGACCATTGCAAATAATATAGTGATAATTGAAAACAAATGATGTAGGTACTAGGTACAAATTGCTCGCCAATAGTGATGTTCATGAATCGTGGTTTTATGACAACGAATTCCAGCGGATTATATCGCCTGACAACCAAAACTAACTTTTAAATTAGGTAATCGCTAAAATTTTATTTTCATCTTCCTACTTAACATTGATTTCGAGTATCTATACTTCTCCTTTACGTGTACCAGTGTAATTATAGCACAAATGTAATGTAATTGTTTTTTACGACAAAAATTACTTACTGTTGAGTTTCTTTCGGCTTTCTTCTCAACAGCGGTCTCCTCTTGCGAAATGCCGATAGATTCACAATCTGACTTGTAAAATAGTTAGGACTTTATAGGACATCAATGTATGGGAACCAATATTTTTGTCATTAAAGCATGAGCCTTGGCACACTTGTTACTTAGGTGGACTAGAGTTGAAAACGCCCGGGAGACGAGCGCGGACGACCGGCTGGTGGGGAGGGGGAGGGGGGGAAGTTACGTTCCGCCGCGCGTTCTTTCGGTCCTCCTATCATCGTATTTATAGAGACTATGGCAAGTTTGGTATCGCTTTCGGATAAATTGAGGACGGCCAATCATTTTCTGGGACATTAATAACATGTTTTCATAGAAAAAAATAGAAATAAAGGCAAAAATCAGAAAATCTTAGTAAAAAAATATTCTTTCTGCAACGATTACGTAAAAATGAGCAACGATTTGGGCATGAAAAAAATATAATTATAAAGCCACATTTATGTCAATTTCAAAAATATATAATATATTATAACTCTTATGAATAGCAAATACAAAAAAAAAATTTTTGAACAGCGGACTCCTCAAAACTTTACTTTATAAAAATAAAGACCCAAAAACAAATGTTATAAATGTTGGAATATGTAATGTAAGTAACTTAATTGTATATTACGTAGTTTAAAGCTGTATTTACGTTTGTTAGCATGTGTATTATATTTTAAATTGCGAATAATATAACCGTTTGATGTCTTCGAATGACTGGTTCAAAATAAAACTAACAAGTCACTGATCTGATTAGATATTATTGTTAATCTGTATATAAATACTTAAATTGGTACATATATTCATGTGTAACATGCTCCATCACACACACACAACTCGGTGCACTTTAATTTTTATTGGTTACACCTGCATCTAGCAGCGCATTTCTTTTTGCTGCACCTGATCATTTCCATGCAGGCGACACCTACTGGCAAGCTAGTCCATGTAGGTTCCCATCTCTCATCTACTTTTGTACATCCCCAATCAGATGGACTAGGAATATGTTGGATCGGTTATATTTGACCCCATACATGAACTGCTTGAAAAACTGCCCGTTGGAAATGCTGGTACAATGTAGCATTCGTTGGTGGAATATTTTTCAATTTGCGGTCTTTTTTCGTAAATAACTGCTTTCGGCAATCGTTTACAGCCGAAACTGAGCTGGATCTAAAACCAAAATGTTAAATATGCTCAACTACCCTAAACTATTCATAGTGTCAACAACAAAATTTTCACGACACTGCTCGAAAATGTGGTTATAGATTACCTGAATCCAGTACACAAAACTGCCTATATATGTTCATTTGTAAACTGTATATCTATGTTAGCTCCCAACACGACAACAATGTTGGACCTTACGGTAACAGTTCGTATCTACACTTGAATTTCATAGTAAGATACGACTTTTTAGAAAATATTTCAGACTAATTTTCTCGGCCGGCTTAAACGACAATTTAACCAATCAAAGCTTAATCGTCTGCTGCATGTCAAATTAAATTGACCAATGAGAATGCGTCATTTATGAGGTGTATTTTTTTCTTAAACTTATAAATACCCATAAACGAGTTTATTTTCTTAAGTAAGATAATACTCCTCAGGTTTACTTTTTAATAAGTTTTTGTTAAAAAAGGTTTTACTCTGAAAATCATGAACATTTATATTTTAAAATTAGTTATGGGGCGTAAAACAATTTCCTAATTTCTACAGTTACTAATTTCTCAACAAATAAACAGTTTTCAACAAATAAACGCTTTTAATTACCTAAGTATATAAATATTGAGTTCATATTTTTTTTTATTCGGCTGAAAAGCTATGACTCCATTGCGACGAGATGCGATGCGCGCATCCGCTACGAGTCAGCCAGCCATATTTAAAAAAAAAACAAAATGTATTGTTTAGTAAATTATTAAAATTGGTTTTGTAATGTGATAATGTGATTAATTTAATAATGTTCACATTGACTCACGAAATAAATAATATAAGGAACGTATGTTAATATTGCGTACTGTTACAATGACCCTTCAGTGTATAATGTATCGTAGGGTTGTTTACCTGAGTGTAACCTAGACTAAATGTTAAAATGTCTAAATTAAGTTGAAAGTGAGGTAAGTTTGAATATTTTTGATATTTCTTCATAACTGGGTTGAAAATCGTCTTTATGTCGTTTGAATCTGGGGGTACGATCAGCTTTATGTTTATAATAGCCCTGATTTTTACAACTCATTGTTGTAAAAATGCGCCGAGCGCTTGCAATAAGGCGCCGAGTTTAATGACCAATATGAAAAACTCCTATTATAATATATTTGCTCGTGTCGTGAAAAGCACTATGTTTAGTCTCGGCTGAAAGTGCAATAGATTAACTCGTACTATCGAAGGCCTCCCCTGCGGGTCGGCCTTCGAAATTTACTCGTTAATCTATTGCTTACTTTCCAGCCTCTACAACAATGTACTATTTCCACAATCTCCCTTGCATCTTCAATTCTGCCGGTCCTTGGCCGCCTTGACCGCGTCGTGAAAGTTGGAGTCAACTGCAGTGCGGATTTGGTCGGACCAACGCATCGGGCTGTGGCCCCGAGGCCTCTTACCCTGGTCTTTTCGGTGGCCAACAGTTTTTCCAGATTATCGTCTTCTCTTCTTCCAGCACCACATCTCGAAAGCGTCAACACGCTAACGGTCCGCTTCTCTGAGGATCCACGTTTCATCGTCCATATAGGAAGATGGAGAATATCAGTGTGCGCACAAGCGTTGTCTTCGTTCGCAGCGTGATTCTCCGATCTCTCTATATCTTGTGCAACTGAGTCATGGCATCTTTGGATATCCCGATACGTCGCCGAATCTCCACTTGGCAAGAGCCGTTGTCAGCTATAAGGGAACCGAAGTAGTTGAAAGTCTGGACCGTGTCAACATTTTATCTCCCAATGAGTTTCAGTTTCTGACTTTGGTCCTCCACCATGATTTTGGTCCGTCCGAGATCAAGCCTGTTGCTAATCCGCTCCATTTTTGCCAAGAAGTTTATCATTTCAGCTACGATTGCCGCTTTAATGGTGGTGTTGTCGGCATACCGCAGATTAGTGAGCTTCACTCCTCCTGCTGACGCCTTCCTCCCATTGGTCATATGTTTTCCGCATGATACATTCTTCGTAGGCATTAAAGAGAATAGGGGAGTCAACACAGTCAAAGGCCTTGCTGTAATCTATGAAGCACATTATGATAAGCGTGTCAAATTTGTAAAACTTCTCAATCAGCTGTCTAACATTAAAGATTTGCTCACGAGTGCCTCTACCTTTAACAAAACCTGCCTGTTCCTGTGGAATTTGCCAATCCAGGAAATGCCGGATGCGACGGTTGACTATGTGGAGCAGTATTTTGCTAGCATATGTGAGAGTAGCGCGAGTGTGCGGTAGTTATCACATTTGACCATCGATCCCTTTTTATAAAGATGCAGAACGACAGAATGGGTCAATCTTTGGACCACTCTCCAGTACGCCAAATGTTATTGGATATCATTTGTAATGCGTCTATGCCATTGTCACACAATGACTTAAACAGTTCTGCCGTTATTTGATCGGGTCCGAGGGCTTTTTTGACCTTAAGTGATCTAAGAGCGGAGCTTCCGATCGGAGTACGTCCGGTTCCTAATCAAGTAGTTGCCAGTCACAGGAGGGCAGGTCTCCGAGGTGGGTTTTGTGTACGCTTTCACAGATCGTGACAGTTTCTTTCTTTAACGGAAAGGGAAAAAAAGAGTGCATTCGAAGCCTGGAATACAGTCCCTAATACTACACAAACTTTCCTGACAGCATACGGCAGCAGAATTGAAGATGCAATGGCGATCGTGGAAAAGTTTATTGTAGTCATGTATTTACTTTATTCATAAAGCAATGAGTCACTTAAAGGGTAGTAGTGCATATTTAAAAAAAATGTTTTAGATCCAGCTCAGTTTCTGCTGTAAACGATTGCAGAAAGCAGTTGTTGACGAAAAAAGACCGCCAATTGAAAAATATTCCACCAACGAATGCTACATTGTACCAGCATTTCCAACGGGCAGTTTTTCAAGCAGTTCATGTATGGGGTCAAATATAACCGATCCAAAATATTCCTAGTCCATCTAATTGGGGATGTACAAAAGTAGATGAGAGATGGGAACCTACATGGACTAGCTTGCCAGTAGGTGTCGCCTGCATGGAAATGATCAGGTGCAGCAAAAAGAAATGCGCTGCTAGATGCAGGTGTGACCAATAAAAATTAAAGTGCACCGAATTGTGTGCGTGTGATGGAGCATGTTACACATAAATATATGTACCAATTTAAGTATTTATATACAGATTAACAATAATATCTAATCAGATCAGTGACTTGTTAGTTTTATTTTGAACCAGTCATTCGAAGACATCAAACGGTTATATTATTCGCAATTTAAAATATAATACACATGCTAACAAACGTAAATACAGCTTTAAACTACGTAAAATACAATTAAGTTACTTACATTACATATTCCAACATTTATAACATTTGTTTTTGGGTCTTTATTTTTATAAAGTAAAATTTTGAGGAGTCCGCTGTTCAAAAAATTTTTTTTTGTATTTGCTATTCATAAGAGTTAAAATATATTATATATTTTTGAAATTGACATAAATGTGGCTTTATAATTATATTTTTTTCATGCCCAAATCGTTGCTCATTTTTACGTAATCGTTGCAGAAAGAATATTTTTTTACTAAGATTTTCTGATTTTTGCCTTTATTTCTATTTTTTTCTATGAAAACATGTTATTAATGTCCCAGAAAATGATTGGCCGTCCTCAATTTATCCGAAAACGATACCAAACTTGCCATAGTCTCTATAAATACGATGATAGGAGGACCGAAAGAACGCGCGGCGGAACGTAACTTCCCCCCCTCCCCATCCACACCAGCCGGTCGTCCGCGCTCGTCTCCCGGGCGTTTTCAACTCTAGTCCACCTAAGTAACAAGTGTGCCAAGGCTCATGCTTTAATGACAAAAATATTGGTGTTGTCCTATAAAGTCCTAACTAAAAGTGGCCCTGTGGCCTACTTACTGAATAAATTATTTCATTTCATTTCATTAAGTTAATGTCTGTCGCTACTCTTCAAACCTCGTATCTATTTTGTAAGATTTATGCTGAGATACGAGCTTTGTTTTGATAGTTATCTTTTGATGGTTGTCAACAGACGATATGGTACTTTTATATAATTTAATAGAAAAATCTGAGTGAATAAGAAATACCTAATATAATTATGTAAACTTTTCTTAGAGCGTTTATATATTATGGTCTCAAAAGGTTGCAATTTACAGGTTATAGGTTAGTTTTCCGCAACTCGACGTCTTACAATACGCCTATTTTGCGTGAAAGGTCGCAATTTACAAATAATGAAGATAAAGGTAATAAACTGGCCAGCTGTATGGTGGAATGTACATTTCGGCGAGATGATGGAGGGTATATAGGTTTTAATATGAGTGTGTAGATAATTGTTAAATTTTATATTATGTATCTCAGTGCATTCGGTTTTAGCTGTAATGCCTTTGTTAATAAGTACATAAATAATAATAATACATTTCATTCATCTGAGAAGGTCTCCAAGCATTTTTTTGTATCAATATCTTCTTACAACGGAACTCAGCTGTGTGTATATCGATAATCCTAGTATTGTAGTAGTTTTAGAACAGCTACGAATGTTTCGCGAAACAATAGTTACTGTGCTAGCAGTAGCTAGACAAACAAAACTTTTTGCTTGTGACAACTTAGTAAGGCTTTGTTTTTATCACTTACCTCATTGTGGATGGTAATTTATTATGTAGATATTGTTGTTTACAAATGGCTGTATTTGTTTCGTTGAATAATTCTACATTGTCAATGCCTGTACACATTATTGAGGGCAGAGTGGAAGGTAACAAACCTCGTGGCCGATCGAGATACGGTTGGCAGACACCATCAAATCTGTCGGACGCTGGTCTCCAAAGATACTGGAGTGGCAACCACGAATGGGAAAAAGAAGCGTGGGCAGACCCCCCTCTAGATGGAGAGACGACATAGTTAAGGTCGCAGGAAGAAAGTGGATGCACGCGGCACGGAGTCGCAGTGAATGGAAAATGCACGAGGAGGCCCTAGTCCAGCAGTGGCATACGGGCTGATGATGATGATGATGATGATGATCAAATCTGTCACTGAGACTCCTGTGGCAGAATACACGCGCCATGAAACCAATAGTGGACCTGAAAAAAAAAAGATTTGTTAACAGTAGCCTAGTAACATAAATCGAAGGACTGACAAACTGAGGACTACTAGTAACCAAAATTGGTTTTGGAAAATTTGCATGATTTTGGTTACTAACTACTAAGCACAGTTTGGCTACTTCTCAGTAGTGAAACTAGTTGAGCTATTTATTTTTTTCAGTGTACAGAACCCTAAAAACCTATGGAAAAGAATCGGGAAAGTAATAAAAAAAGCGGATGACTCCCCATGACCACGACCACTCTGTCAAGAGTGAATAACTGAGAAGAAGAATACAAATTCGCATTGCGCCGGTCTTTGGTACGCGGTGCCACTAAGTATAGCGAGGTATCTGTATCATACATATTGTGTGACGCTAAGACACAAGACGCTTGACACTCAAATAAAGCTTATAGATATATTAATAATAATAACAGCATTTTACAGCAGAACGAAAACAAATGACATTCTAAAAACTCATGTAGGTACAATCTAAAAGTTTATAAAACGTATTTCAAATGGTCACGCTTATAGGTATGTAATTCAAACCTTGTTAATTGTTAGTTTTATCGTTGTTGACTAGGTATTTATTTATGAATCATGTGGTGTGTTCAATATTATCACCATTTGCCATATCGTATTACTGACAAATGAGTAACTCAGTCGGACATTTTAATGTAACATAAATATCATATAATTTTTTTTGAATAACTAATATCATTTATTACTTAAAATACAATATACAATGCAATCCAACTACCAACTAATAAGACACGGAAATTCGGAATTTGCCACCAAGTTTTGAAAGAAAAGCTCCTGCCCAGAGCCACAGAATAAGGACACTACAGAAGCCGAAAGGAATTACCTAGCCTACTAGTATCTGATTGATAATTTTGAATGACTTGCAACATCATTGGTTGTTACACGTTGTGGGGCGTTACCTACACCAACTAATAAAGACACTACCAGAGCTGAAGTATCACTTTGGTCTATTAAACACCGAAACTGTTATTTCACTACAAGGTGTAAATCTTTCCTCTATATACCTAGATATTCTAATATGTAAGGTTAAATAAGTAAAAGGGTCTTAATTCAATCTAATTCGGAGAGTTTTTCGAAGTGGCGATATATACCTAATATAGCGCCACTGCGTCTGCGCCTTATTAGGGACTTTAACTCGACCGAGCAATTACGTGAGATGTCACTTTATTCAGGTTGAAACGCTAACATCGCGTATTAATAACAATAAAAAATACCTGACATAATACCTCAGACATATCTCGAGGTCCACTCGAATTAGCACCCAGGATAACGAAAAGTTACAATTTTCTTGCATTTTCTACCTCTGCTTTACTTAGTAATCACCAGATTAGCAGTTACATTTGAGTGTTGGACATAAGTCTCCCCTAGTGGTGGAGAGTTATGGATAAGGGCTATAATCCCTAGCCGGCCCGAAGACTGTTGGGAACTTTGCACACCTTTCATTTTCAATGGCTTCGTTCGAATTAGGTCTTAACTAAACGCCAGATTACCATTATTTTTTGAAAACAATCATAATCAGTAACAAGGGTACGAGTTCAGTTCACTCACACCGTATATTTTTTGAAACAGGCATAGCGTATATTGGTATTATCAACCGACTTCCAAAAATATAGGGTTCGTTTGTATTTTATATTCTTTTTATGTTTGTTACCTCAGAACGTGTTCAAAAGGAGGCATTTCGAATTCCGTTCGCTTCGCGCGTTCACCAAAATGTTACTGGTGAAAATATAATTTTAGCGAGGATCTGATGACAAAATTTAAGAAGAATAAAGGATATCACTTAAAAGAATATGAGGTTCATACTGTTACTCGTTCAGTTGTCCTCGAATATAACAGACAAATAGTTTGACTGACAGAAAAGCTTATATTTATATTTATTTTCCTGGTCTGGTCAACTACAGGCGTATGGAATATTAACAGGAGCTCTCATTACATAGAGCGGAGAACAATTAGTAGGTTTAAATGACGATGATCTGTATTGTAAATAAATAAATATATTGTCGTCAACAGCCAACAACTGGTGCTTGCTCAACGATAGAGTTGACAATTAGTTAATAACTGTTTACAAACAATAAAAGACAGTTTAAGATGCTCCTTATATTTAAACAGGAACACAAGCCTGTAATGAAACAGCCTTAATGTATTTGAGGCGCATGCGACAGCCTGCAGGCAAACTCAACTCGTCTCGAAGTAAACTTCGGCGAGCACTCGCGTTGACTCCGGATTAAGTAGTTCTAAAGTGGGCTACAGTATATTAGAGGCAGGTTAAAATATTACATGGTTGCTATTAGACAGTCCTTGATAAACTAGGGAGTAGGTACGTACTACTGGAAGCCGAATCTCGATATCGTCAAACAGGACGTCACGTACAGTTTAGTCCGATAATAGGTTCCCGCAGCTTCTAATAGCACGAAATTATTTTGGTTATCATTCAAAAGTATGCATTTTCTGGGGTAAAAAGCCTCTTTCGCGCTTTAACCCATGAAGCTTGTGCTATTATTTTACCTAGTTATTTTACTTATATTTATGGAATTTTGTATGTAGTCAATCCATGAGCTGCTGTCTATCGGTATAATAACTAGAATAGTTCTTCAAACTTCGGAAAGTCTTCCGGATTCATAAAAAGCCAAATGCTTAACATGGAATTATCACAACCATCAATTGACACAGTATTTTGCTGAAGATAACAATGAAAACGCCATATAAACTCTATTGATTTACCCTGAAGCGATTGTTAGTTTACAGTACCTGGGTATTCCGTTTGCTACTTTAATATTGGAGGCTGATATTGAGCTTGCCTTTCGCGTTCTTAGTTTATTTTTTGTGCAACGCGCCTGTTTGACCAATTCAAAAAGCACACGTTGGTGGAATTTTTTAGAAAGATATACTATCGCAGCATTTTGTCATGGGTTAGACACGACGAACAGTTACTGCATGTTCTGAAAAAATCCTCAATATTTTAGTAAGTGATACGAGCTTGCTGTTTTTATTACCACATAATATTAAAAGTTGTTTAGTACGAGGTTGGGTGTACCCTTAATATCGATCTGTCACAACAAACCACACGACAGATTGTTATATGTATATGATAACACACATCAATGAACGTACACATATGGCAACAATCTGTCGGGAGATAAATCTGTCTTAATACGTCAATTGATTTATATAGTGATTTAAATGAACGGACACTTGCACTGTCCTCCTGCGTGTGTTACAACTGTTGTTAATGTATTGTCTCTCATGAGATTGTCTTTAATAGGATATAATATATATAATTCGTTCATGGTAATAATACGTCAGCAGGGAAATCTGGCACTATGTTCTACATCAGTCGATTGTGATAAATCAAAAAATAGCCATGACGCATGAAAACTCATTTTTTGTCTTTTGACTCATATGTCTTAATAGTTCAGCTTGCACGGCGTCTTATTCAATCCAAACACTCTGTAATGATGATAGTGATTTATTGATTTAAATATATAAAGAAATAAACCAATATCATCATCAGCTAGAAAGAAGTGCACTCTTAGACACAGGACGTCATGTAATCTTGGCCTGTCCAGCGGGCTTAATACAACTATTTGATTCCTGCAACCTCCACCAAGCATTCAGTTATCATAATGCTCATAGAAACTAGGCATATTTGGGTTATCACGTTCATTAAATAAGCAGTTTGGAAGGTTACTTACGTGAGATAAATGTGAATATTTGTAGTTGCAATGTCTCCCAGCGCATATAAAATACTCATGTCTGGAGAATTAATCAATAGCATTTACTCAACACCACTTTTAACGCTTTCGGAGGCTGCGTGACGTGCGAGTGAGTAGGTACTTCTAATTGCGTTGTCAGATAAAATAAAATACTAAAAAGTTTACACTTCGTAGCATTAAGTTCGTATTGTTAAAACTATCGTGAGACATCTTTAGTAATTATAAAAACAGTTTATACTCACGTAAAAATTGAAGCAGCTTAGATAGTTACCCCTGATGAAGAGCTCCATATGCGTTCAAAAGGTGTCGGGTCGTTCCTGACAATTTTTTCGTTAGTTTAAACCGTTATCATAATTATTCATCTTATTGATTTTTAACTTATGCATAATTAAGTAAGAAGATATGCATCAGAAGTACCACTACGACGACGTCGCATCGTTTCGATACACACGTTACCGATAAAATAAAATCGCAATAAAGTATAAATGCAATGTGAAATTGTGCATCGATAAGATCTTGACACCATATTTTAGGAGGCTACGTGAGGGGAGCGTGAGTACCCGTAGTTGCGTTGTCTCCCGACGCGAGGCAATAATGAAGACGTCGCCGATGAGAGCCGTTTAATTAACTTCAAAATGAGGCTGTGGCTCTCTAACTTCTCGAGTCAGAGTTTTGCGCCCAAGAAATAATAATGAGCCGGTCTGTCGACGGGGAGTGGACGGGATTTTTTCTTTGTGCTAGAACAAAATCAATTTTGCGGTTAAAGCGTGACTTTCGTAAGGGAATTATTTTTGCGATAAATATAGGATAGATTTTCTTTGCAGTCGGCTTCGCCGTTATTGATTGGAGGGCGCAAAATCTTGTTTTTCTATTTGAAGAAACGAGAAGATAAAAGTTAAATATAGGTACTTAGTTTACTTACAAAACGTGATAAAAGTTAAATATATGTTTTGGCCATACGTTGCTGCTTTCTAATTATATAAGCAAACAGAAATTTCTCAGAACTGAGGTTCAGTCTAGCTACATCAAAGACAAGTAATAGGTACTATATTTTAAATATTTGTATAGAATCTTTTTATCGATTCATATTTTTTTTATGTGGTAATACCACATTTTTATTTTTATAAATAATGACACAAAGGTAAATTAAGAAAGAAAAACTGAATGCGATCTACTACAATCGAAGCGGGGTTTGAACCCGCGACCTCTGCGTTTCCGGCGCATTGCTCTCCCAACTGAGCTATTCGACCGCTACGTCAGTCACACCAAATCTTTCATCCCTTAATCCTTTACGCTACTGGAGCGCCCTCTGCGTCATATATGTTTTTGAAATGCTTATCGCGCATTAGCCATATACCCTAGGATGTGCGTTTTATTTATACTATATTTTATTTCAATTTTTCATCCACTTACATTTATTTTCTAGAAAGCTGCTTGCTATAAATTCCAATTTCATATCATATCTCAAAATTCTCTTTCAGAATTCGTATCTCCGACTTTGTAGTCTTTGTACATACCTGTACAAGATTTTATTTGATAAATAGGTAGGTAGCTATTTGCTGAGATGAAAATTTACGTAATTAAGTTATTCAAAAACAAGAGAAAATCTTGTTACTTCTGTTTTAAAATATGAAACGAGGTAATGCGCTGTGAACGCGAGCAGCGAGAAAGTTGTTTGAAAAATACATTCAAGACTCCGAGATTTCAACACTTGAACAGTAATGAATTGAGTCTTTCTTCATGTGAAGAAATGCGTTCAGGTAGTTGAAATTATTCACTACAATCTGATACTATTCAGGAGCTTGAAAAACTGAAAATGGCACAATAGCCTCATTTTGTTAGATCAGGTACCTTCGGACAGCTAGCTCGATTAAATAAAATGTAAAGTTAATATCTTTTTGATGTTTTTTTTTTATTATATTTTTGGTTATGAGTACAAAACTGACGGAGACTATATATCTGTTTAATTTATTCATCGCAATAAATGCGACTATCATAGGCCCATAGAACGTCTAGCATGTAAACTGTAACACGCGACTATTTTGTCGCGCAATAAATACTATATGGGTCATTATTCGAGCGTTTGTTCCGAATCACTTTCGTGGTCACATCTTTGTAGAAGTGGCTGCCGATTTCGATTTCGTTTCTGGTTAGGTACCTATCTAAGTTTACCGGAGATCTAACAAACATCCGAAAATGGCATCAAAATCTACGCCCAATTCTTCCAAAATATGTCCACGAAAGTGAGGCGGTTGAAATGAAACGCTCGAATAATGACCCATATCTCGCTTTCCTTTCTGTGCCGTTCGAACAAGACATGTATCGTGTTGCTGAGTCGTGTGACAGCTACGCTGCAGTACTGGTGGAACGTCACTTATATTTGTATAATCACCACTGTTTTAACTACGGTGTCATGCCATATAATTGGCAGACTTTTTAACTTATGAGTCACTATTTTGGCGATTTGATACACTTCTATTTCAATGTTTACATTTTTGGATTCGACTTTCCGACAGTGATCGAGTTGAGCATCTGCCAAATCGGAACGTCTGTTACTTGGTATAATGCGCAGCACATTTCACCGTATTGGCCAAATATTTGAGGAACTTCTTTAATTTTGACAACGCCATTGGCTCAGTGGTAATGCAAGCCTGGTCTGCCTTTGTCTGATAAACTCGAATATTCCTGGGTCATGGATATCATCTATTTATGTTTATTGTGTATATCGTCGTCTACTACCTACCCGTAGTACAAGCATTGCTTAGTGTAAGGAAGATGTGAAATTAAAAAGTAAATGAATATAAATATTAATTTAAATTTGAATTTCAAAGGGCATGTAAGGGCAATGTCGATATTAGGTCGAACCGTAATAGTCTCATTTGATAGTTAATACACCAGTAGCATAGACAAGGATAGACATACCTTAAAACTATAATGTAAGAGTGAGACAACAGAGTTGTGAATAAAGATACTTCCAAGATGTCGTTGTTTCAATAACACAACCCTGTCATTAGTTAGGAACTAGTTTTTTTTTTGTTTAAGATTGCTTTCATTTCATTTGATATAGAAAACAAAAGAGACGAGAACATCTACATTTACCAAAATATAGCAATGGTAGGCGCCAGCGTAAGTCGCATTTTTTGAAATAAAAAAAAAGAAGATTATTATTACATTGTTTTGTATCATAATTCTGTTCAATTTTCAAAGTCAAAGTCAAAGTCATTTATTTGCATTGAACGGGTTACATTTTGATCTTATAAATAGTTGGTTTTATCACCATTCAGCCATTTCTGGCGTACAAATTACAATCCTTATATCTAAATATCAAATTTATTTACTTCAATAATGTTAGCGATGTTATACTAAAGAAAATTACAAGTCACTAAAAATTATAATAATACCAATTGGCTGTTCTATGAACTAATTGAATTACGTTTTTTTTTTCAAAAAACTCATTTAAAGAGTAGGTAATAGCATTCGCTGAGTAGCCATATCTTAAGTTTAGTATAAAATTCATTTCCAGTCAAGCTTATTATAGATTTAGGTATAGTATCATAAATTTTACTTAACATATAGTAAGAGTTTCTTTTAAATAGTTTATGTGTTACAGTGCGGTTATTTTCATTATTTTTTATCAAAAACAGATCTAAGTGTTTCCTTACAAATGTACAGGCCTCCAGAATATATAAACAGGTCAGTGTAAGAATCTTATTATTTCTAAATTTTGGGTTACATGAATCTGTTGGTTTTAAACCCCATATAGCTCGTATGCATCTTTTCTGTGCTAGGAAAACTTTGGACATGTCAGTTGAATTGAACCACAGAATAATTCCATATCTCAGTGTGGAACAGACGTGTGAGTAATATACGAGTAGGGCAGTTTCTTGTGAAACAACAAGTCTAATCAAATAAATATATTTCATTTCATTTCATTTCATTTCAATCTTATTTAAAGCATATACACATTTATTTATTTTACTACATACTTCTTTAACTTGTTCCTTCCAGTTACAGTGTTCGTCGACAATAAGTCCTAGAAATTTTTGACACTGTACTTGTTCTGTCAGTTTGTCATCGCATTTCACATTCAGTTCCAAGCTCCTTCCTTGTATGGTTCGAAAATGTATATATTTCGTTTTTTCAGGGTTTATTTTTAAATTATTACTAGTTAACCAGTTAACAGTTTCAGCTAATACTTTATTTAATTCTTCGCTATGATTGTTTAAACTTTCACTTTGTACTATAATAGTTATGTCGTCCGCATAACTATTGTACTTTTCTATTTGAAACAGTAAAACAGCAAAATAATCAGCTCTACATAGTTCACGCTACCTAATTTATTAATAAGCTAAATTTTATTAATTGAAAATAGAAAATACGATGGTCTAATTTGTATGGGGGTGTCCCCACCCACCAACGATGAGACTGCGCAGATATATTTTGCCTTTTGCTAATCTGTAGCGTGACCGCGTAACTGACCGTGTCGTAGAATACCGAGTAAATAAAATAAACAAAGGGACTACTCCAATGTTCGGAATTTTACCTTCGTATAATGTCGCTCGTCCGCTCACTCAAGTATACTTTGACAGAAGATCGAGAGGGACGGCACTATTCAGAGTCGTCGGAGTAGCCCTTCAGTTTCCTTTACGGTTCCGGTGACGGACGTCACTATCATGAACGAAAATGGCGGACAGGACAGCGTCTTACGCATTTCAAAATACAGAATAAAAAACATATTTTCCAATTCAGCCATCGTCTACTTTTATGAACTGAAAAATATATATTAGGTTCATCATCTCAGCCATAGGACGTCCACTGCTGAACATAGGCCTCCCCTTTGGACTTCCATATATACCGGTTGGAAGCGACCTGCATCCAGCGTCTTCCGGCGACCTTTATAAGGTCATCTGTCCATCTTGTAGGTGGACGTCCTACGCTGCGCTTGCTGGTCCGAGGTCTCCACTCGAGCACTTTTCGGCCCCATCGGCCATCTGCTCTGCGTGCTATGTGGCCTGCCCATTGCCACTTCAACTTGCTAATCCGGTGAGCTATATCGGTCACTTTAGTTCGTCTACGGATTTCCTCATTTCTGATTCGATCACGTAGAGACACCCCGAGCATAGCCCTCTCCATTGCACGTTGAGCGACTTTGAGCTTTGAGATGAGGCCGATAGTGAAAGACCACGTTTCGGTGCCGTAAGTCATCACTGGTAACACACATTGGTTGAAGACTTTCGTCTTGAGGCACTGAGGTATGTCGGACGAAAAGACATTGCGTAGTTTCCCGAACGCTGCCCAGCCGAGTTGGATTCGGCGGTTGACCTCTTTCTCGAAGTTGGACCTACCTAATTGGACCACTTGTCCTAGGTAGATGTATGAGTCAACAACTTCGAGGTATAATATTAGGTTACCTATCCTAAATACTATAATAATAAACATTAGTTCAATACCAATTTAACATGGCTCAACTAGCCTATTGCATACTACGGCTCGGAAAAATCTTACTCTACCCAAAAACGACACAAGCCATTTGCCTTCATATAAAAACTTCTTATGAGAAATGTTCGGCTGTAGACGGAGTGACAGTTTTAGAAAAATAAAAGTCGCCGTCCACAGACGTGGTGTCATATCACTAGGGTCCTAATTTACGTCTCTCGACGTCCATACAATACTGTTTAATGATCTCTGGAAAAATATATAACAGGATCCCTTTAGATTTAAGAGCTTTGCCACTCAAATTATTCCTGGTAAAACTTAGGCATTGGCATTTGTTCTCATGAGAGCCGGGGTTGTGGTTGCTGCGGGGTTATTCTGTGTTTAAAAATATTTGCATGCCACTAAATTGGTGAATTATGATGATCCTCATGTTTTATTTATAAGATCTATTATGTACCGTAATTCCAGCAAATAATAACTTTGACTTTGACTTTGACTTTGACAGACAGAAGTCCGTGAGTCTTAAGAACTCCTTCATGTTTGTTAATTTCTGCGCAAGCGTTTCAAGAGCACGGGGCACGAGTTTACAGAATAGTAACAGTTGTATATTTTCCTTAACTCAAGTAGCATACACAAAGAATACTGGCAATGTTTGATTGGTAATTTACTTACTTGTACATACAATATGATAAGTAGTACTACTTCGTGAGCTACGATGTTACGGCTGTCTAAGAAAAATAGGTAACTTTAGAAATATGACCATTTTTTACACAGTGAGAACATCACGTACTTAAAATACTGAATCGATCTAAATAAAATAACCTAAGTTTGACTGTGTTTCGTCCGGAATGTAAATTTCAGTACGAAAGCTAATGTCATTGTAGTACTCTATCCATACCTACTTATCGCAGACCCAATATTACAGGGTTCTATGTTGTTGTTGCCCTTTTGACTAATTCAAATTTGAACATTGTCATTGTGGCACAAAGTTTAATTTTAACTACTCAGAAAATATAACATAGAACCCTGCAATATTGAACCAGCGTTATATAGACAAACTTGCACCTCTAAGGGGCAGACATCTCTCCAGCTAACTGGACAAAACTAGAAACAGTCCATTTTCTTATCAGCGATACTTGCCAAACTTCACTCTTCAATTATTCGGTTCGCTAGAAGCTCTAATGAGGTAAAAATAACGCTTTTCAAAGCCTATAGTCAATCTTTTTACTCTAGCGGCCTTTGGGTCCGGTATACCAAACGAGCTTATAACGCCCTGCGCGTTCAGTATAATAACGCTTTCAGAATGCTGTTGGGATTTCCAAGATGGTGCAGTGCGTCGGGAATGTTTGCAGAGGCGCGCACAGACGACTTCCACGCGGTTATGCGGAATAAAATCACTTCGTTGATGGGCCGCATCAGAAGGAGTCGCAATAGTATTCTGAAAGTAATTGCTGACAGATTTAATTACCCCATATTGAAGCACTGGATTGAGCAGGTCAGGACTACGTTAAGATATATTAAGTAGACCGGACATACCCCTTAAACTTAAGTGTAAAAAAAAAAAACATTTCTTATTTCTTATTTGTATTTCTTTTTAAGCTAACATAGTTTCTAAGCATTTTGTATGTACTAACAACATATGGACCTAGTCTGAAATAAAATATTTGATTTGATTTGATTTGATTTGAATTAAGACCGAAGCACTTGAGCCAAAAAATCCTTTCTTATTAACGCCTCACATTCGTACGGATTTAAGTTAAAACGTTGATAGTGTTGCCAAAAGTCGCTTAAAACTTTATGATAATTAGTTGCCCGACCTAATTCAGAAGATCAGGCTGTAGGAGTTTGTCGTGAAGTAATGTCACGGCGTTGCGAACTGTCGAGATCTTAAGCTTCAGTATACTAGTTTGAATAATAAAATGAAATAATAAATAAATTTAAGCGGATGAACCATGAATTTACGTTACGGTTAGTCTACTTTACAGACATTTGTAATTATGTGGGCGTATTATTCTGTAATGAGATTAAATTAATATGGATTGGATCAAATACTGCGTATTGGCTGTGGTATTGGCCCAGAATCAAATGATCTTATTAAAACTGTCGTGAGACATATTTATTTATTGTATGAAGCGGTTCACACTGTCATTAGAGTGTACGGGTAGCAGTCCCTGATGAAGAGCTCCATACGAGTTCGAAACGTGAGTGTAAACCGCTTAATACAATAATCAAAATCAAATAGATTATTTTATTTGTTGTACCTTTATCCCCGTTACCTAGGTACTTGAAGTCAGTTTGTAATCCCAGTTATTTATAATAATTGTATTTGTATTTCATGTTTATTCACGTAACTTTATAATCAGTTGTTCAGTACAGTTAGGTTGCGCATTGTATAGTACCTACACGATAACATTGCAAGGAAAATTTCGAATCGTTAAGTATATGCATTATCCATGCATATGTAACATACTAGATAAACGTCGAACGCGCAATTGTCAAACAAAACTATGTGAACGCGCGATAAATCGCACAAAATAGCCGACACAGGTTCCAAAGACATAATTCTTTAGCGATTACGGCGCCACTAAATCTTCGGAACTCGTTAATAGAAGTTTTGCAGCACTTCGTGGCGCCTGACGCGGCTGGCTTTGGCAGCGTTCGCTGCAGGCAAACGCCAATTTAAATGATAAAATTCAGATCCCCTCAAAGGATAAAATGCAGATTATTCCATCCTAAAACTAAATTAAAAAGCCTTTTATGGAATTTAATATCGAACTGCCAATGTAGCCTTTGGGTTTCACCAATATCGTTTCAGTCGGTGACTGCGAGCGATTTGTATTGCAAATTCCTGGTTAGCGCGCAAAGTTGCACTTTTCATTGATTTATATCGCATTTTACATAAAAATACACATGTAATAAAATATGGACACTCACATGCTACCTACCTTAAGTATATAGGAAAATATCCTTATGTATTTTTTTGACGTAAGTATATAGATTAGGTATCAGGTCAGTTTATCAATTTACGAGTAGGTACTCACTTATGTATCTATGTACTTATAGTTTATCCAAAAGTCTAAATATGTGAAATGAGCACAAGGGATAAAGGATCGGATGATGCGTAAATGATGGGTGTAAAAGTAAGGTTTCACTTAGGTACTCCAGTTTGATATAATTCGTACTTAAACAGGCCTGCTACTGCTAATATTCATAGTTACACACAGTTTCACGATGCCATCAGATCTTATTGCTGAAGTTGTAAGAACTAATAACTTATACAAAGGAATAGTTGAAACCGACCGCAAAGAGATCCCGGCTCCCCGGAACAAAGGCTTTGGTGACCGCAAATACTTGTCAATGCCTTGTTCATAATATCAAGATGACCAATTATAGGTTAGGGTTGAATGAATACGGGCAACTAACAATTTGTGAAGCACAATACATTTCTTAGACTGTAGAGTAAATTTCCATTTAAATTCAAAGCAAAACACGTCTCAAAGGCGTTTATGTATGCTCTCTACTTAAACAGAAAATGTAAATACGATCGAAAGGTTTTTTAGCAAACTGATACTAAAAGTGTAGACAATCTCACACAAATCGACCTTTGTTGTAGTGACCGGCACGACCCGCGTGTAACATCGCGGTGTTTTAATGTAAAATCAAATTAAGTATATTACCTACACTCGATTGAAAAAAATATGTTCTATTTCGGGCGGGCGGGTTTCGCATAGAAATTTCAATATGAAAATAATTATAATCTTGATTGAAAAAAAAAATGTTTTATCAAGATCGCGGAATTATAATTATTTTCATATTAAAATTTCTATACGAAGCCCGCGGTGTAGCACGGGCCGTGGCGATCACTGGTTATGAGGACTAGACGATGATATTGGAACTTCCAAGTACCGGTAATAAAATGTTCGTATTCATCACACAAATACCTGTCCTTTGCGGCACTTGAACTAGGGACTACGCAGCATATTAAGCGACTAATCAGTTAATAATGTCAATGGACTGGTACAGATTACGACAGTTTTTTTTATAAATAATTGTTTCTATAGAAATCTTAGACACTCTATATTCATTCGACAAATAAGTCTGTGAATATGAATTTTAAACTAAGCGCTTCCACCCGAGAGCACGTCTTTTAAAAGTGGTGTACCGCCTCAATCATAATTCGGATCAGTGTCAGATGGTGCAAATAGAGGATTCGCTGCAGTTTGTTTGAACTGCCTTCCGCCGGGCGGAGAATACGCGAGCAGCGGGGCCATTTCTTACACGAACCGCCCAGAAGGAGCGAGTTCCATCCAGATTTACTGAAAATTGTAATTACATTCACAATTTTTCTGCATCATAATTAAAAAAATATAAAATGTGTCTCATTTCAGGGTATTAGTGAGTATACCTATTGAACTGAAACTAATGTCTCTGATGTTTGATGTCAAGTCAAACAGCGATTATTCGCTCTTTTTTACCTTTCTAAATTCTTAATACTATAAACTATTTAGTTTATCCCGTCAGAAGGGCCAACGTTGACACGTCGTAACCTTAGGTGTCGAAATTGTATTGGAACGAAATTGCATTTTGTACCAGGATGTGGGGCTTTAAACGTATCAATGACGATAAAATTAGACAAACTTCTCATATTCTTCATGAAACTTTTCTGTTAAAATCAAATATCAAATAAAATATAATAAATAACGCACTGGCCGTTTCGATGAGATTAACTCAATAAAAATTCAAAGTTTTTTTTTGGTGATAAAAGTGTTCTTTCTTAGCACTATTAATTTTTAGCTAAGCAGGCAGGATAGCTGGAGAAGTGCCAATTATCTGCCCATAGTGTTGAAGTACGGATACGACGTGCATCAAATTGCTTTTGTAAGAAATCTTTTAAAGCTATCTAAGACTTGAAATCTTTATCTGAGATTTGGATACATTTTTATATTTATCAGCTAACAAAACAGAAAAGTTTTGTGAGCAGTGCCTTAGCAATACAGACGCCCCGGGCGAGTCGTTAATTTTAACACAACACAGTGGTCTCTCTTGATAGTAATTATTAAAACTATCGTGAGACATCTTGAATCATTATAAAAACGGTTAAACTCACGTAAAAATTGCCAGGAAAGGCCCGTCATGTTTCGAACTCATATGGAGCTCTTCATCAGGGGAAGCTAACCGTGCTGCTACGCGACTTGTGCCCCACTACCTTTGATAATCGTAAAAACCGCCTGGGAACTGTATTTTGTTGTTGTCAGAAACAAGATGACATCACAAAATTTAAGTGGATAGGTCAATTAACAATTTTTATCAATATCTAATGTAATAGGCTTAATTGGTACCTAATTTACATTATTTCAAAAACCTCCGCATCAGCCGTATCAATGGAACGGGGTCCTGGACGTTATGCTTACCATCAGGCGAAGTGGAGCCACTATGTTGTGTCGTTATATAAAATTCAATCATTTATTCAGATAGTCTCCTTAGAAACATTATTCGCATAAAAATAGATTTTAATTAATGTAAAGACTTCCGTGGAGATAAGGGTGATTTCTGGAGATAACCACCCGCCTAAATAGATTTCATTATAAATTTAAATGAAGAAGCTTCGGCAAAATAAATACCTCTAGTGGCTAAGTTAATGGAGAGAATGTCTTCGGTTACGAAATGTTTATTTATCTTCTACTAAATAAATAAATTCTTATTATTCTAAACTTTATTTACATTAGCTCTATGATTTCGAGTTGGTCTAAAAAAATATCAAATTAGATTTCTGTTAAATTATCATCTTTTGTGAGTTTTAAGTGTTGGTTATTATTATTTACTCTCTAATTTTATTTGATTAATATGACATCATCATATCAGTCGATAGACTGCTGGACAAAGTCCTCGCCTAACCACACACACACTATTTCCACAACAATCGGTCTTGCGCCGCCCTCATCCGATTTCTGCCCACGATACTGCCTACTGCCTACCAACAGGTTGGACTGATGACCATACATAATAATATGAGCTTTATGACAGTACAAACTACAATATAATTTAAAACTTGTATAGTCTGTACAATGTCTACGATCAAATGAAGTCACTTTGGCACAAGCATGACACAACCTTACATTTGTAAATTTAAGGTCGTTTTTCACTTGTGCCAGTTTGACATAATTTGATCTTAAAAATCCGGATAGACTATACATACATATAGCTACGTGCATACAATATTCCTAAGGAAATAATTAACGTTACTATTTTGTTAGTGATGAGAGCATCAGGCTGAAACGTCTAGACATCCAAAGATAGTTATAGCATACTTTTTATTTAACTATGGTAAAAAAAAACGCTAACGAAGTTGCGAGCACCGGGCAGAAAAGAGTCACAAAGCATAGTTGTGCTAGGCGGGCTGGTCAGAATGATCGTCTAACTCTCTCAGACCCGGACTGGTGAAAATGAATGAATGACAGCAAACTGACGGTCTTGAATGATGAACTGAACTGACGCCAGAATGAACGTGTAACCGATGTCTATGATAGTCTTACTCATTGGGAGCGAAGGTTAGTTATGCTAAAAATAAACGATCTGCATAGCACGGTTCGCCCATAGTTCACAGTATCGAGTGATATAGAGGGTAGTTTGAACTGGATTGAATCCATCACTCGTATTTTTCCCGAAACGTCAGTTCAAATAAATTGATACGGAAAACGGATACATAGGTACGATACGAATCGTGTTCGCTGTGAACTATGGCGGTTAGTTCTAAATTCCTTTTTCACTTTTTGTTTTACTTGGCACACATTCCAGGTTGAAAATGACTTGGCAATTTTAAAAATATTCAACATATGTTTCTTTTTATTATATTTCTTAATATAATAACGGGTATTATATACTTTTTCGTAAAACTTTGGTGAAAAAGAGAGGCGATTCGGTTTTTGAAAAAAAATAGTTTGGTGAGGACTTCCGGTTCGTGACTTAAGATGGCCGCATGCGTCTAAGTTTCGTTGTTCATTATTTATTCATTTTTGTTGTTCAATGTGTAGTATTGTTAGCGTATTGTGCAGTGATCTAACGTATGAGTGAATAGCTAATGAAGAATTCCACTTGAAGCGTTCATAGCCCTTCCTGGGTCAAGGCCCGATAGTCCGCGTGGTTTTTTGTAAATCGCTATCACTTTACAAAAAGCAAGACCTCACCGAACAACGGCATGCTCTACGAGCAAACTCGAAATTGGCGAAATCATCATTAACTTTGATGGAAGCCATATTTTAAAATTAGAATTAGAATAGTTTGGTGACAGTAGGAGCAGTTGTCTTTAACTATATTCAGCTATCATTGGAAGAAGTGACAGGATCTCAGCCTATATAGACTCTCATTATGGACAGCTACGTGTGTCCGGGACGTTTTAAATGTTTAATTAGTATTTTAAAACCCCAACGCGGTTAGCGCAGTGGTAGATCAACTACCTACTGATTAGTCAGCCAGCGGCTCTGGGTTTAAATCCCGGCAAGGGTGAATGAATATTTTGTGTGATGAACTCGAGTATTTTGTTCCTGGGTCATGGATATTTTACAAGTATTTATGTATGTACTAGCTTTTGCCCGCAACTCCGTCCGCGTGGAACTTGGAAGTATGGAAGCAACCTCGTACAACACGGTAGATATCCACCTAATCACCTTAATTAATAAAAGGGATTATTAAAAACGTCTAAGCAAATGTAAGAGCAATTGTGCTTTTGTTCTAATTATTACATTTCCTACAGGGTCATCAATGTTATCATGAATTACTTACTCACTTTTCAATGTTTTTAGGGATAATTTCCAGGATGAAAACTATCCTATGTCCTTCCTCGAATCTTAAACTACATATCTCCATGCCAAATTTCATCAAAATCGATTCAGTGGTTTAAGCGTGAAGAGGTAAGAGACAGACAGACACACTTTCGCATTTATAATATTAGTATTGATTATGTACATATAAGTCTTTATAGTACATAAAAATATAAACATAACAAAAACATAAAACAATTGATATGTAAAAGTTTGAGCAAATGAGAGAGAACAGAAAACATCCATGAACTGAGGCAAAAATATTAATATGTACAGAGGGCACTATGAAGGCCAAGACTATAAAGGCGTCAGTTATACCTACCTACATACTTATGTATTTGTCTATTATGTATAATTGACGTCTACAGCCCACAACACAAGCTTACTGTGGGACTAGATCGATCTGTATAATGTTGTCCTACATTTACAAAAAAAAAACATTTACTGTGTATTTAGCCTCCCGTAAACAAAATAGCAGTGTTATTAAATAACTGCCATAAAGAACGGATAGAAGTGATCCGGTCATACATCATGTACGAGTAGGTAGCTGTGTATGGGGGAAACTGCAAATTAATGCAGATTTCATAGCGGCAGGTCTGCGCCGCGAACATTTACCGATGCCGCGCGATAACGCGGCGCACCGTGTACCTATTTATAGAATTTTCTACGACTTGGAAAACTATTTGTACAAAACACAGCCTTTTAAAATAGCACTAGGTCGTAAAAGTCAGTAATCTTCAAATTAATTGATCAAAATAGCTGTTTTCCTGTTGCGAAAAGTTCATTTTAAACGAAACACATACACGTTGTATGTGTTTCGTTTAAAATGAACTTTTTTTTTATTTACAATACGAAAAACTATTAAGATACATATAAAAGAAACGATAATTATATGCCTAAAGCTAATCAGATAAAAAAAACAGTAGTTTTCCTTTTTTTGAAGTAATTAATATTCTCACAAACAACAACCGTGATTCTGCTTCTAAAACTAATGGTTGACTGTTTCGTAAATACCCTGTTTTCCTGAAGCATTAGGACTGCCTAGTGGCGATAAAATTGACTTTTCCACTTTTTTGTGCAAAATGTTTAAATAAAACGGAACAGAGTTACATAAGATCTGTTCTTTGTATCAGAATCTGTTTTGTCAAGTCTTTACGTAGTATAACATGTAGACACAAGTAAAATAATAAACAAAAGAAGACTAGAATATTAGAAACGAGGTATGAATGTCAATAATCCCGATACCTCGCAACCTTAATACGTTATCCCGAACATTTGCGTCGGAAAACAACACGAACACGGAGGGGCGTTATGCAGTGCGATTATATAACGCCCTAATCTAATTATTTCATTATGTTATTATCGCTAGAGATGTGAAATGTTTTCGAAAAGGGTAGTAATAAAACCTCCGAAAAATAAATACTTAAAATGTGCTCGTTCAAAATATGAATTTTACTGCTTCTTTTACTAAACTTCTGAAAACTTATGTACGAGTAAAAATATAGAAACGAACTGGTAGCAGTTCGGTTTTGGCGCTTCGCCGACCGCTGCCGCGGCACGCTTGCTTCGCTCGATCGGCTCGCGCGCTGTTGTGGTCGCAGTTCTAACCTAACCTAACCCATTATAGTAAATTTTACAACTAGTGTGAAAAGAATCTCTTTTTACCACTAGTACCGAGGTATCTTGCCACGAGCTGAAAGCGAGTGGCAAGACTCGGTACGAGTAGTAAAAAGACATTTCACACGTGTTGTAAACGACGTTTTTTAATGCAATTGCGAAAAAATAATAAATTAATATATCATTGCGATAAAATATGCTTGCTTCGAAGTTATTTTTGAACGAACCCATACTTTACAAATGACACTGACAGTGACAACATACTATTGGAATCAGCGCCATCGGCCTCGAGTTGAGAAACTAAATTGACACTTGGCAGTTGACACTGACAGTATTTATAAGGATAATATTTAGCTTGCCACAGCCCAATGCAGATAATTATAATACTGAAACGACATTAATTAGAACCTTTAACATTATCAAAACAGAAGTACAAGACATTACAGTATCAACAAACAGAAACAGATCATGCAACAAGAGTTTTAGTGCCAAATTTGTGATCTGCGACATGTGACCAAGGACACGTTTACAACTAAAATATCATGAATTGTTTGAATATTTGAAGACTATCAAGGATAATTAGAGGTAAAAAAAAACATTAAATCACATTATTAGTTATGTTTAAGGTTATTTTTTTGAACAAGAAGCTGGTGAAATCTATAAATGTTACTAAATTATTAAAATTTTGCAGGTCCCTAACAAATTGGCGGAAGGATAATATTCACTCAAAGCGGCTCCTAGGAAGTCAACCAGTCATTTACTATGTACCTACAACTGCTGCTCAAGTGCCACGTTGATGACCATGTTTACAAGAAATGATGATTATGTTTAACATTACGAAAAGACAACTATATCAAATGAGGTCTAAGAAGAATTACTTGCTTTTGTGATTAAATGAGAATAAAAAATATACATATTTGTATTAAAACAAGGTTGATATCAGAAATATTTTATTTTCAGTAATAATTATAGTTAATGGTACAATTAGTGCAGTTCATAGTTATGTTGTGAGTTCTTCCATGTAAATTAAGTGTCTGACTAGTCAGGCATGGTGTATTTTCAGGTTCCTGCTGTTGTGATAATTCCTGTGGGTCAAAGTTAGAGGGGCTATGTGTAATCCAAGTGTTGTTGGCACGTGACGGTCCTGGTTGGTTAACAGGGCTGGGTGTAACCAAAGTGTTGTTAGCATGTGACGGTCCTGGTTGAGGTTCAGTATTAACAGGTACATTAAGACCAGATTGGAATGTGGATGACGAAAATTCTGTGGACTCTTGCGACTTTACATTAATTGATTTTGCAATTTGTTTTCAAATTTTTAATTTGTTATCAATGGAGTTTTCTATGTATCCTTCTGCTACATTACTTGACCGCCAACCTCCATGCCTCTTCAAAGTTGTTATGTCAGCTCCTGAGTCGGCAAGTAATGTAGCAGAGGTTCTCCTAAATGCATGTCCGGTGTAAAGATTTGCATCAGGCAAATTTAAGTACTGAGCGATATCTCTCGGCATATTCCCAAACTTGTTTAAGCCTATTACCTGGGCAGTGCACCTTCCTCTTTGAAAATTCTGAAAGAATCGGTCACTTTTGCCCTTAGAAGACCGCAGACTCTGATATTTCTTGACTATTTCTGCAAATGGGCCGTCAATAGTGAAGGACCTGGGAATTTTATTTTTTGTATTTGGTATTTTGACAAGAAGTATGTCCCCATGTGTTTCTATATCTTTTACTGATACATTTGTGAGCTCTTCGCGTCTGCATGCGCCACAGACTCCAAATATAAGAGCAACCTATGAACAAAGTTACATATTTATTATATATTGTAAGACAATTCAAAGTCAAAGTCAAAGTCAAAAGTATTTTATTCAAAGTAAATTCCAAGCGAATATTTTTTGAAGGTCAATTTTTACATTAAATAACTTAACTATAGACAATATATTAACTTAACATCTTAACTTAACTTTACAAAATGGAAATGCCTTGTTGGGCTGCAGTTGAGGCGTCCGACCATACGTCTTTGTCTGCTACGTAATTGTTTATTTCATTCTATTTTTTTAACTTCCTACTTTATTTTTAGAGTTAATTTACTTGTGTACATATTTTATTAGATTTATATTTAAGTTTATACCTTTGTAGCTAGATGTTGCTGATCTGGAGCTTCATTAATAAACGTCTCAATTTGTTCAGCTGTTAGTACCTTCGATTTTTTACTCTGAAATCCTGCACTTTGCCTTTTTATGAAAGCAGTCAATCTGGTGTAAGTTTTTATATCTATGTCATGTTTTAACTTTATAACAGCTTTCAACATAGAATATTTTGACCATAATGTTGATGGCCGATAGGTTTCAGACAGCTCTTGAAAATAGGCCATCAAAACAGTCTCTGAAAAAGACTTTGCGTTATGTAAGGTTTTCCACTCGATAAATTTTACATAGACGGCATTATATTGGTTTTTAGATTTTTCTGGAATAACACAGTCATTGGCAATTGCTGCTCTAGCACGAATGTCTGGTGGTGTCATATCAATGTTTGAATCACTCATTTTCAATATTTTTTTATAACTTCTCGTACCAAATTATATATTTATATGCGTTAATGTGTTTAAATAATGTTAGAAGTTATTTCAAAAGGGCGGGCTGATTTGCTTTTAAACTTTTTTTTTCTAGGCATATGCTTGTATCATTCAGCCAAATCAAAGAACGATTTTTAGGAAAGTAAATATTTCATACATAGATACCTAAGACAGAGTAGGCTATAAAATGCAAATTCTTAATATTTTTCGTCATTTATATATTAATGAAGACTTTAAATAAATACTCCTAGTATTCGTAAGCGTTTTTAATTTCATAATTTCCAAGTAAAAAATCTAATATAAAATTACTGCGTTTCGAAAGTATAGTTTGGAACTAAAAAGTAAAAAGCACTAGTTCGAGAAATTGAGCTTCTCGCACGCTACGCAGCCACAAAAAGTAGCACTTTTTGAGCAACTGTATTAAAAAACTACATTTGTGGTAGCAATTCGGTTCTGGCGCTAGTATCTAGCTTTAGTATTTTCTTTAGTATTTTTTTCGGAAGTTTAGTTTTTTTTTCAGTAATTCATTTAAACGCAGCTTAGTTAGTATTACATAATGTGCCACAGATCGCTGGACATTAATTTATTTTTCGGAACCTTTATTATTATCCTTTCGAAAAGAGGAAAATATTAATTCCACAATTATATCGAAATAAACTTTTACAATGCATGTGCTCGAAAAGAGCGTATTCTAGGCATCCAAACTGTGCGGAAAGTACTACTTTTCCGCACTAGTGCTTTTTACTTTTCAATTTTTTTTTAATTTCTAGCTGTATCTGACAGCCTCACACAAAGAGGTTTTATTATTTACAAAAAGTTTGATAAATTGGTCAAATACCGATTATTATTACATATAAAAGTACAATAAAACCAATACTTCATTAATTAATTCATTTAACACGACATTCATTACATTAGATATAAAATTTGATTAATAAACGAACTTTAAATCGTTCTTCATCAAATACATTTGGCTGAATGTACACGCGCTTGTGCTATTTTGACATAAGACGTATATTAAAAAAATACTTTTGCACATGCGCAGTAGTAGACATGTCGAGCTTAGTTTACAAATAACCCCGCCATTTTTTATTTATGTCTAGTTGGGTCGTTCTCAAAAAATCTGCACCGCTGCGTTAATTTTGCATTTTTTTTTAAAGTTGCGATTTCTTCTTTTATTTTTCATAGGATCGCTAGAAATATATTCAGACAATTGATATCACGTCGAGGGAAGTAGTTAAATTGAATATCTTAGAAGATATAGGTGTTTGAAATTTTAGGTCGACAGGTGAAAGACATCGATGTCAGGTAAACGACATTTGTTACCAAGTTATCGACAATTGGGTGCAGGTTTGCGACAAATATGTTCCAACTTCACTGAATTTGTTAGCAGGTTAACGACGACGGTTGCAGGTAAGTGACATTTTAAATAAAATCTACGTTGAACTGTCAAATAGTGCTTATTTGATTGTTTTTGTTTTTCTTTTTTCCTTATGTTAGTAATTTGCATAAAAAAACAAGCATGTAATTCTTATATCATAGGACATTTCTCAGGAGGTTTTTTGAAGCCTGTACTATCCAGAAAGGTCATAACCGACAAAAAGATGCAAAACTCAAGCATACCCACGTAATTTTATAAATGTGTTATGAAGGTTCAACAGCGAATCATTTAAATAACGTTTCTGCATCCTGATGCTGCTTCTTTTGACATATTCTTCCCTACCCGCTGAGTAACTTATTGCTGTTTTCGTCATCTTCGAGGAATTCCTTCACATATGATAACCAGAAAGCCTTCGGCTGCGTTAGGTGGGATAAGTTATGGGAGGTATTGTCTGAAGCTGCCAGCACATCTGGTAACACTTTATAAAGCCTTTACGAGTCTGAATACAGAATGGTGTCAGTAGGAGATGTCACATACAAGAACTTTAAGTTCCGGACAGGGATGCATATGCATATCATGCATAATATCCCCAATACTATTTAACAGATATGGAGCCCTTGAAGGTACGTGGTACGTAGACATCGCCTATTTTGCATCACCCGAAGCAAAAGTGGCCCAACTTTTGGAATGACTCAAAACAACCAGCCTCAAAATGGGTCTCGATATTAATAAATATAAGACCGAGCTGATGATAGTCGACCATTACTAGTCGACAAAGTACTAACCTGCTTCAAGAGTTTGAAACTGCTGATCAGTTCCAGTACCTTGGCTCCATTGTCACAAATAGAGGCACATGGAAACCAGAGATTCGCAGGCGAATCGGAATGGCCAGAACAGCGATGACCCAACGCGGCAAAATATGGAAAGATAGACACATCCCCAACCGAACTAACATGCACCTCGTCTGTGCCCTTGTCTTGCCATATCTCTTTATGGGGCAGAGACCTGGACGCTTAAAGCCGCTGACAGGCAGAGGATTCATGCTTCAAAATCTGGTGCGGGCGCCGCCTGCTAAGGATTCCTAAGACAGCTTGAAAGTGAAATGGAATACTCAAACTAAGCTACTTCGGAAATTTATACGTTTTTATAACAACGAAACATGAGTTGAGACACGGCGAGTAACCGATAAAACCTGGTTTTTAAATAATTTTGTATAAGTGTTTAAATAATTGTCGTTCACCTGCCGTATGTGTCGTTCACCTGTTTTTATATAGACAAGTGAACGACATACAGGTGATGGACAAAATGACAGTTATGTCATCAAAACAAATAAAGTATTTCGTTGATGAACTGCATATTTATACACATACAAGTAGATTATACTTTACGCGTTATAAATTAAAATGAATGCAATAGTACACACGTCAACCAAAATATGGAAGGCAGAATATAGACTACATACCCATTACAAACTCCCGCTCGCGTAAGAGTATGTATCATATTTTTTTAGTGCAGCACACTGACGACGTGTCACTCGGAACAGTGTTAGGTGGCAACTGAAGGTCTCGATTTATGCGGGGTTAGGCAGGGGAAACGAAATAGTAGTCACACAATTGTAATGTTTGTCTCATGACAAGTGAACGACAAAAAATGGCGTGGACAAACTTAAATTGCAAATAATTCGCAAAATAAGCATAGTATTATTATTCGATATGGTAGTATTCAATCTTCATCATATATGAAAATAAAATGGAGTACTGAACTTAAGCTAAGTCGGTAATGTATATGTTTTTTTAACAACGAAACATGAGTACCTCGTGTTGGGACACGGCAAGTGACCGACAAAACCTAGTTTTAAATCGTTTTTTTGTCTATTAATATACTTTACTTTTAATTGAAAGCATTTGGCCTCTATGTAAAAAGTGTCTTTAGATATGTGATGATAATTGAATATTTAAAATAATGCGGTGTAAAAAACTTCTTCTAAGACAGACCTGTTGACAGGTGGCGGTGCAAATATTTTGAGAACGACCCAGTTTATTTCGAAGTGTTTTTGTGCAAATCTGCTGAAATAATGTCGAAATGAAGGGACGAATCATAAATTTAAACCCATGAAATGTTTTTGAAGAAGTAAAAATGTTAACGACGGCCTCCTGTTGGATAAATCAAATCAAAACACTTTTTCCCAATGCAAACAGTCTTTGTGAGTATTAAAGTATTTTCTATTTTCTCGTACATGCACAGTAAAGTTTTGTACGGAACTCGTGTGTAAGATGATTTCCGACTCGTGTTTGTTTAATCACTCGCTCGTACCTCGCTCGTGACTTAAAATCACACTCGTCTGAAATCACCTACCTTCCACACTTGTATCGTAAATAACTATTGTAGGTAAGTAACATAAAAAAGGAAAGGATTATTTAGCATATTTATTTTTACATATTAGGAAATGAGGATATGGAGGGTGGATGCAGTTTTTTTACCACCTTTAAATAACTTTTATTATGTTTCATTTATAATTTCAAGGTGGTTCAGTTTTGGCTAAAATTTTAAACAAAAGCTATGTTATTTATCACTAGAGATGTAGCGTGTATGTACTAATATTGTCAATTTTATATGGAGTCGTTAAATAAAATGTCTTCTTTCGGGCAATATCATTACAAACGTTCGTAAAAAAAATTAATTACGTTGCGTAATATTTGGTTAAAGATTATGTCTATCAACGACAAGGAAAATGCGGAATGCGTATTTAAATATATTTTTTTTGTGGTGGTTTTGTAATATATCATTTAATGAATTATTTAATGTAAGGAAATTGTTTTTTTTTACCGTATGGGATAGTCTTAAACTATTATTTTAGTTTTGCTTACACTAACGGGTGTCTAACAATAATGTAATATTTATTCCGGCATAAGATCTATTATCCGAAATACTTTCTCAATTTATATGAAAAAAAAATATAAGTATATTTATCCCAGTTGTCTGAATAACTTTGGTGAAATCAAAATTAACTGCTTATCAACTAATCTGCATCCAATAAACATTGAGCGTATTTTTAATTCCGAAATATAATTCGGCTAAACGTTCGGATAAAACTCCAACGGGCACGTCTCTAATTATTACGCTACCCATCTGTATCCGAGAGGAAAAATAGTAATAAAATACTAATGTAACAGCTTCCCTGACGTATATGAAAATAAATGTCATCCATTTTGTACCTGCCCGGCAATCGTACTACATAATAGATATAGTAAAACCCGCAGCGAGTCCCTTTCAAGTCCGTTATAACGTACAAAGTCAGTTTTGCAATGTAGCTATACTTACGTTAAATCATGCCTTATGTTCTATAGTCCGATAAACAAATCCACGGAGTTCGACTTAAATCAAAACAGGCCAACTGCCACGAGCCACGCTAAATAGTTTACGGACCGACACGCACCACGGTGCTCAACTCCGTCTCCTGCCTTCGTTCAAGCAAAGGTACGCGTTTACAATAGCTACAATCCAGGCATGCACGCATCGATTGGTCGTATCGACGCGGCCCACACCTGATTCCGTCATATTTTACACGAACAACCAATAAAGTATAAATATACATACGCTTAATAGTTTGAATTGTATGCGCGAGATTGCTCGGTTGCAACTTTCGTCTTTGTTCCAGGCAATTCGGCGTGTTTTCTTAGCCACTTGAGCATTTCTCAAAATTTTTGCCCACAATTAAGACAGAAATTAAGGTCCAATATAATTTTCCTATAGAGGCGTTCGACCAATTGCATCACATTTGACGGAAAAGCACAATAAAACAGTGCTCGAACTTGTTAAGAGAAACACTGTAGTAGTGTTACATCATGTGATTTCAGGACTTGAACTGTCGGGATTCTTAGTTTTCCTCATGGCTGTTAAAAAATTCATAATTGTAATACGAAATTCTAGAGTAGTGAAAACAGTTACTCATTGATTGGAGTACAGGGCAGGTGTATCTACGAAATTATACAGAGACTCAATAATGCGGGCTGGG
Organism: Apotomis betuletana; assembly: GCA_932273695.1. Lineage (NCBI taxonomy): Eukaryota > Metazoa > Arthropoda > Insecta > Lepidoptera > Tortricidae > Apotomis > Apotomis betuletana. Next base: position 10,535,663 of record OW026307.1, on the reverse strand, counting down.
TCCAGGAAAGATCCAAGATACGGTAATAGTGAGCCGTATCCGAATTTGCTTCATGAGTTTTGACTGTTCCCTAATTGAAATAAAAGTTTGCGATACAGCTTTGCATTGTAATGTATTTATTATAGATGCCCGCGAATTTCATCCACATGCAAGAAAAAGTAATAACGCTCCTTTTATGCTTATCCGTAGTCGGGTCTTGTTTGAGAAAAACGTTGTGTCTTTCTCGAGGGAATCCAATCTTACGAGGAGGCCTTTATGATCTCATCAGCGTGAGGTCTTGGGCACGAGCCCAGAGTGCCCAGTGAAACAGAGGTACCTGTCAAGAGAGAGAACGCCGTGTAGTAATTAAATCTGATATAGAACTAAAGATGAACAAGCAGTTGACAAACGACTATACGCTATATGCGCAATGCACATGCCTTCTAACTGCAGAAACAGTTAGGTCCCAGCGGGGTCATGTAGAAATTTAGCTCGGTGTAAAATTAATTTAACTCGCCCAAGTGGCTGAAGTATCATACTTCATTTCTTATTTATATACACACGAGGTAAATTAATGTTTTGTATTCATAGACTGACATAAACTCCCGCCCGTTCCACTTATAATACTATCAGTCTGCCGTCCTAATTCAAAAGGGGATATTATTAATGGCACAGCAAACAAATAATGGCCTATCAATTTATTTTCATCAATTATATACTTTTTACATCAAATTAATTATTGCACAGGAAATAAAATAAATGCCTAGCAAAAACTGTACTGCAGATAATTAGAAAATACACATCAGCACGAAATTACTTTCATCTTTTTAAAGAACCCAGTAGGTTAGGTTTGTTTCATAATTATTCTGAAAAATAAACAGTTTTTGAAAAAAATGGCTTTTTGAAAAATGACAATTTGGTGAAAGGTTACAGATGGGAAACAAAAATTAGTGTTTCAGATAGGTAACCATCTAATCCTGATCATCTTTCAGAGCAGATCCGACTCGGCCGGGTTAGGTTAGGTTAGTTTTTTTTTTATATCCATAAAAAACGCTCCATAATGTGCGGTAGTCATTATTAGCTATGCATTACTTAAATATGCTTTACTTTTAAATAAATAGATGCACGCCACATATATAAATTGTAGTATATTTAGTAACATTTTGAGTGCAATATTTGCTGTGCAATCAGTAATTTTGATATAAATTTTGATTATTTTTGCATAGAAAAAGGTTGTTTTTTTGATGTGCGTTTAAATACTACCCATTCAAAAGGACGCATGTCAGTTGCACAGGGTTTGAGAAGTGGGTGATTTTAGATTTTTATTCACCACGAACTAAAACTGAATAAAAAACACTTTTTTTTTTAAAGTAAAGAAAACATTTTCACTAGAATGTCGTACTCGAATCTATATATATTTTTTTATTTAATCGTATGGCTTACGTTTATATCGGAACTACGCTGGGGAATCCCTGGATTCATTATTTCAAAGTGTAAACGTAGCTCGATAGGTGAAGGAGCTAGCTATATTTTCTATGCGACATGTAAGTCAAAGCTGTGTGATATTTCCCGTATCCAAATAATGTATGTTTTTAAAGATTGGCAACATGTATGTACTTCTGAAGTAAATATCGTAGAGGAGTACGATATTTTTAATATTCAATTAGTCGGGTTCTCATTTGTTTGAAGTAAATGCAATCATCATTCCTTTGTCCGGGATAACCATTTTTTCGGGTCGACCAACATGTTCTTTGTTCCGTCCTATCCCATAGAAGAAAAAAGATCTAAAATTACGTTTCATTTACAATGGTTGTTCCTAGTATTTAAGTATATATTTATCTATATAAGTACGTATATCGTCGTCTAGTACCCATAACACAAACCTTCTTGAGCTTAATTTGGGACTAGATCGATTTGTGTGAGGTTGTCTGATATTTATATTTATATTTAGAGATGCGAAACATTACGTAATAAGTGTACGTTATAACATTCGATAATTAGAAAAGAAAATAGAAAAAAGGAAATCAGTTATATTGAACAAACAAAAATAAAAGATATTATGTTTATGAGGAAATTAAGATTAAACGTAATTGTTTCAAAAAAGTCGTCTTGTTTCACACAAACAAATGTTAGATAGAGGCCATTACCAGTTTAATGTTAGAACATTCGGGTTATGTACAGCACACTGAACTTTCCAATGTCTCTTAAGCTAACTCGTTTAAGTTCAGAATTTGGCCCAGGTGAGACAGTTGACCTATAATCAAATAGACACGTAGCTTAGTGTTATTCAATGGTATTGCATTATCCCTTCTCCCCGTTCGGGCTATGTGATTAAATTACTTGAGTCTAGACACGGGAGCTCACAGGAGACGTGGCTTGCATAAATGCTGCGTCTTTGTCGAGTATAATTTATGAGCGAATTTACCCACCGAAATTCTCGATACAATATACGAGCCACCACAATGTTGATAGGTTACAGGATATTGTATTACAAAAGCTTGTTAAATGGTTTTTTTTTTTTATTCTTTTATTATTTATAGAGGGTTTTACATATGCCACCCTCATCGTGGCTCTGATACTCTAAAGATTCCTTATTTTTATTACATGCTTTTCATTCATAGTGAAAAATCATACCATTTTCCTTCTCCTCGAGCGAAGTTGCAGGCACCTTCTTATTATTCTATTCAAAACCATTATTAAAGATTTTCATATCACTTCATTATTTTAATAATTTTTTTTTTCGCAAAACGGTTTATTTATGTCTGCTGTAAAATTGCACATATTTTTGAATTTACGAGCGCCGTACACAACGCACACAGGTGTATTATTACTACTGGTATAAGGCACAGTTGGGTGATCTCATAAAATTGCAAATTTCCGGGCCCGTCAGCCCGTACCGGAAATCGGTCTCTTTACCAATGTTCGAGTGCAAAAGTGCTTGATGTCGTTGTACCGATGCAATGTCTATTATCATGACACGTTATGAAATAAAAAAAAAACACATTTTGGTTTCGCCCACCCTGAATTGCATCTCGACTTATAATATACATAAATAAAATGCATTGACGAATTAACAGGGTCGATGTGATTTATTCCCAGAAAATAAATATACCTACCTACACAAAAACTTTTCATCGTCATAGTTTTCACCATGAGTGATTAATGAGCTCTCGAAACAAATTATGCCCGCCCAAAGTGCTTTACTATTTTTAAACAAAAGATATGGAATAGCTCGTATAACAGGCGAGACCAAATTTATAACAAAAAGGTTCTATTGCTAAATTTATGAACGAGTGCCGAGTTCCCATAATATTATAAATGCTTGCATCTCAAATATATATGTACCTTATATGCATATATAAAATCAACTCAATATTAAGGTTCTGAGAGTCCTAGCTGCATAGCTAGGACTCTCAGAACCTTGATATTGAGTTGATTTCAACTACTACAGGTAAAGTAAGACTAAATACAGTAGTTTGGCGGCAAAACAGGTACATTAATGAACTGGCACTAGAAATGAGGATCTGCCGAGTCCTGCCACAATTATGCCTATCCCCGTTGGGGTAGGTATGGGCAGAGGGCATATTTTAAAAGAAGAAAATTATACGAATTACGAATGAAGTATCATTTTGTATATAATTTAAAATTAAAATATCAGTATTTCTTCTTACTTTTCGCAATTGGCAATCAATTTAGTTATCAAAATCCAAAACCCTGTCAGCTAAACAATCTAACTTTAGCGTGAGGCTCAATCTAATAACTCGAGGCTGCGTCCACTTTTTATTGCATACATACTTAACTTTGCTTCGTAATGCCTAATTTCACTTAGCTATCTCGAAATTTTCTGGACCGTGAAATCTGATCAGCAGAACGATCGTGGTAGTGAACGATTTTACGTACATTTGTGATTAATGATGCGGCGATCCAATGTCCGGATAAAGTCGGGGAAGACGCCATCGATTACTTTAATTAAAAATAATGATAGCTACAGATAGCTTCATCAATAAACCGCGGGTAATGGGAGGTCGGTGTTGGGCTATTGTGATAGTTTAAAGGGCAAAGACGATAGCTTGAACAAACTCCATTAGTCGGTTACCTACAGGTCTATATAATCAGAAGTTTCTGATACACAACTTTCGTATCGTACGGTTATTTAGTAAACAGTTTATTACTATTGACGACGCGGTTGGCGCAACTGCCTACTGAGCCGACGATCCTGGGTTCGAATCCCGGCAAGGGCAAATATTTGTGTGATGAACTCGAATATTTGTGTCTGGGTCATAGATATTATTTGTATTTAAGTATGTATTTATCTATGTTAGTATGTTTATTATCGTCTAGTGTCCATAACACAAGCCTACTAGAGCTTACTGTGGGACTAGATTTGTGTGAGGTTGTCCGATATTTATTTATTTATTTATGACTCAGAACAGAATAAATTTTTGAATAGATTAATCTAAAAAGTAGGTACTTATTTATGTCTTAATGTACACATTAAATACACCGATGTTATATAACTCAATTGCTGGACAAAGAGCTCCACCATGTTTCTCCACCATGGTTCTCCACCATAACCATTTGTATACCGCGCTCATCCAATAGGTTCTCGCAACCCAGACTCAATTGTTAATCCATCTTGTTGGGAACCTTATACGCTCCATCCTCTGGTACGTGGTCGCCTCTCAAAAGCCAAACTGTCCCAACAGGCATTGGTTCTACGAGCTATTTGCTTCACCGACGTCCATTTTAGTTTGGCAAATGTCTATGTCCATGACCCTAGTTATTTCTACATGACTATTGGTCATTTTGATTATCTCCTCAATTTTAATCGATCACGTGAGGAAACATCGAGCGTAGCTTGCTCCATTACCCATGTAACTTTGAGCTATCTTACGAAACCCATAATGAAATGCATATACCCAAAAATATTACGGTTAGTTCATATTATGTTTCTGTTCTTAAAAGGTGAAATTAATTTAGGCTTAGGCTTATTATAAGCAAACCTGCTTAGAAAAAATTGGGCAAGTGCGAGCCCGACTCGCGCATGAAGGGTTCCGTACCTACCTATACATATATATAATCTATAACAAGTTTGTTGTATGGGAGCCCCCCTTAAATATTTATTTTATTTTATTTTTAGTATTTGTTGTTATAGCGGCAATTGAAATACATCATCTGTGAAAATTTCAACTGTCTAGCTATCACCGTTGTTGAGATACAGCCTGGTGACAGACGGACGGACGGACGGACGGACGGACGGACAGCGAAGTCTCAGTAATAGGGTCCCGTTTTTACCCTTTGGGTACGGAACCCTAAAAAAGCAGATTTGTTCCAGTAGAAATAAATTATCTTGGCAATACCAACACCGTAACTAGACTCCAAATTGTCTCGGCAAATGGCGTAATATTTTCATCCATAATTACATTTATTCGTTCCACTCCCAAATCTCATTAAGTAGCGAAGCCTACCTATACGAATACCTACTTATAACAATTTCTCTGATATACGGGATTACACGAAAAATGTATCACCGTTGCCTACAATCTCTTTACTAATGAAATATTCCTTTAGGACAAGATTTGAGAAAAACAAGTAAGGGCTTCGGCTAAACTAATATAAGAGACATTAGTAAAAATGTTGAGGGTAGAGTATAACGTACATTATGTAGAATATATTATAATATGCTCTAATACCTTATTACTTCACTTTGAATTTATTATTAGTTGTAATAAGTAATACCTAGTTCTCCTCCTTTAGTCGATATCCTCAATGCTGTGGGTCGTGGCCTCTCTGATTAACCTTTTCGTGGACTATTTTTCACCAGCTTACTCTATCCTGAGCTGCATGGATGGCAACGTAAATAGAGGTCTTGAGGGTAGAGCGTATTTGGTCCGACCAGCGTGTTGGACTTCTTCCTCTGGTTCGTCTTCCACACACCTTGCCTGTTACCAGTAGCTTTTCTAAATTGCCCCCTCTCTTTCTGGCAATGTGGCCAAAGAACTCGATACTCCTTCGCATGCATATGTTGCTGAGTCTCATCGAGATTTTGACCTCGGTAAGAATAGACTAGTTGTTCGGTGTTCCGTCCAGTGAGTCCCGAGCAATTTCTTCCAGCACCACATCTCAAACGCTTCGGTGCGCTGTCGGTCGGCTTTCTTGAGGGTCCAAGTCTCCGCGCCGTAAAAGAAGATTGAAAAGACGAGCTGCTCCTTGGTCTACCTCGAGATGTTTCGGTCACAGTTTCTTACCTATCTTAAGAATGTATGTTCATACGTAGTCCTTGAAGAAAACACATAAAAAGTGTACTTACTTTTAAAATAAGAATATTGTATTTTAAGTAATAAATAAAGAAGGACAATAATAAAACGGAAATTACAAGAAAATGTGACGGTTTATCACAATTTTATGTTACGTTTGATATGCTTTCTTATTAGAACTGTGTCCCTTAAACTAGTCAGGTACAATGTATTTAGTACGAATTAAGGAGTGAGTTAGTTGATTTCTGGTTTAGGCCACGCACTTTTGTCTGTCTGATAGTGCTGTACTGTATAAATATGCGTTTTACATTATAGATTTCTTCAAATATATTTTTAGAGATGGGAAGGCTAATTTTATTACATTACCAGGTAATTTATTATACAAATAAATTTATTAGCCAAGAATGACTAACATATACTTTACGAACACGAAATGGCCTTTTCTTAGGAACCGATTGACATAATAATCTATTTTACAATAATCTACTTTATTTTTTTACTCACATTTTTTAGGAATCCAGGCTAAGAAGTGAACCGATCCAAATAATATAAAACAAGTTTGGATATCTAAAAATAAACTGTAGAACCACCCAATAAAATCTGAAACCGTTATTTTTAGCATTTAACTTATACAACGACAATCCTTGAATATTTTTTTAAACAAATAATTGCATTACAGTTTTCGAAAATTCGTATGATTTAAAAAGGTCAAAGGATCTTCAAGCCTGCGTACCTAAATATTATTTGAGGATTGTGTTTTATGCCTAACAATCTTGTCAGCGTTATTAGTTTACTTTTTGCCGCCCCGTATGCACAGAACTAGCTTTTGTAATCATTTTTCAGTATTTCATAAAAGTAATTTTGGCACAACAAAGGCCCGTTTTTGCCTAAGAAAACCCTTTCTGTGGAAAAATGTACTTTAGTTATTGTTCCGTCTAACAGATTTATATTTTTCCTTCACAAGAGCGGGCGCAAATACAAAGGTTCTTTGTTAATGGATTTCTTTTTACAGTTGAATTTCTATTTAATTAAATTTTTAAAGACTTTTATTCGTTTACGGATGACGACAATTGCGACTGTTTTAAACGCAGTAGCCAAACGCTAGGCAGTTTATACGGACGTTTATTAATTATTATTGTTTTGCCTGAGCAATCACAAAGGTTGTTGGACCGCTTTCGTTTTCAGAAACAGAACAGTTGATTATACATTAAAATGGATAAAGTGGTACGTACGTGGTGGTAAGGTGGTACGTTATTGTAAGCCCCACTTTGCGAAGCTAAAATAACGTTATTTTTGTCAAAATCATTAATTATTCAAAGTCAATCATTAATTGTTTACATGGGTCACTTTTCTGAATAGTTAGAAAAGACAATTTGATAGTGATGGATTAAACTGAAGTAAGGGAGAGGTTATGATATTGCAAACGAAGTTGCGGATCCTGTCTGGTAACTTATAGTTATATTACTTAGGAATAATATGACATACCAGACCCCCAAAGACATCCGGGTCGATTGCAAAAAAAATGTACATAGTTAAGGGCTTTAATTAAAACAAAACTTAATTGATTCCTTTGTGTGACGAAAGTTACCCATACATTTTGTATGACTAACTTTCGTCACACAAAGGAAGCGATCGTATTTCATGTTAACTAAGCTTTTAACTATGTACAATTTTTTTGCAATCGATCCCTCCACTGCTTCACAAAGGCCGACCCTTTTGTGAAGTAGTGGATTTCATTGGGCCATGATGAGACAAGTTACATTTTAATCACAAAAAATATTATAATGGTAAGTTGAATGGCTTTGCCTGTACCTCTTTAATAGTACGATGATTAACAGGTACAGAAAAATAAGTGGTTTTAATTTTCTCCCATTTATGAATATCATACCATCATCATCATCATCTCAGCCATAGGACGTCCACTGCTGAACATAGGTCTCCCCTTTGGACTTCCATATATACCGGTTGGAAGCGACCTGCATCCAGCGCCTTCCGGCGACCTTTACAAGGTCATCTGTCCATCTCGTAGGTGGACGTCCTACGCTGCGCTTGCTGGTCCGAGGTCTCCACTCGAGCACTTTACGGCCCCATCGGCCATCTGCTCTGCGTGCTATGTGGCCTGCCCATTGCCACTTCAACTTGCTAATCCGGTGAGCTATATCGGTCACTTTAGTTCGTCTACGGATTTCCTCATTTCTGATTCGATCACGTAGAGACACCCCGAGCATAGCCCTCTCCATTGCTCGTTGAGCGACTTTGAGCTTTGAGATGAGGCCGATAGTGAAAGACCACGTTTCGGTGCCGTAAGTCATCACTGGTAACACACATTGGTTGAAGACTTTCGTCTTGAGGCACTGAGGTATGTCGGACGAAAAGACATTGCGTAGTTTCCCGAACGCTGCCCAGCCGAGTTGGATTCGGCGGTTGACCTCTTTCTCGAAGTTGGACCTACCTAATTGGACCACTTGTCCTAGGTAGATGTATGAGTCAACAACTTCGAGTACCGAGTTTTCAACAGAGACTGGGATGGGCACAACCTTGGCATTTGACATGAGTTTCGTCTTGTCCATGTTCATTTTTAAGCCCACCCGTTGTGAAACTCGATTGAGGTCATCGAGCATCATGCTGAGTTCCTCCATCGACTTTGCCATGACTACGATGTCGTCGGCAAACCGAAGGTGAGTGATGTATTCGCCATTGATGTTGATGCCAAGTCCTTGCCATTCCAGGAGCTTGAAGGCGTCTTCCATAACGGCCGTAAACAGTTTCGGGGACACAACGTCCCCCTGTCTTACGCCTCTTCTCAATGGAATGGCCTTTGTGCTCTGCTCCTGAACTCGGACCGACATGGTGGCGTTACTATACAAACACTTCAACACTTCAATGTACCGATAGTCAATATGGCATCGCTGAAGTGACTCGAGCACCGCCCATGTTTCCACCGAATCGAAGGCTTTCTCATAGTCCACAAACGCTAAGCATAATGGCAAGTTATACTCTTCAGTCTTCTGTATAACTTGCCGCAGCGTATGTATGTGGTCTATGGTACTATAGCTTCTTCGGAAACCGGCTTGTTCGGGAGGCTGGAAGTCATCAAGTCTATGTTCGAGACGGTTCGTGATGACCCTTGAAAACAACTTATAAACATGGCTTAGAAGCGTGATGGGCCTGTAGTTCTTCAATAGGCTGTTATCACCTTTCTTGAAGAACAGTACCACCTCGCCTCTATTCCATGCTTCAGGCGTTTTTCCCTCGGACAAGACGGAATTAAAGAGCTTCTGGAGGACCTTAAGTACCGGTGTTCCACCCGCTCTCAGAAGCTCTGAGGTGATTCCGTCTTCACCCGGCGCCTTGTTGTTCTTAAGTTGCTTCAGGGCCATCCTAATCTCGTACAGACTGATGTCCGGGATGTCTTCGGTATAATGTCGGGACAGCTTGGCTCTTGGATCGCCTACCAAGCTGTCAACGGGCTTTGCGACTGAAGTGTATAACTGACCATAGAACCTCTCGATCTCGCCTAGAACCTCTGCTTTGGTCGACGCTATGCTGCCATCTTCCCGTTTCAGCTTGGTCAGCTGGCTTTGTCCAATAGACTTGTCCTTTGCGAACACTTTGGAGCCTTTGTTCTGCTCAATGGTCTCTTTAACACGGTTCGTATTAAAGAGCCGCAGATCATGTCGCAAGGACTTCGATATACGTCTATTAAGCTGCCTATATGACCTCGCGTCATCGGGAGACTGCAACTGTAGCGAGCGTCGTTCAGCCATGAGGTTTAAGGTTCGATCAGACAATTTCTGAGGTCTATCTTTACGGCGGGGTCTGAAAAACTTAGACCCTACCGTGTGGACAGTTTCCACTAGCCCGTCGTTGATCTCGTCCACTGAGGCAAAGTTCTCCAGACAAGCGAAGCGGTTGGAGAGCTCGAGTTGAAAGCTCTCGGGGTTTTGAATATGGGCCCGAGTAGGTCGGAGCGTAGACTTCATCAGACTGGACCTTTCCAGTTTAACATTGATATTCAGTGTGCCTCTTACGATTCGATGATCACTGCCGGTCTTTACCCTATTGATCACAGACACATCACTGAAAATCCGTTTCTTGTCGGTCATAATGAAGTCAATCTCGTTTCTCGTGGAACCATCGGGACTTATCCAGGTCCATTTCCTGTGAGGCGGCTTCTGGAAGAAAGAGTTCATCATGAAGAGTTCCTCTTTCTCCAGAAAGTCGGCCAGCCTCTGTCCCCTAGGGTTCCGTTGCCCGTATCCAAATTGCCCCACTCAACTCATCACCGCTGTTCTTGCCCAACTTTGCATTGAAGTCCCCCATAACAACAGTGAAGTAGGTTTTGGAAGTATGTACCATACCATACCATATACCATATATCTCCGTAATATATTTGGTAAAAAAATTACGCGACAGTAAATCCAATCGTGTGTCATCAGCCAATATGCAATCTCTATGGGACTACTGAGCCGAAATGAATACCGGTGGTCGTTAACTTTTCCGCAGTATTTAAATTCATTTTCCGCTTCTATGGAATTTTGTTTTGTCAAGAATCCTTCAGGCGCAGTTGACACAAAACTTACAATTAAATAGTTTGTCTAAACAAAGCCATTGTTGGCAAAAGCTTTGTGTGAATGGGTCAATGCAAATTTTTAGTTTAAAGTGAACTACCATTAGTGAGGTGTGAGGTTAATTTCTTTTCTCATAATAATTTATCGTAACTGTTTCGTATCGCAATTATGCTATTCCAAATTCAATGGAACCAAAAACGTATCGAACAATTTTTTTATCTAGTATTAGTTGTGTAACTACAATTCAGTATAGGTTAGGTTAAGTGTGTTGTAAAAAATTATTTAGAGTAAAACCTAGTCGACGAAATGGAGCTGCGAAATAAAGCAGTAATTTAGGAAATATATTTAGCTTATCTATACTTCAGGAAGCCGTTTAGAGGAATTTTTCTGAGATATCAAATTAGGAATAAGACAATCTGTATCTGTTAGCCCTTATTACCAGCGAGTCAGACTTTGTGTGAGAGACGAAACCCACTAAAGAAAATGTCTCCGCGTCACAGAAGTGATCATTCCGCAGTGGTTGGCCACGTATATTTTAGAGGCATTGTATTGCTCGTAGAACCGATGACGGTTGGTGATGAAAGGTTTTTGATTTGTGTTATTCTACTATACCACGTACCGAAAACGCAGCAGGAACAGGTACCTAGCAAGGAAGCGGTAATACATAATAAGGTTGGATCAATGCAGAGCGTAACGAGCGTCGTTGTAGGAATTCTTCAGGGAGTTCTGTGGCCAGCGCAGCAGACGTCTGAGGATTGTGTCTGGCGGTTCGTAAGTTTATTGGAAAAAATCATGAACTCAACTCTAGAGACTTGAACATAGCGCTATAATACCAATCCAGATGTCATCAAAAAGTAAAGCAAAGGCTGCATAAGTAAGGAACTAAATAATGAGGAATTATTTTCCAATCAATTGAAAGATAAAACCACAATCAATTGACAACTTTTTTTTTTACCGGGGTCATTTCCGAATAAAGTTTAAAAAAGTTAATATTGCTACATTTTAACATTTCCGAAAATATCCTAATTTGTGATTGAAAAATTAATTTGTAAATTTCCTCATTCTAAAAGTCTTATGTGTGTTGTAAGTGTCAAATGGGTGTGGGGTCCGTGGGGCCCCAGCGCATTCAGCCTCTTCAAAGATATCTCGAAGAGGCTTATTGATGTTACTGGTGACCGGAGAGCTGGCGGTTTCCTCGCTCAAAGAATCAGTTTGGCGATTCAGCGAGGAAACGCCGCCAGCATCTTCGGCACTATGCCGCAGGGGCCATTTTTAGATTTAGTTTCATTTTAGTGTGTTCTTGTTTAGTTTAATTTTTAGGTTTAGTTTTATTGTTCTTTAATCTACCTATGTATACATCTAATTTATGAATAAACTGCCCTTTATGTAAGTAAATGTTTAAAGAGGCAATATCAATATAAGCTATAAGTGTCAAATTTTTCACAAGGTGACGTCATGTAGAGGGCCGATTTTTAGATGACGCTGCTTTCACTTTTTTTTTTTAATTTTATAAACTAGTCGAAATAATGGCATAAAATAATATTTTTGGGTTCTGCGATAGTAAATTAATACAATTATTTTAAAATGAACACTATTTCTTTCATTAAATACTTATTCGATTTTAATGAACACTATTTCTTTCATTAAATACTTATTCGATTTTAATGTTGTATTTCCTTTTATCCGAAAGTAGATTGTAGATTATTATTATGAAAGCAGTAACGTCTTCTAACGTAAACCAAATGTGTAGAATGAAGCGAAATGATTAAAAATTTAGTGAACCCCGCCTGAACCATTTTTAATTTTTCGCTTACTTCTAAACATTTGGATTGTAGATCTAAAGATTGATTTAACAATTCAAACACTTCCTCTTTACATTATCTTTATCCCACGATTTTTACTTTAGGCAAGCAGTTTAATGGGCTAACAATCAATTCTCAACTCAATTTAAAGTTGGAGATTAATGTGGAGAGCCAAAAGTAATCGCTTGTAAATAGCTTCGGTCAGAATTTTTTATTCTCTCTAAAATTATTTAAAGTATTATTAAAGTAGGTACTTACTAGTAATATTTTGATCGGTTTTTGCGACTGTCACACATTCCAATAAAACGTCAGGGAGGCTCAAATAATTAATTTACGCGATATAATCCGTTTAAATAGTTAGGTACTAGTGAGTAACACTAAATGTCACTTTACACATGTGTAAGTTTTATAAGGTGGTGTTATGATCTACTACTATTTAAAAAAGTTTTTATGTTTTTTTTAAACAATTTTCTTAATACAACACAGTTCCTCGTGTATTCAAAAGAGGTTGTTTATTTTTACTTTTTACATTTCTGTAACAGAACAAAGCTAAATGGACGTGATTTTGTATAAAAATATAGAACACAGGCCGGAAAGTAAATGTACTTTACCCTGAAAAATTGTTGGCTTGCGATATGCAATGTTCGCGATACGTACTACGGATAAAGTTCAATACCGAAATACGGTTATCGGTAATCCTGCTGATCTATTACTATCGTAATAGATGCCACGCTTGTGCTGAAAATAGTTAAGTCATTGTTTACGGGCTTACTCAAGTCTTATAATGCATTGATCCACGATTCATTATGCAATCTAGCATAACTGTGACACGCGACAAATATGTCACTTTCCTTTCAATACCGTGCGAGCAAGACAGATGACTCTGTGTCGCACGAGAAGTCGCGGTAAGATATGCTAGCCATCTCCGTCTAGCACAACTATGCATCGCGACTCTTGTCACGCGATATAGCGCCACCCGTCACTCTCTCGTAGTACTATTTAGAAAGAGAGGTAGTACCTATATCTCGCTCGAGAATAAGTCGTGTGTCAAAGTTGTGCTAGAGTTGCAGAAGCGCCAACCAATCGAACACAATAGGGACCATACATACATAAATGCTAAAGTTTACTACAGGAAACGAAATTTCAGAAACGTAACTTATTTTTTAATATTCGGCATATCTAATGATATTATTAAAATTATTCACAAAAAAACTTAAACATAAATGCACTACAACTATATACTTAAACGCAGTATTTTAAGAACTACATTGGATGCATCTTTTTACCAACATTTAGTAGCTCATGCGCGCATTTGTGACGTCATCATCACACCTGCGCGAATTTTTCTATGGAGCATTTTTAACGTTCGGTCGACACGTCTCACTTTCACTGCCATTTCTGAATATGCCCTAATCACATATAGTATGGGGTCATAATATTCTTTATATGATTCGAATGAAAATCTAAATTGGTTGGTAGGTACAATTTATTTTTTGTTGCATCTTTCATATCATATGAAAGACTAGCAACAAGCAATTAATTACCTTCAATTCAGCGTGGGTGTCCTAGCGTTTTTCATTTTCCTTTCCTCCTATCTTCGCTTTCACGTGTATCTATAAAAACTATCCTGTTACCACCCGAAGATACCTATTTAGATTCCAATGGACGAATACTAATTAAAATGAGCACCGTCTTTACACGAGACGAATCCTCGATGATGTTACATTCATGTGGCTTCTAAATGGCATGTAGTTCCATATTTCTAAAATTAATTGAATGTTGTCATTTCGATACTTAGAAATTTATTTTCTACTTTTATTATAAAAAAACAAAAACAAATTGAGTCTGTTGGTAAACATGTTGAACAACACACCCAACTATCAAAAACAGCAAACGCCATACGCAAACTACAAATAACCCGACCACAAACTGCGAAAACTATCAAATAACCTATTACAATACTATCGAGTATTCATACAGGGTGAAAACATAAATCTAATCCTTCCATATAACACCGGGGCGGCCCAGGAGCAAATTGTACCAAATGATGAAGATAAGTGAAATTTATGTGTAATGGTATCGACTCCTGCCCTTTATATCAGTATGTTTACATCGATGGCGCTAGTAGATAGCCCATAATTTATGAAGGTTCATATTGTACCGGAATTTGTACTGTGTACAGGATAATACCGGCTTGAGCATGCGGGGACGGGGACTTGTAAACAATTGGACGTTTTATTGTTTAGTTGGTTAAACTAAATTGTCGTATTCATAATATAAGACTATCTTTATGCTTTTGTTTGCAGGCGCTTAGGAATCATAAATAATAGCCTAAACATATTCACTGTTGGATAAATTCTCAAAGAACGCCTTGAGTGGTCCTGCGTTAGCGATTTGTCCACTATGTGAGGGTTTGCTGCATCTTTCAGTTTAGGAACTTCTCAAGCCCATCGGCAAACATATGCCCAATGCCATTTAAGTTTCTTAGTTTGTTCGTGCTACGTAATGTTGGTAACTTTGGCTCTTGCCCTGTATCTATCTGGACCAGTCTTTGTCATGAGTATCACAAACTGTTGACATTAACTGTTAGTTGGTCACCGCCACTGACCACGTTTTAACTTGAGTTTATCGCAGAAGTTTTTCGAAATACACCGACTATATCACACGGCCAGCAAACCCCTTTTAATAAGAGCCCTCTGAAAGAGCTACTTGTTTTCATTTAAACTAGAATGGCCGTCATTACCGTATAGAGCAGAGTGCTGTACGCCATTACCACCACAGTTCCAATGACGGACGATACTCTTTTGTTTCGGCGCGCAGTTTGTCTTAAACTTGTCTCCTTAATGGTATCACGTGGTAATGCCGCTGTACTCTTGAATAATCATTGTAGATGAGGTTTTTCCAATATAAATCCTCACATGACAGTAGGCATGTTGTAATGTTAAAAAATAACTCTTAAAGTATTACTCTCGGTATCTTTAAAATCAAAAGAACCTATGAGGTTTATATCGCGTAGTAGAGAAATAATAAGCATGCGTCATTTTTCCACGAATATAGAAAGGGGGTGACTGATGCTTCACTATTTGTACATAGCCCTATATATCACCAAAAGCAACACCCTCCCTCATGAACATCAGTTAAACTTATGAAGAACGACAAGTTATGATATTAGAAATTATGCAATATATTTCCACGCACGACCATGTGTCTTCTACCCTATTTTACCAGGTAAAATACTTGTAGCATCGGACTGTGTACTTTGAACATAAAGACTAACAGAGGTACGTTCCGTAAATTTTCATTTTAGCCGTTAGCCTGTATAATTTTACATTTCCCTCAAAATTTCGTAAATGATGCTCTCCATAATGAAAACGCCTGTTTAGCTCCGCGCATAAATGAGTACATTTAAACGCTACATGACTCGGCGAAATCATAAATCTTGTTATGACTGAAATGTTACGATAATATATATTTACGAACACGTTGAATAGGACATAATATTTTGGACGACGCGGTTCGCGCACTTTGTAGTGCTGCCTGCTGAGCCGGCGGTCCTGGGTTCGAATACCGGCCAGGGCAAATACTTGTGGGATGAACTCGAATATTTGTTCCTGGGTCACGGATGTTATATATATTATGTATATCATCATCTTGTACCCATAGTACAAGCTTTGCTTAGTTTGGGATTAGGTCGATTTGAGATTGTCCCTTAATATTTATTTTATTATTATTTTATTTTTGTAATGTTTTACCGCTAGCAACGCCACTGACGTGTTCGGTATTGACAGTTTTTGTAATTTTTTGCCCATTCGATGACAGATAAACACCATAACGCGGTTTCTATTGTTACATAGTTCATAGAAAACCTAAAAACTAGATTTATTTTTAAGAGGAGCTTACCGAAAAACTCGATTATTTTTACGAAGTTAGCGCTTGCGATTCGCTTTTCATTTCTGTCCTATTGTAAAATTATTACGTATATTTGCAACTATGGTTCTTTTCCATATTTTTGTATAAAATTTGAAATGCTTACGACGTATTAACCTGCGCATGCTTTAATTTCACTGAATAAATAATTATTCTGAATGAATGTTATACCAAGTGACATTATGACTTACGAACATTATAACGAATGTTATTATGATTATAAATGGTTATGATGTTTAAATATACTATGCTTGACAAAATTATGAATTTTGTTTTTATGCATTTTGAAAGTAAGTAGTTAAATGAAAATATGCTAAAATTTATGATGCAAATTGAACGGCACTATCTTCAACATATTTATATTTTTTTGTGAATTTACCCGTTAATTTTGCAATACCGAAACGCTTCACTAAAAAACTACTAATTCCATAACTGGTACGCCTATATGCTTATTTGACATTGACGTTTAAGTCTCAAGTCTTGAGTCAAGTAAAGCGACAGACAAAGCATTTCAATGTACAGAATTAGACATCGGCAGCGACTTGAATAACCGGTCCGACTCGTTCGTAATACTGTCGAATGTATACTTAGTTTTAAAAACAAAACAAATATCGCTTACCTATTACTATTTATTTTTTGCGTATTAAATTGTATTAAATCGATTTGGTCACGCAGTAGCCAATACAGTGTAGCTAGAGCATTACAAATTGTGTTAGTTTCTAAGTAAACACGTGTAATATCAAGACGTACGTGTAGTCGTAACAAAAATGAAATTATTGTTTAATGTGTTATTGATTTTCGTAATATTCTTCGTCGTTGGTTCGGAAAAACTGGGACCTATCTACGATCTTGAAGACGGCCCGCAATTATTCGAAGAATTCATCACATTATACCAACGCACTTATACCGGTGAAGAGAAGAAAAGAAAATACGAAATATTCTTGGAAAACCTCGTAGATATTAATAGAATTAATCGCGATGACAGTCTAACACGGGTCGCGGAGATAAACGAAGAAACGGACTCGACAGCAGAGGAGAGGCGAAAACTTTATAAACTTCGAGATTCGGTGAGTCCCGCTAATCACTCAATTGATTCCTTTCTTTTTCAAAAATATTCTTAAACTTGGACGAAAATAGAAATATTATAAGTTTGACATATAATATGTGAAATGCATAGGCGACAAAATTTTTACTTCTCCACCTCTAGCACAACTGTAACGCGACTCTTTTTGGCGCGGGAAATATTGTCTGTCTCTTTCTTCACGGTACTGTAAGAAAGTGCCGGGCAATGCAATGTCGCGCGGCAAGAGTCGCGAAGCCAAGTTCGCTAGCCGGGCTGAGGAGAGCTAGTCAGCGCATACGCAGAAAAAAGTGCTAATTTATTTATCGTATGGCATTTCAGTCATTGGATATAGGTAGGATGATGAATTAAATTAAATTTAAAGGTTGAAATTAGCCTTCTCCTTCTTCTAGTGCTAATTATAACTATACATATAACTCAATATCACCAAAAATGTCGCTTATCCCATTTAGATTTTCAAGAGTCGATATACTCATAGCTAGGTGGGCTGTCCCCGTTGTCCAAGTGACATCCTCATACTGTTTCATAGAAAAATGCTCAGGTTGTCCGAGGTACAAATTGTGCGTAACCATAGCAACAAGGTGCACTTAGAAGTTGATTCACCCAAAGGACATCAAATTGTCTACGCATACCTACCAAATATGACATAAAGGTATTGTGAGTTACATAAATATCTACTGACATAAATTCGATAGGTTTTTGTTTTTACGGTTACCATGACATTTTAAAATGTGTTGACTTAATCATGATTTTTACGATAGTGTGTACGATATAGAACTTATAGACTGATATTTATTTAAACTTGATTGCACAATACAAAAATAAGTACAAATGGCGGACTTAATGCGTTTAGGCATTCTCTACCTTTATTCTCTATTCATATTCTATTTAATACTAATTGTAAAATTGATACTATAGCACGACTATAAAATTAATATTTTTCTTTTCAGTTTACTTTGGTAGAACACCTTTACATGTACTTGTGACTTGTTCGAATAGATACCATAATATATGTTTAAAATGTGTAACAAATAAACAAATGCCTATTCAAACAATCTACTAGAACTACATGCAAGAGGTGTTTTATTAAAGTTTTTACCTACATAAAAGAAATCTATAATTATTTAGAGTTAACCACTAATAGTCCAGTAATTAATAACATTTATTTTCTAGATCGGTAGACAGAGAGGCTGAGAATATCTGGAAAATATAAGGTGGAAGATAAATCGTCCGTGGACCACAATCAACTCGTATGGAAATAAAAACATTTGAAAGAAAAACCTAATGGTTGCTAGGTACCTTCAAACCTTCAAGAAAAGAGCGTACTCCCACCTGAAAGGCTGGCAAAGCACTTTTGACTACTCTGGTGTTGCAGGTGTCTATAGGCGACGGTAAACGTTTTCCATCAGGCGATCCGTTTGCTCGTTTGCCCCCTATGACATAAAAAAGGGTAGATAATAGTGTCTAGCGCCATTAGGTTTTTTTTTTAAGTCTAATTGTTAGACTGCCTTGCCTACATGTTCGAAGCGCGGTCGAGTTAATGTCACGAATCAACAATGTGTAAAATGTACTTATTGTGTATTGTATTAAAATATAAAGTTCACTATATAGAATAAAATGTACTAATATTTGAAGTTATAAGTTTATTCAGCAATTGTTGTAACGATAATGTTTTCAAACAGTATTTACAGTTTTATTCACATTGATAAGGTAAGCAAAATAAAGTTTAGTATCGTAATTTTGTCTTCGCTTCTGGTGGCATTATATATTTTGTAAATATTGTTCAGTTAATAAATTGTGAATTGTGCTACACCCTGTTCTTGCCGATGAATGAATCATTAGAATTACTAACAAGATGTCTTAATAAGTCAATAAATCACTACATCTAGAATTTGAGTTATTTTGTTTATCAAATGGTTATTATGTAGGTAGTGTAAGAACTATGCGTCGGCTGAGGACTCGAAAGATACGTGAGTACTTAAAAAAAAACCCGTGTTTTTAGTTAAGGGCTATAATTAAAACACGCTAAGTACGCAGCTTTGGAGTCAATGTACGATTTCGTACCGGTCGCTGTGGAAGCGGCTGGACCATGGAGTAATGAGGCTCGCGAGCTTTTTAAGGATTGAGGCAACGATCCTCGCTCTGGGTCATGGTTGGTCGAGCAAGTCTCCATTGCCATTCAACGGGGCGATGCAGCTAGCATAATGGGGACTTTTGGACCGAATATGGCACTGAGAGGGGATTTAATAGATTAAGTTTTCCTTGACGAGGCGTGGCGCGGATAATTCATGTCAGTTGTATCAATAAAAAAACCGGCCAAGTGCGAGTCGGACTCGCGCACCGAGGGTTCCGTACAAACACTTTCCATCCCTAAGTGGTTAAGTTAAGTTTGCACCTGGTATGTATAGCGCCCCATATAAATTAGGTGCAAAGTTAGGTATTAAAAAAAAAAATTATGGTTTTCGTAATTATTCCTTTATCTATGCTATAAGACGTTGCTTCGTACCAAATTTCAAGATTCTGAGTTCACGGGAAGCACCCTGTAGGTTTTGATTCCCTTGCAAGTGTCGAAAATTTGCGGCATAAACGGCTGTATAGGTATTAAAAAAAAAATTTATGGTTTTCGTAATTATTCCTTTATCTATGCTATAAGACGTTGCTTCGTACCAAATTTCAAGATTCTGAGTTCACGGGAAGCACCCTGTAGGTTTTGATTCCCTTGCAAGTGTCGAAAATTTGCGGCATAAACGGCTGTATCTTTTGATTGCGTTGGCTTAGAAGTTTGATTTTTTCACAGCTTCAAGGGACAGTAGACTTGAGTAATTGATATAAATTTCAGCTTCATACCTCCACGCGTTCCTGAGAAAAAGGGTCTTGACAGACGGACAGACGGACAACAAAGTGATCCTATAAGGGTTCCGTTTTTTCCTTTTGAGGTACGGAACCCTAAAAACTAAAAAAATAATAATAATTGATTACTGTGTGTAACAAAAGTTACCCATATCTTTTGTATGACTAACTTTCGTGACACAAAGCAGGCGATTTTAGTTTGTTTTTATTAAGCCTTTAACTACACGTACCGGATGAATCGCAATTTCCAATGAGGTCCGCTAAAGAATAAAACTCTGTCACCGTATGTATTTTCTAATAATATTACTGTTTTGCATATTGAAAGAAATAATTAATAGGGCTACTTATCCAGCGAGTTTCATCTTCGACTCCGTAGTCCCTTACCATCAAGTCATATCGGAGTCCCCGCTCAATTTCTGATTAAAAATAAAATATTTTCTCCCGACGATTAAGTAAGATATCAACGGAAATATCACAAAATCATCCCGTCAACTCATTGCTTATAACCGCTCTAATCAGACCATTGCACTGCAAACCGCTGATGACAAAGTTCCGTCAATAATTCATGTAGAACAAGCTGGAAGGTGGATTAAGGTGGCGAGTCGAACACCGCAGTAATTCTGATTTAGTGTCGCATTATCGTTAGCATAATCAGGCAAACAGCTGCGCTTCACTTGCCTCGGTTTTTACGAAACGGAAACATCGAGATGAGAATTTAAAGTACCCTCGGTGTAATTCGTTTCTTTTTATTCGCCGAACGGGAGGAGTTAACGCGGAGTAAGTATTGGGACGGTGCCCGATGTGGATCGTTTCGTTGATAGATTGTTGTGACACAATACAAATGTTTATGTTGACAGATCATTGCATCGCTTACTGTATCAATTGGAGAGATGTTTAAGCATATAACAGAAACATCGAATAAAAAAGCCTTCTTTTCAAATCGACTTGCATGTTGTTACCCAAGAATTCCGTCATTTTATATATATTTCGTCCACGCAGCCTTCCGTTTTTTCCTTACCGCTTTCGGGTAAAACTTCTCCTATAAGCATCTTTGGGTGTCCAACTATCTCGGTACCAACAATGGTTAACATAAAATGAAACATGTAATGTCTAATTTTTTAATGTGGGTACACACCACAATTTTGTATCAATCGTTTAATGGTTAACATAGCTAAAATCAGTACAGCCGTTTCAACGTGATGAGCCCAACAGATTGGGCTGTGGCTGGGGCCGCACCCATACAAAATAGACGTCATACAGCATCGCGTTATTGAGATGTAATCTGAAATCAAACCCCTCCACAGACAACTGGGCCCTATAGTTCGGTATTAAATTTACTATAATTACATTTACTGTATTTTTTAAAATGTGCATATTTCCGTAACTAGGTATCTGTCCTTGAAACAAAATTTAAAATGTAAATTAAAGTAAATTTAATTGTCTACAACATTGTTTCAGCTATTTTCTAGTTAAAAATGCTCCTAAACGAAGGTATAAGCAAAAATCTGCAGAAATTGCCGGTTTTTTTCAATATGGCGGCGGGCGCGGAGGAGAGGGAATTGTGAATTTTGCATTTTAAACACTCACTAACCATCCTAGACAACATATCACAAATTCAAAACTACTGGACCGTTTGTAAAACCCCTATATTCACTGGATTACCTACTAAATTCCACATATTTCCGATATACCGGAGAAATTTCTGAAGCCTCAGTACACCTAGCTCACAGTTCAGCTCGCATAGCAAATCTATACTATTTTAAAATTCTAGTTTTGAATTTAAAATTAGTTTTCTATGGGCTTTATAATTTTAGGTAAAATCTTAAGAGGCCTTATTCCTTTTAAAATGCTGATTGTTTAGACATTTTTCTCTATGATCAAACATGTTTCTTAACATACTATTGATGTTACTTTCTAGAACAGGGCTATTGGGATTTATTGGTATATATTTGAAACCTACAGTTTGAATTTTTCATTGATAATTTTTGTTTCAAAAACTACTCGAAATTGACAAAACTCACGCGGAAAATTAGTTTTTTTAACTTATTTTCGACTGTACGCAATGAAAGCGTGAAATAACTATGTTACTACCTAGAACTCGGGGAAAAGTATTATTCACTTCAAAAAGTTGGTTAAAATTATCAATATATTTGTCATAATATGAAAAATATAAATTTTAAAAGGAATAAGGCCTCTTAGGTAAAATCTTAAGAGGCCTTATTCCTTTTAAAATGCTGATTGTTTAGACATTTTTCTCTATGATCAAACATGTTTCTTAACATACTATTGATGTTACTTTCTAGAACAGGGCTATTGGGATTTATTGGTATATATTTGAAACCTACAGTTTGAATTTTTCATTGATAATTTTTGTTTCAAAAACTACTCGAAATTGACAAAACTCACGCGGAAAATTAGTTTTTTTAACTTATTTTCGACTGTACGCAATGAAAGCGTGAAATAACTATGTTACTACCTAGAACTCGGGGAAAAGTATTATTCACTTCAAAAAGTTGGTTAAAATTATCAATATATTTGTCATAATATGAAAAAAATAAATTTTAAAAGGAATAAGGCCTCTTAACAGCGCGATGCGAGCTCGACTTTTGTTTTGTATGAGCGCGGCGCCACGCCTGTCTGTCGCCAGCTGTTGGTCATAATTTCTTTGTCTTCTCATGTCACTAAAATGGCTGGATGAATTTCAACCAATTTTAATATAGGGATAGCTATAATATTCAAAAATTAAACCACGACTAAGGTAAAGAAAAAAAAATACACATACGAAGTTAGAGACACTTTGATGTTGCCTTAATGTAGCTATTGCAAAATTCCATCGAATTGGGTTTCTAATAGATAAATTAGATACTTATTTAATTACAAAATATTAACTAATGTTATTAAAACTATCGTGAGACATCTTTACTAATTATAAAAACGGTATAAACTCACGTAAAAATTGTCAGGAACGGCCCGACATGTTTCGAACTCATTTGGAGCTCTTCATCAGGGGTAGCTATCCGTGCTGCTACGCGACTCGCGACCCACTCAGCTCCAAATGAGTTCGAAACATGTCGGGCCGTTCCTGACAATTTTTACGTGAGTTTATACCGTTTTTATAATTAGTAAAATATTAACTGTCGTTTATTTGTTTCAAATGGGTACATGAAGGTGATATAATATTTCCCATTTCAGAACTTTTTGAACTACTTTTCGTCGCTGTAATAGTCGGGTTCGTCATTGATTTCTCGATCGTAATTGTCTTTGACTTTTTTTGAGAATCTCTCAAAAAGATACGTGCGCCGGTCTGTGCAATTGACTATGGGCCTGGAACAAATAATTATATTATTGTTTATTATAATACGTCATCAAATAACGTAACAATTATAAAAACGGTTCAAAATTGTCGAGTATGGCTCGAGATGTTTCGAACACATGTACAGTTCTTCTTTAAGGACAGCTATTTGTACCAAAGCGGTCAATTCAGACAGAAGAATAAATTCAGTCGTGTGCCACTTTCATCCGCTTGCTTGCCTCGGTCCTAACCAGCTCATCGGTCCACTTTGTTGTGGGCCTTCCCACACTGCGTCTTCTGGTACACGGTAGCCACTTAAGAACTTTTGTGCCCATCAACGCACTGTGACACACGACTCTTTCTAGCGCGGGATATACTAGCTGTCTCTTTCTGTACAGCACTGTCAGAGAGTGACGGGTGATGCAATGTCACGCGACATGAGTCGCGAATCATAGTTGTGCTAGACGGACTGCCCGCTTAGCACAACTACGCTTCAGATCGGTAATATTTTTGGCGCGAGAATGAGTCGCGTGTCACAGTTGTGCTAAATGTGCAGGCACCAGAAATCAATCTACATTCAAGCTTGCTCGAGCAAACGCACACATAGACATTGCTCACGGACACGATATCTCGGAACAGTTCAGACCAGTGCGAGCGCGAGTGCCATCCGCTTGACGTGTCCGGGAGCAATGTCTATGTGTGCGTTTTGTGGTGCAGGTGTGCCCCGCTCCCTGCCACTTAAATTTGGCGACTGTCTGTGCAAGACTGTGTGTGCTGTGTGACGGTGTGAACTATAAGTTATACTCTTTAATTTCAATAAAGTGCGAAATTACAGGTGATGATATCACCTGTGGTCACAAAAGAAGCGAAGTCGCGGCCAGCTGTGCTAGTCCGGCAGGAACACAATAAATACCAGTGGCTCTGTGAGCTGCAGAAAAAAAAAAAACAAATATCTGAACCGGAAAAAAATCTAAGTGAACTACAATTAACGAACCTACTCACCAAATTTCATGAGAATCGGTTCAAAAATGCGACCTCGAGGCGAGAATAGCTGCTTCGTCCGCACGCTTCCCTCGCTCGGTCAACGATTTCATAAGTAGGTATCTACTAGAAAATATCACGTATAAAAACAAACCTGTGTCTTGTTCCATTATATTTCACGTGCCATTTCGGATGGTCATGTAGTTTTGTAAATTCATAATATGTCAAATCAGCATAAGGTCCGATCACAGCAACCCATTGCCTAAGAAAATTTTGATTAATAGCATTTATTCTTACTAGATTATCGTAAAATATTTTACTACGGCGTTTAAACTCCTCTTCTGTGTATTTTTTATTGTAATATCTTTGAAACTCGTGGAATAACTGTGGAGCCTTTTTTAAGTCGTATTCATTTTCATTTTTTCCGGCGGTAAAATGAATAGACACGCATAAGACCAGTGATATAAACGCACATAATAACTTCATCGTGGCAACTGACAGTATTGTAGTTTTATAGCTAAGCAATCAAAATCCATTGGCCACAAATCACTGAACAAATTAAAATCTTTTAGTACTTAGAATGTGATGAGTAATTTGGTGGTAATTTGGAACACTATGCTCTTGTTATTTCCTTTTACCAGCTCAGCTGATCCTGGCTTCCTGACCCCTGCTGAAAAATTGTCACGAAAAGCTCACAGAGCCAAAAGTTTAAAAAACTTGCTTAACAAATGTTGGTTATGTTTTAATTTCTTGTTGTTACAGGCCATATTATTTGTTTAAATATCCCAAGATCTAGGTACCCGATAAGCACTGTATGGACCTGTGCCAACCTGTTTTGGCTTCGGGCGAATGATCCTATTCATTAAAGTCCATTTTCCACGCTCTATTCTAAACATAATTCCACAGAAGGTAAGCAAACATATTATAAATTAGGCGTGACTTCCGAACGCTACTTGAAGTAAACAAAGATTTTAATTGAAAGCGTAATTAATTTTCAATATTTATGGCCTGTGATAACTTGCGTAATAATTTGAACCGCTACCGGGCCTTCGGCCCCTAAAATTAATAACACACGCGGTCAGGTCAGGTAACAGCGTGCATAATAAGGGCGCGTCTACACTGACGCAGACCTGGACAAACCGTGCCACCAATCACAGCGCTCAAAACTGGTTACCTATCTGAGACACTATTTTTTTCACCCATCTGTAACGTTTTGCCAAATTTTCATTTATCCGAAAGCATTTTTTTTCCAAAACTGTTAATTTTTCAGAATAAACATAAAACAAACCTAAACTAAACTAATTGGTTCTTTAAAACGATGTTTTAGTAAAAAACATAATTTAGGACATATGAAAATTTGGGGAAACGTTACAGATGGGACACAATGTTTCTGATTTAAGTTTCTTGATATAATACCCTTGAATCTACATCATAGTAGCTAAACGGCGTCCACTGCTGGACGAAACTCAACCCCAGGATTTTAGGGAGATTCATCTAGCACAAGACTACCTCAACTGCGTCCCGTAATCCTGACCAGGTCGTTAGTCAACCTTGTTGGCCGCCTTCCGCGCTGCGTCTGCAAGTACGCAGTCGTCACTCAAGGACCATTCTCCAATGGTCATCAAAGTCTCCGCCATATGTCAGTGGTAACAAAAATCGGTGCCTGCTTTAGCGTAACCATCTCTCCTATCACGTTTTTTTGACGATACGGTTGGCAAAGTGGTAGTGTAGCTACCTACTGAGCCGATGGTCCTGGGTTCAAGTCTCGGCAAGGGCAAATATTCGTGTGATGAACTCGAATATTTGTTCCTAGGTTATGGATGTTTCTATGTTTTAAAGCATGGTATAATAATATACTCCGCCAAGTATTCCATTCCGAGACTCGCGAACCACGTGACTGACACAAGCCTACGTCATCATGCTGTTCACAGATTCTCAGACTTTAAAATGTGGGAGAATTTTAACCAACGGTGATAAATATGTAAATGGCATTAATTTTAAGTTATTCATGTAGAAATATAGGTAGTACAATAAAACAAATCTAATGTATTAAATCTAAATTTTATTTATCTATACAAGAGAAACTTTTGAAAAACTAATCCACATCTAATCAATAAACGGTATTCGACACTTTAAGCTATTTTCGTTTTAATTTCTTCTGGAGTTAAATACTAACGATTTTTTTTATTTAATTATTTTATTCTTATGTAACTATGTCCTCGCCTCGTTCTGACTAAGCAAAGCAAAGTATTACAGCGAATTTCTAATAAGCATTTCTATTTGAGGGTATTGTTTTTGACGTGCTTGTGTACAATATTCCGCCGCGGTTGGCTCACTTTGTAAGCACTTGCCTACTGAGCCGGCGGTCCTGGGTTGAAATCCCGGCCAGGGCAAATATGTGTGTGATTAACTCAAATATTTGTGCTTGAGTCATGGATGTTATCTATATATGTATTTATATACAGGGTGTAACCGACGGTGTACCGAAAACTGAAACCATGGCTTCAGACCATTATTCTGGCCTAGCAAATCGTGGAGATTTCTTTGAGAAAATTCACAAATTTTCCTCGCGAGTTTTCATTTTTCTTTATTTTTCCGTTAATCGAACTCTATCGGTAACAATTTTTCATGAAAAATCGCATGAAAATTGCATTTTCCGCAAAACACGCAATGTATCACAAACAGTATTATGTAAGCTTTACGGTACAACACAGAGAGTGGAGTGGGCAGATAACGGTACTGGCCGGTCATTGATCCGCCAGGCCAGTCAGTGCGCTCGCGCAGCCCGGACGGCGCGGTCGGTTGCGGTCGGACGCATGAATAATGTTTACCTACCCGCACATTTTATTTGCTTTACTTGCTTGAATGAAAATCTTGTTAGACTGTTTTAATTTATCGGTCAGTTGTTATTGGTGCTAGGTAGTACACTAGTTGTGATCTGTGGTTGCGTTGTTTTTGTGGTTGCATTCATTCATGTCATTCGATGCGCATTGGCGTAACGGTATGTTTTGCGCTGACGCGTGAGTGGAATGGGGAGCGCCCGGACCGGTCGATGCTTGCCGCGTGCCTCCCTCCCCGCGCGTCTGCACCCGAGAGAATTGGACGCAATACATTGCGCGTCGAGTTTTATAATTTATTTTGGAAAATCTTATCCTTGAGTTTTCCGAGAAAATGAACACTCGTTTTCAGTTCGTGATTATGGTCTAAAACTACAGTTTTCGTTTTCGGTACGCTGTCGGTTACACCCTGTATTATGTCTATCGACGTCTAGTACCCATAGTTCAAGCTTTGCTTAGTTCGGTACTAGGTCGATTTGTGTAAGATTGTCCCTTAATATTTATCTAATTATTATATCAGCTAGGCTTTTAAAGATAAATTTTACGATTTTCGTCCTACTTTACTTAGTTTTATCTCATCAAACCCTACAAAAATAATGACGATCCTTAGCACTAACGCAGCTTTGTTACACACAACGCACCAGCATATTTATCTTTGCATAGTGTCCGGCCATGGTATTTCTCAAACTCATTTTCCACTGTTTGAGCGACTTTTATGAGCTCTTCACATGGATAAATCAATTTGCCCCTCGATATAAAGTTAATCCACTCACAGGAACCACTTCCAGGTTCTAAGTCAGGTTCCGAGTTAGGTTCCCAAGATGTGGGTACTTTCCCATAAATCTTGAAGCGACATAGCCGGCAATGTATTTTAGTCAACAAGCAAACGTAGAACTTGAGATTTTATAATTAATAGTAATTATTGTCGATAAGTATGTATACATACCATTTTTATATGTTTTCAGCCCACAATAGCGGAGCCATTCATTGGCTACGGATTCTTTTTTAGGAAACGTATAAAATTTATTATGCCCATTTCACTCCTACTCTTACAGTTCCGAATAGAACAGCCAACCATTTTCGTAACAAACATTAATTACCAAGTTTACGATGTGAACAGTTTGGAAAACGCTGCGATTGCTGAAAGTAAGCGAGAAGGAAATAACAATTAACACGCGTTAGACAAGGATGTCGTTCAGGGACAAAATGACGGATTGTCAAATGTGACAGCACTATTCTGTGATGCCAGTAGTGTCATTAGAATTACCCGAACGTCTGAAGTTTATTTCGTGCATCGGAAGATATTGCTAACGAATAATTAAAAATGACGTGTTGTTGTAAAATTTAAGATGAAATACATATAAATGAAAATTATAGAATAATAAATATTTTTTTTAACTAATTAACCATAGTTATAATGTACCCATATAACATGTTATGTTGAAATAAAGTGGCAATGTTATTGTGACGTAGGCTTGTGTCACTCTGGGAATGGAAGACCTTGTTTTATTAGACCATGGTTTTAAAGTATACATTTATTATATACATATAAGTATGTACATATATTGTCGTCGTCGTCTATATACAGAAGCCCACTAGAGTTTACTTCGGGACAAGGTCGGATATATATATCATCATCATCATCATCATCATTTCAGCCATAGGACGTCCACTGCTGGACACAGGCCTCCTCAATTGACTTCCACATGGGCCGGATAGAAGCGACCCGCATCCAGCGTGTCCCCGCAACCCTGACCAGCTGATATATATATTTATTCAATTGTACATGAAGTATGCCGCGCTGCCTGACTCCCTGGCGAGCTCGATACCACTTTAATATAACCTCTAGACACGTATCATATATTCATAATCACAGGTCGCGCCTATTGGTTTATTATAATGTCAGATTGTCTATTTGCTTGCCTGAGTATATTTTGAGCTATGATTTTACTCACCACTATTCAATATTCACGAGTCTAATTATATGAGGGGCTTAATGGATCTTAATTAGGTTTTGTAACATTGATGTATTCAACCTGTTGTAACTTGTATGTATGCTATACGATAAAAATGGAACATGGAATGTGTAAAATAATTTTATAATTCCACTCCAGCTGCGTCAATGAAAATTCACGAAATTGAAGAGGTAAGGTTTTCTAACTGAAGGAGATAAATTGTTTTATGACTTTCATCAGAGTTTTGCTGCACTCATAGATTCGAGGCTATAAATCCTGTTTTCGCTGAAGTACCAAATATATAAAAATTATATTTTAAAAAGATAGACTATATTAAACAAGCCTAACTCTTCGTTGTCATCATACATCGACATAGGTAGGTAAGTTACCAACTACAAATGTGTGATCACAAAAGTACCGGGTGTTGGCTATAATAGGAGCAATAAATTAAAACATAGATTCTACCCTTCAAACTGAACAACATTTGTTAAGCAACTTCTGAAAATAACGTGTATCAAATGATAATTTGCAGAATAATGTTTAGACAAATAAGCAATGTATTGCGAAATGTGCTATATTTGTAGAGTGACTATGTCAGGAAATGTCAATGTTGGACGACGTACATTGAAAATACTATTTAATTTGTTTGAAATATGAAATTCAGAAAACTGACATTATTAAAGTTGCTGAACAAATGTTGTTCAGTTTGAAAAGGAGAATCTATGTTTTAATTTATTGCTCGTATTACAGGCAACATCCTGTATATATTTATTTTAATTTATGTAACTACATATTTACGGTTTTCGGACTTATGTATTTACTAGTGCTACATGATGTTGCTTCTTGCCAAGTTTCATGATTTTATGTCTCCGAGAAATCCATACTAATCCATACTATACACCGTCCCGTATTATACTATATACTATACTATAATATTATAAATGCGAAAGTGTGTCTGTCTGTCTGTCTGTCTGTCTGTTACCTCTTCACGCTTAAACCGCTGAACTGATTTAGATGAAATTTGGTATATAGATAGTTTCAGTCCCGGGGGAGGACATAGGATACTTTTCATCCCGAATAAATGTAGTGTTCCCGTGGGATGAGCGGGTAACACCGCGGGGCACAGCTAGTATTATAAATGCGAAAGTGTGTCTGTCTGTCTGTCTGTTACCTCTTCACGCTTAAACCGCTGAATCGATTTTGATGAAATTTGGCATGGAGATAGTTTAAGATCCGAGGAAGGACATAGGATAGTTTTCATCCTGGAAATTATCCCTAAAAAGATTTTAAAGTGAGTAAGTAATTCATGATGACATTGATGACCCTGTCGAAAATGTAATTATTAGACCAAAAGCACAATTGCTCTTACATTTGCTTGGGCGCTCTTAATAATCCCTTTTATTAAGTAAGGTGATTAGGCGGATATCTATCGTGTTGTACGAGGTTGCTTCCATACTTCCAAGTTCCACGCGGACGTAGTCGCGGGCAAAAGCTAGTACTTAATATTATAAATGCGAAAGTGTGTCTGTTTGTTTGTTACCTCTTCACGATTAAACTGCTAAACCGAGTTAGATGAAATTTGGTATGGAGATAGTTTGAGACCCGGGAAAGGACATAGGATGCTTTTTATCCCGAATAAATTTAGTGTTCCCGTGGGATGAGCGGGTAACACCGCGGGGCACAGCTAGTACCCTATAAGTATTGATTCCCTTGCGAACGTCAACAAATGTTTAGCATAAACGCTCGTTTTGATTTTGTTAACTTAGAAGTCTAAATATTTCACGGCTCGAAGGGCTGAGTATTTGATATTAATTTAATTTTAATACCTCCACGTCTTCCGGAGAAAAATGCCTTGACAGATGAACAGACAGACGGATAGACAACAAAGTGATCCTATAAGTTCCATTTTTGCCGATTAAGATACGGATCCTTAAAAATCAATAGCATTTTATAGTTGAAAGGTGTGTTACATTCGCTTCAGTAATTAGCTTATAGTATAAAAAAGGTAGGAACAAAGGACCAATTAGCTAAAGCGAAGCGAGCCTTAGAAGTAGACTAAAATGGCTAGACTTTGCTAGCTTTCGCTGAATACGAAACGAGCTAATCACGTTAAACTACTTATTGCAGTTTGGTTAGTTTAGAAGTCTGGCTTTACTGCGCTTTTTAAAGAACTTTAATGTACTTAATTACTTACTTTATATGGAGCTAAACAAATAATAATTATTATAAAGGTTAGATAGAAATGACGTACGTAGGCTCACACACTTTTTACTCATAGGTGGATATTTTTTGTAATGTTCAGTATTTTGCCTTCTTGAAATAACAAGATGATTCTGTGATTCGTACTATCAACATTTAAAACGCATGATGCATTTTGCATGTACGTTATTCTTATTTATCACAATCAGATAGAAAATGAAATTAAGTAAGTGGTATATAAAAAAGATATATAACAGCCATATTTGAACTATATGTCAGTGATATAATTAAATAATATTATATTACTTTAATTTTCATTAATAACTTTTTTTTAATAACTTGTATGCGATATGTACGAGCACGCTCTGTTTTTTTAAAACGGCGAATTAAGGGCGAATTAAACTCCAGTTTCAGCTCTAGTGGGAATATTATCATTTTCTTCACTGGAATACTCTTCGTCAGAGTAATAATCCTTTAGCAAAGCGTTATCGTAATCGACTTTCACTTTTTCCGAAAATCTTTCAAAAAGATATCCTCGTCGTTTGGTGCAATTTATCACGTTTCTGAAACATTTCATTATTTTAATAAGCTTCCCCAACTTAAACCCTCGCACGCTTAGGTACGGATCCCTCCAAAACATTTGAAACTTTTGTTAAACTTTCAGTTAGTTTAAATTTGTTTAACAAATTTTTGACATCGCATTCGAGGGATTTACAATCATAGACAATGCCGCGTATATCTGTATATGTCGTAGAATGAACGCAAGCATTATAGGAATGTTGTTAGAACACCGGTAATTGAACAATGGTGATACTATTGCCCAATATTAGGTTAAGTTCCTTAGGTATCTTCAAATGCCCGAAACGAAAACCGCCGAGAAATAGGAGCCCAACGAAAATAATACCACTCTTGATGGGATCAGTCAGTCGAAACTATTTTTGACCAGCTTCTTAGTATCCCAGAATAAAATAAAGTATCAGAACATACTGTAGTATAATTTCTACAATTACCAATGACCGTTCAGCGTTTCGGACTTCTCATTACGAATGGACGTAATGGGGAATCCATGAGGATTTTCAGCCTGTGCACGATATTATTTAATCGCTAAGTTTTTTTTTTATTTGGTGAGGGACGTATCCCACTACCATAATTTTGATTAGTCATGATATACAGATCGAATTATGAAATTGTTAGGAGAAGGCTAGGTTTTTCGTTTTATGGTAACCGAGTTTAAAATTCATAAAAATACAAACCTGAACGTTTTTCCGATATCTGTATAGTTTGCTTCCGTAAAATTAAATAACTTAATAAATTCTTTATAAGTTAAATCAGCATAGGGTCCTATTACGGCGAGCCAACTTCCAGGAAAATTTTGGTTTATTGAATTTATTCTCACTAAATTATCGCGAAAGACTTTGCTCTTCTCTTCTTCCTCTTCTCCTTTATATGCTTTCTTGTAATATGTTTGGAAATCCTTGAATAATTTTGGAGCTAATCTCAGGTCGTACGTTAGGTTCTTTTTGTCTATACCTATTGGAAGCGATCCCGAAAAAAGAACGAGTATAGTCACCACTAGAAGTGTCATTACTACGACAGAAAGTAAACTTTATTTCTCAACAAGATAAATGCACACTACTGACAACACGCATAGTAGATAAAAGGGACTAAATTCGACATTTCATATGCCTGTGTCTGAGATGTTTCCACTTGTTTCTACTTTAGCGATATTTAAGCTCTATTCGAAGTACCTATTATTGTATATTTTATTTTCATGGTAATAATATTAGTTCTTAAAATTATAGTGTTCATTAATTGCCATATAAAAACTGAGATATTAGCACACTTTCACGCTGACCGTGTTTTTGAAAACGTACCTATTAATTAAGAAAATGGACAATTAAGGCGCGTAGCAATATCTACATTGCCAACTTGAGAATGACGAAAGCCACCTCGAATTAGGGCATACGAGTGTTCAATACAATTTAACTGTCGATTCGCAATCAACATTCATCAGACACGAGCCAGTGAATGCATCTATACCTTAACCAAGATAGCAATGAACCGTGGATTTATACGAAGTATGCTTCTTGGAAGACGACACAGACGCAAAGAAATTGATTCGTGACAACTCATCTTCTAAATTTACTTACACTGGACGTTTGTTTTTAATAAGCGTATATGTCCAGTTGGTCGATGGTTTAGATGGTGAGATGTTGGACCGAGAATCCATGGATTCAATCCGTGGTATAGACCATTTGTGAGCGTAATCTATCGGAACAAAGAAACTTAGAAATACTTTGTACAGTTTGTAATGTATAAGACATATCAAATCACCTAATTAGGGTTCCCTACCCAAAGGGTAAAAACGGGACCCTATTACTAAGCCTCCGCTGTCTGTCTGTCTGTCTGTCCGTCTGTCACCAGGCTGTATCTCATATAGACACTTGAAATTTTCACAGATGATCTAATATCTGTTGGCGCTATAACAACAAATACTTAAAAGCAAAATAAAATAAATATTTAAGGAGGCTCCCATACAACGAACGTGATCGGTTGCGTTAACTTTCCACTTCATTTGTATCCGGTGCAATACATACCAGGTGTAAACTTAACCCGGCCACTTAAGCTGGGATAAGTATTTGTACGGAACCCTCGGTGTGCGAGTCAGACTCGCACTTGGCTGGTGTTTTGAAGTGGCTGATAAAAATTACTTTGCAATGTATAACTTTGTCACTGCAAGATTATGAAGAATTTTGCGAGCAGTATTATATATTTTTTGCGTTTCAGTTTTCGTTTTTTTTTAGATTGTCTATATTAGTATTAGTACTCAACTCAGTCACTTGTACAATTTACGCGTAGGTGAGTATAAAGCGAACAGGAAATGAAATCGAGTTGTTGAGACATTCTCAAGGGGAAATACTTGCGTTATATTTATTTAGCCACTGCACTGGGAATCCCGGCTTAAACAAGAACAAAGGATGTGTCGTGTTGAATTATTATCTGCATACATAATTATTTTTCTCTCGACATTGGTTATTCTGCGGCAAAGAATGTGGTGAATGTGATTACATTTTATTTTCTGGGATTCCTTATTCACCGTTGCTGATTTTTTTATGCTTCGTCTTTTTTCCAGAAGTGGCAGCTAACAGACTGGCTTTTAGGTTACACCTTTTTGTTGTTGATATACCACTGACTTGCACAAAGAGTGGAATTCTCTTCCGGCAAACCTGACACAGCATTTTAACTAGAATTTCGTCAATACGACCATGAATAAAGGTCACTTTAGTTAACATACTGCATCATACATGAATAAATAGGTTATATTTATGTCTATAAGTATTTTATATCTAGACTATACTGATATTTTTTATCGCTACCAGTAAAGTAGATTAGAACTGCTATCCAAACTGCGCGCGAGGCGAGCGAGCGAAGTGAGCGTGCCACGGGAGCGATCGGCGAAGCACCAGAACCGAACTGCTACCATTACATTAGATCAGGGGGCCTATGATGGTTGCGTTTATCACGTGATAAATAAGTGACAAAGCATCTGTCACTCACACTCGCAATATGTCAAAACGTGACGGATTCCTTATCACTTATTTATCGCGTGATAAAAGCAACCATCATAGGGCCCCAGGTTAGCACAAAATAATAGCGACTCTATAACATATATATTACCTATCCAGGCGGTATGTTATTTGATTAGTGAAGTGTAGTGCAGGGGAAAGTGGAAGGTCAACGTTCTGGCGGTCGATCTCCTACAAGTTGGACGGATCTCATAAAGTCCACGACGAAATGTTCCCTAACGGTGTGTGCACGGAGTGCCAAGAACAGAGACATGGAGAAATATTGCAGAAGCCATCATTAATGTGGAAGAGGACAATCCATAACCACAAGACACGAGTGTACGACTAAGAAGGAGAATTAAATGTTCACTATATAAAAGGGTTATTAGAAATGAAAATATATGGTCTGATTTTCTGCGACATAATAATGCCACCACAACAAGGAAATAGTACAACTTTCCAACAGAACAACACACAAATGCAAGCAGATAATTGCGACTTGAAAGAAATGTTAAACACAATGAGACAATTGATGCAGCAAGTAACAACTATGACTAACCTTCTCTTAGAGTTCATGACTAAAATATCAAATTCAATAAATTAAAACTAGCCTTATGGAATGCCAATGGGCTCTCACAACATGTCCTAGAAGTTAGGACATTTCTAAGTTTAAATGAAGTAGACATATTTCTCATCTCGGAAACCCACTTCACCGATAAAAGTTATATAAAAATACCTGGCTACACATTTTATCATACAATGCACCCCGATGGTAAGGCGCACGGAGGATCAGCTGTATTAATAAAGAATAACATTAAACATTACGAGGCGAAAGCCTACAAAACTGCAGAAATCCAAGCAACAAATGTCGTTGTAGAAGACGTTCGGGGGCATCTGACAATAACCGCGGTATATTCACCACCCAAACACGCCATCAAAAAAGAAGGATACGTACAATTCTTTAAAACACTTGGCACAAGATTTATAGCTGGTGGCGATTACAACTCTAAAAATACACTTTGGGGATCGCGACTAACAACCCCAAAAGGTAGACAGCTGCAAGCTGCCCTCAAGGAACTAAAACTCAACGTCGTATCAAGTGGAGAACCAACGTATTGGCCAACAGACCCAAAAAAAATACCGGACTTGGTAGACTTCTGCGTGTTAAAAGGTATCCCCCCCGAAAACTTAAGTTGCATATCCTCGGATGATCTATCGTCGGATCACAGTGTCGTGTTTGTAGAGGTTTGTCAGAAATTTATGGACACTAATTTGCCAGTTAGGCTTCACTGCAAAAATACCAATTGGGAGACCTTTCGCACCTTAGTAAATGCCTCTCTAAAAAAAAACCTACCACTAAAAACTGAAGATGAAATCGGGATTGCAGTCGATCACTTTAACGAATGCGTCCAAAGTGCAGCGCGTAATAGCACGCCTACAACCGTAACACAAGGCAAACCCTATACACCAAAGCTCATTAGGGAACTTGTTACAGAGAAAAGGCGGGCCCGTAAACAATGGCAAACAACTCGCTACCACGGAGACAAGAAAAGATTTAACTACCTGACAGCAAAGCTGAAACAAGTACTGAGCACTGAAAGGAACAACAGCGTACAGGAATATCTAAGGAATCTAGATGCCACAGCAGCCACTGACTACTCGTTATGGAAAGCTACAAAGAATCTCAAAAGGCCAATTACTTCTAAGCCACCAATACGTAAAAAAGATGGCACGTGGGCTAAAAGCGATGCCGAGAAAGGAGAAGTCTTTGCCTCCCACCTGGACGAAGTTTTCATACCGAACAGCACTTCACGTACAACAACATCAGATGATAACGAAATACTTCAAAATCTTGAAGAACCTCTTCAACTTGATTTGCCTATTAAAAAAATCACAATTAACGAAGTGGTGACAGTAATTAAAAACCTAAAGCAAAATAAAGCTCCAGGAAATGACCTGATTACAGCCAAAATCTTGCGTGAACTCCCCAAAGAAGCAATAGCATTCCTGGCCCAGTTATTTAACTGTATCTTAAAAAGAGGTATCTACCCAAAGCCATGGAAACTTGCCAAAATTATTATGATATTAAAACCGGGAAAGTCCCCCGAGGACGCATCGTCCTACAGACCCATCAGTCTTCTATCAGTAGTATCTAAAGTCATGGAAACCCTATTCCTGAAAAGGCTCAAATCAATAATCGTTCAAGAGAAATTAATCCCCGACCACCAATTTGGATTCAGGGACAAACACGGTACTATAGAACAGGTCCACAGGCTGGTGGAAGTAATTCATAGGGCATATGAAGAAAAAAAATACTGCAGTGCTACTTTCCTGGACATATCACAGGCATTTGACCGAGTATGGCATTTGGGACTATTATATAAGATCAAGAACCTACTCCCGTCAAACTACTATATTTTTCTTAAGTCGTACCTTACAGACAGGTCTTTCTCTGTAAATTGTGGATCCAACTCGACCGATCTACATAAAATCCACGCTGGCGTGCCTCAAGGCAGCGTCCTCGGTCCGACACTATATCTCCTCTTCACGTCTGACTTACCTCTGACTGATGGGGTAATAATTGGCACTTTTGCTGACGATACAGCAGCTCTGGCCACAGACGAAGATCCAGCTGAGGCCAGTAAAAAATTACAGCAGTGCTTAATCAACATAGCACACTGGCTACAAAAGTGGCGCATAAAAGCAAATGAGTCTAAATCAGTACAAGTAACTTTCGCAACAAGGCATGCTACCTGCCCTCCTGTGCTACTCAATGGAGTTCAAGTACCCCAGGCCGACGAAGCCAAATATCTCGGCCTCTATCTTGATCGCCGTTTGACATGGAAAAAACACATATTCACAAAACGAAAAGCTCTTAGCCTACAACTAAGGAAAATGTACTGGTTAATAGAAAGGAAATCCCAGTTATCTATGGAGAATAAAGTGCTATTGTACAAATGCATCCTCAAACCAATTTGGACATACGGTATCCAACTATGGGGAACCGCTTCAAACTCTAATATCGAAATCTTGCAAAGATTCCAGTCTAAAATCCTCAGAATGGTAACAAACGCCCCATGGTTCATAACCAATGAACAGTTACACCACGACCTAAAAATTTGCACTGTAAAAGAAGAGATTAACAACTCCATGAAATCTTATAAGCAAAAGCTTAACAATCACCCGAACATACTTGCTACGCAGCTGATGCAAGAAGAAACGAAATTCACCCGCCTAAAAAGAAAAGCCCCTAGAGACTTACTGTAAATATACATATAGAGCCGTTGTCACTGGATAACGTGCTCCTCAAGTCAAAGCAGTAACTACTTAACCAATTGCTGAAAGTCCTAGAGAGACAGTATTGCAATACAAAAGGGAAAAAAAAAAAAATAATAATAATAATGCTATCTGGTGATCTATCCAAAATTCGAGTTATACCATATTATGTCGTTCGATACAGTGAACTTGTTTTTCTAAGAACAATTACCCACACACTCATGCTACGTCATGCATCTAGTCCTTTGCAGCATTTTTAACCCCCCCACAAAAAGAGGGGTGTTATAAGTTTAACATGTGTATCTGTGTGTCTGTGGCATCGCAGCTCTCAAACGGATGGTCCGATTTTGAAACGGTTTGTTTTAATCGAAAGCCTTTTCTGTCGAAATGGTTCTTAGCTATCTTTGGTTAGGTCGGGAGTTTTTAGGGTTCCGTACCCAAAGGGTAAAAACGGGACTCTATTACTGAGACTTCGCTGTCCGTCCGTCTGTCACCAGGCTGTATCTCAACAACGGTGATAGCTAGACAGTTAAAACTTTCACAGATGATGTATTTCTATTGCCGCTATAACAACAAATACTAAAAATAAAATAAAATAAATATATAAGGGGGGCTCCCATACAACAAACTTGTTATAGATTATATATTATGTATAGGTACGGAACCCTTCATGCGCGAGTCGGGCTCGCATTTGCCCAATTTTTTTTAATTTTGACTCTCCCTACGCAGCAAAATCTCCATTAAGTTAAGCAAAATCATTAAGTAAGTTAACATAAGTCTATGACACATAGGTATCTCCTTACTTCAAAATAGTTAAAGACAGTGCTCAAAAGTTCGATTAGGGATTGAGTGATTGGAGGCTGCACTCTTTCCATGATTTATCATTCATTCATGCGATAAAGTAAAGTACCTATGACAAACCGATTCTGGTTTTCTATGGCGAGAACCGGGAATTCCTTGTTCCGGTACTGAATCTTTATAGAAAAAGGATACCGAGAGCATACCTAAATTACAATGCCGCCAGACTTCTAGGCACTACGCCACACTGGTAGGACTGGCCGTGACTTAGCGAACTTTTTTCTCTTCTTAATATATGTATATAACGCGTATTTCTAATCCTTCACAATTTTTTTTAGACTTTTGTTTATTTATTTATTTATTTTTTATAATAAATAAATATCAGACAACCGCACACAAATCGATCTAGTCCCAAATTAGGCTACAGAAGGCTTTTGTAATGGGTACTAGGTGCCGATATAAATAATAACTAACTAACTAACTACTATTTTGGCTCAGTGACCCAAACAGGATCTTAGTCTCCGAAACGAGAGTACGCCACTTGTCCCGATCCTGCGCAGTTTCTTGCCAGTTTTCGGCTTGAAATTTACGCAGATCCACCTCCACCACGTCTCCCCAGCGGTACCTGGGACGACCAACCGGTCGTATTGATATAAATAATAAATACTTAAATACATTGAACATCCATGACCCAGGCACAAATATTCGTCTTCATCGCACAAATATTCGTATTCATCGCAGAAATATTTGCCCTTGCCGGGATTCGAACCCAGGACCGTCGGCTCAGTAGGCAACCGTTTTACCACTGCGCCAACCGCGTTATCGTATTGCAGCACAGAAGTAAAAGTACAAACGGCGGAAGTAGTGCCATGAGGCATTCTCTACCAGTCAACCACAAGGCCAAACAGATACATTATTGGTGCAAAATGGGTGTACAACAAAACGACGTGTGCATACACACGATGCAAAAGGTCGAAAGACACTAATTACATTGATAAATACCTACATATTAATGAGAATACTATTATATTCATATATGTAAATATATATGTATACTGCTGTTGAATGACTACGACGAGATTTAATTTTGAAGATTCTCCAAAAGGTGCTTGCTCATTTGTTCCACGAAGTTCATTCCATTTTCAAAGTCTGACGCAAAATACAAACACTGAATTGTGCTTTTTCTACTGCCCCGAAGTGTCCAAGCTCGAGTGTTCAAATGCACGTTAAAAAACTTAAAAGCCCCTGTAAACTGGCAGAATCACAGCGAACCCGAATTTTCTCCTCAAATCCTCGGTCTTCAATTAGATTCGGCGCGTTGTTTCTTTTATCAACATCGCCCCGTAAACTCGTCACATTTAAAAAGAAAAAAACTGAACGCAATTTCGTTGTCCGTAAATGAAACTAGGAGCAATGGAAACAAAATTTCAAAAAAGCAACGAGATGATAAAGCAAATGATAGAATTGCATGTTTGTTCTTGAAATTAAAGGATAAACTCATAAAGTACAATGTGTTGCTTGCAAATTGTAACATTTTCGCTTTGCGAATGCACTCGTATTTTTAGAAGCTGTTTTGTATCCTGACTTCAGCACACATTTCTGCTCTCCGGCAACAATATTCATTACTCTCAAGATATAATAATAAGATAAAGCTATTTTCGTAATTAATGAAATAACCGGCAATCCCCCGATTAACGTCTTCGTATATATATTCTTTCTCGTATTAACTATTCACGGTATCTAGTTATTAGGAATCCATTAGGCTCTCTGTTAATGAGTTTTAATCTCCCTCTGATAGTGGGCAGACACGGTACAAAAAGCCATTGGCTTCAGATAAGGATTTACGTGGTAATAAACCCGACGGTTTGGACCGGGTCCAGGCGTGAATCTATTTTCTCCCACACGCCCGTATCCAGAATTGCTCGCTAAACTTCACGCCAGGGTTTAATATTCGATGCAATTTTCACCTGCATAGGAATCAAAACCGTAATTTTGGAATCTGCGAAGTGTCCCGAAAGGCAATTGCGAGCTCGGTTTTGATAAGGTTCTTTTTTATGAGATCTAAGATAATTTGTTTATTGTGGTGATTTGTTTGTATCTGTTATCTTAGAAGTCGATTCTCGTCTAACATTGTTTATATTGGTCATTGTTTCAGTTACATAATTCGCACTAATTATTTATATTACAGCAGTAACGTCTGTTAGCATAAACCAAATGTTTACAATGAAACGAAAAATTTGAAAACATATATGGTTCAGTCAGGGTTCGATCAGTCACCTGCGTTTCCAACGGCTTTCCTTCCGGGCTAGCACGGACAACTAAGTACCTATTGGACCACTGAACCTTAGGGTGGTTTCGTAGCATGTTTTAATTTTTTCGCGTCTTTGTAAACATTTAATTCACACTAGTTCGTTTTATTGCCCTTAGCTTGCTATAGCTTTCTGACTCATTGTATCATATTAGCTTGTTCTAGTTTTTCAGCACTTAGCTTGCTCTAGCTTCAGCTCAGATATAAATAACTATATAAATATGACTAGATGGACTGATGATGATGACCTCGTGAGGATAACGGGGAATCAATGAATGCGGTCTGCACTGGGATCGCACTTTGTGGCGCGTCATGGGGGAGGCCTAAGTTCAGCAGTGGACATCTGTGGCTGATAGATAGATAGATAAATATTAAGGAAAAAACTTAGTGCGTAGGAGTTGGTACGTATGTTATTTTAGTTACGTGATGACTACGACTTTAAAACAAAACTTCACTAGCAAAATCATTTAATTTCTTGGACCTACATGGGCAACCTAACCTATTACTGTGTAGATATAAATTTAAAAAAATTGTATAATAATAATAATTTAGTAAAATTCACGATTCTACTTTTAAAAGGCTTACCACTCTGTGTCTATCGAGTTACCACTCAAGAGCTTGTCCGCTCGACACATCTGTTCTATTTACGAGCGATGCCCTATAGCACAAGGTCTAGTTAAAACTAACTAAAATACCACAAAATACCCATCTTTTAAATGTAACTCCAGGTGTGAAACGCCTAATGGCACCTCAAGTTGGTTAAGAGTATTTTAATATGAATGCTGGATAAAATAATCCTTTAAAACACTGGGTCGTTTGCTTAATCGTTGTCTCCATTACCTGCACCCGCCGAGGAATGGGCTTTATCCGGGAAATATTCAACAATGCTCTTTAATGTTTTGGTAAAAGATATTTCCAGTTTATAATATTCCCCAATCGTGCTTTTATGATTTTAAATACGACATTTGAATTCTTAATTTCCATTATACTGATGCAAGGTTACCCTTGGCTTCTGTAAAAAGCGGTAATAATTATGTGTAGTTTCACAGAAATAAATGTGTGGCAAAAATGTAAGACTAAACTTATTTGTAAAAATTCAATTCATTCACAAAAACATAAGGCTCCAGTCATGACTTGAACGGGTCTTTAATCATTATGAAAGTTTCTGATCTATATTAAGATTGTAATGTGATACGTTTATCATCATTTACGACGCGGTTGGCTCGGTTTGTAGTGCAGCTGCCTACTGAGCCGGCGGTCCTGGGTTCGAATCCCGACTCGAACTCGAATATTAAATTTGTTCCTGGGTCATGGATGTTATATATTATGTATATCGTCATCTAGTACCCATAGTACAAGATTTGCTTAGTTTAGAACTAGTTCGATGTGTGTAAGATTGTCCCTAATACATCATTTCAGCCAAATGACGTCCACTGCTGGACGTACGCCTCTGCAAGGAAGGACCTTGTACCACACTTCTCCAAAGATTTTCCGCGATTCTGATCAGCGATTTTAGCCTCAGCTCTATCACTGTCATTAGTAAAAACGATATATTAATACAAAATTATCAATGCGCTTGCATTAGCTCGTTATAATGCTGTTCCGTAACTGTTTCCTGCATTAACTCATCATGCCAGTGCAGTTCCAGCTAAAAGCTAAAAGTTATGAATCCCATCGTTCTCAAGCGCTTTACGAGTATTAAATTGTTTAAAGTTTCTGGGAAATATGGCAAAAACTCATGGATACGCTGACAATGTAGGAGAGGATGTCAAACGCCATTCAATGTTGGATTTTTGTTAACCGTCGATGAAACTTATTTTAGCAACAGCGGTGGTTATTAATCCTTAAATAACGCTGTCATAGTAAAATGTTGCTTTTCCTCCGTTTTTTGTACAAATTCCAAACTTAGAGTTTAGCAACTCTGTTTGACTGGCGCAGATTTTTAAGAACATCGCTAAGTCAGGCTCCCTATGCGTTAATCAGCGCGTGCTCCGTCATTCTCTTTGTACGGGAAACATCGGTGCCCATAGGTAGCCTCCTCTCTCCTTTCGTCGTCTCTTGACGCCTCGTTTGAACACTAAACTGCCTATTAAATACTGGTTTCATACAGCTTATGCGAATTAATTTAGAACCCTTATATTTTATAGTTTAGTTATTTTAAAGCCCGGATGCGAAGCCACTAAACATAAAAACTTGTCCAGCCTGCACTTACAGTAGGTACTGGGTGAATTAGGTTGCGCGTCTTGCAATAGAACCTTCAAGCTTCGCAAGGAGTACTCGTGAACGTCGAAGTCCCAGGGTCTAATTCGACGGAGCTTTGCGATATCACAACTATACATCCTGAGGGTCAAGCGGTTGCAGTCTCATCACAATGTGAATTCCAAATATTTTTTGGCGAGAGTGCTGACTGCGCGATTAAGGGTGTCCTATTCCGTCCTTTACACGGCCGGTTAGTTGACACCATGAAGTTAGACCACACGTCACCTATTTAATGTGTTGGTGGCACAAAATTTGTGCTAGTTTTAGAGATAATATAGC
Source organism: Apotomis betuletana (assembly GCA_932273695.1). Lineage (NCBI taxonomy): Eukaryota > Metazoa > Arthropoda > Insecta > Lepidoptera > Tortricidae > Apotomis > Apotomis betuletana. Next base: position 10,491,446 of record OW026307.1, on the reverse strand, counting down.
TATGATCCATAGGTGCTAGATAATAAATGCTTTGATTAATATTTTCAATTGAGCGATCTGACAGTGGCGTTGAGTGCCTGACTGAATGTATAATTGTAATATATCATAACCATCTTGTTAAATTATTAATAAAAAAAAATATCGGACAATCTCACACAAATCAATCTAGTCCCACAGTAAGCTCTAGTAGGCTTGTTTTATGGACACTAGACGACGATAATCATACTTATAAAGATAAATACATGCTTAAATACAAATAACATCCATGACACATGAGTTCATCATACAAATATTTGCCCTTGCCGGGATTCGAACCCAGAACCGTCGGCTTAGTAGGCAGTTGCTTAACCACTGCGCTAACCCCGTCGTCAAATAAGCCAGTCAATTATTTAGACGTTTAATTGACACAACAACACCTAGCCATGGACGACTTTTAGCTTAACTTGTTTTATGTTCCTGGCAGTCGAAATAGCAGCTCTGCAAATCGTGGAGTCGTCAACTGGCATCAGAATAACAAGCCAAACCCTAATGCTGTATGTTCTACCTGGGAATTCAATTAACGGCCTAGCTATTTAACTAAAAAGTTAATTTGACCAGTTGTCTACGACAAAAAGTCGTAGTTTAAAGCTAGATAGCTTGAGAACTCGTCGTGCATCTAAAATTAACATTGGCAAATTAAGCTAACTTTAGTAATCATTTTAATAGCACGCTATTTTAAGTCTTTGTAGGTAATTCTTAGAATTCAAACAGAAACCTTAATTACATTCAGGGTCTTTGCTATTTAATTTTGTAACAGAATGTAAATGTAGTAAATTAAAGTATTATGTTAAAGTTCTTAACGTTTGTTAAATGATAAACATTATTTTACATTTATATTTGTAAAACTGAGCACCATCATGAGCTAAATTCAATGTTTATTGAAGATATCGTCAATTCTCCACCATTAAATATGGCTACTTTAGCGACGTGTTATTTCTAAGGAACCGTTGAGAGAATTCCGTGTCATATATTGTGTGGTCATTGAGAACTCTTTCTCTCTGTGGTCGCTCTCTCATGACTGAGGATCGTGGTCATCGGTGGATATAGATGCTCTACACCTAGTTTCTATGATCTGCCTCCACCGGTGCCTGTTCATCGCATCTCTGAGACTGGTCATTGAAAAACATAAATAGCTATTACTCTAGGTGTTTTAATAGGTGTAAAATCGGCGAGTCAAGTAAATGGTAAATAACAAATGGGAGGCATAAGCGTGATTTAGATATTCTATCGAGGTATAACTAATTGTCTCCTTTAAATTATGTCCAGACGGCTACATAAATTGGAGATATCGTAATGTCTACTCGAGTTTCGCCAGGTACGCAAGCATTTATCCTGTTATAAAGTGACTTGGAGAATTTCTTTTATAAGAAAAGCAACTATCCTTAGGGCAAAAGAACAATTTATTAAACGCTGACAGCTACATGTATCACGTTTTTCCTTATGGCTGTTCCTTGGGGCGTGATTGTATCTGTCCATTACTAATTACTTATCATTGTAATAGCTGTTGTATCTGTCAATTGATATTGTATTGATTTCTAGAATATTTCCGCAACTTGATCAGGGTAACTCTTTTTTCTTATCAATGGATGCGGTTTGCACGGGATCGCACTTTGTGGCGAGTCATAAGGGACTATGTTTCCTCAGTAGACGTCTGAGGCCGATAGAACTCTTTTTTCTAAAGAAAATCCTAAAAATGGTACGCTACAGTACCCCTATCATGAGTTAACAGGACCATACTCGCTAGCAACTGCGTAAACGATTTGTATGGAGAATAGTACAACGCCTCTAGCGGTAACTTTGAAGAAATTCACTTCTCCATAAAAATCAAAAGAACGATCGTTTAAGCAGTCGCTAGTGAGTACAGTCACTGTAAACTCATGGTAAGGATACGGGTAAAGAGTATCCCAACTGTAACCATTTTTGCAAGAATCAATCCAGCTGTTTGGCGTGACGAAAGAACAACGGTATTCTGATTGAAAGATGGCGTTGTGTCCGCGGCGATCAATGTCAAATCAAAACTTTATTCTAACTGCTAAGTTAAGTTTGTTCCTCAGTACAGTAGGTTATTTTTTTGTTAGAGCAATATGGAGTGCTTATATAGTTCGTGCAGAACCCTCCGTGCGCGAGTTAGACTCGAACTTGACCGCGTTTTCCTTATTTCGATTGCTTTTAGTATATAGTATATATATATATATATAGTCCTCCTTGTCGTATCCGACAACGGCGACTCTTACACTCTCCGTTCATGTGCGCGGATGTGACTTGCAAAGCCAAACTTGGTCTTGAATGTCCGGTCACACTGTGCGCAATAAAGTTGCCCTTGTGTGTCAAAAGTGTAAGCGTAGGTAGGTTTGGGTCGAGTCTTCCGTAAGCGGCGCTTTTGGTCCAGATGCTCGAGTCGAGCTTCTAGTATACCATTTTTATGAATATGTTTTTAAGTATATTATGATAAGAAACGAATTGCTGATAAACCTACAAATGGTATGTTGGAAATAATAAAAATAAAAGATGTGAAGAAAATAATTGTCTTTCCTCTCGAGTAATAACTTTAATATATCGTTTTTAATACAGTTGCTCAAAAAGTGGTACTTTTTGTGGCTGCGTAGCGTGCGAGAAGCTCAATTTCTCGAACTAGTGCTTTTTACTTTTTAGTTCCAAACTATACTTTCGAAACGCAGCAATTTTATATTAGATTTTTTACTTGGAAATTATGAAATTAAAAACGCTTACGAATACTAGGAGTATTTATTTAAAGTATTCATTAATATATAAATGACGAAAAAATATTAAGAATTTGCATTTTATAGCCTACTCTGTCTTAGGTATCTATGTATGAAATATTTACTTTCCTAAAAATCGTTCTTTGATTTGGCTGAATGATACAAGCATATGCCTAGAAAAAAAAAGTTTAAAAGCAAATCAGCCCGCCCTTTTGAAATAACTTCTAACATTATTTAAACACATTAACGCATATAAATATATAATTTGGTACGAGAAGTTATAAAAAAATATTGAAAATGAGTGATTCAAACATTGATATGACACCACCAGACATTCGTGCTAGAGCAGCAATTGCCAATGACTGTGTTATTCCAGAAAAATCTAAAAACCAATATAATGCCGTCTATGTAAAATTTATCGAGTGGAAAACCTTACAAAACGCAAAGTCTTTTTCAGAGACTGTTTTGATGGCCTATTTTCAAGAGCTGTCTGAAACCTATCGGCCATCAACATTATGGTCAAAATATTCTATGTTGAAAGCTGTTATAAAGTTAAAACATGACATAGATATAAAAACTTACACCAGATTGACTGCTTTCTTAAAAAGGCAAAGTGCAGGATTTCAGAGTAAAAAATCGAAGGTACTAACAGCTGAACAAATTGAGACGTTTATTAATGAAGCTCCAGATCAGCAACATCTAGCTACAAAGGTATAAACTTAAATATAAATCTAATAAAATATGTACACAATTTAAGTAAATTAACTCTAAAAATAAAGTAGGAAGTTAAAAAACATAGAATGAAATAAACAATTGTCTTACAATATATAATAAATATGTAACTTTGTTTATAGGTTGCTCTTATATTTGGAGTCTGTGGCGCATGCAGACGCGAAGAGCTCACAAATGTATCAGTAAAAGATATAGAAACACATGGGGACATACTTCTTGTCAAAATACCAAATACAAAAAATAAAATTCCCAGGTCCTTCACTATTGACGGCCCATTTGCAGAAATAGTCAAGAAATATCAGAGTCTGCGGTCTTCTAAAGGCAAAAGTGACCGATTCTTTCAGAATTTTCAAAGAGGAAGGTGCACTGCCCAGGTAATAGGCTTAAACAAGTTTGGGAATATGCCGAGAGATATCGCTCAGTACTTAAATTTGCCTGATGCAAATCTTTACACCGGACATGCATTTAGGAGAACCTCTGCTACATTACTTGCCGACTCAGGAGCTGACATAACAACTTTGAAGAGGCATGGAGGTTGGCGGTCAAGTAATGTAGCAGAAGGATACATAGAAAACTCCATTGATAACAAATTAAAAATTGGAAAACAAATTGCAAAATCAATTAATGTAAAGTCGCAAGAGTCCACAGAATTTTCGTCATCCACATTCCAATCTGGTCTTAATGTACCTGTTAATACTGAACCTCAACCAGGACCGTCACATGCTAACAAGACTTTGGTTACACCCAGCCCTGTTAACCAACCAGGACCGTAACGTGCCAACAACACTTGGATTACACATAGCCCCTCTAACTTTGACCCACAGGAATTATCACAACAGCAGGAACCTGAAAATACACCATGCCTGACTAGTCAGACACTTAATTTACATGGAAGAACTCACAACATAACTATGAACTGCACTAATTGTACCATTAACTATAATTATTACTGAAAATAAAATATTTCTGATATCAACCTTGTTTTAATACAAATATATTTTTTTTTATTCTCATTTAATCACAAAAGCAAGTAATTCTTCTTAGACCTCATTTGATATAGTTGTCTTTTCGTAATGTTAAACATAATCATCATTTCTTGTAAACATGGTCATCAACGTGGCACTTGAGCAGCAGTTGTAGGTACATAGTAAATGACTGGTTGACTTCCTAGGAGCCGCTTTGAGTGAATATTATCCTTCCGCCAATTTGTTAGGGACCTGCAAAATTTTAATAATTTAGTAACATTTATAGATTTCACCAGCTTCTTGTTCAAAAAAATAACCTTAAACATAACTAATAATGTGATTTAATGTTTTTTTTACCTCTAATTATCCTTGATAGTCTTCAAATATTCAAACAATTCATGATATTTTAGTTGTAAACGTGTCCTTGGTCACATGTCGCAGATCACAAATTTGGCACTAAAACTCTTGTTGCATGATCTGTTTCTGTTTGTTGATACTGTAATGTCTTGTACTTCTGTTTTGATAATGTTAAAGGTTCTAATTAATGTCGTTTCAGTATTATAATTATCTGCATTGGGCTGTGGCAAGCTAAATATTATCCTTATAAATACTGTCAGTGTCAACTGCCAAGTGTCAATTTAGTTTCTCAACTCGAGGCCGATGGCGCTGATTCCAATAGTATGTTGTCACTGTCAGTGTCATTTGTAAAGTATGGGTTCGTTCAAAAATAACTTCGAAGCAAGCATATTTTATCGCAATGATATATTAATTTATTATTTTTTCGCAATTGCATTTAAAAACGTCGTTTACAACACGTGTGAAATGTCTTTTTACTACTCGTACCGAGTCTTGCCACTCGCTTTCAGCTCGTGGCAAGATACCTCGGTACTAGTGGTAAAAAGACATTCTTTTCACACTAGTTGTAAAATGTACTATTGTAAATCTAAGAAAAATAGAAAAGGATACGAACGATATTGTATTATGGAAAATGTTTAACACATAGAAAAGTGAGACGCAGGTGTCGGGATCCAGGTCCAGGGATGTAGTAATTCAGTTAAGATCTACATTATACTAAAAATCTTTGCGTGTTTTCTCAGAATGTTAATGCGCGATTTTTATCGTCATAAATTAAAAAAATCGGCCAACCTCACACAAATAGGGCTCGTCCCACAGTAGGCTCTAGTAGGCTTGTGTTAAGGGCAATAGACGACAATATACATAAGTACATATAGATAAATACATACATGGAAACTATATTCATGACCCAGGAACAATTATTCGAGTTCATCACACAAATATCTGCCCTGCCGGATTTCGAATCCAGGACCGTCACCTCAATAGACCGCTGCAGAATACTGAGCCAACCGCATCGTCCAATCTTATTAATTGATTGATAAGTAATAAAGCAATCCATACTAGTCCATACTTCCATACTAATATTATAAATGCGAAAGTGTGTCTGTCTGTCTGTCTGTTACCTCTTCACGCTTAAACCGCTGAATCGATCTTGATGAAATTTGGCATGGAGATAGTTTAAGATCCGAGGAAGGACATAGGATAGTTTTCATTCTGGAAATTATCCCTCAAAAAAGATTGAAAAGTGAGTAAGTAATTCATGATGACATTGATGACCCTGTAGAAAATGTAATGATTAAACCAAAAGCACAATTGCTCTTACATTTGCTTAGGCGCTCTTTTATTAATTAAGGTGATTAGGTGGATATCTCTCGTGTTGTACGAGGTTGCTTCCATACTTCCAAGTTCCACGCGGACGTAGTCGCGGGCAAAAGCTAGTAGGTACATATCTCGGCCATATGACTTTAAATAACGTCCAATCTTAAATAAATAAAGTTAAAATTATAACCATTAAAGAATAAACTGTAGGTCGTACGATATTGTAATTTTTTTTTTTTTTACAAAGGAACTGACTTGACAGAACAATAATATATACTTATTGAATCTGCTCACAAAATATCAGTAAATCGGTTGAAAAATGCGGTCTGTAGGTTAGGAAAACACCCGGAAATCCGGACTAACGGACATACGAAAGAATTCAAGTCCAAGAAACGGAGACGGTTCGCTCGCTCTGTCAATTAAAAAGATCTCTGAAAGGGTAACCCGATGAAAAATAGGCACAAAACAAAACAATTAATTTCAAGTATATTTAAACAACAATAGGAAGGTACGACAGAAGTGTACTCGCTCGAATTATTTTTATTAAGTCTCTCAATTCTATTTTTACTCTCATTATTATATTTTAGATAAATTATTTTGCTGGCTCTATTTTATTATTTCACTATAATGAAATCTACATTTTATTGTTGGCTTGGGTTCTGGATAGAGTAGAAAAATATATTCAGTACAACTATGGTTTTATTTTGCAACTTACACATTAAAGTCCACCGAGTCCGCGCCAGCTAGTAGTGACACAGTTAACGCAATTGACACTGACACTTCACTCTTTCCACTTTACTTTTCCTGTTGTTCTAAGTACAATATGGGAAAAAATATATATATAAAACTAAAATTAATAATTTTGTTCTTGTTATGATTTGATCCTTAGCGTGGACCAAAGTGATGCCGTTTATTTTTCTTTTCACGTTCATCTTTCGTTTTATATCGCAACAAAAACTCCTGGGGTTGAAATAGATGTAGCTACAATGGCATTATTCAGTATAAAAGGCAACGAGGGAATGTTTCTCCAAATGGCCGGAATAATTAATTGATACATTGCCTTATTAAGCCCGAGAGAGTGAAAAAGCGGGTAAATAAAGTGTTAAGGGTCGTGGCAGAGGTGAAAAATCCGGACAAGCCGCAGAAAAATCATTCAAGTTAACGGCATACAGCGATCTGCACTCCGGCCGCTCGTGACCTGACATTTTTTACCCGCAACTAGGCCCGAAAACAAACTAAACAACCAAGAAACCACTCGTTTTTGGCACAATAAAAACAAAGCGCGCAGTTGTGTTGACTTTGTACTTATGCTACTGGATTTTTAACTGAGATAAATAAATAAATAAATATCGGACAACCTCACACAAATCGATCTAGTCCCAAATTAAGCTCTAAAAGGCTTGTGTTATGGGTACTAGACGACAATATACTTACTTATATAGATAAATATATACTTAAATACATAGAACAATCATGACCCAAGCACAAATATTCGAGTTCATCACACAAATATTTGCCCTGGCCGGGATTCGAACCCGGGACCGCCGGCTCAGTAGGCAGGGGTCTACAAACCGAGCCAAACGCGTCGTCAAATGTTGGATGTTTTACGTGAACAGATAATTTTGCAAGTGTTTATGTAACTTCTTCTCATTTGCTGCAAGTGTATCTGTCTACAAATTTTTAATAATATATAAGACAGATACACTTGATACTTGATAGATACATCAAATCTTTGATAATATATTATAACGAAATAATGAAGTAAAGCCAACAAAACCAGGTTATTTTTTTGTTTTGAGATCATAACTAATAATCATATTTAAACAAGACTCAATTCTTAATACCTTCTCTGAACACGTTGATCTGTGTATCCCTATCGAAAAAAAAAAATGTAAAGATCAGTTCAATGAGCCATAAAAGCACTAGAAATAGACCGGCCCTATGCGAGTCGGATCGGCGCACGACGGGTACCATATATATTTTTGTTATACCTAGTAGTTATTATAATACGAACTATATGCAGGTTTCAAGTGTTTACTGTTGTCTACCTATTACCAGTTACCATTCAAACGTTATGAAAAACGTAGAAATCCTATATAAATTTCGCGAAAATATCAAGTCCAGAAAAATACAACCCAGTAGGTAACCGACAGATAGACAGACAACAGAGGCTTAGGAATAGGATCCCGTTAGTACCCTACAGGTACAGAAGAAAACAACCAAATTGCTTTATTTCCAAAATGCTGTTAAGTTTACGAACAAAACTGCAAAATTGCCTATCTAGTCCATCCGGGCACCACATATCGTACAAAACAGTACTTAATGGAGAAGTCAAGGAGAGAGACACTTAATTAACTTTAAAGCTAGGCGCAAACTTGCTCTTCTTTGGGTGGGGAAAATGGGGGGACTGTGGACCTGATTCGGCAAGGCATTGCCAATCCCAAGTTAAATAAATAATAAATATCAGACAAACTCACACAAATTGATCTAGTCCCATATTAAGCTCAAGAAGGCTTGTGTTATGGGTACTAGGCGATGACCCAGGCACCATGAAATATTTGCCCTTGCCGGGATTCGAACTCAGGACCGCAGCTCAGTAGGCAGCTGCTTTACCACTGCGCCAACCACGTTGTCAAAATAGATAATGATTAATGTAAGACCTTTACATAATATGTAATAAATTATGTAAAGGTTTGAATATTTTTTCAATATGTTGTGATTGAATTTAATTTGCAATGGCATAATGATATGTTTAATATTTTAGAGTTCCGTAGCTCCAAAAGAAAACGGAACTCTAAAATAATAAACATCAAAATTAAGTATCATTACATTACGATAAGCAACGATACGAAAATAAATATCACAATGGTTAATTTGAATAGAGCATACAATACTTTATCATTACATACATATGACTACACAATACATATCACTAATGTATAAAGCCTTGAAGCTCGATGGCCCGATAACTTTGTGGCAATAGCTGGAACGAAGTGGAGAACAGAAACGTCATCCAGGAAGGAGAAAACATATGCCTCGCCTTATTAGGCTACGTATGACCAATACTGGACGGAAAAATGCTCAAGATGATGATATCACTTTAGTTATAGAGTATAGTTATAGTTAAACTAGACAGCATATCGCTTAAGGGGATAGTAGTGAGATCTCGGACATACGTCAACTGAAACGTCGCATTCGGCCCTAGGCAGTTCGCTCCACACATCGTATTATTTGGCGGAGCGTAGCGAGGTCAAACGGGAACTTAGGCTTCAGTAAGTGTATTGCCAACTTCACTCGTCTTCGACACGCGCATGTATCCCCTTAACATGAGTTAACGTGACCGTGCTCGCTAGCGACAGCGTAAGGGCCTTATCACACTTGCGATTTTCGAGCGTATTTTCTATACAAATAAGCGACGCGGCGAACACGCTGCGCGATCGCCTTCATACAAAATACGCTCGCAAATCGCAAGTGTGATAAGGCTCTAAACGATTTGTATGGAGAATAGTACAGCGCCCCTAGCGGTTATTTTGTAGAACTACAACTCCATACAAATTGTTTATGCAATCGCTAGCGAATACAGTTACTGTAAACTCATGGTAAGGGCGTCACTAAGTATCTTGGTGCTGCTCGAATAGTTTTTTGTCTGTTTTCTTTATGTATGGGCTTAATGTCGCGTGCGATTGTCTATGTTGTCGAAAAAATATTGGGTGAGTTTCAGCGGAATATTTTTTGTAATACACTAGAACAGTAAAGTCTTGGCAAGAAAGTGTTTTTGAGGGAGCCCTTTGACTCCTAGAAACTTATTTGTATAGAATCTTTTTATCGATTCATATTTTTTATGTGGTAATACCACATTTTTTTATTTTTATAAATAATGACACAAAGGTAAATTAAGAAAGAAAAATTGAATGCGATCTACTACAATCGAAGCGGGGTTTGAACCCGCGACCTCTGCGTTTCCGGCGCATTGCTCTCCCAACTGAGCTATCCGACCGCTACGTCAGTCACACCAAATCTTTCATCCCTTAATCCTTTACGCTACTGGAGCGCCCTCTGCGTCATATATGTTTTTTGAAATGCTTATTGCGCATTAGCCATACCCTAGGATGTGCGTTTTACACGCACGATCCCCAATCCCCATTGCTTTACAGCAAGTGTGAAGACTGCGAGAGAGATGGCGCTGTTCTAAATATTTGTATAGAATCTTTTTATCGATTCATATTTTTTATGTGGTAATACCACATTTTTTATTTTTATAAATAATGACACAAAGGTAAATTAAGAAAGAAAAATTGAATGCGATCTACTACAATCGAAGCGGGGTTTGAACCCGCGACCTCTGCGTTTCCGGCGCATTGCTCTCCCAACTGAGCTATCCGACCGCTACGTCAGTCACACCAAATCTTTCATCCCTTAATCCTTTACGCTACTGGAGCGCCCTCTGCGTCATATATGTTTTTTGAAATGCTTATTGCGCATTAGCCATACCCTAGGATGTGCGTTTTACACGCACGATCCCCAATCCCCATTGCTTTACAGCAAGTGTGAAGACTGCGAGAGAGATGGCGCTGTTCTAAATATTTGTATAGAATCTTTTTATCGATTCATATTTTTTTATGTGGTAATACCACATTTTTATTTTTATAAATAATGACACAAAGGTAAATTAAGAAAGAAAAATTGAATGCGATCTACTACAATCGAAGCGGGGTTTGAACCCGCGACCTCTGCGTTTCCGGCGCATTGCTCTCCCAACTGAGCTATCCGACCGCTACGTCAGTCACACCAAATCTTTCATCCCTTAATCCTTTACGCTACTGGAGCGCCCTCTGCGTCATATATGTTTTTTGAAATGCTTATTGCGCATTAGCCATACCCTAGGATGTGCGTTTTACACGCACGATCCCCAATCCCCATTGCTTATTTATTCCTAGAAACTTATTTCGTCGATTGATTAATTTCATATTTCTAACAGGTGAAAATTCATACATATCATAGAGATCGAGAAAGCTTTGTGATGTCTACACCTTAAAAAATTGTTTAAATTTATTATTCCGTGTGTTTCCGTGTGATACATAAAAAAAACAATATCTACGACAACTATATGCCTGTATAGAGTTGTCGTCTTCGATTTATCCGCGAAAAAAATAAGCCATCAATAATGTCAAGGTTAACGTCATTCGTTTTTTTAGACACCAGACAGATTTAGTGTCATAGTTCCGAAATTACTACATTTTAGAATGAGTACATTTAAATAAATTATAAGTGGAATAATTATTAAGTAATCTTTGGAAAAATATAAAAACAGTGATTTATTACTTACGTCGTCTTTCTAAGCGGCATCAATACAAAAAAGTAATAACATTGTAGTCTTAGACATATGAAACTTCTTCATTTTTTCTTTGTAGCAGACGAAATTCGCTGGCAACATCTAGTACATACATAAATTAGAATCTAACCCTCTCCAACGCAACCGTGTAAAAAATCATTATTCTCACCGACATGACTTTCCCTAATTAATTTCCACCGTATTATTAATTTACATAGTTACTTTCATAATAAACTACGTACACAAACTTATATTACAATTTCCTTTCGCCGGAGGATCATATTGTACACAGGCGTGTATGTATGTAATTAACTTCCGAATTAAAACCACAAACCCGCGCTACTCCAAGTTTAATTGTGTAAATGTCTACGCATTTATAAGCTTAATTAATTTTGCTATTACGAATGGCTCAAGAACTTGTGTTTACAATACTTTGTTGATATTGGATAAGTTTAGTTATCAGATTTATTAGATTCATCATCATCATCATAACTTCAGCCATAGGACGTCCACTGCTGGACACAGGCCTCCTCAATAGACTCCCGCATGGGCCGGATAGCTGCGACCCGCATCCAGCGAGTCCCCGCAACTCTAACCAGGTTGTCAGACCACCTTGTGGGTGGCCGTCCTACACCGCGCGCCGGTATGTGGTCTCCACTCGAGAACCTTTCTGCCCTAACGGCCATCGGTTATTAGATTAATGAGAAATAATCCGACCGAGCGAGCGAAGCGTTTTCGTTTCAGCTTGTCCAAAAGTTATTTCGGTTGTCCGGATCGATAAGTAGGTATATATTTTTTTTGTCGATTCAGTTTTTTATGTAAATTACCATCCTTTGAAATTACTTACTTACTACTTAACTACTAACAAGCAGCTTCTGTTACTCACAGGTCTATTGTCTTTTAAGTATCTATAAATATTAAATTTTAATAATATTTATTTATTTAAACTATATTGCACAAAGTAAAAACTTAGCGTACAAAAAGCGCACTTAATACCAGTCAACCTTAGGCAAAGCAGAAAAATGTATCCTTTCAACTCAGGATTAATTTCGTTTTGTATTATCGCATTGCGTATCCAGTTTCATATCATAACATTTTCAAACGTGTTGACGTCGCGTCGTTTTAAAATAAGGACTCTACTTTATACAGAGGTTCGAGTTTCATAGAGCTTATTTTCAACACTCTACAAGCAGAGCGAATCAGTATGGAGGGTAAAAAGGAGGAGCGGTATCTTTATACATCCAAAAGTGTCCGCTGAAAGGTGTTAAATTTGGGGCGCTACTGTGGCTGAAAGTAGTTACGTCACTTAGCACTTGTTTATGTTTTTTTAAATAAAAGTCATCGTGATTAATTGAAAATGCCTTCTTCCTGTATACACTTAAAGGGACTACGTAAGGCGTTAGTCCGGTCACCGAAAATATTTAAATTTTAAATTCAACAATGTTCACTACGTCTAACATTTGGATTTTTTTCATACTATCTGGCTAATTGCCGACTACTTCTAGACACTTTTTTCAAATATTCGCTTATGAAAGATTCTCCTTCTTTTACCCTCCATATAGTACCTAGTCTTTGCACGTGTCATCGTCTAATGAGGCCCTGCTTTGTCATCTTTCGTGTAAGAGTATTACTTACTTTGCAAACTTGTGCGACAAACGTCTAGGGAATTATAAAAAAAAATACGTGAGAAAGGTAAACGGTTTTAAGTAGGCAATTATTTGTGTTGATTTAAGTTTAAGTCGGTGAGATTGCCAATTCCGCTATGTGCATCAATTGTTTTAAGAAAATGAATGTCTTAGTAATTGCACATAAGGTATTATTTCTATTAATTAAAATCTTACACCTATCGGAATTGGCAATCTCACCGACATTTATTTATTTGTTTACTTCACGCTATATGCTTTACTTCACGCCAAAAGTACAAAAAAAATGGTACACAACAGGCCTTATTGCTAAACTGCGGTCTCTTCCAGACAACCGTGCGTTAGTTAATTATAAATATACTAAGATTAGGAGGGATAAGGGTAACATATTACAGAAGTACACATTGCACGTGGTATTGTGATTTATTTTGTGTGTTACCCTTAACCCCACGTATTTCCCTTATCCAATCTCATCTGACTTTATTCATTCATACTACGAACGACACGATAATTTCTAAAATAAATTATATTACACCTCATTCTTTAGAGTATCTCGAAAAATAATTAAGTAGCTGAGACCGAGTATCTTGTCCGAGTATTCTGTTATTATATGAAGACTAGTGTCATTATGATAATATGTTTTATACGATATCCTTCAGCAGAGGGTTAGTAGGTACAGCATTTAGTATTCTGAGTTGTGACCAACACTAATGGAATGGTACTGTTCGTTCGGGATGAGCCGTTCGTTCGAGGTGGTTCCTTAACCGGTAAATGCACCTTAAGTAGGGCTGCCATCTATAAATTCGCCGAACTTGGACATAGACTTAAAAAAAAAACGGACATTTATCATATACCGCATTTCCCCGGACGTGTCTGAAAATTATAAAAAAAAAACGTGTTTTTTTTTTTATTATTCAAAATAGCCATGCATTTAACCTTGATTGCACCTGATGTTAAGTGACAATAAGGCCTAAGATGGAGTATGCTTGGCTAGAAGATGCCTATTCACTCTCGACTTGAAGAGATCCAAGTTATATTTATCGGGGAACAGGTGCGCAGGAAGAGAGTTCCATTCCTTAGCTGTCCTCATAAGGAAAGTAGACGTAAAGCGTTTTGTAATACGTATCAGTGGTATATCTACAACATAAGGGTGGAATCCAAGTCCACGCCGAGTGTTGTACTGTCTGAACGGAGACGGTGGAATTAACGGCGGTATTTTTCGCACATAAAAAGTCAGGGCCACCCTTGAAATTGAAAGCCCCCCGGACGGCCTCCAAACTAGGACAAACCCAGGGAAACCCGGACGGATAGCGGCCCTAACCTTAAGTAGTACCTATTATTTGGTTAATTGGCTATCTCCTTCTCACCCTTCTACTAAAAGAGTAAGACTGGAAAATGAATCGGGACGTTTATTAAGCGACCGATTCAGTTTTGAAGGTGATCCGATCCGATCATCTCATGAAAATCGTAGAATGCAAATAACTTTTCTGTATCGGGGCTGGTTAGCCCTCACTACCAGTAGTCGGACTTTGTGTAGGAGTAAGTAGTGCTAATGGGATTATCTCCTCGCCACAGGAGTAATATGCAAATAACATAAAACTTGTCTCGTGGTGATGCTTGGAAAAGGCATTTGTCCGGTAGTCAAACTTTCTTCGGTTTAGATTATTAACAAAAGACGAATTCATAGGGTTTTTATCAGGGATCGTTACCGATGTTAATTTAAATTGAAATATGTTTTTAATTTCGCGCATTTTTTTACTATACCGAATTTAGGTACCTACGAATACCTATAGAATTTTGGAATTAGCCCACTAAAATGTCCACAAGTAAAAAGCGAAAAAACAGAAATTAAATTTGTATGTCGCCGAATACCGGTATCTGATCCCTGGTTTTTCTTTTGTCTTCTCGTGGCTTTCACTTCATGCTGATGTTTAAAGGTCCCATTGTTTAGTTTTTCGTAAATAAATCCGTCACCGTTTGGCCACCATTTGGCCTAAATATATCAAAAAATATTCTAGTACAGAAGCAATTTACATAAAATTCTGTTAAAAAAAGATTGTATATATATACTTTTTCACCAGGATCAATATGAGATATGGAAGAAGAAGATGAATCTATATATATAAAACTCAAAGGTGACTGACTGACTGACTGACTGACTGACATAGTGATCTATCAACGCACAGCCCAAACCACTGGACGGATCGGGCTGAAATTTGGCATGCAGGTAGATGTTATGACGTAGGCATCCGCTAAGAAAGGATTTTTCAAAACTCACCCCCTAAAGGGGTGAAATGGGGTTCCAAAGTTTGTATGGGGAAATAAGATTGGTTATTATTATTTTATTTGAAACTTCACAGGGGTATTTCTAACGATAAATGAGTAAACACGTGTTTCAGGTTTTTTGAAAATTCAACCCCTAAAAGGGAGAAATGTGGTGACAAAGTCTGAAAATCAATATGGGTATTGTTTTTATGGTTTATCGGGTCGCTGATTACGAAAACCGCAACGATTTTAAAATCCAACGTGGCGGACGTGAATTACCATCTCCCGTGTTGGGGTGAAATGGGGTTGAAATGTCTAAATAATAAACCGCTGGTTCTAGAGAGTCCAAATTTGGCACGTAGGTTCCTTATAAGGTGTAGGGGTGCACTAAGAAAGAATTTTTCAAAATTCAGCCCTTAAAGGGGAGAAATGGGGGTCCAAAGTTTGTATGGGGAAATAAGATTAGTAAGACTATTTTATTTGAAACTTCACAGGAGTATTTCTAACGATAAATGAGTAAACACGTGTTTCAGAATTTTTGAAAATTCAACCCCATAAAAGTAGAAATGTGGTGACAAAGTCTGAAAATCAACATGGGTATTGTTTTTATGGTTTATCGGGTCGCTGATTACCAAAACCGCAACGATTTTAAAATCCAACGAGGCGGACGTGAATTACCATCTCCCCCGTTGGGGTGAAATGGGGTTGAAATGTCTAAATACTAAACCGCTGGTTCTAGAGAGTCCAAATTTGGCACGTAGATTGCTTATAAGGTGTAGGGGTGCACTAAGAAAGGTTTTTTTTAAATTCACCCCCTATCGGGGTGAAATGGGGATTCAAAGTTTGTACGGGTAAACAAGATTAGATAACTTGGTACCCTGTATCCCGGAAGGGGAAGAGGGAAGAGTTGGTTTCTATGGATTATCGGGTCGCTGATTACTAAAAAAAGAACGATTTTAAAATTCAACATGGCGGACGTGTAATTGCATCTCTCATGTTAGGGTGCGATGGGGTAGAAATGTCTAAATATGTCTAAACATATGGGTGTCATTTTTAAACGCACAGCCCAAACCGCTGATTCTAAAGAGTCTAAATTTAGAACGTAGGTTCCTTATAGGGTATAGGGGCGCACTAATAAATGATTTTTCTAAAGGGGGTGAAATAGAGATCCAAAGTTTGTATGGGGAAACAAGATTAGACTATTTTATTCGAAACTTCACAGGAGTATTTCTATGAGTAAACACGCTTTTCAGGCCTTTCAAGAATTGAACCCCTAAAAGGGGGAAATGTGTTGACAAAGTCTGAAAATCAACATGGGTATTATTTTTATTATTTATCAGGTCGCTGATTACGGGTACAACAATTATTTTAAAACTCAACGTAGCGGACGTGAAATACCATTCCCCTGTGGGGGTGCGATGACGTTATGATTGTGGGTGATATGAATATGGGTGTCGTTTTCATGGTTTTTCGGGACATTTGTGGACATGAAAATTCTTGAAAGCATTTGTGCCTAATTGCAATTCAATCGGTGCAGTAGTTTTGCAGCAAATCGGTTGTAACAGACGGCCTCACAGACAGCTACAAGTGATCCTATAAGGGATTTATTTTTGCTTTTGAGGTATGGAATGAGTCCCGTTATCCTAATAGATGTTTAAATTTGTATTTGGTGCCATTTCGATTGTCGTCAAGGCCAGTGCGGGTGGTGCGGCGAGACTGGAGTAGTCATCGGGAAACCTCCTGCAGCCGTAATAAATGCATTCAAACTTTTCAACAATAAAACGGCTAGACGAATATGCATAAGGGATAAGCAGATTATACCCTAACTTTAACAAATAGCCCAATTTTTATCCTGAAAAAAAAGAGCATCGTTCCCGTAGGATAATGTTTATTGTATAGGAACGCGGGCGAAGCCGCGGGTTAATGCTAGTGTAAAATAAACTTGTATTATATCTTCTTCCTCGTCGTAGATATCCTCATGACTGAGGGACGTGACGACTGAGGGTACACTTCAACATTGCCTGTCAGTCTCTCACAGTACAGCGAAGAAAGAGATAGGTAATATTTCTAGCGTGAGAAAGATTCCCGTGTCACAGTTGTGCTAGAGGTGCTTGGTGCATTTTCTCCGCTCCGCTTCAACCTTCAAATATCGCAGCAGCCTATAAATATTAATATCTTGAACGTGGTGGCATTGGGAGTTCGCATAGTTTTCGGTCACCTTAATAGAACGTGTAAATTTCCACACTATCACAAAACTTCCTTGTACCCTTTTTAATTTATTACCTAGTGAAATAGTGTTTCGGTTATAAGCATGTAACATGTCGGTTATCTCAGGAAATCCGACATCTCCTCCGGAAACGGGGTTCTGTTTGTGGCCCGATAAGGGCGCCCTCTGTTGTGAATACGAGCGCGATAACAAATTCAATGTAAACGCACCCCTGTCGCGACATATGGCTGGGCTGGTACATTGTGATGGATCGGGAATTCTTCGCCTGATTTATGTAAAGTGCTTACAATGCAACACAATAATAGACGAGTGAATAGCGTTTCCTAAGGGTTTCTGTGTTCGATAAATAAGGTGAGAATAACACTGATATTTACTGCGTTTATTTATGAATAGTGTAATAAAAGTCTCTTACCTGCCTAACTATAGCTATACCTATCTCTATCTAGAGCCTATCCTATCTATATATATAATATGTAGTCTACCTAGCACTATCTTATATATGACCTAATTTAGCTGATATAAAGGACCCCATACGTTGTGTGTATTTCCTCGAAATAATAGTGGCCAGAATAACGTTTGTGTGATCGTCTAATTTCAATATCTCATATTATCACTCACCGACTCATCTTGTATCATGGTCACTTAACTCGTAAGCGACGGTCTCGGCGTCAACTCGTACGAAGTACAGCGCTCCAGCGTCTGCGATGCGGCTCGGCGTGGCGCTTCAGCGAGCGCGACCGCAGCGTCAGGATCACGACGTTGCTCAGTCTCTCGAACTTTCTCTCCCAATAGTCCGGGTCGTAGAGCACTAAGCTCACTTCCTAACGCTTATTTTTATTACGGTAACTTATGGTTATGGCGTGGCACAATACTTGTCGCTCACTTGCTAAACTAAATCAAGAAACTCGACTAAATCAGGAGCTTAAAATCAAAAGATCAAGATTAAATTCAAAGCGTTTATTTTGCTTTTGTTTTGAAAATGAGTCTACCGGCGTTTCCCAAAAGGAGACCGCTGTTGAGAAGAAAGCCGAAAGAAACTCAACAGTAAGTCATTTTTTCATCATTGTACTTAAACTATTACAATTATGTTATAGCTACGTAAATTTATGTTAAGTCTATATATTAGCTAATGAATTACTTAGAAGACGCCGGACTCTCAAAAACTCGCCTTACGCCCCGTGTACCTGTGGGAAAAGTGCCTCCTAGGCAACGCGTCTGCCAAATCCTGTACAAAGCTAATTTAGCTAAGTTCCAAACCGTCACTCAACACACGTCGATTTCTCTCATGAATATCTCTCTTCTCTTTAGTTAAACACCAGTATGGCATTGATGGGAATCACAGATAGCGATACCAACTGTACGCACTGTCGCAATCGACAACCAGAGTACAGTCCGCATCAAGCCACGAATCCCGAGTCCTAAAGGAGGAAAACGACACCAAATTGCACGCTTCGTGTCAGTGCCTTCGACACGCGAGCACAATCCTGCCGTATCCTATAGCAGTATTTGAATATGAGTAGTGGCCATACTGGTGTGTAACTTCCTGTCACAATTAACTATTTGTCCTAGAATTCGACGTAAATACTGTGCGATGTCCGATCCGATGCCGTTCCGCTCCGCTACTGCTCCAACTCAAAATAATCAAGGAAATTAATCAGGAACGTAGTTTATCGCCCTCAGCTTCAATGCCACGCGCCGCAGTTTCAATCGCAGAACACGTAACGACATAGATGATCAACTCTCACGCCCTCACTCCCCTAGACTAGCGAAAATATAATGTTAGTACTTAGCTTAATTACTCGTAACTTAAAACTACACAGTCTATAAAGTGTTCTTCTCTTAATTATAAGTGCCGCACTGAAGTTAAAGTTATTCTTGTATATTAAACACTTAATTCACAAATTGCCCATATATAAGCTTAGCGCTTCACTGAATTTAATTCCAATTTCCACTTCTGTAGACTGAACTTAGAACAATCACACTGTACGTACGCGGGACACTATTATCTCGAGGTCAGTTAAGAGTTACCTCCTCCTTCGGAAACCAAACCTTGACTGTCCGTCATCCCCTTATCCCTACTCTCACGCAGTTCCTCAAAATCTCAGATTGCATTGCCTCTAAAAATCCCACGCCTAAGTCCTTTTGTTTTATTGCTCGTTTACTTAAAATTGCTTTATGGTACCGAAATTCTGCCGACACAGGGCTGCACGTGTAAGACTATTAGCTATTCAGTTGAAAAATTATCTTGTTTGCCTATTGTCTCAATATCCACGCCGCGCTGTGTGCAACATGTGCAAGATATTTTTACGTAAAGCACAATACATTCGAGACTCATAATTCGAACCTAAACATTAAAGTAAACGTTTGCAATCGATTCTTATTTCTTTTGTCCGTCGAACTTTCCAAAAATATTAGGGCCTATTGTTTAATTTATCGCTTCCTGCCTAAATCCAAAATCTGTTTGTAGTGGAACCCAGTGAGTGTTAACTGTAGTACTTATATACATGAGTACATAGGGTACCCAATGGTAACATTCGTTACAGACGCCCTCAGATAGACGATAAATTTTGCTAATGAAGAGTACAAAATTTTGAGGATATCTCATTACGAATGCTATAGCTTGGACTAAATGTTACCTACAACAGATAATAATAGACTCGTTAACTAAGTAATTTATGGAAGAATATCAATGATTAGAACATTGATCTTACAATTACCATTTATGCATTGTTAGATGTAAAAATACTCCTTCTTGCCTTTTTGTTCCGCCGTTGACGTCGTCTTTTCCTTACTTTACGTGATTCTACTATATTACATGTCATAACATTGCTGTCGGCCATTGTGGTTTTGATTTCAGTTAATATCGTTTCTTCAGTCACATCATCTTCGAAGATGCCGTCTATATCCCTTAGAAATTTATTCGCGTATTCTACATTATTCAAATTCCTCGATACCCAAAGCAGCCTTATGTTCGTCGGGAAATGTGTCATAATCGTTCTAACTATTTCATCTTCTGTTTTAAAAAACAATGTTATAAATTTTGCCTCATAAAATTTGTCGCGAAAATAATCTGAGAAATTTTTACCCTTACTATCAGTCACCCACTTTCCATTATCGATTTTACGTTTCGCCTTGAGCTGTATGCCTACACCCCAATAATGATCAAGGAAATCAGTCTTGAAATCGCTATCATCCCTCCATTTTGACATAAAAATCCTAGACCACTGCTTAGCGTCCCCTTCCAAACAATCTATTGTTGTTCTCAAAACAGTTGGCGATGCGTTGATTTTAATTTTATAATCATTTAAGTCTTCTAAAAATAGTACGGGATGCGTATTATTACCATCAAATACCGGTGGTTTTGGATTTAGGAGCATAATGACCGGGCTCCCAACATTTTTATGATGAACTACTGGGCTTTCATGGTTTACATGTGAATCCGTTCTTAAATCTATACTACGCGTTTCCCGCCTTGATCGCAATAGGTATCGGCAGAAGTAATCATATCGCTTATTTTAGAAGATATTGCTTTAAGAGATTCAGTGTTTTTCGTTCTCAGTTTTCCTTTTCTGCCGTTTCTGTTCATTTTAATAACAATATAGAAATATGGGAAACACAAGAGTCGAACTTGTGTGAATAGAAAAATGCAAAAACTGAAAATATGACACTTTAATTTAAATAAAATGGAAATCGAATCCAGTATATCGTTCGTTCGTTGTATAACCTTTAGTAAAAATGGAGTCTGCGCCCTCGCACTCTCAGCGATAAGAACTCTTTAAGCGGTTATCAGAAATAGCACATTGATTTAACTACACAGGGATTGAACCTGTGCCTTCACAGTCCTACAACTTGTATGTCATATAATATTTAGGAACCCGACAAAAAGTTACTCAGGGATTGAACCTGCATTTTCGCGACTTTAAGAAATTAACACCTCTATACAATTAATTCACACAGGGATTGAACCTGCACCTTTACATTCCTAAGACTTGCATGTCATCAAACACTTAAGTAGTAACAGATAAAAAAAAATACTCAGGGATCGAACCTGCGTTGAACTGAACTGAACTTAAAACCCCTTTACAATTAATTTACACAGGGATTGAACCTGCAGCCGTGCAGAAATTTACTAGATATCCTCATGCGCGTAAAACTAAAATTTAACTAAGACAAAAAAAATACGGTGAAATATGTCAACAGGGTTTGACCTTGATTTTCTCTATTAAATTGTATTTAACGCTTATATTACTCTAATGTACATTTGGCGGGAGTCGAACCCACCCAAACTACAACAGAATTATTCATTAAAACTAATTTCTTAAATAATGTATCCTACCTCTCTTATCTAACTGAGTTGGCTAACCCTATTAAAAGAGCCTAATTACTAGTAATCCGTTTTGTTTTACACAAAAACAATACATACATACTTAACTTGCTACTGCATACAATATTTATGCATACATATCATTTCAGTAATGACCATAGTATCGAACATATTTTGATTATATATCTTGAACAGACAGACAAACAGTTCCAACAGCATGAAACATGAGGCTAAAATATTTTCATCGACCAAAATATCCTAAGACAGACAGACGTAGTATGCGTTCTTAATCGTCAATATGTAATGAAGTATCTTTTCGTTAATTAAAATATTCTAAGACAGACAGACACATAAATACAAGTTTCTCAAATAATATATCTCAGTATTATAACAAATAAACATTACGATTTACAACCGTAAACACTTATTATATTTGAATATGCTTTAAACAAATATGCACATCTAATTATGATGATGACGATGATAATACCTATGTACTTAAATAATTAAACTACGTTAAACTAATTTCTCATCCTAATCTAAATCATTATAACTATTTTAACTAAACTACGTATTAAGAACTAAAAAAACCGTATAACTATTAGCAAACTATCTCTACCAAATAACTCAGATTCTTAAATCAAGTAATTGAAACAATATAATGATTTCAATTTTTAATGACTTGATATCCTGCAGTCACGCGCACCAACTGTAATAAAAGTCTCTTACCTGCCTAACTATAGCTATACCTATCTCTATCTAGAGCCTATCCTATCTATATATATAATATGTAGTCTACCTAGCACTATCTTATATATGACCTAATTTAGCTGATATAAAGGACCCCATACGTTGTGTGTATTTCCTCGAAATAATAGTGGCCAGAATAACGTTTGTGTGATCGTCTAATTTCAATATCTCATATTATCACTCACCGACTCATCTTGTATCATGGTCACTTAACTCGTAAGCGACGGTCTCGGCGTCAACTCGTACGAAGTACAGCGCTCCAGCGTCTGCGATGCGGCTCGGCGTGGCGC
Organism: Apotomis betuletana; assembly: GCA_932273695.1. NCBI lineage: Eukaryota > Metazoa > Arthropoda > Insecta > Lepidoptera > Tortricidae > Apotomis > Apotomis betuletana. The sequence continues at coordinate 10,468,485 of OW026307.1, read as the reverse complement.
TTCAGCGAGCGCGACCGCAGCGTCAGGATCACGACGTTGCTCAGTCTCTCGAACTTTCTCTCCCAATAGTCCGGGTCGTAGAGCACTAAGCTCACTTCCTAACGCTTATTTTTATTACGGTAACTTATGGTTATGGCGTGGCACAATACTTGTCGCTCACTTGCTAAACTAAATCAAGAAACTCGACTAAATCAGGAGCTTAAAATCAAAAGATCAAGATTAAATTCAAAGCGTTTATTTTGCTTTTGTTTTGAAAATGAGTCTACCGGCGTTTCCCAAGAGGAGACCGCTGTTGAGAAGAAAGCCGAAAGAAACTCAACAGTAAGTCATTTTTTCATCATTGTACTTAAACTATTACAATTATGTTATAGCTACGTAAATTTATGTTAAGTCTATATATTAGCTAATGAATTACTTAGAAGACGCCGGACTCTCAAAAACTCGCCTTACGCCCCGTGTACCTGTGGGAAAAGTGCCTCCTAGGCAACGCGTCTGCCAAATCCTGTACAAAGCTAATTTAGCTAAGTTCCAAACCGTCACTCAACACACGTCGATTTCTCTCATGAATATCTCTCTTCTCTTTAGTTAAACACCAGTATGGCATTGATGGGAATCACAGATAGCGATACCAACTGTACGCACTGTCGCAATCGACAACCAGAGTACAGTCCGCATCAAGCCACGAATCCCGAGTCCTAAAGGAGGAAAACGACACCAAATTGCACGCTTCGTGTCAGTGCCTTCGACACGCGAGCACAATCCTGCCGTATCCTATAGCAGTATTTGAATATGAGTAGTGGCCATACTGGTGTGTAACTTCCTGTCACAATTAACTATTTGTCCTAGAATTCGACGTAAATACTGTGCGATGTCCGATCCGATGCCGTTCCGCTCCGCTACTGCTCCAACTCAAAATAATCAAGGAAATTAATCAGGAACGTAGTTTATCGCCCTCAGCTTCAATGCCACGCGCCGCAGTTTCAATCGCAGAACACGTAACGACATAGATGATCAACTCTCACGCCCTCACTCCCCTAGACTAGCGAAAATATAATGTTAGTACTTAGCTTAATTACTCGTAACTTAAAACTACACAGTCTATAAAGTGTTCTTCTCTTAATTATAAGTGCCGCACTGAAGTTAAAGTTATTCTTGTATATTAAACACTTAATTCACAAATTGCCCATATATAAGCTTAGCGCTTCACTGAATTTAATTCCAATTTCCACTTCTGTAGACTGAACTTAGAACAATCACACTGTACGTACGCGGGACACTATTATCTCGAGGTCAGTTAAGAGTTACCTCCTCCTTCGGAAACCAAACCTTGACTGTCCGTCATCCCCTTATCCCTACTCTCACGCAGTTCCTCAAAATCTCAGATTGCATTGCCTCTAAAAATCCCACGCCTAAGTCCTTTTGTTTTATTGCTCGTTTACTTAAAATTGCTTTATGGTACCGAAATTCTGCCGACACAGGGCTGCACGTGTAAGACTATTAGCTATTCAGTTGAAAAATTATCTTGTTTGCCTATTGTCTCAATATCCACGCCGCGCTGTGTGCAACATGTGCAAGATATTTTTACGTAAAGCACAATACATTCGAGACTCATAATTCGAACCTAAACATTAAAGTAAACGTTTGCAATCGATTCTTATTTCTTTTGTCCGTCGAACTTTCCAAAAATATTAGGGCCTATTGTTTAATTTATCGCTTCCTGCCTAAATCCAAAATCTGTTTGTAGTGGAACCCAGTGAGTGTTAACTGTAGTACTTATATACATGAGTACATAGGGTACCCAATGGTAACATTCGTTACAATAGGTAGGTAAAAATCGGGATTATCTATGTTTTATTATAGTTTGGAAATTGCTGATTAAAGCTCGACTTACGGGCTATATTCGAAATTACAAAAGATATCTCTCAAAAAGATTTAAATATCACCACAGTTTTTTTCTAATTTAATGATATTAGACTCTGTGAGTTGTATTTTTGTGTTTTAAACCTCCATATCTCGCCGTTTTGAACTATTTCGAAAAACTGGATCTACAAAAAGATATAATTATCGAAACAGTCCACAAATTTTAGGAGAATCGGTTGAGAAATGCGATATGTAGGCGAGAACAGGCGGACATCGGAACATACGAAACAATTTTTGGCCAAGCCGAAACGGACCTTTAAATGGCGACTAGTCAATCCAGCTCTAACAACAACAATCGAAATCTTTCGGCCAAGGACATAAAGCCGTATACATCGCTCAAATGGCTATGGGCTATGGCAATGTGAATCAAGTTAAGACCTAGATCCGGCAACTAATCTCAGAGGGCCACAGCTCGTTCAATCATCGAAGCCGTTAAATCGGATTTCAAATTGGATTTTAACAAGCCGTCAAGCTGAGTTGAAAGGACGCGGCAGTGAATTTGAATGACACCATAATTGACTGCCGTTTTGTCATAAACTGTTACTTTGAAGCAAGATTTAGGATAATCACTTATTGACAAAAAATAGCCAACTTCAAAGAGAAGAAATTGAATCCGAGAACAGCTAAATGTGTTACTCTAAAAAACATCGTCATCATAGATATGCCTATTGTATTTGAGAAATTCCCTCGATTCATCCATCAGATCTTCTCGAAAATTTTGTGGCACCAATTTGGAGATGCCAACTCTCGATAAAATTAATTAAATCACACTTATATTATAAAGGCGAAAGTTTGTAAGTGTGTTGGTGTGATTTATCTACAACCTTTCTTGGGGTATTTTTTGACCTGCTTATTTTCAGCTGTAACTAGAATTTCATACATGAATTTGAGCTTGTCATCAAAATCAAATTTTGTTGTCATGTAAGAATTGTTACTATTATGACAGACTTTGGGCTTTTACATCAGAGCTCCCAGGATGACCAGAAGGCGCCTTAATTTGACTTCTAAATTAGCGAATTCATGACGCAGAATCAAGGCGTCAAGCCGCTTCCCTAGAAGCTAGACCATTGACGTCAAGCCGCTTTGAAAGGACGAGTGACTCTCGGGACTCTCGACTTAATCACTCCCGGCTATCAAAGGCTAATTGGAATCTACAATAAATAGAATTATCAACTAAATAATATTATAAAGTCAGCAAGTCCATGATGCGGCACTAAGGCGTCGAGCGTTAAAAGGTTGCACGTGTGTGAAGGACAGCATGGTCGGAGCATCATTTGTCTTGCTGGTAGCGCCTACTGTGCCCACTGATAAGAGAAGTATTTATTTTTTGCAACAAAAACAAGATACAAAAAGGAGTCAATTAAAAAAAAAACGCTCCAGGCTCCATTTCACAATTATGATAAATGTCAGTTGACAATAAGAATAACTACCTATAGTAGGTGCCAGCTCACAGAATAGTCCAAACTGCCTAAAGTGAATTTCAAAGTCAGAAACTTCATGACGATTGACAAGGGGCCATGTTGAAAGGACGCGAGGAGTGGATGTGAACGACACCATGGCCGGAGCGACAAATTGCTCGCTGCTGGCGCCGTGCCAGACACCCATTCTTTGAGCTTTACACCAGTATTCCATTATCCTAATATAGGACGGATCTGCACTATCTGCAGTGACTGAGTTAATGATCGTGCTTGTTGATGTTAATGTTTTCCTTGAATTTAGTGTTTTATTCGCTTTTTGTCTTTCAAATGAACATATATTTGTAAAATACAAGAATTGTGAGCCCCTATAACTATGCGATTTATAACAAAAAACCATTGATTAAATAAGTAAGCAATAATTGGTAATTTGCCAGAAACCATAACGGTTTGAGCATGGATTCAAACGATCCCACGAATCCTAGGAATCACAGCTCATGAAATCATCGAATCTCAAAGGATCGGATTTCAAAGTTTGCAAATCTATGACGATTGATATTGCTGAAAGAACATGAGGAGTTGATGTGAACGACACCGTGTTTGGAGCGACAATTTGCTCGCTGCTGGCACCGTGCCAGTCACCCATTGGTTGAGCTTTACACCAGTATTCCATTATACTAATAGGCGCTAGTAACGGATCTCCAGAGACTGGGTTAATGATCGTGATTGTTGATTTGAATATATTCCTAACATTTTTCTCGTTTTGTTTAATTCTACATACCTACTATCCTTCAAATCACGATGATGGCAAAAATTATAAAGCTATCTCACAGAATTTGTCAATAAGTGCTCACCACGCCAAATCAGCTAGACAGATTTAAACCATTTATTGGTACCTATTTTGATACGAGAAACCCTTTGGTATATTTTTTTGGTATACCTATATATTTTGTAGTTGCTTTGTAAAGTACGATTTCGAGAAAAATCTTTGTAGTTTAAATTTATTGGGTTTGATAACGACTGCCATCGAAGTCTATAGACATATTTGGAGCAGTTATTTTTAATATAGAGCGGTTGAAAATATTATTCATTTTGTTCAACAAAAACTAGCTTTATAAAGTTAGAGTCAATAAAGTTTCGCGAAACGCTCCGCAAAATTGATAAGCCCCGGGATATTTGATTAAGCGCAGTATCTAATTAAAAGCTACAACTAACCAGAACTTTCCACTACTGAAATAAAAGAGTTTCCAGAAAATTCCCGAAGAATTTGACGTCGCAAACGTCTGTTTAAGGTTTTCAGTTACAAAAGTTATTATTCTTAACTGAACGTTGGGAGCAGCCGCGGAACATAATGGCAAGATGATTAAAATATCAGGGATCCCTGGCGGCATCAGAATTGTCTTTTGTGCGTTGAAATAAACGTTGTCCCATCAAGAAAATTTTCCGCCGAAAACCACTGTCGTCACGGATAACGCAGAGGAATTTTATTACCAACCACGCAAATTCTTTTTCAACTTACAATTTGTGTCATTCATAACGTAAATTATTCCTTTTGAAACCGAGCGAACGAGTTCCCCTTTATGTTTTTATGTTTACAGAAAATTTCCATGAAAAAATACTTGCGTAATATTAAAGCCAAGAAGTTATGTGCGCCGGGGTGCGAAATTTTAAAAATAAACGCTTGCACTGAAAGGGAATAGGTTTATAAAATGTAAATGTAATGTGATTTATTAAAACAAATATTTACATAAAATACAGTTTTGGTCTGTGATCCCGTTAGATATAAATTTAAATAATATTACGGTCAATGTTATATTATTACTAGTAGGCCTTTCATAATAAACAATATTAAAATAATAAGTTCACATATCCACAAAACTTTATGTAGGTATAGGTAATGATCCAAAAATGAATTTCAACTTAGTCGTTGTACATAGTCATACGTACCATTTCAAAACAGATTGATTTTATTTATTTTATGTATACATGTAAATGTAACTATAGATAACCTTTTCATTTATAAGAGCAGTTGGTGACCCACAATCAGTTACATGAAAATAAATTAATCTAAACGCTTCCCCATCGATGTGTTTAAACATACGAAGATTAAACGCATTCTTGGAAATGAAATTGATCGTCTTTTGTGAAGAATAAAAAAGAAAACACCTGTAATATTGTATTCTGTGCCGCAATCAGTATTTTAATTTCCAGCCAAATAGCCAAGTGGAATGCAACTGTACGAGTCGTACACCAGAACTGATCTGATTGTTGATGGTTGATTGTAGATTTGATAGAAACACTGATGTCGGTGTATGAATTTATTGATAACCAAGGTATATGAGTACTAGCTAGGAGCACGTATAAACGTAGACTAAAATTATAATTCATAAGTAGCGCGATTGCAAATACAACAATTACTACCTATTCATTATGTATTTAATGCTGACTCGTAAATGTGCAATGCTTGCATTGTACATATTCCCGGCCAGGAGATGAAGATTGATAAGAGATGCTGAATAATATTATTTTTATACAAACTAAATTGTTATACTAGAATGATTATGATGGACAAATTCGACAGAAACAAATTGAATTAAATTTCATAAAATTATTTGACTGAGGTAAATTCCCTGAATCTAGATGAGGTATTTGTATTGTTAAGTGAAGTTGCTGCGACGCGATGATCTTGTCTTTCTGCGTGTTGTCCGCTGTAGTTGCGCTCGGTCGCTGATGGAATGGAGCTGTGCGATGACATCGAAGTGGGTCTGCGACTGCGACCGCTCTCCCCAGGGGCGGCGTCGAACGGAGGGGTGAGGCGTGCTATTAGTCGCCGGCGCCGAATGTAGCGGCGTACACTCAGCGCCGCTAACACGGTCACGACACCCATGACCACGTAGATCGCCGTATAATGATGCACGTCGTGGTAATTGATTCCGTCTGATAAGGCACCCTCGTTCTTCATGTGATCAATTTGGTCTCTGATAACCTCGAGATATTTGCTATTACTTTTATTAACACCCGATTCGCCTTGTGTCACTGGAACTGTCAGATTGATGACATTGTTTAAAGATGGCACGTCAAACTTAACGACGTCTGCTTGATTTTTAATCTCATTAGAAAGTCTCTTCTGTGGAAATATATTGAAAGAATCGCCATTTAATACGCAGTCGGTTTGGAGGGTGATGATTCCTGCTTTGCTTAAATGCTCGGCCTTGACGTGCTGTCCGCATATGATTCTTGCAGTACACACGTCACAACAAAAGAAAAGATATGTATTCATATTACTTAGTTCCGTCCATATGTTCCGGCAAGTGTCAGTGTCGGCTGAGCACTTATTTGTAACTTGATCTGCTATGCACAGGTGTGAATCAGTCTTTAATTGATAAATTGGTCCTTGTAGCGTACAAATAAGTGTGTTAGAATCGTAGTGCGAGCACTTATGTACGGTTTCATCGAGCATGGGTATATACGATTCCTTTTGAATATTTATTGCCACTTGATCGGCAATGGGCCGTATTCTGATCATATTTTTTCCATCTTGCTGTGGAATTGATATTAGTCGGAATAGCTCATAGACATCTCGGAACACTAATGGTATTCTGATTTCGAAGATAAGATATTGACGGGTCATTCTGGTTCGCACCTTCATTAATTGATAAAACTTTGGTAGATCAGCGTCGATATTTTCACATGGAAGGGTCAAGTCCTTTGGCATTTGCCCAGTAATGATATTTAGCTCATCCTTTAACTGTTGCGGTGTCAAGAGATGAATGTTGAATTTTCCATAAATTACGTTTGTAATGGTGTCCAATAAAGTATCTTGTATGCTTTTCAGATTGACCAATATGCTGTTTGCAATAATTGATGACATAGTGAATTCATTTATTATCGTTGATTCTTGAATTTGACTTCCTTGTTTGTTGAGAGTGATCTCGATGTTGTTAATATGTTGATTGAAAGTTTTATGCTGATTTTGCATTGAATTCTGTACTCTTTTTAGCAAGTTATATTCCGCCTCTATAACTGAAGTTTGATTTTTCCATAATTGCGCCAAGTGTTTTTCATTGTTTCTCGTCAGGTCGATGTCTCTTTGATATTGTTCGGCGAACTGTTCGTCGAGCACACCGAAGAGAGTGTGAGCAATATTGCCGATGCCATTGATGAGACCTCTCCTTTTTCTTGGCGATTCGGGGCGTTGTCCGAGTAACATGTCGTCGTAGTATTTTAATTCCGAAATGGCGTGACGTAATTTAGTCAATATGATAGTGCAATGTCGCTGATTCTCGATATGGTGACAAATATTTTCTAAGTGTTTGATGTACTTGGAAAACAATTCTGATCCTTCCCAGTATGGGTTTATATCGTAGTAAACTACGAGTTTCCACTCGTCCCGAGCCAGTTTCAAATTCGTTACTTTGTCGAAGTAAATGCCTTGTCCTTCGTTGAAAGGTGATACGTCGTAAGTGCATTCTGCGGGCGATATAAATAGCATCAATAGCATTAATGCCATAGTGATGAAATTAATGATTTTGTTTGCCGTTTTCTTTTGTCTTGTGGGTCTCTGGGTGGTTCTGGGTGGGTTGGGTGGATTTATCTCTGAATCTTTCTTCTCTCCTTCACTGGACGGTATTTCATCTTCTGATACTGGCAGTTTTGACAACTTGATGATTGGTCTTTTCATGATCCCATTTTTGGTCTTTACTGATGCGACACGAACGAAGCCGTCCTTCCCCGGGTGAACTTCTGATATTCTGCCCAACGCCCACTTGCCGGCGGGTAAATTTGCGTCGTGAATGATTACAACGTCACCAACCTTGATATTTGATTTGGGCTGTGTCCATTTACAGCGTGATTGTAATTGACACAGGTATTCAGCTTGCCATTTTTTCCAAATGTCCTGGAATATTTTCTGAGTTAGACGCCAACGTGTTCTCTCGTCCCTTTCAGTCTCAATAATGTGAAGAGTCGGACCGCTTGCTAAAAAGTGTGCTGGCGTTATGTAATCCAGGTCATCGGGATCTTCTGTCAATGTACACAGTGGTCGTGCATTCAAACAACCTTCTATCTGTGCGAGTAGCGTTGAAAATTCTTCAAATGTGAGATGTTGATCTCCCAGCACTCGGTGAAGATGATATTTGAGACTTTTCACGGCAGCTTCCCACAATCCACCGGCACTGGGCCATGAGGGTGCGTTGAAGTGCCAATTGATGTTCATGTCGCTGATGGCTTTGAAAAATGATTCATCTAATGTGTGCTTGATCTCTTCGTACTCCCTTTTGATTGCTTTACTGGATTTAGTAAAATTCGTTCCATTGTCACTGTAAATGTGACGGGGAGCTCCACGTCTGGCGGACATTCTTCGCAGAGCAGCCAGAAATGACTCCGAGCTTAGGTCAGAAACTAGCTCCAAGTGAACTGCCTTTGTCGCCATGCAGACAAACACGGCGATATATCCCTTTGTCGTTTTGATGCCACGACCTTTGTTAGCCTTCACTGTGACATATCCCGTATAGTCAACGCCTGTGTTATAAAACGGCCTTGATGGGTTTGACCTTGATTCAGGTAAGTCACCCATTAGTTGTGATAACTTGGGGGGTTTCTGTTTTAGGCACGTTATACAACGGCGTAGTCGATTTTTTGTAGCTCTGTTACCACCGATAATCCAGTATGAATTTCTCAGCCTTGAGTGCGTTAGTTTGGTGCTTCCGTGCAAAACAGCTTCGTGTGCCTGATCGATAAGCAGCTCAGTAAGTCGACCCCTGTGGGGGATGATGAGAGGGTGTTTCATTTCCCAGCTGATGTGCGCATTATGAAGTCTTCCACGAACTCGCAACATTCCATTTTGATCCAGAAAGGGTCTTAGTTTCAAAATACTGCTTTTTGATTCCAATGGTTGATTTGATTTTAAGCTGTCAATTTCGTTTGAAAACTCCATTTCTTGAACAAACTTAATGATTTTATTTTTAGCTATATTTAGCTCGCCGGCTGTTAAGTAACTTGAGCTTTGCTGACGACGCGGGGTTGCTCGTAGTATCCATGCGAGAACCCGAGTGCAATGAGTCATGTTGCTATGTTTATTAATTAATTCGTTGATAATACTATCATCGGTTTGTTTACAAGTTGACGCGTTACACTGTTTTGATGTTCTTATTTCTTGATCTGTGGTGTATGTTGGCGTTTCATGATTCTGACTATATGATGATAGCCAGGCTGGACCATTCCACCAAATTGGATGCTTTAGTAACTGCTGAGCGGTGATCCCACGGCTGGCGCAGTCTGCTGCGTTCTCTTCAGACTTGACGTAATTCCAACAGGTCGGCGGTATGATTTTAGTGATTTTCGCAACTCGGTTGGCTATAAAAGGTTTCCACTTGTTCGGTTCGCCGTTTAGCCAGCCTAAGACGGCTGTACTGTCTGACCAGCAGACAAGTTTGATGTTGTTATCTGATAGTGATTGTTTGACCTTGTCCATCAGAGTAGATAGAAGTTGGGCCGCACACAGCTCCAGCCTTGGTAGTGTAACATTCTTCTTGGGCACGAGTCTTGATTTGGCTGCTACTAGTACCGGCGGCGGCGTAGGTATTTTGTCATCGGTAGAGATAACACGGCAGTATATTGCGCACGCGTATGCTTTCGTCGATGCGTCACAAAATCCATGAAGTTCCATGTCCTGATTCTTGTGACTGTTGAGCCATCGTGGGATTTTGATGTCTTTGATAATTTGTAAATCTTGTGAAATTGTGTACCACTCTTTTTTGATATTGTCGGGTACTTGATCGTTCCATCCGATATCATTTGATACGACCTTTTGAAACAGTAATTTTAGCTTTGTCGTGGTCGGCAAAAGCCACCCCAAGGGGTCATATACCTTTGCTATACTCGACAATAGCTCTCTTTTAGTCATCCTGACTAACGTTGACGTTGATGGCGGTTCAATCTTTAGTTGAAATGTAAATTGATCTTCTTGCGGGTGCCAGCGTAGACCCAGTGTTTTAGTCGTTTCTTGATCCTTAAATTCGAAGGTTTGTTGTGACTGTTTAGACTCGCTGACTTCTTGCAACAGCTCTGGCGTGTTTGATGCCCATTTTCGAAGATTGAATCCTCCCGCTCTTAGAAGGTTGATCAAATCGGTTTGCATTTTCTTCGCTGATTCGAGATCATAGCAGCCATGTAGAAGGTCGTCCATGTAAAAACTCTCTTCTACTACGCTAGCCGCTTCCGGGTAGTTGTGGCGTTCGTCCTTGGCTAGTTGTCTTAGCGTCATCATGGCCAACCAGGGGGCGGCCTTTGTGCCATATGTTGTGGTTGATAATGCATATTCACGTAGCGGTTGATGTTCATCGTCTCTCCAAATGATTTTTTGATATTTTTGGTCCTGTATGTTTACGCCGATCATTCTGAACATTTTCTCTATGTCTGCTACGTAGGCGACCTTATATTGTCTCCACTTGATGATAAGGGATAGCAAATCGTGTTGTAAATTAGGGCCGCCATACATGATGTCGTTTAGACTTATTCCATTTGATGTTTTTGCAGATGCATTGAATACGACACGGCACGAAGACGTTGTCGAATCGGCACGTTGAATACAGTGATGCGGCAAAAAGCAATCTTGTGTTGAATTTCGATTGCCGTAGCTCTCATTTGTACATTCACGCATGTGGCCTAAATTGATGTATTCCCGAATGAATTTTTTGTACTCTGCTTCCATATTTGGATATTTTCGAAACCTGCTCTCGAGGTGCCTGAATTGGGCTATAGCAATATTTCTGGAGTATCCAAGAGCGTTTTCCATATCCGGCTTTAGCGGTAGTCGAACGACATATCTTCCGTCTTCTTGGCGAAATGTAGTTTCACGGTAAAAATTTATGCAGTGCTGATCTTCTGATGATAAATTCGAAGGTTCATTGATGTCTTCTATGGCCCAGAAGCGCGTGATGTCCTCCATGTTGTTGACCGCAATATTGCATTGATGCGATTGGGCTGGCAGTGATGGTGATGGCACGTTTCCACAAAGAATGTACCCGAGTTTCGTTTTCTGTGCCACAGGGAGGTTTTCACTTTCATTGATAATGCCTTCTTGAATGATTTTGGCGTAAACGTCGGCTCCTAACAATAGATCAATAGGACGCCTGACATGAAATTCGGGGTCTGCCAGTGGAATTCTCTTTAAGTAAGACCAATCGGGCTTGGCAAATGTCTGGTTTGGTAAATAATTTATAAGTGTATTCATGATATACAGATCGGCGCCAAATTGAAAGTCAGATTTCAGTGATGAAGCTGTGATGTTGATAATGCCCTTGCATGTTACTCCTTTGGCGCCAATGCCATACACAATGTCCTTGCATCTTTGTCGGGGCAGTTGTAGAAGTTGGGCCGCGTTTTCTGAGATCAAGGACATTTGTGATCCGACATCTATGATGGCTCTCATGATATGATGACTTCCATCTGCCGCTTTTACTTTGATTAGGGCAGTCGCTAATAAAACATCCATAATTTTATTGCTCCCTTGCGTAATATTTGCGACATTTTTCCGTTTATTAAACGGGTCGGAAGTTTCTTGTTTCTGAGCGTAGGCATCGTGCACTAATGTATTGTGTTTTTCATGGCACGTGCGGCATCGACTCGTCGAAAAACAATCCTTATCGTAATGATTGTAAAGGCAATTCTTGCATAGATTAAACTTCGCAATAATGCTTCGCTTGCTTTCGGGTTTTGCACCTTGAAATGTTTCGCAATTAAATATTGCATGGTTCTTGTTACATACTGGACAATGATTCCTTTGATAATAGCTTGATTTAAAATCATTTGATTTATATGGCAACGACGATGATTCTTTTATGCCTCCAAATGATTTGTTGAAAGGCTTTCTTGATGCTTCAGGTTGTTGCACGTGTTTTGGGGTGTCCAGCTTGCGGCGACTGGCTTCAAATGATGTAAACTTCATCTCCAGAAATTTTAAAAATTCGTTTAAGATGGGCAAGTCACGTGGGTTCTTCAATGATTCAATATACTCCGTATGACTTTCCGCGTCCAACTTTTGTGACAAAATATGGACAATAAGCGGGTCCCATGACTTGATATCCACGCCGAGGTTTCTGATAGCATTTAGGCACTCATTGGTGGTGTCATGTAGACGCTTGATATGTGTGTATGATTGTTGTTGCATTGATGGTAACGACAACAGATTATTAAGGTGGGCAGTGAAGATCAGTTTTGTATTATTGTACCTGTGGTTTAAGATTTCCCAACATGTTTCATAATTTTCGGAGCTAATGTTGAGATGTTGAATTAATTTTTCGGCTTCACCACGAACCTTGTTTTTCAAAAATTGCATCTTCTGTGCGTTTGACATAGAGCAGTTATGATGTATGGCTTCATTAAATAAATCTTTGAAGGAGACCCACTGCTGGTAATTCCCACTAAACGGCGGGATATCCATGACTGGAGTTGATTTTTCCCGATGAGTCATTGACCAAATTTTAGTGTTGATTGCTTTTTTGATGTCTTGGAATTTTTTCTCATATTTGCAGAACGTTTGATTATAGGTTTCGTCGTCTTCGAAAAGTTCACTGTCGATATCCCAGTGAAGTGCGTCAATAGTTGCCCAACGAGACTGAACTGATTTGAGTAAATCGTCTAACTCCCATCTTTCATTGATGACTGAGAGGTCGATGTAATATATAGTGCGTGCAAAGGCTTTGAAGTTACTTTGTTGCTTTCTCATCTTTTCTGACAACTTCGCAGCATCCACGTTAGGTCTATCGGTGCTGTTGAAAATCGGTGGAATCGCGAACCCTGGATTGATTGGAGCTCGAGGGTTGGTCTTCTCTTGATTCTTCAGAGTCTCGGCCTTATGCGCACGCTCGTTATCTTGATGGAGGGTGCGGCTTGGCTCTCCGATCTGTATTCCATCGCGATCTAATGGCGCTTGATCTTCCTCGTTCTTAGCTTCTTCTTTTGTCTCGTGCCAACTAGGCATGGTTGATGACGAGGGGTTGCTTAAACGTTCTGTTGGCTTTGGTGATAACTGCCGTGGTCTAGGTGATAAAGACGCCTGCTTAGCATAGTTTAGATGATCTTCCAAAACTGATCGAGCTGAGTCGTAAAAGGCTTTTGTTTTGGCATAACTCTCATTGGCAAAAAAAATGTATTCTTCATCCTTGCACTCCACTAATTTTTTATGATTATTTTGAAATTCTTGCCAAAATCCATCGAGGCCAATCAATTTGTTAGTGATATTAGACACAGTTCGACGACTTGGTCCATCCTTTTTGTAGTTTTCGTATAGTCTATTCATATTAGCCATGAGCTGGTTTTGTTCATTAAGAATAGTGTCCAATTCCTTGTCGGAACTCATCTTGATTTACTTAAAACTTTACGTACGTAAAATAACTGATAATATTGATGAAATTAATTGATAACGGTGTGGCCACTGATATTGATGCTTGATGTTGATATTTTTCCTTGGTTCACTGATTTTAAATTGATGATAATAATTGCTGCAGCTGATGATTATGATACTTGAAGTTCGAGTTTCCTCTTACTTGATTTGATAGTAGTCTAGACGATGTTGATATCTTCGATGATGAACTGATGACGTTCCGTTGTGACAATGAGGTCCTGTATTACTGCACACTCTCTTCCGCACGGTGAGACCCGCTTGTGGGAGGCCAACAAAATCACTGTGTGGTGTGTGACGGGATAGCAACGTCACATACCCTTGATCATCATACGACATTAAATAGAATATACATAATTACGTAGCAAACCTAATGTCAACCTACGACAACCCTTTGTTCTACTGTAAATGTCACGGACCTATTAAAGGTTACGTGACGCCCTTAAACACTATATAAAGCCTATATTTTACCTAATAAATAATCAGTTTACCTCCGACTACGATAGTATTATTTACTACCAAGCTCCAACCTTTACATGGCGACCCTGCCAGTGCGTACCATATAGGGTACGCAGGCGCGTTATTCGAACCTCGGGTGGCCGGTCAGAGTCGGCCACCCGGAGGGTCCAGTTGGGCTGCTAGAGGCAGCAATATAACAAATAATCCTGAACCAACTGCCGGTCACAGCCGGCCATCCGGAGTCCTCCACCCGAGAGACCTGCACGAGAGGACCCGTGCAACAACAGTGCGCGACCAACATAGCTCCACACATTACACCACGACACGACATGGGCAACTACCAAACGAAGCCCAGCTCCAGGAGACCAGAGAAGGCACTGGTGTGCCTAACCAAGAAGAAAGGAGACACCAGCAACACTGCAGCATAAAGCAGAGATCCCTGCAGCATCCTCGGCCCCAGCACCCCGCGGCGCCCCAGCCATCCAGCCACCCGAACCAGGTCAACGGAAGCACATGAAAAGATAACGTGTGTGTGGAGGTACAACCTTTATATTTTAAGTTATTTTAAGTACAAACAGACATTTTTTTTTTATAATACCTAGAACATTTAGTGTACGAATAATTAATTACGCGCAGCATGTTTAGTCATAAGAAATGATGATCGCGGACGCGCGGCATCTCAAGTTACGCATCAAAACACGTAACATAAATATCGGACGATAACTAATTTTTAAGCTATTTATAATTTTATTACGATGACTTAATTTTATAGAAGAAAAATTTGAAGTCCATTCCGAAATGTTATAAAGTATATTAGTTTATAACTTGATATACTATTACCGTTTGCCTAATTTTGTAACTAGTTTAGATTAAAAAGTATAGATAAGCAGTAAAAACATTAATAATAATAAATAAACTCATTAATAAGAAGGCTCTAAAATAATAATAATAATAAACCAATTATGGTGAAAAAATTAATCAAATAATTATTTTTATAATTAATAAAATGACGCTACTTAATGTAAAAAAAAAAAACAAATAAGCACCAAGTAGCTTACAAAAAAATAATGCAAATAAAAGTGAAAAACATTTTAAAATATGAGCAATACAAAAACGGTAGAAAATTTGCACTGGAAACATAAAATATAATATTATAAATAAAATATATAATTAATAAGGGAAAAATAAAATTAAGAGAAAGGCAATTATAAGCCGATAAATATATATTAATAGAGAAAAAAAAAGATAATAATGCCGATACAAAATAACTTTCATTAGGCAAATAAAATAAATATTAAAAGAAAAATAATTTGTAAATCTCGCAATAAAATAATAAAACACACGTACGTAATATGGGTAAAGACAAATAAAATAAATATTAAAAGAAAAATAATTTTAGCTATAATAGAAAAATAAAATATATTAACAATTCATATAAGTATACTTCAGATAAGTATTTCGAGAAGCAATTAGACTGATCACCTAAGAGCTATTGAAATTCTTATTTGATGAAGTTTTACGACAAAAATCACCCGTACGAAAATATTAAGCCACTTATGGCGTTACGGAAAATAAAAAAGCAACGAATATATTCATAATAAACTAAATAGAGAAGAAAAGATTTCGGAAAAAACGTTTTACTATGGGTGTCAATAATTAAGAGAAGAAAAAAAAATGACAGTTGTATGATTTCAAAATAAAGGGAAATAATGTCACTTGTGAGTAATTCCCGTTTGTGTGGGCGTTACACGTTACCATTGAGTAGCATCACAAGTAGACATTTGGCAAAGTACACCAGGGTACAAGGCAGGCGGTAAATCCTTGAAATTTGATCATAATTCGGTCGAGCACCAATTGTGCAGATCCTTGGACACATGGAGGTGTTAAAAGAACCGTCTGAAAAAAAAAATATATAGATATTGTAGACATGTATATGTGCGCGCGAACTTGAAATCCTTGTATACCTGTATAATGGAATTTAAATGAATATGTCTACAAGTAAGGTCGGCCGACCATGCGCTGTGTACCTTTGTCTCCCAATGATTAATATAAATATATAAGCGCAATGAAAAAAAAAAAAAAAAATGTAATCATACAATGTCCAATTGTAGTACATACCTCCTTACTGTCGTTGTGTGAAAGTCCGAAACTCGATCGCGTATGAAACGAGCTTTCTACGCTAGAACTAGGTACAGTTTGCATGACACAACAGAGGAGCGAAGTACGCATACTACATAGCGATGACACCTCGTGTAATATCATAGAGATAGCTCAAAGTATAAAGAAATATGGTACATGGGTCCGGACCCCAATCACGCCGATTGTGAAAAGTTTAAAGAATTAAAAAGAGAAAATAATAAGGATAACGTAAAAAGGTTCCATCATTAGCCAAAAACAAGTCATAACACTCTTAAATTTATAAAATATTACAAAAAGTAACAAAATCAAAAATATCTATAGAAGAGTAAATAATAAATTAGTATTGTAAAACAAATAAAACAAAATAAGATAATAAAATAAATAATAATAATACAAATAAAATAGGAAAAACAAAACGAAGAGCCAATGACATAAAACAATTAAAATTGAATAAATAAAAAATAACTAAAACAAAATCTAAAACCAGTGTCAAATTAACAAATAAATACCAAACAAGAAAATAATAATAAATAGATATAAAATATAAAAATAAAACCAAAATATAAATAATAGCTAAATAAAATGTTTAAATATATAGAAAAAAGATAAACAAACGCAATAAAAACAAAACTTAAATTAGCAGAATATTTTTCATCTTCCTTACCCATAAGATCATATTATAAACGTAAGATGAGCATCGCATTGTTTACACTTAGAATATAAGTTCAACATTGTTTACAATAGCGCAGTAAATGTTACAATAACAAATAGGATTAAGATAATTTCAAGTACTTATGTATTGTAACTACGTTATGTTTTGGACACAAATAATTGTAGCAATAAGATCATATTGCACGCATAAGACAAACGTCACAATGTTTACATTTAGTTATAAGGTTTATAGTAACAACCAGCGTAATGATTGTTATAATTAAGATTAGATTAAGCGTTGTATACCGATAACAGCATATAACTTATAGAGTAAGGAAAAAATGTATTAAATTAGACACATAAGTTAATTATATTAGAAAGTAAAAAAAAAAAAATATTTTATATAACAAATTTTAAAAAACTAAAAATTATTGTAAAACTATTGTATTAAGGAATAATGTATAAAATTAGCCATAAGTAGAAAGTAAGAAAACATTATTTTTGTATAACAAATTTTTAATATTGTAATTTTTTTTTTTTTGAAAAAAAAAAAAAGGGGAAAGGTGTGGTGTGTGACGGGATAGCAACGTCACATACCCTTGATCATCATACGACATTAAATAGAATATACATAATTACGTAGCAAACCTAATGTCAACCTACGACAACCCTTTGTTCTACTGTAAATGTCACGGACCTATTAAAGGTTACGTGACGCCCTTAAACACTATATAAAGCCTATATTTTACCTAATAAATAATCAGTTTACCTCCGACTACGATAGTATTATTTACTACCAAGCTCCAACCTTTACAACTGTCACAGTCACTGATAGGTTCGAAGGACCATATGATGTACGAGTCGTACACCAGAACTGATCTGATTGTTGATGGTTGATTGTAGATTTGATAGAAACACTGATGTCGGTGTATGAATTTATTGATAACCAAGGTATATGAGTACTAGCTAGGAGCACGTATAAACGTAGACTAAAATTATAATTCATAAGTAGCGCGATTGCAAATACAACAATTATTACCTATTCATTATGTATTTAATGCTGACTCGTAAATGTGCAATGCTTGCATTGTACATATTCCCGGCCAGGAGATGAAGATTGATAAGAGATGCTGAATAATATTAATTTTATACAAACTAAATTGTTATACTAGAATGATTATGATGGACAAATTCGACAGAAACAAATAGAATTAAATTTCATAAAATTATTTGACTGAGGTAAATTCCCTGAATCTAGATGAGGTATTTGTATTGTTAAGTGAAGTTGCTGCGACGCGATGATCTTGTCTTTCTGCGTGTTGTCCGCTGTAGTTGCGCTCGGTCGCTGATGGAATGGAGCTGTGCGATGACATCGAAGTCGGTCTGCGACTGCGACCGCTCTCCCCCGGGGCGGCGTCGATCCGGCGGCGTCGATCCGGCTCGAAGGACCATATGATGTACGAGTCGTACACCAGAACTGATCTGATTGTTGATGGTTGATTGTAGATTTGATAGAAACACTGATGTCGGTGTATGAATTTATTGATAACCAAGGTATATGAGTACTAGCTAGGAGCACGTATAAACGTAGACTAAAATTATAATTCATAAGTAGCGCGATTGCAAATACAACAATTACTACCTATTCATTATGTATTTAATGCTGACTCGTAAATGTGCAATGCTTGCATTGTACAGCAACAATGCGATAAGCTAACGAGAACTAATTTGTAGTGGAACATCACACGAGCGTAATAAAGTCTTAACCATAAATTCCATGTTATCTCGCCTAGCGTATAGCAACGCACCATCGCCATGAAACGAACTTAATCTGCATAAATTTGCAGTTGACCCTGTTATTACATACACAAATATACCAGACAAATTTGCTATTTCACTGTAACGGGTTCAAATGATTTGATACGGGAATATTTCATGCCGGTTAGATACGGTTAAATTTGTTACATGCACGACTGTGATGTGGCAGAGGTTGGCGATTCGATTTTTGTAAGGTATTAAGTTTTTTTAGATTTTCCGTTTTCCGTACCCAAATGATTAAAAATGGGACCCTATTACTAAGGCTCCACTGTGTGGCTGTTTGTCTGTCTGTCCGTCTGTCACCATGCTGTATCTCATGAACCGTGATAGCCAGACAGTAGAAATTTTCACAGATGATTGTATTTCTGGTGCCGCTATAACAAAACATACTAAAAACTGAATAAAATAAATATTTAAGTGGGGCTCCCATACAACAAACGTGATCGAGCCATACTTACCAGCTACAAACTTAACTTAACCCGGAATTTTATTTGATGGTACGGAATCCTTTACGCGCGAGTTATACTCGCACTTGGCCGGGTTATTCATAGGGTGCGTTTACAATCACGGAACTGGTTAGAGCGAATTGAAACAGATTTCATCAATCGTAGTCTGTGGTATTAAGTAATGCTTTTTTGGCGACATTATAACATCGTTTAGCAGTGTTTTTTGGGCAGTAGAGTATAGACTTCTACAGACTTTCATAATTTATGCCTTTATATTAGAGTTAGTAACTATACACGATGATTTTTAATCGGTGATCAGGTACCAACTTTTCTAACTCGGTAATACGACATCGCATCGTCGTACGACGCGACATCGTGCCACGATGCGACGTCGTGTCGAGGAAATGCATAAATCCAAAATGAACTTTATCTTCATGTGACAAGATGCAAAATAAAAATTCATTTTACAATCTCACGACGTCGGATCGTGGCACGATGTCGCGTCGTACGAAGATGCAATGTCGTGTCTTGTAATTGTTTTTGGCCCTAAGGGGGTAGTAGAAGACACGATAATATTACAAAGTCTCCTAATTTGATTTTGATTGACTTATCCTACGTTCCAAACATCAACCTAATTCTAGAAAAGATGTCCATTTGCGATATATTTTTTTACGACCTATGTTAATTCAAAAACCATTTCTGGGGATATGTCTCTTGTATCTAAGTAAGTAAATAGATTATGACCATTACGACACCTGTGACAGTGAGTCATATTACGTTATTCGATTTTATCATGTTTTTGCCGTTTTTCAGTACAAGTTAAGTCAATAGTGTCATCAGTTCATCACCATAAACTAAGGAGAGAAACATTTAAACGTGTTTAATAGGAAAACGGATGAAACTATTATCAGCTTAAATTGGCCTTTATATTATGATTTAAACCAAAATAGTGTCTTTAGTTTTAGGTATGTCCCTATTTGTGTACCCTATTGAGTAGCAAAAATAATACAAATAACGTCGGCGGCACTGAAGAAAATTTTTCCTTACAATATACTTATATTTAAAATTTCATTAAAAATTAGCTGGCATAGCTATAGGTCGTATATTGCTGCTAGGTTGCTCTTGTTGCTCCATACAATCAGACGACTGGCGTAATCTATAGCTATAGGTATCTGATACCTGCAGTACGTCCCTTGATACCTACAGTACATCCCAAATTACCCGGAGCCGCCGCAAATCAGATCACTCTGATAAAACGGGACCGTATTAACTCTTCCGAGTCAAAAACAATTTGTTTCACGAATCAATGAATCGGGTACACAAACAATGCAGATTTTACGGAATGCCAAATTGCGTTTCAAATTTAGACGTCCGAATTAACCAAATGAGTGCTCATGATGGGAGTTCATGCATGCAATTCAACTTCCAATAAGTATTAAAGCTATATCGCGGGCTAAATTCGATATTTTATATGACATCTGTCTGAAGTATCACCACTATACAATACATAGTATGTTCCATTTTAGCGACTCACTCTATTCGCTCTAATTTTTATGACATTAATAATAAATATCAAATATTAATGGGGTCAAAGCTTTCGTCCCCTAAACAAGGTGTAACCCTATGCCTTAGGGAAACAATATCTTTCTCATCCATTGAGATTACCTACTTTATTATATCATGAAAAGCGTTAAATTTAAATTTAATAATTATCATTTTGAGTCATGTGAACTCCAACTTCACTTCTTCATGTAGTATACCAAATTAATGTTTACTTATATTATTGTACTATCATCTGATCTGCCAACCTGAACATATTGTACTGTTACACTGTCCAAACAAATTGTGGTTTGTATCAGACACTGTACGGACGAACTCAAGCCCCTAAGTCACAGGTTACACCTAGTTTAGGGGTCGAAAGCTCGACCTTAGTTCTAAGATCTTATGTGCAAACACAATATTTTGAAATTGTTATTGTAACGTTGTTATTTCTTTTGTACAATAAATATTTTATTTAATTATTATTATTATTTAAACAAACCGTGTCGCTAAACTGGGACTCACTCATATTTAGACAAAGTCCATTATAATGTTCACTAAATTCGGATTTAATATTCGTTGAGTGCCTCTGATTAGGCCCAGAAATAGCTCAGTTGGAGTTATTGCAAAGTCTCGTCAAATAAGGACTCATATACGAGGGTGAATTGAAAAGTTTTGAGCCTAACCTTTAAAATAAAGACTTGAGTTTTTATATCAATTTTATTTCTCTACATAGTCTCCAAAACGATCTATACACTTTTGCCACCTTGCTTCAAACTTCATTATTCCTTGTAAAAAAAATGAATGTTCAAGGTGATTGAAATAGTCAGTCGCAGCTTCTTGCACCTCAATATCTGTCGAAAATTTCCGTCCTGCCAAGTGTTTTTTTAGGTTCGGGAAAAGATGATAATCAGAAGGGGCCAAGTCCGGCGAATAGGGTGGATGCGGCAGCAATTCAAACCCACAGTTATGTATTTGTGCGATAGATTTCGCTGCAGTATAGACAGGAGCATTGTCTTGGTGGAACAACACTTTTTTAGAAATCATACCAGGTCTTTTTATTTTAATTTCTTCATGCAGATGTTGTAAGAGGATGCAATAGTAATCAGCATTTATGGTTTTACCCTTTTCAATATAATCAACCATGATGACCCCTTTGCAACCCCAAAAAAGTGAAGCCATTGCCTTCTTCGCTGATAAAATGGCCTTAGCTTTTTTAGGAGGTGGAGACCCTGACCTTTTCCATTGTTTGGATTGCACTTTTGACTCCGGTGTATTGTGGTGGACCCATGTAACGTCCATAGTTATAAAACGACCAAGAAAATCTTGTGGGTCGCATTGAAACAGATCCAAACAATCCTGTGACACTGTATGGCGGGAGTCATTTTCAAAAAACATGTACATGGTTAAGGGCTTTAATTAAAACAAAACTTAATTGATACCTGTGAGTCACGATAGTTACCCATATATTTTGTATGAGTAACTTTCGTAACACAAAAGACGCGATCGTAATTTTGTTTTTATTAAGCGTTTAACTATGTACATGTTTTTTGAAAATGACTCGGGTGCGTTTATTTTCAGCTGAAAGCAGTCTAGGTACCCACTTGCAGAAACCTTAGAAAAACCTAGATCCTTAGTGATTATGTTTTGCGCTCGCTCATAGGAAATACCAATTGTCTCCGCTATCTCTGAAACTTTCAACCGCCTGTCATTCATAATCATAATATCTAGTATTTTATTGATATTGTCATCTGTAGAAGCCGTTATTGGTCTGCCACACCTAGGTTCATCTTCAACTGCTTCTCTGCCGCGTTCAAAATCTGCTACCCATCGTTTTACAGTGGCATATGATGGAGCGGATTCCCCTAAAGTCTGGCACATGTCTTCAAAGATTTGCTTTGGCGTTAAGCCCTTTTTTTGTAAGTATTTTATTACAGAACGGTGCTCAATTTTATCCATTCTAAAGAAAATCGCGAACCTCTTATAGTAATTCGATCACAAAATTTACAATTGTGACAGAAGAAAAACAAAAGATAGTGCATTATGATAAAAAAATATGTAAGTCTTACGTACCAGTATTATTTTTTCTTTTTAATTTCATTATCAACCTCAGGCTCAAAACTTTTCAATTCACCCTCGTATATGCATTCATTAATCCAAATGAATGCCTGCGTCTATCTGCGTGTTAAAGATAATAACAAAACGTAATAACTTAATAAGTTGGAATAAAGCAAGCTTAACTCTCTAGTGCATTAAAACTTGCCTCCTTTTTAGAGCATAATAAAGAAATGTAGTAAAATAAACTATTGTGTTAAATACGTATTTCTCTATGAGTTAGTTCATCTATGACCGTAATTTCAGGCAGTGTTATGAAAAAATATAAGTAGTATGTTGCACCCCCTCACGGGACAATAGTGTCCCGGACCTTTGGGAGGCATGCGCGGAGTCGAAGCCAACGCGTATAGGCCCTTTCGACAATTAATTAATGGACAATTTAAAATCTATCAAGAACAAAACATCTGTTGTCTGGTAGGGAATGCCCAGTGGCATTAAGTCCGCTTTTTTAAAATAAGTTCTTTCTTTAGTACAGTAAATAACTAATAAATAAATATCTTACTTTTAAAATCCAAACAAAGTAGTCTTTGAAGCCGATATCGCCATCTAATAACTAGTCTTTAATCTTTAAGCGTCGTTTCATAAAGCCGTTTCAAATCTTGATTAAAAGTGTGTATCTCAAGCGTCCATTTCTACTTTATTTTTCGTTAAAAACCAAGCACCTTTCATCTTTAATAAACATGGGCAGTTGTAGGAAAGTAACTTTATGGAGAGGAGTGTAATTAAAACCCCATCTCTTGGGAATATTAAACCGCGAGCAGTTAATGGATCTTAACTCGATTCCAAAACGCTAACTTTGTCGAAAGCGACTCGTTGCCTTCAATAAGATTCAGAAAAGTTTGTGGAAATTAGCTTCGTTTTAAAACAGTTCGCTATTTAACTGTTCGGAGGGAAAGCACCAGCAACAATACTCGCTTGCTGGAATTTCTTCAGAACCACTGGTAGCAAATGAACTTGTGTTCTGCTTAATTTTATTGCGTACTTTTACTTGGTTCGTATTTTAAAAACTTAAAAAAAGTACTTTTTGAACGCGTTTTGAGTCCCGTTTTGTTAAAAGAATGCGTGAAAATCGTGTCAGTAAAAGAGGCCTTATTCCATTAAAAAAAATATATATACAATTATTATATGACAATTATATTGATAATTCCAACCAACTTTTCGAAGTGAATAATATTTCTCCCCGAGTTCTAGGTAGTAACATAGCTATTTCATGCTTTCATTGCGTGTAGTCGCAAAAAAGTTGAAAAAACTAATTTTCCGCGTGAATTTTGTCAATTTCGAGTATTTTTTAAACCAAAAATTATCAATAAAAATCCAAACTGTAGGTTTCAAATATATACCAACAAATCCCAATAGCCCTGTTTTAGGTCACAATATCAATAATATGTTAAGAAACATGTTTGATCAGCGAATCGACAGAAAACAATATGCAGAATACAGATTAATTAGTAAAATAAATGCATTTCACACGTCGTTCTATTTTAAAAATAAAAGTATTATTCAAAGTATTAATTTGAGTTATTTGGCTTATATTTTATACTTCCAAACTTGATTATATTTTAGCTCAAACTTGGCTTGTTTTAAAAGTTTTCTTTTTACTCAAACGAGTGGCTTTTAGGTAATAATTTCATATATGGACTTGGCTCACAAAGCGCTTTTATTTGATGTATCACATGATAAATTTCAAAATATATTTGTTCAAACACAAAATTCACGTCGTAACACTCCCTTGCAATAAAAATCAAGTTGGTCCTCTTTCTTAAAATGTTCTTAGTTTTCAGAAGGTCCATTATGCCAAAAGAAACCTCTTGATCATCAAACGCCGTATATTTAAACGAACACCGGCCACTATTCAGCCCTTAATCTGCTAAAAAGTCCTCGGGAGTTCTGTCTCGCTCGCACTTGAGCAAAGGATTGGCACTTGAGGAAGGAAGGAGGAGGCCCTGATTTTATCCAAACCTAAAGTCTATTTCTAAGAGCTCACAAACTATTCATATAACACGCAAGCAAAGTTACTGAATAAAACTGCTATTTGGGTGATTCTGCAGGCGTTTCAACCGCCATCAGTTTTTATTTTTATTTTATGTATAATTTTGTAGTTCACAGTGCCTTAGTTAAATTACTGTACCTAATGCTGTGTAACTAATTTGAATAAATAAATAAATCATCAATGGACCATAACATGCTTTAAATTCGACCAATTATGGTAAGAAGTACGGTTACAGTATATAATTGCATGAAAGTGTGCAACTTGGTGTAACTCATTTCTTTCAATATTTATTGACAGCGGACTGACGGCGGTTGAAACGCCTGTAGAATCAACCAAATACCAGTTTTTTTAATACTGTGAATTTCAAATACGTTTTAACAAGAACCCAAAAACCAATTTCAAGTGTCAATGTAAACATTTGCAAACGTTGCTATGTCGCCACATAAACAATAAACAAAAGACATCAACAACCCCTAAATTTGATCAAGGAAATTTTTCCAGCCAATTTCAGACTTTTACACGGTCAAATTTTCGTTCACAGCTTTCCAGTTCGTTAAATTGTATTGCAGGTGCCTACGGGGCTCTGTGAATGGCCCAAATACTGCAGCTGACGACGCGCGCGTTACTCCCTGTCCCATTTAGCAGGTTGTATTCTTTAACTCCACCACAGCCTGTAAAAATCGCCAACGGATGTGAAAATAAAAATCTGGTATGCGCCGACACATTTTTACGTTGTTTCGTTTGGCAAAGCTAGGCTTTGGCGTAGGAAAATCTGCGGAAAACTCACCAAACCTCCTATTGACTCGGATTCCTATTCGTAGAGGCAACTTTATATAAAACAAGATAAAGTTTAGATTTAGAAGCAACAGAGCGTGGATTATGACTTTGAGGTGGAGCATAGTTGAAATATCTCGATACCAAGCACAGAATAGTTTCAAATACGTGTCGTTAAATTGAGAACAAAACAAAACTATGAATATACTCGCGAAGCAATTTGCATGCGTTATCAAAATTTGAATTTGGAATGTTCCCACTTGCCGTTTTCTATGCATACAAAAGAAACAAGTATGTGCGAGCACTTTGGTACACCCTGGATGTTTGTGGCCACATTGAAGAAAATACAGGTTCTGTCTAGTGATTTTCGCAACAGCTGCCTGTTATCTGTATTTGATTCGTTGTTTCTGCAAAAAGTGACCTATTTGGTTGAGTTGCATTGAGATGCAAACCGTTAACCGCAAATTATCAGTAATTTCTGTACTAATGTGTACCGGTTTGCATTTCCTATACACGCCACTACGTTATTAATGCCTACGTTTTTCACATACCAATCCGAAATTAAAGCCTGACCAGAAATATATGAGGATTGCCAAGAGGGCGCTATTTATAAGATTTATATGGCAACAATTCTGCAACCAATCACAAGCGCACTATAATGACATTAGTTTAAATACATGCCAGTTCCTCCCCATAACCTCGTAATATCATTTAATGGAATGCACTCTTTTCCTGACCGTTTTTCGTGTAGTAGACACGTGTACGCTTGATTTATGATATTACGTTCACGACTCTGAATGGTTTTCGGTATATTCTTTGAATATTTGCCTTGTAAAGAAACCATCACGAATGACATTGACATTGTTGACAAACCATCATAAAATCATTGCCATTGTAAGAAATTAGTTCCAGTGAAATTCCGCAATATGGCGCATCCTCATATAATAATAATAATAACCCCCCAAGGGATCACCTTGCCGTGGTGGAGGGCCTTACGGGTTGGTGATACTGTCAAAAATGAGGTCAAATACACCTCGACCTCACCCCAGTATGGGAGATACTTTAGCACAAGCCAACATCAACTAGGCACACCCTTCCCAAACTAAGATCTTAACTTTCCTATCCTTCTTCTCTCTTCCCACCTTTCCTATCTTATTCCTTCTTCAGCGCAGCATGCAGTTAAGATCAAGAAGTTTACGTCCAGGGCCGCTGCCCGAGGGTAATCGTCGGGGCGCATCTGGAGCCGTTGCTGGATGCCACAGCATGCGAACCAGCGGCGATGAGGAGTTGAGCAGGCGGGCTCCCATCGAACAATCTGTTACAGCCGAAGTCGAGTCGCTACCCGAGGGCGATCGTCGGGGCGCATCTGGAGCCGTTGCTGGATGCTACAGCATGCGGACCAACGGCGATGTGGAGCTGACCAGGCGGGCTTCCATCGAAGAATATACTACAGCCGAAAACTCTGCAACGCGAGAATCGTCACCTACATCGTTGTTCTCCTCAATTCCTTCGTCGCCAGCATTTTATCAGATATTACAGTCACCTAGTTCATCCCCTCTTTCTTTTCAGAACTCCTCATTGCGGCGATCATCATCATCATCATCAATCTCTCTTATGTCTGTAGATGTTGTACAGGAGGCACGTGCCATTAACCCTGTACCCACTACAAACACAACACGTATGCGAAAAAAGTGGACCGAAGAAATGAATAGGTTTATCTGGCGTACATATTTAATAACCAGCAAATTAGAAACACTTCAACGTGGTTACTTAGAACCTTTACACACACAGTTTCAAGCAATGTTTCCGGATATGGATGTATCTAGGCAAAGAATCGGAGATCAACGCCGAGCCATATTACGTAACAGATTATTGAGTCAAACGACAATGAATGAAATCCGATCAGATGCCGAGCGGTATTTAGATAGCGTAGGGACGTTAATACAGCCTAATACTCTAAATACACAACCACCGTCTGGCGAGCTAGTAAATTCACAACCTACGCAGCCCTCACAACACGCAAACCATGGGAACTTGTCAGGTACTAGAGGACGATTGGTATGGCCACCAGATGTTAATGAAGCGATAATGCGACTTTATTATGAAGTCACCGACGTAGAGACTAACATGACTGCATACCGAAAAAAACTATACGAAAAATTTACAACACATTTCCCACACTTATCACATGTATCAGAACAGCGCATAGCCGACCAAAGGAGAGCTATAGTTAACAACAAACTATTAAGCTTAGCCAAAATCCACGAAATTAAAAATCAAGTCAGAACAGAAACAGAAACTAGTAATGCCACAGTTCACAGCTCACAACAAGAAACTCAGACACAAGCAGACAGTTTTATTATAAATGTTGCGACACAGAACTCCTTTGAGTGCTTAGAAGAAACACAACAAGATAACGGCATAACGCAAAATACTACACAACCACGAATGTGGTTTTGTGAATACAAAACACTCCAAGTAATATAAATATTGAAGATGCAGAGATTCATGCACAGTTTCAGGTTAATCTAGATCAATTTAAAAACATAGACCCCACGAATAGACCACACATCCCTAAACTAAAGCCTTCGCGAAAGTTGACATCGATCGTTAATCAACTTAACAACATTGTCATACCACAGTACCTCTCACAAGAGCTCGACTTCAGCACACTCCAGAATATAATCTACACCACAGCTTACACAAGTGCCACATATATAGGATTAGAACTTGAACGACCCACGGGAATCAGTAGTGCAAAAAAGACTAGGAAGCCAAAATGGCAATTACGATTAGAGAATAAGATAAGTAAATACAGAGCAGATATCGGGCGCCTAACACAATATATTAGAGGCAACAGAAGCCGAAAAGTAGTTTCAACAGTAGAGATCATCAAAAGCAATTATCATACACATGCAACATTTGAAAACCCAAATACTGAACCCGAACACTTCCTAGACACACTTAAGCAAAAATTAAACACCGCATCTAGCAGACTTAGGCGATACTTAGCCTGTACCGTAAGGAAAACCCAAAATGCTCAATTTTCAAACAACGAAAGCGGTTTCTATAGGAACTTAGCATCAAACTCAGCACAACACGGTAAGTCACGCAGTATGGGAATACCCCCTCTAGATTCTATACGACAATATTGGGCGGACATTTGGGAACGACCTGTTCTTCACAACCAGGATGCACCTTGGATCAAAGGTATTAACAACACAACTATCCCTACGATGTAGTTTGAGCACATCCCAATTGACACGTTCATACAGGTAATTAAGCGCACACATAACTGGAAGTCCCCTGGAACAGATAACATACACAATTTCTGGTATAAAAAACTCACTTGCACACACCCTTTCATCCATAAATACCTAAACCAGTTTATACAATCACCGGATAGTATGCCATCTTACATCACACACGGCCGAACCTACTTATTACCCAAAGATAGTGATACTACAAATCCTGCAAAATATCGTCCGATAACCTGCCTCCAGACAATTTATAAAATCATGACAGCATGCATCAGCGAAATCGTCTACAAACATTTGTCACAACACGACATCCTAAAAGAACAACAAAAAGGTTGTAGAAAATATAGCCAAGGATGCAAGGAACAACTCATTATTGATGCAGTTGCTATGAAGCAGGCCTTAAGGAAAAAATGGAATATTCACACTATGTACATAGATTATAAAAAGGCGTTCGATTCAGTACCCCATAGCTGGCTTATACATATACTAAATATATACAAAATCCACCCATCGATAACTGATTTCTTACAAACAGCTATGAATAATTGGCAGACCACTCTAACTATAAAACAGGAAGAGAGTTCAATCTCTACAGAACCAATACAGATTCAGAGAGGTATTTTTCAGGGGGATGCTTTGAGTCCTTTGTGGTTTTGCATAGCCTTGAATCCTCTATCTGAACTCCTTGAACAATCCCATGCAGGTTTCAGGCTTAAACACGACAACACACACCACACACTGTCGCATCTTATGTATGTTGACGATATTAAACTATTCGCAGATAATATAACCGAATTATTTCAATTAGCCGATATAACACAAGAATTTTCTAGAGACATAGGTATGCAGTTCGGTATCGACAAATGTAAAGTACACTCAATACATAGGGGACACATCCAAGACAACAGTTACACATTAGAGACAGGAGAGTAAGTAGATCCGATGACTGAACAGGAGACATACAAATACTTAGGCTTTCATCAATCAAGACAGATTCACCAAAAGCAGACAAAACAAGAACTCAAACGAAAATTTAAACACAGACTTAATATAATACTCAAATCACACCTAAATTCACGTAACATAATAAAAGCTATCAACACATTTGCGATACCAATTCTTACGTACTCGTTTGGGGTAATTAACTGGTCACAATCAGACTTAAAAAAGTTCCAGCGCATTATCAACACAAACTTAACTAAACATAGAAAACACCATCCAAAATCCTGTATCCAAAGGCTAACTTTGCCACGCGGAGAAGGAGGAAGAGGCCTAATAGATATACAAAACCTACATAATAAACAGATAACCACACTCAGACACTATTTCCACAGTAAAGTCGAACAATCACCCCTGCACTCGTACACTGTTCATATCGATGATAGCTACACACCCCTTAGCCTAAATGACAGAAACACTCAGGTTAACGAAAAGATCATAAGCCAACAACAGAAACTATCTGAATGGTCCCAAAAAGCGTTACACGGTAGACATTACTCCGACCTCGGGCAACCATTTGTTGATAAAACATTATCAAACTCTTGGCTGAAGTGAGGAGAACTCTTCCCCGAAACAGAAGCATTCATGTTAGCAATTCAGGACCAAGTAATCGCCACCCGCAACTACAGAAAATATATAACAAAAGAATTAGGCCGTCAGACTGACTCATGCAGACACTGTAACAGTGCTCCTGAAACAATTCAACATATAACAGGCGCCTGTAAAGCCATTGTCCAAACAGATTACAAACACCGACATGATCAGGTTGCATCCATAATCCACCAACATTTAGCACACAAATACAAATTAATTAATAAACAAGTTCCGTATTACAAATATATTCCCTCCATAATACACGAAAATAGCCAACACAAACTTTACTGGGATCGAACACTCTTAACTGACAGGACAATACATTTCAACAGGCCAGATATAACATTTTTTGACAGAACTAGCAAATCCATTTACATCATTGACATAGCCATCCCCAACACACATAATATTCAATCTACAATTAACGAAAAATTAGCAAAGTACACAGATTTAGCGATCGAGCTCAAGCGACAGTGGCAAGCAACTACGGCCCACATAGTCCCCATAGTAATATCAGCTACAGGAGTAGTCCCAAAAACCTTAAACAATAGCCTAGAAACTCTGAAGATACCATCCTATATAATTGGCACTTTACAAAAAGCTACAATACTAAATACATGCCGCATTACCCGCAAATTTTTGACATCATCTACTATAACGAACAACACTACACAATAATAATTAATCTATGAATGTTTCATTATGCTTGGCTACGGCCCGCATAATGAACAAAAACCCTTGAAAGAGGAGAAAAAATAAACACAAATATAAATAATAATAATAATAATTTTTATTCATAAAACCATAGTAATAACAATTAGCATAAAAAGTCTTACATCTATACAGAGCATTCATAATACTGGTGCCTGAACTAGGAGAATCCTGTATCTCAGGCTTTGCGAGTTCAAATTATACGCTAAGTACCAAAATAATCATTTACAATCAATACAATACTACTTATTGAATTCATAATATAATAATACTATTACACTACATACTTTATTTAATGTGATATTGCTTAATTAATATTATGTTCAACTATGTAGGACATTGCATTGTCACCGTTAGCACAAATTGAAAGAAACTAGGACAGTCGGAATTGCACGAATCGTCACCTTGTTTAATTTGTGTATTACAAATTAGAAATTAGAACAATACTTAAAGAAGTTATCTAGGTCATGTATTAAACTATTACTCATAAAAATATATTTACGTTAAAGTACAGAGAAGAAAAAAATGTATACGGCGCACTCAGGCGCCCTCATAGTCTATGGAGTTAATATACCTTTTTTCGGCTAATTTCCTAGCAGGGCAGTCGGCATCACCAGTTTCGTGGTCGCCCGGCTTGTTGTAGTGCTTACATGTGGCGCAGCTGGCCGGCTCGGCCTTCCTTGTGCATTCCTTGATAGAGTGGCCCACGTTGCCGCAATGGCCACAGGTCTCGGCTTCACTCTTGCACGATTTTGCTGCATGACCGTACTGCTGACATTTGTAGCACCTCGTCACTAGGGTAAAGTCTCTGACTGGGCACGACACCAGTTCACGAAAACTCTTTCGCCTGAAATTAATGCCTTTCTGATGGGAGCAGGAACTTCTATTATGTAGTTGCAGGTCTCAGCGCCTTTTTTGCCTGATTTATGGCTCAGCTTCGTTGAGGTCAAAAACGTATCCAGAGACATGTCAGGTAACTTATCGGCTAAGTTTTGCTTATAAATACATTTAAATACATCTGCTTCCTGCATGGCCGCGGGCACTCCAATAACCACTATCCTGGGTCTGCGCTTCTGTGGTTCGTCCACCGTAAGTCCAGAGCTCGCTAACTGCGCAGACTGCCTAAGCTTCAAAATATCGTCCTTAGACTCCGTACTAATCACGACACCGCCGTTCCTCGTTTTGCGTAACCCTCTTACGTGTAGCTGCATTTCGTCTGGCTTGATGATCTTCTGGACTAGAGATTTGGTCTGATCGCTAGAAGTTTGTTTGTCGGTAGGATAAATCGCTACCGAACTGAAATTAGTGGGCTGCACGAACCTGGCCTGATTTTTCTTCAGCATATCGGCGAAAGAGACCGGGACTTGGCTGGGTTTTGTGGACTCGGCGATGCACTCCTTAATTTCTTGGACGCGCTGTGACAGGTCGACTTGCTCTTGCAGGTGCTTACAGGACGTGTAGTTAAGGATGGGCTTCTGCTTTACGCTTTGGTACTCGACGGCTAACTGAGATGTGCAGTGGGCTACTTTTCGACACAGATTATGGACTCGTAATTTCTGCTCGGAGTTCAGCTTCCCTTCGGTAGAGATGGTGCAGACCTCGTTCAGGTGATGCTCGATCGACGTCAACCAATTTTGTAATTCTGGTGTCGTAATAAGTTCCATTTCAGTGGGCCTGGCTGCGGGCGGCGGCTGCGATGCTGGAACGGGCGGGGGCACGGGCTCCGGGCGGGGTGAGGGCGAGGGCGGAGGGCTGCGGCGCGTTAGCCCACTCCGGTTGAAAGGGCTGTTGCCGTCGGACATTATTTTTTATTTTTATTTATAATAACTAAAAACTATCAACACTTCATTATATTACTTAATGCCTCAGCACAAACGGTGACACAGATAATTTCTAGGTCGCAATTTTGCAGATGAATAATTATTTACGATGTTTATGGACACGTCCGATCTCGTTGACGACTCCGAATCCATTCCTATATTTCTGGTCAGACTTTAGAATTAAGCACCGTGGTGCGCTGTAGGTGTCAGTTATACGGCTCGTATTGAGTCTTAATTGCGATTGAAGAATCTAAATAATGAAGAAATTAAACAAATCCTCGTAGATGCTCCAACGCATGTATGTTTACGGCGTTCGAGTTATGAAGTACCCCACTGGCAAGTACAATAACGCAATTATCGGTTTAGTTACTAAGAACAATCGATCAGTCTATAGAAATCAAGTACATAGTTGGGTATCTTGTTTTAGTTAAATATAATGCTTAACCAAATTTTAAGGATACCTAAGTTTAATCGATAATCCGCTGGTTATCTCAGCCTTAATATATAAATTAAAGATTTTTTTTATATTAAGGTTTGTTTACTTTTTAATAATAATTATAATTACAAGGATTTGATGCAGTTAGGTCACAGCACAAAAGAACTGAATAAACTCCAGTTATCTTTATTTGCACTTAATTTATTCCAAAACAGCCGTTGAACTTTTGTAAACCAGCTAAAGCACCATACAACGATCGTAGGTAAATTATTAAATGCATTCGTAAAAGTAAATAAGGAAAATGCGGAACTCGTTCTATTCAAATTTGCTTTGGAAGCAAAATGCTTTTGAGAT
This sequence comes from Apotomis betuletana, assembly GCA_932273695.1. Taxonomy (NCBI): domain Eukaryota; kingdom Metazoa; phylum Arthropoda; class Insecta; order Lepidoptera; family Tortricidae; genus Apotomis; species Apotomis betuletana. Next base: position 10,434,643 of record OW026307.1, on the reverse strand, counting down.
GAGAACGCCTATTAAGAGGCAAAAAAAGTGGAATGCGGCGTCTGCAGCCCACCGAGGGGTTTACACGCAAACGTTTGTTGTGCGAGGGCCACTTAATTTAGGGTCTTAATGCTTAAGAGCACGCGTTCCTTCAAAGAAAACGTTATGAGGTCCTCAACAAAATGGATTGCCATAAATGAAAGGACGCATAAGAAAGGAGGTTGTCGCGTGGACGTTGTGAACTTTTATGTGGCGTTAAAACATATTGAGGGGCTAATGGGTGTTACGGGGAGCTTGAGTTAGCTAGTTTCTGTTGCGCAAGTTTAGTGTGTTTATTAGTTTGTGTAACACAATTGAAAAACTACACTATAGGTCAAATACTGTGTTTTTAGGTACCTCTATTATAAGGAATTAATAAAATTGTCTACACTTCTGTACTATTGTACAAAACAATACAAATCCAATTTATTGCACATCCCAAATACACAGGGATACAAAACTTGAGAGAAAAATAAACAGAGGTTAACAACAGGCGGTAGTCTTATCGCTAAATAGCGATCTCTTCCAGACAATCTTTAGGTGGCGGAGAGAGACAGCTGGATGGTTAAAGGATACTTTTTACCCGACTATGGTAAAAAAAAAGTTTGACGCTTTCGAAGTTGACAACAGACATAACACTTTCATCCACTCACGTCTTCATTTATTTCAGCAACAAAGACAGTTTCTCCGAAATTTCAACGGAGAACAAATGCACGAACGGGCTTAAGAGGCCTTATTCCTTTTAAAATTTATTTTTTTCATATTATGACAAATATATTGATAATTTCAACCAACTTTTTGAAGTGAATAATACTTTTCCCCGAGTTCTAGGTAGTAACATAGTTATTTCACGCTTTCATTGCGTACAGTCGAAATAAAGTTAATAAAACTAATTTTCCGCGTGAATTTTGTCTATTTCGAGTAGTTTTTGAAACAAAAATTATCAATGAAAAATTCAAACTGTAGGTTTGAAATATATACCAATAAATCCCAATAGCCCTGTTCTAGAAAGTAACATCAATAGTATGTTAAGAAACATGCTTGATCATAGAGAAAAATGTCTAAACAATCAGCATTTTAAAAGGAATAAGGCCTCTTAAGATAGTTATAACATAAAGCTGAAAGACAGTTGCAACTTGCAAAACATTAAAAATGAGTTACAGTTAACTGTACGCTCTTCCAATATTCCTACTTTTAATGCATTTACTACGAAGAAAGTTATAAAAGCTGATGGCTGTTTTCCCGTGAAATATGAACGTTTCTAAATTTCCGTGACTAAAAAGATCCGTTACGAGTCTCGCTTACATTATATTTAATGAAATGGACTTAAAGTCGTACTTCGGATATAATATTACATTTGGCCTACCTACTCTTACAACCAATTTATACGGAGTACGGCAAAAAAACGAGAGTAAAGTTACAATGTCGGCAAAACAATATTCAGATATTTTAATTTTAAAATTATAGGATCCGGATAGGATACAAACGATTGTGAATAGAGTAATAGACATCAGTGCCTAACATAATTATATTCCTGATAAAGCGGGGGTAGATTTTTTTTCCTTGGGAATAAGTTTCCGAAACGCAATAAGCAACCTATGAGTTCAGCAAAAAAAGCGAAATAAACTCCGGCTTGCCCTAAATTTTTGTTTGACTCCATACCACTCACTGGTAGGAATAGGAACCAAATCTTATACCTTTAAACGAGCAATTCTTGTATAGGTATTTATATGTATATAAATTTATCTCTGTGATCTCGAAAACGGCTCTAACGATTTCGCTGAAATTTGGTATATGGGGGTTTTCGGGGGTAAACAATCGATCTAGATTAGTCGTATGTTTGGAAAAATGCGTGTTTTCGAGTTTTCATGCGTTTTTCTTTCCACGCAAAATATGGTCGCTAATTTCGTCCTGCCGGCCACTGTCCGTCTGGTCCAGCGGGTTAAGACGCGGACGGCAAGAAACGAGTGTTACGGGTTCGAATCCCGCTCGGTGACTACTGTTGTTTTTTTTTTGTTATATGTTCAAGTTTATATATTGTTTTTAGACAAGTTTAAAAATTTAGTTAAGGTAATGTTTGAGATGACAATAATATATATTTATCATAAATATGTCTAAGATTACTGATTTATGCTTTCGAGTTTTATTTTACTGATACTTATGAAGCAATAGTGCAAAACGAAAAATTTACTGATACACATTTTAAACACCACCAGATTACAATAAAAAGTAATAACCGAGCAAAGCTCGGTCGCCCAAGTACTGTAAACCTTAACAGACTTATAGGCTGCGCAAATGAAACCACAGTCATGCATTATATCATTGCGTAGGCATTAGCAACTTCACCAAACGACTAAATGAGGAGTGAAGTGCACCAAATTTGAAATCTCTTCATTATCAACTGCTCAACTCGGTAACTCAGTTCTCGCTAGACTTTAATTCTGAAGGGGCCGTACAGCAACCATTAAGAGACGCCAAATTAAGTGGCGCTTTGTAAAGTACCGCGTGTAAAACGCTCCAGCAAAGAACCTCGCATTTCATGTTTTTTTTTACAATTTATTTCCTCTAAAAGCTTTTAGAGAGAAACTACGCGTTCAATTAAAACTCCCATTTTGGGTAGTGACTCTTTAATAAACTGTGTATTGTCGCTTTCATAGACTGTCAGCCTACCTTCGGTTCGTGAATTGGATTTTACACGCTTGGACTATTAATCATACAACGGTTCGTTGTTGAGGAATCTTGTTTCCTGTATAAAGTTGGTGTTCAATAATTTTCACACCGACGTTATTATTAATGTATCCGCGTATTTAAGCGAACTGTGTTTTATATCGGGGTTACGGAAACAGTAGGTAAATACGTGCATATATATTTTGTGAGTCCATATTTACCACAAAATATCGACTGTCATGACATCAGGATTTTGATCAGTATTATTATAAGTCCCTACGAGTGATAGTTAGAAATTGTAAGGGGTAAATGAAATCAAATTATTTATTGTAGGCCTGTAACTGTGGCCCATACATTATATATAAATATCGTACATAAATATATAGGTAACTATCGGACAACCTCACACAAATCGCTCTAGTTCCCAAATTAAGCTCAAGGCTTGTGTTATGGGTACTAGACGACGATATACGTTCTTATATAGATAAATATATACTTAGATACATAGAACAACCATGACCCAAGCACAAATATTCGAGTTTATCACACAAATATTTGCCCTGGCTGGGATTCGAACCCGGGACCGCCGGCTCAGTAGACAGGTGTCTACAAACCGAGCCAAACGCGTCGTCAAATACCTACCTTATGACCTTAAAACTGACGCACGTATATTAAAAACAAATACACTATCACATTAAAGAGGCAACCATATGTGGAACAAAGTCTTGGTGTCGACTAACCAGCCCTAAAAACTCCGAAATACGACACCCTTCGGCCAGAGCTCCTCCTCCGACAACTGGGTAGTTGGCACTTTCACCACAAATGAATTTTAGTTCACATTGTCACGAGACTCCAAAAAGTAACCGTAAAAGGTACACCACAAAGTATCCGCTGTATCCACCCTCTTGTATAATATCCATACCCCGGGGGTTTCGATGGCCGACAGTAGGCGTCAAATAATTCGGGCATCAAAAACCCCTGGGCTTGATAATATTTCAACATACAACAAAAAAAAAGTAAACACTAAAAATACCTAATTAAGGAATACTCGTAGTTCTCTTATCTCACGAAATAAACTTGTAAGAAAAGATGTACAATAGGTATACCTACACATTATCTGTGCGTGATATCTGTCAATTCAGTCCTTTCCCAGCTCGCACATAGAAGCAATGTGTATGTGTCCCACACAATCATGACCAACCAACGTTCTAGAGGTAAAACCTGTACACGAAAATGTTTTAAACAGAATATTACATATGTTTTAGGTGCACCTGGCTTGCAGTCTTAAATATTATTCTTACAAAACTGTTCCAACTCCCTTTTTTCTATTGATGGCTTAAGTTTGCAACGGGGTCTCCGACTGCGAGGAAAACTTTACGCAGAATATTTCCTGAAACAGTAAGTACTAGATAAGAAGAAAAGCCTGCCATACAAACGTTAGAGATGAACATTGTTTAGTTTTTAATAATATTTTATTAAACATGCAATGAAATGCCGTCACAATGTGCAGGCTTCGGAATATCACATTTCGGGCGAAACAACTCGAGAGAACTTTAATGTTTGTTTTCATACAAAATTGAAGGCCTAAGCCGGGAAGTTTTTTTTTAAGCATGGCGTCTGTGTTCATAAACAGGCTAAACACTTGAATTATATTCTTTTGAGTGGAGTTTTTTATTTTTATTTCATTGCATATTTTTGAGAAAAGTAATAATATACATGCCTAGCCGTGAAAAGGGCTTGCCGGCTTTGTATCCGTCTACAAATACTATACCTACTCATCGCAAGCTCTTCTTTGTCGGCGTTTGCAGTAAGTAATGTACTATTATAAAGTGCTTGTCCAAAGTAAGTCAACACAATATTATTAATTTATCTGTCACACATACGACGAACTAGCGAAGCGTTTCCGTTTCATCTTGGCCATAAAACGTTTGTCCGAATCCCAAATTCTAGATGTTCGGATGACCGGTCTCTCGCCTACGGGTCTTACTTATTCTGTGATCAGATAAATATTCAAACTAAGTTACGATGTTCTGAGTAAATTAATTACTTGATTAGCGAAATTGGTCACCAACGTCACCTAGTTCGTACTCGTGATTGGGCTTCTAAAGTATGACAGCTGAAATCTTCATTGAAAGGTCTATCTCAATATTTAAACACGTTAATTAGTCAAAAGTTGTTTAACTTGAATTAAACAGAAAATCATTTCGGCCGTCAGCTCCCAAATTATTGTTGCAAATTAAATTGAACCTTAATTATGATATTTTATCGATTCGCATAATTTTGTTAGATTTTTAAAACTACGCTTTTGTTTTTTTGTTTTTGACTTTATATTTTAATTTATATATACATTTGTTGTTTTTTTTTTTTTAATTAGTGTGTCTTTTTTGAATGTTTATGTGTTTATGTTGTTTTCGGTTACTTGACTCATGTTTTTGATTTGGATAATTTGATAATTTTGGTTTTAATTTGTATGTTGTTAAATGAATTTCAAACACAACTCACGTTGTTATTGAATAAAGAAAGAATAAAGAACACTGTTTAGTGACATAGATACATTTTGTATACAAGTGTTTAGTTGTAACTAAAGTAATTTATGAATTCTAATATTTTACCTACATTCCGTTCATCCGGCGTGATTAACATACCGGTGCCGAATATCATTAAGGGTATATTTCCATTTATTTTATTCTACTATGAGGTTAAATGATAAGAACGTGCAAAAACAATCTACCTACGTCAAACAACTTTAATTTGCAAGTTACACAAAGCCACTTGAAATAACTTAAATTTATAATCTAATTACAGTATGAAAGTTGGACAACTTTGTAGATACACAGTTTAAATTGTGTCTGGTAAAACATTTACACAACAACTGCCAAGTCATTCTAGTAATAACTAACACTCAAAAGCCCTAGCGTATTGGTGGAACTTAATATTCAACTTTCCACCCACGGGTATTGTTTTTTCGAACATAAACGTATTTTGTACCTGCAGTATAGGTTATTATTATTATATTAAAATATAATAAATTAAGAAGACGGGGTATGTAAGTAATTTTTTTCTCGTTGTAGGTATGCTAAGCAATTGATAGTTTTTTTTTATATAAATGAAAATAATACTCTGAAGCACAACATTGATAAAGAAAATGGCTGAGTGATGGCCAAACCATAGTCGAATACCGACCACAGTGAAGAAAAAAGAGGGTGATGCCTATTACAAACAGGGTCGAAGGATGCTTTCTTTTGAATATTTATCCTACCTATCGAGTTAAGCTATGGACGAATGTGGTGTTCGTGGTCCAATGCTGGAATGGTTCCGCAGCTACTTGTCGAGACGTACACTGCGCGCCGTGGTCGACGGAGTCGGCGGCGGCGAGGCGGAGGTGCTGAGCGGTGTCCCCACCGGCTCCGTGTACGGTCCGGTCGGGTACATAATGCATGTAAACAGCGTAACCAATGTGGTGCGGAACTGTTCCACCTATATGCTGATGACACTTGCCTACTATATGCCGATAAAGATATTGATAATATAGAAAAAAATATACAAGAAGATTTTGAAAACATAATTAAATGGTCGCATGATAATGGAATAATACTAAATATAGAAAAAACTAAATTCATGGTCATAAATTCCCCATATTTGAAAAGATGTCAAAATAAATCAGTTAGTATAACTGGACATACATAATATGAATGTTTGCATAGTAATAAAATGAATTGTAAATGTAAAACGTTAGAAGTGGTAGGTAAATATAAATATCTTGGGCTAATTATAGACAAAAATATAAACTGGAATTTGCATATAGACACACTGTGTAACAAATTAAGATCGATACTTTATAAAGTTATAAGTTTAAGACATATCGTTAACAATAGAATACTGTGTATGGTGTATCATGCACTGGCAGAAGCCGTGATTGGGTATGGAATGGTAGCTTACGGGCGCACTTTTAAAAATACTTAGATAAGATATTAGAACTTCAAATTAGAATATTAAAAAATGTTGTAGACAGTAAAACAAAAGAAACTTGTAACGGCGACTGCATGGTCCTGTTTAAAATCCTGAATATTCTACCAGTGCATGAAAAAGTTAAGTATCTAGTAGCAACTGAACAATTTAAAAATCCTGAATTTAAAACTCCCAGAACATACAGCCGCGAGCTGAGGGCCTCGACGCGACGGCAGTACGTGGAGCCCGAAGCCAATAACTACTACGGACGGCGGACACGCAGTTATTTGGTGCCTCGAATATTTAATAAGTTGATTAATATAGAGAATGAATGTAGCAGTCAAAATGTTTTTAAAGTTAAGCTAAAAAAGTTTCTACTAGATCAGTTAGTAATAAATACCCCATAACTATATAGTTATTTTAAAATCTGTATATAGTTTGACCTTTGTAATATTACTAAGGTCAAACTATAGAGAGAAAAGTCTAATTATTATATACTTAGTTAGGTACATTTGTAGACAAACGTAGTTATAAAAGTGAGCGCAGCATTCGCCAATAAACGTATGTTTGGCGAAAGTAAGATAAATGTACCAAATGTAAGCATTGCATGAGATAAATAAATTAAAAAAAAAAAAAAAAAGTTCTGTTGAGATTGGAAGGGTTAACAATAGAACTTATAACAAGTGTGGTGAGAATTTCAACAAAACTTAACAGACTCCACAATTTCTAACGAGTTAATTATTGTTGTGGGCAGTACCTAATCAAGCGACTCACAAAGAAAGTTACCGAATATTAATGAAATATTAATCACTTTTACAAAACCCATAAAGAAGAAGAACAAATTACTCCCCAAAGGAAGCGGAACAAAACTTCTATCGCACGATACAAACAAAAACGTCATAAAAGTAAACTCGGCCATATTTTCATGGTGTTATTGCAAAATAATATCTTTTCTTTCAGACACGGTAATAACGAAGTTGGCCCACACGACGCTGCGAGGATTCCCGAAATTTGTTTTTAATGAGTTATCCAAAGGAGACGTCTCTCAAGATGAAGTTGCCGCACAAATCCTTTGAAAAGGCTTCAAAGTTGCGCCTACCCCGAAAGTTCAGGTCACGGGTTGAATTCCAAGTTAATTAACTGTTACCGACAGCCTTAGCGGACAAATCTTATGTTCATTTCATAAAACGGGGACGGTATCATTTTATGATTATGTCATTCGGTTGAGCAAATGTTGGGCCTACCTTCCACATGTAGCAGTACCTTATTCTAATTGGCGCCCGCGGTGATGTTTAAGTCTTTGTCATGCATGTGGCGTTGATGGCTTGTGTTAGGATTACAAACAACGCGAGTTGCTCCGAGGATCCGTAATTAAGGTAAGCCTATACTGCTGCGTATATTGCCGTAGTTACTTGAACCAACTTAATTATTTAAACAAGGTTACGTAAAAGTCAAAGTTTATTATTACAAGCTGACAAGTAATCTGCCAAACTTGTCAAAGTGGATATGAAAAATAATTATTCCATGACCAACATTATCGTCAAATACCAAAACAATGACAAACGATTGCCTATCCTTTGTATATTTTAGTCTTTTCACGCTCTGGTTTTCTACAAGTTTGAAACAAAACAAGCAATACAAGCAATTTCTCGATATTCATGAGAATTACTATCGTAAACCGCCCAATGGAACTGTAACTGAACTGTGAACGATTTCACGTCTGGCTCCATTCTGTGCTAAGTTACCAAATCGAAAAGTTCGTAATTGAAAACTGGGTCGCAAGCTGCGATGGTAACCTACTAGCGCAGGTTTTGTACATGTGCAATGTCGTGTATCGACGTCCACTTCCCAGTCCGTATCTTTGTGGAAATATTTTCTTTCAAAGCTTACTTGAGCTACAAAGGAAGTTCCCAGGCGTTCGTATGTAGAAAATTCTCCAATAATTCGATCTGAGCAACTACAAACGTGTATGCCGCTCTAAAATGAAATAGGCTATTGTTTTGTCTGCGCTATTTGAGCGTGGAAATGAAAATTTATGGTGGCAATTAGTACGAATGCTTTTAACGAGAATAATAAATAGGTACGTCTACAGAGTAGGTATTCTAAACAGCTTTGAATAGTTGTATTAATCCTATCGATATCCGTAGTACGGTCACCTCAAAGTGTTGAGCAAGAGAATCCCTTTCATCAATCAAGTATGTACGTGCGTTAAGCACATCAATCACATGGGTGTACGGATCGATCTATATGTTTTTTCTCAAAATGTTTCTTTTCCTTTCAGGAAAGCCTACTCTAGTTGACATGGTTTTGATAAATTATTTGCCTACGCACGGTACAGATTTATTTAATGTGTGTATTTTGCGTGGTTTCGCGACGGGCGGCTTGAGGAAGCTTTATTTTGATGGATACACTTTTATTGCTGCGCCATTAAAAATATCGAAATTAAATGATTGCTTCTTCTTCCTTTTACATAGATCAACGCTGTTTAACAAAATACAGACAAACACTTTACAATACGTACATAAAAAAATTACAATTATGAAATAGTGTTTATGTAATCAATAGTTAATAGTTATGTACTCATATATCTGAACCTGAATTTCCCTTGATTAAACCTTAACTAGCCGAAACCATAATACAATATATTTATATTATAAGATTCCTTAGATTTCTAGTCCCATTAGATGTCAAAATAGGGACCACTAGAAATCTAAGGAATCTTATAACAAAAATATATTGTGTTAACATAACTATAATGGTACATCAAACCAAAAAAAAAATATAAAATAAACAATTTCTCCCAGTGAGAGAAACAATTAGTCAATCCCAGTTAGATTTAGATAGTACATATGGTAAAATTGTATTAAAATTAAATTCATAGACGTCCAGATGACCATAAATGGTAAAGCTTGCCATAGATCTGCCAACAACGACGAAGACCTAAAAGAAGCTCGTCTGAACAAAGACTCAGCACAAGACCGTGCTAAATGGAAGTTGAGGAAAAGGAAGGCCGACCCCAAGTAAATGAAGTAATTGTATTAAACTAACAATATTTCAACTATCTCATACGTATTACAACTGTAATGAATCAATAATCATATCAGACCACACTACTCATGCTTAAAAAATAGCGATCCTGCACTACATTGAGGCTCAATTTAAACTACGCTTATAGCTGAGCCGACCTAACATCTGCCAGAGCGAGCAAATGAAATGCCAGCCATCCACAATGTCGTCCCAGCCGAAATTGGCAGAAAATCAAACACAGCCCCTAGTTTGTGGGTTCATTTTAAAACATGTTCAGTGCAATGCATGGTTAGCTCATCTGTACAGTTTAAGTGCCAAATAGGGAATTTTCCAGTTTGCTTACACATAAATGGAGATGAAAGTTCTTTGGTTTGGATGAATATCAAAAGTTGCAAACCGAGCGACTATTTTGTTTTGTATTTTTCAAAATTGATTAGTCAGCATTGGTTACTACTTTTCAACTCTATTTCATTAGTATTAAAGGCCGAAAATGGTAGACCCCTTCTATGGCTGAGTGTACTTAGGTACATAGCTAAATACATTTTCTATACATATATCTTCAATTTAGCAATATGTCGGCTTATCATGTCGATTATTTGCTGTTCGACCATCATTGACTGACATTAACATTTTAAAAACGATTTGGTAAAATTAGAAATATTGGTATGTGTACCGTTTGAATTTTAACATACCTACATCTTGACGAGGGTGCTTTTTTTGGATGAACGTGTATCAAAATTATGTTGTGTAGGGCGAACATTTTCCTAAACTCATAACTAGCCAGCCATTTTGATCTGTAATCTAAAAAATGTACCTCTTCACTACGTGTCTCAAATCAGTGACAAACTAGGCCTACTTGAGAAGGATCTCGTCTATTTCTCGGAAATGAAATATTTCCGTGCATTTTCGAGATCAATATTAATAACTAGTCACTTGTAATAATAATATATTGAACAAGAGCATATTATACCCATATTACCCACAAAACCCGTAGGCTGTTCTGGCTACGTTATGCTTTAATATTACACTCTCTTCGTTACCCACTAAGCTACGATTGAACATTTTTCCCTGTCACTTAGTGCGGAATAAATGATTTTCCCTTATTCGAGAAATACAGAACATATTCGCGCAATTCCCTGTTTAATTAGTAAAGCACTATTGTAGCACTTGGCGTTTAATATGAGTGGTGCGATAAGAAAACTAATGTCTAAATCAAAACTATACATAGGTAGGTATGTGGGGCTACGCATTAAGTACAGCATGTTTTTATTTTGACGGGCACAGTATTAGGAAATCTGAAAACCTATGATGTACTAACCTAAAGAAAAAAATATTGTGTTTAGGTCGTTTTTGTAAAAAAATACCGGCCAAGAGCATGTCGGGCCACGCTCAGTGTAGGGTTCCGTAGTTGCTGATCCTTCACAAGAGACGGGCTTAAAACAGCGGTTTTAAGCCCGAGGTTTAAGTTACGAGAAAGATTTCAAGTTATATAAAAAAAGCGTAAACGCCAACGTAGCGGTAAGTGCCAAAGTAACTGTAATTACTTATTACCTTGCGGAAGTCAACTTACGTCCTTTTAAAGAAAATTATGAAATTTTGCGATAACTCAAAAACGGATGGACCGATTTTGATTAATATAGTTTTCGTTGAAAGTACTTATAAGCCCTCATTTTCATGAATTTTTTCATATTTTTTTGACCCGTGGTTGAAAAGTTAGAGGGGGGGGGGGGGGACACAATTTTTTTTTTCGGCGCGAATATTTACAAAACTACTTACTTTATCAAAAAGTAATGTTTAGAAACCCCTATTATTTTTAACAGACCTATTCAACGACACCCCACACACAAGGGTTGAAACATAAAAATTTTTTTACCGCCACTGGGTGCTAGGTGCTCGAGAGGTACCCGAAAAAAAAATTATTTTTAGTTTTTATTTTACCGTTTTGTCGGCGTAATACATACACATACTCATACCAAATTTCAGCTTTCTAGTACTGATCACGGAGCTAAGCTGCGGACGGACGGACAGACGGACAGACGGACATGGCGAAACTATAAGGGTTCCTAGTTGACTACGGAAACCTAAAAAAATATTTTAGGCACAAAAAAAAAATTGATTTGCGTCCTTTCCCGCAATGGGTACCTACTTCGACGATGCAAATATCTCTCTTCACCTCGTCATTTGTATGTATTCGTGTCCAACATGGCCTATTTGAAAACTATTTGAAAATCGATATTTTTATGATAACATATTAGTCCAGTTAGACAACGCACAGCCAAAATAAGTATATACTTTTATAAATAATGACACAAAGGTAAATTAAGAAAGAAAAATTGAATGCGATCTACTACAATCGAAGCGGGGTTTGAACCCGCGACCTCTGCGTTACCGGCGCATTGCTCTCCCAACTGAGCTATCCGACCGCTACGTCAGTCACACCAAATCTTTCATCCCTTAATCCTTTACGCTACTGGAGCGCCCTCTGTGTCATATGTTTTTTTGAAATGCTTATTGCGCATTAGCCATACCCTAGGATGTGCGTTTTACACGCACGATCCCCAATCCCCATTGCTTTACAGCAAGTGTGAAGACTGCGAGAGAGATGGCGCTGTTCTAAATATTTGTATAGAATCTTTTTATCGATTCTATATTTTTTTATGTGGTAATACCACATTTTTATTTTTATAAATAATGACACAAAGGTAAATTAAGAAAGAAAAATTTAATGCGATCTACTACAATCGAAGCGGGGTTTGAACCCGCGACCTCTGCGTTACCGGCGCATTGCTCTCCCAACTGAGCTATCCGACCGCTACGTCAGTCACACCAAATCTTTCATCCCTTAATCCTTTACGCTACTGGAGCGCCCTCTGTGTCATATGTTTTTTTGAAATGCTTATTGCGCATTAGCCATACCCTAGGATGTGCGTTTTACACGCACGATCCCCAATCCCCATTGCTTTACAGCAAGTGTGAAGACTGCGAGAGAGATGGCGCTGTTCTAAATATTTGTATAGAATATACTTGCCAAAAAGAAGATATCTAACGGGGTCTGAAACTTTGTATCAAAATGCTATAAAATCAAGCGAATAGTCATGGAATGAAGCAGTTAAATAATTGAACTGTACTTATACACAAAAAAGAGATATTGGTTTAGTTTACGTGTTTGGTTCACACAAATAAAAGAAACACACTGTATATGATATAAGGAATAGTTTGGTAGCTGTAAGGCGGGGGACAATTACGGGAGAGGGAATAAAGGTTCTGCAGATTAAAGAAATAAAGATAGGACAATAGGAGCAAACCACCGTTTTGTGCCTACAGCCTCACCGAGCTCGTGACTAAGGCATGCAACATTGATAAACCAAAAATTGCAGGACTCATACTGCTTATAATTGTTCATCACAAGTCTGTAATAATTATCGTAAGAGAATTTATATGTAAATCGAAATTTGGCATTTAATCAATAAATTTTTGTTGTTTATGGCTCCATCGATACCATCGATGATTCCGCCAATGTCGAGGTTAAGGAAGACACGTGTTTATGATTTAGAATTTGGCCGGTATGATTTGATGCCAGGATCGCTTAGAGAAGAATCTAGAACAAAGGACAAAACAAACATTTATTGTTAAACTATCTACTTACTATAAAAACAGGTTATTAATTTTGATGAATTGGCTGAGGACATACACAAAAGGAGAGTTAACAAGAGTCAAAAGATACGGGATGTTTATGGGACGGGGGATATTAGGGGGGAGGACATCATATAGAGGAGTGACGATACGGTTGCAGTCGAAGAACATATGTTCAAGGGTGCCTTCGGCCAGACCACACTCGCACAGAGAGTGGTCTCGAACACGTATTTTATTTAAAAAGACCGGTGAACATATGTGGCCGAGGCGTAGACGGATGATAGTGGAAGTGACATTTTTCGGTACCCGCCTCCGGGTAAAGAACCACGGCCTTGTGGGTAAATCTGGCTGAATTTTTCCATAATATTTGCCCACGACTAAGCGGGTAGATTGCCAACGATCGTTCCAGGTATCTCGCATTTGTGGGAGGGCGAGAGCTTTGATATCGCTAGGGAAACATCGGTTATACTCATTACTACCAAGTGTAATAGCTTCTTTGGCACAAAGGTCCGCAGTCTCGTTTCCCGTTATCCCGCTGTGGCCCGGGATCCATGCCAGAACAACTTCGATATTTGATGTGTGACACTGGTACAGTACATCTTTAATTTTTAGAGTCACAGAAAAGTTGTCTCTAGAATGGAATGGACGTTTCATTAGGTCTTGTAGACAGCTAAGTGAATCGGTCAAGATGAGCGATTTATTTAAACGGTGTGATAGGACGTAAGAGACTGCTTCCAGCAAGGCGATAGCCTCACCGGTGAATACCGAGCTACCAGGAGGGAGCTTGTAGTTTAATATGATCTTATACCTGGGGATCCACACTGCAGAACCAATCGGGCCGTCATGACTCAGTTTTGAGGCATCCGTGAAAATTGTGAGGTATTCAGACCAATTTTCTTCGATCACTCTATTGAACTGGCTGTCCGCACCTAATTGATTTTTGGTAATGCCCAGGCTAAAAAGAACCTTAGGCTGAAAAGTTAAGCTCTCATAACTAGTTTCGAAAAGGGGGTTAGCAAAATTTTGATAAACTTGGACAGGGAGATCTAGAAATTTTTTGTAACTATTTATTAGAAGAGGGGAAACTTTGTGAGCCCAGTATGGGGAATTATTCACCTCTTGATGCAGGGATTCTAAAATTGGGAGAAGAGGGTGTGATGATAACTGTAAAGATTTAAAAAAGAATCTATCCGCTAAATATTGCCTCCTCAAGAAATATGGTGGGTCCAGGCATTCTACTTGTAGAGCATTTGTTGGGGAAGATCTCATTGCACCTGTTATAATCCTCAGACACCTTGCTTGAATTTTATCTAACCTAGATAACGCCAGCTTGCTACACGGTTCTAAGATAAAACTACCATAGTCAAAGTGGCTTCTTATAAGGGCATTGTACAGAAGTTTTTGGTTATATGGATGAGATCCCCATCTAACACCTGACAGAGCGCGAATGATGTTTATGTTTTTTTCGGCTTTTTGACATATGTAGTTCAGGTGATGGATACCAGAAAGCTTCGAGTCTAAAAAGACACCCAGAAACTTGACTTGATCTTTGACTATTATCGGTTGATCGTCGATGTGGAAATCCAAGTTCGGGACATGTCTTTTTCTAGAAAAAATTACGATACTGCTTTTTTCCGCGGATAGAGAGAGACCGTGTTCTGATAGCCAAGAATTGAGATAGTAAAGGGCAGAATTAATACTTTGGGAAGATTCTAAGAAGTTTTTGGAAGAAGAATAGAGTACAATGTCGTCAGCATATTGGAGAATTTTGCAAAAACAATTAACTGATGTATCGAGATCAGAAGTATATAAACTGTAGAGAAGGGGGCTGAGCACTGAGCCTTGTGGAAGGCCCTTCCACACAAGATTAGGAGGCATGACGGAACCATTGGATCTGATTCGTATAGAACGGCCCATAAACATATTGCAGACGATATTGGTGATTCTCACCGGGATACTCAGATTTAGCATTTTCTGCCTGAGTAAAGGGAGATCCACGTTATCATAAGCTGCTGTGATGTCCAGGAAGGCGCCGACCACATGCTCACCACGAGAGAGAGCTAACCGGATATCAGAAGTAAGAATGCTCAAGCTATCCATGGTTCCCAAACCCTTTCTGAAACCAAATTGTGTTCTTGAAATTTTGTTCTTGTTTTCCAAAATCCATTCTAGTCTGTTTTTGAGTAAGTGCTCCATAATTTTAGCTAAAACGGATGACAAAGCAATGGGCCTGTAGGAGCTGGAAGGGTCCTTGCCTGGTTTTAAAATAGGGATAATTATCTGAGTTTTCCAGCTGTCCGGGACGTTCCCAGTTAAGAAGATGTTATTTAAGATGTTTTAAAAATATACGTTTTATTGATTCCGGGCTTTGGGTCAGAAAGGAGTATGGGATTCCATCTATGCCAGGAGCGGAGTCTCGAACGTGATCTAGAGCGCAGCAGAGCTCATCGTAACTGAAGACTTCGTTCATTCGCTCAGAAGGAGCATCAATTGAGCTGTAACCGCCCAGACCCTCAGGAGAGGGAGCAAAAGGAGGGGCGAGATTTGATGTGAATTCTTCGAGCCAGGATGACAAATTGGTGTTAACATTGTTATTAATTTGTGAACAGCGGAAAGACTTAATTTTTTTCCACACCAATGCAGCGGGGAATCTTGGGGACAAGGACTCACAAAAAGAACGCCACACTTGAAATTTCTTTTTGCTGAGTAGCCTTTTGCAGCGGGCAGACACACTTTGGAAATTCAAATAATTACTCAGGTCCTCAGCAAAAAGAGCCTCGGCCAGGTTGCGCTCCTTGACAATAGCAGAGCATTCAGCATCCCACCAAGCCGGAGAGGAGATTTTGTCTCGCGCAGAATTCTTTAAAGGAATGGAACAATCAGCTGCTGATAAAAGGGCTGAGGTAAACATATCGTATAGGACTAGAAAGTTCAACTCCGTAATACTGGGCAAGTCTTCAGTAAACTGCAGTAAGTTGACCCTAAATTTGCTCCATTCAGCTTGACAAAGCCTATATTTAAGGATTGGGGCTATAACAGGCAGCAAAGCGATCGGAGAGTTTAATAAAGAAGTAATAATTGGGAGGTGGTCACTTTCAAGAGAATTATGGGAAACCATCCATGACAAGGACTGGATTCTGAGAAGGCGCTACTCTTCGAGTTGGCGTACCATCATTTAATACACACAGATTCACATCATCTATAAGCTCTAGAAGGTGAGATGAATTGGTATCACAACAGTGAGAACCCCATAAAGTATGTTTGCAGTTAAGATCACCTTGTACAATGATGGGAGCTGGCAAAGGTAATAGTATCCTACTCAGTTCTTGAATGATGTTAGGGTTTGGGTGAGGAATATAAACAGAAACAAAAGTTATGTTGAGGCATCGAACTGCAACAACGTTTAAATCAGCGGAGTGGGAGGGAAGAGGAAGTTGAGAAAATGTTGCACTTCTTTTTATGAAAAGAGCACAACCAGCCCAGCCATCATCCCTGTCATCCCGGAGGCAGGAGTACCCAGGTAACCTAAAAAGGGACCTAGGCTTCAACCATGTCTCAGAGATAGCAAGGATGACCGGACTATGAACATTTTTTTTTTTTATCTAGCCTGATTTTGTGTGTCCCACTGCTGGGCAAAGGCCTCCCCTCTTTCTCTCCAGTCGTCTCGCTGAAGAGCAAGTTGCTCCCAAACGTTCTCAAATGCGTACAGGTCATTCCGCCATCTTCGTTTCGGTCAATCGTCCCAGAACATTAATGAACATTAATTAAACAAATTAATTCGTGTTTTTTATTTTTAATATTTCTCGTATTCCATTGAAGGAGCTTGTAATTGGCCATCTTGGATAACCTTATTGATAGCAGCACAAATGTGACCCTGCAGGGATTCAAGAACTTTGTACGGTATGATATCGGCAAATTTAGATAATAAGTTTATAAGCATTTGGGAGATAAGCTCTCCCAAATTATCATTAGGGGTGGCAGGGATTGACTCTCCTAGAGCACAGCCATTAGGCAGAGCGGACCTTGGTGTAGAGATAATGTTTCTGTGAGACTCTATATCATAGGACTTACCCGGCTCTGGCCTGGGACGTCTCTCTAAATGTACAGTTTTGCGGTACGATTGGGACTGTGGAAGAACCTGAGAGTATGATGGTGATTGAGGGGGAAGAGATGATGAGGTAGACCTGGTCACTTGGCTGTTTACAAGTGGTAAGTTGAGCTTATCTGCATATGACGTCCTTACTGGACGGAATCTTCTGGCTGCTTCTATATATTCGATGTTCTCCTCAGACATCACTAGCTTTATTGATCTCTGGCGAGAGAATTCAGGGCACTTAGGGTCAGTGGAAGTATGTGGGCCAGAGCAGAACATGCAAGAAACGTCTGAGTCAAGTACTGTGCAAGCAGATACCTCATGACTTTGAGCACAGCGGGAGCACCTAGGGTTAGACCTGCACTGGTCTTTAATGTGGCCAAATCTGCAACATTTATGGCATTGGATGATAGGTAGTCTATAAATATCGACTGGGATGGACATACTGAAGCAGAATATCTTTTCAGGCAGTTTCTGGCCAAGAAATGTTAACACCACTGTACCAGTTGGCTCCTATACTTTCTGACCGTCAATCTGTTTCTTAGTGTTGAGTCTACGCGCTTTAATAACGGGACCTGAGCCCAGAGGACAGTTTATGCCTTGTGAGAATTCTTCCAGAGTTCATTCAAGAGGAATTTGCCTGACAACACCCATGCGGGATATCTGGAACCTTGGGATGGCAGCTGAGAGGTTGTGCGTTGAGAGAATTGGATTGTCCAAAAATGTGTTAGCTTCTATGGCTGATTGAAAATAAATACACATTTTGTTTTTTCCTATGCTCTTTATCTCTTTTATGCCAGCTACTTTATTATTGTAAATGATTTGAGCCATTTTAAGAGCTCGCATACGGCTGGAGGAATTAGTTTGTTCAACATCACTACGAGTAACATGGACGACAAAAGGACCGTCATCAGATTGAGAATATTTGACGTCTGACCCGTTTTCATACCCTGGTCGAACATATGTGTGTTGTGCAGACGCATTTGGAGGACTCGATTTTTTCCCATGTAGGATGTCACTGCCTTCAACCTCACGAGGCCGTTTTTCCCCGGGTTTTGGGTTTTTACCTCCGCCCCTATCGGGTGGCTCCGTATCGTCCATTTCCGTAATTACGAGACAAATATACACAAAACACTTACCTTACACAATTAATTAAACCACCACCGACACAAATATTCTAATCTCAGCGTTGTGGGTAGCGGAAAGCCACAAAAAATCGTAATTCTAACCCGGACACGTGTGTTGACTAACAACGAGGTAGGCAGAATCAAATTTGGCATTCTATGGAATGCCACAATTGACTTTGACAGTTTACTTTTAGCACAATTGCATTGACTTTTCATATATCCCAAAGTTTTTAAAAGCAAAATTGATGCAACGTAAGACGTCGAGTAGGTAACGGAAAACTAAACCGCGTAAACCTATACCCTACTTTAACAAAATAAATACTTAATAGTATAAACTCCTAAGTTAATTCTGAGATCAGTCTATAAAGGAATTACAGAATCCAGATTTTATTGCTGGAGTAATGATTCCACATAGCGCAATTTAGATAATGTATGTAACGGCCAATGGATATTGATAGCAGATTTCAAAATTCATACCGACTCACCATGCCAAACAGCTCGAGAGGTATTGGCAATGTTTGTCACAGGGACCGTAAGATACACAAGTATGGTAATAGTACATTACGTAACAAGGGTGGTAAACGAGGAATTACAAACGAGTGTCTATCTGAAGCCCGAAGCCGAAGGCGAGGGCTTTAATGACACGAGTTTGGAATTCCTTTACCACCAGAGTCACATACGACGTTTTTCATCACACTTTAGTGGAAATAAAACAAAAGTAGTAGTAGTCAATACCAAAATTACTTACCGCCCTAGGGCGTAATATACGACTTATCGCCCTAGGGCGTAATTTACGACTTACCGCCCGCTTTTATGGCATGTAAACCCGTGTTTGTTTACGAGCAAGTGTGGTGAAAAAAATATAGCTCAATTCAAGCTCGCTGAAATAATAAACAGATCTAACGCCTTTTTTCTCCGCCGTGTATGTAATCCCGGTCACCTTTTAGTTTGTAATATACACAAAATAAATATTCCTAAAGTGTCTCCTCTACGCTCATATTCTTTAACGCTACATTTGTAGCCACGCCCACCGCCTCACTAATTACCTTATTTACCTCAGCCTTTCTCCAAGGCCCTATTTTCTGTCCTGTTGTTTTGCTTCATAAGTGTCATTATCACGGTATTACACGGGTATGTGTGTGTGAGGGATTCTGTACGCGACAACTCTGCAACTTGAAATGGGTCGATTGTAACTAGGTGATGGTTATATTTTCTTTTGGTATAAGTACCTAGTTACCACCTACGTTTAAATCGTAATTACAAGTTTGCGTGTTGTTTTACATACTAAGTCATTTAATTTCACGCATTGGCCAACAGTTCCAAATTAACTAGATTTTTCTAATTATCTCTCAACTGTCACCTTAACGGTAACTTATTTTACGATTTAGTCAAAAGATCTCTTTTTTTACATTTACAACTTGTACACAGTACTTACACTGCGTAGCCAGCACAGTTGCGTAATTTATCATTTCTGTCATGCATCCTGCAAACGCGCGATGTGTATGCAAACAAGTTTGTTCCGTAGCAAGACTCACAACACAACACGAACGGAAGCAGGTAAATAGCGTTGCAAGTGAAAACTTGTATGTAAGCTAATTTACGACACTCGGTACACGTCTTGTATTATCTTTTTCACTTCGTCCGCGTATTATCTACCACAGTAGGGCAAAAAGGATTCTTTAACCATCTTTTGATGTCTAGCCTATCTCTGTACAAACATTCAATTCAATTCAATTCAATTCAATTATTTATTGATAACAACAGTTACAAGTCAAATTATTTACATTTCAAGGTTTACATAAATCATTATTATTACATTTACTACATTACATTAAATTTATCATTATTACATATCATATTATTAGTATTATTACATCGATTTATTTTTGTTTAGAAATTCATCCACTGAGTAGAAAGCATTATCTATTAGATATTCTTTTAAATTACTTATAAATATATTGTCTGTTATTCCGATTTCTTTACAGTTTTTTGGCAACTGATTATATATTTTGGGACCTATGTACCATACACATTGTTCAGACTTTTTCAGTCTGTGCCTGTTTGGGAGGAGATTATTTCCATTACGACTATTCGAACTAGGTTTCTTATATTCGTCGAAATTTCTACGAACAACTTTTGCCACCTCTAATATGTAAAGCCCTGGAAATGTTATAATTTTTAATTTACGAAATAGGTCGCAGGCAGGTGTATCCCAAGGCACCCTAGCCATTATCCTGATTGCCCTTTTTTGGTATACAAATATTCTTTGCCTATCTGCCGCCTGTCCCCACAAATCAATGCCATAGGTGATGAGTGATTGGAAGTAAGCAAAGTATGCATTTCTCACACATTGGTCATCAAGCATTTTTGCTAAGCGTGAGATTGCAAAGCATGCTTTTGCTAATTTCTTGCTCAGTTCTTCAATATGGCTATTCCACTTTAATCCTGAATCTACCATGAAGCCCAGATATTTTGCTTTGTCTACTAATGGAACATTAATATTATCGAAATTGACCCTAAGTGTTTTTGGTGGCAAGCCCTTCAGATTAATCTGGATGACATTGGTTTTTTCTAAATTTAGTTGCATGCCATTTACAGTAAACCAATTCTTTACATCTATAATTAGATAGTTTACTTTTCGTTGTAGTTCTTCGAAATTAGTACCTGTAACAATAAATGCGCTGTCATCAGCATAAGCAACTAGTTTGCCATGCGATGTACATGCAGGTAGGTCATTTACTAGTGCTATGAACAGATAATTACCTATAACTGAACCTTGGGGAACAGAAGTAGAGCCAAATGACAGGTAATTTGATTTGCCTTTATTGCCATTTACTTCTAATTCACATGATTGCTCTCTTTTTTCCAGAAATGATTCAAACATTTTTAGAAAAGTCCCTTGGATGCCATAGTGGTGCAATTTCTTTAAAATAAGTTTGTGGTCTACTAAGTCGAATGCTTTTGACAGATCGCATAGCACCACAGCGACTTTGTGACCTATTTCATGATGGTTAGCTATTGTTTTTATTAACTCTCTAGTTGCATCAACAGTTGATTTATTAGATTGGTAAGCATGTTGTTCCTTGGCCAGTATACCTTTGCTAGTTAGAT
Organism: Apotomis betuletana; assembly: GCA_932273695.1. NCBI lineage: Eukaryota > Metazoa > Arthropoda > Insecta > Lepidoptera > Tortricidae > Apotomis > Apotomis betuletana. The sequence continues at coordinate 10,413,019 of OW026307.1, read as the reverse complement.
GATTTATTAACCTATTTGCTAGACCTAACTCAAATATCTTAGACACTGCCGGTATAATCGATATGGGTCGGTAGTTTTTAAAATCCGTTTTGGTTCCCTTGCCCTTGTAAATGGGCACCACCTTAATTTTTTTTAGTGTTTGGGGATAGCATCCATTTTTTAAGCACTGGTTCATGCTATAACATAGTATATCGACAAATGACGGTGGAAGTTGGCGTAAGATGTTAGTGGGGACTTCATAAATGTCCTTTGTAGTTTTAGGTTTAATTTGTTTAATAAGTCGATAAATCTCTCCTATTGAGAACGGCTCCAATACTGCACAATCCGTCAAAGCAGGAACATATGATTCTAGTAGTTGAAGTGCCAACGATATAATACGACGACCAACGATATTGGTTAAACATTCCTCCAGCCGCCAGAGGTTTTTTTTTACAACAGATGGCAATGTACGGCTGGCGAAAGGCTGCTGCATCGCGCTGTCGATATTGTTCCTGAAATAATGACCGCTCTCCAAAAAAAATTATTTTCAATACAATTTTAGAATTTTACACAAACGTACACGATCTTCTTCTAGCCTGTATGTGTTTCCCACTGCTGGGCAAAGGCCTCTCCTCTTTCTCGTCAGTCGTCTCGCTGCGGTTTCATTTTTTCGAAATTTCATTTAATAAAAAATAGTAACATGGCGATGCCGTATTCTGTGCTTTTAACTACTCGCGGTTTAGCGGCGCCATTTAGGTGCGTCAACTTTGGCAAATAGCTGAATTTGTCAGTTCCTACCTCGGACAAATGGTATGCCGTTCTCGAGAACCTTTCCCGGTTTGGACGGGGAAAGAACATTTTCCATACAAGTCGTGAAACGTTCTCGAGAACGGACACATTCCTAGACGTATCACCACGTCTATACAAAATAGTGTTTTGAAATCGTTCACTGCGTCAGAGCCGATATAGTCCACCAATTAAATCGACCTGCCGCCTTTCGCAAATATTCCATACAGACATCGGACTGAGCAAATTGAGACAAGGAGTCACGTTGTTCAACATTATTCAGTGAAATGTTCATGTGGAATAGTCGAAATACCAAGATTGGTTTCTGTTATTGGTTACTGTTAAGTATTATTTACGTATAAATTTTACTAGACTTATTATTAATTTTGTATCGGCTTTCTTCTCAACAGCGGTCTCTTCTTGGCGAATGCCGGTACACACAGATTAAAACTTTACATTACAGAATGATTGATGATTTTGTTGATTATAAGTAAGTGAACAGTATGTATCAGTACTGGAAGATACCGCTTGGGCCCACTACAAGGCGGACCCACGACATTTTAAAGATCAAGAAAAGCAGTTATATTAAGCATGCATTGCTCAATTTGGAGATCCTAGTTGGAAGCTTTTGTCTAGCAGTAAACTAAATTCAGATGATTTCGTAAACAAAAACAATCCCATCAGTCTAGGTCCAGGATGTAAACTTACATCACGAAGGTGTCAGTAGATTTTCTAGATCAGCAATATTCCTAAGTATATGAATGTCTATACAAAGTGGTGTTTTGAAGCCGCTCGATGCGTCAGTACCGACATCGTCCACTAATTAGCTCCACCTGTCGGCTTTCGCAAATATTCCACACAGGTATCGGGCAGAGCTAATTGAGACAAGGGACCACATGGAATCAGTTGCAACATGCTACAATGAACTCCAATAACAAGTATTGGTTTCTGTTGACTATCTATGGGTTAGACCCAGACCAACGTTTGGTAATAATATTGTTCTATAAAATGAAACATGTTATGTCTCATTATTTTTATTTCGTGGTGCGTACCCACCACAATTTTTTATATTAAACCATTCATACAAAGATCAAATCACAAAAAAAACGATCCTTGTTTTTCTTTAATCTCTGTATCAGTGGTTCAATATAAAAAAAAAATTGGGCAAGTGCGAGCCCGACTCGCGCATGAAGGGTTCCGTACCTATACATATATATAATCTATACCAAGTTTGTTGTATGGGAGCCCCCCTTAAATATTTATTTTATTTAATTTTTAGTATTTGTTGTTATAGCGGCAATAGAAATACATCATCTGTGAAAATTTCAACTGTCTAGCTATCACCGTTGTTGAGATACAGCCTGGTGACAGACGGACGGACGGACGGACGGATGGACGGACGGACGGACGGACAGCGAAGTCTCAGTAATAGGGTCCCGTTTTTACCCTTTGGGTACGGAACCCTAAAAAATGTGGTGAGTACCCACATTAAAAAAAAATGATGTATTAGATGTTCCATTTTATAATTATCAGCCCCCTCTCTCACTCGCTCGCTCACCGCTGTAAAGACGTGCATTAAAGTATGAATATTAACGTGTTCAGATAGAGGTCGCTAAGATGTAAAGCCTTTCAAATAAACAATGCAAAGATCGACACACAAAGCATAAGGAAAAAAAGGTTATGATCGAACACTGAAAAAAATTGCCATTGAATCCTACTGACATTTCAGTAAGCCTAACTGTTGTTGCAGTTAGGCTTACTGTTATGTCAGTAGGATTCAATGGCTATTTTTGTCAGTGAAAGGTTATCTGGCGTTAGGGTGGTGGATAGGTTGACACTTTGGACCGGTAATCCACGGGTACCGGGTTCAATTTCCGGTCTATTCCGCCAGGTTGCGCATTTCAATTTTGAATTTTGCTTAATGATCTTTGTATCAATGCATGGTTCAAATATGTTATTCTTACCTTAATAGTATTTTACGCAGTCGTTGCACAATGAAGGTTCTTAAAGTCGAGTACCGTGTTTAGGTCACGAGGCTTGCCGAGTGGTCTAAGTAAGGTACAAGGTAAGGTAAAAGGTTACATCAAAAATAAAATCTTTAATCGTCATTCCCCACTATGAATTATTATTTTTGATGTAACCTTTTTCGTTCAACCAAAACTGACCTATTAAAAAAACATGATAGCAATGGTCATGGCGGGCGCCTCGTGATTGGTTCTTTTTTTTTACAAGTAATTTCAACCAATCAGTGGACAATAGCGTTCTTTTTTTTAAATCAAATATGCTGATGTTCTCTTTTTGAAATTATTTGAGTTGAGTAGAGAGGTTTCTTATGAATATTAAAGTTCTGTAGCGGGTACCGTAGAGTATAGAATTTTGGTACAGGATTTAAAAGTGCGTTATTGTGATTTTGTCTGTGAAATTATAATTGACAGATTAAAGTACGTCTAATTTCATAAAAGAAAGCCTATGATGGTTGCTTTTATCACGCGATGAATAAGTGATAAAGCATCCGTCACGTTTTGACAACATGCCAGTGTAAGTTACAGACGCTTTGTCACTTATTTATCACCTTCTAAACGCAACCATCATAGGCCCCTAGGTCAAGTGCGAATCGGACTCGCGCACCAAGGATCTCATACAATCTATGAAAGCACTGAATATTGCTCTAATTGCAAGATAATCTGGAGGGAGGACCACACATCGACATAGGTCGGAATTGTTAACCGTCTTCAAAAAATGAGGTTCTCAGTTTGACGCGTATGTATGTATGTTTGTCCGCGATTATAAAGTTGTTAATGAACAACTTTATTATCTTGCACAACCTAATCTTCAACAACTTTTTAATTTGCCATCATTTTCCTATGCTGAGCTGATGATGGACGGTATAACTCCTTAACGGTTAGGAGTTGAGGGATAATTCAAACGAGATGCATGCAAACAAGATCTACTCTTTCACCTCGCTATATGTATTTTGTTTAAATCCCTAAAAAGCCAAAAAAAAGTCTTAACAAAAGAAGAACCGACTTCAAAATAAACTGAAAAGCCAAAAATAACCCGTTTATGTACAGATTACAATTGAATCACCTTTTGAAGTCAGTGCCACCTCACATAAACTTCTTTATCGAACAAAATACTCGTAAATACAAAATGGTAAATGATTACCATTATTATTAGCCTTTAATGATACAGGCTTCATGCGTGGCATTTCTTTTCATAGTAATATTTGAATGGTTTGGCACAGACTTCAAAAGGTGATATAAATGTAATCTGTCAATCAATTATAGACGGAAACTCCATCTCGCCGTGCATTACTGTCTTTTGTTACGAGCGAAAATCGATAACCCGATAGCCTTTGAAAATATCCGTTTATTCGTCCCAGAGCAATACGGGCGCGCGGGCCGCCGCCGCCGCCGCCCACTGTTCGCTGCGCCGGAGCGGGCGGCGGCGGGGATGCGCACGCGCCGAGCTAACAACGCACCCGGCGCCCGCGCTGCTCAACGAGCTGGTACTGGAGCAAGATGCCGACCTGTTTGCCGACAGCTGGCATGCACTACTCGCTAAAATAAGTGAAATGTGTAACTCTTACTTCTAAAAAAAAAAAAAAAAATTGTTATAAATAAATAAATATCAGACAACCTCACACAAATCAACCTAGTCCCAAATTAAGCTCAAGAAGGCTTGTGTTATGGGTACTAGGCGACGATATACATACTTATATAGATAAATAAATACTTAAATGCATAGAACATCCATGACACCGGCACAAATATTCGTGTTCATCACACAAATATTTGCCCTAGCCGGAATTCGAACCCGGGACCGTCGGCTCAGTAGGCAGTTGCTTAACCACTGCGCCAACCGCGTCGTCAAAGTTATGAGTTATGTTTGTACCTTCTAAAAATTGTTATGTCATTAGTTTGTAGTGCTTATTGTTTAAAGGTTTATGTGAAGTCTAGCATTGTAGGCGCTTGGTGAAAGCTGTAAGACTGCTATGTATTTAAATAAATAAATAAATAAATGAAAACATATTTTTGTAAGAGAGCTCGCGATTTCACCTTTCGCTAAAGGTCGTTAACAGTCTGAGAGGTTGCTTTGTGGTATCAAATATAAAACTTAGATAATAGAGTTTATAAATAGCCATATCACAAGCTATATAAATTAGGTATTTGACAGGATGATGTGAACAATGAAAAGTTTATTATCGTGAATTGGTTGACGGAGGGTTTCGCAATGAAAAATAGGGTTTCCCAATAAAATGTGGCTCTTGGAAAAAGAAGTTTTGTCCTGTGACATCTCTCTCCCTCAACTCTTGTATGTATGATGGGAGTGTGCAAGGGACGATTTTATGCAGAAATACTTTTTATCTTGTAGAAATTGACTGACAGGTACTTACAACTATTGGGCTTTTACTAATTTATGACTGTCCATATTAATATTGTTCCTAATTGAGGGTATTATAAAACATACTTTTTCCAAGATATTAGAATCGAGGACTGCTTGGGTTCTTTTAATTAATTAAATCAAAATAGGATACTACAAACAAGAAAAAGTGTTCGTTTAGGTCCAGAACTTACAATGTAAATTAGGGTGTTGCTTAAAAATTAACTTTCAAAAAGTCATTGTCTCACCCCGCCATTAGTTATGTTCTAGTACCCTGATTAACGGATGCTAGTTTTTTTTTTTTTTTCTTAAATCAATTTTAGAGGTCGCTACCGCTTGATAAAGTTTTGGATAAAACATAATTTATGTGTCAATAATGACAAGCTTGGCAGTCACTATTTTATATTTATTTTACTTCTATAACGTTTGTCGATTGCTTGGGAATCCCCCTTGATCGATACACACCCCTCGCCCCCCGCCGCCGGCCGCGTTAAGATAAGCAATCGGTCGAGTTTAGAGTGCACTGCACCCTAATGCGAAAAAATCTACTTTAGTGTCATAAAAATTGAAATTTTTATTTTCTTTTACTTAATTATCATAATTTTAATTAATTTGAATAAGAATGTATGTAAATTATATTTGTTTATTTGAACATGTTTTTATTGTTTTTCCAAAACTTTGACAGCTGGTAGCGACCCCTAAAATTGGTTAAAAAAAAAAAGAAAAAAACTAGCATCCGTTAATAGGGGTCGCAGAACAAAATGGGGGGGTGAGACTTTAAGATTTCAGTTTTTTTCCTTTTTTCGCCATATAAGCAACACCCTAATGTAAATAAAATATTGATCTACTCTAATCTTAATTTTTTGTTGGTGCTTAAGTAATTGAAAGGTATTCCTTAGTATATTGTGAAATCAAAAATAATATTTAGGTATACGTACATTAACATTTTCATTAACTATTAGTTTAATGGCATCAAAATTAATTTTTTTTTCAACTACTTTCAGCGATAATGAAAGCTAGAATTTATATTTTCTCAAAGTTAAAGTTGAAAAATAATTTTCATATTATTATAACATTATTTAGTTTACCCAGCTACAGCCACTGTTTCATTTATTTGCCTTTATTTAATACTAGCTGTGTTGCCCGCGACTTAGTCCGCGTGGAATCTTATCTTGAACATTTTACATCTTTATTATATTATTTTCAGATCTAAGCAATGTTGAAATTACTTTTTTTTTTGCAAGTTGTATGAGATTTGGTTACTGTTATTCAACAAATAATAATAAATATTGAAGTACAGCTCCCATACAACAAAAGTGTTTTTTTTTTGTCATTTTATAGGTAATAATGATACCGAACTTCTTACGCGAGTTCGACTCGCTCTTGGCCTCTTTTTAGTTTTTTATTCGGCTAAATTGCTCTAATTACGCTGAATCATTATGAAATCGGGTTTCAAGTCCCGCACTCAAAAAAAATTTTTGATCTTCAAACAAATTTTCAACCTCTTTTTCACCACCTTCAGGGCTAAATTTTCAAAAGCGCTGAAATTAGTTTTCTTGTATTCTGATAATGTACCCCTATACAAAGTTTCAAGTCCCACGCTCAAAAAAATGTTTGATCTCAATACAAACCCCTTTTACACTGCCTTAGGGGATGAATTTTCGAAAACGCTGAAATTAGTTTCTTATTTTTGGATAAAATACCTTTTTACTGAGTTTTTAATTCCTATCTTAAAATAAAACACACCCCATACAACCTTTCATCCTCTTTTAAATCCCCTTTGGGGGTTGAATTTTCAAAAACGCAGAAACACTTTTCTTGAATTATAATTATATGCATTTATACAAAGTTTCAAGTCCGGCGCTCAAAAAAGGTTTAATCCCCATACAAACTTTCAACCCCTTTTTCACCACCTTCAGGGGTGAAATCAGTTTTCTTTTATTTTATTTTAATACCTGTTTCAGAAGTTTCAAGTTCCTAGCTTAAAATTAAAATTGCACCCCGAGACAAACTTTCATCCCCCTTTTAACCCTCTTAGAGGTTGAATTTATAACGACGTTAAATTAATGTTATTATTATATATGGCTTAATCAGAAGTTTCAAAGAATTTGTAATTCAATCTTTCAACCCCTTTTTAACCCTTTTTGGGGACGAATTTTTGAAAACGCTGAAATTACTTTTCTTGTATTTTAATAGTGTGCCTTACACAAAGATTCAAGTCCCGCGCTCTAAATAATACTTGATCTCCATACAAACTTTCAACCCCTTTTTTACAACCTTAGGGGACGAATTTTTGAAAACGCTGACATTACTTTTCTTGTATTTTAATAGTGTGCCTTTGCACAAAGATTCAAGTCCCGCGCTCAAAATAATACTTGATCTCTATACAAACTTTCAACCCCTTTTTTACAACCTTAGGGGATGAATTTTCAAAAACGCTGAAATAACTTTTCTTCCATTTTATTTTAATACCTTTTTACAAAGTTTAAAGTTCCTAGCTTTAAAAAAAACTTATATCCCATACAATCTTTCATCCCCTTTTTATCCCTCTTAGGGGTTGAATTTATCAAAATCGCTTTTTATCCCTAGCCCACGTTATAAAAATAACCTACTGTGCAAAACTCAACTCTCTAATATTAGTAGTTTCGGCTGTGCGTTGATGAGTCACTCAGGACTTCTTCTTTTATATATATAGATTAAGATTATTTATGGTTCAACCGGCTCTTTGAAACTTTTATTATTATTTGTTTACCGTTAATCCACTCAACATAGTTGTAGATTTATAATGTAACCTAACTGTGGATAAAAAGCTAATAGTTTTGCTCAATACAATTTCAATAGGCCTATTTTGTTTGCGAAACGCTCCTTAGAAGTTGTAGTTGTGATGTAAGTAAGTTAGGCGTGACGACATCGAAACGTAACTGTTTAATTTCACGTACTACCCGGTCATGTTAATTATGCGCCTGATATCTATGCCGTCTCATGCAAAGGAGACGCAAACTTAATACGATCGGGTTGGCGAAGTGGCGATCTTCTAATGACATGGCCACATCTCGCCATCTGTCACGTCAAAAGTGACAGATGGCAAGATAACGGAGATATCTCAAAATTTGGTCGAATTGACCCCTCACTTAAAGAAGTAGTATAATATACCATCATGCCAAATCACATAGTAACAATAACGACCTTTTATAAAACGTTATGCTAATGTAAACTAGAATTTCTGTATAATATTCAATTTGAAAACTTAAACAAACTTCACGTTAAATAAACCCGAAATTTACTTTGTAATTTCATTTAATCCTTTGCCAATAAGTATTTCAATTAAGCTTCACAAAGCGAGGCGGCTTTCACATTTTGATTGAAAGCGACTGGAAAGTTCCAATAATACATTCCAAATAGCCACTAAAGCCCAACAGGCCTATACTTCGCCTGGAGCTGAAAAGAAAACGGTTTCTTTCATGGAAAAACGTAGTAAATCCTGAGGAGTGGGCGCAGACGTTTTTCGTATGCACACAGAGCGCTGCGCTCAATCAGGTCTCAAAGAAGGCAAAGGAGACGAGAGCGCCGAGATCAAAGAAGGTGCCCGCGTTCGTTACCTGCACCCACCGCCTACTCGACGCAAATCGACTACTCGACCTGCCTACTCGTAGTTCGAATCGACTCCTTATTCGACCACTAATGCTATCTACCTCTCCCATTTATTCCCCGAATAGGACGACACACTCAACGCAAACAAACTTTCTTCCCCAGCGGATATGTTACCGACTCCTTACCTATTGAACGCTGCAACCAAAGACACCGTCTAGATGCACGAAATGTCTCCGTAAATTTTATTTACTTTCATGTCTAAACTAGTATTTCAAAATGAGCATTGCTTTTAAGATGCTGCCTTGATGTAAATTTAAACAAATTTTCGACATCTTCGTTTTGAGAGCGAAGTAATACGCTGGAGGCTCCTTTACTTAGTTTTCTATATTATTATTTTCACATGAAAGCATTTGATATTTTAATATACATAATCATGTACCAAAAACTAAAGCTATTTGGAACCCAAGAGCCTATTTGGTTGTTTGAAAGTGAATTAAGCCCTTATATATATCTCCATAACAACAGTTGGAACAAATGTGTTTTACCTTAAAACATGTACATTGTACCTATGTTGCTAACACTACAATGATAAAACAAAATCAGGCCACAAAGCATTATTTTTGCTTAGTACCCCTTAGTAGCCCTTAGGTTTCTAAATAGCCTCATCTTACGGTAATAACAGTACATAAGTTGGTTCGACCTAATAAAAACTTTCACATATAAAAAAGTGGAAAAATAACTGTATAATTTTGATATTATTATAAGATAAAAGTGGTTCAGACTGACAATTGGTCGCCGCTGTACGGGTAGCAGTCCCTATTGAAGAGCTCCGTACGAGTTCAAAACATGTCTTGCCGATCCTGGTAATTTCGCGTGAGTGTAAACCGCTTGATACAATAATAAAAAAATTAAAAAATCTTTTTCTTAAGTTAAAATAATTGTGTACCTACTTTAGAGGACGCAGAGTGGGTTGTTTCTTGTTTCACTGCATTAACAGAATATTATATGACTACTTTAATAAGCACAGATTTACGGTCTAATAATCTCTCTCCACCAAATGTAGCCTCACAGTAACTACGTCTGCATGCATCAAACAATTTTAATAACAAACTTGCCGACAGTCGCAAAATTCACGCAAGTATGTCAATTTCATGGAACATAAACATTTTATTAGCAACTGCATAAGTGTTGGTTACGAAGGCTTCTCGCAGGACTCATCAAAGCTGAGACTGGCTCACAACATACATCCATTTACCGAAGGGACCACGCAGTTTCGTCTAATGAAAGGCGGGGCGTACATTTCACTTTAACACCTTGGCACAAGTACAAAACAGGTTAAGGATACGTGTGTCTCTAGAGAGTTAGTTATTAGATTACATTTAGATTTATTTATTTCATGATATGTCAGTATAAATCCGCTAAGTAAGTCCGGTAACTTTCTGTAATTCATATTTAGACGAAGTTTTCCAAATAATGCTCTGACAGGATGTTGGGTACCTATAGTACCTACCTATAATCCAAGAAGATTAGATTGAAATGTATGGAAAATTTGGCAAAATTAAAGGACAACTTTTATCTATCAGGATATGTAGGTTATAGAGCCAAGTTTAATTTTATCTACTCTCCCCCCCTCTCAGGGGTGAGCGTCACCCCCCCGCGACCTCGAATGTGTCCCGGAGCGCGGTATTTTCCACTTTAAAAGAAAACCGTGTACGATACATACAAAGTGTATAGGAACGAAATAATTCTGAATAAATTTACTATAAACCTTTTATACATACAAAAGCGATATCACTTATAGAATCGGCGCAATCTGTTACCAAATACTAACGTTTTTAATTATTGATCTTTTTTTTCTGCTAAAAGGTTAGTTATCTCAATAACTGCACACTTCTCGGCCAAAATATGTATGACAAAAGTAAAGAATGGAAAATGTTCTTTCTAAAAATGTATAATTTATTTCTGTTTCTCTTTCATTTACCGTTGCAATGCTATTTTTAAAATTTATGTCATTTGGCCATTATGCGAAATATAAATATTCGTACTAGTTAAACGGTGTTACTTGCAATACCATAGATTCATATATGTTTTTCTGTAATCTACAAGTATTGAACTATATTCTGTAATATTTTTTTTTAGCCTCACTATTTTAGGAAATAAGGAGTGTGTGGGGAAATCGTCAAGTTTTGCTCATTTTCGTAAATAACTTCAAAACCGTTTAATTTAGAATTATATAATACATATATTTGAGATGTTCATAATGTACCCTTTCATTTGATATGTCACGCAATATACTATGCCATTTTTTTTTCTATTTTGCCCCCTAAACTGGCCCTCATGTCAAAATTTATTTATTTGCGTTACGTTACGTTACACGTTCATGTTTGGGTCATCAATTTACATACGTGTACAAAATTTCAACTCAATCGGTCTAGTAGTTTCGGAGCAAATTGGCTATGACCGACGGACGGACTGACACAGACACACGAGGGATCCTACTATAATCATAGCGAATTTTCTCCGAAACTACTGGACCGATTGAGTTGAAATTTAGTACACGTATGTAAATTGATGACCCAAATATGGAAATGTAACGTAACGTAAAGTAAATCAAGTAATTTGAAACAACGGGGCCAGATTTGAGGGGTAAATTAGAAAAAAAAATAGCAAAGTATATCGTGTGACATATCAAATGAAAGAGTACATTATGAATATCTCAAATATATAATATATTTAATAATTCAAAATTAAACGGTTTTGAAGTTATTTACGAAAACGAGCAAAACTTGACGATTTCCCCACACACCCCTTATTTCCTTAAATAGTAAGTCTAAAAAAAAAAAAAAAAATACAGGATATAGTTCAATACTTGTAGATTACAGAAAAACATAATAAGAAGTCTATGGTATTGAAAGTAACACCGTTTAACTAGTACGAATATTTATATTTCGCATAATGGTCAAATTACTTAAATTTTAAAAATAGCACTGCAACGATAAATGAAAGAGTAACAGAAATAAATTATACATTTTTAGAAAGAACATTTTCTATCCTTTTCTTTTGTCATACATATTTTGGCCGAGAAGTGTGAAGTTTCTGAAAAAAAAGATCAATAATTAAAAACGTTAGTATTTGATAACAGATTGCGCTGATTGTATAAGTGCTATCGCTTTTGTATGTATGAAAGGTTTATAGTAAATTTGTTCAGAATTATTTCGTTTCTATACACTTTGTATGTATCGTACACGGTTTTCTTTTAAAGTGGAAAATACCGCGCTCCGGGACACATTCGAGGGCGCGGGGGGGTGACGCTCACCCCTGAGAGGGGGGGAGAGTAGATAAAATTAAACTTAGCTCTATAACCTACATACCCTGATAGATAAAAGTTGTTCTTTCATTTTGCCAAATTTTCAGCTAATATTGTTGAATTACTACCTCGTACACAACTTAACATTAGGTACACTGGAAGGGTTAACGTCGCGTCGGGTAAACTTTTTTCTTTACCGTTTTCGGGTGAAAAGTATTCTCTAACCATCTTTGGATGTCCAGCTATCTCTGTACTGTCCGCCGATTCGGTGTGATAAGCAGACAAAGAAATGTTTATCAACAGATGTTGCGCGTCGCGTTATAAGGATTTTTCCCTTCGCAATAGAAAACCGACTTTTAAACTAATTTTATAATAGTAAAGAAGCAACGTACGTAATTTATGTCTTCTTCATTCTCGTTAGTCTTGGATAATAGATTCCACCTCCACCTGCGTGGACTTCATAAGCGTGGATTTTGAACTTTTCATTAAAAGTTGCTTCATTTATTATTCTATCCTCATTTATTTTTTACGCGCCATGTAGGCCCCTAGAGCGATCTAAAATAGATATTTTAGTGACCTACTAGAAGGTGCCCTTGAAATTTGGCCACACAAAAAAAGACCATCTGGTGATACCCAACTACTTGACTGTACATAAAAATCTTGAAATCGGTCCAGCTTTTTCAATTTAGTATACAACTTTTACAATTAGGTAACTAACTAACTGTTACTAACTGTTTTGCTGCTTACAATTTAGGTCTGATAAAAAATAGGTTAGTTATTATATTCACTTAACCGGGAACTGGTCCTAAAGTCGACTCAAAAGATTTAATTGGATAATATACTTTACACTTCCAGTGCCAAACTTCCTCATAAAAAAACGTGCACAGTGGGATCTTGGCAGCGTATGTGTTAATGATAACAAACGATATACCATTTTTCTATACGGTAACTTTCTGTACCTTATTCAGTGCCGAAGTAGAAAAATGTTATTTTCTTTTTATGAAATTATAATAATTGTGTAGGTACCTTAGAGGACGCAGAGAGGGTTGACCCTCTACAAGATGATCTTGTAATTAGGGAGGGTAGTCTCTGAAAATTGATATCGCAAGACCGACCGCTGTGGAGACCTTTTGAAAAGGCATGTTAGGGTAAAAATCTCTTTTTACTAGTAACTTTTTGTTTTTTTTTTAATTGTTTAAATGTATTATTATTACGCTTTCAACGCCATATAAAGAATAAACCATTTTAAAATATTTCTTAAAACTGAATTGACAATAATATAAATCGAACCTGCTACGAATTATTTTGGTGAGAAATGGGACCTGCAGATGAGATCAACCGGATATCTAAACATCCGAATATCCGCAATTCGGATATACTGATGAAATATTTTTTAGCCAACCTGAAACGGAGAAAGACGCTTCGCTCGGTTGGTTGGTCAGTTAAAATGACAATGTTTCAAGCTAAAGATGAATGTTGCTTTATTTCTTAGGAAAATTAATGAAGGAAATGGATCGTTTGTGTGAGCGAGAGGAAGGATGAGTGAATGAGACGGATGTATGAGACTAAACCACAGACCTCCCCCACTAAGTAGACGGAGCATGTAACGCGACCCGTAGGCGACCCGCGCGCACCAACGATATGGTATGGTGAGGTCTCTATACACCACTACAATTTACCATGTTATTTATTTAATTTCTTTTTTCGTTGACGTACTCATGTATCATAAACAAGGACGCAACTAAACGGTGGCCGCCGTGTTGATACTTTAATGTTCTGCCGTACCATATCGTTGGTGCGCGCGGGTCGCCTTACATCAGGGTTTCTTAAACTTTTTGCAGTCACGGACCACTCTCACAATTTAAACAACTCCACAGACCCCTCTCAAAAAATATTTTAGGGAAAGAATAGAAAACCTTATTAAAATTAAAAAAAATCTTTTATTGCTAGTTTCGCTTATATATACATAATTATAGTTACCTTTTTGGTTTCTGTTGTTATTTATTATATTATGTTCCGCTCAACTGCTGCATCACCTACTCTACTCTGTATTTAGTTTAACATTCGATAATTTCACTATCCAAAGGTTGTCTGGAAGATCTCTTTCGCGATATCTCTTTAGCGATAAGACCGCCTGTTGTCTACCGTTATTGAAAGTTTTGTATGTGTGTGTTTCTTTTGTAAACTGTTTACTGGTGTGCAATAAAGTGTTATTCAATAAACTTAATATTAACACTACTACTACTAATAACTGTTATTGTATTGTTTCATTGCACTTACTGTTAATATTAAGTTAATGAGAAGGATGCTGCTGTTTGGCCTCAATGATAATGTTAAATTGTGGGATTGTCTTTGACAAGGCAAGGCGCATGTCATCTGCGACATTCAATCGATTGCGACTTTTTGTTTTTATTGACACCAGAGTTGAAAACCCTGCCTCGCAAAGATACGTAGTAGCAAAAGGTATCAGAACGGACATAGCTCGCTTGACAAGAACAGGGTAAGCTTCACTCAAAGAACACCAAAACTCGCCAAGATCTTTGGCATGAAATTCAGCCTTAAAAACTTCTCTAGATCTCATGTCAATTAAGTCATTTCCTAATAAATATGATTACATTTAACTGACCTACTGCGGACCCCTGATAGACATGCCACGGACCCCTAAGGGGTCCGTGGACCACACTTTAAGAAACCCTGCCTTACATGCTCCGTCTAGTGGGGGTTGTCTGTGGACTAAAGCCAGAACATACGATGGCAGATCGGATTAATTTTTGGGAATGAAATTCCCACTTTTAGCATTCCTTAATTCGAATAACTATTAAGGAATGCTAAAAGTGAGAATTTTATTCACAAGGGAAATAAAAACCTCGCCCATATCTCAACACTTGCGCTCCAACTCAGTTTAGGGTACCTCTCGGCTTCCACTAACGTGTCTACTTAATTATACGAATGAATTACCAGCGGAGGAGGTATCCTGATCCTGATACTCTGGAGGTAACTTGTTTAGTTGCACGCTAATTTGTCGAACGCTGTGGTTTGATTAATTACAGTATCAAATTTGTGAAACCATTTAGGCTAAACTGTTCACTTGATTATCGGTATTGATTCTGGTATTTAGGGCAATATGTAGTTTAGTTAATTGTCTTATTTAATTTTCGATGAGGCCGTTTTGAAATATCTGGCTGATGTAGGTTTCGTGAGGAAACTGTTACTGGACGTCGACAAAAAACTGAATTGTTTCGGTAAACGCAAATTAAAATTTCACGTTACAGTAATTGCCTATGTGAAGATTCATTAAGTAAAACATAATATTATTTATGTTTTTATAAGTTTTGGAAGAGATCGCTTTTTAGCGATAAGACCGCCTGTTGTCTACCGTTATTTATAAACTGTATTTGTCTTGGTTCCTTTTTGTAATTTTTTATTGGTGTGCAATAAAGTATTGTTGTATTGTATTGTATAAATAATAGGTATATACCTATCATACGAATAGCAAATATTGTCTTATACTAGAGGCGCGTTTAGTTTAAGATTATTTTTACTTACCTAATGAATTTTCTCAGTGACATGAGTTAGATTAAATAGCAATAATGTGTAACGTACCTTTAATATATCTAATTTTGGCTTTTATCAGGGTTACTTACATTAGGGTATGCTGTGCTTTAAGGAAACCGCTGTTTTGTTATATCTCTGAAACTTTTTCGGACGAATAACATAGCAAGGACGTTTTCCCAGAAAGTATATTATGCGCCTCGCCGTAGCCGCGAGTATCATTTCCATACGTGGCTCGTGTTATGAGACGCAATATTGAGCAATGACGGCTAATATTCTCGTACCAACAGCGCCATAAATTCCATCCCTCCACGAGAACTCATTATACTCCAACGAGGGAATAATATTTGACGGCACTTTTCCTAATTGGATGTATCCATTAGACTAAGAATTTCAAATTTAATTTAAAGTCCGACAAGGAGTAATATGAATTTTGTTAACAGCAAATACAGTCAGATCATTTGCCGCATCCTAGAGGAATGCGAGCATTCATTTTCATTATTCATCTCTGCAGACCGATAATAACCCTAGGCCCGCCAAGAATGTTTACACAGCCATCGCTGAGACGTTATTAAAGATATTATTACATTTCTGACTCTCTGCACTCAATGATATTTCCGGAAAAACGGACAAAATATTATATTACAAAAGGGATACACCGCTCTGCAGGTATTCATACCATTGGCAGAATGAATCCTGAAAATATAGCAAGCAAGAAGCGGTTTATCAAATAAATTTGATCCAGCTTAGATGATATAAATTTCACCGATCGAGCTATATGTCTTTTAAATCAATTTCTCTCTAAGTTTCATGTGGTAGTTCAAACGACAAATTGTTCCCATTTTGCAATGCGATGGCTTTGCTATATGCGGCACATTATAAAGTTATGGTATGCAAAATTTTATGACTTATGACAGATATCCAATATTCCCCGAGGCGGCAAGCGGGCCGGGCGCAACGGAACACTCATAGAACACAAATCAAGCGGGAAAAATGAAAAGAAAGGAGTAAGATAAAGCGACCCGATCGACAACTTATATTGTGAACTATGATGTTTTCCGCCACAGACATACCTACTGCATTCTGCGTTATAGTGCATTCAGGTTAAAAAGGATTCATCGTTGTTACCAGGCTTAACAAGGTCTCTACCAATTAGATAAAGTGTTTTATTCTTATGTTCGAGAGAAAGCATATTCACCATAAGAAGTATACAACGGCGTATAAAATGTTAAATTATGAAGGTAAAGAAGAAATATCGCGACGGATCTGGTATAATTTGTTTTACTTATGGTTATGGTCCCATACATTTTTAGTAAAGATCTAAGCACAAGATTCACGAGGAATCGAAGGAATTCCTCAAATATAATTAGCGATTTTGATTTTTTTTATGCTACTCGTTCAGATCTTCTCTAAAATACGATTTCTTCTCCTTAAATCCGGTGCCTTTTTTGTGTAAATATTAGAGGAACCAGTTGAAGTTGATGATAGTTTAACTTATCTATCCTTCACGGTGTCCTATGCCAACTCCGACATTGTTACCCATCTGTTAGCGTTTCGCCAAATTTTCATTTGTCCATAAGTATGTTTTTCCTGAAACCCGTAATATTTACAAGATATTATCAAAATCTTTTTAAAGAACCCATTAGGTCAGGTTTGTTTTGTAATTATTCTGAAAACTTAACAGTTTTGGAAAAAAATACTTTTGGAACGTTACAAATGGGAAACAAAGATTAGTGTTTCAGATAGGTAACCATCATTCACTGTAATTGATGTTACTATTTCTCGACCGAAGTGGTCTATGAATCGTTAATTTCTCTCTGCAATATTCCGTCTTAGATAGACCTGCGATGGACCGGCACGTCAGTAGCTGGCATGCGCGCCAATAATGGGCTTATACGGTACCTATAGAATATCCAATATTAACTCCAAATTGCTACCGGCAAATCCGGCACAATTAGGACAATATCTAAATAGGATTTTATGATGACCTAGATTAATGTGAATGTAAATTTCTAACAGGTTATTAAAATAAGTACATAATATAATAATGCTTGAATCTAAATTATGATAAGTATCTCCGTTTAAATGATGAGATAATTCCTCTATATTGGCAGCAATTTGGTCATTACACTAATCTGCACAGATAGTAATTATTGGGCGGAATCAACTAGCGATTAGTATTATGAAGATTGCTTTGTTCGGGCTAATGTTTCGGAATAAAGCTTAGTTAATTCATCATCTGTAGTAGTCGCTTAGTAATTTCAACATTGTATGATTGAAATGATAACAAAATCTCTAATGAAACGAGATATTGCTATATCCCTAAAATATGCAATATTGAGTATATCACTGCCGTAGAATTGGTAGATATCGCCTCTTCTGTGGACAGCTGCACAACGATCTGTCTTGCGTCGCCCTCATCCAATTTCTGCCCACAATCCTAACCAGGTCGTCGGCCCATCTTGTTGGGGGCCTAACACGCTGCGTCTTTCGGTCCGCGGTGGCCACTCAAGAAAAAAATACGCCTATCAAAATATGATGTATTGATTTCGGTGAGAAAGTAACTGTCATTATCATGCGGTTGTTCGAATAGACTAATCGCTAAAGTAGACAAAAGGTGGTGAGATGTCATATATATTATTTTCTAATGAACGTCGAATATTCCCCATGTTGTGTTAAATGTAAATTCCTAAGCTTACTCGTATCGTAACTGACTAGGGACAGAGTCAGAGAAAGTTCCGAACACTTCGTCCGGTGTCTAATATAAAATGAATATTTAGTAGTTCGACTGTTTTCATTGTATTGCAATACTAAAGCGTGCTTTCTACAGACATTTTATTCAATTATTGATGTTTATCAGGTTCCGTAGCAAAAACTTGTACATTGGATACATAAGGGAGCTTACAGGGATTACCTCTTTCTACTCACCTTTTTTGTAGAGCGCTTCTGTAGAAAATCGCAAACGCCGGTATTAATAGAAAAAAAAGAATTATTTTTATAAGCTCTTTAGCAACGTAACATTGGAAAATAAAGCCGAGCTATTATGTTGCATAATTTAACTTGTAAGCTGTAAGAGTATACCATAGGTCATACAGAAACATCGGAATTTTGAGAGTGACCCCTACCTGGTTTGCTTTATGGATAAATTTTCTTATCGATGCCTATTGATCGCTCCCAGAATCATTTGTACGTTTATTTCTTTTCTAAGTATCATTTTGGAGACGATAGTGAAGTAGGGTAAGTAGGTTCTTCACATTGAAAATAAATCTGGATTCATCACCAGTTAAAGCATCGATAAGTGAGTTTATCGATATGGATGTCTTTACCTACCTCTCTCAATATTCCAATGTCTGCTCATACTTTAATATTCTTAATAAAATATGATGCACTAATGTAATGTTTTTGAATAGCATAAAGAAAAGATGCAATGTTTTGTTTATTATCGTATAGTTTAGAATTGCTTCCGTAATTTTTATACCTAACATTGGTTCTGTAAAAAGCTGTAAATGTCAAATATTTTATGCGAGTATTATTTATTGAATGAAATAAATATCTTGGATTGTAGCCAAGTTGTATATCTGACAATTGGGCTACCGATTGACTCGAAATTAGGTTCTTTTTGTGTGCAGTATACAAGATTAAAAATGTAAAAAATGGGTAATAACTACTACTACGGAACTGTTCTGAATTTGGTGAATTTAATGGCAAATTAAATAGAAAAATAAAACCATTATCTATTAGTTAAAATTGATATTACTTTGTGTGTACTTATCTAGACTAGAATAGAATTCTAAAATTGTATTTAAATTCGGTTTTCTATGGAAAAGGCTCATTATTTCAGCAGATTTCTGTATGGGCTTTATAGACGCGTGGCATCAGCACTATCCGTTGTAAGTTACAACGGATAGGTTACATTGTGTGTGACAACCATCTACAAAACCATATTGCAAGAGAACCACGCAATCAATTCAGTTGCACCATATTGCTACAATAGTTCAGATAATCGTACAAATCGATTAACCAGTGGCAGCTCAATAAAACCAATGCCCATTCACAGCGTAAGAGCGGTCGAAGTTCCATCAGGCTTTACCGAATAGACATCTGTATTAGAGCATTATTCAATGTTAAACATGCCGGGTCAGCGGACGATCTGTTACCGGCTAGGCCGGTCATTAAGGCTGCTCGCATGCGACACGATCCTAAGTCGAATAGTCGCTTATCGGGCTTTGCAGATTGCACATTGTTTCAATTCATCGATTCGATTAAAACTAGGAAACAGACATTAAACTCAACTACAAGCATTGATAGGATATTTGTGTTATCTTTTGCTTTGAAAAGTTATCAACTCCGATTAGAATTGTATAGTGTGCGTACAAAACAAATGCGTACCTACTTACGGTGTTATTGTATTATTATTTTTTATTTTTTTATATTCAAATTAGTTACACAGCATTACAGTATAAACCAAGGCACTGTGAAATACAAAATTATATTTTAAATAAAGCTAAAATTTCCGTTGCGTCGTCTGATCTGGCGCAGGATTCGGCAGATTTCCCCGAAACCGGCGAAACACAACACCCTCCGGCCAGAAGTCTGCACTTGCGATGGTGCCCTGCAGCGGCCGCGGCACGGCACCATATTGTTTGTTTACATTGGACACAAGGGTGTGTTGTGATTGAAAATGATCGCTTAGGAGTTTTGCTATGGAAATACAAAGTTTTTTTCCGAAACGAGAACACTTGAAGTATTAGACTAGTTCAAATGTCTCAGTTGGTTTATTTGCCTCATCTTACATGCAAAAGATGGACGACACTTTGTGCAAAAAGTAATGCATGGATTACTTACTATAGCAAAAGTTAACATCATGTGATGCCAATTACAAGTAGAGACACAAGCAGGGATTGAAAATTTGGATATATAGGTATCTACCTAAACTTTGACGGCGGCGTTTTGTTGTACGTATGAGTGAAATAGCAATGAGATTTGATCAACTTAAGGTAAATTTCTATACGAATTTGCGATGCATAAAACTCAAAAATAATTATATTACTCACTCAGAAAAATCGAGTTGTGATTGAGTTTATTAATTGAAAATATCTCCAGTGTTCAAATCCCCTAAATTCAATGAGCATTCCAAATGGAAAACATACGAAATAATGGAGTGGCTAATCTAAATGTGGTCGGATTTGGCGCGAGAATTAATGCAGCGACTCTAATGTTGGATTTGGATGCGATGGAGATACGAACGAGCTATCGTATATCATTCGAGAACACTGCCCTGAATAGTTCAGTATATTATCCTTTAGTAGACGGGGACCATATTTGTCATCGAACGTAAAAACAAAAATGAATCTATACCTACTCGCATTGTGTACGAAATATCCATACCTAAGTATAAATGGGTCATTGTCAGATTTAGGTTCGAGTCTTTCCGGTGGACATTTGCTAAATTAAGGATTCCAGGGCCTAATTTTCTGGTAAAATGCCTGTGAGAATAAATAACGTTTCCTCTTCTATAATTCGATGTAATAGCAACATAACCTAGATTCATACAAGCTCTTAACTTTTGACCACCGAAGGGACGAATTTTGTTTTTCGAACTGACAATGACCCAAAGTAGTGTATGTCGTATTTAACGCGATAAACGTCTCAAACGCGCGTGTTAACGCATAGTTCAGTACAAATAGCGTTTTAGCCTTTGATAATTTTAAAGTCTTTGTTTTTTGTTCGACTGCAATATTAATGTTAACTGAGATATTTATAAATTTAGAAGATCTACTCTTATGCTTTTTCCCCTACAGCCTCGCCTGGCAAGATGGTAGTCAAATGTTGCCAGTTGAAATCCATCTATTAACACTGTAGGTTCAGTTGTACAGTTTTTTTTTTATATATTAGCAACATTCATTGCATTAACTACGGTAGGGTTATATATTTATTGAGTTTTTCATATTTTCACATACCTATCTGAAAGTTTAGATTTTTTTTTTTTATAAAATACAACATTTTAGGAATAAATTCAAATTAGAAAAAAATTTTAAAAATAGCTTCATCATTTGTCCACATGCCAAAATTCAAAATTTTTAGAATGGGCATAGGTAGACTTTCTTTTTCACTCTAATTTTACTGGATTATTCAATGATTTTCTGGGCAATAAGTGAAACGGAAAATCTGCATGTAGTGATGACTGACTATAAGCACGGCATCCGCGAGGCGGGCAGAGAAATGTATCGTGTTATTTACGCGGCCGTGTCGCTTCTCTAATGTTTCTATTCTTATTTGTATATTTGATACGAATGTTAGTTTTAGGATATGTATTAACAGGTCACAGTGTTTTAATTGATTCATTAATTGAATATTTACACTCGCAACAGCCCGATATGGTTCGAACTCGTATGGAGTTTTTCCTCAGGGACAGCTACTGCTACCCGTAGGGTAGACCGGGGTCAAGTGAAACACTTTGCCTTTGACAGCCTGTAACGGTCATATTTTTATGAGTAGAAAGATGTACAGTCAAAATATTTCAAGGTTAGTTATCTGGTTCCTAAATAAAACGCACCTGGTTGGTCTATAATCCATAGTTTTTTGACAATCATGTAATGAAGAGAATGGGACAGAATGGTTCAATTGATCTCACATGAGTGTCAATTGAAACACTATGTTAGGTCAATTGAAACACTCGAATATCTTCGGCACCATGAAAGTACTTATATCTGTTTTAATCTTTTTCATTACTACCACGGAATACAATGAGATCCTAAAAAATTCGCAAGCATTACATTAACATTTCTCAATTTATGAGCATGTGAAAATCTCAATACAAAAAAGCTTTTTAAAAAAAATACCACTTTTAGTTTTCTTTGTTGCTGCTATCTTATTCATTTTGCTTAACCAAAGTAGTTTTAATGCAATGATAAGATGTAAAGATACAGAATTTTAGAACACAAGCATAATCATGTTTCATACAAGTGTTTGTTTCAACTATAACAATGTTTCAATCATAACCATTCCGCGTACCTACCCTGTGACATAGTGTTGCAAACGTCGGGATGTAAAATGACACAATAAATACCTAATCAATTTCATTTATATTACTAAACAAAAACATGGCGATATGTCAAACTAAACTTTTTCTGATATACATATTTTAAAGTCGGTTCCTTTTGGGGACAATTAAAACGCTTGAAACGTTTCAATCGTCCACAAGCAAGTTGTTTCTACCGTCCCCACACCACGTTTTTAACTTTAAGGTCAAATAATATATATAAAAAAGACTCGAATGCTGATCAACGGCCATTAAAAACATTCGTTAATTCCTAACTATAACACCAAAACAATTTGATCAGTCAATATACAAGAGTACACGAAGTTATAAGAAAATATAAGACAGCGCAAATTCTTGCTTTTTACCGCGAAAAACTGATTTGGCTCGAGAACACCCCCGTCTTGCACCGTCGCTCGAGCGCTACTGGCTAAAGATTCAAACATGGCCGACTGCGTGTTCTGAGTCTTGCGATAGACGCGTAGGTATTATAGTTTTCGAGAAATTTGACTTGTTTCAATCATGACGTGTTTCTATTGACCCCAGTCTACCCTACAGTCTCGCGACAAATTAGTCACTGATGAAGAACTCCATACGAGTTCGAAGCATGTCGGGTCGTTCCTGGCAATTTCACGTGTGTAAACCACTTTACATAAACCATTTATGAAGTATGTTTCACGAATGTTTGAGTAAGATAATTAAATTTGGCTTATACGGAAAACGAGTTACTGACACGGGCTAATCGTATTATTTATTTCGACAATCTAAAGTAATTGACCTGTATGTTTTGATCTGTGATCTGGAAAACGTAGGTACTCCTGATCACAGTACAAAAAAAAACTGACTTGAACGAGTAGTAATCGTATTTTCGTGAAGAACTTTGAATGGGAACAATCTGAAGATGCCTAATCTCAAACAAAAAAAACATATCAGTACATAACTGACGGAGTTCTTAGGTAACAAACATTAAAAATAAGATAATATACAAACTAATAGAAAACCTTCTCCTTTTTAAAATCGATTGAAATAACTATTATACTCGTATGTTTTACATAACCATACTTTTAACCGACTACTTCAATCAAATCCATGACATCTCTGAATAAAAATACAAAAATACATTTTTAGCGACAAACTGTTATCTCGTTCCAAATCTAAGATATTTTCCTCAATTCATACTTACAGAGCAATAACAGGCTTCCAGCCGTACCCTTTACTTGTTTGTCCGTTTGAAAGAAACCCCTTTCATACCTACGTCAAAGTCAATTTATCCGGTGACATCGAGTGGCCGAGTAGCAAAATACGGTTCGTTAAAGTTAGGCTGGCCATCTACCAATAATATAATTTTTCACCTCACCAGCTCAAACATGACGACTTTGCTGCGAAAATAACAGTAACCAAAGTGAGATTTTGATAACGAGCGTGGGTCAAAGTAACTTTTTTTTTTTCAAGCTTTGGCTACGAATTGTCATTTCTTAGCCACAGGTTAATTATAAAATTCGAATCATTCGAACTTCGCTTCCCTCTGTTTCTTTCTTTCTTATATCCATATGAAAAAGCGAGCAATAAAAACATTTCAATTCGAATAAGACTTTGAATAAGAACATGTTCCGATAATACCATAAGTCCATTACATTTTAAAAACACCCGAAATAGTTATAATTGAAACACATTTTTTTTACTAAATAAATGTGCCTTTTATATAAAACAAGTAGATTATTGTTCTACATAGTTTTATAATATATACGTATACATTAAAATAAAAGATATCGTTTTCAACTAAATCGTTATTGTTATTTTCTTTTGTATTTATTTTGTTTGGTGCTTTACGAGTTATAAAATAAAAATCGTAATGATAAACAAACACAATTTTTGCATATCCCGCTATTGGATCCCTCGCTACACTCAGAATTCTAAATTGGAATCCTTCGTTGTACCTTTTTTAAGCCCTATCTCGGATAAATCTCTACGTCTAAGTGGCGATATACCTATTATTTAATTACTCATCGATAAATTCAATAATTATACATTAAATATAAGCAAATTGGTACGAACAAAATAAAGTTTTAACATTCATATTAAAAATTGAGTCAGGGGCTTTCGTTCATAGTACAGATAAGTATTCAACAGTTAAGTAAACCTTAAAACCTTCGCGGCTAGAAAGCGGACGACTTTTTTACTTTATTCGTATTGGAAGTTTCTTGGCATCGAATACATTTCAGCCGTTCTTTTCTTAAAGTCTGATTGGAAAACCAACCAACTTTCACTATAATGAGCTGCTACTTAGTTTTTTCCGGATGGCTCATTGGTTTTCTTTGGAATATATTTTGTTTTTTGCGATTTATGAGAAAATTATGAAGATTGGTTGGATAGGCATATATCGAGATGCGTACAAGTATGACAGTACGAGTAATTTAAGCTTGTAATCTTAACAGGGTTTATCATGTGAAAGGTATGGTCATGATATCGAAATGACATAATTCAAAATTATTATTGAATGTAGAAGCCAATAAAATATATTTACAGAATGAGATATACGAGTATATCGCATTTAAATACTATGACGAGCGTGTGACGAACGCACAAAAGTTCTCTGTTCGAAACGATCGCGATTCGTGAGTGTCATGTCATTTAAAAAAATGTCGTTTGGTTATAATAAAAACGTTTTATTTATTTAATTGAATTATTTGAATAATTTAATTAAAATTTGAATAATTGAGGATTCATGAACCACTCGAAAGTGGTTTTTTGTGTGTATGAGTTAAATAATCTGATTGTGCAAGACCTACCCTTCTAACACAATCGCGCTTCGCGACTCCTATCGCGCGACAAAGCATCGTCCATCACTCTCTCAGTAAAGCGAAGAAAGAGATGAATGATAATATTTCTCACGCGAGAAAGAGCCACGTCCCATAGAGGTGCAGAAGACAAGATTCAGTTTTAGTTTTTCTCGGATTTCTTACGTAGTACGTAACAACTTATGCAATGTTATAAGAATCACTCTTGAGTCTCGGTGGTACAGGAAACGTATATGTATGTCTTTCTAATAGCTTGATTGTAACATTCCCATACCAAAGTTGAATGGCGAATACCTAACAAACCGAGGATGTTAAGTTACCCGCGTGTTCTAGAACTTGCGCTGATGTATGGTTAGTAAGCAGCGCTAAATGAACACTGAACTAACACGAGAACTTTCTTGAAACAAAACACTCTAGAATCTGGCTGGATGAATTTCACTGAGCTATGATTAGGATGGTGCAATGAATTGTCTATATTGGTTTGAAATTAAATTAAATTGTGCTAAAACGAAAAGTTAAACATTTTTATTCTTCGATTTTTCAATAAGTCGGGGTACGGTGACATTTCTATGAGCTAAATTTGACGTGTCGGAATCGTAATTTCTGACATATCGACATAAATATGTAACAAAATTCAGTAAAGGACCCATTGTTCGTGATTCCATTTAGCATGTTTTGAATGGTCATTGGTATAAGATACAAATGTTCATCTTTACGGAAACCCGAAAAATACAGGGGCCTTTTACTAAACACTGTCGCATAGCAATGTGGTCTATTTACTTTTGAATGCTAATTCTAGTGCCCTACACAACAACTTCTATACTAAGTATTATAAAATTCTAGATTTGTTTTAAAAAATATTTTTCAAGGAGGGGTCAACACCCAAAGACATCCAAAGGACATCCAGACATTTTGGACAAGAAAAAATACGCGGACAAAGTTGGGCACCTTGTATTTTATAAATATCAACTTATTGCTTTTTGCGTACAAGACGTATACGGACATTTAGTTTTTTGAATATAACATTAGATAAATTTAACTTCAGGTTATCCCAATAATATCCGTTTTGTCAAAAATCTGCTGTAACAGATTCAACCCACGTCATAAGCCAGGGCAAATGTGACATAAATACAAATTACCGGCGTGACATGACACCTATCTAGATCGTAATTTTATCCCTTATGAATTTTATTAAAACCTTTTGGGGCAAATTTTCGCACGGCCGTACCTGGATTTACGGAGTTCGAAAGGATTAAATGGGTGAGCAAAATCCATGTTGCTTTATTTTCGGGACATACTTAGGCTCATTATATTTCTAGTTAAGTCCATCAGAAGTGTGCTTCGAGTAAAACTGGAACTATTTACTCTTTATATAACCATAATGATTGTGACGTAGCGTTTTTCACGCATATGGCCGTCTCTTTCGAAATATCGTCGTCGAAAGTTTTTACCATTTTGAAGACGGGGCTGCTCTATGAAAATTATCTATGGCAGGAATCGAAATTTAAAATTTGGAACTTTCGTGAGCTGTCAAGAACAAAAGTGAGAAAGATTTGAAGAGCTATGATGGATAGTCAATTTTTACATATTTTCCAGGAATAATAGCCGGCATAATGAAAACCGGTAATTTCAGTATTTAAATACGGGATATTATTAATGGCACAGCAAATAAATAATCGCCTATCAATTTATTTTCATCAATTATATACTTTTTACATCAAATTAATTATTGCACAGCAAATAAAATAAATGCCTAGCAAAAATTGTACTGCAGATAATTAGAAAATACATATCAGCACGACATTACTTTCATCTTTTTAAAGAACCCAGTAGGTTAGGTTAGGTTTGTTTCATAATTATTCTGAAAAATTAAACAGTTTTTGAAAAAAAATGGCTTTCGGACAAATGAAAATTTGGCGAAACGTTACAGATGGGAAACAAAAATTAGTGTTTCAGATAGGTAACCATCTAATCCTGATCACCTTTCAGAGCAGATCCGACTCGGCCGGGTTAGGTTAGGTTAGTTTTTTTTTATATCCCTAAAAAACGCTCCATAATGTGCGGTAGTCATTATTAGCTATGCATTACTTAAATATGCTTTACTATATTTAGTAATATTCTGAGTGCAATACGTATTTGCTGTGCAATCAGTAATTTTGATATATATTTTGATTATTTTTGCATAGAAAAAGGTTTTTTTTTGATGTGCGTTTAAATACTACCCTTTAAATACCAAGGACGAGTTAAGCATGGTTCGTATACAAGGATTTGGATTGTTTTGAAGGAAAGAAAATAATTAGTTAAAGTGATAAAACCCTAAAACTATTATTTGCAGGGAAATTATTGTTAAAAATCTAAGTTAAGAAAGGGGAGCAGATTCTTCGGCAGCAATTATGTTTAAGTGTTAGCGGCGTGCCTGAAATATGGTTACTGGGAGGCTGTCTTCACCGACGTAGCGGGTAAGGACGTTTAAAGATAAAAACCCGTGGATCCTGTTAGTACGGCTCCATGTCCGAACAAAAGTCAGTTTTATGGTCCCATCCTGAAGAAAGCATGAAACTTGGCATGAATGTAGCTGTCATGTATGTGCTTCAATGCAGATATGGAAGCATGTCGAAAAATTATTTTTTCCCCCCATTCCCCCCCTTTTTATGTGCCAAATCGTGGTTTTTTTTATTTTTTATGAAAACGGGTACAGCTATCAGAAAACTGTCAAAGATCAATATGTTCCCTATGAAATTCTCTACAATATTGTCATTGGACGTATGTTGATAGAATTTATAGTTTACAAAATATGTACATGTAACTTTAAAGTTAACTTTTTATTAAAGATAGTACTATACGCGTACTAACTAACTAACTGCGCTGGCTCAGCGACCCAAAATGAGTCTTGGCCTCCGACACAAGAGCTCGCCACTTTACCCGATCCTGCGCAATCTCTCGCCAGTTTGTGGCTCCGAGCTCACGCAGATCCTTCTCTATCAGATCTATCCAGCGGTACTTTGGCCGACCGACCGGACGACGCCCCGTCGGTCGCCCAAGGTAAATATGCTCTCTTCACCTGCCGATCCTCTCCCATTCGCTCAAGGTGGCCGAGCCAGCGAAGACGATGGGCCTTGGTCTCGCCAATGATGTTCGGTTCGGCTACCAGTTCTTGTATTTCGGCATCTTTGAGGATCCTCCAATTGCCATCGTCCTTTTTGACCGGTCCCAGAATTTTTCTAAACACCTTGCGCTCCGCTACTAAAAGGCTATGCTCCTCCTTAAGCGTTAGCGTCCAAGCTTCGCACCCATACATAAGAATGGGACGGATAACGGTCTTGTATATCCGAAGCTTCGTAGATCTGCTGAGAAGCTTGGACGCCAAGACCTTGTGGAGAGCAGCGCTGCATCGTAAGGCGTTCTGGATGCGGATGTTGACTTCGTCCTCTCTTGTATGCGTATCCGTGACAGTGCACCCGAGGTATTTAAATTTCTCCTCACCCTTGTAAGAGCTTCCCCCTACAAGTAGGTCCTCTCGTTTAGCACGACTGTTCCGGTATCGCTTCATGTGGAGGTATTCCGACTTCCCATGGTTAATTCTAAGACCTACCTTTGCTGCTTCTTCCTCCAAAATTCGGATCGATACTACCACTTCTTCACGGTTTTCCCAAAGTAGGGCTAAGTCGTCTGCGTACCCTATCACCCTATGTCTTCCATTCAGCTCTATTCCGGAATCCAATGTCAGTAATTTCCGGACAACATATTCCAGAACTAAATTGAAGAGCATAGAGGACAGAGTATCGCCTTGTTTCAGTCCGGTACTCACTGTGAATTCTGTTGTCAGTGTCTTTCGCTGGTCGCAACTTGGATCATATCGACCAGTTTTTTGGGGATATTAAAGCTTCTTAGAATGGAATACAGGGCGCCCCGGTCGATGCTATCATTTGCTTTTGTGAAGTCCACAAATAGCAAGTGAATGCTATGCGCGTACTCCCATCTTTTTTCCATCAGCTGTTTTAGTAGGAAGATCTGGTCAATGGTACTGCGATTCTTGCGAAAGCCACACTGGTAATCGCTTAGGATTTTTTCTGTGTACGGTTCCAGCCTTTTGAGCAGTACATATGACAAGACCTTGTACGCTGTCGGCAGCAGAGCAATTCCCCGGTAATTGGAACACCTCTTTTTGCAGCCTTTCTTATGCACCGGGCAGATGATACCTGTATTCCATTCTTGAGGTTGTCGTTCAAGCTCCCAGCTTTTCAATATTAGCTCGTACAGTTTGGACTGAGCCGCTCCACCACCATACTTCCAAACCTCGGAAGGCAACGCATCAATACCTGCAGCTTTGTTATTTTTCAGCCTCATAAATTCATAATACAGGATCGGACCTCATCAAACGAGGGAGGTTCTACATACAGGTCATTGTCGCGTACCTCCACCGTGATTTGTTCCTCAACAGGGGGGCAATTGAGCAAGCAATCAAAGTAATCACGCCACAATGTTTTAATTTCCTCAGACGACGTTACAAGGTTTCCAAGATCATCTGTTAGCATTTGAGAGGACGGTTGGGAACCTTTCTTGAACGTCCTCACCTCTTGAAAGAATTTTCTGGATTCTTGGGCTTTCATGAGTCCTTCAATGCCCTTCACAAAATTTTCCATATGTTTTCTTTTCTCGCTCTTGGTGATTCGTTTTGCCTCTATTTGTAACTGTCTATGTCGGGCGCTCCATTAACTATCTTGTTCGGCCAGTATTTTGTAATTCCGCCTTTCTTCTATCACACTCTTACACTCATCATTCCACCACTTTTTACGCTTGCTCTTTGCTTTATGTCCAAGTATTTGAAGGCCAACCTCTTTTACGGTATTTTTGATTACTTCCCAGTTATTTTCTATGTTTTCATCTAGTGTCAGTCCTTTAAATCTATTGCTTAACTTGAAACCCTAGACCCTAGCTTTAAATCTGGAAAGATAGTATTGTAAAAAGGAAAAAAAGAGTACTTGAGTCAGACGCGGTAAGCTGTAACTCTGGAAATAATGCCTCTACGACTATGAAATAAGTGTCATTTTGTAGCTTAATGTATAAGGTATATAACTTTTTTAGACTATTTTATCACCACTCTTGTCGTTTTCCTATAAATGGAGCAAGAAAGAAAAAAGTGTGCCTGTTTTTACAATTTCGTAATACGTTGGTGGCTGTATACAGAAATATATTAATCTTACCACTATAAAATGTAGTATCGTTTTGTAGGTAATTTATCGACGATGATTTGGTCTCTGAAGAGTAAACTCCCTCAGTCTTATGGTTTTTGTAGAAAATTCGAAAAACTAGAATGAGGGAGATAAAAAGGGGGGGGAGTGGGGGGAAAAATAATTTCTTGAAGTGCTTCCATATCTACATTGAAGCACATATATGACAGCTACATTCATGCCAAGTTTCATGCTTTCTTCAGGATGGGACCGTATTTTAAGTTATGGACTCGTACTATGTGATAAAGAACTGCTCATAAAGTTATACCTTTCCATATTCAGGTGGGATAAATTAGATAAATTATATACATTAATACATTTCATTGATTTCTTTGAAGACTCAATGATGACTCTTCAGTAGAGGTCCTTTTCAAGATCTGCAGGACATTGCAGACTTCAAACTGTACGTGATTTCAATTAAGGAGAAGACGGGAGATTTCTCTTAAGATACGGTTTGACAGCGATTCCTGTGAGTCAACTAAAATTATTTAATTCTGTAGAGCTATAGCTCTCTCTCGCTATCGCTCTCTCTAATTTTATAAAATTACATATCATTCTTGGCAGTATATTCGATCCACGAATCAACATAAAGCGACCCTTATGGTCTCATGTTTTATTTCTTATATTTAGGTTTATATCACAAATTAAAAAAATCTTTTAAAGCTTTCTGTGAACCACTGTTAAAATAGTGTAAGGTTTCTTTATACAATATATTTTGTAAACGTTAAACTGGTAGGTTAGAATTCCTTCCTATAGACATGCATCTCTGAACTAATTCATTTAACAAAATTTATCTAACAGCTAAAACACAAGCTTACATGATTTACTGTTATATCTGTAAAAGAACTTGTAAAGTAGGACAAGTATAGGGTTTATAAATAATGACACAAAGGTAAATTAAGAAAGAAAAATTAAATGCGATCTACTACAACCGATGCGGGGTATGAACCCGCGACCTCTGCGTTTCCGGCGCATTGCTCTTCCAACTGAGCTATCCGATCGCTACGTCAATCACACCAAATCTTTCATCCCTTAATTCTTTACGCTACTGGAGCGCCCTCTGCGTCATATATGTTACCCCGCTTCGATTGTAGTAGATCGCATTCAATTTTTCTTTCTTAATTTACCTTTTTGTCATTATTTATAAAAAAAAAAAATGTGGTATTAGCACATAAAAAATATGAATCGATAAAAAGATTCTATACAAATACAAGTAGGGGTTACTTAACGTAAGTCCGAACTGTTGGTCCCATCTGTAACGTTTTGCCAAATTTTCATTTCTCCGAAAGCCATTTTATTCCAAAACTGTTCATATTTCAGAATAATTATAAAACAAACCTAACCTAAGCCTTAAATACAAAGATCAAAGCTTAGAGAAAAATTGAAAACGGAGCTACCTGGGGGAAGATACCTTTTTCAATTTTTCTTTAAGCTTTGATTTTTCTATTTAAGGCTTAAATAAAAAAAATGTGGTGTACCTACCCACATTAAAAAAATAAATGACATTACATGTTTCATAAAATTTATAAAACCTAACCTAATGGGTTCTTCAAAACAATCTTTATCAAACCCTGAAAATATTATTGGTTTCAGGAAAAAATGCTTTCGGACCAATGACAATTTGGCGAAACGTTACAGATGGGAAGCAATGTTTCGGAATCGTGATAGGATGTCCGATGCAAATGAATAAAAAAAACTACTTATTACCATTTTTATCTATCCAAATAATCATAAACCCTCCATGATGTGTTCAAGAACCGCACATTATGACCACCATAGAAATAGACTGTTTTGTTAGAAAAAAAAATCTTATCTGTAGAAATGTTATTATTGCTAAATAATAACATCGATTTCGATGATATTATTAATTCTAATTTCGAACATCTCTGAAAAACAAAGAAATTTGATTTGACCTCTATTCTAAAATCAGTCGAGATGACGTTTAGTTCGAAATCAATTGTCAATTTTCAATCAAATTTGAGCAATGTCGCGCACGTAAGTAAGATATCGAACGATATGATAGTTGGGGCCGACTTTAGTTTGTCTCTGAATTAAAAAACAACTATGACAGCTGCCAGAAAACTTCATTACCGTTACCGGGTAATATTTGTCATAATGTGCGACTCCTGAATGCATCATGGAGGCTTATGATATGTGGCTAGATAAGGAAATGTATGTAACTGTACATAATTACTAAGTATAATTAGGCATTAAAGCAATCGTGTGATGTCTTACTTGACTTGCCTTCGGCTCGTTTCATAAACCCACACTCGTGTTTAATGCCCTTCATTATGTACAGTCACACAAACTACTATTAAGAGTTATAAGGTAGCAACGTAACGTTCGCGTCACATTTATATGAGACGCCTTAGATATCGGTCATTCTCCAGACGTGCATTTTTGGTTGTCTTCACTCTTTAAAAATATAAAATCATTGATTTCATTATATCTTATATTTTTTGATCGTAGCAGGTATTCGTATTGAGCTGTACATGAGTTTTCAAGAAAATATTTAAAACCCTTCGGGTAGAAAAAAAACTTTTAGTCCTATTCTCCTAATTGACACGTCGCGTCCCACTACCCAAATTACTTACATACCATTTTCTCCTGATCATATACATGAAGAAAAAACAATGTAAGCAAGTTTATTAAACAAAATAATACATATTTTAATTGCAAAAAAAAAACCTAGTCAATACAAATAATATATCACAAAGATATCAATTATAATAACTTTGTCTCGAAACGTATAATAATTCACGCGTCGCGGTCGGTTGTGATCACACAAGCCCTTTGAAAGTAGGTACGGATCTCACGAACGCATTTCGGTAAAGCGGTCAGTCGTGCCCAGAGCCCCGTGTGGGACGGTTGTGTCATCTGTGTACGGGTCGCGGACTATGACTGTAAGTATCTAATTCACACGTTTTGGCTCACGAAGTTTCTAATTAACACGTTCACGTTTTAAAAATCAACCAGTAACTCTATTGCGCTGAGAATTTTAGTGTACATAAAAAGCCGCATGATTTAATACATACTAGATTCTGTAGATAATTACATGTACCTATAAAAAGTTATTTTGTATTTTTCAAGAATCCCTAATTCACAAGTCTAATTCACGCATCAAAAATGAACGCGTTAATTAGAATTTAACCATCCATGCGATTCTAATCATCAGTTTGGTTTTTCTTTTCTAGAATATTTGTACATATAATATAGTAATGGTACCTATAATATATAGTCACATCTTCTCTCTAGACAGCATACCAAGCCGGAAAATCGCAATGGTAATGGGAGACTGGAATGCTAAAACGGGAAGCTCAGAAATAGTCCATGAAATCCGAGACACCATTGGAAAATATGGTCTAGACTCTAGGAACGAACGAGGTCAGAGGCTTGCAGAGTTCTCTGTTCTGTTTCTGACCATTACTTTAGCACTCTCTTTCACCATCACAAAAGATGACTCTACACTTGAAAGTCTCCTGGAACCTGGGTCCTTTTAGGAATGAGATAGACTACATACTGGTAGACAAGCACTGGAAGTCATTTGTCAAAAATGTGAAAACCTTCCCTTGAGCTGAATGCGGTTACCATAACGCGTGACCTAAAACCAGAACTTAGAATCCAATAGAGCTATCCCATTTCCAGAATCTGACGGAAGCGACGCTCATGAATTTAGATCCACCGCGGACAGGTGATGCTGAGTCCAGGCAATAAATTAAGATTTTGAGGATATCGTATCTAAGAGAGGAAGGGACTGTAAAAGGTCCACATGGATCGCTGAGGAAACGTGGAACCTAATTCAGCGCCGGAAAGAAATTAAAATTAATGCCTTTCAACACTGCAAGGTGAAAAGGGAATACTCGAAACTATGTAAAGCAATTCAAAGGGAATGCCGCAGAGACAAGAACGAGCATATGCCAAGAAGTTGAGTCGCATCCACTTAAATTACAATCCTCGGATCTGTTCAAGAAAGTTCGGCTGCTGAGTCGAAAGTTCAAACCCAAGTTCTGGGTCATTGAACATCACGATGAGGAACCGCTGCATGAGTTTGACAAAATTACAGAACGCTGGCGTGGCCACTATGAGCAGCTGTACAAAAGACCCTGTACAGGCAAGGTAGAACTCAGTGGAACACTTAACTTCGAAATCACGGAGAACCTGAGTTCTAACATTAGCAATAATGGTTTATGTAAGACGGAAGTTGTCCGAAACATGGTGTTCTCCATATTTTCATACGGCTCAGAAACATGGACCCTGAAGAAAGCGGACCGTGATCGAATTGATACTTTCTGCTGGAGCAGAATGCTGCGCATACCATAGACAACACGCCGCGCCAACGCACCAATCTTAGCCCAACTCAAGATCCGAACTAAATCGTCGAAGACCTGTCTTCGTAGGGTTCTGGAGTACTTTGGTCGCATTGCCAGGAAAGGCAGTGATAACCTGGAAAAACTGACGTTCACTGGAAAAGTTGAAGGCAAGCGACCAAGAGGCAGGAGTACGACACGCTGGATAGACCAGATTCTCACAACCCTTGGCACTGCAGTACACAATGCTCTACACATGGTTTCTGACAGCAACAGATGGCGCCGCATCATCCGGGAATGACCACGACCCTCAGCAATGAGGCAACTGACGCAAGGAGGAGGAGTTAATATAGTAAGCGTAGCGAGGGCGGTACATGTATAAATTATTTATTATAACTTATTATAATAATTCAATTTACATACATAATTACATACCTAACCTACCTAGTAACTCTAACGGCCGGTGTGCTTGTTTCTTGAGTAGGTACTTAAATACAACTTTCATATTATTTAAAACATAGCTTATATCATATAACTGTCACCATATCAGTCATATATTATTATACAAAACGTTTAAATTATTTTAATTAAAAAAATATATAATTGAATTTGGATAATTAACGCGACGTTTTTCTAATTCACGC
Organism: Apotomis betuletana; assembly: GCA_932273695.1. NCBI lineage: Eukaryota > Metazoa > Arthropoda > Insecta > Lepidoptera > Tortricidae > Apotomis > Apotomis betuletana. The sequence goes on along the minus strand of OW026307.1, from coordinate 10,377,402 downwards.
GTTATACAAAAGTAAAATATTCTAATTAACACGTTGTTTTTCTAATTCACGCGTCATATAAATTTTAATTTGCTTCTAACTAATGAACCTTTAATAATTAAAAGGTGCCCTATCCACATTTAAGTTTCAATGATCGATATGTTTCTATAATTGTGATAAAAATGATTGAAAAGTAAGTAGAAAAAAAGCGACGCGTTAATTAGAATTAGAACACAAATCTGGAGAATGACCGATATCAGGCGTAAGCTAACTTCAACTGGTAGAAACGTGAAATGTCACTTTATGTAGCACGAGTCGCAAACATCGTCTTTTAATGACAAAGGCGATATACCTGAGATATACCTGCGACGTCGCTTATTTGGCGATATCTCAAAGTGAACTCGAATCAACGCCCCAGGCCTCGCACATGTTAATGAAAAATAAACATCAATGTAACACATAAACCATTTTGTAATACAAACCAGATCAATTAGTGCCGTAAAAGAAAACGTACAAAAATAACATTCCCGAATTCAAATTACGGAAAAACATGGACGGGTAAAATGTTCGAATTTTGAGAATCTTTTTGCTCGTCCAGTGTTGCTCGCGACAGAAAGCGGTAGCTGGCGATGAGAATTTCGTAACTGAACTGGGCGACGTAAAAAGTTAACGATTTTACGTTTTAACTAAAAGTTACTACATGCATTGGAAGATAAAGTTACAGCCCTCTTTTTTTATTCCACTGTAGTCGATAAAATATATAACCATTCTTGAACACACGTTTGTATAGGTCGAACCGTTATTTAAAAATAATGTGTTATGATTCGGCTATCGATTGTTTAGATAAGATAATCATTTATTGTCAACAGTTTTACTATATTTATAAAATATTTTAGTTTTACTTACCTTAAGCAACTAAAGAGCAACCCTTACACAAATAAATTAATCAAATGATTTAAAATAAAAATAAAACGCACTCAAATTCGTCCATCCGTTTGGGAGCTATGATGCCACAGACAGACATGGTAAACTTATAACACCCCTTTTTTGTCGTCATGGGTTAACAACAATAAAACAAGTACACTATTACGCTAAAATAGGCGATGTGTAGCGCAAATTCTTGGTGTCAACTAACCGGCCCAAATCGCTGGAATACAAACACCCCCGGCCAGAACCGTTATCAATAAAGGAACATAAATGAACGTGGAACTTCATATTTGAAATATCCTTACACCCCAGGCCAAAAGTATGGAAATAAGCTTTTGTAATAAAAAGCTGTTATTTTCTTACTGGATAAATTACAAAACTACAATATAAAGATGAATATAAACATTTTAAAAGTCGGTAACCCAAATTCTGTTTATGAAAACTCTCAGTTCAACATTTTGGCACAGGCAATGAAAAAAGGCGACATGCAACCTTTTGCCGGAGTTAGGTTATTTTATTATATATTTTTTTAAATATAATGATACTTTAATAATGGAATGCTTATGATCTTTTGGGGGTGGCCAAATGGTTAATATTATTTACAGTGAATTATCCATTGGAAACATATAATATTAAAAGAAGCAACCTTTTTTCCATACTTTTGGCCTGGGGTGTACCTAAATCAAAGCGAAATTTAGTCTACTACTTATAATTGTGGCTAATATTTCCATTTCCAAAGACATTACCGAAGTAGTACGAAATGCACATATACTCATTGCACATCGTAGTTCACATGGTAAAGTGACTGATTCGAAATTACCTATATCTGCAATCGTGCAAATAAAGAGTAACTCTTGCACAAGTCAATGAATCAAATCATTTATTTCACGTAACGTGGCCCATTGATAAATACCTTAAAACTAACATACATATTACGATATGTAGCGCTAATTCTTCGTGTCAACTAACCGGCCCGAAGACGCCGGAATACAAACACCCCTCGGCCAGAACTCCGTCATGAAGGCCGACAATAAGCCAGTTGACATCCTCACCACTAATTAATTGCAGTTGACATTGTGTCGAGACTCCATCCACTCTATCCTCAAGACGTAGTTGGCCACCAGTCGCTGTTAATGATGGAAAACCTAAATGAATGTGAAACTTGATATTTGAAACATACTTAAACCGAAGCGAGTAGTTACTAGTGTGGCCAATATTTCCATTTCCAAAGCACGAAATGCACATAAATATACTTATTGCACCTCGTCGTCAACATGGCAAACGTGACGGACTCGAAATTATATCTGCAACTGTGCAAATTTTGGTCTAGAATCCGAATTGACTATATAATATTACAAATTCGCAAGTTTATCATCACTTCATAAGGCGACATCGCGTTATATTAAAAAAAACTTGGAAAGAAATAGTGGAACACCCAAAAATTAAAAAAATAATTTGTTCGAAAGCATCGCGGTGATGCCAGCGGGGCGGCGAGTGGTTGAGCGGGGGAGGGGGAGTGAGCGAGACACACGTGCCGCGCACCGCTGCCGCTGTCACGCAGTCGTGGCATCTCCGTCATTATTCTGAGTGACTATAAAGGAGCAAGAACACGTTTAATTTAATACAATTGTCGAAGGGCCTCTATGCATTAACTACGGCTCCGTGGAAGCCTCACAAAGCTCCGAAACACCATTGCGTTGTCCTGTGAACGGGTGCAACTGATAATATACTATTATTACATACATTCATTATACAATAACAAAATACTGGACTTCCACTTTCAGAAGAGACCAAAATTAAATAGTGTTTATATAATTACCTCGACTCGTCATAACACAAGCCTTCTTGAGCTTACTTTGGGACTAGATCGATTTGTGTGAGGTTGTCCGATATTTATTATTTATTTATTATTTATATTTCAATGGAAGTATAAGTGACTTTACCTAATGGTCAGTACAGTCTACTATGCACTCACTAAATGTTAAGTTGTTATAGTCACCACGCGTTAGCACACAAAATGTCATGTATTGACAGCGAGTTTTTAAAATAACTGTTCGTTTTCCGTACCTACTGATAGCAATTTCAAATAAATAGGAAAATAGATTTAATTGAAAATAAATAAAATATATCACCATTTATATACTCGCTAATATTGATGATTTTTTCGACTAACATTACTCTTCTTCTTGAGATGACAAAGATCGAGTCATATTATTAAAGCGTATTTTAATTTTTCTCCTGTTTTTTTTTTATATATCGTGCTTTTAAATACATTTTAATTAACTTATTCATCCCGTTCAATCACTACTTTTTTGCAATCAGTACTCTATGTAGCTGTGTGTGCAACTAATCATCACTTCGACTACCGTGATATCTGCACCTCTTGTGCGTGACTCTTTCTCGTGCGAGATACATACCTGTAATTTTCTGTGCAGGAGTGGCGAGTGACGATATGTTAAATCTGCCGCCCCTTACTCCGCGTCGTAGCGCATGGCCAGTGTATAAACCGCTTTATCAGGAAGCAGGAGAACATTTCGAATTATTACTGTTTCCCTTTTGCCCTCATTATGATACAGTTTCATTAATCTATCTACCATTTAGGTTGTGCCTAGTGCATACGTAGTTAATGAAAATAGCTTAATAATAACGAAATTGAAACAAAGCAGGACTCCTGCATAGATATTTAGTTTACAAGATATTTATTTCAACATTTAAATCAAATTCAGTGTAATATTTTCAATAATTGAATAATCCCTTTGGTAATCCAACCTTTTCGGAGAATATATAAGTTTATATTTTTTTCACCTCACTAGCTCGGAAAGCCCAATTTGTTTGTTTGATATCTATTGAGAAAATCGCTTTTTATCCACATGTGGAGAAAGAGTTTTGACATTTGAACGCAGCTAAAGTAAAATTTGACATCTAACAAAACGTAAAACGTTAAAAGTGCTGAATTTTAAAATTCACAATGACTGACTTGCATCGAGTAAAAAACACTAAATGCAGTCTTACAACTTGATTTGAATTCATAAATATCAGCATTCAACATTAATCTTCACTTTTGTTGTAAACACGGATAAAATGTTCTGACAGTCCAAGTAACTCAAGTGCGAACAGAACGCATTCGAAATAATAAAAAAAAACTTTTGATTCAACACTTTTAAAATTTTTCAATTAAATATTCGTAAGTTCTTCTAGTTTGTTTTTTATTAAAAAGTGATTAAAAATGAGTGATTCGAGTGACAAAGACGTATTAACACCTGTGGAATTACGGAAAACCGTGCAAAATGCGGACATGAGCTTATTTCCTGAAAAATCCCGTTTAAAATACCTACATGAAAGCTAATTAGACCTTAGTTTCAATAAATGGCAAATTGTTTGATTATTGTAGATATTTTTCAAAGATAGTACAAACCCTTTTTATTTTTTCCTCGTTGTAGTGAGGTGAAAAGTTTTGTGTTATACACGGGTGAAAAGTTATTTTACGTCTCGTGTATTGAAACACTCGCTACGCTCAGGATTCTATTTTGAACCACTCGTTTCGCTCGCGGTCAATCATAGGATCCTTTCGCTAGCTCGTGTTTCAAATAAACACTCGCGGGTAAAAACGGCAGTGCCCCCGCCAAGTCGAGCAAACGCGCTTGCCGGCACGCCGTAACATCCTTTTCTCGAAGCCATTCAGACCATTTTCAAACCCCCTGTATTTCATTATGGACAAAGCTAGAAGCCTGAATTTTTAATTACCAGGAGAACGTGATATCACCTAGGCATGTTCCAAATTACATTCAATTTGAACCAGTAGTTTAGAAATTATTGCCAGTCAAAGTTCCTTAATTTTGTCACTCACTGATTCACTGACTCACTTACATATCCCTTTACACCCGAGAGAGAAAAATCTTTAACAGCTCCGTGCGACATTACGTAACTTTATTATCTATATCTATATCTATATATATAAAACTCAAAGGTGACTGACTGACTGACTGACATAGTGATCTATCAACGCACAGCCCAAACCACTGGATGGATCGGGCTGAAATTTGGCATGCAGGTAGATGTTATGACGCAGGCATCCGCTAAGAAAGGATTTTTCAAAACTCACCCCCTAAAGGGGTGAAATGGGGTTCCATAGTTTGTATGGGGAAACAAGATTAGTTAGACTATTTTATTCGAAACTTCACAGGAGTATTTCTAACAATAAATGAGTAAACACGAGTCTCAGGTTTTTTGAAAATTCAACCCTGTTAGCCAACCCCCAGGGAGAAATGTGGCGACAAAGTCTGAAAATCAGCATGGGTATTGTTTTTATGGTTTATCGGGTCGCTGATTACGTAAACCGCAACGATTTTAAAATCCAACGTGGCGGACGTGAATTAACATCTCCACTGTTTGGGGTGAAACGGGGTTGAAATGTCTAAATACTAAACCGCTGGTTCTAGAGAGTCCATATTTGGAACCTACGTGTCATTATAAAGTCTAGAGGTGCAATAAAAGAAGCATTTGTCAAAAGTCACCCCCCAAAGGGGTGAAATGGGGGTCGTAAGTTTGTATGGGGAAAAAGATTAGTTAGACTATTTTATTGAAAACTTCCAAGGAGTATTTGTAACGATAAATGAGTAAGCACGTGTTTCATGCTTTTTGAGAATTCAACCCCTAAAGGAGGAGAATATGGTGAAAAAGTCTGAAAATTAACAAGGGTAATGTTTCTATGGTTTATCGGGTCGCTGATTACCAAAACAACAGCGATTTAAAAAACAAACGTAGTGGACGTGAAATACCGTCTCGCCTGTTGGGGTGCGATGGGGTTCAAATTACTAAATATGAGTATGGGTGTAATTTTTATGGTTTCTTGGGACGTTAATTACGAAAATGCCACCGATTTTAAAATTTTATATTGTGGACATGAAAATTCTTGAAAGCATTTGCGCCAAATTGCAATTTAATCGGTCCAGTAGTTTTGCTGCAAATCGGTTGTAACAGACGGACTGACAGACAGCTACACGTGATCTAAGGGGGTTCTATTTTTGCTTTTGAGGTATGGAGAGAGACCCGCGTTATCCTAAAAGATCAAAAAAATAATATTTGTTGGCATCTCAATCGTCGTCAATCGGTACCTAGGCGGGCGGCGCGTTGAGACGGGAGGAGTAATGATCGGGAAACTTCCTGCATCCGTAATAAATACATTCAAGTTTTTCGATAATTATGTTAAGTCATTTCAGAATTCTGAATTACGTTTATCTGGCTCAGAATAATTCATTTTTCATTCATCAACGAAGAACCTCAATAAATCCTCAATATCTTACAATAGAACAAGACGTAACTTAGAACATGGCTTAGAATCATTAAACCAAACTCGAATATCCCAAGTCGATAAGCGGAGGCTAGGGACATTATAAAAGCTTTGTACATATTTCATTTGTTATCAATGTATTTATAACCAGTTGTTGTGTACAATAAAGCGTTTACATACATACATACATACAATATAATGTTGTAAAAAACACAAATTTATTGAAATCAATTTACATTCGTGTTCCTTAGAGTCCAAATCGATAACTTTTAACATAAACTCATTTAAACCCATTTTGAGCACTTATCAAAATGCCCATTGATCGGACACTAAAAGCGGTATTTAAATTTTAGCAGATTATAAATTTAAATCTTAGTACGTAAAATATAAACACCTTAAAAGGTAATGCATAATACCATCCCCATACAAATGTCTTCTAAAAATATTTTATATTTTAATAATTCAAAGATTGTTAATTACACGAACCAATGGATCCCGCGTTTTTTATTATTATTGCTAGAGTGGTTTCGACACCATTTCACTGCACATGAAGGCATTTTGAATAAAATGCAGATATTTTAATTTTATACAACCTGACATGTTCTACCATCGATAGACGCCATCGTATTAAAACTGTCAATTTGGCCTTGGTACAAATGAATCGTTCTAGGTACAAATCGCGTGGGGTCATTTTTGAGCTCTAATGAGATTTCTAGTTTATGTTATCACAACTCCACTTTAACAAATCAAACCGAAAACTCAAGAACTCAAATCAAGCGATCTCAGCTTTTACTGTATCCAAATAAAGTTCACTTCAAAATTCCTAACTCGAAGTGAAGCTAAGACACCGGGTTATGTGTGCATTTTATTTGTATAAAGCTTTTATAATGTCCCTAGCCTCCGCTTATCGACTTGGGATATTCGAGTTTGGTTTAATGATTCTAAGCCATGTTCTAAGTTACGTCTTGTTCTATTGTAAGATATTGAGGATTTATTGAGGTTCTTCGTTGATGAATGAAAAATGAATTATTCTGAGCCAGATAAACGTAATTCAGAATTCTGAAATGACTTAACATAATTATCGAAAAACTTGAATGTATTTATTACGGATGCAGGAAGTTTCCCGATCATTACTCCTCCCGTCTCAACGCGCCGCCCGCCTAGGTACCGATTGACGACGATTGAGATGCCAACAAATATTATTTTTTTGATCTTTTAGGATAACGCGGGTCTCTCTCCATACCTCAAAAGCAAAAATAGAACCCCCTTAGATCACGTGTAGCTGTCTGTCAGTCCGTCTGTTACAACCGATTTGCAGCAAAACTACTGGACCGATTAAATTGCAATTTGGCGCAAATGCTTTCAAGAATTTTCATGTCCACAATATAAAATTTTAAAATCGGTGGCATTTTCGTAATTAACGTCCCAAGAAACCATAAAAATTACACCCATACTCATATTTAGTAATTTGAACCCCATCGCACCCCAACAGGCGAGACGGTATTTCACGTCCACTACGTTTGTTTTTTAAATCGCTGTTGTTTTGGTAATCAGCGACCCGATAAACCATAGAAACATTACCCTTGTTAATTTTCAGACTTTTTCACCATATTCTCCTCCTTTAGGGGTTGAATTCTCAAAAAGCATGAAACACGTGCTTACTCATTTATCGTTACAAATACTCCTTGGAAGTTTTCAATAAAATAGTCTAACTAATCTTTTTCCCCATACAAACTTACGACCCCCATTTCACCCCTTTGGGGGGTGACTTTTGACAAATGCTTCTTTTATTGCACCTCTAGACTTTATAATGACACGTAGGTTCCAAATATGGACTCTCTAGAACCAGCGGTTTAGTATTTAGACATTTCAACCCCGTTTCACCCCAAACAGTGGAGATGTTAATTCACGTCCGCCACGTTGGATTTTAAAATCGTTGCGGTTTACGTAATCAGCGACCCGATAAACCATAAAAACAATACCCATGCTGATTTTCAGACTTTGTCGCCACATTTCTCCCTGGGGGTTGGCTAACAGGGTTGAATTTTCAAAAAACCTGAGACTCGTGTTTACTCATTTATTGTTAGAAATACTCCTGTGAAGTTTCGAATAAAATAGTCTAACTAATCTTGTTTCCCCATACAAACTTTGGAACCCCATTTCACCCCTTTAGGGGGTGAGTTTTGAAAAATCCTTTCTTAGCGGATGCCTGCGTCATAACATCTACCTGCATGCCAAATTTCAGCCCGATCCATCCAGTGGTTTGGGCTGTGCGTTGATAGATCACTATGTCAGTCAGTCAGTCAGTCACCTTTGAGTTTTATATATATAGATATAGATAATAAAATTACGTAATGTCGCACGGAGCTGTTAAAGATTTTTCTCTCTCGGGTGTAAAGGGATATGTAAGTGAGTCAGTGAATCAGTGAGTGACAAAATTAAGGAACTTTGACTGGCAATAATTTCTAAACTACTGGTTCAAATTGAATGTAATTTGGAACATGCCTAGGTGATATCACGTTCTCCTGGTAATTAAAAATTCAGGCTTCTAGCTTTGTCCATAATGAAATACAGGGGGTTTGAAAATGGTCTGAATGGCTTCGAGAAAAGGATGTTACGGCGTGCCGGCAAGCGCGTTTGCTCTGAGATCCCATCAAAAACATTACATGTAAAAAAATGCAAGTCTCGCAACTTTCTACCGAAAAAAGTTGTGAGATACAATATAAAACCAAGTCGGTTAATTTATTCGGTAACTATACAATACAATACAATACAACAATTCTTTATTGCACACCAACAAGAAAAATATTACATGAGAAATCATAAATTAAATAATGGTAGACAATAGGCGGTCTTATCGCTAAAGAGCGATCTCTTCCAGACAACCTAACTATCAAAGTGACCCTTCGCCTATATGACAACTTTGACTTACATTTTCACCGGATTACATAACTAAAAACATATTACCATGACCGTTGTAGTGCTCGCATTAATATTAAACATATTTATCTTTATAATAAATGTAATGACTTGGCCATCGCACACGATAATATACTCTACATTATAATGATAATAAAATCTACCAAATTTTATTAACGCTTTGAATGTCACGCATTCAAACGTAAATTCCTACTCATTGTTTCATCTTGGCCGTCCTTAAATAAAAGATGGACCTGACCCGACCGTCAAAAGAGAACGGCAGAAGAAAATATGGGCAGACGAGATAGTAAAAACAGCTGAAAAGAACTGGATAAGCACCGCTTCATACCGAATGAAATTACCATACTATCTAATTTATAATCTATTGGTATGGATAAATAAAGCAAAAAATATAATAATCACTTTAATAAAAGGAGATTTACTCGTATTCTTATATAATTATGTTGTCGTGCGATGGCCAAGTCATTACATATATTATTAAAGATAAATATGTTTAATATTAATGCGAGCACTACAACGGTCATGGTAATATGTTTTTAGTTATTAATCCGGTGAAAATGTAAGTCAAAGTTGTCATATAGGCGAAGGGTCACTTTGATAGTTACCGAATAAATTTACCGACTTGGTTTTATATTGTATCTCACAACTTTTTTCGGTAGAAAGTTGCGAGACTTGCATTTTTTTACATGTAATGTTTTTGATGGGATACAACTTTCCCCCCTTGTATAACAAATAACTATAGCCAGTTCGTACTGGCTAGTTTTTTTCACCGCTATGAAAAAAAAAGTTTCGACATTTGCAAACATGGAGAAAACTGAATTTCGTGCTCTAATTAAACATTATTTTTTGAGCAAAAAAACTATTACGGAGACAAAAAGTCACTAGGAAAATATCTCGTATAGGTGCGTCCGAACTCTGGTGTTCTCCATATTTTTATACGGCTCAGAGACATGGACCCTGAAAAAAGACGACCGCGTCGGCAAAAAAGGAACCCAGTTTTTTGAAGTTGGTTTATGAAGATTATTGTAGTCTCGACATACTATTTTTATATCCCCCATAAACTTTGTGACGGAGTAACATGATCTACATTTCAGTTGCTTTATGTTATTACAGTTAATATGGTGTACCCGTATAAAACTGAATTAAAGTACTGCTGAAACTAACAACTTTCATTAATTTGCTGCTTCAGCTCTGGCTTGAACAAACGTTGCAATAACCCAAGAGTAATTCTCTAAAACCAACATTTCTTTGGGGAACTTTACAGTAGCAATTTACGTACTTATACAGGTTGGTGTTTCGGTCGTTTAAAATGCTTTAATGGGGCAATTATTGTTCTTACTGCAAGGTGAGTGGATATAATGGGTAACTAGCCCGCCTTGCAAGAGTAATGGGGAATTTACGAGTTCCGTAAACAATTTGCGCAAACATTCTCAAAGTTACAAGAAATAAATGAAAAATAAAGCTAGCTTTATTTCATACTCATGCCTTGCCCGCCTATTCGCCTAACATATTTTTGAACGTATTTCATTTAACCACAACTTTTCGCTCATGACTTCCTTTTACAACCAATTTTTGCCAACAACCGATTAGTAGAATTACCTATCGTGACGCAAATTAATTATTATGAGGCAAATATTTGTGTGATAAACACGTATGTATGTATGTATGTCAACACTTTATTGTACATAAAAACAAGAAAAACATGTATGTTTGGTCATGGGTGTTCTAAATATTTAATTATTTATGTAAGTATGTCTATCATCGTCTAGCGCCCATAACACAAGCCTTCTTTGCAGTGGATCACATTCAATGTTTTTTTCATAATTTATCTTTTTGTCAATCGATATTTATAAAAATAAAAAAATATGGTATTTCCACATTAAAACAGAATCGATGAAAAAAATCCATTCAAAAACTTAAGCTCTTGTTTCTTAATCAAATTGCACAGACTCTTCACCTATATTAAAACATTCTCCACTTTATGTTCTGTATTAGTAACGATGTGTTATCATGGCATTGCGGGCCTCAAATGCCATCTCAACACTTTGGTGGTGCCAAATGCATTGCATCCATAGTTCACATCCATGCTAGCGAAATACACCGTTGAAGGTATTTCGTCAATGCTGGTCGTAGCTGACAGTGGTCTAGAGATACGGCACTTATGTGTACAGTGCGCTAATAGATTGTACACCTATCTTACGGGTCCGTTTAACTAGGTTCATACACTTCCTAAAGACAATTACATACAATAATTCAGGAATCCAAAGTGATTGGTAAATTTAATAAATTGTCTTCACATAACAAAGCCTGAACATTTAACCCTAGATTGGTATATAGATACATGTGTACGAAGATCAACACTCAAAGAATAAATTGCGCTCACACGTGGTCGACAACAGGACTCAAGCAATAAAAAAAATGTGGTAACACCATTTACCCACATAAAAAAACTTCGAAACATAAATGTATTCCGAAATAAATTGAAACCCTACAGTTCGCAAACTGATCCGTCTTATAGCTATAAGGGCACCTAACCTAAATATGTAGATGTATAAGATAAGATAAATATGTAGACTGCAATGTTTAAATTAAAGCGAAAAAAAATTAAAAAATCATTTTGACGGGGTTTGAATCCGTGTTCCAACGGCTTTCCGGGCCAACACGGGCGTCCTACCTATTGAACCACTGAACCGATATGAGAGCCCTTGAATTTTTCAACCAGTTGTTTTTTGAATACCTTAGGGTGGCATCGTGGCTCCATCTACCGTGAAACTTCGTGGTCAGCTTCAACGTTACATTTAGTTAACACTAGCAGACGTCAGTGCATTAAAAAACATGAATAGACTGCAATGTTGCTAAATTCGCAACCGCAGCATTACACACACAATCACTCCACTAATTCACTGTCGCCATAAACCGTTGCGGTAAGTTTCCTCCCTCCAACAGACGTTGGGATCTAAAGATTTCATTAATCTCCCACCGCTTGGCTAACGACCTATAAAACAGCTCATTGGGGACCTTATAACCTAGAAATTCAGCGATTCGTGGACTCGAGAGCTATCAGAATAGATGGCGCTTGCCTTAATCGAAAGAAAACAACATTCGCTACGATGTCGTATTACGTTTGATCCTTGAGAAAAAACGTAAAACGTGATGGTAGATTAAATTATCAGGTGGCCTATGAAGGTTGCGTTTATCACGTGATAAATAAGTGACAAATAACCTGTCACTCACACTCGCATTTTGTCAAAACGTGACGGATGCTTTGTCACTTATTTATTGCGTGATAATAGGCCCCCTGATGGGCTTTATTAAATCTTGATATTATATTCTGCGATATTATTTAGAAGAATGGGAAACCGGAATTACTTAGCGGCCGACTGCAGGATGGCTCCGTGGTCTAAATCGCAGAAAACCTCTTATCGAATGCAGTATTTATGAATATTCTTGAAGTAGGTCTAATTTGTCAGCAATGGATGTCGTACAGCTATACCTATTGATGATAAATGATAATGATGTATTTGATTTGTGTAGTTGTCAATTCGCTACACTTGCCGTCTGTACCTGTATCCCTACAGTTTACAGCAAATTTTACGAGTTTCCGTTTTCAAAATTTGTTTACAAAATAAAAACTTTACATGGGATTGGTCCCATTAAAGTTAATAGGTACTGTGTTGTAGGAATGCAATGAAAGTTCTGCAGCTGCTTTGGCTGACAAGGCCCACGAACAAATAGTGTGGGAGGTAATTACGCTCAAGCGGAATGTTCGGCGTGATGTCGACTGCATAGCTCGCAGTCTGTGTGGCGCTTCCTAAACTTGCATAGAATGCGTTGACAATCCACCTGACTGTACCCTTACCATGAGTTAACGTGACCGTACTAGCTAGCGACAGCGTAAACGATTTGCATGAAACGCCATGAAACAAGGGTAGTGATGCCGGGTGAAGACTAATCACGACGTAATTTTTTTCCCATTACTTAGACGAGTGTGCTACATAATTCCGAAGAGTAAATTATTCGGTATCTATATATCCTGAATCTTCAGGATATATAGATAAATGTCTCTATATCCTGACTCGTAAATTGCTATTCTTACATATATATGTACATAGTTACCTAATAATAAATATTTAATTGCGTTATCCATATTGATTTAATATGAACCAATATGTCCCTTGTAGATAGACTTAAAAAAAAATCACTTATAGTGAACTTCTACACGTCTTGAAAAACATATCAAAATACCTGCGTCGATTCTGGTAGTATTATATATGTAGGTATATTATGTAAATTTTACTATTCTAAACTATGCAAAACCCGTAGCGGGCCGCAAATAACACCATACCCAAAACTTACTACTTCACCGATTTAAAGTTTCATTGTGACACAGTTACAGGAAAACTCCAACTACTGAATAATTTGATTTCCCCAGCGATAAAATGGTAGTAATTTTCTTTCGCAACTTTTCGCGAATAATGAATTATAAAGTGAGTGAAGTATAATGACGCCATTTACACAGAGTAAACATGCAGAAACTCGTTGTACGCTGAAATTACGAGAATGTCAGTGAACTGGTTGCCATGAACTTTTACGAGTATTTGACATGTACCGTAAGCTTTAACGTGAAAGTACTCAACGTCATATAGTGAAGACAGGAACTGCCAGGAATATGGTTATTACTATTTTTATCACACTTTGCTCGTAAACAAGGGCTTACATGCTAGAAAACCGGGCGGTAAATCGTATATACCGCCCTAGGGCGGTAATTCGTATATTACGCCCTAGGGCGGTAAGTAATTTTGGTATTGACTATTACAACTTTTGTTTTATTTCCTCCAAAGTGTGATGAAAAACGTCGTACGTGACTCTGGTGGTAAAGGAATTCCTAACTCGTGTCATTAAAGCCCTCGCCTTCGGCTTCGGGCTTCTAATAAACACTCGTTTGTAATTCCTCGTTTACCACCCTTGTTACGTAATGTACTATTACAGTTACGGTTTAGTCTCATCACTAGTGGTATTATCAGAGTACTATTTTTTGGGGTACACGAACATGTTCGTCAAAACAAGCACGACATAGGATTTCTTTTCGCACGGCGCCTGCCGAAAACCGCCATCTGTTAGTAAATATCTTTTGTCCGCTCATCCCGCCGAAACGGCTTGACGGATTTTAACCAAGTTTGGTTCATGGATAGCGTTATTCTAATCTTAATTCCGAAACATTCTTTCCCGCCTGTAACATTTCGCCAAATTTTAATTTGTCCGAAAAAATTTTTTTTTTCTGAAACCCGTAATATTTTTTGGAATTTATAAATATCGTTTTAAAGAACCCATTAGGTAAGAAAAATGAACAGTTTTGGAAAAAAAATGACTTTCGGACAAATGAAAATTTGGCGAAACGTTACATTAAACAAAAAATTGTGTTTCAGATACTAACCATGTAAAGCTGAACATCCTAAAAGTACTTTTTGGACATACCCGAGTACGGTGAAAAAAAAGATTTATACGCAGACAAAGTTGCGGGCGCGTTCTATCACGCTACTATAATAACGGCGAAAGTTTGTTAGTGTATTTATGCGTATGTTTGTTTCTTCTTCACGCTCAAACGGCTGGATCCATTTTGAAAAATTTTGGTATGAAGGTAGCTGACTCCCTGGATTAACACATAGGCTACTTTTTATCCCGAGAAAAATAGTGTTCCCGTGGGATGAGCGGGTAACACCGCGCAGCGCAACTAGTTAATATATAAATGTAGCTTAGCTTTATCCCAGTCTCCATCGCCGATGGTTGTCAGAGTCTTCGTAATGTCATAACCTTTCGCTCGACGAGTCCGCCGCGGACCTCATTTCCTTAGAGCCACGATCGGGGGCCTTCCTGGTCTCAATGGCCGCCGGAAACATAGAATCACAAGCTGTGTTGAACGAATGGAGTTACTTACGATTTATTATTACATTATTTAAAGGACCTATTCACATCTTAAGAGCACCGTTGTAACACTTATCAACTTTAAATATTGACGATTACATTACATTGGTTTAAACTGGCCATTTCGCATATTACCACAGCCAGTAAATAGTCGATTCAAGACCCTGAACGTGAATATTATGTTTGGGATAAGTTAAGTTTTAATAACGCAAGGGCATGTCTGCTTTACACTTAAAACAAAAAAATAAGTTTGTCGAGCAACTAATATTTTGATGAAATAATTGGTAGTAAAATTTGTTCGTCTCTAAAATATTTTAAAAACTATATATATCAACAGATATAGCGAAGATAGTTCGGTGTTCATGTGATGAAACAATGCAAAAACTAATGTACGTGTCAACAACTCGGAAAAGCAATAATCTCTGACAAAAACCAAACTGCAGTCGCCCAGATTGTTTTCCAAGCAAGCCGCAGACAAACTGTTAATACGGCAAGATTCCGGGATAATCGAGTGCCGTGGA
This sequence comes from Apotomis betuletana, assembly GCA_932273695.1. Taxonomy (NCBI): domain Eukaryota; kingdom Metazoa; phylum Arthropoda; class Insecta; order Lepidoptera; family Tortricidae; genus Apotomis; species Apotomis betuletana. The sequence goes on along the minus strand of OW026307.1, from coordinate 10,361,823 downwards.
CCGGGAACTGGCACCCCGGGAATAATAATTATCATGTGAACGTTCCCGCGGGCGGCCGCCCCGGGATTAGTTGCAAAATTGCTCCAGGCTTCCGATAGAGTGCTGTAATTCATGCTTGCCCTGCAGGTGTTCCAGTTTTTTATTGGCGTTATTTAGTTCGGTAATCTACTTTTATATTGATCGCGTAATGTTGGGATTGATGATGTAATAAGTTACGTATCCAGGATGTTATTTATTTGACCATTGAAATACTGAATAACACTATAAGGAGTAGATCACGTCTCGCATAACTGTGACTCTTTGTTGCGCGACAAATACTACCCGTTACTTTCCTTTCAATATCTTTCGAGTAAGACAGGTGACGTAGCGTCGCGCGAATAGCGAATTCAGACGCGGTGGGATATACTAGCCCTGCAGACAAAAATGAATAACCAAAAACCTCCATCCGTTATAAATTGCACTCAGAAAATCCTCTTTTTAGAAGTCCGTTTGAAAACATATCGCAATTATCTCGGATTTATGTTGTTAGAATAGTGCTAGTAGAATGTTATGTATCCCCAGGCCACATTTTAATGCGATGTATTGGAATTTATAATGTTCAGTAGCTGATCGCGTAAATGGCAAAACAAAAATAATATCATCTTTCTACCAAAGTTCTTTCTTTGTATGCATATGAAACGATTAGTCACGACGGCGGCCAATCGAACATTGGTCACCGCCACGACTGATCGACGCTCCTGATGATGAATCACGAACCGGTTCGAAACATGTCAACTTGTCAAGCGATATTCGATATGAGTAAACATACTTATGTGTTTCAATCTGTTGAGACTCACGGGAGTTTTCTATCTAAAATATTACTTTCTTTATATAATAATTATATTCAATACTAAAGCAAAACGCTACGTCGATAAGGAAGCCTCGTCAAAGTCCTGTATGATTTAACTATAGCATTATGCACTCATCTGCTTTAGTAGTTTAGTGCTTGCCAAGGCCGTTGGTCAACCAAAATATAACATGTACCGAGTTTTATCATAAACTTAACATTTCATTACTCTTTGGAAATACTTTTATAAAACTTTATAAGTATAAATAAGCAGTAAGTATGTACACTACAATACATATTTACATAATACATCTTTAAAAATAATCAACAATCAATGAGCCTTCTTGAGCTTAATTTGGGACTAGGTTGATTTGTGTGAGATTGTCTGCTATTTATTTATTTATTAATGAGACAAGATCTGACAAAATGTTACTTGTCTCATACCGTGCAAAACGCTAAATCACTATAGTCGGTCCCCGAAAGGAAGCCTCATCAAAGTCCTTTAGGATTTAACCATAGCATGCATATGCTATGGTGCAGACATACTCTGAGTAGCTGTACCCATTTCCTGCTCCTTAAGGCGCCCAGTTTCCGCTGAAAGTGCCTTCCGGCTAACGATTGGGTCAATGCCATTAGCCCACCAAGATCCAACATAACGTTCATCACTAGATTTAACATTTCATTTCTTTGAGACAATCTTTTCAGAAAATAATATACGGGGCGTTTGTTAGAAAGTGCCTGCAATGTCAGCCATGGAGGAGTACAGAGGCCGAGAAAATAGAGATTGCCTACCAAGTAGGTATAGTCGGCCGGGCAACCGAGGCCAATGTTTTTTCACGCCGAGGTATGGATAGTGCTTCAAATATGGAATGATATAAAAAAAAGATTTAGCAATGAAATCGAATCACAACATGATCCAATTTTTTGCGTTGTTGGTTGGTTGGTGATTGTACCTAAACTTTTTACTCACATAGAATTAAAAACAGCACTAGGTCCGGTAAATCACTTGAAACTTTATAAGCGTATACCACGCTGAGAAATACACTTGTTTTTAATCTTATTAAAACTTTCGTGAGACATATTTAATTATTGTATTAAGCGGGTGACGAGGTTGCCGCGGCGCTGTACGGGCAGCCGTCCCTGATGAAGAGCTCCATACGAGTTCGAAACATGTCGGGCCGTTCCTGACAATTTCACGTGAGTGTAAACCACTTAATACAATAATTACACTTGTTTTTATTTGTAAATTTGGTATCCTACCATAACTTCGAAACATTGCTTCCCATCTGTAACGTTGGCCAAATCATTTGTCCGAAAGTATTTTTTTACTGAAACCCAGGATTTATTAACATCATTTTAAAGAACCCATTAGGTTAGGTTAGATTTGTTTTATAATCATTCTGAAAAATGTACAGTTTTGGAAGAAACGGCTTTCGGACAAATTAAAATTTGGCGAAACGTTACAGATGGGAAACAAAAATTAGTGTTTCAGATACCCAGGTAGCCGTAAATTTTGTATGGCACTCAATGCTTGACGTCATGAAACTAATACTGATAGTACTTAACTTCATACAATGAGCGTATTCGTCAAGTGATGTCACAGCCCTGCATCCCATTAAATATTTCGGAAAATATAAGGCATTTCCAATTATATTTTACTTAAATTTTTATGCACCGTGATATAATAAAGATAAAGGTCATTTATTTGTAAAACATGAGTGAATAAAAATAATACAAAAACAAATACAAAATGCTTTATTGCACACCAAAAAAAAAAGTTTACAAAATCGATACAGAACAATAATTTTAGTAACGGTAATAATGTTGTTATAGCTTAGATAAAATGTCCTCCATGCTTTGCCTTTCGTTACAAATTATAATCCACAAAAAATTACAAAACTTAACAGCAAAATAAAATATTAAAATTATACTTAAGTATAAATTAATGGGGATGTTCTACTATTATGATATACTTCATTCTTTTACATTTTTAGGGTTCCGTACCCAAAGGGTAAAAACGGGACCCTATTACTGAGACTTCGCTGTCCGTCCGTCCGTCCGTCCGTCTGTCACCAGGCTGTATCTCAAGAACGGTGATAGCTAGACAGTTGAAATTTTCACAGATGATGTATTTCTATTGCCGCTATAACAACAAATACTAAAAATAAAATAAAATAAATATTTAAAGGGGGCTCCCATACAACAAACTTGTTATGTATTATATATATGTATAGGTACGGAACCCTTCATGCGCGAGTCGGACTCGCACTTGCCCAATTTTTTTATTTATGATACATTTCACATTCGCCGTCACATTATGAAGATGGCCAAGTAAAACAATTTAAGTACTCCTCAACATGCAAAACGCTCAAGCAAACAGTTGACCTACCATAAGGCTCAAGGTATCACAGGACTTAACATTTTAAGCTGTTCCGTTGAGATAATCTTTTCAGAAATAAGGGAAGTGTATTGTTTTTCTCAAACGAAATGCTTTGTGTTGAGAAATGTTGTTGCCACCAGAATTTTAACGTTATTACGTTTGCTGTGGAGAACCCCACTTTATGGGAATAAAATGGAAAAGTATTTTGTTGTTGTTTTATTCGAGATCATAATAATTGGTGCAAATTATTAAATCAATATTGGACTACTGTACGCAAATCGACTCAGTCCCAAATTAAGCTCTAGTAGGAACAAGTGACTGAGTTTATGACACATATATTGGCCCTTGCCGGGATTCAAAACCAGGACCGCCGGCTTAGTAGGTAGCTGCACTATCACTGAGCCAAACCTATCGCCTACCGATATTACATGGGATCCCTTCTTTTATAGACAAAGTTTCATGGAATGTTTCATTTCGCCGACTTTTGCTTCCCTGAAGTCATACATTTTACACAGTTTTTGAAAATGTCTTCATATAGATTCGACACGACGAGTATTTAAGAGTCCGCAGCAAGGTCCGCTCAACTCCGCGTTGAGATCGCGCGCTTACGCTTTAAAATGTTGTTGTTTCACCTAGAGGAAGACAGGGCGCTAGCAGTAAAGCGAGAGCGCGCTAGCGGCGGGCGGTGCTTACCGCCGCCCCCCCGGACCGTTCCCCGCGCTAGAGTAATTCGCTGCAGTTTCGCAACAATTTTTTGTAATTTATTTTAAGGTTTTCGTAGTTACGCTCTCATTTTAAAACTACGAGATCAATTTTGATAAATCTTTTTTCTTATCAAACTGCATAGTTTAATCGACACCGGAAATAGGTTTTGACTTCAATCTAAACTATATTTTGGTCGTAGTATGCCGCCAAACTGAACAACTTTCTGGGGTCTAAAAATGCAAAACTTGTACTCGCTCTATTTTCTTTCTATTAACATTTCAAGAGTCATAAACTAGTTTTAGCCCTAGATATATCTTATCTCATTATATTTAGAGAATTTCATGATAATGTGACATGTTATATTATGAGAGCGGTGGTAGCCTAGTGGTTAGGGCATGCGACTTTCAATCCGGAGGTCGCGGGTTCGAACCCGGCCCGTACCAATGAGTTTTTCGGAACTTATGTACGGAATGTCATTTGATATTTACCACTCGCTTTTCGGTGAAGGAAAACATCGTGAGGAAACCACCTAAGCCCAATAAGGCCTAGTTTCCCCTCTGGGTTGGAAGGTCAGATGGCAGTCGCTTGCGTAAAAACTAGTGCCTACGCCACATCTTGGGATTTAGGTAGCCGACCCCGATTGAGAATTCATTCTCAAAAAATGGGACAAGGCTAGGAGGATGTGACATGTTATATTAAAATAAGGACGTAACTACGTTTGTATGAAGAATCGAGCTTGCTGCGGACTCTTAACGATATTTCAACCAACATTTCAGGCGCGTGGCCTGAATAGCACTTGTTTTGTTACAATATCATTTTTTGACACAACATAGCGTTCAGCCATTTAAAAAACATAAGCGTTATGGCATTCGGCCACTCCGCCCATAAAAAAGATACAAACAACAAGCGATGTTTGCAGTTTCAATTATATAAAATCAATAAATCTATAATCAATTTTATAAATGATATACGACTTTATAAAAATACATAACGAAATTGCATGCCACCTACTCGGCAGGCAATTGTAATTTCCCCGGCTTCTGTAGTAATGTACTGTATTCGCAATTTCAAACAGTATATATATAAAAAAAGTTTTGACATTTGGTTATCAAATTATAAATTATTCATGTTGTGATTTGATTTCGTTGGTATTTTTTTTTATATCATTGCATATTTATTTTGAGAAAAGCACTATACATACATACCTCATACATACGATTGCCAGCCTTGGATCCGTAGCAGGCCCCGCATTGCTCGGCCGGCTATACCTACTCGGCAAACAATCCCCATTTTCCCGGCCTCTGTAGTAATGCACTATTTATTCACTACAGCACGAATGTTGGTCGGTTATATATATTGGGAACATCCAACTACCCTCTCAGGTAATTAGGTATTAATTATTCACAGACAGAAGCTGTAAAGCTTCCAAGACGTCGGGAACTTAAATAAATTGATATACGCTATGTAATTCATTTCCATTGTTTTAGAGGATACTACATATATAAATATATAGCATTGAGAAACTATTTCAACTTAAGCATTTTTCTGGTTATCACAATAAGTAACCTTTCCATAATTTTTAAACAAATAAATTATAATTGCCTACAGATTATAGGTTTTCATTTACTTACAAGCCAGGTAATTTAATTTAAGTACTACTAAGGTAGGGGTTCCTTGATATTTAGTAAATAGCTATATCAAATTCATTCATGACATTTTAAAAGCAATAGAAACTAAAGTAACAATGTCAGGAACAGCTCTTGATGTTTCTATTTTCCGGACAGGTTAATTTCTTGGTCCCTTTCTCTTTAATTGTGTACTTTCTGTCTATAAAAATGCTCAAAGGGTCCTACCGTTTCAAAAGCATCCATGACGCTAATTTTGTAAATGCGAGGCTGGACTTTAGCGATGTAAAAGATAACCAGTAGATCAGCTTACATAATAAGTGATCACAGTCTGGATTTTTTTGAAGATAGAGATAAAATACAACAGCACCTACTACTACTTACTTTATAAAAAAATGTGCTTAAAAGCTATGTTTATAATATAGTATATAATCAAGTGTATATAATCAAACGAAAAGGTGCTATATACTTATTGTAAGTTAAGTAGAAATATCTATGTAGTTTAATTAATAACTTAAATTAGCATGTCACCGTTGGCGCGTCACTACGTTAAGCTAGGTGACTCTTCTGACTTCCTAGATTGAAACTAAATTATTTACGAGTATCTTGTGATGTCTGCAAACTCCCGCTTACAATTGATAAAACTTCTTGTTTTTATTTTTCCAGGTTTATTATAGTTTAAAACTGTGAGTTAAGGTTTGGCTCTTCGCCTATTCATCTACACGACACGAGGTGGAACTAAAACTATTGTTCTCAATAAAACATACCTACGAACTTTCGCCACTGTACTAGCAGCCATCTAGTTATATTACATATAATATAATATAACATGTGCCAAAATTCCCATTTAATTTATCGTCTCACCGCTAGCGCGTCACTGCCCTAAGCCAGGTTAAGTGTAACCTGTTAAACTTTTACAGGGTATTAATTTAGCTAAGCCGACCGACTGTCGACTTGCTTGGCTTCCTCGAGTGGAACTAAATCCTTTACCACAATAGAAGATGCCGGCGCTCCCGCCACTATAATTTATCGGAACAAAGTGAGCACTTTATGTTCTTATGTTTCCTGAGTATAAATACTAATTATCAGTTTGACTATTTACACTTCTCAATTTTTTTTATAAGCATAACATACTACAGCCATTTATTTGAGTGCCGTTATGATACCAACAATTTAAATTAAAAGCAATATATTTCTCGAATTAATTTATCAATGTTTAAAATTCACGACTATCTTCATTAAATGCGAATATGTATCACTTTCGGGTGCGGTTTTGTTGGCCCCAGTTTCCCAATAATAAATTCACTGTATATAAATTAATTGGTTAAAACACGGAATGCTTTAACCTCTCCGTAAAAGCGTTGGTCATTGCTAACCGCGTAAAACCATTACTAGCAATATAATTTTAGTTAATGAGACTTGCATTTAACGTACGCTAAAGTTGATTAAATTTGGAATCTAACTGAATAAATCTAGATCTAACTTTTTTGTACTTAATTACTTACCTACTAGCTAAATTAGTGTAGTCACGCAGGATTACATTTGCGTAAAGTTGGCATCTAGTGTAGTAGTATTAAATCAGTATATTGTATTCATGTTCTTCGAAGTATCACGTTTCGGACGGAACATCTCCAGAGAACAGTAAAGGAATTTCATACAAAATTGAAGGGCTAAGCCGGGAAGTTTTTTTTTTCAAACATGGTCTTTGAGTTGAACAGGCTGAACAGCTGAATTATATTTGTTTTGAGTAGTGTATTTTTTTTTTCATTGCATATGTTTGAGAAAAGCACTATACATGCCTAGCCCTGAAAAGGGCTTGCCGGCTTTGTATCACTATCCAGCCTCTCTTCGGTCAGCCGTCTATACCTTCTGTCTATACCCGGCAAGCCCTTATTTCCCCGCGTCTGCAGTAATATACTATGAAAGATCTGCGCGGTCGAGCGGTTCAGTATGTTGTAACCAGCATGTGTTTATACAAACGTACATTTACAGAGATGCCATGTTAAATCTGCCGCCCCACGCTCCGACTAGCGTATGTAACGCCTAAACAGTCTGAACGCCGCTTAAGACGAAACAAATCACTTTGATTTGTCTTTTCTTGTAAACATAGACGCGGATCGACGGTTTTTATATATATTACTAGTTGCGCCGCGCGGTATTACCCGCTCATTTCACGGGAACACTAAATTTTTTCGGAATAACTAATAAGTAGCGCATGGGTCAATCCGGGATGTCAGCTACCTTCATACCAAAATTTATCAAAATTGGTGCCATTTGAGCGTGAAAAAGTAACAAACATACACATAAACACACTCACAAACTTTCGCCTTTATAATGTTAGTGTTATAAGGTCTAGCCCTGACTATAACCTTATGGTGCCTATGTGTGATCTAGGGTTCCGAAACATTATACTTTTAACACACGGAAGAAGTTACGGAATAAAACATCGTATAATTTATTTGCATGTTTGTTGACATCAGTTTATTAGGGTTCCGTACCCAAAGGGTAAAAACGGGACCCTATTACTGAGACTTCGCTGTCCGTCCGTCCGTCCGTCCATCCGTCCGTCTGTCACCAGGCTGTATCTCAAGAACGGTGATAGCTAGACAGTTGAAATTTTCACAGATGTATTTCTATTGCCGCTATAATAACAAATACTCGTACTAAAAATAAAATAAAATAAAATAAATATTTAAGGGGGCTCCCATACAACAAACTTACAGATAATGGTACGGAACCCTACGTGCGCGAGTCCCACTCGCACTTGGCAGGTATTTTTTTATAAACGTTTCGTCGACGAATCACTTTGATCGCAAGCATTTTGCTCTGAAGCCATTAGTTTTGTCGAAATTATTATAAAACAAATCTAACTTAACCCAATGGCTTCTTTTATGAAAATATCTGAAAATTCTATAAAATGACGCAATACACAAAACATGTCACCAGCGAAACTAAGAAACCTTGTTCTTGACTGAAATATTAATAATTTAAAGATAGGTACAATGTACATTACCTACTTAATATTGTTAGGTACTTAGATCGATCATCATATTAAAGTAAACACAACTTGAAATCGCCGCACTCTTACTTATTAGTACGACATTTTTTTACAACAGAAAAATTGCAAAGTGTGGCTTATTTTTCGCATTACAAAAATAAACATATCTCGAAAACCTCCTAACACCCATTAGCAGACATCCAAACAAGACCACACAGCTAAGGGATAATACCGCACACCATTACACATAACCACAAAATCTTGTTACCGCCAACATGGCTTCCGCGCAAACGAATGTAAAATGCAAACACGAGTGTAGCAAAATAAAAGAAGGATATTCTCGAGTTATGGGAGAATCGTGCGCAGTGCTGGTCGGGTCCCACAGGGGACCCTCGGCATGTAAATGAAGAAACGTATCTCTACGGCAAAGATTAAGCTGGTTCCAAGTCAGTAATATTTTGCATCAAATGTTGTTACAACAACGGCAATTGCGACTGAATAAAATGCAGATATCTCTGTAATTTTGTTCGTCGTATTCTCTTCATTGTAATATTCGTATTGTATTTTTCAGAAGCTGACGAGTATATAATTTGGAAATGTGTTCGTGTTTACATCTATACTATTACAAAATTCTAGATTTGTATTGAAAATCTGTTTTCTATGGAGAGGGGTCATGATTTAAGGAAAAATCTTAATAGCGTGATGCAGGCTCGTCATTTGTTTTGTATGGGCGTACGGTGCCACGCCAGTCTGGCTTCCTAGTACGTAATATTATAGAGTATTTATGTACTTTAAAAAATAAAATAAATAAATATTAGGGACACTCTTGTAGGGAGTCCCAAACTAAGCGATGCTTTTACTCGTAACGCTGCAAAGCGTAGCGTGTAATAAAATAAATATCTACATATAAAAAGACAACATCCATGACCAATGAATAAATATTCGACTTCATCACACTAATATAATAATAATAATAATAATTTATTTATTTCAGGCATCAAAGGCCCATAGATAAATACCTTACAATCTAACATACATATTAAATATTAAAATAATAAAAACATAAGTAACTAAACTAGGTCACATTTTTCAACAGCGACGTGTTACGCGTGTTCGATGTGTCAGGTAGCCGTCCACGGAAACGCCGGAACATGACACCCTTCGGCCAGTACTCTTCCTTTGTGAAGGTCGCTAGTTGGTCCGTCGGAACTCTGCACACGAAGGAATTAAAACTCACGTCGTGGCGAGACTCCAATTTTATGACCCTCAGGATGACACCGGACTTCACCCTTACATATTCTGCAATATCTTCAGCCTTCGTACTGTAATGTAGCCGGGACACATAAAGCAGCGTCGTAGGTAGAGCGGGACGCAGCAAATGTTTCGGTCCAGTCGGTGCGGTACCGCACTGATTTCGACAGGCTGGCTTCTTCTTCTTCTTTTCGACCTTCATGAAGCCATCCTCGTCGCATCGGGACTCCCTTGGAGCCGGCATTGGCAGGTCCTTTTTGACGTGTTCCTGCAACCCCCGAGATGACGGCTGCCTGGATTTCGGAGCAGCTGGGCGTTTTGCAATTTCGGCGTAAACACGTAATATAGTTTCGGCGTAATATAGTTGACCTTCTCAAGATTCGAACCCAGGACCACCAGCTCAGTATAGTACACATCCACAGTATGGACGATTTTCTATTGCCTTCCGCACTTTGCAGCGGAAGTTGTAACCGCCTAACACCTTCACTTCACTTTCAACACAACAAACGTTTCGATTGCGTTAAGATTTCTCGTATATATACCCATCCTCCTAGCCTTTGTCCCATTTTTTGAGAATGAATTGTCAATCGGGGTCTGCTACCTAAATCCCAAGATGTGGCGTAGGCACTAGTTTTTACGAAAGCGACTGCCATCTAACCTTCCAACCCAGAGGGGAAACTAGGCCTTATTGGGCTTAGGTGGTTTCCTCACGATGTTTTCCTTCACCGAAAAGAGAGTGGTAAATATCAAATGACATTCCGTACATAAGTTCCGAAAAACTCATTGGTACGGGCCGGGTTCGAACCCGCGACCTCCGGATTGAAAGTCGCATGCCCTAACCCCACTAGGCTACCACCGCTAAGATTTCTCGTAACATACCTAAATAACATGATCACAAATTCGTTCGAGACTTCTTTACGTCAAATTTCAACTTACACTAGAGCGTCTAGTTAACAAGATAAAAATCGATGGTCTTATCAAAAACGTGGTTTAGAGCTGAGCATAATCTGGTGACTATGAACATGTTGGGTAACACGCTCATTCTGACGTCCATTTCGTCCATCATTGTCGACTATAGGATTACTGTCATTCATTCATTTTCACTAGTCCGGTCAGTCAGTCCGACAGGGTTACACGATCATTACCTGCGTGATTATGACCAGCCAGGCTGATGGACGCTAGACTGACTGTTTAACCGCTGACTTAGGGAGGTTTTCAGCCGGTCATTGACGTCTTTTTGCTTATGAAAGATCTTTTTAACATTCCTTATTTAAATGAGTTTAACTCGCAGAAAACGAACAGATAATATTATTCGAAGTAAACTTTTTTGAGAAATCTGAGAGCACTGCACTTACATAGGTAAGGGAACTTTGCTTTAGTAAAGTGTTTAAAAATGCAAATGTCTATCTTGCGCAGTTTGTCTAGACTTTAATATGATCCCACGTCGTCTAAGTTAAAACCTGAGCGCACGTAAAACTTATAAAGGGCTGTGAAACTTAGCGTAGGTACCATTATTAAGCTTATTTAAAATGTTTTTGAGCTTGTAACATAAGCTTTATTATCATACATTTGTTTTAATTAATCTTGACAAAAACAGTCAACAGAGGAGGTGACTTGTGGGACGAAACTTTAGAAACATGAACATTTGTTTAGTACTTCATTTATATGTTGAGTACCAATAGGGAAAATAAGTTATTTATCATTTTAGCCTCCAAAAAGTGCGTCGAGGTATTTGGTTGTCAAATATTGCTTTATTGAAATATGAAGATTATGAAAATCTATTTTAAATCTGCCTTTTGATTCAAAAACATTTTCAAACATTTGCGTATTTACCTACCTTTGAAGTCTCATATTTCAAAGGCCCTTTAATATATTTATTTATTGTTTCTTTATTTCCTGACATAATGGAGCTATTTCTATTCACAGTATGCTGCAAAGTTAGACATCAGTCATCAATTCATCATCCCTATTAGGGGATATCCCACTGCCTCATCAAAGGAAGACCTTATCATTATCAATTAATTACACAGATAACACGCCATTTATTCAATTAGGACGGGATTTACATTTCTACGTTTCCCTATTTACTCACTACAGCGCCCTAATTCCATATGTATCACTCTGATATCTCGGAGAGATCTTCAAAGTGGCGATGTACTTAGTATATAGCCACTTCGCCAATCCAGTTGCGTTAAGTTTGCGCCTCATTTATATGCGACGCCATAGGCATGATATGCAAACACAACTAGACCGTAACATGAAATTTAATTTTATGCAGCTCGAACCGTAAACATCTCGTTTTAATGACAGTTAAAGGCCATATAATCTGCGACATCCGTCGCTTGTTTGGAGATATCTCAAAGTACATTTGAATTAGCACCCTGAGCTCTTTGCACTCTTAGAACGATTTTTTACTTCGTAAGTGGCTCAGAGGTTTAAGCGATTTCAGATCAGAAAGGCAAAAGGAAATCATTCTTTTGATCTCTAGAAAGGTACTAATATAATATAAGGTACATATATAAAAACTTGTTATTCATGCGATCAAAGCCAGAAACATGTTTATACCATAATACATTTAATAATATTCGATACATAAATACCAGGAGAATAGAATTATCACAAACATTTAAGCAATGGAAAAATGGGCCTTGACTGAATGTGATCCCGAACGACGCCTTGACAAAAGCCCGAGGCATCCCACTCGAGAGCAATGAACTACAAATTTTGTCCGTTTTTTAACAGCTCGTCAAATCTAGCTAAGTCAAGTTAAACGGTAGAAAAAGCCAAGTAAAAAAAAAACCGGCCAAGTGCGAGTCTTACTCGCGCACCGAGGGTTCCGTACAAACTCACTTATCCCATCTTAATTGGCCTGATTGAGTTAAGTTTGTACCTGCAATGTATGGCGCCGCATACAAACGAGGTGCAAAATTAATAACGCAACCGAGTTCTCCAAATATGTATCTGATTTTCACGTTAACGTAGAAGTTTGATTTATTCACAGCTTCAAGGGACCGTCGACCTGAGTATATGGTGTTAATTTCAACTCGATACCTCAACGCGTTCTCGAGATAAAGGGTCTTGACAGACAGGCAGACGGACGGACGGAAAACAAAGTGATCCCATAAGGGATTCGTTTTTTCCGATTGAGGTACGGAACACTAAAAATATCACAAGTTTCGTAAATCAAATGTTATACAATAATGATTTAGGAAGCTCACTATTATTACCTATAAATATCCGGCATCCCTAAAATGTTTAGTCTCGTAAAAAAGTACCATACATACATAATATCTTTAATTTACTCTTCTCGTAAAAAGACTGAACTTCATAAAATACTAGCACACTTTCTCAATTCCCAAATACGGGCAACTTTTTGCTTCATTCTTCCCAAAACTTTTTTATTTAAAAATATGGCTCTGAAATTTCATTGGGCCTCTCCCAATGCTAACCCTGTCGACAGAATATACTAGCATTAGCATTGTACACCTGAGCTTTGTCATTCGACTTTATATTACGATAGGGATTCCTCGTAATTCTGATGTTTCGGGGAGTAACTGTATATTTTACGGCTGTAATGTGACTGTGACCTAACGATCTTCGGTGAATATATTTTTTATCTTTCCGTGTCGTATATTATTATCTTATCCCTTTTTCCCGTCATTTGCTTAGCAAAAATTATGAAGATTGTCACTGGTTTACGTTAGGACAATATTATTTGAATCTGCGAATACGAGATAATTTAAACCAATATTATTTATGAAAAGTTTAAGACATTAGATTTACCTTAATTATTTGACGCTTTAAATGCCTTTATAAGCCTATCTTCTTTTTTCAACAATGGTGATTATTTAGGCTCAAATAAAAAGCACACTTCCACATTCCATTTTTGTGAATTTCCTAGCTCGTTAACATTCCCAGTTTCTTCACGTCCCATTCCCAAGTTTTCAACTCTACATTCCCAAATCACCCACATTTCCATCTATTCCACATATTCTATAGAGATTATTCAATTTTGTTGTGATATTGTGAAATTTGGGCATAAAACCTTTTGTTTATTTATAACTGGAACCAAGGACTTTGTCACACTAATCTAACATGTTGTTTTTGAATTTGTATTAGCAACAGTTCTATTCTTTTTGACTTCGTAGTCTTCGTCAGTTGTAAATTTATTATTTAACAGTACGGTTGTAAACATAAATATTAATAATAAATTCCTGATTAATAAGTATACCTACCAAGGATCATTTCGCACGAACCACTATAGAAATTTAGCACCCACATATTCCACATTCAAGAATTAGTTCGGTAAATAAAGACTAAAGTACTAGGGTTGACCTTACAAACGGTCCGGTAGTTTTCAATTTTTGATATGTTGTCTAAGATGGTTAGTGAGTGCGTAAAACGCAAAATGCACAATTCCCCCTTCTCCGCGCCCGCCGCTATATTGGAAAAACCGGCACTTTCTGCAGATTTTTGGTTATATCTTCGTTTAGGAGCATGCTTAGACAATGTTTTAGAGAGTTAAATTTACTATATTTTACATTTAAAATTTTATTTCTAAGGGCCGATTGTTCAATCACCAGATAAAACATATCTGTCAGATAAATTTTGGCTGTCACTTTTCTTTTATATGACGGGAGAAAAGGATAGCAATAATTTTAACTGGCAGATAAATTTATCTGGTGATTGAACAATCGGTCCTAAGACAAATAGTTACGGAGATATGCACATTTAATTATTTTTTTTATCGCGTTTTCTAGAAATGTATTAAACTTCTGGCTTATATCTTCATTAAGGAGCATTTTAGCTAGAAAAGAGCTTGGGCTGTGGTGTAGAGAATTAAATTTATTATAATTTACATTTCAAATTTCGTTTCAAGGACGGTTAGTTACGGAGATATGCACATTTAAAAATCTGTATAAGTCGCATTTTCCGGAAATTTATCAAAGTTCTGGCTTTTGAACGCTGTAATTCAGATACGGACAAGTCTAGGAAAATCTAAATAAAACTTGTAGGAAATTTAATTGCTTATGAAATGCATGTATATTTTTACATACATTTCCGGGAAATGTGACTTGATTTTTTACATATCTCCGTAATTACTCCTTTATTCACTAAATTACATCCACAGCGGTTTTGTACGTGCTGACGAATGTTGTTAATAAATTACAATTTAACACAAGAAGGTTTTACAAGTGTTAGTTGCGTAAAGCAGATAATATAGAGGTAAGTTTGTGACAAAACTAACTTCGCTTTTCCCATTTTAAATTTTGCTTAAAAGGGTAGGTTAGTCTAACAAAATTTATTCTAAAAATTAGAAGACCTTATTGAAAGCGATCGGGCTTCCACCAACGCGGTCCCCTTCGATAGCTCAACGTTCTGTAAGAGTTCTGATCGGAGCGGCTCAAAAATCAACGTAACCTAGCTAAAACTACGTATCCTAATTATCCTAAAACGTAGCCTAACTTAAACACGAAGGACCATTGAAGACTAACTAAACACGAAATGACGACGATAATTAACTGATAAAACTAATGAATTTACTGAGGACTAGATATAGATGATCTGCCTCGCAACCTACACTAAAACTGCCTAAACTAATTATAAACGACGTAATAACGAATTAAAATAAGGGTTACTGGGTAGGTAGGTAACTGGGATATACTTGGATCACGTAATAAAACTTCTTCGCTTGAGATCTGGAACTGTACTGTAATTTGGTTCGATTTCTTACGACTAATAAACATTTTCTAACGCTAAACTTAGTCTATCAATCAACAAAGTATGAAATTATACATTTTCGTCCAATAGGATTGCGTAACTCTCGAGACAAAGGAAATTGAGACCGTTTTTGGCCGTTATTTGGCGAGAGCAGGATCGGAAGTCCCTTACATAAATCCCTTGTCCCTATTGGTTGACCACTTTTTGTTTGTCACAATTTTCAGGCTAATTTTCTCTTCGAAAATCACCTTTACACATTTCTCCACAAAACATCGTTAACAGGATTTGAATAAGATTTCTATACATTGTTAAGTTCAACTTCAGGTTCAGGATCATATAAATTTTAAGTATATAAGTTATTTAACAAATAAATTATCACGTAATTAACAATAAACTTTGGCAAATTTCTAACAATAGATTCTCTAATTTTACATTTACTTCTAAAGTTCTCAACCGATTTTAATAAAAGTTACATATTCTAATAGGATTTGGTTCAAGCTATCTTTTGACAATACTTTTATAAGGATCTGTTATCGTTTGATAACTGCGATATCAGTTTAATCGCGCGACCGATAAAACTCGGCCGTCGCCCAGGTAAGGGCGCCGTACTTAGTCGGCAACATTTTTACGGCGGCGCCAGTCTTTAATCCGCTGTCGCTCAGATAAGACGTTGCGCGGCGCCGGCGCCATCCCATTGTGTACAGGAATTTATGGCCCAGGGCCTTATCTACTCGGTTAGTGGGTCAGCGCCTTGGTTGCGCAATTAGAGCAATTACAATGGGTTCGGTCAGTGTGTCAAGGCACAATGGACTGGGTTTCTACCTGCTTTTGGGTCGTTTTTATAGACCGTTTGTTTTGAAACTTTACAATAAGGTTGAGCTCGACATGCTCGATCTATTTATAGAATAATATCATTTATAATGTTCATGGTTACTTTGCTATAAGACCAATTGTATGGTTCTCATAGTACAAGTGAGGGATCTCTTTATGGATCGTTACAAATTGCATAATGGATCGCTTTTTTGGATCAAAACTTAATAATTATACGTGGGATCGCTTTTTTGGATCAATCTTATATCTATGAGATCAATTTACAATTTAAATGATTCGATACAAATCAACTTATAGTTAGACGCGCAGCTTGTCCTCCTTGGTCATCGCGCGTCATGGGCAGCAATGGGGCGGCGATCTTCAACACTTATTAATAACCGTACTTATTCCAAATATTCCTGTACCTAAACTACGATTTCTAATTCAAGACCAAAAAAACTACCACAAGATTGCCACTACAACAAAAAAAAATTACAATAGTAAATTCCTTTTTCTTTTTTAAATACGCTAAGATAATTTATTTATTGGTAACTTTAACTCTATGTTTTAACAAAGTAACTAGATATATTTATTATTGCATAATTACGAGAGGAGATAATAAAAACTTAAACATCGGAGATTTTTGGTACAAAATCTGGTATTGTACTTGTAACACTTCAGCATTTGGTGCAAGCCAAGAAACACTCAAATGTCATTTAAATGTTGTCAATTTTGACAGTGACGTATCTGTCGTAGTTTTTTTGGTCTTGAATTAGAAATCGTAGTATAGTCATGTCATGTCTTGCCCGAGCGGGCCTCTCGCGGACGCGTACCAGCGAGATTACTCTCTAGCATGAGTGTGAAGCCAGCGTAACACGCGTCTTCTCTTTCCCGCGCCCCACTCTGTCTCACCCGCCGACCGGCAGTCGAGCTAGGACCTTTTTTTTTATATCACCGAACTTTTATATAATCTGTGTCCACCATAATAATAATATAATAATAATATTCTTTATTGTGCACCACATGAAAAAGATTAATAACAAAAAAATAAGGCAACGTTAAATAGGGTAACAACAGGCGGTCTTATCGCTAAAGAGCGATCTCTTCCAGACAACCTTTGGGTAGCAGAAGAGTCGGAGGACACATTTTAAAAAGGTAGTGCAAGAAACTGATAAAGAAATTTAATTTACACATACATCTGAATTGTTTGTAATATATAAAATAAATAAATATACATACACATATAACCCATAAAGGCCATAGATATATATATATATATATATATATATTATATAAATATAAAATATACATACATGAAGTAATAACGTACATTCGAAAACCACCATACTCTCGCCACAAAGCGTCTCATTCGTGTTAGACATAGTTACTCTCTTTAGTCTGTTCCATATAAACTGTTAGCCACTAATCCATAACTTTACATATTAAAGATGCCGAAAACACCCCTGAGTTCTCATTTTCTGCAAGCCGGCATGGCACATCCCCATTCCAAGTAGTTCCCAGTAGTTCCAGTAGTCCCAGTACTATATCTGGACTAACGTGACTATACATTAATGTTATTTTACCTAAAACTTTCATTCTAGCATATTATCAATAAATTAATATTAGTTACTACAACACGTCCTAATTTCAGAAACGATTTTACGACGACTCAAAGTTTTACACCTACGCGTCTTGAGCAGACCACTCACTGTTATAACACTTATAACTGGAAAGTAAAATAAGTAAATATAATTTATTTTTTCCCGCAATAAATGTTTTCTTATTCGTTCCACCTACATAAACAACTAGCATGAGTGTACCTACCAATAATCCAATATTTTTGCGCGGGCGTATTAGCTACTCTCACTACATAGTATAAAACAAAGTCGCTTCCTGTGTGTCTATCCCTATGTATGCTTAGATCTTTAAAACTACGCAACGGATTTTGTTGCGGTTTTTTTAACTAGATATACTTATTCAAGAGGAAGATTTATGTGTATAATATAAATGTTCAAAGCCGGGGCGGGTCACTAGTGTGTCTATAAAAAGTGGTGTGTGCATCATTTGAACTGTATCATACCAGTGAGTCGGACTTCGGGTGGTTACTTGGTTAGTTTCGTGTGGAAGTACAAACCCACTAACGGGAAGGTCTTGTGTGACGCCACACACCATTACGAGTACTAATAATATCGGAGCGAACGGTGCTCATAAAATAAATATGGATCTGAGCAACGACATTTTTGTCGTTAGAGCGCAGATATTTTTGAGCACCTCGTTCGCTTCTATTTACCCTATACGTATATTTGGCACAGATCATTGTCGAGCAGATGAAATTTCGATAAACAACGTTTGACTTCAAAAGCTCTTTTGTAAAATGAAATGGCAACTTTAGCCGTAAACATGTTTGTTCTCACTTATAAGTCCCTATGACAGAAGTCCTACTTTCGAAGTACGAGTATAATAGTTACCTATTTTTCTCAACGGAATTGCCGGCGAAATTTGTTTGTTTAATGAAGCATTTAATATGTTTATTGGGTAAACATGTTGCTCAAATAAGTGGTTCGGGAGCATGCTTGTGAGACGTGGTTGGCGCAGTGGTAGTGGTACTGTGATTGTAGTAGATCACTTTTTTTTCATAATTTACCATTATGTCAATATTTATAAAATAAAAATGTGGTATTTCCATAAAAAAGAGAATCGATGAAAAAAAGAAAATATATATTTATTAATACACCAGTAGCATAGACAAGGATAGACATACCTTAAAACTATAATGTAAGAGTGAGACAACAGAGTTGTGAATAAAGATACTTCCAAGATGTCGTTGTTTCAATAGTACAACCCTATCACATTAGTAGTTAGGCCATAACTCAAGCCTACTAGCATAACTCAAGCCTACTAGAGTTTACTCTCTAGGGCTATATATACCTTTATAATTTTTATTTTTTTTATTTTATTTTTTCTTGTTGGTGTGCAATAAAGTGTTGTTGTATTGTATTGTATTGTATTTATTTATTTAATACATACATAATACTACGATTTTGTTTTGCAGTCTCACAAACAAAATAATTGACAATGTAGTTGCACCATTCCAGGTCACCATTAAAAATACAGTATTCATTAAATAGTAGTATATTAGTTACATTAGAGAAAATATTACCTGGCCTTTGTCCTCTTACGGATTTTAGAGATTTCGTATGGCATACACAGTGATAACAGACAGCTCGAATACTTAATATTACAAATCCACATTAAGATTTGATAGGCACTTAATGGCTTCGTCACTGAGGCAGAACAGGTCTTCAAGAGGGTCTTCGACATAGCGCGTTACGGGCAGTCGTGGATGATGTGCTGGATGGTTATAGGATACTTTTTACCCGACTACGACAAAGAAAAAAAAAATACACAGATAATGTTGCGGGCACCTTCACTAGAAGATACTAATCAAAATAAGTATCGTGCCTTAATCAGTACGTTCCCGTCTGTGACCTTTTAGATTTATTTTAACGCCTGGCATTTAGTGTTATAACTTAAACTGTCAGACGGAATAACTGAAAGGCATTAGTCCTAAGCTATCTCCCGTTTAATATAAATGCTATCTACATATACGCAAATATGTCGTGCGAATTTCGGCTTTAACCATATTAGTCGCGTGGAATTTTGTCATAACTTATAACGAAATTCTTTCGTAGCTATGAGGAGCGATAGTATCACGGCACGGGGATTGCTTACGCTGTCATCCGAGACATTACCCGGAGACTTCCTCCTAAGGGGTAGTCTATGCTGTTTGGATAATAATTTACAACATTTCGTATTACTTAGAGGTCGAAACCAATATAGAGATCGAGAGAGCTTTGCGTGGTGTATAAACTAAAAAGATAGATCTGAATTCATTTTATATTGTACCTATGTACATAAATATAAGAAGATACATAAAATAACTGAAATCTACGACAACTATGCTTGCGTAGAGTTCTAGTCTTCGACGTATCCGCGAAATAAAATAGATTTAGATTTATTTATTTCGTAATATGAAATATCAGTATAAATTACGCTAAGATAATTTACATGCATTTATATTATGATCGTCATAAAGATAAAAATTAGATAATATAATAATAGTAAAAAACAACAATTGATTGTAACAAAAGATATTTACATGTCATAATCATAATGCAGTTAAATGTGGTTACAATATAAGAATATCTCCTTAAGGGATTGTCAAAAATTCTAAAAATACCAACTACCAACAATATTTATACACGGTGCGAAATACAACAATTATTATATGTTACTACGTCAAATAATTTGAAATTAAATATGTCAAAGGTGTCTCCTTAGAGGATTGCGAACAATATACAATATAAAAACAAAAAACAATATAAAATGAAATATAAATTATTTATCCATGTACTCATTTACTGAGTATAATGGATTATCCAATAAAAAGTTTCTCAATTGATGTAATAAGCTGTCAATACTGTTCATATTATTAATATCGACTCTATATCTCTCTAAAGTCTTACCGTGCTATCAGAAGTCCGATGCCTAGACATTTCACGTTCTCCGGCCAAGTTAAGTTTGCGCCTGATATCTATGACGTCCCATATAAATGAGGCGCAAACTAAACCGGGTTGGCGAAGTGGCGACATTCTAGGTATATCGCTACGTCCGGATCTCTCCGAGATATCAGAGAGATGTTGATTGAATCAGGGCCCTGTATGTCAAACGCCAAACAAATTTTGCGTGCGTTCGAAGTCACTCCTAAAAACCCGCCACTCGCGTCGTATGGTTACGCTACCAGGTATTTTTTTAAATAAGTGTACATGACTTATGGACATGAGATGACTCGTGGACAACACCTGCTGCTCGTCCCACGCCGTAGACTCGCCAAGGCTGGAGGGTCACTCGGTGTCATTGGTGTTAAAATATATAACACACTTCCTAGTGAGATAACGAATTCTCCCAGCGATGCAGTTTTCATTAAAAGGCTGAAAAATCTTCTAGTTGACCTGGCATGCTACAGCGTTGATGAATTCATACGAAGAAATAATTGATTGTATAATTTAATAATATGAAATAATAGAATATGTAATGTAAAAGCACACATATAAATTTATTTATTATTTTATGTAATAATAATAATCCTCAAATAAACATTGTAAAATAATTAATAATAACTGTTGTTTACCTCTAATTGTAATTTCTTGCATTGTATTTCTCCTGTATATTTTAATATGAGGTGTGCAATAAAGAGTACTTGTATTGTATTGTATTGTAATAACTGTGATAATGTAATTAATTTCGATTCGATTATATTTAAAATATTGAAATGTGACAAAATGCATTTGCTTTTATTAATAAATTATCTGTATCTGTATCTGTATCTTAAACACTTGTTTCATGTCAGGTTTTTTTTTCTATGAACTTGACGCACTGGAATATTATTTTTTGTAATTTTTTTTTTGTCGGAAAGCCATTTTTTTTAAACTGCTAAATTGTATTACAAACATAAACTAAAGGGTTCTCATGTTTGTAAAACTATGAAAATATGAGTTACCGTAAAAAATTACATTTGGACAAATTTAGCGAAACGTTACAGATGGGAAACAATCGCAGTTGTGATAGGACCCGCCCCACGACCAATTGCGTCGCATTTTAACACAAACAACGTTTAATTGTGTGCCAGAGCTTAGAACTGAGTCCGACCAAGCAAATATCTCTAATACTATGTATCACGGTATTAGTAGCGTAACAATGGTCAGCTTATTCCACGGTGAACTTCACCTTACCCTGCGTAGAAACTTCGTCTATTTACACTAGTTGTTTACAGGCTGAACGATATCTCCGGTGGTCCATTGTGTGCGTCCATAAGGATAGTATTATTGGATCCGGTGCTAAATGAAAGATGAACTAATAATGTAGAAAAGTTACGTGAACTTTCTTATGCTTCGTAGACAGTTTATGAGATGGTATCGTGAAAACAGCAACATTCGCAGACTTATTTTCATCGTATTTGAGCGTGTTTGTTACAAAGTTTGTTGTAACAGGTTCAAAGTTCACTCTTTCTTCATTAGGGAGATAATCAAGCAGGTTTCAAAATTAAGATATTATCAAGGACATCAACACCATTTTACGAGTAGCTGCATATTTCTTTTTTTGCTTATTTATTTATTATATTAGATAAATAATCTGACCAACTTAATATAAAAGGTAATATGTAAATATTCAAAACGACATATCATTTTTAGTAAAATTTCAACAGACTTGTAAAAAACCAAGTTATCAATTCGGTTAAATAACCTTACATAAATATTTATTTATGATTGTTATTTCAGAACTCCATGATTAATTAATAGATTTAGTATTCTTTTATTTTCTGTTCGGGAGTATGCATCTCTAAATTGGTCCCATAAAATGGAAAAATGTGGTGAAAATTTCATAACGAGATCCATGAGAAAACGAAGTTATTACTCTAATAATATAGGCATGGCTATAGCGATTTTGGTGCTTTTATGGAAACTCGTTAAGTTATTTTCGGTGTCTTTTCATTAATGACAGTTCTATTTTGTGAAAAAGATAATTATTATTTCAATTCTATAATAAATGGAAACGGCCGCACTGTTCTTATTTACTACGGGAAAATACTTTTGCCAATGACTCTTTCTCATTCCTGTTACTCCCCCTAATGTGTTTACAAACATAACATGTACAGGATACTTATCCTACTTAGGTTATGTTTCCAGAAAGTTCGAAAATTTGCCCACAATGTTTAACCAAAAAGACTAGAGTCTGAATTATCGGAAGCAGTTTTATTCTTCGCTACGACCCATAGTCGTCATTCAATGAGCAATGCAAAGCACCTCTATGAGAAAGACAATGTTGTAACGCCTCCTACGAATAAAGTGTATTACTTTATAAGACGTAGGTATATTGGTGAGATCTAGAACAAATCTCGTTAGAACTTCGATTTTAATCCCAAGATTTATGAGCTAGGTACTCCAAAGTCTTACATAGCTACTACCTGTAGAAGCATAAGATGAATATGTATATAAGTGGGTTAAATTTCCAGAGAGCTAGCTAATTAGTCGACGAAGTTTAACCAAATGCCTGGAGTCTGGATTGTCAGCGGCAGTCTCATTCCCAACCCTCATTACCACCAGAGCTCTAATCGACGAGCATTGCAATATTCCTACGTAGTTTAAAGCGGCTTTATTAAGTCAATGCTTTATTATGCTGTTGCTCTGTTATCCAGCCATCTTTGTAAGTGTCGCAACTTATTAGATGTTATAGATGTAAAAGGCTATAATGATGAAAATGATATCGGCGTTATTAACCTTATTATTTCTTCTTCCTAAATGTGCGCATTGAGGAGTTGACATTTTTAGAGAGAAATGTCTAATACGTCAAATTTTGATCTGCTCGCAACTGCCATTTGCATTTAAGCGATAGATATAGGTAGTTTGTAGTTAATTTTGAATTCTGTATCTGGATTAAAAAGACTAATAAACATAATCTAATAATGAAAAATAAAACGTAATAGCGAGTAGGTACCTACTGAGTATCACAGCAAATCGCTAAAATGGGGCATACAGTATCGTAACTATCAGAATTCGATTCGCTTTTTATACCTGCACCTCTAGAGCACAACCGTGATACGCGAATCTTTCTCGCGCGAGAAATATTACCTATCTCTTTCTTTGCTGTACTGTGAGAGAGCAACGGGCGATGCAATGTCCCGCGACAAGAGTTGCGAAGCGTAATTGTGCGAGACAGGCTGTCCCATTCGTTCTTACGCGATCCGAATAAGAACCTCTCAGTTTTCACCCAAACCCGAATGGCAATCTCTAGAGAGCTCACGGACTGGACCTACTATTATTTTCATATAAAATAATAATCTACAGTAATAATCAGAATTAAATAATTAATTACAAATTACTAGGTTATCGGACCAACTGGTTTGTCTTGTTGACTGAGAAGTTAATTGGTAAGAATAAGTTAAATTTCCAGAGAATCAGTTAATTAGTCGGCGAAGTTTAACCAAATGCTTGAAGTCTGGATTGTCAGAAGCAGCCTCATCCCGAACCCGCGACCTGTGGTCCGTAAATAAAGAGCAAAATTAGAAGTTTTAATTGAAACCGAGTCTTTAACGAATAACAAGCTGTTCGGTGCAGGTCGGCTGCCCTGTATCAAAACCTAGTATGTGCTTCAGACCAAATGGAGAGCGAAAAACCAAAGCCTGAAAAAAAATATTTTTCGGTTAAAAATAACAAACACGTAAGAATAAATTATAATCAATATATTATGTAATAACGGCCAAGTTCTACTGTCAGGACTGCATTTTATTTTAACCCAGTAGATATCGACGCTCTAAAAAGCTAAAACTGCAAAGCAAAATGTAGTTCTGGTTTTTAATATGTTGTTATGACAAAGTTAGGGCTTTTAAGGCTCCTTATCCGTTCAAAAATGCTAATTGTTTTAGATTTCTCTCTATGACATGTTTCTTAACATATTATCAATGTTACTACATAGAACAGGGCTATTGCGATTTATTGGTATATATTTGAAACCTACAATTTGAATTTTCCATTGATAATTTTTGTTTCAAAATCAACTCGAAATTGACTAAATTCACTCAGAAAACTGTTTTTACAACTTATTTTGTACGCAATCAAAGCATGAAATACTATCTGGAACCCAGGGAAAAGTGTTATTCATTTCAAAAATTTAGTTTAATTTATTATATTTGTCATAATATGTTTTTTTTAAGCAATAAGGCCTCTTAATTTCGGAACATCGCTGCGCATTACGTGAAAAATTGTGACATTTTTAATTATTTTTAAGTTTTGGATCTAAACGACGTATTTTATGCGATTTAAAGTCCATTAAAGTTGCTACAATTGAATCTCAGCTGGCGTTTATACACTATAAGGGTATAGACCAATGGCCCTTCGAATTTGGCCAATTTTTTCCAGAAAGTTGACGATTTCAAGTTTCATTTCCTTCCGGATCAAACTATTGGCGAAACTCTCCGAAACCAGTTTCAAGCCCTTGCTAGGTTTTGATGTAGGTTCTTTGAATTAAGGACAAACGTTACTTGACATGTACAAGTACTTGGTTACTAGGCGTTTAAATCTCTGGTAAATGCGGCGATTTTCAATTGCTTCCGTCATTGGCTAAGGACTTAATAAAGTTTGTCACTTACTAAGTTTTGATTAGAGCCAGCCAATCCCACTTCTTATATTAATGACGCCGACTTTCCTCAACTTAATTGAAATCAGTTCCAAGAACTAATTGCTCTCAATCCACATTTTGTTAAGCATCAATATTTTGTTCGCACCAAATATTTTTGTGTAACACAATAATCAAATGTTCGAGTTATCGTAGTACTCGTATTAATATTTTATGGTAGTATTTTGTGTGGCATTATCCGTGACGGTGAATAGTATTCCTGTTTCGTGTCAGTAAATTTCATGCTTACCAAATAACGTCCAATATTACTATTTATTATTGGGATTTTTTTTTATTTCAAAAAATATTGTAAGTACGGACATTTAGGAAAATGTTAATATTCTTCATTATGTTCTCTGTTCAATTTTAAAAACAAACTGGTGTTTTTATAAATAATGACACAAAGGTAAATTAAGAAAGAAAAATTGAATGCGATCTACTACAATCTAAGCAGGATTTGAAACTGCGACCTCTGCGCAGATTTATAAAAAAAAAAAATGTGGTATTTCCACACAAAAATATGAATCGATAAAAAGATTAAAAAAAAAAAAAAACAACCGAATTGAGAACACCCTCCTTTTTTTGAAGTCGGTTAAAAAAGGTTTTGACGGCCACTTGCTCAAAATACCCTGACGGTGCGTAGGCTGCCTGTCCACTGGAGCAGAGAAGATGTGTAAAATGGACTAATCACATTCTTCAGATTTAAATTCACTTTTGGGCTAAACAAAGACGCAGCCTGATTGGTTCATTTTCTCCGCTCCCCTTATGTGAACAGGCAGCCTTAGGGCCTGTCTCCTTTGACGCGGAGCGGAGCGGAGACGAGCGGAACAGAGCAACCACCTGAGTTGAAATCTTTATCTCAGTTCCGCTTCACTTTTGTACAGTTGCCGAGAAACTTCTTGAGCCTAACCTTGACTGCGCAGTAGCCGATTTACGTACAAATATGCATGCGCAGATCCGCCATTTTGGGTCAAGAAGTTTCTCGGCAACTGTAGTTGGTTGATTTCGCACGTCTGCCGTGTTACGGTAAAGGGTCGTATCTTTATACGGATGTCATAGTAAGATACGTTCTTTTACCGTAGTATGGCAGACGTCTCCGTTTCAGTGGAGACGCACCCTTACGCATTGACTTATGGAATGCGTCACATTTTTTATGCATGCTAATATTTATCCTACTCTTGGCTGGTGGTACGAATATAACCCACCCAAGTGAAATAGCTAGGCCTGCTATTTATCCATTCAATTGAAGCCGGCTATCAATCAACGGCTTAGCTATTTAATTGACTGGTTAATTCAACTAGTTGGCTGCGATATACATATCAGAAAATAAAGTTATAATTTATGAAACGATAGTAGTAACGTTCTCATATTAATATCTTCCAAAGTGTAAAGTTATCGTTTATTTCATAATGATATACAAAGGTACGAGACATGAAAAGGAAACCTGAGCAATACCTTTTAATAAAAGTCTACGAGTATAATTATATGTTTGCTAATAGATCCTATTCTAGAAATTAATATTTCAGAAACGAATATACAATATATTGAAATGATTTATTGGAATACCTACATACATTTGAATTTTATTTGGCTTCTCATCACACTTCAAACTGCGAAACGGCGGGTCTGTCGGATGCTAGAGAGGCTTGGCAATTGGCTTGTCCGGGGCAAAATCTTCCCACAAACCTCAATAGTCAACGGAGCTGCGGGATGACGCCTATTCAAAATTACTCCTCAACAATTCCATAGATTCCAGTTCCGGTTCCGCACGCGCGCGGCTGTTGGCAGCTGCCCAGTGGGAAGCAGGACAATGGCTGCACGCGTACCCCTCCCCTACTACCGGCACTTTCATCGAGCCGGACACCTTAAGGTTAGCCGTAAGTCTGAGGCTAGGCGTTATGGTGTGTACACCACGCAAATGCCGACATTCGTCGATGAGCTGGGACACCACGGGTTATCTTGTCATCACAGCGCTGGCCGTCTGTCCAGACATGCCGCCCTCAACGATATTATCCGCCGAGCTCTTGCCACCGTCAACGTTCCCGCGATCCTGGAACCAAATGGTGTCTCGAGAGACGATGGCAAGAGGCCTGACGGAATGACCCTGGTCCCGTGGAAGATGGGTCACGTGCTGGTATGGGACGCAACATGCGTCGATACGCTAGCACCGTCACACCTTCCACGGACCTCGATCCGGGCCTGCGGGGCGGCGGAGACGGCTGAAAACCGCAAAATACACAAATACCAGGGTCTCGGCTCTCAATACCACTTCACCGCATTTGGTGTCGAGACCCTGGGCCCGTGGGGTCCAAGCGCTAGAATTATTTTTAAAGAGCTAGCGGAACGGCTCATCGACACCACTGGTGACCAAAGGGCTGGCAGCTTCCTCGCTCAGCGTCTTAGTATAGCAATACAGCGAGGTAATGCTGCCAGCGTCTTTGGTACAATGCCACGGGGGCCATTTTTATGTTATATTTAGTTTTAGATTTAGATAAGACTTATTTTAATTGGTTATTGCTTATTTTGTTCTGTTATATTTTGAATAAAGTAATAATAATAAAACACCTTTCTCTTCAGGGTCCACATTCAGTATTTGTCATATTTATTTGAGATCTCATTATTGTTTACTTTATCTATTTTGGTGATTTATATTATTCTAACTATCCGTTTTGACATTTTCTATCTTATTGAGATAGCATTCATTTCTGTAACTTGGAAGAATTCAAGATGCAATGTCACGTCACATCACTAAAGTAAAAACAATAGGTGCGAGCAATTTATTTTATACTTTTCTAATGACAGCTTTTGAATGTCACTGAGCTGTCACAGCTTATTTTTAGGAACTGTCTACATCTTTTGAAAAAATAAACGTAGTAACTAACCAGAACTTGTTATATCAGGCTAAATTATTTGTGTTGTATCCAATAAAACGGCACAGTGCCCCAAAATCCGGAAAAGAATAAACAAAACCCATTTGGCACACGGCCGACGCTTTAAATAACTTTTAAATAAAGATTACATAATTCCTTTGTAGAGAAGCCTTTTCCAATGTTATATAATTAACTGCCTACAAAAGGTTGCGCGTATTTAGGCAGGTAGCGACTGTCCAGTTAAATGCGAACGAATAAACAGGCTTAATTTTTCCACTAGATGTAGCACATTCGGCAGGCGTGATTCAGGCCCGAACGTAGCACCGAATGGTAACGCCACTCTGTAATCTGTCCCGGCAAACCGTGCGCTGCATAAATTAGCCGTAGTTAAAAGCTCCCTTTTACGATAGGTTCGAGTGGTGGGTGAACAGCGGAAGATTCGGCGATTTAATAGCCCCTAGTCTCAATTTCTTCCTCACTGTCTCTCTCTTTTTAAAATTTTTGTCGTCTCTATTTCTCTCTCACTCTCTCTCTAGGTCTCATTTTCTCTTTCTCTTTGTCTTCGGTGCCATCTCTATCTAATCTCTCACTCTCTATCTCTCGTTCTCCTTTTTTGCGCACTCTCTCTCTCATTAGTTAAATGTGAATACCGCTACAACCGCTGCTCGTAAATACAGCCATAGTGTATGAAAATGAAATTATGCGTGACAATACCGCCACCATTTTTGCTTTCTATGTAGATAACAGGTCTATACAATTTTTGCCGATGCAAGCGACTCGATTAGACTCCAATAGTCGTACCAGAGAATAACTTGAGTCGCGCGACCTGGCTGAAACTTGACCGTCTTGCAACGGTAACTCTGTAAAAGGAAGCCTTGGTCGCCTGTCGCCTCGCCTCGGTCGCGTACGCGCCTTGATCGGAATGCCTCCTTAAGGTTCAGCCCAACATGAACACAGTCTGTATGACTCGATTTTGGCTACGCGTGACTGCAAACGTTTGAAGGTTTTTAGAAATATGCAATTATATGGCTCCGGGTTTCTTGAATACCGTTTACCGCATAAATTAGTTTTTGAGTTGAGGAAAACGAATACCCCGCACGCCACGCTGCACGCTCAATTCGAGCGTGGTGGTCTGACAATATATACCTCTCCGCTATAGTTACGTTCATCGCTTGGACCGAAGCGTTAATGGAAAGACCAAATGAATGGGCAATGTCATTCGGCGTGGGCGCTTTGCCGAACTGAATCGTATGCGACTAATAGTGTCCCCGCCCCGCGGCATTTAAAATTGCACTTTGCTTCGACACTCCTGTAATCGGCGTTTGATTTGCAATTAATTGATGTTCAAATTGAACACAGGATTCAGTTAATCAAATCACTGTACGTAACAGGTAATCGATAGTGACCAGTGTTGGGTTTGTTACGTATATAGGCTCCGTCGCGTAATAAATTAATATTGCAGAGCAGGCATCTAAGATATTGCTGGGTGACGCTTAATTAAATTCTGACAGATTACTTACATGGGAAATGTGACAGATAGTCATCATCATCATACCATCTGAAAGACGTCCAAAGCTGGACAAAAGCCTCACCGAAAGTCCGCCAAAACGATCACTCGTGCCCCCCCTCATCCACCTGCTACCCGCAACCCTGACCAGGTCATCGGTTCACCTTACTGGGGTCCTTCCCACGCGGCAGCGTTTCCAGCCAAGTGCATTCCAGGAACTGGCGAGCAGCAGCCGTGTGTTATATCTATTCTACAGATACTACAATTTGCCCAATATTTTAGTGTCGTTCTAACTAAGACCCACGTCAAATCGTGCCTATACGTGGTCCAATAGGTAATGATTAGACTCAAGAAGTAAGTGTTTTAGATACCAGGTCTAAACATAATGGCTTTGTTAGCAGATTGTCAGGTTTTATTGAAGACAACTATACCAAAAGCTAGATTATACTTGACATTATGTTGAGGTCGTATTCCCTATAGTGTCAGTGCTGTGTCCATGTCCCACCTAACACATTTTGGGAATGCTGGCTAGGCCTCAATTCTACGACATCTGGCGTTATCCTATGAATTTCTTGTCTTTGTTACAACATTTTATCGGAAATTCTTGTTACTTATGCTGCACCTTGTGACACTTCAAAAGAGATTTGGCAGTTTTTGTAAGAATCGGGTACTTTCTTGCCACTAAGACTGGATATGAACGTGCGTTGACTTTTGACACAAGATTTGAATTTTACACAAACAAGTAATAAAATAGGGTTCTCTAGTGATTTTTGCTAAAATCAAGAGAGCGCTTTCTACAATCATTCTGTGATTAAAATAATAGGTGTTTTACGAATTACAGTATTATAGTAGTACAGAAGTCCCTATTACATCTTGAAATTTGTATTTAACTACGTTCAAAGTTACGTCTTAATTAATTTTGTAGATAATCAATGGGTTTTCGATATCCAAAGTTAACTACTTACTTATTTAGGTATTTATTATCTGCCTCTTATCAATTAGTGATAATCCTTGAGCAACTCTCGAACTAAGGTACTTGCGCGCAATATTCGCGGTAATTACTTGCTAAAATGTCCAAGGAGGTTTGTGCTATGTTGTTGTCTAAATTACGTAATTATATATTTAGGTACTCACAAGTAAGTAAGGGTTACTGCGATAATTAAGTTCGTAGGTACGTCCATTGGCTTTAAGTCTTAAAATAAAAATACGTATAGTGAGACAGAATCTCCTCTTTTTTTGAAAATCGGTTAATAAACACATTTTCACGGTGTAGAATAATCATAAAATTGTAACTCGAAAATGTGGAATGAAAACATAATCGCGTTTATTAATTAAATTGGCCTGCACAATAATTATAATGTAATTACTAGGAAAAGGATTATAGGTTATTAACTACTTAAACTAGAATTTACAGCGACATATTTAAAATTATTTGTTAATATATCGCTCACATTTTCATTAATATATCATTGTAACGAAACGTCCACGACAATTTCAAATGCGTTGCCAACCCTAATATGATAAATCAGCAAATCCCTATCAACTTCGCAATCTCCTGTCATCGACTAAGCGACATCGCCCTTGCAAACTTATCAGAATTGAATTGTTAGACATTTTCATTCGTATTCTCTCAAACGAAATAAACCGCTAGATGAGACGTAACTAAAATTCTTTTTCTTTCCGGAAAAATACTTTTAAATAGAAGAAAATAGGAAACAAGGGGAGAATTGGCATCGTCGCTGTGCCTTTCCGTCAAAAGCGATCCAATCGTCCTCTTTTATTGGAACAGCCCTCTAGCGTCTTTGTTGCGGGAATTCCCCTGGATCCAATCTATGTAAAGTATTTACGAGTGACAAGAATTTATTTGACGTGCCAATATTTCACCCCAATATCCCGGTAAGAGCCGCATTTTAAAAGCGCTGTAGTGCTAGTGATTGAACATTTAAGGGGGTTTACGCCGCTTTCGCGCGTATACACTGGGCTGCCGTGTGAGGCGTGCGCCACTCCGCTCTATGCCACGAGGTTTATTTGAAATGTTTCTTTTTGACTCCGTTTGAATAGCCTAGAATGAGAGCGCGCGGCTGAAAGACTTGTTTGTTATGGAGCTATTGAAGCATCAATGTCATGTTAATGTGAAAAAATGTAATTACCTTTTGGGTCTCGTCATTTGGCGCTTAGTGGTTTGATTAACGATCCGAATTAATTTCCTCCAAAATCCCCGTAACGAGGCGGTGGAATGGAGGGAACAGAAATATCGTCCTCTCTATAATACTTGTTATTAATGCTAGTCATTCCGCGAACAAGATGGCCAGCCACAAAATAAGGAAGATGTAATAAGAATATTATAACGGTAACTTTCCGCTCTTGTTTGAAACTTTATCTACCTTCAGTTTAACCATTTATTTGAAATAACTACTTTCGTGTAAGTTTTATTATTTATTCTGAATTTTATTGTTATTACTATACTTTCACGAAGCATACTTATATGAAGATTGTATTTTAAACTCCTTTCTTAGACCCAGATTAATTATTATATGATTTATTGTGTAATAGAAAAATATAGTGCATTATGTATTTGGTCCTTGAGATGGCAATAAATTAGTGGTCTTGTGTGTCTGAGACTGTGTCTGTAAGATTAATGTTAATAATGTTTATAATAATAATTTGAATTTAGTAATGATATAATTAATGTGTGATAGCTCTATATTTTATATAATGTTGATGATGATAATAAGAATTGAGAAATTTACATGTAATGACATACCTAGATATTAAGTTCAGTATTGCACGCCTCTGTGAGGCAGGATATGGAAGAACCTAAACTATTATTGTAAGAACTTGTACACACATAACCATGCAATAAATATTTTGAATTTGAATTTGAATTTGTCCTTTGGCTGCGGGTTATGCCTATTACAAGCTTTTATTCACCTTCACCTGTCCCGGTGTTTGTAATCAAATCTTGCTATTAAGGTATTTTCCCTTCCCGGTGATATATTGAGCCGAAATTTGGTATACCTACGTAACTTTGATGATAATATAATAATATGACCATGAAACTGATCTGATGAAAGCCGAAAGGTGGTCATAAAAACGCTGTTATCAGACGATGCAATCCTACCAAGTTTAGGCTCTTTAGAATCGTCTCGGTGTTTAATTGGTGGATGTTCAAAGAAAAATACAGGCGGCAATAAAGGCGTGTCATTAAAAAATATTTTTTACTGAAACTATTTTTTTCACTTGCATTGTACATCTACATATAAAAGGGTTCATTAAAACTTTAAACAACAGTGAAATACGTATAGTAGAGTTGTTAGTCCGCTGTTTTCATACATAATTGTGCGCATCGGGTTACAAGCATGAAATTTCGACCACGAATAGAGTGTTCCGCGGTGATTATTTTCAGATGTGGAGGGAAGTCAGATTCGTCCTCTGTGAGGTGGGAGGGCGGAGTGAGTAGGACGAAGTGTACCTCTTTTCTTTCTTTATTACTGGTCAGTTAGGTCTACCAGAACTTGTCTGGTGTCGTTTCCATGTAAAACGGATATCAGAAAATCATTTTTTATGTTTTTTTTTGTATAGTTCTATATAAAAATATGGGTGTATGGCCGAAAAGGTAAAAATCACAACAAGTTTTTTTATTCAGTGAGGTAAATTATTTAAATTTCGTTAACATTTTCAAATTCTTATTATTAATTTAAAAAGCTTAGTTAATCTAGTTTCTAAAAATATATGCATGTTGGGAACTTCTTATACAAACAGTAGTTTAAAATATATGTTTAAGTCGGCGTAACCAACGCAAATCTCCGAACGCATCCTATTTCGCTTCATTAAATACATTAAATAATGATTATTAACATGCTTTTACATATAATATTTACCATATACGTCCTAGAAAAACAAATTGATGAAATAAAAAAAAAATTTTTGTTAATGTATCACGAGCACACGGGCTAATCTCAACATCAACAATTTATTTAAGTTACTGTTTGTATGAAGAGTGCCCAACATGTATATAGTTTTAGAAACTAGATTAAATTTGCTGTTCTGCAATATTTTTGTTAGTTGTAAATATTCAGGAAATATAACTAACTTATCTCCCTGAATAAAAAAAAACATGTTGAGATTTTTACCATTTCGGAAATACACCCATATTTTTATATGGTACTATGAATAAATAACATGAAAAATGAATTGTTGATATCTGTTTTACACGAAAACGATACCACACAAGCCCTAGTAGCGTTAACTGATCAGTAATAAAAAAAGAAAAAGAGGACTCCTTTGTCCTATTCACCCCGCTTTCCCGCCGCATAGGGGACGAATCTGACTTCCTTCCACATTTTAAAGTAATCACCGCAAAATACTCTATCTGTGGTATAAATTTCGTGGTTGTATCCTGATGCACACAATTTCGCGACTTAGTAAAATGTACTAGAGTACGTAGGCTAAGCTTAACATCAACATTTTTTTCAAGGTACTTTTTGTATGAGATGTGACCAATATGTTTACATTTTTAAAACCAAGATTAATTTTTCTATATAGTGATATTTTTTTAAATTGTAAATATTCAGGATATATAACTAATTTATCGTTCTGAATAAAAAAAACTTGTTGTGATTTTTGCCATTTCGCCAATAAACCCAAATTTTTATATAAAGCTATTCTTAAATAACATAAAAAATGAATAGCTGATATCTGTTTTACACGAAAATGATGCCACACAAGCCCTCATGGACTTAACTGATAAGTAATCAAAAAAAGAAAAGGAGCAGTACTTGGTCCTCTTCACCCCGCTCTCCCGCCACGCAGGGGACGAATCTGACTTCCCTCCACATCTGAAAATAATCACCGCGGAACGCTCTATGTGTGGTAGAAATTTCATGCTTGTAACCCGATGCGCACAATTTCGCGGCTTAGCAACTCTACTAGTAGCATAGAGACGGTTTAATAGTTTGTACGATCCCCAAATAACAATATGACAATATTTACGCACTCCATATTTTGCAGTACGTGTAAATTGGAACCACGCAGTATTTAAGCGGTAGCGGGTGGCTCGACGTGTAAATGAATCAACTGCGTACGGCTTAATTGTGCTAGGTGTAGTTCACTATCTGGTTTCTAGTATTAATCAAGGTGAATAGAGAAAAGATAGGTTTGAGCCTGTCATTGGCTTGGACTGGATTGGCACAGTAATGGAATTGGACTATGGACTGCAGTTGCTTTCAAATTGTTCTTGATTACTTTATACATATCACGTACAGACTAGCCTAATGCGTGATATATACTAATAAGTCATACATAACATGAAAAAAAAAAAAAAAAAAACAGCGAGAAGTCGTCCTTGGAAGTACTTGGTCACCTGTACTAAAAAAAAACCAAAGAATATATTTAAATAGGGAGGCTGGAATCGTGATATGTATCTTCCTAATTAAATTATTAATATCGAAGCTCGATTTTCAAACATCAATAGAAAAAGATTAACGGACTCAAATATTTGTAGTATGTAAATGTAAAGCGACACCGTGATGTGTAAATTAATCAACTGCGTGCAAGTGTGACTTAATTTTATTGTACTAACATGCTACTTGATGCGTTTCTATAGTATGTTGTGTGAACATGAAAATTTTAAGTCTGGATTATTTTCCAAATGAAACTATTCGTGAAAGAATAGATTTATAAAAAAAAATCTTAGTGGATATTGGTGAGATTGGTATCTTAAGTAAATATTTATTAAGATTGCAGTTGCTTCTTCAAATTAGTCATGATTATTTCAAGTACTTGATAAATTGTATTGAAGCAATGGTTGAAAAATATAACGTAAATAGATCAACTGAAATCGTGATATGAATCTGGTTTTATATTAAATATCGAAGCTCGATCCCGAAACATTAACTGTATAATATTTGCACACTCGAATATTTGCAGTACGTGTAAATCGGAACCGCGCAGTATTTAGGCGGTCGCGCGTGCCTCGAGATGTGTAAATGAATCAACTGCGTACGGCTTAATTGTGCGAGGTGTAATCCAGGATTTGATCGCCTGACGTTTCGCGAATAATTATGCCCGTATAATCCCCTCTCTGTCTCTCTTGTGTGCCGTCCTAGCCCCGCCCGTTCTCACGTCTGATTGATGACGCCGGAGATTGCATGTCAGGATTACATCTGCGGAGGATGTACGGATTATTTAGTTGGTTCCAGCGGTGAATAGAGGCAATACAGCGGGAAAAAGTTGGTGACGTCAGGTCTGATTCCATCTAGATATCGGCTGTGAATGCCGAGAGATTTAAGTCCTCTAACGTCCCTCATGGCGATATCTAAAGTAATCTAAAGTCACTATGAAAAGAAAGCTCGGCTTCCACGAAACACGTACAAACTTAATATAACGCTTGTGGGTCCTTCTAAAAAGATATCATCTTTCGGTTTTATCTATTTGAACATTTCCACATTAACCTGTAAGTATAAAAAGTTTAGACACGATTGTAAATAATAAATTAAAACAAAGTTGAAAACGGAGAGAACGACCCTAGTCATGCATTTACTGCCTTTTCCCAGGGTTGGTTCTCAATACAAGTTTTTTATTTTTTTATTAATGGAGATATGAATGTTTATTAAGTAAATACAAACTAAGTACTATCTACTAGGAATTATGCGTAAAATGATTGTTGTATTAGACCTCAACCTAATGTGATTTTTATTTTTAATGGAAACATCTCTTATGCCAGTTTCACAAGAGAGCAGAACAGTGGGACAGAAAAGTTGGGAAGGACAGTAGCGGCGTTTCAAAATAGTACCTCTACTCTAGTCAAGTCCACGTAAAATAAGTCGGAACGTGTACGCACTGTTGCACTGTTGCGTTTAGCACTGCCCTACCCTTGCGTTTACACGAGTCCAGCTACAAGACAGATGAGCGAGAAAGATGATGGGGGAGCAGACTGCCCCAAAAAATAGACCGGCGAACTATTGACTGTTCTGCCTTCGTTACTATCAAGACAGTACTGAGCTGTATTGTTATTTGCGTTCAAACAGTAGAAGTACCTACTGTTCTGCCCTCATGTGGATCCGGCATTAAAGTGGTTTTATGTATCCGTAAGCTAAATTATTTCTTTATTCTTTTTTATTTATTGGTTGCTTATGTGAAAAGTTCTTAGTTGGAGTACGCTTAACTAGATTAATTTGTTTCATAATTATTTAAAATAATCTCAATGGAATCATCATAATTATAACGCTACATACAGGATATATACCTATTCGCATGGGCAAATTTTACTTGAGGAAGAAGTGCTTGTAAAGAATTCTTTAGTATGGAACGTACAACATATTTTGTATTATATACTTGCCTATTATTATCTACTACCCAAACGTATAAGAAGTCACACTGTCTCCTCTTTCGCCTATTTCTAAATATTTATCTACGTACCTAATACATCAGAAAAATATCGTGGTCGTAAGCAATAATAATAAGTACTCTCAAAAGCAACATTATTTTTGAGAATCTTTACAATTTTTCCCTTTGGCAGCAATCTTGGGCGCTTAGTTACTCCCTCACTTTGTGGCGGCGACATCACGTATTCGAACCACAACTAAAACGTATGTGTTTGAATTGATTTACTTAGCACTATTTACTTAGGATGCAAGGACGTCCGACCAACGACCCTTTACAGGACGAGCGAACCCAATTTAACAGAAATACGCAAAGTTGATTACCGAAGTCTCGCAACTCGAACCCGAAAAAAACTTGCAATGACCATCCTTCTCAGATGGCTCAGGGAAGATTATTGAATTTTACCAACATAATCCGGAGAACGCCAGATGCGACCGCCACTCTCAAGCGAATGATCGCCCATTCCTCTATTTACTCAAGAGCGGCGAGCGGGATAATGGTATATTTATTAAATGGAAAGACGGCCTTATTAGGCACCTTTGAGCGACCGTGTACTCGGGGCGTTGTTGGATTAGGTAATACTCTCAAAGTCTCAAGGCGCTTATTTAGGACGCGATTTCAATTATTTCGCTTTTATCTTTAGACACTTTTTTCTCAGCCTTTGGACGGGAAAATTCTTAGCGAAATGAGTTTCCATATCTTTTTTAAACCAAAAATTTACAATACCTATTTATTAAATGACCTCGTTTTTAGATTAGGTATTGTATAGTAACTATGGAAAACATTTTATTAAAATTTGCCCAGCTTAAGGTATTTTTTACCACGTAACATAAGTCTGGCTGAATCAAAATTTCGTAATTATGAGTTCCGGTTATTAGTGCTAAATTCTTATTTAAGCTATTTAAGACTGACATGAAAACTAATGTAAGTGTTATTAATTGAGCCAATTTTAAAGACAATAAATCACTAATAAGAAGTACGAGTACATAAACATGTTTTTGAATTTGGAATTTTATTATTTTGAACTAGGAACAGGAGAATTAAAAAAATGAATATCTCGCTGAATTTGTATTTACTGGATTTTTATTGTATAAAGTAAAAATTCAATAACTACGTACCTACACAGAGTTGACTCTCTTTTTATCATGGTTCGAGATTTATTACTTTCAACCCACCACCCTAAACTAAACTCAATACAAACAAACAATGACCTACTTTCAGAATACACAAAATGAAACATAAAATTCAGTATATATGTCACTTAAATCAGACAGGTGTGAACGTGACGGAGCTTAAAAACAATCGTTTTATCCACCAAATACCCCGGTTCAATGTAAATAGTGATACGGCCGCGGGGGGACGTCAAGAAAATGCAAAATTCCGGGACCGATACTTATTGGAAATATTTCCATTCATTCGGAAATAATATTGGACGTATGAATGAGATTCTCATACGAATGGGACAATGGGTCGTTGGATATGTCAATCATCTTTCTATGACAAATCATGTAAAATAATTGAGTGCTTTTGTCTTGTAACCGTTATATTGTTTTTTAAGATGATTTTGAATACTGATGTTGATAGTTTTGAATGAACATTTTGACAAACTAGAAAGGTGCGACAACTACGTCTGCGTAATTTTTTTCTATCAAGTTTTTTTTTCTTGTCTGGAATATGCGTTCACTGTTCTAGGCTTTTGTTAATCTGCGTTTGTTTTATTACTACAGAGAGGATGATGTCCGAATAAGAATGATTTAAAGTCAAATCTCTTTCTTGTTTTTATACCTCAACGTAGAGAAACTAAGCGATGAGATGTGGATATAATTATTGGAACAAGTCAGAACTAGACCAAAAACTAGGTCAAATCGGAATCGTGAGATTTGTAGACAAACTTTAGTACGTTGTTGTGGACTGTACAAGCGCTGAAAACTGAATTAATACGAAGCATCATTATATTAAGGTATATTATTAAAATTACCTATGATCCCACCGGAACATCAACGCTGGCTCTTCAGCTAGCATTATCTTGACTAACTTAAAAGTACATTTTCTTTTCTTGTAAGTACATTTTCGTGGTATGCTCATAATTGTATTATGTGTGACCTTTATTGTCGGAAGTCTATTTAATAGTTTGTTGGCGTCCAAATCTGATAAGCCTTCAAAACTTTAAAGTCGATTTTTCTTTGCTATTTTTTTTATGATTATTATTGTCCTACTAATTATGTTCATGAATAAATGTATATTATCTTTATTTCTTGTAAATTAAACATAACGTCGTCAGGAGACCGCTATGTACTCGTAGGCCTGCCCAAATTCTGCGGCTCATTGTACATAAAATAAAATCAGAATATTACTGAGAGTAATAATAAAGTATGAAACCTAAATCTAAATGCGGTCCACGACGCAAAGACAGTTCGATTAACATATCTTACCGTCGTATTTTATATTAAACATAAAGGACAGGTCAATTACATGGATTTGAAAGGTTTGCACAAACTATATTTATAAATACTGGCAATTTTTAGTGGTTATCTAGTAGGTACTCGTTTTTATGCCAATACGAGAGCGTTATATTATTTTTATTTATTTATTAATATAAATAAGTTATACAGTATGGCATTACAGTAATGAAACCAAGGCACTGTAAACTACAAAATTACATAAAAAAACTTACATCTAGCTTGATTTAGGCGACGTAACAACGTGGCTCCGTTGCGTCGTCTGATCTGGATTACATGTGACCACAGATTTGGTAGATGTTAGAAATCTCCAACTTCCTCCTTTATTCGGGCTCCAACTTGGAAGTTCCAGGCCCATGTAGGTACAGGTGGACCTGTACCTACATGGGCCTGGACCTGGGCTACATGGACGCGCGTTTGTCGTAGTAGCGTGTCGCAGCGGCGCACATGTCTCGGTTTATCGCCTTTATAGCGTCTACATTAATCTATTTTACGAGTAAATAACGGGCAACCTTACGCAAATCGGCCTAGTCACAAAGTAAACTCTAGTATAGGCTTGTGTTATGGGCGACGACATATACCATACTTACATAGATAAATATATATTTAAATACATACAAAATCAATGACCCAGAAATATTTACCATTGCCGAGATGCGAACCACCGGCTTAATATCTGCCTATTAAGCACTGCCACTGCGCCAAACACGTCGTCAAACCACTAAATATTTCATAATATATTAAACTCCATAATTTAACAACCCAATGCTTGCGCAAAAATATTTTGAATCGCTAAATCAAATTCCCCTTATTCCAGACAATTATTCGCTATAAAAGGGTCTTAAGAAATTCCACTTGTTTTATTTGTTGTTACTTTGACGCGGCTGCGGCGTAAGCAAGTTGAAGTGAAATTAAATTGTGTCCTCGCTTCTGCTATTCTTTGCGGGTGAGCTTTCTCCAAGACCTCATTTGATTTAAGATTATATTGTGGTTGAGAAAACACACTTAACTAGGTATTGTGGTGGCTACATCTTAAATTCACAAGATTTTAATAAGTTTTTCTGACATTCACTTGAAACTGATTTCTTTTTGGTTAAAGAAAAGATCGTGAGACATTGTAGGATTGTTTAAAATAAGTATATAGCTGTGTCTGTGAAATTAACTCTTAATTAACGCTTTATCCTTATTATATCGACAGATATTTTCATCGGCATTGTCATTTCATAGTAAATATTTATCTCGTAATGTATGGGGTTGTTATGAAACAGACATAAACTAGGTACCTAGTTACTTCCAGTAAATTACCTTTTCGAAAATCCCAAAAGCTGGATAAAAAAAGATGTCGATGAATAAATTGAAAATTCTACTTAAACTGAAGCATTATAATGCTTTAGATGCATTCGAATATATTAGCCTAAATTAAAAAAATTCAAACACGCCGCGACACAAGCAGCATTGTCTATAGCATTCATTAAATGAGTGACTTAACAATGCCACTAAAAATGAACATGACTACAAAATTTGGAATTCTTAGCATCGTTATTGGTTGAGATCTTGTCACTTGTTCCAATTAAAGCTAAATATCTTGGAAACTACAGGTCCTATTTCCACCAAACATAGCCAAGAACCATCTCAATGGACATGTCTTTCGATATAACCGCACTCAAATTTGATCCCTCCATTTTGGAGCTACGATGCCACACTGCCACAGCTACGATGCGGAAAATACTAATCACCTCAGTTGAAATCTGTATCCGCTTTACTTTTGTGAGTAGTCGATTTCGCATGTGTCCGTTCCATTCCGCGTCAGTGGAGACGCACCCTTACGCTCTCCGCACACTACGGCTTCTTGTGGTCGCCACAATACACTCGTCCCTTTTCCACGCTCGAAGTAAGAAAAAGAGAGATGTAG
Source organism: Apotomis betuletana (assembly GCA_932273695.1). Lineage (NCBI taxonomy): Eukaryota > Metazoa > Arthropoda > Insecta > Lepidoptera > Tortricidae > Apotomis > Apotomis betuletana. The sequence continues at coordinate 10,320,145 of OW026307.1, read as the reverse complement.
GTACTGTGGCGGCCACTAGAAGCCATAGTGAGCGCCGGCTGTACTGTGGCGGCCAATAGAAGCCATAGTGAGCGCCGGCTCTTAGTCATGCGTTTTGAAGTTATAATAGAACGCTCAACTTATTTAATGAATTTGTTTAGAAAATGTTTACATACAGTCTAAAATTCTCTTAATTCTTAACGTACCTTCTTTGTAGTCGGTACCTACTTAATTAATACGCCTTGAGATATTTTATTAATCTTTTGTTTGACCTTTGCCTATACTTTGAGACTCTTTAAACCGAAACTGTTTTCGATAAAATTTAGAATAGACACTAAATGAATATTTAGTCTGGACTCGAGTTAATAAATTTATATGATGGATACTAAAGGCATTCGTGCCCTACAGGATGTACCTGGCGATCTTATTAGTAAAAAAATACTTATAGAACGCTATTATTGTTCTTCCAGGGCGTCGGTCGAGGCAAGGCAACTTGTCACACAACACAGTATAAAATCAAATTGAAATAAAAAAATAGACAATACAAGATACGTATATTATGAAACTTCAACATGTGACTTTTTAAATGTTTTACATAAATACTATGCGACTTTACTATCACATTATTACTTATCCCCACTCCGTGATTAAGTTTGATCCCCATACAAGATGTATTTTTTATCACGGAAGCTTTGCCTCAGTAGATCACCAAGACGTTGTATTGTTGATCAGTTTAGTATATATTATGTACGGTAAGACTGCTTAACTGGGGTAAGCGGATTAACGTGTGCTTTAATCTGTTGACTTTATTTGCCTTCGCTTTTTCACAGAAATGTACCTTACGTTGCTCCAAAATGGTGGATAAAATATTATGGTAATAGTGTACTCATCCATTATTTACGACTTTTTCGACTCTAAAAACAATTTTCTCAGAAATTTTCAGGGTGCTTACAAAAGGAAGACTGAGCAATGGTCTTTAAAAAAAGCTAATAAAATCTTTTAAGTAAGGTATATTCTATCTCCACGAGAGTTGAGGCGATCATTCACCTCAACCCTCGTGAAGATACAATATACCTCCTACCGCGCAACTACATAAAGTACTGTCAAGTATGTCATTCTGGTTGAGTAATAAATTAGTTGTCTCCGTCGTTTGATTAGCTCTCCGTTTACCTCAAGTACTTTATTGCAAAAAGAGTAGTAAATGAATATTATTTTCCAAAAATGTGTACACCTCGTCCTACCACACAACTAAGTACATAAATTCCTGTCATGTAAGTAAGTAAACACTTTATTGTACACAAAAACAGTTAAAAAATACATCTATTACAAATAACATTATAGGTACAAAGGCGAACTTATCCCTATAAGGGATCTCTTCCAGTTTTTGAGCAATTGAGTGAGTACGAGAGGAAGATAGACAAACTAACACCGTGTACAAAAACGTATTAAAAATAATAAGACTACTAGTAAATACACATTTATAAACTAGGGTGTTGCTTAAAAATTAACTTTCAAAAAGTCATTGTCTCACCCCGCCATTATGTTCTAGTACCCTGATTAACGGATGCTAGTTTCTTTTTTTTTTTCTTAAATCAATTTTAGAGGTCGCTACCGCTTGATAAAGTTTTGGATAAAACATAATTTATGTGTCAATATGACAAGCTTGGCAGTCACTATTTTATATTTATTTTACTTCTATAACGTTTGTCGATTGCTTGGGAATCCCCCTTGATCGATACATACCCCTCGCCCCCCGCCGCCGGCCGCGTTAAGATAAGCAATCGGTCGAGTTTAGAGTGCACTGCACCCTAATGCGAAAAAATCTACTTTAGTGTCATAAAAATTGAAATTTCTATTTTCTTTTACTTAATTATCATAATTTTAATTAATTTGAATAAGAATGTATGTAAATTATATTTGTTTATTTGAACATGTTTTTATTGTTTTTCCAAAACTTTGACAGCTGGTAGCGATCCCTAAAATTGGTTAAAAAAAAAAAAGAAAAAAACTAGCATACGTTAATAGGGGTCGCAGAACAAAATGGGGGGGTGAGACTTTAAGATTTCAGTTTTTTTCCTTTTTTCGCCATATAAGCAACACCCTAATATAAACTATTAATTCATACATACATACATAAATATGCATATATGTAAAATAATATTAAATAATTATAAGTAAATTAAATTATTAATAATTATACACATGAATATAAATACATTGTAGATCCAATTTACAAGTCATTGGAAAGCCATGAGTATTATGCTAATTGACCGTTATTCTTGATAAAAATATTGATTTTGATGTTATAGCAAAAGTTCATTATTATCTTCTGAACGTTATTAATATGAAATTATATATTATGTAGTTATGTCTCGTGGGACGCACCCATAACTTCTTGCTACAGATGCTACAGATGGAGACTTTCTAAGGGACAGTGGCAATTCGTTCCACAACTTAACAGCGCTTACTGTGAAAGATTTAACGTAAGTACGCGTCTTGTTAGACGGTACAGCCAGAGTGAGATTGGCAGACGACCGCAAACGGTGACCACTCCCATCGGCCATATATTTAAACCTTTCACTGAGGTAAGGAGGTTAAGCAGGGTTGTACAGAACATTAAATAGTATGTCATTCTGATTAAGTTATAAATTAGTTGTCCTTTGATTAGCTCTCCGTTTACCTCAAGTATTGATCAAGTGCTGCACACATTTTTCTAAAATATTCACACTACTTTTTTCCAATCAATACTTGAGGTAAACGGAGAGCTCTGCCGCGGTGTCACCATAATGACAATCAATTAATTATATGCTGAAAAGATGTAATTTGGACGTGCATCATCAAAAGATAAGTATGATGTGTATACCTGTTCTAGGGAACGAAAACGGAAATACATTGACTGTAGCTCCGCTGGGGAGCATACTCTGGTTATATAACTCATTAATATAAATGATATTAGCCAAGTTTTTCCTATGACAATTAATGTACGGAATTCACCGTTTCAGAAAGGGAGCGCGGTGGTAGCCTAGTGGTTAGGGCATGCGACTTTCAATCCGGAGGTCGCGGGTTTGAACCCGGCCCGTACCAATGAGTTTTTCGGAACTTATGTACGGAATGTCATTTGATATTTACCACTCGCTTTTCGGTGAAGGAAACCACCGAAGCCCAATAAGGCCTAAACTCCCGATTTTAATTAGGCGAACTAACTTGACAGTTCATTGCACACGAATGTTGCCACAGTTTCGCTAGTGTTGTTAATATCGATAATTAAAAAAACCAGTTCCTACCAGAGGTTTAGTTAAACGGCATTAAAAAAAGTAGATATTACGTATTTCATAAATTTTGAATTATTGTGTTTGAAATCTAACTAATAATTTTATTACACGAATCAATAATAAAAAAACGGTTGCTATTAAAATACTTACATCGAACGAACTTTATTTTAGGACATCGCTGTCCGCCTTTTTGTTTTCTTGACAGTTCCATAGTACTATCGAATACACTGATAACTGTACATTTTTAAACGAATATAAACCGTATTACAACATAATTAAGTGTCTATGGATGTATTGTTAAGGTTATATCGACATATTTGTATCGACATAAACCAATCACTATTTTTTTTTTCTATTCCTGACAACACTTTGAGCTGTCAAGTTAGTTCGCCTAATTAAAATCCGGAGTGTAGTTTCCCCTCTGGGTTGGAAGGTCAGATGGCAGTCACTTGCGTAAAAACTAGTGCTTACGCCGCATCTTGGCATTTAGGTAGCCGACCCCGATTGAGAATTCATTATCTACAAAGATATGGGACAAAGGCTAGGAGGAGGAGGATTCACCGTTTCAGAAAAAAGTTGGTCGCACTATAATTTAAAAATCACTGTCATTACACAGTTTGCTTTACTTCGAGTCTCGCAGTTATTCAAATTCTAATTCAAAACGACGATGTTGATACGTCAACATCATAGTATATTGAGGTTAACAAAGTAGATAATACGGCACATTTCAGTTGACACCACCCACCTACCTATTTCGTTACCAACTACATATGCTGTCAACTAGTTTTAGAGCGCCTGCGAAATTGATACCGGTTCTATCAAAAGGCCCGTGTATTAGAGAATCGGTTGATTGACGCTTTAATTAAAGCCACGTAACGTGCGTTATCCCCGCTGTGCTTGCTTTTGATGGCCCTTTCGGCGAAGTGATACGTACCTATACCCCTCAATTACAGTTATGTATGTGTCTGACATCTTAATAAGTAACGGCTAAAGTTAATTTCTTAATAAGACAGGGTCGAAACAAAGTCTCATACATGCAAACAAGGAGACGGTATTATAATATATGGGTGATCAAAATGGCATATGTTATTCCGTCTCCTTATTCTTTGTATGTAAGTATGAGACTTTATTTGGACCCTGTCTTATTATGACCAAGATCATCTCATATTATTCTGATCATCCATAGAGCAAATCTGGTTCAATTAAGTATAAAGAACAAATATTAGAGAATCGTTTCATTGACGTTTTAATTAAAGCCACGTGCGGGGATAAGCGATGGGGATGGCGAAGTGATACATATACGCATATGTACCTAGTTATTAACCATGTGATGTGTCAGGTTTCTTATAATAGCTTAACTAAAATTGATGCCTTAATTGACTGGGTTCGTAATGGAAGGTACCGTTTAGACCAATGTAAAGATCATCTAAGGTAAAAATGACGCGCCCCACTACTTAATTAGTTATTTAGATGTAAGTGCAAATATTAATAACGACACTTTCATCTGTGTGAGATTGTCGACTGTTCCGTGAACTATGATCTGTCTGCGTACAAGACGGTCGACTAGTCGGGTGATAACTCCGAGAACGCTCAAATGCGGAGGGAGGTGGGGCGCGTCATTTCAGCTTAGAAGATTTCTATTTCTACCTATGTAAGATAAGAGAAAAGTCCGAAATTAAATTAAGTACCTTTTTAAATTATGATTGTGTCCAATTTTAGTCTGCTTAAGCTCTAGCCGTTTCCTATTCTCATTCCCAGAATTAGGTTTCAACGATGGTTATCATACACTGGTAAAATCACCTGAATCATAAAATAATTCACAGTACGGTTAAATACGAGTAGCTGAATGTAAAGTCAACCTGATTTCCAACACAAAAGAACGCTAGGTGTAAAAACTCCCCTGAAAAGGGGAATCATGCCGAAGTTGTTACGTATTCAAAACGCAATCGTCGCAAACATTCTGGTCATACTGGCCGAACAAAAGTAGGCATTCAAATCACGCGAGTGATAAAGGCTCTCCGGCTCACACTTGAAAGTACACTGCCGTGCCTGGGAAGTATAACAATGTAAGTATTTTTTACGATTACTGAGTCTTTACTCTTTGTACAAGCTTTCATTGCTGTACCTTCCTTTTTATGTCCCTCAATTACTCGTCAAAATGATTTTAAAGAGCAATAGCTGGGTAGTTTTTCGATATTTTATTTTTATTGCATTGTTCCAGGAACTCTGAATCCGAATCCATGCTGCAGTAATTGTCAGACAGTTGTTATTGACACATAGGTAAATTATGAAAGATAAATGTGACTATATTGTAAGCAGCTATTTGTTGTTTATTCAAATAGATTTATATAAGTACTGCAATCATGCAGTGGCCTATCTTGCCGCAACTTCGCTTGTCGCGCGAGTCTGCGTCTCCTTTCTAGCTCGCACGAGATTGAAATAAAAGTGAAAGCTAGTATTTGTCGCGCGATAAAGAATCGCGTGTTTCTGGGCTACTGAGTGAGCCGCACCAGTACTTTACCCACCAGTGCACACCTGGGTGCTCAGTGCCGCCTTTCATTCTATTCTAAACCGTCGTATTTTATTTTTTATTTTTTACCCGAGCCGAGTGAAGCTGAGGAAAATGAAGACGATGATACAGACAGAGTTGAGTGTATTAAAACTATCAAAACAATATATCCTTCTTGTCCAGATCCTATAAAGGTTTTCCGGTTGGGGAAACGACATGAAGGCAAAACTCGACTTCTGAAAGTAAGCTTTGCGACACAGGAGACTGCTGTAAGTATTTTGAAAAAAAGAAACCACCTGAAAAACAAAACAATTAAAATATTCGGAGACCAGACGCCAAAGCAAACAGAGTTCTACAAACAAGTAAAAGATGAACTTGCGCTTCGTACTGGAAATGGGGAGAAGGATTTGGCGATTAAATATGTAAAAGGAGTTCCTAGAATCATTTCAAAAAACTACGAAGATTAGAAACGACTAACAGTGTGGATACATATAAATCTAGCAGCATAACATACCAAGTGACTGATACATATCAAACTATTACGACCACTAAAGGAGCATTAAAATGTTTTTACGTCAATGCACGTAGTATAGTGAAACCAGGTAAACTGGATGAACTTAAGTGTGTGTTAAAATCATTTAATTATACAGTACATCTCATCATTATAACCGAAACGTGGATTAAAACCACAGAAGAAGCACAAAGAATGCACTTAGACGGCTACACCCACTATTTTAACCATAGAACCAAGACTAGAGGTGGTGGAGTATCAATTTATGTGCATAACAATCTAAAGCATAACCAAATTGAGGATCTATCACTAAATGGCAATCATTTTCTCTGGGTATATATAAGTAAATTTAGCGTGAATATTAGTGCTGTATACAGACCTTGTAGCGATTCACATGTTCACGTCATGTGTTCGCCATCATATAAAATATCATATCACCATCGTAAAACTCACACCATCATTATCATCATCAAATTCTCATCACATTAGCAATAAGATCATATTACACCATATAATATTAACATCATCATTTTATAGAAGTATTAAAAATGAGCGAATACAAATGTAAGCATCCTGCCAATTTTTGAATAGCAAATTAATATTCACAAAATTTGCCAACAAAAGAATTGAGCTTTATTTAGACTGGATAAGGATCAAAATTCCATATACACAGCATTTAGTGGGAGGAGTCTTGGACGTGTCGTGTGTCCCGAGTGGGACGAGGCAGGCGAGCCTGAAGAGTGAGATGGGGCAGTTGAGTGGGGCGAGACAGATGACGCTGAAGAGTGAGATAGAGCAGTCGAATAGAACGGGTCAGTCGAGTAGGTCGACAGCGGCGAATGACTAGAGTTTTGGGTATAAATAGGCAAGGGCTTAGTAGGATGGTATTCATTTTTACTTGCGACTTCGACTGGGTAACATTATTGTCTGGCAATAAGGTATTAAATTTAATTTTGAGGGGAATTTCTGTTGGAATTTAGATTATTTTTCGGGATTATAATTATTCATTAAAATTTATTGGGATTTTGTTGTTTGAAAGCTATTAAGCTTAATTACATGCCAGAAATAGTGTTTTGGTACATGGTTGCCAGGTGAAAGATATTTAACCTTGCGGCTGTTAAACGAATATCTTTCAGACTCTTCTAATTTTATCCGAGCTAGGCATCTCGGACACTAGCCATATATAAGTGCAGTGAATTGCCTACAGATCTGGAGTAATCTATCTGGTGAATGCAAGGTCCACAGGTTGGGCATGTGGGATATCCACACTTGTTGAAATCAGATGGACCTCCAGGTTTGGTCTCATAAACGTATATATTTATATATTTGCAATATCTACACATATTAGGGCGGGTTACTTTGCGTTTCCGGTGTGTTAGCCACGCAAGGGGGACCCACTTACACGGATTTTAGTCCAACCTCGGGTTAATCTCCCGAATTTATAGTTTAGCTTACCTAGGTTCCATACACGTTTAAATGTAAATATGAGGTTTAGACCTCTAGTGTTTTTGTGCTAGCTAGGGAACAGGGGTATGGCGATAGGTACACTTCAGTAGGAATATTAGAACGGGGTTATTTTATCTTCCGAGCAATCGGCCATTCGTCATTAACTAATATAACATATATTCAATTTATTTTAATCTCGTCTGGTATAATAAATACAAACAGCTGATTTCTTGTATTACTAGTGTCTATGACTCGGGATGTCAGTAGTGAAAACAAAGTCTTGTAACAGGTTATAAAGAATAAGAATAGAGCAACCTGTTATTTAGACTAAACAAATATTTAGAACCGTTAATTTTACATCGAGATTTGTAGAAACATTTAGTTAATTTTTTTTATCGATTATGATTTAAGATTTGGTAAAGTAATGCTCTATATTACCTACAGCTGTTGTTTTGAGATGGCAACACTAAAAATGAGAAGTCACTACTGTCACTCACTAGTCAAATCACATGAAAATTGAAATGAATTTCGTCTTATCCCTACAATAAACAGAAATGGATTGTAGATAATATGCTCCAGTGTTGATGAGGAGATTCTATTGTTGATTGTTGCGTAGTATGTCTAGTATGAAAAAACAAAGCATTCCTAAGGCTGGATTTGGAGTATCTGAAGTGTAAATTGCTAAAAGAAGCCGGGGACTTATGGATGACAATAATGAAAGTTATTCGTTCCCGTATTTACATCACAGATCTCAGAACTTAATTAATTAATATCACAAGGGTTGAGAGTAAATTCCCTTATCACAATGAGTCAAGTTCGCGAGTTGAAAGAGACTTCAAATTGACAACAATGAATTATTATGTTTCAAGGATGAATGCCATTTTTTTTGAGTATAGTCAAACGAAAACCCAAGTTATACAAATCTATTGTTTGTAATGAATGAAGTGAGAATTCATTTAGTTCACGAGTGAAGAAAATTCGTGTTGTTTAATAACAAATATAGATAGTAAAGATTCATAGATTCTAGATAGATCCGGGAGAGATCTTTACTCTAAAAGAGCCCGAAGGCCAATAAAAGATCAAATCTGGCAATCATACGGCATCCAGAGAACATGGGTTTGGTGATATTTAAAATAACACACCAAACAGATTTAACAGAAATTTGTTTTATTTTCCAAGGAACGATTTTCCCTCAATATGTACACATGAAGTAACCATGCTTTTTACCCGATTGCCCATGTCATTAGACATGTTGGTAGCCGCCATTATTTTAAACAAAACTAAATATTTTTGGGAGAATGAGATGATAACATTACTAGTATAATACCGTCAAATGATAATATTTTGTATGCGGTCAAAGGATTTCAATAAAACTCAGAATTCTATTCACCAACCAATTACTTCTTGTTTAGGCCTAGAATCTATTTTAGAATATCATACTGGAACTTACTAAAGGTATGAAATCCATACCATTATTCCATATTAATTTTTCATACTAAAATCATTTAATTTGGTCGAACATGAAAACTTAAGATTCATTAAGTTTGTAATAAAACTTTATATTTTCAGTAACTTCAATCTATTTATAGATAAGTTATGTAGTGTAGTTTCATAAAGTGCAAAATTACTTGTCTAATAGACATTCTTGGAACAGACATGCAATTCCAAGAAAACAATCTAAATTATCTCTCATCTTAGAACTCTAATAATATTTGGTTTTGATTCATATATTTACCTTTATTGTTATATAGAGTAATCTAATATATCTATAACTTACTTGTGGACTGAATGAGTTTTATATTTCATATAGAAATAATATAAATAATATTTAATAAGAGTAGAATATCCCATACTGAATCATGCTATAGGAACTATGGATAGTTTTGATGGCTAGACTACATAGGAAGGAATAAGGTTATATTTTAAGGATAAATAGCATTAAATTAAGTTAGAAATTTAATCAGTATAAGGAACCAAGGTAGCAGTATGGTAGAGGAAGCAAGCAGTAAATAAATAATAGAATACCTGTTGAGAATCGATAGGTTTTTACCCACTGGCCACACAATCAGTTAGTTCATTTTTCTGTCACGGCTGCGAGCGCGCGCGCGGTCGCCAGCGGACGCGAGCCGGCGCCATTGGTAATTATGGGTACTATCGTAACGGCTCTTGAACATTATAACCTCCGTGGTTTGGGAGATATTTTGGAAGTTTTACGCTTTAACGGAAAGTGTTGAAATACGGCACAATTCCTTGTACGGTGGGCTGCTTCGGCCGCCCCAAGGATTGTTATTTAGAGTGATATAAGGACTACTACAGTGTGAATTGTGTTTGGCGTGTTTGCTGACGAGATCGGGGCGGCGGCGGCGCAGACCGGGACGTCGTTTATTGGTGCAAGTAAACATACATACACTTTACACAAAACAGAAACACAACCTTGCAGCCAGGAAGATATTCGGCTGAACTCCAGGTTAGCAAAGTAGATCAAGTTAGGTTAAGTACATAGGGCGCGTATCGCGCCATTGTTTCGCGCTAGGCAAGATTGCTTTGGTAATTTGTTCTTACATGGGCCCGGGATAAATTCAATTTGTGTCTGGCGCAAACAAATTTTGGTAGCAAAAGCGTGGTTCATATCCACAGAAAAGATATTTGTTTCATTTACGTTCGGATAAGTAATTTAGTTAGCATCAAAGTCATAATTGAAATTTGAGGGTGGATTGCGCTTGGTTCGCATTCCAATCTATTAACGTTAAGTTGCATTTGCGTAATTAAGACTAACTAAATTATAAGAATATTAGTTATAACTTTCAATTGAAATGTTAGTTGAGTGAATAAAGTAAATATAGTTTCGTTTCGATACGGAGAAACGTATTAATAAGTAATTCATAATTGGGGTTCCGCTGAACTATTATTCACTCAAAATACATTTTAATTTAAAATAAATTTAGTGTTGTTTTCCGTTGCGTAATATTGGTGTTGGGTGAATAACTTTGAAGTTGTCGCGTTTGGTACGAAAAATAAAAACGGATTGTTATTGTCGAAAATCGGGGTTCCACGGACAAAATTATTCACCCAAATTTATTAATTTATTTTAAAAATTTATTTTATTGATCCGCGTTATCGAGGTTGGTACCATGGCTCCATCAGTAGTTAAAACGGTCGCGTCAAGGGTCGAATCGGAATTAAGATGGTTTTCATTAGTCGTTACGTTAATTGGTCGTACGGATCGCGAGGACGCATTATTGTCACGCGCGCGACAGGTAGATGAAAGATATGACGCGGTATTGAAATTGCATGCCGAATATTTGGCCCGTATTGACGAAGAGGAGACCGGGGAAAGTCGGACCCAGGCTGTTGAAGTGGTGCAACGCAATGTAGACCAGTGCGGTGATATGGTGATGAGTATCATCCAAGCGGCAGCGGATATCGAGCGCGCCCGAAAAGGGGATGTTGGGGTAAGGCGTGCACCCAGTGGTGTGGCACTAATGGCGCCGTTGCCACCAGTGAATGTCCCGGAATTTGGTGGTGAATATGCCGACTGGCCGAGGTTTCGCGACATTTTTAACAGCGTGGTGCACTCGCGCACGGATTTGACCCCCGCGTATAAAATGGCGCAGTTGATGGGGAGATTACGCGGTGAGCCTCACGATATTTTGACTCATTTGGAGATTACGGATTCCAGTTACGAGACGGCATGGGGCCTATTAATTGACCGATATGATAATCGGCGATTAATTATTGATGGGCTCATCGAAAAAATATTTAGTATATCGAAGGTCACTAATGTACACGAAATAAGGTCGAAAATCCTTAATCCCGTCATGGTGGCGGTGAATACGCTGGAGCGACTCAAGTTGTCACTAGGGGACAACAAGTACATTGTTGTGAACCGGGTTTTGCGCAAGTTACCTAGCGAGGTGGTGGCGCGGTTTGAGCAGTCACATGGGGGTGATTCATCGAGTCACCTCCCAACATTTGACGAATTGAGGGCGTTCCTGGAGGGTGAGTGCAGGCGGGCGGATTGCCAAGGGGCAACCACGCCGCAACCCCCCACGTCACCCCGGCGTACGGTTGGGCCCAAACCGGTGGAGCCCCGTCGGGGAGGACAGCGGTACAACGCCCTCCAATCGGAAGTGTGCCCCTTCTGCCGGAAGGGGGGACACGCGATCATCGCGTGCGCGGATTTTGGAGCACAGCGGGTGCAGAGGCGCAGGGGGGTGGTCAAGCAGCGAAACTTGTGCTTCCGCTGCCTAGGCGCACACTATGTGCGTGAATGCAGTAAGACCACCAACTGCCGAGTATGTGGAGGAGCCCATCATGAACTTCTCTGCCTGGCTGAGAGTGGGGAGCGGTACGGGGCCTCATCGGGAGGCCATCCTCCCTCTCCTACGCCAGCCTTGGGTGGACGGTCGCCCCCCCACCGGGGAGGGGGGTCACCCAGAGACCAGCGGTCGCCCCCTCCTCGGGGAGGGGGGTCATCGAGGACTCCGGAGTACCGCCGGATGCCGCAGTCTCCTCCGCGGGGGGGGGATCGGCGCCGAGATTCGGGCGGGTGCCCGGAGATGACCCATGGGGAGTCGGGTTACGCGACTTACTCGGCCGCGCTGGGGGGCAGGTTGCCGCCCCCGAGTAGTCGCTTCTCCCCACCCCTCGCAGAGCGCCCACGCTTGATGGCGCGTCCGCCGCAGATGGGACGGATGCCGATGGGCTATTACCAGCCGGCGCGCATGGCACCGATGGGTCGAGGGGTGTACTACCCGGGGTGGGACCCATACCTGGGCCAGGGGCCCTCTCCCCCTCCAGCAGAAGGGGAGGGAGGTGCCCCCTGCTAGCAATTAGCGGCCTGTTCATCCGTCGTGCCCACCCCACCAGTGACGGTATTATTACCGACGGCTAAGATTACCGTCAGGGGTACGGATGGACGGCCAGTGCCAGTGAGGTCTCTCCTGGATTCGGGGGCACAAGGTTGTATCGTGTCCAGCCGCCTAGTGGCCAGGCTGGGCCTCAGGTTGGAGCCATCACGGGATGGCGCAATAGGTATAGGTGGCAATCAGGTGCCTCACATCAGGGGTCAGACGGACCTCCTGTTTGAGATGGGTGACTCGGCATCGATCACGCGGGTGAAAGCCACGGCTATTGTTTTAGATGAAGTGGTCGGGGTTCTTCCTTCGGTACGGTTACCGCTGGCGGTAACGAAGCTGACCAAGGGATTGGAGTTGGCCGACCCTCACTTCGCAATTCCCGGACGGGTGGACGTCTTACTTGGAACTGACGTCCTCGGGAAGCTGCTGCGGAGCGGTAAGCGGGAGCTGCAACCAAACGGGTTGGTGGCCGTGAGTACCGCAGGTGGGTACGCATTATTGGGCCCAGTACGGGGACCACAGGACGCAACGGATTATAGCAACATATACTACGGCAGCGTGTTATCGGAGGTCCTGCAAAGGTTCTGGGCAACAGAAGAGCCACCCACAGCTCCCAGGACAAGCCCACTGGACGAGGAGTGCGAGACATTTTATCAGTGCAACACGGTGCGCCTCCCTTCGGGCAGATTTATGACACGGCTGCCGTTTCTATCGACGCGACCTCCACTGGGGAGCTCCAGGGACCTGGCTGAGAAACGGATGATGGCCATGGAAAGGCGCATGAAACGGGACTCCAACTTTCGGCGAAAGTATGTTGAGTTCATGCGTGAATATTTGGCTTTGGGTCACATGTCGGTATCCAGGGTAGACTGGCGTCGTGAGGAGCACTACGTATTGCCTCATCATGCAGTCCTGAAGACACCTGACTCCAAGATCAGGGTCGTGTTCGACGGGAGCGCGGCGACATCTAACGGGGTGTCCCTGAATCAATGCCTGCACGCTGGTCCTAAGTTGACCAGAGACATTGCAGACATTCTAACGGACTTCAGGAGACACCAAGTTGTCTTCGTTACGGATGTGAGGATGATGTTTCGCCAAACGGAGATCCATGCGGATGACCGTCGGTTCCAGCTGATATTGTGGCGAGAGAGCCCAGAAGAACCGATGATCACGTATGAGCTGAACACGAACACGTACGGATTAAAGCCCAGCCCGTATGTAGCGATGCGGACGCTACGAGAGCTGGCTGACCAGGAACGGCTGCGCTTCCCTCACGCAGCTGCAGTCATCGACCGGGATGTCTACGTGGATGACATTTGTACGGGCACGGACAGCATTGAGCAAGCGCTCATCCTAAGGGATGAATTGGTGGCGCTCATGGCCTCCGGTGGCTATGAACTCAGGAAGTGGCTGTCAAACTGCCCAGAGGTGCTGGCAGGACTACCAGCTGAGCACCAACAAGACCCGCATTTGTTTGAGGACTCGGATAATCCTCATGCGTTGGCAATTTTGGGGGTCCAGTACCGACCGACTCAGGATGTCTTCACATACAATTGTGAGGCCGAATTGCTGTCGAAGACCTGGACCAAGCGATCAGTCCTTTCGACTATCGCACGAACGTTCGACCCAAATGGTTGGATCTCTCCGGTCACGTTCATGGCAAAGTTCTTCATGCAGAAGCTTTGGTTGGCCCAACTAGGCTGGGATGAGCAGCTCACGGACGAGCTGCTGCACGAGTGGACGGCATTCGTGACCACATTGCCGCATATTAAAGAAATTGAGATCCCGCGCAAACTGCTCCCTCAGGCGGGAGCCAGGGTGACCCTGCATGGGTTCTGCGATGCTTCTGAGAAAGGGTACGCGGCCGCGGTCTACCTGAGAACAGGTGAGACTGCTGGCGAGGGCGTTGTACGCTTGGTCATGGCCAAGAGCAAGGTTGCGCCTGTTCGGACCCGGTGGACGATTCCGAAGATGGAATTGGCGGGTGCCGCGCTCCTGACCCGCCTCCTAAACCATGTGGCGCAGAACCTGCGTGGCACGGTGGATCTGAATGACACGGTTTACGCATGGACGGACAGCCAGATCGTGTTGTGCTGGCTGCAGACTTCGGTCCATACGCTTGAGGTATTTGTGGCCAACCGAGTGTCACAGATAAATAACTCGGAGACTCCTCTGGTCTGGAGACATGTTCCAGGTGAAGGTAACCCGGCAGACTGCTCGAGTCGCGGCTGCCCGGCGCCTGCTCTGGTTGAGCATTCTCTCTGGTGGGGGCCTCAATGGCTGGAGCGGCCACATACGGAGTGGCCTTTCAATGACTGCGGACGCCAGCCACTACCCCCTGACCAGGGTCTGAGAGTCAATGTGACTACAGTGGAGTCTGTGGCAGTGGACCACACTCTTTTGGAACGGTATAGCTCACTAGGGAAGCTACTTCGAGTCACGGGATGGATAATGCGGTTTTTCCATAATTGTCGAAGCCCTGCGGCACAGCGCAACCTGTCACCTGTAATGGGACCTGAGGAGCAGCAAAGGGCTCTCTCACGTTGGGTGGGGGTCATTCAGGGGAATGAGTTCCAGGATGAACTTAGGATCTTGCGGACTGGCGTGGGCAGAATGAAGAAGAGCCTTGTCCGCCTCAACCCGTTTATTGATGAGCACGGAATGCTCCGGGTGGGAGGCCGACTACGGAATGCCGAATTGCCGTATTCAGCGCGGCATCCTTTAATTCTTCCCAAGAAGGGAGCTCTGGTGGAGCTGTTGGTTTGGGACCGTCACATCAGGAATTCACATGCAGGCTGCAACACACTGCTGGGCATTTTGCAGCGGGAGTTCTGGATTTTGTCGGCACGGAGAGTGATACGGAGCGTTGTGTTTCGTTGCTTGCCTTGTTACCGGCTCAAGGCAGCCACAATGCAGCCACAAATGGGAGATCTCCCGCCCGACCGAGTTACGGAAGCTCGGCCGTTTGCTGGTGTGGGGACAGACTTCGCGGGGCCTTTCATGGTCAAGACATCACGCCTTCGCAACGCGAAGTCGGTTAAGGCATATTTGTGCGTCTTCGTGTGTCTGGCGACCAAGGCCGTTCATTTGGAAATGGTAGCTGATCTCTCTACGGAGGCCTTTTTGGCAGCGCTGGACCGATTCGTTTCTCGACGAGGGATACCGGCCTTGATCCGGTCGGATTGTGGTACCAACTTCAAGGGCGCCGATCGTTGTCTAAAGGAAATTGTATTATTTTTAAGTCAAAATGAGCGAGAGATCGGCACGGCCATCGCCAGTCGGGGCATTTCGTGGTATTTCAGTCCACCTGGATGCCCCCACTGGGGTGGAATATTTGAGGCAGTGGTTAAGTCTGCCAAGACTCATTTGTATCGGGTCATCGGCTCAACGATCCTCTCCTTTGAGGAATTGTCAACGGTGTTCTGCAAAATTGAGGCAGTTTTAAATTCGCGCCCCTTGTGTCCGTTGAGCGCTGACCCGAATGACCTGGAGGCCATTACCCCAGGTCATTTTTTGATTGGCCAACCACTTAACGCCTTGCCGGAGTATCCGTATACGGATGTTAAGTTGTATAGGTTGTCACGGTATCAGATGTTGCAGCAAATGACTCAAAATTTTTGGAAGCGATGGTCGCTTGAGTATTTGCACATTCTTCAGCAACGCGTTAAGTGGACGGACAGGACGACCCCACCGTGCGTTGGAGACCTCGTACTGGTTAAGGATGCTAACCTATCACCGTTGTGTTGGCGACGGGGGCGCATCGTTAACTTGATAGCGGGTAAGGATGGGTCTCCACGGATCGCAGATGTACAAGTGAGGGACTCGATCCTTAGACGGGCGGTTTCAACGCTATCCCGGCTACCGGGAGTTTGAGCGGACCGACGACGGGTCGGTCCGGGGCGGGTGATTGTTGAGAATCGATAGGTTTTTACCCACTGGCCACACAATCAGTTAGTTCATTTTTCTGTCACGGCTGCGAGCGCGCGCGCGGTCGCCAGCGGACGCGAGCCGGCGCCATTGGTAATTATGGGTACTATCGTAACGGCTCTTGAACATTATAACCTCCGTGGTTTGGGAGATATTTTGGAAGTTTTACGCTTTAACGGAAAGTGTTGAAATACGGCACAATTCCTTGTACGGTGGGCTGCTTCGGCCGCCCCAAGGATTGTTATTTAGAGTGATATAAGGACTACTACAGTGTGAATTGTGTTTGGCGTGTTTGCTGACGAGATCGGGGCGGCGGCGGCGCAGACCGGGACGTCGTTTATTGGTGCAAGTAAACATACATACACTTTACACAAAACAGAAACACAACCTTGCAGCCAGGAAGATATTCGGCTGAACTCCAGGTTAGCAAAGTAGATCAAGTTAGGTTAAGTACATAGGGCGCGTATCGCGCCATTGTTTCGCGCTAGGCAAGATTGCTTTGGTAATTTGTTCTTACATGGGCCCGGGATAAATTCAATTTGTGTCTGGCGCAAACAATACCCATTTATTTAATTTATTTGGAAATACACAGTAGCATAAGCACAGTATATAGGTACGAAGGCACTTAGCGACACATCACGGTTAAATTTCTCTTAAAAGAGCTTGAGTTACTACTTCAACGTTGGGTCCTACACAATCTAGACGTTCACAACGGTTATACCAATCACATATTTGGCCATTAGATTTAAGAAATGTTCAAGCTCAAATTGTTATAAAGATCCTTTCATATTCAGATTTGTTTAGTTGTAGGATATAGAAGACTGGGAGCTGCCGTTAAGATATTCTTAGGTAATTGTTGTAGGGTTTCCTTAGGGCTTCGTTGTAGGAGTAGAGTTTAGTGAGGAGGGTGAAGCAGACGAAGGACCTGTACCTTTAGTTAGGGCTTAGCATACATTACAGTTGGTGCGCGTTCCCAGGATGTATTTAGCAGATAGTCTTTATAAGCATTACAATTTGGTGGTCCCGTGACTCAGGATAGCTCTAAAGTTAAGTAAGCTTCAGATGTAGCATTACAATTGCTGCCGGTGACCAGGGATTATTCCATAAACAGCTGATGCAGCATTACAATTAGTGCCGTTGACCGAGGATTTGTTCAAGTGCTGTTCATCGTGTGGTTCCATGTCTTGCTATCTTCTTGCGTTTTGTAGATCGACAATTGTTATTCGTTTTGTCAATTTGCCATGAAATTTTAGTGGAGTTGTTAGTGACGGTTTTATTGAAGGGATCTTTGAACACTTGAGCTTTGAACTATGAGACCCTCAAGGGTACAATTGTTGGCGTGAGAGCGGAAAGGAGAATTTAGCCGTGATGGGTGTTGTGCACGTCGTCATGAAACACATTTTGTTGCATATTTATACACAAATTATAGTGAATAGAGTAACTTCTTGTTATAAACACACGATATTTTTCTTATTCCACATAGTAATAGTACCTGAAACAAAAGATTTATATTAGAACAACGGGATATTTTTTATCAATCAATATTTTGCAAACAATAATTAATTGACAGTTCATTCAGGCATTTTGTTATTTTATCTGTAGTTCTATACTGGATTATTTGAGATACGATTAAATTCGTTGCGATTGTTTTTATGGTTCACAAAGCTAATTTTAATATTGATTAATAATTAAATAGGTGGTTTATTTAAGTTCTAGATAATCATTTACATTACATAAAATAATAATATCAAGTAATAATATACTTACTTTAGTTTCAATCAGATACGTAGACAATTTTACTCAATATGTTCATATTATTAATATAACATAAGATTTAGATATTTAGGGATACATTTAATATTATTTATGCATTATTTACATAATTGGGAAAAATAATAATAGGTAATTCATTTTTAAAGTAAAAACATAATCAAGGCTGAGTGAACAAAACGCCTTCTGAGTAGGTTGATTTGACAAGTTGACAAGTGACAGGGTGTTATCTGTTATCAGTAATTAATATGATATCGAGATGGGATGATTATTTAAATAAATTTAATTTTAGTTTAGTTATAAAGTCGGAATGTTGTAGGAAATTGAATAAGTAAGGTAGAATAGAGAGGTCATTGTTCTTGACTACAGAATAAATGAGTTTGTGGAGATTTTATCTACTTTAGTTCAAGTTGTGTTGAAAATTAGTTGTGAAACTAAAAATAAGTTATGAGGTTACTAAGGATTTATTATTTGAGGGGGCGAGGGTTTATTTATAGGCTTTAGTTCAATGTAGGAAATGTTTCACAATGAGATCTGATAAACATGACCCTAGCTACAATGTTAACCTTTGTATAAGTAAGGCTTCTAGCTACAATATTCATCTTTTAGTTTAATATAAGTCTTATTAGGAACATTATATATAGCAAAGATAGGAAAATAGGAGTGCCAGTGATTTCATGTCTGGGGGGGCGCTCTCTTTTGAGTTTTCTTTTGACAGATAATGAAACAAATGAAATGGAAGTAATTTTATTGCAATAATTTTGGTACATTTATGGCTTATAGTTTATCATTAGAATGACTTACATATATGTTCACATGTAGTATAAGAGTATAATCATAGAACCAGACAAGAAAACCAATTGACATATATTTAATTTATTTTTGAAGCGAAGTAAGTATGTCGGTATTGTTGCCATTAGATTTTATTACGGTATTCAGTTCTGTCAAATATCCTTATAAATAAGTAGAAATATCCTCAGTCAGATTCTTATTTCATATTGGTTCATGATACTCAGGTTACATTTTAGATTTAAAGTAGATTTGGTCCAGAGCTTGCCGTTGAAATCCAAAAATCTGGAAAGTAAAATGAATAGTTATTGAAACAAGTTAGATTACATGTTATTTGTTATCAAACAAACGTAGAAAGCTATACAGTACATCTACATACTTTACTTTGAGATATAAACAATTATAGCAGTTGTTTGAGGAAAATAAATTTAGTTCATAAATAAACTGCTCGACTTCAAATGAAAGGAAAATTGTAATCAGGCGATGGAAACAGACTTGAGAAAACTATAGGATGAAGACGAGAAGAGAATTAGCAGTAATTATAGGAAGGAATTGATAAAATTTCGACCCCGAAAAAGAACCCACTGTTTTTGATCGCGGTCATTTCTCTGAACTTTAGCATGAAGATATTTTTAAACAACTATGTTCTTCAGAATTGAAACAATAATAGAGTAAGCTAAATAATATTACCTTGTAAAGGAGTCGCAATAGCAGTAGATGTGGGAGTTCAAGTCATTCTCCATTATTTTTGCCTCATTCAAGATTAGGTTGTACTGAGAAGTTGTCAAGATTTGCCAGCAGTCTGAAAATAGAAAACAGAAGATATTAGAATCAAGAAAAGAGCAAAAATTGACGTACAGAAGATTCAAGACTTATTTTATAAACAAACGCAGTTAAAACTCTTGTTAACTTACATTCTGTTAGTCTGTTTCAGGTGGCGCAGAGGTCGACTACATTGTTTTTTGTTTAATTATCCGGGTCCCATTATTATTTTTGCATAAATTTTGAGATATCTTATAACCGTAGCGCGGAGGTTAACGTAATTGTTTTGATTCTGTAACAGAAACAAATTTTGGTTGTAAACATACAACACGATTTTTCTTTGCTCAATATTTTAGTCAGATTATACTAACAAGCGTAGGAAATAGTTACCTTATTATCATAGACCCATTTTATCACAGTTTTCTTCGTAACAATCTGTTTTCTTGTTCATTATTCTTCTATTCGTAATTTCATTCCCATTTCGTAAAATAGATATAGGTTATGGAGAAATTTTGACGTTTGACATGTCATGAGACAGTGTTACCAGGTTATAGAAATAGGATCACATAAATAGTAGACTATTATTAAGGCAAAGATTCACTTACCTAGTTCGTAAGATTAACGTAACATATTTTATAGAATAGTCAAATATATATTTATATAAATTATTTAATTAGACAACGCACTAGTATTTCAGTAATTTATTAATTAAAATCTAACATTCAATAGGGATATTAAGTTAAGATCGATTGAGGAATCGATTACAGACGAAATTTTTTTTTAAGACATTAGTGATGTCATATTATACGCTGTACCACAGTATAGATATTGTAAGTTAAGGTTCGAAGAAGGTTGTACGCAAATTTCACAAGAGGTCGCTAGTAGTATATTTCATCGAATGATTTGCGTAATGGTTCGATTCCATTAATACGTATGTTGAGGTTCTTTAATAAGTTGAAATTTGATAAGTTTCATGGATGATTACGTAATGGATCGTTTCCATTAATACGTATTTTGAGTTTCTTTAATAAGTTGAGATTCGATAATTTTCAAAAGGGTAGTTAGAGGTGAATTGAACTAGGTAGATAAGATAATTACGAGGCTTATTAGAGTATAAAAAAAAAAAAAACGAAACGTGTGAAGTGGATGGACAATTTTATTTTCTATATTAGAGAAAATCTTTATTTTGATTTTGATGAAAGAAGTAAAGGGGAACTTGGGATATTTTAGAAAGATAAAGTAGTATGGATTTTGAATACAAAATGGGTGATGTTCTTCTGACTAAGTCGATGCGAAAAAACGAATGTAGGAGCCTGTAGTGCGATGTATGAGAGGATGAATGAGTGGACTTTTTGAGTTGGATGTTGTTTGTATGTATTCAAGCTAAGTTCGAAAGTATTCGGATCCGAAAAATGGGGGGTCTTCTATCTTTAGAGGTACGAACGGGAGTATTTTCTAAAGACATCAATTGGTTTGCACATACTTAGAAGTTAGGCTTAGTAAATCGAAGGTTCGATTTAAGACCGATTGTGCGGTAGTTTGTGCGAAACAATACTCTACAGTGCCTACGGGCTAACCTTCATCAAGCACGAGCAGGAACGTGCAGGTTTCACACACACCCATGTCAACAAATAGATTGGCCAACTGAATGTTTTTAAATAAAAGAATTGTGACTTAGTTTATCCGTAAAGGCAGGATAAAACTAAATTGGTATATTTGTATGAACCTCTGGTATAATAATATTATTTAGCATAATTTTGAAATGAAACATTACTACACAATTCGACTAGTAGGTCTATAGTCTTACAAAAAAAAAAAAAACACGATTGTATGATTATAGAACTGAAATTGGCTTGTTTATTCTTGATGTGATACACGCACCGAGAAAGGAGAGTCGCATGTGAATTTGGAGAAGAATTTGAAGTCGGAATCAGTTATTGAATTGAAGTAAGGATGAATATTCAGTATCTATACCAAAGATCTTGCTATGTTGTCTGAGGAGAGTTTTGTCAATTCATCGAAGAATTCGTACAATGTGAATTCGCAAATGAGGCTGAGCAATGGGCAGGTCAAGTTTGAGGTGTTTAGGCAAAACCGAGCTAATAGGGCTTGTTTGACTCACAACCAAACACTTCTTACGATGTGGTCGAGATTTGGAGAAATATATTCACGATTCAATGATATTATTCTATGGTTTGAATTCTGATTTAATACACGAGTGACTTTCCAAGTATTGGTTTAAATACACATACACTTAAGGGTACGAATACTGACGGATTTAGAATATCCAAGATTATCACAAAATGTTATTTGCTTTAAGAATAATTTGTCTTATATATATATATATATATATATATTATTGTTTTTACAATTTGATAGGGGAATGCGAAGTTCTACGTTATTTGACAATGTCAATCCACTTCAAACTTTCGCAGGGGGGCGGTTGTAGCGATTCACATGTTCACGTCATGTGTTCGCCATCATATAATATATCATATCACCATCGTAAAACTCACACCATCATTATCATCATCAAATTCTCATCACATTAGCAATAAGATCATATTACACCATATAATATTAACATCATCATTTTATAGAAGTATTAAAAATGAGCGAATACAAATGTAAGCATCCTGCCAATTTTTGAATAGCAAATTAATATTCACAAAATTTGCCAACAAAAGAATTGAGCTTTATTTAGACTGGATAAGGATCAAAATTCCATATACACAGCATTTAGTGGGAGGAGTCTTGGACGTGTCGTGTGTCCCGAGTGGGACGAGGCAGGCGAGCCTGAAGAGTGAGATGGGGCAGTTGAGTGGGGCGAGACAGATGACGCTGAAGAGTGAGATAGAGCAGTCGAATAGAACGGGTCAGTCGAGTAGGTCGACAGCGGCGAATGACTAGAGTTTTGGGTATAAATAGGCAAGGGCTTAGTAGGATGGTATTCATTTTTACTTGCGACTTCGACTGGGTAACATTATTGTCTGGCAATAAGGTATTAAATTTAATTTTGAGGGGAATTTCTGTTGGAATTTAGATTATTTTTCGGGATTATAATTATTCATTAAAATTTATTGGGATTTTGTTGTTTGAAAGCTATTAAGCTTAATTACATGCCAGAAATAGTGTTTTGGTACATGGTTGCCAGGTGAAAGATATTTAACCTTGCGGCTGTTAAACGAATATCTTTCAGACTCTTCTAATTTTATCCGAGCTAGGCATCTCGGACACTAGCCATATATAAGTGCAGTGAATTGCCTACAGATCTGGAGTAATCTATCTGGTGAATGCAAGGTCCACAGGTTGGGCATGTGGGATATCCACACTTGTTGAAATCAGATGGACCTCCAGGTTTGGTCTCATAAACGTATATATTTATATATTTGCAATATCTACACATATTAGGGCGGGTTACTTTGCGTTTCCGGTGTGTTAGCCACGCAAGGGGGACCCACTTACACGGATTTTAGTCCAACCTCGGGTTAATCTCCCGAATTTATAGTTTAGCTTACCTAGGTTCCATACACGTTTAAATGTAAATATGAGGTTTAGACCTCTAGTGTTTTTGTGCTAGCTAGGGAACAGGGGTATGGCGATAGGTACACTTCAGTAGGAATATTAGAACGGGGTTATTTTATCTTCCGAGCAATCGGCCATTCGTCATTAACTAATATAACATATATTCAATTTATTTTAATCTCGTCTGGTATAATAAATACAAACAGCTGATTTCTTGTATTACTAGTGTCTATGACTCGGGATGTCAGTAGTGAAAACAAAGTCTTGTAACAGGTTATAAAGAATAAGAATAGAGCAACCTGTTATTTAGACTAAACAAATATTTAGAACCGTTAATTTTACATCGAGATTTGTAGAAACATTTAGTTAATTTTTTTTATCGATTATGATTTAAGATTTGGTAAAGTAATGCTCTATATTACCTACAGCTGTTGTTTTGAGATGGCAACACTAAAAATGAGAAGTCACTACTGTCACTCACTAGTCAAATCACATGAAAATTGAAATGAATTTCGTCTTATCCCTACAATAAACAGAAATGGATTGTAGATAATATGCTCCAGTGTTGATGAGGAGATTCTATTGTTGATTGTTGCGTAGTATGTCTAGTATGAAAAAACAAAGCATTCCTAAGGCTGGATTTGGAGTATCTGAAGTGTAAATTGCTAAAAGAAGCCGGGGACTTATGGATGACAATAATGAAAGTTATTCGTTCCCGTATTTACATCACAGATCTCAGAACTTAATTAATTAATATCACAAGGGTTGAGAGTAAATTCCCTTATCACAATGAGTCAAGTTCGCGAGTTGAAAGAGACTTCAAATTGACAACAATGAATTATTATGTTTCAAGGATGAATGCCATTTTTTTTGAGTATAGTCAAACGAAAACCCAAGTTATACAAATCTATTGTTTGTAATGAATGAAGTGAGAATTCATTTAGTTCACGAGTGAAGAAAATTCGTGTTGTTTAATAACAAATATAGATAGTAAAGATTCATAGATTCTAGATAGATCCGGGAGAGATCTTTACTCTAAAAGAGCCCGAAGGCCAATAAAAGATCAAATCTGGCAATCATACGGCATCCAGAGAACATGGGTTTGGTGATATTTAAAATAACACACCAAACAGATTTAACAGAAATTTGTTTTATTTTCCAAGGAACGATTTTCCCTCAATATGTACACATGAAGTAACCATGCTTTTTACCCGATTGCCCATGTCATTAGACATGTTGGTAGCCGCCATTATTTTAAACAAAACTAAATATTTTTGGGAGAATGAGATGATAACATTACTAGTATAATACCGTCAAATGATAATATTTTGTATGCGGTCAAAGGATTTCAATAAAACTCAGAATTCTATTCACCAACCAATTACTTCTTGTTTAGGCCTAGAATCTATTTTAGAATATCATACTGGAACTTACTAAAGGTATGAAATCCATACCATTATTCCATATTAATTTATCATACTAAAATCATTTAATTTGGTCGAACATGAAAACTTAAGATTCATTAAGTTTGTAATAAAACTTTATATTTTCAGTAACTTCAATCTATTTATAGATAAGTTATGTAGTGTAGTTTCATAAAGTGCAAAATTACTTGTCTAATAGACATTCTTGGAACAGACATGCAATTCCAAGAAAACAATCTAAATTATCTCTCATCTTAGAACTCTAATAATATTTGGTTTTGATTCATATATTTACCTTTATTGTTATATAGAGTAATCTAATATATCTATAACTTACTTGTGGACTGAATGAGTTTTATATTTCATATAGAAATAATATAAATAATATTTAATAAGAGTAGAATATCCCATACTGAATCATGCTATAGGAACTATGGATAGTTTTGATGGCTAGACTACATAGGAAGGAATAAGGTTATATTTTAAGGATAAATAGCATTAAATTAAGTTAGAAATTTAATCAGTATAAGGAACCAAGGTAGCAGTATGGTAGAGGAAGCAAGCAGTAAATAAATAATAGAATACCCATTTATTTAATTTATTTGGAAATACACAGTAGCATAAGCACAGTATATAGGTACGAAGGCACTTAGCGACACATCACGGTTAAATTTCTCTTAAAAGAGCTTGAGTTACTACTTCAACGTTGGGTCCTACACAATCTAGACGTTCACAACGGTTATACCAATCACATATTTGGCCATTAGATTTAAGAAATGTTCAAGCTCAAATTGTTATAAAGATCCTTTCATATTCAGATTTGTTTAGTTGTAGGATATAGAAGACTGGGAGCTGCCGTTAAGATATTCTTAGGTAATTGTTGTAGGGTT
Source organism: Apotomis betuletana (assembly GCA_932273695.1). Classification (NCBI taxonomy): domain Eukaryota; kingdom Metazoa; phylum Arthropoda; class Insecta; order Lepidoptera; family Tortricidae; genus Apotomis; species Apotomis betuletana. The sequence goes on along the minus strand of OW026307.1, from coordinate 10,294,482 downwards.
TCCTTAGGGCTTCGTTGTAGGAGTAGAGTTTAGTGAGGAGGGTGAAGCAGACGAAGGACCTGTACCTTTAGTTAGGGCTTAGCATACATTACAGTTGGTGCGCGTTCCCAGGATGTATTTAGCAGATAGTCTTTAGCAGCATTACAACCTCCTAATGGAAACGTCGATGAATTTCTTGAAACTTTCTCACAGCAACTACAAAAGTATAAAAGGTCTATTGTATTCGGTGACTTTAATTTCGATCTGCTGAGTAAAGACAATAAGGTTAACGATTACAGAAAGGTCATATTAGAAAATGGATACAAAATTTTAAATAAAATAAATAAAAAATATTGTACACGGGAAACTTCTGACACAAAAACAGTCATAGACCATGTTTGCTCCAATCTGATGGAAAACAATTTTCACATAGCAATTATGGATTCAGCAATGTCCGACCATAAGCAGCTTTATTTTGAAGCAAAGAAATATGAACCTCCGTCAGTTAAGAAACTAAAATATTCGGCAATAAACTATGATAAGTTATACGAAAGAATGGAAGCAGATGACAGTAATAATAAAGACATTGAATATGCTGTATTAGAAAATAAACTCTCCCTGAATATCGAAAGAAGCAAAATCTATAAGACTAAAACACTGAACCAGCCAAAACAAGATTGGATAAACAGAGAAATTTTACAACAAATAGATCACAGGAACATACTATGGCGAAAATTTAAAAATAATGTTTATAACAAAAAAAACGAAGAACAGTTTAAAAAAGCAAGAAATATGGTAACAAAGAATATACAAACAGCAAAGAACGTGTACTACAACAAAAAGTTCAACGAATGTAAAGGAAAACCGGCGAAAATGTGGAAACTAATTAATAATCTTACTGGTAATAAAACAAAAGAGTTTTCTGTTCCTTCAACCATACAAATTAATGACAAGAATGTTACCGAAGAAAAAGAGATTTGCGAAATTTTCAATGAATTTTTCTCAAGTATTGGGACCAAATTAGCCAATGAAATCACCAGTAAACATCAAATGACCTCAACACCTGCTCCTTATAGAAGTGAAGTACCAAACACCGAACTGCAATATTTAACATCAACTACATCAGACGAAGTTAGAAGCATCATTCATAATCTAAAACTGAATGTGAGTACTGGACGGGATGGCATAAGCGCAAAATCCATCAGATGCGTAAAAGATCTTATAACTGATGAGCTGACTAGATGTATAAATAAGTGTTTAGAAACGGGAACTTTCCCCGATACTTTAAAAATCGCGAAAGTCACGCCTCTGTTCAAAACGGGAAAAAAATCTGATCCAGGAAATTATAGACCAATTTCGATACTTCCGGTCCTGTCAAAAATTTTTGAAAAAATAATCCATAATCGTCTTGTCACATATTTAAATGCAATAAACTTTTTGTACACAAAACAGTACGGATTTAGAAATAAATCAAACACACTTTCAGCTACCATAGACCTGGTGACAAAAATTAAAGTAAACATTGACCAAAAGCAAATAGTACTCGGAGTCTTTATAGACTTAAAAAAGGCCTTCGATACAATTAGTCACGAGATGCTACTTAATAAACTTAGCTCAATCGGCATTAAGAAAACTGCATACAAAATATTAGAATCATACTTATCTAGCCGTTATCAAATTGTAAAAATAGGTGATCACGAAAGTAGCCCAAAAAAACTCACCTGCGGTGTGCCTCAAGGATCCATTCTGGGTCCTTTATTATTTCTTATTTATATAAATGATATTTACCAGGTGGGTCTAAAAGGAGATATCACACTATACGCCGATGACACAAGTTTATTTTACTTTGGTGATAATATAACTAATGTCATACAAGAAGCACAAAAAGACCTTAATCTTCTAAACGACTGGTTTCGTGATAACCTGCTTACAATTAACATTGATAAAACGAATTACATAATTTTTCGCGCAAAGAACAAGAAAATTACTGATTACGATCCTTTAAAAATAGACAGTCAAATTATTAAGAACGTAGATGAAGAAAAATACCTCGGCCTTATTTTGGATAAGAACCTAAATTGGAAACCACATGTAGAAAAAATCAAAACTAAAATATTATCCGTAACAGGAGCACTACGTAGTACTGCTAAATTTCTCCCCCAACAGGTTCGGTACACTATTTATAACGCGTTGGTCAAACCTCACCTAGACTACTTGGTTGAAGTTTGGGGAACAGCTGCTAAAAGTAATCTTATGTAAGTCATTACAAATAACTCAAAACAAATTAATTAAAACACTGTTTCAGTACAACTATCTGACACCCTCGAGTAAAATATACAAAGAATCCAAGCTGCTTAATATAAAACAATCATATATATATAAGACTTGTATTTTAGTTCGTAAAATATTTAATAAAACAATACATACCCAAATAAACTTCAACAAAAAGAAAACTAAACAAAAAATTCATCTTCGAAATGCAAACGATATAATATTACGGTCATCACGCACCAATTATGGCAAAAAAAGTCTGTTGTATGAAGGGGCTCAGCTTTATAACAAGCTACCAAAAATTATAAAACATTGTAAGTCAATATATCGCTTTAAAAAAAGCCTTATGCAACACGTCAGAAATATATACAGCTAGATATAATAGGTGCATTTGATATTAATTTCTTTAAAAAACGAAGTAAGCATAATATTTCAATATAATTCATCAAACAAAAATAAAACAAAACTGTAAAGTTAAAAATGAAAATAATTATAATAATAATAATAAAAAACATATATATTATCACTTCATGATATATATACTTTAAACATGTAAATAAATAATTGTAAAATATTTTTTGTTTTTACATTCATACTAGATACTTCATACAATAACCAACTACGCTAAGCCACTTCCAGGCCGAGTATCTCTGTAACATTCGTTATCTTGTTTACAATGTAAGCGCATCGCATGAACGCATTGCTTAGTTAACGGGTATGCATACATTAGTAAAACTTGTCCGCGTATTTTGTATAGAAGTACCTTCTTACTTTTTTCTAACGCTCGTTGTTTATTATAAGTATAATTTTAAGTTCTCATAATAAGTGAATTGTAAAATTCTTAATGAGAATAAATGATCTTCAAACCTAAACTTTATTGCACAAAACAAGTCAGTACAAATGGCGGACTTAATGCCAAATGGCATTCTCTACCAGTCAACCATAGGGCCAAACAGAGATACTCGAAGTGGGTGCAAATTAGAAATCTGATGGTACAGAGAGGATCTAGAGTACAAGTAAATACAAAATATTAATTATATTACTGTTTATACAAAGATACATATACCTACACACTATAATATAATATATATACAGATATATACATAATATAATATATATATATAAATATATACGAAAGTCTACAACATGGGATGATGGATGAACTATTCGAGCTCTTGTTCCAGCAGATGCTTACGCAGCATACACTTGAAAGCTACCTTGCTTGGGGCTTGTCTGATAGAGAGAGGGAGTGAATTCCAGAGACGACATGCCTGAACGGCGAAAGAATTAGACATAAAACCAGTATGGTGCGAAGGAATGGAAAGTTTGAGAGTTCGAGAGGAACGAAGTTCACAGCCTGGACGGGGAGTTTGAAAAATGAATTTACTTTTGAGATATCCTGGTGTAGAAGGCTCGAACAGGATAGAAAACAGACAGCAAAGGATCCTGAGGGATCTGCGACTACGAATGGAAAGCCAGTTAAGCTGACGGCGAAATAATGAGACATGATCGTATTTTCGAAGTCCGAAAATGAACCGTATACCATTATTAAGGAGACGATCAAGTTTGTTGAGGGACTCTTGTGTGATGTTCGTGAGGCACACATCAGCATAATCAATAAGAGGTAACACCAACGCCTGCACAAGTAACTTTTTGGTACTTACTGGAAGAAAGCTTTTAAATTTATAAAGGTTGCGCAACGTACCAGTGACCTTCCGACTTACCTCTGAAAGTTGACCATTCCATGCCAGGTTAGAGTCTAAAACTAAACCGAGATTCTTGACCTGGTTGGAGACGGGAATGTGCTCACCATCGAAGAGGATCGGAGCAACAGAGATGGCAGGGAGCTTAGAAAGTTGCCGCTGACTGCCCAAAATTATAGCCTGGCATTTAGTGGGATTAACACAAATGCCAAATCTACTGGACCAGTCAGCGATGTGGTTCAGATCACCATTAATCAGTGAGATAGCAGAGTTAATGTCACTGACGTCTGCTTGGGAATAAATTTGTAAGTCGTCAGCATACAAATGGTAAGAACTGAGAATATTAGTGGTTATAAGATTGATGAAGACAGAAAACAGAAGGGGAGAGAGAATACCACCTTGGGGCACTCCAGTATTTAGATCGCACCAATCAGATAATGACCTTTTGCCTTTTACAGCCTGGGTACGGTCCGAGAGATAGGTCGAAAACCACTCAGTTGCGCTAGAGGAAACCCGCAAGTGCCTAAGAGTCGCAAGGAGTAGATCATGGTCAACCGCGTTAAAAGCGTTTGAAAAATCGATGAGCACCAACACTGTAACCTTGGTTGATTCCATGCCATGTCGAACGTCTTCGATGACATTAAGCAGAGCAGTAGTGGTGCTATGTCCAGGGCGGAAGCCAGATTGAAAAGGAGATAGTAGCACGTTACAATTAATAAAACTAGATAATTGTCTGTGGGCAACTGCCTCGAGAATTTTGGAGAGAAATGGAAGAATTGAAATGGGACGAAAGTGATTGAGAGCACTGGGGCTTGTAACTTTAGGAAGAGGGATTACAAAGGCCTTACGCCAACAGGATGGAAATACCCCAGAGAGCAATGAAAAATTGACAATGTGAGACACAATAGGCAAAATGCAGTCTAGAATGAGAATGACCATGATTCTACTCACATTATCATGTCCGACGTCGTATGACCACGTTCGACAATTTTTTTACCCACAAGTAATAGAAAACAATAACCTGGTGGATTTTGCAATTTTAAAGATAAAAGCCGTTTTTTTCGAACTATAACGATTGTCAACCAACATACAACAGATCACCAACACGCTCCTTTAAAATTATAAAAATGTACTTACAGTATTATACTTCTCAGGTACTGTAGCTCCGTCAGTTATCGCGGTGCAGGGTTATATTCACCCGCCCAACTCTCAAAGGTACTAAGGATGTATGGGGCCCGTATATTGTTAGAGTCGTTCACCAGTGGTCGGTTATATTCGTATTCAGGGCGAGCGCGAGCATGTCACGTCTCAGCGCCAGAGGTTATTTGCATCCCACCTTCACATTTCCTTGCCATTAACTGTCATATTGTTACATTAGTTGGAATTGTTACAAAGCCAAGGAATTATTTTTATGAAGCTGCAAAGGTTTTTTGGCCGAGCGTACGAAGCGAGCGAAGTGTCTCTGTTTCAGTTTAGCCAAAGATTGTTTCGTTAAAAGTCAGGATTTTAACGATTTAGGTTTTTTTGTATTTTCACCGTGGCGGGGTATCATATGGGAGTATAAAAACGTTAAAAAATAAAAAATTCAACGATTTCGAAACACATTCACGAGATCTACAGCTCACAGAACCACTATTAGTACTTGGAATCCAAGGAATTATTTTATAAAGTTGCAAAGGCGTTTTTCATGGCAGTCACATTTTTTGTGTATGAGATTTGACGTTTGTTCGTCATACGCTTTATACAAAATTATTCTACCAGTAACAAACTCTATCTTGATTTCTTTCGAAACAAGCATAATATCGCCGCTAGTTTTCATCGCATTAAAGCAAACCACCCACAAGTCGTAGAAAATTTTGAAAAATTTCCTGCCAAAGAGACGGCACTTGACGTAGGTATCGTACTTCAATAATTTATGTAGCATGACCATGTAGGTAGGTATATCTAGTGGTTATTAGTTTTAATTATGTTTTAACTTTTAATTAGTTAAACAGTGAGGTAATTGCGTGAGACCTCGCCTATTAAGTTAAATTTTAGCTGGATATTAATATTTTTCTACTCCTGATCACCGATTAAGAATCATCGTGTATACTCGTAGTTCGAATATCTAAAATGCATTATGCTCGCATGGCTCAAAGTACCGCTTTAGGATAGCGTATTTCAAAGTCCTAGTGCTGACCGCTACAAAGTGTTGAGACTGGGTTCCTCCGCATCCTTATCTTGGTCGTTTATCAAATAAATTCAGAGCCCCGGTGAAATTTATTAGTTTTCGAATGGCCGCCCCAGCGACTATGTGACTTGGCCGCTTTATTGCAATGCTCACCGATCGGTTTACGAATTATTGTCGGACAATCTTATCCTTTGGCGCGAAGCTGAAACTGGGACGTTTGAGTTACGCCACTTTTTTCTTTCCGAAAAGGTTCGAGCGAGTTACCTTCGAGCGGGGATCAAATTAACGTCTTTATATTTGTCTTGAGTTCTATTCAAACCTTGTGAACAGTGTCGCGGAAGTATCACTTCAATTGCATTTTTAGTTACTTCAATTATCTGTGAATATTAACTTCGGAGGCGTTTTTTACTAAAATTGGTAAGGAATATGCTGATGGTTCTCAGTTCCTATTAGAATTGCACTTACAATAGGCTTGTAGTATCCTATTTTTTTATGATTTCATTCGAACCTATTTCTTAGGAAACAAATGTAGGGCCTCCGCTAACTAGCTTGGTTGCATGGAGCGGGTGCACGTCTGCGGGTAAAAGTATAAGAAAAATAGGTCATACTATTTTGCAATAGGTGTTCAACCTGCGCAAAGTGTAGGCCCTAACTGGGACTAACCTACAATTTGAGTAAACGGACTAACATTTCCTCTAAGTGCTAACAACGGCGTAACATCATTACGTTCGATAGTCTACCAAATATATATTAAAAAAATATATATACCAATAGGGAATGTTAAATTCTACAGCACACTGTTAGTCATATGAATAAAATTGGATCAATATGGCATGAAACAAAGAAAAAGAAACCAAAAATATAAATTTTGAAATAGTTTTCAGAATCCTGTTTTTAACAAAACAATAATTGCACGACAACCATGAATTTAAACGCACTTTTTCACGGAAATTACTTAATGTACATACATATATTGGTACCTATAACATATAATGACGTCACGATTACGTGGCCATTTGTATGGAGCGTTTTAGCGCTCCATAGGAATGTTGAATTTTGACGTTCATTTCTGACTTTCAGAGCAGCGAGTAAGTCATAAAATCCTATATAAACATTTCATCCTAATAAAAAATAGAAGCGATTGACATCCTCAAAAATAACCGTTATTGGGACATAAAATGACTTCATAGTGTCCCATACAATTACCTACTGTTTTAACGAAATATGCACAAGGATTCTTATAACTTTTGACTTGCATTATAAAAAAAAACTTACTTAAGTAACGTAACTTTGAACTCTCGGATTTTTTTTACATTTATATTCTTTCATTTTAATTATGTACTTATTAAAAAATAAATCAATATCCGCGACACATACGTAAGGATTGCGACCACGGTAAAGATTTACATTACCCATGTTCATACGGAACACAATAAAAGAAGCATAAGCTCTTGAATTCTTTAAATAGCCCATTTAACTCGAAAACGTTTGTGAAATTTAAACGTCAGGCTTCATAAGTCGCTGCTATTTCCCCTAATACAGCTGAGTAACGTGTCTCTAAGTTTGAATACGAGCATCAAAACAATTCATCGCGTATGCATAACGGCGCAGAGATAAACCCGGCGCGATGCAGCATTACCTCCCCAAAGAAAAAGGTTGTATCTTCGTACCAAGATAGTGTGGAGTTACTACGTTTTGCCTTAGAAATACTGAGGAACCCGCGACTTTACAGCACGACGTAACTTCTGAGAGATTCCTAGATTCAAACGGAACACAGCCGCAGTTTGCATCGCTCGCTTGAATGTTAAAATAAACACACCTCTCAACTAGAGGAAACGTTGCTACGGAAAGCAATTTAAAAGTCTCCGCTTATTACGTTCATGCTTTGTGAAGTTTTTATGTATGTCGTAGGACGATTTGTTAATAAATAATATAAATAATAAATAAATATCGGACAACCTCACACAAATCGATCTAGTCCCACAGTAAGCTCTAGTAGGCTTGTGTTATGGACGCTAGACAACGATAAACATACTTATATAGATAAATACATACTTAAATTTGATAAATCGAAGTTTGGGATATTGCGCAAACATGGGTAATGATTCCCAATAAGTTAGTTTCGTTAGGTATCTACAAATGCCCGAAGGGCACACCTTTTAGAAATGGTGCGCGGTCGGTCGTTTTGGGAAAAAAAAACTTTTTACGGAATCAGTTAGGCAAAACTGCTTTTGACCAGCCTCTTTCCTTCACCATACTTTCGTAGTATCCCTAGAACTTGAGTGAACATTCGTTTTTTTAATCGTCCTACGGCATTAATACATAATCAGGAATGCTAAAGACGCCAATCAAACTTTACTAATTTGCGGTTAGGTGAATGGAAAATAAAACAATCTGATTAAGCGAAACAAGAAACATAAATGTTTAACTTTGAACCTTGTTTGCCAATTAATTGAGTAATAATGCTGACTTTGAGTCGAGGAAATATGTGGGAGGACGATTTGAGCAAATAATTTCAAATATTTCGTAATAACACTTTGAACCAAGTCATTCTGTTTTACGGAATACTTTGTATAGGTAAGTATTTAATTTTTCTTTAAGAAAAATATTCACCGATAAAATTATCTGTAAATACAGTCAAGCATTTTTTTTGTGAAAAATAACAACGTCGAAATAAGTGCCTCATTTTGCTATTGTGTGAGCGTCGAAACCTTAAATATTAACGCTGTTCAACAGAAGTATTACACGACCGAGTAATTTTTTCCTTGTTATTTCTATTAGGTACTGGTGCTGGTTTTGATACGAGTAGGTACAGTGGATTTCACTAAGGTAAGTAATGATATTTGTGAAATACGCCCTCCGTTTCAAAAAAAGGTTAAAAAAAGTAGCGACGCACGACGGAAACCAATCATGTCAATCTTTGATATGGTTTTTGTTTTGTCTATTGAATGGTTTTCTATTACGTCTTTTGAGTGAGTAAGTTTGAAGAATTGTAAATTAATGCGAAACAAGATTACCAAAATAAATATTCGTAATTGACCTTTAATTCACGTAGTTATTAGAAATCTTGCAAGTTTAATTCAAGTAGGTAAGTATTACTAGGTTTAGTTTAATTCCTGTTCAGAATTGTTCTTTGTCAAAACTTTAGAAATTCAATGTCTTGGTTTGCAGCGAGCCACGGAGCGGAGCATATTCTGAGTAGAATTAGAGGATTATAGCCGAACTACTACATAACATTCCAAAACTTGAACTTCCGTAGTTCGGAATTCGGTCAGATTGAAGTGAGACTGGTCATGTCTGCCTCATGAGGTGTGGACCAAGATTACCATGGAGTTAATTCAATTCGTTCACATGCAGACGGGGGTAAGCAGATCTTGCTGCCGATGGTGGGATGATTTTATACTCAGTGTTCGGATTAGGTTGTGAAATTTGGGGCGAATCTGACCTTAAATGTTATAGTACGGATATGCCCCGGGATTCCCGGAAAGCCCGTTTTTTGACGACATTATTACATTGTTTCGCAGTGCATTTTTGAGCAAAAGACTATAGATTTTTACAATGCAAGGTAATGTATATCTTTATTAGAGTTGGTGACTTTATACATGTCAGATTTATCTACAAAAAATACAGAACAGGAATAGTACTAATTAGGAAGTACACGAATAGACAAACAATATTATTGATATTTGTATAGAATCTTTTTATCGATTCATATTTTTTATGTGGCAATACCACATTTTTTATTTTTATAAATAATGACACAAAGGTAAATTAAGAAAGAAAAATTGAATGCGATCTACTACAATCGAAGCGGGGTTTGAACCCGCGACCTCTGCGTTTCCGGCGCATTGCTCTCCCAACTGAGCTATCCGACCGCTACGTCAGTCACACCAAATCTTTCATCCCTTAATCAAACCTCAAACCCCGCTTCGATTGTAGTAGATCGCATTCAATTTTTCTTTCTTAATTTACCTTTGTGTCATTATTTATAAAAATAAAAAATGTGGTATTACCACATAAAAAATATGAATCGATAAAAAGATTCTATACAAATATTTAGAACAGCGCCATCTCTCTCGCAGTCTTCACACTTGCTGTAAAGCAATGGGGATTGGGGATCGTGCGTGTAAAACGCACATCCTAGGGTATGGCTAATTAATGCGCAATAAGCATTTCAAAAAACATATATGACGCAGAGGGCGCTCCAGTAGCGTAAAGGATTAAGGGATGAAAGATTTGGTGTGACTGACGCAGCGGTCGGATAGCTCAGTTGGGAGAGCAATGCGCCGGAAACGCAGAGGTCGCGGGTTCAAACCCCGCTTCGATTGTAGTAGATCGCATTCAATTTTTCTTTCTTAATTTACCTTTGTGTCATTATTTATAAAAATAAAAAATGTGGTATTACCACATAAAAAATATGAATCGATAAAAAGATTCTATACAAATATTTAGAACAGCGCCATCTCTCTCGCAGTCTTCACACTTGCTGTAAAGCAATGGGGATTGGGGATCGTGCGTGTAAAACGCACATCCTAGGGTATGGCTAATTAATGCGCAATAAGCATTTCAAAAAACATATATTACGCAGAGGGCGCTCCAGTAGCGTAAAGGATTAAGGGATGAAAGATTTGGTGTGACTGACGTAGCGGTCGGATAGCTCAGTTGGGAGAGCAATGCGCCGGAAACGCAGAGGTTGCGGGTCAAGCCCCGCTTCGATTGTAGTAGATCGCATTCAATTTTTAACCCCCGACGAAAAAATAGGGATGTTATAAGTTTAACATGTGTATCTGTGTATCTGTGTATCTGTGTATCTGTCTGTGGCATCGTAGCGCCCAAGCGGATGGACCAATTTAAGTGCGGTTTTTTTTAATCGAAAGACTTTTCCGTCGAGATGGTTCTTAGCTATGTTTGGTGGAAATAGGACCAGTAGTTTCCAAGATATTCAGCTTTAATTGGAACAAGTGACGAGATCTCAGCTAATAATGAAGTCAATAATTCGAAATATTGGCTAAATGTTAAGTTTTATTAGCATTTTCTATATCACTCAATAAATGAAGGTCTCATGATGACCAGCTAGTTGTTAATGGATTTCAGCCAATTTTGAAGCCAAGAGTTCCAAATTTTGGATAATTGATAAGTTGTATTAGCATTTTCTATATGACTCACTAATTGAGGGTCTCATGATGACCAGGTAGTTGTTAATGGATCTCAGCTAATACTGAAGCTAAGGATTCCAAATTTTGGTTAAATGTTAAGTTGTATTAGCATTTTTTATAATACTCAATAAATGAAGGTCTCATGAAGACCAGCTAGTTGTTAATGGATTTCAGCCAATATTGAAGCTAAGAATTCCAAATTTTGGATAAATGATAAGTTTTATTAGCATTTTCTATATCACTCAATAAATGAAGGTCTCATGATGACCAGCTAGTTGTTAATGGATTTCAGCTAATAATGAAGCCAAGGATTCCAAATTTTGGTTAAATGTTAAGTATTATTAGCATTTTCTATATGACTTACTAAATGAAGGTCTCATGATGACTAGGTAGTTGTTATAGGTAATGGATCTCAGCTTATATTGAAACTAAGGATTCCAAATTTTAGTTAAATGTTAAGTATTATTAGCATTTTCTATATCACTCAATAAATGAAGGTCTCATGATGACCAGCTAGTTGTGAAAGGATCTAAGCCAAGAATTTCTAATGTTAATCAACAGATTAATAAATTTTTGACAGTACAATAATTTGGTACCTTGTAGCTGAAGATGACCGTAGGAACTCCTAAGCAGCACATGATGAACCCATGGTGTTTGGGCTCGTCTGATTGTTCTTGATGAGCAATTAACATTTTAACGCGACTAAATGACACGTAAGCTTTAGCAAAAGTACTCTTGCCTAAGTGAATAACAGCTTTTTAGGATTTTGTAGTTTGTGTCAGTCTGTCCACAGCTTAGCTCAGAGACATAGTGGTTGAATACATTAAAAAAAAAAAAAATTGTGTACCTTCCCTACACGTAACAAAAGTGGGGATGTTTATCCCATGGTGTGGGGTATCGATGATTAGGTCTCTCAAAACTAAGTCAAGTTACCTAGCACCAACTGCAATTTTTATGGAGCTAAGTATTAAGCCACCCGTACCTACTATTTGGATCATGTAGAATAGAAACCTGGTTCTGTTTTAGGCCATAAGTAGCAGGTTCTTGCGATTCATGCAGTGCATTTAAAGTATATATTTTGATTGTCTTGGCTAATAACTTCGCCATTTTGCCATTATAAGCATTAACTAGTCTGACTTTAACGATTTTTAACCCCCGACGAAAAAAGAGGGGTGTTATAAGTTTAACATGTGTATCTGTGTATCTGTGTATCTGTGTGTCTGTGTATCTGTGTGTCTGTCTGTGGCATCGTAGCGCCCAAGCGGATGGACCAATTTAAATGCGGTTTTTTTTTAATCGAAAGACTTTTCCGTCGAGATGGTTCTTAGCTATGTTTGGTGGAAGACGGCATTCATTACCACTGGCATGGGATCCTGTTGTACCTGCATATAGTCAAGGATCAAGCTCGACGAAAGATTGAAAACCCTGGACCTTAAACGGTGTAAAACAAAAAAAGTGTCAAAAGAAGAAAATTCCGGGAAGAAATTTCTGTTTGTTTAAAAAATATGAAATAAAAATAAAATTAAAAATTTAAAAAACCCCCGACATGACAACGTCTACGTCTACGAAATGTGCCTAAACAATGAACAGTAGAAAAAGAATCCAAGCTTCGTTGCGTCGGGGGACCGCTAAGTACCTAAATGAAATGAAATATATTTTTCAACGCAAAATTGCATGTACGCATTTGGGCTTCACACTTTACGATTTTCAGTAAGTACATTGCATTTCATTTACTTAGCGGTCCCCCGACGCAACGAAGCTTGGATTCTCTTTCTACTGTTCATTGTATAGGCATATTTCGTAGACGTAGACGTTGTCATGTCGGGGGTTTTTTAAATTTTTTTCTTTCTTAATTTACCTTTGTGTCATTATTTATAAAAATATTATTGATACCTGATAATAATTTATTTATGTACCTAATCTTTATGGCACGAATGAAAAACAGATCGTACAAAAGGCAGACTTAATGCCATTTGGCATGCTCTACCAGTCAACCATTGGGTAAAGCAGATAAGTTGTGGGCGGTGCAACTAACTTAACCTAACTAACCTTTTATATAACTTATATTAATAATATATATAGGCGATAAGACCGCCTGTTGTTTACCTCTGCCTGTTATTTTAATGTATCTCATGTTGTGTTGTATATTCCTTGATGTTGGAGGTGTGCAATAAAGAGTATTTGTATTGTATTGTATTGTATATTATTTTTATAAATAATGACACAAAGGTAAATTAAGAAAGAAAAATTGAATGCGATCTACTACAATCGAAGCGGGGTTTGAACCCGCGACCTCTGCGTTACCGGCGCATTGCTCTCCCAACTGAGCTATTCGACCGCTACGTCAGTCACACCAAATCTTTCATCCCTTAATCCTTTACGCTACTGGAGCGCCCTCTGTGTCATATATGTTTTTTGAAATGCTTATTGCGCATTAGCCATACCCTAGGATGTGCGTTTTACACGCACGATCCCCAATCCCCATTGCTTTACAGCAAGTGTGAAGACTGCGAGAGAGATGGCGCTGTTCTAAATATTTGTATAGAATCTTTTTATCGATTCTATATTTTTTATGTGGTAATACCACATTTTTATTTTTATAAATAATGACACAAAGGTAAATTAAGAAAGAAAAATTGAATGCGATCTACTACAATCGAAGCGGGATTTGTGTCATTATTTATAAAAATAAAAATGTGGTATTACCACATAAAAAATATAGAATCGATAAAAAGATTCTATACAAATATTGTATATTATGTTACGAACTCCCGAGAAATTGCACGCCCTAATCCGACCAATGTTTATGTATGTAAGTGTCCATATGAGTCTATGTAATGCGGTCAGATAGCCAGAGAATGCGCTAATCAAGTCAGTTTGGAAGAACTGGGTGGATAATATACATACTTTTTACTGGGCCATTGTGTTCTCCATTTAGAGCGGAGAATCACACTATGCCACAAAATTTAAGGTGAGTGAGAACACACTTTTTTCTTTCGGAGTTTTTGACTTTCATTCTAGTTAAATCCAATTTGTTTTGCTAAGAGTTCTTTTCTAAATATTGGTTCAGCGTCATAAAATCTATAACAAAGAACATAAGTAGGTACTAGCGGTTTCCGCGAAGGGTTGGTATCTAAGTAAATCTTTTACAGCTACTTAATTGCCTCTCATTTCATTTATCCTTTACTTTTACCACTTACAAAACGACTATTATTAGTTAACCTACGTTGACCTCGATACAAAATGGCAAGCCAATCATTATAAATTCTACACTGCCCTCTGTTATATTTTTTTGTTTAAAAGTGTCTAAATTTTTTTTAAGTAAACGTACTTTGCCGGTCACTTATTTGACTACTACAACAGAATACCTAAGTAATCACTCACAAACGCCACTTTACATATTCATCTAAAGTCACTTACAGGTTAGTTCGATTTTCTATTATGAAATAAAAAGCGGTTTTTCACTTTCAAAACACAAAATGAAGACGTAAAGTTTATGAATCAATCTCCGGTGTATCAAAACGATTAACGGGCCGAAGGGCCCTGCTAATAGAATCGGGCTGCAAGGAGATTCTATCTCACTTGAAACTCGAATTAAAATTCAAGTCGCCTGTTTTACATACAGTACTTTGGTACTAAGTTAAATTTAATAGGTATTTTGCCCCAGATACTAATCATTTTGAATATTGCTTATGCGAGGGAGCATAGTTCGTTGATGCAGTATGTGTGTGGAATATTTTTCAGTTGTAGATGTTAACTCAAGATCCAAACTAGACTGTCCACGACCTGTCTTCACAGAGTTCTAGAGTACTTTGATCATACAATACAATACAAGTACTCTTTATTGCACAATTCATAAAACATACAGGAGAAATACAATGCAAGAAATTACAAGTAAGTTACAAAGTCATATTGTCAGGAAAGACAGTGATAACCTATAAAACGTGATGGTCACTGAAAAAGTCAAAGGCAAGCGAACAAGAGGCAGAGGCCCGACACGCTGGACAGACCAGATTCGCACAACCCTTGGCACTAGAGTACACGATACTTTTCACACGGGTACTGATAGGAACAGTACCCCGGTGCATCATCCGGAAGAGATTGACCAAAAAATTATTGACACATGGTCATTTGACAAACAACGTTTCAACAAATATTCATTAGGCAAACGAGACATTTGACAAAAGTATCATCTTACAAAAACTCACTTAGCAAATGATTAATTTGCAAACACTACACTTGGTAAATGTGTTAAATAATAAAAAGTCAATTGACCTTTTTCCATTTCACCAAATAATACGTTTCGCAAATTGACAATTAGTCAAAATGTCATTTAACAAAATGTTATTTCATAAAAAGTACTTCTTTTTCAAACATTATGATTTAGTCTGTAATCTGTAATTGGGTAATTTATTCCGCTACTATCTTATTGTTCGTTTTTGTTGGGGGACGCAGTTTGAACCCTAACCTAACCTAACAACCTAATTTTTCTGCCAGCAGTTCCTTTTTGTTGGGGGACGCAGTTTAAACCCTAACCTAACCTAACAACCTAATTTTTCTGCCAACAATTCATTTTTGTTGGGGGACGTAGTTCAAACCCGAACCTAACCTAATAATAAATAATTATTTTCCAAATAATGTGTAGGTATCAATTTGACCCATACCATATCTATTATTAGATTTAGTAACAAACGAAACACTTGTCAAATAATACATTGTACCAAACGTTTTTAGACCAAGAGTAGTTTTGTCTGACAACTCAGTTGCTAAATGATCATTTTGTCAAATGATTATTTATAAAATGTAAATTTAACTTCTGATCATTTGGAGAAGTGAGTCATTTGTAAAATGACTTGTTTGTAAAACAATCAATTGGCGAAACATTTTTTTGTAAAACGCTTGTCAAGTGTAATTTTGCGAAATGACTTTTGGTCAAACGGCAGGACACCATTTTTAAGCTTAGTGAGCATTTTATTCTGTGGTTCTAAGTAATACAGGTTTATAATAAAGTACATAAGCGCAACCTAATGGCAAGAATATATGAGAGGCTACAGTGAACTAATGTTTACTTTCACTTGGAACAGCGAAATACGTAAAGATAAATAAAGAGTTTAATTATTTGAGGGTATTGACATATTCTTTAATTTTTAATAGAAATCATCTACTTCATATCTGTACAAAGGTTTCGTATTCAACACAAAAAAAATCTCGATTAATTTTTCCTCCCTGTCCTTTATTCAAACACATACTCGTACCTATAACTTCCATAAACGAATTTCCCCTCAATGTTTTGAAAACTCCGTAACAAAACACAATGTACTTACCACCTTGTTTCGAGTGGAGAAAGAAAAACATCCTCTTGTGTAGGGTCCTGTTCCCGTATGATCTCGGTGAATAGGAATACTCGTAGTACCTACGTCTAGTACAATAGTGGCCCCGGGTGACTGTCTTAGCTCCCAGTTCTTTCAATACGTATTACGGTTTCTTATAGTGGGTTGTCATTGTGATACCATAGGAAATCTCACATTTTGCGAGATCATAAGTTACATTAGTGAGCGTAGTATAAACACCTAGTTTCTTTATTAGCCTGTAATTGTGTCCAACTGCTGCGCAAAGGCCTCTCCCTGGATTTCCGTAGGTCCCTGTTTTGATGCCTCTTCCAACCGGAATGAGGAATGCATCCAAGTCGTCCCGCCAACTCCGTCTGGGTTTTTATTTTTGCTAACGCAAGTCACGTGTCCTTACGAAAAATACCTTACAGATTTAAGTACCCCCGACACAAAGTAGCTGGTCATCATGAGACCCTCAATGCTAAAGCTGAACATAACTACTAAATTTGGAATACTTAGCTTAGCAATATTGGCTGAGATCTTGTCACTGGTTCCAATTAAAGCTAAATATCTTGGAAACTACTGGTCCTACTTCCACCAAACATAGCTTAGAACCGTCTCGATGGACAAGTCTTTAAAAAAAATTGCACTTAAATTGGTCCATCCGTTTGGGAGTTATGATGCCACAGACGGACATACATATGTTAAACTTATAACAACCCTCTTTTTTGGTCACGGGCTATAAATATGTAGATATTCTTGAAAATGTTCATCCCCTGCTACTCACAGCAGTAAATGCCTTATTGCTATATTTTTTTCTCAAGTAATTACAATATTTTTGCATTATAATGATCTTTGACTTAACGGCTCAATTTTGTGAAGATGACTTAATTTCTTCACAAAACAAATTATGAGAAATCAAAAACTGAAATGATCAATTAGTAATTTGGTCTAATTTAATTTTCATAAATTAAATTAGATTTATACGTCCTTTGATCAAAATTACCAATGTCAAACAATAGTTTGCTCCAAACTCAAGAACTTAATTAAGGAAACTACAATGAACGCGGTCTTTTGTTTGATTTGTAATTCCAGCTGTAAGCATTCTTCGCGTGAGCATCCAGGAACTCAATTAAACTCAGTAAATCTATGAAACCATAGCACTTTTGAGGTTTCCTTCAATGGAACGATCTAATTTCCTCGCTCAGTTTGTATTACACGTAAATCTGTAAGATTGTTTTAATTATTACACAGTGGTAAATAGAGCCTAGTGAAAGGATAACGCGGGAATCGCGGGATTCACAAAATTATAATCTTTCTCTTACAAACTCTGAGAGACTTATTATGTAATTTTGATACAGTGAATACCAAAGGACATTTATGTCCTATTTTAAATTAATTTCGATACAGTGAATACCAAAGGACATATTATGTCATATTTTAATTAATTTCGATACAGTGAATACCAAAGGA
The DNA here is from genome assembly GCA_932273695.1 of Apotomis betuletana. Taxonomy (NCBI): domain Eukaryota; kingdom Metazoa; phylum Arthropoda; class Insecta; order Lepidoptera; family Tortricidae; genus Apotomis; species Apotomis betuletana. The sequence goes on along the minus strand of OW026307.1, from coordinate 10,276,400 downwards.
CCCATTATGTCCTTTAGTTTACAATAATTATTATATTTGGAACTTCTAACATATCAATTGTAAGATTAATGGGATCCAAGAATAGGATCCAAAACAAGAACCTTCCAAACAGTTATACATTACCTTCTCAACAAGGTAACATATACCTAGGCAAGAATTATTTATTAATAATCATAATTAAATGTAACCGTCTTAGGGAACATGTTCGATCAAATGGGTCTCGGTGAAACATGAATTATCGAGATTAATAATTAATGTTCCCGACGCAGAATTATTACAGGTACACATTGTTTAGCCCACAATGGGCCGGTTTATTGGGGTATAATAATGGAAAGCAGCATTTTATGTCGATATCTGGGCACCTATCTTGATTTTTTGGACCGTGTAACTGCAAATATGTACGAGTATAGGTATTCTATCAAAAGATGCTCGCAATTTCGTCCACGTGGGAGTAAAAGTTGTTATCATCGTTTAACCGTATATGGACTATATTCGGGTAAAATGTATCCTATAGCTATCAAATATTTAACAGCTACCAGATTCATACTTTTCCAATTTCCTTAACTACTTAAGTGCCTAATTTGTTCGCGTACTCAACTAAATCTTTGGATGCCCTGTACTATACCAACATTGCTTGAAATCTGCCCAGCCGTTTTGAAGTGATGAGAGGACAAATAAAAATTTACCGATAGATGGCACGCTGTTAAGATCGCCCTCTTCATTAAAGAACAGAGACTGAGAAAGTGAAACTGATAACTCCCGCGAATTGATCTGGGTAAAACTTTTTTCCGTAGTCGAGTAAAAAGCCCTATGCCCTATTACCATTTTTAGGGTTCCGTACTCAACTAGGAACCCTTATAGTTTCGCCATGTCCGTCTGTCCGTCCGTCCGCGGCTTAGCTCCGTGATCATTAGTACTAGAAAGCTGAAATTTGGTATGAGTATGTGGATGTATTACGCCGACAAAACGGTAAAATAAAAACTAAAATAAAACTTTTTTTTCGGGTACCTCTCGAACACCTAAAGTGGGGGTGATTTTTTTTTTCGTTTCTACACTAGTGTGTGGGGTGTCGTTGAATAGGTATTTTAAAAATAATAGGGGTCTCTAAACATTATTTTTTGATCAAGTCGGCAGTTTCGTAAATATTTGCTCCGAAAATAAAAAAAATAGTGTCCCCCCCCCCTCTAACTTTTCAACCACGGGTCAAAAAATTATGGAAAAATTCATGAAAATGAGGCTTTATAAGTACTTTCAATGAAAACTATATTAAATAAAATCGATTGAGCCGTTTTTGAGCTACCGCAAAATTTCATAATTTTCTTTAAAATGACGTAAGTGTCGCGCGGTGTCTTTATACTTCGAACGTTACACATATTAGTTAAGTTCCATACTGAGTTAAAACATTTCGCTCAATCTGGCGCGTATAATTAAGAATCAAACGAACTTACCTTGTGTTGAAGTGATGTTTGATTCCAATTATACGAAGGTGTCAGCCGAAGACGATTACATCTATTTACTTGCAGCAGTACGAGAGTACATGCCATCCTTGTCACACATTTAGAGTAATCCTAGAAAAAAACAGGAACCCTATCTTCTGTCTCGCTTACTCACTCCTGCGCAGCCGGTCCGGCCTCGGGGTGACTTCATTGTTTAAGAGAGAGTAGATTTTGTGTTATAATTTTGAACATTTTTCCTACCATATTTAGGGCTAAGGGTGGGTTGGGATGATGTAATCGTCTTCGGCTGACACCTTCGTATAATTGGAATCAAACATCACTTCAACACAAGGTAAGTTCGTTTGATTCTTAATTATAACTTCAGGTGTCAGCCGAAGACGATTACATCTATTTACTTGCAGATGTTTAGAGTGGTTTAAGTTGATCTAATCAAAATAGATAGGTAAGTACCAAAACGTTGAGAAATTGGAACAATAAAAAGATAAAATGTTCAAATCCACAGTTTTACTTTATGCTCGATCCGAATTAATAAAGGAAAACAATCATCTAATAGCTAAACAGTAAACAAAAAGGTTATTGTACATTTATCGCTCACTTAACTTTACGTTAATACATATAAAAGTAAATAGCCTGTAAATTATTTAAGAATTGCGTTAACAAAATCATCCTGATTTGCTTGTACCACTTCTCTGTAGTAATATTTTAGAAATACATTGGAGGTGTTGCTCCAACCTGCTGCCTTGCGAACCACCTCCAGACTGACCCCTGACCTGTGCGCAGCGGATGTCGATGCCGATCTAGTGCTATGGGCACCAAATATTGAAATATCGATGCCACTTTCCTGTAAAACCTTCTTTACCCAACGCGCTAAAGTCTGCGTTCCAACTTCTTTGTGAGGTTTACAAAGTCCTAAAAACAGATATCCGTCTAGTGGATTTTGTCGTATGTGTTGGGTTTTTTCTATGTAGGTTTGGAGTGCTAAAGCCGGACAAATATTGGGGTTTTCACGGATGAAGGGCAGTCTGATAAGTGGTTGGCAAGCCCCAGGCCTAGATGTCTTAATTAAGTCGGTAATTCTTATAATAATCGCATCATCTTGTAGTGTCAGGTTTTTTAATTTAATTAAACTGATAGTCTGCATTCGTTGAGCAGATGCTATACATAAAAGAGTACAAACTTTATATGTCAAGTTAGGTAGGGAAATATCATCATACGGGTAGGGATACGCGTTAGAGAGATAATCTATGACGGTATTGGTGTCCCATGTTGAAGTGTATTTGGGTTGAGGTGGATTAAGCCTATATACCCCTTTCATAAATCTATTAATACAATCATTTAATGTCACTTCTCTACCTAAAATTACTGACAAGGCTGATCTGTGTGTATTTAAGGAACTGAAACTTGAACCTTCATTGAATTTTTGTGTGAGAAAAGATATTACATGACTAATGTCAACTTTTAATAAGTTTAAATTGTTGTTTGAACAAAAGGACGCCCAGGATGTAATTGTACTACTGTATTGTTTTAATGTTTGTGCTGAAAAAGAAGCCATAACTATATCTAAAGAATCCAGTGGTACACCACGCTGTATCAACGAGTTCCTGATAACTTCGCTGCCACCAGAATGAGGTCCGCGTGGAGTGGGTGGCAGGTTCTGAAAGGGGAACACAATAGTGTTTTATCAGGACCGAAGAAGTATTTCTTTGATATAATAAGTCTAGACCACAGCGGGTACCATGGCTACGAAGGCCAGTCAGGTACAATTAAAATTCCTTCTGCTTGGTCAGTAATAACTTTTTCCAATACTCTAGGGATCAGACTAAAGGGAGGAAATGCATAGAAATTTAAGTTATGCCAATTGAATGTAAATGAGTCAACCACCTCCGAGAATGGATCTAATTTCCAGGAGGCGTACCTAATGCATTTGTTATTTTGGGCGCTAGCAAATAGATCAAACTCTGGTTCACCTAATAGACTGGTTATTTTCTCAAACACTGGTTGGCAGATTTCCCATTCTGTGTCGATATTGATTCGACGAGATTCTCTATCAGCTATTACATTTTCGCTAGATTTAATATAAGAGGCGAATATGTATATATTCCTGTCTTCACACCACTGCCATATTTTTCGAGCTAAATCGTTCAAATGTGGGTGTTGTACGCCTCCCATCCTATTTATATAGCTAATGGCAGTGGTGTTGTCAATCCTTAACAATATAGTCTCGTAAATTTTCAGTAAATATTTTTAATCCATAATACGCTGCTTTTAATTCGAGAGTATTTATGTGGATATGTAATTCTGACTCAGTCCAGTTACCATGTGCACTTTGATCCCCGCATGCGACCCCCCAGCCAGTATTAGAAGCATCGCTAAATATTTCTATGCAATAATTATTCTTTCTAATAGGACAAAAGGATGAGCCAATTTTGTGAATCCACCATAAGAAATCGATTTTTAGGAAAGCTTCTATATTCATTCGTCTATTATAATCATTACTGTAATTAAGTGCAAGGAACTTTTCACGTTCAAATAGTTTGGTGTACATCCACCCGTAATTCACAGCTGGACATGCGGAGGTTAATAAACCTATGAACTCAGCAAATTGTCTAATAGTGCAGGTTCTTTTCCCCATCAATTCAATAGCTTTATTTCTAATACGGGATTTTTTATCTTTTGGCAAAGTAATAATCATATTTTTAGTGTCGAGATTGAAACCCAGGAACCTACAGGTCGTATGTGGTGTCATTACACTTTTTTTTGTATTTATCAAGAACCCCAACGATTCCAACATTGTCTTAGTTACAGTAATGTTATTAAAACATTCATCATAAGTTTGACCAATGCATAAAAAATCATCGAGGTAAGCTACTGATATTAATCCTGATGAGCGTAAGTATTGCAGGACTGGCTTTAATAATTTAGTGAATACATACGGTGCTGTGCATAAACCAAACGCGAGGACGTTAAACTGATATATCTGGGATTTCCATTCAAACCGCAGGAACTTTTTATAATTCTCATCTACCGCGATTAAAAAATATGCATCTTGTAAATCAATGGAACCCATATAATAATTACTTTGTAATAGCTTCAGAGCAGTTCGATGGTCCTCCATCTTGAAGTGATCCACCTCTATATATTTATTAAGCATTTTTAAGTTTAATATGAACCTATGTTTTCCGTTTGGTTTAGGCACAGTGAATATGGGAGAAATGAATTGACCTTCACAAGGTGTGCAAGGTGATATAAATTCAGACGTTAATAGTTCGGTAATGCAATTATCAATGTTAATGGTTTGAGAATGAGAATTACAAGCATTATTATTGGGCTGCGTTGTCTGTGTAGGTGGTATTTTGAATGGTATTTTGTATCCTTTGACCCAATCTAAGATAACATTATCGTCGGTAAGTTCAGCCCATTTATCGTAAAAATATTTTAAGCGACCAGCGACCGGTACCTGTGGGCTCTCTAATATCTCCTCTGATGGCGTGAGTAGCCGGAAGCCCGTTGACGGCCCCGCGCGGACGGGTGAGTCTGGCGGCGGTCCCGCGGCGGCGGCGGCGGAGGCGGCGGCGGCCGGCGAGGTGCAGGGGCTGTCCGCGGTTCGGTCGCCGCTGCCCGCGGATTCCCCCTCAAGTTTAAAGCTCCCCTTTTTTGCTGGAATGCTGATGGTGCCCTGTATGGAGCACGAGGCGTGGGCTTCATCTCTGACCCGGTCTTCGTTATTGCTTTGGATGATTTCAAGTGGTCAGATAAGTTAGATCCAAAGAGATTTTCATCAATTTTTGTATCTTTAACGGTATCTCTGATGTTCCTGTTAATTGTATTTAATACCGCATATCTACGCGATAACGATTCCCTGTAATGGTTATCGCAGAAAAGTCTCCCTGCATCAATTAAGGCTTTAACTACGTCTGGAGGGACCATATCTTTGGTTTGAACAGCCCAATTTAAAGCTTGTCCTAGTGCTGCGAGACCGCTCCCAAGTTGATTTTGTTTGCCCTGACTATATTGGTCTTGTTTAATATTTAATTCGGAGAGTGCGGCTTTTATCTCCGGATTCAACTTGGGCGGTGATAAGTTGGAGCAGTTTTCGGGTGGCGGATATTGTTTTATTAGATCTAATTGAGATTCCTTTGTCAAACCATTGGTGAGGATATGCGCCCATCTAGGAGCAATGTCCTTATGCAAATTTGCACCATAATTCTTTTTAGTACAAGGGTCCTCTCCTAAAAGATCTAGAATTGCAGGATCCAGATTCGCTGCACCGTCTGTCTTGTCTTCTTGGGTCAAGGTAACAGCTGATGAAGTGCTCTGCACGGCGGTGTCGACCGGCAGCGACGCTGAGGGCGGCTGTATAATTTGAGGCAGTGGCGGCGGCGGCGCTGTGCCTGGCGCCGGCGGCGGTGTGCCTGGCGCCGGCGGCGGTGTGCCCGGCGCCGGCGGGGTGAGCGGGGGTCTAACTGCGTCTAGCTGCGCAGGGCACTCCTCATCGCCAATTTCGCCATCCAAGTCTATAACTTGATCATGCGTGTCTTCATCTAAAAAGTACCAATGATACCTAGTTTAGACTTAGGTACTATACTAACGATGAGATCAGTGTAAACAGGTATCGTAATTATAAATACATTTATTAGGTACAGTGTATGTCTAATGATAATGATTCGATATCATTCATACAATAATTACGTTTATTTATTGTGGGTACAAGGTAGTAACCCGTAATTGTAAGTGCATAAGTAGGTCAAAGATATATCTACATTATAATCATAGAAAGTGGGTTCAAGATAGGTACCCTTCAGGGGCCAAGATAGGTCCCCATGCACTGTTGGGTCCAAGGTAGGTACCCGTGCACATTTTTATTTTTCGAGGTTACGTGAAGGTACACTTAACTGTTTTAAAACATAGCACGATAATTTGTTTTTTAACGTGAAATAAATTTGACGATTAGGATTATTAGACGTGGGTAGGTATGAAAAGAAAGTTTACGTACGTAACGTACCTACTAAACAACATACAAACGGTTGTTGAACACAATTAATTATGTTTTTAATTTTTTAACTTACTTACCTGGATAGAAATTGTAATATTCATCGCGGTACTCATATTCATCAGATCTTGATGAATTTGAACTAACCGGTGATCGTTCTCGTCTACGTTTCAACTTGCGTTCTAACTTTTTCATTTTTCTTAGTATATCGTCGTAACCACTTTCTTTTGACCTAGATCTCTTCCTCTTTCCCATAATTATCGCGAATTTTGGTCCTGGACAGAAGTATAACGTGCGAACTGGATGACACAAAATCACGTAATGAAGTCACCCCGAGGCCGGACCGGCTGCGCAGGAGTGAGTAAGCGAGACAGAAGATAGGGTTCCTGTTTTTTTCTAGGATTACTCTAAATGTGTGACAAGGATGGCATGTACTCTCGTACTGCTGCAAGTAAATAGATGTAATCGTCTTCGGCTGACACCTGAAGTTATAATCGATAACTTCCAGAAGGTAATAATTAGTTACTGTTACTTTGGCGTTTACGACCTTTTTAAAGAGTTTGAAATCTTTCTCGTAATTTAAATCTTTTTCGTAATTTTCGTCTATTGTGAAGGATGGGCAACTACGGAACCCTACACTGAGCGTGGCCCGAAATGCTCTTGGCCGGTTTTTTTCTTATTTATGTCCAGCTGTCTCCGTGCTAAAATTGGTGAAAACCCATCGAGCCGTTTTGGCGTGATGAAACGACAAAGACAGTCAGCCTGGCATAGCGCTGCGCGCCAATACAGAACAAAAGGCGTTCCTGCATCGTTTTATTAAGATTTTTCCTAAAATCATGACCTGCCCTCTCCATCCTTAATACAAATACAGAATTTTATAATAGTATAGATTATACTAGCCAGTCGTTCGACAAATAAGACCAACTTTTTATAGAGAAATATCTCCCAGTTATCCCTTTTAACCTTTATCAAAATTGTTTTCTCGGTGACAAAGAAATAGGATTAATGGCCACAGAGACAATTGAACGGAGCAAACGAAAACGGAACAATCGTATACTAAAGTCGGTAACAGATTGATTGTACTCTCGGAGCGACCAAGAAACTTTGCTGGCAGATTACACCGGCGAAATAAATCAAAATGTCTATTGCTAAAGCGTAGAACGCTTTGTGGATCAACGAATTATACCCTACTTAATAATTCTTTGCGTTTTTCTAGTAATTATTTAATGTTAAATTGATTTATTTAGCACCCAAAGTATTTCTGTTTGGCTCTATGGTTGACTTGTAGAGAACGCTATTTGGCATATGTACTGATAGTAGAGTTGTTAGTCCGCTGTTTTCTAACATAATTGTGCGCATCGGGTTACAAGCATGAAATTTATACCACAGATAGAGTGTTCCGCGGTGATTATTTTCAGATGTGGAGGGAAGTCAGATTCGTCCCCTGTGAGGCGGGAGAGCGGAGTGAATAGGGCCAAGTATCCCTCTTTTCTTTCTTTAATGCTGGTCAGTTAAGTCTACCAGGATGTGTTTGGTATCGTTTCCGTGTAAAACAAATATCAGAAATTAATTTTTCATGTTATTTTAGTATAGTTCTATATAAAAATATGGGTGTATGGCCGAAAAGGTAAAAATGACAACAAGTTTTTTATTCAGTGAGGTAAATTAGTTCAATTTCGTGAACATTTTCAAATTATTATTATGATTTTAAAAAGCTCATTTAATCTAGTTTCTAAAAATATATGCATGTTGTGATTTTTGCAATTACGAAAATACCACCATATTTTTATATGGTACTATGAATAAATAACATGAAAAATGAATTGCTGATATCTGTTTTACACGAAAACGATACCACACAAGTCCTGGTACCGTTATCTGATCAATATAAAAATAAAAAGAGGACTCCTTTATCCTATTCACCCCGCTTTCCCGCCGCACAGGGGCCGAATCTGACTTCCCTCCACATCTGAAAATAATCATCGCAGAATACTCTATCTGTGGTAGAAATTTCGTGGTTGTATCCCGATGTACACAATTTCGCGACTTAGCAAAATGTACTAGAACACGCAGGCTAAGCTTAACATCAACATTTTTTTCAAGGTATTTTTTGTATCAGATGTGCCCAATATGTATACATTACTAAAAACAAGATTAAATTTGCCGTTTAGTAATATTTTTTTAAATTGTAAATATTGAGGATAGGTAACTAATTTATCGTTCTGAATAAAAAAAACTTGTTGTTTTTTTTACCTTTTCGGCAATAAACCCAAATTTTTATATGAAACTATTCTTAACACGTTCCCTGTGTAACTAGGAACCAGAAATCGTCTCCTCGCGTGCAATTTTATTTTTTTGTAAATTACTTTTATATAGTTCATATTATTACATTTATGCTTAAAAACATCATTCATGAAGATAGTTTTTCCTATTTTCCCATTTTTCCGAGTGCCCCACATGTGATGCATGCACGTATGAGCTATCAAACTGGTGCCCACAATGTGATGCATGCACGTACTAGCTCACTACGCAGTGCATCACATGCACGTTTTTAAGGCAATTTGACGTTTCTCTTAATCGTATATCTGTGGTTTACGTTAGTCAATGCATTATAAATGCTCGAAATTTGTCAGAACTTCATTTAGTGGTAATTTTCAGACTATTTCAGTAATACAGACTACCTTACCCCTCCGCCCTTACCTTTCCTTACTGATCAAAATTCTAGGCCGTAACAATAAAAGTTTTTGAAAACGTTGCGTTGGGTTGGATGCTATAAATTAATGACCGAACAGGGTAGCACACCTACAGAAGCTCGCAAAAAGGCGAATCAAACAGACACTGAATGCTTGATGTGCAAAAAAACATTTTGTCTTCGATGCTACAATGCTTGCCATTACAAAACCCCACCAGTTTTTTTTTTACGTTTTGTTTTGCAAATTTTATTTGATTATTCTTTTGTTTTTATTATGATGTGCAGTAAGTGCAAGTAATTCGTATATTTTATTATTTCGAATAAAAACCTTTTGAAATAAAATATATTTCTGTGTTTTATTCGTAACAGCCATAATCTGGCAACATTATATAAATGTCATCCGGACGCACGTGTTTTTTGTGAACATTTTTGTAGCCGGTATGTGCACGCAAATGAAAAAGACGTAGCTCACACGTGTCAATTTTGGAAATGCCTTAAGTTTACAAGGGGTCGTGCATCATCAGTGATGCATGCACGTATCATATATACCCTAAAATGCTACAGATATGATGCATACACAGGGAACGTGTTAAATAACATAAAAAATTAATAGCTGTTATCTATTTTACACGAAAACGATGTCGCACAAGCCCTAATTGCCTTAACTGATCAGTAATAAAAATAAAATTGGGCAAGTGCGAGTCCGACTCGCGCATGAAGGGTTCCGTACCTATATATATGTATATATAGGTATAACAAGTTTGTTGTATGGGAGCCCCCCTTAAATATTTATTTTATTTCATTTTTAGTATTTGTTGTTATAGCGGCAATAGAAATACATCATCTGTGAAAATTTCAAGTGTTTAGCTATCACCGTTCTTGAGATACAGCCTGGTGACAGACGGACGGACGGACGGACGGACGGACGGACGGACGGACGGACGGACGGACGGACGGACGGACGGACGGACAGCAAAGTCTCAGTAATAGGGTCCCGTTTTTACCCTTTGGGTACGGAACCCTAAAAAGAAAAAGAGCAGTACTTGGTCCTCTTCACCCCGCTCTCCCACCACACAGGGGACAAATCTGACTTCCCTCCACATCTGAAAATAATCACCGTGGAACGCTCTATGTGTGGTAGAAATTTCATGCTTGTAACCCGATGCGCACAATTTCGCGGCTTAGCAACTCTACTATGACTTTTGTTTTGTGCAATAAAGTTTAAATAAAAGACCAGAAATTACAACATATTAATGTGGCAGCGGCACGAGCGAGGCCGTCACAATCATCATATAGGTTATGATTATAAAATAACGTCACTGATTTTGCTACAGCCGCCGCCGCTGCATAGTAAACCTACTATAGGTCTGAACTTGTCATATGTAGTAGTACAACAATGTGGGTGTAGCGAAATTCTTTTTAGTCGGGTTTAGAAAAGGAAGAAAAACTTCGCCAACTTATTACCGTGAAAGTTAACAGAAATCAGGAAAAACAAGAACACAACCGGGAAATCCCATCCTCAATCTTTTCTCATATCCACTATTAGATATCTGCGGAAATCAGTCGTAGCTTCATTTCGTGAAGCCGACAAGATAAGACAGGGCCAAAGGAGAATCCCCGTGATACGGGTCGGACAGCACGAAACTTTCTTCACACCAGCCTAATGCTCACTTTGCCTAGAAATTTCTTTAAGGCGATAATGGGAACTAGCTTAAGTTTGAAGTTTTAGACACACGTCTTAAAAGTTTAACGGTGTTGGGAATAGTTTTGAGTATAAAGTGTCCCTTTTTATTGGATTGGGCCAAATGTTTAGGGGCTTATTGCGCGACCGACTTTCAACTATTTTCTGAGTCGTCAATTGAAATAGGAATTTGGTTTTGAAGGAGTATAATGCTTACAATAGTATAATTAAAAACGTAAATTCTAGTAAAAAACTTATATCGATTAGAACAACTAGCCTATTTTATGTGTTAGGTAAGGATACAATCTATGTCTGTTTCAAATTTCACGCAAACCTGTCCAGCCCTTTCGGCGTGAAATATTATTCACACACTAGTTTTTATAATATTAGTGAGATTATTGGGATAATACTTTTGCAATTGACAGTCATAATTAAAACTTATTATAACGGGTATGTAGTAAAATTTTATAATTAAATAGTTTAATTGTCTATGTTTCCTACGCGCCTACGCAGCTACATTCGTAAAGGAATAGACCCGTTATAATAAGTTTTAATTCAAGAATTTTATAAGTAATAAGAGATTTTGCAAAGTATTCAAAACAATTATATGATCTGAATCTTTTAACACGTTGCACTTCAAATTTTCTCGTAAAATTCCCATTTCCGCTACGCTCCTTTAGGGTTAATTATCAAAGTCCCCCTTTTTCCTTATTCTCGACCGATACAATTCCACTTTGAGAGACAGTGCCTTACACAAAGCAAATTGCTAATACCCGATAGCTCTGAAAAAGGGCGGCGAATGGCCCATTTCCTGGAAAAGCTTTATCTTTTTCTTTTCTTACTATGGGTACACGTAGATGTAGAAAGTAGTGAGTGGTCACGAAATCCTTGTACCCCTAATATGAGTTTAAGTTTTCACGGTAAATTCGCTGCAAAGTTACGCAAAGGAGCTATTATGATAAGTTTTAGGGACTCCCAAAATATAATACATTTCTGCTTAATGCTTTTTTTGCCACCGTAAGAACAAAAAAATAATATAATATTGATATAAGTACAACGAGACGAAAACTTAAATATAACTCAGTGCAGTTTCCCCTACATTTGCTGACTTGCACAACATTTATGTGAATTCAAAATACTCGTATTAAAAATGTATGAAACATGTAATGTCTCATTTCTTGTTTTAATGTGGGTACTGTGACGACTGCTGGGGGATAGCTTCAGATGATGAATAAAAGAGCACTAGAGGTACTTCCTTAAAACTGTTTATTGCCCAGAGGCCAGACGATAACTAACTATACATTTTATTTTTAAGACTAATGTCATACGTCTTATTCTAAATCTAAAAACTACTTTATTCTTAAGTTGATGGCCAACCACCATCCGTGAAGCACAACCTTCACATTTCCCGCCGTCTCGGGGTGGACGAGGGAAATTCATCTTAATACAGAGACACTAGACAGACTACTCCTGCCTAACACATAATAAGTCCCTACCTATGCAGGGATACCCATACATTCATACCCAGATGGTCTCTTGCTAAGAGATAACCAGGGTCAGGACATGAGCAGACACTAGCCTATGGCATGTTACGTAATCTGACATGTTGTCTGACACTGGCTTCGCCTTGACAAAAACCCTGCTAAAAAGGCAAGGCACCAAACTGACTACCCCAAGTGTCATTCGACTTATTCTAAAGCATAGACCATTCGATACGATATTAAAAAGATAGGCTTCCACAATTTAATCGCCTGGTGTAAAAACCGGCTTAAATAAATTACCCGATTAAATCGCCTCGAATGTTCCCACCTTAACTGCCTGGAGTATGACACACGTCGCATGCTCCAAACAATTGTACCACGATATGTCACTGCCCTTATATTAGATGTCTGACACATTGTCTATGACACTTGTCTCAGTCATCCAAACAAACAGTGACAATCGTCTACTACTAGCTTAATATTAGAATCCTGGCGCATATATATTAAATATGCCCCAGAAATCTGTACCTTAATTACCTCATATCCTAAATAAATACCTGGACTAAAGTATTATCTTTAGTCCAGCTATCTGTACCACTCCTAAACAAAAAGAAATTACGACCTCATAATTGATTTTACGACCATCGACGATAGCGGTACACGTCATAATGACATGTCAAAATGCTATGTCACTGTCGAAAAGTCAATTATTATTAAAACGCGAAACGAAAGTTATTTTTATTAAAGAAATCCTACCTAACATTTAATTAAAATTAATAAAATTTATTATATTACAGACATGAAAATAAAATAAAATCTTCAGTCTGCATTGGCCTGATGCAGGGTGCAGAGTCCTTGGCCCGACAGGCCAAGACCCCACGATCCTGCCGCCGCCTGGATGAAGAATGCGAGCCGCATTCAGTCACACCAGTAGCTGAAATCCCAGGGAGCTGGGACAGCTATGTATGGCCTCCGCAGTGTGATACATGAAAATAAAAGATTATTATAACATGTGTAAACATTAAAGTTCTGAAAAGAAAATCAGTGTTATAATTAATTATTGGAATTCTGTGAAAGTTATAAGTTATTATTATTACAAGGAAAGGTATTGTAAGTACAATAACTTAAAGTGCAATAAATTTATAGTGCAAGAAATTAAAAATTGAACTTCCTATAGTAATATCTTAGAAATGCAGCTAATATATAGTGGAAAGAAATTAAATTATAGTTACAACAGTGACACTTGCAAATGCAACAAACATAACTGCATCCTTGTACAGTCAGCCTGAATTAAAAATTGCTGAAAAATAATAGTTTTATTATTTACACCCTAGAAATATAGAACTGTTTAAATTTATTTTTAATTAACGATTGAAGAATTTCTTCAATCTGTTAACATGAATTATTACATTTTTGGCACGACCATTAGGAGTGAGTCTTTGCACCACATAATTCCATGGAGATAATCGGTGGATTATTTTATAGGGTCCTATAAATAATCTACAAAGTTTTAAACTTCTTCCAGTCAACCGTCTTGGTTTTATAATCATGACCAAATCATCAGGCTCATATTGAACTGATTTTGTCTTCTTGTCATATTGTAGTTTTTGAGAGCGCTGTGCCTTCTCTATATTCTTCATTGCTTTCTCTGATAATTCTTGTATGTAATCCACTTTCTCCTTTAACGTAGTGTGTTCTTCCTCATGTAGTCTTAGCTTCAAATCTTGATTAAAATGCGGTTCCCGTCCAAAAACTATATGATATGGTGCAACACCTGTAGATGCTTGAATTGAGGTATTGTATGAGAAGACAATTCTTGGCAATGCTGACGACCAATCCTTCTGATCTTCTTGTATACATTTTGACATAGCTGTTGTCAATGTCTTGAAGAATCTTTCTATTAAGCCATTCGCCTGTGGATGGTATGCCGTCGTATGAAGAAGTCGACCTCCAAATTCTTCTACTGTATTTTGCACCAGTTTTGAGGTGAAGACTGTACCTCGATCTGTGATGATTGATTCGATGCTCCCGAAGGTGCAGAATATGTTCTCAACAAGAAACTGTGCGATAACCTCTGCTGTAACTCTAGGTACCGCTTTACAAATGGCAAATTTGCTCATGTATTCTATAGCCCCAATGACATATCTATGTCCGTCCTTTGATTTGCAGAATGGGCCAAGCACATCCATTGCTATACGATGACCAAAGTTTTGAATCTTCACATTTTGCAGTGGCGCCCTCTGGTGTACAATATTCTTTTCCTGGCACTTTGTACAAGACTTTATATAATTTTCTACTTTCTTTTCTGCATTCGGAATATAATAGCGATTCTTGAATTTTCTTAGGGTTTTAAATAAACCAAAATGTCCTCCACTCCATGTGTTATCATGTAATTCTGCCATACATTCTGTAAATAAACATTGTGGTAAAACTGTGACACTTTTCAGCTGGTTATCAACCCATACTTTCTTGCATAAAATATTCCGTTTCGTGTGATAACCTTTATATTGGTTCATATTTGATAATTTTTCAAATATATTTTTATATTCCTCGTCAGCCTGTTGTTTCTGTAATAAATCTATTTTTTCAAAGCTATACAAACATAAATCGTCCTGATTCGGTGCGATATTTTCTTCTGGTTTTTCATCATTGTAGAGGGGATTTCTGCTTAGGAAATCTGCATGAATATTGTCCTTTCCCTTACAATGGATTATTTTAAAATTCCACGGTTGTATGGCTAAGGCCCATCTCGCCAAACGTCCATTCATATCTCTACGTGATCGTAACCATACGAGGCTCTTATGATCCGTAAATACTTCAAATTCCATGCCCCATAAATATTGTTTAAAATATGATAGTGCCCATATTAGACCTAAACATTCTTTTTCCGTAATTGTATAACGTTTTTCCGCGTCGCTTAATTTCCTCGAAGCAAAAGCTACTGGCCGTAGATCTGATCTGATGCATCTACATACAGTCTTGTTGTCACATCTTCATCTGTCGTGAAATATCTGAGTATTGGAGCTTCACAAATCTTGTTTTTCATTATATTGAAGGCCTTTTGCGCTTCTGTTGACCATTCAAATTTACGTCCTTTCTTCGTCAATTCTGTCAGAGGCAATGTTATCTGAGCGAAACCGTCAATAAATTTTCTGTAATACGAAAATAGACCTAGTACTGATCTTAGTTCCTTTAAGTTAGATGGCGGCTTTGCATTTCGCATTGCTTTTACCTTCTCCATGTCGGGTCCAATGCCATCCTTTGATACAGTATGTCCTAATACTGTTAAACTTGTAAACCCGATCTTACACTTCGTTGGTTTCAAGGTTAAATTTGCCTTCTGAAATTTTCGTAATACATTTTCCAGTGCCGTTAAAAATTCTTTATAAGTCTTAGCATATACTATGATGTTATCAACATATACCAAAACATTTTTGTATTTCATTTCCGCTAAAACTGTATCCATTGCTCTCTGAAAATGGGCCATACTTGTTATCAATCCCATTGGTAATTTCTTGAATGCATATAAACCTGATTGACAAATAAAAGCTGTTTTTTCTTTGCCTTTTCCGAGGCATAATTGCCAATATCCTGAATTTAGATCCAGTTCGGCAAAGAAACGTGCTCCTTCTAGACACGTTAATAATTCTTCAATGCGCGGTATAGGATATGCGTCTGGTTTAATTTTCTTGTTTAAGCTTCTAAAATCTATACAAAATCTCGGTTTCCCATCTGCTTTCTCTACAATCACGACTGGTGATGCGTATGGGCTTTGAGATCGTTCTATAACGTCATTCTTGAGCATTTCCTGAACTTGTTCTTCAATAATTTGCTTCTGTTTTTCCGACATTCGATATGGCGGTTTATGTACTGGTACCTCATCAGTCGTTTCGATGTCTATTTTATATGCATTGTATGCTCCTAGATTTGACGGACTGTATGCAAATCTATCTTCATACTTATTCAATAGTGTCATTAGCTGCTGCTTCTGAGAATTGTTTAATTCCTCGCCAATTTGTATACTATCCTTATTCTCTTCTGCAAAATATATCGTTTCACATCGGATACCTTTTTTATTTGATTCTTCCAGTGGCATTGGTTTTCTTGGTTCCTTCCTTATATTATTTACCAATGTCGTGGTAAATCTTCCACGTAAACATATTACATTCTCCTGAAAATCAATGTTGGCACCATTCTGTACCAAAAAGTCATAACCGATGATGATTTGGTCAGAATTGATGTCAATTATATTAAATTTGTGACTATATACTACATTATCTACAATTATATTTAATTGTACTGAACCCTCAGTACAAACAAATTTGCCACCGATTATCTTCAACGACATCCTATCATCATCATTAAATTTAATATTCAAACTTTTGACAATAGATAAACTAATGCAAGATACGCTTGCTCCACTATCTATCAGAGCTAGATAATTGTCATTAGATATTTCTACATTTATATATGACCTATTATGTATTGGTGTATTATTGCCTGTAATAGTATCGGAGCGTAGTGTGTTTAACGCCGCGCCGCTCCGGTCCCGCGTCGTCCATCTGCGTTTGGGTGATTCTCTTCATTCCGGTACGTTGATCTTGAATGTGCATTTCCTTGGTAGCTGCCACGATAGTTTTGCTGTGTTCTTTGTCTGAAATTATAGGCTGGATAATTTCGGTTCACTGGTGTGTTCACTGCCTGGTCGTTGGTCATCGTTGCACATACTGGTACCGGTGTATGTTCTGGTATCGGTGTTGAAAATGCAGATTGGGGTGCCGTAGACACGTTTGGGGAAGAAATGTATATAGGTGATGGTGGATTTCCACCTTGTTGGCTTTGAATCATTGTATACTGATTTTCTTTTATAGGGATCACAATTGAGGGTTTTTGCTCTTGCGAATGATACTCATTGTACCGCTGGATAGCCGCTTTGAGCTCTGCCTTCGTGTTGATCGCTGAAGTTGTAAAGAATAATTTGACGTTGTCATGTAAATTTTTAATGAAATGAGTTATAAAGTCTGTTTCTACAATGTTCCCGGCCTTAGATGCCAATGCTTCCAGAGCATAATAGAATATTATTGGTGATTCATGAGTCTCCTGCCGACGATAATAAAAACTTTGTACATAATTTTGGCTCGACGGGAATTCGTTTTTTAATTTCGTTTCGTTTCGTTAAGGTTGTGCTTCACGGATGGTGGTTGGCCATCAACTTAAGAATAAAGTAGTTTTTAGATTTAGAATAAGACGTATGACATTAGTCTTAAAAATAAAATGTATAGTTAGTTATCGTCTGGCCTCTGGGCAATAAACAGTTTTAAGGAAGTACCTCTAGTGCTCTTTTATTCATCATCTGAAGCTACCCCGCACCTCCACCAAGTGTGACGACTGCTGGGGGATAGCTTCAGATGATGAATAAAAGAGCACTAGAGGTACTTCCTTAAAACTGTTTATTGCCCAGAGGCCAGACGATAACTAACTATACATTTTATTTTTAAGACTAATGTCATACGTCTTATTCTAAATCTAAAAACTACTTTATTCTTAAGTTGATGGCCAACCACCATCCGTGAAGCACAACCTTCACAGTACACCACATTTTTTATTTAAACTATGAATACAAAGATCAAAGCTTAAAGAAAAATTGAAAAAGGAACTACCTGGTGGTGGTTAACGTATTCACATAGAGGTCGCTAAGGTGTAAAAACCTTTCAAATAAACAATGCAAATCGACACACAAAGCATAAGGAAAAATTCGTCAGGTCTACGTGGAGCGAGGGTAGCGAAGTGGTTAACGCGCTGGACCGGTAATCCAGAGGTACCGGGTTCGATTCCCGGTCCCTTCCACCAGGCAGCTCCTTTTTAAATTTTTCTTTAAGCTTTGATCTTTGTATTCATAGTTTACTCGTATTAAATTAACTGTGGTACCAACCTCAAGTGAATCTTGAGTTCTTGAGCACACACATCTCCAATATTGAAACAGAATACCTACTTACCGGTAATGACATTGTAAAATCGCGCAATACGTTAAATTATTGCGCGGTCTTACAATACCATCCCAAAATTCTTGTACTTAGGTAATATGTATCGGTTTAATGGATTCAACGTACCAACCCACCATTCCAATAACGCCATCCGTCTCACAAATTCCATTTCTGCGATTACGGTATTCCCTCCATGTTTCTTAATAATTCAGTCATATCTGCACATTCATCTTCAAGTGTCATCTCGTATGGTTGTGAAATGTTGGTACGGGCTCCGGAATCAGAAGTTCTACGCGAAACTACCCCCGGAAAATTGAAAATGCATGAAGTAGACGTCTTGCGGGATATCGTGTGCCACGATTTTGTTGCAGTATTAGCGACTGCCCGCTGGGCATAAAGATGAAATATTCAGAATGTAATTTACAGGTTTAGTAGAAATTCGTTTGATATTTTGTGAAGTAACTAGAATAATTTTGAACTAGAAAAATATGAAGCCGTTTGTGGTTTTCGAACCGGATTCCGGCAAATACTTTTAATCAAACGCGTCCGCTCCGATGAAGTCCGTTTCAAGTTTTTCTAAACCCATTCCCAGTGCGGTGCGTTCAAAGACATTTTTTGTTTTTCTTTTAGAATTTTTCGTAAAAATGTACCTATTTCAATTCATTGGCGGGCGCGTATGGAAAATGCGATTCGGGTTTGTAACCGATTGCAAGTTTTTTGTGACGTCTGCACAGACGTGGATGCGGATATTTTCATGAATATTTATGAACTGAATGCGTTCTACAACACGCCGATCGATATGACTTTTAAATCAGATAGCTGAACGGATGGGGTTTTTAATTGGATAGCATTATAATTTAATTTTCATTCATTAGCTAATTTACAAACTATTATGACAATAAAAATTTGCAACACATTTGTTTAGTGAAAGAATTGTGAACTTGGTTATTTTTTTAAGATTATAGTTATTTTGTAGAAGATTACGTATATCGTCGTCTAGTACCCATAACACAAACTTTTTAAGCTTTATTTGGGACTAGATCGATTTGTGTGAGGTTTTCCGATATTTATTTATTTATTTTATCTATTTATGGCCCCACATCTACACGGATGCGGTTGAGCTTGACCCAGATGTTGCGATGTTCCTTTAAGCCAGTTGGCTTTTTGGTAGGGTCTGTATCTGGGGTGCCACCTTCTTCGTGCCACTGCCTTTTCCACTCCTGGAGAATATTGTTTATGAATTATGTTTCTTTGTCCTGTTGTCGGCAGTCGGACCATATAGGTTTGCGAGACTGTAAGTAAGCGTCCTGAGATCTGATGGAGCGATATATGCATGAACAGAGTGCCATCTGGTAGAAGTAGGCTGCAAACTACCTGAGATTGTTCACATGACACGATTAAGTTGGACTTCGACTTGTGTGCGCGCTTCTGTACCACACTGGAGCAATATTCTGCTGGCGAATAAACTAGGGCGAGAGAGTAAGTATCAATATCAGCTCGGGCTCCAATCTATCTAGAATTTTATAATTATCCACTAGATTGCTTTTGGTAACTACGGCTACCTGTCACCGCTCTTATTTTATTATATAAATAGAGTCCAACTCAAAATTCGAAGCAATTGAGTGGTTATTAATGTACAATTCACATAGACCGGGCCGGGCCGGGTCGGCTGCCGCCGCGTCGCAACGGGCGGTCTCTGGCAGCCGCGGCAGCGGCCGTCCGCGTCCAGTGAACAGGTCGGGCGTGTTCGGCTGCCACCACGTTCCAGCGGACGCTGGAGCGCCCGGCGGCAGCCGACTGCGTCCGTCCGAAAGATTAAATTCTAGGGCGACGGACGTGCAAGCGGAACCGATGGCGTGCGGCGGTAACCGAACGGAGCCGATGGCGCGCGGCGGTAACTGAACGTAGCCGATGGCGCGCGGCGGTGACCGAACGGAGCCGCTTACGCGCGACGACAGCCGAGCACCTCCGTCCGCGTCCGCAAGCGCCCGATCGGCCGGCAGCGGCGCCAATAACATTCGAATATGGGATCTGACTGTCGCAAAGAAGCTCTACATTCGTTTGGCAACTATTTAGATGCGCTTAGGCGCGCGCTGACTCCGCCCGGTCGGTGGGAATCGTACATAATGGACAAACTATCTGTTCTAAAATATTACAAAAGTGGGTAAGAAAAAAAATGCCTAAGCGCGTAATACCTTAAGATAATGATATATGATATTTGTTACAATATGAAATTTTACGCTTATCAATATATTCATCATTATAAAGCACAATAATGACATTTCGTTGCCGTAAAGGTTGAATAACGCAAAACTTTGAAGTGTCGACATACCTACTAGCGATATCTCGGATGTATGCCAGTATTAAACACCAAATTCAGGCCTTTGAGCACAATAGCCATTTTTTACGAGTACTGTGAACTAATTATTCAAATTAAAAGGGCCTTGCGATAAATGATAAATCGCCTAAGTTCGATCAAAGTTACCTGCCTTTGCTCACTTTAGACTAGCGTCCATTTTTAACGCGAGATCGTTCAGCGACGTTGTCTGTACGACAAGTGATTAATTATCGTCGACATCTCGTCTTCTCCACTCCTGATTGATTACAATGTAATCTTGTTTGTGACTTGACTGATGTTAGGAATTGTATCACGGTCGAGTTGCCCATCTTTTTTGTTGGTTAGCTAGCCGATGTGGCTTTCAAATAAGTTGAGTTGCGATCAAGAGGCTTAAGTCTTTATTTTCACAAAGCTCATATTCCTTTGCTGCTTCACTTATTAAAATTATAATACGAGTAGGACTGTGATTATCTATACTATTATAAAACTGTATTGAAAATCAGCGGGCATATGATGGTGGTTACGTTTATCACGCGATAAGTCACCCGTCATGTTTCGTCAAAATGCGAGTGTGAGTGACAGATGCTTTGTCACTTATTTATCACGTGATAAACGCAACCATTATTTCAGGAAAGCGATACAGCACTATGGCATCAACCCATAGAAAACTGAGACTGTCTCAATAAAATTTTCGAATTGTATAATGTTTTTATTGTGACGACGCGTTTGGCTCGGTTTGTAGACACCTGCCTACTGAGCCGGCGGTCCCGGGTTCGAATCCCGGCCGGGGCAAATATTTGTGTGATGAACTCGAATATTTGTGCTTGGGTCATGGTTGTTCTATGTTTTTAAGTATATATTTATCTATATAAGTACGTATATCGTCGTCTAGTACCCATAACCAAGCCTTCTTGAGCTTAATTTGGGACTAGATCGGTTTGTGTGAGGTTGTCTGATATTTATTTATTATTTTTATTTATTTATTATTTATATAATAGTATAAGTTATAAAATCCCTCTCACTTCTTAAAGAAAAGACACATATTATTTTTACTTTTTTATATCGTATTACAGACGAAAGTGCCCTAAAACTGTTAATATTGCGTGTAATTTTATGATAATTTGCAACAATTATGCGGAGAATAATAATGCATGGTTTTAACAAATGTATTCGATATTGAGAAGATTCTTGGAAAATGTCACATGTAGCATTTTCAGGAAGTGAATTGAATGGTAAATACCTAGCTTTACTAAAATAGTGGCTCTGTATGCGGTAGCCTTTGTGAAACTCTCGACAGCATTTGTATTCAATGAAATTCATGAATAGTTTGAAATATGGGACTTTGATATTTAATCAAAACATATTTAGATAGTTGTTGAGAATTGTAACCATTTAGTTGTTAAAACTTAATTTTGTACATTTCAGATATGATTCCCGGAAAATGTGTTGTTAGTAAAGTTAGGCTAAAAGCATCTAAAAGTGAGCTGTCAATATACCAACCCCTCCTAAAATTCCGATGTTTGTTTATGAAGCAGATATAATTTTTGTAACGAAATAATATATAATTTATTCTGAAATAAGTTTGATAGAAAGGCATTTTTTTATTATTATAAAAGAGTGTATTTCGTTATTTAAGTTGGTACTAACAAAATAGACGTAATAATAATAATATCATATTATTTGCTCACGCTATTAAGTTCCATATTGAACCGGCTCGCTCCACATCGCAGTTTGTTGCTTTTAAATTATCTGCCCAATATTGCTTTGCAGCAACAATATTTTACACGCGAATATTTTACAGCTAAAACGTTTAGCGCTGAAAACAACATACCTCAGGCCTCGTTTTATCATCGTAATTTATTTTCTGTTTTGCTTTATAAAGTGTTATTTTGATGGTTATAATTATAATTAAACAGCGTGTAATTACACTCACATAGAGAGTTTAAATTTGTCTGGTTTAACTGTTCAAAATTATTATTAAAGTTGTCAAAAACAACATTTTTTGATACAGAGGTTAAATATTATAAATAGTTATACAATTTTACGCAATCTACTATATTGCAGATACCCGCAGTAGTGCTCTGACCCTTGAGCTATCGCTACCAATGCGCCTTCAATAATTCTAAATTTTGATTTGTGACAATGGTATCGCCATAATTAATAACACATAATGTTATGCTCAAAATGGAAAAATCGAAAATAAATTTCAATCAATATTTAAAAATAACCAAAACAATTGAGACTCTGAAAACATACTCTAAAACAAACAATAGCATTGCTAGAAGAAACACGGCTGGAAATAACTATGTACCATTGTTCAACAATTAGAGAACCAAAACTAGTGGCCCTCTGAACTGTCATAGATCTGGCGATAATATTTCGAAATGTCTGAAATATTACTTTCTACGTTTTCGACGGCTCCGCCATTTTGGAAATAATATTTTCGTAATACAGACACGTCAGACTAATTCTATAATATTTAGTGAACCTGCTTACAAAATTGTACGAGCCTTAATGGAGAGATGAGGCAAAATTAGGTATGGAGAATTGTTTAAAAAACACTATAAAACCCTCGTCATGAACAGGGATACAGGACTCGTTTTAGCCATCTACCCCAAACTGATCCAACAACCCCTTAGTTCGCGGTAGTTAATACAGTAGTTTATACTACTTATTACCAAATAGCTAATAGAAATACTACTCCAAAAGAAACGGGTTTACTCATTGAAAACAAAATTGAATAATATAACTACAATAACGTTGCTAAAAAAATCAGAACTGGAAAATAATTATAATCGCAGACTTACCATAGGTCAACAGTTAGAGAACTAAAACAACGTCGCGAAGCCGTTTTAATGGGGCCAGAGAAACAATATATTATATTAATAGACCCGGACAATGTAGAATGTATTGAAAGGCAAACATTAATGGCGTGCATTCCATGATATCTAAATCTATGTCATATCGATGTCAGCAATGCTACATACAGGCTAGACTCCAAATAATTATCACAAATCTATCGAGCATTCGCTTTGTGCTCGATGTCTATCCATTTCCATGTATCGGTAAAACTGGTAAAACAAAGAACTGATATGCTCTTAATGCGACATTAATGTTAAACAACAACAACATGTTATAAAGTACCGACTTGTAAAAGTTTTCCAATATTTAAATAAACCTTTATTTTTAGTTCATATTTATAATAAGTTTCTGTCAAAAAATTCATTTTAGTGACAAGCTTTTATAGCCGACTGTACTTTTCTTAAGATATCCATCAAATGCTCACTGAGACGATTCTAAAAAGCCCAAACTCGGTAGGATTGCTTTTTCTATGACAGATTTCCTATTGCCACCTTCCGGCTCCATCATCAGATCAGCCCCATGGGATCATATTATTGTATTGTCATCAAAGTTATGTAAGTATGCAAAATTTCAGCTCAATGGGTTGACGATATCTGCTTCAAAATTGAGTTGCAAGATTCCACCCGAACAAACATACTTACATACATACATGCATACAATGCAAGTTAAATAAAAGCTTGTAAAATGGGTAGTTTACACAAATGTAACTTTAACAGAGAAAAATTTGGTTTTTTTTTTCAGCCAACCTTTGATAACGATAACTGGAAAGTTAGCGAAACGTCAGTGAGGCAAATTATTAATAATATACGCGATAACGTTTAAATCGTTTTATTTAAATGTGTGACATTTGTGGAAGCCGAAGAGAATAACTTTTTCTATAACTGTTAAACAGTGTAACCTGTGTTTAAAATGTGAAATATAGTATAAATTTACTTTAAATAATTTAGTATTAAATATCCCATAACTGATTTTTTTTTATGGAGGAGGGTAATTAATTCAGGAGAAATCTTAATAATGCGATGCAGAATTTGTAGGTGCGCGGGATGAAAACCGTACAGCGGCATCTGTTGATACAATTTTCTTTGTACTCTCATCACGGACGGATTTTAAACATGTATGTATGTATGTAAACACTTTATTGTACACAAAAACAGAAATACATCAAAACAAAAGAAATACATGTACAAAGGCGAACTTATCCCTTTAAGGGATCTCTTCCAGTTAACCTTTGAGTAAATGAGTGCTAAACACAAATGTAAACGGTAGACAACCAAAGCAACATGTACAATACGAAGGAGGATGATTTAATAATAATACTTACACATGAAAATGTAAAAAAATCGAAATAGAGAGAGATAGGTAAACAGTCAATATAATACATAATACGTAATATATATATATAAATTAAACAGAAATAGTCATAATTACAACAAACACAGCAACCTATTGTTCGTTTGACAGCCACAATCCCTTCAACTTCCCCTTGAGCGATGCTACGGACTGCGTCTGCCTTAGGGCGGGAGACAACTTATACCATAATTTCACGGCGCGCACAGCAAAAGACATATCGTAAACATGCGATCTATGCGGTGGGATCGATAGAGCTAGATTCGCACTAGACCGCAGGCGATGGCCACTTCCATCCGCCATGTAAGAGAACTTCTCTGCAAGGTAAGGAGGAGAAGAAGGAACGAAAAGGACATTATACAGAAGACAAAGAACATGTAAGTCTCTGCGCTGCACATGTATAACTGGTATATGGATAGCTGGACAACCAAAACATATTCTATCCCGACTACAGTAAAGAAAAAATAAAAGCGAACACAGTTTCCTGTAACTTTTCATTGCAGCGAGAGAAACACTAACTATTACCTATGTAGGTACTAAACATTACCTATCTATATTATAGACCGTAAATGCAGGCAAATGTTGAAAAGTAAACATTTATAGCTTGATTTTCGCGTTATCTATTATGTTGTCGGTGTTAGGGAAATGCTACGTATATGAGCCGATAACCACAAATAATGATTGCGAACTTCCATTGTGCATTAGAATCACGCTGGATATCCACGTATTGTCGGCGAATCGAACGACTGATAGTATCCAGTCCCATAATAATTTAAAAAAACAATCTAAAAAAAAAAATAGTCTGAAGTTATTATTCTACAAAAATAAATTATATGGACATATGGTTAGTAAAAGATTAGGGCAACTTAGTTAGGGTAGGAAGGGAACTTCGTCTGCGTATTTTTTTTTATCACAATCTAGTAAAAAGTAGGTACTATCCTATAACCATAATATATCTTTAGATATCCTTAGTCGGGACCTTATGTAGTTCTAAGAGATCTTACTACCAATGTAAAAAAAAACAGATATAGTTCACAAGAACCGCACTAAACTGTATAAAAAACATCGTAATAAATGTATCTTTTTTTTCTTGT
This sequence comes from Apotomis betuletana, assembly GCA_932273695.1. NCBI lineage: Eukaryota > Metazoa > Arthropoda > Insecta > Lepidoptera > Tortricidae > Apotomis > Apotomis betuletana. Next base: position 10,250,474 of record OW026307.1, on the reverse strand, counting down.
GAATGGAAGGTGTAAGTATATGTGTGAGTATTTTAGTTAATTTTATTTATTTTAGTTATTTTAGTCTAATAAACCAGAGTTGATGTACCAACTTCGATGTTGTCACTTGTCTCCAACTCTCATCCCTGTAGCTATCCCTGTACCAAAATTTGTTAAAATGTGTCCAACCGTTTCGGCGGGATGATAGGGCAAAGCATATTTTACTCACAGATGGCGCTGTATGGCTGGTGTTACGCTGCTGCATCGCGCTGTTAAAAAAATTCCTGAAATAATGACCTCCTTCCATACAAATCAATACATTCACACACAATAATTTTATAGTAGTACTAGCTGTGCCCCGCGGTATTACCAGCTCATCCCACGGGAACACTAAATTTATTTGGGATGAAAAGTATCCTATGTCCTTTCCCGGGTCTCAAACTATCTCCATACCAAATTTCATCTAAGGCGGTTCAGCGGTTTACGCGTGAAGAGGTAACAGACATACAGACACACTTTCGAATTTATAATATTAATAGTATATATAGTATATAGTATGGATTATACCAAAAAAAAATGATTCTGTTAACTTTATAGACCGTTCCTCATATTAAGCTTTACTGAACGAGTCTTTAATAGTAGGTAATCATAGCTATTATTTGTGTAGATGCATAGACACATTAAAGCTTGTTCATTTTAAGGCTGATTTTACTTTACATTTGAAATGCACATCGGTATTTCGGCCTTGAAAAGAATCGTTCTCTCCTATTCAATGGTTACTGTGACCAAATTAGGAATAATTTTGTCTGCCAATGACATATAATTATGTATCGATTTTTGCAATAATTTATAATAGTTACCCCCTTATTTTCGCCGGGGGTTAAAAAATTAAGTTTTCGTCAAAAATTATATATCTATTTATTGGGTTACTAATGTGTTGCACAAAATTTATTGGCATATTTTCGTTTCGCATAGCAACCATTGGCACAATCATCATTTCGCACAATTGCTTTTTGCCTAAATTTCTTGGCATACTATCATTTCGCACACGTTTCTATGGCAGAATAGTACATTGGCATAATGTTGATTAGAACAATACTCCTATGGTCGAATAATTGTGTCGCCGAAATTTATATGGCATAATATTCCGTTCGCATGATTATTTTAATACACCGAAAAATGAAAAGTCCGACTCAATATTAATACGAAACAACAAAATACCTACCTAATCTAAGCAAAGTCGGACCTGCGCAGCTCGCTCGCTTCGCTCGCTCGTTAGGGTCGTAGTTCAACCTAACACTCCTCCTCGCTTCACTCGTCGTCGTACCTAACCTAAGCCAAGTCGGACCTGCCAGGTGAAATAGGTAATGTTAGGAATCGTAAGCCTGAGTCGGACCTGCGCGGCTCGCTCGCTTCGCTCGCTCGTTAGGGTCATAGTTCAACCTAACACTCCTCCTCGCTTCGCTCGTCGTCGTACCTAACCTAAGCCAAGTTGGATCTGCCTTAAGGTGAAATAGGTAATGTTAGGAATCGTAAGCCAAGTCGGACCTGCGCGGCTCGCTCGCTTCGCTCGCTCGTTAGGGTCGCAGTTCAACCTAACACTCCTCCTCGCTTCGCTCGTCGTCGTACCTAACCTAAGCCAAGTCGGATCTGCCTTAAGGTGACATTGGTAATGTTAGGAATCGTAAGCCACGTCGGACCTGCGCGGCTCGCTCGCTTCGCTCGCTCGTTAGGGTCACAGTTCAACCTAACACTCCTCCTCGCTTCGCTCGTCGTCGTACCTCATCATCATCATCATCATCTCAGCCATAGGACGTCCACTGCTGAACATAGGCCTCCCCTTTGGACTTCCATATATACCGGTTGGAAGCGACCTGCATCCAGCGCCTTCCGGCGACCTTTACAAGGTCATCTGTCCATCTCGTAGGTGGACGTCCTACGCTGCGCTTGCTGGTCCGAGGTCTCCACTCGAGCACTTTACGGCCCCATCGGCCATCTGCTCTGCGTGCTATGTGGCCTGCCCATTGCCACTTCAACTTGCTAATCCGGTGAGCTATATCGGTCACTTTAGTTCGTCTACGGATTTCCTCATTTCTGATTCGATCACGTAGAGACACCCCGAGCATAGCCCTCTCCATTGCTCGTTGAGCGACTTTGAGCTTTGAGATGAGGCCGATAGTGAAAGACCACGTTTCGGTGCCGTAAGTCATCACTGGTAACACACATTGGTTGAAGACTTTCGTCTTGAGGCACTGAGGTATGTCGGACGAAAAGACATTGCGTAGTTTCCCGAACGCTGCCCAGCCGAGTTGGATTCGGCGGTTGACCTCTTTCTCGAAGTTGGACCTACCTAATTGGACCACTTGTCCTAGGTAGATGTATGAGTCAACAACTTCGAGTACCGAGTTTTCAACAGAGACTGGGATGGGCACAACCTTGGCATTTGACATGAGTTTCGTCTTGTCCATGTTCATTTTTAAGCCCACCCGTTGAGAAACTCGATTGAGGTCATCGAGCATCATGCTGAGTTCCTCCATCGACTTTGCCATGACTACGATGTCGTCGGCAAACCGAAGGTGTGTGATGTATTCGCCATTGATGTTGATGCCAAGTCCTTGCCATTCCAGGAGCTTGAAGGCGTCTTCCATAACGGCCGTAAACAGTTTCGGGGACACAACGTCCCCCTGTCTCACGCCTCTTCTCAATGGAATGGCCTTTGTGCTCTGCTCCTGAACTCGGACCGACATGGTGGCGTTACTATACAAACACTTCAACACTTCAATGTACCGATAGTCAATATGGCATCGCTGAAGTGACTCGAGCACCGCCCATGTTTCCACCGAATCGAAGGCTTTCTCATAGTCCACAAACGCTAAGCATAATGGCAAGTTATACTCTTCAGTCTTCTGTATAACTTGCCGCAGCGTATGTATGTGGTCTATGGTACTATAGCTTCTTCGGAAACCGGCTTGTTCGGGAGGCTGGAAGTCATCAAGTCTATGTTCGAGACGGTTCGTGATGACCCTTGAAAACAACTTATAAACATGGCTTAGAAGCGTGATGGGCCTGTAGTTCTTCAATAGGCTGTTATCACCTTTCTTGAAGAACAGTACCACCTCGCCTCTATTCCATGCTTCAGGCGTTTTGCCCTCGGACAAGACGGAATTAAAGAGCTTCTGGAGGACCTTAAGTACCGGTGTTCCACCCGCTCTCAGAAGCTCTGAGGTGATTCCGTCTTCACCCGGCGCCTTGTTGTTCTTAAGTTGCTTCAGGGCCATCCTAATCTCGTACAGACTGATGTCCGGGATGTCTTCGGTATAATGTCGGGACAGCTTGGCTCTTGGATCGCCTACCAAGCTGTCAACGGGCTTTGCGACTGAAGTGTATAACTGACCATAGAACCTCTCGATCTCGCCTAGAACCTCTGCTTTGGTCGACGCTATGCTGCCATCTTCCCGTTTCAGCTTGGTCAGCTGGCTTTGTCCAATAGACTTGTCCTTTGCGAACACTTTGGAGCCTTTGTTCTGCTCAATGGTCTCTTTAACACGGTTCGTATTAAAGAGCCGCAGATCATGTCGCAAGGACTTCGATATACGTCTATTAAGCTGCCTATATGACCTCGCGTCATCGGGAGACTGCAACTGTAGCGAGCGTCGTTCAGCCATGAGGTTTAAGGTTCGATCAGACAATTTCTGAGGTCTATCTTTACGGCGGGGTCTGAAAAACTTAGACCCTACCGTGTGGACAGTTTCCACTAGCCCGTCGTTGATCTCGTCCACTGAGGCAAAGTTCTCCAGACAAGCGAAGCGGTTGGAGAGCTCGAGTTGAAAGCTCTCGGGGTTTTGAATATGGGCCCGAGTAGGTCGGAGCGTAGACTTCATCAGACTGGACCTTTCCAGTTTAACATTGATATTCAGTGTGCCTCTTACGATTCGATGATCACTGCCGGTCTTTACCCTATTGATCACAGACACATCACTGAAAATCCGTTTCTTGTCGGTCATGATGAAGTCGATCTCGTTTCTCGTGGAACCATCGGGACTTATCCAGGTCCATTTCCTGTGAGGCGGCTTCTGGAAGAAAGAGTTCATCATGAAGAGTTCCTCTTTCTCCAGAAAGTCGGCCAGCCTCTGTCCCCTAGGGTTCCGTTGCCCGTATCCAAATTGCCCCACTCTCAACTCATCACCGCTGTTCTTGCCCAACTTTGCATTGAAGTCCCCCATAACAACAGTGAAGTAGGTTTTGGAAGTATGTATGGCCCTACTTACGTCCTCATACATAGCCTCTACTTCCTCATCAGAATGTGACGAGGTCGGTGCGTATACCTGAATGACCTTCAACGAATATCTTTTGGATATTCTGAGTATTAGGTATACCACCCTGCTCGAGTATATCGCTGCGTCGTACCTAACCTAAGCCAAGTCGGACCTGCCTTACTTACCTGCCTTGCCTTCGTTTCTGTGAGGGACACAGTTTCAACCTAACCTAACTTTGTTTTCTGGCAGCGATTCGGTTCTGTGGGTATGCTATGGTACAATTATGCCGCAATACATTCGGTGGGACTTATATTGTGCTACATAAAATTCTGCGAAATAGAAGTTGGCGATATTAGTATTCTGCTATACAAATTTGTGCCAAATGAATATTATGCGACATAACAATTGTGGTGAGTATATAATTATGCGATAGTATCATTCGGCTAAAAATGATTGTGCGAAAACGATTATGCGAAGTGTATTTCGGACAATAGAGATTGTGCAAGATAAGGGGTTTTATATTATGTTTAAGTGCTCTCTGATTCACAAACTCCAACTGTAAGGCGCACATTCAATTGTTTTAATATCCTTTACCTATAGCATAGTTTATTGTGGTATTGTGACTCACAATACCACAATAAACTACTCACAATTTGTGAGTCTGTACACAATGCCACAGTAAACTAATGCTATAGGTTAACAACTGTTGAACATTCTAATTGAACTGCAGCAATTTCTATAATTATTTCTTAGAAATAATTTCATACTTCACCCAGTTAAGTCCGGATGAGCAGTAAACGCAACAAAATTGATTCCTACGAGTATACCCACAGAGTTTATGGAAGACTGAGTTAATTTCCAACGGGGATGCACATTCTGCCGTGCTAAAAAGGCGTAGCTTAGTATGGAATCCTCACCAAGATACGGTCTTTTTACCGCAGCACGGTAGCGTTGCACACAACAATGCAGTCTTCTCGGCACTCCTACACCTCGTTAATTAGGGAGGAAATACCGGTCTTGCGCCAACTTCGCTTCAAAGTGAAAACTTTACGCCTAAGTACGTGAAAAGTGATAGCGTATACGTACATCGCTGAATAATGAATGGATGTATTGTCTTCAAACGTCAACCGACGTACAATGAGCTAGGTTTGGCTTTCAACTGTTTTCGACGGGATTTTTAGCACTCCACTCGAATAGACAATAGTTCTTTGGTCCATTGAAACGGTGAATGATATTATCTAACGTAACATTTGAAGGGCGGGATCAAAGAGTTTCTTGTCTTTTGTTCTTCTGATAGAGATAACGATACGGTTGATTAAAAATATTAATGTCAACATTGAATTAAGCATAAAACTTGAATAAATCAGAGATTGGTACACCACAAAACTCCAAAGTTTAATTTGTCTGTGATGGTCTTGGATAAAATTAAGTTTCTGAATTTTTGGGTGATTCGAAATATATAATTTTAAATAATGGACCATGCCACAGGCAGAGCTGCTGGAGGGGGTGTTCTTTTTATAATCCTATTATTATTAATTTAGTATTAGTAGTTTATTTAGTATTTATCAACTCTTTTGCCTTTTATCATTTGTAGATTGTAAATATGTTTTTTTTTTGTTTATTTAAAAATAAACTATGTAACACATTTAAAATAATGAAATTGTAAGTAATTTTGAGACGTGAAGGAAATAAGAAAACCATCTTCGTTAAATAGACATCTTCTGTATTAAAGTCACTTAAAGTGAAATTACTCGGCACTAGTGAAACTACACAAAAACTAACTGATCAATAAAATACGTTTTCCGGTAAATTTTATCTTTCGTAAAATACAGCAGACGATAAATACAAGGACAGACGGAAAAACGATTTTAAAACCCCCAGTTTCCTAGATATTGGCTCCTAAATAACGTGTAACCTCAGCAAGCCCGGCACGAAGCCACACCCCATAAAGCTACACTTTCACTGTACTGGAAACTATAACACGTGTCTCAGTCTTTTCCAATTTATAAATTCTCTGAAATGTCAAGTGGAACCTCCAATGTATTCACGAGTGTCGTTTTATCGGCAAATATATCATGCTTCCGACATTAAGGATGATTTATATATGCTTTGAAATAACAATTCAATTCAACGTAAGTTGTTCATGGGATTATTTAATCTGCGAATTGTATCGTGTTGCTAAAAGAGACAGATATGATTGGTTTTCGTTGCGAAAAAATTGAGATTAGTTTCTTTTGTGAGGTAGAGTATTTGCATTGTAAGAAAACGTGGAGTTCGCGAAATTAAATTTTAGAAGGGAAATGGTAGGTTTAAGTTTATTACTTCTGATTCGGGTTATAACTACATTGTTAATCGTACCGTACCATTGACAGTTTCCTCGTTGTAGGTAAGATGAGTACATTAAGTAATATTATTAAAATCATCGTGATACATATTTAATCATTATAAAAACGGTTTAACCGGTTCACTAATATGTTGCATAAAATCGATACTCATATTTTCATTTTGCATAACAACCTTTGACAGAATCATCATTTCTCCGAATTTTATTTTGCATAATTTTTTCCTCATATTGTGATGTTGCATAAAATTGATACTCATATTTTCATTTTGCATAACAACCTTTGACAGAATCATCATTTCTCCGAATTTTATTTCGCATAATTTTTTCCTCATTGTGAAGTCACATAATTTTTTTTATCAGAACATTCATATGGCAGAGTACATATGAATAAGCATAATATTTACGTGTCCCATTAAGTTAAAAAAAAACTAACCTAACCTAACCCATTAAGTTCGGTTCTAACCTAACCTACTTTACTGGCAGCAGTTCGGTTCTGTTGTGGTCATAGTTCTAACCTAACCTAACCGATTTTACTGGTATCAGTTTAGTAAATAATCGCCTTTAATCTAACCTAAAACCTAAACTAGTTTCCTAGCACTCGTCTGTTCTGTAAACTATGTCTTTATGCAATATTAAATTCGGCGATATCAGGGTGAATTGCAGAAAATATGTACCTTTGGAATTTTGTAACTAAACTGAGAGTAACGAAACTGATAATGGCTGTAACGAAACTGATAACATAAAGCGTCGGACTCATGAAATAAAACTAGTGATGTTTTATGGTTTCGTTCGCAGAATTATTTAATAAAACGTTTTAATTTCAATTAGCAATATTGATTAATAATTTTTGGTTTACATAATCACAGTGTGAATAATAATAACAAATATGATCTAAATAATTAATTAATGTCTACAGTAGCCAGTCTTAATTCTTTCTTAAGTATTATTTCTGGACCCGGACTCTGCTGCCTATTAGATTTATTTTCTTTTTGGTATAATAACGTGCGGAATATCGTCTCCAATTATCGCTAGTTATTTATTTTTGTTCCTTATTTTGACTTTTTACTCCACGTTTTCTTGATTTCTTTACTCTGTCTAAATGTTTCACTCTTAACACTTCATATTTTGTAGGATTTTGCTTTAAACGTTATCTTTATTTCCTTTGCCTTTCAGCATTTGTCTACTGTAAAAAAGTGTGTTTATTTTTGTACTGAAATACTTGGTAAAAAATATTTTTACATAGTACCTAAATTTATTTCTAAAAATATGCTGAAAATGCTAAAATAAATCAATTAGGGAATTGAAACAGAGACAAAAAATATTACAGTCCATATTCAGATAGGTTTTTCGACCTATAAAAAAGGTTTTATAGTATGAACTAACCCTTACATTTTATCAGTTTCGTTACATAACGAAACATAACGAAACTGAAACAAGATATATATCAGAAATCGCAACCTAAAACAATATTTTTCTTCAAACGTGTAACGCATTCATCTGGAACTATGTAAATTTGTAAGATTCAGAGTAAAACCAATCGGCTATTAATAAACTGGAGTACGAAAATAAAGATTTTATATGAGAAAAGCGCCGTTACTCAACCTGAGATTTTTTAGCTCATTTACTCAAGGCTATCGATCGACGCACCACTTTGTTGAAAATAAAGTGGCTGTCGCCGTGTTTATCATTTTGGAACATGTCGAAGTGCTGCCGGTATAAGAAAAAAATATTCTACTAAGAACTGAGACATTTCTTTGGGATTAAATGCTCCGTAACTAAGCCTGAGTAACGAAACTCCAGTAAGTTGGGACAAGTTTATCATTATAAAAATTTCACAACTATTTATAATAAACGTAAATATATTTATACAGAATTTAAAGATGATCTAATAAGGACTGGATAATTTACAGTTAAACTTTAAAATAAATAATATCAATCGTAACAAATTTCCGAGATAAAAATACACTCAGAATTGGGACATGAGAATAATATATGAAGTAACTGCGTACCTCTTAGGAAAAAATACTTAAAAATAAAATATAAAAAGGAATTGAAATAAAAATATCTTATCTGAATTGAAAGAATTCTTATTATCAAAGTAAGATAGTTACATTGTGTTTTATTCTCATGATATATGTTTAAATTCATTCTGTTTTCATGGGACACTCATAAGCATAAAGGGTGCATATTTTCTGCAATTCACCCATCAATGTTCTGCCATATAAAATTATGAGCAATGAATAGTATGCCAACTGACAATTATGATACTAAATGATTATGCTAAAGAATCATTCGGCTTAAAAATTTTCGGTGATAGCTGTTAGCTAGCGAAATGAAATTCGGAGAATCAATATTATGCAAGATAAAGCGAACCCGTTCGAAACATGTCGGGCCGTTCCTGACAATTTTTACGTGACTTTAAACCGTTTTTATAATTATTAAATTTATAAGGTAGGTATTTAATTTTCGATTTTTCTAGTAGTCTCTCTAAAATGTTACTGACTGAGTAGTAAAAATTACACAGCTATAATTTCTTTACTATAGTTCAAAAACTCCGCTCCATATAAAATATAGCTAGTCTAAAAGAGCGATTTTCCACCGTGACTTCCGATGGCGGGCAAAGTTAATGCTAGTTACACAGCAATTCGAAGCAAGGCAAAGCAAGGCAAGTTAGTGGAGTTGGAAGTCATTAACTTCGCTTAAGTTCGTTACTGGTGGCGCTGCGGCGCAACGCATGCCAGATGTGCCACGGAATTAGCGAGACGAGATAAAGGGGTGAAGTAGAAACCAAACCACTGTTCGGTTTGGAAAAAATGCAGTTCGAATTATAACAAAAGTTATAACGCGACCGGGTTGGTAAAGTGACATTATTTTAAACGTGCTTCAACTCAAAAGTAAAAATTGACATATTATGTCCGGAAGATCTCGGGTATAACTAACCCTACGATGACATGCATGGAATTAGGTCCTGTAAAGGAACTGCTTTTGAATTGGACTAGACTGACCCACAGATTATAATTTTAAACGTAACGTGCAGTGCAATGCGCGATCATAAACGGTCGTGCCGCAGTGCACAGTACGAATTGCTCAATTCGCGAATCGTGCGATTTTAATCGCTGCCCGTATTGTCACTATGGCCTCCTCGCGAGAGTCGCAGGTCATAGTTAACGAATTGTTAGCATTTATACAAAATGCCGTCACCACCATGGACGCGGAAAGCATCGCACAGATCTGCAAGTCGAGTTTCCAGGAGGAGAACATTTGCAGTGGCAAGGCGCTGCTCTACGAGACGCTCGGCAAGACCGCCGAGATGCCACCCCGCCGAAGGGATGGAGGCGTGAAGAGTCTGCGGGACATCATCACGCTATTCCAGGCGACCCGTTCGAGCGACGTGCCTTCGTTCGTGGCGAAGCAGCTGCACCGGCTGCCACCCGTTACATTCGACCACGTCGATGTCACCAGGCTGCTGAAGGATGTTATGATCCTGAAGAAGAGTCTGACCGAAGTCCAGACTAAGTTAGAGGTATCCAATAATACCGTAATTGAGTTGCGTTCCGAAGTAGCGTTATTGCGTAACGCTATATCTGAATGTAGGTTAAGTGACACCTCTAAAATAGTCGCGTGTCACGGTGCGCAAAATGTGATCGGCGGTGTTAACGCTGACGCCGTGGAATCGCATGCGTCGCTGGTTGCTGACCAAGCGCCGCCAACCCCGCGCCCCGCCGCTCGCTCGCCTGCTCCAGCGGAGAGGTCGAGCACGTCACGTGTGAGTACGTCGACCCCGAGACGTGTTTACGCCGAAATTGCAAAACGCCCAGCTGCTCCGAAATCCAGGCAGCCGTCATCTCGGGGGTTGCAGGAACACGTCAAAAAGGACCTGCCAATGCCGGCTCCAAGGGAGTCCCGATGCGACGAGGATGGCTTCATGAAGGTCGAAAAGAAGAAGAAGCCAGCCTGTCGAAATCAGTGCGGTACCGCACCGACTGGACTGAAACATTTGCTGCGTCCCGCTCTACCTACGACGCTGCTTTATGTGTCCCGGCTACATTACAGTACGAAGGCTGAAGATATTGCAGAATATGTAAGGGTGAAGTCCGGTGTCATCCTGAGGGTCATAAAATTGGAGTCTCGCCACGACGTGAGTTTTAATTCCTTCGTGCTGAGAGTTCCGACGGACCAACTAGCGACCTTCACAAAGGAAGAGTACTGGCCGAAGGGTGTCATGTTCCGGCGTTTCCGTGGACGGCTACCTGACACATCGAACACGCGTAACACGTCGCTGTTGAAAAATGTGACCTAGTTTAGTTGCTTATGTTTTATTATTTTAATATTTAATATGTATATTAGATTGTAAGGTATTTATCTATGGGCCTTTGATGCCTGAAATAAATAAATTATTATTATTATTATATTATTATAAACGTCATAGTTTCTTTAAGTCGTGTGAATACATTCAGACTACAAAGCGTTTTATCAATTGTACTGCATTCAAAAGAAACATAATAGACATATAAAATAAAGACTTTGTAGACACCATGTCATCACGAATATATTCAATGCAAGTCTAGGCCTAAACGCTTACTAAGTTACAATATATAGTAGGAAAGCCCGTTATTTATATGTGTTTCCGTCAAAATAGGTACAGCAAAGCCCTTGTCTTTTATAATAAGCCAGTAAACCGGCAGGAGATTATAAAAGGATCCGCAGAGCTTGGCCGAATGTGTAATGTATGAGCTTATGGGGAGTCTCCCACTAATGGATTATGCGATGTTCATGCCATTATTGTTTCTACCTAGTCGCGATTCTACACAATATTAATTCCACACAGCTGAAGTTTACCACATGCGTTATTCTTCACAGTCATTATTTCTACACAATCTTGATTCTACCTAGTAGTGATTCTACACAATATTAATTCCACACAGTTGAAGTTTACCACATGCGTTATTCTTCACATTCATTATTTCTACACAATCTTGATTCTACCTAGTAGTGATTCTACACAATATTAATTCCACACAGTTGAAGTTTACCACATGCGTTATTCTTCACATTCATTATTTCTACACAATCTTGACTCTACCTAGTAGTGATTCTACACAATATTAATTCCACACAGCTGAAGTTTACCACATGCGTTATTCTTCACATTCATTATTTCTACACAATCTTGACTCTACCTAGTAGTGATTCTACACAATATTAATTCCACACAGCTGAAGTTTACCACATGCGTTATTCTTCACATTCATTATTTCTACACAATCTTGACTCTACCTAGTAGTGATTCTACACAATATTAATTCCACACAGCTGAAGTTTACAACATGCGTTATTCTTCACAGTCATTATTTCTACACAATCTTGACTCTACCTAGTAGCGATTCTACACAATATTAATTCCACACAGCTGAAGTTTACCACATGCGTTATTCTTCACAGTCATTATTTCTACACAATCTTGACTCTACCTAGTAGCGATTCTACACAATATTAATTCCACACAGCTGAAGTTTACCACATGCGTTAATTATTATTATTTTATCTTTTAATTATTTAGACGTTACTGCTTTAATAAAAAAATAAAAATAATTAATTCGGGTGTAGCACATCGTTACTATCGATTCTCAACAAATTTGAGACGATGGTGCGGACCATAAAGTCTAAATATTTACGGTAGATGGCGCTAGGATGCCACTCTAAGGCATGTTGAAGCAACTGGTTGAAAGATTCAATGACTCTGACATCTGGTTTGTGGTCCAGTTGGTAGGACGCCCGTGTTGGCCCGGAAAGCCGTTGGAAACGCAGGTTCGAATCCTGTCCGAACCATTAATTTTTTCAATTTTTCGCTTCATTGTAAACACATGCGTTATTCTTCACACAATTATTTATATTTATTTCTATACAATCTTCGCAACTATTATTAATGTTAATGTACAACATCGGTCACATCTCTGGTAAAAAAGCACCCTTATACACTCTGCTCGTAAGCAATCCAAATGAATTCAACAGCAGATTCCTGAGGTCGTAAGAAGTAAAAAATGTTATATGAACCTGTATTGAAATATGATTTTTAACTTTTTTTTATGTTTTCATACATAATCGATAAATTACCTTTACTTCACCAGTAAAACAATACTTTTGAACGAGCTGGCAACGTTTGTTATTGTTATCTCTTTTCTTTAAAAGAGAAGTCAATGTCATAAACAAATTTTCTTGTTGGGCAATATTTTTTTCAAAACAAGCTTTACTTAAATATGCGATCCAAACTCCTTACTCATGAATGTCATGATTTATCTAATGGCGGCTCCACACTCTCTTTTAATAACATTGCTATCAAACTTCATGAAATATGATTATATAACTACTTTTGACATCGTTTTTATAACTACTTTTGACAATGACTTCAGTCATATGACAATTCATTGTTGTGATTGATTCTAACGGTGTGACGAATGTAATCTTATTACTTATTACAAATAATAATTGCACTAGCCATCGCAGAAATTGCGGCGTCTAGCTCAGACAGCCAAAATTTATAACAGCTGAAGAAAAATATGTTTTTGAGTATTCCACGGTGCAAAATATCACAAGGGTGGTGTGAAAACTGAAAATCATTTTGTGGATTTTGCTAGTTCAGCGGCGACAGATTTCAACAAACTGCACGTAGCTGATATAGTGAGAAGCATACAGCAATTTTTGAGAATAATCATACTGCTTATAGTGTATAAGATGAATAATGGATTAATTATAACACTACGCTTATTATTACGAACCCTTTAGTTTTGAATGTTTTAACTAGATAATCCAGTTCTCACAACTTAAAGCCATCGTTTTTCTACCATGAAGAGGAATATCAAAACCGGATTCATACTGTGCAAATCTGTTGTACGAAGACTATCGTTCTAGGCGTATTTATACTAAGACTCTACATAATTAATTTCTTAACTGAATTTTTGAAGGAAATTTGTACCTAATGATTGACACATAAACAATGATCGTGACAGAAACGGTTTTCAATAGTCAACGTTTGTCAGATAATGTGACGGTCTCGCAACATCGTAATGATAAAGATGATTTACACTGGAGATGTTTTAAAACAAAAAATGCTAATATCTCGAAAACTAAGCCGATTTCGGCTTAATTTATACGACATTTTATTTTCTACACATACTCAGGAATGCGCTGGTGAAATCATTTGGATTCCTCGCGAGCACCGTGTATGTACTCGTATATGATGCAAATTTTAGCCTGTCTGTTTATTTGGTTAAATTATCATAAAAATCCACTTTCAGGAAATTTAGTTTAGAGATCGTTCGAGTTCTGGAAAAATACTTAGGGAGTTCCAGTGCCCACCTTCCGGCTTCATCCCTGGTCTTCTTCGGCAGCTCCAGTTCACAAAATGTAATTTTTTGGATGTAGTTTTCTGCTCAAGTTAGTTTATTAGTGATGATAATATTGATAATCTAATTCACTCAGTGTACTACACGTCACACGGCAAATAGGTAACTAATGGTAATGAAGTACGGAATTCTTAATCGAAATTGTCAGAAGTCGTTCCGCAAATAAATGATATAATGAATTACTGAATAGGAATTCAAAAATAACAGCTCTTCGCTAGTATAATTTGACCTACGAACCAGTAATAAAAGTTCGTAATCGGAGGTCACGCTCTTATATTATAATACGTCAAAGCTGACGCGACGAGTGGCCCGTAATATTTTGACCTACGATTACAAACTATTGCCTTTAGTTCACGAGTCAAACTATACTAGCGAATAGCGATGACCTTTAAGGCAAATTTCTGAATGGCTCTGTAGGACATGACATTTATTCGGCTACAATCGGAAATACGAATGTTCCCGAAATTACTCAATAGTGACACATTTCTGAAGTACTAGCATGAGTGCCTACTGAGGTAATCAGGACGCGTCAACATGTCACACATATTTTTTTTCTTTTTCTATGAAAGAGACGAGCGATCATTTCTTTATGCAACCTACATTTTCGTCGACACCATGCTAGCCATTCGGTAAACAGATCGGGTGGAAAGCGATCCTGTGAACGCGTTTTTGTTGATATTATAATAAAAATTGGTTAGGTACTCATTAAACAATGTAACCATACTTTATAAAGGCATACATTGCGAAACGCATAAGCCTACGTTTTTCTTAGAGCCAATTATTGATTCACAACTTCGCTTGCTCGTTAGAGTCGCAGTTCAGCCTAATGCCTTGATCACACGTACCGAGTAAACGGGCGAGACAGTGCTCTCGGCCGAGCGCTCGGCCGAACAAAGCGGCGAGACAGTAGCTCGGCTCCTGTTCTATCTACTAGGCCGAGTGTCCACCCTCCCGCTTCCCCGCACTGTCTCGCTCGCTCACTCGGCCGGTCTGAACGTGCACTGTCTGCCACTCGGCAATTTTTTTACGATCCATCGTGTCCGAAAGTCGCAATGGAACTGAACTGACTGTGCTAATTTCAAAACATGTGTAAACAGCTACTCACTTATATCACTGTCTCGGCCGAGATACATATTACTGTCTCGCCCGTTTACTCGGTACGTGTGATCAAGGCATTACACTCCTCCTCGCTTCGCTCGTCGTACCAAGCCAAGTCGGACCTATTAAAAATAACAACAAACATTTTGCACGCCTGCATGCAGGCTGAGTACACAGAACTATAAACCTATAAATATAAACACCTTTGTATACTGTACTGAAGCAAATAAAACATTTTGATTTGATTTGAACTATAATTATCAATATTATGACTTGATAAGTGTATGATATTTACAATTATTACTAAAAGTAATTATAACTATCAATATTATGACTAAATTAATGTATGATATACCTACGACATTATGGCTGAAACAATTATAAAATGAAAATAAAATAAAATAAAAAAATATTTATTGCCACCAGAACAACAAAAATACATGACAGAATTATAATATGTATAAGTACTGGATTACTAATGTTTGGCAAATAATCTTTCCCAAAGTATCACATCGCAAATTTTGTTTCCCAAATTTTTATTTGGCAATAAGTGCAATTAGCAAAACTACGTATCGCAAATTTACAGTTTGCAAACATTTTGTTTAGCAAGTGGTTGCTTAGCAAATAATTACTTGTCAAGTTTTACTTTCCCAATTTTTTTTTTGCAAATATATCGTTTGGCATAACATTCTTATCCCAAAATATTGCATGGCATACGATTTATATCACAGTATAAGGTGAAATAAGTAATACTATGATGTTTGGCCCACTCACTATAGGGCCGCGTGGCTCGCTCGCTCGTTAAGGTCGCAACTCTACCTAACACTCCTCCTCGCTACGCTCGTCGTCGTACCTAACCTGAGCCAAGTCGGATTTCCCTTAAGGTGAAATAAGTGATATTATGATGTTTCGCCCACTCGCTATCACTATAGGGCCGCGTGGCTCGCTCGCTACGCTCACTCGTTAGGGTCGCAACTCAACCTAACACTCCTCCTCGCTACGCTCGTCGTCGTACCTAACCTGAGCCAAGTCGGATTTCCCTTAAGGTGAAATAAGTGATATTATGATGTTTCGCCCACTCGCTATCACTATAGGGCCGCGTGGCTCGCTCGCTACGCTCGCTCGTTAGGGTCGCAACTCAACCTAACACTCCTCCTCGCTACGCTCGTCGTCGTACCTAACCTAAGCCAAGTCGGACCTGCCTTACGTACTACTATTAGGTAATATTTAGGAATACTTAGGGCTTACAATTTACCAGACTTTTGCTATAAGTTCAGCTTGCAAAGTGACTAATTTGGGAAAATTTTGTTTGGAAAATAATTTATGACAAAATCAAACATTTGCTTTATAAGCATTTGCTAAATAAAATCTTGACAAAGTGAAATTTTGGGAAAAGATGATTTGACCAAATGAATACAATGGGAAATGTAACTTTGCTAGAGATGCATTTGGGAAATAAAACTGTTGCGATAAGTTATTTGGGAAGTCATATTTGGGAAACATTATTTGCCAAACGGCAGTACACCCAATATTTAATACACTTCGGTAACATTATGAGATGAGTATCCTGTGGGAAAAAAGGGCAACACTTAGCACTCATTGAGCTGTCTCAAAAGTATAACTTTCCACACTTTACCTTTGAAGGTTGGCAGTGACATCACGGTAGTCCGGAGAGGCGGTGGTAGATCATTCCTTATGACGTGGTGAAGTTATGACAGCGAACAATTATGACATCGTACTATTTATGCCAAAAAAAATTACGCTCAGCAACTTCATGCGTAAAGTGTTATGACAATCGATATTATGACAATAGTTGTTATGCCACTAGAGGGTTGCCCATTGCACCCAGCGAATGTAAACAGTAATGGTTAATTTCAATTGTATAGAAATATAAATAATTGTGTGAAGAATAACGCATGTGGTAAACTTCAGCTGTGTGGAATTAATATTGTGTAGAATCGCTACTAGGTAGAGTCAAGATTGTGTAGAAATAATGACTGTGAAGAATAACGCATGTTGTAAACTTCAGCTGTGTGGAATTAATATTGTGTAGAATCACTACTAGGTAGAGTCAAGATTGTGTAGAAATAATGAATGTGAAGAATAACGCATGTGGTAAACTTCAGCTGTGTGGAATTAATATTGTGTAGAATCACTACTAGGTAGAGTCAAGATTGTGTAGAAATAATGAATGTGAAGAATAACGCATGTGGTAAACTTCAGCTGTGTGGAATTAATATTGTGTAGAATCACTACTAGGTAGAGTCAAGATTGTGTAGAAATAATGAATGTGAAGAATAACGCATGTGGTAAACTTCAACTGTGTGGAATTAATATTGTGTAGAATCACTACTAGGTAGAATCAAGATTGTGTAGAAATAATGAATGTGAAGAATAACGCATGTGGTAAACTTCAACTGTGTGGAATTAATATTGTGTAGAATCACTACTAGGTAGAATCAAGATTGTGTAGAAATAATGACTGTGAAGAATAACGCATGTGGTAAACTTCAGCTGTGTGGAATTAATATTGTGTAGAATCGCGACTAGGTAGAAACAATAATGGCATGAACATCGCATAATCCCCACTAATCTACTTCGGAATAAATGTCAAGAGGAATTTGTTTATTCTTCAAAGAATTAGGTGAATAAACCTTTAGGGATGAGACTCGCGATTTAAGGTTTTTTTATTGGTTTTTTTTTTGCTTTGAAATCTTTCGTTTTTGTTTTCAGTGTTTGGAAATATTTTGTTTGTAGGTTTTGGTTTATTTTCCTCCTCTCTGTATTGGGATAGGATAAACGGTACGGTTCAATTTGATTCTGTGAAAGCATAATCCTTTTGAAAACAATGCCAGTTTGTTTATTTTTCTTTTGGGGATATAAATGTTACCCTAAATAGCAATAGCATTTTGAAGTGGATAAACATTTTTATTATTTAGTTGAAATTTTCCTCAAACGGAAAAACGTAGTCAGCATAACAGTCTTGAAAATTATCGTCTTGTAGAAACGTTCCTGTGACCAAATCGAATTTTCCAATAATATACCTTTTTAGTAGGTACTAAAAAGGTATATTATTGGAAAATTCGTCAATGTGGTTTTTAACCGATTTAAAAATGGAGGGGACTTTTGTACGACTGTGTGTATTTTTTCCTATTATTCTGCGAATTCAGCACCCACGAAAACAACACAAATATATACATCAAGTGTTTTCATAACCACGTAGGTTCACGTACATTATAACCGACGCCAAAAACCAACGAGACCCAGTTCGTATGGATGTTTGTTTTGTATGTGTGTGGGCAGACTACCTTCTTGAAGATGGTTGGATCGATGTGAAAAATTCCTTTTTTGTTGGAAAGGGAAATAAAATATTTTATATAATACTAGCTGTGCCCGCGGCTCCATCCGCGTAGAATTCAGTCTGTGTTAGTAAGCTGCTGTTTAAACCTTCCCTGACTACGACAAACATTTCAAAACTAAAATCAGCTAAATCTGCCCAGCCGTTCTGGAGTTTTAAGTATAGCGAGACAAACGAACAGCAATTGATTTTTTTGATCCCATTGTCAAAGGTCTAATAGTTCGGTGAATAGAGACTAAAGTACTAGAGGTGACCTTACAAACGATCAGGTACTTATGAATTTTGGATATGTTATCTAGTATGGTGTCTAGTAAATTGCAAAATGCACTATTTCCCCCCCTCCGCGCCCGCCGCTATATTGAAAAAACCGGCACTTTCTTCAGATTTTTGCTTATATCTTCGTCTAGGAGCATTTTAGTTAGCAAACAGCTTAAACAATGTTGTAGAGAATTAAATTTACTATAATATACATTTTAAATTTTGTTTCAAGATCTGATAGTTACGGAGATATGCACAAAAAAATAAAAAAAACGCAATTTTACTTCTGGCTTCATGTAGGAGCATTTTAGCTAGAAAAGAGCTTAAGGTTTATTCACTGGATTATAATGATGAAATCCGGATGAAATTGTGTTTTGGATCTTTTTTTTTGTAACTAACGTTTAGTTGAAATCGGTTAATGTTTGATAAAATCTGATAAATTTTTCAGATGCGTTGTTATTTTACCAAGGGTACGATTTGTGTGTGGTCGATAAATTATTATTTTTACCTGTTTTAGAAATCTCTATGTAGAAATCAATTCACACCTTTAAATTAACTCACTGTATGCTTGGTAAGATTATGAATATCTACATATTAAATAGTGCGAAAACCGAAATGTTCTGCCTAACATGCATTGTTCTGGTTTCCTGCAAGTATGAATATCGCCGAAATTGAATTGAATTTAGTACCTAATCCTATCCGAAGACTAATTGGGAGCTGGTTTACTCAATCTTTAGCCAAATTCTCGGCCCGCATACATTTAAAGTCAGCACATACCTGCATACGAATTTACAAAGCAAATAGCACTCGGCTAATTTAGACGTTTGTAATGATAATTTTCTCAGATGTGGCCACTCTACTACAGTGATATGCTGTATTTCAATTTCTCGTTCCATTTCATTAAGATAAATATATATATTATTTTAATGTATTGATACAAATTCATTTTCACTATTATCTGCTAGCGTAAAAAAAATATGGTTCAGGCGGGGTTCGAACCCGTTTCTAGCGGCCTTCCGGGCCAACACGGGCATCCTACCTATTGAATTACGAAACCGATGCGAGAGTAGCGTCATCTACTGTAAACATTTAGAATTCATGATCGGCACCATCGTCTCAATTTATTTTGAGAATCGATAGTAACTATGTGCTACTCCAAAACTGATTAATTTTCATTAAATATTACGTCTGCTAACGTAAACCAGTTTACAAAGAAGCGAAAACTTTTCGTTTCATTGTAAACGTTTGTATTGATAACAGAGCTTTGCTTTTCATTAAATGCTGAGTGCATTCACCACACTTCGAGGACATGCGTGCACGCAACATAAATAAATAAATATCAGACAACCTCACACAAATCGATCTAGTTAGTCCCAAATTAAGCTCAAGAAGGCTTGTGTTATGGGTACCATACGACGATATACATACTTATATAGATAAATATATACTTAAATACATAGAACAACCATGACCCAAGCACAAATATTCGAGTTCATCACACAAATATTTGCCCTAGCCGGGATTCGAACCCGGGACCGCCGGCTCAGTAGGCAAACGCTTACAAACTGAGCCAAACGCGTCGTCATATATTCTATTTATGAACAACATGAATATATTATATTTTGCTAAACGTATCAGTCAATGCAGTCAATGCTTTTTAAAGCAGTTTGAATATCGAAAATCATTGCCCTTTAAATGACCGTGATAAAGCCGAGACAGAGTTGAATTGGAGATATTTCAATGCCTTAACGAACTTGGACTCTGAACAGACAAACGGACGTAACTTCACGTATACGTATCTTTGGAGTGACCCAGATGCTGAGCAGGTTATTGAGTTGAGAGCTTGAAACACCTTACGTTTACTAATTATAAAAACGGTATAAACTCACGTAAAAAATTGTCAGGAACGGCCCGACATGTGTTGTCGGGCCGTTCCTGACAATTTTTTACGTGAGTTTATACCGTTTTTATAATTAGTAAAGATGTCTCACGATAGTTTTAATAACACTATTACCTTACGTTTACTTGATAGGGGAAGGTAGTTACTAGTTATCACCGTGTAGTTAAGGTTAAAGAAACTGTTGTAATTATTGAATGGAGATAAACTTACACTAAAAAAAATGTTAACAGTAATCCAAATGTTAGCAGCTAGTTCCGTAAATAGGAGGAATGACAAACTGAGGGCTACTAGTAACCAAATTAAGTTGTGTAAAATTAGTATAATTTTGTTTACTACTAAGCACAATATTTCTGGACGGCGACGCTAAACACAACACTGGATGAAAATTACACACGACTGAGAATGATCTACGGAACCTTTCTAAGGCTAGATAAACCAAACTGGGACAAGACTTACTCGGAATCGAATACACAAAATGTCATATAAATTTGACATAAATTCTAGTCATAAATGTTGGTTATATCAACAATTCCACCTTTTTACCAAAGGTGCCAAATCAAGTTGGGAATAGCTGAAATAGGAAATAAACTGCCATCTGGTTTTACCCACTAAACGCCCCCCCCCCCCCCCCCCCCCCCCCCCACTTTCCCCTACGAGACAAAAGCTTTCTACGTAGTATTATATAGAGTTTAAAAAGTTTGCAACGGAGATAAATAAACATGTTTGTTTAGGTTTCCATTGCGGAAAATGGATGTGTACCTAAATTCTTGCAATTTTTAAAAGACTTCTTAGAGTAGTTTCGAAGTGTCAAGCACTTCAGGACTTTCTCTTTCACATTCTAGCTTTCCGATAGCAAATGATTATTCGTAGTAAATTCTTGAAATGTAATTTCTATTACCGTTTCTAATTCCGTTGTCTTTTATAAAAATACCTATTGCTTTCTTCGTATTGAATGAAAATATCAACTTTACAAACACTTATTATTGTGCATTATGTTTCACCGTTTTTCAATTCACCAATCATTCCCGTTCAACCGTGGCGTTTCAAAGGAAGACAAATTTGAATACGACTTATTTGTGTCAGATAATAATAAGCAATTACATTGCGAGATCCATACAGCGGTCGGGTGGTGAATGTAATTTATTTCTTTGAGATACTACACAATTTCTTTGAAGCTGGAGCCAATTCGCCCGTGCTAAGTGGGTTCAACCGAACGCCAATCTGGTATGGCAGCTTCATTAGTGCGCTGGGCGATGGTACACAGAGCCGAGACAGCGCCATAATGAACTAGGGAATGATTGTTTTTAATATTTCTCTATCGGTACAATTGACCGCAAGGGATTTAACACGTTTGGATAGAAAGTCAGATTATTTTGGTTTCATTTTTATGACTTAATTAAAAACAAACGTTTAATGTCATTGTTTTATACATTCCTCTATTTTTTTAGAACCATACATAAAATAATATTATGATTTGTAGGAGACGATAACATATATGTTGCCTCCTTGTTGCACACTTTAGTTCCCGAAGAATTTGCTTGTTTACTCTAGTTTTCCATTGATTTTATTTGACATATTTTTGGAACCGAACGTCAATCTGGTATGGCAGCTTCATTAGTGCGCTGGGTGAATTTTTATGACTCAAATAAATACTAGCATCTCCTTGTCTTCATGTATACATTCCTCTAATTGTCTTTAGCAACATACCGAGTTCAACTGAACTGCATTAGTGCGCTGGGCGATGGTACACAGAGCCGAGACAGGGCCATAATGGACTAGGGAATGATTGTTTCTATTATTTCTTCAGCGGTATAATTAACCGCAAGGGATTTAATGAATGCTAGGCGAATCAACTACCTACTCACAATGTCTCTGGATTTACCAAGATATCGGGCTTTTAAAAAAAAATATTTTCTGTTTATTTAGTTTCACAGTTGGGACATTGCACGTTTTAAACTATAAATTGAAACATAGAGATGCCATTGTATGGTGACATTTTACAACGAAGTTTAATAGGTTGTAGACAGAATTATGTCGGCCCTATTAACACTGCGGTTTGGATGTTTGACGTTGCTGATTTGATTCTTATAATATAAATAAAATGGACCTCTCGCTGTCTACAAGGCATGAAGTGAACCACCACCGTTCACATGTCTACCTGACTTTTTTATAGACTTATGATTTACCTCCGGGTACCACCGCAGCCTGTATATGTGTGTAGCTGATATTAAGGCATGTCTGTCTATCCACCTATCTGTTTGTCGTCTGTTCGAATATGATTCACCTGCGGTTACCACCTCAGCATGTGTACTGCGGTTGTACAGAATGGCCGCGTGTCACGTGTGGCCGAAGATATTGCGGCCGGAGTACGTTTGCGGCGCGAGCGTTGCTGTGCCAAGATTGCGTTGTTCCCTCACAGGTCAACATGTTGAGGTATGTGTTATCGTGTTAGGTGCATGCAACTTACTATATATAATATTTAAAATTATTATGCCAGTGGCTATAGACCTCGCGAGTTTGTTTTTAAATGATTGAAATTTGTAATTTATTACATATAGCGGCCATTTTGAAAAAAATCGGGGATCCAGTTGAAAAATGCCAATTCTAGGTGAGAACAGATGGAAAACTAGACAAGCGAATATCAAAACATCCGGACATACGAAAGAATTTTAGACCAAGCTGAAAAGGAGACGCTTCACACACATAAATAAATTAATTGAAAATCTATTTCCTATGAAGCAATATCATATCACGCGATGAACGTTCTGTTTGTTTTAACATCTCTTAACTATTTTACAATCAAATTGCACCTCCTTGCAGTCCTACCACGCCCAAATCAATGTGCAAATTTTACAAATACCGGATATCCAACGAATAATTATAATTAACTAGCTTTTGCCCGCGACTACGTCCGCGTGGAACTTGGAAGTATGGAAGCAAGCTCGCACAACACGATAGATATCCACCTAATCACCTTAATTAATAAAAGGGATTATTAAAAGCGCCTAAGTAAGAGCAATTGTGCTTTTGGTCTAATCATTACATTTCCTACAGGGTCATCAATGTCATCTTGAATTACTTACTCACTTTTCAATCATTTTAGGGATAATTTCCAGGACAAAAACTATCCTATGTCCTTCCACGGATCTTAAACTATCTCCATGCCAAATTTCATCAAAATCGATTCAGCGGTTTAAGCGTGAAGAGGTAACAGACAGACAGACACACTTTCGCATTTATAATATTAGTATGGATAGTTTATTTGGCTGATTACAATATATAAAAGAGGTTCACTTGTTTTTTTAATAATTCGTTTTTCGGTTACCTTAACTAATCTGTAATTTTGAAAATCCTTTGGGAACACTTTTGTCGAGCGGTGGAAGTCTTACAACTAATACAATGATGATGATGCTGATATTGATCGGATATCAGATGTATTACGGAGATCCTTAGTCTATTCGTTCTCAATTTATTTTATTTATTTATAAATATATTTACACAGCATTACAGACTTAAATCTAATACACTGTGAAACAAGATGTACATTTATCAAAGAGGAACACTAGTAATCCTGTCATCCATCAACTCACAGTACCTCAAACACGCACTACACACAGCCGTCCATCGCCACGCAAACAGATCACATTCCGGTGTTGACACCAGAAGTGCATTGAGCAGCGTCAAGGCCCGGAGGTGCGGCGAGTTCCTGTGCGACACAGTACGAGCTGCTGGCACAGCCAACAACGGTCGCGTGCGGGGTCTAAGCGTGATTCGAGGGACATCCGGAACATACAACCTAACTAAATGATTTATCAGCTCTAGGCAATCTGACTCTCCTCGCAGCACACGGCAGACTAAGGTAAGCAGACTGAAATTGCGCCTTACTTCAAGGGAATGGAAGCCCAGACTTCCGAGAAGGAACTTAGTAGGGTATAAGTAGGGATAATATCCGTACATTTTTTTGTATAGAAATCTCAAAAAAGTTTTCTGGACTTTTTCCAGAAGTAAGCTGTAAGAACACTCGCACGGGCTCCAGACTACAGCAGACGACTCCAATTTACTCCTCACCAGAGCATTAAACAGCAACTTTATAGCCCCAGGGTCGTGAAAATCTCTGGTGTTGCGCATAACAAAACCCAATCTACGAAAACCGTCGGCAGCAAGAGCACGAATGTGATCGTGGAAAGTTATACGTGAATCAAACACAACACCTAGATCTTTAATAAAGGAGACCCTATTAATTGTCCTATTAATCAATGTCCTGTTTAGAAATCAAAATTCACTAAAAATGGTCATTTAATACCAAAACTAGGTTTGTTTACTAAATTAGACGAGAAAGGACTTAATTTAAATATGATAAAAAACCTACATCCTATCGTGATTATATTGTAACTGCAATTGGAATATAAAAATAACAAAGTCTTGCGTCCTTTTAATTCAGACTACGAACTATTATCTGTGAAAATTACCGAAGAAAGAAACCACCTTTATAGGAAAGTTATCTTATTAGTTATGTGACTACTCATCACAAAACACTTAGAATAAGAGCGTCAAGGATTTATTCCTGCGAAAGAAAAATACCTGGTAAGTTCATTGGATAACGTCGAGTAATGAGGTAATGGCATTAGCCCCGTTTCTTCAGAGTGGAATCATTTATTAGCTAAAATAAATATCTAACTAGTAGCGACGTTTATTTTGAAATACAACAACACGGTCTGCAAAAAGCCTCTATTGGTCAGCTTTGGCTAACCAAAAATCATACAATCATCATCATCATCGCCACCATCATCGCCATCATCATCATCATTATCATCATTATCATCATCATCATCATCAACGTATGACGTGTGACAGACGTCCACCGCTGGACAAAAGCAGGCTCCCCCAAAGTTATCTACGGTTATCGGTCGTGCGCCACCCTCATCCAATTGCTTTCCGTGATCCTAACCAGGTAGTCGGTCCACCGCGTTGGGAGACTCACTGTGCGTCTCCCAGTACGTGAAAATCAGCAAAAACTTCCCCATGATACCACATCATCAAGATAACATAGATAAAGAAGATACCATATCAGCAAAAAGTGTATTCATGTTTTGGGATGAATATTGAAAGTATGAGCTTCACCAAGCTGCAAACTTTAATAATAATGGTATACTGTAACCGTATTTCTTCCCATAATTGATTTAATTTAAATCATATTATGGCCCATTGCTTTGATATTTATGACAGCGGACTGACGGCGGTTGAAACGCCTGTAGAATCACCCTTTAACGTAATTTATAAGTGATTAATACTTTTACTTAGCGAACTAAAAACAAGGGTACCGGCTGGTACTTGTAAAAGTATGATGAGGACTAAATTTTCCATTTAAGTAATAAATAGGGACGTAAATAACAAGGCCATGACAGACCGCATGGTGTAGGTAATTCTCACTATCCCCTCGCCCGCAACAGGCCATGAGCTTCGTTTAATTATTAACATTTATCCTTTTTGGGGGCCCATCCGGAACCCTTGTAATGTCGTTTAGTGCGTTATTTAAATAAACACACAGATTTTTAAGCTACGGAAATGGTTTGTATTTTGGAAAAGAGCCGCAGGTGTCTATTGTTCGACTTGGGATTATTTGGAATTTAAAGAAATACAGAAAATGCTTCGTCAGTACGGTTTTTATTTAAAAAAAAAATTAAATTTGATTCGCACCGTTAATTTTGAGATAGGGTTTTAAACTTTTTTTTTTTTTTTTTTAATTAGCCTATTTGAGTGTCCCACTGCTGGGCAAAGGCCTCTCCTCTTGATTGCCACGACTCCCGATCAGAAGCCTCCTCCGGCCAGCCGTTGAGGAACGTGTCCAGGTCGTTTTAAACTTAACAAGTAAAAAATTATGTATATAAATCACCACTCTTCTATTACTTGTTCGCAGCTCATAGTCAGTAATAATAATAATGACGCGATAATAGACGGTGCCATACAAATCTAAGCTAACAAAAACAAATAGAAGCCATAATAATATCACAGTGACATTTTTGTAAATATTTACCCGCTCATGTTCAGAGTTTTTCGCAGAGTTTGCTCATCACATAGTACAGAGTTTTTTTTTGTTTGGTTCTATAGCACTGGCGAGGACCGGATATGCAATCCATACTAAAAACTGCACTTATCATGATAATATGACTTTTTGGTCACTGTTTCTGCGTTTGAGGGAATGAGAAGGAAAATCGAGAAGATAAGTAAAGGAGCATATAGCTTCATAAGACGCGCAGATTAAAAATGAAGCATCATCAGCAGACATAGAAGTGTTCGTGGTAATAACTTCAATTTACTAGGGACATCCTTCCGATAGTAAATTTATCGATAGCTAAATACTTATTCCGAAATGACATTTCATAGTAGCTATTAAGTACACTGGATAAATAGAAATTCTACATTTCATGAGAATCGGTAAAGAAATGCGACCTGTACATACAAAAGCATTTCTGTCCATTCTGAAACGGAAACGCTTGACTCACTCGGTTAAATATACTATGTCTATAGACATTGGTTTATAGACAAGTACTCCAAAAAATAATATCATCTACTATTCTCACTCACAAACAAGGAAAGCCTACCAAAACAAAGAATGAGACACTCAACTGTGTTTCTAAAAAACAATTGACCGCGCACTCCCAACATTCTTTCAGCACATTTTCCTTCACCGAGAGAACAATTAAGACAATAGTTGTGTTATTGTAGAACAAGAGCCACCGCGCAATTATAGCTCCGAGAGATGACGGGACTCAAATAACAGTGGGTAAGGATGCGTTTTAAAGAGCGCTTTGTAATGTTGGAGAGCGGTTTCTGGATGATAGGTAGAATGGGGAGGGAAAATAAACATTTACTGTAATACAATTCAAAGTTTGTTTATTACACTGTATAACTTAATATTTTCTTCGGGTTCCGCGACTGTCACACATTTAAATAAAACTATTTAAACGCTTTACAGTTAGCGTTAACAAAGGTCAACCTTTGACAACGGTTACTGTAAAGCTTCCGAAACGTCAGGGAGGTTCAAATAATTAATTATACGCCATATAATCCGTTTCATTTGTTTTATATAACAACTGTATAACTTGTTTGCCTTTAGGAGTCAACATCTAAAGCGTAAATAATAAATACAAGAGTCATTCTGTGCCTATAAAGTGGGTAAATAGGAGATGAACATTTGAAGCTAAATAAATATAACTTTTTCTGCACTCTCGAAAAAACAAATATATTACAGACCATCCACGACTACGACGCATTGTAACTTTGTCCATTGTTGGTTAATAAGAATAAAATAAATTAACAATCCTACCCAAAAAGATGTTTTTTCTTTGCCGACCTCATAATATTAACGCCGTTTTAAATAATATTTAATACGAATATTATGTGCCGTCGACGCAACTCAACCATCGTCATCAAAAATCGTTTTAGTAATTAGGTTAATTGCTATCATATCTAGTAAAAGCAGTAACAAGGACAACAATAAGGTTGTCACTTTAGTTTTAAAGTGACAACCTTGACACCTCGTAAAAATATTTTAGGGAGTGAAACAAAAAACGTGCTGCAAAACGTAAGACAATTAAGTTCAAATGACAACATTAATGGGCGAAATTAAGGTAGGCGAATCAACCTTTGACTGACACTTTTTATTGTTTTCGGCGTTACTCAAAACTTTCTGTTTCTGGAGTTACCAAGAAATCGAG
The DNA here is from genome assembly GCA_932273695.1 of Apotomis betuletana. Taxonomy (NCBI): domain Eukaryota; kingdom Metazoa; phylum Arthropoda; class Insecta; order Lepidoptera; family Tortricidae; genus Apotomis; species Apotomis betuletana. The sequence continues at coordinate 10,222,160 of OW026307.1, read as the reverse complement.
CGTCTAAAATACATACCTACTGTTCAGTTTTTCGGTTTAGTAAACAATACTTAAAAAGTGGTTTACGCTAGAAGTCGTTGCTGTTTTAATAAATAATATGTAAGTACATATTTTCTGTTTAGTAGGTTTAACAGTTGGGCTAGCCACCAATTTAAATATAGAGAAGCCATTATTAAATTAAAGGTGAAATTTTACAACGAAGTTTAAAAGTTGTAGACAGGTTTGTGTTGGTCGGAAAGTTGATTCGTCCAAGTACTTAATTTATAACAGCTAAATGGTTTTAAAACATCAACCAGACATAATGACGAAACCCTACGCCACATGTGACGCTAATTTAAAGGGAATGCTCCTCCATTCGGTCACCCCTCCAAGCATAATTTCGTTTAATTACGAGGGGAAAACAACATCAAACATGCATTGAAGGAACCTGATTCTAATTACATACTTTATGCGGTATTGTATGAAATATTTCACGCTTCATTTTGAATTACATGTAATGCAGATGGTTCTAAATAGTCGATACGAATGAATAAGCGCTTTTAAAACTGGATGCCATAATTTCATCGGGAAGCGATTCATCAAGTGAAAGAAAGAAAGAAAAATGTTTATTCCATAAAACACATACAGCTTCATGCAGAATGCTGTATAGCAACAGTGTCATCAAAAGACTTGTTCTTGTAGACTTACTACAAATATTTAGTACCTAAGTAAATGTGCGCCTCGTTTCGCTTATAAGTTTAATAACGTTTCTTTTGGTATCAATGTCCAAAGTTTGACATGTGCGATACCGTTATATGAATTGCTTTGTGAGTAAGAAAGTTTGTGTCAGATTCAGGTTTTCTGAAATTGGTAATGGAACATTATTAAATTACGGTTTTATGAAAACGTAACTTTTGCTCACTATTTTTCAGGGATTGCGATATATAAACATGTATAGTTTGCGAAGAATAATAAAATATCCATCTCCTATCCTACTAGTCACACTAACGTTATAAAGGCCAAAGTTTGTGTGTATTGTGGGGGGAGCTCAGTGGAAGTGCAGAACAAAGGATAGCACTTGGTTTTAAATTTATATATTTGGACTTCTGTTCATATACAAGGTTAAACACGAATGCACGATCCCTTGATGTGTGACAGAGACGGCCATAATTCTAAATATTTAAATATATTTTTTAATATTCAATCTAGTTGCCAGTTCTGCTGTCAACATCCAAAGAGATCCTTACAGTATGGACCGGATGGATCATTTTTAATAAAATTTGATATGGAGGTAGCTGACACCCTGGATTAACACATAGGCTACTTTTTATCCTCAAAAAATATTGTGTCCCCGTGGGTTGAGCGGGTAAGACCGCGAAGCGTAGCTAGTTTTATAATAACATAATAAATTAGAAAGTTTGTGAAGATGATTGGATGGTAGTTACTCAACCACACAATAACGGCTGAACAGATTTAAATGAAATTTGGTAGAGATAATTTGAATCCCGCGAACGAACATTAGGATAGTTTTTACATTACTAAGTATCCTCCTATGAAAATAAGTAGGTACCTAGTATCCATAAGCTCTAATTAAATCTCAATTTTATTTTGGGCGTTTTATAAATACCTTGTCGATTAACGAGTATACAGTATAGTTACGTGAACGAAGTAGCGAGTATAAACAGATATAATATAAATTCCGCCCTGGCAGCACCTCTACAACATATACAATATGGGCCCTGAAACATAAGCAAAAAATTAAAACATAGATTTTACTCGTGAAAATGAACAACATTTTGTTCAGCAACTTTAAAAAAAGTCAGTTTTCATAATTTTATGATTTCAAACAAATTAAATTGTATTTTCAATGTATGTCGTCCAACGTTGACATTCCCTGAGCATCTACTCATCATCTACTAATATTGGACATTTCGCAATACATTGCTTCTTTGTCTAAACTTTATTCTACAAAATGTCATTTAATACACGTTATTTTCAGAAGTTGCTGAAACTAAACAACATTTGTTAAAATATTGTTTAGTTTCAAGGGACGAATCTATGTTTTAATCTATTGCTCCTGTTACAGGGCCCACCCGGTATAAGTATTGTCCTATCTCTTTCCTTTTTGCACGAACGTGATTGTTGATACTGTCTCGTGTAAAAATGCGAATACTTTCGCTAGCTCTGCAGATTTTTATTTCGCGTTCGTAAATCATAGAATCTTTGCCTTCAGTAAGTCTAAGAAATCAATTAAAAAACCGCGTTTAACTCGCAAATGAAGACTTGGAGAGTTGAAATGCTACAGACACACACATGTTCTGAAGTCATAACACCCCCTTTTGCAACGACGGTTAAACTTTTTTTAAGGCTCTTGAAAAAAAATAACGTATTGAGTTGTTAGTGACGCAACAATCAAGTTAAAGGTTCACTAACGTGTGACATGACTTTTCCCAAAATTATTTGATCACCTTCCAAATGTTTTGAAGACGTAAATTTTTATTCTGCATCTGCTACTAAAACTAAATGTTAAATTGCTATATTTGCGATAAATTTTTGCTTAATTATCGTTAGACTAACCTTACCCATACATTGATTCTAGACTTGAAAAATCCGTTGTCTTTGTTTTTTGAGAGAATATTAAATTCCGGAACGAAACAAAAAACACCTAAGTGCAATGAAAGTAAACCTTTTTATACACAGCAATAAATAATAATAAGCAGACGATAGCAATGGAAATATACCGTAAGTTTTATTGTAAACTGTAAGGCCACTGGCCAGGGAGTGGGTAATACGTTGGTCGGGTATAAATTAAAGCAATCCGTTACAAAAACGACTGGCTAGGTAAACAGGTACGGCGCCCGAGAAATGTAAAGACGGACAAGTCTTCTGAAAGAAAAAGTGTTAAATTTTCAAAGTAAAAATTGGAAACAATTTAAATTTTTGTTATAGATTTAGAAGTTTTAGAACGTTGTCGTAAGTTAAGTTGTATTTCGCTGCGCACTCTCTTCATGATAATTAACTCATGTAGTATACACAGTTATACGGCTTTTTGATGAGTTAATTATCATTTCGAGACTGCGCAGCTCATACAATTAAAATAGAACTTCACTTCAGGTAAGTTCGTTTAATTTCTAATTATTTTTCAAATCCTATAGGTATCCTCGTATTCTAACACAATATACTCGTACTTTTCCTATTCCCCAAATAAATGTCGTCATAATCCTTCAAAACTCTCATCCCTCTCAAATGTACGGCTATACGTTCTAAGTAGTTAAGTACCTTCTTGTATGATGATTCAGCTGGCAGGAAACTGTATTGTCAAAGTTATTTCTCCGCCTTATGAAGGAACTGTTAATTAAGTAATACTTTCAACTTCCTCAAGCAAGTTTCCATGCTCTTGCATCGAGAAATTGGGAAGCAGCTGCTAGCTTCGCTGCCTACATAACGAGACCTACTTAAACCCCTCCGTTTCTTTACTTTCCAGGTGTTACAAGAGAACGGGAATGCATATTACAGGGTCTAAGTAAGATGGTCGCATTTTAGAGGCACTATCAGTAGGTCGGCGACACGACGCGCGGTCGTAAAAAGGCAATTTTGCATAAAATTCAAGAGAACTGCATCTCATGGCTATTGCGTATTGGTAGTTTTCCAATATATTACATCTAATCGCATATCAAAATGGCTATTATGTTAACGAACGGGCGATTATCTTACTGTTCAATGACTTGTTTAAATTTGAGTACCTTTACTTTATCCATTCATAGCCATTTATGTTTTAACTTTAGCAATTTTTAGCCCCTCTAGATCGCTGTATAAAAAATATCCTAGGCCTTTGATGAACATGATTAAATCAGGTATTTATTTAGAAAATAATGTATACATTGTACGAGTAGGTTTAAAGCTCGCTCTTATTTCTTAAGCCTGCCATTTTAAATATATTTTGACATTTTCTTTTCAAACTGCCGTCTTTAACTCTTATTTCTAGCGTTGAAATGTTAACAGCTATTTTGCTGCATTTATCATGTAAAGCGGATTAACCACTCATAAACGGACCCCGTTGGCTCAAGGGCTGTCACCTCATTTTTTATGTAGATTAACTTGAGAAAGTTTTTATAACGGTAGCTTAGAGCCTTAACTAACTTAACAGTTGTAGCTGCCATGTTTAAATTAACCAGCGGGCTTGATTGTGCGTCAACTAACTTTCCGTTTAATTTTCGGCGTGATAACAAAATTTTACAACTATAAAGCTTGTTTTTTATATTCATAAACATCCTTACCTAAACCCATATAACGATTTTTGTAAACTTTGTGTGGTATTAAGAAACGTGTTTTTTTCGGAGTCATATATCGAAAATTTAATATTTGTTGATTTGTCACTCAGTTTATTTTCAGAGACATTCTAAGTAAATAAAATCTTTGCCTGGTGCTCGAACCACAACATTACTGCATTTAGTGCACGGTACCCTCACAGCAACAAGTACATGTCTCTCTAAAATCTCGTAAACGTATTTTTACACTACACGCTGAAAATCTCCCGTTAGATCAAATCATTTATTAAAATCATGCAGGAAACTATTTCAAACGGTTTTTCGGATAAAAAACACATGACAAACAAGTTTAATAATTAATGAATTCGCTGACAGCCCTGGCTCGTGAATTGGGAATGTTCTCGAACAGCGAGATCGGCTTGCCTCATACGTTATTCAACAACTATTTACTGTGACTCGAAAACCGATCTTTCTACCCTCTGACATTTGCGAGTCGGGTATATCCAAGTCAATCAGTGGTGAAGTACTTTAGTTGATGTCTTTTCAATCTATTTGGAGTTGGCTTAAAGGATTCGTTTAATGCAATGGGATTATCGCGTTCGTTTGCTTAGCGGTAAAATAATATGTACATTTGAATTAATGCATGCGTTTGTGAAACTCTGCGGGCCTATGATATTTATCCCGTGATTCATAATTGACAAAGGAACATCAAGCTTCAGATAAGAATAGTAAGTGTTAGGTGTCGGTCGAATGGCAACCCCAGTGAGCACACAAATAAGAAAAACCAAGTGCGGGTAGTTTGAAATACTCGCGCAACTAGAAAATGTTGATGTCTACCTCTTCAGTCACTACGAGACCATGGACATCAACGTCTTCTTGCCGCGCGAGTATTTCGAACTTGGTCTTTATTACCACGTATGAGCCTGCGAAGCATGGCGCATCGGTGCTACAACCGCTTGTAGGTAGCATGTCGTCTTTTGTAAAGGATTCACGTCACTTTAAAGACACTTTAAAGGACATCACGCTGGAACAGGGCGAGATATGGTCCCACCGGAAGATCAGCGCTGGCTCTTGGGCTAGCATCATGCTGAGGTGGGACCATTTCGTGGCACAGCCATAGTTAGTAGAATTTGCTTATTGTTTTATTTCATTTGTCACTATTTATTTTTGTAATTATGTTCTATGGCCACGTCATGAATAAATGCATTTCTTTCTTTCTTTCTTTCTTTCTAATGGTGAGTTTTGACGTCGAGTCTCTTCACTAACGTAATTAGAAAAAGGCTAAGTGACAGTGAGATGCCAGAGTCATACATGGTGTTATTGCGAAACTGTTTAGAGGGCAGTTACTTTTTGTATCGCGGAAGACATTACATTCAGATCGAAGATATTGCCATGGGTAGCCCAGCCCTGTGGCAGTGGTCATGGCAAATATTTGGATGGAACACTTCAAAGCCAGGTTAGATCTGCGACCATGGGCAGTTCTGGAAGAGATATTATGTGGATCCCGTTTTGTTATCAAAATACGCTATAGTGCGTTTACGCAGCGAATCCATCCATACCGTTTTTAACGTATGAAAAAGACGTGACGCGAATGTCACACGTCGTGAAAGGGACAACTGGAAAATAGAGGTTGAACACCCCGTGACTATCTGCTTTACGGATGGTTCTCGGCGGGAATCCACGAAACTAGCAGGAGCCGGCATAGTGATACCGAAGCTGGACAAGAAGGTACACATACCTCTGGGGAGGTACGCTAGCGTATTTCAGGCAGGTATGCGGTATAATGAGATGTGCACAAATAATAGATGAATGTTCGCAGGAAGTGGGATCTGTCGTTATATACACAGACAGCCAGGCTGCACTAAAAGCGTAAGACAAACAGACGGTAAGCTCGTCCTTGGTAAAGGAATGCAGAGAAGCCTTGAACAAACTTGGAGAACACACAAAGATTACGGTAGCATGGGTACCTGGACATCAGGGTGTGACAGGGAATGAAAGGGCAGATGAGATGGCAAGGCTAGGAGCAGAGAGGGAACTCATAGGACCCGAACCTGCACTGCCAATATCAGCAGAAGTCACGAAAAGAGTTATAGCTAGGCTAATGGAGGAAGAGGCCAATAGACAATGGCGAGAGACAACGGACTGTCGACAATCGAAGATGATACTAGGAGGCATAAACAGAAAAAGGACCAGGTATCTACTGGAACTAGGTAAGAAAACTCTCAGATTATTAACAGGCATAATCACGGGACACAATAGCCTTAACAGGCACCTACATATCATGGGTGTAGTAAGTGATCCATACTGCTCGCACTGTGGCCAGGAGGAGACGAGTAAGTATGTTATAGCAGAGTGTGGCGTGTATGCGATAATACGCTATAGCATCTTCAGAAAAGATAAACTAGAAGAGGAAGAGCTGAGGCACATTAACCTTAAAGATGTCCTTTCGTTCTGCAGGAGAACAAGGAGATTCGAGGAAGAAGGCTGTATGGGAGCGCCGCCGGGACAGTAACCGTTGGCTCCAATTGGGAATTGGGCTGAATGAACGCAGTCAAGCGATCGACAGCCCGCCTGTTTCCGGCCGGGCGTCCCTACACCAAATCATCATCATGTCACACGTCTGTTTTCATGCATTTGATTGCGTTTACGGTGCGTTAGCGTATTCTGAGCACCGGTGCAGTGCGTTAAAAAGGTAACACACACGACTCGTCACTTAGTAAACGTACCGTTACTTCATCATATCAGTAGCATAACTTTCTGTCTTACTCGCACGGTGCTGAAAGGAAAGTGACAGGTAGTATTTGGCACGCGACTCTTTATCACGCGACAAATACTACCTGTCACTTTCCTTTCAGCACCGTGCGAGTAAGACAGAAATGCTGACTCGCGCGACAAGTGAAGTCGCGGCAAGATATGTTAGCTCTGCTGCACCTCTAGCATAACTGTCATACGCGATTATTTGTCGCGCGAGTAACGTGAGAGGGTGACGGGTAGCGCTATCTCGCACGACAAGAGTCGCGAAGCATAGTTGTGCTAGACGGGCTGGTCTCAAAAACAACAATGTTATTATTTTTACAGGCACGAGTATTGAAATTAATTTTCTCAAAAATATATTTGTTCAAATCATTGTCGGATTCCGGTCCGTCCCGAATAACTTTCCTTCTTCAGATTCAAAATCGAAATGAAAAATCTTTATCTAAAGGTATGGGTCAGCAGTCAAAAGGAAAACTTCATCTCGTAGTCAAAGATTTCGAAGTCCCGCGTAAGTTTTAAATGGCAAAAGCCTCGTTTTATTTTTTAGTCCTGGCTAGTGCTTAGCTTTTCCTGGAAGGCTAATCCCCCATTAGAGAGTCTAGTCAAAGAGTACATAGAAAAAAGGGTTGTCAACTTAACGCGAAATCTAAAAAAACAGAACATATGTTAAATATTTAAAGTCAGATTTCTTGGTAACTCCAGGTACATTTTGAGTAACGCTGGAGACTGTCAAAAGTGTAGATTTAAACGTAGATTGGCATATAAAAGAAAGCGCAGAATAAAATACTATTTGTCGAGACCTAAAGTTGTCCATGTTTATCTCCGCAACAGCGTCCCGAGATTTTACTGGTTGTCTTGCGTAAAATGGGACATAATTGGCCAACGCGTGTATGACTGGCTATGAATGCACCCCGAATTCTTACAAATGTCCGAATTCCGGTAATTCGGCTGTTCGCCTGAAGGTCGAATTTCTCAACCGGGTCTTGTAAAAAAAGCTAGTTCTATTATGTATGTATGTATGTATGTAAACTCTTTATTGTACATTCATCATCATCATCATCATCTCAGCCATAGGACGTCCACTGCTGAACATAGGCCTCCCCTTTGGACTTCCATATATACCGGTTGGAAGCGACCTGCATCCAGCGTTTTCCGGCGACCTTTATAAGGTCATCTGTCCATCTTGTAGGTGGACGTCCTACGCTGCGCTTGCTTGTCCGAGGTCTCCACTACACTACACTAAAATATACATATACATAGCAAGGACAGTAAACTAATGATATGTACAAAGGCGAACTTATCCCTGTAAGGGATTTCTTCCAGTTAACCTTTGAGCAAATGAGAAAGAACAGAGAAGATCCAAGAAGATAGGCAAAACTATAAAAATGCACAGAAACACTAAATGAAAAAAAAAAAGACTAAATCTTAAATGTACCTACATAAACTTACACATTATGAATATAAATATTATAGTATAAAACAAACTAATGTATATATAATAATAATAAGTATTCAATTTTAACAATAAATACAGCACTCGACGAAATTAGGGGTCTAGAAGCCATAACCCTTTTAACTTTTCCTTAAATGATGCCACGGATTGCGATTGCCTGACGGGCACCGGTAATGAGTTCCACAATTTTACAGAGTGAACTGTAAAAGATTTAAGTGAGCGTGACTTATTGGACGGGATGGCGAGAACGAGATTGGCGCTCGAACGCAAGCGGTGACCACTGCCAGCCGCCATATAGGAGAATCTTTTGGAGAGATACAGAGGTGAGGAAGGATTGAACAAAACATTGTAGAGCAGTGACAAGACATGCACATCCCTACGACGGCGTATCGGAAGCCAACCGAGTTGCGTACGGTGTTGCGAGATATGATCATATTTTTTAAGACCGAAAATGTACCTAATGCAAACGTTCTGCAGGCGCTCAAGCTTGTCAAGCAAGTCTTCCTTAAGGTCCAGGAATACAATGTCACCATAATCAAGTAGAGGAAGTAAAAGAGAACTAGCGAGAGCCATTTTTGTATGAATGGGAAGAAAATTCTGCATACGCCACAAAGAATGAAGTGATGCAAATAGTTTCCTGCTGACCTCAGCGATGTGCGCTGACCATGAGAGTGTTTGGTCCATGGTGATGCCCAGATTTTTTACAGTAGAGGAGAGGGGAATTATAGTACCATCAAAAATGATATCTGGCACCACCAGGTCTGCCAATTTGGTAATAAAATGTGGACTTCCAATGACTATTGCTTGCGATTTCTTAGCATTAATCTTTAACCCAAATGTAGAGGCCCAAAGTTGGATGGAATCTAAGTCTCTATTGATTTTATTAACTAGAGAATGAAAATCCTCCAGGCTGGCCTCAGCATAAATTTGTAAATCATCTGCATATAGATGGTAGCTAGACTTTAACGACCTAGTTATGCCGTCAATAAAAATGGAGAACAGAAGTGGCGAGAGAATACCTCCCTGTGGGACACCAGCGGTAAGTTCGCTCCACTGGGAAACCTTGTCGTCCACTCTGACCCGCTGGCGCCTTCCAAAAAGGTACTCTCTGAACCACGCTTAAGCAGTGCAAGAGATGTTCAGAGTGCGGAGTATCCCTAAGAGGATGTCATAGTCCACGGTATTGAAGGCACTACTGAAGTCCAATAGGACAAGAAGAATGAGCTTTTTATTCTCAATGTTAAGACGAATGTCGGTGTATTATATGTATATTACAGAAATAAATAGGCACTCAGGCCGCCTAACTATGTTGTATGTACCAAAGTCTGATAAATAAGTGAGAAATGTTTTCTTCATATCCAAAGTTTTCTGGGAAGTTGACTATCTATTAAACCAAATTACTCTTTGGGCTAGTTCTTTCAATGGACCCCATTATTGAATTTAGGGAAGTAGGGAAATCTGAGCTCAAATTTGCTTTAGCGTAATATGAAGTTGGCTTGTTCCCTAATACTGTACCAGTTTTGGCGAATATCTTCAAGCCAGATCGTCTTCCTAACAGGAATGGCTATGGGGAAGAACTTGCCTTAGCATTTTCAACATTTTACAGTACAGACAATTGAAGTTTTGAAATCACATTAGGACTGTATGGCTTAAATAAAAATATAAAAAAAAATCAGGACCCAGACAGTGAGTTTTACCCCTCTTTTAGGTACTTAGTTATATAATGAACTGGGTAATTTTGTAGCCATATACTAGTAGTTATTTTTTATGCAAGGCTGCAAAGTTTTTATTTGGCTTGAGTGTTAAAATTGAAAGCTGAACGAGCGAAGGTATCTAAGATTGAGCGAAGCGAATAGATTCCTGAGCGTAGCGAGGCTTTCAAGACACGAGAAACCAAATAATTTTGGAGCCGTGCGGAACACATAACTTTTCACCTCACTACTGCGAGGAAAATGCGAGATGCAAGAAAAACAATTAAAATAATTATATTTCATTCTATTTAACATACCAAATTAAAAACATAAATCCAAACCAAATAAACAAGAGAAAAAGACGCGTATTAAAAATTCTAAAAAAGTTACATGCATCACAGAAAATCACAGTCATCGTGTTCGAAATTCAAATGATTTTTGCACGCTAGCGGATAAAATAGACTTTTGCACGCAGATTTCGCGCTATACCTAAATGGAGGTTTTCCGAGCGTTTTAATTTTATAAAAACAATGTACTAACAGGCAGTTTTTTGCTTAGCCCTTCAGATTGCAATATATAGCTTTAATGCCGAATGTTAACTGATTTTGTATCTGATGCTTTTATTTATAGAATAAGAAATATTTTCGATGTTTTTCATGTACCATAAGGAAAATATGTATTCAACACACAAGGAAGGAAAATAGGAGATGAATATTTGGCGTGTGCATATTTTTACAGATCGTGAACCTGTTCTTAGGGTTCCGTAGCCAAATGGCAAAAAACGGAACCCTTATAGATTCGTCATGTCGGTCTGTCCGTCTGTCCGTCTGTCTGTCCGTCTGTCCGTCCGTATATCACAGCCATTTTTTTCCGAAACTATAAGAGCTATACTCTTGAAACTTGGTAGGTAGATGTATTCTGTTAACCGCATTAAGATTTTGATGCAAAAAAAAAAAAAAAAATATTGGGGGCTCCCCATACTTAGAACTGAAACTCAAAATTTTTTTTTCATCAAACACATACGTGTGGGGTATTTATGGATAGGTCTTCAAAAATGATATCGAGGTTTCTAAAATATTTTTTTTCTAAACCGAATAGTTTGCGTGACAGACGCTTCCAAAGTGGAAAAAAGTTGCCCCCCCCCCCCCCTCTAACTTCTAAAATAAGAAAAAGAAAAATCTAAAAAAAACATAATGATGTACATTACTATAAAAACTACCAACGAAAATTGTTTTGAACGAGATCTAGTAAGTAGTTTTTTTTTAATACCTAACTTTGCACCTAATTTATATCGGGCGCTATACATACCAGGTGCAAACTTAACTTAACCACTTAGGGATGGAAAGTGTTTGTACGGAACCCTCGGTGCGCGAGTCCGACTTGCACTTGGCCGGTTTTTTTACCGTGCGATATGATATTTTCGACCTGACCCGACCACCACGTGATAGAGAGATTTTAAGAATGAGTGCCGTCGTTTTAAGTTCCCCACTACCGAAAGGTTGTTCGGAAAAGATAGCTTTTTAGTGATAAAACCGCATATATTTTGCCTCTAATTGTAATTTCTTATATTATTGTATGGTGTACAATAGTGAGTACTTGTGCTGTTTAATGTAAATCCTCTTAAAAGTTTAAAATTTGGAACATATATTTTAATCAATAATATGACACAATCTCAGACAATAATGTGTAATGTTAACCAATCACAGTTTACCCCTGGTTCATAGAAAGATGTTTCATTCAATGATTATTTTCATTGAAGAGCGTTTCCTAAAAGTTTGTACAAAATTAACCCAGATGTTATAACACCGCTCATTTTTTTTTTATATTTTACTCTAATGCTTGTTGCGATTTCAACTATCGCAAAATTTACCCAGGTTCCAAAAAGTTCGTTTAGGTGAAAGTGGGTTAAGACTTCAAATAAAGTTCAACATCATTTTCCTATTTCGTTAACAATTATTTTAGTAATTTTATTTCAATGTTATGGCTATGTTTGAAAATTGGGTTCGAATCCCGGCCGGGGCAAATATTTGTGTGATGAACTCGAATATTTGTTCTAGGGTCATATACGTATTTATATATTATATATATCGTCGTCTAGTACCCATAGTACAAGCTTTGCTTTGTTTGGGACTAGGTCGATTTGTGTAAGATTGTCCCTTTATATTTATTAATTTATTTTATTTTATTTATTTTATTAAGGTTCTGTTACGCTTATATTTTTTTAATTATACATAATGTGTAATCAATGTATTGGAAATCACAAAGAAAATTGGTAACAGAATAGGAAATATATAGTTAACATTAATTGACGTCTTAATATTGTACAATTTTTTTGAGAAATGCTCTGAAATACTTTTCTTTGAAACCTGTAACTTTTTGGGTTTTATTATGAAACAAGTCCAACCTTTCCTAATATCTTCCATACGATAGGTACCTTTTCAATAAAATAACGTTTAAAGGAGCTGATCTGCTGATTAAAGGTGTCCGTCGGAACGCTTACGATATACAAATGGTACCCGTCGTGTTTATGCACATTTAATTTGCCTTGATGAGCAAAAAAGTCATAAAAAAGTACAGTCGTCAAGAAAATCTCTTATCAAAATTAGTTTTTATGATAAAACTTATTTAATTAGTTTCTACTAATTAGTGTGTACACTAAAGATAAGACAGGAAATAAATAATTTAGTAACTGTATTAGATGAAGATTGCGTTCTACAATCAAAATATATTGCGAAAACAAGATCATAGAAACCCTTCCAATATAATTTAAACCAAACGACGATGCATGACGTATGTTTCATATTAAATGAATTAAATCTAATTAAATTTGCATGGAAATTCCAAACAATGTGGAACATGAAAATGCGGTGATTTGTCCAAACTCCGTTAAACAAAAGTTGTGGAAGTCCTGATCAATTTAATGAAATAGCAAGCATTGTTGACCGTGTAGAGTATTTGAAGTTAGATTTTATTGGACATGATTCGCTCCACATTTATTTGTATCTAATTAGATTTCAAATTTCATGGAGGTTTAACAAATTAACCTGTTGAGTTGTAACAATACATATTGATTACAACGGTGTTTGCTTTATTGCATTAATTTGTATTAGATAAATAATCAGTAGTCATCGGACTTCTCATAGCACGGTAGAACTTTGTAGTAGGTAGGTATAGTTAGTTGGCAAAATGTAAGATGGCGTTAGCAGTATAACAAATGCCCCGAAGGCTCACTTGTCCTGACTGACCTTCATAATAGTGTTATTAATTTAAAAACAATATGAGTCCCTTCGTATTTTTTTGCGGCTAATGCATGTTATTACTTCATCATCAGAACAAAATTGAACATTGTATGTACAGTCAAACAATTTGATTCCAAGGCGTACCTTGTCACAGTGAACGTCAATTTGAAAGCCGCTTGAAATCACATAATCATTGTCATTGTGACAAGGGGGGGTATTCGACCAATTTTAGAGATATAATGGAGATCTCTCCTTTTCATCGCCATCCGTCACTTTTGACGTGTGCCTACTTGACAAGTGGCGATATCCCCAGAACATCGCAACTTCGTCAATTCGGACGCGCAAAATTTTCGTTTCCTTTGTATGTGACGGCATAAATAACAGGCGCATACTCTAAATTGACCGCGTAGTACGTGAAATTAGTCCGTTACGTTTCGTTCAAAACAGAAATTTATATACATGAATAACATTTTTGACAATCATTATCGCCTTCGTATTTCCAAAATTGAGATGAGATATGTCACTTTTAAGCTCATCGCATTTAAATGACAGTTCAATGGCGATATAACTGTTATCTAATGGAGATTTGACGTTTGGCGATATCTCAAACGGCAATCTCGAATTGGGCCCAAGGTTCTATAGTGGCCTAGAAATCAAATTGGTTGACTGCATTTGGAGTCGTCAGACAGAATACAGAATCATAAAATTACTCAACTCTTACAATCGATATTGAACGTACCAGATAAATACAGTTCGAGCTTCATTACAATATTCTATCCCCTACGCAAACACTCCACGATGCGGGTGTTAAATATTATCCAAATAAATGCTTAGTTATGGGCTCAAAGATTCTTTGAAGCACGTTCGAGGTGTTTATTTTAATCGAGCGAGTGCACAGCCAAGTGCTAAAGCGTTGGCACCTTCAAACAATTAACTCTAATTTTGGCAGGATCGAGCGGTTCTTGAGTGTACGGGTGTGAGGCTACATATTGAACTTGGAGGCGAAGGTATTGTAGTAGTCTAAAGAGAAAGAAATGCAAATGCACCTCAATACGAATTGTATGCTAAAAGAGTGGTGCTGATTCTTGTTCATCAGTAATTCTGGGGGACACTGTGAAGTTTGTAATTTGAATCTACTACATGTAAGCCCCAAGCCAACATTTAGCTAGGCAACCCTATTGCAAATATTTATTAACATATTGGGTATCTAACTTATAATAAACATTGTTGGAATTAAGTAACAGATGAGAGGAGGTCGTTCTTATATATCGGATCTGACTACATGTACAAAAAATTGTTACCAACTGGTCGTATCCTAAGTATCTATCTATCGACTTGTAACTTTTAGTTTTATAGATATCGAGAGCGCCTTCATTCTGTGCCATAAGACGCTCACGGAGACACCACCACAACCCTCTAGATGCAAGAACTAATTGTTATTGGTTTTTGGTTTATCGTCCATAATGGGGTCTCTATTGGCTTCCATAAAATTGATAGTCATATCATAACGTAATCTTTGCCAAAATGTTCTTGAGTCATAGTTGTCTTTTACTCGGAAATTGTTAACTTTTCTGGATTGTGATAAAACAAACCCAACCTAGGTAATTGAATTAAACCAAAATTAATCGGTTTGGTATCAGAATTATAATAGGTATAACTGACTAAGGGGAATTCGGGTCACACAGAATTAGTTACTTACTTACATTAAGCGTTTGTTTGACACCATTAAGCCGGGAACACCCAAATATATTCCGAAATATTTTATTCCGAATTTATTAATTCCGATTTTTAAAACTCCGAATTTCATAATTCTAGGAAATAAAATTTCGATTACTAAAAAACATGAAATTTATTTATCCGAATTTCAAAATTCCGATTGTATATTATTCCGTTTTTTATAACTCCTAATAATGAAAAGCCCGAAGTCATTGGCCTGAAAAACAAAATTCCGATTATTAATTTTCCGAAACTTCATTGCTTATTCGGAAATTTGATATTCGGGATGATGACATTCGTATTTTCAATAATCGGAAATTTATTTATTAGGAATTATTAAATTAGGAGTTTTAAAAATCGGAATTAGTAAATTCGGAATAAAATATTTCGGAGTATTTGGGTAAAAATTATTTACTTCGATTTTTTACGTTAAAACAAAAATAGAAAACCGGATTTGGACAAATATCGAATTGGCTGAACCCCGAAAACTGTAGGTTAGGTTATTGGCTGAACCCCGAAAACTGTAGGTTAGGTTTCTTTTTTTTTTTTATTAAGGGACAATCATTGCGACCACGTATAGCGGAGCGAGCGGAGCGTCAGACTTGCTGAACCCCGAAAACTATAGGTTAGGTTATTGGCTGAACCCCGAAAACTGTAGGTTAGGTTAGGTTTGTATTGTGACCACGTATAGCGGAGCGATCGAGCCAGTGGAACGTCAAAAGACTTGCTGAACCCCGAAAACTGTAGGTTAGGTTATTGGCTGAACCCCGAAAACTGTAAGTTAGGTTAGGTTTGTATCGTGACCACGTATAGCGGAGCGAGCGGAGCGTCAGACTTGCTGAACCCCGAAAACTATAGGTTGGGTTATTGGCTGAACCCCGAAAACTGTAGGTTAGGTTAGGTTTGTATTGTGACCACGTATAGCGGAGCGAGCGAAGCGAGCGGAGCGTCAGACTTGCTGAACCCCGAAAACTGGGTTAGGTTATTGGCTGAACCCCGAAAACTGTAGGTTAGGTTAGGTTTGTATTGTGACCACGTATAGCGGAGCGTCAAAAGACTTGCTGAGCCCCGAAAACTGTAGGTTAGGTTAGGTTTGTATTGTGACCACGTGTAGCGGAGCGTCAACAGATTTGCCGAACCCCGAACACTGTAGGTTAGGTTAAATCCTACAATTACCTATTTCACCTTGAGGCAGGCCTCCGTTAGCCCGAAAAACTTTCACATATTTAGGTTTATATTTTATAGTTATTAATAACAGCAATTCGTAATTTTGATGTTTCGGATTTTTGATTAATCGTGTTTATTATTGGTCGGTGTAATGATATTCGGAGTTTTGAAAATCGGAATTCGTATTTTTGATATTTCGGATTATTATTCATTTGGACTTCTTATTGTTCGGTGTATTGAAATTCGGAATTTTGAAAACCGTGATTGTAAACGTTAGACATTTTGAAAATTCGGAATTATAAAAATCGGAAAAATGAAAAATCGAAATACTTATATTCGGAGTTTTAAAACATTCGGAATTATAATAATCGGTATTATGAAATTCGTGATTGCGATAATCGGAATTTAGTTTTTCGTATTTATGTAGTGTACCCCATTAAGCCATATATCACAATGCAAGGACCTTCGCTAAAAGTAAATCCGTGACACTAAGTCCCAGTATCCGTAGTTATTCATTTGGAGCATGATTAAACAGTCGAACCAATTTAAACTAAACCTTAGAATATAATTGGCTAGAAACCTAGTCAGCGCTTGAAAGTGAAGCCAGTTTTGGTTATAGCCACGGGCTAAGTTTCGTCCGTGTCCGCATCTGATGCAACGTCAAGCAACAGCTCTATAGTAGGTTCGTAGACACGCACACATAAAACCAAAAGCGGCTTAATCTTTCGCAAATCTGTTGTAAAGGCTCTCGAACTAAACACAGATCGCTCATTGATTCTGTTCAATAATAGTATAAATTTTGTCTGTCGAACTCAATCTAAATATAATTGAATTTGCTCAGTAAATGATATACAAACAGCACCAATTGCGTTTGTGATCCTTTCGGATTTAAGCGGTGGCGAACAAAAATATTTGTTGAGGTAATTGAGAGTTATACCTATTTCGACGTTTGTGTAGGTACGCTTTTAAATTGGGCCAGTTTATTTGTTTAAAAATGCTTGTCATATTATGTCTAAAATGCAAATAATAAATATATAATGTATCTTATAAACGAAGCTCCCTGTATTTCTAGTACAGTTTTATTGCGCTGCGCAACTCTTCTGTCACACGGTAGGTACATAATATCAGCATCTAACACGAGAGAGTCCTCAGATGAATTATCGCACGACGAACGGAGGAAATCACAGCCTGTTTTTTTTGACATGACTTGACCTGTATCAGGGCTGTTTAGACCAGTGAGTGGAACTTGTGTGGGAGTATATAACCCGCTAATGGGATTATCTCCGCGCCACAGGAGTAACTTTTGGGAGAGGGTGACGTGGGTGCACTGGGCGCGTGGACTGCGTCGTGAATAGACTGAAACGGGTCAGCCTGACTTAGGGCGGGAGTAGAGGGAAAAGAGAGACGGGCTATGATGCAGAGACGTCACACTGTCACAGCCTGTTTGCACCTATTTGCAAAGAGATGTGCCGCTGACGATTTGTAAAACTGTCAATGATGAGTGAAGCAAATGATTTGTAAGTACTTAGGATTAATGTAACTAAATGACCAACGTAGGTACCTAATACTTGATCACCAGGTAATAACTGAATCACGGCCTAGAGAGTTAGGTATCATTTATTTTATAGACAATTAAATACGAAACAATAATAAATACCAAACGTGGACATAAAAAAAAAACTTGCGTTGATGTAACTATCAAGAGATACACGAAATTTTTCATGAGAAGAAAACTTCGCTCAATGAATTAAATGGTTCATCTCTATTACCTTTAATTTATTTCCAAAATTTAATATTTTGCACAAATATTTCTCTTTCACTGGCAGCTGCACTACCAAACTGTGTCATCAAAACATACTATGTAGACATATATAGATATCTCAATGTGAACTATCATAATGTTGATGCACTGTTAATTGCTATACGTCGGTTACAGTACAAACATTTTACAGGAGAAGATAGACGCCATTACCGGAAATACGTTGGTAAAGTCACCACAAGTTATTCCTACTAATTAACAATTGCAGCTTGGAGCAAGTATTGTTCAGAGAAGCGAATAAACTCACTAAGGACTTTGACAAGGGGCAAGGATCAAATCTTGTTAACAAATTGTAAATTACTTAAGTATTTCATTTATTTCAGGGGCTTGGGTGACGAATATAAAGGAGTTGTCTGCGAAGTGGACGGATAACTTCGTTGAAATCTTGGCATTTTGGACAAATATTTCTTAGCTTCAGATTATCTTATTTAACGATACTATTAATCTCAATAATGGTTTACTTACAATAATTCCTACAAATATAAGGTTTTGCTTGTTTAATATTGGTACCTATCTTGCTTATTTTGGGAACTTTGAATTAATTCAGCATAAAAAGTACCTATTTACTTATAGTTCGTATAAGATACGAATTAAATTAATGTCCTTCACCCATCTGTTTAATATATGACAGGTATTATATATTAGTATGTATTTTTTTAATTATTCATGTAATTTTTAATTAGGTAATTATATCCATATCAGGAACCTATTCACTATATTAAATAAAAATACGAGATCTTATACTATTATATCATTCAGTACCTATTTGTATTGAAATTCTGTTTTCTATGAAGAGTAAAGTTTGGAGAGGGGTAATTATTTCAGGAAAAATCTTATCAATGCGATGCAGCTGCGTTATGCCAGCAGTACAGCGCCATCTGTTGTTGCCAATTTTAGTACAGGGATCGCTAGAAATTCAAAGTTGGTTATAGGATACCTTTTACTTGACTATGATAAAAAAATAACACGCGGACGAATTTGCACCACTTAGTGTTTAGTTAAAATACGTTTCATCTAATAAGCGGATAGGCTAAGATCGTTCCTATTTTGTATCCTCTGCTATAATTATATAATATCATGATATCATAGCCAGCGTGCTTATGCTGACGTCACCGGTCAGCCTGTCGCAGCAAACCGGGCTTCAGTACGGTTTCCTGATAAGGAAAACTCCTCCCGCACCAATGTAGATAATGAGCGGTTCACGCTGATGGAAAGGAAGAGCAAGGCGCGTAGGGTGCCCAGCAAGACTGAGCGGCACTGCCGAGCCGGTTGGTTCTGGTCTTCGGATTCCGACACCGAATAAGGCGCTCTATGTGTCGCTCTTGCATCACTCCGCCGTGGCTGACGATGTGGTGGAGTACGTCCGCCAGAAGACTGGCTTCTCGCTGAGGGTGCACCGGCTGCAGTCCCACCACTACGTGCATGTCAGCTCGTTTGTGGTGCGCGTGCCGCGGCCGCTGCACGACACCATCGCAAGTGCAGACTTCTGGCCAAAGGGTGTTGTGTATCGGTGGCTCCGGGCAATTTGCCGAATCCTGCGCCAGATCAGACGACGCAACGGAGCCACGCTGTTACGTCACCTAAATCTAAGCAGATTTAAGTCATTTTTAATGTAATTTTGTAGTTCACAGTGCCTTGGTTTAATTACTGTAATGCTGTGTAACTAATTTGAATAAATAAATAAATCCATTTACAATTAGGTATTAATTACCCAGCCCTGTATATTTCTGATATGTATCAACAATTTTTTTTATCATCACTATACTAGAATGCCGTTAATATCTTGGACGTCTATTTATCGATATAGTAAGCCTTATGATGACGTATTTATAAACAAGACAAGCATCACATTCTCCCAAAGACAACTGATGCTGTACAGAGGCCCCAAGGTACTCCGCAATGCCTGTCCTCCCTCTTCTAATGGCTGATCCTGATCAGATCGTGAGTTCACATTAGTTGGGCCTTCCCATGCGGCAATAAGACCAAGCCAAACCAAAAGCCAGACAAATAAGCCTGATTTTACTGTGAAAGGCGAAACCAAAGCGAACCTTTTCAATTCAGTTAAGTTAATGTTATTAAGTCTGGCTTTCAAACATTTCATAGAAATTATTCTCCTTAGTCTGACATGAGGTTCAATTAGGCCTCATCATATCGTCGTTAGTTTTCCGTCTCGCCATTTCATCATTTCACTCTTCGCAGAAATGAGCAAACCAACAGTTCAACAAAGCTTTAACTAGTATCGTACACGTGTTCAAAATCCGACGAAATCAAATAGGACTGATCCGAACATTTGCTGAATGCATCCGGAACGGTGCGCCAAAATAGGTACCAAGTATTCCCCGCAAGATAACCAACGCGCAACGGGTAGGAGCAGATAGGCGAGTTATTCAATGCCGTTATTCAGTGTCGACAAGTAGTTGATAGGTAAGTATGTATAATTAGAAGTTTGCTTAAGCATGAATATCGTGCTTACACACATAAATACAAAAACAACACAACAAATAGTTAATACTTAGTTGATAGGTAAGTATGTATAATTAGAAGTTTGTTTAAGCATGAATATCGTGCATAATTAAGGCGTGTATTTTTTTTAATATCAATGGATCCTTATTTTTATTAGGAACACATCTATATTGGGAGTATATACATTTAGAGTGTTCTGAAATGACGTGAGAAGGTTCGATAAGTAATATACAAGTTTCTCAGTTTGAGAAATATTTTGCATTCCTATAGTTTTAATAAACCCTATTCTTTATAGACGTTACGAGTACTACTCTATCGAGTTTATATAACTCTGAACGAATCCCCAAAGTTTGTTGTTATAGATTTCTGAGAGACGGACACTTAGTCTCCACTCTCCACCGCACCAGTTGTGTACCTATTCATAAGTGCAATACTATAATTTACTGTATATCAACTGTTTACTATGTGGTGGAGAAAATAAAGAATGTTTACTTTAATATCACTCGTGTAAATGAATTCAATTATTGAAATTTGTGTTTAACAAATATATTGTGTGTATGTATTTACCTACCTTATTAATTTAACTGGCTGAGTAGCTACGTCAAAATGAGAATCTACTGTTATAAAGTTGTATAAATCACTTGCGATGTCAACATTCAAGAGAGAGATAATATTTGCTGTTCTTGTTTTTTCTGTTGCCAAGTGACTGTGTCATCTCTGTTACAATTTGCAGTTGAAAAGAGCGCATTACAATAAACAATACGAGTATTTCATGATCATGACGCAAATATGCGAATATGGGTAAAAATAAAACTTGATTAAGAAAGAATAATTATGTATACTATTATAAAATTTAATTATTTTATTAAAGATCAAAAAGGGTCATTATTTCAGGAAAAAGCTTAACAGCAAGATCCAGGATTTGTATGGAAACGTGGCTTCACCCGTAGTACGTACGTAGTAAGAAAATTGTTCTATCATCACGCCCAAACGGCAAAAAAGTTTTACGCGGACAAAGTTACGGGCACCTTTTAGTACAAACCTAAAGAAAATAATATAACCTAGGAAAAAAAACAGGAACTACGTCTTAAAATAACATTAACAACGTTGTTATAATCTACTTTTCATAACAAAGTCCTGAATGCGCGATACAAAAAATAGAGTTCTAAGAAGATCGAGGCGCAAATAAATTTCATGTCAGATTTCATTTTGTATGCAAACAAAATTAACAGTTCAAAAGGCTCTCATTTACCAGCGGGTCACCACGAACCCTCGGCTCATTTTTTATGTAGATTGCGTCGAAGAAAAGTTTCACAATATCAGTCTGCGACGCGCGAGGTCCCGTTGGTGCCCGTCGGGACCCGCTGTATTAAATTCGGCTATTTTCTTCTGTCTGCCGCCATTCGAATACTTTACAGGCTGCTTGAGTGCCGCGAGGACCTTTACGAGGGCCCGTTACGCTCCAGAAATATTAAAATAGTGACGTATGAATCAGTAAACGCTGATGCCGCGCGCGTGAGCGATCAAACACTGTTTAAACCTAAGCTAATTCGTAAACGCACAATTGAAGAGACGTGGAATAAAATGTACTGTACTTTCGGGACCTCCGTGCATTAAATTTGGCTATTTTCTATTGTCCACCGCTATTCGAATACTTTACAGGCTGTTTGAGTGCCGCGAGGACGTTTTAACGAGGGCCTGTTACGCACCAGAAATATTTTAATAATAACGTATGAATCAGTAAACGCTGATGGCGCGTGAGCGAACAACGAACAAACACTGTTTAAACCTGAGCAAATTCGTGAACACAAAATTGAAGAGACGTGGAATAAATGTACTGTACTGTTGGGACCCCGCTGTATTACATTCGGCTATTTTCTTCTGTCTGCTGCCATTCGAATACTTTACAGGCTGTTTGAGTGCCGCGAGGACCTTTGCGAGGGTCCGTCACGCTCCAGAAATATTAAAATAGTGACGTATGAATCAGTAAACGCTGATGGTGCGTGAGCGATCAAACAATGTTTAAGTTTTCTGAGCAAATTCGTGAACGCACAATTTAAGAGACGTGGAATAATAATGTACTGTACAGAAGCTCCACTCTCTGTGCTCTGCGAGGTGAAATGAACATTACTTTTAACACTTTTCTCGCGGTGTAGTCTAGTCTAGACTTTATGAAGGTAACTTGAGGGGATGCTACATTCCAAATGTAGAAGAGCGAAAGTATTATTACTGCACTGAGAAAAATAAATAGCTCAACTTGTTTAACTACTTTAGAAATAGCAAAATTGTGCTTAGTAGTAACCAAAATTAAGCTAATTTTACACAACTTATTTTGGTTACTTGTCGTCTCCCTCTCCCTCAGTTTGTCAGTCCTCCTATTTATTAACTAGCAGCTAACATTTGGGCTACTGTTAACAAAACTTTTGTTTTCAGTGTGCTATATTTACTTCCGTAATTTAGAAAGTTTAAGTAATGTGTGCGTATAATGCTCATTAATAATCGATATTTAAATACTTTTCTTATTACTTTTAATTATAATAGTCTTAAATTTAGTGTTGATAATCCGTTTCTTGGAAATACCAAGTACCTATTTCCAAGAAATGGATTATCAACATTCTGCAACAGTCTAATTAATAGTAATACATATTTAATGTCATAAGTTACTACTATAATACGCACGAACCGACGCATGTGTTTGGCTACGAACGCACTCAGAATACAAAAAGAAAAGTGGAAGGTGGAGCCGTGCCCCAGCTACTACTAGCTTTTTTTATAGGTACTTATCAACTAAAATATTTGTTAAGATCGCGAGAGTGCTATCTGCAGATATCCCTTAAAAATAATAGCCAACTATGAGCTAATTCCCATAAAGCCACTTCCCTTAGAATAGCACGATAAAGCCATTTGAATGGTGGTGAGCTTCAGTTTTAATAAAATGCCCTTTTCTATTAGCGCGAGCGGACAATATGCATTACTCTGCAGCGGATTTTGCATTTCCATCTTATTGTTGCTGGCCTCGTTTGGATGCAAATATTTTATAGTTCAAGCCAGAGCGAGCCGTCCCGCATTTTAGTTTCGTTCGCTTCCTGTAATTTGCTTTCGAGATGTTTTTTCTCCTTTTCACTTCGTTTATTCCATTTAAAATGAAACATGCATAAAAATCGCTGACATTCCGTTCCGTGTCATGGCTCTCTTGTTTATATGAATGCTGGTTGTTGGAATCTAAACGAGCTATATTATCTTCGGTTAGCATATTCTTAAACTATTTGTATAATAAAATAATAACATTGGTTGGCTGTGTGTAAATCATAGCTCGTGCCAGCTCTATGCATGCCTGAACAGTCTTCGGAATATATTCCCTTATTCTTCGCTGTAAAATGCGAAGGAACATTGTTCAGCTAAAATGTTCATATCTTGGTACATAATAACTTTCTTGACACGGTAGGTATTTTTGTTTGATGTCACCATACGGGCTGAAGACGGAAGTCTCATAAAATAAACTTGGTTACATGTATTTTATTAGAGTAATTATGATATTTCACTAAAACTTGCGATGCTTGAAGTAAAAGTATTAGTTGAGGTTTTTAGGTTTCTGAACCTCAATCGCCAAAAACAGAACCTTTTATAGGATCATTTTGCTGTATGTATATCCGTCTGTTAAGACCCTTTTACTCAGGAACGCGTGGAAGTATAAAGCTGAAATTAATATTAAATCCCTTGACGCAGTGAACAAATCAAACTTCAGAATCTCGCAATCAAAAGATCGAAAGGAAATCAAATCCCGTTGACCTAGTCATGAAATTTGGCAAGAAGCAACGTCATGTAGCTCAACTAAAGGAAATAGTCGGTAAACCGTAAATTTGAAGTTACATTAATTTATTTTTGTGTCGAAAAATTTATTTGCATTAATTGTTGAATTAACCCTGACCTATGTCTAGTCTATGTATGGGGACAATAGTTTACTCACAGGAAAGTTAAGTTTGTCCATCAATCTAGTTATTTTTTTGTTGGAGAAATATTCAGTGTTTTCATAGTTTGTGCGCAAGTCCTTCTCGCACTAGACCTGTTTTTAGGGTTCCGTACCCAAAGGGTAAAAACGGGACCCTATTACTGAGACTTCGCCGTCCGTCCGTCCGTCCGTCCGTCCGTCTGTCACCAGGCTGTATCTCAACAACGGTGATAGCTAGACAGTTGAAATTTTCACAGATGATGTATTTCTATTGCCGCTATAACAACAAATACTAAAAATAAAATAAAATAAATATTTAAGGGGGGCTCCCATACAACAAACTTGTTATAGATTATATATATATGTATAGGTACGGAACCCTTCATGCGCGAGTCGGGCTCGCACTTGCCCAATTTTTTTATTACTTGAAACAAATAATGACTGTCTAGCCCTCAGTACCAGTGAGTCGGAAGTCGGACTTTGTGTGGGACCACGAAACCCACAAACGGAAATGTCTCTGCGCTACAGAGTAAGTAAGTAGCAAGAAGAACGCGAGTCTGCGACAGCATCTAGACGTATGCGTATCGTATGTACTTAATCTATGCCACGTGGTACCGGAGATGAACAAAAGAATCCGACTTCTCTTAAAATAAAATGTAGAAGTCGACGTCGAGTCATTAACAAACACAGAAAGAGAGATCTACTTGATTTATCTGATTAATTATTATGATCAACCCAAAACACCACATCAAGTATGTAAAGGTCTTTAATTTATTTCTTAAATAAAATACGATTAATATAACAAGTCCAATAAAAGTATTCGACTTGAACAATAATATTGTAGAGCCAAAATAATCTTGCCGGTAGTGTCGTAAATCATTCAGCCGGCTCTCTTGCTCGCACTCGTTGCTTCTTGTATAGAGCGAGTGAGACGTTATTTAAGACTTCATTTTTTGCACGTTTATTTTGGCCCGACAATGCCTTTGTACGCTAATTAAATTCACAAGTACCACATATTACGAGTAAATTTTCCCAGCGGTACCAAATAAATTAAATCAGAAATCGAATTCTCTAATTGTCGATGTACGGGATGTAAGGGAATTGGATTAAATTTTCTAAACTCCTTTTAATCAAATGAATTACGCAAAGCCTCCGTGGCACATTGTATGAAACCCTGCTGGATTCCCTTCTTATTTAATTAGCTCTTTATTCGGACTCATTCTGCATATATGTAATACGTACGTGTATGTATATTTGAAAAGGAACAATGTACCTGTATTTTCGATCATGTTTAAATGTCTTTTCATGACAGGTTTGGGCTGCTAATGTCGTTCGCGATATAAATGTTGGACTTTTTCCGTTAGATAATAATACGGAACATGCAAGAAAATTATTTGGATAGTTAGAATTATACTTACTCAATACATAAAAAAAAATACTGAAAAAAAAATTACGGTGACTTATTTTGAAGTTGCGTGTAAATTGGAACCTAATTCCACCACGTCAGGTCAGTCTACATTGACGAAGAGCATATCCGAAAAGAATCCGCTACGCGTCCACGCATCGCTCTATCTTTCTATATATCAGCCACAGTAGTCCACTGCTGAACATAGGCCTCCCCTATAACTGCAGTTGGCCATGGCCACAAAGCCCTGTGCAGACCGCATCCATCGACTCCCCGCTAACCTCATCAGGTCATCCGTCCACCTAGTCGGGGGCCGTCCCACACTGTGCTTTTCTATAAAAGTAGTCGCCACTTCAGGACTTTGCCCCAACGACCATCCGTTCTGTGTGCTACATGGCGCGCCCGAGGTAATCCACTTCAACCGTGCAATCCTGTGAGCTATGTCGGTAACTTTTTGGTTCTTCTGCGGATATATCATCCTCTTTCCTGATTCTATCACGCGGATAAACTCCGAGCATCAATCATCTGCACATCTCTCATGGTTTTGCTATGCATCCTCGCACTATTCAGGTTTTTCGTGCATGATTGGCTTCAGGTAACTTATACGTTTTCACATTCTACCGCACGGGCTCGCACCGTTCCTCAACTTCGCACAGCTCTGCTGAAAGCGAAGTCCTTGAACCTCAAGGACTTTTTCTTCATTCACGACTATGGTTACGAACATTATACCAGCTTAGACTGAGCTTTTGTTTAGCCCCGAGTATCTTAGTAATAAATGCTGAAATGGCCTAATAATTTATGTCGGATTCTTTTAACAGCTGTAAGGGACTGACGAGATTTTAGCAAACATATTGCATTGTAAAGGATTACTTTCTGCCATAAGTGCGACACATTATGTACTACAAGTTACTCACTTTTATTGATATGAAAGATCGAGATTACGCCAATTTATGGAAGATTACACGGTGCTAAACAACGCAGAATTTATCAGACGCTATCGCGTACATGTACAACCCTTTTATTTCACCGCCTTCGCTATAATTTGATAAAATCTAGTAGCATGGGCCCGTTGACAATCCGCCAGGCTGGATGGTAGCCAGGCGGTATGCGTGGCTTTTTATACACGCAAAATTCGCTGCTCGAAGTATACTCCGTTTTAATTTAGCCATTTTGGCACGTCCCAGCGGAACTGCGGATCATTTGTATTAGGAATACGGATAATATGATCCGAGAGGCGACGACTAAATTACTCGACTCCCCTTAGGGAGTTGGTCGTTTACGTTATTATGAGTCGTCTCAAAAGCCTTTAGTTGTTCCCCTCAGAGAACATAAAACGGCGTATTTTGGAAAAATAATTACTCTGTGCATACACATTACTTTTATCACCAATTCGCCTTGTTGTTTTATTTGCCCTCGTGACGTTTTATTGTATATTTTGATGTTGAACCCTACTGTAATAAATTTTGTATTTTTATTATGTTTGTTATTACAGTATATTTTACGCTGATGTTGTTATTAGAGTTTTTATATTCTTTGATTTGCTAATACTTTTAACAACTACGTATCATATCAACAATCCTGGAACTTTAGTAAAATATAAAATATCTACAGGATTATTTTCTTTAAACCAGCAGCGGGGAAAAATATTCTTTAAAGGAAGCTTATCCTTTTTCTTGTCTCAAGATAACAAAAGTAGTGGGTATTTAAAGCAATATTTTCAAAATATTTATACAGAATCGTTTTCAACTGGAATGGAATGGAATGGAATTACCTATATTCATTATATGCCTTAAACACAAATTATAGATAACTATAGCCAATTTCAGAACGCGAATAATTAGACACCAAAATCTTTTCTACTTAGAGATATACCTACTAAAGAGACTTACGAAAAATATACGATACGAATACGACTTAAACCTAATACCTACTTACAAACAATTTTTTCATTTCAAATAAGGAAAAATGTTCACCAATTTCTAATTCCCGCTATACTATGTCTATAAATAAGGGGGTGTTTGGGTAACTAACTACGTGCAGATGTACCTACACTGTTTGCACGTGTCGTGTGGCCCTGGCCTAATGCGGTACGCGCCATATCTCTCTTTGACTTTGTCTACTGAACCCCAGCGTCAACACTCACGTCTCTAAATCAACCAACAGGTTGGATTTCGTAACGAATCGTACATAAAATAAAAGTCAGTTGGATTTATATGTGGCTTTTGTATGGAGCTGATCACAGATTCACACAGATACAAGATGAAGTAGGTACCTAGATATAATTTGAACGTTTAGGTATCATCATCATCATCATCATCTCAGCCATAGGACGTCCACTGCTGAACATAGGCCTCCCCTTTGGATTTCCATATATACCGGTTGGAAGCGACCTGCATCCAGCGCCTAGGCATACGCATACTAGGCAGCGCCTTAGGTATACGTCCGTGATATTTAATCTAGTTCGTTATTCGATAGGCTATTATGACTCTGGAGAGTTACTCCGATTTTCGAAATTCGGACTTCGTATCGTGCCATTCATGGTATAAGAAAACAAGGTATGGCGCTCCGGAATAACAGGCGAGACTCGCGCTATGATTGGTTGGACGGTTCTGTCAATCCGTCTCTGTTGCCAGTGGTGTATCATAAATACTCCCCGATTCCCTTAAATGTATGAATCTCATAAAATCGTGAGTGTTTTTAATCAAATTATTTTATTTATTATTATTTTTAGCCTGTACTGTCCCACTGCAGGGCAAAGGCCTCCCTCTCTTTCTTCCAGTCGTCTCTGGACAAGGCAGCAACGGACCAATCCTTTCGGAATATGTCTAGGTCATCCCGCCATCTCCGGCGTGGTCTGCCGCGACGTCGTACATTAGGTGGGATCCAGTCAGTGGTATTCTTAGCCCACAGTTCGGTCGACATGCGGCAAACGTGTCCAGCCCAGTCCCATTTAAGTTTAGCGGCTGTCAGAGCTACGTCGGCTATTTGGGTTTTGGAGCGCAAGATGGTATTTCTGATACGATCTGCTAATTTTATGCCCAAGATACTACGCTCCATTGCCCTCTGGCAAACCTTGAGGGATTGTTTTTGAGCCTTAGTCAAAGACCAAGTCTGGGCACCATAGGTGAGGATCGGAAGAATGCACATGTCCATGAGTTTCCGCTTTAAAGTAATAGGAAGTTCTCCCTTCATGAATTCCTTCATGGACCAATAGCTCTTCCAGGCATTTTCGGTACGCCTTATGACCTCCTTGTCTTGTCGTGCCTGGATAGAAACTATTTGGCCCAAGTATATGTACTCATGGACATATTCAATACCTCCGCCATCGACTTCTATCCTATGTTTAGTGCTGTTTGTCATGAGCTTGGTCATGTGAGTGGACTTTTTGCTATGTTGACCGACTGCGCACAAATGCTTTGACCATGTTCATATGCAATCCAATCTCAAGGCTTGATGTGCCAAATATTGCGACAAAATAAAATTTGGTTAAAGAACTGTAATAAATAAATGCTTTTATCTATCCAAATATCATAAACCCTCCATGATGCGTTCAAGAACCGCACATTATGACCACCATAAAAATAGACTGTTTTAATAGGACAAATTTCTTATCTGTGAAAATGTTATTATTGCTAAATAATAACATCGATTTCGATAATATTATTTACTCAAATTTCGAACATCTTTGAAAAACAAAGAAATTTGATTTGACCTCTATTCTAATATCAATCGAGATGACGTTTAGTACGAAATGAATTGTCAATTTGCATCAAATTTGAGAAATGTCGCACGCATGTAAGATATCGAACGATATGATAGTTGGGGCCAACTCTAGTTTGTCTCTGAATTAAAAAAAAACTATGACAGCTGCCAGAAAACTTCATTACCGCCATTACCGAGTAATATTTGTCGTAATGTGCGACTCCTGAATGCATCATGGAGGCCTATGATATGTGGCTAGATAAAGTAGTGTATGTAACTGTACATAATTAGGCATTAAAACACTCGTGTGATGTTATTATGAAACTTGCCTTCGGCGCGTTTCATAAACCCACACTCGTGTTTAATACCCTTCATTATGTACAGTCACATAAACTACTATTTTTATTGTAAAAACTGGTGGTAAACATTTATGCCTTATATAATTATTTTGTTACCATAAAGCGGCAACTAACCAATGACGTAGAAAGGCTGACTTGCCGCAGTGGAATACATTGTTTTCGGATACCATGGTGCCATTCAAATATTGTTCGACGCGAGATCGAGAGGAATGGCACGGTACAAAGTTACAAACTTCGAATTTTTGATCTTAGGAGTAGCCCTTCTGGTCAGCCCATCTAGCCAACTTCGCTACGCGACTCTTGTCGCGCGACGTAGCGTCATCTGTCACCATAAAAAGAGATAGGTGGTATCGCTCGCACGACGCAGTGGTGTTATGTTTTTTTTTATTATTTAATCTCATACTAGGGGTGAAGACCAAGCAGTTTATCACCTTAACTCATCCTTAACTCAATCAATTATTATTTGTATCAGTCTCCGTTGTGCGACGACAGTTAACCTTCCAATAACGTACCTTAAGGTTTTATTTTAAGGTTCCTTATTGTGTCGTTAATTTTTGTCGCACAACGGAACTTATTCCAATCGCTTTTATTTCTTCGCTAACTACGCTTTTTCGTCCAACTTTTTGGTCCTTACCCGGATGAGGTTCATTTAGAGTTACTTACATTTAACAATATGAATGAAAGGGCGAAAATAATGCAAAGGACAAAATTTCAAGTCTCTTTCATTTCGATTGCTGTATCTTTGATTCAGCCCTGTACGAGACAAACAGACAATGAAGGCTTAGTAATAAGATCTTTGGGGACTTTAGTTCCGTAGTACACGTGGACAATTTAACACGAAGCGTGGATGAATTTGAATGGAAATATCAAATAACCAGGAACTTGAAAAACATCTCGTCAAATCTGAAACATGGAAACAAAACGAATTGTTAAACTTCAAAACAAACTTGGGTATTGTGAAACTTATAATACGTTATTAACTCATTTTTCGATGTTTATTATATTTACAGGATAATTCTAACCGGTTTGCCGTGTGCAGCAAAAAGCGACACGCTATTGTTTTTTTATATAAGATAGACAAGTTTCAATTTCACGTGTTGGTAAGGGGCGATAAATACGACGCTGAAGGACGGACAGATACATCCACTCTTTAAGAGATCCCATTAATATTGTTCGAGTCGAAAATGTTCTGATTGGCTTCGAGAAAAGGATAGGTACATAGTACGGCGCGCGAGATTGCTCGACTTGGCGGGGGCACTGCCGTGCCCCCAGATATACTATAAATACATACTTATTTCGTCGTCTAACACCCATAACTCTATTCGACAACTGGGGTTGATTTTTACATGTTTGTCAAACGATATTTATTATATTTATTCAAATAATTGGTAGGCGAAAGGAATTAATGAATAAAGAATGATGATGACAATGAGCACTCAGTAATAATCATGACCTAACACTGACTTGACTCAACCTACTCTCGGCGCTAATCATGTTTTATGATTAACACACCCAAATAAAATGAAACAGACACAACCCATATGCAAAGCAGATGAGGGTTGCTATGAAAAAGTATGCAACATACATAAACCTTCTTGTCAAGCAGCTAAGGGCGCCTAACGAGCCATATACACACGCTGATCATTATACGAAAGGGGTACACTACATATTTCAAAGAATCCCCTTTAAAGAATCTCCTTTCTTAATATAATTTTCCTAGTCACATATGTAGTTCTGTGACTTTTCCTTCACCAAAAAATTGTTTTCAGAAGCTTTTTTTTTTAATAATTAATTTCTTTACAATGTCATAATTTCTTTTTCTCAAAAATTGGGTATGTATATTATTATCTATGGTTTTAAAAGTCTAAGTATACAAGGGGTTTAAACATCGAATTTTATAGTAAATAAATAAAGACTTTCTGAGTGGTCTAATTCAATTGATATTGACATTATATATTCATTTGAGTTAGTCGTCGATACGTCAGGGGTGCTCAAATAATTAATATGTACACAATATAATCCGTTTTAATCGTTTTATTTAAATTTGAGTTAATTCGAGCAAATTAAGCCGAATGGGCAATCAGGTGAAATAATTCGAATAGTTTTTAAAATAGTACAGTTATACCTTGTGGTGTTCAGATGAACATACTACTTAAATATCCTTAGGTGTGTCTCACAAAGGGTAGAGTATAAACTATTTTGACGTTATGTTGTGTAGATTTGGGGGTATAATATAAGAACGCAAGCGTTTCACCTTAGGACATGCAGGCACTTGCCGCCATTTTTAATTAATGGTGTATTTTTTTATAATGTCATAAAGGTTAATTTTGTGACAAAAAAGGTAATGGGAAAAATAAAGAAGGCAAACTTCCTCATATTATTATTTTCTTCATAACTCTTATAAGTAAAGAACTACATTTGATGATATTGTTAAAATACTAGCCCGTCTTTTGAATTTTCCAACACGCAATACCAAGTTGTAATTATAAGTCACTCAAACTGACACTGAGTAACTATGAAACGGCCATCATTTTAATGACATTCGTTCTAGAGGAACCTATCGATCAAAAATCCCTCAGTGCAAACGACTCCTAAGAGGATGGAGGGCGACAGGCGAGCTTGAATATTTATGTGTTACTATGAATGGAAAATCGATTCTCACCGATTATTCACCAGTCCACCTCATTACTGTCGGGATTAGCTAATACACAATTAATTTCCTTTGATCCCTTACTCAATATGTATTTGTACGGTTTCCGTTGTAGGTGGGAATAACTTGACCGTAAGTAGGTACCGCTGGTACCGTGTGTGTTTCTGTTATGCGTCCAATGAAGATTTTTGAATTAAGGTTATTTTAAACTTAAATTTCGTAACATAACTTCAGGGCCTGAGTTATTACAATATCTCTTTATTAGGTACAGCTAAATACGGACATATTAGAGGTTTACAATTTGGTTATTCGATCAGCAATAGTTATTTTTGCAACAAGAGAGCAAAGTGGTTTTTGTTGCGAGTGCTGATTTTGAGTCCCGAGCAAGCGGAGGATTCTATGTTAGAATCCTGAGTGTAGCGAGGGGCTCAACAGCACGAGATGCAAAAAACTTTGCTCTCGTGTAGCACACACAATTTTTCATCACAATGCTTTTGTGCTTTTTCTTCCAACCATTCAGGTAGGTATGTTTATAGTCTTTGATGCTGATTTCAATGATAGGTATTATTAATTAGAAAAAAGGTAGCTGCTGCTTAAAAAAGAATAACAATATAATTTAATTGAAATTATAAGTTCCAACACTCTACCAGTCCCTCACAACCAACACAGTTGTCATTATAGTGACCAAAAATTTCAATAATTAAAAAGCTACTTTGTACTGACGCTCGTAACAAAATCGCATTTTTTCACTGTTATCTCGCAGCAAAATCACCATATTTGAGTTGGTGAGATGAAAATGACATTGTGATGCTAATATATTAAAGGTAAAATTAATAAACAAACAAAATTAAAAATGCCTCTTAGCGTACACATACTCGTATTCGTATCGTACACAGCAGTCACCTATAATTTTACGGTTACCCATTAAAATAGAGTATGTTTATCTCAATAACAGATGAAGTGGAAAGATCTCGGAGATAATAGGGGTGTAAACTGATGTGGAAACATACAACATATTATAATTATGACAAAAAATTCTTTATATATACATATGACCTGAAAAACACGCAATTATGTTCTTTTTATAGTTCTAAAGAAAATTAGAAATCGTTTCCTGAATTCAGCAAAAAAATTTTTTACAACTACCGTGTACTTAAACTCACGTTTCCACATTTAAAATGGCAACATATTTATTTTCATGCAGATATTAGTAGCTTTACGGGGCCCGCTATCCATTTGTATTGAGCGTTTTTAGCGCTCCGTAGGAATTTCGAACTTTAACAGTAGGTAATTTCCGACTCTTAGAGCATTTTACATGTAATTCGTCTTAATTGAAAATTAAAAAATTAGGCTCGATTGAAATCTTTAAAATAATATCTACGCCCCTTAATATTATGTCGTTTTTAGCCCAAAACATGTCTACTTCTATAATCGATAAACAAAGGTAAACTAGCAACGTGACTTTCGTCATCATCTGTCATTTGCTTACTTACTTACGTTTATTGTCGCATCTCCCGGCATTGGTTTTTGCTATCGGAATTAAAGATTTCCGATTCCCACCACCATACCTAATATACGTTAAAACACGACGTATTTCTTGGAATCAGTCCGAAATATCACCAATTCACCACTATATGTCTACTTTACTGATGTGCTTCACACAATTTGTCAAAACTTGTTAATGCAACTCACCAGACTCTGTATTTCTACAAGGATGATTGCATTACATTAAGAGTCCTGTCAGTAAATTAATCTTCACTTCAAAAATTTAAGCCCGACAGAAAAAATATTTAGTGCAAAATAACTGGAAGGCACTTTGTATTTTATGGCAGATAATAAACTCTCGCTTTTTGACTCGACGGGCACTTCAAAGCAGCCCAGCCATAACAAAATCCTTAAAGCACAATAGTTACAACTTTAAAATTTAACGATCTCTCTTTTATCGTTTCGCGCGAGTTGTGTATTCAACCAGAAGAACAACGTCGAGTGTATACTTTAAGCACCGCAGTGACATATAACGTTCTGGTTTTGGGCTTAGCATTGTCAAGCATCATTGCCGCATACATTCATATTGAAATCGCTGTTTCCCAAAGGGCTTAACTGAAAGTTAGTTAGTGGCGTCGCCAAGTCTGGGATATATAGACGTTGTGTTTTAAACAGTAATTAGTGAAGGCTTTGGCTTATTATGTTTTAATGACGTTTCGTTTATTCAGACTGTGGCCTAACTTGGTAAACTTCCTTCTGTTGCAAGAACCTGAGTAAGAGAAGTTTAAAGCTTAACTGATAACAACGTCTTTTCCACCGCCACTGGTACAGATAAATTAATAAGTAATTATTGTCGAAAGTTTAATATAATGGTGTAACACTGCGAAATGTTTGATAAGACATACCAATGCTCTAGTTTAGAAAATTTAGGTATACCTTGTGTTTACAAGGCGCATTTGTGCTCGTTTCTTATAGGTACATTTTAAAACTTAAACTGGTATTGAACGTTAATTTTCTATGGAACAAGATTGTTGCGGAAAAATCTTAAAAACGCTATGCACCTTTTTTATGGTAAATATTTCATTGGAGATATTAATACGGCCTCATCAGACTAAAGAGACAGGATGGATTTTAACCAATTTTGATCCAACATGGTTAGAAAAAAGAAGGTTAAACGGACGAAGTTGTGGGTACTATGTCCTATACAGGGTGATCAATCCAAATGAGTCAGTAGGGAGAAGTTAGAAACTATAAGAGATAGGGAAATCGAGATAGGGGAATGTTCTTAGGAACCATGGCGTCGATTTTAGATTTAATAAAAACTGCATTCATTTTTTTTTATAAATCTCATACATAACCTGGAATGAGCCTGGTTAAAATTCTTTAAGTAATCACATGTCGTATTGTAACATTATTTCCAGCGGTTTTGGCCGGTTACGTATGTAATGATGTATGACATTTATAAAAAAATAATAATGCCGTTTTTATTAAATCTAAAATCGAAGCCATGGTTCCTAAGAACAGATTTCCCTATATCTTATAGTTTCTAACTTCTCCCGATTGACCCATTTGGATTGATCACCCGGTATATTATAATATTGTAAAATTGTATTATCATTATCAATTAGTTTTGTATGGAGAGGGATATCATTAGTTCAGGAAAAATCTTAACAGCGCGGTGCAGTTTTTGTCGGGCGCGCGCCTCTTATTACGCCGAATCGTCTGGACGAGATTAACCAATTTTCTGAACAGGGAAAGATGGACATCCAAAGATGGTTATAAGATCCTTTTTTACCCGACTACGGTAATAAAAGTATTACGCTGATTTGAATGTTTAATGCTAGCTTTTACTAATGTGTTTCGTTTAATAGTAAGCTTGAGGACCTGGTTTCAATTCGCGGCATGATTCTTGGGTAAATGAGTCCGATCCTTTGACGAAACGTAAACATTTTTAAACTGATTGATATAATACCTAAAGCTTGCATGTGCATAAAATGTCACGGTTTCTAGTAAATACAAATAATTATTATTATTAATATATTATCATCTGCGCCGTTATGTCATTATACTACTACATTTTTTCTCATCAAACGGTTCCGTAGCTCATAAATCCGATTTCAAATCACCATAATCTGAAGTCTATGAATAGGTAATAACGGGAGGTAAATACTTTAAACCAATTTATTCCCGAATCCATAATAAATCGTTCTTAGAAAACCTTCTGCCCGTACTTCTGATAAATGATACAATCTTACAAACACTGGAAACTTTATTTTAGCCTTGGGAAAAAAAAAACAACAATTAAGAAAAAAATATATATTTTTGCTTAACCATAGCTAGGTAGAAACTACCATCTACCTGTGTATTTGTATTTAGTGACTTGAAGCTATATTTTTGCCCACATACACATACACGTAGGTATACGAATCCATCCACGATGTCATAATGTCTAATTTAAACTACTAACTAGAATGTACTCACAACTTATCCTTTGTTTTTTTTTTTCTTTATTGTAGTCGGGTAAAAAGTATCCTATCTTTGGATGTCCAGATATCCCTGTGCCAAATTTTCATTAAAATCCATCCAGCCGTTTCGACGTGATGAGAAGACAAAGGGGATGATGGCGATGATGATGATCCAGCAGATGGCGCTATACGACTGGTGCCGCGCGCTCATCAAATCTTGCATCACGCTGTTAGGATATGTTTATGAAATGATGCCGCCCCTCTAAAGAAATGGTTTTCAATACAATACAATTTTATAATATACTGCTCAAAAAAATAAGGGGCGTTTACATATTACACATTAAAAATTTGTCATTTTCATATATAGAATCTTCTAAGTCACTTAACCTATGTCGTAAAACTATGTTATTTCTAATCCCAAATTAATATTCTTTCCTTATTTACGCTTTATTTAAGAAGTGTAAAAATGGCATCAAAAATTACGAGGCCCTTATGTATAGTTGAGCAGTATCGTCAGAAGATTCTATATCATTATAAAAACTTACAAAGGACCACGGGCAAGGTTGTATGGAGGTAATATGACGCATGGTCGTTTGTAAAGTGTGTAAAAGTTTTGATATAGAGATATAGATGGCACAAAATTCTAATTTATAAATTAATGCAGTGGTAGGTATCCCTTATACAGTTTAGATTCTATACATTTCAGAATCTATTTACGTTTAAACTTCCAATACCTCTATGTTGCCCTAGTGCCAACAAAAGTCGTGGTTCCCCTCATTAGCCTACCTCCGTCGCTGATCAAGCAGAGCAAATACGAGAGCTAAATGCTCCCTCTTTTTAACCAATTTATCCCCGTCCCAAATCTACATAACAATCGCTTTTTATAAATCATAATATTCCACGCAAACACGACGACGTATCACAGAAATCCCGGGGGAAGCATTCCGTCTGTTGATTTATCCGACGAGTTATTCGCAGGCTTAAATAAAATAATTTTACGGTGTTGTTAAAACCTCGCTACAAAAGTGAAATATCCTGCCAGCTACAGGTTGAATACGATCAGAATATTAAGTTACTTTGAAATAAATACTTTTACCTTCACTTCTAATTGACTGTATTCAGCGGGGGAAATTTCACCGCAAATTTTTTATTCCAACTTCTCAATACAGTTTTAATTCGATACAGATTTAGTTTCAGGCGAAAATCTAATTTCGTTCGCTCGCGACTGGAATATTTCCTAGCAGCCCGGAAGGGTAAATACTTGCTGGCGCTGATTGCATTTAAATGTTGCTGTATTTTCTATAAGTCAATGGTAAAAACCGGTCGATTGTCGCTGGTACCAAATATTTACATAACCTGGGGGCCTATGATGGTTGCTTTTATCACGAGATTTATAAATAAGTGACAAAGCATCCGTCACGTTTTGACAAAATGAGTGTGAGTGACAGGATGCTTTGTCACTTATTCTATAGGTCAATGGTAAACCGTCGATTGTCGCTGGTACCAAATATTTACATAACCTGGGGACCTATGATGGTTGCTTTTATCACGAGATTTATAAATAAGTGACAAAGCATCCGTCACGTTTTGACAAAATGAGTGTGCGTGACAGATGCTTTGTCACTTATTAGTCACGTGACCCACTGAACAGAATGGGGGAAATCACGGATACGCTACAATACAA
The DNA here is from genome assembly GCA_932273695.1 of Apotomis betuletana. Classification (NCBI taxonomy): domain Eukaryota; kingdom Metazoa; phylum Arthropoda; class Insecta; order Lepidoptera; family Tortricidae; genus Apotomis; species Apotomis betuletana. The sequence continues at coordinate 10,183,912 of OW026307.1, read as the reverse complement.
TACTCCGAAATTTCATTTGTCCGAATTATCATAACTCCAAAATCCATGTTCTGATAAAATATTTAAATATTTATTGGGATATCACATAACCCTAACCTAACCTAATTATGGTATGTAACATTTATGATCAATGAAAAAAATACAGTTTCGCATTGTATCACTTTCGGAATTTTGAAAATTCGGAATAATTATGGTTTCGGATAACTTAAAATTCGGAATTTTTGAGTGATCCCGGAAGTCACATCTCCACGACGGTTCTCTGCCTTTTCGCCGAATTACGTTTCGTCAAACGTTTCATTTCGCCAAAAGCATTTTTCACTGAAACTGTAAACTATTTCGAATTGTTATAAATCAAACCTAACCTAATCTAAAGGATGATATTTACAACAATCTGAAATTGTTTACAGTTTCAGTGAAAAATGCTTTTGGCGAAATGAAACTTTTGCGAAATGAAACGTTTGCGAAACATAATTCGGCGAAAAGGAAGTACACCCTCCACGACACATACTTGTAACGTGGAACATTGTGATACTTGACGAGATATAATAATTAACAAACATATTTATCTCCAAGTTCACCTTACTTGGCACGTTATCGCAACGCAGGGAGTTGTGTATTCCAAGCCGTAAATTTTTATGTTACGCGATGTAGAATTCTACGTCACGAAGAGCATCTTCCTACACGTACTCGGTACTCGCAGCTGCTTAAGAGCTTCACTACTGCTTATATTTTCATGTTTGCTCCTCCAAAACTTAACCAATGTTACGAAATTTTAGGAACTGAATTTGAAGAAAATGTTGTGTGTCTGACCGTTTCCATTTTTGCGCGTATTGTCGTCTGTTTTGGCCAAAATTCCGCCGCAAACGCACGCCGTGTACACAAATTCTATTAATAATTGGCGCAAAACTTAAAACGGTCCGACACAGAATATTTCAATTTCCAAAATTTTGTTACGATTGTTTAAGTTTTGGAGGAAGAAACAGTCGGGAACGAAACCTCGATTTATTTAACCCGGTTGCGATAAGTTTGGACCTCATTTGTATCCGACGCCATTGTTATCAGATGCAAACTTAACGTAAACTGATAGTATGGGAACATGAGCAGTGGTAGTGGTATGCCCTCTTAAATAATAGACCTGCAAGAAAAACCGTCTGCGACACATTGTAATCCGTCATTCTCGCTTTATATTGAAAGGAATTGGATAGACAATTGAAAGGAATGGATGGATTGTTAGTAAAACTCGAAAGCGTTTCCTTTGTGTTACGTTTAGACAGGTATTTAACCATATGTTTAAAGTATTAATTTGTTTATATTAACGCCTATTATGCGTTGTGATGGTCTTCAAAAACTAGGTGTTTGATTATTTTTTTGATACATAGGAATAGCGGTTAAAACCAGTGCTTGTAACCGTTAACCTTTATCCTTCCGTACCTACTAATCAACCGGTTAAAGATTTTAGTTACATTTGTTAACGTCGCTTTTTCTGTTTCATGTTTTTTATTTCGGAAATCCGAATCAATAAATATGGACCACAAACTAGCAAAACAAAAACATCATTTATTATTAACAATTTGTTTACATCAGCTTGTCGAATCCTCCTTTTAAGTTTTGCACTTCTGGTAGGAGGTATTCGCTCTTTCATTCAAGTGATATCAAAGTTAACAGCAAATATGTAGGTATATTTTGTTATATATAATAATAATATATAATAACTTAACTTCAGTAAATTGGTGAACAACGGTGTATGCCCAAGTGGGATAAGACCACAAAGTAGAAGGAAACTAAAGTGTGTTTAATGAGCTATTCCAAAATAATAATAATAACCGGTTAAAAGCCCTGGTTGAAACGCTACCGAGTTTTACCTAATGGTAAATTGTAAAGCATTTCTATGGGGGAATAAAAACACTATGAGGGTATAAAAACACTATGGGGGAATAAAAACACTACCTGGGTTGTATTTATATTTTTATTTACGTATCCCATTTATATGTTACGATTAGTAAAACAAAAACAACAATTTTGTGTAACTGTACAGTAAAGTTTAAAAGATGTCGTGCAAAGAATTGACGTTATCTTAATTAAAAACACAGCCATTAGATTAATGCCTAATTATGTCTATTATAGTAAAACTAATTAACGCTCAGAAAAGCTACAAAACATGACATCTTTGATAAACAAATGCATTTTTCTTATAGAAATAGGCCTGGGGTTCCCAAACTGTGGCGCTCTGGGGCACCATAGACCAGACCAACCAAGGGGTCACATATTATCATCCTTGAGCCCAAGCAAAACAGTGATATTAACCAATAAAAAAACACGTAAATCATCAAACAATTCAAGGGGAATTGTAATGGAGTATGAAAATATACTTTTTAATTTAGGAGGCTCCACCAGAAAAAGTTTGGGAAACCTTGCTGTAGACAATAAAGAAGAACGCTTCGAGGCGTAGGCGCTCCGATTTACTCTTTTCGCAAGCTAAACTACCCTATGTCGACTAGCTATGGCGTCACGAACGGAAAAAGTTTGGGAACTCCTGCAATAGATACTTAGATTCATTTCTACACACCTTCGGTTTTACTAAACGTTTATGTGCTTTATACATTTTAATTTTTAACCGTTGCCATTTAGAATGTACAAAAAATATTTCCCCTTGATACGCAGTTGAGGGTCTATAATTAAACGGTCTTCATAAATTATAAATATTATGTATATTAGTGATTTTCAGAGGTACATTTTTCGATCTATGGACATTAATTTAACATTTCATTTACATATTAAATTTTGAACGCAGGCCGAGGAAAATGAGGTATCTACACTTACTTCTAATATCACCAGACATAACTCAGATCGATCCTCATAAGCTCATGAACCTTGATATTACAGTGAAAGTCCAGGCCACCACCATGTAAGAATTCACGGAAATATTTCCACCTGAAACAAACAAGTGTACCTATATTAATATTAATGTCTGAGCACTCCTAGTTTTACAAACCTAAATAAATAATAATTTCGTATTCCCAAGTGGGAAGTAGCAAACATTGTGGACGTTGGCAACGCCACGCCTAGGTTAGCTCATACCTAGTTGGACACAATATTTCTTGATAAACGATGTTATTCAAATTCGCTGACATCAGTTCATATACATAGATCAGTGGTTGCCAACCTTTTTCTGACCAAGGAACACTTTTATTTCTTTGTTGTTCGCGAGGACTAAAATACCAAATGTAAGCAAATTCCCTCCGGCGCACCCGAGCGATGTATCGCCCGTGATTTGAAGCGTTTTGCGGATCATATTTTCGACCGACTTCAAAAATGGAGGAAGGCGGTAGGAGGGACGAGGTTCTTATTTCGACTGTATTTTTATTTCGTATGTTTGTCACGCGATATGAATCGATTTTGACGATTCTTGTACATGTATATCGAAATCGATGAAGCGTTTGAGGAAATCCACAAAAAAATGTTCGCATTGTTGTGTTCCGGTGTGGGGGTAAGATAGCCGGTGAAATTACTAGCATAGAGGCATTCTATCTTCGTCCTCCGGGTAGGCAAGCACTTGTGACTCCTCTGGTGAGAAAATCTCACTTCCTGGCCAAGGCAAGACGTAACACTTTAGACAAACCACGGCCGGTAATTCGTAAAGCCCCAGATTGCATATTTAAACATGTAAACATCTGCGATCTGGAACATTCACGAATTCACCGCCCAAAATATAATGTACTATACTATACGGCGTTGAAAAAATGTCCTAACTAGCTACACGTTATGCTTAATTATAAGAGTAGGTTATCTAATATTTAGGACCATTTGTGAACATACCTCCATTAGAAACATATTTAGAGAGCTGAGTCCTAGAGTAGACCGTGACGGTGACGGTGGAGTCTCGTACGACTGGTTGCTCGACCTGCAGCATGGCCTCGCAGCGTAAACGCAGCGCGCCACTCGCCGTCGGCGGAACGCGTACGCGTAAGATGCGCCACGACGCGCGTAAACCACCCGGCTGTGGCGGGCTCAGCTCTGTGTGTTGCCAGGCTTCGGGCTGTAACAATAACGGTCTTTAATATCCAATACCCAAATAATATGAGATAATGTTATTAGTGAAATTTCAAAACAATATCGCTTATTATAACGCCTTCATCAGCTAGCTTAATAAAGTGAGTATACAAAGATACACTGTCACTCTAGTATACTGTCAATTTGAAACTTATAACGGTTGTCACCAGAAAAGTGCGAAATCAGCTATTTAATATGTTTCTAGAATGTTTTATACACACATTCTTAATATTTTCAGACACGTCATACATAGTATGTTTTAGTGCTGTGACTGAATAAAATTCCCAAATGTGCGTTTTGTTACTCCAAACTACGATTAATCATGTATTCGAAAAAAAATGTAAATAAGGAATAAACTTTTAAAACATAAATATCTACGACTATTTTGCATCGCTTCGGGGATCAAGACTTATAAGATTGAAAATCAGTAACGGTAATATTTTTGGAATTACCTATCATAAAACAAACCTACTCGTACTTTCAACCTCACTTCTCCAAAATTATAAAAAAATAATTATGTTTCAAGGATAAAATAGAAAATTCTTTGAAATTATATTTCATTAATACTTTTTCCACTGAAATGGAAGAACACTCCTACTTTTCGCCAACTCACTCGTAAGTTATTGTTCATCAAGCAGAAGCAGTATTTATGTAACATTTTCCAAAAGTCAAACTCCAATATCAGATCTGATCATGTAAATCTAGTCTCGTTAGGGTCGGATGTCATTCTGCTCTCTACGCACATTTTGCTAAGACGCGTTAACAATCATGAATTCATAATTATAAATGAAAATCTGGGTTCACTACAATACTCCGAAATTTCATTTGTCCGAATTCGTCATTTATTCATTCATAATTCCGAAAACCATGTTGTGATCTGATAAAATATTTCATTTTTGTTTGGGATATTACATATTTAACCCTAATCTAATTTGTGGTCCGCAACATAAATTATCAATGGAAAAAATGATCGCTTCGCGTTACTTCAGTTTCGGAATTTTGATAATTCGGAATATTGATGGTTTCGGGGAGAAATAAAACTTCGGAATTTTCGAGGGATCCCTGAAAATCAAAATAGAATCATTTAATACAATAATGATGGAATTTCAAATGACTTTAAAAATAGTATTAGAAAGAAAGAAAGAAAATAAATTTATTGAGAGTCTCAATAAATTTATTTTCTTTCTTTCTTTCTCAATTTGAGACAAACTAAACAGCACCAAAACCATAAGTCATAATAATAATGACTAAAGACAGATCATACAGCTTAAACATACTTAATCTAAAAAAAAAACATATACAAACTTAAATCTAAACAATGGGTAGACAGAAAAAGTAAAAATAAAAGTAATTTGAAAAAAAAAACGTTATACAAACAAATGGTGCTGTCATGTCAGATCCCAAAAGGACACCACTCAGCATATGCTACGGCATCCGGGAGATGTCGCAACGCTGGTCTTCCGTGGCACCCAGAGGGCAAGCAGGTAGGTGGGAACAGCAAATGGTGACGTGCGTTTACATTATGTAAGCATATGTAATTCATGTGTATGATGTGTTCTGACGTATTAGTTTATATAAATAAAATAAAATATATAAGATACTTACTTAAAATGGCGAGCAGTGCATAGTGTATAGGATAGGATAAGTATGTAGTAGTAAATAAATAGTGGGAGTATTAAATACTTAAGATAATATAACCTATATTGAAGGAGGTGTATTAATCATTGATGCAGCCTATGGCGGACAAACGCGCTCAGAAGATGAGTGTAGTATCCATGGAAACCTGTTAGATTCTGTCAATATGAGAGATTGATTTATAAAACTGAAATAAAAGTGTCCGTGCAAATATTCGCGTATTAATTAATTACTGCCGAATATAACAATGACTATGTTTTGTCCCAATTATAAATTAACTAAAAAATAATTACGCCTGCAGTGGAGCGTGTTTCTCCCCTCTACGAGGCATATTTTGGTTTTGATTGACAAAGTTCAAAGTTTCAGAAAGTTCCAATCATATCAAATGAACAAAACAATAGTAAATAATATAGGTACCTACCTGCTGTTAATCGACTACCCTCTTTTTTCACGCCTTTATTTACAACATCGTTATACTCTTACTAAAACTTTTATAGAACTCTCATGTTTCGTAATGTTCCAAAATATTTCACCAAAATAGCATTTCTCATCTGTGAATTTTCCTCTAAAGCCGTTATTTTTTTAGGACCAGGCTATAGATTAGCATCCATCACTCGGTTATGTTTGGCTTGATTTACATCTACGGCAAGCTTTCGGTATATACTTATTTTTAACCGTAAGCTACTTTATTATGGGTTTAATTTTATTATACAAAAAACATGTAAAAAAGTACTTGCAACTCGATAAAAGAAAAATTATATAAGTAACTTGAATTTTCTCACATTATTATAAAAAAATACCGGCCAAGAGGGGTGCGTCCCACGAGATATAACTACATAATATAATATAATTTCATATTTAACGTTCACAAGATATAATGAACTTTTGCTATAACATCAAAATCATTTTTTTTATTAGGAATAACGGGTCAATTAGCATAATACTCCTGTTATAGAATGTTTTTTTTATATAACACTCAAATACTTACTCTAAATTCAGTTGATATAACATACATAACGTATATCGATCATAGTATATACTTTCTTTTAGTATAATGATTAGAAAATATAATAGCGTATGATATACTAAATAGGTTATAACTGCTACCCCTATGCCCCTAAAATGGAACATGGGTCAAATACCGAAAACTGTAGGTTAGGTTTGTTTTATGACCATGAATAGCGGAGCGAGCAAAGCGAGCGGAGCGTCAGGATGCTTGCTTGTATGGAGGTTAAAATTTAACAGTAAAACTATTGCATAAGTATGTTCACAATTGATAATGGCCGATGAAATTCTGGCAAGTAAGAGTATACCGTTTGGAAGAACTGCGACAAAATGGAATATGGGTCAAAAACCGAAAACTGTAGGTTAGATTTGTTTTATGACCATGGATAGCGGAGCGTCAAAATGCTTGCTTGCATGGAGGTATATTAAAATTTAACAGCGAACTATGCAGGCGGTTATTCTATACGAGCATTATGCATTTTGGTGTTAGATGTATTGATTATACATTATAAATCTGAGATATTATGAACGTTATACGTAATGATCGTTATATACAATGATATTATACTTAAATAACGTTATACTTAACAAAAATAGATATTTTGATGTTATATTTAACGTTCGTTATACACCTTGAACGGTATATACTCGTAAAACAAGCGTATACAATATGAGCGTATATAATATGAATATTATAGTATAAGTTCCTATATCTTATATAGATTACTTACCCGGCCAAGAGCATGTCGGGCCACGCTCAGTGTAGGGTTCCGTAGTTGCTCATCCTTCACAATAGACTTAAGTTGCGAGAAAGATTTCAAGCTCTATAAAAAGGTCGTAAACGCCAAAGTAACTGTAATTGCTTATTACCTTCTGGAAGTCAATTTACGTCCTTTTAAGAAAATTATGAAATTTTGCGATAACTCAAAAACGGCTTGACCGATTTTGTTCAATATAGTTTTCATTGAAAGTACTTATAAGGCCTCATTTTCATGAATTTTCCCATAATTTTTGACCCTTGGTTAAAAAGTAAGAAGAGGGAGACGCTATTTTTTTTATTTTCGGAGCGAATATTTACAAAACTGCTGACTTTATCAAAAAATATTGTTAACAAACCCCTATTATTTTTAAAAGACCTATTCAACGAAACCCCACACACTAGTGTTAAAACGAAAAAAAAAATCACCCCCACTTTAGGTGTTCGGGAGGTACACGAAAAAAATTTTTTATTTTAGTTTTTATTTTACCGTTTTGTCGGCGTGATACATACACATACTCATACCAAATTTCAGCTTTCGAGTACTAATGATCACGGAGCTAAGCCGCGGACGGACAGACGGACATGGCGAAACTACTTATAAGGGTTCCTAGTTGACTACGGAACCCTAAAAAGGGATTTAATCGCGTTCAAAAAGTGTTTATATCATAAACTCGATGTTCTGAACGTGATGGTCTCGAAGGGATTCTTCCCGTAAAAATCGTGTAAGTCAATATAATTATTGAATGCTTTTTTTAATGTTGCTGAGCAGAATAATACTAAGGTACTGAAAAAAATATAAGGGCCAATTAAATTTTGATGCCCATTTTAGACTCTAAGAGTTACAGTCTTGAAATACAGCGTGAAAAAAGTTAATCCGGAATATGGAATTAATTGAAGTACTTTTAACCCGCTATTGCGATGCTCCCGTTTTACTAGTTTTTAAAATATTGTATATTAAAATCGCAACTTTATTAAGCGCAAAATATCACGTGCCCCATATTTTCTTTCGAGCAGTATTGAGTACACATTCATAGAATTATTATAAAACGATGCTACTAGTATGTACTACCAGTACTAACGATAATTACTTAGCAATCACTGTTACCTTTCACTAGGAGGTAGCTGGTGGGAAAAGTAATAGCTAATAAACAACTTCGATAAATTATTTACAATGCATGTGCTCGAAAAGAGCGTATTCTAGGCATTCAAACTGTGCGGAAAGTACTACTTTTCAACACTAGTGCTTTTTACTTTTCAATTTTATTACTAGTTGTATCTGACAGCCTGACATAAAGAGGTTTTATTATTTACAAAAAGTTTGAAAAATAAGTCAAATACCGATTATTATTACGTATAAAAGTACAATAAAACCAATATTTCATTAATTAATTCATGTAACACGTCATTAATTACATTAGATATAAAATTTGTTTAATAAACGAACTTTAAATCGTTATTCATTAAATAAATTGTCCGTAAAGTATTGTTGTATTGTATTGTATTGTAAATTTGGCTGAATGTACACGCGCTTACGCCATTTTGACATAAGACGAATATAAAAAAAATACTTTTGCACATGCGCAGTAGTAGATATGTTGAGCGCGGTTTACAAATAACTCCGCCATTTTTTATTGATGTCTAGTTTATTTTGAAGTTGTTTTGTGCAAATCTGCTGAAATAATGGCGAGATAAAGGGGCAAATCATGAATTTAAACCCGTAAAATGTTATTGAACAAGTAAAAAATGTGAACGACGGCTTCTTGTTGGATAAATCAAATCAAAACACTTTTTTTCCAATGTAAACAGTCTTTGTGAGTATTAAAGTATTTTCTATTTTCTCGTACATGCATCGTAAAGTTTTGTACGGAACTCGTGTGTAAGATGATTTCCGACTCGTGTTTGTTTAATCACTCGCTCGTACCTCGCTTGTGACTAAAAATCACACTCGTCTGAAATCACCTACCTTCCACACTTGTATCTTAAATAACTATTATATTTCAGTGTGTAATGGAGCAGTATATTGTTAGATATTGAGTAAGTATATCTAATGAATCCGATTTTTTTCCAAATTGCAGTAGGTTAATACTTTTTTTATTTATATTTATCTTTTTTATCATGTTCAGTATAATAAATCAGTTTTTTAGTGTTTATTTATTATAATAAACTTCTCAGAATTTTGACCTTTTAATGAATCCTGCTTTCGTTTTATCATCAAAATTAAACCATTATTTTGCAAACAGGCTTCTTATTTTCTATTATAGAATAAGAGATTCTAATTTAAGGGACCTAAAACATGACATGTGTTTTTTTAACGACGCTTAATGTCGTAGAACTTAACCGTGACAACTTGGTGGTGATGTCTATCTTTACATCGACAAAAGTCACGCTGCGCTTTATATAATCACCTCAATGTAATCAAATAGTTCCCAGAGTAAAATTGTACTACATGCCTCGGAATACCACCAGCAGCATAAAGACAGCATTTTTGCTAACCAGTTTTTTCCAGTTATTCAGGACAGAGTAAAATGGCATCAAAGAAATCCTTCTTTGTGATCTCAGTTAAATTAAATGCGCAATTCAAAGGCTTCAAGGATTCTCAATCCGAGATATCACGTAATCGATGTTATCTCGATTGAACCTAGACTATTCTAGACAGACTTTTAATGTTAATCAAGTCGAAGAAAAGACAAATAAATTCAATGTCCATTTAATAGACCTGATGTCGAATCAAATAGTATTTTTTTGTTATTAAAAATGACATTCCAGCCTGGCTCGTGGAGGATAGCTTGTAGGTAATCTGAATGGTTTTCAAGATAACTAAATTGTACAAGACTAGACTTCATTTTAATTCAACATCATCATCGTCATAATATCAGCCGAAAGACGTCTACTAATGAACATAGGCCTTCCCAAAAGTTCTCCACAACGATCGATCGTATCCTACCCTCGTTTTCTTAGGAGCCTTTCCATGCTGCGTCTTTCATTACGCGGTCGCCGCTAAAGAACCTTTCTGCCCCAACGGCCTTCAGTTTCACGAGCAATAATGTAATTGACCCCTGTAAATCTCAATCCCTAGTCCAGTCCCTTTATCCCCCATGTAGTTTCTCTTTAATCAACGACAGATCAGCCTTAGCATTGGCAGATAACTAACTGTATGACATGTAAATGATCGGATTCGACCGATCCTAGGCCCAGTGATCTTCCCCTCAACACAAAATTGCCAGCGCCAATACCGAAGCGATTAACTAACGAGCGTACATAGGTGCCGTGCTACGGTTGAAGGGCATAACTTTATATGGATACATAGTAAGATAAGACTTTTTTAATGCAGCACGGCAGATAGTGAAAACAGAACCCTAATCTCACATGCACTTAGCGCATTAATTCCGTCAGTGTTCCCGCTGTAATACTGGCCCTAAGAGTAGTTATATGAAGTGGAAATCTTCAGAAAAACCACGTTTCAGACCAGATTAAGTTTCTCAATTGCGCTCAAAACCTTTTGGGTTTAAATTATTTAGTACTTAAAGCCAATTTCTTTAAACTTTAGGTAAGTAGAAAGAGCGCAAATCATATTCTGAAGTAATTAAAAAGGATTTAGTTGACAAATTTAAAAAGTTCATATAATTTATTAGGTAGGTATTGTAAACTATGAGTGTAGTTCAGATTATGAAAACAACACCACTTAAAGAAAAGCATACACAAATTTAATCTCACGACAAAATTATTGAGAACTGAAACTAAAATCTTCATAATAGTAGAGTTGCTAAGCCGCGAAATTGTGCGCATCGGGTTACAAGCATGAAATTTCTACCACAGATAGAGAGTTCCGCGGTGATTATTTTCAGATGTGGAGCGAAGTCAGATTCGTCCCCTGCGTGGCGGGAGAGCGGGGTGAATACGACCAAGTACTGCTCCTTTTCTTTTTTTAATTACTGATCAGTTCAGGCTATTAGGGCTTGTGCGGCATCGTTTTCATGGAAAACGGATGTCAGCAATTCATTTATAATGTTATTTAGGAATAGTTTGATATAAAAAAATGGGTTTATTGGCGAAATTTTTTATTCAGAACGATAAATTAGTTATATAGTTATCCTGAATATTTACAATTTAAAAAAATATTACTAAACAGCAAATTTTATCTTGTTTTAAAAAAAGTATACATATTGGGCACATCTGATACAAAAAATACCTTGAAAAAAATATTGATGTTAAGTTTAGCCTGCGTGCTCTAGTACATTTTGCTAAGTCTCGAAATTGTGTACATCGGGATACAACCACAAAATTTCTACCACAGATAGAGCATTTTGCTGTGATTATTTTCAGATGTGGAGGGAAGTCAGATTCGTCCCCTGTGCGGCGGGAAATCAGGATGAATAGAGCAAAGGAGTCCTCTTTTTCTTTTATTATTACTGATCAGTTAACGCTACTAGGGCTTGTGTGTTATCATTCTCGTGTAAAACAGATATCAGTGATTAATTTTTCATGTTATTTATTCATAGTACTATATACAAGTATGCGTGTATTTTCGAAATGGTAAAAATCACAACAAGTTTTTTTTATTCAGGGAGATAAATTAGTTATATTTCCTAAATATTTACAAGTATCAAAAATATTATAAAATAGAAAATTTAATCTAGTTTAAAAAATATATACATGTTGGGCACTTTTCATACAAACAGTAACTTAAATAAATTGTTGATGTCGAGATTAGCCCGTGTGCTCGTGATACATTAGCAAAAAAATATTTTGTTTAATTATGTTAATTTGTTTTTCTAGGACGTATATGGTAAATTTTACACGTAAAAACATGTTAATAATCATAATTTAATGTATTTCATGAATCGAAATAGAATGCGTTTGGAGATTTTCGTTGGTTACGCCGACGTAAACATATATTTTGAGCTACTGTTTGTATGAGAAGTGCCCAACATGCATAATATTTCTAGAAATTAGATTAAATAAGCTTTTTAAAATAATAATAATATTTTGAAAATATTAACATATTTTAACTAATTTACCTCACTGAATAAAAGAACTTGTCGTGATTTTAACCTTTTAGGTCATACTCCCATATTTTTATATAGAACTATACAAAAATAGCGTAAAAAATGAATTGCTGATACCTGTTTTACACGGAAACGATACCAGACAAGTCCTGGTAGACCTAACTGACCAGCAATAAAGAAAGAAAAGAGGTACACTTCGTCCTACTCACTCCGCTCTCCCACCTCACAGAGGACGAATCTGACTTCCCTCCACATCTGAAAATAATCACCGCGGAACACTCTATCCGTGGTCGAAATTTCATGCTTGTAACCCGATGCGCACAATTATGTATGAAAACAGCGGACTAACAACTCTACTATAAAAGTGAACATAAAACCTAGCGGCCAGTATACTACACCAAAAAGACCGTCGTCTATAGGTATAATTAATTAAACACTGTTATTAATGGACGAAATCAGTCTAGACAAGCATCAAGTCATTGTGTTCAATTAAAATAATGGATAGGTAATGCAATGTACTATCCGCAAATTGCTAGTCTGAATTCCATTACTAGGATAGTCAGTTAACAGGGACAGGGTATCCCCTGAGTGCGTTTGGCCTCATTGTGTGTAAAGGCTTAATATTATCCACAAACCTTTTGTAATTCGTTGTCGATGTACCAATTAATGTCTGACGGAGGCAGGGAATAGTCCGTCGTACAATTCAACAGCATTTGCTCTCCCGGCTTCACCAATTTCGGAGCTCCAATTATGACTGGATCTTGATCCGGCATAGCTGCAGGTAAAATTAATTTGAATAAATCGCAAAGTTATAACTCTAAGTTTATTACTAAGTTAGCCATGAAAATTAAAGGGGAATAAGTGGTAAGTAAGTCTCTAAAGAGAATCGAGTCATTTAAGAATTTGAAGAGAATTTTCTTTCGAGCATCGTTAAGTGGAAGTTGAAACAAAGGATGGGGACGTAATTAAATCTTTAGGCGCAGAAGCACTCAAGGCGTCTCGTTACGCCAAAATCAAAGAAATGACAATGTGTTACCGCATTTTCTTCAAGGGGGTATTTTGTTCCCTCACCAGAAATTCAATTTACCAGAATAATGTCTAATTGCTTCAGTGATTAACGGTTTCATCGACAGTAATTATCAAAACGCATTTTTGTCCCCTGAATACACAATTAGCTACTAAGCCACCACTTGAAATGTAATAATATTATTAAAGATTTTCGAATCTGTATTTACGGAAATTGAAATCTGTATTTACGTTTTACCAGTTCGGAATCTGAAACAATTATCTTTTACATTGGAAACGAATGTTACATAAAAGTGTTTCATAAATACCCAGAATTTGGTCTCGGGAAAAGGAATGATAATGAAAATTATAATTGCTTTGCAGACGCCCGCAGAACCGAACCTCCGTTTATTTTTGCGTTTCCTCACTTTCATTTAGATAAGCTATCTCCGCGAAATGAATTACTTGTTGACACAACGACACATAAATGATACAAACGACAGTAAAAACCTTAAGTTATACGTCAATTTACAAGGGAAGCGTCTTCTTGACAACAAATCGTAATAAGGTTGACCTAGATTCAAATTCTCTGCTATATTCGACAGCATCTGCCGTTTATTTTTAGAAGACTCCAAAATATGATGGTATTTAAGTTTATCCAATCTCAAAATCGAAATTTCTTAAATAACTGTTAGACAGACAAATAAATTAACATTACAACTTCCGGCTCACAAAATAGATATTACTGCACTGTATTTTTTACTGAGGAACGTTTCTTTGATCTAGGTGTATACCATTCCATTGTCTGTGACTAGGCCATCACGCGTTCTACTCTGTCTGTCAATTCTGTCTGAGAATAGTATCCAAGGAAGTACTCTCACCGAAACCTATACTCTCACCGATGACCGTCATTTGTCTAGTCTGAACTTGAGGTCCCTCTGTCCTCGTAGCCTGGAGGACGGGCATGACTCTTAGTACTCAGCAAGAAACGACTGTCATTTTTAATTGGTCTGTCGCCCGACCGGAAAGTTAGGTCCCTCGGTAGACACCTCGCAAGTGTCAAGGCATGACTCGTACTACTCAGCTAAGAAGTATTAAGAAATGATGCTCACCGACAACAGTCATTTGTTTGGTCTGCCGCGCGATCTGGAACTTGGGTCCCTCGGTGGAGACCTCGCAAGTGTAGGCGGCCCTCGTGGCCTGGGGTAAAGGCATGACTCGCACGACACAGGAGTCGTGCTCGCAGTAACCGCCTTGTACCATAATGCCGGTCACGTTGAACAAGCGGATTTGCGTCTGTGGAAAATAGACACAGTTAATAGATTGTTAACAAACACAAAGTTACAGAAAGAGTAACATATGTCACACCTTGAAATAACCTATTATATTATACCGTTTTACAATCAATGGAAATTCAAATAATAATATTGCTTTTCTAATATAACAAGCAATATTAATAATTAATATGGATTTCCGCAAAGTAACGCCTGATTCAATTAATTAATAAAAAGTACATTCGATGATGCTTCCTTACTATATAAATCCATTTGGAAAGGTCTGTGGGATTACCTTTTGATTGATTCATATTTAATAATAAGAAAATTTATAAAACAAAAAACATATGCAAAAGTGCAAGAAAATCCCCTTTACCAACACAAAGTATACCTTCATCATTGAATAAAAATTTACCGATTTAATTTTCTTTGTTTGCGAACTCGATCATGAATTCATTATAGGCAGTGCGCTACCTACAGTTTACTGGAAATAACGTGAAATGGAAATGTCAGCTCAATTTTGCATTTTATGCTATTTTGACAGTGACTTAGTGTAGCAAAACCACGAGAATAAATCATACAGTATGATCCTTATTGCTTTCATATAAAGAGCAATATTACTCGGTCCTCATTATCTTTGGACTCCTATATTCTATTTAGCCACGGCAAAATAGGTCAAGTGCGTCGATATTTAATTTATAAACTTGTCTCTGACGAGAGGCGTTTAATTATTTATGAGATATAAAATACTTGTAGCAAAATTGCTACAGAGAAGTAACAGGTGAATCCATTTGAAATGAGTTTTGGACTGTTTATCTTATCAATGAAGGCATGAGTAAATATCTTATAACGGGCGTAGCCTAGTATCGGGCGGGGTTCGAATAAATAAAGCAACTGACGACGACGAGCTCGACTGACGACAGCGACTTTTAAAGAAAACAAAACAGCTGGTAATGTGGTTTTGTACCTCATAATTATGGGCGTGTGTGATATGGCTGGCAAAACTGTACTGTTTACACTTTAAACACTCTTGTTCTCTTATATACCTCTGCTAGGTACTACTAGACACTAGCCAGAACGAGGGTAAAGAGGGTCATATTTTGGGGAGGGTTTGAACCTCTGTGTGTGTTTTGAAAGTCTGTGTAAAAAATGCGCTAGGATCGTAAAGAAATAATCTAGACAGTGTAGATCGATATTTGCTTTGCAAAGAGCAAGGTACGGACAGACGTGCTCATTACTAGCACGAAAGCATGCTTTTATTGAGCAAGTGCTCATTAGTAGCACGTGTGACACAACGTTGCTAGTAATGAGCAAGCTTATTTAGAGCATGCTGAAAAATCAACGGACGTTTGATTTTCGAGCATGCTACCTGAGGCGCGGGTGGAAGGGGGCGTGCTCCGTGCACGTCTGAACAGGTTTGCTTATTAACATGCTATTATCGATTCGATCTCGATCCGCGAAAGTTGCAATTCAACATGTCGCGTTGGGGAGAAGAAAAAACTTTGTTTTTTGTATCGTACTATCGAAGTTACCAATGTCTGTGGAACCCAAATTCTCCTTTTTTTAGTTCTTTTCTTTTTCACCAAAATGCTCTTTATCAATTCCGTTGCAAGCAATATGATTATTATATTGAGTTCTGCGCGGATAGCACTGTCACTATATCTGTGTACATCCATTTTGGCCGAGATAGAAGTGCCAAATAAGTACGTATGTCCGTACGGTTGCTTTAAGCATGCTTATTTATGAGTGTGCTTAAAACAAGCATGCTTATTGCTGGCAAATGTGAACAGTTGCAGAGCATGCTAATTTTAAGCAAGCTTATGAGCATGCTTTTTTTTGAGCACGTCTGTCCGTACCTTTAAATAGCATTGAGATCTCAACATAGATATACTAAGCAACATAGAAATACCATCATCTCATTCTTATCACAAGTTTTAAAAAGTGGTTGTCAATATTGTGACATCATCCGGTCTTCGACCAAGATTTCTAACCTTAGTCAGTCATTAAGTAACTTTGTCTTTGTTGTACAAAGTTTCTTTTTTATTTTCAATTCCCCCCTTTCTCTTTTAATTGTTCGTTCCTTCATTGTTGTCGGAAAATATCCTGCCGCGTTAAGTAGCCTTTATTAAGGTATCTTTAGATCAAATGGATAGTAATAACAATAAAAATTCTACTTGTAAATTTGGATATCAAAACCAACGGACTCTCCTCAATCTTCTAATCACATAATAGCGAAAAAGAAAACCTTTGGAGGATGTCGTTGATAGGTATCAATCCTCATTCGATTCGCCTATCTTAAATCTCAGAGACTTTTGACAAAAGCTGGCACATTAACAACGAATCTTCAGACTCCTATTAAAGTTTCCTCCAAAACAACGTTAGCAATATTCCCTGCGAATGTTGCTTTGTCAAAGTATATTAACGTTCAAAAAGGAACTGTTATTACATTTAATTTAAAGTTTAAACTGTTAAACCTCAATTCGAAATGCTCCATGCTCAGGTAACTTTAAATTGCGGCATCTTGTTTTGCGATTGCGGTAGGTATCACTTTAGGGAGTGTTAACATTTAGAGGAAACCATACTCATGGTCTACCCGGACACTTTTATTTCCGTCTTAATATCGAGATATAGATTCAGAAACTTAATTTTTGTGATCCATAGTTCACACCAGAAATCGAAAGTGGTACCATGGACCAGGGCCAGATGACATTCCATTGCATACCCATTGAGCAATGAGAGAGATTAAGATAGCACGCTGTTATAGCCACTTTTTCGTAACAAGTGCCACCTTAGCCTCATCACAGGTGTACTTTGAAAGCGTTATATAGGGCTTTTTTTTACCTTTTGTGATGGATTGTATCGGAAGATCTCATGCAAGTCCCGGTACCACTTGACGGAGTGTAGCTTCTGGTCGTCCATTTGGAAGTGGCAGCTTAGTTCCGCCGCCCGCCGTGGATCAGCGTGCAGGGGCACTTTTAGTTGCGTGATCTCGTGGGCCGATGTGATGGCTATGGACAAGAAAAAATAAGTATTTTAAAGAAGTATTTTAGCAACTAATATCCAACTAACTAAATACATCTCAGACAATCTTGCACCGACCTACTTAGTCCTAAAATGATGGTCGCGTCTTATGAGTAATAGACAACGATGTATTAAATTATTATGTTACTTAAGTACATGGAAAACGATAGGTAGAACTATAGTTTGTAGTGTTTTATTCTCGTAAGATAATAATAAGAAACTAAATAATTATGTTGAGTTCATGTCACCTTATTTAGATTTAGGTTACCAATATCATAGCCGCCAAAATCAACATTAATGTTACTAATTATGTATTCTGTACAAAAAAATCTGTTGTTTCAGCAGACAGAAGTAGGTACTATACCTAATATTGAAATAAATTTTATTCGCGGTCATCTCACAGGAATGAAAAAAGTTTCCAAGAATCATTTAGATTTTGGCGTTATGATGAATGTCCCCGAAAGACCTTTACTAATAATTAATTCAATTCATTGTGATGTTTTAAGGGAAAAATATTAATCAATCACACTGATGTTTTTAGTTAGTAAGATTCTATAAAAATATTTAGAACAGCGCCATCTCTCTCGCAGTCGTCACATTTGCTGTAAAGCAATCGGGCTTTACACACACGATCATGGGAGAAAAGCGCACATCATAGGGTGTGGCTAATGCGCATAAGCATTTCAAACACATATGACGCAGAGGGCGCTCCAGTGGTGTGATTGAGTAACGATCTAATAGCTCAGTTGGGAGAGCACTACGCCGAAACGTAGGGGTCACAGGTTCGAGTCCTGCTTAGATTGTAGTAGATCACATTAATTTTCTTTCATAATTTATCTTTGTGTCAATATTGAGCCTATAATAGTCATTATTTATTCAAAAATATTAACGAACACACACACTGTGATCTTTTTATGCAAATGTGGTTAACGACTAGTTTTATTTTATTGTTTAGGAAAAATGTTGGCGAGAAATTAAAAGTCTGTCAAGTGCAAGTCTGACTTGCTCATCGAGGGTCCCGTACAAATTACGAAAGCATTGAACATTGTATACGGACCACGTAGATTGAGTCAATCAGCTATGCACAAATTGATTAATGTGACATGAACATGATTTTTACGGGTTCGCTTTATCTTGCATAATATCGATTCTCCGAATTTCATTTCTCATAACAGCTATCACCGATTTTTTTTTCTCCGAATGATTCTTTATCATAATCATTTAGTATCATAATTGTCAGTTGGCATACTATTCATTTCTCATAATTTTATATGGCAGAACATTAATATCGCCGAATTTATTTACTAAACTGATACCAGTAAAATGGGTTAGGTTAGAACTGCGACCACAACAGAGCCGAACTGCTGCCAGTAAAGTAGGTTAGGTTAAAACCGAACTTAATGGGTTAGGTTAGGTTAGAACTGCGACCACAACAGAACCGAACTGCTGCCAGTAAAGTAGGTTAGGTTAGAACGGAACTTAATGTGTTTTTTTTTTTGCAAAATTTCAAATTGGTGCTAGGCGGCTAAAACTCGGTATCGGGGGGCTCTCGGGGCTCAAAAATATGAATCTGAAATCTTGTCCGAAAATTCGGTCAAATTCGGAAAATATCGAAAAAAAAACGATTCAAAATTTCAAATTGGTGCTAGGCGGCTAAAACTCGGTATCGGGGGGCTCTCGGGGCTCAAAAATATGAATCTGAAATCTTGTCCGAAAATTCGGTCAAATTCGGAAAATATCGAAAAAAAAACGATTCAAAATTTCAAATTGGTGCTAGGCGGCTAAAACTCGGTATCGGGGGGGGGCTCTCGGGGCTCAAAAATATGAATCTGAAATCTTGTCCGAAAATTCGGTCAAATTCGGAAAATATCGAAAAAAAACGATTCAAAATTTCAAATTGGTGCTAGGCGGCTAAAACTCGGTAACGGGGGGCTCTCGGGGCTCAAAAATATGAATCTGAAATCTTGTCCGAAACTTCGGTCAAATTCGGAAAATATCGAAAAAAAACGATTTGTATGGAGAATATTTCAAATTGGCCCACGCTCGCACGCTCGCTCGGCCGTATATACCTACTTGGCCGGAAATCCTCATTTTCCCGGCCTCTGATGTAATGTCCTATTTCTGCTTCGAACAATTTTTATGCAATCTAAATATTATGAGATATGAATTTCTTCGAAATAACTATTCGGATAAAAAAAATTATGTGACATCACATTATGAGACAAAAATTATGCAAAATAAAATTCGGAGAAATGATGATTCTGTCAAAGGTTGTTATGCAAAATGAAAATATGAGTATCAATTTTATGCAAGATAATATGTTGCATAGTGAACCGATTTTTACCTTGTGGTTAACTGATATAAATGAGGTTAAACTTTCAGTTACGTGGGTTGTGGTAATGTTTAAACGTTTAATTAGTTATTTTCAAGTTTTACTCCCACCGTTCGTGAAACTCTAAGGTATTCCCACGTATTCACGTAAGTCCCATCAAACATATTCGAAGAACTTTGTACACATGTGTTAATTCTAAAAACCGTATTGAGCTTTGTGCGAAGTTTGATCCATTTTCGTGGTTCACTTATTCTAGTGAAGAGCTTAACGTATTATTTTACTGCAAAATAATGAGGTGTATTGACATTTCACATTATTTCACAGGACTTGAACTGTATTAAGTCTGGTTAGCCGTCACTACTAGTGAGTCGGAATTTGTGCGTTATCGAATTTTTCTGTAATAACTGGTGGATCAACGACCTGGCCAATATCGCGTGAACCTTTTGGATATGGGACACGGACACGACCGATCTTCGTGGAAAACTTTGGAGATATCAACCGATAGCCTGGCTGATATGATGATGATGATGATGACAAGTCATTCTTAATTGCACACACACTTACAAAACGGACAGAACAAAATACAAAAGAAAATTAACAACTGAAATTAGAGATAATCGCCAAAACGTGATTACTTTGCGATTTCTGTTACAATGTTATTTGCTCAAATTATCTCATACAATTTACTTAGACCCGTCGTGGACCCGTCCAAACTGACCCATTTTGATGGCTCCCCTGCTTTCTGTTACTAGACTGAAATGACTTAACCTGTTTGACCTAAAGCTAGTGTGTCATTAAAAAATCGGTCAAGCATCGAACGGGCTTGAAGCGACCAGTCGACCACGCTCCAGCCCCACTTCATTCATAAACGGGGTGCTTTACAGACTTCATAAGATTTTTTAAGGTTGTTTATTTTTTGTCTAAAGTCTGTTGTTGACGGCCATGTATTTACAGTGGACCACAATAGATGGCCCAAAATAATTATAGAATAGATCGATGGTGGATAGTACAATATCGAGAGGACGTCCAAATAAAATATGGTTACACATCTACACGCAGAGATTGGGACCACACTGGATGAGAAAAACCAGAGATACGTGGGGAGCTAGGGAAAGAAGCGGGGAGGCCTAATAAAGTTGTCCAAAACTCCGTTTGTTATCTCATGCAGGGGGCTTAGGATGGTTGCTTACATCACGCGATAAATAAGTGCCAAAGCATTCGTCATGTATTTGAGAAAATGCTAGTGTGAATGACAGATACTTTATCACTTATTTATCAGGTGATAAACCATCATAAGCCCCTTAGTCTCATTCTTCAACCTATAGTCGTGAATTTTTATTAGTTTTTTATTTTATTTTTCAACGGAAAAATACATATTTCATCAATTTCGAATCTCGCGAGGTTAAAAGCGCACAAAACCACCTAGTAGAGTTCAGTGAATGTGTCAATTTTATCGGAGTGCCACGCACCTAGCTAATGCCTTGTGAAAATGCAGTTTATCGTAGCGTTTATACACTCACTCCTAGCTCAACATCATGGAAAAATGCGTACATAACGATAACTTGCTACGAGCAGAGCGCCCACTTAGTGGCACTCAAACTAAGTCTATTGGAATTTTATCCTCAATATATATTATTAATATAATTTAAGAAGAACAGGATACATACTTATATATTTGGGTTGTATGTTGACGTTTTGTACTATTTAGAAAAGCTTTCTAAATATTTTTTTTAGAAAAGCGTTCTTTCAACTCTTTAACCGTTCCAATACCGTTCCAACCAATAACGTTAATTCTCACTCACTTCTCAGCACTTGAAATCGTATTTAAATATGAACAAACATCATGCAAAATGCCGCAGATTTCGTTATCTTGCCCACAGAACATTAAACACAAATTGCAGAGCGGTACAGAAATTCAAAGGGGTAGCGGAATTGGTTTAAAATTATGACAAATTGTATACAGAGCAAACGCGGTAAACACACGAGCAAATGTTTGCTCCGGGGGGCTTGGGCCCCTACTTACATACGGATGCACCAGCGACATAAATGTATGGACTGAAAATTGATTTCTTCCGACCAAGCGGTTCAAACAAAATGTACAATACAATTGTGAGTTTGAAAATGTAACCACAAGTTACCATTGCGTGTTCTTTTATTCATGATGGTGATGTATGGTGCAAATTGGCCGTATAATATATAAGATTTAGGTTTTATCCCAGATATATTGACACTTAAACTTGCGTCATATATAACAAACCACGCACTTAAATGGTCGTTACTCTCTGTGGAAGAATTACCCAACCTAATTTAACGCGGCAATTAGAGAGGTCACATTGCTTGCAGTTCCTTCTAAAATTATCTGCAAGTTTATCCTGGACAGGTTATCAAAGGTCGTAGAATTGCTTGTGCTCCTGTGTAATACGCTTCCGCAATAACTCTCGCACCGACCAAATCAGCACTCTACTTGAACAGTTATCAGAATTTGAACAGTCATCAGAATGGCAAACATAAACTGATGATGATAATAATTATGATGAAATAGTTTCAACACGGCCTATATTATGGTGCTACATTTCCGTCCTTACATTTATACTACTCCAGAAATTGTACTAAATAATAAGGTATTAAAATGGTTGTCTATTTATTTTGTCAGTCTATAACTACGTCATTAATTTTCGTCCCCAACCCTAAAATTCACACTAAATCTCCTGGTCAGTGAGATTTTTTTTATTTTTTAGGTAAAATGCGTGGTTTGTTAGTAGTTAAGAATTTTAAATTGTCACCAAAATAGTATAAAATATCGTATCAACTGTTTGGATTACTTACCAATGTTTAACAATACGTACATAGAATATTCTATATTGCCGAAGTTGATAAAAAAAGAAATACAAGCACATATAAAACGTAAAATTACAGTAGAAGGACTAGAGGTATACAAATAGCGCTTATCGTTAAAGAGCGATCTCTTCCATACTATCCCTGTATTCATAAGGCATTTATCATGAACTGTTAAAACGTGCTTTATCAAGGTCAGAAAAGTCTTTTCAATTAAAAAAATATAGTATACAAATTACGAACGTGGAATACAAAATCAAAACCTAGACTACAACAATGTAAAAGATAAAATACTGAGCAACGTAAAACTACATTGTTAAAGACATACCATGCAATAACACACATAAAAGCCAGAATACCGAACAAGAGCTTGTACTAATTTAATACTAACAAGTTTCATGTTATAACTACTAGTTACTACAAGCTACATCTCCTATGATAGTCAATGTGCCGGCCATTTTAGAGCCGAACGGTATCGCACGTGACGATGGCAAGCGACCTGATGGTATGACGCTCGTTCCGTGGAGGTTGGGCCGGACGCTCATTTGGGACGCTACTTGCGTCGATACACTGGCCGCGTCCCACCTCCAAGCCACGTCCTCCAAAGCCGGAGCGGCAGCCGCAACGGCTGAAAACCTCAAGCGGCGCAAGTATGCCGCCCTAGGCGAGGGCTACATATTTGCGCCTTTTGGAGTTGAAACATTCGGCCCATGGGGACCAGGCGCCAAGATTATCTTTAAAGAGATATCGGAACGCCTGGTCGAAGCTTCAGGTGACCAGAGGGCTGGCAGCTACTTTGGACAGCGACTGAGCCTCGCCATCCAAAGAGGCAACGCTGCCAGCCTTCTAGGTACAATACCTACTGAAGGCGACCTGGCGGGCATTTACAACCTTTAGTGACTATTTTAATTATATTTATATTTTAGTTGTTTATTAGGTATTTAGTTTAAGTAATAAGTAAGTTTTTTTAAAATAAGTATTTGTGTTGTTTTGTGTTATGAAATAAATTGAAATTACATTTTGTTATATACTCGTAGATACAATGTTTAGAAATGTTCAGGTAAGTATGTGAAAATAATGAGTCCATACTAATCCATACTATAATATTATAAATGCGAAAGTGTGTCTGTCTGTCTGTTACCTCTTCACGCTTAAACCGCTGAATCGATTTTGACGAAATTTGGCATGGAGATAGTTTAAGATCCGAGGAAGGACAAGGGATAGTTTTCATCCTGGAAATTATCCCTAAAAAGGTTGAAAAGTGAGTAAGTAAATTCATGATGACATTGATGACCCTGTAGGAAATGTAATGATTAGACCAAAATCGCAATTGCTCTTACATTTGCTTAGGCGCTTTTAATAATCCCTTTTATTAATTAAGGTGATTAGTATCTATCGTGTTGTACGAGGTTGCTTCCATACTTCCAAGTTTCACGCGGACGTTGTCGCGGGCAAAAGCTAGTAAATTATAACCCTAGCTTAAGTTAATGCAATGAACGTTGTTAATCGATTTTTACAAAATAAACACTGCACAGGTGAACCTACGGAAATATTAGACGGATTTAAACTGAAAACTGTTGACTACCAGCCGGTAGAGGCAAAAAGAATAAGAGAGAGAACTTGTACATTTGTCAATTCAGCACTCAGTTATCATTAATAATACATTCGAACAAACATCAAAAGCGCCATTTTTACTGGACTATGACCTCAAAATTGCCGCTCACATTTCCGAGCGGGGACGAGAGTATTTCATCTTCTCGGAATATCCACATCTGACCTCTATCCCAATCGATTATCCTAAAATACGAATCTTATCAAAGCCGGCTTACGTTAAGAGTAACAGTCTCCCGTACCTACTAACTTTGTAGCCACATCTTTGTGAAGTTTGATATTTTGTAATTCAGGTCTAAAGTAACACAGCCATTTATAGTAAATTACTGCAGACGCCGGGAAAGAAGGGCTTGCCGGGTGAGTAGGTATAGACGACCGACCTTAGGGAGGCCAGATAGTGATACGAAACCGGCAAGCCCTTTCCATGGCTAGGCATAGTGCTTTTCTCAAACATAGGTACGCAATGAATTAAAAATATCCGCCACTCAAAAAAAATCTGCTGTTTAGCCTGTTCATTAACGCCATGTTAAAAAAAATATTTCCCGACTTAGGCCTGCAATTTTGAATGAAATTCGTTTACAGTAGTTTTCTTGAGTTGTTCCGCCCGAAATGTTATACTTCGAAGCCCGTTATAATGCACGTTATGACGACATTTCATTATATGTCTGAGAAAATAATATAATGTGTATCTTGTGTGGCTTGGAAACCCAATTTCATCCATAATGGCCTTTGTTTCATATGTAATAAACTATTTATTTAAACTTTACTACATATTACAGGTAAATATGAATGATATGATACTACAGAAGACTTAATGCCATAATTAAATGAATCAGTTACTTTGCGGAAATACACATTAATCAAAACAATAACATTACTTTGCTAATCTACAATACAATAACGTGTACACTTGGTTGCGGATTTTTAGCAAAGCTATGTTATTCTTTGATTCACTTGATGCCACGTGTCTGTACTCTCTACAGGGGCTTTGGTGGTTGCATTTATCACGTGATAAATAAGTGACAAAGCGTCTGTCACTCACACTAGCATTTTGTCAAAACATGACGGATGCTTTGTCACTTATTTATCGTGTGATAAAAGCAACCATCATAGGCCCGCAGGTCAACCATAATAAGAACAAGCAGATACTTTATTGATGCGGGATTTAATTACAACAAAACGTGTAGGTACTATAAAAATAGCTTCTTTTAAAAGGACTTTGCTTCACTTTATAGCACCTATAAATAATTTTCCCATATGAGCAAAGTTTGCTTCACAGCTACAATGTTATGGCCCCCGTAAGATACCAAGCACGTAAAATACCGTTACCTTCGAATTACTAAACTTGTCAGAACAAGTTCGAACCTGAAATCAGATTCATTTGCAAGTTACACACCAGATAGCTTTAATATCGTATCATAGTACAGACCTTTCCTATTTGCATAAATTAGAACTCCTAGTTACGAAGGGACTGGATTAATATTCAGAACTTCTGAACGTAATTTATATTTAATATGTTACCAAGTTTATAAATTACGTTTGGCTAAAGACTGAAACATATCGTAAGCTAGGTTTATACCTAGGTTTAAGCACTATAACCGGATTAGATGCGGTTTTGTTACGGTATAGTGGCGCTACAGACAGTTTTCATATTGCAATAGGTAATTCACAAACGTTTTATCGGCATATCAACAACCCAATTTCAAAACATTATTTATCGGAATGCAGTTCAATCCTTCGATCTTCTTCAGAAATATTAATAAGTATTGAGTAATGTCGAAAAAACTTCTCTTTTATCTCTGTGGCTTAGAAACTCAATTTCGTAACATTGGAATGCATCTCAATCCTTGGCTTCGTTCTTCTTAAAAAAGAAATATTGAACAGTATTGAAAAAACTTTTCTCATATCGCCATAGATTTGTCTAATTACGCGAAAATTCCATCAAAATTTGCGGAATATTCAGCCATATTTTGTCTTTGTTTACATCAGTGATATTAGAAAACTATCAACCAAAAAACACTCATTGCCAGTCAAATAAATTAATGCCCCGAAATATCCGCAATATGTGAGGGCCAAAAAACAATGTTTCGGGCTATTATGTGTATGAATACTATGTCTAGCTGAATAAATAATTTGCACTGTATCTAGCTGAAAGCATTTTTTCGAAGACTGTCTCCTTAGTTGGTGAGCTACTTATGGCTTCCAAGAAAATATTCATTTGAATATTATTTTACGAGCTTTAGTTAATGCCGTGGAGTTTTACCGTAGAGGGTTGAATTCTATATTCGATTGACATCACTTTTTCATTATATTTGCAGCCCTATAATGTCCGTGTAGCGCCAATATAATTATTTCGATTATTTCGATTCGAGTTGCATTAAGTGCAATTGACAAGTAAGTAGTCATCTAAAGATAATAGTTTCGTTTAAATATAATTAAAAGCATCGAATCTCGCCCCTAGTAAAATATGTTACGTGCTATCAGCGACAACTCTACGAAACGTCATTACTTGCTCACAAAATGTCGCGCTATGACATTACTTTCCCCGTTAGCAGAAAATATCTTGTAAGAGCAAGTTACAAAGTTACTGAAAAGTAGTTATCACTGCAGGTTTCTAAAGTGGAAGCGTTTGAAAATCGCGTCAAAGGGACTTGGAAACTGTGGCTGGAAGCGACACAAGTCAGTGTTACCAACTTGAAAACTTTCATAAAAGCGATTAAAATTTTGAATTTCGATCGATGTTCAGCAATCCATACGATTTATAAGGAAATGTAGACAAAATACAGAAGATTGTCTATACAATTTAATTTAAGTGTATTTTATAATATAAGTTTAGTTAAAGTTACAATAAAGAGCTAGTAACAATTTATCTTAATTATAAGTTAGTGCATGCAGTGTCCTTCTGTAAGTAATAAGATCTATACTTAGTTTTAAAACTGTAATTGTATAAAATAATGTAAAAGTGTACTTATTGTTGAAGGTCTAATAAAAGGAAAGAAAATAAAATAATACATATATGGGAAGGCTAGGAAATGCGATGTTTTTTACGACATTTTGTCTAAAATATCACCATTGATGTGCTCTAATGACCTTTAAATAATCACTTGTTCTGCTCAAATAGGCATTTATTATTAATGTCGATCGGATAGGGATCCAGGGCGCTAATATAAGTGCACTTTGAAATATCGCCAAATAAGCGATGTTTCAGATAAATAATGAATAAATAAAATAAATAGTAGACAACCTCACACAAATCAACTAACAACAACAATATATCGCCTTTAGCTAAGTATGAAAGTAATTTTAAATGCGATGTTCGGGATTCGAGCGGTCAAGTTAATCATAAATAATATAATCCACAGATAATAAAACCAGGCCCATCCAGTCTCTTACTTACGACCCGAGGATGAATAACGTATTGTGTTAAAGAGTAACATCCTACTAATTTCTTGGAAGTACATAAAGACATT
Organism: Apotomis betuletana; assembly: GCA_932273695.1. Taxonomy (NCBI): domain Eukaryota; kingdom Metazoa; phylum Arthropoda; class Insecta; order Lepidoptera; family Tortricidae; genus Apotomis; species Apotomis betuletana. The sequence continues at coordinate 10,155,908 of OW026307.1, read as the reverse complement.
TGTTACGCTATAACGTAGGAACAGTCGAACAAATTTACATGATAATTGACACACAAATTGATAAGTTAAGTTATTATATAATGATATGCCTTCAAGGAATGTGGCTGAAGTAGCAAGACAATCAAAGTGTACAAATAATAGCAATATACACATCACTATACTAATTTAAAAACTACATAATCTGAATAACGAATAATATTTTCATACTAGAAATACCATTTTTCCAATTGAATGGCATCATCCAGTAATTTTATTTTCCGCGAAATATTGGAAATAGGATTTTACTGTTCAGTTAGTAGGTAGTACTAGATAGTATGACCCCTGGTAAAATTATAATTAGTATTTCTAAGTAAATGTAGGTATTACTCATAGTCATATCGAAGGAGATATTGTTTTAGTGGATATTAAGTATTATTATTCAAATAATCAATTTTGCAATCTACTTATCTGTGGATATCCAATACTTTAGTATTGACTCAATTATCAATGAAATAAGTTTCTGTCAAAAATGTCATTTTAGTGACAAGCTTTTATAGCCGACTGTACTTTTCTATGAATATCCATCAAATGCTCACTGAGACGATTCTAAAGAGCCCAAACTCGGTAGGATTGCTTTTTCTATTATAGAGTTCCTATGGACCTTCCGGGTCCATCATCAGATCAGCCCCATGGTACCATATTATTGTATTGTCATCAAAGTTTTGTAAGTATGCAAAATTTCAGCTCAATCGGTTGACGATATCTGCTTCAAAATTGAGTTGCAAGATTCCACCCGAACAAACATATAAGTACTTTAAACATACATACAATGCAAGTTAAATAAAAGCTTGTTAAAATAAAGCGGTAGAAAATAGTGGCTATAGTATACAAAATTACGTATCAAGAATATGAAAAATATCTATAGTCGAATCATAAAAAATATTGCATAGAAGTTCTCTTAAGATGGCTTTGACTGAAAAAATCACGAGTTAATTTCATTGATATCACATTTCTAGTCAAAGTTCGTATCGCGGAATCTGTACCCTTGCCATGAGTTTACAGTGACAGTACTCGCTAGCGATCGCGTAAAGGATTTGTATGGAGAATGTAGTTCTACAAAGTAAACCGCTAGGGGCGCTGTATAATATGAACTCGACTCTATTGTCAGGAGCATAAAGTCGTGTTCAGATATTTTGTTCTCGTAAGTGTGTAGATGTAAATGAACTCGACTGTACTATTGTCCATACAAATCCTACACAGTCGCTAGCGAGTACGGTAAGGGTAAGGGTAATGCTCTACGTCGGGCACGTCACTTCGTATGAGAACTTTATGCTTTTAATAGTAGGTCGTAAAGTTTATATTACATTTTTGATCTAATACCTTACTACTTCTTCGCTGAATTTCAAAATGAATATTCATAAATCTTGGATAAGTCCAATATCCATTATAGTGACACGTGACACACAATATTTCATAGTACCGAAGTAGTGATGTTTCTTTGTCGCTGTGACTATTCAGTGACGAGTGTAGATTATGAAACAGTGTGATAGAGAGAAGTTAGCAAGGGTTTTGTACAGATTGCAATATATTAGCAGTATTCGGATTGGGTGTGCCATTTGGGGTAGATGACCTTAAATGCTTTACTTAATTTGGATGTGCCCGAGGATTCCCGGAAATTCCCTTTTTTGGTGACGTTATATGACATCGTTTAGTACTGCGGTTTTGGGCAATAGACTAAACTTTTACAAGGGTTTTGTAGTGTATATCTTTATTTGAGTTGGTGACTATATAAATGACGGAGAAAGGTAAAATAATATAAGTTTTACCTTATTTAAGTTATTACCTTTTTTATAACTGAGTAAGATTTAGAAACGAAACACATATTTTATTTTAGATTTACGATTATCAATATTACGTTACCAAGTCTCGGAAAATTGCACATCCTAATCCAAACACTGTGTATAGTATAAGCCTAGATTAAGAATCGATGTAATGCAATAGACAAATTATCTTATTCATAATAATGATTCTACATGAATAAATAAATTAATTACGTGAAGAACCTATTGATGATGTGATGATTTGTATTCGCCGAAATGACTGGAACTCGAAAATACATTTGAGTTGTGTCTCTGATACCACAAAATGAATTGGTGACCAGCCAGTCTAGCATAGCTTGCTGTGAGTTCGCTTGTAGCACGACTCAGCATCACCTGTCTTGCTCGCACGTTATTGAAAGGAAAGTGACAGAGAGTCGCATGTCATAGTTATGCCTGATTAAGGTTGATCAAATTGTTATGAATGTAGAAAGCCAACAACGGTTTCATTGAGGTTATTTTCAGCAATAGACGACTGAAAGTCCCTTGCATTGCAGGAATGGATATCATGTTATAAATAATAAGTAAACCATCAAGAAAAAGTTATAGGAATAGTCAGTTGTCTAACGCACGACAAACGCAACCATCATAATATTCATAATGCTGGCTGGTTGACATGTCTAGATATCATTATTTACGCAAAGGCCACTTAGACTAACCTAGCTTGTGTAATAAGATGAGAAGTTTGAACATCTACTTACTACCTACTTGTAAGTAAAATTTTATATAATTCACTTACCAAATTTCGGTGGAAGTAAAATGTAGGTACACATTACAACATACTGATGAAAAACGAAACGCGATGCGCGTGTGCGTAAGCGTGTTATTGAAATGAAAATCTATTTGCGAGGGCCCTCGTCTCTCGGAAATGCAGCGAGGTGGGCAACTACGTCCTAATAGCGGCCCGGTGCCACCGATAAAATCTAAATGTTTGCAGTCTAAATATTTGACCAATATTTGCAACGATCGCAAACGTCTTTCTAAGAGTAATTTACTGTAATATTCCTAGATAATTTATTCCTGAAACGGAAATTCCAGTCCATTTACTCTACTTTAGCACTTTGGTTCGGCGGAGGAAAAGAAATGCTTTTAATAAAAGTAATTTTGGAACAAATTTACTCGATTTGCCTCGGATAAAGGTTGAATAATAATTATAGCGGAGGGTTCCAGTAATTTGTTTAAGTTGCTTTACTATGAACATTTCGACAAATCGGCACAGTTGAAATTGTTATTCAAAATATTGTTTTGCACGAATTCTTGCCTTTGAATATTCATTTTGTAACAATGTTTCATTATTACGGCATTCATTTTTGTAGGCTGTTGTTTGACGATTTGTTTTTTCCCATTTGCTATGTCGTGGGTTAGATAAATCGTTTTACATTGCGATCAAATATATTTTCAATTTTCATGGTGATAAAGTCTTTGTTTAAGTATCATGGGTATAAACGGACTTATACAGATATATATAAAGGTGTTTTCAGATATTAGCCAGATTAGACATTTTCTAACTTCTTAAATTCGAATCTCATACATAAAACTACTACTAAAAGAACTTCCTTAACTTTTTTACCTATTCGTGTATTATCAGACGCGTTCAATCTTCTTCGTGTAATTATGTAAGTACTTGAATATACCCCCTCAGTATGCAGATCGGGCTATAATTCATCTCGTATTATGACGGTCCATTTTGGTCCCTCGTTGAGTAATCTATTACCTATATTGTGCAACCGCAATATGTGAATTTTCATGTAACTATATGTTCACAGGCGAACTTATCCTTTCAAAAGAAAGCTTCCAGTCTAACATTGAGAAAATAACCGATAATCCAAAAAAATGAAAATGGGCAAGTGCGAGCCCGACTCGCGCATGAAGGGTTCCGTACCTATACATATATATATAATCTATAACAAGTTTGTTGTATGGGAGCCCCCCTTAAATATTTATTTTATTTTATTTTTAGTATTTGTTGTTATAGCGGCAATAGAAATACATCATCTGTGAAAATTTCAACTGTCTAGCTATCACCGTTGTTGAGATACAGCCTGGTGACAGACGGACGGACGGACGGACGGACGGACGGACGGACAGCGAAGTCTCAGTAATAGGGTCCCGTTTTTACCCTTTGGGTACGGAACCCTAAAAACATATACAAGGAAATTAATTTAATACAAGTCAGTACTAGTTAGGTTTATGGAAGAAATCGGTGTTTAGCAACAAGACCGCCTGTTGTCTACCGTTATTCTATTTTTTGTAGTTTTCGTTTGTTAACACTTTTGATATTTGTTTTACATTTTAATTTTAGTAACTACAATATTCTTACAGATTATTTTCGTAGTGCACACACAGACTGAATTTAATTTTCTCATAAGTTTTTATAAATCAAACTTGAAGAAAATCTGTTCAGCTCCATTCAGTGTATCAAGTTTCAGGGAAGGTTCGTGATACACGTACACCCACCCGTGCGGAGCGGTTTCAACGCGGGTATTAAACATAACTAGATAAAACTAACGCACGAATGAATACAGGCATGCCATGAATCATCTTACTACCACCGTGTGTTGACCGTGTGGAATTCGATAAGATTATTTTTTTGTATATACAAACTTATTTTTAGTTAACTAACTAAGATGTATAATATGTTAATTAATGGGGACAATAATTTTCTCACGCCAAAGTAAATTTTCCCTCAATCCAGTTTATCTTTCCGTTAGCGCAATATTCAGTACTTCCATAGTTTGTACGGAACCCGCAGTGCGTGAGTCCGCACTTTAATATTTATTTACCTTTATACAGCTTGTAACATTTATGATCATATAAATGTTCCGTTTTCTTAGTGCATACACGAACCATTAATTTTCTCATAAGTTCGGGCAGAGTTTATTGAAGATGCTTTCATCAAACTTGAAGAAAATCTGTTCAGCTCCATTCAGTGTATCAAGTTTCAGGGAAGGTTCGAGATACACGTACGATACAACCACCCGTGCGGAGCGAGTTAAACATAACTGGATGAAACGAAATACACCATGTTCCTATTTCTTTAACGTTGTTTTATTTTTACAAGCTTTTATTAACCCCTTTAGTGTTACAGAATGGTGTAAAGAAACTTAGAAGTGGAGCTTTCTAAAAAAATATTACGGATTTTTTTGTATTAAAAAAAGAACCGCCTTCAAAGATATAGTGAAAAAAAAAACAAAACGTAATCCAGTTCATGTACAGATTTACAAGTCACCTTTGAAGTCGGTGTACCTGCATTTAAAGAGGGTGTTAAATTCAGGAGCACCGTTTTTTATATTTTTATTTCCACTTTACGAATTTTTGCTGTCACCGAACAATTATCTCTTAATAATACTCCTCCCTTTGTAAATTAAAGGCTACAATTTTCCAGATCTCAAGTATTTAAATGTAACCTTATTGTTATCGCGATATTTCGCCGGAATATCATTCAACCTTTGAGGATCAAAAGTGGGTATTGGAATGTATGGAAATGTATTTTTTTAATTACAATTACAAAACTCAACGTTACTTACGCAATCTTAAATACATAGTAATATAATAAACTATATCAATTGTATATGTCCTTCTTGATGTAAACACAACCTGCATAAAACAAACTATTTAACAAAGAATAATTGCATTTGAAGTTAATAATTAAAGAAGATAAAAACAAATTAATTAATATACATTAATTTAAAATATATGCAAAGACTACACGTACCTTTGCTGAGACCACATAACCATGGAAATATCAAACTCAGTCCTAATCTCATTGCATCGGGCACTAATTCTGTCCAGCGGCGAGTGACTACCAGCTATTTTCTTCTGAGAAGTAAGGCTTGCGATTATTTAGTCGGCTGCCCAGTAGGTATTAAATAAATAAATATTAAGGGGCTACCCGCTCTCAATGACCTTCGATCTGTTGCGATAGATTTTCCCATATTATAAATAGCAAATCATAATAACATAGTTTTTCCACAACAAAATACCGTATCAAGTACCTTTCACATGTCACTGACTTTGAGATACAGGCCGTCAAAGTTTACGATTTTTTCGGGGAAAAAGTTGTGGAAACGGTTTTTTGCGTTTTTCTCGAAAAGTATTGAGAAAAATAGAAAAAGCTTCACAACAAATTTTGTGGAATATGGTTTAGAACAATAAAATGTAAGATATTTTCTACATATACACCGGGGATAAAAGTAGAAACGAGATTAGTGTATTTTTGGTCCTTCACCGAATATTTTTTTATAAAATACACAGTCGTTAAATCAAAATTCGGGTCACTACAAAGTGTTTAGCATAGACCATACTACAATATACATTAAATAGGACATTATAACTCTATAATCCACAAACTAGATACGATGTAAAAATCATCAAATTGGCTGATTTCTGCAGGGAGCCCCTTAAGGGACAATCTTACACAAATCGACCTAGTCCCAAACTAAGCAAAGCTTGTACTATGGGTACTAGACGACGATAAATATAATATGTAAATACATATATAGCACATAACATCCGTGACCAAGGAACAAATATTCGAGTTCATCACACAAATATTTGCGCTGGCCGGGATTCTAACCCAGGACCGCCGGCTCAGTAGGCAGCTGCACTACAAGCCGAGCCAACCGCGTCGTCATTAATTGAACAAAACGAGAACAGTAATTAGAGACACTCCGCTCCAAATTTAGCAGCTTAAAGTCAACGCTCAATAATTCATTTCAGGCTTATAAAGCTCGTAACGTTAACAATGATATACGTGTACAGGGCCGCGTATTCCAGAAAGTCAGTACGCGGAATGTAACGCTTGGATAGGGTAGCGTGAGACATAGCCTTTCTGTTCCCTCCAGAGATTTCTACCCAACACCTACCTACTAATCAACATTTTTGCAATAACTAAGGAAGCTAAGCACCAAGAGTATTACCCTAATTAAGTATTCCCATGCACCGCCCAACTCTAATTTATGAGTTCAACTCGACCTATAAATAAAAGTAAGTTTATTCAAACAAAGCCCAAGGGCTTATCCTTATCTTTTATGACAATAAAAACAAAAGCGCTTGAAGTTATGATTGTACCTATCATTAATATCGTGGGCGGAGTTAGACGTTCCAAACAAACTTTTCTCGTTTTATTCGTATACTCTAATTTTGTTGATACTTTATTACTGATCTAAATAAATAGCGTTCAACTTTCATAAAAGCCAACTTTAGAAATTGAATCGTCATTTTTCTCACTCTTTCAATGGAAGCTGGAAAATTGTCGGGTGTAGATACGTGGCATCAAATGGTATCAATGGCAAAAAGGAATTGTCGCCTGTTCTGGCTTCAAGCCAGTCTTCCACTTTTTTCTATCACCTAAAATATTACAGTGGGGCCAGACAGTTGTCTCTAGAATTGGAGAAAAATAAATGGCTTTGCGGTGATAGCTACAATTTTATTTATTATAGACCACAGCTGTACTTCTTTCTACACTGTAGGTATTCACGGTTTACCCCGTAAACAAGCGTTTTTTTAACATCTGATTATCATCTTCCTTTATTCAATGCTGATCGCAGAAATCAACTAAAACTATAACATCTGGCTCTCGAAGGGCCATACAAGAGTATTATACCAAAATCTATTGGCCATCTACGTGCAGTTATCGTTCCATTAGATGAAATTGTCAATTCGTATGCGGCAGTGACCTCAATCGAGTCGCATAATGGCGCGGTCGGCATTTTAGAAGGACCACAGTAATTGCGATCGTCTAATGGATGGGATCATCTCGGAGGGTCTCGAATGGATTGACGTATCTAACCACATTCCCTCAAGATTGTCTTAAAATCTTAACTAATTGACACTTGAGAGAATGCCCGAAACATAATAAGGTAGGCAAGAGTTGGAACGAGGTTTCATTTATATTCTCGCTACCACGAAATGCCTACCTTTTTCGGTATTATATGCAATAAAGACGAAAACACAACAATTCAGAAAATGCTGGCAATCCCTATAAATGGAACCGGGGTATGTGGCACACAGTCCCTATTCTGTGTAATATTACCAAATTCCGCTCTGCCTCAATCCGTCGACATCTTGGCAACAATAAGTCAATAGCGAGCTCTTTATGACTCGTAAATATCGTTGTATCCTAACTACGTAAAGTGAGACTTTAAATAAAATGTTGTGATCGCATTAAAGGCAACTAACTAACATTATAGGGTCGTATAAAATGATGGGGTCTCGTAAACGTATTTCCGAACGCCGATATCCATGTTTCACCCTTTATGCGCGAGATAGACAATGTCGCCAGGCCACGCCGTTTGCATATCAACACCCGCCCTTTTAGCGCTCTTCATACCCATAAAAGGAGGGAGTAAATAATTTTTCACAGGGAAGAACACCGTTTTAAATCCGCGAGCTTCCTGCGCGCTGCTTTCAAAGAATAAACGGCCATCATTACAGTCGGTCGTTGCACACGAAAATTCTTTCATGTCCATTCAGTCGTTGGAATCCGAAGCAGTTTGAATAGTGCACCAGTGAAAATAATCGCCATAGTAAAGCACAATCGTTGGCTGGAAGGGTGCCAAGCCATCGCGACGTACGAGTCGAGGGACGTGGTTTCCTATGTGTTTCGTTTCGATAGAATTAACAATTTCCCTCGCAATCGACAGCGACTCGCGGCCCGCGGAGCAGTGCTTGTCGATAACCGTTCCAGATAAACTATATTACACCGGCGCCCGGAAAAACTCGTTCGGATTAGTTTTTGTCTTTGGTAATACCGGATGGGTTGCGGGATTAGGCTGGCGCGTGCGATAGGTATCGATAGCGGTTCTGCTATTTCACTGGTATAATTATCGATAACGTTACGAGCATCTAATGACCAAATAATTGCTTGTTAATCAGGTTATATGCCTAATGTATGAAATGACTATCACCTACCTATATGATCAAGATCACGCATGCTTACGAAATATATTCTTCCGGAAAATTTTAGTTAAAAAGTGATCTAGTTACAACTGTTCAGTTTTTTTTTGTGTACGTATTTTTCATAATATCATAAAATAAATAAATGTTGCTTTTTTAAACTTTGAACCTGTAGTAGACGCTATCTGCAACAATCGTTTGCATTAATATAAGCACCGATTTGTAAACAAACGGTATGCAAGCCCCATTTTATTTTAAGGCGCAAGTATGGTTAGCTTTTGCAAAACACTGAATATTAACTCCGTAACAGCTGTTTACATCCAGCCATGAAAAGAGTTCGTTCAAACTTGAAATATTAATTTTACGACATCAACTTTTTCGTAAACGGCCGGCCGCCTGCTAAAGATAAAATAATGGCGGCAGTGATTGACTTTCTATTAGTCTCTTAATTCCCGTTTGATGAAAGAAGTACTAATTTCCGCGTGCTAATGGATTTAATTTCATCCCTCTCTAGACAAATGACGGAGGCCGCCACGAGGCCGGAGAGACCCACGATTTATTACATTTTTTCATTTACCTTTGTCACAGGCACATTGTCCGCAAAATGCACAAAGAGTAATAGACAATACAACTGGACGCGAGCCAAGCGTCTCACGTTGTGAAGACGGCAAACTTCGTTTAATTCCGTTGACAATTGACAAAATTTAAATGAAAATTAATTAAAAGACGTTGACGAACTCAACAATGGATGTTGTTTCGAGTTGCTAGGGACTACGGCGGGATTAAAATGCCACGCCTTTGTAAATTACGTCTAAGATAATCCTTTTACAATAATCCTACTCAAACCCCACAATTTGTAAAGGAGGACACTTGAGCCGCGTCAAATTATCTCAAATTCGGTTAATTCCTTAAAAGTGGTTCGCTTTATGTCATGCAAATTGTGTTATGTAAACTAAAGGGATTAAGGCGGAGTTGTTACTGCTAATAGAGAAATATATTTTCATGTGCCTTTGATGTTTGCTCTTGTTAAGCGTAATGTAATCTGCTAACAGCTCAACAGCGTTGTTACGGCACACTAATCTAATTACCCAACCTGCCTGCGCGCATGCGAACGTTTATTCGCCCACTTCGTACACATACAGTAAATGGAGTTCTTAGGGTTCATAAGGGCTACTTTAGGACCAAATCCATCATCTATTGCGTCAATGCTTACCATCAGTCATGATTGTGGTCAAGCGCTATCCCATTCAATATGGAGTGAACGGGAAGACAGGGGAAAGAGAATCGGGCTATGACAAAGAAAATACGAGAACTAAGTAGCGGTAGTAGTTCGCGGCGACCATCGCTTGGATGGTTTCCGTGATCTCATCGTCCGGGTCAGATAGTAAATCCCACTCCCCTCTCTTCCCGCCCTAAGATTCAGTTCAGTCTATTCACGACGCAGTGCGCCCTGTGCGCCCGCGTCCATGTCCTTGTATTGTAATAGTAGATTGTTAACCAAGGGTAGAAAGTGACCCATTGCACCCGAGGTATTTCTGGCGCTCGAACGAAGTGAGAGCGCCAATAGTTCGAGGGTGAAATGGGTAATTTCACCCAAGTTAAACACTACTCATCATCATTTACATTATACATCATTTCGACTGCGAGGAAAATAAAATACAAACGTGATCGGTGCGTTAACTTTGCACCTCATTTGTATCCGGCGCCATACTTACATACCAGGTGCAAGCTTTAATTAACCCGGCCAGTTAAGATGGGATAACTGTTTGTACCGAACCCTCGGTGCATGAATCAGACTCGCATTTGGCTGGTTTTTTTACCAGATAAGAGCAGCCACTTTTTGTATATGCCTACTGTTTTTAAACGATGGAACCAGTATAATCATGATAGAAATAATTCAAAAGATATAATATATTGTAATACCTAACATCCTTTTAATTATTTCATGAGCCGTTTGTTCGCAGCAACATGCCCCGCCCGAGCGCTACAAATAAAAACTGGAAAAGCGAGCTGACAAGAATAATTAAATATGACTTAATTATAAAACTGGCTACAGACGCAAAACATCATAGCTAATTTAACATAATTACATTTAAAATCTCCAAGAGCAACTTTTAATACGTAGATATTATAATAATAACAGAAATAGGTTTTTCTTTTTATCTGAAATAAATATTATTGATTCATTCAAAAGTACAGTCCGACCAAAAAGAGTAGAAATTAAAAAGTGGCAATACTGTGGTGTCGTCCACTACAGCATTGCCACTTTTTAATAGCAACTCTTTTTGGTCGGACTGTAGATGCCTAACCCTCTTCTTGGCCGTAGTCTAGTAAAAAGTACCCTATAATCGTTTTCAGATATTCAGCTATCCCTGTTTCGAAATTTGAATCGCGAACCACCGCCGCGTTTGTACTTAGTAGCCTGCCGCACCAACGGTTTAAAAAAAATGGTAAAATTTATTATTAATATTAAAGACATATAATTTCTAGCACTTATATTGTTACTAAATATCTGTAAGTACCAAATACAAACAGCGGTATCAATTTATTAATTAATTACCTAGTTGAAATGTTGATATTGTGATTGCTTATCAATATAACCTATAAACAAAGGTTGTCCGATATTTTATGAAATAAAATATAGTTCTCAAACGTCTTTTGCGAAAACCTTCTGTAGTTTTTTTTAGTATATGGATATTTATGATATTTAGTATATATAATGAATGATAAATGATAACGCCTCCATCCCTGTTAAAGAATGTTGTAAGATTGTTATTTATACAATTTAAGTCGCATAGCTTACCAAAGTAAGGGGATAAATTTTCTCTCAAGGATCCACTCGAATTAAATACGTGGGCAAATTCAAATAGTCAAGGGTATCCGGTTTCGGCCGCAGCAGCGAGCGGTGAGGCGTTAACTGCCTCAGCCTTCATTGAAGATTGAATATATGCTCGTTTTTAGGGTTCCATACCTCGATCGGTAATAACGGAACCCTTATAAGATCATTTTGCAGACCTTATACATCTCTGAAAAATTCTTATTTTATTTTATATTACTGTAAACTATAATAATTTAGCGAATCTTGTACATTTCCTCTGTGTACCAATAAGCTTGCTTGCAATGGTAAAGAAAAATTAATGAACTGCAGTCCTGTTGTTCGTATATCCTTACAGCAAGGAGTACCGGAATAAAATATTTTTTAATAGCCTTGTAAAAATTTTACCAAGCCTAATTACCTATAGTTATAACATAATTGTAATAGTTTAAGTATAATTTACGAAAAAATTACTTGCTGTTAGTTTCTTTCGGGTTGGAACAGCGGTCCTCTCATATTAAATGCCGGTAGATTTAGATTCAGACTTGTGAAAGTGCCCTACTTACACTACTTACAGAATAAACTTATCGATCTTGATTTTGATTTTGACTTTTGTTGTCCGTCTGCCTGCCTAACTATGTAGATGCATGAGTATAACAGTTTTCTAACTATGTAGATGCATGAGTATAACAGTTTTCTAACGGCAAAGTATAAAGTTTGTCGGTCAGTACAGTTCATAAATGTTTTCATTAGACCAATATGTAGTGAGAGCGAGTTCGACTCGCACTTGACCTGATTTTTAATTAAAGAAACTAGAAGACGCCTGAAAGTCCTGAAACTTTGTTCGCCGAAAAAAAAAAACCCTCTTTTTTACCATAGTCGATTAAAGTATGTTTTATACCAATAAATGCCATTTTTGCATGCTTACACATATTGTCATATAAGTATAACATGTGATCGAAACTTGTCAAATAATCTCGATAGGATGTTGGATTTAACCATAATTTTATTAGGATAAAAGTTTGGTCGAAGGCAGCCTTAGACATTATGTCTAAGGCTGCCTTCGAGTTATAATGGGTAGCTGTATATATGACACCTATTAAGACGCGATATAGATGTTACTTTCCGAGTCTTCTCACAATTACGATCAATGATCATCGTTTAGTACCTATGAATTAAATTAATTGTTTAAAGTTTTGTAATAATAAGTCAAAAGAATATTAACTGGTATGTTAATACCTATACTAACTGTTTGCCTATTAATAATTACAAAAGTAAAGCAAACACATTCACGCAGAACCTACGCATCAAAAAATACATCAGAGTATCTAACATTTCTAACTTTCACACTTGTGGAGTTCTTATAAACTTTCATGATGTTTTTCTCCTTCTCTTCTGTGTAAATGTTAACTATTTCTGAACCGACAATACGAACTTTAAGCTCTTTCTTTCTTTATCTAAATAAACCGCAACAATATTTTTGCTCCGTTTAAACATGTTGATCAAATCTATTATCTTAGCAAATTAATTTTAGCAAAAAATCCACTTCATTACCTACATATTTCTCAAAACTCGCCACGCCTGCGTTTCGTTACTCGCATTGTATTTATTGGACAGCGCGATAGCTGTCGGTCGTAAAAATGTTTATGAGCAATATCCAAACGCGAGCTCTCCGCCATTTATCATCTGTCATCGGTCAAACGACGGTTTAATTTAAACATAACCGTTAGCGCGAGCATTAAATACGCCGCAACGTCACACTTAATATTTTGTTATTGTTAGAATTAAGCCGGTTTCAAATCAACAGTCGGGACGGGATTGTGTATAAAACACCCATTTGAATAAAATGGTTACACACACACACACACAAATAATTTATACTTTAAAATTAAACAGCTTAATAAAGTAGTTTATTTTTATTTTTATTGATTATTTTTTCAGCTGTGTTTTTTTTCTTACGCATGGGTTTTTTATTTCCACGGCTAATCAAATAAAACGGTATCATTGTTTCCCATCTGTAACGTTTCGCCAAATTTTCATTCTACTGTTTTTTTTTTCTATCGGAAACTAAAATTTGTTTTTCAGATAGGTAACCAAATATGTACTGCATTGAACATAAAGATTTTGGTACGTTTCAAAATATACATTTCACGTGAAATGTGTAACAATACAGCATGCGCAAAGTTTAAGTATAAATAAAAATAATAAAAAGCTAAAAAGCATACTACAGCGTACATTAGGAACTATGAATAATAATTATTAAATTTATTTATGATTATGGAGTTTTCTTTCATTCAATTGTCCCAAAATGCCAAAGAATATGTAACTATGATGAGAAACTAACAGTTTTAAGCTCTTTATTTTATGAATTGGGTATAATTAACACTTTCGTGTTTCTTCCACCCTGGCATGTTCAACCTAAGAAATCAAAATAATTAACATGTATTTTTTTGACAATTCACCTTTATTATAATTCTTTAACATTCAAAGATTATGATTATACCCTTCACTATGTAACTTTGAAGTAGAAGTGAGTTTTTTGCCACTATAAACTTTAAATGCAATTTTCTCAACTTGTGCATTTCGGAAGTGGAAAATTCAAAAATTTATATTAAAATAGTGGTTCCACCTACAGTCATTATTCTTTTTTGTATTGATAGCAAATTTAATCTACTTTTTGGAACTATGCATAACTCAATACCTGAAACAAGGTACCTTTCCAGATGCACTGACAAATATTATGATTCCCATCAAAACCACCAGAAACGAATTCCAACCAATTTTATGAGATTTGGGAGAGTTTCCAACCAACATTCAAAAGGGGGGATTCTCAAGTAGATTGTATTTATTATTATTACTTGTTTTAAGACGACTTTCAATACGCCTTTAACCACCTAAATATGCTTGCAGCCAGGCATTGAGGCTTGAAGCAAATTGGTTTCTCGTTTATTGCTACCGTCCTACCGCATTGGACAAAGCTGATTGAATCAGCCGGTTCTGTGGTGCCCAAACTTAACTGACTCCGTTTGGTGTGATAACATATAAAGCGATACCTACTCCATAAAGACATCTTATTAAAACTTTCGTCAGGCATCTGTAATCATTTTTAAAACTACGGTCAATAGGGTCCGTCTCCATCGCGAAGCTGCATAGATAGCTGTCCCTGAGGATGTCGGCACAACCGTTAGTGAAAACCAAAATTGTATATATTTTTTTCATCTTTGCTAACGCAATCTCTAAGTCAAAGGTTTCGTAACATTAGAAAATACCTAAACACCCTGAACGTATCACCGAAACACTCAAGACTTGATTGGTGCTAACATCCTAGGACACTAATCCATGTAACAGGAAACTGGCTGGAATATTCCAAAACTAATTTCACTAAAATTTCTCGAATCCCCAAATGAAGTCGCATTGAAACTCCGGAGCAAAATCTTGAGACTTAGAATCCAGCCAATCAACTTCGCAGCGTCTGAGAGCCAGTTAAAATAATGTACTGCACTTAGTCAGGTATTTTAAGAGCGAAAAGTTCTGCTCACGGGCTATCGACTCTGCTTGATGACAGGGCGAGATTTATTACGTCATTTTAATTTATTCGAATCTCGAACGTTTAAACGAGCGGAACTCGAGAATCTATGCATTATTTATTTAAAGAAATACTGGCCGGAAAATACCGTGGAGACTTGGGGAGGTTTTTATTTCGAATCCGGTACGAGATTTTATGAGAATTGTATTTCGCATTAGTGGACTAAAGTAGCTTGTAAACACGGGAACGTAATTGTTCTTGTTTCTTACGTTCAATTAAAACTTTTGGATAGGTATGTGGTCTTTCTTGGCTCTTTTAACGGTAGCGGTGTACGAGATTCACGTACCTACGTCGGTGATGTAACTCTTCCTCTTTAATTAAAGGAAAATCGCAGCACTTAACGATGTCACATCAAAGTCAAACAACTTTAATAAATAGTAATAGAAGCGAAAAACAGGATGTTTATGATTTGCTATCCAACAATGAGACGTTAATCTTATATCGCTTGACGCATGTTTGACAAGAGGTATATTATATTCTTGGTTCATTTTACCGCGGCCCACACTATCGCGAACTTGGCCAAAGTAGGTACCTATGAAGTTTCTGCAGCGAAGTGCTTCTACACACTATCATATTCTCCCAACCCCGGTCAACATCGCGAGTAGTGTGGAGCCGGAGTTGGTGAATATTACTTAACTCTGAGAATGAATTCTCCTCGACCAAATTTTCACATGACTATCGGGTACTATTAACTAAAGTCTAATTATTCTTAGAAAAGTGTTTTTTTTTCGGTAATTACCTGATACAAACATACCTTATTATAATTATCACTATGACGCACATAGTCAGTGATTAACCCAGTAAATTTATTATCTACTTATATGATACCTCCAGGAATTGAATATAAATATAAGTATGAAATGTCTGTGAGCTCAATTTTAACAATGCTGCATGGACACGTCAATTAAAAAATAATCTTGTTATCTAAAGGAATGTAATATCCGCATCCGCAACAACGCTTCAAAACAATTTGAGATAATCCTTAAATCCCCAAAAATCTTACTAATACAAATTTGTGTGTGTTTTTAATGAAGGAGTGTTTTTAACACTTCAGGTATTTTTTTGTAATATCCTCTTACCACGATATGAAAATTATACAAAAAAAAGAAAAAAACAAGGAATCTAAGTAGCTACTAATAGCGAGCTAATAGAATTAAATAAGTAAATGTTATTTATTAGAGAAATACATTGATATGAACACTTTACTCACCACATAACGTTATTAGCGACAAAATCTTCATTTTAACG
The DNA here is from genome assembly GCA_932273695.1 of Apotomis betuletana. NCBI lineage: Eukaryota > Metazoa > Arthropoda > Insecta > Lepidoptera > Tortricidae > Apotomis > Apotomis betuletana. Next base: position 10,139,506 of record OW026307.1, on the reverse strand, counting down.
TTTTTGTGCATTTTTTTACTAAACAACGTCATATGTCCAAAACCTTCACGTGCACTTCAGTTAATTACAAATTAAGTAATTACTTTGTCACATGATAAATGCCAACTTCACTCGTATTTCCAAGTTATTCATCCATCACAATCCTGGCAGTTTAAAAAATAAAACTGAATGAAAAAGAAAGAATCTGATTCAAACTTTGTTCTAAATTCAAAAACTTTCGAACGTTGATCGCCGTTGTTTACAAATCACCGAGCGCGATCGTATTCCATTTTTGCGTGAGACGCGGTGGCCGCGGGCGTCCTCCCCGAGCGCGGGCTGATCGCCGTATGTCCTTGGTTTTCCCGCTAGGGTAGCGTCATGCGCACTCTGAACTCCCCCTAAAGGGTCCTTAAGTGGATTAAGTTTTTAAACTTTGACAATTGATAAAATGAGGTAGACTTTGTTAAGTGAAAAGTTGAAAATGAAACATTGTTTTCATTATTGTTCTACAATCTAACCATCGAATTTGATGCTGGATTATCTTTTTTCAGTTGCATTTTCTAACGTCGAACCCTTGTCACATTATCGTTCTCGTAGAGATATATTTTGGATATAATTTTTGTCTTCGAAGTTGTCAGCCAATTTTATTAAGATGTCATGTAGAAATGAAGTTTTCTTTTAAGTTTATTAAAGTAGTTCACCGTACAGAGAGATAATTTTCATTCGTGTTTATTCGCTTCGGTACTCCGCAAAGAATTTATGCTCAAGTTTACAGTCTTAAAAACCGGCAGAGACTAACATGAGAAAACGAGTAAAGGTAAATTTCTCCCCTGGGTCGCAGCCATTATGCATTTTATGAGACATCGTAAACTTTACCTTTCTCACTTTGAAAATATGCCAATATAAAAGTTACCGTTATCCTTAATGTTATTTTTGTGTGTTTTGCTTTCAATATTATCGCTTCCAATTTCAATGGAATTTCGCAAATTGGCGAGTATTTATAAAGGCCTAGAGTTAGAGTAACTCGTCAATACGTCACTACATCTAAGGAGCCTTCTAAGAAATATTTTCCTTCATCTTATTACGAAATGTGGGCATTTTCCCACGCACTTCAATAAGGTGGTCTGGTCAGTGATCGATCTTCAGGGGTTTATCACGTTCTTGTGTTAAAATATATGAGTCCATCTGTAAATTCACCTCAGGGTCTGTCGTTATCTAATTGGACCAACTTGAACGTCCATAATGCGACTGGTAATCACTACATAGTATAAAACAAAGTCGCTTTCTCTGTCCCTATGTCCCTTTGTATGCTTAAATCTTTAAAACTACGCAACGGATTTTGATGCGGGTTTTTTAATAGATAGAGTGATTCAAGAGGAAGGTTTATATGTATAATACATGCATAATTTATCAGCATTGCACCCGTGCGAAGCCGGGGCGGGTCGCTAGTTGGAATATATAATATGGTGAATCATATAAATCGTAAAGTTTACGAATAGGATATGATTATTATTTAAATCTGTGTCGTTATACGAAACAGGAAGGTCAAATAAAAGTTAACAGTAGAAATAAAGTAGGTGTAACAATAATGATTACCGTATTAGAATGCCGAAAATTATACATTTTAATAAAATAAGTTAATATACCGAAAGAAGAATAGTTGATATTCGATATATACTGAAGCTCAAAATAACTAATTTCAAGATATCAAGATTTCAAAATCTCGAAATTTATAATCCCGAAAAATGCCAATGTCAGTAAAATGCAAGTATAAGCGAACTCTTCTGTGGAAACGATCTGCTGCGACCCTCAGCCCTGTACCTCTAGCATAACCGTCATACGCGACTATTTCTAGAGCGAGATAATTATCCATCTCTTTTTGTGGAGTAATGTGAGAGATTGTCGGATAGCGCTATGTCGCGCGACAAGAGTCGCAAAGCATAGGTAATAGTTGTGCTGCACCTAATACCTACACTCACCTCCACAGCTTTGGCTTTTTGGTAACCTTCGGCGACCAACCTGAGCCGCAGTGGCTCACTTGATGCCCGTACTTTCTTACATCGTGCGGGGGCTGCCCTCCCACCGCGCCTCCGGGCTTTCATATACACTCCAGGAGTGTGTAATCAACCTTGTTTATCTACTGCAGTTCGCTATTTATATACCGACGTCGCAATTGTATGTGTCCCGTCTACATTACTCTACGAAGGCCGAGGAGATCGTAGAGTATGTACGTGTGAAGACCGGAATTATCCTGAGGGTCGTGAAGTTGGAGTCTCGCCGCGAAGTGAATTTTAATACGACGCGGTTGGCTTGGTTTGTAGACACCTACCTACTGAGCTGGCGGTCCTGGGTTCGAATCCCGGCTGGGGCAAATATTTGTGTGATGAACTCCAATATTTGTTCCTGGGTCATGGATGTTCTCTATATATGTATTTATATATATATTATTATTTATATCATCGTCTAGTACTCATAGTACAAGCTTTGCTTAGCATGGGACTATAGGTCGATTTGTGTATGATAGTTCCTTAAAAAAAAACTTATGTGTTGAGGGTTTCGATCCAACTGACAAGCTAACGACCTTCATGAAGGAAGAATTTTGGCCGAAACGTCTTTTGTTCCTGCGTTTCCGCGGTCGGCTACCCAACACCACAGACTTACATAACACATCATCGCAGGAAAAAATGTGACGTTAGTTGTTTAGTGTTTTTAATATTTAAATAATGTATGTTAGATCGTAAGGTATTTATATATGGGCCTTTGATGTCTTAAATAAATTAATTATTATTATTATATCATATATTTCCTTAGCTGTAGACATTTAAAGGATAGAGACATTAGATAGTAAAAGAATTAGTCTTAAGTAATTTGACTGTAACAAAAGTAAACTTTGTGGAAAAGTCAATCAATACTTTTTACTTTTACTAGGAGTAGGGCAGGCAAGACGACGTGGAGGCGGTGTGGACGGTCGCTTAGCCATTTCTTCGTTAGAACTGACGCCAAGTTGGCTGGTTTTTGAATTTAGAAAACCCTGTTAGAAAACGGGCCCTTCTGTTAGGTTAGGTTTCTCCATACGCACGTCACTGCCATTATCTTGTTGTTGTTAGAGCTATACTCTACATACATTACCTACAGTCATAGGTCAATTTACATATCGCGGCAACAAACAAGTAATTTATGCTTCCGAGATAATATAAATGATGATGACTTGTTATTTATCTGCTTACACTTTGCACTGTACCAAGGCTCACTACGCGCAGCGAGTCGCATTTATACCCTACGCATAAATGTACATCAATGCCCAAGCTCCATCTTTCCCTTTTTGTGCGCGCACACACACACACACGCTTATACAGCCCTTATACGACTTATTTCAGTTGTGTAAGAGCTGTATAAATAAGCTCTTATACAGCATGTGTTGGCGACTGGCTGAGTTGCCGCCTCTTTTTATACACATTTTTTTCTTTGACAGTTTTTTAAATTATTTGACATCAATTTGATTTATTTTTAGTGTGTCAGTGTCGATTGCCAAATTATAGTTGTTTTCCTATGTTTTTAATTTATTAAACTAATATCTAAACTAAAGTACAGTGTTTCCATCATACTCTTCAATCTTAATTATACAGTCCATTGCTCATCAATAGCATGAGTGCTACTTGGGCGCGCATTACAAGCCAATCGTAGGAGGGTACGGGTCGCTACGCCCTACACTACATCACAACGGAAATAGAGAATATGGGCTTGAAACTAATAAGGGTAGGTAATATTTTTCTATGGAAACTATTTTGGTTCAGCATTATAACTCCATCATTATTTCTTTTATGATGTGATAATAATTATTGAAAAGTCCTAAATAATGTTGAAAATTCAAAGCAGCTCAAATCAGACTCTATTGGTCAAATGATTTGATAAATAGTGGAACTCAAGTGTGACGTCACACAGACGCGTGCGCCCACCGGTAGCCGGCGTGAGCACCCGTACACTTACCATGAGTTAAGGTGACCGTACTCGCTAGCAACAACGTAAACGATTTGTATGGAGAACAGTACAGCGCCCCTAGCGGTTACTTTGTACAACTACAATTCTCCATACAAATCGTTTACGATGTGTCGCTAGCGAGTACTGTCAATATTATTATTTTTTTTTATTTTTTTTATTTATTATACAGAATTAGCACTAACAGCTGAACCTTACGTGCTAATTGTTAGTTGTTAGAATACATACATCATTAATTGAACTAGGTAATATACATTATTGCATTATTTACATTATATTATTTAATTAAACGAAAATTCATTACCTTTATTAAATTATCAGTATCATTAAATTTAAATTCATATAGTAACATTCGATAAAATTCAATAAAATTGTTAAGCACATATAGCAAACTCATTCTTGGACACTGCTCGGGGTAACTATTGTTTCCAAGTAGCGAGTTGATGCGGTCAGAAATTTCGCCTCGGAGGTAAAAAACATATCTAATTGGCTGTTGGCTGTCACTGTCTAAGATATCGTTCAGTAGCGTTAGTGCTTGGTGGAGGGGAGAGCATTTGAGTACGCGGGTCCTCGCCGGAGGGACGGCGAAAAGGCTGCGGCGACGAGCGCGGAGTAGCACAGGCGTAACATACGGAACACGTATGGTTATCTGTGCTAGCAGATCCGGATTGTATGCGAGTCCACGTATAAGTCGGAAGAAATATCTAATTAAATGGATATTCCTCCGAGTCTCAAGGGAAATATAGACTCATGGTAAGAGTACTGGCTTATTATATTATGGACATTCGAGTTGAATTTTTTCTGGACTGTTACGTCACACCAAGCACGCCATAATTACGTTAAACGCCTGAATCTTGAAAAAAAAATGAAAGATATATATACATTTTTTTGGGCTGAATATTATTTTACTGTATTAAAACAAAAGATAGAAGCTATCATAAAATAATATAAAAAGAATGAGTATATATTGTCTATTTACCTATATAACCACCCAATAAAATACTCATCCGGCTTTTGCTAAGACCAGGAGATAAAACCTTCTGTAACGTTTTATTCTATGACTGTACCAATAATTGTACATGCTCGTGTATCAATTGACTGTGATAAGTTGGGGAATCCAAATGGGTTAGTTTGGGGAAGTCCAAAACTATAAATGGCATGTAAAAAATATTTTTAAAACCGTGACAGTGATTTTAGATGTACCTAACAAAAACAGCACTCCAAGGTTATTTTAAAAAGTGTGGAAATCTGAAAGCAAAGCAATAGCAATTACACGAAAGCTGCTCAGGCTTTTTTCTTTACAAAATAAGTGTGGAATGTGCATTAAATAAGATTTTTACACACAGTTTTTTTTATGTCGTCAGTACAACCAATACACATTGTTTACAATATATGTATTGGAAAACATTTGAGTATGTTCCATCGGCTATTGGTTCGTCGTAGGTGCCTGAAATTTCCGGGACTGCTATACAAACATTTCTCGGGACTGCATCGAGCTAAACGCCCAATATATTGCCATTATCAGGCGGGGCGCACTCCGCGATTAACGTTTCCCGCTACAAGTACATGCCGGTCGCCTCATGCATGCGGACTATTCAGTGGCTGACACGCCCTGTCTCGGAACGCACGTACCTACACGATTTTCGCGCGCGTCTCGCTCACAATTTACGTCGCAAGTGAACGTTCCGCATTCATCTGTTGATACCAGTATTATATTATAATATAGTGTTTAAATGAGTAAAAAGACAGCGAAAAGATATTGTATCGCAGCGGGTTGTAGGAACAATGATCGAAATTGGAATCACGCGTTTTTCGCTCACCCAACATGTCCGAAGGATGCCGAAAGGTAAGAAAATGAACATAATATATAATAATTAGTTACTGAATAATAATAAAAAACATATTGCAGGTGTATCTACTTCCATATTTAACACTGGTCAGAACAATTTTAATTGTTAAGTAACTACTTATGTAATTTTGAATTGATTATTTGCTGCTATTTGTCAATTTAAATTCTAGTAAAATACGTATGTCTACTACTAAATCAACAATCATAGAGGTTTTTATAATAATATTTGATATCAAGTTTGTAAAATTACTAGTAGTAATGAATAAACGATTGAGTGATAGTTTGATAGGTAAGTATATAAAATATATAAATAATGAGTTAAAAGAAATGTATTGGAAGAGATCCCTAATAGGGATAAGTTCGCCTTTGTACATATTTTTTTGTTACTAGCGACCCGCCCCGTTTTCGCACGGTGCGTCCGTGCGTAATTTTTAAAGATCTAAGCATACATAGGGGCAGACAGACAGACAGCAGGAAACGACTTTGTTTTATACTAGGTGTGTAGTGATGAATATATATGAACAAATAAATAAATATCGGACAACTAAGCAAAAACAAAATGAAGCTCAAGAATTAAATTGCATGTTAAGGTAACGCATTCGTTGCATTATTTTATTATATTATACGTATTAAAATGTTTAAAAATAAAGCTAAAATGTTTTGCGGCCTGGTTCGTCCAAATTCTGAGATTGATTATTTTATAGTAATTAATTAATTATTAAATAATGTAATAATAAATATAACGTATCAAGAATATAAATATATTGCTCTCTATATTGAATGCAAGAAATAAATGGGAAATACATTTTTATTTTTAGTTGTTGACAGCCCTCGCTCTCGGTGACGCGGCAAGCGAGCCAATTCATTTTCACCGTTGGAACGCAGCTTTAACGTTCCGTTTGGCTTGCGCTGGGGACGACGACTTTAGAAGGGCCATAAATCATATTTTTTCGGCTAAAAAAAGCGGCTTTTGTAAAGATCAAAGTAGTGTGCCTTCTGTACTTGTACTATTATCTATTCTGTGCCATTATATAATACTTTGTAAGTAGAACAAAAAAAAAGAAAATAATGTAAAACAGTCTGTGACGCTGCAATATTTTGAGAGGTCAAGCACAAAAATATCTGACAACACGATATTTTCGGAAATACTCATTGGGCCAGGCGCCCGAAAATATATATGACACAAAGCTATTCCTATCTTAAATCTGTTGCACTGTGTCAGCTATTTTAAAATGGCCTCTGAATGGAGCTTGCGTTCAATTCAGATGCCTATGAGTACTATGAGTATAACTTCGCAGACTAACGAGGTACAAACTTAGGGTATCTGGATAGTTCTTCTGTATTATTTAATTATACAAATGAAATAACTGTATATTGAATATTTTTTTTACAAATACCATATATTTTATTTATCAAACGGCAATGAATCTAAAATTTTAATTGTCAACAAAATCGCACTAGTCCCCTACCACCTACCAAAAACGTGCGCCCTGACCTTAATAGACTAAGCGTCTATTACAAGCCACGTCAACAACAATCTCTGTCGCTGCGTTCTGTAAAAATTCCGCGATACTTGCTTTCGGGCGAACAACGTCGCATATGCCTACTCTGCCACAGTGGATATGTCACCGGCGTCACCGCACTTTGTGCTCTGACCCAAATAGACTAAGCGCCTATTACAGGCTACGTCAACAATAATCTCCGTCACTGCACTCTGTAAAAAGTCCACGATACTCACTCTCTCTCGGAGCACAACGTCGCATGTGCCTACGGCCACAGTAGACATGTCACCGTACAATGTGCTCTCACCCAAATAGACTAAACGCCAATTACAGGCCACGTCAACAATAATCTTCGTCCCTGCCCTCTGTAAAAAGTCCCCGATATTCGCTCTCGGAACACAACGTCGCATATGCCTACTCTGCCACAGTAAACAAGTCACCGCACAATGTGCTCACATCCTAATAGACTAAGCGCCTATTACAGGCCACGTCAACAACAATCTCCGTCACTGCGCTCTGTAAAAAGTCCACGATACTTACTCACTCTCGGGGCACAACGTCGCATGTGCCTACTGCCACAGTAGACATGTCACCGTACAATGTGCTCTCACCCAAATAGACTAAGCGCCTATTACAGGCCACGTCAACAACAATCTCCGTCACTGCGCTCTGTAAAAAGTCCACGATACTCACTCTCTCTCGGAGCACAACGTCGCATGTATGTGCCTACGGCCACAGTAGACATGTCACAGTACAATGTGCTCTCACCCAAATAGACAAAGCGCCAATTACAGGCCACGTCAACAATAATCTCCATCGATAATTGAGTTACTGATTTAGCTAACGATATAATATGTACTGTGCTCCCGGCACATGCGACTTTACGGAAGTGAGGGCGGAGCCGGTGTGTCGCGTGCCCATTTAAATCCGCGGCGGCGAGAGAAAATGGGAGTAGACGTGACGCTCGCTCCCCTACTTAGATTGGACGCTACATGGAGAGTAGTGTAATGTGCTAGGAAATAAAACGATTCAATTACTTATGAAAATACTTTTCAAAAATGGTCGGGAATGTGACTTTATTCATAAAAAACTGGGGCCGCGAACTGCATAAGTTTGGTCAGTCAAAAATAAAAAAAAACTTCGTCGGCTCGGTTTGCTCGTCGTTAATATTCTATGAAAATCGTTTATTTGTAGAGCTACAAACTTTTAAAAAAATTCAACCGCTATACATAAAAACGTGCATAGGTCCTAGACAGATAAAATGGAAGATCAGCTACGACTTATTGCGACTTTTTAATTGTCTCAAATAGCTTATTGCGTTTTCGGAAGAAAATACACTTCTACTTTTTTGTGGCAATGCAAGACTTCAATTTTGACATATAGTGGCTATACTCTGTCCGGATAGGTATTTAACTAAATGTAAACAAACCATAAATTAGGTGCTTTATCAGGCCGATATTGGTTGGTAAATTTTGTATTTAATAATATAACTTTAATAAAAAATATAATATTTATTTTGCTTTAATATATCAGGTTATAGATTAAACCATACGATACCCCATCAAGACTATGTAATTATTTAGGAATCTGCAACCTTTTTTCAAATAACATGACACTTGACACTTCTCGTGTATTCGTTTTCGCATACCTACTATACTAGTCGGGATTTTCGCTTGCATTAGTTTCCTTGTTAGTTTGTTTTGTTATTGATCATATTGTTATTTCATTTGTTCTGTTCATTATTAGTGTTATCTTATCAATTAGTTGTTATTATTGTGTTTTAGTTATTGTTTTTCTGCTGAAAATGAGCGAACCTGTACCAGGTACAAGCCGGGCTAGCTCGGATGGATATCACAAAAGAACGGTTCAATTATTAATGTTGGTGATGCTTTCTCATCATCTTCGGTATCATCAAAATTAGACAGCAATAGTGACAATGAAAATTAAACTATGATTACAGTTACTGAACTCTTTTATTTAATAATAGTTTGCCCTAAAGGTTAAAAAAAATAACTCTTTAACATAATTTTTTTTTAGAAATAACGTAATGTGTAGTTTACATACCTACCTGCGTTAGTGTTTGTGAGCAGTACAAAAAAAATACATTTAATATATTGAATGTCTATTCATACAAAATATCAGTGTATTCATTTATTTTAAGTATATGACTTGGCAAAGGCCATTTAATTATTTTTCTGCTTTGTTGAACCTTGATCAGAGTCAGACTACCAAAAGAATAATCGAAAGTACCTAAGAATTAAAATTTAACAATTGATAAAATGTTGATTACACCTGAATATGTCAACTTTTACAGCCAAGGTTTGTTTATATTTAGTTGAATCCCTATCCGGATAGAGTATAGTTATTTTCTTGCACCATTTTAGAGAAAAGCACCATATGTGTCTCAGCCGGAAGGGCAACTGCTGGTTTCATCCATCCATACTAAATAAATACTAACATTATAAATGCGAAAGTGTGTCTGTCTGTCTGTTACCTCTTCACGCTTAAACAGCTGAATCGATTTTGATCAAATTTGGCATGGAGATAGTTTAAGATCCGAGGAAGGACATAGGATAGTTTTCATCCTGGAAATTATCCCTAAAAAAATTGAAAAGTGAGTAAGTAATTCATGATGATATTGATGACTCTGTAGGAAATGTAATGATTAGACCAAAAGCACAATTGCTCTTACATTTGCTTAGGCGCTTTTAATAATCCCTTTTATTAATTAAGGTTAGGTGGATATCTATCGTGTTGTATGAGGTTGCTTCCATACTTCCAAGTTCCACGCGGACGTAGTCGCGGGCAAAAGCTAGTCTTACCTACATAAAACGGACTCCCAAGATCGTCCGTTTAAAATTAATACTCAGCCAGCAATTGCCTACTTCCCTCACTTGGGCAATAATGTACTATAGCGCTCTTGTCTTTGTACTAAATTTGGATCGTCACCTTTTAATACAGGCACACAGAGCCAGTGTGCCTAATAAAGAGTTCATGTAAATGTTCTCACACCGAAATCTGAGATGAGCTCCGTATAGATGTTTACAGCCCCACGTAGCGCCATGACTACTTCGAACATTCTTTGTAATAAGAAATCTCTCTATCTTAATTTGCGGTGTTCGATATTCGAGTTAATGATAATGTAAGTTTCATTTTACTTCGGCGATGTGTCTCGCCATTTTGAATTTTACGTAGATCCAAATTAGGTATTATTTATTGTGTCAATGAGAAAGATACCATAATTACAGTAAAGGTCGTAAAGGTCTTATCGCCAAATTAGAAATAAGTATAGTGGAGAGAGATTTCAGATTTATTTCGGTATCTCAAGCCTGGGATCGAGGCCCTATTGGGTAGCTTACTGTAGGTATTTAAAAAAGTTACAAAAATTTGTCCGTCAGCTAGAACATCAAGAAATGTTGGATACTTACGTATTTTTTCTTTTGCCAATTAAACGAAATATAAAAACGTTTGGGACGTAGCACGGCGTGACATCATGCAGTACTTTGACGGACTTTCGTAATTTTTTGTTTAAACAAAAAAAAACTTTTGTAATCTAACTGAATGACGGGTTAGTTATATTTTTTTAGCAAAACTAGCCTATTTCGCGCACATCTTTTGGTAAAAAGTTAAAAACCCTCACTTGCTAATATCTTGACACTACCTACTCTAGGTCGCACAGCTTTGGTCGCATAGCCTTAATAGCTCGTCGTACGATCTCGTATCCGTTTAAATCCATGGCAAGAGAAAATTAGAATAGACGGGCTTCCCGCATTTCTAGCTCCTACGTATAAAATTGTTGCGGCTTGAAAAATAGACAACTATGCTATACTAGTGACCATGTAGCAATAGACCACAGGAGATTGTCTGTTTTTTGCGTTTTCGAACCCCACATCTGAGCCATATGCCATATTGAAAATTTTCGAAAAAACAATCGCTAAAAATTTATTATATATATAAGTAACGAATCTACCTATAGACTACCAAATAGTTACAACAAGGTCACCTTGGGTCAATAGACACACGGGTTACAAGAGGTTCTACAACTCTAGCTAGCGGCTAACCGCTAGAGGGTATTTTGATACATTTTAATTAATTTTACATTGGCTATGCAGAAAGGGTATCGGATGACAGAGATAAGATTTAATAGTTCCCTCGTGAAGTCTTTGTCCACACGTCCTCTTTAATTGTAGCTTGCATCTTACGTACTTCAAGAAAAAATGTAGTAAAAGTACATTAAAAAAGTTAAAAAATATACATATATTCACAACGTTTATAATTGTTTACTTATTTTCGATTTCCACGGTTATGAATAATTGTAGTAAAAAATAAATACCAAAATAAGTAAATAAAAACGCTTGAATGTTCATGTATAAGGTAGTTATTTAGAAATAATCTCCCTCATTGTTAGAAAAGAGTTGGATATTTTTCCGTAGCTTAAATATCGCCCCTATAGGTACGAGACTTATGCGCCAATAGGTACGGATTAGCTTGAGAACCAGATTGTTGAAAATTATATGAATAGGTATAGGATTGCTTGGAAATGACTATTACAATACATTCCACGTACGGCAAAAGTGATATAGATAGCTCCATATTTCTAACTGGTAACTTATCTCAAACACTAAATAACCTCAACTCGCGGCGAAAAGTCATGAAAACCGAATCCATGACAACGTTCTACTGTAACTATATTACATTACTTTTATACGACCCTAGGGCGTACAGTATACAGTCTTGGTCAATTCCAATTACCTACCAGTTTATTTATTGTCACTTGGTGACTAGTTCATTACAAATTCCTTTGCCCACCCCCCTAAGCCCTAGGGTGAACTGAAATTAAAGTCTATGATACTTAACTAAGTAATAAAATTACATTCAACTCTACCTATTTATGCTATCCCAAAATGTGCAATTACAAGTTTATAACATTTGACTGTACTATAGTTGTACCTAATTGTAGAAACTACTAAAAAGTAACCGCGACTTCATTCGCGCATGGAAAATAATAGTCGAAGCTTCTGGTTTATTCCACTGCAGTTAGTATAGTAGAATAAACCAGAAGCATAGTTACCTGTATACTATATAGTATAGTAATCCATAATCCGAATGTGCAATTGCAAGTTTATAACATTTGACTGTACTATAGTTGTACCTACCTAATTGTAGAAACTACTAAAAAGTAACCGCAACTTCATTCGCGCATGGAAAATAATAGTCGAAGCTTCTGGTTTATTTCACTGCAGTTAGTATAGTAGAATAAACCAGAAGCATAGTTATATACTATACAGTATAGTTATATATACTATACAGATGAAACCAGTAATTTTGTAAATTGATATATAGATATTTAGATACACAGGCCAATACGCAAAGCAAAATTAAATTGTGGTCATACGTGGTCCACGCCGGGACTCGAACCCGATATCTTTAGATTGCCTGTCCAACGTCTTAAACTTTCGACCAGAGACGTATACTCTAGGTAATCTTTCAACTTCTCCATCCGTTTTGATCTCTGTACCTATTTAATTCTTTGGAAAGATATTTAACCTTAGCACCATGTAAAAAATATCAGCAATATATTATTTCAAAATATTCTAGTTTTCAAAAAGTAAAGAATAATGTCTTGAAAAGTCGTTAGCAAAACTTACATTCCCTTGCAGTTCCTTTCAAATTATTGGAACTACAGAGAAACAACATCAAGAAATACAATACTCATAACGAGATCAAAATTTACGGCGAATCCTCACCTAAATATTCATTCTCAACTTGGGATATTACTGAATCTAAGTTAGAATTCATTACAACAATTACTGATTCTGTAAAGTTGCGCTTTAAGGTTCCGAGAATTAAACTCGATTATAACCGCACTACGGTGTGGGTATTTCACTAAAGTTGGGTATAGCTATCTCTGATTCCATTCAAAGGAGTGCCAGATTGAAAGGTTTATACTAAGCGCTATTCTGCCACTTAGTACGTGAGTCGGAGGAGGGTACGTATTACAATGCCGAAGTTCAAAATACCGAATTCCATAAGACCTATAGATGGAAGGCCGAAAATTAAAATGTCGAATGTTTTTTTGACGGAAAGTTTAAAATCCCGAAAGAACGTTTGACCGAAAGGATGAAATCCCGAAGAATGTAATCCCGAAGACTGTAATCCCGAAGACTGTAATCCCGAAGACTGTAATCCCGACGACTGGAATCCCTACAGTTCAAATGCCGAACGATTAAAATAGTACAACAAAAGGAGCGTTTTTTAGGGATATAAAAAAAAAAACTAACCTAACCTAACCCGGCCGAGTCGGATCTGCTCTGAAAGGTGATTGATTCACCTCAACCTATTCTCGAACTTTAAATGATTCACCTTTCAGAGCAGATCCGACTCGGCCGGGTTAGGTTAGGTCAGTTTTTTTTTTTATATCCCTAAAAAACGCTCCTTTTGTGATTGTTAGTTATGATCATATTCTTAAAAGAAAAATAATTTTTTTTTCATTGGCATTTTACTGACAATGGTTGACTTTCGGGATTATTAAATTTCGAGATTCAAAACTTTCGGGATTATAAAATTTCGAGATTTTAAACTTTCGGTATTATAAAATTTCGAGATTTTGAACTTTCGATCTTTTCAAAATAGGTCTTGAGCATCGGTATATCGAATATCGGCTTTTTGTACTTTCGGTATTTCGATTTTCGGTATTTTGACCATCGGTATTTCAACTGTAGGTATTATGAACTTTCGGGATTGTAATACGTACCCGTCGGAGGAAGATTTACGGATGTTGTCTATAGTCTGACAAAAAAGAGTAGAAATAAAAAGTGGCAATACTGCAGTGACGTCCCTTTCTAATCAATCGAAGAAAACGGGGACGACACTACTTACAGTAGGTATTGCCACTTTTTAATATCTACTCTTTTTTGTCAGATTGTACTACTCCATACTACGAGCGTTGTACAGTTCATGAGGCTACTGAAATACCATTCGGCTTATACCTGTCTCGCTCGCACTTATGCGATCGAGATTTGAAACTCTCTGATTGCACCCAAACCCGAAGTTTAACATAAGAGCTAACGTATTGTACAATATAAACCTACAACAATCCTACAAAAAATTATCTAGCCCCAAACTAACAATGCTAGTTCTAAAGGGGTTACCCTCATCTGGCAGAATAATATTGGTCAGAAATACACTTCGCATAACACGTTTCGCAGAAACACTTTCGGTCGAATGGTAAGATGGCATAAAGGTATAGTTGGCATTACTACTACCTCGCATACGACACATTTTGCAGCACATTGTTTTGTAGAATATCTCTTTGGCCGACTTTGGTTTAGCATAATTTTATGTACCATAATAATCCTATAGCATACCATTACAATAGCATAATTATTTTCTACTAGCAGAAAAGTGCGTTAAGTAAACTGTACGTAGTAGAATGTAAGTACCGTTTGGTACGACGACGAGCGGTTCGAGGAGCAGTGTTAGGTATCTTGCCGCCGCGGGGCAACTGCCACTAAATTTTTAATCACAACAATTGTAATGCATAAATTAGGTCCTGATTCCACTTTAGGGCAGGTCCGACTTGGATTAGGTTAGGTACGACGACGAGCGAAGCGAGGAGGAGTGTTAGGTTGAACTGAGACCCTAACGAGCGAGCGAGCCGCGCGGCATCGGCCGGCTACCATACCACTCCATGGCCAAAATGTGTAAGTAATCACAACAATTTGTAATGCATAAATTAGGTACTGATTGCACCTTAGGGCAGGTCCAACTTGGATTAGGTTAGGTATTCCGCATATGTCCTGTACAATAAGATAAGACAATGAAGTCTATCTTGGAATCAAATGGTATTCGGTTTGAAACTTTATGCCGCCTAAAATGTTATGCAAAAAAATTATCTGCGAAAGTACTATTCGTTTGAAAGACTGTTATGCTCATCAACATTATGCCAATATAAGATTCGATATTATAAAAATCTGCGAAATGATTTATGCCAAAGCATACTCTGCGTAAGATGTTTCTGCCAAACGATACTTCTGCCAAGTATCGTTATGCAAAACAAATATATGTCAAAAAAGTTTCTACAAGATAATAGTGAACCGTTCTAAAGGCTTACTAAAGGTAACTGATGCTGATGAGCAGGGGTCGGACTTTCTTTCGCACGGTAGGACTAATGGAGAACTATGGAGCATAGCTGCTGTATTTTAATGGTAATAACTGCTCCATAGTTCTCCATTAGTCCTACCGTGTGAAAGAAAGTCCGACCCCTACGATATCACGCTAATACACTATTGATTAAATATAACACTAATATTATAAAGGTGAAAGTTTGTGACCGTGTTTGTATATTTGATACTTCTTCACGCTCAAATGGCTGCAACAATTTAGACAAAATTCGGTATGGAGATAGCTGATACCCTGGATTAATACCAACGCTACATTCTATCCCGAATAGCGGGCCCGGGTGCGGGTAACACCGTGGGGCGCAGGCGCAGCTAAGTGAATAAAAATATGATGAAATTTATCATCGCCACAATAATTTTAATAGAAAAAATCACTGTTCTGATCTAGCACTTCCTTTGGTTTTGTTAAGTTCTTTAAAGGTGCGACGTCGCTCTGTTTGAATGCATTCATATTTTTCTCCACCAGCGTTCTGACAAACCTGTAATCATATCAAGCAGTCTACTGAATATTTAAATAATTTTAGATGGAACTTGCGTAATTAAAAATAAGGATCTGTAATGTATTTTATACCCGAATCTCTAAGACTCGACAAACAAGCTTACACTTGTAATGGTGAGGTCGTTTTTCACTTGTGGCAGTCTTACATAATTTATTCCTAATGTTTCGAGCCTTTTATAGGTACAGTCATGGAAATTGAAACATGTACCTTTTTCTTACTTCTTTTAATTACTTCGAATATCCTTTCATTTCAACATACCCACATCAGTAGATTCAATAGTTGTGCATGTTTCACTCACTATTTTATTACGAATTCCACTCAAATTTTATATCAGTATCAAAATTTGTATGATTGACCAGAAATTGAGCCACTGGGATCTGAACAAAGTTACTGTACTGCATTATGGACTCAAAACTGACCTTTATCCCACACATTGACGATATATTGAATAAATCATATAAGCAGTTGGGATTCATATTGCGTGTAGGTAAACCATTTCAGAGAATCTTAACTTATAAGGTGCTATTTAATTGTTACGTGCGTAGCAGACTTGAATTTGCTAGTGCTGTTTGGAACCCGCTTATTTTTAATATCCACAGTGATAGGATTGAAAAAGTGCAGAAAAAGTTTGTTAGAGCGATTGAGTTTCGTATTGACAATACATATTCAGATTATGACACTGCCATGAAAAAGCATAATATTACTTCCCTGAGTCTTCGGCGTGAGCGTTCTGATGTATTAATTCTTTATAAAATTGTTAATAACATTATTAATGTACCTACTCTACTAGAATCTGTCTCGCTTAGAGTACCGAGACGTTGTGAGCGTGCTTGTCGTAAGAAACCCTTGTTTTGTATTTCCCGTAGCCGGACATCTTACGCGAGAAATAGTTTTGTTAGAAGGGCCTGCAGGTTGTATAACGACAAATTTATACATTTGGATATTCTTGGACAAAGTCTTTATAGTTTCAGAAGGCAAACTTCACAGTGCATCGCAGAATGCGAATAGGTTATATTATTGTATTGTACCTATTTTATTTTGTTTTGCATTGTAATTTGTACAAATAACTTTTTAACTGTGTCAATTGGGTAGATTATTCTAGTTTATAAGATTTATATTCGTTCAGGAAACTGTAAGTCTTCAATTTGCAAAGTTAACTGTATCACCTACAACCATGTAAGACTGTTTGTTTCTAATAAAATAAATAAAATAAATAAAATAAATAAAATAAATAAAATAAATAAAATAAAATAAAAGTTAGTTCAGTTACTAGCCTATTGACTCAAAGTGGATGTGCTGGAACAAATCACTTGACGACTGGACTCATGGCCAATTTTATGTTCGTTATTAACGACCGACTATGCCTTGGAAAGTAAGGCATATCAAGCCACAACCTACACTACTCCGTGTGTTCCCGACCTAGTTTTAGCAACATACCTGTAGAAACGAACGAAGTTGATGCTATTCTTTGTAAGATTTCTCTTCTGCTCTTCTATGTATTCATTGAATATTTCTTCGGCATTATTAATGTCATGTAAATTATCATCATTAATTTCGATTCCTTGGTCACTTCTGAGTAATTCTTTTTCGTCTCCCTTTCCAACTTTATAATCTGAAAAGAATGTGATTGTTTTATAGAATATGTTTGCTATTAAACTAAAACTAATGAAATGAATACAAACTACACACACTGCATACACTGATACACTGAATTAATTTTGATCAGAAACAATTCTGTCACTGAATACTTTCCAACGAAATTAACTTACAAGTCTTCAAATGTATACCGTAGCGTTCTTCAACTTTTTCAGGGCGTAAATCTGCATATTTATTCAATACATAATATGTATCCCTGTCTGTCAACGTTGTATTGAGGGCTGCAGCTTCGTTCAAATTATGGACAAAGGACAAATAATGATTTTCTTCATCTTTAGTCGAGTTGTATTCTTTGTTGTACTTTGATTTGAACTCAAAAAATTTATCAGTAGCATTAAAAATTGTATAAATTGGCCCATCTCCCGCTGCAACATCTTGAATATGGTATAGAACCATAATAATTGTTATCTTTTGATGCAACATCTTCACGTGAGCCGATGGAAATCGAATGATAATAACATAAGGAAATTGATTCTTATGCGCAACTAATCGATTGAATGCATGTCTCGCAGATAATTACAATGCAATGCAAGTACTCTTTATTGCACACCTCATAAAACATTCAGGAGAAATACAATGCAAGAAATGACGATTAGAGGTAAATAAGAGGCAGTATCGCTAAAGAGCGATCTCTTCCAGACAACCTTTGGGTAGTTGAGAACTTGAAAAATTACAACCTTTGACTGGTTTATTTTTTAAATCCGTACGACTGAAACCTACACTTCAGCGGTATATCTAGGGATGTCAGAAAATCTTTCGACTATGATTCGTACTAAATCCTGATAGATGATATTAATCCAGCTTTGGGTTTTAGTAGCCACTAGAAATGCCCCCGCCACTTCAGAGAGAAACAATTATAACACTCTTTACTAATTTTCCGTAGTCGGGCAAAAGTATGTTACCTATAAATCCTATAATCATTTATTAAGTTATCCTTGTACTTATCAAAAATAGTTAATAAGATTCAGCTGTTTAACCATCATAAACGTAAATTAACACATGCATAAATGGAGCCATACAAGAAATCCAAAAGATAACTTATTTCTCTTAACTTTTTATGCATTTTTGTGTGTAAAATCGTATGGTGCATAACTTTGTTACTTAGTTAAAGTTGCGTCTGGATCCCGGAGTAGGACGCCGCCACCGGATTTCTCTTGGGAAGAATCTATACCGGGCCAGGCTTGAACCGTACAAATGCTGTTTCGTTTAGCCCCTCACATTATGTGGCATCGAAACATCGTGAATGGTTATCTGGAATCTTGTAGGCAGTGACTGTGAGTGTTTGCCACGTGTTTGCAAAGCGTTTGTAGTTTGATTTTGTAGGCTCACAAGTAAAAATCAAAATCATGACCGGGCCCAATTCGAGAATGCCGTTGGAGATATCGCCAAACGTCAAATCTCCATTAGATAACAGTTATATCGCCGTTGAACTGTCATTAAAATGTGATGAGAAGGCGATGAGCTTCAGGTGACATATCTCATCTCAGTTTTGACAATACGAAGGCGATAATGATTGTCAAAAATGCTATTCCTACAACTGATCGTGATTGACATTTAATTTTATGTTATGACAGTCAGTTTGATGTGTCACTGCTATGGAAATTGTTGAGATATTTTGCTTAATTTATAATTGTTGGGAAAAAAAGTCAGTAAAGTACTTGGGGTGTAGTGAAAAAATACAAGAAAAGTTTCACTGAGTGGTGCGAAGTAGTATATATTTCGTACTATATACCAGCGAACAACGGTTGTCACTGTTTGCGATTTTGGAAGCTGAAATAATCTATTTATAATTGAAGAATAACTGCTGCTGAATCCAATATTTGAATCAAAAATGTACGTGGGAGAATTCGCTGCCAAGCGCACATATCATAACACGGTATTCCGATGTAAAGTATTAAGAAAAATAAACCATCAAAATTCTCGACTTGTCTATTTGTTCACATTGGCCGAAACATCTTATGCACTCAGCCAAAAACGATAGCATTTAGTAAGGTATTTAAATGAAATGGCGCCTTGCTCACCGTAGAAGCTACCTATTGTTGATAGGCATTTCATCTATATCAGAAATAGCTAAATGGGTAAATTTCCAGTACCTGCCAATAGAAAAATGCTATACTGAAAAGTGTACTATTATTCACAGTATACATATTCATATTATAAATAAATAAAATAATCTCACCATATTATCATATTTTTAAGGATATTCGATGTAACTGGAATTTACAAAGTATTATTCTCAATTCATATCACAGTTTTATCAATTATAATAATCTGTTTGGACTGCAACTTGGTATCTAGATACAGTTTGCAGTTTAAAGTATAACTATCAAAGAGCTGAAATTATCAATCACTGAGCTCCGGGTTACACATGAACATGTTAGGAAAAACAGGCGTTATTCCTGGGGACATTATAATAGGATTAGGCTTTAAAGCTTTAAAGTCAAATTTTCTTGCTAGACATGTATTTATCAGCTTTCTATTCCTCGAGAACTGAGTAGGTAATAGAACTATATATGTAAATATAACCAAGTCGTTACTAATGCATTGTCCACAAGAAAGACGCCCTGTGTCCCACTCCCATGTGCGCTTTTGAGAAGGGAAAAGTAAAAGTAAGCTATTTGTATGACACAAGTTTTATTAAGAAACACATAATACAATATTGCACACTGCTATTTTTAATATTTTTCAGATTAAAAAGGCAAATGGCCTATTGCGTTCACTTCATTTGTGAATCAATCCACCACCGCATTTTGTGGGTGCTACCAGGTCTCCCCTTAACCAGCCTCTTGAGCTTTCGATGATTTGCTGTAAATAGTTGCCTAAGCTTGATCTTGATACTAATGAGTTTTTTGGTAATTCTCACTTATCAAAGCTTGAATCGGGCTTAACGTTAGAACGACGGATTTATCGTGCTCGTGCCCTTTCAGATTTATTTCACTCATGATAATTAAACATCATTAAAATGTGTTTCAACTGCGCTTTTGTTATAAAATATGATAGAATTTACATATGTCAATAATGTTTGACGCTTGTTTGACGATTAAATTATCCTAGAGTACAGCCCGACACAAAAGAGTAGAAAACGGATGAAAAAGGAACTAAAATTTTTCATACAAAATTGTTACCATATTCAAGCACTTTACGTCAAAAATGTGACAGTTGCGAAGGAAGTGGCGCCCTCATTTATTTTCTACTCTTTTGTGTCGGGCTGTACCGATAACTATGGAGTGTAAAAGGGAGGAGCAGCATCTTCATATATCCAAAAATTCCCGCTAAAAGGTGATAAATTGGTGGCGCCAGCTTTTTAAAGATTCCGTTTTAGTCTCTTTTCAAAAATACGATACATATTTACCATTGCGCATATCAAACTAAAACTCTCACATCGATAGATCCTGTAGTTTTATTTCTAAAAATCATCAAAGTTGCTCATATCTGGGTCATGAAATTTATATTTTTTTTATTGCTCAAGAGCTGGTCTACTTACAGAAATTTTGATTAAACCACATGAACCTGCTTATGATTCCATCTTCCGCACAAAAAGATCTGCGATTTTAATACGTTGATACAGGTGCATATGAGCTATCATGTACTAAAATATCTGCCTAATACGGGATAAATATGGAATAAAAAATTAAAACAGAAATGTCTAACAACAATAATATCCCCGAAAGTATTCACGGTAAATCTACGAAAGAAATTCTAACGGTAGGGATTCATATCGCAGGTTCACGTAGTTTAATCAAAATATATATAAGTACGCCTGTTCTTAAGCAATAAAATGAAATGTAAATTTCATGACCCGGATATGAGCAAACTTAGATGATTTAAAAAATAAAACTACAGGACCAATCGATGTGGGAGTTTTAATCTGATATTCGTAATGGTAATGAGTATCATATTTTTGAAAAAAAAAGCGGCGTGAGACAAAAACGAGGTTTTTAAAAGACTGTGTGGCGTTACTGTGGCGTAAAGTCGTTTCGTTAGTTAGCAACGAACGGTTCGTTTATAATTTTTTAATACAATTTAATTACGTCTTTTCTGTGTAATACACTTAAAGAAACTAACTAGGAATTACTCTGGTCATCTAAAATTCACTTTTTTTCACTCTGTCTAAAACATACAATATTTTCATGCTGACTCTAGCGCTATTGGCCGGCATTGGAACTGTTATTTACTGCTTACCGCTGGGCACTTTTTCAAATATTTTCCTATGAGAGATTCCGCTCCATCCTTTTACACTCCATAGCTTATTCATAATTATTTACGACAACATAATTATTTTATACATATGTACACATTCCTCAACCATTTAAGCGCATAATTCACTTATGTACTTATGACCTCAAATATTATTCGTCTGAATGAACCATTTTACTATGTAGGGTATAAGGGAGGAGCGCAATGTTCATATATCCAAGTGTGTTTTAAAAGGCCGCCAACTACTCACCGAGACAGTTTGTTTATTGCTGAATTCCTATGGCCATCTTTCGGCTTATCATCAGATCAGCTCCATGGTGCCATATTATAGCATTGATAATCGAAGTTAAGTTGGTAAAGCTTTCAACTCAATGATAATCAAATTAAGTTTGCAAGATTTTATTGCAAACAGACAGACAAACTGAAAACGGTATAAGTGGTTCCAATCAAGGGGGTTCCGCCCCAAAAGTATCTTAAATAGTCATCGTCTCAAAAAAACAAAATAAATCATAAATCATTTATTTTTCATAAGTTTTTAAATATAATACCTACCGCCCGACACAAAAGAGTAGAAAATAAATGAGGGCGCCACTTCCTTCGCAACTGTCACATTTTTGACGTAAAGTGCTTGAATATGGTAACAATTTTGTATGAAAAATTTTAGTTCCTTTTTCATCCGTTTTCTACTCTTTTGTGTCGGGCTGTACATAAGGAGTTTTTTCGACATTTCTAAAAACTTCATCCTATAATAAATTGTATGTAAACACTTATAGTCGACTACCTATTAGTCATGTTTGTTATTTTGAATTAGTGTGCGTGAGTTATTATTGTGACGATTTAAAGAGGCTAGTTTAGAAATATATATGAAATAAATTTGAAATGGTCAATAATCTGACTAGCTAAAAAAAAACTATTTTTGTGAGAGCTAGAAAGCTAAATATTATTAATTGAATATTGAAATGTCATGAACACACAAAAACGCCGTTCGCTATTTTTGCCTTTAGCTTATCTGTGGCGTTGAATACCGAGTATATATGCTCCGATGTTCTTTTTTTTTTTTTTTGTTTTTATTTGAATCTGCGGGTCCTTGGGGGCCCTTTGCATGACTTGGGACTGACACGCCTCGTCCATTTGGACAATGCGCCGAGACTCCGATGTTCGAAATTCGATCGTCGTATAGTGCCAACCCGCTCACTCAAATCTACTTTCACGGGAGACCGGGAGAAAGGGACGGCACTATTCGTAGTCAATAGTCGTCGAAATAGCCCTTCAGTTTTCTTTACGGGACCGGTTACGTCACTGTGTCACCATCACGGAGTATATGGAGATGGCATTCAGCGCAGTTTGTTCTAGCACCGCTGTAGCCGACTTTTACACGCACACAATTATATTCGTATAAAAATAAGGTTTTCAAACAAACAGAAGTGAGTTGACATTGGCTGAGCTAATGTGTGCGTATTACGTGGTCATACACTACTACGATCAATGTATCGAGAATTTTAGTCCTTATATGCATATCAGACAATGTCTTTATTTTTATTATAACTTAAAAAGAAATAAAATAAAAGGCAAATGAGACTTTGTGATTCAGTACGACAAAGCCTCGAATTGACAAGAAATTGATTTCTACTTCCGTCAATTCAGTAGTGTCACTTTTGATATTAACGTTGGCTAAATATCGCAAGGTTTTATGTTACAATTTTAAAACATTTAAAATTGAACCCTATCCTTGTAACACGGGGTCTAATTTTAACGACCCAGAAAATGTAATATAAGCTCTGCCAGCGGTATGCATCTAATGATTCTAAAGGTTAAGGGCGTGATCAAATCAAAATAGTTGATATCGATAAAATAATAATATGTATAGGCTTATAATATGTATAATGTATGTTGAATATATTTATTTTGTATGGTCGTAAACGTAGTAAATTAAATTATCAGACCTTTTAATTTCTGGCGACGAAATCAAATGGAAGCGTCCATCTCAATCTTTCTATCGTTCAGAATGTTTACTTTACATATATATAGTGATATATGAATAATAAAAACATCACCTTACAACATTTGGAACAGGTAGTAGGTAAATTATAAACGGAGTAGATTTATTTATTTCATCATATAAAATGTAAACAAAATATTTAAGGGACAATCGTACACAACTCGACCTGGCCTTATACTAATAGACCGGGAGATAGTGACAGAATTTTCTTGGTTATTTGTAACAGTATGGCGGTTCTTCAGGGGTCTTAGTACGCAATGACAAAAAGAAAAATGATGGTCATAGCGCTGGTACCGGCGGCCCGATCGCGTGGGCGTTAGTCGAACTCGTCGGATAAATTACGAGTGTCAAACGATTTGTATCACAAAAATTTTAGTATTTTCCGATAGCCCATAATAATAATAATAATAATAATAAATTTATTCAAAAAACATATTACAGCTGTGATGACTACGGACTAAACAGACTTATAACTAGACGATAATACTACGCGCCTGAACTAGGATAATCCTGTGTTTCAGGCTGAGAAAAGGACAAACAATGACAACTTATTCATATGCAAAAATTTAAACACTATTGAATGCTTATGTAAATAAATTAAGAAAATATATACTATGGGTTCCTACGGGAACAACATTTATGCGTCCCTAAAGTAAAAAGTATATAAACTATAATTAAAAATAGTTAAATCACTCACTTAAATACAATTAATAACTTCTCTGTATCGTCATAAGACAGGTTTTGCAGGGCGACCTTAAGTGTTTTCTTACAGATCACGTAGGTAAGCGGGAAAAAATCTAACTTCGCATTAAGTCGGTTATATAGCAGTGGGCCTAGGAATTGAAAAAATCTTGAAGAGAATGCATGTCTGCAATGGATAGTTGGGCAAACAAAGTCTTTACGTCGCTTATTAGTGTAGTCAGGG
The DNA here is from genome assembly GCA_932273695.1 of Apotomis betuletana. Taxonomy (NCBI): domain Eukaryota; kingdom Metazoa; phylum Arthropoda; class Insecta; order Lepidoptera; family Tortricidae; genus Apotomis; species Apotomis betuletana. The sequence goes on along the minus strand of OW026307.1, from coordinate 10,114,723 downwards.
TTGTAAGGGAGTCTGGAATGTTGTTTTAGGACTGTGTTCAAGATATATAGTTGACGAACTGTCAGAATTTCACATGATTTGTATAAGAGGTTAGTAGGAAAACGAAAAGGACGGAAAGTGGAGACCTTGAGAATTGCTCTTTGTGCTCTTTCTAAATTCAGCAGAGTTGTTTTGGCAGTGCCACCCCAGGTAGTAATGCAGTAACTTAGCAGAGATTGACATAGCGCAAAGTACACTTTTTTGATTAATTGTGAGTCCGCGATAGAACGTAGTTTTTTGAAAATAAATATTAATTTACGGACTCTGCTGCATAAAGCTTCAATATGATATCTAAAGGAAAGAGACTCGTCGATTAGAATTCCTAGGTACTTTAATTTATTAGTTATAGCTATAGATGGACATAGACATTGATCGTCAGAGGGATCCTTACAGTTGTGCGCATACAGGGAATGGTCAGACACAGACGCGGTTGATTTGCGCATGGAAAATCTTATGTAATGTGTTTTTTCTGAGTTCAATGTTAGTAAATGATGCTGAAGCCATTTGTTGACCTCGTTAAAACCACGTTGCGCGTGATCATAAACTTCTTCTGAAGATTTTCCAGAAAAAAGAAGGGCAGTGTCGTCAGCGTATGAAATAATTTTACCATTTTTTATTGTCAAATTACAGAGGTCATTTATATAAATCAGAAATAGGGTAGGACCGATTATAGTCCCCTGGGGGATCCCAAAAGAGGTATTTTCACGATCAGAACTCACAAAATTGTCTATTTTTGTGCACTGTGAGCGTCCTTGCAGATAATGTGCAAATAGTTTAAGCTGTGTGCCTCTAATGCCTAATGCTTCGAGCTTGTGCAGAAGGATGGAAGTGGAAACCGTGTCAAAAGCTTTAGCAAGGTCCAGGAAGATTCCTATGGTCTGGTTACCCTTATCAAGTTCCTGAACTAAGTGATCAGTCAATTCATGAACAGCGTCGGCAGTTGACAGCTTTGGTCGAAAACCGAACTGGCCTTCTGATAATAACGATTGACTCTCTAAGTATTTTACTAGTCTGTTATTTATAATTTTTTCTAATATTTTGGATGTTGATGGTAATATCGAAATGGGCCTGTAATTGGATACTCGATCTTTATTTCCGGATTTGAAGACGGGAACTACGACGGCTTTTTTGAGGCATTTAGGGAAGATTCCATCAGAAAGACATTTTTGAAAAATAAATGTGAGAGGGGGAACAAATATGTGTCTAAATTGTTTAAGTATTTTGTTTGATATGCCATCCCAGCCAATTGCAGAATCGTTTTTTAGGCCCATAATAATCCGTTCAACCTCTTCCTCATCAGTATTTAGCAACACAAAAGATTTAGATGTATTTTTGTTGGATAAGTAGTTACTGGGCGAAGGTAGTAGCGGCAAGTTGCTCTGGATATTTTCCGCTAGATTTTTTCCTATGTTTACGAATTCCATAAAAAACATGTAGGCGGTAGTGTCATGCCATACTTCTCCGGTGTGACTTACAGCCCGCCATACCGACGCGAATGCGTTAATAAAAAATAAAAAAAATCAACCATTTGTACCAGGCTAATTTTTGCACAGTTAATTATCGTCGTGCAGCCATTAACGAAAATCACCATGCCATACTTTTCCGACGGTTCTAAATGGCCGCCATACCACCGAAAATCAGCAAATTTTTTTTTTTCGCCAAACGATTTGTACCACCCTAAAATTTTTTTTCAACAGCTCCTGAATGATGATAAATAGAAGTGTGATAATGCCATACCTGTGGGAGGTGGCGAATGTGTATAATATTTTTTTTTTATTGCAAGATTTTATTCGTATTTTGAACGATTTGTAACAGTATGGCACTAATTTTTCCTGTAAGTTTGAGGTTCAACAAATATAAATACAAAATTTCAAAGATCTAGGTGGCGGCAATCTTGAATTATAGTCAGATGTTTATATCGTATAATATTGAACGGCTACCATCGCTCGAACGATTTCTCGAGAGATCTCAGCTCATCGTGTTGTGAGACACAATGTCTGGCAACGCAGGTATTACGGCAGCTGCTTGTCAGACGACCCACAACTACATAGCAATAATTGGAGTTCTATGTATTAGAATAAGTCGACCGTTATAGTGTGCCCATGTTGCATGCAAGATGAAGAGGAAAAAGATGAAGAAGAGAAAGATGAAGGCGGCGAAGGTAAATATTTAAGAAATTAATTTTATGTTAACGATTTGCGATTGTGTATTGCGCTTGTGTGAAAAAATTAAATGATTTGTAGATACTGATGCAGTAAGCAGCGACGAGGACGACGAAAACGAGTTGGAGCATGCCGGGGATTTCGGCTTAGATAACCTCGAAAGTCTGTAAATCTTTCGGAATAAACTGCATTAATATTGATATTGCATATAATTTTTTTTCACATGTACGGTGTAATTTTCCCAAACCATACTTTTTTTTCAAGTTTCGAAAATTTGAAATGCCATACTGTAACAATTTGGTCCAATTTTTTTATTAATTTATATCTTGCTCGAGTGTGACAATCTTCCGCCCTATGGTTACAGTATGGGATAATTATTTTTAGGTAGAATTTCATCCAAACGAACCAAATACAATGATGCCATACTGTAACAAATGATTTTATGTCTTGCACCTTGAAAACCCGTTGTAAAATCAAGTTTTTCAAGTATGTTGCCCCTTTTTCCCTCTATTAGAAGTATGGCAAATATAATAATGGTCCCATTGCATCATATAATTTCCAAAAATCCAAATGCCATACTGGTACAAACCGTCAATTTTTTTTTTTTTTTGTTTACGTCTTGGCTCAAGTCTCACAGTCGTCCGCCCCATGGTTACAATCCGGAATATTTTTTTGTAGGTAGAATTGTATCCAAACAAACAGAATATAATGATCCCATGCTGTAAAAAAATATTTTACGTATTGTGCAGTCGTATTTTTGAAACGTGTCGAATAAATAAGTTTTTCAAGTATGGCAGTACTTTTTCCCCCTACTAGAAGTATGGCAAATATGATAACGGTCACATTTTATCAAATACTTTCCAAAAATCCAAACGCAATACTGTTACAAATCGTTTGGCGAAAAAAAAAATTTGCTGATTTTCGGCGGTATGGCGGCCATTTAGAACCGTCGGAAAAGTATGGCATGGTGATTTTCGTAAATGGCTGCACGGCGATAATTAACTGTGCAAAAATTAGCCTGGTACAAATGGTTGAATTTTTTTATTTTTAATTAACGCATTCGCGTCGGTATGGCGGGCTGTAAGTCACACCGGAGAAGTATGGCATGACACTACCGCCTACATGTTTTTTATGGGCTATCGGAAAATACTAAAATTTTTGTGGTACAAATCGTTTGACACTCGTAATTTATCCGACGAGTTCAACTAACGCCCACGCGATTGGGCCGCCGGTACCAGCGCTATGACCATCATTTTTCTTTTTGTCATTGCGTACTAAGACCCCTGAAGAACCGCCATACTGTTACAAATGACCAAGAAAATTCTGTCACTATCTCCCGGTCTATAACCAATAGTAGACGACGATATAAACAATATAATATATAGATAACATCCATGACCCAGGAACAAATATTCGAGTTCATCACACAAATATTTGCCCTTGCCGAGATTCGAACCCAGGACCGCCGGCAGGTGCATTAAAACTGCGCCAACCTCGTCGTCAACTGACTAGCACGTATTACATTGGTGGATTAGCAAAACAATAATACTGTTTTAATCTAATGATTTTGTCACCCACTGCTATTGATTACGCTGTAATAAAATTACTTGTCTGAATTTAAAAAAAACCGGCCAGGTGCGATTCTGAATCGCGCACCGAGGGTTCCGTACAAACTTTCACTTATCCCATCTTAATTGGCCTGGTTGAGTTAAGTTTGCATCTGAAATGTATGGCGCCGCATACAAACGAGGTGAAAATACTTATAAAAATAATGTAATAATTAATGTAATTTAATCAGCAAATTCTGAGTTTTAGTAATTATTTTTGACATAAGTAACAAATTGAAATATGTAACAATTAAGTATTTGAGTATTGTTTTATTTTGTTTGCATGCCTTTTTGGTAGAACATAAGCAACACTGTATATACCTTTATCACCTAATTTATTACTATGTTCTTGCAATAAACTAATTTGAATTTGAATCAAACTTAACGCAACCAAGTTCTCCAAATATGATTTACCTATTTATTTACTTAATTAATTTTTATTGCTCAAAAGAAAACGTTCGTACAAAAGGTGGACTTGATGTTTGAAAAGGACTATATTTTTTAAGATTTTTATTAGTATTTGTAGTATGTGGCGATTTCAGATTTTTATAAGTATTTGTAGTACTTGCCAAATTTCATAGTTCTAGGTCATCGGGAAGTACTCTATCACTTTGATTTCCTTGAGTGACGAAATTAGCGTTTTTGGCGACATAAACGGCCGTATCTTTTTTTCACGTTAACGTAGAAGCTTGATTTTTTTTCACAGCTTTAAGGGACCCTAGACCTGAGTATATATACATATAGTGTTAATTTCAACTCCATACCTCCACGCGTTTTCGAGATAAAGGGTCTTGACAGACAGACAGACAGACGGACGGACGGACGGACGGAAAACAAAGTGATGCCATAAGATTTCCGTTTTTTCCGATAGAGGTATGGAACCCTAAAAAACAAGGTGATAAATTGTAAATTATATTATTAAAATGGACAAGTTAGTATGAAACACGAGCGGCTCACATTAAAACCTCCATACAGAATATCGACAATTTATGGTTTAGACTTGTTCCCCCGCACTAAATTGTCAGACGGACGTATACATTGCGTGCTCCTAAAGATGTTGCGTGAATAGTTGCCATGTCAAGCTAGTAATGTATAATTGTCATAATGCATTGTAATATTTTACGAAATATTACAAAATACCGAATTTTATTACTTTCCAGTGAAATTAAACGGTATCAGGTATCTTTTTGAGTATGCAGATCTCGCCTGTGACGATTATAATGGCACAATTCGGCATATTTCTAATTTTTTGGCACATAATTACTCAAGCACGTTCGTACGGTAACTAAGTGACTGTTGACATCACGTTGACATATCTTTGGGAATTTGGGCATAAGCTCGGTTACGCGTGCCCCGCCCAATACCCAGTCTATAGTATTCCTATGGTCTGTGGTCACCATCATGAGCGATAATGGCGGACGGCGTTTTAAGCCTTTCATATATTCAATACAGAATAAAATCCATGCATTCAAATGATTATTTTTCAGCCATCTTTTACTTTTATGTACCTACTGAAAAATATTATGCTAAATACTATATGAATCAAACATTAGTTTAATGAAATTTGGCATGAGTCAACTAGCCTATTGGTGTTTTAGAGTGCGTAGTAATGAGAATTTTGCATTTGTGTGCAGATTTTTTTATATGTGTGTTATCTCGTCCCCATCAGGTTTTGGCAGACTTTTTTGTTTGGAACGATACAGCGAAAGGCGAGTCCTTTAGTTTTAATTACTCAAAGCTGTTTACAGGCGAACATTCGCATTGAGAAGCACCCGAATAGGCTGACTTAAAATAATTCATTACATACACCTTATTTAAATATACATTATCTTAAATGAAACGCGTATGTCATTTTCATTAATGTCATAACGAATGAATGTCACCAAGAAATAAACAAATATCACATAAATTTCATAAAAATTTAAAAGGAATTAATATAAATGCTAGTTGATACAGTTTTTGCTACAGAAAATTTAACAAAACTAACAACAATGAAATACAGTATGAGGATCAAACACACCATGTTCTTCAGAGTGTTGTTCAGTATTCACTTACTCATTATTACTGTAATAATGTAATTACTTGGATTTTATGGACGACTAGCTTTTGGAACTTGGAAGTATGGAAGCAACCTCGTACAACACGATAGCTATCCACCTAATCACCTTTATTAATAAAAGGGATTATTAAAAGCGCCTAAGCAAATGTAAGAGCAATTGTGCTTTTGGTCTAATCATTACATTTCCTACAGGGTCATCAATGTCATCATGAATTACTTTCTCACTTTTAAATCTTTTTAGGGATAATTTCCAGTATGAAAACTATCCTATGTCCTTCCTCGGATCTTAAACTATCTCCATGCCAAATTTCATCAAAATCGATTCAGCGGTTTAAGCGTGAAGAGGTAACAGACAGACATACACACTTTCGCATTTATTTATAACTAGCTGTGCCCCGCGGTGTTACCCGCTCATCCCACGGGAACACTAAATTTATTCGGGATGAAAAGTATCATATGTCCTTTCCCGGGTCTCAAACTATCTCCATACCAAAGATAGATTTCATCTAAGTCGGTTCAGAGGTTTAAGCGTGAAGAGGTAAGAGACAGACAGACAGACAGACAGACAGACACACTTTCGCATTTATAATATTAGTATGGATATTAGTATGGATGGATCTATAAACATAGGGCGTTTAATATGTCGCCTGTTTCATGCTGCACTGCGCTGACCTGGAAAACAATGTATTTTTTTTAAATATGATGGTTTTTTTTTACTCAGATTAAAACACTTACGAGTATAAGTATTGTGTTTCACTGTGTATACGTACCTATTAATTCTGATTTAACAAAACAGACTAATAATAATTGTTGGTCATCTATCTAGTTATACTATTATATAATTGTAAAAATAAAATGTCTGTACAGTCAAACAATTTTATTCCTAGGCCACTATAGAACTGTGTCGCATTAACGACGATAATTACAACGTCAGTGCGGTTCAAACAATTATCAACTTACGAGAGTAATATTATTAAAACTAATAGTGAGGGATCTTTAATAATTATAAAAACGGTTTGCCAGGAACGGTCCGACATGTTTCGAACTCATACGGAGCTCTTCATCGGGGTCAGCTATTTGTGCTGCTACGTGACTCGCGGCCCACTACACTGGTTTCCGCTCTCCTCACCACCAAGCTGTCCCTGAATAAGAGCTCCATATGAGTTCGAAACTTCGAAACATGTCGGGCCGTTCTGTACAGTGTTTGTGCGTTTATCACGCCTTAACGGCGGGACTGATTTCAATAAATTTTGGTACCTACACTACACTGGCTGAGGTTTTTCAGATAGTTATAGGATACTTTCAGTCCGATAATGACAAAAAAGAGGGTGCTTTTTGACACACCGACAATGTTTGTTACCACCTTCCAGTGCAATTAAACAATTTATTAAAATACTAAGACTCCAGACTAAGATTACAGGCTATACAATGCTGCACTTAGGTATAATTGTCAGCTAGAACTTGTCATTGTTACAAAATAGAATGTAGAGATGAAACAGGAAGAATCATTTAAACAGAATATTTTGTCTGAATGTCGAAAACTTACCCGTTCTTTTTTATATAGTTCTTCTGAATAAAAAACGTCTTGTTTGTTGATTATAGACGATGCGGTTGGCTCAGTTTGTAGTACAGTTGCATACCTACTGAGCCGGTGGTCCTGGGTTCGAATCCCAGCAAGGGCACATATTTGTGTGATTAACTGTAATATTTGTTCCTGGGTCATGGGCGTTATATTATGTATGTCGGAGTACCCATACAAGTATTGCTTAGTTTGGGACTAGGTCGATTTATGTAAGATTTCCTCTTAATATTTATTTACCTATTTTGCAGTAATTCATTACCTTATATTTTCGTGTATTTAACTTATTTTTCATTATATTTTATAATATTATTCATTTTGACAATAATCAACCGGCATAATGTTACCAGTCAAGGTAGGGACATAAGATCAAACAGGGTCATTGTACACGGGGGTAATTGTCATCTAGCTTAATAAATACTTTATATGCATGTGAATTTCTGCTTAGAACGAAACGTAACTGTCTAATTTCACGTACTACCCGGACAAGTTAAGTATGTGCCTGTTATCTACGCCGTCACATACAAAGGAGACGCAAATTTAATTCGACCGGATTGGCGAAGTCGCGATGTTCTAGAGATATCGCCACTTGTCAAGTTGGGACACGTCAAAAGTGACGGATGGCGTTCTAACGGAGAGATCTCCATTATATCTCTAACGTTGGTGGAATTGCCCCCCAGGGGCCCAATTCGAGAATGCCGTTTGAGTGAACGCCAAACGTCACATCTCTATTAGATAACTGTTATATCGCCGTTGCACTGTCATTAAAATGCGATGAGCTTTAAATTGACATATCTCATCTCAATTTTGGAAATACGAAGGCGATAATGATTGTCAAAAATGTTATTCATGCATATGAATTTCTGTTTTGAATGAAACGTAACGGACTAATTTCACGCACAACGCGGTCAATTTAAACTATGCGCCTGTTATTTATGCCGTCACATACAAAGGAAACGAAAATTTAGCGCGTCCGAATTGACGAAGTTGCGATATTCTAGGGATATCGCCACTTGTCAAGTAGGCACACGTCAAAAGTGACGGATGGCGATGAAAAGGAGAGATCTCCATTATATCTCTAAAATTGGTCGAATACCCCCCAGTTTTATGACCTTTGCTTTTATTGATTCTTTACCAAACCTTTTAGAAAATAACTAAAACGTGATCTTTTTTCATTTCAAAATGATAGGTTTTTATTGGATTGATTCTTGATGGAGACGTCATATTTGTGATTTTAAATGCACCAAAATATAAAGAGAAATGAAGGTAAAAAAAAACTAATAACTTCAAATCGATTGTTTTTTATTTAATAAAAGAATTCCTTACTCTTTTTTACAATATCTGCTTTGTCGTCAAGTTTAGGAGTATCAGAGCCCTCGTAAACACCTCTGTTCTTATCTACCAGTGTCTTAACAAACCTGTAATCATAACAATAACATTTTAGACAAGCTTAACGAGGACGTTGACTTGACTCACGAAGTGACCGCCTTGTAGGATGTTGATGCGACGATTATTTTCCCGATAGTAATTTCGGCCAACAGTCTGATAGCAAAACTCTTGCTTGATGACTTGGCATGGTCCCCAGTATGCTGGCGGCGTTACCTCGTATAGTCTGAGAGATTCTCTGGCAGAGGTAAGCGCCAGCTCTGGGGTCTCCCGAAGCATCGATCAGCCGTTTCAAACATCTTAAAAGTTATTGGTATTTCTATTTTCTTTTTAGATTTTCAAGGCAGTTATTCCGAAACTTACCTGTAGTAATGAAGATAACCTTGTCTCGTTCCCGGTTTAAAATATCGATTATGCTCTTTTTTATATTTCTCGAACAAAGGTTTAGCATTATTCAGATCATACAAGTAGGTGTCATTAATTTCGATGCCATGGTTGCTTTTTATCAAATCTTCATAATCACCATTCCTAACTTTGTTATCTGAAAGTGGCAGTTTGTGCAATAATTAATTTAATTTTCTATGAATATCTTGAACTAATTTATCGTAACGTATAATTAATTCCATGCAAGACAACTCGTATAATAGACGACAATAAAAACTACAAACCTGCAAAAATTGAAAAAATGGCATGCTATTAAGTAAGCAATGTGCAACTTCAAATTCTAATTCTAATGCTATGAGGATCATATCACCATCATATCAACCGATATTAGAACATCTTATTTAACAGACCAATATAAAAAAAAAATTATCTATAAAATCAGTGTTCAACCAACCTTTCTTTTCCAATCAACTTTTTTTTCTTCTCATGATAAAGAATATTGCAAAACTGACAAAGGATGAAAATATTACATTTTCAAGTTTGTGTTGTAATAAATCGTATTTTCCAAACTGTTCAACGTTAGTTAAAACATCTATCTGTCCATCCATCAACCTAAGTAAATACACCCTAACCGTATCTACTTACAAGTCTTCAAATTTATGGCGTAGCGGTCCTCAACTTCTCCCGGGTCTAAATCTGCATATTTATTCATTACGTAGATAGCACTACCCGATGTCTTATTAAGAGCCGCAGCAGCATTTAAATTGATAACAAATGACGTATGACTCTTTTCATTCTCAAAATCTTTATAAACTTTATTATACTTTTTTTTGAATTCGAGAAACTTGTCACTTGAATTGAATGTTGTATAAAATGTCCCTAAAGCGCCTGACAGACAAAACACAACGGCATAGGTTAACTTTCGCAACATCTTCCCACTAAACAATATACTTAATGATTTTGAAAATTGATTTCATAAGTACAACGAATCGATTAACGTACGTGTCTTAGACATGGAGTCCGTAGAATATGAAATCGTAAATCTCTATGCGAGATATCTCTTTTATACGAACACAAAAGGCCGATCCTAAATAAAAAGAGTATTCATCGTGTAATCAGCTAATCTCGCGTGAAATACCGAATTCGAGTTCGACACGGTATAAGTGGCACGGAATTTACAGGCGTCTATATTAAATCTCCTGTTATCCGACATTGGATCGGGACAAAGGGAGAGATTTCGGCAAAGTTCTTGGCCGAACGAGGGAAATTTACATTACAAACAAAAAGAGAAAGCGAACTTCCCAGACGTGAAATTACAACCGTACGGATCGGCCTGTCGCGAAATATTGCCGAGGAGGGCACACTTTCACATGTCTAAAAGGACCTTTATTTATCACTCGCTTTTAGCCCACTTCCTGGACTGCCCAAATAAAAGCATAGTAAATGAAATATTGACCGTGAAATCAATAAGTCGCCTTCACGCTCCCTTTGATGTTTATGATGCCCTCCGGGACAGATATATTTTATTTTTATTGATATTGCGAACAAAGCCTTAAGATATATTCGACTACTTATCAGTTGTAAATATTATTCATGGTTTTTAGGATTACGCGGGGTTCTGTCTAAACGTATGTAATTAAATTTAATATTCATGCGTAAACTATCCCCGTTATCACCAGCGAGGGTACGAATTTAATTTTGGCCCTTTGATCTAATATAATATTCGGGCTGAACTCTAAATGCGGCCGGTAATCTCTCCATGCTCCATCTAGAGCCGTGTGATTAAAATTTCCCCTCATTACGAATACTATTAGCTGGGATTGCCCGAGATTAATTACGTTCGATTCGTTCGTGCCGGCGTAGGATATTCCATCAGCTTCTCTCGTTTAACCTTATATCGAATCGCTCTTTTTAACCCGTGACTGTGCTCGATTGACCACAGTCGTGCATGAATAATTTCCAATAATTTTCCTCCCCTTTCAAACGCCATCAAATCTCTGTGATTTATTGCTAAAATATCGGTAAGTAATCGAGATACCCGGAAAATCGTTACACGGGTAAAAAATCGACTCGCATATTTTTGGGTATTTATATTTCGCGCTTAGGCAGCCGAGTCCGATTTGGAAATACCTTACAGGAAGGATGATTGTGTAATGAGTCAACCTCTCATTTATATTCGTATATTAAAGAGTTCGTCGTTGCTCTCTGCTCAATTTATTCAAAGCCCGTCATCCCAGGTTAGGTTACGATAATACATAAATTCCGTGTGCTTTATTCTAAAATACGTTCCTATAATCCTAATCACCTACCTTATAGGGCTATTATACGCATAGAAAATCGTTCAGCCTTCATAATACGTGACTTTTTTCACAGATGAGAAGACACGAGCTGCCGACTAACACTCTATCGGGGCAAATTGATTTTCAAACAGGAAATATTGAACATTTTCTAGACACAGCCGAGCGCGCGCTGCATCAGCAAAGTATGTGCAACACCTACGAAATAAACGCTTGCTGTGAAACTTACTTATCTGTAATAGGTATTACTGACAATGTGGCTACTGTCTCTCGCAATATATAAGATTAGTCCTAGTTTTACTTTGACGATAACTATACGAGGGGGTTATCGTTATCAAGAGAAAGAGTCACAGGGACTTTATGTTGAATCACAAAGTTGCTCGTTCGTTGGCACCATCAGGGTGATAATTCGACGTTGCTTTGCGATATATTCAATCTAGCAATGTCTCGGATTTATCGAGGATAAAGGATGAATCCGAGACCTTGTTATTTACGGATTTTTCCGAAATGTTTAATTTTCGCAATTCGTATTAATTTATATATTACATACGTGTCATTACCAAGCTGTTAGTTCAAAGGAGATAAGGTAAAACTACGTATTGCAATTTACTGTCAATTTCATTTTCATATCAATGAGAAAATCGTCCTTTCGCTGAAAAGCGTATAAGCGCTAAAGTAGAAATATAATAGCAATATCTCGGATGAATGTCATTGTGACACCTCGAGTTGGGTCCAGGGTATCATAACATACGTGGAGTCATAAAACTGTGACAGTCACTTTTCAAAGTAATGTTTGCTAAACCCGAGTTGGTGTGAATGGCCAGGACTGAATCCCAAACAAAGTTGCCCGTATCAAATTAAGCGTTGATATATAGCTTACGTGATTAACCCCCGAATTTCGGCGCGGAATTACAGCAGTTCTAGACGTCGCCAGAACTTTTCTTTAGGTGATAAACGTTCTCGCAAATTGCCCACATTTATTTGACTCCGCAGGAAACCGCTGCTAATGTGGACCGCGAAGAATTCCTCTTTGTGAACCCCTGCCTCTTTATACACTCGCACAAACCGTGCAAACGCGTACACTCATTCATACAACATTGAACTTCCAATATGTCGTAAATGAATTGGACTGAAATTAAAACGGTTTATTGCTCGATGGGCTATCGGAAAATTTCCGGCAAAATTTAAATTAAATCCGTTCAATTAAGACAATCGCGTAAACAGTAGGGATGATAAATTTTATTAATTTGAGAGCATCACTTACCTACTCGTACATCCATACTATTATTCAATTCTAAATTTGTATTGTGATCAGCATTCAGGATGATAACGGGAAAAATTTAATAGCGCGATGCAGGATCGTGTTTTGTTTTGATGGGCGCGCGGCGCCGTGCCCGTCTGACGCCATCTGTTGGTCAGAGTTTCTTTGTCCTCTCATCACGTCAAACCAGCTGTACGGATTTGAACCAATTTTGATACGGGGATAGCTGGACATCACACCATTGCGCCGCATTTTACAAAAGAAACTAAGTATTTAATAAAATACAGTTAGACGACTATTGCTAAATTAAAAAGAAAACCTTCTATTGCTTTATTCTGTGACTTCGCCCTGTCCATCTTACATTAGATTTGAAACCACTAAATATAAGTTCTTCCCCGATATTTTCCAACCGATTGCACTGTCAGTGATCCGCGATATTAATACGGATGATTACTCCTCCCAGCGATTTCCGTCCAGCTCGATAACCGTTGGATAGCCATCAAAGGCCGCAGTACGTGACTTTCTGAAGTCATCGGCCGCCGTGGAGAGCATTTTTCATAAAGTGTGCTCCAGTGAACCTTCTATTGCTTTATTCTGTGACTTCACCCTGTCCATCTTGCATTAGATGTAAAAGTTTTAAAACCACTAAATATAAGTTTTTCCCGGATAGTTTCCAACCGATTGCACTGTCAGTGATCCACGATATTAATACGGATTATTACTCCTCCCAGCGATCTCCGTCCAGCTCGATAACCGTCGGATAGCCATCAAAGTCCGCAGTACGTGACTTTCCGAAGACACCGGCCGCCGTGGAGCGCATTTTTCACAGGAATAGATTTTGCTCGGGGAAAAATTGCAAATTTTTGCACCGACCATCCGCCACGACCCGAGCTGATAGCTAGTGTGCTACTGCGCTTAATGAGGTTAGATAGGTTTTATTTTCCAGTTTGTGGAACATATATTACATACTAGAAGATTCAACAATCGGTATTTTTAACCCCCGATGAAAAAAGAGGGGGGAATCTGTGTATCAGCGTGTCTGTGTATCGGAGTATCTGTATAGCGCGCATACGGGTAGACCGATTTGAGTGCTTTTAACCGAAAGCCTGGTTTGTCGAGATGATTCTTAGCTTTTTTTATGAAAATTGGAGCTCTGGTCTCCGAGATATTCAGCGTCTTGCGAAACAAGTGACCGGATCACAGCCAATATTAAAGCTAGGAATTCCAAATGTTGTTGTTATGTTCAGTTTTAGTAGCATTTGCTATTATGACCTATTAAAAGGTCTCATAATGACCAGCTACTTGTGTAGAGGATGTTTTTTTTTTTAATTTAAGTAATATTAAATTAACACGGCATTACGGAACATTGCAAGTTCACTCGAATGGCATACGCGGTGTATTTGCTATATTTATTTCCGATATACATCCATGATGAAACCTGAATACCTACTGATTTTGGGCTATTTCAAAACGTCGTCGACTGGGGTCAGACTAATAAAAAAAAAACTATTTAATAAGACCATTAAAGTCAGGATAAAAACAAACAACTAACAAACAGCATAACATACCGAATGCAAAGCAATCCAACGGAACCCGCAAAATATGCGAATACGCGAAAGTTTTTTACTCGTTTAATACACAGTTTACCAACTACTGCATTGCTTTTGAATAAGCGAATTCACTGACTAAACTAACTCTGTCTGTATAACGAAGTGTAGAACTATCTCATAATAAAACTTGAACATGCAAATGCACTCACGCAGATGTCATGATGATGACGACAAATCATGATGGCCAAAGTTGTCCGGTCGACAACCTAGGCCCCAATTCGATGAGGTCTTGTGATATGCCTAGTTTAGCAATATTTCGACATTATAATGGACATACATTAAATGTAGACCCGGGAGGAACCCAAGATTTTAACAACATACCTATTCCCAACCAAACCAGATTAAAATGTCACATAAAGATTTTGGCTTAGTTTCTGCTACTAGATATTTTTATATATAAATAATTATGTGTGTTTCGCTAACTCGGCGCATACTGTACTTTAACTGTTTGTAGTCAAGTCTGGGCGTTGTAATTGATACTTACATCTCAAAGTGACTAAATGTCAATCACGGAATCTTTAACTTTCCATTTACAGGACTTTTTTTAAAGACAAACGAGTGTAAATTGATATATAACATCAAAATTAGGAATACGCTGTTGAAAAATGTGTGGTTCCTCGCGTGCACCCTGTGTATATGTCTCTCGTTCTCGACTCTCGCCTGTCATTTCCACTTCAGCGGCTTGACTCGCCATCTTGAATTGAATACCACGCCTTTCAAAATATCACTGCAATCGAAGCCTAAACATACCCAAAGTAAAACGAATGCTCTCGGGTTCCCCCCACGTGTTACGCGATATAGGGATAATGACTTCACTAAAACTTTCCAAAACCCATACTCGACCCTGCAATTTGTGAAAATAATTCGAATCTTAATTGCAGTTTAATGTAAAATAAATTGTAGGCTTAAGATACCTACAATAAAATATCAACTTATCATTGTGCATTAAGTGGAAAGCAAGTTGAATACCCAAAAAACGGGCCAAAGAAAAGGCTCTTGAAAGCTAGGCAGACGGACGGATAGACGGAAAGACAACGAATGAAAGAATTATTATTTTAACTGACGATCATAGTATAGAAGCACGTAAAACTACTTAGTGTAAGCACAAGCTTGGACTCGATCAGTATTCGTCAGAGATTTTACAGTATTCCTTTTTCGTTTTCATACGGGGTTGAATGTGATTTGAGATTACTTTGACGCGACAGCATGGGAACCGCATTACGTGTATTCATATCTTTAGACATATTGTGTGCATATATCATAATGAACAAATATTTGCTATCGTAGATCTCGTTATGTTTTGAACTTTTGAAGTTGTGAAGTCCACTCCTGTCCATGCAGAGTTTCAGGAGGCGGCTAGTAATAACCTGTTATTACTTCCCCTGGAAAGAAGTAAAAAAACACCGCTCTCAATAGAACTGATGTTACAGGCAATTGGTTGTTCTTGTATGTATATTACGAGAACAATAATACTTGGTGGATTTGCTTGGTTATTGAGATAAATGCTGGTGTATGAACACATTGAACGTTGTATCATTTGTCCATATAGTATTATTACACTCCGGAATATCGTCGAATAATCTGTAAATTAGGTTTAAAAAGTAGTGCCTCCCATTTGGTGAAAATAACGCATGCCGTGCCAATAAAATAGGAAATCGTCGCATTTGGGTTCCCGTTTTTCAAATCAATGAAAAGAAAATATTCTTGCTTCATATCTTCCGAATAAATCCCCATTCTGCAAAACATAATTCCGAACGCCATAAAGATGTGCAGTTAAAATATAGCTCTGTACATCCATTTAATCCCATTTGGGTCCAGTAGGATGCAATAAATCATGTAGAACTAAATCTTTAGCGGAATATTCGCGGCGAGTTCAAGCAACCGATCCGTGCACGGATTAGGTTTCTCCATTTCCGATAGAACAAAAGAATGTCTTAGAGCGTTGTTAGTCCTCTGGCTTTTTGAAAGCTTTCGCCTTTTACTGGAACTCGAGCATGGTATTTTAGGTGGCCACGTTATCACGTTTTTTCGCGAGTTTTTCGTTTTTGTCGAGCGTTTATATTGGTTTTCATATGCTCTCTATTGTAACAAAGTGAGAAATATCACTTATATGTTGTAGGGTTAAATATTCTTTGAAAGTCTCTACTGATCGATTTTGGATTCAACACGCATATTATGTGCAGGGAAAGTATATTTGCTATAATTTTATTAAAACTTTCGTGAGGCATATTTTAACATGTCGGGCCGTTCCTGACAATTTCACGTGAGTGTAAACCGCTTAATACAATAATTATATTTGCTATATTTTTTGAATCAGCCGTGCTCACAAAAATAAGAAAATCCATGGTAAACTAGAATTAGACGGTTCTTTATAATAACCAATAATTTTACCGTTCGTGAAGTTCTAGGGTCCGGTGAGTTTAACACAATGCGTACCTAATTGCACCGATCAGTAGGACATTATATATGTAGAGATGGGGCGACTAGTCGGGAAAGCCGACTATTCGGCATCAATTCTAGTCGGCGACTAGTCGGCAAAAACTGCCGAATAGTCGGCACCTTTTTACCAATTGGGGTAATGGGAAATGAGACCTTTATTTTAGCGAAATTTTCGAGAGTAAACTGATTAACTGATAAACTAATTATCATCTTATATGACGTTTTGATGTAGATCTAGTTTAGCGTCAGTTTTTTATTTTTATTTCTATTACGCACTTCAATTTACTTTTTATACTCGCGTACTTTAATCGGTCAATTATAATAAGAATAATTTTTATAGAATTATTTATCTTTACTCGTTGCACGTTTGAATTAGAAGTTTTAAATTGTTTAGCTAAATCTCTAACATATAGCCCAGGCTTTTATTGCAAAGCTGCTAATGATCCTCTTCTTAATGTTTGTTAACAAATCTGGTGTACCTATAATGAAGGCACATATAGGTACATATAAACGATCTGCATTTTACCTCAACCAGCCCGTTAATAAAAAAAGGGTTTATTGAAACCTGCCATAAAAGTGCTGCAATAATCAGCGATATTTTTGCTGGGACAAACATGATCGGTATTGCCGGCTAGTCGGCTGAATACTGATTATTCGTCAATTTTCAGATCAATTTTTGTACCGATTAGTCGCCTAGTCGACCCAGCTCTAACATTTTCAATAAATTAATCTATTTAACCAATAAGCACCTACTTCTTTTATTGGAGCGTTTTAACCGTCTTATTACTCGTGTCTCCAATATTAAAGAACTCCGTATGAATTGTGGCGTCACTTTCGGTTGTCTTGTAAAAGTCGCGGCTTTTTACACTAATTATCAAAATGATGTTGATTGCTTTTATGAATTGAACAATATTGCAGACAGAATACCTAACATGACGGTTAAAACTATAGCATTAATGATTTTTTAAATGATTGTAGTAATTAATATAAGGACGTTATTGTAATATGAATGAAGATTCAATTTAATTCAATATTAGTATGACCTCATCATGAATGTATATTTCCTCTTTTGATTTAATTTATTTCGCTATCTAATTATGTTATCAACAATTGTGAATTGTAATTTGTACGCCGAAAGGCAAAACATGGAGGACATTATATCTTCATTTTAAAATAACTGTATGTAGTACAGTCGCCATCAGATACATCGCAGCATATAAGGCGTTCATAAATATGTGAACATGTACTGTAACGCCCAGTCAATAAGAGTCGTGTTCAGATATTTATGAATACCTTACATGCTACGATATATCTGATGGCGACTGTACCCATGTTTACAAATAAATTATCTTTATCTTTATCTTTAAAACGCTCAAAAAATCACCCATTTTACGGTGATCAATAGATGTGTTAATTTCAATGTGCAAGATTAGATCACATATCCAGCGAGCGGATTCCCTCGTGCCCTAAATACTTGCTTAACAAATCCCATTGTTTATCTTCGCAAACAATGTACCTACTTACTCACAAATGCGATACGCACTTGACCCAAATTCCTTCCTCCTTTAGGAAATTTTTGATAGCAACTCTGTATAATAGGCAGTCATTATAGAACTCATAATAGCTCTCTCCACTAGAAGCAGGATATTTGAGCCCTCTAACTTTTGCGTCAACAAAGCAGTTTGATGTAGTTCGTTCAAGTTAGACAAGCAGAGGCTCCCGATATTTATGACAACTTCCTCGGTTGAATACAAACATAAAGTTCAAAACTAGCTTAACCCTTCGGGAGAACTCTCATCTGAGCGGAAATCCCAACAATTTGGTCTATGAAATCGAATGCTCCTGATTCAGTCTTGGAACTTTCAAGTGATATAATATTAAGGGAGTTGGGTTGAGGAGTAATTAGGAAAATGTTAAGTGCACTCCATACTTAAGTGTTTATCAAGCCATTACCAAAATAGATTTACTACCTATAGTAAAATACTTACATATATTTATATTGTTTCGCACTAAACTATGAATATAATTATAAATAGACTATGTCCGAAGATGAATAACATTATGAAGCACATTTGTTATAAAATAATCTGCGCATACAAAGGAGCTGAATGACTAAAAGACAAAAACAGACAGAACTTTTTCCTTGCTTCGGTAAAAAATATATAGCCTATGTCACTCCCACAACTGAGACAAGTTTAATGTCTAAGAAATAGACAATATATGCAAGTACTATAATATGCACATACCCTCGAAAGACTTAACCCCCTTTTTATATGTGCGATAATGGGTTAACCATACTGTCGCATTCCGGTAAAAAATAAAGATATACAAAATTCATTGGGTAATATTCGAATATTTATTTCAAAATAGACTCTCGGGTATTACACATTAAATAAACTCATCACCTTGATATTTTTCTGAATTTCCGGGTCGAGGGCCTTCAACTCCGGATCAATCTCTCGCTCAGTATTCTCCGCTTCTTTCAACTTCTTTCTCTCCGCAGTTGTATAATCTGCATACTTGTTGATCTTTAATTTCCCTGTCCCTACAATTGCATTGTTTTCATTTACATATTCTATCGTTTTCAAAAACTCCCTATACCTAACCTCTTTTTCATCTTCATCTCGAAAGTGTCTTCCATATCTTTTAACAAAGTCTTTAAAAAGCTGAGGACCCTTTTTTATATCATATTGGAATAAAGGGTAACTCACGTCTAAAAGGTCGGCGAGTGTGATAGCGAAACGCAATAGTACAAGCAAACTGTAAAATAAGTTTCTCATTACTGTCGCGTATGCACGACTTGACTAACAAGCAATATGCCTTGCAATAAGCTCGTTAAGATGGCATTTGTGGTGCTCATGCGAGTAATTTCCAATTAAAGATGTAATTTCATA
Organism: Apotomis betuletana; assembly: GCA_932273695.1. Taxonomy (NCBI): domain Eukaryota; kingdom Metazoa; phylum Arthropoda; class Insecta; order Lepidoptera; family Tortricidae; genus Apotomis; species Apotomis betuletana. The sequence continues at coordinate 10,095,006 of OW026307.1, read as the reverse complement.
CGCTGGCGGTGTGATAGGACCTTAATCGATTGCGTCCGAATTTTGGCGCTACAGTTAATTATTCCCTTTTACTAATCATTCCTGCTTAAATATCATGCACGAGTCAATTACTATATTATGCCTGTCTATGTGGAGGATGTTCCTGGCTTTCTGGATCATATATTATAAACATAGGCCTGCGTCTTTCCTATGGATGTATGCAAAGTTACGGATCGAAGCTAATCAGCCATTAAAACTTTAATTTAAGCTGAAAAGGGGCTGAGTAAGCGCTTATGCAGCGTGTGTGCAAATCCGGTAACTTTTGTTTTTCTATCCGGATAGAAGGTTCACAAACAATCGCCCTTCTATCTGCTTAAATAAAATCGTTTTAACGGTTAATGCTTAGGACTCTCTATAGAAACCAATAGACAATATATAATAATAATGAAATGCGTATCTAGAAAAACTGATATAATTACAAAGTTTAATAAATACCATATATACAGGGTGTCCCAGATGTACCACGTCACAGTGACACTGGAGGTAGATCAGCTCAAGAGGAACCCAACCAACCTAACATGACCTCAGTAAAAGTAGCAGGGTTTTCGAGTTATTACCGAAATAAAAACTTTTGAGAATTTTCCCTTTTGTTTTACATTTTTAGTACCAGCATCGACACGGAAAGCTCTTAATGACAGTTTTTTGTGTGTATCAAATTATGAATAGCTAATTCAAAAGTGTTAAGTGTTATTTTGTCAGTAACTATTGTAAAATGCTGAAGAAAACTTGATTAATCTTGATTTAATTTGTCACAAAAATACGAATTTCAACTTTGACCATCTGCCATGTTCTTTTTTTATTTGAAACGAAACAAACAAATAACGGAAATAAATTAGGCATGTTATGCAGATTCAAAAATGGTATAACACATGTATCTTACTGTGATAACATTGGGTATTCTTATCACTTAAGCGATGCCCTATCGAGCCAACTTAAAACTTGAACTCCGAAAGCAGTCACTGTTATGTGCTACAAAGATGCTGCGTACAGCGATGACTCTTCTGTTATCTGATCCGATTATTTTGCCAAATGCACGAGGGCTAAAAACCAATGTTTGGAGGCTAGCTTATTCTAAAGGACCGGATAAAATCATACCAGATTAATGGCTTTAGTTAGATTAGAATTGCGACCACAACAGCGTGCGAACCGAGCGAGCGAAGCGAGCGTGCCGCAGTAGCGGTCAGTGACGCACCAGGACCGGACTGCTACCAGTACTCGTAAAGTAGATTAATGGGCTAGGTTAGGTTAGAACTGAGACCACAACCACGTGGGAGCCGAGCGAGCGAAGCGAAAAGAGAAACGGTAGCGTTTAGGTCAGCGTCATCATCCCTACCACATCCAACGCGTCTAATCACTTCTTCCAGCCGACTAAGCACATCGTGTTTAATTTTGCCAAAAAATGATACAGATGTGGAGACAAAACCCGAACACCTTCAATTAAGTATTGTGGACTGACGAATCGGCTTGCAAAGGGGATGGATGTCTCAATTTACATAACGTCCATAGCTGGGAGACAGAAAACTCACATGAAGAACGAAAAAATCGGTCCCAACACCAATTCAAAATTAATTTGTGGAGTGAAATTCTTAATGGAATTGCGAGACCGGTCGAGTTGCCTCCAATTCTTGATGGTAGAAATTATTTTCAATTTTTGCAAAACGTGCCTGCCTGGTTTATTAGAAGAGGTGCCGTTGGCACAGAGACGAAGGATGTGGTACCAACAAGATGGTTGCCCAGCCCACTACGCCCGGCTAGTCCGTGAGCACCTCAACGAAACATTCCCCGAGAGATGGATTGGTCAATTGGGACCATCGAGTTTCCCAGATCTAAACCCACTAGATTTTTTTATTGGGAATATTTAAAAGACTAAGTTTACGCGAAACCCGTACCATATCGGAAGTCAGTTTAAGAAAATTGAGCCGAAATTTTATTGAACGATGTTTTTTGTGCATTAGTCCACGGGAGAAAATTCGAACATTTATTGTGACCTAAACTTATTCCAATAATGAATCAAAAATAACCTGTTTTTTATTGTCATTGACATTTTATGATTTTATCCAGTCCTTTAGAATAAGCTAGCCTCCAAAAGGGAGAAAAACATTGGTTTTTAGCCCTCGTGCATTTGAAAAAATAATCGGATCAGATAACAGAAGAGTCATCGCTGTACCAGCATCTTTGTAGCACATAACAGTGACTGCTTTCGGAGTTCAAGTTTTAAGTTGGCTCGATAGGGCATCGCTTAAGTGATAAGAATACCCAATGTTATCACAGTAAGATACATGTGTTATACCATTTTTGAATCTGCATAACATGCCTAATTTATTGCCGTTATTTCTTTGTTTCGTCTCAAATAAAAAAAGAACATGGCAGATGGTCAAAGTTGAAATTCGTATTTTTGTGACAAATTAAATCAAGATTAATCAAGTTTTCTTCAGCATTTTACAATAGTTACTGACAAAATAACACTTAACACTTTTGAATTAGCTATTCATGATTTGATACACACAAAAAACTGTCATTAAGAGCTTTCCGTGTCGATGCTGGTACTAAAAATGTAAAACAAAGGGGAAAATTCCTCAAAAGTTTTTATTTCGGTAATAACTCGAAAACCGTGCAACTTTTACTGAGGTCATGTTAGGTTGGTTGAGTTCCTCTTGAGCTGATCTACCTCCAGTGTCACTGTGACGTGGTAGATCTGGGACACCCTGTATATAAAAATAAATTAATTAATTCCTCCAAAGTCTAATACATGTCACCTACTATGTCGATACTTTGCTAGTAAATAAATAAATAAATAAATAAATTTCAGACAACCTCACACAAATCAACCTAGTCCCAAATTAAGCTCAAGAAGGCTTGTGTTATGGGTACTAGGCGACGATATACATACTTATATAAACAAATAAATACTTAAATACATAGAACATCCATGACCCAGGCACAAATATTCGTGTTCATCACACAAATATTTGCCCTTGCCGGGATTCGAACCCGGGACCATCGGCTCAGTAGGCAGTTGCTTAACCACTGCGCCAACCGCGTCAGTAGTAAAGCTCCCGAGGCAGCCACTTAGCCGCTCATAATTACATATATACATATACTCGTATATACATATACATAGGTGACGTCACTAAAATCCCCGGGAGGAGCATTTAGAAACAACAACTTCGTCCTGTCTTGAGAATTCGTATGATAAGAGAGAGGGAATTAGATATTTCCTTAGGGGCTTCTAAACGGGTCATGTTTTGCTGCTATTTGTGGCCGGCCATTATTTGCATCTTGCTCCAGCGTATGGTGTCAGAGAGGGACGGCCATAGTTGCCGGCCAGAAATTGCAGTAAAATATGGCCCGTTTAGAATCAACATAACGCAATAGAGAAAATACAAAAATACGGAGTTAATATACGGCCCATTCAACATAAAATAAAGTGTAGAAAAAATAAAAACTTAAAAATCTGTAACCACAAACCAGGTTTCTGGACGTGATATTGTAGGTGCATTTTTTTAAAAAGAAGTATTCAAACGTACATATGATTTTAGCCGGCCTTACCAGATCGCCCTTTATTAGCGTGCGTTGATTGGTTATTCGAAGATTTATCGACTGATGAATCAGTCACGCGTTTAAGGAGTCTTAAATATAAAAAAAGTTACATGCACCACAGAAAATCAAAATCGTCGTGTTCGAAATTCAAATGACTTTTGCACGCTAGCGGATAAAATAGACTTTTGCACGCAGATTTCGCCCTATAAACGGAGGTTTTCCGAGCGAGTGAGGTGAAAAATTAATTAAATATTACATATAATATGTTTTGTAAGCCCATAATAATAATTAGAGCATGCCACAAGTTCATGTTTACACTTCGATTAATTGACATAGTCGCCAGAAAAATCCAAAAGTGGTGGGTAGGTCTTTTTTTCTTAGAGATACCCTTATAAATAGGTATAACCTTGGTATAAGAAAACAAGGTATGCTACTCCGGAATGACAGGTGGACTTTAACCAACCAATGATAGCGGGATGACGTTTCACGCTGTCATTGGTTGTTTGGTTCTGTCAATCCGTTTCTGTGTTGCCACTAGTATATCATAATACTCCCCGATTCCCTTGTTCCTGTGTATGAATCTGATATTAAAATCGTGAGTATTTTAAATCAATTACTTATATTACAAAATAAAACATACTCAAAGAACATAACAACTGTACAAGCATAATTATTATTTTTTGTACGACTCGCAGCAGACATTTTTTTCCTTATAATTATTTTGTTACCGTAAAGCGGCAACTAATCAGTGTCGTAGAAAGTCTCGCTAGCCGGAGTGTCATACCAATTGTTTTCTTATATACCATTAGTATAATTAAATTAGCATTTAAAAACTGTTCGGTCATTTCGTTGAATCAAGCAAAACCAATTTATTTGTCATTGTCTTTTCTGGAATGTAATTGGCTACCTTTGCCAGGGTCCGGTCGACCCTTTCCATGTCACGGCCCGTCATGCTGCAACCCTGGAGTTTTCACTTTTTGCCGCCGACATGCCCGATGAGGAATAGTTGCCGTTTGTTGACGTCACGTATGACCGTTTCAAACCACACATTACTTTCCACGGTGCAAATGAATTTGAAAGTTTGAGAATCGCGTGAATTTGTTTTTGTTTATAAATTCGACTCAAGAAAAGAAAAAACTGCTTATAATATAACTAGTGGCTCTGTCAGACATCGCGAGTTTGTTTCATAATAATTGCTCATTGTATTTTTTTATATTATTGCAACCCCCATTTCTGAGCCATTTTGAAAAAAATATTGGCTATAAAATGTGTTACCGCCAAGTAGGCTTTTCTTAAAGTAAAATAAAGTAACATAGATCTTTAACGTATCCATGACCTTAATTTAATTAATTAACTTAAATTCAGGCTTTATTAAGTTTCTAACAAAATTTTAATTGCCAGTAATGTACCTACAGTAAATAAATTGACAAGTGAGTGTTAAATGACAGCGTGATATGAGTATCGACATTTACGCTGTACACCCACTACCAGTGGCGTGCACTCCATATAGGCACAAAGGCACTGCCTACCCTAACATATTAATACACACTATATTCTGTTTTCCTTTAATTTTATAATAAAGCCAATAACAGTTTTGTCACTATAACAATTGGCACAATAGAAAAATAAATTCGCCACATTCCCGTCATGTCACGCGCCGAACGTGGTAAACGTAAACGCAAGACGTACTTTTGCAAAAGTCCGCCTTGAATGCTAGAAAATACAAACACATGCTTACAGAACGCACACAGCGACACGCGTAAAACTTCATACAAAAATGATCTCAACTCCGACCGCCTGGCCTGGAGGACGATACGTTGGTGTAGAAGATATCGTTCGGCAGAATGGAAATAAACGTAATCCATTGCGCATTTAGTAATGCTTACACGATTATACGCCGACGCTCAGCACGCAATGTATTTGCTACGATATCTTTTTACGAATATATTTATCTCTTTCTCGCAACCCATTCGATTCACCTGTTTCGCTCTGATTTTACGCGGCCAAATTTGGAAGGGATTTTTCGCTAGGATTACGTATCTAATAATAATGTAACCAATTTAGCGTCTTTTTTAGGTTAGTCCGCCGGCCATTTTTTTTAATTTGTTGTTTGTTTTGGTTCGACAGGCGCGTTTGTTTTGAATTGTAAAGTGAAAATACAAGTGATAAGTGTTGTGTTGTGTGATTTAGCATTTTAAAATCAAAATCGGAAGTGATTTTTATTTCCATTGATGCGTGTGATTTATCAAAATGGATTTTTCGTGTGAGTCGTGTGCTGGCCTTGTGTGCTTAAACAAAATAGCAAACGGTAATTTTGGGCAATTACCTTTCGCGTCAAAGTTAAATGTCCTTCAAAAAGGAAGATGCATGCCGGAGTTGCCGGATTTGCAACAAAAAACTGGGAATGTAACACGAAAATTTCACATTAGACATTACGATACTTTTAAGTGTTTGACTGGCTGTTCGCACAAAAGTAGGTTGTTTTGTTTCCCGTGTTTGTTATTTTCTAACTTGAAGACGGTCTGGGTAGATACTGAATTTGCAGACATGAAAAGATAGAAGTAAAATCGGGTATGTGTTTTTTTTTACCATTTCTTCTTTACTGCCTACCCTAGCCTAAAAACCTGTGCACGCCACTGCCCACTACATTGAATGTGCGGATTTAAGAAATTTAATTGTGCAGTTAATCCACATAATTATGATTAGCTAATACATGCAAACAATCCTCTCTTTTGCTTTACGACATTTGAAATTTACGCAACATTTGAAATTTGTTTAAATACTTTATTAACATCATACATTTTTCATGTTTAACTAGGTTAGACTAGGTTCGTTTTTTCAACGACACATACTCACACTGTGTAATTTTCCTGAAAGTGCGGTCACCTATGTTTTGCTTCTTCAATACTTGTCATCTTATAGATCTAGGGAAGAACTAAAACTTCTGGGAAGGAACTATGTTTTTTTTATGCTTAGTTTTTAAGTTATTTAAAGTTTGCTGACATCAGCAAAAAACTGATTTTATTTGTACACTTTAAAATAATAATATTATTGTCATAAATACATGTTTTATAATAGTAACAACATAATATCTAACTCCATAAAAAGTTTAGGTATTGCATCTACGATAGACAAAGAGAAATCGCATTTTTTTGTATTTTCACTAAATTTGAGTTTTCTCCGTAATCTTTATGATTCTGCAACTGATTTTAAAACGGAACATGCACAATATATTTAGCAATAACACGGAATAAAAACCAAATAAGTAAACATTGGGAATTAGGAAATATTATGTTTCTAAAGTTCCATAGATTTTCTATGGAAATAGGGTTGTCCAATTTCAAATATTTATTTAAGTTAAATAAATTCAAACTGAAAAATGTTTTAATACAGTTGCTCAAAAAGTGGTAGGTACTTTACGTAGCTCTAGAACGTGCGCAAAGTTCGATTTCAGGCACTAGTGATTTTTACTTTTCAATTTTATTTAAACGGGTATTGGTCCAACCCATACATTATTATGCACTATACTACGATTTCTAATTCAAGACCAAAAAAACTACCACAAGGTTGCCACTACAATAAAATATTTTTACAATAGTAAATTTCTTTTTATCTTTTAAACACGCTAAGCTAATATATTTATTGGTAACTTTAAGTCTATGTTTTATCAAAATAACTAGAAATATTTATTATTACATAATTACGAGAGGAGATAATAAAAACTTAAACATCGGAGATTTTTGGTACAAAATCTGGTATTGTACTTGTAACATCGTCCATTTGGTGCAAGCCAAGAAACAAACTCAGATGTCATTTAAATTATGTCAATTTTGACAGTGACGTATCTGTCGTAGTTTTTTTTGTCTTGAATTAGAAATCCGAGTTTAAACGGATTTATATCGTGTATATTTTGTAAGTTAAATTCACACTAAAAAGTATTCTTTAATATTCGACATCCGAAGATACTAAAACTTCTTCTGATGGTAAAAAAACATTTTCATCGTCTTCGGTGTCAAAGTCATCGTAATATAGGACATATTGCGTTGATGATTTTAAAAGCTCACGAACTTTGTCAGGAAGAACCAAACGCTTGTGCTTTTCTTGGCGTGTACTGAGTGACATCATAGACAAGAACGGATCAGACGATTCTAACGCACGGTGAAATAGGTCAAGCACAGTTGTCTGCCGGTCTAATTTTCTCGTATGATGTTCCCTATCATAGCGCCAGAATTGGTTACGAGACTCTGAAGCTTGCTCACTCAGCATACCAATTGGTAACGGACCCCTTCCCAATATCACATGATATCCTTCACAGAATAAAGTTCGCAATACATTATTAAAACATTCATGATACTATGCAATTATAATTAAAAAGAATATGTACAATATCTATTAATAGATTTCTCCTATTCCACTTTTCCACTACTTAGGTACGTAAAAGTAGTCTAGCTTAGAATTATACGTGCTTCATTTTATTTTACATCAAGAAAAATAGTAAATTGGCTGTCAAAGTTATCTAAGAATTGTACGTAATGTAGTAGCTGACAACCCTAACCTCAAAAATAAAAATTCGATATCTCCGAATTCCCACGTTGCAGACGCCTGATTTTTTTTATGCTATAGCTAAATATAATATAAAACTATTCATGTTGGAAAACCATGCAGAAACAATGGTGATAGTGAAATAAAAATAAATAAGTTTTTTTTAAATAAATCGATTTTCTCATTTATCAACGATTATTTATAATTTCTTTTTTATTTAATTAGTAGATATTTAGAATCTTTATTAAGATGCCACTGTAATATTGCGTAATTACAATACATTTCAGCAAAATAATTAATTTCTATGGGTTTTATGATGTTTTCTCGAAATTTAAGATAACTTAAAAAATAAACATAAAAGAGACAAGGTTTCTTCCCAGAAGTTTTAATTCTTGAGTGGATCTATAGGATGAAGAGATAAAACAAGGTGACCGCACTTTCAGGAAAATTACACAGTGTGATACTCAATGAAACATTCGATTAAACTCCTGTCAAAAATTAGGGGTCGGTAAACCATAACTACGCACATCGAAATTTCTAAGAAATCAACACAGCTAACGTAAAAAATGTACGTAGGTATTTCACTACTGAATAAAGTCCTCTGTTTCCAATGATCTTTATTTTGAGCTACATCTAGGCGTTCGTTACCATTTTCCGCTTCCGTTTTTCCGCTCTCCCACTGTGGTGCAAATGCACTCTTAGAAAAAAAAGCCCAAGTCATACCGCTAACACGCTAAACCATGCCTAGGCATATCCAAATTTCTAAGAAAATCAACACAGCGAACATAAAAATGTACGTAGGTACGTACATGTTGCAAATTAACGTAACTAAGGACTGTAGATAACGCTAACGTGCATGTATCTAACTTTGTTTGAATAGGAAGCGTTGATTTTCTCAGCTTTGCCTCACAGATGAGGATTTCGGCAAATAAATGGATACAAATGGAGCGCTGTAGATGCTGATGCTTCGTGTGACCGGGATACGGGCTGTGACGTGCACGTGTAGTTACACACATGTAAATAGGACAACTCGGGTGTTCGAGAGCAAATAGGACCCATTGAAATTATCTATTACAATCCTTCAAGGAATCAGGAAATGTCCTAATTGAAAAAATACTGAAATCTATTCTATATGTGGGGGGGTTCCAATAAAGGTAAGAGATGAGATTTATGGAGCCAACATTAACATTAAATTACACTTTTGAGTATGAGTATGCATTAACTCATACTCAAAAGTGATTAGTGATGATCATCATCACATCAGCCAAGAAACCATCCACTTGTAGATAACGGTTCCCAAGATGCATCTTTCGCGGTCACCGCTCAAGAACCTTTAAGCCCTAGTGGCTATGGATTCTCCGAGTTATCTACCAACCCACCACCATATGTATGTTATAGATTGAAAGATAATCTATGGGCCTTTTTGTCTGAAATAAATGAATTATTAATTATTATAATTATGTATTTACTAGAAGGAACTTCGTCCGCGTAAAGCTTTACCCTATACCGTAGTTGGGTAAAAAATATCCTATAACCATCTTTCGATGTCCAGCTATCTCTGTACCAAAATTGACCAAAATCCGGCCAGCCATTACAGCGTGATGAGACCCTAAAGAAATGTTTACCAATAGATGGCTCTGTACGGCTGGTGCCGCACGTCTGCATCGCGCTGTTAAGATTTTTCCTGAAATAATGACGCCACTCCATAGAAAACAGAATTTCAATATTTCAATAAAAAATTTGAATTTTATAATAATGTTACGAGCATATTATGTTTCGTATTAAATAGAAGAAAAAAAAACAAATAATTCCACTAATTAAAACACACACTTTATTACAAATTTCGCCATATGATGTGAACTTCAGAGGCCCAGAAGGGGTCCTGGAAACGCACTGAACACATATTTCAGGCGCCTGAAAACGACGACAGCTTGGGTGAAACTTTGATCTTTTGATATGTGATAGAGCAACTCCTGAAACGACCTGAAATGATTTTTCAGCCTGCTGAAAACGCTTATAAAGCACTGAAATTGACGTTCAAAGTTTTTGACCTAATCCACCGGCGTAACAATAATATAGATATCGGACAATTTTCTGAGCTATACTCACGGACTCACATCTATTTTAAGCATCCATCTAAGATATTTATTTCATCCCCGCGAAATCGTTTTAGATATTTTATAACGCTGCAACGCTTATCTTTCTCGACGACGCCATAAATTGTTATGCTCAATAAACGAGATGGGCGCCGAGCTACATTGTAACCAGCCGCTCTGAAAGTCTGAACTTTCCGACTCTGAAACTTTTCACTAAGTGTATTGAAAAACATAGTTGGACTCATTTCCACTAGCAACTATATTTCTAAACTAGGAGGTGCAACTTTGTACGCATTCTTTTTTTATACCGTTGTCGGGTAAAATTTATCCTCTAACTTCTTTGGATGTCCAGCTATCCCTGTACCAAAATTGGTTGAGTCCAGCCGTTTCGGTGTGATGAGAGGACAATGGAAATTATGACCAACGGATGGCGCCACTGTCATGGCGCCCATACAAAACAAAAGACGATCCTGCATCACGCTATCAAGTTTTTTCTTTAATTCATGACCCCTATCTAAAGAAAACTGAATTTCAATACAAATCTAGAGTTTTAGAATAGTATAGATAAGCCGTATACCTACGTTATTCAAATTGAGGTCAAGCGTATAATTGAAAATGGCGAATCCATAAAGTAGAAATCACAGGAGCGAGCCTTATGTCAAATTTCATCTTGTTAAAGCTCAAATAGCAAAAACGGATTTCTAACTACGTATTTTTCCGATATAATGCCGTGAGGGGAAAGTCTGTTCTTCAGTTAAAACTACCCCATTAACCATGGGAGGCTCTTCTCTTATTTTTTAAATATTTTTTTTTCACTCACAAATTTTTCGTTTAGTCCATATTGTGTCTAGTATCCGTACTGTTTTTTACTCTTGTCTTGATTAATAAGTAATATAAGTACTTCGATAAATATTCAATCCGCATTAGTATTGTACATAGTAGTAGGTACTCTTTCAAGTCTTTTTCAACTACGCTAACAAAGGCCAATCCAATTTCATATCCAATTGTTTTCCCTTTTGTAAACAAAACATAACTAAACGAGGACGATAAGCCTTAAATTTAAGTACATACTTTATTAGGTGGCGAAAGGCTGACTGGCCGGGTCACGACTGTTCTAATGGCCGATAGTCCGGCCTTTTCCCTGTACCTGCGGCTCCTGAGGGAGCTCTGAACACTGCTATCTAATGCCAACTTTACCCGCATAATGTATCCCTTCAAATACCTCGTCCCGTCCCTTTTATGTTGCTCCGGAGAGACAAGGTACACAACATATTTTCCCGGGTAGATGTAGTTCTTTCTAAACTCTGCCTCGTTATGTCAGCTCACGTATTTTACTTGAATGCAATTCTACGGAGATCCCAATAGGGTTGGTGCATATATCAAAGTAGAACGTCTTGGCTTAGTTTATATAAGAGTAACAAATGCCATATATTTAAGCGAATACCGGTCACTACAAAGTATTCATATCAATAAAACATTTCCGCAAATAAATCTAAACCACTGTAAAAAGGGGGATGAAATTTGAAACTCCTACTACTTAGTGGGTAGAAAATTGCGTAAGATGGAATTTTGTAAGAAAATGTTAGAAATCCACGCAAACGAAATCGCTTGACCGAATCTAGTCATACATAAACTTCTTAATGCATTTACAGGTACCTACTTACATAAATGAGACCGAAGTTTTGAAACGTCGGTAATAAAAATTTCTAGGTGCTCATTCCCGTTCCAACTTTTAAAAGTTTCCTGCTACTCGAATTAACCTCTTCAATTTTGGCAACCCTAGAGGCTGAGAATGTTGACTTCCAACATTTTGGATTATATAATGTCTTGGGATAAAACTTTTACCGGATATATTTAAGTAGTAGGTTTTAATAAAATCCTAAAATAAATATCGCTCATGCCGATTGTTATTTTACGAACAATTAATGACAACGTCCTTCTAGAGCTAATTATTGGCATCCTAGAGGAAGAGACAAGGTAGAGTAACGTACAACATGGTTAGATTGTTTTTCAACCGACTTGGAAAAGGGAAGGTTTTGAAATGAACTCGTCACTATGTTGTTTTTTTTTACGTTGCTACCACCGAGCAGCAACATCAATCCTTAACGACTATTTGTGGGTATTTTAAAAATAGATATAAAATATCTAATATCCATTGATATAAAATATCTAATATCCATTGATATACATAAAAATAATTTCTATTAGTAGGTATATGTATATCAACTTTCATGTGTCAGCAATTCCGAAAAATTTCGATGACCTTGCGAGCGTGAGAGAGAGATGCTTTGTCTCTTATTTATCACGGGATAAACGCAACCAGCATAGGCCCGCAGAATCAACTTATCTACAACTATCAAATTTGCTTGCAAAAATTCACGAGAATCGGCTGTAGGCGAACAACCAAAAAGTTGAAAATTTTAAAATATTCATATTTCAACTATTTCAAAAAAAAAGCACGAAGTCTACAGCTCACATAGCCACTGAATACTTTTTATATTCTTGTATATCAAGCTTCTTAACTTCTAATATTCTTTATTTCAAGATTCCAAGAAAATGAAAAAGTTGTTATAAAAAGTAAAGCTAATGAACTGGATCGTAAGTAAATTCTTTGTGTAATGCCAGACGTTTCCAATGTTTTAAATTATCGTGATTGTTTTGCCTCGTGTATTAAGGAAGTACACGTGTAACAAGGTGGCGCAAGTGGAAAATCGATATTGATCCAAAACAGTGGAAAATACCTCACGTTAGGTAACGCAACATTGCTCAAAATGTTTACACCGAGAATAAGACCATGTTACCTGTTTACTTTATATTTCTAAAACTTATTACGAAAGATAATAAATAACAATATATTGTCAGCTCAGTATACAAAATTTCCGATTTAATCTGAAAACTGGAAAGGAAATAAAAGGTGAGAGAAAACGTTGTATAAAATAACCAGTAGGTAGGTAAGAAACTGACATCATTATACGGTTTGTTTAATCACAACTGTACTACTCACATCACTAAATGCTTTCTCGGCGCGGACGCATGATGGTTCCTTTTTTCACGCGATAAATAAGTGGCAAAGCATCCGTCACGTTTAGACAAAATGCGAGTGTGAGTGACAGCTTTGTCACTTATTTATCACGTGATAAATGCAACCATCATAGGCCGGGCGAGTGTACTTTGAGCAGCCGCCACCAAATAAGAGATGTCTCAGCTATATCTCAGCCTGAGATTCTCAGGTACATCAAACCACCCAAAGAAAATATAATTCAGCTGTTTAGTCTGTTCAAGAATACAAACGCCATGTTTAAAAAAAATTACTTCCCGGCCTAGGCCTTCAATTTTGTATGAAATCCCTTTAGAAGAGAACTGTCTCTTGATTTGTTCCGCCCGAAACGTGATACTTCAAAGCCTGTTATAACGCACGTTATGGCGACATTTCATTGCACGTTTAAGAAAAGTTCATTACTGGTAAAAACTGCTTCGAACCAACTTCAAAACTCCTAGTAAAAACAAAGCTGCTAATAAAATCTGGTAGCGCATTTCACTCGCACCAACTTCCTAGCTAGTTTAGTTTCCAAGTCCGCGGAATTACTTTAATCCGGGCCCGAGGCTGTCTGAAACGTGACAGCACGCACATAGCTTTTCTAGGATACAACAATAATCGCCCTTATCTTTCGTGAAAGCGTTTGTCCTTTTCCAATAAACGGCCGAATCGTAACTGCGCTACATCGCTGCCTCTCCGGATTTTACAAGAGGTATCCGATATTTTAGAGAGCGCTTTGTGCTCGCTCGCATCCATTGAGGAGTTTAGTGACGGGAATTGTATTGAGGCAATTACTCGTCTATCATGTTTAAAATCCCGTGGGTATACCTGAGACACAATGCTGAGAACTATTATAATTTTAGAAAATACCGCATGGTATATGATAGCAAAATTACCTATGTCACTCATCATCATCATATCAGACGAAAGACATCCACTGCTGAACAAAGGCCTCCCTCAAAAACCTATGTCACTAGACTCGTTAAAACTATTACCATAAATAAAACACAACACTATTATTAATGTGTGAAAACGGGAAGATGCCACTATCAATAAATAAATAAATAAATAAATAAAAAGAAATAAATAAATATCGGACAACCTCAAACAAATCGATCTAGTCCCAAATTAAGCTCAAGAAGGCTTGTGTTATGGGTACTAGACGACGATATACGTACTTATATAGATAAATATATACTTAAATACATAGAACAACCATGACCCAAGCACAAATATTCGAGTTCATCACCCAAATATTTGCCCTGGCCGGGATTCAAACCCGGGACCACAGTATAAGGGTGCCGGGACCGTCGGCTCAGTAGGCAGGTGACTTCAAACCGAGCCAAACGCGTCGTCAAAATGTGACGTTTATTTTCACCTACTTAACTCTTGCAGCCTAACTATTACTAGCATATTTTAAGTCCACAATCTCAGTGATAGGTCACCGGGAAGAAAAGCTGCGAAGCAAATTCGAAACTCCTAATAAAAACTAAGCTACTATTATCATGTTTAAAAAATGATAGGAAAACCTAAGCTTAGCTTAGTGGATAAATGTGATTTTTTAAGATTCCAGAATTAAAAGTATGTCGTTCTTTTAGAATTATTGAAATGCGGTTTGCGCGCTATTAAATTCGAGGTCGGTGCTTATTAACGATTAAATAGACACTACCAAATCAGCACATAATACATTTTAGGTTATTTTATTATTGTCCAGGCAGCTAAAATAATAACTCACCATCGACGCCCAGGGAATCCATATTTATGTGTTAGGTTAGACTTTTAAAATTTTTTTTAGATCCGTAGTTATAAACACGCCATATTTTTTTGTCTTAACTAAAATTTTCAAGGGACAAAGTTCACAATGTAAAAATTGTCTATACGTACCTACCTACACAAAGTAGGTACAGGTTACCTAAGTTGCGAAGAAACGTAAAAAATCATATTCTTGCCAACAAGTATTTTGAATATTCAATAAGTCATCTTTTCCTATCTTATCCTTTGTATCAGGTGATAAGATAAACTTTACACAAATAAAAAGCTGTTACTAAAACAAGCTAAAAAGTTGCTCGATTGCCAAATCGTTCGCACTAGCTACCTCCGATGCCAAATTTCTCCACGTGAACACTAAAATACCAAGTAGTTTCTGATTTGGATGTCCCTTGACATCCAATACAACTTGTACCGGCACGAAACTTTAATCTAGGCTTCTTATTTCCAACATAATTCTATCCCAGGAGCATCTTGGGCGACTGCAGTTGCATAAGTTTAAGTAGGCAGGTTTCTGAGTAGCATTTATGTGGGTATCTGTTGTATTTTTAATGCGGATTCACTCACTGGTAGAGATAATGCTGTTGAAATAGGTACGCACTCCCAACGTGTTTGTTACGTAATTAAAATTTAGGCAAAATACTTAATCTATATATATATAAAAGAAGAAGTCCTGATCCTGACTGACTCATCAACGCACAGCCGAAACTACTAACTAATGTGAGAGAGTTGATTTTTGCACAGTAGGTTACTTTTATAACGTGGGCTAGGGATAAGAAGAGATTTTTGGAAATATCTCCCCTAAGAGGGTTAAAAAGGGGATGAAAGGTTGTATGGGGTACAAGTTTTCTTTTTAAATAGGGGGGGGGGGGGGGGTTAAATAGGAGTGCAAAGTTTATATTGGAGAAACTTTATTTTTTTAACTAGAGACTTGAAACTTTGAAGAAAGCTTACTTAATCAAATACAAAAAGTTATTTCAGCGTTATAAAAAATTCTGCCCCCAAGGGGGTGAAATAGGGGTGCAAAGTTTGTATGGGGAAAACTTTTGTTTTTTTAGCTAGAGACTTGATTTTGTTTGTCAACAGGTGGCGTTAGTGTACGGATTGAATGGTTTTTTCAAGTCATTTTCTTAATGATTACTTACCTGTTTTCACGTTATTTGGTGTTCATTTGATAAATGACAAAGCATAATATCTTATGTTATCATTTGATTTACACCTGCTAAATAAAAACAAAATCGCAATGACTATTAATAAATCCCAAGGATAGTCACTGAAATTGGCAGGCATTGATTTAATAATAATAATAATAAGATTTTAAATGAATAAAGGAGATAATAATAATAATTCATTTATTTCAGGCATCAAAGGCCCATAGATAAATACCTTACAATCTAACATACATATTAAATATTAAAACACTAAAACAACTAAGTCACGATGTGCTGCGTAAGTTGATTTAAGAGAGGACTGTTTCTCTCACGGTCAATTTTACGTCGCATGTTCTAGGGTGATGTCTGCCAATAGTCTGGTGATCTTGGCCCCCAAAGGAAACACCGCTAATGTTGTTTATAAAGAAGTGTTACGCTAAGGTGATCAGTTTATATTTTTTTTATTTCCTGTCTTCTGCCCAGTGACTAAGTCCTTTTTTTAAAACGAACTTGCACCCCCTTTTGCCCTATGGTTGACTGTCATGAAACAATATTTTCTTAGTGCTGTCTCTTATTGATTGTGTTTCAAACTTTATGTGTTCCTATATTTAGTGAGTTGTCTATCAGCACATGAAAAATCTATACTTTATACACCTATTCTTACTTTATTTAGCTTCTTAAGAAATATAGAGAACTGTAGCACCAGAATATATTGAATCACTCTTCAAACAATACTACTAGCCTGTAGACCAAAATAGTTATCGCATCATTAAATTCGCTTATGTGCATTTAGTTTTTAATGGTCACATTTCAGGTTTTGGTTTTTTTGCTATGCCTTTAAACACTAGCCTTTTTAATAACTGGGGTACCTTCTAGACCATTTAGAAACATTTTGGCCAGCCTCGGGAACTCCGCCACACCACACCATTCTTTTCGTTTAATAGCCAGGCCGGTGTGTACAAATACCAGTGCTGCCTTCTTATGAAAAAAGGTCATTATTTATTATTGTTATGTATGAAATAAAGTTTATTATTTAATATTATTGAAAGAGATACTCTTCATTAAACTGCCTCCATCTCTCGATTTCCAGTGCTGAGTTTAAGATTGTTTTAACAGCCTTACGATATTAAACTATTTTTAAATCTCACTCATAATAACTAAGATCCCCATTTTCTAACTCCAAATCCATGCGTCGCTCTATATCTTGCAGAGTAATTTTTGCCAAAGATTAAAAGCATCAGGTAACTGTCGGAATAAGTATTAAGCATCCTACAAACAATTCCCATAATCTAATTGGAAAATGTTCTAATATTCTTTAACAATTGCATATCAGTGTCTGCCACTGTTTGAAATGTAATATGTCTAGACCATTTTAACTAAGAATAAAATTGACTTACCTATTTAATATCTTTGTCATCATCAAAAATCTACGCGGACGAAGTCGCGGGTGGCCGCTTATCTATTAGAAAATTGTAAAATGAATTGAAAATCACTTTTCTATGGAGATGTCATTTTAAGGGCGCATGATGGCAGCCGTAAAGCGCCATCTGTTGGTGAATATTACTTTCTCCGGTCGTCAAGCCATAAAGGTTGGACGAATTTTAACCAATTTTGGTACTAGGATAGCTGGACATCCAAAGATTACTTATAGAATAGTTTCAACCCGACTACGTTACAGAAAAGTTTTACGCGAGCGAAGGGCACCTCTTAATATAATTATTATAATCTACGACATCTACTTGAGGAATAATAGGTTTATCATCAAAAATAAGCCAGGCAAAACACCGATATACATTATAATTCCCTGTGAAATCTATGAGCGATTACCACAATGGCAAGCATAAAGGTGACAAATGATGTGTACAATACAAACACGGTAAATAACCTTAATTCGGGGAAAACCGTAACGCATATGCGTGGCGCGCAGTAAAATCTATTATCACCATTACCTAAATCAAATGTGCTTACAGAGGCTAAATGTCGACGGAAATAATCCCATCGAAGTTTCACTAACTGGAAGCTAATGTAGTGCAGGTAAATTTGTGCAAAAATAACATAGAACATTCCAAGAATCTGTAAGGTACTTAGGTCGAAGCTCGATCTAAGACTTCACGGCCTTCACGGCAGAACGATCCGCATCGCGCGCCTGCTATTTAACCGACTTCCAAAAAATTAGCTTCTATGTTTCACTGTATGTATTTTTATGTATTCCCACCGATATCTCCGCCAATTGTGAACCGATTCTCATTTTTTTTTATTTGAAAGAGTAAACTCCTGAGTTAGTCTTACTGTCACCATGTCGGGATCTGACGATGGGATCCCAGGGATATCAAGGGCAGCCCTCAAATGTTATAAGCAATAGTAATGTTTTTCATGTAAATGATAAGTGTTGGTTCAACTTTGATTATTCTGAAATTTGAAATGCTCCAATTGGGGATGGTTACAAAATTTACAACTGAGTTATTCCTGTAAGCATTTGGGTAATATTCACATGTTAAAAATCTCAATCACGTATTTTTGACACGTAAAATGTGGCGATACGGATGTGATTGTAATCATACTGTTATTCATTGGTGTTACAAGCTCACCAAGGATTTAAAATTGATGCTAAATGCTACATTACGTACCTACAGACGTATTAAAATTCATAACAAGTATGAAAATGCAATCTCTAATTCACAAAATCACATAAGGCTTATCTAATTCATAAGCACTTCGGTGTCAAGAAGAATAAAATATCCACGTTTTATGGAAAACGCAACGATCTCCTTTGCACATAAAACGATCCCAGATCAAATTGAACACGTCCAACAATTCTAAGTAGCTCACGAAACTGACTTCGCAAGTAACCGCGGCGATTGACACTCAATTTCCTTTTAGTTTTAGGTATTCCAGTAGTGCTTGGAAACTTTCCTTTAGTGGGTCCTTAAAAAACACCCTCGCTTATCCTCACTTAACAGAGCTGAGGAGCATTTTCTGCTATTTACATTTACCTCGCCTCCCGGACAGGCAAGGGCCGAATGAAAGGGGAGTATTCTCGTCCAGAATCCGCAATGAGGTGAACAATGGATCATCCGGATATTGCCTGTCAACCGAGCTACCTACCTACGGGTAACTCGCACGCGATACTAGGTCACTCTGGCCAGAGAAACACATAAAGGATGAACGCCGCCGACTTGTTTCTACTGCTCTTTTGCGGGACGCAATCTATGCACTTCGATATTGCGGCGAATGTTTGATTTATGGTCTCACTAAGGTCGTTATGCGGTTGTTTCTGATACAACAACAATGGGCGGCATTACGGGGTGTATCCCGAAGTAAATTTCACATAACCGTTAGGTATAAGTGCCCACCGTAAAACTACCCAACTATAGTCCGAGCACCCAATTATGGTCCAAAACAAAACTGTTATATAGATATCGGTAATTTTATACGTTTTTGTTTAAAGTTGTTTAATTAAGTTCATCTTAGAATTTATCCGTAATATTTTTTGCATATATATTGACGAGTGTTTTAGAGGTGGAGGTGTGGATTGGACTATATCTGTGTAGTTTTACGGAACTTATCATGTTGTTTAGAGGTCCGTACAGCGAGCGATATGTATACACAGTTAAATAGTGACTATTTGCTATTACGTGCTATAATACTCTAATGTTTGTCTGCTCCAGACGAGTGTCAATGAATTTGCGGCTGGCAAAAGAAATTAGTTGGTAGGTAGCTGAAAGGTATTGTGTCTGCACCCATTTACTGACGCAAAAAGGCAAATTAGTTGATGTAAATAACTGTTTATACTTAAATGTGAATAAATACTTACTAAATATTTGTGATGACAAGGAGTAAACAGAGGGCTCCAATCCAGCTATGTAGGTATGTATCTTTGATTACCAAATAACTTTAAATATGTAAGAGTTCTCAATCAACAAGAAAACTGTAGGTATAAATACACGTCTAAATAACTTAGTTATCTTTACATGTACTGTTTAAGTAACCCAGCGTTCTAGTTCAAAGTGCTGCGCTACTACACGTTCTCGAGAGCAATATTAGATAGATTATCTTCCACTCGCAGCGCAATAACCTGCGTGTTATTAACAAATAAGTAGGGTGCCTTAGCGGCCCCATAACCTATCTGTATGCAGTAAGCAGCGCTCGTGTTTATCAGTCTGATACGGTCATTATCTTACTAATTCCCATTTTTTCTGCCTAATTTATTTATTTTAATGGAATCTATAGGGTGGAAAATATAGGGGCATGAAGTAAAAGTACATTCTATATAAAAGTTTCTCGCTAAAGAGAAATCCTTATTAAAATAAGGGCATTAAAGAATCTTTATAATTACTTAAAACCGTGTCAAAATATAAATTCTGATAAATAATATTCAATCTCTCACATTTAACTGAATCTCATAATTAATTATACAAGAATTAATATAACTCATACCTAGATATTAAACTAATCTTATGTGTACCATATTATATCGATATTCATTAAATAATTAAATATCCTACTGCAATTAATTATATATCAAAAGGAATAAAAAATATCGGCATGCACGTTTTAAGGCTTTTGACATGTGAAGATATTTACATAGGTGTACCTAACGAACTGAATCTTAAACTTAATAGCTCACCGACTTTGAAGCCTGGACCTTTAAAAATATTTACTTTATTTATGAGCCCAGCATCATATTATACCTAAAGGTCGAATAAGCGATCCGTAAAGCATCGAGGACAAACCTAGGGGAGGCGGTCATCCCGGGCGTGGGAAGAATTCACAATGAGCTAGCCGGAATATATCATCCGTTTGCCTGATAGTGTGACATGTAGGCTCAAATCGCGTATGTTAATGCCTCGAGGCTAAACGATAGCGATAAAAAATCGGGTCACAGATTTATGATGATTAACCCCAAAAACCCTCTAAACATAAATGTGTGTTCGTTATTTGGTCTGTTGGTTTGTCCTGCAGTAATACGCGAGTTTTGATGCCTTTTAAGGAAGCTCAGAGTCACTCAGCATCGGGATTTGTCTACGAGATCGAATCAGAAATGAGGAGATTCGTAGACGAACCAAGGTCATCGACATAGCAAACCGGGTAAGCAAGCTGAAGTGGCAATGGGCGGGGCACGTAGCTCGAAGGACCGATGGCCGTTGGGGCAGAAAGGTTCTCGAGTGGAGACCACGTACCGGCAAGCGCAGTGTAGGACGACCACCCGCAAGGTGGTCGGACGACCTGCTTAGAGTTGTGGGGAATCGCTGGATGCGGGTCGCTGCTATCCGGCCCATGTGGAAGTCTATTGAGGAGGCCTGCGTCCAGCAGTGGACGTCCTATGGCTGAAATGATGATGATGATGAAGACGCGAGTGCACGAGCCATGCCTCTTTCCCACTAGGCACTTTGGGCACGTGCCCAGAGGGCCCCCTGCAGTCTCACGAAGGCCCCCAATCTTACGTGGGGCCACCCAACAACTCCCGAAAAAACATACCTAGATGACATTTTTGGAGACCCGTAATTATGGAGTACCCAGGGCTCCGGAGTGCTTTAAAAAGGCCTTGACACGAGCTTCAGGTAATGAGGCATGGCAACACGAACGACTCGTGTATCGACTCGACTCGCGCCGCTACGTCTCGCTTGTGCGCTGATTTTAGCCAAAAAAAAAGTGAAAGCAGAGCCGGTGTGCGCTTGTCTAATGCGTAGGTTGCTAGAACGTTTCACGTACGCCCTGTTGTCGGCAAGTGTGTTAAAGATTCCTAGATTATTCACGAGTTAAAAAATGTGCCGAAGGACTGAGGGGTACGCTTTTATTATTTATAGCTGGGCACACGTGTAACTAAGTTTGGAACAAATCCTGGGTGATCGGATGAACTTCCGATTCCCGTGTAGGGTTGTAATTTTGCAAATATACTTTGTTACAAACCGTGGCGTTAACTATACAAGAATTTTGGACGATTGAAGTGTGTTTTTTTTTTTATATTTAAAGATAAAATATTGACTGAAGAATGACAATGGCTGCTTTTCATCCCAGAGAACGTGCAAGGGTAATATTAAGGATAAACAAATAAGCTTTACCATGCGGGAGAAGCCTAGGAAAGACTAATAGGGTTTACCCACGACTGAGTGAGTGAAACGTGTACCTAATATAATTCTTTATATATTTACGAAGGCAATATAACGAATATTTACGGTGTACCTATTTCTTCGACCGTTTCAGCTCTTTGAGCTGTAGTGGTCGGTTTATTTACGAAAGTTAAGTAAACGTACTCTGGTTTCCTTTAACAAATTCGAGGCATGATTATTTCGGAATTACCTTACTATGCATTCTTTGATCTAGTTAGTCGTTCTAGTGACCCGTAAAATTGACCGGCGGAGAAAACGTGTTTATAGAAGTTTGTTGAAATGAAGTTACGCGAGTTATAACAGTGACTACGAGACAAATTCTCGATAGAGCTGTTCTGAAGATAAAATACGCAGTAGTTTAACTATTCGCTTTTACCTTAGTTGACCTGCCAGGTCTGTCTGTATAGGAGGCGACAAGGTTTTAGCCATATGAAAATTCATTTGTATACTAACCTAACCTTACCTAAAAAGTTAATGATGATATGTTGCACGCACCAACGAGCGCATATAATAAATAAATAAGAGAAATATCAGATAACCTCACACAAATCGATCTAGTCCCAAATTAAGCTCAAGAAGGCTTGTGTTAGGAGTACTCGTCGATACCCAAAACACAAGCCATAATAATAACAAGCCTATATAACGGCAAAGTATTTCTTCCATTACTCTAGATGTTTCTGATGGCCTTGGAAGATTATAATTAGGCATCGGACTTCTATATCACTGTAAGACTTAAAAGAGCTATAGAGCCGATATTAACATTTACAATTCATACGCATAAGGGTATTTAATTCGTAATTTCAATTTTATAGTCAAGTACAAAGTCAGAAGAATATACAAATACATGATTTGTGTATTTTTATTTTTTCGTCATATTAAAATAAAAAACGCAAAAATTTGCGACTTTTCTGGAGTAAATTGGGTTCTATAATGATCATTAGATCGCGTAGCGCTATGATATGACCAGAAAATGCATAAAATCGACAATTAATATAATGAAATCAAGAAGTTCGTAATATTGTAAAGATATATTTTATTTATAATTTTAGTAATTTCATGCTTGGGAATGTTAACCACAATAACCATAAAGGCATTTTGGAATTAACTAGATGAATGAGTACGAATTGTATTTTAATGTTAATATCGGCTCTATAGCTCTCTGAAGTTCTACCGTGCTATGAGAAGTCCGATGGCTAATTATAATGTCATGCATACAGTCAGCCATTTTTTATATCGTAATTTTTTTATCAGTAAAACCTATTTTTATTAAAGCAGTAACGTCTGTTAACGTAAACTAAATGTTTACAAATGAAGCGAAAATTGAAAAATTAAATTTTCGCTTCATTTGTAAACATTTAGTTTACGTTAGCAGACGTTACTGCTTTAACAAAAATAAGTAGATAATTCGGGTGTAGCACATCGTTACTATCGATTCTCAACAAATTTTGAGACGATGGGATTCGAATCCTTTCCGAATCATTAAATTTTTCAATTTTCGCTTCATTTGTAAACATTCAGTAAAACCTAGATAATAGTGGGCGATAATGAAATAAAACAAAGCAGTAATCATATAAAATGTTTATTTTCATTAAATTATTCCTAACATCACATTATAAGCAGTGATCGGGGATTTCTCTGCCACAACGCGGTATTTCAAAGAAATATATTTTTTAATATCAATATAGTCATGATTATCTCATCAAATCTCAATACAATATTTTTTTCGGCCAAGATTGCGGGATTATAATATAATTACCATGTCCATATAAAATAATATACACGAAATACCGCGTTGTGGCAGAGAAATCCCCGATCACTGATTATAAGGCACAATACTTTGGTACACAAATCACAAAAATGGCCCCCATCCTATGTACATTTGGCAGAGATTCACAATACTAGTAGCCTCGACAATAAGGTGTTCTACTTGGCCTTCCGGAGAGAGCGACAGGGAGAGCTGCATATTCTTTGTTTTCACCTGAGAACAACAGGAAAATGATTAATTATTAGCCATTTATATTTAAAATTCCATAAAATACGGCTCCACCGCGAATCAACCCCACATCCTCGATTTCTCAGATCAAAATATGATTTTAATTGGCAAAAAAATAATTTTGGTCCCGCTTGGTAGATGCTTCTACACTCTTAATCACCATAAAATATTTTAGGATCTTTCAATGTTTACCTATCGTAATATTCATGTTAGGAACTTTTTAGGTAAGTCATGTCAACTGAGTATACTTCTGTTATCTGTTACCAGCGCTGTGGGAATCAGGAGAGGCCTTTTTTAAACAAGTTCCGATATTTACGCTACAGTGGAGTAGATAAA
Source organism: Apotomis betuletana (assembly GCA_932273695.1). Classification (NCBI taxonomy): domain Eukaryota; kingdom Metazoa; phylum Arthropoda; class Insecta; order Lepidoptera; family Tortricidae; genus Apotomis; species Apotomis betuletana. The sequence goes on along the minus strand of OW026307.1, from coordinate 10,070,395 downwards.
CATTTTTTCACATATTATGTCATCGAGTGTCGAGGGTTGGTTTTACAGTATTCGTGTAAAATTTAAAAATGTCTTAGGCCCAATCCATTTAAAAGTTTATTTTACAATAAGACCTCATTTACGACACTGGCACAACATCATGATCATCAGATCACCAAGACCTTTCAAACATATTTGAACAAAATAATAGTCACACCCCGGGCTTTTCGGTGCAGGAATGATTTGAAGCCTACTTGTCCTAGTGTCAAATCATTTCTGCACCTAAAACCCAGGGATATGATAATAGTAATTAAATGATACTTACGAGTCCATTTAATCTTTGTTTTATATGAATGAGATGCTGCAGCGCCTGTTCGTTCGTGCGCTCCCCACAGTCCATCGGGCGGGCTCTGCCCCACGACACGAGCGGGTCGTACACGAAGGGCCCTATCACGGACATTAGGGCTGCGGTCTGAGCGCGGAGCGCTCGCATCACTGCCTCGCAACTTTTCCTGTACAAAAGTAAATACGTCAGTCGATTATAAAAGCTTGGTCCTCTGCTCTCTACAGTCTATGTGACAAGATCTGCCTAGCAAAAACGAGCAGGTTATACGACGCGGTTGGCGCATTGGTTTAGCAACTGCCTACTGAGCCGACGTTCTTATTATTATATATTTTCACCTCACCAGCTCAAACATGGCGATTTTGCTGTCAGATAACAGTGAACAAAATGCGATTTTGTTTCGAGCGTGAGTAGAAAGTAGCTTTTTAATTTTTTCAATATCTGACCACGAATTGCAATTATTCAGCCAAAGGTTAATTAATATAAAATTCTAATCATTTGAATCTCGATACACTCTGTTTCTTTCATATGTATATAAAAGAGAGGGATAGAAACTTATCAATTTGAAATTCGATTTTCGAATCCGACCTCGATTGAGAACAGTTCGGATACGCGTTATACCAAAAAAAATCATTAAAAACACCCGAAAAAGTTTTAATTGCAACGTATTTTTTTTTCTTTATTATATTTTTATGTAACGACCGAATATTAAAACTATTGTGCCTTTTTTATAAAACAATAGATCATTGCTCAAATAAAATAAGATTTTTCAACTTATTGTAAATATAATAATAATTTATAATTTCACCATTTACTTATCATAGATGCATATTCGAAACGTACCTTAAAAAATATCGAGTTCATATCGTAATTTGTTATTTTCTTTTGCATTTATGTTGTTTGGTGTTTTAGGAGTAAAAATATGTATTAATCAACTTATGAACAAAATCTCGTAATATAATATGTATTTTTATAAATAAACACGTCATGTATCTGCTAAATCTTCCAATTTGATAAAATAATGACAATAACCGTGTTGGTTGGTTGATTATAATTTCAATTAAATTATATCGTTATTCCTTTTTAAGCAGCACTTATCTATTTTCTGATTAATAATATTATTGAAATCAGCAACAACGACTATAAACATACGTTGGAAGAAAAAGCACAAAATGTCGAATATGTTCTCGCTGATGAGGTGAAAAGTTGTGTGTGCTACACGAGAGCAAAGTTTTTTGCATCTCGTGCTGTTGAGTCCCTCACTACACTCAGGATTCTAACATAGAATCACTCGCTACGCTCGTGATTCAAACGTAGAATCCTTCGCTTGCTCGGGCCTCAAAATCAGCACTCGTAACAAAAAACAACTTTGCTCTCTTGTTGCACAAATAACTATTGTGTGATGAACTCGAATATTTGTGCCTGGGTCATGGATGTTATTTGTATTTAAGTATGTATTTATGTAGATAAGTATGTTTATCGTCGTCTAGTGCCCATAACACAAGCCTACTAGAACTCACTGTGGGACTAGTGAGGTTGTCCGATATTTATTTATTTATTTAAACTCGAAAGGCCCTCACGCACATGAACACGGCAGTATAGGCGTGAAAGGCTCGCATCACCGCCTCACTACGTTTTCTGTACAAATTAGGAATACGTGAAACGCTAAGTACCTACAGTCCGTGAGCTCTCAGATTGCGATTCGGCTTAGGGTGAAAACTGAGAGGTTCTAATCTGGATCGCGTAAGAGCAAGCAAGACGTATTAAAACAGAATTGCATTCCGACGGCTCACGCACTGTACTTCGTCTACTCCACAAGAATCAGGATATATCCCACAAATTTCATCTATACCCTCAATGTAACTACTTGATAAAGATACCTTTCGATCCAGAACAAATGAAGTTTTTCCTGTTGCAAGGGATCAAGAGAATTTATTTTTCAAATAGAAATTTAAATAGAACCGGAAAATCATACGGTTTATTTCTGAGAACCCCTGTTCCTAAAGCGTAAGTAAAACGAGTTCGCAAAGCGAGGAGAGTGAGTCACCTACTTTTAAATCTCGAATAATAAGCGAAATTGTTTTACCACGCGAGCATGAGAATAAATTGGTACATAATAAAGCCATATATTGCGTTCATTTCCTGATTCGCGCGTGACTCGACGGCACAGTACGCAGAACTGCCAATCACTCGCACACGTAATTGACGTCACAGTCGCAGATGGAAGGGCAACACCGACGAAATACCCTCATAGCTCGCGCATCGCTGCCCGCAACTTTCCTCGCGAAAATAGCGTGATTGATGAATTACGAAACAAATGGGTGTTCGAAACTTGTGTATATCGAGACGGATATGGGGCGCGGAGTTTTTTGAATATTTGACGAATAAATCGCCAATCGTCTACGTTGTTATTGTCTTGTGTAAGAATCTATATCCTCCGCTATAAATTTATATGAATACGCCTAAAAGTTGTTGAAACCGTTAGAATATACTTGCCTCTACATACCTCCACAACTTCTTTGCTGAACGAGCAGTACACTTCGGGTGCTTACCTGAACATCCCTTTATACGTTACTAGCTGTGCCCCGCGGTGTTACCCGCTCATCCCATGGGAACACTAAATTTATTCGGGATGAAAAGTATCCTATGTCCTTCCCCGGGACTGACACTATCTAAAGGTTGAACACGCCAAAACTGGGGCACACAAATATTAATACTAAATCATTTTAATAATAAATATCCACATTATGTTTTCCACATTTAATGTCGAATTTAATGAAGTTTATAACAACATTTCCTATTTTAGTAATTGTCTACACTGTAAGCCATACTTCTAACTTTCCTACGCACACGGCTCATGAGACTTTGCACCATCTCATTAGGACACCGTTTCGACGCCCATGTCCATACTTTTTGTAGTTCAGAGACCGATTTTATTTCTCCGCCTTTCTTTTTTAAGATTCCCTTCATAATACTCCAGTACTCTTCAACAGGCCGCAGTTCTGGACTATTTGGGGGGTTGCATACTTTGGGTACCACCACGATTCCGTTTGCTTCGTACCATTTCAACACTGTTGTTGCGTAATGGCAAGTAGCAAAATCTGGCCAAAACAGCGGTGGTGAGTCGTGTTTCCTCTGAAAGGCAGTAAACGTTTCTGTAAACACTCTTTTTAATAAATACCGCTGTCTATTGTCCCGGTGGTAATAAACGAGTGACTTCTTTTTCCGCAGCTACATATTGCCTGATAAATAAGGTATTTTTTTGGGAATTTAGACTGTTTTTTTTAATTTACATTCTTCAGGAGCGTCTGTTCGACTTACGCTGGTATGGAACTCTTGGCCAGGAATTTGTTTTAAGTCTGCCTTTACATATGTTTCGTCGTCCATGACCACGCATGCAAACTTCGTAATGAAATTTTCATAAAATTTTCGTGACCGTTTCTTTGCAGATAAGTTCTGTCTCGAGTCTCGATCTGGTGCAGCCTGGGCTTTATAACTTCTTAGTCGTGCCCTATGTTTAACTTTTTGAACATAGGACTGAGACATTTTCACTTTCTTGGCAACATCGTGAGATAAGATCTTAGGATTTGAGGCAAGAATCCTTACAACACTCTCGTCCTTTTTTTTATTCTTGACTCCCTGCAACCCACCACTTCCTGGCTTGCGATCTATTGTTAAGCGTTCACGAAACCTTTTTAATACGCGGCAAACCGTAGATTGAGGACATTTCAGTTTTTTTGCGATATCTCTATAGCGTAGCATTGAGTTTTCTACATATTCGTGCAAAATGGGTTCGCGTTGTTGATGTTGTTTGCTCGACATTTTGACAGCGAATTAAAAAAAGAAAAACAATATATTGACGTATTATAGGATAGTTCCTTGTCATCAAATAGGTGTCTAAAAAATTTGCATAACTCAATTTTTCGCGTAATAATAGCCGATTTTACATGCCCAAGTTTTGGCGTGTTCAACCTTTATATACCAAATTTCATTTAAATCGGTTCAGCGGTTTAAGCGTGAAGAGGTAACAGACAGACAGACAGACAGACACACTTTTGCATTTATAATATTAGTATGGATTCTCGAAACCTAAACATTCCTTCATGTTTCAGCGGTCCCATAGCAGCCTCCATGTTGTGTGTCAGTCTGAACGGAACCCTCTCGGGCCATTCCACGGACTCTCCCTTGTTGAACAATCATTACAACCTTAGAACACATACCTAAACATTCCTTCATGTTTCAGCGGTCCCATAGCAGCCTCCATGTTGTGTGTCAGCCTGAACGGAACCCTCTCGGGCCATTCGAAGGACTCTCCCTTGTTAAACAGACAATTGAAATCCACGTGCACCGAGTCCCCATTTGTGGAGTCAAATGATATGTTCTCTCCATGTCTGTCACCAAGACCTGAAAATGTAGTGTAGTTGAAATAATAGTAGGGAATCTGTAATAAATTATATCTATCATTACCTAATGTATTTAACGTATTTTTTACTGTACCTTGTTACTTTATTGTGTTACTTTGTTGTGTTCTTGGATACTTTATTGTGTAACACAATAAAGTATCCAGTACTTCTGTTGCTTGTTTTTTATGGTATTTTTTATTTCAACAATAAAATATACAAAATACATAATATTAGATTGATTACAATACTACAATCCGATACAAAACATTCCTACGTTATTAATTTCATTTGTGTTCATTTTCTTTTATTGTATTATTGTGTTTTGTATAACAATAATGATAAAAGATAGAATAAGTATAAAAGATATATGAGTATGTACAGGGGCTGTAAAATAAATTTACAATTATATAATTATATTTACCTAAAATATATCCAACCATTGACATAACGGCAGTCGTCCTTATGTACGCTGATCTTGCCTGATACCTAAAACAATTTAATGATTTCTTAAACTAAGTACTAAATCTTTACAACTTTTTCATTGGACCAAATGTAGATTGAGTAGTTTAATACCACATTGTGTAATATATACGCATACTTTTCAGGTATATTAAGGTATAAGATATTGGGATCGCCCGGCTTGTCCTAATATCTACTAAGTTGCTAGATCTGAAGTTAACTTGTTCGGGTAAGCAACATTAGTGCAAATTAAATTAGGACGCAACTTTCCCGGGCTAACGGAGCGATACCTCAAAGATTAGATTAACCAAACTTACCAGCCGTAAGGGTCTGAGAAAACTCTTCTGAACCATTCTTGAAAGACGGCTGGATGTCGTGGTAACAATTTTTCCTCGTACATTCGTCTCTTCTTTTCAAATGGGTCGTTTTTCGCGCACATCATTTCTTTCAATTCACGATTGCTTGTATGAATACCTAAAATAAGACATGTTTGAATAATAATTATTATAAAAACGGTATAAACTCGCGTAAATATTGTCAGGATCGGCCCGACATGTTTCGAACTCAAATGGAGCTATTCATCAGGGATAGCTATCCGTCAGTGGCGTGCACAGAGTTTTACGACAGGGTAGACACAAAATTTTGAGAAACTAATAACTTACAGAAATACTGCGGGACAGTTTTTATTCTTCGTCTTCTCAAATATCAAGCAAATCGACCATCTCCAAATATTTTTTTCTATTAACTGATGACCGCAAACAATAAACACCACCACAATTATCACAATTAAAAGAATACACTAAAAGTTTTTATTCGCTTATTTACTACTAGTCACCACTATCACACGTAATAATCAAAACAAACAATTAACAATAATGGCGTCCAAGTATGCAAAACCTATAGGTAGCAAAATACGACAAACTTAAATAGTACCGTTTTTGCGCTAATTAAAGTTACAAAAAGCGCCTTTTTAAATTCGTTACATAGTCAACATCGGAAGTTCGAATCTACAAATAATAGCTAAGGAGAGAGCGAGACAGGCTACCTGTTCGGAATTTTTCGCTTAACATCGGGCGTCGCGGTATTCGCGCCTCGCTCGCACCGAATGTTGTTCGCCGTGTCTAGTCGCGGGTCGGAACATCCTACTTCCGTAAGGAAGTAAAAGACATGAGACAATGTCTTACTTCTGTATTTGTGTGCGTGAGTTTTGTTATTGTGTGCAATATTTTTATAAGAACGCACACACACGCGGTCCGTGTTACCACGAGGCACACAAATATAAATTTAGACAGAAAATCGCCTGTCTTTACCGCTTACGGCGCGAAGCGGCGCTAGTGCCGCGGAATCGTTCAAGTCAACCTCCACGGAATCGACCAATACGTACGTAATTTTGGCGCACCGACTCGATAGATGGCGCGGATCGCAAATTGATTATTTTTGTTCATTTGTTTTATATAATTTTATAAAAAGGTAATGTTTGTAACAATAAATAATATATATCGTTTCTGTAATCAACTAGGGTAGGCAGTGTCTTTTTGTCTTTATAAGGTGCACGCCACTGCTATCCGTGTTGCTACGCCACTCAAGGCCCACTGCACTGGTTTTCGCTCTCCTCGCCACCGTTAGCGCCCGCGAAAATAGCGCGGCGGGAGAAGCGAAGGGCTATTGCACTGTCACTACTGGACTATCTGTCAGTGCATTTTCAGTACTACCAACTTATACTACGCACACTTGACTTATTGTATCTACGACATTGTCTGAACGCGCGATGTTTTTTTAATATTATGTTTGAATACCTTTCATTTTATATAGAATATGAATAGATATTAAAATGAATGGCCACGACTGGTGGGACAAATAATCTGGCATCGAAACATACCTTTTTGCTTGTATATATGGAGCAAAATAGGCCTCAGTCCGACCAGATTAGGCACCCATTCTATGATGCCACATTCTTCATTCAACGGGAGAACTGAATACGTTCTAATGTACAGTCGGCGACGACGGGTTTCTGGGGCATCCTAAAAAATATTGTGTCAAAATCTTTACTATTTTTTTTTCTTTCTGAATCTCTGAAGAATGTATTGATTTTGTAACGTACCTGAAGGAATCTATTGACGACCACGTTGAATTCCATCAAACGGTAATCTTTTCGTAGATCATCTCTAGGCTTCAGCATAATAATATAGGCCTTCCCATCTGAACCTAAAATTGTTAATATTTTGCATTTAGAATATTTTCATATCCATTGATAGTACTAAAATCTCAATCTCAATTTAGTTCTTTGGAGTTACTTAAATTGATAGCGTTTGAATGGTAGCTGTTTAACACGAGTCGAGACATTCAAGTATTAGGGTTATTACTGTTATTAGTGGGGAAATGATGATATCAAATTAAATAAAATTTACCATTAAAATATTACCTTTTAATGTAACTTTCCTAGGCTTTTGGAGTGACGGCAATATGGTGATATTCTCTTCGATGCCCGCTAGATACACCGGGGGACTCGCGGGAATGTTGAAGTCAATCCTCTCCTGCCGAGCCGCCTTGGAGGGCAGCACGATTTTACAGAACTCTTGGAATGGCATCATGATGTGGCTGAAGTTCTCCGTAGCCAGTAGACGCGGTAGAGTGCGGACTAGGGACGATACTGTCGTTGTCTAAATTGGAAACAAAAAATATTAATGTAGGTAACCATCGAAACGAGAGAACCGACGACATTATGTGGCTGAAGTTCTCCGTAGCTAGTAGACGCGGTAGAGTGCGGACTAGGGCCGATACTGTCGTTGTCTGAATTCGAAACAAAATTAACGTAAACCAAAACGAGAGAATCAACGATTCATACATTTCGTAGTATTTCCAAAAATTTGACAACCAATCTCATACAAAAGCGAAAACTTCATCCATCCCACACAATAACTTCATCCATCCCAAACAACGACAACCCCCGAAAAAACTGACGAGATAACTTTTATCCAGGAGGATATATTACAAGACGGAACTGTCTGCGAACTAATCGTTTGAGACGCTGCATGTATGTATACTCAATTGAACAAGGTCCGCAAATACATCCGTACATTACTTGATAGACTGCGGCAGTTATAAGTTAGAGTGAGCATGCTGTAGTTCCGTCTCACTCTAATGTATAACTGCGTCCGGCATGCTTGCCAAGGCTTGGCATGCATGTGGCGCCGGCATAATTCAACTGCTGCTTTGAGTCTTGGGTCCGGTCCGTGAATACATCCGTGCGTCACATCAGTGGATGGGCAGTGGCCCAGAGTAGGTTTATTACACAGCTCGATTAACTTCTCAGCTGACTGAGTAGAGTCATTAACTAATTTAAACATACTCTTTGAGTCTTGGGTCCGTGAATAAATCCGTGCATCGCTTCGCTTGACACTCACAAAAGTATTTATTATTGGCTACAAAACTTACCGATCCACTGCCCACAATAGGTTTATTACACAGCTCGATCAACTTCTCAGCCAGCTGAGTAAAGTCATTGACTAGTTTGAGCATATGAGGTTCCTTGAGTCTTGGGTCCGCGAATACATCCGTGCATCGCTTGATGCGCTGTGGGTAGGCGGATTTGATCACGCTCATCATCATCCAGAGCGTGTGTTGAGGGTAGGCCATTATGAGCTTCACGATTATAGCTTTTAGTTGGAGATATACCTGTGAGAGTGTAAAATTGTTTGTATTAACTAGCTGTGTGCTTGAAAAGGCCGTTATCTATAAATAAATAAATATCGGACAACCTCACACAAATCGATCTAGTCCCAAATTAAGCTCAAGAAGGCTTATGTTATGGGTACTAGACGACGATATACGTACTTATATAGATAAATATATACTTTAAATACATAGAACAATAGGGTGTTTCATATTTCAAAAAGTTTGATTTTCATGTGACTTCGCTCAAAACCTTGATCGCACTTACCCAAAAGGCCTCTGTGCCAAATTTCAGCTTAATTGAACATTATTTAGAGGTTGCGCCACATTGTGGAATTTGCAACAAATACGTAAATTCTTGAGCATTATTCAAATAAGAATTTCACCATTTTTGGGTTATTAAAATAAAAAAAACTTATCTGGCATAAAAAAGCAGTAACGTACATCAAATTCAACTTTCAGTAAAGCTTCTTCCAATGAATTGCTATAAACATAGGCTCTTTCAAAGAAAAGTATAGTTTTAGTATACAATCATTATGACAAAAAAAATAATAAAAATAATATCATACAATTATATGTCAACATCTGCTAAGAACTTAAAGTAGAGAAGATGTGCAATATATCTGTATAGAAAGAAAAACACAAAAGTACATTTTTCAGAATAATTTTTGAGTGCCAGTACGATACGCGGTTTCCGCATAATATAGAGCCATTATCACTTTGGCGACATGAAGAATGTTATTTTTGTATAGTATGCTATACTGATATGCATTACATATTGATAAACAATAGCAAATTATACAAATACATATATTTTCAGGCTTCTTAACTTTTTTATTTTTTGTGTATAGGTTCAGAGCTCCAAAACTCTACGATTTTGCTTTTTTGTATGTTATTTTATTCTATATTTTTGTAAAATATGATGTAAATTATCTCTCTTCGTATTAAAAATACTAGACTTCTTCTATATTCTAAGTGATATCGAAAACGCTGATGTATCTGCTCTAGAAAGCGTTTGCTGTATTTTTTCCCTTTTTTCTATAAATGGTAAAATTACACGTTTCTCATGAAGGCTCTGACTTTATAGAAATTTAACAATAGTTTAATTACTTACATTTAAACTTCTCTACGGGTAATACTCTTTACTTTCAAACAGAGATATTTATGATTAACATCTTATAAAATATAAAATCAGTACTTCAGAACTATTACGAATTTTAACATTTGTTGTAAAAGTGGTTAGTTGGCGCAACCTCTAAACGTCCTCAAATTTTCTTGAAATTTGGAACAAATATTTTATTTTATTATAGAGACTCGATCCCAAAGCGAAGTCTTAAAAAAATACGCAGTTAATTTTTTTCCATACAAAGATGAAACACCCTATAGAACAACCATGACCCAAGCACAAATATTCGAGTTCATCACTCAAATATTTGCCCTGGCCGGAATTAGCCTGGTATTTGGCTGGTTGGGGTCTATTGTGATATCTTATGTAGCAATTAGCCAAGATTTTAGAATAGGAGAGAAATGGCTGACTATTGAGTTTCTGTCGCCGATTCTTCTCAATAGTGGTCTGCTGATGTAAGCGCCAGCAAACTGAGAATTATAAAACTGACCTAGTGGTTTCTTGGAGATAGCTGTAACGAATTGCAACAAAAGGTCCATCCAATAAACTAGTTTGCCACGTCTTATCAGCCAAGCCAGGCCATATAATTATTGTCATATAGGCCTGCTTGGGGACGAAAACGATGTGATTTTTGTACATACATATAAATTACACAAATAAATATCGACGATTAACAAAATAGTTGATAATCAAATGACTTACTTCTTTGACAGGATGACATATTCGAGACACTATTTGGGAGAACGCGGTCAGGTACAGGTAAAGTGGAAGTCGTTCCGAATACGTCTTGATGACTTCCGTCATCTGGGCGAGCACCGTGTGGATACTAGTGTCCGAAGATGACACTTCTACGTCCAGCCTAAAAAAACATAACATTTATATAAAAAATAAGTTCCGCTTACCAAAGCAATATGTGATAATTATTGCACTTTCAAGCATGCCGATCGTCGAACGAGCTCACAATCGAGGCCGCTAGCAAATATAGTGGGATTCACGTAAAGGGAGCGCTGACAATTACTTACTTCGCCCATAATCTTACTAGATCACAAATAGAAGAATACGTCTTTGTTTAGTGTAGATACAATTATTATCAATATTATTATACTTCCACAAAGCAAGTGAAATGAAAAAAAAACGCGCATTATTAAACCGGCGCACAAAATTGACGAATTTGATTTAAATAACTATTGAGATTGAAAAACAGACGCTCTATTTTGCTAATAGTTAAATAGCAGGTTAGTATTTACTTTTATCTATAACATATTGCGATGGTATAAGTGAGGCATCTTTCATACAAAATACAGACATGATGTTTTTTTTTCCGCTGCTGAATACTACACAGGAAGATTAACAGCGCTCTTTTTACATGAATTTAAGTATACTTGTAGCAGTGCGATGAAATCGGGATAGGCACGGCGTCTGCAATAGGCGACGCCTGTATTATCCATAAATTATATATATTTACCATATGGACAGCATCCTGGGCATACTCTGATACAGATACTTGTGTCCATACTGCAACGCCTTTCCATAACTATTTAGAGCGTGCAACCTTCGCGACCAGTGAGTGCCACCAGTGCCCGTTGATTCGCCACTACTTACTTTTTCGTAATACGCGCCCAAACATACCTTCAGACATTAAAGTAAATTAAAAACAGTTATCATTTACAATAGAACAGAAAAAACAGTGTACAATCACACTCCGAATACAATACAGAAACCTAACCTTTTTATTGGTTAAATCAGCGCTGTGTTTGTAGGACTATATCGCTACTCAAAGGCAGTACACGGGTTAATCAACTACTGTTGTTGTGACCCAGGAGACAATAGTGATTAAAATTCTTGGAAATGATAATCTATATATAAGAATTGGCTTACAACAACTTCAAAGTTTACGAAAATTCCGTTTACCAAACTCTTTTCCCATTGCTTGAAGACGTCCACGGCTTCTTTGTAGTAACCGATATTCACGTCCACGTCTACGTTGGTAGTTTCGTCGTTATACTTCGCTATGAGCAGTTTTGCTTTGGCACATATTTTCCTGAAAGTGAAAATGTTTTAAAAACTGTACTTTCTCCACAGTTATCTAACGAAATATGAACCAGAGTTAGTAATGCGTTAAAGTTGCCTGCCCCCATGAGCTGCTTACGTTTTCTACGTTTACTAATCGCAGTTGCGTTTCCACTTCCATGGCTAAGAGGCCGAGACAACCCCTACATATGGAATGACTGTCGCAGCTTCCAATTCAATTCTATTATATGAGATAAACATACCGTAAAACCAACATATGTACATATAAAATAACCAAAAACCATTTTTTTTTGCGATTTGTTAACACAAGTCTATGGTGTTGGGTAGCCGACCGCGGAAACGCCAAAACAAAACACCTTTCGGCCAAAATTCCAATGAGGTGGATGGTCGTAGTGTACAGTCAGTATCAAAAGTAGCTGCCAATTTTACTACTGACTTCTATCAAATTGCATACTAACGTTGTCAGCTACTTTTGATGTTCACTGTACGTTATGGATAGTATTTATAACTGTAGTAGTATCTGTTATGTGGTCATTTCTGTTTTTTGTTAAAAAAATAGGTGTCTAAAGGATTGCTTGGAAGAATACGAAGCTGCCACTTCGAAATGTAAGGCGTTATAAGTGCAAATTACTTATACACTAAATTAGTCTTTAAGTCAAACGAAATAAGGTTTACTCTTAAACAAAGAGAACACAGATGTTGGTCACTTCGTAAGTGAAAGACCAGTGTAGCTCGTATCGATGCTTAGGATGACGATATATGACTTAGTATTGTTCATCGGGTACAAAGCTAAGTGGATTCGCTCAAGAAAAAGGATTATTTCTATACAAACTGACAGATTACCTTTGCTCATTAGTCAGCTTGTCGAGCTGTGGATACGCGTCGTCCAAACCCCTTCTTAGTGTGGTGAACGCATGCTCATGTTGCCCGCGAGCCCAATACATCTTCGACTTCTCTATGAACAGCTCCTCGGGACGGTATTCTTCGGCGTTTAGTATGTACATGTACGACTGGAATAAATACAATACAAGTACTATTTATTGCACACTAGCTGTGCCCCGCAGTGTTACCCGCTCATCCCACGGGAACTCTTAATTTATTCGGGATGAAAAGTATCCTATGTCCTTTCCCGGGTCTCAAACTATCTCCATACCAAGTTTCATCTAAGTCGGTTCAGCGGTTGAAGCGTGAAGAGGTAACAGACAGACAGACACACTTTCGCATTTATAATATTAGTATGGATGTCACAAAACATACAGGAGAAATACAACGCAATAAATACCTAAACGCAATAATATTTTGATAGTTATACTGCCCTCATATCATAAAGCAAATGGGGGTAATTAATTCATTAACTCAAGTGTTTTTTTTTTCATTGATGTAGTGTATTACTAGAACAATAAAGGCATAGCGTGTCAGTATTAAGACTTTACCTGTTGGAAAATGCCAGCTTTCCTAGCGTGCTTCGCACTCTGTAGCCAAAGATCGCCTATACATGCTTTGAAAACTCCTGCTGTCACTGGGTGTGTCGGATCTAACAATTCCTGAAAAATTTACATTTTGATTGAAATATACACAGGATAAGGTTTCTTAGAAGAACCATTTCTTTGAACCATTATTTACATATTTTTCTTCTACAATTAAACGGAAGGGTTTGGGATTATGTGATTCGACAATACAAAATCATCCCTGTTGGAACCTAAAGCTAAGGGGAATAACTGGCCAAGTCCTTTTTTTAATTGTTTTTTTTTTATCTGTGGCCAAAAATGTCCTTGTTTATCATAATGACTATCTACAACAGGATAAAACTCCCGATGTTTACGCTATATATTTACTTAAGTCATTCAGCCATACGCTGATTTCACAACTTCAATTGTCTGTAGGTACTGTAAAATTTTGTATTGGTGACTTAGCCAGTTTTACGTTTCACGTACGCCTGTTCGCCACCGTTAAGAAATATAATAATAATAATAAGACAATTATTCATTGTTTTTGTACATTATTGGTTATGGCTTAAACATGTATAATAGCAGTTAAATATGATATGATAAATGCGTGGAATGGAGACATTGACAAGTGAAACCACTGCCTACCTACCGTTCGCTTACTGACGTGTATTCATAAAACAGCATAGCGGGTGTGTACGCACGCACACATAATGATATTTCTCGAGTAATATTGTAACGCATGAGCTAATTTGCCCTTCAATTAGTTATTACAATTATTCTAATAACTACCTGTGTTTGCTGCAATAATATCCGTCGAAGCCTCAGCAAGGGCTCCACTGTCCGCACGTCCGACTGGACCACGGAGAGCCGACGTCGCCATTCGTCCAGTAACTTGTTAAGTATATCAGTAGCTTGCTTGTCGCCATCGTTTAAGCCTTTTAATCTGAAATAAAAATTGAACCATAAACAACATTGTGATACTGATAACGGACAGTGTTCGATTAGCCGCTGCCGCGACTGATCGGCGCTCCTGAGGATGAATCGCGAACCGATCAGAAACATTCGACTAATATGGCGTGATTAAACCCGCTTTATATGCACTTTAACAAATAAGTATGAGATCATACGTAAATTCATCATGATCATCATTATTTGCACCCACTTCTATTATCTCTGTTTGGCCCTATGGTTGACTGGTAGAGAATGCCATTTGGCATTAAGTCCGCCATTTGTACTGACTTGTTTTGTGCAATAAAGTTTAAATAAATAAATAATCATCATCAAGTTGTAATAGGCCTGTAATAGTAAACATGCATGGTGGTCTATAGAAATGAGTGAAATTGATTTCTCGGTCAAATTAAAAGATTCGCTATAATTGAAAATATTGTCATTTTCCGTAAGTACACAAACACTTTGACGTACTTTTGCAAAACCTCTTCCACGTGTCCCGCCTCAGTAATCACATGAAGCCCTACGACGCTTTGGTAGCCGCTTCGTAAGGCGCTCTCGCCTTTGGTCTCACCATCCATTTGAGCTAAAAGCTTAGCAGTAGCACTCTTACAGGACAGCTGGAATGCGTCGTTTTCTTGACTGCGATAGGAAAGTAGGATGCGGCCCATTAGAACACCCCAGTTTTCTCGAGAACTTGGCTGTAACAACAAAAACGTAATATTTTTATTTACATTACAGTAAGAATTATTTTTGGAGCAAATCTACTTATCTTTGTTACCTGAGAACAATGCCACTATCTCTATTCCGGCACGAACAGTTCACTGCTGTTTTAAATACAAAATTTCTTAAATCTATACGCACTGTGTTATACGTGAACCCCATTTCCTTCGATTTAAAGACGCGTTTCATGTATAAGACATCTGCACTTATTATGTGTTAAATTTTACGTGGCAACTCTGCGATTCAACGAAGAATAGAGATAATGGCATTGTTTGCAGGTAAAAAAGGTAAGTAGATCCAAACTCCAAAAACAATTCTTACTATACCTCCAGAGTAATCAGCATTTAATCTACTGCAAAATTTACTTCATAGGCAAATTTTGCAGTAGATTGAATGTTGATTATAGTAGATTCATTGGTCATGAGACTAGATGAACGCGTAACATCGTGACAACGTGCTCCAAGGGGCCTTGACACTCAGAACCTTCTTTTAAAACATGGCTTTCGGCACGTGTCACAATTCCAAGTATAGGTAACAGTATATTAGTCTAAGACATTGTATATATTAAGTGGATGGATCAACTATTTCTTGCTGTTATTCTGTCCGTGACCCAGGGGATAATAGTGATTAAATTTCTAAGAAAAGTGTTGATAATTTATATTACCGGTATTGTCAGGAGATAGTCTACATAAGAATGGGCTTATAACTGCTTAAATTACCTACAATGCTTTTGCTAAATATAACCACGGAAAATCGTAGGTAGTTTTAAAAAGTGACCCAGGGGCATCACCATGGCAACGAGTGGCAGAAAATAGTTGATTGACCCAAGTCTATTAAGTATTCTGTGCCGAAGTATACCTTACCAGAGGTTTGTTAATCAGCTCGTCAAGCTGCTCGAACCGGCCGAGTCTCCACAGCGGCTCGGCCGCTAGTTCCGTCGTCGAGTCTTCGGCCTCGTGTTCGCTTAGTAAGCGATAGGCTGTAAACGGCTGATCGAGACCTAGGTAGCAGTCTACCATGCCCTGAAATATGTTTTCGGAGTTGAGTATGTTACCCACTGTTTCAGAGACAACTTTATGATTTGAAGTACAAGAAACAATACTCGGAGTTGACTTAGCCGTAGCCGAATTGCCTAATTTTTCATCAAGATCAAATGTCCAAGAAATAGGCATATGATGACCTAATTAGGAGCAATCGAGTTATATGAACGCTACGCCACTCTTCGGTACGGAATCCAGCAATTAGTGATAGATAATTGAAAGCAAATCACTGAATACGTTGTACGAGTGAGATACACGTTTCGTTGGTTTAACTTTATTTATGTAAAGTGCAATTAATAGCTACACGAACGTATATCCAGGCTAAGCCAGGCGCTCCTGCTACGTCGTACTCGTAGTTGACTTTTTTGCCCGTTGGTTTCGGTGCCTACTCCTAATCGACGTTATAACTTATAAAAGAAATCTCTAAGCAAAATTTCAGCAGAACAGGAGTTACGTCAAAGATCAAATATATACACGTTCCTTTCCATTCAGCAAAGATAAATAGATATCACAACATAGTATAAAACATAGTCGCTTCCTGCTGTCTGTCTGTCCATATGTATGCGTAATCTTTAAAACTTCGCAACGGATTTTGATGCGGTTTTTGTTAATAAATAGTTATTTAAGAAAAAGGTTTATATCTATAATACATGCATAATATAGTAGAGAAACACTTTTAAATTAGTATCAGCATTACATGTAGGCGAGAAGACCGACGCTGGTCTCCAAAGCTACTGGAATGGCAACCACGAATGGGAAAAAGAAGCGTGTGGAGACCCCCGCTAGATGGAGAGACGACATAGTTAAGGTCGCAGGAAGGAAGTGGATGCACGTGGTCCGGAGTAGAAGCAAATGGAAAATGCACGAGGAGGCCCTAACCCAGCAGAGGATAGACGCGGGCTGATAATGATGATGATGATGATGATCAGCGATGCACCCGTGCGAAGCAGGGGCGGGTCGCTAGTAAATAATAAGTAAGTTACCCGCAAACTGTGTCTGTCTAATTGTCCTTCTTGTGCCAGTCTTTCGTAGCACAGAGCGGCGTCTTGGAGCCGCCCCGTCACTACTTGCGTAAGTATCAGCTCTTTGAGAGAAGGCTCTGACCTCTTGATTGACAATATTCCTGAAAAATAGACAAATACTGCTGTAAAAAGAACGTAAGTATATAAGTAATTAATAACTGTTGGAACGATCGGAAACAAACGTTCGGAAAGTAAGGGAATACACCACTGTCGGTTTGGATTTTCATCTCAAAGCTGACTATCAATTTGGGAATATGGGGACTATCAAATTGGGAATATGGTCAAAAGCGTATCCTGAAAGAAACGAAAAAGAACGGCTAGGGAATTATTAAATAAATATATATTGAAGGGAAAATTAAGAATTTATTATCTCCGGCGTGATTTGGACGTGTGTCGACGAAAAACGAAACCTGACTATCATATTTATATACCTGGCTCAGTCATTAAATCATTAAAAAAGACATATTTAGATGTCGTTCCATAATAATTTTAGAAATCTGTTCATAAATACCGAATTGTGAACCTTTTTTTTGGAACCGATTGAAATAGTACATTACATACCTAAGGCGATGAATTCCTGAATGTCCCAGACCGGATATAGACTTTACGTCAACGGCCGTTGTTTGTCTAAAGTTTTATGTCTTGCCTTTAGGCAGAAAATCCTTCTTATGGAGATCCCACGAGTTTGTGCGACCAGTGGAGCGGTGAGCGGTTGAGCGAGAGATCCGAGCGCGGCGGCCATACGAGTGAGCAAGACACACGTACCTACACCGCAGCCGCTACCGCTGTCGCTGTCGCGCGAGGTCGTGGCATCGCCGTTATGGCCTAGGGTGACGTAATTTTACGATTTTTACGTAACGAGTCTTACCAGCCACGGAATCCGGTTCATCTAACAGCGCATATATCTCGGCCAGCAGTGAGAGTTGTTCCTGCATTTTATCCTTCTTCTCGACCATATACAGCTCTAGGTATTGCAGAGCACGCTCCAACTCGCCGCACGCGAAGTTGCCACGCGCTATGAGAAGCTTGTCGAATTTCTCCACGAATACCGATATCGCCCTATAAATAAACAAAAAATATATAGCATTACTTTTAACCTATCGACCGCCAAGCGGTCTAGCAATTTACCGTGCCACTGACGCCAGAGTAAAAAAAAAAGATGTGCCCCAAAATCAACAGGGATTGAAAAATACTTGTAGCGGTTAGAATTACAAAGTTTTTGATCATTGAAATTTGGACGGCTGTGGCCAACGTGGCGTCAGGGGCACGATTTTTTGTTGACGGCCACAGCCGACTGTGGCGCTCAAAAGGTTAAGCCTTGTTGTTTTTATCTTTGTTTATTTGAGTGAATAAGCTAAATTTGACAATGTATTTCCAGTAACTATGTGTTTGTTTATTAAGTATACTAACTTGTAATTTTCATTTTCCAGGGGCCGCTGTTTTGAATGACACCATTCCAAGAGCCATCGATTCAAGAAGTCCAGCAGGGTGTAGATAGTCTTGCTGCATTTACTCTGAGATTAAAAACATTTAAGTACGATTATGGTTAAAACCCAATTATTACACCCAACAAGAATAGAGTGTGATAAGATACAATCATAAACTGCTGGTTGTGGCCTTATTCGTGGAGTTATAAAACAATGGATTGAAGTTATGCTTTCCTTTGGTAGTGTAGTTCTAGTTTTGAATCCCGCCAAGGGCGAAATATTTGTGTGGTGAACTCGAAAATTAGTTCCTGGGTCATGGTTGTTTTCTATGTACCTATATATTTATCTATATAAATATGTATATCGTCGTCTAGTGTTCACAACACAAGCCTACTGTGGTCTTCGGATATTTTCTTGTGAAATGTCAGTAGACTCTGACATGTACAAGTGCCCCATAAAGTTTGTTATTTCATTTCATTAATTTAGTTAATTTATTTAATTGTGTTGATTTATTATTATTATAAACAAATATATTGACAAATTTATCGCGCGGCTATACGGGTAGCAGTCCCTGATGCAAAGGGCGGTCATTGGATGCAATGTACGTCAAAATCATGTCAAACGATATACGTAATATGGATATGACTACAAAAACTGCATACATAAATGTTACTCGAAATGTAAGTCTATCCATAATATCCATATAAGTCTTATCCATGTTCTGCTTTCGTCACCATATTGCATCCACTGTCCACCCTTTGCTGATGAAGAGCTCCATACGAGTTCGAAACATGTCGGGCCGTTCCTGACAATTTCACGTGAGTGTAAACCGCTTAATACATTTGATCGATTTATTGTTCTCAGTCTCACCTGGTTGCCTTCCTCGGCTTGAACCGTGTTGATGTTTGGCGTCAAACGTATGTCTCGGAGTATTCTATATCTGTTTTTCTCTGATACCCTGCTATCCGTTTTTGAGTTCTCAGACCCTAGAAAAAAATTTACTGGACAATGAATTCAATTGACAACGAACCCCATAAATTTTGTTCTGGATAGGTTATTTTTTTATATTAGCTTTACTTATGAAGAAGAAGACAAAAAATAACAATTAGATGAAGAAGAGTTCGTTGGAATCCGTTGGATGCGGGCGTCGCAACACCTCGGTGGCGTTCGGGGCGTGTCGCTTCGTCGTCTGCGCCCTACTACAAAACACACAGTATAGTACAGGGGGCCTATGATGGTTGCGTTTATCACGTGATAAATAAGTGACAAAGCATCTGTCACTCACACTCGCATCTTGTCAAAACGTGACGGATGCTTTGTCACTTATTTATCGCGGGATAAAAGCAACCGTCATAGGCCCCCTGAACAGTACTGTCTTGACAGTTTGCTCCCTCCACCACCTTTCTCGATCGTTTGTCTTGTGGCTGGACTCGTGTGAAAAGGCAGTGCAAAGAGCAGAACAGTGTGCGCGCAGTTTAACTGTCGTAAATGTTGTCGTTGTCGACCCTCCATTGCTACGTGGACTTGACTGTCTTATTTTTAACTGAAACTGTTCTGTCTCACTCTTCAGCCCTCGTGTGAAACCGGCATAATGTGGATTTCGCCGGGCGTTAGCAACTGACCCATAGAGCGCGGGGATTGCGTATTTAGAATTTTTGATTCATTAACAAAATGAATCGGTTCTTGGAACTACATATAAAACTAAATTTGACTTTAAGGTTGTTTACAAATATTATCCCATTATGCAACAGTACTGTTCTGTCTCGGCGTGTGCGTTCATATTGTAGCAGTACTGTACTGCCCACTGTTCTGCCTCACTGTTCTGCCCTCGTGTGAAATCGGCATAACCACCATTTCTGAACAGAGCGCGACGGCGACTCGGCGACGCGTCCTCGCCTCGTCTTTTATTTATTTATTATTTATTTTATTTAAACTTTATTGCACAAAATACAAAAGTAAGAGTACAAATGGCGGACTTAATGCCATAAGGTCTTTTCTATATTAAAAAGTCGCATGTCCCTTCTGTGTGGCTTGCGCCTAAGTCCAGCAACGTCTTTCGACTGATGATAACAACAACAACAAATCCACTTTATTGCACACCTTAAATAGGTACACAGGGATACAAAACATGAGAGATATACAGTAAAAATTAAAAGAAGTTAACAACAGGCGGTCTAATCGCTAAATAACGATCTCTTCCAGACAACCTTTAGGTAGCGGAATAGATCAACAAGAGTTAGAATTGAGTAGGATGATAATGATTTGTTTTGTTTGTACATACCTATGACAGCCAATATTTCTTCCTGAATGTACTGTGTGTTATTCTTAGACATGACGACGTGCAGCAGAACATACGGCAAAAAGAGGAACAGAGTTCTGACATCGCGGCGCATGCTCGGGTGCACGGTGCGCAAGAGTTCTCGAATGTTCTCAGATTCTATGAGAGGGATCAGCTGACCTGCCCAGCTGAAACAAAAAAATAAGGATTTTTTTTTACTGACCCACATTACTCTCCCAACACTCAACAAAATATGGCCAAAATGGTTATCAAAATACACTATTGGTTTATTTCAAACCTAGTCACAAAACAATAGTGTTTGTAATTCATTGTTCTTAATAACATTTACCTGCTTTGGGGCTAAACAGTAGCAGATAAGACTAATATAAAGATACAATGGCCTTAATGTGCTCTTCAAGTGGATTAGCTCAGTTCAAAAACTTAAAATAATTTTTACATATGGGTATATTCTAATATCCTCATTTACTTACTTATGAGCCCACTCCAAAAACGTTGCGGCGAACGCAGTCCCAAACAGAGGATGAGCTTTCTTTGGTTGAGATGGATATGCCAAAGTGTATCTGGTAATTAAAAACAAAAACAGTAGTTAAAAATGCTATACAAAACTGGGCTTGACTCATCAAGGTCCAAGTAACGCATCGTCACTCGTCAGTGCCACGGTTTGTTCTAAGTAAGGACCCATCAGCGGATTAATCCGAGCTGAGCTGGGAACATTAAGAGGCCTTATTCCTTTTAAAATACAGATGGTTTTAGACATTTTGCTCTATGATCAAACATGTTTCTTAACATATTATTGATGTTACTACCTAGAACAGGGCTATTGGGAGTTATTGGTATATATTTAAAACCTACAGTTTGAATTTTTCATTGATAATTTTTGTTTCAAAAACGACTCGAAATTGACAAAATTCACGCGGAAAATTTGTTTTTACAACTTATTTTCGACTGTACGCAATGAAAGCATGAAATAGCTATGCTACTACCTAGAACTCAGTGAAAAGTATTATTCACTTCAAAAAGTTGGTTGAAATTATCAATATATATGTCATAATATGAAAAAAATAAAATTTAAAAGGAATAAGGCCTCTTAAAAAAATAATAATAATCAGATGCATGTGTTCTGGGAAGCTGTCCCACAGCCACACGTCTTTCTGCCTGCTGATGGAGAGATGGTGTCTTTTATGTACCTTGAACTTAGAAGTGGGAACATTATCTGATGCATGTTCTCGGGGAAGCTGTCCCACACGTCCTTCTTACTGCCTGTCGGCGAGATATCGTATATCTTCAAAATCTCTTGAATGGTAAGAGCGTAGCTGTCCATATTCTGAAATAATATCAACGTGTGATTGAGATTGATTATTTTGTATTAGGAATTTATTTATTTAAACTTTTTTGCACAAAATACAGAAGTAAACGTACAAATGGCTGACTTAATGCCATGAGGCATTCTCTACCAGTCAACCACAAGGCAAAACAGATACATCATTGGTGCGGAATGGGTGTACAACAAAACGTGTATGCACACGATGCAAATGTCGATACAAAATACACTAGTTACATTGATAAATACATATTTATTGGAAGAATAGTCTTGGATCAAACTTTACTAGCCGATTTTCACAGATTTATAATCCGAAATAAAGGCTGATTTAGACGAAGACAATTTTGAGACGCCTAAATGACGGCGCCAGTGACTACCGCACAGCACACCTCCGACCGTTTAGACAATGACTATGTTCAGCCGCCTAAATCTCGCCGCCAGTCGTGTTTACACCGTGCTTTTTTTTCAGTACCAGTCATTAGTGGCAGCGAGAGACGCGGAGGGGGGGTCACTGGCGCCAAAAAATAGGCCCGTGTTCTATTCCGCGCCAGCGCTGGCATGCCGCGAAAAAATGGCGTGGAAAGTGTTTATACGGTGCCTTTTCGAGGCGCCGTAATTTAGGCGTCTCAAAATTGTCTTCGTCTAAATCAGCCTTAACGGACAACTGAATCGAGGCCGAGTGCGTTTTATTAGGTCAAAACTAGTAGAGGGCTTCCTCTTTCGCTAATTTGCAGTATCTACCGCCAGTTGCTGTACTCACCATAGTATCCTTCTCATACTGAAACGCTCTAGCCAGCTCCAACAGAGCAGTGGCGGCGAAACAGTTGTCCCCTATGGAAAAGGCGAATGGCGATCCATCCGGCTGCACGTATTGTCGGGGAAGATGCCCCGCTTCGATGGCGCCCAGTTGCCCGAGACAGGCCCCGCTAGCTGAGCTTACTTGTGTGTCTGGGTGCTTGCAGCCTGCAAACAACAAATGGAGTCACATTTAACTGGATTGGCGTACTCCTTCATCAAAATCAGGGTAAGAAGTTAAACTAAACAATCATTAAATTTATGAAACATGCAATATCTCATTATTTTTTAATGTACTACACACCACAATTTTGAATTAAACCATATACAAAGATCAAAGCACAAAAAAAAATATAGAAATACGTAACCTGGCGGAAGAAACTGCAATCATTATTTGGTATTGAACTTGAACCATCAACTCAAACAAGCGAGGATAAAATTATCGTCTCGGTCTCAGGTGCAAGAAATACTACGTTCAGCGCTGATTATATTAAAAACATACGTAGATACAATATCAAGAATACCATACCCAATTTAGCCATTTACATGAATATGCTCACCTTGTAATAACGCGTCTATTAGTTCAACGATAGCCGGGTCAATATTCTTTCCACCGAAAATAGCCTTGTGAATCTCGGTCCGATTCTTCTTCAACAACTTGTCCAATTGGCTGAAAGCATATGCCTTTATCAGCGGTATATCTTGGTCCAAATGTTGCAAATACCACTTTACTTTGTCAAGGAAACCCTCAGGCTGAGTTCTCTTTACGTGTCTCTTTACGACCATCTTGATTTTTTCCGATAATTTGGTGTCCTCCAGAAAAAAGAGCTCAGAAATATGGGAACTTAATAGGTTTTCGTTGTTGATAACGAGATACTGGAAGATTTTATTGATTTCTTGCGGTGCGTATTCCAATTGTTGCAGCAGGGATACGGCCAGATTTGTCAATAGGGGTCCAAGCGACATGCTGTCGATATTATGTATGAACGCACCCCACGCATCGGCCAAAATTTTAGGAAACTCCTTCGCTAACGGAAGAGCAGACCTCAACGTGGCTAAGACTTTAAACCTCAGCGGTGTCAAGTAATTCTCTCCCATCAATTGCATTATATCTGGAAAGCTTTTCAACGCTTTCCGTTTCACTGACAATGCCACTTTAGCGTTCACGAGTTTGTGGTCAAAGTACGCGAGAACTCCTAAGAATTTCGGATTCAGAAAGTCAGCTATTTGAGTTGTGCTCATACTCATGCTTCCGTCGGGTGTGGACACGTCTGGGTCATGACAAGCCAAATATCTACAGGCGTTTAATACCTTTTCAGGATTGCAACAGTATTGTAAGAGAAATTCCGTCAATATAACTCTGAAATGCTTCTTGATAAGGCTTAACGTCGATGTTTTCGTCATCCTTTCTATAGTCAAGTTGCACTTCTGAACGACATCTTTTGATTCGGTAAGGTAAATATGGACATAAACGTGAGGGAATCTCTCAATCAAAAAATCCGAAACGGAGCATTGGACTAACGATGCAATTTCCTCAATCATGGCTGGAACTTCTTTCACTATGACCGAATACGGCATTAGATAAGGCAGGAAGTGGTGGACATCTTTTGAAATGAAATCTCTGTAGCCTACAAATCCAAAGGCTCTTACGACTTTCAAAAGAGATACGGCGAATTCTTTTCCGCTATACAAACTGCATTCGACAAAGAGTTTACAATAGTCCTTCTTGTATCGGTGGTAGACTTGATTCGGTGTGTATCCGCGGATTTCACATATCTCTCTCAGATAAAGAACTGCTTTAGGCCCAAGGGAACATTGTGGATGCATAATGAAATACACTAACAGTTTCGTCACCGGTAAAATCACCTTTTCGTTGCCGAGAACACCTAATTGCTTGATGTTGTTCAAAGTTTGAGTTTGCCTACTGTAGTCATTGTCCTCTAAACAGGATTGTGTTGATTTAACCAGTAAATTCACACACAAATTTAAGGCGCTTTCTTTGTGTGCATTGACTTCAGGGTCATCCTGGAAAAAAAATACGTATCTGGTTACGGAAAGAAAAACTCAAACAATATTTAAAACATAAATAGCTTTAAATACTTACAGACTTATTTGCTATCGTGGTTTTCAGGGCTAGCAAGATATGATGCGAATTTTCTTCAATTACAAGTTCATTTGGTACTCCAGAGTTAAACGCGTAATAGTGATTGCACAGTCGTCCAACAAGATCCCAATAAGAAGTATGTTTGAGATCAGTATATTGTCTATCATTCAAGAATTTGCCAAATAAACTTCTCAAACCTAATATGGTTGACTGGTTCTCTGTGGTATTACTACATTCCGAATGAAGCATTAGTCTTTTGCTTTGAAGATCAGAGCTCTTGTGGCAGTTCGAACAAACGATAGACACTTTTATGGTACCATTGTTGAAAATTGTATGACCTTTAGATTCCTCTGCGAGGTCAAGAGCTACATGATAGGTTCCTAACGCAATGCAATAAACAGCTGGCAATTCTTCAGTTATAAGCTTCTGGAGTCCGTGGTTTTTGGTCAGGAATGCTGGCATCAGTATATCGCCGATTAGTTTACTAGCTGACAGGACTTTGTTGATGAGAAGCAAACCACTCATTGATATTACCTGAAATGTAAAAAAAATATATATTAAACCTTACAGATGAAAACTCCTGCAGGTTGGTTATTCCAAAGCAGGAACGGATCATCATTTTTTTTTTGCATTTAAAGGATGGCGGCCATTGGTGGGAGCGGGAGGGCCGAGCGCAGGTGTATCGGTTTTATGATTGGAAAATTAGCAGAAATATAATGAAAAATTAAATATGATCATCTTCTGCAGATAGTGATGTGCCGTCAGGAAATTTCACGTTCTCGGGAATTCTTACCATCGGAAATTACCGTAACTTTTCCGTAATTCTCGACAACTTTACCAGTAAGTAACATTTTTAGAAATTTTGAAGATTAAGTAAAGTTATTGGATTGTTTCTAGTGATCGTTTTAATTGTTAATAAACTAATATAAACTTGTTAATAAACTTGTTAAACTGATTTGCAACGTGGTGATTGTTTATTAGAATTATTTGAGAAAGTGGTGTTCACGAGTAGCAGGTAAAAAAACGAGATAAACGAGCTTTGTAATCTAAGTGCACCAGTTCTTTGCAGGTTCCCTTCCCAGGTATACAGGTAAAACACAAGTATGTACATGTGGTATTTAATCAGCGAATCAGAGACCGAGTTTCATAAACCTATGTTTCCTGATTGGTACTCAGTTTTTTATGGTATTGGGTCGAAGTGGGAAGAGTAATAGCTATCTATAAAGGTTTTATAACGTAAATAGTTTGTTGCAAACTACTCAAACTGTATAATGTGTTTAAAACAAGTGACTGTTATTAATTGAAATAATGAAGCCCAACTCCAAAGTTCTGCAATATTTTAATGTAATAGAAACCAAAAACGGACGAACCAAGTACATTTGTTGTTTTGTGATCATGTGTAAAAAATAATAAAGCTGATTTCATAGTACGTGAAATATTGTGGTATTATTGCTTTATCATGCCGATGTTATTTTTTTAAAGCCAAGATTATTTTGAAGCATACCAACCAATTTTATACATACTACATAGTAGTTTACTTAATTAAATCACTAAGAAAGGACTTGAAATACGCTAAAAATATTCCAATAAAAATATATCAAACAACTTTCTCGGTAATTTCCACCCGTAAATTTCGGTAACTTTACGAGAAAGTTGGTAAAGTATGGAAAAGTATGTGATCCTGTTATCTAATAATTGTGAAAACTTTACTGCAGTTTATTACGGTCATTTGAAATAGCTTCGTACAAATTAAAGAAAAAAAAAATATATATATAAACTACTTTCTCGATAATTACCGCTACGGAGAACGTTACGGAGAACTTTACCCGAACTTTCTCTCTGTTACCGTAATTTACGGTAACGGCACATCACTATCTGCAGAGTTCTGAATAAATTACCAATGACTTACCTCCTTATACATCTCTTCATTTTTGGATCTGATAAGTTTATTGAACAGGAGGGATATAAGTCTGCTCCAAGCCTCATTTACTTTATTATTCTTCAATATAGTTACCGCTGCTAACACATGTTTTAGAATTAGAGCTGTTGTCTTGTGATCAAAATCGACGGTAAATGCCGAAAATCCAGAAGAGCGCTGCATAGATATCAATCGTAATACTTTATTAGTTTCATCAACAGTTAATGAAACCAGTGTTATTGTGTCCAATATTAGATCCATCATTAAATTCACGACATCTGGCAATTGTAGTAGTTGACCTCTATACTTTTCTATGTTATGTGACAGTAAATTCCATATTCGCTTTGCATCTTCTTTACTTAACAAAATGTGTTGCTCTCTTTTCTTAATTTTCACCTCATGTACTAACACTTTAAACAGTATCCTCAAACCTGCGCGAGTTGCCTCGCATTTCATTAATATGAAATCATACATAATGTCTTGTACCATTATATCCGTGTATTTCATAAATTCGTCAATGACGGTCACAATTTGTTTATAATACCAATTATCTGTTAAATTAACAGGTTGATTGTTATCTATGTTACTCTGGATCCATGATATTATGTTATTACAATAACATTCTGCTAGCATATTAATTTCAGATGTGCCTCGTCTTTTAAACACAGGATAATTAATTATTTTGAAACTCAATATATCCTCAGGCAGCTCAATTTTACTACTCAATGATAGACAATACAATGTCAATTCTGTGCCAAAAATATCACTGTTCAGTTCAGTTCTCACAACAACTGTACACACTGTAGTCAATGGCGCTGTGTACTCTTGCTTAAAGTTACTTTCAAAGAATTTCAGTAAAGTCAAAGTCAACGCTTTAAACTCTTCCAGTTGCATTTTACTGACTTCTCCCTTTTCATAATATACTTTCACTGATTTTACCATAACTTCGAGGCTCTTCAACAATTCTCTCACAATGTCTGGGAAGATTTCAGGAAATTTGGCAATAGCCACTTGTTCATAGTTTACAAAGAGTTCGGCAAAGAACTTCAAACAGGCCAATTTTAAATCAGTGTCAAAATTGTCCAGTATATACAACACTTGTTTAAGAACTTTCTCATACTCCGTCTTGTATTGATCAATGCTTATTGACGCAAAAGTAAGGCTTTGCGAGAGTAGTTGTAATGTTAGTTCAATCAATGATTTGTATGTCTTTATGTCTTGTACTTTAACATAAATTGGTTCTAATTTCAGTTGCACATTGGGAATCACTATTTTGTCTGGTTTAAAGTATTCTAGATTAACATATCCTACGTCTTTCATATCATCCTCATAATACGAAATGAACTTTTCAAGTATTGAAAAATACTGAGAGTGTAGTTTATGATAGAATGATGCATCATTCATGCTCAGTATATTTAAAATTTTCAACTGAGCATCTTTACTTAATGTATGTATTCTGAAATAGAAAAATCACATGTTAAAGTGTGTTAAATATCCTCACCTAACGCTTAAATGCTTGTTTATTTATACTAATTTTGGGAATGAGTAAAAAAGAATACTTAAATATATTTTTAAAAATAAAATTGAAGAAATAATACTGATATAGAAGTCTGGAACCCCAGAACCCCTGCAGCCATGACAAGTGTGATTAATATGATTGTTAATACTTTTACAACCAGTAAAAAGATTTAACATTATCCCATAAACCTGAAAAGCCCCCCAGGCGAGTTTGGTCACCCACCCAGCCAGGGCAGCATCCAAGCAAAAATTATGAGCACCCACTAGGCGATGGTTGTGAAGTGTAAAAGTGCAATTGTTACATAGCCCTATCTATTATGATATTATACAGGATTTGTGACACCATTATGGAATCCCAAAATATATTATGGTACCTAATGTTAACAATTCCTGTATATCACAAATATCGGCAACAGAGTTATATTTTTATTTATATTCACCTGTTCAGTTCCTTAACTGACCACACATAAAACAGCCGGCCCAATAACCAGGTGTTAAAAGCGCTGTAATACACATCTGGGTACTTTGTAGATCCTGGCCGTGGCACAAGTACTTCTGAAACACTATGATCATACAAAGGTTTGGGGTCAAAGGTTTATTGGCCAAACTGGGACAGTCTATCAATAAATGTGTGGCGAGGAGGCAGAGACAATGAAGCACATACTGTGTGGATGTCATGCCCTCGCCAGACTTAGAATGAAGGAATTTGGTATTGGTTACCCAGAACCGAAGATATTCCAGGCACTACCAACTGGTTCCCTCATATGCAGCGATATATGCAGGTGGTGGAACAATCCTTTTGAAAGATCTCATTGGGTCGAAGTGTATCGGCAAGAACCACTTCTTTATAAGATAAGGTAAAATTAACATGAGGAAAATTACATCACACCAAATATTTCAATTGTTCTTAAAGAAAAACAAAACAGAGGCAAAGTCTGAAGAATTGAGCACCTACTCTTTTTTAAAGTCAGATAAATAAAATAACTACTCTGTTCTCAAAACCGCTATTACTAAGACTTCATAATTTAGTTTCATGTAAACTTAACAAATGAAATACATGTTCGTTTAAATATAACTGGAAGTGATTAAAATAATACTAACCCTGATAACTTTAATATGGAATTTAGCAATCTTTCGAGGCCGTCTGCAGCGTTTTCCAAGTTATTGAAGAGCACCATAGTCGGTGCGTTGAACATTTGCCAGACCGTAAACGGACCATCCTGGCCTTCATCGTCCATCTTTTACACGCGTAGGCTTCATGAAATTGTAGAACACACAGCGCTTCCAATTAGTTTCAAATGTTAAAACGTGGAAACAATACAATCAGTAGTTACAGTAATAAGTAAATAAATACAATAGTCAATAACAACAGAACAGACAGACATGCACCGACGAGTTTTGGAAATGTCAGTTACTTGTCAACTTTACTTTCTGATTCCCGCCATATTCGCCGGTTTTTTTTGCAATTGCACGGACCTTGAGGCAAAGGGCCTAAAGGTACGCGCAGACTATACTATTTTTGTACGAAAATATTTTATGCCGCGTCGAGTAGTTCCCTATATTATAAATAAAGTGTGCACGTGTTTGAACAGGAAAAATAATCAGGGAAAGAGTGCATTGCATATTACGAGGTTAACTTACGAACTGACCGGTATTTAAACGAATGTCATTATAGTGCGATTGCTTGCAAAATTGTTTCCAGTCTTGTAAATACAGGCGTAGTATTTTAAGTGATAAATAAGGAGAATATAAGTATGGTGCAAGTCCTGCTTCTGGGACGGGGGCCCCCTCTCCATAGCAAACCTATTTTCAATTTGTATAATAGTATAGATAACTATATATATAGTCTGGCTAATGAAATATTACTCAGTTTTGGCAGGAAATTTAAAAAATCTGCGGCAGGTCACACTTTGTGTAGTAGGAATTAAAGTTTTGATACTAGAAAATATTTTTGATTTTCTATGCACACGTAAGGCTGCGTCCACACTTGTATCATTTCGTCGATCCGATCCCCGTCGCGTATTGTGCTGTTTGGACGCTCAATGCGGTGTCAGTTCACAACGGTGTATAGTTTTCGGTATTTTCTTTGGATATTTTTAAATATTTCTTTTAAGGAAACCAGCACGAATGACAGTGACATTGTTGACAAACCATGCACAGACTAATACTAACGTAAACCATCATAAAATCATTGCCAGTGTAAGAAATTCGTTCCAGTGAAATTCCGCAATATGGCGCATCCTCATGTATTTCTGGTCAGGCTGTACCTAGGTAAAGCCTGACCAGAAATATATGAGGATTGTCGAGAGGGCGCTATTTATAAGATTTATATGGCAACAATTTTGCAACCAATCGCAACCGCACTATAATGACATTAGTTTAAATACCTGTCAGTTCCTATGGTAACCTCGTAAAATAATTTGTTGGAATGCACTGTTTTTCGTGTAGTAAACACGTTTATCTATCCAAATATCATAAGCCCTCCATGATGCGTTCAAGAACCGCACATTATGACCACCATAAAAATAGACTGGATTATTAGAACAAATTTCTTATCTGTGAAAATGTTATTATTGCTAAATAATAACATCGATTTCGATAATATTATTTATTCAAATTTCGAACATCTTTGAAAAACAAAGAAATTTGATTTGACCTCTATTCTACTATCAGTCGAGATGCCGTTTAGTTCGAAATGAATTGTCAATTTGCATCAAATTTGACAAATGTCGCACGGAAGTATATCGAACGATATGATAGTTGGGGCAAACTCTAGTTTGTCTCTGAATAAAAAAAAACTATGACAGCTGCCAGAACACTTCATTACCGCCATTACCGGGTAATATTTCTCGTAATGTGCGACTCCTGAATGCATCATGGAGGCCTATGATATGTGGCTAGATAAAGTAGTGTATGTAACTGTACATAATTAGGCATTAAAACACTCGTGTGATGTTATTATGAAACTTGCCTTCGGCGCGTTTCATAAACCCACACTCGTGTTTAATACCCTTCATTATGTACAGTCACATAAACTACTAATACACATTATTTATAATATTACGTTCACGACTGTGAATGGTTTTAGGCATTTTCTTTGGATATTTTTAAATATTCTAATTCTAATTTTAAAATATGGCTTCCATCAAAGTTAATGATGATTTCGCCAATTTCGAGTTTGCTCGTAGAGCATGCCGTTGTTCGGTGAGGTTTTTCTTTTTGTAAAGTGATAGCGATTTACAAAAAAACACGCGGACTATCGGGCCTTGACCCAGGAAGGGCTATGAACGCTTCAAGTTGAATTCTTCATTAGCTATTCACTCATACGTTAGATCACTGCACAATACGCTATCAATACTACACATTGAATAACAAAAATGAATAAATAACGAACAACAAAACTTAAACGCATGCGGCCATCTTGAGTCACGAACCGGAAGCCTCATCTCATTTTTAGGGTTCCGTACCCAAAGGGTAAAAACGGGACCCTATTACTGAGACTTCGCTGTCCGTCCGTCCGTCCGTCCGTCCGTCCGTCCGTCCGTCCGTCCGTCCGTCCGTCCGTCCGTCCGTCCGTCCGTCTGTCACCAGGCTGTATCTCAACAACGGTGATAGCTAGACAGTTGAAATTTTCACAGATGATGTGTTTCTATTGCCGCTATAACAACAAATACTAAAAATAAAATAAAATAAATATTTAAGGGGGGCTCCCATACAAAAAACTTGTTATAGATTATATATATATGTATAGGTACGGAACCCTTCATGCGCGAGTCGGGCTCGCACTTGCCCAATTTTTTAAATATTTGTCTCTTAAATAAACCACCACGAATGACATTGACATTGTTGACAAACCATCAAAAATCATTGCCAGTGTAAGAAATTAGTTCCAGTGAAATTCCGCAATATGGCGCATCCTCATATATTTCTGGTCAGGCTTTATATTTAATTTGCTATAAAGCATTTTGAGATAGGAGAGTGCCTAGGGGCCCTGACCCTCTAAAGGTGCGTCCACACTTGTATCATTTCGCCGATCCGATCCCCGTCGCGTATCTTCACCGCGTATCATGAACGGTAGTGTGGACGTCGCGCCGTCGCGATCATGCAACGCTCGCGCGAAATCCATGTTGATACGCGTATCTTCAGTACCCCGCACACTCGCGATCAGGAAAGTGTTGCATGATCGCGACGGCGTGACGTCCACACTTCCGTTCATGATACGCGGTGAGGATACGGGGCGAGGATCGGCCGTGATCCATCTCGAGTTGGTTTTTGCCCGATCATCAAAGGCGGTATTTGAGTCATCAATCCACGCTGCGGTCATTGGTTTTTAATCTACCATATTATACCATATAATTAAAAAATACCATACCACTGATGGACTCTACTTTGGTAGGCCTTTCCATGCGGTGTCTTCCGGCACGCGGTTTCCACTCGAGAACCTTTCTGCCGCATGCTATAAAACAAACACGGTCATACGAAGGCCATGTCTCCGTGAGCGGGTGCCTTAATCGAAAGCATCCCCACGCGGCGTCTTCCAGCACGCGGTTTCCACTCGAGAACCTTTTTGCCGCATTATGTATTATAAAACGAGCACAGTCATGTGCTAAATCTCCATGAGCAGATGACAAAAATGAAGGCCTTCCTCGCTGCGACTTCCGGTACACGGCCCCCACTCAAGAATATTTATGTCCCAAGGTTCAGTGAGCGATCTCAGCGGGCGACATTTTTAAATGGGACGCAACTCCGCACAGAACAACGATCACAAACGAAATGAAATGTTCGGCGAAAACGAAATGCCAAAATGATCGGGGCGGTGATACGGTGCTACGATACGGATAGCGTCCAAACTACTGCACGCCGAAATGATCGGTGCGGTGATACGCGACGAGGATACGATACGGCAAGTGTGGACGCGTTTCTTCGCGCGACGGCGCAAATGATACGGAGTGCCCGCAGTGAGCGTCCAAACAGGACGATACGCGGTGAATCTACGCGACGGGGATCGGATCGGCGAAATGATACAAGTGTGGACGGAGCCTAAGTCGGGGCCTGTTAACAGCGCGATGCAACAGTGTGGCGCCAGCCGTACAGTGCCATCGTGGTCCATCTGTTGGTGAAATTTTCTTTGTCCTCTCGTCAATGACAGCATACCACGCATATGCTACGGCTACCATAAGATAAGGTGCAACATTTTGGGGAAATGATACAGACCGTGAAATGGTGTTCAAGAGCCAGAAGAAGTGTTTAAACCCATTAACAGGCTAGTTGACTCATGTCAAATTGTAATAAACTAATGTTTATTCCGTATAGTATTTAGCAAAGGAAACCTAAAAATATTTTTTTCAATTCATAAAAGTGAAAGATGGCTGAAAAAATTGAATTTGAAAATATGGTTTTTAATCTGTATTTTGAAATGCTTAAAACGCTGTCCGCCATTTTCACTTATGATAGTGACGTCATTGCTCATGTAAACAAAACTGAAAGTCTACTTTGACGACTTCGAATAGTGCCGTCCCTCTCGATCTCCTGTCAAAGTATATTGGAGTGAGCGGAATGGCACTATACGACGGTCGAATTTCGAATATTTACAGGTAATTCTACGTCACGCCACAGATTAGCAAAAGGGAAAAATGGCGGGCGGCGTTTTTGACTGTTTATGAAATTTCTAATTTTCAATTGATAAAATTGAGCTTTCTAGCTTTCACAAAAATACAAGACATTTTTTTTATAGCTAGTAAGATCATTATTAACCATTTCAAATATATTTCAAAACTGGGTCTACTAGCCTATTCCTACAAACCACATTTCATATAGTTAAAAATTACGACATTACCCGTCCTTTACGTGTTATGCTTGTGCTTTACCTGTTGTGTAATTTGTTTTTTTTAATAGCATGCGTCAGCAACATAAAACTCATCATCATCATATCAGCCGATAGACGTCCACTGCTGGACAAAGGCCTCTCCCAAAGTTCTCCACGATGATCGATCTAAATCATTGTCTAAATCATCAGATGTCGATCGCAAGATCAACATAAAATTAATCATAAGCAATTCAAAACAGCTTTTTTGTCAAAAAATATTTCATGGAATGGCTCCAAAAATATTAAATAAATTGCCGCCATTGCTTAGGCAAATAAATGACTGAAGCTGATTATCTGACCACCCAGAATAACCAATTTTAGTACAGTGATACATACATTCAAAGATGGTTATAGGATACTTTTTATCCAACTAACTAAATACCTATCGGACAACCTCACACAAATCGATTTAGGCCCAAATTAAAGCTTAAGAAGGCTTGTGTTATGTGATGGGTACTAGACGACGATATACATACAAGAACAAGATACATAGACCAACCATGACCTAAGCACAAATATTCGAGTTCATCACATGAGCATATACTTAAATACGTACATAGAAAACATCCATGACCCAGGAACAAATATTCGAATTCATCACAAATATTTGCCCTGGTCGGGATTCGAACCCGGGACCGCCGGCTCAGTAAGCAGGTGCTCGACAAACTGCGCCAAACCATGGTAATGAAAAATGATATGCGGGCGAAGTTGCGGGCGCCGTCCAGTTTTATAAGATAAACTACCATACAAATATCATTTTGTTACTTTGACAAAAGAAAAGGGTGCGAGGAACCAACGCCCGAAAGGTAAACATCTTCAGGATATTATTGGGGAGTTTTTAATAAAAAGGAACAATACAATTTTCAAGTTTTATTGTATTTATACATCATAGATCATAACTTAGATAAATATAACAAAACATCTATTCAGCAAATAAAAAATTAAACAAAAATATTTTTAATTTCTATATACTTTTCTTGTATTATCTAAAACTACAAAATGACAAATATTTTACATGTTACATTTACATACGTTACAAGGCCATAAATACGTTTATCTAAACGACTACGCCAAATGAAATATGCGATTCAAAATTAGACTAATGATTTTCCTATGACTTTAAAACCCAAAATATAGCCGTATGATTAGTGATTAGCAGCATAGAAAAGATTGTCAAACGCCATAATTTGCACCATTCACCACATACTTTCATATTATTACGTCACATTTTAACACAGCACATTACTCATATTATAATTTTAAAACAAAAATAAACAATTCCGTAACAGCTACTATGGGATATAAAACTGCATGTCGCAGTGTATAAATACCTTGGGAAAGTTGACTTGTTTTATATAATATGTTGCCGATTGTCATACATATATGACGATCGAATTTTATGGCGATCCGCATATTCGTGTATGTTACAATCAATCGTACGTTGGTGTAAATGAAAAGCGTGAATTTAAATTACAGTACGTTATTTATAATAATATAAAAACATTAATTATATACTATCAATATTATAATTTCTGAAACGTTTTATCTTACTATGACTTCTAAACGAGCTTTATTATTGCGTATTTACTTCACGTGTTGCCAGTCATTTAAATAAGTATCCCCGTAGCACAACACTAGCCTAGCTATTAATCGAAGCTGATCAGTTCTGCCGTGTTGTTGTTATGCTCTGATTTTACCGGGGTCTGTGCTTGTGACTGAGTCTGTGGTTGTGACTGAGTCTGTGGTTGTGGTTGGTTCTGGTTCTGTGGTAACTGATTAGGCGGCGGCTGCGGAGCCGGCTGCCCATTCGTATAATTCTGCGGCATCTTTACTGGTTGACCCTGATTTGGTGGCATCTGTTGTGGCGGCATTTGTTGACCGGGCGGCATCTGCATTGAAGGCCCTTGAGGCATTTGCTGCTGCATTTGACCCATTTGCGGGACTTGCATCTGCGGATTCTGTTGCCCTAATTGTCCCATGTGGATCGGGGTTTGCCCCGCACTGTTCATCATCTGTTGTCCCTGTTGAGGAACGTTTTGCCCCTGAGGGAGCATTTGTTGACCTTGCATGTTCATGGGCCCGGGCGGCATCGGTTGTCCCGGCATAGACATTGGTTGACCCTGCATGTTTTGTGGCATTTGTTGGTTGTGAGATTGCATTTGCTGTACATTTTGATTATTATTGGGAATTTGAGCTTGTGGCATACTTTGGTTTTGTCCTTGCATTATTTGTTGGGGCGGTAACGACATCGGTTGCCCCGGTTGGGGCTGGTGCATATTTGGTTGGCTCGGTTGACTATTTGGTGGGTTCATTTGAAACTGTGGGTTTTGACCTTGCATCATAGGCATTCTCATGTTTGTCATTTGCATTCCTAGCATAGGGTTGGCCTGAGTTAGTTGCGGCTGGCCCATGTTCGGTTGGCCGATCGACATGGAAGCCATCATAGACGTCGGGGGTTGCTGCTGCGGTAAATTCTGTTTGGGCTGTTGGGCTTGTCCGTTTTGCTGAGGGACATTCTGTCCTGGGAACATCTGATGGGCGCCGGGTTGCGCCATCCGCATCTGATGCATCATCATCTGTTGCTGCATCTGTTGAGGCATGGGCTGGCTCATGGTGGGACGGATATTGTGTGGGTTCATGGACTGTTGCGTGGTCATGGGGGCTTGGCTCATGGTCATGCCCGTGGTCGGCATGGCGTACGAATTGGTCATCTGAGGCATGGACTGGGACATAGCGGCCATTTGGTTCGGGTTTAAAGCCATATTGCCAGCCTGTGACATTTGTGGTTGTCCTGGTAGAGACATGGCACCTTCGGTAGTTTGCGGGACTTGCTGCATCATTTGTGGGTGGAACTGAGGGTTACCGTAGATCGTTTGGTTGGGGTATCCGGGCTGGTATTGCGACATGGCGACTCCAGGCATGTAAAATCCGGTGCTCGATGCCATCATGTACTGGTGTTTCTGCTGTTCTTGCCTCATTTGCATCTCCCTTTCTTGTTCCTGAAAGTAGACACCAAATCACAGATTAACTTACTGGACATTACTACAATCTTTATCAATCTAATTAAATTTTTATGGCTTTGTTAAATTTAAGTTTGTCGCTCTTTTTACATAGTAATGAAGCAATGGATCAATGTTCTTGCATCATTTTAGTTATGTGACGAAAAGTGTTATCCAGCCAGTTTCACCCTGGAAAATAGGCGGATCCTGTCAAATAAGTGACGTAGCTAACCAGCCCGTAGGGGTACCTGACCAAGCTTAGAGGCAAAGCCTCGAACTGACTTCAGGGCCCTACTTTTATTTTGTACCAGGGCCCTTGATCATCTAGCTACGCCACTGAGCGAATACCAGGGTTCGAAAGGATAATTATCAACGATAATCAACGACAACGATAATTATCAACGATAATTATCGCGATAATTATCACGATAATTATCGTGATAATAACAGGTGGATAATTATCAATTGATAATAACAAAAAATTGCGCTCGTGAAAAAGAACTATATTCTAAGTATCCAAACGTGTATTTCCGCACTTTTTGCGTCTATCCGAACGTTTCGAAAAAAAACGTCAGTTGGTGTTATGCAAAGCCAAGTGAACTCGAATGTCATTGGTTTGTTAAGTTAAATATTGTTTATTGTGTCATTTGTGTTGAATTTGAACAATGCCATCAACCATCGATATTTCTTATGAAACAATTTAACAAATGATCTTTTAATACTGGTGATAATTATCACGGCTCGTTATTATCTTGATAATTTCGAACTCTGGCGAATACCTGAATACGTAGAGCAAGTAAATACCTGAACCCTCTGCAGCGCGAGCTGCCGCTGGTACTGCAGATACTCGTGCTTCTTCTTCCTCATGGCCTGCAGCTTGGCGGCCATCTGCATCTGCCGCTGTCGCTCCGCCTGCTCGGCGGCCGCGGTCGCCGTCCTGAATACGTAGAGCAAGTAAATACCTGAACCCTCTGCAGCGCGAGCTGCCGCTGGTACTGCAGATACTCGTGCTTCTTCTTCCTCATGGCCTGCAGCTTGGCGGCCATCTGCATCTGCCGCTGTCGCTCCGCCTGCTCGGCGGCCGCGGCCGTCGTCCTGAATACGTAGAGCAAGTAAATACCTGAACCCTCTGCAGCGCGAGCTGCCGCTGGTACTGCAGATACTCGTGCTTCTTCTTCCTCATGGCCTGCAGCTTGGCGGCCATCTGCATCTGCCGCTGTCGCTCCGCCTGCTCGGCGGCCGCGGCGAGCCGGGCCGCGTGCTCCGCGCGCAGCGTGTCCAGCGCCGCGCGGCTGTCGCGTATTTGGTTTATTTTGTCCTAATAAATAAAGGCATGTTTGAAATGAAATGAATAGTAGATTGTACGACAAGTGCATAAAACGCATCATTTTACACGAGACGTTTATCCATCCGAGCGAGCTTGCGAGCGAGGATGAATATAAAGTCGAGTGTAAAATGCGTTTTATGGACGAGTTGCACACTCTACTTTTCACTTCGATTGCGAGGAAATGAAACTGTATCATGTAAAAAAACATGTATACACATATCATGTATACTTAAAAACAAATTTAATTAAAATTCAATGAGAAATATTTAAAGTAATAGTTTAAAAAGTAATAAATAATAGTACATACAAGTTTATTTCAAGAAGTTTTATTGTGTACTTTGGCTGTTGGTATCTTTGCCTTGGTCTTAGAATAATAACAAAACGAAATAAAATAAAGAGTTAAATCCTGTTCCAAACCATTCCGATCCGATTTATCAGAAGAAATCGGATAATGTGTAGTGCAATTGTTAGGATCTTATACACATTATCCGATTTCTTCCGATAAATCGGATCGGAAGGTCTGGAACGGGTTTTATTGTATGAAGTTTTATGTTTTTTTTTTACTGTTTATTAAGGGCCTTTTTCGTGTGGCTGTTGGACCAATCGCCTTGGTTTTCGACGACGATTTTACTTTATGCTCTAGAGCATAAAAAGCGATTTTATGTCGCCTACGCACAGCATAAAGTCGAACTTTTAGAGCAAGAGAAGTGAAAATAATTTATTCAGTAAGTAGGCCACAAGGGCACTTTTACAAGTCAGATTGCGAATCTACCGGCATTTCGCAAGAGGAGACCGCTGTTGAGAAGAAAGCCGAAAGAAACTCAACAGTAAGTCATTTTTTCGTAAATAATACTTAGAACAATTACATTACATTAGTGTTATAACTAATTATTACATGCGTACAAGTATAGGAGATTATAGATACTCCAAATCAATGTTAGGTAGGAATATGAAACATAATGCGACACGACAATGGGTTGTTGGTGTATGATTAGGTCAGATAATGCTCCATTAGACTTCATTGTATTAACTTGCGGACTTGATGAGTATCATATATATAGATTGTTAAAAAAAAATAGGTAAAACGGCGGCAGGTTTTTAGACGTCATTTTTTATTTTTTAAGTGTAAATGTGGTTTGATTTGTGTCAACAGGGAATGTCAATGCCGGATCATACATTACGATGGTGCGATTTTCTTCCACGGGCCCGGGCTAGGGAATTGTAGACCCGGTTATTTTGTCATAGTAAAACCGGTTATAACCGGTTATTTGAATGGTAAAATAACCGGGATTGCATTCCATAGCCCGGGCCGTATTCGATAATCTTATTAAGCCCTTACGGAGATGCCACGACTTCAGTCTTAGCGGCGAGCGGCGCGGTACGTGTCTCACTCACTCGTATGGCCGCCGCGCTCGGATCTCTCGCTCAACCGCTCGCCGCGCCGCTGGTTACGCAGTCATGGCATCTCGATAGTTTGGTAATTCTGCACGTCTAGCATAACTGTGACAAAACCTACCTGTAACTTTACTCTCAATACCGTGCGGGTAATGCCGAGTCGCAAGCGAAATCGCGCCAAGATTTGCTGCACTGCAGATAAAGCACCTGTCTCTTTCTGACAACTAAACAAGTGTAATGGATGAGGGCGTGTATTTACCTGAAGACTTTCCAGATATACTCGTTTATCGTCCTGTTGCTGGATGTAGCGGAGCAGCTGAGAGTGCATGGCCGTTATATTCATGAACAGAGACTGTACAGATGTGTCGTTTGCGATGGATCTTCCTCTGAAAATACAGATATTGCATATGATAATAAAGCGCTTTAGCTAATCTTTTTAACAGCTCGGGAACACTTTCAGTGCCGATTTGGCAGAAATCAGAAAACATACTTAATTATCTAATATAGCATGTGGGATGGGATATGGCATGGATGATTTAATGCTTGAGCAAAAGACAAAATCGATGTAACGATATAGGGATTACGATGCCACAGCCAGACACGAACATTTCCGTGCATGGCGTGAAGAACTTGATAAGTCCAAAATGGCAATTGTTCAGGGCGTCGATTTTAAAGTTTGACATTTTCTCCAAAATCCATTTTCATCTTTAACTCGTGTTTAAAGCTTGATTTATGGATAATTTTCCGCGATCTTTTCATTTACCTTACGTATTCTAGTAAAATCCTCTTATTTTCTGTGATATAAGACTTATCAACATAGGTACCAACGACTTATCAAGTTATTCCCCATACATTAGTGCCCAAATTGGTGAAAATGTTTTTTAATTTAATTCCTAAAAATCAGTTTTTCATAGTAACTGAAACGTCTAAATTGATTTATAGGTAATTTTATGCAAACTTTTCAATTATTTTACTTATTTTGGTAGAAACATTGTATTTTGTGAGATATTAGACTTATCAACATATTCACCATCGACTTATCAAGTTCACCATCGACTTATCAAGTTATTCCCCATACATTAGTGCCCAAATTGGTGAAAATGTTTTTTAAATTAATCCCTAAAAATCAGTTTTTCTGTATAATTGAAATGTCTAAATTGATTTAAGGGTAATTTTATGCAAACTTTTCAATTATCTTATTTATTTTGGTAGAATCATTGTATTTTGTGAGATATTAGACTTATCAACATATTCACCATAGAATATAGGGTATCAATTAAACAATTCTATCGTTTCTATACAACTGTTTTGTTTATATAAGGCGATTTAAATGCATTATATCGCGTGTGTTCGTTGTTTGAGTCTCCTGACGTTTCGGCAACTATTTTTGATGAGAAAAACACAAATTTTCGGTGCCAAATACGTCAGAAAGGCACAAACAATGAATAAATATGATACAATCCGTTTGAATTGTTTTATTTTAGTCACGAAACCCGAAGAAAATAAAATTAAAAGTTATAAAAACATTGAATAAATTGTAGTAAATGAATCGTCTTTAATTCAGTAATGCAAAAGCACTTATTCTACAGAAAAACTAGATGAATTCATCTTATTTTTAACTGGCAACATCTTTGTTTTTCTGATCCAATAAATAAAACTGGTCGATGGTTGACAAGGTACCGGTAATGTGAATGATACATACGAAGACACTGTTAACTATACCCCATGGACCTTAACACATTGTACTAAGGTTTATATTATGTTCACAAATGTACAGTTATCAGTGTTTTCCTTTGTACCAGAGTACACCTCAGATGTGAGAATAACTTGACAAATCGAAATATACATTTCGATAAATTATGAATAATTAATTATGTCAACTTATTATTTGCTGTGTCCATCAACCTGAAAATGATAAATCGACATATGAATTTACGGTAGTTGTCTATAATGAGATAAAACGATATATTCATTTGTTATCGTTAAAGTGTGCTTGTCTTCATTCTAATATCTTGATTTGTCAAGTTACGAACGCTTTTTTTTTTTTTTGAGAATACGTTGATAAGTTGATATGCAATATTTTTTGTGCCTCATCGCGCTGATATCTCGTTTTGTTAAATAAAATCCGCTAAATATCGAGATATCAATATGATGTCACAGGCCATATCTTCAAAAGTATCATAGATATCGAGTTGTCAATTTTTTTCCTACAAAACCTTGGCCGTAGAAAGCCATTACGCCAATAAAAAAAAAAACGTATAAGTCGAGTTATCAAGTTCTTCACGCCAGGCACGGATTTGATCAACTTAAAATATATAATTGTGTATTCTTTCTGTATTTTCCATGTTGATGTACAAAATATTAAGATTTCTATTACCATTAAATGTAAATAAAAATAACTAATGTATTACCTGGAAGAATTGCTCTTCATTCGGTTAACAAAAATCTCGACTTGAGACTTGAGTTTTTCAACGAATTCGTCAATTTCTTTGTCTTCATTGTCGTCTTCCTGTGTTTTGCTGGTCGCCGGCTTAGCGTATTCCTGAAAAAATACATTACATTTCATAATCG
Source organism: Apotomis betuletana (assembly GCA_932273695.1). Taxonomy (NCBI): domain Eukaryota; kingdom Metazoa; phylum Arthropoda; class Insecta; order Lepidoptera; family Tortricidae; genus Apotomis; species Apotomis betuletana. The sequence goes on along the minus strand of OW026307.1, from coordinate 10,027,661 downwards.
CAATATTTTACCGAACTAAGGCACGGGTGTCTATGACCCGGCCACTTGATGATATTATTGCTGGACCGTTATTTATTCTTTTTGTCATTTTCCCGCACGCTAATTTAAAATCAATATGGATTGAATAACAAAGTTTTTGATCATTGAAATTTGGACGATAGCGTCAGTGGCTCAATGATTTGCCGTTGTTGACGCTCATAAAGTACATATTTCATATGTTTCTCGATTACATGCTTTTACTATTTTACGGTATAAGAATCCCATAATAATCCCAGAAATAGTTTCTAAATTTACATACGTCGTACAAAACAGGTATATCCCAATTTTTCTGTTTGGTTGTCGATTGATTGCTGATATTTGAGTCATTTTCAAAATAAATGTATGTACTTAAGTTTAGTTGAGGGCTTTAATTAAAACAAAACTTAATTGATTCCTTTGTGTAACGATAGTTACCCATATCTTTTGTATGAGTAACTTTCGTAACACAAAAGAAGCGATCGTAATTTTGTTTTTATTAAGCCTTTAACTATGTATGTACAGTCGAGGAAAATGAATGTTTAGCAGGTTGACATAATTCTGAAATTGGTCGTGTTACTATTTTCCGACGGCAAGCGACTGATCACGAACCACGACGTGTGTATAATCGTAAAATAGAAGAAATTAGCATATTTCTATCTATCTTTAGCGTTGACATCAGTGACAGGTCATGTTTTTTGAAAATGACTCATTTAATGAACGAACCGAAATCCACAAACTTATGTACCTAGTCATGTCAATGTTTTAATAGAATCTCTTTTTCGATTCTGTTTTGAATGTGGATATGACAGTATTGATGTGATGTCCTAAATTAATCCTAAGAGTATATCTTGGCCCATATTGGTCAAATCAACCTTATTTGTAAGGTGATAAAGTCGGGTGTACGGTTTGCTAAGATAATTTATATAATATTGGGATGGGCTGTAAGCGAGAGATAACGCGGTGACATATAAACCGTGCGCGGTTTTCGCTCACCGTACTTTATGGACTAGATCATAAGTTCCTTGTATTTGATAAATAAATTAAAAAAAAAAAAAAAAAAAAAATGTAGGTACCTCGGACAAGTCGCTGGGGGCCTGCGAGGCGGGCGCGGTGGGCGCGGCCTGCAGCCGCTGCTCCCAGTAGTTGCGGTCCAGGTACCGGGACAGCTCCGGGTTGGACTGGCTCGCGTGCTCCGGGGAAGCGCTCATGGACGAGGGCGTCGGCGATACTGGAGCAGAAAACAACATTCATTGTTATAAGCTACTAGCTGTGCCCCGCGGTGTTACCCGCTCATCCCACGGGAACACTAAATTTATTCGGGATGAAAAGTATCCTATGTCCTTTCCCGGGTCTCAAACTATCTCCATACCAAATTTCATCTAAGTCGGTTCAGCGGTTTAAGCGTGAAGAGGTAACAGACAGACAGACAGACAGACAGACAGACAGACACACTTTCGCATTTATAATATTAGTATGGATAGTATGGATGGTCTTCGTCATAAATTTGGCTTGTGGTTGCCGCTCTATAAGTTAAAAGATACTGGAGCAGAAAACAACATTCGTTGGTATAAGCTATGGTCTTCGTCATAAATTTGGCTTGAGGTTGCCGCTCTATAAGTTAAAAGATACTGGAGCAGAAAACAACATTCGTTGGTATAAGCTATGGTAATTGTCATAGATTTGGCTTGAGGTTGCCGCTCTATAAGTTAAAAGATACTGGAGCAGAAAACAACATTCGTTGGTATAAGCTATGGTCTTTGTCATAGATTTGGCTTGAGGTTGAGTTAAAAGATGAATATAGAAGTATAGATATGTATAAGGCGATTTGCAGCTAAAATTTTGCGTTTAGCAACCCTTCACATACGCGATGAGTCGATGACCTACAATGCTCGAGGACAACAAAATACGCCTTTCTGACATTGGGTATTTACTACGAGTTACTTTCCTATGCTAAGCAGATACTCTAGTTGCTTTCCGCGTAGCAAATTGTCAAATAGTTATGCAGAAAGCAAGCAGAGTACATTTTTATAAAGTGACTTAAGTCGTAACTCTTAGTGAATTTGGCAGCTTTTTGCATTATTAAAAAATGTCTGGTCTGCATAACTAAGGTCAACTTAGCCAGTGAAATAGCAACAACAGGACCGCATATCTTATCATAGACTGTGAAAGTATTACATCCATTATCCTGTTATATTTGGGCCATATGCAAAAGGTAAGGCAATGCAAATCACGAAGCTACTTTTCTCTTAGGTAAGGTACTTCCCCATTGTTCTATGACGTCATGGAATAGGGTTAGTAAAGTTTATTAACCTATTGACCGCCAAGCGGTCTAGCATTTTACCGTGCCACTGACGCCAGAGTAAAAAAAAAGATGTGCCCCAAAATCAACAGGGATTGAAAAATACTTGTAGCGGTTAGAATTACAAAGTTTTTGATCATCGAAATTTGGACGGCTGTGGCCGACCTGGCGTCAGGGGCACGATTTTTTGTTGACGGCCACAGCCGACTGTGTCGGTCAAAAGGTTAAAGACAAAAAAAAATATTTTTCCGATATCCGATATATATAGCCAGGACTTGCTATAAGGATCTCCAAACTGCAGCTCGTTAATTTTTACTAACCATCGTTTTCCCAAAGTATTTTTTTTTATATTTGCGTCATGGCCTTTTGCAATTTTATTAGCTGAAGAGTTGTCTGCTTTTCAAACTCTTACCACCTACCAAAACTTTACCTATCGTATAGTTAAAAATAAAATCCCTAACGGCACCGTAGCAGTATTTATAAAACAACTATCTGCGCCCGCGGTGTGACTGGCGGTTTCAGCCACCTCCATAGATACCGAAATTTATCCAAATTGGAGCAGCAGTTTAAACGCGAAGAAGTAACATATGAACACACTCAGAATTTCGCCTCTATAATAATATATCAGTTTGTGTGATATCGCCTGGTGACAACCAAAACTTAGAAAAATTTCCGTCACTGCTCATCAAAACCTCGTAACTAGGAAGTAAATTGACACCGAGGTACGAGCTTCGTTTTAAGTAGGTACCTATTTGTTACTTAGTGAGTTTGTTTGTCAACAAACGACATTGTACTCTTTACCTGTGGGATGCGGCGAGGGGTCCGGCGCGATGTGCGAGCGAGAGCGCGAACGTTCTTTCTCCTTGTGTTCAGCTTCAGACTGACTCAAAGCAAGGGCGAGCTGCAACTCTTCCTCTTCTTGGAGGTCCTGCTCGGATTTGCCTGGACGTTTCTGGAATAAGAATTTGTTACTGATTGACAAACATTTATTTTACTTTTAATTAACACTACCCAGTTAGATGTGCTAAATTCCATCTCGGCAACCTTTTTAACCCTTTGAACGCCAAAAGCCACAAAAGTGGTCGTGTGCTGTCGTGCCTACCACGCCAACGACCACTAAAGGGGTAATGGCGGACGCTGTCAAAGCAATTTTCCTGCTGACATAATAGATAAGGTATATTTTCGCTCTTTCTTTTTTCAACTATTGGAGTATAGTATAAGCCACATTTTGACATGGGAGGAAAAGCGTTGTAAAGGTTAACGTGATAGTTCAAACTTTTTCCTTCTCATATCCCGTTACTAGGTAATTCTGAATATCCGTGCAACCCAGCTATTTGTCTACGTTCAGTGGGTTAGGTTTAATTAATTATATATGTACAGTCGCCACCAGACATATCGCAGCATATAAGGCGTTCATAAATATATGAACATGCACTGTAACGCCCAGTCAATAAAGGCTGATTTAGACGATGCCAATTTTGAGACGCCTAAATTACGGCGCCAGTGATTACCGCACAGCACACCTCCGACCGTTTAGACGATGACTATGTTCAGCCGCCTAAATCTCGCCGCCAGTCGTGTTTACACAGTGCTTTTTTTCGTGTGCGTGTGGATTGAGTGAGCACCCTTCAAAAATGAAAAAAAATGTGCTGATCATTTAGTAAAAGTTCTAAAACAATTGTAAAACTAATTGATGAATTTGTAAAACGATAAATAAAAAGAATACATTCATTAACGTATGCTCACTCAGTTCTCACAAGCAACCAACGAAATCTGTGAATGTGTTTATTTAACATATAATATTTATATCCTAATTTTTAGTAAAAATTATGCTTAAGGTAGGTAATAATTTGTAGATCACCTGGTTACGTATTTAAAGTTTTACAAATTATTTCGTATGCTCACTCAATCCGCACACTTTTGAAAACCCAATTTCTGATAGAAAAACTGCAGATTGAAACTTCTATATATGTGTATAATTTAGTAAAACTCATAAGGGAATTTGTAAAATACAAAACAAACCGCTAACGTGACAGATTTTTGGATAATAAATGTTTGTAAGTGCTCACTCAGTCCACACATTATTCGTAAGTTAAAAATGTAAATATCTTAAGATTTTTAGTATCTAGGAAAGTACAAAGTAGTTCAACTTTTAGTAATTTTTTTTACTAAATATCCACCATCTAAAATGTCATATTCGTTGTCTGCTTTTAAAGATACAAATTTCATTTTAAAATACAATCTAAGATACAGTCCACATTTTAGATCACACTCCACTTCTTAAAATACAATCTAAAATGTGGACTGTATCTTAGATTGTATTTTAAAATGAAATTTGAATATCTTTAAAAGCAGACAACGAATATGACATTTTAGATGGTGGATATTTAGTAAAATTTTTTACTAAAAGTTGAACTACTTTGTACTTTCCTAGATACTAAAAATCTTAAGATATTTACATTTTTAACTTACGAATAATGTGTGGACTGAGTGAGCACTTACAAACATTTATTATCCAAAAATCTGTCACGTTAGCGGTTTGTTTTGTATTTTACAAATTCCCTTATGAGTTTTACTAAATTATACACATATATAGAAGTTTCAATCTGCAGTTTTTCTATCAGAAATTGGGTTTTCAAAAGTGTGCGGATTGAGTGAGCTTACGAAATAATTTGTAAAACTTTAAATACGTAACCAGGTGATCTACAAATTATTACCTACCTTAAGCATAATTTTTACTAAAAATTAGGATATAAATATTATATGTTAAATAAACACATTCACAGATTTCGTTGGTTGCTTGTGAGAACTGAGTGAGCATACGTTAATGAATGTATTCTTTTTATTTATCGTTTTACAAATTCATCAATTAGTTTTACAATTGTTTTAGAACTTTTACTAAATGATCAGCACATTTTTTTTCATTTTTGAAGGGTGCTCACTCAATCCACACGCACACCTTTTTTTCAGTAGTGCCCACCAGTCATTAGTGGCAGCGAGAGACGCGGAGGGGGGGTCACTGGCGCCAAAAAATAGGCTCGTGTTCTATTCCGCGCCAGCGCTGGCATGCGGCGAAAAAATGGCGCGGAAAGTGTTTATACGGTGCCTTTTCGAGGCGCCGTAATTTAGGCGTCTCAAAATTGGCATCGTCTAAATCAGCCTTAGAGCTGTGTTCACATATTTATGAACGCCTTATATGCTGCGATATATCTGATGGCGACTGTACAGTTGCATACACTACTTTATATACACACGTATTCATCATCACATCATAGTTTTTTTTTGTAGATACCTTCTCACTGCTACCGGCAACTAGTAACTACCATGAAGCGGAGGAATGTATGAGGCGATCCCGCCGGCGCCGTATAATCATCTTTTGAAATAACACGTCGGTTTTAGTCGCTGCCAAGTAATGTAATCTTTACCTATAGTATCCGAACTTGTTATAGGTCAACTTATATGAGTGCAGATGAATTGTACAATCCAGATGTAGTGAATGTTTCGTTACTTTGTAGGAAAGCTTCGTTTTAGCTAGATTTCTTAATTTTTTCAGCGATAAAGATAAGAGTATGTCTGATAACATACAATGCCAAAACTTTGTTTTCTAATGCTGCACCTTTGAGCACAACTGTGACTTGGAACTCTTTGTAGTGCAATAAAGGGTTGTCTACCACGTTCGCGCATTCAGCGAAGTCACAACCGTGTTATACTATGATCCTATTAGGTATTTGGCCTTGACATACTATTTAGTGGCTTGAGGCAACCTATATTACAGTAGTGAATACAAATCAGAAGTACTATGAAAGAAAAGAATATAACTGCGTTTAAAACCTTTAATAAATTGAGTTAAACATAACTTACACAATTATTAAACACATAATCATTATGTATGTACGTAATGGCATGTAAATGGAAAACATTATTACAACATTAAAAACTAAAAAGTACAAACTAACTCTAAAACTACTCAAAATCAATTGAAAATGTCATGTAATAAAATTTGTGTAGATATTATTAATGACTTGACAAACACAATTGTAAAGTCAGTCCATTATTTTGAAATTCTAAACAATATTTAAATAGCTTTGTCCCTAGATTAATGTTGTTTCAATCTTCTAATAAATTTAGGAGTTTCTGGCACAGTGAGAGGTGCCTCAGATCTTTCTGGAACAAAGGGATGGATAGTAACAGGTGTTGGTTTTGGATGATGCACAAGTTTGGCACGCAGCTCAGCATTGGCCCTTTCCTCTGCTACCTGGAGTTCTTTTTCCCTCTGTAGCCTTAACCTCTCTTGTTCTTCTTCTTTCTCTTTTAAAGTCTTATCAAATCTCTCTCGTTCTGCTGCTCTTTTCTCTGTAGTAAGCTGGAATGGAGTGGGTTTAACTAGTTGTACTGGTTTCAATACAGGTTTGAATGGTTCCTTGTACAGCACTACTGGTGGTTTAGCCTCAAATTTGATACGATTCTCTTTATTTTCTGAGGACGCAGATGACGAACCACACTTCACTGTAGTGATTTGCATTCGCTTTTTAACAGCCCCAGGTAATGGCTGCGCTTTAAATTGAGAAGCTTGTTTGCGTTCTTCTTCAAGTTGCTTCTTAATCCTTTCCTCTCGGCGGCGTTTAATTTCCTCATCTCGCTTCTCAAATGAAAATGGTTCTGGCATAAGTGGACCATGACGGACAGGTTTTTCAACAGGCTTCTGAGATTTAGCAGAGTTCTCTCTGCTTTTTTTCTCACACTCATATTGAGCAGTTGGTTTGTAATGAAACTTAGGAGTGAGAGGCTTAGTAACTTGAATTGGTTGTTTAGGACACACTTGTGGTTTCTCTAGTATATGTTTAGGAGCAGGACGGGCTTTGAACGCCTGAACTTGCATGGGGGAGTAATTAATTTTCTTATTTACTTCTGTCAAATTGAATGGTTCAGGAACAGTAAGCTGTTTCCTGGGTACTTCAGGAAGATTCTTACACCCTTCAATTACTGCTTTGGGGATGGGGTTGGCTTTGATCTTGAACTTCTTTATTTCCTCTGCTTCCATTTCCTCTTTTTCTTTTTGAGAGATAACGTGCATGGGTCGAGAACGCGCTTTACATCTCAACATTGGTGATTGTGGAACTGTCAATCCCGACGGCCCCATAGCCCCATTAGAACGGAAAACTTGTGGTCGGCTAGAATGAAAGCGATTTGGCGTATCTCTCTGATAATGGTAAATAGCCTCTGCCATCGAAACAAATTTGGTTTTCGATAACTCGCCTGTACCAGTAACTCTACGTTGCCTGTGATATTCCGAGTGTCCAGTGTGGTGTGATAGTTTCATAAAATCCGCCGTAAGTGTAGCAATGTCGTTCATAGATAGTGATTTTCTCATTCCTCCATATTCGAGCTTGATCGAGTCATCTAAATTGTTGTGATCACCGAAGTCTTCTTCAATTGGTGTAACCGGCTCGTCCTTTATTCGTAACTTTCCCCCTGGCGTAAAATAAGTATCTCCACGATAACTTGTCACGTAATTTCTAGACATTTTAACTAAATTACACTCCAAAAACTAAAATTCTACAATTAACAAAATATTATGTTCCAATATCAGTTCTGTACGTCGTTAAAATTCAAACGTTATGTTGAAAATTGAATTGAAAGAAAGAAGCCAAATGATTCTTTTTTTTTCACCAGTCCAGTCTCAAGCCCCAGATTCGAACAAAATTGCCTATGCTCAACACAAAGTGTTGCCATACGAAAACGAAAACCGGTAATGCTAGTGAAGCGCTAACACTGTTTCAGCCAAGGGCAAAGATGATGACGTAAGCTATTTTTTGTGACCATTGTGAGACTCGAACAGCCCGATAGCTGTCAATGTCAACCCAACCCTAACTAAAAAAAAAAAATTGTGCTGCAATGCGTTGTATCCCGTGAAGTTGATATACAATACAATTTGTGTTCGACTGTGAATTGTATTCGAGTTTAATGCAAAGTAGCGATAATTATTAGCAAAATAAAATCGATTAATCGTTTAACATGGCTCAATCTTCGCTACCAAACCCAAATACCCTATTACCGCTAGAATTAGTGGACAAGTGTATAGGTTCCAGGATTCACATTATTATGAAAAATGATAAAGAAATGGTGGGAACTCTGCAAGGATTTGACGACTTCGTAAACATGTTACTTGACGACGTGACTGAATATGAATCTACACCGGAAGGAAGAAAAATAACAAAATTGGATCAAATTCTATTAAACGGAAATAACATCGCAATGTTGGTGCCGGGTGGTGAAATGCCGGGAGATAATTACGAGGCCCAATGATAGTTATAACATAAGTCAGCTAATAAAATAAGTTTTCTAACCTAACTTTGTGATCATTTATTAGTTATCCATGAAGAAACCATATAATTACCCTGCTATTTTTCGTCTACCAAAATCGCGAACCTACAATAGCAGTTCTTAGCTATAAGTATGTTAAGCTGAGCTGTATGTGGTGTAATGCCCACCGAATTCCGTAAGCCACATTTTATAAGTAAAACTTCCAACACTTCCATGCTTCTATATCTATAAAGTTGTTATATTTGTGAGAGACAATATTACATGTTTCTTATGCTACAAAAGCTTGAGAAAATGCTAACTGATCTTGACATACATAGCAAAGAGGTAGGCTTAAATATGAATACATCAAAAACTAAAGCAATGACTAACAGAGAGAAGGAAATACTCATGGTAAATAACATACCCATTGAATATGTGGATGAGTATACATATTTAGGCCAAATAATCAAAATAAACAATATGTCAAGCAAAGAAATTGAGACACGAATAGGGCACGCTTGGAAGAGTTACTGGTCATATAGGGAAATAATGAAAAACAAAACAATAAGCAGCACAGTTAAGGGAAAACTTTTCAACACCTGCATACTCCCCATCCTAACATATGGATGCCAGACATGGGCGCTCACAAAGTCACAACAAACCAAGCTTCGTACGTGTCAGCGAAGCATGGAACGAAGTATGATGGGAACAAGGAAGATAGACAAAATCAATCATAACATAATCAGAAAATCTACAAAGACCCAAGATGTGGTGTTAAAGCTAAGAGCACTAAAGTGGAAATGGGCTGGCCATGTAATTAGAGGAGGGGATAAGTGGAACAAAGTAGTAACACTATGGTATCCAAGAGAAGGCAAGAGAAAGAAAGGAAAACCCTTCAGGAGATGGGAAGATGATCTGACTAAGACAGCCGGCAAAACCTGGACTAGACTGGCAAGGAAAAGAGAAGATTGGAAAGTGTTGGAGGAGGCCTTTGCCAAAGGGCACACAGATACACAATAAAATAAAAATATTTGTATAAATGAACTATACCTAATAACATGTATCTGAGAAAAGGCTATAAATAAATAAATAAATAAATAAAAATGCTACAAAAGCAAGCGGCAACAGGACAAATTGTTTGCACATCCATCAAAAACAGCTCTTCTCCCTAAAGGTTTAGGTATTTTAGGGATGGCCCTACCACTACATACTACTATGAGATTAAATTTCTTTGCTTAAGCTGCTTTATCAGAAAAGCTTACTATTGATGAATACTTTAATGATAATATTGATTGAATTAATTTATGGTACAACTCATTATCTATTTATAAATAAATAATAACGTGATTGTATGAAACAACTTTTATCATCCTCCTAGCCTTTGTCCCATTTTTTGAGAATGAATTCTTAATCGGGGTCGGCTACCTAAATCCCAAGATGTGGCGTAGGCACTAGTTTTTTTATGATTTATGAAACTACTTTTATATAAAATTAAAATGTGATGGCACAGATCTAGCCTGACTGATACACTTTTTATTTAGGATGCCACATGGGCAAATTGTGGCATGCAAAATACTGTATTCAACATATTGCTTTGTCTATTTTACAAATAAACAATATGTTTATTGCAAAACATCACATATCTAAAACTTAACTATCAATTAACACTTTCGACACCAACAACCCGAAGGCCGGGCGCTCGTAAACTTTGTTCAGCCAACCCGGTAGCCGGGATTGATGCTATAAAAGTCGGCTCGGCTGGTTTCTGGGATATGTCCTACTTTTTCGTCTGCTTGCAAAAGTGTTAAGTATCAATTAACTCTTAAATAGGATTTTTTTCGAGATTTCGTGGTTGTCCATATAGTGAAAGTTGCTCAGTGTGACCCTCCCTAGTATCCCGTTCACTCCTGCTCCATGACCCAAAAAACACGCTGTATATTACAATTTGAATATTATCCTTACCTGTGTCTGACCAGGAGCTGAAAAGTCCGAACCACTTTTGTCAATAATTTCCAACTTTGGCAGTGCAGATGGTGGACGGCTAACCTTGTCATAGCAAGCATCACACACCCGAACCTGTTTAGGATAATTTAGTCTTTACTCTTAGAATATTCAATGTGACAATGTTTAGTAAAATGTGTCAAGTTTCCATTGAAAAAATATGTTTCTATTTTATAACAACAACTTATCAAGGCACCCTTATGGAAACCTGAGCAATGGGACCTTATACTAAACATTGTCATAAATGCTGCTAGTAATAATGGATAGCTTTAGGACAGTTCTAGCTAATAAAAACAATGCTATGCATTGCTAAATAGTAATGTTCTTATACTTTTATTACACATAATAAAATTTATATGAAAAATTGTAATGAAGAAATATCATTTTAATGTTCAGTTAATAGAAATGTTTTCACCTATTCCAAAGGTATTAATTGCGGTGAGGACACTACCTAACAAATAGTCGTTTCACGACTTTCATAAAATTTAACAATATTTTACCTCTTTCTCTATGCCAAATTTAGGCAAAGTGGAATTCTTAGAGCTGCACTGTTGGCAGAAAACTTGGCCACAAGCTCTGCAGTGGTGGCGGCGCACCATCAGTGAGAAGGCGACACGGCATCTGTATAAACCATGATTGTGATAACCATTCATATAGTTTGCAGTATTGGCAGTTTCGATATGACAACTGGGAGACATTCCCACTCTGACATTTGAATGGCTCAGGCGATTCGAGCCATCCATCTATACTATTATAAAGCTCTAAAATTTTATTGACAATCAGTTTTCTATGGAGAGGTCATTATTTCGGGAAAAATCTTGACAGCGCGATGCAATTTCTGTGGGCAAATGGCGCTAGCTGTACAGCGTCATCTGTTGGTAAAAATTCTTTGTCCTCTTATCACGTTGAAACAGCTGGACAGGTATTAACTAAATTTACCCGACTACAGTAAAGAAAAAACGTTTTACATGGACGTAGTTACGGGCACCACCTAGTTTTGTATGTTTCTATTCATACAATAACAACAGGGAACTAGTAACTAATTTACAGTAATACACACCTATGGCACACTTCTCCATCAGCCCACTCCGGGGCGGTGTCAGCAGAAAACATTGCATCAGATTCCTTCAGTGGTGGAAACTTGTATCCTTCTGCTTTCAGAATATTCACAGTATCCTGTTGAGAAACAGCCATTTTTCATTAACTCGGATCACACTCACAACACTTCAGCTAAGTAGATTGGATAGAGTAGCAAAAATTTCAATTCTAACAAATCACTAAACAAAAATATGTGACACTTTTGTACTGAGTGAATGTTCAGTTTCATTCAGTATGACGTTTTGCTTTGTCTGTAGATTCTAGGCTATGAGTCACTTCTGTGGTGTTGACTGATAAAGAATAATCGCGTCATGAATATCGTAAAAAAGACCGGTTTTGCACAGATAGTGTTTTAGTACTTAATCTTTTCTTAGTCTATGATATGATTCTACAAGTGAAATGAATGTCAATGACCTTGTTTGCTTGTAGTTACTTTACCTGGCTTGCTTGGGTCAATGTCTAAGGAAAAACATCTGAAATTGATCTGGTCATAGTATTAAAAAGTCTGTTAACGACGTGGTCTTGTCTTATTACTTTTACGAGCAAGCCAAAATGTTCGTTAATTTTTTAGCGGGAAAATTGAATTAAATTGTGCTATACTAATACTACTTAGCTTACCTAACAAACAAGGTTTATCACAAAGATAGTGCCTCTTATGCTCATTCAGAATAATGACAGCAATCTAAATAAATTTAAGTAGTTTTCTAGGCTTTGTAGTTCGGTCTCAGTCTACATCATTACAAATAAACGTGAAATAAACACATCAATAACACAAACATATCAGATGACAACTTCATAATCATAAAATATGCAGAGGAATGAAATGGTTAACATTTTATGCAATCATTAACTCACTCTCATAAAAGGCGCTGTCATTTTGTCACAATCACAAGGAATACAGTGACATGTCATGTGGCAATGAAGTCTAATTAGATTAGCCGAGGCAAAAATCAATAAAATACTGTTATGTTAGTAGCTTAACAGTAGTATTCAAGAACGAACAAAGGTATGCCTACCTACTAAGTGGTTAGTGGTATTCAGTTACTTTTATCTTAAATAAATAGGTAAATACTTTGTTGCAGCTTTGCTGATAAAATAAGACGTTGTATGAAATATTTCTTGGAAACTTTAGTGCCACAGTGCCCACAGTCCATCTCCTACAGTAGGCGATTATTTTAGTAGGTACAGTCAAGGAATTTGAAACGCGTAGGTAGCTTTTTAGCTCTTGTCACAATGACAATAAGGGTCAAAAAGATACATGTGTTTCAATTTCCATGACCGTACTTTGTCAAACTGCTGTACTACTGAATGTCAAATGGCGATGTTTTGAATGTCAAATTCGTAAGTGATAAAATGACCGAGCGAGCGAAACGTCTCCGTTTTAGCTTGGCCAAAAAATATTTCGTTCCTATGTTCGGATTCCGGGTGTTCGGGTGACCGGTTGTTCTCGCCTACGGGTCGCATTCCTCAACCGATTGTTGTGAAATTTTATAGATTTATTTATTTATTTAATCTTTATTGCACAAAAGAAAACTTATCGTACAAAAGGCGGACTTAATGCCATGAGGCATTCTCTACCAGTCAACCTTTAGATCATAGATCATGTTCTATAATTATAGGTATTTTTTGGCCGCAGTTTTTCAAAATGGCGGACACATGGAGGTTGATAACGTAAAAAATTACATGAGTATATCAGTCCTTTAAAAAAAAAGTTAAATCTACATTGATCGAGCGATAGAGATCGCTTTTTAGCGATAAAATCCTATTGTTTACCTCTATTTGTAATGAAGTTATCTGTATTTGTATTTCTTTCTTTCTGAGGTGTGCAATAAACATTCTACTTCTTACAGAGCCACTAGTCGCAATTACTAGCTGTTTTTTAATTAAAAATGCATTAAATATGTATTATTCAATCATTACCATGTAGCGTGAGAGAGCTGGAACTAAACTATTAGGCAGTTAATCAATATTCAATAATGAGGTCAATAAGAGTAATACTCGGACTTATTATGACATAGATATAGCAAAGCGAAGCTAGTGTTTGATTGTCATTTGTTTTGAAACTTTGCCAAATGAATTACAGTTTATTGTGCGACAGAATTTGCGCATCCCATTTAAAGAATACAATTTATATAATCACATATAAATTAGGTTAATACGCAACGGGGCAGAGGGTGACTCACTAAACAAACGTTATAACTTTGTAACGTGTGATCCTTCAAGACAAACCTATAAACTTAAATTTAGTGAATAGCCAGACATTTTTAAGCCAATATGGAATAGAGTAAACAAAAGTTTTAAAAGGAAACTACATATATACTTAATCAAACCGGCAATACATATTATTGATAAAAATAAAATGGTGCTAATTTAGATAATCAAGATAACCTCTTATATTTTTCGTACAATCATGAAATTTTTAATAATATCCACCAATTTTTAATCAGCAATTCATATCTAGAAATGTTTGTGACTTAGAAGGAAGGAAAATAGAATAATTATAGTAGAAACACCTTACTCAGTCAGTTGAACATTTTTATATTGAATTGCGTAGACAAAGTGCACGCTTTCCTTAACCTTTTAAAGTTCAGACTTTAGAGGGCATATTTTTGAGAAATTAATTTACTTTTTATTATATGTATTAACATTTTTACAAATTTGTCTTTTGGCATCACATGTAATTACCTATTAACTTATCTTATCACACTAATTAGTTGTTTATTTTAATAATAATATAATGTCAACGTCTTATAATTTTATGACCTATTATTTGGACATTATTATTTAATGATTACACATAAGGTGTGGCAATTTTCCGAACCCATCCCCTAATTTAATGTGAGATTTTTCATAATTGAAGTTTGTAGTGTAATTGCATTGATTTATTTATGAAACATAAATCTCATAAGTTTTCAATAACAATAATATGTAGGTTGCTGTTAAATGGTGAAATTGGGCACTTGTATTATATTATCAATACATTAGTCTTGCCTGAAGGGCCTGCCGTACCGTACCAGAAAATTTTAGTATGAGAGTACTGAGTAATTTTCAAAAAACCTGTACAAAGTTAAGGGCTTTAATTAAAACAAAACTTAATTGATTCCTTTGTGTAACGATAGTTACCCATATCTTTTGTATGAGTAACTTTCGCTACACAAAAGACGCGATCGTAATTTTGTTTTTATTAAGCCGTTAACTAAGTACATGTTTTTTGAAAATTATTTTATTGGGATTTCTCTGTGCCACTGAACAAAAAATCCCAGCTCTGCAAGCATTAATTGCTCGTGAGTGCAGTATGAATCAGTAAAACATTTCAATATTCACAGTGAACCAATTAAGTCCTTAATTATTACTTTATAATTTCATACCTGTACTGCTCTATATTTCGGATTATTCCGGAAGGCGAATCCCCACGCTTGGATCAGCTCAAGGATCTTGGTGCGGAGATTCTCGTGTTGGGTTGTCTTGACCAAGTCCCGTAGCATTTCGCAAAATACCTTTGAAGCAACCTCATCGTGAATGCCTGAGCCTGTTGTATGAAATGATAATGTTAAGAGAAATTTAAAAATAGAAATTTTACAATTACAGCTCAACAACAAATGCTATTATTGTTTAAGTGGTTCTTAAACTTAACCCTTCGTCTGTGTTGGTATAGGATCCTGACCACATATTAAGGCCGTCTTTTTGTATTTTTTTACGGATATATTTTTTACTCATTGCAGCTCAAAGGCTTGGACGCAAGATTTTTTTTAATCTCGCATACGAAAGGTTAAGTATTAATAATAAATAAATATTAAATAATAAAGGTGATTGGGAATGTAATCCGTAGGAAGGCTCTTGTTTTTGTCTGTCCAGATTAGCGAGGCCATATAGTAGTATAATATTATTATGAAGCCATAACAAATTTAAATAAATAAGTAAAATCCCATCGGAATGAACCTACAAGTCTGTTTAAGTTTTAATGATAAATTTGCAACAAAAAGATTATATAAGTATAAAAGGGACGAAATTACTGTGTCAACAAACTTAGTGTCAGTTGTCAGTTATTATATTATAAGTCAGACTCTAATTGGTCACTGAGTCATATCATTAACAAGTGAGTAGTTTGCCCTTACCACAGTTTTTCACAACACTTTCCAGGGTGAGCAATGCAAACATCGCCTGATGCGGGTTCTGGGAATATAGCTTCTTCTTGATTGCAGCCACTGCATACTTTGGCCTACAAACAATCATCAAATCAACATCACCATCAGCAATCATCAACAAATCATCAAGCTCCTGTTGATTCATACATACGTGCAATCATTTTGTCGAATCAAATCACATATCTGCAGGATCGTAGGCCAGTCGGGATCCAAACGTAGATTACTTGTAGCTTTGTCTGGAATGAATTATTTCATAATTCGTAGATCTTGTTTGGAGAAATCAGCATGACCACTGTTGTGTTCGCAATAGGCAAGGTAAGTAAGTGTATCGTGTTAGAAACTTTTTATACGTAATAAAAGAAAGTGAACCGGATAATTCTGCTTGGTAGAGATATCGGAAGATATTGGAATTGTCAACATAAATAGGCGAATTATACTACAACTTTAAACAGCACATAGTTCATCCATTTATCACACGATACTCACCGAGTAACTTATCAAAATTATTAGCTCGAAACATAATTACTAATATTGTTAAATAGCTTTTGTTTTAGAAAACCAACTGTGATTGATTTGGGACAGAAAAATGACAGCACACTTTTGTCAATTTGTTTTTTTTTCTAATGTTGGCATTTACAGTGTTGCTACAACCAACGCCAATGTAGAGATGTATTTTTCTGATTGAAACGTATTTACTGAAATATTGAATTTCGAAATATCGGAATATCTCCTAAAACATACAGTGATATAAAAAAAAAAACATTTTCTAGCGTAAAGCCAAATACTAACAATTGCTTGGCAATTTACGAATATGCATTTTAACAAGCTCTACATCTTTTGGCACTGGCAAGCTATCCAGTATCAAAGATACGATCTTATCTTTATTTACTTTCTTATCATTGCACACCTTAAGACTGCACCGAGCGAAATGTGAAAAAATAGGCAGTTGCCGTTAAGTAGTAGATAACGTCAACACTAATTGCTTAATCCATTTCTAAACTATGTATTTAGCATTTCGAAGAATGTGTTAACAACTTCTCCGTGGAAAAATTATAAGATTATTAATATTTTACCCTAGAGAACTAAGTAAAGTTGGACGAAAATTGTAAAATCGTAAGCAGGCGTTAAGTGTTTTTTTATACTTTAACAAAGGAAATCTATTCTGATTTTTTGTTAAAAAAAAAGATGAATGTTTACATTACAATTTGTCCGCATCAAATATTTCAATTATTGTTTGTTATTTAAAGGTCCAGATTTATCAAAAAGTGCTTTTAATTCTCCATACATTTTTACTATGGCGGCCGCGCGCCGATTTAAATACGCATTCCCCGCGCTCTATGGTTCAGTCGCAAACGCTCGGCGCCCTCTTAATGTTATTACTTATTCTTGACTATTTAAAAAAATGAGTCATGAGGAAAATAATCGTGTATTGAATTTAAAATTAGTTGTTCGTAGGATACAAAGTATTCATAATCTAAGATAGAAAATATTCGTGATTTTATAGATAATGGAAGACAAAACACTGTTTTCAGCCACATCCTACTTCAGGAAAGAGCTAGATGTGAATAGAAAAATGTTACTAAAATTGAACTCTGGGTTAGAACAGTGTAGTAGACAGTTAAGCGCAGTTAAGTTGAAAGTGTCAACACTACAGTCACAAAATATAGTGATGCAAATCACTTACCATAATTTAATGGAACTAAGAAGAATGATCCAGGAAAAATAGCAGCCCATGGTAAAATTACGATAGGACATTTGTAGATATATTTCCGCGAATTTTTGTGAAATAATATAATGCTCCTGAAAATAATATTTGTGGATTAATTGTTAATTAATAATGGTTTTTGTGCACCGGAAGGCAATACATAGTGTTATCTTATTGTCATCTACACCAGTGTATTTACCTATGTTTAACAAATAAACACTATTGACTATTGAAAAAGAAAGAAACGTCTTACTTATGAACACCTAAAATGCGTTGGATAAAACTATGCTTAGAATAAATCGTTAAATAAATTAAACTTACAACAAGTTCATGCTTAAAACGAAGTTGGCCCTTTGTGTATTTACCTACCTATGTTTAACAAATAAACACTATTGACTATTGAAAAAGAAAGAAACGTCTTACTTATGAACACCTAAAATGCGTTGGATAAAACTATGCTTAGAATAAATCGTTAAATAAATTAAACTTACAACAAGTTCATGCTTAAAACGAAGTTGGCCCTTTATTTATAATAAATAATGCATCTTCTTCTGTTTTTCCTACTCGACCACAGGTGGCGCTAGTAGTTATCAATTGCAATTAGCACGAAATTTCAAATTACAAGTTCATTGTACAATCGCCGTCACTATTGAGTTAAGTGGTCTTTATTTTACATTTCAAAGGTCACGACATAATATTTCGCTTATTTAAACCTGGCATAACAAGGATTACTTGATGTGTGAGTAGTAGCGACCTCTAGAGTTGAGTAGAAATGGCAATTTAAATAAGACACTAGTTCACTAGTTGTGAATTTGATATAAGATACATAAAATATGATGTACGAGGGGCGTCTGAAAAGTTCTAAGCCTAAGGTATTTCGAGGTTATATATGCGTTTATGATACTGGCCACTAGAAAGGCCATTTAAAAACAAATTATTAAAAAATAACATGTCACGTTTTTATTATTCTGTTTCGAGATATTCAACGGAAAACTACATCATGTGTGAATTACCAACGAATATTACGAAAATTGAGCACCGTGCTGTAATTAAATTCCTTACAAAAAGTGACAAATCACCGCAGTGTATTTTTGAGGAAATGGCTATTATTTACGGTGATTCTGGGCCTTCTTATGCCACAGTCAAAAAGTGGAGTCGCTTATTTAAACTCGGACGGGAATCGATCGAAGACGACCCCCGCTCAGGGCGGCCAATATCGGTAGTGACCGAAGAAAACGTAGCAAAAGTCAAAAAGCTGGTATTAGAAGATAGAAGAATTAAGGTTTGGCAAATAGCTGAGGTCTTAGGTATTAGTAAAGAAAGAGTCGGAGAAATTTTACATGAACATTTGTACATGAGTAAAGTCAGTGCTCGTTGGGTACCGAAAATGCTAACGGCCTTCGATAAAGTACGTCGTGTGGAAACTTCTCGGGCGTTTTTAGAATTGTGCGAAGATGATTTAGATGAAGTTTGTTCCCGAATAGTAACTGTTGATGAAACATGGATCAGACAGTATGATCCGGAGTGTAAGTCTGAGTCGATGCAGTGGATTGAAAAGGGTGAAAGGCCGCCGAAGAAATTTAAAGTGCAAAAGTCGGCCTCTAAGTTAATGGCTACGGTATTTTGGGATTGTGATGGCATTCTTTTAATCGATTATTTAGAAAAAGGCTCTACGATAAACGGAACTTATTATGCAAATCTAATAAGACAGGTGCAACAAGCCATAGTTGAGAAAAGGCGGGGTAAACTAAGGAAAGGCATTTTGTTTTTGCAAGACAACGCACCCGTTCACACCGCTAATGTTGCGAGGCGTGCTCTGAAGGAAGTTGGTTTTGACGAAATTGACCACCCACCCTACAGCCCAGATCTAGCCCCAAGCGATTATTTTCTATTCAATAATTTGAAGAAAGAGTTGAGGGGAAAGCGATTTAGAAGTGACGAAGAGATGAAGGCGGCTGTACAGGAGCATTTTGAAGGGCAAAATGAAGATTATTTTTTTAATGGCCTAAAAGCACTGTATAAAAAATGTAAAAAATGCATTGATTTAGGAGGAGACTATATTGAAAAATAAACACGAGTTCATTTGTGTAAATTGTTTTTTTCTATCTTAGGCTTAGAACTTTTCAGACGCCCCTCGTACAGTCGAGTTCATTTACATCTACACACTTACGAGAACAAAAATATCTGAACACGACCCCATTGTCAGGAGCATAAAGTCGTGTTCAGATATTTTTGTTCTCGTAAGTGTGTAGATGTAAATGAACTCGACTGTACCTCCTCATTTATATCCTCCGTATAAGCGTGTATATTTGATATAGCCGCATATCGGAGCCAGACGGAGATTTTAGTGCTATAATCTGATATTTATAACAATTATTAATTTAGCGTTAACTGCTATTGCTATAGCGTACCTAATTAATTTTTGAAAATTTTCTGAGCAGCAATGTATGGAGTAGTTATTACTAGTGACAGTTTGTCACATCACGACGTTAAGTGTAAACAAACAACAACAAACAAATACATCGCGTGCTGAATTATTTTATATGGAAAAAAAAAGTTCGATTTTTTTTAATAATTTACAGTGCAATATATTAATAATTGCCTATACTAACACCCCGTAAAGTTTGCGGTAATATCAAATATACACGCTGTATATTTGATTCTATTTTCAAGTTGTTTTAAAACCCTAACATTTTGATTCCCTTGAGAGTGTTGAAATGTACGTTTTTTGCGACATTAAACGGCCGTGTCGCGCGATTCAGCATCACCTGTCTTGCTCCTAAATTATTGAAAGGAAAGTGACAGGCAATATGAGCTGCGCTACAAAGAGTCGTGATCCGAAAAAGGGCGGTGTCAAATTAATTGCGATGCGAATTATAATCACTACTGTGCAATGAGTTAAACCCCGCTCTTTTTACGTGAGATAGATTAGATACCTACGTATACTAATTAAATTAAACTATGTAGGTCAGTGGCGTGGTTTTTATAGAACCCGATTCCCACCGGCTTGCTTTATGACGGCATTGAGTACCTTATTCTACTGCTCTTGAAGAAAAATTAAGACGTAATTTACTCCGTCTTTACCAAGAGTATATTTCACTCTACGTAGGTAGTAGGTATATTCTCTGAAATAAATTGAAATTGATTGATTTATTGACTGAAATTATTAACTACAATACATGATTAGGTCAAGTAAATTACGCAGAATTTATGTATGTTGGCGTAATAATAATTTAAAATTTATACGAATAGCCTAAGGGTAGAGTATTTATGTATCAAGCTTGAAAGAGTTATGAATCAGGTAGGTACCTATTACACTGCTAAAACCTATGTAAACAATATTGTTATATTTTGTCCTAGTCTCCCATGTAACTTTTTCATTGTTAGTTGAGACGTGAACTTTTATACGCTTAGGTACATATATGTAGGTACGAATAGAACCTCAGACCATAGAAATAATGGTCTGAGAATAGAACCTTTCTAATTGTGAAAAAAAAAACAAACTTGGTTTTAAATTCCTGAAAATTCTGTAATTGGCTGGAACGTAACAAGAATGCCATAATCTATAGTGCACTTCACCGCTGTTTTAAATACAATATGCCTTAAATCTATATGCACTGTGTTGTGTTTCAATGTGTACCCCAATGTAAGGTGTCCGAATTTATTGTCTTTAATTTTACGGGACAACTGCGGTCAAAGAAGAATATATCCGGACTCCAAAAAAATCTTACTATGCTGTATATACCGGGTGGAATTTTTCTATGGGCCCTGGAGGGGAACTACCTTAAATCCTTTAGTTAGCTCATTTTACTGAAAGGAAACATTCCTTTATTTTTAAAAAGAAACAAAACTGCATTCAAAGATTTTCCAAAACTTGCTTGCCTCAACCGGGAACCCTCGATATTTTATTTCACGAATCAGTAGGATTATTGTTCAGGATAAAATTTATCCAGTAAACTTAGCCCTACACTCATCTGTTGTACGAGATTCCATGAAATTTTATACTTAGGTATTACAAGCTTTTTCCCGGTTGGGGCTAGCAAATTTTGGAAAATCTTTGAATTCAGTTTTGTTTCTTTTTAAAAATAAAGGAATGTTTCCTTTCAGTAAAATGAGCTAACTAAAGGATTTAAGGTAGTTCCCCGCCAGGGCCCATAGAAAAATTCTACCCTGTATATCTGCTTCTTCATCAAAATTTAATATTAAAACGTTATGAACCTTTTTAAAAACTGCTGACTTGTCAGGAAACTAGGTTATTGCGACAACGATACTAAAGTTTATCCAAACTAAAATTAATATGAGACTGTGGAGTAAATGGTCACCTTGTTATAGTTGAATTTTTTTAAGCTGTTCGAATTCCTCGTGTGAGCTTATTTTATAAACCCCACAAAGCCAGTGCGTTATTCCTGTATGTAAGTGGACCAAGTGGAAGTAAGTAACTAAAACACCCAAACAAATATCTTCTTGTTTTTAAATATCTTTTCTAAGTCATAAGGTTGGAATTACAATATCCTAACTCATTGGAATAAGATACCTATTACTTTCACACTGAAGCAAGGGTAAATTTACCTGAGATCCCATCACAAGAGCTATGCTATTCCAATTTCAACCTTGTCATTTGTCTTAAAATGCGCTTCTCTACACTTATTAAGACAATGGCTTTCTAGGGCCATGTTTACAAAAACATGGCCCTAGAAAGCTCTGCATGATGCGCTCTCTACGATCATTCGGACGTCTTAAAAAAATTCGCTAATATTGAGAAAACGAGTAAAATATTCAATACAAAATCGGCATTACAATAATAATAATAGTAATCTTTATTTTAGACTTCTAGGGTCCATATATCCCCTACGGTGGTGGGTAATACTACATCTAATTTTGCTACAGAAAGATTCATCGTCGATAAAAAGGAGAACGACACACGTTGAAATGACTGCAATTTCCACTTCCACTAGGAAGAAACACCTATATACGGTTATACCTAGGTACTAGGTACACTAGTTAATAGGTATAATACTTCATCATCACCATCGGGATGCAGCGTAAGGCCGACGGAAAGCGCAACGGCCCTGACAATCGAAAGAGCAACGAGCGGGGAACGTAATTCGATAATCGTTGTGCTCTTGAATGGCGACGTCCATCTGTCATCACGCCGAATTGTGAGGTGTAGGGGGATTAATATGCTGATGTATCCCGTTACCTGGTGGTAGGGTTGCTATGCGTTGTAAAAATGAGACCAGTTTTTGTTTATTATAAAACTTGACGTGGCAACCCTCCGGAAAAATAAGAGATGAACGGGTCATCCTTTCCTTGCATCACTTGAAGGCGCACAGTCAACAAGGAGGTGGTGTCAAGCCTCGACTGGAAGAGACTCGAGGAGGCTGCGCCGGATTGACAACACTGGAAAATCATTCTAAAAGCCCTATGTCCCTGATAAGGGATAACAGGATACGCGTCATCATCATCATTATAAAACTCTAAAATTGTAAGTGTAAAAGTATTCAAATCATTTCTATGGGGAAAGCTCTTGATTGTGGAGAAATAATCATGGTATTTTATTTCATATAGGTATTGATTATACCGCCGTCTATCGTTCGGAATATCTATACGGCAATATCACGCCAAAACGGCAGGATTTTAATTAATTTGGTAAACGTATAGTTGCAGTACAACAAATAAAATATGGTTAAAGAGGATACTTTTCATCCGATTACGACAAAGAAAAAAAGATTCGAGTACATAGACGAAGTTTTGAGCATCTTCTAGTTGTCTAGTTGTTTATTATTGTTTATTATTTTAACATCTTACACAATAACAAAATTTTGATCTCAACGGACTTGGCAAGAGCCTTTATTCTATAAATTTTTACTTAAAAGTAAATAAAGCTAACGTAGATGTATAGATATAGCGGTAACATTGTCAACAGCACATAAGCACATAACGAAAGACGATGCGGTTGGCGCAATGGTAGTGTAGCTGCCTACTGAGCCGGCGGTCCCGGGTTCGAATCCCGGCAAGGGCAAATATTTGTGATGAATTCGAATATTTGTTCCTGGGTCATGGATGTTTTCTATGTACGTATTTAAGTATATGTTTATCTTTATCAGTATCGTCGTCTAGTACTCATAACACAAACCTGCTAAACCTTAATTTGGGACTAAGTCGACTTAGATATCATTTGTGTGGAATTTAACCCCTAGACCTAAGCCTTATTCCTATAATGGCTGTTATTTCAGTGTGAATTGAAATAGCAACATTATAGTAATATACTACCTTTAAATTACAGGTACGGCTATTATATTCTGAACAGCCATTTAAAAAGGGAATAAGTAAAATAAAGCCCTATTCTTTAAAAGGTGAGTACGAAAACATGAGTAGGTGTACGGGTTGGTAAGTAGATTAGATTTGTGTTTATATTTGGTACATGGGTACATTAGGTCTGCATGGTAGTGATCACAGAAATATATCCGATTTAGGTAATTATTTGAGCATTTTAGGCGTCTTATTATTATTCCTCTGTCCCAAATATTGACGAACTCTGTACGAATCGTATTAGCGTCATTTACGGTTGTCTTGTAAAAGTAGCGGCTCTTTAATTATTCTTATCAAATTGATGTTGATTGCTTTTATGAATTGAGCAATATTGCGAACAGAGTAATTAGACGGTTTAAACCCTCAAATAAGGCAGCGACTTTAACACACCTTAAAGTTGCTGTCACTACCTATTACACGTGAAAGTTGTGAGCCTGTGTAAGTATAACACAGACAAAAACAATTAGCACGTAATCCGCTGTCCAATCCCAAAAAAATGCCTCCCATTTGTTACCCAAACCCAATTCTCTACTTCAGTTGCGTATGAAAATGCGTTGCATAACCGCCAACCAACATCGATAGCCCCGTGCGTGCTTTCATTTTATTTGAACAGAAAGGTCTTGTTGGAGTGGTCTGGTAGCAGGTTTGAGTGATTGACACGACGGACGACAAATGAGACAAGTTGACAAAAGGCGATGTCGAACAATCGAGGTGTCATTGTCGCAACGTGCAGAGGCGTTCGGGAATGCTCTACGTGGGTCTGAATTAGATGATATTTTTAATATAAGTTGCAATCGCATCTCTTTAAATGATAGATAACTCTTTATTATACACTTCGACAAGAAAGATATACAAACACAATAACATAAGACTACAATAGAGGTAAACAACGTCTTATCGCTAATGAGCGATATCTTCAAGACAACCTTTGGTTAGAAATAATTAAGGAACTAGGAAAAATTTATAGCCTAACTATTACCTGGAAAACAATGCAGTCTTCGGAGAAATTTGCGTGAAGCTAAGGAGCCTTCTAATTTATGGTAATTGAAATAAGCTTGGTAAAGAGCTTTGGAAGCATATCGTTTATTACTGACAAATGTCCAAAATTCGTTGCTGTGAACTGAGTTACACTGACCCTGCAATCTGCTGCAAAATGGACATAAAATCTTATCTGCAAAGGCCAACAGCACACCGTCAATTGTTTCCGAGCGCGTGGCTAGTTAACAAATAATCGCGGTCCACAATTGGAGTAGGTACCGGCGGGCAAGAGTGACTCCGCTTTGCCAGTCCACACTATCCTGGCGACCTGAGCGCCCGCCAGAAATCGGTACGATGGTACAGCCCTAGCCCTGTACGCGAAAGCCAATCTCTGTGGAGAAGTTTTAAAAACAAATCGTTCCTTTTTCAAAATTCCGCTATGGCGGGGATATAGTTAGTTTTCGTTACAGAAGTTGAAGTTTCTGGATAACTGTGTTTTTGATGTTGCAATGTTGGTACGTATATTTATGCTACTTAGGTGACAAATCTATGAATAACTAATTATGTCATCGTATTTTAGTTACCTTACCACGCCCTAATGTTTGCTAATTCTAAACAGAAAGATTTCCTAGGAACTGCCAGATTCAAATGTCATATTATTTGCTTATAAACAATACGATAAAGTCAGCTGATATACAACATAATATATCCTCGTGTGGTATTTACATGCATGTATTATAGTTCTAAACACTGTTTTGAATTGTAAATTAACAAACGTGTGTGGATATCTATGCACAAGTACCATGAATTCGTTTACATGTGCTATTCATATTCATACTTACCTCAAGTTTAGTTTAATACACATCGGATTATATTATGCACTATCAAAACGCCATAATATCCAATTTGTCAGTTGATTTAGAAGCAGAAAATTATCTTCCTACGTTAACTGACATCAAGGGATAGTATAGTGCGGTTGTTGCTTACTACGGGATTTACGGGAACATGTAGGTAACATGTTATCAAAATATGACAAATAAGAAAAGGGGCCGAAAATAAGCAATAGCACTTAGGAAGCCTGTTACATGCATTTACATAATAATCCGAGGTCTACTTACTTATTGGTGTGCTGGCTATAAGTTAATTCTAACCTCAGTTACACAAAATAAATACTTAGTCTTCGTATGATATAGGTATTAGATGTATTTAACGTTTTTAGACCTAATACACTTTATACTTTCGCGATTTGTACGGTGGGCAGCACAACTGCATGGCCCATTTATGAATGAATTCATTCATAAATATGAATATTAAATTGCATGGCCTATTTATGAATGAATTCATTCATAAATAGGCCATGCCATTCTGCAGCTCATAGTACACATAAGTAATTAAACCCGATTAAGATAAGGTGGGGTAGACTATCACCGGAGAAGACTGCCACAGTCCAACAACTAACTAACCGTTAGTCTTATCCCATGAAACTATAAAGTATGTTCCTCTTACCCACCTGAACTATACCGGGACTATCGTGTATCGGATGTATCGTCAGGCAATGAAGGTAAAAAAGAAACATCGCGATCAGGGCTGCCATCTCCAAATTCGCTGAACTCGGACAAAGAGTCTAAAGAAACCCGGACATTTAGCGTAAATCGCATTTTTCCCCGGACGTGTCCGAAAATAATATTATTAAAAGAACAATTGCTTTATTTTTCATTCTCATAAAAGTGTCCGGATTTTCCCCGGACGGCACCCGGACGGCCTCCAAACTAGGACAAATCCAGGGAAACCGGGACGGATGCCAGCCCTAATCGCGATAGACCCGGTGTAATAAGCACTAATGTAGTATTTCGCATATTGTAGTGGTAATAGGTGCAGCGAAATGTATTTTTGCCAAAAAGGCCTGATTATTTCCATTAATATTGGTGCATAGATTGAGATTAAGTTATGTTTCTTTTAAGTATTAAAACGGATAACCTTTGACTTACTAAGTAAGTACTTTTTTCGAAAATACTGTAAACGAATAAATACTAATTATATCAAAATTATGTATCTACTTAACGGATTCTTCCTGGTACCACAGAATAGATAATAGCTGGTACCAAGTTCGAATACCGAACATCGAAGTTAGCCCTCAGTCGTTAGGTTCGGCCATGCCTGATAATAACTTACATTAGAATTATTAATAAAAATAACATGCGTGCTTGTATGTTTGATAACCAAAGATAATGATTAACAAATAACGCAAACTTGACCGAGTAACGTGAAATGTCACTTTATGCAACTTGGAACGTAAACATCGCGTTTTAATGTCAGTTATCGGCGATATACTTGAGATATATCGCTTAATGAGCGATATCTCGAAGTACAGTCGAAATAGCGCCATGCACCTCAAGCACAAGCACAACCTGTGACACGCGACTCTTTCTCGCACGAGAATTATTACCTGTCTCTATCTTCACAGTACTGCTAAGTGCGAGTCGAACTCGCGCACCGTGGGTTCCGTACAAACAGTTCCCATCTTAACTGGCCGGGTTAAGTTAGGTTGCACCTGGTATGTATGGTACCGCATACAAATGAGGTTCAAAGTTAACGCAACCGATCACGTTTGTTGTCCCCATTTAAATATTTATTTTATTATATTTTAAGTATTTGTTGATATAGCGGCAACAAAAATACATCATTTGTGGAAATTTCAACTATCACGGTTCACGAGATACAGGCTGGTGACAGACGGACAGACGGACAGCGGAGTCTTAGTAATAGGTGGTAATAGGGTCCCGTTTTTTACCCTTTGCTTGGGTAACTTAAAACCTATCTTACGGACTCTTGCTTGGATAAATGGTACTGAATGATGGTGACTTGCCCTCCGGTAGATGGGCTCCCATAAATAGCGACACAATACAGCGTGTATATTTGATATTACCGCAAACTTTACGGGGTGGTAGTATAGGCATTTATTAATATATTGCACCGTAAATTATTAAAAAAAACTAACTTTTTTTTCATATAAAATAATTCAGCACCCAATTATCTGTTTGTTGTTGTTTGTTGACACTTAACATTCGTGATATGATATGACAACTGTCACTAGTAATAACTACGCCATACATTGCTGCTCAGAAAATTTTCAAAAATTAATTATGCTAGCAGTTAACGCTAAATTAATAATTGTTATAAATATCAGATTATAGCACTAAAATCTCCGTCTGGCTTCAATTTGCGAATTGCGGCTATATCAAATATATAGGCTGTATAGGCACTAAATAAGAACTAGAAAGAAAATATTATTGCGACTTACAATTTCATTGAGTGAACGGCCTTAAGTTCTATTTACTCAGCTTGGTACACGGACGACTAGTCTGTCAAAGCCTTTACGACTTTACAAGTGCCTGATTACGTATGATATGTGGAAAAGTGCAGTCGTAAATCGAATGGTATCTAGGAATTTAGATGTTAGCTGGATTCCTGCGTATTTACTTTGGTCAGGTAGCTGAGGTGGCCGTAAAATACTAAGTAGTGGTAGGAGGATAAAAGGCTATTATGAAATGCATTATGTTTAAATGAGTTTGAATAACCTTGACAAGCTGTGGGGGGCCGCGATATACCTACGCTTTGTATTTTCTTACTATAGAAGGTGCCGCTTTGTGCAACTTCGTCGGCGTACTTTTTTCTTCGTTACCGTAGTCGGGTAAAACGTCTTTCGATGTCCAACCAGCCCTGTCCCAAAAGTGGTTAAAATCCGTTCAGCCGTTTCGGCGTGATGGGGTGACAAAGAAAATTTTACCTATAAAATGGCTGGCGCCGCGCGCCCTTCATCGCGTTTTTAAGAGTCCGCAGCAAGCTCGATTCTTCATACAAACGTAGTTACGTCCTTATTTTAATATAACATGTCACATTATCATGAAATTCTCTAAATATAATGAGATAAGATATATCTAGGGCTAAAACTAGTTTATGACTCTTGAAATGTTAATAGAAAGAAAATAGAGCGAGTACAAGTTTTGCATTTTTAGACCCCAGAAAGTTGTTCAGTTTGGCGGCATACTACGACCAAAATATAGTTTAGATTGAAGTCAAAACCTATTTCCGGTGTCGATTAAACTATGCAGTTTGATAAGAAAAAAGATTTATCAAAATTGATCTCGTAGTTTTAAAATGAGAGCGTAACTACGAAAACCTTAAAATAAATTACAAAAAATTGCTGCGAAACTGCAGCGAATTACTCTAGCGCGGGGAACGGTCCGGGGGGGCGGCGGTAAGCACCGCCCTTATCATAGCTACTCCTAGCCAGCCTCGCGCAACTCTCAAGGTAAAAAACGAACGACAACGGCTATATGAAACGGGGGTGAATTTTTACCTATCTAAGTTTGAAAGAACGTTGAAACCTACAAAGCATTAGATAATTGGCGACAATCGAATTTAGGCGGGTTGTACTTCAGCCGCCATTTTTGTCCGCCATGCCATATTAGTTGACGTTTCTCTTTTGTTGTGTTGTCTGGTTTTGTCAAGGTTCTGCGATCTTTTAAAATAATTCAAATTTCACAAATAATCTAATAATTTGCATTCTTTGGGTGTAGTGGTCGTCTAGAAGGTACACAAGACAATCACAATTGCAAAAATGAGTGGATTGAAAAGGAAAAAGTGCGAAATATGCAGAATGAAAACGTGTCGAATGGACGGTCAAAAAAGACTATTCATGGCAAGATTTCCACCGGACGAAGATCGGTAAGTAAAAAATATAATTAATTACTGCGTGTTATAACCATGTTAATCGTAAGTTTCATTGAAAACTTGGTATTTCGGGTAAAATAATACATACCCTTATACGTATGTAAACAATAGTGCTGTATGTAAGTTTTATCGATAATTTTCATTTGAAGTGAAAAATACCTGGGTAAATACGGAATATCTTTCTTCAAGCAAAAGCCACTACTTTTTATGCCAGTTTGAGTTAGATTATGGTCACAGAAATATTTTACGAAAAATCTTCAATGGACTATGAATGGTACGGTTTCATCTGGACAAACAGATTCATTTTACTCTGTAATTTTCTGTTTACCCTGTATTATTTGTGTTGCAGAACTTCCAACCTGGAGCACAGACTGGAGTGATGAAACGGCTTTTTTCGTCTATGTTTATCAGCAAGCCAAGCAAAGTTTGAACGAAATAAAATTATTTGCACACTTTTGTTTTTTTTTATGAAGTCAGTAACCTAAAGTAAACCAAATGTTTACATTGAAGCGAAATATTTAATGATTTAAATTACCGGAAAGCCGTTGGAGACGCGGGTGCGAATGCGAACCCCGCCTGAACCATTTTTTTTAAATACCGATATCGATATCGATAATTCGATAATTTGTGTAACATGTGACATCCCTATTTTGTTCTTGATGTTGGCATTATGTCATGAGTTGACACTGACACTGATATTGTTTGCGGCTTCATATTGGCAGTATGTTTCGTATGGCACTCCCGTCTCTTAAAACGTAGTGATTACATACTCTTTGCTCCTAGCGCGCTCTCGCTTTACTGCTAGCGCCCTGTCTTCCTCTAGGTGAAACAACAACATTTTAAAGCGTAAGCGCGCGATCTCAACGCGGAGTTGAGCGGACCTTGCTGCGGACTCTTAAGATCTTTCCTGAAAATATGTCACTTTTTGGAATTTATAATAGTATAGGTCAGTAATTTTCGTTTATATCCCAAGTAAAGTTTGGTGGCCCAAGAGAGATGTAAAGTCATGTACCTAGGTTAAATTTCGTAGTACTTATAGGATACTTGTATTTTTTTACTAGTACTCAGTGCTATTTTAACGTAATCTGTCCGGTTTGCAATATAACACTTTATACTCTCGCGGTTTGAAGACATAATTCAAACTTATTGAACCGGGTCTATCGCGGTATTTTGATTTACCTTCATTGCCTGACGTTTCAACACGGTTTCACGTGCCGTGGTCCCAGGCGTACAGTACCTACTAGCTGAAGGTAAATCAAAATATCGCGATAGACCCGGTTCAATAAATTTTTATTATGTTATCTGTCCATTTGTTAAACCAACTTGTCCTATAAGACGCCAATACTTAGATAAATGAAACAAACGACATACTTTACCAATATAAGCACGATGTCTTTCTACTACGCGTATTTTCACTCACGTTTGTTATAAGGCTTTCTAATATGGGGTTAGAAACACGGCGAAATCATCTGATATTTTCCTGGTAATGATTCGCAGTTGTGACCAGTATATAATAGCCGAACTAAATCGTTAATTCGATTAGAGCAGAGTGCGACGTCTCACGCCCAACTAATTCTGCGCTGACTCACCCGATCTTCATTAGCTAGGCCATCATACCAACCTGAGTGTCATGTCCCCCTAAAATGCAAAAAAACAGTTACTTAATCGTTTGATCCATGGATATTATACCCATGCATTAGGGGCTTGATCGGGTGGGTCAGCCCATGTAAAAAGGTGTACGCTGGTATTTCCAGATTAGGCGCTGTTAAAACGAACATGTGAGGAAGTGTTGCTAAGGCAAATCATGTTACCGCGTTAAGCAGATAAAATATTAGTAATTTTCGGAATATTGCGACATATTACCCAAGTATCTACACCCGAAAAAGTCTCGAGAAGGAGGGAAAAAGTGACAAATATAATTTACCTACGCCACGCTCTAGGCCGTAAGTGGAGTTTTCTGCCTGCTACGCGGGGAGAAAATCTCACTTCCTGGCCAAGGCAAACCACGGGCAGTATACGTAAAGCCCCACATCGCATATTTATGACCCTCACCTTCGGTTTAAACATAAGGGACAAAAACCTGGAACTTTTGAGCACAGTATAAAGAAAAGGACACCTAATATTTTGGACATATCTATAGACATGACAAATACAAAATAATCCGAAACATCTTGGAAGGGAAAATCGACGGTAAAAGGAGCAGAGAAAGGAGAAAGCTAATCTGGTCAGACAACATGAAAAGCTGGTCCAACATTCATGACACTGCCTTTGCAAACTGGCACAAGACAGGAACAAGTTCCGGAAGATGATCGCCGACATCCGTTGAGGATATGGCACAATGAGAAGAAGACCTTCGGTTCGAGCCACAAACACCTGCGATCTGGGACATTCATGAATTCACCGTCCTAGTTATGTAATGTACCATTTTACATTATAACTGCACGGATAAAGATTCTTCCGCGTCGCGTGATCACGGGCAGACTCGCGCTAAGCGGGACATTTGCGTCTAATCAAATCACTGGCCAATTGTGCTCCGTACCATAGTAATAGTCCAATAGTGGGCCATGTGCAAGTCCAAAATAGACTCTTCCTGTCCATTCATAGTTACGGAGGTAATCGTTGCGATAAATTCTGATTCCTCCTGCGAAGACAGCGAAATGCGATGCAAATTACGGTCTATGTCCTAACTGCCTCGATGGCTGTGATTACTAAGTGTGAGTTGGTTTCAATTATGGTACGCCTAAGCTATATAAATATAAAGCTACCTACAGACGCGGATACAGGGATCCTGTATGTGGGGAGAAGACCATAACCAGCCCTGATACAGTTCAAGTCATGTTTAAAAACCGGCCAAGAGCATGTCGGGCCACGCACAGTGTAGGGTTCCGTAGTTGCTCATCCTTCATAAGAGACGGGCTTAAAACAGCAGTTTTAAGCCCGAGGTTTAAGTTACGAGAAAGATTTCAAGTTCTATAAAAAGGTCGTAAACGCCAAAGTAACTGTAATTACTTATTACCTTCTGGAAGTCAACTTACGTCCTTTTAAAGAAAATTATGAAATTTTGCGATAACTCAAAAACGGATGCACCGATTTTGATCAATATAGTTTTCATTGGAAGTACTTATAAGGCCTGATTTTCATGAATTTTCCATATTTTTTTGACCCGTGGTTGAAAAGTTAAACACTATTTTTTTTTATTTTCGGAGCGAATATTTACAAAACTACTGACTTTATCCAAAAGTAATGTTTAAAGACCCCTATTATTTTTAAAAGACCTATTCAACGACACCCCACACACTAGGGTTGAAACGAAAAAAGAAATTCACTCCCCCACTTTAGGTGTTCGAGGCACCCGAAAAATTTTTTTTTTTTTAGTTTTTATTTTACCGTTTTGTTGGCGTGATACATACACATACTTATACCAAATTTCAGCTTTCTAGTACTAATGATCACGGAGCTAAGCCGCGGACGGACGGACAGACGGACAGACGGACATGGCGAAACTATAAGGGTTCCTAGTTGACTACGGAACCCTAAAAAGGAGGATAGTTACAGAAACATTATCTTGGCTAATAATTTTCTGATAAGTCAAAATATACAAAAAACACTTCTTTGTTAACGTGTATCATATTTACCATACTATATTTATCTATGAATGTATATCCCTTTCCTTTCAATAACAGTGCAAAAGCTGGCTACAATAGTAGTGCAGTCATGCAGTGCGCCTGCGCTTAGTTTGCGGGTTATTATAAACGCGATAAGTTAATTTGGCTGTCACTAATAAGTCATAATAATCAAAACCTCAAGTCGACTTATTAGAAGAAATTTTGTATGTATAAACAATAAACGAGCCTAGGTAAGCTAAGCAGCGGTCACAGCTATATTAGGTTTGGAAACACTGATTAATTGTAACGGCTTTTTACCTATATTGGACAAACAAAATCATTTTGATTTTGAGTTATCACGGGCCACCGTAGTTAGAGTTAGTGGCGCTCACCGTACACAAACAACAACTGACTGGAATAATCCAAATCGTAACACAAAAAATGCACCCGATTTCGCGCATATCTCAACAATCTATCTTTATCGTTGCAATACAAAATTACTTCACACATGATAATAAAGTTGAAAGGACCCTATAAGAACTTGAAATACAAGTTTCTACATGGCAAATACGGATTCATGTGACCGACGACGACCTCACGTCAAAGTTCAAGTTATTGTAAAAAATTAATGAGTGAATATTTTATCAAACTTTTTTTTAATTAATATTTTTAAGATGGGTAGTTTGCACAAATGTGGCTTTGACAGAGAAAAACTGTGTTTTTCTAAGTCAACCTTTGCCAATGGTAACTAGAAAGTTACCGAAACGTCAGCGAGGCTCAAATAATTAATATACGCAATATAATCCGTTTAAATCGTTTTATTTAAACGCAATCTGTTGACAAATTCGCAGCAATAATATGAATTGATAATAATCAATTTGTTACGTCACTTTCTCTTGTTTTATGGTTTTCATAGTTTCCTGTTAATTAATTTTAATAATAGGATGGTCATGACGTTTCGATTGTGAGATAAAAACGTAGTTACAAAACAAAGTCGCCGCAGTTCTGTTTTTGTGCGTCGCGTCGAGGTAGGTTTGTTTTTGGTTATTCTATGTTTAAATTATTATTCATTGTTTTGCACTGATTAGGTAGACTTTTTAAAGTATATTAATTTGCTAGATAGTTAAAAATAAATTCTTTAAAATTATGTAAAATGCGCGTGCACTCGACCCAGTATCTGAAAGTTTCTTAACCCTTAAAAGATAGATACCTACGGCATCAAAAATTATACTAAATTTTATTTCAGAAATGACTGAAATAAAAGTCAATACCGTGTCAATTAGGAACTTTGTAACTCGGTTTGACAAAGTCTCTATTGACGTTCCGTTGATCTCGACAATGTGTTATTTCAGTAGTACCTATCGATTTTGATACTTATTGCACCTAAGGGTTAAAACCTAAAGAAGTCAGTAGTAGCCTTTTACTACAAGATAATTATTCAAGCGTTTCACTCGCCTCATTTCCGTGGACACGTTTTTTTCAAAGTGACTAGGTACATTTTTGTGGCATTTAGAGCCATTTTGGTAGAGATCGCAGATTTCTCCCCTACTAGTCCCGTAAAGGAGTTTCTAAGGAAATAATTTGGAACCCTACTAAAATCTATATGCATATCGACACCAAGGTCTCCACGAAAGTGACGTGGAACAAACACCAGAATAATGACCCTTGTTATTTGTTTTAGCAGCTAGATTGCAAAAGCCATACGTTGATTTCTTATTTCCATATCCTTACTCCTCACTGGAATACGTCTAAGGCGTCATACTGAACGTACCTATATCCTTAATTCACTTACGTAAAGTAGACCTTAAAACTGGTACTAGAGGTAACGCCTAGATCGCCACCGTATAACCTACTCCGCTTAGAGGTGTGTCGTTCACGAGTGAGTGATTCATATTATGAAGTAAATATATCTTCTCATCCATCTCAGTAACTCACTCAATCACTGAAGGATAAACCAACTCACTATATCAGTATATCTTTCGTTCGCAACCACTCACCAGTCTCACCACTCAATATGAGATGAACTGAATAATGCTATTTGTTGAGTTATACTTAAAAGAAATTAACGACGTCAAATCATTTACAGTTACATTTTTCCAATCATTACTACTTATTATATTTTGCATACTTCTTACGATGCATTATTTAAATGAAACACTGAACGCAATGAAAGACATGAACGAAATGAGTAAATATGATGATCAGACTCCGAGATTTTCGGTGCAGCAATGATTTGACACCTCCTGTCAGCCTAGTGTCAAATTATTGGTGCACCGAAGACCCCGGGGTATGATGATGTTATGCAAAGGGCGGACAGTGGATGCAATATACGTCAAAATCATGTCAAACCATATACTTAATATGGATATGACTACAAAAACTGCATAAGGTGGAAGTACTAGTACTCGACATTGCAAGGGATATTTATTTTATGTTTCGTAATAGTACGTTAGGTAATTTACACGTCTATCGCAAATTTATTCATCCCTTATGCGAGGTATGACTTTTACCTTTATAAAATGGTATTTATATCATATAATGATCATATAAAAAAATCTCGTAATGTAATGAAATGTAAGTCAATAGGATTGTCCCAGTACATGTCACGTGCTTTTGCAGGCAGTCAGGTTGTATATTTTATTATTTTGCGTGTGAAATTCGATAGCTACAAACATTTCTCATGTATTCATTCTATTTGCTATGAAAGTAACGGTAATCTTATCTTATTTATCGCAGTTGCGAAGTATGGTGACGCGTCGAGTACTAGTACTTCCACCTTACATAAATGTTACTCGAAATTTAATAAGTCTTATCCATGTTATGCTTTCGTCACCATATTGCATCTACTCTCCGCCCTTTGAATTGATATGCTGGAGCAGTTTGAGTCTACAGATCCACTGAACAAAATAAGTGATATATATCACGAAAGCTAAAAACATGAATCGTTTTCCTTCATTTGAGTGACATGATTTGCGATCTCTCTAACTCCGCTTACTATAGAATGACATGCTCGCTCGTTTCTCTGCTAAATACCATAAAGGTCCACGCTAAGTAGGTACTATTATAATAACTGTACCTACTCTCTGCTGATATTCTATAGTTCGTTTCTCTATAAATAATTATGCCATATACTAAGGTTTTAAGAAAGAAACGAAGGCCCTTATTTTTTTTCCCTGTATATCTATTTCATAACTAGTAGCTGTGTGACCTGTAGCCCTCGAGACTGTATAGAAAATTCAAACATACCTACCCTCTTTCTGACATCAGGCAAAATCAAACTTTACAAATCGCGAAGATAGGCATCACCCTTGCTCCACATAGCAAGATGAACCCGAACCTCAAAACTAAGGTCACACGCTCATTACTAATTACTGGACACTAGTAATTGAGCCGGCCTTCGCCACTCAGGCGCAGGTATGTGACGTCACACTTTTCATTGGTCACCTTCGTGCATTTGTAATTATGCAATTGCACATGACATGCACGGTTTAATAGCTTGTTAAAAGCTATGTGTATCAGTTCAGTTGTACTGATTCTTGGCGAACTGATTAGGTTGTAGGACTTGTAAGGCAAAACTGATAGAGTAGGTACCTACAGTAGGTATGGTCTGATGTGCAAACTGTACACTGAACATAGTTGTGCCTCGGACAGTTGTGAATATTCAAATACTTCCGTGCTCTTTTAAGATATCATCTGTGCCTTGCCAAACGTTATCCGTGAGCATATCTTCGTTTGCATCATTTGAGTTACTTTTTCATCAAAGTGGTAAGGATACGAGTACCTTATGTTATAACACTTTAAAATAGTCACCCTGTACGTCTATCATAACTGTGACACGCGACTCTTCGTCGTGCGACAAATACTACCTGTTGCTTTCCTTTCCATAGTGTGCGATCGAGACAGAGCGACGAAGAGTCGCACGACAAGTGAAGTCGCGCCAATAATGCTAGCCCCGCTGGTCGGATTGTTCGAATGCCTCGCCGCAGAGTATCTGTAGTTAAAGTATATTGTATAATAATGTGACACCATTTACGACTATAAGTATCACAAAAAACTGGCTGTAATAAAAATTTACACATATCCTATACAAATGTGTAATTATTATGGAGATGTTTATAACGATAGGTGAATACTGCACAATGTTATTTACATGTTACATACATATGGTAAAAATGGATAAGGACTAGATAACGACGTACCTAATTTGTACCACCCTAGAATTACACGGTATGATTAAGTATGAAATTTTGCACAAAGGCGTTTTTGATAATGTAGGTGCCCCCTAGTTTTTTTTTTCATTTATTTAAGTTAACACAAATATTTTAAAAGTTAAGACGCGTTACAGAAGCCTGTTGGAGGTTTAACCATGACTAGTAATGTGCCGGTTCCGAAAATTTCCGGAAATATCCTCATTTTGTAATGGGAAAAGAGGAAAGTTTCCGGATATTTCCAGAAACGGCAACAAATCTGTAAGCGTGACGCGAATGTTTCGCACCGCTCACAACATTGCATAGATAGGTATTTGTACTTATTAGCATTTAAATGGTATTTTTTTAGTGTGTTCTTATACATATTTAATTGAACCCCTGTGGAGGCAAAGCGCGGGAATGAAAGCTTGGTAATTTAATCAAGCACATAGAGCGGCGCGTATGATTAATAAACATTTTTTAAGTAATTACAATTGTTCGCTCGGTTAGTGGTGCTAATCAATTAAGTACCTCGGCATCATCGCGTACTTCTGTATCACTCTGCGGCAAATGTCGTCTCTCCCTTTCTATTCAGTATAGTGAAAGACAAGAGCCCGTCTAGCATAACTATGGTTCGCGACTTATGGCGGGCGACATAACGTCACCCGTCACTCTCTGATAGTGCTGTACAGAAAGAGATAGGCAGTATATCTCGCGCGAGCACAACTGTGACAATATGCTAGACGTGTAGATATGCTAGCTCGGCAGAGTTGAAATAAAAAAAAAATGACGTCTCTTAGGTATTATGCCTAAACCTAGAAAGCACTGAGTAAGTCATCAAGATCCAGATAAATAATATTCAGCCTAACATGTGGCTTTATATCTCTTATTACGTTAAAAGTTTTCGAAGGTCTATTGAAAAATACGACTGCAAAAAAACGCGTTCTTGTGAAAAACATAATTATCCAAAAACATTAAGGTAACGAAAAAATATTCAAATTCATTTAACTTTTTAATATTATTAGTACACATTAGATCTTAAGCGCTTTTTACCTAGTCATCTGAGGTTACTAATATTTGTAATTCACGATAATCCTTAATGTATTTTCACTCACTTCTACCACTAGACTATCTACTGGTATCACCTACACAGCGCCGACACAAATTCTTCCTCAATTTTATACCATTTGCTGAAACGGCATTTTTTACAAGGTTTTCCGCAATATCGCAGATACGTGGGTGGCCATCAAGACATCCGTCGGGGCGTTAACAGGTTAAAGTATGGCGATAGCCGCATCCTATGTGGAGCGAGAGGATGGATGTGTCAAAACGGGACAATCTTCCTAAATACCACAACATGATAAAACTTCAACAGGTCTAAGGAATCTAACTGCCGTGCCGTTGTACGAAACAAATACATGTCTGTCTTTTTTTCCAAAATGGGGTTAAATTGTTATTCGGAATCGGTATAGATAACGAATCTAAATACCCACTAGTAGTATACGACCGTATTTATTCAACGTTAAGGTAAAAATACAGATACGCAACTGTTGTCTCGTTTCACGTTTACATAGTTCATCTACGTATCTAATTATGTGTAAAGTTACGCTACTCGTTAAGAGATGGCGCTGCGAATTTGGTACGAACCGTTTTGTACTATCTTAATACAATAAGATATTGTAGTTATATTTATACTCGTAAATAAGTATTTAATATTATTAGCAGTTACTGCGTGCTGCACAAATGCACGTGGCGAGATACCACACCCCGGTCAATATCTTATGCAGTTCATGTCACACTTTATCAACGCCGGATATTATACAACATTGCGAACGTATTTAGAACGATTGATTTTGAACGAGTTATAGGAATGCTACTTTAATGTGCTTTTAAACGTCGCTTTAAAACGTGTATGAAGGCGTGAAAAAGCATCAAAAAAAGACATATGGTTTATTGTTATGATATGAATTCCCTAAAACAGATTTAAATGCAACCATCTTTAATTTCAGGGCCAGCCCTGCTAACCAGAAAACCCAAAACCCAACACAATGAACTCTCGCTACATAATCAATACTCCCCGTGCAAGTGAAAGGACGATATTGTGACAAATTCAGATTTTGCCATGACGCAGCCAAGTTTCGAGATGGAGATTAGAACGGAGGAGCCAAAGGAGAAAGTCAAGCCAACTTTATCATCAGGGAAGATCTTCTATAAACCTGGAGTTACTGAGGAAGAGACAGATACAACCAGCGCGTATGAAAGCTCGATGGTTGAGTCCCCTATGCTTGGGGCTGGGTTTAGAGGAAGCGGGTTTCTGAGGCCACCGATAACGTTGCACGCATCAAGCAGTTTGCACAGGATACCGACGTACAGCAGTTCGATTGGACAGAGTACTGTGTATAGACAGGATACATGCAGGTAAGATTTGAAACTGTTAAAACTAGTCAACGCACAGGCCGCACTCATTCTTTTATTGGGTATAAAAAGATGTAATTTTCTCTAACTAATTATTTGTGATCAGTTAGTGATAACTGGAGGACCATGCTGTTAACTAGTATAAAATAATAATATGTTGTAAGTGTAAGGCAACCGGTCCACAAAAGCGGAGCGGAGATGCTTAAAATGGACCAATCACATTCCTCAGATTTAAATGCACTTCTTTTGGGCTTCACAAAGATACAACGTGATTGGTTCATTTTTTCGCTCCGCTTCGCTTCTGTGAACAGGCCGCCTAAGAGTTATGTATGAATAATAAGACAGGATTACGGTAAGTAATATGTTATGTATCACCTAAATAATGAACACCCATCCAAATGTATATGCATTCGGATCAGCCAAATAATAAACTATATAAAATAAATATATACATCGTCTATAAGGGAAATTGATACTATTTTATGAAACGATAAAAACAAATTCCTCCTTTGCCCTTCTCTCAAGCAGTAACAAAACTTCGAAAAGATGAGATTTCACGAATCGAAGAAGGGTTTTATTTCTTTGGCCAGAGCCAAAACTTGATATGTCACCTACTTTGAATTCAGGTTTTATAGTAAACTAGCTTATGCCCGCGACTACGTCCGCGTGGAACTTGGAAGTATGGAAGCAACCTCGTACAACACGATAGATATCCACCTAATCACCTTAATTAATAAAAGCGCCTAAGCAAATATAAGAGCAATTGTGCTTTTGGTCTAATCATTACATTTCCTACAGGGTCATCAATATCATCATGAATTACTTACCCACTTTTCAATCTTTTTAGGGATAATTTCCAGGATTAAAACTATCATATGTCCTTCCTCGGATCTTAAACTATCTCCATGCCAAATTTCATCAAAATCCATTCAGCGGTTTAAGCGTGAAGAGGTAACTGACAGACAGACAAACTTTCGCATTTATAATATTAGTATGGACTAGATTAGAAGAAAGGGGAATGATAAAACGGGCGGCAAAATACCAAGTCCTTATTTAATCTAATATTACCTATACCTATCTATAATACTTATAACATTGTAAGGCAAAAATTCCCCTTCTACATTTGTGTCGTTGGACAAATGTTTAAATATACGAACGAGTTTTTCTAAGAAAGATAACACATTAGAAACAAACATCACGTCACTTCGTCTGTTAAGCACGACAGTGCATTTAGACATTTAGCACGAAGAGCTAAACGTACTAAGAGTGTCACTGCTTATTTGTGGATTAAATTTGTGATTATAATGCATCGACATACTTGCAAGTATTTATATAGATCATAAGTATTTATTTGCAGCTCTTTCTCACCGGCAAACACATCTACACATAATGTTTCGAAAACACCGCATCTCCAACAATATATGCATTTCAATCTATCCCTACACTTTACATCAAAGGGTCATACTAACTGACATTTTCCCATTTATGACATGTATGTACATAGCTACTCAACTTTTTGCCTAAATATTTATTAGTCAAGTTTCCGTTTCTTTAGTCTAGTTCTCATTTCGAAACTCCATTTTCACCCACTTCTAGTTGAATTGATCTGAATTTATGAGGGCCAATATCAATTAGGTTAGTACAAGCCAGGTCAGTTATCAACGATTTATTAATTACTTATCAGCCCTTTACTTGTCATACCTGTTGGTGGTATTTGTACCGGTGAGAACCTGAATCCTTGAATGCTA
Organism: Apotomis betuletana; assembly: GCA_932273695.1. Taxonomy (NCBI): domain Eukaryota; kingdom Metazoa; phylum Arthropoda; class Insecta; order Lepidoptera; family Tortricidae; genus Apotomis; species Apotomis betuletana. The sequence goes on along the minus strand of OW026307.1, from coordinate 9,986,113 downwards.
TCTAATCAGCGAAACTTAGATAAATGTCTTTACTTACCAATCGAAATAGTTTTAAAATATTTATTCGCAATCCGGTCCGCGCGTGTTTTGTTCTGTTAATTTTTTTATTCTGGAATATTCAGTGTCGGTCGGTTTTTGTGATGTATTGGAAACACGTGAAAAGCTACAGAAATGCGAAGGAGACGTAAATAGTGATAAGGGAGACATTATCGTTGTTGACCAACTTTGTGCCACTTTTGTTTTAAATTAATCACTGACAAGGTATGTCTCGGTTAGCTTATAATGTAGTGCTAGTGCACTAGTGCACATTATCAAGTAGGTAGACATAGTTGTGTACCTACTTGATAATGCGTAAATAACAGGAACCGGAAAAATTTGCAGTAATAAGCATATTTACTTTCAACATGTATTAATCATTGCATTTTTTTATTAATTATATTTACTTCTACTTACGCGAATACCTACTGAAATGATAAGTTGGTGTCTGTATTGACAAAATAATGAGGGTAAATTAAATTATAAAATTCTCGTTTTCCAAAACTCAACCCACTCTGTTAATATGTTTTTAAACCTTTGTAGGCATATGTTACGGGCAATTTAATAAGTCCGGGCACTATTAATAATGGCCGGTCTGTATTCATAATGCCCGACTCAATTGGACAATGTGATTAAAACAGCATGATTAATCACTTTTCCCGGCCATTATGAATAATGCCCACCCTATCTTGGGCAAAGTAATAACTCCCTAAACCTAACCTTTTAAAAAAAAACCTAACCAAACCTAACCTAACCTAATCTAACCTAACCTAACCCCTCGCCAACGGCCGCGGTCATTGCCCGACTACAAGTAGGAAATTATTCATACTGCCCGGTCCATTACATGGACCACGGGCCGTCGGGCATTATTAATAATGGCCGATCAAAGTGATAAATTAATCACTTAGCCCATCGCTCTTGGGCATTATTAATAATGGCCGGTCCTTATTAATAATGCACAGTTGATCACGTTGCCCATAGCATATATTTCATGATGTCGTCACTCGATATGTCGTTTCTAATTCGAAACTGCGAGGACAAATAAAACTTCAAAATTAAAATACTAATAGAATTTCACATACCTATACTTACCATATTTTTAAATCTAAGTACACAATACGTTATTTGATGACAGCTCAAATCAGCTACTCTTTATGAAATGTCAATAACGATTTGTTAGTGTGAAGTTTCTATGAAGATACCGGCTTGTGACGTCACAAAAATCTGTAATCAAAACACGTCTTCTTTTCAGTTTTTGTCCAATTAAAAATAGTAAAATGTCCAAATGTTTGTGCTAGTTTATTTGGTTCCGTATGTATTTTATGTATTTTCGTGGTTTTAATGCCATAATTAATTTTAACTATAGTCAAATACCGTATTGTTGATTACGGCTTATGAACGCTAAATAGTTTTTAATTGTAAAACATTTATTGCAAGAAAAACTTAACTTATAACAAAGAAATAGTAATGAAAATAATAATGTGTAGCAAAAAGTAATAAAACAGTTAGAAGCGGTGGTAGCCTAGTGGTTAGGGCATGCGACTTTCAATCCGGAGGTCGCGGGTTCGAACCCGGCCCCTACCAATGAGTTTTTCGGAACTTATGTACGGAATGTCATTTGATATTTACCACTCGCTTTTCGGTGAAGGAAAACATCGTGAGGAAACCACCTAAGCCCAATAAGGCCTAGTTTCCCCTCTGGGTTGGGAAGGTCAGATGGCAGTCGCTTTCGTAAAAACTAGTGCCTACGCCACATCTTGGGATTTAGGTAGCCGACCCCGATTGAGAATTCATTCTCAAAAAAATGGGACAAAAGGCTAGGAGAATGATGATGTAAACATCTTATTGTACACAATACCGTTTAAAAATTAAGGAACCCCTCTGTTGATAAATGAAAACCTCTTAAAATCCGTTCAGTACTTTTGAGATTATCGCAAACATAAAAACAGACAAACGCGGTGAGGGACTTTGTTTAATAGTACTTATGTATTAAAGTGACCAAGATTTTTTGCACATCATTAGTTAATAATTAATATTAAACCAAATTGGGTGAAGATTGAGAATTTATAACTGATGTTCCGTATTTGCCATACGATGGCAAACTGAACTTGATTTCTTTTCATCATTCACAAAGTGCACTGTATACTTGTACAGCCAGCATCGTAAACGTTGGCATACTTTGAAACAGTATAACTTTAACATCATTACCGCGTCAACATGCACAATTATCAACCGAGCTAAAGCTAACCCTAAATTATAATCTCGATACGTAGAAAATGACGGCATTTCTTACATCTTTTATGAACATGCTTTGGGAGGCTAATTGCCCAAAGTGTCACTTTCCAAGGCTCACAAACAAAAAGGTAAACACGTCTGGATGCGCCTTAATCTAGCAAATCCACAAAAATCCGCAAACACTGATACGTGTCTAGGTAATCTTGATTAATCGCTTCTTGAGACGTTTCCACTACGCGAATGACTTATAAAAAGTAATAGTACGCTTTTGGCTTTGATATTAGGCATAAAAACTAACCTAAGTTTACGGCATTTATTTATTTAAGTTATACATACCATATAATATTATGCCACGTTTTTGTTAGACAAACAAATAAAATATATTAACTCTCTGTGAGTAGGGCACGGTCAGCCCGACTACGGCGCCGTAAAAAGGGTTATGATACAAGTATAATAGAGAGAAACACGATTAGAAGAATCTCAAACGGTAAACTAAAATAGTTATCTGTTCACCTTCTGAAATTACTGTCAATTATTTCTTTAATAACTCCAGTAACGCAAGGAGTTTTTTTTCAAGTAAAATAGTCGGCGGTTATTTTGATTTCGTATGCCTTTTGACCTACGTTTACGAATCAATTTCAAAATTATCGAACCACATTAGCAAATTGACACAACACAACTTACATAACTGCAACTACTGCAAGTGGAGTTGCGTAAAAGTTGACATGACATTGTAGTGAAATTAAACAATACTTAACACTAAATATGAATTACTTTCTTGATAAAACGTACCATAAACCGTTCGACATAAGCGCGTCAAAGTCAACAGTTTTTGGTTTTATTAGGGATTTGGGCGAGACGGAGATTTATTCGAGAAGATTTTAGGCAGTGAAAGAACAATATGATATGATGTTAAAAACATATTAAACTTATTACGTACCTAAGCTAAGTATTATGTTCACGGGAAATGATAACTTTTTAACACACGATTTTGATAAGTGTGAATTAAATAAACTAAAAACTGGACTAGTCCAGGCAAAGTTGAAAACGTCACTTTCCCTCTCATTCTTAAAAAAACTTGACAGATTTTTCTGTGGCTTCATATTATAATAAAAATATTAAGTCTTTTTTTGCGGCCCTGTATGAGTCTGATGCGCGGCTTGCTATTTTGTGTATAGAATAGACATACCTAAGTAAAGTGAGAAATCAAGTTTCAGCCAACTTAGAAATACATACACTATGGTTAATTAGGAGGTGAAAGTTTTTGTTTTAGATCAATTGTTAAATAGATAAGAACAAACTAAATTGCACCGTTTTCGGACTTAAAAATATGTCAGTGACACAAATTTCTAATCCCTGGCTTAATACATAAACTGAAGTAGGTATGCCAAGTTTCTTCCACATTCGTTCAACAGTTTTTAGGGTTCCGTAGCCAAGTGCCAAAAAACGGAACCCTTATAGATTCGTCATGTCTGTCTGTCTGTCTGTCTGTCCGTCTGTCCGTCCGTATGTCACAGCCATTTTTTTCCGAAACTATAAGAGCTATACTGTTGAAACTTGGTAGGTAGATGTATTCTGTGAACCGCATTAAGATTTTGATGCAAAAATAAAAAAAATAATAATAAATATTGGGGGCTCCCCATACTTAACCTTTTTTCTACTAGCTACCGAGGATTTACTGGAAAAGCCCTTTAGCGATAAAAATATGATGAAGCCGCAGTCAAAAACTACCCCGTATCTAACAAGTTTAGTGTTTTTGAAGTATAATACGATTTTGTTTTAGATTCACTCTTTTTGTCTTTGATTGGGTAATATATTTGGATTTAATAGTAGGTATCTCGGTTACCGTAGATCCTCATTCATATTAATTTTAGGTTTGCATACTTAATAATAGTTTATGTTTATTGACTATTGAACAATATACGGTAGGTATACATACCTACTTAGAACTGAAACTCAACATTTTTTTTTTTCATCAAACACATACGTGTGGGGTATCTATGGATAGGTCTTCAAAAATGATATCGAGGTTTCTAAAATATTTTTTTCTAAACCGAATAGTTTGCGTGACAGACGCTTCCAAAGTGGAAAAAAATTGGTCCCCCCCTCTAACTTCTAATTAATCTATAAGAAAATGAAAAATCTAAAAAAAACACATGATGTACATTACTATAAAAACTACCAACGAAAATTGTTTTGAACGAGGTCTAGTAAGTAGTTTTTTTAATACCTAACTTTGCACCTAATTTATATGGGGCGCTATACATACCAGGTGCAAACTTAACTTAACCACTTAGGGATGGAAAGTGTTTGTACGGAACCCTCGGTGCGCGAGTCCGACTCGCACTTGGCCGGTTTTTTTATTAAATAACACTCCTAAACACCTTCAAAAATTTGCCTAGTAGACAGAGATAAATTTTATAGATGGTTCTTTACTTGTTCATTTTGTTTCTCATTTTATTTCTTTTCCCTTTCGTAACTATCTTGTCAACCTTTTTTCTACTAGCTACCGAGGATTTACTGGAAAAGCCCTTTAGCGATAAAAATATGATGAAGCCGCGCAGTCAAAAACTACCCCGTATCTAACAAATTTAGTGTTTTTGAAGTATACGATTTTGTTTTAGATTCACTCTTTTTGTCTTTGATTGGGTAATATATTTGGATTTAATAGTAGGTATCTCGGTTACCGTAGATCCTCATTCATATTAATTTTAGGTTTGCATACTTAATAATAGTTTAATGTTTATTGACTATTGAACAATATACGGTCTTACGCAATATCCGCAAAACAACATACAATCGCATATAAAATAAAATATCCTGAGTGTTTCATTTGCGCGATTTCTATGTGCAATCCAAAAGATCGCAACTGTATAAATTGCAGTGGCGTATACGTCATTTTGTCAGGGCTATATCGCCCCCGTAATGGGGCTCATCAAGTCATCATGCACTTGCAGACGCGTGGCCAATGCAAGTGGCTGATGAAGAGTGATGGCTGGCGCGTGCTAAGTCCTCGAGGAACCTCAGCTAAGCGGTGCTATCTATAATACTATTACGGTCGAATAACACTATTACCATGTAGGCTTCTACTTTTACGGCTGGGCAGAGGGGACAGTGATTAAACTAAACACATTGTTTCCAATGACACGCGTAATTTCAGGTACTGTGGTGGTGGCACCAGTTCCGCGATGATCGAAAGTCACCCTAGTTATAGTCACGGATTTCTTCCTCCTCAGTCGGTTAGTCTGTCCGTGTGTATGTTGTGGGTGTGTGACAGAGAGGTCGTAGTTTCGGGATACGTAACATTTAATTTGACGCATTTTAATTTATTGTTGCCGGCAAACTTCTTGAACAAAATCAAATAAAAAACTACAAATCTATTTATCAAACAGACATTACGTACACATCTGATTTCGTGCAATGTGAGAGATAGGGGATGATACCACCTTTCAAGTATATTACAAACATAAATATTTGTGAGAATGTACGCAAAAAGCTGCATTTCGATTGAGCAAAGCGCTACATTTCAGCTTGGCCCAAAATTATTTCGTAAGTCCAGATGTAGTCGCATTTCTCAAACGATTTTCAACAATTTTTGTGCCTATAGGTTCGATAAGTAAGTATATTATATTATATTATATAAATAGTGTTTATCGATTTAGTAAAAAAAAAACCCGGGTATACGGGGTTTATCTGTGAGCTGTAGACCTCGCGAGCCACTATTAGAGCTTGAGTTTATCAGAATAGGATGAGACATAGGCTACGATTTAATAATAATAATCATTTATTTCGGACTTTCACCCATATCGTGTTAGTAACATAAGTAATAAACCTTATAACTAATGTTAGTAACATAAAAATATGAAATCAAACCTTAACTAACTTAACCTAGGTGACAAATGCAAGGCATTCCATCCTTGCAAGAAAGGGCCTTCTACTCTATCCGCGACTATTGCTTGATTGCTAGGAGGCTGTTGGCGCTGCCGCGCACGCGCCGCAGTAGCGACGCTGTGCGCTTGCGCATAATGGCGTGAATTTATAAGGATATATTGATTCATTAGAGAGCTAAACAAGAGTTGAAAGTTGATCGAAACCGCATGGAGAAGCTCGTATTTGGTATCTTTCAAGCTAAAACTAAATGTGAACTACAAATCCGATAGTAGTATTTCCTATTATTATAGCAAATTATTTGCAACCTTACCTGTTTATTTGTTCAAAGTTACGTATCATGTCACCCAAGAGTTTATTTTAATGTCACGACTCGATATGTCCCCGTGTTTGCTCGATATACAATAACATCGTGAGTGGAACTGTTGACACGAAGGTTTGGTGTAAATTAAGTGCACAGAAAACGGAAATAACGTGACATGACAGCCAAAAATAATTATTACTTGTTATTCCGCGAAATTTATAAAATATTATGTTTACCGGCAGCATTTTTACTCTTAATACCTACCCATTCTTAATATCTTCGGTATATCTTCAAATATCTTTTATCGAGTTTCCCTCCTTTAATTATTGTTTTTGTCCCATGACTAAAACCAATCTTACATCCCAAAATAAACTTGTTTCTTTTTACATGTTTTTTTTTGAAATCACCAAGTAAAAGAATGGCAAAATTTATATTAAAAGTGAACTTATTATTAATATAGGTAGCAGTGGTATTTATTCAAAATATATCTTTATTATTTGCAATTACTTTAGTGCTTCCAAAACAACTACCTATTAGGTACAGTCTTTTATTATTCACTAGACTAAAATGGCATTCTATCGACTTCTCTATTGATGCGTTTTCATTTTATACATGGTATTGAATATATTCAGAATAATATGTAGTATAGGCACTTTATTAATTGTAATTTAAAATTTTAGGCAATAATCCATAATGACATTATAACAATGAAAATACTGGGAGTTAGTCTACCGAATCGAAAAACACACTGTAGTATAATATAGTTATATGTATAGGTATTAAACTGATAATGAAAAATATGAAATAATATTGTGTAAGTGGGTGTGTACTGTAGGCGTGTTGGGAATACAATGAGGCTGACCTTCGGAAGCTGATCAGGAGTAACAAATTAGAAGGAGAACACATTAGCGGACCAATTTGCGGGTGTCAAATTGGCTATTTAATGAAAAGGTTTGCGGCCATCTTGGATGAGGTATAGGATGTGCCAGTTTCAGCCATTGTAGCAATAAAAAATATGTAATGTTAAATAAATAAATAAATGTCGGCAAACCTCACACAAATCGACCTATTTAGTCATATTCATATTCATTTATTCATAATCATTATATTACATGACATATCATAATCATTTCATCAGTTACAATGTACCTAATTTATATAAAATACAAAATAGAATTACATTAAACAATGAAATTAATATTAAAACACATTACGAAAGATAATACATAGAAACAATTAAAACTAGAATATATGTAGGTATATATATAAACTTAACTAAACCTAACTATAAATAAAAAATGGGCTCCAGATCGGTGCCGACCGGGAGGGTGCCCAAGAGGCTGGCCGCATTACCACGCTGAATAGCCAGGGTTATTCTTTGGCATAGGTATGAACCAGCCCTTTGGTCACCCGTATTAGCATCGACTAGTCTCTTAGCTAGTTCACGGAAAATGGTATGGGCACTTTGTCCCCATGGCCCCAGTGTTTCCACCCCAAACGGCTCAAACATGTAGCCACTATCGATGGCTGATGCATACTTGCGCCGCTTGAGGTGTTCGGCCACGTCCGCAGCAGCCCCGGCTTTGGTGGTGGTCACTGGAAGGTGGGACGGCGCTAATGTATCCACGCACGTGGCGTCCCATACCAAAGGCCGTCCCAGCTTCCAGGGGACGAGGGTCATGCCATCCGGCCTCTTTCCGTCGTCCCTCGCCAGGCCTGAAGGTTCTAAGACGGCCGGTGTTCCCGCACTTGCGAGCGCTCGGCGCAAAATTTCGTTGAGGCAAGCATGCCGCGAGATGCGCCCAGCGCTCTTCGTGCAGGATAGGCCATGGAGACCGGATGGAGAGACATTATTGCCGCAACGGCACCGATGCGGGGCAACACATGCAGCTCCCAGGCGCAGCGATACAGCGAGCCTAAAAGTATTATTAGATAGGAGCGTTCCTAAATTCTTAGAGGGTAGTGCCTGTAGCCACGCGCCTGACTCCCACCGGGAACTAGCAAGGAGGCGAGCTCGCTCTGCGGGACTGGTTGACGTTTCAACTAAGTTATCCCGTACCAGCGCGCAGAGCGGCTCGTCCCATTGCCGTTGCGAATGGGGGATTGATGGCAGGTCGCTAGTGGGGCAGTTAGACCAAATTAAAATTAGCAATATTCAAATTACGCACAAGAAGGCTTGTGTTATGGGTACTAGACGACGATATACGTACTTATATAGATAAACATATACTTAAATACATAGAACAACCATGACCCAAGCACAAATATTCGAGTTCATCACACAAATATTTGCCCTGGCCGGGATTCGAACCCGGGACCGCCAGCTCAGTAGGCAGGTGTCTGCGCCACACGCGTCGTCAAAATGTTGGACTTAAGACATGTTAAGTTCGCCATAGGCAGACGGATTCCGGAAACGCAGGACTGTTCGTAGTCAGGGCCGGCCTTAATCATAGAAGCGCCCTGGGCGAGTTATTTGGCTATGTGGCGTCCTAGGTGCCCTAGCCCTGGTTAAAGAAACGCCCTTTAGGAACTAGCGCCCCGGGCGGCCGTCCCGGTCGACCCCCCCTAAAGCCGCCACTGTTCGTAGTAAGAGTACGTTGTATATATGTCTAGTCTTTCGGTTAATTCTTACACATTTTCGTCTTATTTCGCATATATTATAATGATTAGGATCACACAGTTAATAAAATTGTTGTTTGCACCATCCAAAAGTTGCATGGAAAAGCACTTTAGCGGTTAATACCTGCTATCGTTGAAGTCTTTCGGTGAATACTTACAAACAATGTAAACAAACGATGTCCCACGGTTGAAATGATAAATGATGATGAGACATAAACAATGAAACGGTTTTAGTGTGAAGGTTGGTAAAACTCATACCTAAAAGAAGATAGAATCCAAAAAGCCCTAGGTTCAGCGAGGGTGGAAAAACAAAGGAAAGAAAGATTGACTCGGATCGGAGATAAACTACTTAGGTGGGAGTACTTACCTTTCAGCAATGACCTACATTAAAAGCATTGTTTAACAGGTAGGTGTTTGACATTTCCTGCTGAAAAACGTCTGCTGCAAAAATAGGCTTCCTAGGCATATCCACGACGACCAGTTCAGCGCTGCCCGCGTGAGAATAAAAGAATAGTCTCATTTTAAACTACTAGATGACGATATATTTAATATTTTTTCGACTCCAGTACTTTTTTCTGTCATTTATTGCTAAACGATGTTATAATGTCGCCAAAAAAGCATCACTTAGTACCACAGATTATACAAGATAAACAGCTGCATTCACACAATTTGCAATTTAAAAAAAAACTTTGTACTGAGGCATTGCTGCCAACTTAAAAAAAAAGTTTTATCTTCAGTGCATGGATGTTTAGTATAGTGAACACGACGTATAACTTTATGTATAAGTTCATATTTTTAGGACAGATGTATAGTATAGTGAACGTATACCTTTATGTATAAGTATATTTTTTTGACAGATGGACGTCAATAAAAAAAAAGTTTATCAGAGACTATTTTTTTTTAATTTTGTTGATTCCGAGCGGGAACATGTAATTATTTTCTTTGTTGTTTATTTGCATTTTATTTATGAAATGTCGAGTCGTAGAAAAAGTATTGTATGCAACGTTGTATAAGTAGGTAAAAAAACGCTCGTGGCATCTTTCTTACGATGTTCGCTACGCTCACATCGTAACCCATGTCACTCACGTGTTTTGCCCCCTCTTATACAACGGTTGCATAAAATACTATACCCTTATTGTTGTTGCTTGCTATGCAGCTTAGGTACTAAATAAGTTACACTCCGGATTTTAATTAGGCGAACTAACTTGACAGCTCAAAGTGTTGTCAGGAATAGAAAAAAAATAATAGTGATTGGTTTATGTCGATACAAATATGTCGATATAACCTTAACAATACACCCATAGACACTTAATTATGTTGTAATAAGGTTTATATTCGTTTAGAAATGTACAGTTATCAGTGTATTCGATAGTACTATGGAACTGTCAAGAAAACAAAGAGGCGGACAGCGTTCTTAGCGATGTCCTAAAATAAAGTTCGTTCGATGTAAGTATTTTAATAGCAACCGTTTTTTTATTATTGATTCGTGTAATAAAATTATTAGTTAGATTTCAAACACAATAATTAAAAATTTATGAAATACGTAATGTCTACTTTTTTTAAATGCTGTTTAACTAAACCTCTGGTAGGAACTGGTTTTTTAAAATATCGATATTAACAACACTAGCGAAACTGTGGCAACATTCGTGTGCAATGAACTGTCAAGTTAGTTCGCCTAATTAAAATCCGGAGTGTAACCACATCCTCGTGCAGTCGAGAGTGTATGCTTGGGTCTCTCACCGCGAGCATTCGCCTGTAGGTAATGTAATGCTCGCGTTGCGTTGTGGGCACCATCATAGTAACTTAATTGTATAAATAGTAACTTTTTTCGGTGTAGGTAACACGTTGGTACTTTATTTATCTATACATAAAACGTTGCCTGAAAATAAATGTTTTGTTTTTGAATTTTGAACTAAAGAATTACTTATCCAAACTTTTTGGTTCCGCAAATCTGTAATTTTCCGATGATCCAAAATAAAACTACTTACTATTTTATTATCATTGTGTAGAATTGCACTAAAGCCTACTGGGGGACTAGGTTGTCCGTAATTAAAAGCTTTTATTTTTAACTTGCAATGTATGTATCTAAGTAGGTATATTTGTTCGGGTGAAATCTTGCAACTCAATTTTGAAGCAGATATCGTCAACCGATTGAGCTGAAATTTTGCATACTTACTTAACTTTGATGACAATACAATAATATGGTACCATGGGGCTGATCTGATGATGGAGCCGGAAGGTGGCCATAGGAACTCTATAATGGAAAAAGCAATCTTTAGAATCGTCTCAGTGAGCATTTGATAGATATCCAAAAAAAGTACAGGTGGCTATAAAAGCTTGCCACTAAAATGTCATTTTTGACAGAAACTTATTTATTTATTATTATTAAAAACGTGTTTAGTAGTAGTAAAATAAATTTAAGTATTAAATGTTCTCAAAAGTTTACGGATTGAGAGAAAAAAATTGCTAAATTAAACAGTGGCAAAATAAAGCAGTTTGGGGAACATCATTAGACTGTAACCTTTTTGACTAAGGCTTCACCTAACAAACATACAAAGATAAAGGATGAAAAACAAACGTAATGAGGCCATGACATGGCCTTGGCCAGTAATTTTTTTATGCAACTCAATCGCGATAACATTTTTACTTATTAAACTTCATATAAAATACTTTTCATCCATTAAACAAATTGTTTCTAATCTACTATAAGTTGCGTAGTCTCGTGTATGAGTTAAATATACATTTAAATATTTTTTCAGGTTCAGTGGTCCAATAGGTGGGACGCCTGTGTTGGCCCGGAAAGTCGTTAGATACGCAGGTTCGAACCCTGCCTTAACCAAAAATATTAAAAAAAATCGCTTCATTGTAAACATTTAAATCTACAATTTTTTTGAAATAATAGCTAAATTTTCACTAAACGTGCCTATAGCAGAAAACCCCTTTGCAGAACACTGCATTCAAATCAATATTCAAATAAAATAAGGCAAACTGACACAGATAGAGAAGAGACACAATTGATACTATTCTCTGTACGTCGTAGGTTTAATTTATGCGTCGGAGGTTGATATTAATAATCGGCATAGTATAGGGAACGTGCCCGGACTATTGGTGGCTTTTAAATGTCAATTTCAAGTAAAGATAAGGTGAAAGATTCAGTTTCGTTTTTACTTTTGCACTGTAAAAGATTCGGATTGGCGGTACCAGCTGGGGCACCGCCAAGCCATGAACAATCATGCTTTAGTTGATTTAAGTAGAGTAGGATCAAGCCTTGTAAGCCGACTACTTTTAGTACTTGCTTTCATTGTAGTGTAAAAAGTAGCCTCTCTTTTTTAACTAAAATGCCAAACTCAATTTAATGTTTTATGTTCATCGTACGTACATCTATTATTATTCAATAGTAATAGAACTGATTCCTTCGCAACAGTTACAGAATAGTACATAACTATAACTAATACATTGGGTCAAAAGCCTCGTTGCTCACTATCATAACTAGTATCAGCATCACACTGACTAAGTACTCTTACGAAGTTTTCCATTATTATTCGAAATAACTGTAGACCGGATGGTCTGAAATAAACTCGGATGAGTTTATTTCAAAATGGCTGAAATTTGTATTTTTTGTGTTTTGTGAAATTTGTATGTCTCCGCCATTTCGAAAAAATCTGAAAAACTGAATCTCCAAACAATGAACTATAATAATGTTTCGTTGTTTACGGAATTTATCAAGTTGATACCCGCAGCTATCTCTTCGTCCACAATAATGTCCGATAGGATACTTAGGTACTTATTTAGTGCATCTAATGTGCCGCACACCGCCCTGTCCTCCATCCATCTCAGTCATCTATACTAGTATAAATTCTAGATTTGTATTGAAAATAAGTTGTCTATGGAAATCTTAATAGCGTGATGCAGAATCGTCATTTGTTTTGTATGTGCGCGCGGCGCCATGACAGTCTGGCTGGTGCCATCTGCTTTCCTAATTTCCTTTGTCGCATTACGCCGAAACGGCTGAACAAATTTTAACCAATTTCGGTACAGAGATAGCGGACATCCAAAGATGGTTAATAGGATTATTTTTACCCGAAAACGGTATAAAAAAATACGCGTACGAAGTAAATTATTTAATTTATGTTTAGAATGAAGTGAATTGGAAAATTGTATGGTTCAGGCGGGGTTCGAATTCGAACCCGCATCTCCAACTGCTTTCCGGGCCAACAAAGGTGTCCTACCTATTGGACCGATACCTGATGCTTTAATAAAAAATAATTATTTAATTGATGTATTAAATTCGGCTACGCAAATTTTAATGTCTCAAAGACATAGGTATACCTAATGCAGATAAACACGATCTGTATGTCTATACTTAATTAATTATGTATTCTGGTAGAAACCCCTCCCCCCGTAGGTACTTAAATAAAAATATGTACACTTTTGAGGAATTCAGTTTTATTTACTGACTGATGTGTCAGTCGTAGTTATATTGTAACATAAATGTACTTCTTAAGTACTTTCAGCCAATTATATTTTTTTTTCCCCACAGATTTTTTCGAAACTTAGCTTATGAACATGTGCCACGGGGTTTATCTATATCGCCGCGCCAATCGTACATAAATTACAAAAATTACATGTCAAGAAATGACATAAGTATGAATGTTATCCCTCAGGAACCATCGGTCTACTTTCCCGATCGGTCCACTTTTGCAAACCGTCTACTTTCCCGATCGGTCCACTTGCTTTTCCTCATCCGTCTACTTCCGATCTTCACTAAAACTATTCGGAAACATATCGCAAAAATTTATTGATTTATTTATTTATTCAAATTAGTTACGCAGCAATACAGTGATTAAACTAAGGCACTGTGAACTACAAAATTATACATAAAATAAAATAAAAACTTAAATCTAGTTTGATTTAGGCGACGTAACAGCGTGGCTCCGTTGCGTCGTCTGATCTGGTGCAGGATTCGGCAGATTGCCCCGGAACTGCCGAAACACAACACCCTTCGGCCAGAAGTCTGCTCTGCACTTGCGATGGTGTCCTGCAGCGGCCGCGGAAAATATCCATTTAAAATGAATCCTTATGAGTAAATAGAAAAAAAAATCGCAAAGAACTGTCAATCGGTTTTCTTGGGATGCAGAGATAAAATTAGTCTGTATTTTAAAATAACAATATATAATTAAATTAATTTATGCCACCTCTAAAAATGTATGAATAACTTCACAAATAAATTTATTTGCGCATAAAATTTAGAAAACGCGCTTAAATTTGTTTGTGAAACGATCTAAGTACGAGGTCCAATGATTAGGCATCGAATACCTACTTGTAAAATCATACCAAATATAATCACGCTGTAGCACCTTTATAACGTCAATACAGGCACTTGCTGAAAATTATTTTCCGTGGTGAGCTGATAATTTTGATTATAGAATCTCGCGATACAATTATACAGTGTTTAGCGCGCCGTTGTGCGGAGTGGCAGTCGTGACCGCGGCATTATCGCGAGCGATGCTTCAGGAGCAAGCGCTTCGGGGGATGGAGCAGATGCTCGGCTGACAGTGAGGCGCGCGCACCGCTCCCACCATGCACGCCGACCCAGAGTCCCCCGCCTGCCGCGAAGAACAGCAACTCCTGCCCGACGACTGGCTCAAAGTCAAGACAGTCCCCGCCAATGGAAACCTCTCCCCAGGGGTCTACTACCCCACTGCCAGCAAGAGGTTCGTCGACCCAAGGAACCCTCTGCCGTCACCGAGCCCAACGTACTGTTTCGCTTTTTGTTGTTCGTCCGCAACCCCCTACATGTTCCGTGTTTATCATACATAATTAACACAAAATATTGTCTAAGCTTAACTAGTACACATTATCGACATTAACATTGACGAAGGTCAGTCGCTACCGTACTGACGATGCAAGCGTGAACTAGGCATTCTCGGTTACAAACGCATAGATCATAACGAGTAGCCATTCATGCGGATAGTTCTAATGAGCCGTTTGTTCTTTTCAGGAGTCGCTCGCACAGACACGGAGCTACGCGGAGAACGAGGCGGCGTGCTATACTCAAGAATGGAGAGTGCAATATACTCAAATCGAGGATCTCGCAACGACGACTGCGATTCCTTCAGGATATGTTTACCACCCTAGTGGACGCGCAGTGGCGATGGACTTTGCTCGTGTTCACACTCTCCTTCATCCTCTCCTGGCTGGGGTTCGCACTGATTTGGTGGCTGATTTCATTTACTCATGGCGACTTAGAAGCTGAACACTTACCTCCCATGCAAGAAACCTCAAACTGGAAACCCTGTGTGTTCAATATTTATGACTTTACGTCATGTTTCCTGTTCAGTATTGAAACCCAACACACTATTGGTTACGGTTCGCGTACAACCACTGAAGAGTGTCCGGAAGCGATATTTATAATGTGCTTTCAAAGTATTACGGGTGTTATGATCCAAGCTTTCATGGTCGGCATCGTATTTGCTAAAATGACGCGACCAAAGCACAGGACACAGACGCTTTTGTTCTCCAAATACGCGGTAGTGTGCCAGAGGGATGGAGAGTTATGCTTAATGTTTAGAGTCGGTGATCTGAGGAAATCGCACATTATTGGTGCAAGTGTGAGAGCGCAACTCATTCGATCAAGAACGACCAAGGAGGGCGAAGTGCTATCACATTACCAAACAGAATTGGAGCTAAACGCAGACGGATGCGACAGCAACTTGTTCTTTATCTGGCCCATCACTATGGTACACAGAATAAACGCCGAGAGTCCGTTCTACGGTGTGTCGGCAGCCGATGTGCTCCAAGAGAGATTCGAAATAGTAGTTATTTTAGAAGGTACGATAGAATCAACGGGACAGACGACGCAAGCTCGTTCCAGCTACACGACCAGTGAAATTATGTGGGGGCATAGGTTTGCACCGCTAGTGACGTACAATCGTGAACGCCAGGGCTACGAGGTGGATTACTCGAAGTTCGAGGAAACGATGCAGGTGGACACTCCTCTGTGCTCCGCCAAAGAGCTGGACGAGTTCTACGGCAGCCAGACAGATCGCCGATCAATCGGTGAGTTTATTTTCCAAGTCAAATCCCGTGGTGTCGGTGGCTGGCTCTATATGCGCCAAACTAATCAACAATACTCGTAAGCTTTGATGCGCGTGCTCTCTATTGTTAACGCTATCTTGTCAAAAATAATCTTAGCACCTAATCAAGATAACTACACGCATTTCATCGTCCCTGTTGACATACTTTATGTTAAAATAGGAGTTTACATTTCCGTACATGCCTGGTATTATCGGTACTACATATATATACAGGGTCAATGGGTGAGGGGTCTAGAGTTCTAGACACTGTTACTTGTAGATCGTGTAAATAAGTAATTTAATCCTTTTATTTACTTGTACCGCTTTAAGGGATTAACCGACCAGATGATGTTTATATATGTTTCATGTAACACTACAATTTACTAGCTCAGCAAATCTTGATGTAATTGGCACTTCGCCAGTCAGCTAATGCAATAGTCTCGAACATGCTTCTATTGTAAGAATGTTCTAAACTTTTAAATTTTCTATTCATAACTGGCACTGAAGTATGATTATTATTCATTATTATATTACTCCATGTATTCACGTGCATGTCACATAATACTTGCAAACGGCTACTGTATTCAGTACTGCATACTGCATCTTGATTTGTTTATTGTTCGAGCAAGTACCTAGACATTATTTACACTTCACTAAATCTGATTTATTATCTACTGTTATAATCAGTGTACACTATTTACTTTATTTGATTGCAAAACAATGTTCCATGGAAGACTTCATAAATTAATAATGAATAACATTAGAACTGTTAAGTGGCTTGTCTAGCTAGTCTTTTGTTTTCTATTACATTTTATTTTCGTCGGGGATTTATAATTATATGTTCAAAACATAGAATCGATATGTTCCTCGTTATAAGGTGTTAATAAGACGCTAACTATTGTTCAGCGTAGGTAATTTATTTAAATCACTTGGTTAGTGTTATACATAATTAGAACCTATATGTACAGTCTCGTCAGTTTCACGTGACTCATTGACTTAGTACACGTCAGTAAATAAGTAAACATCATTCAAAATGTCTACCAAAAGATCTTTGAACGTTATCTTAGGCATACGATTTTTGATAGCCTGAGAAAAAGTTTTTTTATAGATGTAGGTAAGAATTCATTGTAGATTGGTCCCAGGATGTTTGAATGTTCCTAAGGTCATTATTAAAACTGAATTTAGCTAGGGGACAGCTCAGTAACTTGAATAGGATGTGCAATTTTGCCAATTTGTTTTGATATATAGACAACTGGACTATCCCCCTTTTCGAAACAGGAAGCTCGTAAGATTCCAACGACGTTTAAGAATATTGACTCCAATAAAAGTTAATTTAGCTCCGCTTCTTGCAAGCGTAGCTACTTATTCCAAGTTTTAACATTACTGTAACGACCGTACTCAGATTTTATTGCAGAGTAATTATCCTCTAACATTCATTATTTTCGATGTTCTGACACATACAAATAGTATATATCAGTGCCAATTACAGTATAATTTTAACGAGTAGCTAATTTGCATCGATTTTCTTTGAACCCAGTTGGAACTAGCTGGTAATGTTCCGAACAAATGTAAAAGATCATGGCATTATAAATGCCAGTATCGTATCAGAAAAAGATCTGGTTATTCGATCGAGATGCGATCGTATTATGGAATTATTAAAATCCACATGTATAAATATATTTTTATAGTGTGGATATTCAAAACACTTTTATTTATTTCCAAGCTAAAAATACGATTAAATAAAAAAACGATAAATTTCTATGAGATGTATAGATAGAATACCAACACTTTATTGCACACCTCGACAAGAAAGATATAAAAGCACCACAGAAAATTTTACGAAGATAGACAATAGGCGGTCTTATCGTTAAGGATATACTTATTTGCGATCGATTATACGACCAAAACAACAAAATCGATTTAGAAATGAAATTCTAGAAATTGTTATAATTTTAGTGTCTCTTATAAAAATGTGTATACTTCAGGGGGGGGGGGCTATGATGGTTGCGTTTATCACGTGATAAACAAGTGACAAAGCATGTGTCACTCACACTCGCATTTTGTCAAAACTTGACGGATGCTTTGTCATTTACTTATCGCGGGATAAAAGCAAACATCGTAGGCCCGCAGTACAATTAAGCAATTTTTAATTTACTTTTCTGTACTATCAGGTGCACGAACGGTGCAAAAACGAAAATCTTAAAGCGCGTTAAGGTTATTGATCTGCGCCTTTATCAGTAACTCAGAATGCCGTCATGATATCACGAGATGATTGGTCTATGAAAAGATAAAAGAAACCGGCACTTAAAACGTTCTAAAACCTCATTCATTTGAAAATTTTACTTAGAAGAAGAAAACAGCTTGACTGGCCACTAAAATGTATCTGATTACAAACTATATGTATGACCTAATTTATGTTTTAATCTGGATTATGTGAATTGTAATCAGACTTCAGTTCATATTTTATCACTATTTTAATGCTACATTAATTTAAAATTTATTGACTTTATTGTTGAATTACATGCGTGCTACTCTTTAGTAAACAAAAGAATATCTTCTGTAGGTCACAAAGGTGTTGCGTTAATGGAAACGTCTACTTTTTCTTATCTTTTATTTTCCTGTTGTTCATAATGTTCATTCACCTATAACGCTGCACTGCGCACAAGTCTTAATGCAACAGCTTTATCCATCCAACTCTTAACAACATGTTCATTGTATAATATAGTTAGGTACTACTAGAGCTACGGAAAAGTGACACATTTCTATAGCCATTTACTACCGTTCTAGCACCAAGAATCATTGTGAAATATCACTGTTTACACATGTTACCCACTGTGCGTTAATACTTTCTGTACTGTAATCAATCAAATCATAGTATTTAATTTCTCATTATTTATTAAGTACCTTACTCTGTCACAATTGTGGCTCACGCGCTTCATATGGAGTGATTTAGATTACCGTTATCTGAAAATGCACTGTCTGCAATGCAATAATTAACAGTGAAGGAACGATCTGTGTAGTTTTGTATTGTTATTCGTGGTTTATTCTTATTTTCTTGGCGCTAGGTGCTCACTCCATCTTACGTATCAACCAGTAATCGAACTTAACGATCTTTAGATCATTGTGATAAGTAAACATACATATACTTATAGACTTTCTTACTCGAATATGCACTTCACTTTTTAAGATAAATAAATTGTATATTGCACTTTATGCATCTTCAGTCAGGTACTTATTATACTGTTGGTGGAGGAAATATCCGCTTAATGCTTTCTGCTTACTAAATGTTTACTTTAATATGTAGTATTTAGCAATACTTTATGTCAACCCTATTTTCGTAAGGCCTGAAGCATTATGAGACATTTAAAATTACTTTAGCTAATGTCTTCATTTTCGGCTGATGTACGAGTTATGTTAGATGTAAATGTTGTTCTCGTTTTATATATATGTGTATATGTTTGTGGTGTCATACAGAAAACGCGGAACCGCTTGTCCTGAAGATGGCAGACCGAACCCCGACGGAACCCAAAGCCGAACACAAAGATGGAGATTACACTGTCACTCTTTAACTTGATCGTATTTTTGCTATAGAGTTAAATTAAAACTAATATCAGGGGCCTAATTCGATATACACTAGCATATAGCCGTCTCAAATATTGTCGATATATGCGCGCTATACATATTTTTTTGATATTCGAGCTGAATTAAATTTGTAATTTAAAGGTAAATAACACAGTGATAAATAGTGGCTATTTTTTTGACAAATGTTAAAATATAAGATTTAGCCCTTGATGTTAAAAAATACGAAAATATTGAATAAAAAAATATAATTTGTATTTCTAGCGTCTGAAAGCCGAGTTAGTGTCATATTTTTAACATTCTGTTACGCCGTTACTAGTCAAAGTTAATTTAATGAATCTTGATATCTCTTCATTATATTTTCAAGTATGCCCACAGTACAAGTTTTTATGTACCTTGATGTAATGTAGATGTAATTCATGGGTATTATAGATATGGGGTTGGTTTTGGAAATGAAAAGCGCAAAATTATATTTTTTCTTCTATAATACAGAAAGATCCGAAACAGAATCTCAAAGATTTTAAACTCTTATGTTTCTTCGGATACATAATCTCACGTTAAAAGAGCGGTATATTAGGTATATATTACGTTCAATATATATGAGTCCAATACTTCCAGACATTCCATAGGCCTTGTTAAGATTTATTGTTAACTTTAATATACTATCTAAAGTGTATTACGGTTTGTGCAATTATATAATTAATTTTATTATTTGTAGGTACGTGTAGTTACAAGTGATTATAGTTTTGAGAAAACTATTGGTTGTGTAGGTATAGTATAGGTGACATTGAAGATATAGCTATGTTGTATACGAATCCTAAGATATGCGAATATATTGTAAATAAATGTGTTGTTAATGAGAATGTTCATTGAAAAATGTATGTTGTAATGTGTTTGTGTGTGTTTTATTTATTTTTGCCTCGTTGTAATGTTTTTGTGTGGGTTTTATTGATTTTATAGTTCCTAAGTTATGAATGACACCAAATTAAGGACAAACAGTAAATTCCATTCTCAGCCACTATATCCTTGAGCAGTGGAATGCCCCCTCGGGGCCACGTAGTCGCAAGTCCAGGCATTAAATGATGAAAATTTGTAAAAAAAGGATCTCAATAAATGCAAAAAGACGCATTTTTACGTGGCCTCCAAAGGGCTTTCCACGGTATGTTGTATTGTAATACAGTTAAATGATTATCATCAAAAGGACTTGCGTTGATTTATCGAGTTGTACCTCCATTTTGAGTGTGCAAAAGTTCTACAGTGACTTACGATTTAAATCGGTCGATGTATTCAACCATATTGCAGTGACACGATATGTCACGACCAATACAAAAATATCTTGAAATAGTTCAGCTCAGCAAAATTATCTTGTGGGGGATATTCCGTAAAATGTTCACTCTTCAGAATTTGTCGTTTATAAAGCTATTGTTACAAATAATTGGTATCATTCATATTGTATATCCAAGTAATCTTACATTTACCATTTACTTTTATGTCCAATGTTCAAAACCCTTTAGATTGATTGGAATATATATAATCGAATAAAGATAATGTCACTATTCGCTTAAATGGTTATATATTAAAGTCATGTAAGATCCCTTGGAATTGCACCTATTCAGCCACGTCTTCAATGGAGTAAATGTTGTGTTCGTCTATCGTGTTGTCATTATCGTTTGTTGGTAAGTTATTTTTCTCATCTTTTTTTAAAATTATGTCTTAGGGTTTTCTATCTTTTCCCCGAATTGAATATGCCATAATGTATAAAGTTTGCCATAAATCTATATCTCTCTGCAAGCTGTAACCTTTCGGGATTATTATAAAACAAACCTAACCTCATAATTTCTATATGGACATGTTTATGAAATATAGCAAGCAAGTTTATTTAAATTATTTACGGCGAGTGATGCATTTATGGCATATAAAATTATGACAAGTAAAGGCATCTCCGTGTCTCAGATGTAGGAGGGCTCTTCGGTTGTACGAAATTACAAGTTTTGAATATGCCGTTCCTCTCGATACTTACCTATCCAGTAAATAAATATTTGAATGCCTAAGGGCCGATTGTTCAATCACCAGATAAATTTATCTGCCAGTTAAAATTATTGCTATCCTTTTCTCCCGTCATATAAAAGAAAAGTGACAGCCAACATTAATCTGACAGATAATGTTTTATCTGGTGATTGAACAATCGGCCCTAAGACGATACCAACTAAAGTTGGAGTTTCGTAGAAAACGAACTGATAATATTAACTTAAATATTATACCTAAAGAGAATAGATAAAATAGATTAAGTACTTGCGCACTTAAAATCGACTGAGTTACGAGTATTCTATTAATTCGTATTATCAGACTATTGCGTATGGATATAAATATTGACACAAAGGTAAATTATGAAAGATAAGTGCGGTGTGATCACTGCAATGTAAGCAGGACGAGAACCTGCGACCCTACGTCGTTATGCCAATCACACCAAATCTTTGTTTCCATAATTTTACGCATCTCTATAGCAGCCCTGTGCGTCATATATTTTAAAAATGCTTAAGTGCATTATTTACCTGTGTATGAATATTTATAAAAAATAAATGTGGTATTTTCACATTAAAAACAGAATCGATAAATGATTCTATTCAAACATTAGATTTGTAGGTACCTACAGTTCACAAAAAATAAAAGTGATAGAAAACTTGGAAGCTCGACTAATCCCGAAGTGTCAATTAATAATCGTATTAAAAGGTTGATTTGTTTATCTCCATGAATATTAAACTTTTGTTTGACCGTATCTACCCTATAGCCCTTGCTCTGTTTAACGTGACGCCACGCAGAATGCAAGTTAAAATACAAGTTCTTTGAAATTTAAAACAAAAATTATCTACACATTAGGTGACGGCATTTCTACAACTATTTTACCCAGGTACCTCACAGTTAGTAAAAATTAAATTCACATCTAATAAAATCATAGCCAGACATCATTTTGCATCATTTTAATTTCCAGGATATGGCTCAACTCTCCCCGATGAGATCGTTTACCGAAGTTCCATCAACTCTCGAATCCCGTCGGCTCCTCTCGGCATCGCCGACAGGCTGGTAGCCGAAGCCATAAGAAGATCCAGCCTCACTCACCGACCTTCGATCGTCAAGTATCCACCAGATTACTTCAACGGGTCCGTTTATCACTCTTCGTCGTCCAGTGAAGAGGAAAAGACTAAGAAAAAGCGGCAGTCGAAGAAGATTGTGGATTAGTTTTGGCCTTTGACGTGTACGATTTTATCATAAAGTTAACGTTTGAAAGGGAGCGCCATCTGTCGTCGAGTAGACTGTGCTCTGCTAAGTCGGCTTTAAAATAGTAGAATATCCTCTTGACTCGATTAAGTTGAATGTTATGTAATGTGAACTGATTGTAATAATGATATATTATTAAATAGTTAAAATAAGGACTTCAAATGGTCGTGTTCGTTGTAAAACGTAAATAAGTAGATAATTATTATGTTTTTTTGTTTGCACTCTCTGTTGTCAATACTTTTAACAATACGGTGTTTGAATAATTAGTGAATATAAATTGTGGCATTGAAACCACTAAACACACATTAAAAATACGCGGAACCAAATAAACTATCACTATCTTTTGGACATTATACTATTTTTAATTGTACAATAAGTAAAAAGAAGACGTGTTTTGACTACTGCTTTTTATGACGTCACAGGCCTGTATCACCATAGAAGCTTCATACTAACAGAGCGTTTTTGACATTTCATTGATTTGAGCTGTCATCAAATGCCGCATTGTGTTTTAACTATGAAAATGCCCTAGAAAAGGTAAAACTACCCAACTATAGTCCAGTCCTTGCAACTAGGGTCCAATTTAATCCGAAAATTACTCGTTAATATTGTCAATTATTACGAATAAACTCTAAGGTGAACAACATAATTAAACAAACTTAAATAAAAACGTATAAAATCACTGATAGAATATGGCTTTTGATAAAAATAAACGAGTTTTGTTTTGGACCATAGTTGGATGATTGGACTATAGTTGGGTAATTTTTCGGTAGTCATAACTCATAGTTAAAAAACTGTGTCATTACTATTTATGTATATTGTAGGTACTTTAAGAGAGTATAAAATAAAAGGCGGGTAATAATGTCATAATTATATATAATACCCATATATTCTGATAAACATTAGGTATCAGGTTAATTAGGTAATACATATCATCAAGAAGCATAATAGCAACAGCGCCCGCGCTGTGGAGGCCCCTGTTTAGTCCTATAGACAATAGAATTACTTTCCTTTTAATTTGATCGTACTTTTTAATATTGTGACAGCCAGACTGGCAACATTTTAAGAAAAAAAAAACAATATTTTAATACACGAAATACACGTTCGAAATTCGAATTTTGTGTCGTGCCGTGGAGCTCATTCACTGTTTAACAGTAGGAGAGCAAGGATGGCTTAAAACGAACTTCGAATTTCGAACTTTATAGTAGCCCCTTAGGTCTTTCCATTCAAGTGAGCAAATGATTACCAGTCATCAATATCGTTTTAAAAATAGAATTTAGATAATTTTTGGCAACATCGTATACGATTATAATAGCTGTACCTATAAACAGTATTACTATTCTATTGCCTTAAACAGTACGTAATAAAAATATAGTAACATTTTACTATTAAAGATAATATTAACTATGAAAGCATTAGTATATCTAACACTTATATTGGTATGTAATGTACCTATATTGTATATAATCCAATTATTGTTTAAAAGCTGCATATTTAACTAGTAAATATATACAGTTGCATAACAAGATAGATATTGATTAATTATCACACTTCACTTAAATAATTAACAATTGTTATAAATTTGTACAATGTCTCGTACATACACCTAAGTATATTGACATTAAACATTCTGAGTAAGCTTTTCTTTTGATTTTTAATACCTTATTTAAGTAGTTTTTTTAAATTCACTATATATGTATATAGAAAGTGACTGATCGGTTGTTTAATATTTATTACAGAGTAGATATGCGGCCAAAAGAAGTAGGGCATGCATGTAATAGACCAATAGTAGATAATTGTAATGAGAATTTTTCAGACCACTGACTGTGGTCAATTGGGTGGATCAACCTATTTCTTGTTGTTATTCTGTCCCGTCATCCAGGAGAATTCTAAGAAAAATGTTGATAATTTTCAATATTGGTATTTTCAAAATAAGAATGGGCTTATAACTGCTGCAATTACAGAGTTTTTGTTGAATATTGCAGCCGAAAATCGTAGTCTTAAAGAGTAACCCAGGGGACATCACCATGGAGGCGAGCAACAGGAAAAAGTTGATTGACCCAATTACTAATAAAGTTGAGAGCTTAATAGTATGGATGGATATATTATGGTTCTTACACATAATAATTTACTCCAAAAACAATACCAACTGGGTTCCCCTTGTTTCACAGACAAACATTTCATGGAATTTTAATTTCGAAGACAATTAATTTTTCATAATTCTTTAAAATATTTTTTGATAACAGTCCCAAATATTTAACGGTTTCGGAGAAAAAGAATTCTATCAAATGATACGTCGATGAAAATAAAACAATCGATGTAACGTTTATCGACGGAATAAGGGTAAACCATACCGACCACTTTGATTTAATAAAAAGGCAAGAAAATTCCACCTAAGTTGATGTTATTACATGCAACTGAGTACACCGTATTGCACTACATTTGTAAATCGTAATTATTAGTTAAATATAAATCACATCTACCTTGTTGGTTGGCACTAGTCTTCAGAACACTATTCGTAATGAAATAACAATAAGAAAGATTTAAGCTCCAATTACATAAGGTTTTTATTTCCAATTTCTTCAACAAATTGCGACAGTAGCAAATGAAGTAAGCATAATAAAAAACCAAGTAAATATCTTATCTAACTAACATACTATATTTTATTTCACTGTGCTATGAAGAAGCAGGGGCCACTGATTTCATGATAATCAGACTTTTTTAGATGTGACATTCGAACTAACCCTCACAATCCTGATCTCAGTAAATATAAGGCTCCCACAAATCAGTAATTAAACGGCACCGAAGAATGTGTTAGAACAGCAACGTTCTTCACGGACAGCACGTTGAGAGCCGTAAATTATTCCCTCGCGATACGGCACCACGTCTGTAGACGGTGACTTTTAAAACTGCCACTCTACAGCCGAACATTTCTCACGGTTTTATGTAAAATGTCCCTGTGTCTGTGAACGTGTCAAAATACAATGTTATTTTTTTTAAGTACACATTATTATTGGTAACGTTTTCATAACTGCTGCGTAGGAGCATTTATAATCATACATAATTAATCTAACGAGTCAGGCATGTAAGAGTATAATATAAAGACACTAGCATCCAAAAGAAAAATAACATAGGGCTTTTCTCTTTGGACCGTAGTACAAAAGAGCTGCTAATATTTTTTACAAACTGAAATAATCAGTTAATAGTTAAACACTAGTCTATCGTTAGTTCAACTATCGACAGTATTAATCAATACAGACTTTTTATTCCTACAAATACATTTTAACGGTTGAATTTTACATTTTACTAGTCGACAACAAATAACATGTTTTAGTATCTTGACTTCTTAATTGTCACAGTTTCAAGGACTTTGACAAGTGCCGACCATCGACCATTTTTTTTAATGGGGTTCGAAGGCAGAGAGCCTTTCAACCAAAAAGAAAGCAAACTGTCATAATGAAGTGTAAAAAAATATGTTTGAAAACCGCGGTGAAGAAAAATCAAAGAGCTGCAGTTGTAAATCCTTATAACAAGGACTGTCGGAAAAATACATGCAAAAAAAACACCCATAACCTATTCTGAGTTGGTGCGGTCGATGGTACGGATATGGAAATGTATTGTTGTAAGTATAAAGTCAAGGTAAGTACTAGTATAACGCAATATCTACACCAAGAATCGATTAGCTAAGTATCATTAATAAAATTAAAGCTTTTGCTGTAAGTTAGCTCCGCTATCTTTTGTTGCATTTATTCGAATAAATAGGTACTTGGTCTAAGGACTTTTAAATTAATTCACTCACACATCAACAAATTTACTACAAGTGAAGGAAACCGTTACTTTTGCAGGTATATACGTCACAGATCTACATTAATAAAATTCGTTTTACAAAATACTTTTAATAAAAGTAACTAATAAAAAGTAAAAGTAACTAATATAAGAGATAAAGAGTAACTGCTTTCTTTGCATTTATCAAAAATATGTATAATGGAAGACTCTTGAAATTGGCACAATATAAAAATTGGTATAGCAATGTTGTATACATTAAAAGAAAGAGTTTTTTGTAAGTAAAGTGGTTGCCGGCAAACTTTTTGAACAAAACTGGCGGATCTGCGCATGTACATTTGTACGTAAATCGGCTACTGCACAGTCAAGGTTATGTTCAAAAAGTTTGCCGGCAGCACATGGGAATACTGAATTAAGGGTTCAAGTGAGCTGGATGTACGTCGATACACTTATGGCCAGAAAAAATGCTACTATGACAACGGACGCATCTACAACAGTAACGGCACACTAGACATACAATTAAGTACTTAAACAGGCGCCATCTACCAGCACGTTCTCGAGGCTCTCGCTGCTAAACCGAACTCTGGTCTTACCCCTTGGTCGGAGTTCTCGGTTGAGCGGCGTCAGCGCCGCGCGTCACACGGGCGGGTCGGGCTCTGACGTCACCAGGATGGGGATGGTGGGCGGCGCCGTCAGCTGGTTGGCGCTCGGCGATCTGCGGAACAAGGCTGCGGATCAGTTATAATGAAGGTCGGGTAATTCACTGAGACAAATACATTACATTTTTTAAGAGGAGCAGAAGCTGTTGATGATGTTGTGATTGTGACATATCGCGATTCGTGTAATGCGAAAACTAACGCAGATTGAATAGGTCGAGAGCTCTTGGAGAGCTGGAGATTGATGAGGCAGATAACTCAGTTTGAGGAGGACACATCTTATTTTACAAGTCATATGATTTCGATAAATGAATCACGTCAAAGGCAAACAAGAATCCAAAAGTGCCAGTTTAAAAAAATCAAGTATAATGGACGGTCAAAAACTAGTTTTCGTTCAAACAAAAGTGCACGCAAAAGGATTCAATTAAGTATTTCATTGGCAAGCAATATACAACTTCTGTAACAAACATAAAATATAGTTACTCATTTAATTATATCCCCTTCTTCTGAATAGACAAGAAAAATATTTCTCAAGTGTTCTCATAACTCCTCAAAATCTGTTTTCCCGACCTCTGTGATAATAACTAAGTTTTAAAAGCGGTCATTGCGAAGCGAAAATAACGAATAGTTGACAAGAAAAAACAATATTACGTAAAACCGCATGCTCATTATTCGCACAAATTCCTTGGACTACATTCATAAAATATACCAATTAACCTCAATACAGAACCCATTAAAAACTTGGAGCCCTGACCACAATTAAATGCCGTTAACAAGCAAACGATAATGGAAATAAACTCACTTCTTTATTCTTTCCTTATCGTCGACTTTGTGTTCGTGCCCGTGGCCCGCATGGCCGATGCCGTTCGGGGTAAGTCCATGCACCTTCTTCATACTAGCGTGACTATGACTTCTATGGATATGGCCTTCCCTCGCTTCTCCATGACTCCTGTGATGATTTTCTTTCGCTTCTTTCGCAGGAACGGTCCTGGTGTCTTCTAAGTGATGATTTTTGGCTAGTTCTTGGCCGTTGTCTACGGCTAGGTGGGAGTGGCTTGCGTTCCTTGATTTCTCGTTGATGTTGTGAACGAAGTTGTTCTGGGCGAGCAGTCTGTTCTCCTTGGCCCGGGCGTCTGGGATCTTAATCTCAATATGCTCGTCGAGGGACATGGAGTCCACGGAACTGAGGTCTAAGGTATCATTGGAGAAGGTCTTTGGTATGGTGCCTAGCATACGATCTGAAAATAAACAAAATAAATTAATGGTAAACTAGCTATTTACCATATTCTTATGCGACGTTTAT
Source organism: Apotomis betuletana (assembly GCA_932273695.1). Taxonomy (NCBI): domain Eukaryota; kingdom Metazoa; phylum Arthropoda; class Insecta; order Lepidoptera; family Tortricidae; genus Apotomis; species Apotomis betuletana. Next base: position 9,957,361 of record OW026307.1, on the reverse strand, counting down.
TTTTAATCTTTACTACTTTTTAATTGGTTACCTACGCATTTAGCCTCTGCATAAAAACATTAGTGGCTCTCCGGAAAAATCTGGTAAACTATTATGTGTTCTTGGATTGTTCGGTATAATATAATGTAGGTAGGTAATTAGAATTGCCTCAGGCCTTAAAAAGTAAGGCAGTTTAAAACGGAAAAGATGTCGAGCTTATTTATTATTTTATCCATATATATTTCTTCCAATTACAAATAAATCAAAACTCTTGCACATGTTCTAAAAGTCTAATGGAAAAAAGAAGAAGAAAAAACTTAATATAGGTATACACCGCGTGACGACCCATTTAGGCCGTAAGAGCTAAAGTATACTTGCCTCTATAGGATCTCATTTTGGGTTTCAAGCTCCTCGGATTATAATTGTTGTTCCAGTCCCTCGTTGCCTGCATCATAAGATCCAGTTCGCGTTTTTCATCCTTACCTAATTTCTGTGATGTGGAAACCGTGGCTCTCAGTTCGTCAAGTTGCTTCGCCGAACACAGTGGCGTGTCGACATCGTAAGTGTTGTTGAAGCTGGTATAGTCCACCTGTAAGCATATGTAAGTAAGGCTGGTTAACTGCCAATATCAATACGGTAAACGCAACTCAATGAGAAAGCTAGGTAACACGTATATAACAACTTTTGGTAAGTTGCCTGGATATCTCCCAATAAGTGTCTCCCCATTGCTTATAATCTAAATCTTGGTCTTGTTAGTTAGTGACAGAGCATTGAATAAAATGTACTAGGGAAGTAGATACATTGTTTCAGTTTAGCGAGTTGACATCGGCACGTGCGTGGCCAATTTTCCTCTTAACAATTCGCTGTAATAGTGTAATGGCAAGCGCAAACGAACACGTGGAACTTGTTTCACCTTAAAGGGGTTCTAAGGACTATTTGCTCTTATCGGACTACCGTAAAACACAGCCATAACTAACGTCATTCTCAACATGATTCATGCCATGGATTGTTATTATATACTTTGTTCTATTAACACTTCGTATAAGGAATTGTTTGGGTTTGATGCTGGGAAAGAATAAATTACTGGCCACACGTCACACCACACGTTTCAAGTGCCTTTTGTGTTAACGGACGATAAAATACAAAAGTGGACGAGATGCTAATTTACCCACGATCTACCAACTGTTGTTGGCGCTCGGATCAAATTACGCGTAGTTGCTTGTGGTTGGAATCTCCACCCAAAAAGGCCTATTTCCTTCTAAGACATCATCATTATAATTGGGAACGTTAAGTTTTTCAAAGGTTAATACTTATTTGGTTTTAAATCTACGAATAGTTTATTTTACTTCGTATAGTTTTTTAGATATAATTTTAGAAAACATTGATTTTGTATACCTTCCGAAAGTGACCAAATATCACATTGAGGTTTAAACAATATTTCTTAAAATCCATACGACATAAAAAATAGACTAATCGCAGATTCTGAATTCAAATAACTATATTTCTATCGGTCTATATTTCTATAGGTATTTTTATTTTTTATTATCGGTAAAATATGATATGAATATCTTTGTAAAAGTTCATGTTCCCAACTGATATGTTTCTTAAAGTAAGAGGCTATTTTAATTAACTCAAATCATAATCAAAACAGCTGATTTCGCTCGGAGAAATCCAGCCACAGACCTGGATTTACATTTAGGCCTAGGATTCGTGCCAACAAAGACTTGTTGAATTACAATGTTGCATACCATATTAGCGACATAAAGTAGGTATGTATGTTATGTACTAACCTCATATTCCCCTGTATCCTTCCGGAATGTCACCATGGTCTCGAAACGATGTCCCCACAAAATTTCCGACGGCAAGAAACTGCTTCGGGCTTGCGTTGTCATACCCGTAGATTCGATAACGCCCTCTGGAACCATCAAACATTCAACTATTGAAGTAACTTTAAGGAAAAAATTTAATACACCTATTTACGTTGTGTATGGTATGACTCGAGTAGAAACCTATTTCTAATACTGAACTATTTCTGGCTTATGATGATGCGAATAATTATAATTAGCTAGCGTCGACCTTCATATATTATGATTCGATTTATACCTAAAGAAAAACTGTACCCTTTCATGGTGTGTTTTGTATATAAGCAACTTACTAATAGGCGGGTTGTGGAATTTGACTTATGGCTTTTACTTTTTTAATATTCTATTGCAGGCAAATTCGATTAGTCGACCCAAACACGTTGAGAGAAGAGAGCCCTATATGTACTTTTGATTCGGAGATCAAGCCAAAATCATTATAATGAATCTTTGGAAGCTAGAAATATAATGATGTCACATATATATGTATGCCTATACTTTTGTACGTTATTTACGTAAAGTTCAGGGCAAACGACCAAAACGGTATCAAGGAAGTGCCAAGACCATGTCAGTACGCTGGGGTTGAAACGTTTTATATAACATGTTATCAATATGGGTCTTGTCATCTTGTGATCTTTTACCAAGAGATACTGATGGGATGGGAAATCGGCTATATCGCGAGCTATCTATAGTTTATTTCGAAGTTTATTACCTATCATGGCTTAATTGTATATGCCGCTTCGTTTATTGAGTACGGTAGGCAATATTATATAATCGGAAGTTTACATTGATGAGTGCCAATAAAATATAAGACATGGATGTGTACAAGGTTACAACTCTACTCTAGTGACATATTGAACAATACGTGTAACGTACACTATGATATGATATGCTCTGTTCTCGAACTTATTGTTAAATTCAAACGTAACAATCTTTCAATTATTGACGTGATCTTACATAATATAGCGCCTCTTGTAAGTCGAGTTACTCTGACACTTTTAGATTCAATTAACCTACGGTCAAATAAGAAGAAGACATTTCCTATAATACGAGTAAAAGGTAGGAAAGAAAATTGTAAAAGAACGGAAGTTACCAATACGATACGATTCTGCTAAAGGAAAAGTTAACAACAAGATTTAAATTTACTAATAGGTGTCGTTAGCACTACGTTTCTTTTTACTATCCATCTTAGTGTTTATTATTTATGTTTACTAGTTTAATTATGTTTCCTTCCTTATTGGGGCTATTGTACAATTCCATTCGCTTTCACAATAACTCTGGTGGCAAAAGTATTCGGAATTCTCACCTAGCATGACGACGATTTCGAATCTCTCTCTAAGCATGTCAGCAGCCGAGAGGTTGTACAGTGGTGACTTCTCGTTGATCCTGTGGACGATGGTCATGGGCCAGATGAACATGAGCCTATCTTCCTCCCCGTCCGCTCCGACCTTCAGTTCTTGCTGGTAAAACGGCAGCACCTCGCCTTCTCTGGTGATCTGAGGATAAAGATGGACTTATAAAGGACGATACGCGGAGTTGTGCTGAGAAATATTAAAGAGATCTTTTTCAGTATTCCATTATTCCACATGCCCCACAACCGCTTAAATACCTCCCTTTGAATATGAACCTAACTCTTGTTCACGAGAATCGCGAGTTATAAAATATCTCAATTTAGAAATGAATTTTGTTGAACGATGTAGCTAATAAACTATTTGGTGAACTAACCTTTTGAAATTACTACAAAAATACTTCCACTACCTATAGACGAAAAAAATCTTCAATATATATTTTAAAAAGGCTATAAATTGTGACTATCTTTGATCGCTCTTTGGTCTGGGAAGTTTTTGCAAAAAAAATTGCATTAATCATTAATACATTTCAAAAGATTTTCTGCGTCTAAGTTAGCAATGCTGAAAACTTTTATTTTCCACAATAAGTAGAATCGTTGAAATTTGTAAACTCTCGAACACAGCAAGCATAACACACGATTGTTCATACAGTACAGCGCTCCAAATTCATGTTAAAAGCCATCAAATCCATTGTTCATTTGGGTCCGAGCAAACACGATTTTACGTCAATAACCGTTACATGTTTGCCCATGTCTGTTATTGTTTGTATAAATAATATAAGTCTGTCTACACATGTCTAAAGAAAATCGAAAACTTTGCTCGAACCAAAGGTACAATGAGTAATGACACAATCGAAAGCGGTTTAATGAGTCCTTCGTGAGTATTCATTGATATAAAGTGCATGATAACCATTAATATAATTTCATTATAAAAGTTTGTAAAATGTAATCAAGTAGAGCTTTAACAGCAATATATCATGCATATTAAATCAAAATTTATCAGAACCACCAGAAGCAGGAACAACTTCATCGTCCTGTCCTTACTGAAAACAACCAACTGTAAGAATGAAGTATTCTTTTGGAGAATATGATTATTATTATGTAATTCAACTTGAGAACATCTCTGAAGAACAACCGACGGTTTATATTTATACATTACAAGGACTTGTTTCTACCATAACCACTTGAATTCTTGCGATTCATATATCAAAATTGTTTGATTAGTTCCAGAACTCGTACGTATTACCGACACAAACACACAACGCAAATGGTTGTTGTTCGTATTAAAATGTCATTAGATTTGGACTCGTTTATGCGAAGTGAATCGCATGATCGTTTTTAGCTTCAAATGCGGCATAAGTAATAGCATTGTATTCATTGTTAATATTAAAAAGCAAAAGTATAAAAGCAAGCATGCAGCGTGCGACAAAAACAAGTTATCTGTAGATGGGTCTAACAAAACACAAGTAAATAGAAAGTTAAGGTTGCACGCGTAAGTAGACATCAAATACACATTTACAATTGCGTTAATTTAGATTTAGAGTGAGATATACCTTTTTCCGTATAATCTGAGCACGGACGTGCGCTTCGAGTATATGCGACTTGCGTATGTCACCCACTCTGAATAGAAGACAGAATTCCCCGTCTCTCAAACAAATGACCGCGTTCCTTGAGAAGAGGAGCGTGGTGTTACGCTTTTTGGCTCGAGCCAGCTTCGCGAATATTAGACCCACCTAAAGACAAGAAACACGTTAATGAGACTTGGCAATCGAAAACTGTAGGAGTCGAAATTTGAATTCGCTGCTCAAATGACGACCTGACGTTAAAGAGTGGAGACAGTGCGAAGATGCTTCTAAGCGTGCGAATTGAAATCCCCAATCACTAACCAGTCTCCGTTTTTGTTGAAATAATATACCTTGCGGCGGATTATCTGGGCTCTTATATGAGCTTCGACAATATGCGATTTCCTCATGTCGCCGACGCGGAACATCAGGCAGAGTTGCCCGTCCCGCAAGCAAATGACGGCGTTACGGGAGTAAAGGAGGGTCTGAGCTCGCTTTTTGGGTCTAGAGAGCTTTGCGAACACGATTCCCACCTAGAATTAGAACAACCTTGTTGTCACTGTCGCATCACTCAGCGGCGAGGGCCATGGTTCAACAGTTTTGCATTTCCAATGACATTTGCACTTAAATTAGTCTGCAACGACCATGACTATTATTTCTAGTAGCTATTTCAATATTATTTACGCTAATTGAAATATCGTCATTTTTCAACAAAGTTATTTTCACATCATCTGAAAAAATACGCTAGTGGGCTATAAATCGGTAATAATTTTTAAGAGCGTCTGCATCACTAGATACGTTAGTTGGACTGGCATTCTGCCAAGTTTATTTAAAATTATCAAATTGGCTTTAAATCAGGTATATTTCTAAATACACACGACGTAACTTTGCTAACGGTAAACTAACAGACACTTCTACTCTACCTACAACAATATGTTATCTACGACATCTTTATATTGAAAAGATACGTACAATGGTCTTCAAAGAAATGTCATGTTTAGGTAGAAAATGTTCTAAAATCTGTAATATAGTCTTTTTGCCCAGACGCGTTGGCAGACGGAAACATGACAAAAATAATTATAGCTAAAAAAATAAAGTACGATAATCGCAATATTTACCATGAAAGCTTGAATGAAGACTCCAACGATACTCTGCAGGCACATAACGAAGATGGCCTCTGGACACTCTTCGTTGGTAGTTCTGGAGCCATAGCCGATCGTGTGTTGGGTTTCAACGGAGAATAGGAAGCAACCGGTAAAGGTGTTAACGTTGTTGAGGCAGGGGATGACGGGGTCGGTATTGTTGGTCGGGGGGTTTAGGTCCCCGTGTGTGAAGATGATGAGCCACCAGATGAGAGCGAATAGGAGCCAGGAGAGGATGAAGGAGAGCGAAAACACCATCAGCGTCCAGCGCCACTGGGCGTCCACGAGGGTCGTGAAAATGTCCTGAAGGTACCGGCGCCTGCGCTTGGCCACGTTCCATTGGACGACGTTGCAGTCGCCATGTTTGAAGATGACGCGCTTTCTCACGCGTCTCGCTGCATAACGGGCTTGACGATATCTGCAAAACACACATGATTTCTATTATTTGTTTAGCTTAGACAAACTCCTAATTAGAAAGACAACATTCATTACGTCAACGGACTGTATTTAGCGGTTATAGGTGGTGCTTATAACGTTTAACCGCTTTACGTCAATTAATGAACGCGTACGTTGGTATTGGGTCATTACTTGGAAAGAACGTCATAACATCCATAACAAAGCAACTCGATTTAATGTGGTATCCCACGAATTCGTTCATTCGGTTGGACCAAACAATAATAAATCCCTGTAAATAATTTCTGCAAACAAGTGATCGAGTTTCTGACTTCGTACGGTTATGATGTTGATGACACGATGACTAAACATTTGCGTACAGTCCATTAATCATTATCGAAACAACGAAATCCGTTTTGATTAGTCAAGTTCAGCAATCAAACTGTAATCAGGACGGATGTGAAACCAGCATAATTATCCGGCCATTTTCAAGTTTATTATAAATAAATATGAGAACTGTGTAACTCTTGTAGGTACTTTATAGGTAGTAATGATATTCTTTTTTTACTTGTTTTTTCAACTGGATGAAATAAATTTTAAAGCAACCTGTTACAATTTAACAGTTTTTTCTGCTCATGTTTCAAGTCTCATTTTTCTGGTACGGGACAATGATAGCTTGGTTATTTAGGATTAGATAACTTCACACAAACAATTCAAGGCAAATTTCTTATATTTTGATTTAATGAATTCATTCTGGGTTACCGGGATAACATCTCGTTATTGGTAACACCGTGAATGCTGAGCCAACAAACACACTCAGTTTCGCATCAATACTATTGGAAATAAATATTTATAAGGACACGATAATTAATGAGTGCGGTATGCTGTGCAATTTATCTCCTGCAAAATGTCCCACTTTTTACTGCCAGTATCAAAGAGTAGATGAAATATGGTTTATAGGGGTACTTTAGATTACTTTATCGGATTTAATAATACTCGAGCCCAACTAATATAGGCTGAGTGTTTATATTTTAATATTATCAGTATAAAAAGCTTTCTAGATAAACGTGCTTTTTGCAAATACGATAGTAAAAATGTTTAATGTTTTAATACGTAATTTGGTATTGGATTGGGTTTAACTGATAGATTAGTTTTTTGCGAATTAGAATATAGAACATTAGGCCTTGGAATTGACAGCACTACCGACTCTTACGTAAATCCGTATCGCTTATTTGAGATATAAAGGAGTAAGTTTAACCATCCATAAAAATCGGTATATTTTACTTATTGATCTTAAAATTCCTGTTAAATATCTTACGAATTGGCTCCAACGTTAACATCTCAAGGCAAAACTAAATTATATTTGCTTGTCTATGTCTGTGTCACTATGTCGCAAAGACAACCCACGGTACTCGTTGCGTGCAGCGACTGCCCGGTTTAACATTTGTTTACATTCCACAGTAACATTCAATAAATCCGCTTGGTATTTGTCGCCGCAAATTCCTGCGATCTTATCTGATTTGAATACTTCGGCTAAGAACGCAATTGATATACCTCTATATTTATATTAAATGTCCAAGTAAGCCTTTAGGACTGAAAAAAGAGTCAGCACCATTGAACATAATAGTTTAGTCATTATGCACATGATGATGAATTATGCACTGAAAAAATGATCCAGTGAATCCTACTGACATTTCAGTAAGCCGTACTGCAATAACATGAGTAGGAATCACTAGCATTTTTTTTTTTCAATTGCCATACTTTGCGATCAAAATGAACACGTCCTCACTATATAGCTAGGCTCGCATCAGAGCGGTGTTCACGACTCCACCTTCAACTTGTGTTCGGGCTAAATCGGTGTGAAATCGTAACCCATCGCTGCCGCACACAATTTTTTTATAAAAAATATTTTTAAGCGCATGCTACGCAAGCATCTTTCTGATATATCTGTCTAAAACAATTGTTTCAAGATGAATTATTATTGGTATGAAATGAAAAATCACTGGGTACATGAATCTATATGTATGTAGTATATTATAATTATGTATTTGTGTAAGTTTAAGTATGTATATTATATTTTATATAAATTTGTTTTTAGGGTTCCGTAGCCAAATGGCAAAAAACGGAACCCTTATAGATTCGTCATGTCTGTCTGTCCGTCTGTCTGTCCGTCCGTATGTCACAGCCATTTTTTTCCGAAACTATAAGAGCTATTAGACCGGGAGATAGTGACAGAATTTTCTTGGTCATTTGTAACAGTATGGCGGTTCTTCAGGGGTCTTAGTACGCAATGACAAAAAGAAAAATGATGGTCATAGCGCTGGTACCGGCGGCCCAATCGCGTGGGCGTTAGTCGAACTCGTCGGATAAATAACGAGTGTCAAACGATTTGTACCACAAAAAATTTAGTATTTTCCGATAGCCCATAAAAAACATGTAGGCGGTAGTGTCATGCCATACTTCTCCGGTGTGACTTACAGCCCGCCATACCGACGCGAATGCGTTAATTAAAAATAAAAAATTTCAACCATTTGTACCAGGCTAATTTTTGCACAGTTAATTATCGTCGTGCAGCCGTTTACGAAAATCACCATGCCATACTTTTCCGACGGTTCTAAATGGCCGCCATACCACCGAAAATCAGCAAATTTTTTTTTTTCGCCAAACGATTTGTACCACCCTAAAATTTTTTTCTCAACAGCTCCTGAATGATGATAAATAGAAGTGTGATAATGCCATACCTGTGGGAGGTGGCGAATGTGTATAATATATTTTTTTTAATTGTAAGATTTTATTCGTATTTTGAACGATTTGTAACAGTATGGCACTAATTTTTCCTGTAAGTTTGAGGTTCAACGAATATAAATACAAAATTTCAAAGATCTAGGTGGCGGCAATCTTGACTTATAATCAGATGTTTATCCATACTAATATTATAAATGCGAAAGTGTCTGTCTGTCTGTCTGTCTGTCTGTCTGTTACCTCTTCACGCTTAAACCGCTGAATCGATTTTGATGAAATTTGGCATGGAGATAGTTTAACCCTATACTTGGCAGGGAATTAGATGTGCGTTTTTAATTTTTTTTCTTGTTTCATTTAGTTAGCGATAATAATACACAAAAAAAATCAATAAAAAAATATTTGACTTGTATTTTAATATTTATAGCATGTATCTTATTGGATACATTGCCAAGTGCTCACAAAACTAAATTTGTATCTTTAAGGATACTTTGCCTGCTACATAGCAAAAGAGAATCTAGGGCTTTTTTACAGAAATGTTTAAGAAATTTTCTCAAATCACACCATTTCATGGATACTACTTACTTATAGAGCTTAATAAAAGCGCTCTAACAAAAACACAAAGGGGGTACCTTGGATTCGGCAGAACGCGAGCTCATTGGTAATGCTGCCGGCTACGCCGGTTAGGGACATCATCGAGAGCCTCAAACATCGCCGCAAAGTTACCAGCATGTCAGTTTTCTATCGGATCTATTTTGGAGATTTTGTGTAGGAATTGCAGGATTCAATCCCACCATCCCTATTTCACCATCGGACATCCAGACAAGAGAACCGACTTCATCCTTATGTTGTAAGTTTATATTCTAATTACTATCGCTATAAGGGATGGAACTCGCTCCCATGGTGTGTATTGTTGTTGATGTTGTTGATGAACCAGCGACCTACATCTTCGACCCCGTAGTCACTTACCATCAAGTGATACTGAGGTCAATCGCCGGTCAATTATAATAACCGTAACCTGGCAATGTATCCAAAAATGCACATATTAAAATTACTAATAAGCTGGCAGTGTGCATTAAAAGATACACCCAAAAATATGCTAATATTTTACTTGGAAAATGAGAGTTTTTCTATTAATTTTAGTTTAAAATCGTTAGTTCAACTATTCGGCACTAAGTTAAAGTGATTTTCTATTTACCAAGTCAATATTAAAAATTTATATATTTTTTTTTACATTGAGCTTCATAGTCGCACGCGTATGGTCTGCCATCTGGTGAGCTACTGATCAAAATTTGTTGCAAGAGCACAAAAATATATTTTTTGGTAGAAAGTGTCCACATCATGCTTCGATTTAATACTAAACAGAAAATATAAATCGATCGTTACTGACCGGTAGATTTTTTTACTTTACAATGTGCATTATAAGATACACTGCCAAGTTTAGGGTTAAGATCCGAGGAAGGACATAGGATAGTTTTCATCCTGGAAATTATCCCTAAAAAGATTGATAAGTGAGTAAGTAATTCATGATGACATTGATGACCCTGTCGGAAATGTAATGATTAGACCAAAAGCACAATTGCTCTTACATTTGCTTAGGCGCTTTAAATAATCCTTTTTATTAATTAAGGTGATTAGGTGGATATCTATCGTGTTGTACGAGGTTGCTTCCATACTTCCAAGTTCCACGCGGACGTAGTCGCGGGCAAAAGCTAGTATTGTATAAAATTGAACGGCTACCACTACCGCTCGAACGATTTCTCGAGAGATCTCGGCTCATCGTGTTGTGAGACACAATGTCTGGCAACGCAGGTATACGGCAGCTACTTGTCAGACGACCCACAACTACATAGCAATAATTGGAGTTCTATGTATTAGAATAAGTCGACCGTTATAGTGTGCCCATGTTGCATGCAAGATGAAGAGGAAAAAGATGAAGAAGAGAAAGATGAAGGCGGCGAAGGTAAATATTTAAGAAATTAATTTTATGTTAACGATTTGCGATTGTGTATTGCGCTTGTGTGAAAAAATTAAATGATTTGTAGATACTGATGCAGTAAGCAGCGACGAGGACGACGAAAACTAGTTGGAGCATGCCGGGGATTTCGGCTTAGATGACCTCGAAAGTCTGTAAATCTTTCGGAATAAACTGCATTAATATTGATATTGCATATAATTTTTTTTCACATGTACGGTGTAATTTTCCCAAACCATACTTTATTTTCAAGTTTCGAAAATTTGAAATGCCATACTGTAACAATTTGGTCCAATTTTTTTATTAATTTATATCTTGCTCGATTGTGACAATCTTCCGCCCCATGGTTACAGTGTGGGATAATTATTTTTAGGTAGAATTTCATCCAAACGAACCGAATACAATGATGCCATACTGTAACAAATGATTTTATGTCTTGCACCTTGAAAACCCGTTGTAAAATCAAGTTTTTCAAGTATGTTGCCCCTTTTTCCCTCTATTAGAAGTATGGCAAATATAATAATGGTCCCATTGCATCATATAATTTCCAAAAATCCAAATGCCATACTGGTACAAATCGTCAAATTTCTTTTTTTTTTTTTACGTCTTGGCTCAAGTCTCACAGTCGTCCGCCCCATGGTTACAATCCGGAATAATTGTTTGTAGGTAGAATTGTATCCAAACAAACAGAATATAATGATCCCATGCTGTAAAAAAATATTTTACGTATTGTACAGTCGTATTTTTGAAACGTGTCTAATAAATAAGTTTTTCAAGTATGGCAGCACTTTTTCCCCCTACTAGAAGTATGGCAAATATCATAACGGTCACATTTTACCAAATACTTTCCAAAAATCCAAATGCAATACTGTTACAAATCGTTTGGCGAAAAAAAAAATTTGCTGATTTTCGGCGGTATGGCGGCCATTTAGAACCGTCGGAAAAGTATGGCATGGTGATTTTCGTAAATGTCTGCACGACGATAATTAACTGTGCAAAAATTAGCCTGGTACAAATGGTTGAATTTTTTTATTTTTAATCAACGCATTCGCGTCGGTATGGCGGGCTGTAAGTCACACCGGAGAAGTATGGCATGACACTACCGCCCCTACATGTTTTTATGGGCTATCGGAAAATACTAAATTTTTTGTGGTACAAATCGTTTGACACTCGTTATTTATCCGACGAGTTCGACTAACGCCCACGCGATTGGGCCGCCGGTACCAGCGCTATGACCATCATTTTTCTTTTTGTCATTGCGTACTAAGACCCCTGAAGAACCGCCATACTGTTACAAATGACCAAGAAAATTCTGTCACTATCTTCCGGTCTATATACTGTTGAAACTTGGTAGGTAGATGTATTCTGTGAACCGCATTAAGATTTTGATGCAAAAAAATAAAAAATAAATAAATATTGGGGGCTCCCCATACTTAGAACTGAAACTCAAAAATATTTTTTTCATGAAACACATACGTGTCATGAAACACAAACACATCTATGGACAGGTCTTCAAAAATGATATCGAGGTTTCTAAAATATTTTTTTTCTAAACCGAATAGTTTGCGTGACAGACGCTTCCAAAGTGGAAAAAAGTTGGTCCCCCCCCCCCTCTAACTTCTAAAATAAGAAAATGAAAAATCTAAAAAAAACATATGATGTACATTACTATAAAAACTACCAACGAAAATTTTTTTGAACGAGATCTAGTAAGTAGTTTTTTTAATACCTAACTTTGCACCTAATTTATATGGGGCGCTATACATACCAGGTGCAAACTTAACTTAACCACTTAGGGATGGAAAGTGTTTGCACGGAACCCTCGGTGCGCGAGTCCGACTCGCACTTGGCCGGGTTTTTTTTTATACCTAGTCTCCGAACGTTATACTCGTAGACCCTGCACCAACTCAATGTTTCTGTTTAGCCCTATGGTTGACTGGTAGAGAATGCCTTGTGGCATTAAGTCCGCCATTTGTACTAGCTTGATCTGTGCAATAAAGTTTAAATAAATAAATAAATGTATGTGGATTGTTCACCACTCTCCACGATCCACGACCACGTCACTACTTACGCAAAAATCAATTTGAATACAGTTGAATCCAGAACAAAAAAAAGGACAGAGCCTTCTATAGTCTTTGTTGTAACTGGCTAATCAAAATTTGTTTTTTTTTCTCGTATATCTATATATATTTTTCTGATATTCTTACTTAATGTCACTTCAATAAAGTGACAACTGTCTTTAATTATGTTTATGTGCCATAATTAAAATATCAGACGTAATTATAAGATAGCTATGTAGGTTATGAGAGACTACTAAGTAGCTGCCTACTCAGGCTAGCAATCATTCGCATTTAAATAAATTTTAATGGGTTCATTACGTAAGCGAGCCCTATAAATTGGAGGAAAACCGCAGGACATATTGCGTACCAGACCATTATAGGGTAGTTAGTTACTTATGTGCTTAATTCGCATTTAAGACGCTGACTTAACTAGTGAATGTAGCCCTATGGACTATAGAAAGATGAATGTTGATTACCTCGCACTAAAATATTTACGATTAAGTGCTGTTCTTTTTGTTTCTCGCTCTGATGAAATGTCATTTTACAATGTTCCATATTTGTGATGATTCTTTTAAAAATCTATTTGCTGAGCATTACTCACGGTTGTCATTCGATTCCTAGAACTACATCGGGAGAATTTTAGTGTAGGTATAACCTGTTGCCAAAATATTTGAGTCTTTTTAGAATCTTTTCCTTTTTGTTGCTCTTTATCTTTGATTCCGTCAGTAGTGGCTATATAAAAGAAATATTACAATAATCCTTCACGGTATTCTTAATAAATCCGTATTATGAACTTTAGGCCCTGCCTTATCTGCAAGATTAGGCCGTAAAGGTAGAATGACTTACTTATTTAATTCCTCTCTCCAAGCCGATTCCGACGAGTTGACAGGCTTTCCAGTCATAAACATGGACACTTGACTTATACATCTTTTTAGTCCCGACATTCTTTCTTGCATCCACAAATTAAATTTCACTCTCTCGAGCGACGTGACTAATCTCTCGAAAGTTTCAAACACTCCTCAAAACAGTCTTAATAAATACTGTATTCTGTTAATCTATATCACATTCGGTAGCGAAACCAGCGCTTTGTAATGTTGTATTAACCTAAATCGTTTTATCACACGGGTAAATATTAGCGACTAATACGCCACGGACTACTGCACTAACACAGAATCGTCTCCACTCTGTCTTTCAACAGAACATTTATTAAAGATTCACTGAACACTTCCTTGATATCGAACAACAGTGCCACGAATTTTCGCACCATTGTCCCCCGGTTGTATATAACGCCTCGAGGCACTATCATCAAGAAATGGCGACGTAGAAATGTTGTCTCCGAATACGTGCAGTGGACTTTCCACTCGCACAGATTGTGAGGGAATTGGTCCAATACTGAACGGATGTTTAATGAAACAGATGCGAAGACGTTCACAAACAAACACTACAGGGAGGGCGTCCCGTGCCAACCGGCGGCGCGGCGGTTCGGCGCGTCACGACGTCGCCGAGTCTATTTTTTGAGAAGTAGGTAAGATATCGTCTATACTCTTTCACTAATCTGGATTATTCCATCTCCTATCTTGCTGACATTTAGTAGTCATATTGCACAAATATTTGGATCTCAATGTTCTAAAGTGGAGCAAAATAATTTTCTGTAAAGATGTTACGGATTGCTAGTCGAAATGTTCATGTGGTAACAAGGAATGTCTTGATTCCGGAATTTCTTGCAAGTATTCGGTGCGTATACTACGTGTTAATGAAAATAGCCAGTGAAACTTAAAATTTAAAATAAAATAAAATGTAATAAAAATTTTAAAATTTTGATGGCGGCATCGTGAAGATTTTACTGTTGCGATGAATATAGGTATGCTACGGAAAATACAATTGAACAGTTTCGGTTGGGATTTGTGTACAAGTTCGAATAGCGACGCGTTTGTGACGCAGTCGCATGTGGCTCAACTATAGGCATGCGTATTACTTTGATATATACACGTGATGGAGGAACGTGTCTGTTGGTCTAGTGGTTTGCAATCAGTGATGCTTTTGCGGTATCAATATCAATTAAAATATAGAACACGTGACACGTGTTACTAGCGAACACTATTGGTGAAAAATATGGTTAGAATGGTGTAAACTGTTACTCGCAAACCAAAATAAAACAGACCTATTGTTATAAATAGTTTTTGGCTTCTACGAAGAATAAGATTCGGTTGTTTTCTGATAATGCAACTAGAAAAAACACAATCATTATATTCATTCTTTATCAATACAAGCGAAGTTCCTAGAGCGATCATTGAACTTGAGAAAAACAGGCTAATAGGCGTTCGTCATCCAATAGAGTGAATAAAATTGCCGCCATTTTAATGGAATCACAACGATGCTCATTTGTTCGACCTTGGCTTGGAGCGTCATCCCGCAGACAGTCACCCCTAGAGTTGGACATTGACATGAAGCAGGTGTGGTTTTGGAGCCGTTCTTCCTAGTGTTTGGCACTAAATGGCAAACTGTGTTGGCATTTTGAAATGTTTACGTATTTAGTTGCGTTTTGACAAGTCGAATATAGATCGTATGCGGAGCTCTGTTTAATGTCTGAACAAATATTAAAATTATTTAAAAAGACTCAATGTTTACACAAAGTCGTGTTCCTCCTAGAGGTCGATGCCCATATATTTTGTATAGTGCTTATTTTATTTCGGACCTACAACTTGCGTAGGTAATTCCAGGATTGATCATTCCAAGAATGCCGAGATTGGAAGCCCTATAGCTGCACCGTCCTACACCAGGTCAATGGACTGCGATTTTGTACGATATTGAAAGTCATCTTGATAGACAGGAGTAGTAGGGCCTCGTGCAGGGTCCGTCCGGATTGTTACTACCGTCTTGCCTGCTAACCCACCGCCAAACAGCAATGTTCGCATTGTTGTGTTCCGGTGTGGGGGTAAGATAGCCGGTGAAATTACTAGCATAGAGGCATTCTATTCTATCTTCGTCCTCCGGGTAGGCAAGCACTTGTGACTCCTCTGGTGTTGCAGGTGTTTATGGGCGACGGTAATCGCTTTCCATCAGGCGATACGTTTGCTCATTTGCCCCCTATGACATAAAAAAAAAGACGCTATTTAATATTTATTGGCATTATCTTCAAACTGCCTACAGCTTGTTCACGAATTGTTCTTGTTGTTCACGAATTTTCCGAGAGTAGCACGGCACTTTACTAAGGAATTCATACAACGTACTGTTAAGAATTATTTTGAAATCTCGATCCTTAGACGCGAAGTCGAATTCTACATTTTTATTATTGTAGCTTGGTACAAAACCAGAAGAATGAAACTGTAATTAGCGATGTGCATATCGTGTATTGAGAAACAGAAATCACCATAAATTTCGTAATCGTAATCACTGTAAAGATCGTAGTGAGTGAGACATGAGAGTCCAGTCGTATTTCTGACGGGGTATCAGTGGTATGAATTCGTCCTTCTAGGAATATAATTTCAGCGTTTACGCAACTTGGCGAAATCCACTGTCTGGTTATAATAAAACTTCGGGCAGGTTATTAGCCAAGTGTCTCAATTCATTGATAGGTAGGTATATATCTCCCAAATGATCGTTGCCAAATGTCATCTGTACCAAGTCCACAAAACTACTTTCAATTTCTTTTAATTAGTCGTTACATACTTAGCTGTTTTTCATAATATTGTAGTTGTTTCAGCTTCCGTTGGACACGTAAGATTACGGAATATTATTTGCAATGTAGATTTTTTAGATAAGACACTGTAAAAAACGGCCGGTATTTATACACAAGGAAGTGACAAAAACCTATCTTATAAGAATCGCTCGCTGCGGATGACGCAACGTCTTTTGCAAACGTTTTGAAATTAGAATATTAATATGATTTTGCAGATATTATTATCCCACATTAAAACGAACTTCGTACAAAATGAAATAGATACCAAGTGCTGTTGCCAACTCGGTCTGTGACACGTGGGTCTGAAATAGCCGTACGTAATCTTGAGATCGTCTTTCGAACGTGTGGTGTGAAGATACTACACGTGAGTCACGTGAAGTTGCCCGTTATGTGTTCTGGAATATTGCCGCTACTTCCCATTAGATGGCGTTGTCAGCTATTTTAGTTGCTATACGATTGCACTTGGCAACAAAAACGTGGGGTTCATTTTATATGAAACTTCCGAGTAAGGTGTCGAGTAGTGTTTATAAGCGTTTTTTTAAATTGATCTTAGGAAGGAATTCTCGAAGTATTTTTATTACCTATATACGTATACTGTAGTTTGCTTTACCTGTTACAAAAGTCATTAGTCAATCGCTGAGGGAACTTCTAAAAATAGATACACTGAAAGAGACGAGGAAAAAGGAACAAGAATTAGAAAAAAACATTGGATTGGGTACAGCTAAAGGTGTCTAGAGTTCGATCGGTTCAATGTATCCAAAAGGGGTTTTGTGAGTCACGATTACCGCGAATTCAAAAGAAGGCAGGTACGAAAAAGATGGGCAAAAAACAGTCGACTCGTCCGGCCAGTCCCGAGTCTCCATATATTATAATAACACTGTTGAAACGCTACGATAAATTGAGCAATTTGGTGTAACTTTTATTTGTTAATAGTTATTGGATACGCAAGCAACTATGCAGATTTGCTGATGGTAAGGTCGATGCCGAGGTCTTATGTTTCTACTATTACTGTCATCCTCATACCGCTCTTTTTATTAATAACTGTACAAATGTCTTGTGTTGTCTGTGCTGTCCTTAACATGTATGTTATTTGTTTTAGCTATCCTAACATGACATTATCCCATCACAAAAATCAAAATTTTCTACCAATCATCATAAACGGCGTCATTGCCGAAATACCTCGTGCTTAAGATCAGCAAGAAGTGAAAGCCACAAAGAAAAAAATATGTTTTTACTAAAGCCAAAGTTACATGATGTACAAATTTGCTTCTCATCTTTCAGGTATATTGCTCATTTAATTCAAAGGTTCATTTAATTAAGTTAATTCATTAGATTCCGCTGTAACATGACCGCACGGATTATCAATAAACTACAGTGTAATTATAACAAAAAATAAAAATATTTCCGTTATTAAATTAATTGTTTTTTGTTCCTAACGAATTGCGTACGTACGTAACCCGAATTTAATGTAACCCAAGGTTATTTCAAAGTTGTTAATCGTAAAGATTTGGATATATTTTTGTGGTACTTAAACGTGTTAAACAGTAGTAATAGTAAGTGTTAAGGAGCCTCACTTTCCGCAAAGTTACGCGGGTTTATATTTTACGAAAATCAGAAACTTACTTAAACTTATATTTACAGAATATTATTTATTTCTAACCACATGACGATTTCGAAGTGGTATACTTGGTATAGTTTATTTACCATTGTTTTCCAACGTTTCAAAACAGTTTCATGCGCAAACGATTTAATATGGTCCGAGATTGACAGATTCATCAGAATAATGGTGAACAATATAACAAGTCGTCAAGCTCATTGCGCAAGTATAAATGGCAATAAGTTTGACACCACTCTTTTTACGTGAGATATACCAAACCAACACCGTGTAAGAGCTGTTATATTTATGTTGTATGTTAGGTGTTTTTAATAGGTGCAACAATTATGCCTAGCTATATAGATACAGTACAGTTCTAACAATAAGTATGTAATAGTTCAGTAGACCGCGTGACCGTGACTCAATCCTTACATAACAATTAGTAATGGCTGCTTCACATCTTAGTGTCGCATTGTTGTCTGATGGTGATGGTATCTCGTAAGGCATCTACGATTCGTATGCTTTATGTTATAATGAATGTGATGATTGTCATATTCAATACTATGCAATGGAAGCAGGTAGCATTTCTATGCTCGTTAATTAAATAGAGAGAAAGTTTAGACAATGTTAAGTTGGCAAAAAAACTTTGTACTCTACAATACAAACATAAATAAATTCTATCAAAAAAATAATTTTAGTAACATATTACATTATTTTATTGCCGACTGTATCTTTCTTTATAAATGCGTCAATATTGTATTGTCATCAAAATTACGCATGTATACCAAATTCCAAATCAGTCGGACGCCAGGAAGTAGCTTTAATTTTGCTTCCACACGAACGAACGAACTAACACAGCTAAGTTTTATAAAAGCTTGAAAAAAAAAACAACTCATAATCATAACGGGTGCAAAATCTATTGAAGGCCCTAGCACTTTAATGAATTTTGCTCGCATCTTGCGAACCCTGGTCATAAGTGCGTATGTACCCCTAGGCCCACAAGTCCCGGGCCTAGGGGCCCAGCCAACCTAGGGGCCCCAGTTTCAGAAGCAGGACTTGCACCATACTTATGTTCTCTTAGGGGATGGGGCCCCCAATACCAAGTCCTAGGGGCCCTGGCTCTTTAAAGTCCGGGCCTGCTCGTAATATAAATTTACAACTTTTAACCCTAACAGTTTTGTAGCCAAGGAACGGAATTCATCAGTTCGACAACTGAGGACCATTCGTCCCTTGCAAATCAAATCGCTTCGAGTTCGATGGCCCTGGAAATGAACTCTATGCGACTTCGAAATCATGTTGACACATAAAGCTCAAATATAATCATAACCATAATCCACGGTTAAGCCTCGTGGCGCCTGCTTTTTATTTTAATCAACGATATTACCGCTGACGTCACTCGCCGATACAACGTGATCATTTCTCAATTATGACCATTTTCAAGCGTGATTCATCTGTTTTCATCTAAATGACTCAGGCAGATGCGATTTTCCTTTGATCTTTATACATAATTTGTAATTTAGTTTTACTATGTAATAAATTTTAGCGCATGGCGTTTCTAGATATATTGTGATTATTCAGTGAACACTGGTTTTGAAATGATATTGGCTATAGACTTGTTACAAAGCAAAAATATAAATACGACCTTCATCATCATCATCATCATCATCATCATTCCCTTACCCTTATCCCATTTATTTGGGGTGGGTGCAGCATCTTTTCTTCCTCCATTCTTTCCTATTACTCGTCATCTCGTCGTTTACTTCTTTCCAATTCATATCATCTTTTAAACAATCCACCTAGCCTTTCTTTGGCTTTCCTCTTCTTCTATATCCATTTATATTCATGCTTAACACTTTTCTGATCACGTGGCTCTCATCTATTCGCATCACGTGAATATAAATACGAGCCTAACCGACAAAATACAATAGCCAAACTTTCGCAAAACTCAAAATAGCACTGATAGTCTAAGATCCCGATATAGAACGACCTTCACCGAGATGTTATTTTATATTTAATTTAATATGTCAATAAATATATTGCATATGGGTTGCCTAACAAATTTAGTCCAGGGTATGTTTAATCAATAAATAAAAAAAAATAAAAAATTCTATACCAATCGGAAGTATGAAGCCCATAGAATATGCAAACGTTAGGTTGCCTATTCTTTTCCCGTCACAACTATCGGGTAGCCAGGTAATCCAGGTATATAAACATTAAACAGGTAAATCTATACCTACTAGCATTTTGCAACGGTCTGATTATTGAATTGAAATTAAATAAAATTAAGATTATTTTATTATGAATTTATCTAATATCAAACCGGTGAAATGTTTAATTTTTTTTTATTTAATTTTTTACAAAATGTACCCTGGACTGAAATTTGTTAGGCAACCCATATGCAATATATTTATTGACATATTAAATTAAATATAAAATACATTTCATCAAATAAACATCTCGGTGAAGGTCGTTCTATATCGGGATCCTCTACTATGATATTTATTGATCAAATTAGTTCTTCCCGCCGATAACCCGTAACCCGATTCTTCCTGGTATTATGATGTACCAACGAATGTACCAGAGGAACCAACGAATTAATGCTAGTTCAACAATAAAATACAATAGAAAGAACAAACAATAGAAGTATATCCGACTTCTATTGTGTATTTTATGAAATGTAGGTTACGTTTACTATCAATCGATTTAGAGGAGCTATTTACGTAAGATATAGGCAGCAATCAACATCAAATTAATAGTCTGTAACATTAAGGCGAGCAGGTCAATGAATTGATCAAAATCTATCTTATGAAAAAAACCTAATCGGATATCTTAAAGACTTTCTAAAATATTACTAGGCCGATGCAAGTTTAACTTCAAATACTCTAAGGATTTAACATTGCAAATGTAGGTTCGTGGTTCTTTCACCAAAAAGTCATGAATTGATTCATGATGAAAGAGATCATGAGTTTGGATTAGATGTTACAGAGTAGGTATTTAATGCTCATAATGTCCGTACTTGCTCCACAAAATTGTTTCTGTCTGTACTTCATATACTACCTCGTACATGTCACCATAAGGTGTGATTTAGTTACGTTTTGTTTAGAAGAATCCTTTAACGGAAAATATCACACCTATCTAAGACTCCGATGCATAAATATATTAACAATATTTTCCTTTGTTCGTTTTCTTGATTATTTCAGGGCGTTTTAATATCGACAGTGTTACTAAGAGATTCCTTATTTATTCAGGTGTCACAACGTCACTGTCCCACGTGTATTAATTACGTCACAATGTTCTTTCATAACATAATAATTTGCGTGCGTAAGAATAAGAAACGAGGTTAAATTAAATTTACTCAAGAAATGTTGGTTTCTATGGCATTGTGTTAAAACAAATCTCCGACAAACGGCAACACTCATTTCTTAAAAAAAATATATTTTTATTACCGAATTTTTCCCTTTAGCTACATTTAATTTGTATGAACGGCAGCCGCTACATGGTTATAAGTCACATGTACCAATTATACATATATACTAATACTCTTTAAAAAGATAATGCACGGAAAACTTAGAATTTCCAATTATAGCTGGCAGCTCTTTTATCTACAAATACTTACGTTAGTACAATTGCTCATTTATTGGCTTTTAGGGCAATAGAATAATCGTAGTAGTACTTATTTTAAAATGACGCAACCATTCACGCAAATGCTAACGTAAATGGAGCTGTATTACAAAAACTCATTGATAAAACCCCTCTCAGCAGGAGCATAGAGAACGGTAGACGTAATTCGGGTCGCCATGTGGTGATAACGTACGGGGCCAGGAAACGCTATAATCGCTCATCGAAAAAGGGCACAAGTGCGTCAATGTACTCATTGTCATGTTTTCTTTTTGAATGGGATTCAGACTAACATATTGGCTAATATTAGCGTGCGTAAACGCAGCCAGCACACATAGAAGCGATACCTTCACACATTTATACAAATTAGCTGAACAATGACTAACAGATGAACACCGTTACGGAAAAAAAATTGAAGTTTTTAATATACCTATCATAGGAAAACACAAACGTTCGAGTAAGAGCATTATATTCTGTGAATAAGAGTGACATAACATAAATACCTATTTAAGTTAAATTGAGCTAGGATTAGAAAAAAAGTTAAATCATGTAGGGAAAAAGAGTAAGTATTTTTTTTCAATGAACTGAAAAGACATTTCCAACGAAAAAATACGCCATGAGAATGGCGCCATGTTTTAATGTTTCTGCATACCTAACTTGTCTGTTTATTTATAAACAATCCATCATTACTCATCCTTTTTCTTATGAGTAAGGCTTAACGTGCAATATTTATCTTTATTCAATGTTATTATTTAAAACTATGAGTAATACTGTCGTTCTGCAGCTATTTATTTACACCTACAAATATTACCTAGTTCTAAGAACGTAGGTTAATACTGAGAATCTCGTAAAACCTTAAGAACATAATTATTATTTAATAGCGATTAAAAACAGAAGCATACGTTTGTGCTTCTGACTTAGGTAAGTATGTGGAATGGGGCATCTGAATTTCGGCATGAGATTTTTCTTTGTTTAAGTACATGCCTAGAAAAGCTCCTCAGTGCTGCACTAGCTTATTAAGTTAAGCAGTCGAGTTGCCTGTCTATATGCTTTAATCTGTAAGTATACAGAGTCCGAGTAGGTTACGACTTAGGGTTGCCAACCGTAGTGCACAGATTTGCCGTACATTTGCGATCAAATTGCGAGACTTGGCCATAAAATGGCGGACTCCTTCCCTTCCCACCGCCTAACTAAGGTGTATTGGCTGTCAACATATTGAAAAGCATGGAAAGAAAAAGGAAAGAAGAGCTGAAGAAGAGGGCGCACGGTACTACTGAGCGAGCGAGCGAGCGCGTCGTAGCATAATATATTATTCAAATGAATATCTTGCACTCAACTGAATGTTCGCTCAGTGCTTATCTAGTTTAGTCTAGCTTGAAAACGGGACAATCGGCGTCCCTCGCGGACCCTTTGCAGGACGCCCACTCTAGGGCTTCAGAAACGGGATATACGGGTATAGCGGGACGGTTGACAACCCTAGTTACCACGTTGTGTTCAAAGGATGTGAATGGCCTCGCGTCGACAAGTCGTGACGGGAATCCGTACGAAAATAAGGTGCAAATTGGTTGTTTAATTAAAATAGAAAGCTTACGGGGTTATGAACCCGTAGTGTATGTAGGAATGCGAGGAATGCGAGGTCTGCTAAATACCGTGTAGAAGCTAAATTCGACGTTCCTGATGACATGAGTCCACAAAATGTTAATATAGGTATCGTATACCTATAGGTATTGACTGAGGTGGCGAAGCGTCTCCGTTTCAGCTTGTCCCGACCTACTTCGTATGTCTGGATGTTTGGATGTCCGGATTCCTGGCTGTTCTCGCTAAGAGAGCGCCTTTTTCAATCGATTCTCAAAATTTTTTGTGAGTAGCTTGGGTTTTTGTTGATTCCGTTTTTCGTAGTTGTTCAAAATGAGTAATGGGAGTTGAAAACGTACACTATACAAAATTACAGCAAAAAAAAACTTACGAGGTGTACAGCTCGCTGAGCCACTATCATTAGTTTAATGCAGTTTAAAAAAAAACTGTATGTTCTTTGTAACAGCATCTAAGGCAGTGTTGTTAGCGCAAATAATGTTGCCGCGTTTAGTAGATTTAGGTACAAATTTTCGGAATTACCCGAGTGCACCTTACATTTCTCCGTGACGTCATCTCACGCGTCATAAGTTTCTTATTAAATGAATTTGACCTTTATACCATTCAAATGCAGTCGTATAACCATTCTCCTTGAGCCTCAAGAGTGCACAGCATTAAAATCCAACAACTTTGACGTCATCGGATCATTGCAGAATCGTGGCTCATTATCATATCGCTGACATCACGGACGGGTAGACATTATTATGTTGAATTTAATCAATTCGAACTAGCGTGAAACGTCATCGAGTCGATCAGATGTAAAATTGCTTTTAACATAATGCAAAAACCCATTGATGTAAATGTTTACGTCACAAAAAGAAGAATCCTTGAGGATGACTCAAGATTTTCATTATTTTGGTATTTAGAGTATCATAGAGTGGCCATAGGTGACCAAACCAATGTGTTGTTGTTTGTGTGCGACTGTGCGTGTGTGACATTCTGAACAGTTCTAACAATTTACCTTAATAAAAACCGTGACACAGTTATAAAGATTTTAGTGCAGTGTGTCGTAATTAGCGCACTGTACTATAAGCAGTGTTTTCCGACCTAAATTTGAGGGAACAGAGTATTGACGCTGACCCTGTATGACACGTTTATTGCTGTTCAATGTATGTTATTTATTGTGGATAGCTTCATGGAATATACAATTTTGTACCATTGATACAAAGATCAAAGCACAAAGAAAAATGGGAATGGGTAACCTGGCGGAAGAGACCGGGAATCGAACCCGGTACTTCTGAAATACCGGTCCAACGTGTTAGCCTTTCCACCACCCAACGCCACATAACCTTTCGAATTTTTCCTTATGCTTTGTGTGTCGATCTTTGCATTGTTTTATTTGAAAGGCTTTACACCTTAGTCTCTTCCGTCAGGTTATGCATTTTAATTTTTCTTTGAGTTTTGCTCTTTGTATCAATGGTACAATATAAAAAAAATGTGGTGTAGCATATATCATAAATTTATGAATGTAGGTATTTATTTTAAATAACAAATAAAACAGAGATAAAGAAGTTAATTCCCCCATTTTTCTCCCATGCTTGACACATTGCCCTGAAGGCGACGTTGAATGGAAATGCTGATTTTTTGTGCTGTTTGCGTAAGTAATACTTGTACGAGACATCTTTCATACAGCAGGAGTTGGCAGGAGTTCGTAGGACGGTACGCTAGGAACAATACCGCCAACCAGAAGGGTTATATACTCTGAACATCGAAATCCAAAGTGTAAAAACAAGTACGGTGCGGCGGTACTAGCAAAAATGTTATGTCTCGTATTTTGCAACAATCGTAGATTATATGGAAGTACAGTAGTTAACGAAATAGAGGACAAAATCGTCTGGCCCTGAGGTAGTGAGGTCTACGCCATCGGGAATTACAATATTGTCAATGAAGCATTGTTTTCGGCTAACGTCTAGCCGTGGCGACGTTTCCTGTATCGTTCGGCTATTTGTGTGAGGACGTCCGTTTCCTTTGCAAAAATCTGCATACAAATGCGGAACGTGAAAGCCATTCGTTCGCCTTTCTTGGCTGCCTTACGTTTGATTTGTACTTCAAAGACTTGATGAAAATTTTGCGTTACTAGGATCTTAGTTAATATGTATACTTATAACTGTAGAGCATACAGAACCTTAAAATGTAAGTATCCAACGCAACTGAACGTCCCGATTGCGTTTTCGTTTACCGTATCGATAACAGTGCCAGAAATGCGTTCGAGACGTTTCTTGCAGTAAAAGCAAACTTACTAAACTTAGCGCCACACTTTAATTAGCTGCAGTAGGTCGATAGAAGTAATAAACCGTGGCGGCCTCCGAGAAGCCTGCCGCATGGGCGTCGGCGCCCTTTGTTCTTGACCTCCGTCGTCTGACACCAATGAGAATTCCTGAGAGAAATTTCCAGACACGCGCGACCTATGTACTCAAACTTACCATTTATTTTGTTGTCTAGGTACACAGTTACATAATTAAATGCTATGAAATAGTTTGCTAAATTATTTCTTCCAAACTGCCTCATTGCCCACCTAAGTTCCTGTGAACGAATGGGACACCTAATCCGTCTGATGTAATTTTTTAATCTTTGGGTAGAATATAGAGCAGGTTCAATTAGGTTTGTTTTATCAATGTACGGCAAATTTTATGGGTACAGAAAGCTTTGATTGGGTAATTAAACAATTTGGGAAATATATTTACCTAACCCATGATGTGCGACAGAAATTTTCCAAAATTGCGAAGCTTTATGCGAAAAAAATTCTCAATTATTTTATAGTTTTTGAATATTTTTCATTGGAAGATGTAAAACTTCCTCAGCAATTTTCTGCTACTTGTAATTTTGAAGTGGATATAGTTGGACTCACCTAAGTAATAGGTTAAGGGAGCTGTCATTACGTGTCGTGGGCACGTCTTTGACGCTGGACGGTTCGCTGTGGACTCCTCGCAGGGAATTCCTCAGTTGCCGCGGAATGGAGCTGAGAAGGCCGTTGCTGCTGTTCCTCCGTTGGTGCACCAGGCTCTTCGACCTGGTTAGCTTGTTTGACTCCAAATCCACGGCTTGAGGATGCAAGGACACCTCCTCTCCGCTTCGAGAAGTCGTACTCGATGCTTCAGTCTTTATTATAATAGGAACAGGGCTCTTTTCTTCTCCTAATAACTTCTCCCACGGCGACGCGAGGTCTTCCTCGGAAATAGTCTCGAAACTTCTCGGACCGACCGACGACGATGTCTTGTCCGACATGGTTACTAGTTTGGCAAAAGGGATAGCAGCGGAACGTAGCACTACAGACACCAAATGGCACTTCGTCACTTTGGGTTTTTAGTTTCTTGGCAACACTTCACTCTTATCATAATATCCATTTGTAAATCATAATGTTTGGGGTAGAAATGTTGACACTGAAACAAAGGAAAATTTTGGTTACTCTACAGTTCACGTAAATAAGCACGCCTCTATGAATCCAATTGTTAATAACAAGTCATTTGATTTTCGCCATGGTACCTATACCATCACACGCAAAAAGTTACGTTAAGTCTGCTTTCATAACAGTGATTTAAGTGTACCTAACAGTCAACTTTTTGCGAGTGACGTAAAAAACGTAATAAGAGACCGTTCTGCTCGAAAGTTAAAATTAAATTTACTTTAATGAGTGAAACTTCCACTTTTACTTTTGCTGAAGTTTCGCACAATGCAAGTAATACACTCAAGACTAACGCAGATGTTGAAACACACGGTCTACTTATTTTCCAACGTCACATGTCTGAAGGAAGCGTCATTTGCTGAAGAAAATGTGTTTCGTAAATATACAATGAGGCTTTCTAATAATTCTACGTGTGTAACCTGTATATTATATTGTTTAAAGAGAAAGCCAGGTACGAAAAGCAGGCGTCGCTAATAAGGAAGCCTTTTAGCTATGCTTACAATTAGTGATTTACTATGCAAATATAGCTGTACCCAGCTATCAAAATGTTACCGAAATTGCGAGAGATTATAGGTACAAAGAGACGAGTAGAATGCGTTTCGCAACGTACAGGCGAAGCTAGTAATCAAATTTCTAGGTAATTACATTTTATGTTCGTCAAGAATAGCGCTCAGAATACAAAGTAAAAATAGTACATATTAAGAATTTAAGAATAACGTGAAAGTCTTACGATTTCGCAACCGCGGTTTCATAAGAGGGCTACTTTATGCAAGTCATTGGAGGGATATTATTTCATTATTTTGTAAGCGGTTTTGCCCGAGTGGCATTATTAATTCGCATACTTTTATAATCAAGTAGACTTTTTGTTCTAAAGCCCGTGTAGAAATTATTATCACTGTTAACTTAATTAAAAATAAAGAATTGTTTAATAGCAATTTACCATCCGGTTTCAACACCCAGAAGATTGATTAACTAAAAATTTCTTAGCTTCCTTCCATCCCTAGTATTTAAGCTTTCTACAAGTCCACCATAATCGATTAAGTACTCTGGACGTAAAAAATTATAACGACACACAAAGTTATAGTTTGGCTTTATTATTATAATATGGAATGCTATGGATTACTTGAGCTTCAAGTACAGTTTAATTGCTAGTTAGATAGGCACGGTCATATTTGCGAAAGTGTGTTCCTGATGAAATACCCCGCGCAAACACTGAAGCATTTCATTCGTCATTAACGAGAAAAGGAGGGAATATAAGTATTTTACTCGGGTTAGATAAACAGCCAACACAAACACAATTGCTGCAATCGTTATAGTTATTTGGATAATTATGTTGTACTAGATACGCTATTACAATAAATAATTGCTCATGGAACCAAATGGCCGTTGAGACAGAAACGTTCTTGAGAAGCGACCGTACTGGAAGATGCAGCGAAGGAAGGCCTTCCAAACAAAGTGAACCAACAACCTGGTTAAGATCGCTAGAATCAGTTGGGTGATGGCAGCGCACGACTGGCCGTTGTGGGGGACTTTCGGGGAGGGGGGGAGGAGGACACCTTTGTAGTAGTGGACATCTTTCATCTGATATTATGATTATAGTATATCTGTCGTCGTTTACATTTAACTAGTTCTCTCAATAAGCTACAGAGAAAAATAACGTTATAGAAATATAAATGCCAACTTCTAATACGTCGAAAAGACTTGATTCACTACGTTTGTACTTTATTCACGACATATTCACGATAAATTAATACTACCCTTTAAGTATAAACGTTTAACTCAAATGAAAAAAAAAAACAGCTATACCTCATAATCCTCGCACTGAACAATAAAAAATAGTATGTCTAAATTAAAATAAATATGGTTTTCAAAATTCCAAGAAATTTTCCAAATGATTCAATATGCGAAACGAAATAAATACGAAACGGCTTTATTATAAGAATAACTATTATCCGTTTATGACTAATACTTGCCATTCATTGAGACAAAAAGTGACCTTCTTGTGCACAGCGCGAAATTAGCATTTTGTTTCGGTTAGGTCAGCTCTTCACTTGTTTCAATATTGGCAAATGTCATTCTCAGTGCCACTCATAGTGCATAAGATGTCTTCGGTCTTCTTCATAAGAATGAAACTCGATGTCACGGATAAAAAGCTTGGCAAGTATCTACGACCACGTGGAGGGCAGCGATTTGACAAGTTTGCTGTGCTTGGCACATCTCTTGGCCACATTTGCCAAACATTGATGTTACCATCTCCTTTGTTTAACATAAAAAATAGATTCTAGCAAAACGTTTGACAAATATGCACGTGAATTTCAGGATATAGATTCTATTGGCTTGTAATTTTCATAGGCGAATAAATAGGTAAGTATACTATAATTGAATGTCAACCACAGATGAATGGATCGGTTCGGTATGCATGAAGGAATATGAATGTCGACCGGAAAACGTCAAAATTAACGTAACTTTATACTGATATATTATATTATCTCTTCGGCGACCCAATCGCTCGTCGTATTTTAAACCGGCGCGTCTGCCAAATGTACCGCCGTGAAACTGGGTCAATGCTCCAGAGACCACTGACTCGTGGACTAGCAAAAAGTCTAATCTAACTCTTACATGACTTATTACCCGCAAAAAGCGTTAACCGGAAGGCTACTGTGATTCCTACTACCGTGATTGACTCTCTCAATGACTTGTGAGTTTGTGAGCTGTGTCTTTTTAAATGATATTTGAGACTGGCTCGCCATTTATCTTGTCAATTTCGAAAAAGTTGAAGACTAAAATTGTTCAGTCTCGTTTTTCGATGCATTAAATGCAATTAAATTAAAATTCGTCCATTAGACCCGTTCAGATTTTACTAACAACAATGGAATATATTGCTCCATCTGTTTCATTATTCAAGTTTCAAGCAATACGAATAAGCAGTTATTCAAACTTCAAGCAATACGAGATTACAAAACTTTTTTTTCCATGTGATGCCATAAAAAAGAATTTTGCGAACGGTATTATGAAACCTATTAACATAATAAAGAGCTTATAATTGACATATTAAGATCATAATCCGTGGATAATTAAACCACAATTATCTCAATCGACACTTTAATGGCGCCGACAATTATGTAGGTATGAATGCCTTAGCCTAGACTTCAGTGCAAAAAGCTTTCTGAGATACCCTATATTTCTTGTAGGTGTGGGATACTCAGAACAATGCTTAGCTTGACCATTTATCTCGGCAATTATACTTCTCTATTACATCAGATCTAGTGTTATCGATACCTATATCTAAATCTCTATTACTAGAAATAAATGTTAGCTTCATATATACCTAAACCGCAGACGTAATATCAGAAAATTAGCACCTTGTAAAACGCTCTTTGCAATTTATAAGTAGGTAACGTTATTGGAAGAGGAAAATCTTAGCACAACTAGGTTCTGGGAAAATTCATAACCATTGCTTTTGAAGAATAATTTACTTCAATTACTTATGAGTTTAAATAATATTCCGGATTACAACCTTCAGGCACGATCATAGTCTTCGGGATTATAATTATTACTTATTCATGATTCTCAACAGATATTGTTCGACACGTTGCAATAATTCCAGGTCAAACGTTCATGTTTACTGCTTTCTGTATACCTATTTAAATAAAACGATTTACTGTGAAGGTGTTATGTCTCAACGGTGTTAATTATTCTCCGTACGTACATTTATTTGATTTATTTAATTTATTTTATAGTGCCCCGTCGGCAATAAGTCTATTCTGACTTCTTACTGGCCTTAGCGGGATTATTTTAAGTCAGCAAACAAAAAATGACACAAAATGAGGGTACCCACAATTTAGTCGGAGTAGTACAGAGTTTTTTATTCATACTTTGAAATACAGCAATGTCTCTCAGGCTGTCAGCTCTCAGTTACGAGTTTAAAATAGTAAGAGTGACAGATGGTCTAGTCTAATCTCGTGAGCTAAAAATGTTGTTTCGTCATTAAAAATACAATGAATTCTATGTACCTAATCCAATGAAGCTAAAGCGAGTCGCAATAGTGAAGCATTTCTTATTAGTTAGCTGTTGAAAAATGTGACCTAGTTTAGTTACTTCCCAAGCAGCACATTAGTGAATTTTGCAGCTTATCTTACAGCTTTAAGTTCTAAATGAGTGGTTTAACAGTGTTTGATGCAACTTATAGCTCTAAACACAACTCAAAACTGTATATGAGTTCATCCTATCACTTGTAGTTGCATAGGAACGTTTTTTGTTTCTACTTTATTACTTATGGTGGGATAAAGTCGATTTTGCTACTTAAAGTTGCATGCAGGTTCAAATAGTCACTCAATAAGAAGCAATAGTGCTATATAAGGCCTTAAAATCACTTATAAGCAACTTTTACATATAAGTGGCAACATACCCTTATTTGGAACTAAAAGTTCCAAATGACTAGTACAATAGCGAATTATATCACCAATAGTGGCTAAAGGGATAATTTTACGGCTCTTTTGGAACCAAAAAATATTGCAACTTTAAGGCCTAAGAAGTACCTTATTGCCACTCCAACGCATAAATAGGAGATTCTTAGAACCAAAAGCAGTTATTTTCACTTATTTCAAACCACTAACGAACTAAAAGTTCTATTATAGTTCCTATTGCGCCTTGTCAAAATATATTTAATAGTTGCACTGCTTTGCCACTCGCAAGATACAAATAAGTGATTATTAGACCTAATAGTTCCAAATAAGGAACAAATAAGTGAAAATAAACACTGTAAGATCTTTTTTGTTTCGCCATGTTTACAAATGGAAGCCAATGAAAATTAATTATTTTGACCAGAATTTTATCACACTCACGCATAATCACAGACTTTTGATAGTTTTGACGATGTTACTTTAACATTGTAGGTAACCTACAATCATTAGGTCAGGTTTTTAACAGTTTTATTTCTTATCAGTATCTATTCCTTATTTAATTTAGCACTCTCTTTTTTAATATTCCTGATCAAATGAAAGGCCCGTCGAAATTTACAAAGAAAACATACTATAGTTTCACAGTAACAAAAAATTCGCAAGAATTTCGTGCTTATTTCAATGCTTGTATAACGTAAAGTTTTAATCACTCACCAAACAGACGTATAAATCCAAAATAAATATGGCAGATCACGTATTACACACAACACAATTTGACAGTTGCCTCGCCACTCAAAGATAATTTGGCGACTCATTTATCACTCATTGAGCGAACTGAAATGTTTTCATTCGTTCACTGCGCATAACTTTTACCCTTAGTTCTAATTGCCACTTAAGGTGATTGTGAGATCTCTTATGGACGCATAACTTTCACCCATAGTTCTAATTACCACTTAAGGTAATTGTGAGAGCTCTTATGGATTCTATTTAGCACCAAAAATAGGCTGCAATTTTTCTCCTTTTGGTTCTATATAGGTGGCATAAGGGTTATTGCCACCTATATAGCACTTAGTCATGGTGGTAAATTTCACTTAAGCATCTAATTAGATATGATATACGAGCTATTTAGACCCAGTTGTGCTACTTGGGTTATGTTTTTTATTATTTTAATATTTAATATGTATGTTAGATTGTAAGGTATTTATATATGGGCCTTTGATGCCTGAAACAAATAAATTATTATTTCGTATATTCATTTAATTTCTTAGGTTAAGTTTTTTTACAATAAATTTATATAAAAAGTAAAATACAACAAGGTAATAACAAAATATAAATACATTATAAAAAAACCTAACCTAGGGTGCCGCCGGCAGCGGGGCGGGGCCCAGGCTACCGGTGGTTAGGGCTGCAGAGAGAGGAACCTCCTGACGATGCGCGCCGTGTAATTATTATTATTATTATTATTTCGTATATTCATTTAATTTCTTAGGTTATTTTTATAAATAATGACACAAAGGTAAATTAAGAAAGAAAAATTGAATGCGATCTACTACAATCGAAGCGGGGTTTGAACCCGCGACCTCTGCGTTACCGGCGCATTGCTCTCCCAACTGAGCTATCCGACCGCTACGTCAGTCACACCAAATCTTTCATCCCTTAATCCTTTACGCTACTGGAGCGCCCTCTGCGTCATATGTTTTTTTGAAATGCTTATTGCGCATTAGCCATACCCTAGGATGTGCGTTTTACACGCACGACCCCCAATCCCCATTAAAATAAAAATGTGGTATTACCACATAAAAAATATAGAATCGATAAAAAGATTCTATACAAATATTTAAATTCTTAGGTTATTATTATTATTATTAGTTACCTTTAATGACCTTTTACAAAATAATCACGAGCCGCCAGGACCTGGGCCTGAACAAGCCTCGTATATACCTCCCATACTTTGTTCGACGTTGTCCTGATAGTTACCTTGAACTGTAAACCATAGCAATAGGGGTGCCAGGTGGCAAATATGGTGGTAATTATATATCCTCAAACATTGGGGAGTTTACCTTAAATAATTGAATTCAAATGAACGACGCGATTGCAAACAAGATCATAATATGATTGACGTGTAATATACAGGAAAATTCTCATCTATCATAATACATTATCGGGATAGATCGAGCATTGATAAATCGTTTGTTTACCAAAGAATTACCAGTCAGTCATAAAGGATGCAATTATACAGATTATCATAGCTATCAGATGGAGCCTCGCTCGTGTAGCTGAAACGAACGTCGGAAAACGTGAGATGTCACACAATGCTTGCTTGTTTCGTCGCAGAAAGGATTTATTCACGTTGCAGTAGCGTAATCAATTTTCACAGTCTAAATGGAAAGATTTTATGAGTATTATGGAACAAAAAAGTTGAACTTTAACGAGCATGTGTTTTGCAAATTCGGAAGTGAACATGTTTAGTTTTCTCGCTGCTTTCTGGCTCGTTCTGAGAACAGAATGTATCCAAAGCAAATATTATGTTTCTACTTTCAGGGACTGAAACTGTAAATTACGTTTAAGCTGTCGGTATATACTAATCCCTACTACCGATTTTAACAGGTTCATGTTTCTGATTGCCCTGAAGATCGGAGCGTTTGAAATTGATGCTAAGTTATTATTTTCTATATTATATCTATATATTTGTGATAAAAACTTTGTTTTAGATGACATTTATGTATTTTTTTCCGAGTTGGTACTTGAGTCTATACAATTTTATAGAATGACATTTATTAAAATATAGAATGACATGGACTAGTTGTTCGATTAATAAAAGATAAAAGAAATAATACATTAAACACAAATTATGGTCCCATCTCACGTTTCTTTTTTCGACATCTTCTGACCTTTTAAGTAGGTATAAATAAGACTTCATAAATTCAGGTGCTCATTTTGTGTGGATAAATAACTGTTAAACTATTTGTTATTCTCACAGGAATAACACTTTAACATTTTAGTATCAATAAAATAAGCATGAACACGTATCGTAGCGGGAAATACGGCAGACGCCGCAGACGTGATTTTGACTCAAAGTCATACACGATACTTTTTAATGGTGAGTAAAATTTTATAGCCATCTCATGACACCAATCGCTTTTTTATACGCATCTTGATGAATTAGGATTATCGATTTCACGCAAAGACGTAGAAAATAGGTGATGTTGATATAGACGTATCTATATCACAAACTCAAAAACAATCCGAGTTAAATAAAATGGGTATATAGGTATGAATATGACACCATATAAACATACATATGTATATCCCTATTTATTTTCCATTAAATTTATTACGTAAGAAGTTCGTACCGGAAAATATCTACATTCGTCACAAAATGACTATTCTAAAATTAGGTAAAAAAAAAAAAAAATTACGAAAATTGTCCTTATATATGGGCCCCATATGGGTCAAACAAAGAACTTTATTTTGTATTGAAACTCATACTTTTCCCGGGAACTAAGTGTACAGCATTGTCTCGTTAAAATTAGATCACTAATGCGGAAGGCATGTGTACCTAAAACATATATTATTATCACGTGGATACTTCGATCGAGAGTATTTGCGTACATTTGTGAAATTATTTCAAGAAGCAGAACGTTGGCCCGCCGTTCATTCACCGGAGATAAAACCAACTTTTAGTGACCCTGTCGCTCCACTGCTCTTATTGTTGTCAAATCCGTTATTCTGATTAAAGAGCAAGATTAGCAAATACAATCAAATAAAAACTATCAAATAAATAGATGATATTAGTCATTATCAGTGATACCGCTGTAAGCTCTACTTAAACACAATAAGTTTCAGTCAAAAATGACATTTTAGTGGCAAGATTTTATAGCCGACTGTACTTTTCTTTGGATATCCATCAAATGCTCACTGAGACGATTCTAAAGAGCCCAGGCTCGGTAGGATTGCTTTTTCTATTATAGAGTTCCTATGGCCACCTTCCGGCTCCATCATCAGATCAGCCCCATGGTACCATATTATTATATTGTCATCAAAGTTAAGTAAGTATGCAAAATTTCAGCTCAATTGGTTGACCATATCTGTTTCAAAATTGAGTTGCAAGATTCCACCCGAACAAACATACTTTAAACATACATACATACAATGCAAGTTAAATAAAAGCTTGTAAAAACACAGATATTACTTTTAAATCCAGCACAATAAGTCTTCCTTTGGTTCCAAATTTCTCTTTAAAAAAATATTGACAATCTTAGTGAATCTATCTATCTATCAGCTACAGACACAGACCACCCCCACTAGACGGAGCATGTAAGGCGACCCGTAGGCGACCCGCGCGCACCAACGATATGGTACGGCAGAACATTAATGTATCAACACGGCGGCCACCGTTTAGTTGCGTCCATGTTTATGAGGTCTCTCTACACCACTTAACACTACAATTTACCATGTTATTTATTTAATTTCTTTTTTCGTTGACTTACGCATGGATCATAAACAAGGACGCAACTAAACGGTGGCCGCCGTGTTGATACTTTAATGTTCTGCCGTACCATATCGTAGGTGCGCGCGGGTCGCCTTACATGCTCCGTCTAGTGGGGGTTGTCTGTGGCTACAGACGTCCACTGCTGAACACGGGCCTCCCCCATAGCTCGCCACGTATATCGCGTTTTATCAGTGGCGGTATGTAAATCTCCAACAACCCTCGGAGGCTTTTTAGCGTCTTACTTTGGTCTGTTCTTCCTTTTCACCCGACTGCGCGTTGCAAAAGCAAATGCACCTAATGTGGTTATTAATAGCTTATGTAGTTGTTTTTTTTCATAATGGAAAAAAACCCCAATTAATCAATTGAAAAGAAAAATTTTCGGTGTGTTGTTTGCCGACCGAAAAGGCTGTGTCTTGTGCATATTAATCATTATTTGTATCGTGTCATCAAAGTAAGTCTAAGTTGGTAATAAAAGAAGCTAACGCACGGTGGTTTTCGTGTTGCCAAGGTGTCACTTGACTCAACTTAAGTCTCTTTTATTCATTCGCCAAACAATTAGTTCCGTAGAACCGCATTTGATTCTCACGACTACTACTACTAGACTTTGACTCATTTGTTTGTGTAAAGGTAAACAAAACATATTATCGTTGCAAAAATACACTTAGTTATTGTAAAAGACAGCTTATCAGACATATGAATTTATTACACTGTTATCTAGATGGAACTGTTTATTTACCGGATTGTAAATGCTTTTCGGAGAATATGTCATGATAAGAAAACACGCAGTAGCAATGCAACATATATCAGCGTATTTTTTTTTATAATTTCCCTGGAAAATTCAAAAGAATAATAACGCTCGGGAAAATAGGTGCAAACGCACCACGCACGTACCTTGTAGGTATATTTGGCACCGATGTTAGTGGAGTGACTTTGTATAAGAGATTTAATGAAAGAAAAGCTATTATAGTGTTGACAACCCGAACCAATTCCGTCATCAAACATGTTCATTCTATCGACTCTGTTTACTTATCACTAAATGTTCAGTATATCAAGTAGGTGCAATGCATGGTACCTACTGTTTTGTTTTTATGGAACTGATGAATTTATTATAATGGGTATTTACCTAATAAATATGTTTACAATGCTTCCAAATATGTTATCTGCCGTTTATTAGTGTCACACAATTCGATAAAAAACTCAATTTACCTGTACATGTCGGTTATAAAGCTTCAGTTTTATGTCAAAATTTCACTGTACAAAAACGTGATTCAGATTCCAAGAAACCAGCGATCTGAATTGATACTCTGCCAGTAACGTCAAGAGTTCCATGAATGAAAAATGTTTTATCAATGCCAGGGATAACATGTGTTTAGTTCAATAACAAAATATACCATTATCGTACAAGTATATGGTAAATAAAAATATGTATGTAGTACAAGAGGGCGTTAGCCTGAGTGCTTGAAGAAGACTGGGTTTAATCAAAACAGACTCGACCTTGTTTTGTTTGGCTAAAGCTTTAGCAGTTTTGGGATTTTAGGTAGGTACCAGTACCAGTCCAACAGTGATTACTTACTGATTATAGTCAGTCCAATCAATTCGCATTAATTTTCATAACCTCAGCTTCAAATGATGTCATAATAGACAAACAAGTGGTGTTTACTTAGCTTAAAAATTCTGATTAGTGCAGTTTTTTATGCTGATGGTAACGTACTTTGATCCTGCTACCAAGGGCGTCATATCTGATGGAAAATCCATGAATCAATGCGCAATTTGACACACCGTCTAGAATTACATTAAAAACAACAGTTTTAATCTGTTTGATTCGATTTACTTGCAAGTCATTGGTCTCGCGTTCCAGTCACCGATACCTATTTATCATTGACATCTGTGTAACTACGAACTTTTACGGTTGACTTGAAAGGCGTCAATTGAAAAAAAAAATGTGTTGTAATCATATTTTATTGACAATTAAATAATGAATAAAGTATCGAACAGTTGAGTGAAAATTTACGATAGTCTGAACCGAGTCGAACTTTTGCATCTCAATCGCGTTGCGATGTGGGTGGCGTATACCCTCTACAACTTGAGTTATCTTAATTACATTGATGTTATGATTTCATTTCATATATCACATTTTTATTTCTCTAGTAACGTAAGTTAACGATTGCACAGAAAATTTATATGACTTTACTAGCAAAATTATTTTGTTTTAGCTCTATCAGACGACTCATTTCAGTGGTTGTTCCCTATCAATTTCCACGGTATGCTTCGTGTTTAGATGTCGAATAAGCTTCTTGTGGATTTTTTCCAAAATGTTACAGTATAGTGTTCTTTTAGACGAGAGTACTCTTCTTCGGCTCGGCAATACACTTGTTATCACAATCTATAAAAATTATTCAAAATATTATATGTATAAAAAACTGGCACCAGTCGTAATTATATGGAGCAATATACAAGATACCAAAGAAGACATTTTCACCCTATTCATGATAGTCGTATATATATTTCAGCTCTTCATTGCACACGTGTATTCGTGTATGTATGTGTTCTATGAACTGCAGAATTTTATGGCCAATTTATGAATGAATTCCCTCCATGGCCATACACGTGTGGGATGTACGTGATGTGAAGACCAACCATTAAAAGTAAGATATCATAATGATAATCCAAGGTGGGTCACTCCACCAGAATCACCAGATACGATCATATCAACTCCAGGGGCTATCAGTCGGTGACGTCAAACCACGGTTGGCGCGCCCGGCGCCGGCCATTCACTGCTAATCACAAAATACATTTATGATAAACTTTATACCTAAACCGTATTTTTAACAATCAATAGACTAATGATGTAATAGTATGGTACCAGACATATACCGATTTGCTCCGACGAACGACACATTTTTAGTTAGGGAGATAGGGTAACGGCACCAGTGGTCAGCCAGGAACCAGTGGACAGCCTTTTGGGTCGTTTATTAGTCATAAATATCGCAATGGTTGAAATAAACGAATCACGTATACTTAAAATGATGCTCTCATTCCTCATTGGTTAATATATCACGCGAGACGAGCAGCAGGGGATCAGAGAGGAGGAATAAACTCGTTCATACAGGTGCCTTCCACCGACAAGAGCAGCAGTGTCATGTCCGCCATATTTTGTGTTACAAGTGGTGTTCCCGTAAAAGGTAAGAAAAGACATGTTTTATTCAAAAGAGTGATTGTTACTTGTACAAATTGGCTTTATGATTACTTCATGTACTAAATTATATTACATTTGTATGAAAATATCGCTGATTTACGCATAAATTGAGGGGGCTGACCACTTTTTTGCAATCGTCAGCCTCCCCGGCTGTTTAAATTATTTTTTAAATTGTGTGTAAAAACGAAGGTTCGAACCGTTAAATTCAAATTTAAAAAAAATCTAAGGCATGTCCTGTCCTAATCGTGAGAAAATCCAGTGGTCAGCCGCATTTCAAATATTTTTTTACGCGGCTGACCATTGGGTACTTCCAATTATCGCAATTACGGCTCCAGTATTCAGCCACTATCTTGTTGAGTGCCAATTTAAGTGATATTTTTAAGGCAGTTGGTAAGTATTCGTATAGGAATCTAGAAACTATGCAGTATAAAAGTTTTAAACAATGTAATTATCCCATTAAAAAGTAAATGAAATATATATTGGACTTTATACTGGAATAATCTACTTCTGACTGGATAGAGGCACCTAGCTGAATAATTTTCGATCGTTTCCTCTGTTAAAATAGATTTTTCGTCTGTCCACCGAATTTTTCAGATAAGATATACTTATTAATAAAGTCTCGATTATTTTAAACAATTAACAAGTTCTCTCTTATAATTTTGTGAATACGTAATTTCCCATTATTTTAATGTGGATATGTACACCAGACACCACATTTTTTGCGCTTTGATCTTTGTATCAATGTAGCTCTTTGTTTTATTAGAATCATCATCATCATCTCAGCCATAGGACGTCCACTGCTGAACATAGGCCTCCACTTTGGACTTCCATATATACCGGTTGGAAGCGACCTGCATCCAGCGCCTTCCGCGCTTTATTAGAATAGTAGCTATAAAAAACAAGATTTAC
Organism: Apotomis betuletana; assembly: GCA_932273695.1. Lineage (NCBI taxonomy): Eukaryota > Metazoa > Arthropoda > Insecta > Lepidoptera > Tortricidae > Apotomis > Apotomis betuletana. Next base: position 9,917,381 of record OW026307.1, on the reverse strand, counting down.
ATAAATAATATCCTTGATTTTCATATAAATATTGCTAATTTTGATCTCTTTCTTAGTAATTGTTATAAGGGCTGGGGACTGGATTCAGCGAGGCTGTTCATAGTATTTTAGAGGCTGACCACTGGGAAAACGTGCCCTTTTTTGTGCAAACTTAAATATATATATATTATTAAAACAATGATCGTTTTTGATATATATTGCTTAAAAACTACAATAAACAATTAATCCAATCATGTGGTATGTTTCATTATCTGACGAATACTGTACAATTGCCAACTGTTCAAACTTCAAAAAGTCGATTGGGGGCTGACCACTGGTGCCTTTACCCTATTAATTGCACTATAATTCTTATCTATGCTACTGTCATCAATGCCATTAGGTATCATTTGGTGTGCGAATGACAGTGCGAGTTGGTCAGTATTATAATAAAAATGGAGTTAGATTTTAGGTCGTCAGACCATGTCAAGCAATCGACTTTACTGACGTAATAATATGTATGTTCGTAAAAACCCTCGTTTTGTATTAAACCTTTTTCGATTACTTATTTCTATTTTTAAATTAGTGAAAAATAATAATTACATATGTGTGGTAATCGCTGATAAAGACCTTCCCGAGAGTCGCATAGCTCGAAACTTATAATTGGGTATTTAAGTTGTTAATAGGCCCTTGTTTTAATTAAAATGCGAGATATTCATTAAAACGATATTCAATAAATTTAAACTAATACTAATGAACCACCTATAGCCACATAGCATAAAAGTGACAATAAGCGACGATTAGGACGCGACCTGGTCGGGCGACAAATCCTATCTGTCACTTTCCTTTCCATACCGTGTAAGCAAGACAGGTGAAGCTGTTTCATTTACCAACTCGCGCTTTTCTCCTAAACAGAAAATATGTTGGCATATTTGTAAATCATTGTCACCTCGTCGATTAAATATGTGGGATTTGTTTTGTAAAGTTCTGTAAAATACATTTTCAAAAAGTTACTTGCTTTAAAATATAAAGTAAAGAGTACCTATTCAATGTACTCATAATCAGGTTTTACAAATTCAATTAGTAATTAGGAAGCTCACTTAATAAAAGGAGTCCTTGCCATCCTTGGTGACTTGATGACTCCTTTTATTGAGTATGATACTTACCTACCAATAAATCAAATGTTGATGTTTTTTAAACATTACATCTTTTCTCTTGTTGGTACAGTCGCCATCAGATATATCGCAGCATATAAGGCGTTCATAAATATGTGAACATGTACTGTAATGCCCTGTCAATAAGAGTCGTGTTTAGATATTTATGAATACCTATATCTGATGGCGACTGTACTTATACCAACTATATTTTTCACGATAAAACTTACCCAGTTCTAACCAGACCTTGATTTGACAGCATTATTCATTCTACATATGCCCCGATTCGTCTATTGTTACCCTGTGCCGGACTGTTTTCCTCTGTCAATCATTTTATGCTAATCGTCAATAGTGTATAAGGTGCAACACGTGAAGACACATGTGCTTAGTGTACGAGCATAGTTAATAAGGTTCAGTCAAGTTCTTAAATGTAACATCAGTACTATTATAAAATTCTAAAATTGTACTGAAAATTAGCACTCGAATGCTGATACTAACAAATGATATTAATATGCCTTCACTATCATCTTTTAAGTGCAGAGTGGAATCGCTGCCGAGCTTTCTATGGAGAGGGGCAATTGGACATATATATTCAATAGGGAACCAGCCCACATATCAACACCGTTTACATTGAACCCTGTAACTATAGCATAAAGTACAAACGTTTAATGTGGGTTGGTTCCCTTTTAACAGCGTGATACAGTAGCCTGGCGCTGGCTGTGGGTACATCGCCTTTTGTTGGTAATATTTTCTTTGTCATCTAATCACGCCGAAATGGCGGAATGGATTTTAACAAATTTTAGTACCGGGATAATTGGATATCCGAAGATGGTTATAGAATAATTTTTACTATCTATGGTAAAGAGAAAAATACTAAGAAGGTACCTTCTGGTAAATATATAAGTTGCAATTGATTTAGGAACGCGTTCAGTTTGTGGGGTTAAATAAAGCCTTTGTCCATATAAAAATGAATACCTAAACTATATGACACTTGAGCCAAAGTTAAGTGCTAAATAAAAAAATACCCGATTGAACAATAGAAAAACGCTTGGAACAGCGAGACATTATCGCATACACGTGTGTTAATTGTTATTATTTAATATGGACCATTTCCTTGCTAGCCAGATAAGCAATTTTAAGACATACATATTTTAAGCTTACTATTATAATAATTATAACTTACTTATTCATTCTCTAAATAAATTCACAAATATACGCGTACCTATACCACAAGTATGAGCTGAGTTCTCACTAGCTCACTACGCTAATAGCGCACTATGGTACAGTCAGCATCAAAAGTAGGTAGTTGACCTTTTAGTGTTTAAACTGACATAAGTCTGTAGAAAATTTGTCAGCTTCTTTTGATGATGCCCTTATTTCAAGTTCTTAAATTTATGAGCAAACATTTGATTCATAATATATGACCACGCCTCTACCACGTTAATAATACAGGTGTATTGTGATGTGATAAAATCAAGAATGTTCATAAATTTAAGAACTCGACTGTTCACGTCTCGGTCTTTCGCGTTTATCCACATGCATCAGACGATGACGTCGGCACGAAACGACCCACGACCAATTGCGTCGCATTTAACACAAATAACCAATAAAATACAATTCACAGTCTACTTTTGCATAGTTCACAAGACATATAACTCTCTGTAGTGTTTTATTCTATGCTACAACTATACGCAGACAATACACCGCAATCAGTACCAAATAGAGACACGTCTTTAGATGCAATTAATGGAAATGTTAACCCTTCAAACGGCTAAGGTGACCGATGACGCCATATCTACACGGCTTTTCATTACCACGAAGCATTTTCCTGTCTGCGTATTGCATTTTAATAATCCATTACTAATATCTAATCGAGTAGAAACATGTTTAGATATTAATAATGGGAAACTAATTGTTAAGGAGTTATTTGTGCAAGTTAATGGAATCGTATGCGATCAAACATATTTTTTGCTGTTTTAAATTACTCAACGTGAACATTAAACGTGATCATCTGAATTAAACCTCTGTAATTCGTGTGTATTTTCTATGACAATGCAATATTTTTGTCAGTTAATCTTGCTTGAACATCATTTTTCATAAAAAAGTTGACTGACATCAATTAGCAGATTTATCGATTATGACTCACAAAATGCAGTAGGTACCTACACATTACTACTATAAACTTCAGCCGAAGACCTTAAAAAGTTACACGCAAGCGATACGAATTCGCCGATCACAATTTTTTTCTGTCAATCTGTCCGCAAATTACAGTGCTGTTTGGCATTTTTTGGATGATTGCGTGATGCCTGAGGCGATGCTATTATTTATTCGGACACATTTTTCTGAAATTACGGCATAATCAACGGTCAAACAGCTTCAGCCACCAAATTTCGTTACCACTAACCAGTTACCGTTTATACATAAAGCGAAATGAAAACCGCCGTGTTGTTTTTTATTAAACAGGAAAAGGAGAAGAAAACAATATACTATTTAAAAATATATATCAATAGTTGTGTGTAAAGCTCTATTCAATGTTTGTCTACACATGGCTGCTGTTTAATGTACTACCGCAGTCGTGCGCGCGGAATGTAACAAATGCAGAAAAGTTGCATAATTTATTACATATACATAGTACTCGTATTATAAAATTTATAGAATTGTCAGTGTCGCCACCGCCGGCGTCTGGGAATAATAATAATATACAAAAGTAAAATAGTTTGAATTATTTTTGGTTCTATATTCAATTCAATTCAAATTCAAATTATTTATTTCGGAAAAAGATCCATATATTTTTAGTAAATACAGCTTAACCTAAGGTTAGTACACACACAATGAGATATTGACATAATAAATAACGACCCAACTTCGAGTACATAGTAATTGTTACATATTATGAGATTCCATTACATTATTGCGCTTACGCCTACTGTACGCCTCTTTGGATCGATAAAAAATTATGACCTACAATGATACGCCAAAACATATTTTATTTATTTTAAATAACTTATAATTACTTACGATAAAATTATGAAAAAAATTGACCCGATGTATCGTTATTAGATGAATACGATGCCGTTAAAAACGAAAAATCGCATTTTTGCGCATACGCCCCTATAGTATGAAGCCCTCGATATATATTTAAGTTATCCTATATTATTATTTATCCTGTATGTTCATTACTCATCGACGAATATAACACGAATCCGTTATCCATATATTTCCATGTGATCTATTTTAAGCGTTTTTTGTTTCTTTTTTTTATATGGATGGATTGTGTGAGAGATTATATGGAGAAGGAATTAATTCACAATAATGACGAATGATAAGGCAGAATGGAAGAAAAGAGCATGCTGCGCCGAGTCCAATTAAATGGGATAAGAGCAAGACAATGATGATGATTTGCATTACAGTCAGTATATGCTACATTTTCCACTTGGGTAGGTACTGAACCCTAAAAATTAAATACATGTAGTCGTTAGTGTCTGCATGGGAATAATAGCGCCATATTGCTCACAGCGGATGTTCGCGAATACATACTATATTTTTGATTCTAAATTACCATGATTACACATTTAAATTTAATGAGCAAATGTCGCTGTTTGATGTTACCATTGGTTCAGTTGAGGTCATTAATGAGTCAAAATTATTTTCGTTCCAGTTTTGTTCGTTAAAAATCTGCTAAGTTCGGACATATTTTATAAACTCACGTCTTGTGGAAAGTTGATGGGTATATACATGATATAATTATATATTAATTAACATAGAAAAAGAGCTTATAATTCCCACAAGCTTAATAGAGGGAAGAGTTGTGACGTCAAAAACGAGCAGTCGAAAGTCGAGCTTCAACTTTTAATTTTCTGTAGTTTGCTATCCAGTAGAAAACCTTCTTTAAATACGTGTACCTCTACGTGTTGTGGATATATTTTATGACTTTACATTGTATCTAAAACTATGTAGTAAACCATAATACTATGCGGCAACATTTAAGCGGAACTTTAAATTATTCAACGTCCTTTTGACACTAATTCCACTAAGTACATAAAACGTTATGAAACTTGGTGGCGTGACTAATAACTTTAATTTATATACGGATAGTAATATAAGAAGCTGAATTCAACATTTCTAATTACTTCTGTACGAGATCTTGTTAGTAATTCGACATTAGCGACGCTTTATAATAGAAGTAACTTTTTTTATTAAGATTACTATTACTACACGCTGTTTTGATAGGCGTATAGTGCAATAGGAATGACGACTGATATCGCACTTTTTCACGGTGAAAATGGCAAATTACTTATTGTCTCTATACACATATTGGTCCCATAACATAAATAATGAAGCATTTTCAAAATACATGTACATAGTTAAGGGCTTTAATTAAAACAAAACTAAATAATAAATAAATATTAAGACACAATCATACACAAATCGACCTAGTCCCAAACTAAGCAAAGCTTGTACTATGGGTACTAGACGACGATATACATAATAAGTATATAAATACATATATAGATAACATCCATGACCCAAAAACAAATATTTGCACAAATATTTGCCCCGGCTGGGATTCGAACCCGGGACCGCCGACTGAGTAGGCAGGTGTCTACAAACCGAGCCAAACGCGTCGTCAAACTTAATTGATTCCTCTGTGTTACGATAGTTACCCATATATTTTGTATGAGTAACTTTCATAACACAAAGGAAGCGATCATAATTTTGTTTTTATTAAGCCATTATTAACTAAATGTACATGTTTTTTGAAAATGACTAATGATGTCATGATTAGATAGCCATTTCTATGGAGCGTTTTAGCACTCCGTAGGAACGTTGAATTTTGATGGTCATTTCTGACTTAGAGCAGTCTAAGTGTAGTTCGTTCCAAATAGACATTCGATCCCAATAAAAACATCCCCAAAAAATATTTTCGTCATGCCTATTCAAGATGGCAAGTTATAGCATCATGCGATAATGAGTTGGATGCAGGTATTAACGATCTTATACATATAAGACTAATTAGAAATAAGGATTATAATCTAGAAAAACTGAGGGTAGGTAACTAACATTATATCTTTGCCGATGGGAAAATTCTTGACAATACACAGTGGTAATTAAAATAATTAAATTGTCTAGAATATAACACGTTCCAGCATTTATACCAACCTTCACACTGCTACACTGTACATATACACAATGCTTACATAAATGTATAGCTATAGCTAGATAAATAGTTGACTAAATTGGTGACAACATTATAACAGACATGTTACGTGTTGCTATTAACTCGGGGTCAAATATGGACGCGCCGCGTTCCAACCACACTATAAATTAAATAGAGACTATACAATGCTTCTTCAAAAGGAATTATTGAATAGACCTTTTAATGCGGGGTTTTGAGGAGAAGCAATGAAAGTCGTTCATTTGTTGTGGTATCGCCGCCGAGTCACTGATTAAATCAATTTGACCTTATTGAGGTTAAACATTCGATACAAACTGCTAATTTTAAAAACATGGTAAGACAAGAGATTCTTTTAACCAATTTTAACGAACCGGTCGTAGTTTTTTTGGAATGATTGATATATCTGTCGCGGGATTCGATAATTTGGTTAAAAAGCGCTACAGTCGGTAATAACTAGTCAATTATACCTACTTGTGCCACTTTAATTATTTTGATAGTCTTTATGCAACACAGAAGCTAGTTGATATATATTGCACTATACTTACTGTAACGAGGTTCTAAAATGTTTTTTTTTTACTCATTGCATACTATGCTGATCACTTTTATATGTCAATTAGGTGCATGCAACGTAACAGACGGCAGGTGCAAACTTAACTCAACCGAATAATATCAATGAACCCATAACGCCGTCAATGTAGGTTGACGCGATTAGCAATTTATATTTGGGCTCTATGATTAACTAATACAGACACACACTCACGTGGTCCGTTAATGGAGGTACCGGCCAGACGCAGACGATGACTCAGAGGTCCGAAATTTCAAGAACCGCCTATAATAGCATTAGCACCCACTTCAAAAACCGTTTTTTCCCTCGTGCTACAAGAAACGTGACCGAAACTATTGCAGTTTTATTGTAACTGTTAACGTACGTAACCTAAATAGTTATATTTAAGCAAGTAATCGTAGTTATAGCCAACACGAATATATTAATAGTACGAGTACTATATTAAGAAAGATATAATATATTAATTAGTACTCGTACTAAACAGTTTCTTCCGATAGCTTTTCTTATATTGCAAATGAATTTAATAACCTAGTAATTTTTATAATAAATAATTAAGAACATTAATTTCTCTTTTACACACAAAATACATTGAAGACTTGCTCTACTTTTGTGTGAAAGAAGAATGAAGAAACACATTTTCTTAATTATAATAATATCTATATGTACATAAGATATACTTATCAGGACATAAATATATGATAATGAGACTCAGCAATGTGATTTGCGAACCGAACAGGGAAGTGATCTCAAGAATGACATAATCAAATACCTATAGATATTATATTAAAACACACGTTTTGTTTTTTGGAAAATCACACAATTAATTATTTGGTATGGAAGTAGGTACTTGAACTTGAGGAAATTTTCAATACAAAACAGGCAATGTTTTTTTGTAAAGGTCATTCGATTTTCCTGTGACAAAAAGTCAAACACGCTCGTTTTCACTGTATTTTATAGCGGATTTGTAAATCACTCTGCACGAATACGAATGAGACATAACATAAAATATTAGGTATAGGAACTCGTATTACGATGGCCTAGCATTAGAACCCTTTAGTTTTGGGAAATTGATTGTGATTTTTATCACGCAAAAAAGTAGGTTAAGTAAACCAATGATTAACATATTATAATAATTACCGGGTTATTGACAACTACCACGTTGCTCTACTTGTACTTTTCAAAAAGACGAAAAATAAGACATCATAAAGCATAATGTAGGCATAACAGTGTGGTATGTAATATTAAAAATTCTTATCGCTAATAATAAAGCCGATAACTTACCTTCATATATGGACCTATCATAAAGAAATATTATTAAACGCTTCGCGAAATTAAATTTCACGAAACTGATGGAATAAAACCGAACGGTTAAAAGTTATGCACTGGGTACAAATACAAAAGTTTCACAGCAAAGTACTATCACAGATTTTTACAAGCGAAAACGCCACTTAAACAAGCATGCAATCCGCAATGTCATTAGCACGAAATCACAATTTAGCACATGCTTCGGTACAAGTTACTAAATAACTTAAAATGGACGAAATTATGTTCTAGCTATTTCTTTTTAGGCATATTTATGAACGCCAAACGACCGAGTAGAACTCGCAGTATGAAATTGGAACACGCGCTTTTTAAATTCGCGCGGGAAAACGGGCTTGCGCGCGACGCGAATCGTGTGTCGGCTGAACGGCGACTGGCTGTAGGCCGCGATTTCCAACACTTGTATATTCGCAGCCGTTAAAAAATAAATACGGAGAGGTGATGATCGAAGGCCTGCGAACGTTTCAGAGGAACTGTTATCTAACGTGCGTTTCCAATACGCTCCGGGCTAAACCAGCGTCGCGAATCGCTTCCTTTCACGACTTCGGAAACGAGAACACATGTGGGTTATGGAAGTTTCTGAGCATTTGACACAGGATTATTGATAATGGCTGAACCTGTCACTCAGAAACCCAATCACGCGTTCTGATGGCGCGAGTTGATATTGCGGATGTCGACTCTACTATTAGGGCTTATTTCTAATTAATTTCATTCATAACTTTCATTTTATAAATAGTACCTGCTCTTCTCATTTGAATTATTAACTGAACCCAATCATAATACCTACTTAAATGTGCTTCACGGTTCCTGGCTTAGTTGAATGCAAATGGTGTGCTAGTAAAGACAAACTCGGCAAGTCACCAGATATTGGATAGTGGGTCAATGCATACAATAAATAACTACGACTCTGCAAGCGAAGACTTGGCAAATACGAAAAAGGTACATGCACCTTCATATTATTTGACACAAATTGGATGTCTATGAAGAGGTGGCATCGCAGCACAGGCTGGTAACAGAAAGTCAATGGTTATGGTCTCGGTAGAGCTAGTAATTGCTCATAAACGGGTAAATGGATGATTTGGCAAATCGATAAAGTGGTCGTTTTAAGGAAGAGGCCACCGTTGTGCATCGGGTGAACCTTAGTTGAATAGATGAATGTAACACCATTTGTGTAGCCAAGAAGGAAAGAAGGTCACTATGAATCAGTAAGTCAAAGAACTGAAGTAATTCCTATTTAAAATTAATTTTCAAAAGCACTTATATTGAAACTGAAAATTTATTAAAGCATTCGAATGTAATTTTAGGTATCTACGTATGTTGAGCTTACTGAATGTACCTAATTCTGATTACGCCAAAGTTTAAAATACGAAAAGCGCTTCTACTCAACAATGGAAATACTTTATAGTGAAGTAAATGTTAAATTCAAAAAGTGAAAAGTGTTAAAATAGTGATTAACATAGCTAAAGTAAAAATGGCAGCTCAAATAACAGAAACTTATATTTCTGTAGGTACTAACTTGTAGATGTCGCCATGTCGCAATACTCCATCGAATTAGCGATATCTCGGATAGATATCAGTGTCAAATGTTGAATTGGACTCTCACGTGAGTTTAGTTGTTTTCATTATTGGATCTGTAAGTAATTTTCTTGCATCAGCGGAATATTACAAACTAACGTTCACATTCAGTGTAAATATAAATAGACAAGCATTAAGATAGGACATTAATTATAAACAAGTAATATTTCATCTCTTTATAAATACATTGTGTTGTGTTGCAAATCCCCCTCGAGATAAGAGCGGTACTGAGAATCTTGCAGTAAGCGATAACCTAAAAACCTTAGCTGATACATCGTCTAAATCAACAAAAAGGTAACAAAATATGTCTGATAACATACACATGTCTAGAGATCGCTGAATATATAGGTAAACAATAATAATATAACATGAACACTACTATGAAAATCAGTTTTCTATGGAGAGGAGTCATGATTTCAGGAAAAATCTTAATAGCGCGTTGCAGGATCGTCTTTTGTTTTGTGGGCGCCATGCTAGTCGGCTCCATCTGATTTTCTTTGTCCTCTCATCAGGCCGAAACGGCTGGACAAATTCGAAGCATTTTTGGTACAGGTTCAGCTGGATTACAATGTACATTGTCTATGAATAAATAACTGAACTGATCTGATCTCTAAAGGTACGAGTACGAGTATACGGTAAAGAAAAAAAAATACGCAGACGAAGTTGCCTTAAAGTTCCCTTGTTTACCTTCTAGTATAATATACATGCATAACCATAGTCGTGCTATGTGCACCTGTCTTAATTAGACAAAAATACTTTGGGACTCAAATATTTTAGTTTACTTATTAAATGTATACATTACCTACCTACGTGCTTGCATAGACATGGACGCTTATTGTTGGTAAATGGTAGCCAGGTGGTACATTGGATAGTTAACCGGGTAAATACACAATCAACCAGTTGCAATTGGGATAATAATGTGTAAATACCAGGGCAGGGTAAATACTCATGTATTGGTTGGCAAGGCACGTGCGATGCTCTTGGCGACGCAAGCGTCCGTAGGCACTGTTCATTCATCAAATCAATGAATCTCGAGCTTGTGTGATTGCCTGTTGGTAAAAAAGTACATAAAAAAAGCAAATAACAAAAACCCTATTTAAACTAATAACCGAAGCCTATAGATGCTTGCAACGCCACACCACATGTTATTAAGAGGCCTTATTCCTTTTAAAATGCCGATTGTTTTAGACATTTTTCTCTATTATCAAACATGTTTCTTAACATATTATTGATGTTACTACCTAAAACAGGGCTATTGGGGTATATTTATATATATTTGAAACCTATAGTTTGAATTTTTCATTGATAATTTTTGTTTCAAAAACTACTCGAAATTGACATAATTCACGCGAAAAATTAGTTTTTTCAACTTATTTTCGACTGCGCGCAATAAAAGCATGAAATAGCTACGTTACTACCTAGAACTCGGGGAAAACTATTATTCACTTCAAAAAGTTGGTTGAAATTATCAATGTATTTGTCATAACATGAAAAAAAAACTTTTTAAAAGGAATAAGGGCTCTCCGGTTACTCCCCCTTTTTGTAGAAGTCTATTAAAGTACCTACATTACTGCAGACACTGGGAAAGAATAAGGACTTGCCGGGTGAGTAGGTATAGACGGCCGACCGTAGGGAGGCCCGATTAGTGATACGAAGCCGGCAAACCCTTTTCACGGCTAAAGCATGTATAGTGCTTTTCTCAAACATATGCAATGAAATAAAAAATAAACCACTCAAAAAGAAAATCAGCTGTTTAGCCTGCTCATGAGCACAGACGACATGTTTAAAAAAAACTCGTCCTAGGCCTTCAATTTTGTAAGAAATTCCTTTACAGTTATCTCGAGTTGTTCCGCCCGAAACGTGATAGGTACGTTGAAGGCTTCGACTCGAAGCCATAACGCACGTTATAACGCACGTTATGACGACATTTGATTGCATGTTTGAGGAAAATATGTTTATTGAAGTTATTGGGAAGTCGCTATATGAATCGAGTATCATAATCGTAAGTCGCAAATTCGCAATTTATGCATGCCGTATTGACACAGCTTGAGGAACGAAATCGAAGAATAGAACGATGATGCGTCGGTAGTCTGTTACTGTCTGTTACTAGCCGGTACGTATTGTTAATATGTCGGATAGCTTAAAGGTGCTTTTGCTTTTCTAGTGTAATCTTATAAGCACGCCAAGTTTTAATAGGTAAAGACTATACAACAATTATCTATTTCCGTGTAGACCGAACATACATAGCTGTCAGAATGCGATTCACATTTTATACCTGTCTCGCTCGCTATTACGCGATTCAGATAAGAACCTCTCAGTGTTTACCCAAAGTCGAATGGCAATCTGAGAGCTCACGGACTGTAAGCGTGTCAGCTCCAAATCACGCAAAGGGTAGAAGTTAGTAGGTAGGGGTTAGGACCCGCAGATAAAACAAAAGGCAAAAAAAAAAAAAAAACACGGACTGTACGTGTTTACATATATATGTAAACACGTACAGTCCGTGTTTTTTTTTTGTATATATATACAGTGGCTCTGGGAGCTGTAGATCTCCTGAGTTTGCTTCGAAGTTGCTATAATATTATTTTTTTACGTCTTCCCCCGTATCTCCGCCATTTTGAAAAATATAAAAAAACAGAATCGACAAAAAAAACTATATACCTACTTACCGAATCTACTCCCAAAATTTCATAAGAATCGGTAGAGAAATGCGGTCTGTAATAACAACATTAATGTAGCGGTTCTATTGGGTTCGAAATACGATTTATGTAAACTATCTAACAACGTACCAACTAAATGTATCTAGAACAAACAAAAACATACATTTAGATTAATTCATGCGAGAAACACGAAAATGGCACGATGTTTATGTTTACATAGCTTCTGATACTCGTGCAAGGCAATGTGGTCAAGAAACGTGTCTATCTGTATCTGTATTCACCGAATTGAGAACTTGCATCAAAAAATACATTGTACCTAATATGAAACGAATCATTAATTAAGTCTAATACTGACCAAAGTGATTAGGGCACTATGAAATGGAAGTCTGAGTGAGATTTGTCCACTGAACGTTGAAAACGCTCCATAGAAAAACTTGCAGATTTGTGACGTCACAATTAAGCGCATAGGCTACTAAGTGTATGGAAAAACATGCATTTTACAATGTAGTTCTTAAAATACTGTGTTTAAGAATATAGTTTTCTTCTTTGAAGAAGTTGATAAAAAGTTTTTGTTTTTTTTTTAAACACGTTGTTGAAGTACACTAGCATTTATTGTGAGGATATATTTTTAATAAAGTAAATATAGCGTTGATGAAATTAATACCTACCTAAAATAATTTGAATTCCAATTTCATGCATGTTCCCTATTACACATATTAAGACCAATGTACTGAATTAAGATTAGACAACCTTTTCACATTGATATAAAGTCTATTTACCAACAAAACGAACGCATTCACTGCCTATATGTCTTTGTACTCGAACTCGAGTTTAGGAACAAAAACACGTCAATTAAATTGTCTTAATGTTAAATGACAGACGTTACAAGGACGCCTTCTAATAAAACTCTGGTAAACTGTTGTCAGAGAAACAATCATTGCCAGATCATTAGCTTGTTCTGATTCTGATCAATCTAGAAAATGGGATTTTAGATATACAACGGACCATTTTGAAAATTGCATGCTGCGGCACAGGCAAATCTCATACAAAAAAGTATCTACAAGCCAAAAGCACACATGCCTTGAACTACTAGTATATAAAAGCTATGAAGCCTATACACCGGGGAAAATCATACATTTAAATGTAAAATTTTGTACATAAATATTGTAATTTTGTATAGAACGTCGTGTTTTTCCTCGCATTCAAAGTGAAAAGTAGAGTGTTTGACGCGAGACTAAACAACCATAATGACACTCGAAAACTATTAGCCGGTCTGCTCGGGTGGCTAAAACATCTCGTGTCATTATGGCTGGTTTTACTCACTTGTTGAACAATCTACTATTATTACCTCGGTAATTTTATTAGATGGCTTGTCAGTTCATTTGCTCTTTGTGACTTACTCCCTATGGCGTGGCGTCCATTCAACCCGAATCCACCATACAATCATTCTTATAACAGAACGGGACTTCGCGTTCATAAAGTGTTCATTTAATTACCTCGACGTTTCGAACTTGATGTTACAGAGGCGGGCATGAACGTCTTCTCGTCGTGCAAGTATTTAGAAATGCCCGCACTCGGTCTTTATTGTTAGTTCGCTCACTGGTGTTGCCACTCGACCGACACAAACACAACACACAACACACTACACTTACAATATACGCAGCTTTGAGCTTCAGAACGACCTATTATATGCGATTTACCTTTGCTGATCGCTGGATACCACGAAGACGAAAGCTTAAAAGCGTCCTGCCGGTTGGAAATATTTTTTTATTTATTGGTTTTAATTCTTATTACCTAAGTCCCGTTTCGGTGTAATAATGTGTGAAAATAGTGTAATATTAAATCAATATATGCGACCATTCTCTATGGCTACTGCAGAGGAAAAAGTAAGCAAACGAAAGTAGTGTTTTTGTTTGACGCCGCGCGACTGACATCTAGAACTTTGTGTGGGAGTACGGTCAACATTCAGCATCAAAAGTAGCTGACAGTTTCTGTCAAAATGTTCATTTTTGTGACAAGCTTTTATTAGCTGACTGTACTTTTATTTGAACATCCCTCAATGAATCACTGAGACAATTCTAAAGACCCCTCAGATCGGTAGGCTTGCTTTATTCATTACATTGTTTCTAGGGCCGCCTTCCGGCTCCATCATCAGACCAGGCCCATTGATACCGTACTGTCACATCACATCAAACTAGGTTTGCAAAATTTCAGCTCAATCGGTTAAAGATCTGCTTAACAATTGAGTTGCAAGATTTCACCCGAACAAACATACATACCAGTTAAATAAAATGTCAGCTATTGCGATGCTGACTGTACAAACCCACTAACAGGAATGTCTCCGCGCCACAGGAGCGATTGGCTTGTCAGTTAATATCCGCTTTATAACTTAGTTTCAACATACCTAGATACCAAAATACACATCTACAGGCGCCTGCAAAAACGAGCTCAATAAAATCATCAACATCGACTTATACGACTTTTTAACCCATTTAAGCCGTCTGTTATAATTTACGAAAGCAAAGGCGTCTATTCTCGTATTGCTATAGTAAAACGTCAGGAATTATAACATCCCGAGCAGGCCAAGGTAAATATTATGATTGGAATATGTAGCAGTAAATACAAGCTGGAGTAGAATTAACAACATCATATATTATATAGTTAGTTCCCACCTGATATAATTAGACACGTGAAGCAGAAATGGGTGTTCTAGACAGCATGTCAAAATATATTGGGTAAGTAGGTACGTCAAACAAGTAGTTAATATGAAATAAGAAATCGTAGCGAAAGGTGAGAACCATGGTTATGATTATTTGATACGTGTTTAGAGGTCGTAATAAAATGGTGATCAGCCACCAGGGCGGCGCGCAAAGCGGTCTCATATTTGTGAATGAAAATCACTGTTGTTGTTACTGACTCGTGCCAGGGCCGTTATTGTTGGGAACATGGCAACAACAAACATCTCACCCTAAGCCCCCACCCCACCATAAAAGCACATGGCGACTACGTCACACTCATACAATCACTACATCATCACTACATAGTATAAAACAAAGTCGCTTTCTCTGTCCCTATGTCCCTTTGTATGCTTAAATCTTTAAAACTAAGCAACGGATTTTGATGCGGTTTTTTTAATATATAGAGTTATTTAAGAGGAAGGTTTATATGTATAATACATGCATAATTTATCAGCATTGCACCCGTGCGAAGCCGGGGTGGGTCGCTAGTATTATATAAATTTTCTAAAGTACTATGATAGACAATTTAATGTTTTTTGACAGGTAAAACTTTGATCTACACAACACAGTGATTAGATGCATTAATAATACTGCACAAAATGGTAGTTATATGTACAATCCTCGTTTCCTTACATTTAAAACTCAGATTGAGGAATGTCGATATCGTTTCGTGAAATAAAATGTTAAATGATTTTTTGTCAAACGAAACGTTTCTTAAATTCATGTGAAATAAAGAAAAAACCGGCCAAGAGCATGTTGGGCCATGCTCAGTGTAGGGTTCCGTAGTTGCTCATCCTTCACAATAGACGGGCTTAAAACAGCGGTTTTAAGCCCGAGGTTTAAGTTACGACTAAGATTTCAAGCTCTATAAAAAGGTCGTAAACGCCAATGTAACTGTAATTACTTATTACCTTCCGGAAGTCAACTTACGTCCTGTTAAAGAAAAATATGAAATTTTGCGATAATTCAAAAACGGCTCAACCGATTTTGTTCAATATAGTTTTCATTGAAAGTACTTATAAGGCCTCATATTCATGAATTTTTCCATAATTTTTTGACCCGTGGTTGAAAAGTTAGAGGGTGGGGGGACGCAATTTTTTTTATTTTCGGAGCGAATGTTTACAAAACTGTGGACTTTATCAAAAAATTATGTATGAAGACCCCTATTATTTTTAAAAGACCTATTCAACGACACCCCACACACTATAAGTACACACACACACACACACACAAGTGTTGGAACGAAAAAAAAAATTCACCCCCATTAGGTGCTCGAGAGGTACCCGAAAATCGTCGAATGTCGGCGTGGCGTGATACATACACATACATACTCATACCAAATTTCAGCTTTCTAGTACTAATGATCACGGAGCTAAGCCGCGGACAGACAGACGGACAGACGGACATAGCGAAACTATAAGGGTTCCTAGTTGGCTACGGAACCCTAAAAAACGACTATTTCTACGGAGTATCGTGTAATATATATAATGGAAAAAGCAAAAAGATTTTCCCGTACCGGGAATCGAACCCGAGCCTCCTGGGTGAAAGCCAGGTATCCTAGCCACTAGACCATACGGGAGTTACAGCAATTGTCGAATTCAAGAGTAACAAGATGAATAGATATTTAAATTATTTTTTTAATTATAGACGCGTTTATTCTTTAATATTTATGTATGCAATATATCCTTGAACATACCAAAGCCTTATAAAGACAAAAACAACACTGAAATTATTCTTATCAAACAGTAACTAAAAGCCATCTAGCGGATTTTTGCTATACTAATACACCACTTATCTGCTTACAGAATGCTTCTAGTTGTCGTACTTTTTCTACTCGTCACTAGGTGGCGCACTAAAGCACTTCTATCGGAAATAATAAAATGATGATCGTACTACAGTCGTATTATATAGTTCAAGGGTGTTGGGTTTGGTGTAGCTTTGATTGGTCCAAACATTTGATCTCCACAAAAATAAGATCCATTGACTTGCATAAACAAAGAAAAATCTAAAGTCGAACGGTATTAGTAATCGTCGTATTTCTATATCCTCATGTGTCATGTGGTTAATTTGGCCCCATGAGCACCGCGTGAATTAAGATTTTTTGTACACACCGCACCGGATTAGAATTCCCTTTGGGCGTCTGTATCCTCGTAAATCAGTAGGTATTCCATACAGGTAGGTACGGGAAGATCGGGTAGTCGAACGAACCTTCGAGCATTTGAACCATGGGGTTTTATCGTCCTTCTGGCTTATATGAACGCCTGTTGTTAACGGGTAAAATTGAAATCACAAGTCCAGAGGCTAAAGTCTCAAAAGGTAGACCAGATTTCTGAGGAGCTGGGCAAATAAATCAGTGCTGCAGTCCACCAAGCGACGGAAGGTTACCGATGGAGACAAATGATTGATGGAATTAGAATGAGTCCCGATCCACAGCAGTGGAACGATTGAAGAGAGAGAGAGATATGAAGTTCATTTTATTATATTAACTATGGACCATTTGGCGCGCCCGAAGGCCGATAGATTCGACACGCTCACGTTAAAGAACACGCCTTGTTTTCACAGGGTGAATGACCGTTATGAGACATATTATAGAAGAAATTGACAAAAGATCTTCAGAACACTGTTTTGGATACCAGATTGAAGGCAGTTTCCCTCCAGTGAAAGATATTTATCTGTCTATCTATTGTCTCTCTTTTCTTTCATTGCACTGTAAGAAAGAGATGGGAGGATAGTGGGTGAGGTATTGCTAGTCAGGGTATTGAACTCTGACTCTACAATAGCTAAATAATGTTGCGTGCGTAAAACATACGTTTGCTACGGAAACTTGAAAGAAATCGCTTCCTACACCCATTACGTTAAACATTGTTAAGTATTCAGATCCACGCATGGTCGATATCAAGCAGTAGGTAAATGGTTCAATTCATAAAAAAAGTTTTGGTAACGAATTAGTTACTAATAGCTGAAGCCACCTTCTGTATCGAGTATGATAACTTGATTAGGTACGTATCGTGATTAGGGTTAATCGATATGAATTTACTTCATCAGTACTTCTGTAATCGATAATCTTACTATCGATAATGATTTTATAGGTGGGGTTGGAAGACTTGGAAGTATCTATCCTGAATGAAAAAAAAGGATGATAAGGACGTGCGGTTCAACTGACGGAATTAATAGATTTGAATTGTATACTTTATAGAGGGACATTTGAGTGTGTTCGTGAATCTAGAATAGAGTCTGTGTGTATGATAATAGATCATCATCATCATATATTTAAGAGTTAATTAAGCTTCTTGTCGGTGGAGTACTTTTTTTTTTGTAACTTCTGATGTCTTTTTCACTTCATGATATCAAGAAGCTTTTATTCGCTCGAAATGTGCCCTTCTTGACATTTTTCCTTCTATATGAACATTTGGTCCAAGGAAATCATTACTGATTATAGAACAACTGAATTCTCATAAGAAATATCCAAACAAAGTAGTAACGACGGCTGGCAAAAATAATACTGCACTCACAGATTTTTATAATAATGCTTATTTTTTATATACAATGTTTCGCGCTGTTTCGCTCAATCAAACATATTTTTCACACGAGAGCTAGAGGGACGGCACGATACAAACTTTGTATATACGTACGTATTCAGAATTTCAGAGTTACTTAACTACTGAGTTAACGTCTTTTTAAATAGGAAGGAACCTCGCCTCAGTACTGAATATTTAAAGTTATTCATTGTTTAGTTCACAAAACTAAAGCAAATAGGTGGAATTGACACCAGTAAACCATGGAACTATAGGCGAGTTCACTTTTTTATGGCTATAATTTAGAAGTGATACGCCTTTAAGTATTGAACTTTGGGTGTCTTTGGCACAACCCCATTAGCATTATTATTATATTACGTACTCGAAGGTGCCCGCAACTTTTTTTATACCCTAATCGTGTAAAAAGTATCCTATCACACTATCTTTGAATGTCCAGCTATCCCTGTACCAACATTGGTTAAAATTTGTCCAGCCTAGAGAAGTGCTGTTCTCATGAACGTTTTCCAATCGGTATGGAAAATGTTCTCGAGAACGTTCTTTCCCTATACAAATCGAGAACGGCACATCTCTAGGGATGAGAGGACAATGAAAATTATGACCAACATAATGACGCCAGCATAGCGCCGCGCGCCCATACAAAACAAAAGACGTTCCTGCACACGCATTTTTCCTGAATTCATGACCCTCTCCATACAAAACTAATTTTCGATACAAATCTAGAATTTTATAATAGTATAGATGACTGAGACACATTAGATGCACTAAGTATCCTATTGGACATTATTGTGGACGAGGCCGTAGCTGCAGGTAAGATAAATACTTAAGAAACAATCAACTTCATTGATCCCCAAAACAACGAAACGTTATTATAGTACATTGTTTGGAGATTCAGTTTTAAGATTTTTTCAAAATGGCAGAGACATGGTTGTTGAAAAAGTAAAAAATTACGAATTTCAGCCATTTTGAAACAAACTCGGGTGGTCCACAGTTATTTCGAATAATAATGGAAAACTTCGTAAGAGCACTTAGTCAGTGTGATGCTGATACTAGTTATAATAAGTAGGTATAGATTAAAACTTCTCGCTACTGCACGCCTCATATATAACTTAAACCAGCTTGAAATACATCACTTGCTTTAATACTCTAACCACATATTAAACAATATTATGATTGTATACGGCGCACGCGCGCGGAAGACGTTTGCTGCTCTAATCTATGCGCCTTCTGGTTCCGTACGAGTGAAACATTATTAATAGTTGTTGCTTTGAAGTTGATATAACAAAAAGCAATTTTTGCTATCTTGTAAAATTTTGCACGTACCTACCGGCAAGCGCAGTGTAGGACGGGGTGGCCGGACGACCTGGTTAGGGTTGCGGGGACTCGCTGGATGCGGGTCGCTGCTATCTGGCCCATGTGGAAGTCTATTGAGGAGGCCTGTGTCCAGCAGTGGACGTCGTATGGCTGAAATGATGATGATGATGATGAAATAAATTTAGTGTGACTGACAGACAAGACAAGACTCACTACTGCCACAGTATTGCCATCTGGCGCCCTTTAGTCGTAAGTACTTCTCGACATCAAAAAAAAAAAAAAATTTTTTTTTTCCTTTGTCATAACTTTAGGGCCCATTACCTGGCTCCTAAAGCATCTGCTCCACTCACCATACCCTAGCCTCGTAAGATCCAAGGTCTTCTATAGGAAAAACGTACACTGCACTTCTGACCCAGTATCTGCAACAATAGTTACCATTACCACGGTCCAACCTGTAGATGTAGTACTTACTTATTAAAAAATACCGACACTAATCTATAGTCTATACTGACGTATCCGAACTGTAACATAAAAAAATCCTAAGTAGGTACAAGTACATGGGTCTGAACTTGGTTGTCGGGGGTTAAAAAAGTAAACAGGATTTAGGCAGTCCCCATGAGAATGTCTGTTCTAAGTTCTAACCCACTACTGTCTAGTGTCAGTACTGTCTGTACTAAACCACTGTAAAAAGGTTTCTATTTGCATCAACTCTCGTATCCCCAATTCTTATAGATTCTATCCAGGGAAGTAAAAAATACACATTCGCTTTCTTGCACATTATATATATTCTGGCGTACATAAATATCAGTCAAAACCGAGACTAGATTCGTACTAATAACGTCGGCACCTGGAACATTTTTTTATCTACTACTTACTTACTTATCGATAGTAATTACAATGTTGACTCCACAAATCTCTAATGTCCTCATTCTAAGACGAAAGTGGTACATTTATGTAAATAATTTTATTATTCAAACCCAAGAAAATATCCGTACAACTGTCGTTCTTTGAAGGAGCATCAAGATAATCATTCAAAACATTTCTAATATAGGAATACATCTTATGCTTAATATAAGACTATAGGTATTACGTTTACGTTTTAAATTAACCTACTCTTGAAACTAATATCCAGACATTAGGTACTTTATAGGTACGACAGTTTGTACAAATCAATATTTTGGCAATACCTACGATTGCTTATTACCAATTTTGGCGTCATTCCCGTAAATGTATCTAATCTTATTTACAGATATCCCGGCGTCTGATTAGCCTTAAAGTTGGCAAGCGTCATTCCCCATTGATCATTTACGACACTAAGATTTTCTGGCATTTGCTTTTCTTTTTCTGTTGGCTGTATGGGATCAATGCACCTTTAATGTAACAGACAATGAAGCAGTTAATAAGGAAAACATAGTAATAAGATTATCTATTTTTGTCATGCCAATAAAGGAATATTCGGTGGGCGTATCGCCTACAATAAATAAAATTGGGCAAGTGCGAGTCCGTAGGGGTCCGTGAAGGGTTCCGTACCATAATCTATAACAAGTTTGTTGTATGGGAGCCCCCCTTAAATATTTATTTTATTTTATTTTTAGTATTTGTTGTTATAGCGGCGATAGAAATACATCATCTGTGAAAATTTAAACTGTCTCGCTATCACCGCTCTTGAGATACAGCCTGGTGACCGACGGACGGATGGACGGACGGACGGACGGACGGACAGCGAAGTCTCAGTAATAGGGTCCCGTTTTTTACCCTTTGGGTACGGAACCCTAAAAATGGCGTCTTGAATTGGCATATTTTAGCAAGTATCAATTTTATTAAAAAAACAAACATTTCGCTCTGTGTGTGTGTGTGTGTAGGTATGTGTTTGTGTTCGCAACAAAGATAGGTTATGTTATAATACCCTCACTTAACACAGGCGACTTTTTATCCAGAAAAAAACATGGCTCCCATAAGATAGTGACTCCGATTTCAACGCGAGCAAAGCCGTGGGTAAAAGCTTGGTGGTCATATAATATTACGACTATTGTCTATCAGAGAGGTCAATGTATTTAATAATAAACATTAAAGATAATAAAGTAATGAACACTAGTAAATCAGAGCCTATAGCCCACTAATAAAAAAATAATTAGTAGGTAGGTATGTTGGTGTTATTTTAGCCAAATTCAAATGTTGATAGGTATATCACTTGTAAGTAGGTTAATGAAACGAAATTTAGTTAATGAATACGTTTACTTTCGTATTTCTTTCATTTTACTTAAAGTGTTTTGGTGTGATGAGCGGACAAATACACTTTTACCAACAGATGGCACTGTACAGCTGATCCCATTATACTGTCAAATTTATCCTGGAATAATGTCCCCCTCTACATAGTCTCTGATTCACAATACAATTAAAAAAATATATAATAGCACATTGACTTTGACCCAATTAGTTTTTCAAGTTTTTATGACGATTATTCTTATGTTTACTATTATTGAATATCGAAGTTAAAAACAGTTGTTTAGAATGTGTTTGGTTTGTATACGTAAAAATAATATAGATATAGGTACTGACAGATAATTGACCTGGACGACAATAATGCCCAGTTTAGAGGACATACAGATACGGCCTTTGATATTATATTGACATTATGATGATCCAATATTTGTTTTGTTATTTACCGAACTCATTACTTTGGTGCTCGGATCGTTTCACAAGGACTGCATCCTCAGGAACCGTGTATATATAAATAGTTGAAGCCTTGTCGTTAGTTCCTTTGTCGTGCGACGCAGCTGTCTTGCTCGCACCATATTGACCTGAAAGAGACAGGTAATATATGTCGCACGACATAGAGTCGCGTGTGACATTTGTGCTAGACTTCTCACGCGATACCTAGTTTCGAGAACTGACGGATGATTTATCTTATAATTAATGGCGTCTTAAACGCGACCATCATAGGCCCTGATAAAGAAAATCTTTTGTTTTGTAAGAAGTATATTATACATAATTATTATGGTCTGAGATAGGTACGTTTCTACCTGATTACGGTAAACCCAAAAGGAAAGGTTATGATTTTTCTAGCCTTTGTATGTTTTTATTAGGTACCTAGGTACCAATTTATGATGGGCTTAGGCGAGGCTTGAAAGACGGGTTTTTAAGGTTCCGTACCGAAAATCTAAGGACTGCAGGGCAAGCATCTTGCCACGGCTTCGATTGTTGCGCGACCCAGCGTCTCAGCATCATCACTTGTCTTTCTCGCACGGTATTGACAGGAAAGTGACAGGTTTGTATTTGTCGCGCGGCAAAGAGTCACGAGTCACAGTTATGCTAGACGTAATGAACAATGACTAACATTAATTAACATTATTAATACCTGGTTTTCTCATGACTTTCTCCTTTTCCAAACAAATGTAACTGCCATGAGTTTTCTACAAAGATACACATACTCGTACATTTTTATTGGAAAAATGTGAACTTTGCGATGTTTCGACGGAACACACTTGACCGGTTTTTTATACGAAAATTCGTCAACCGCTGATGGCATTCGATACCTATGTATGTTTATGTATTATGTTTTTGTTTTGATTATATCATTGCAATTCGCTTCTGATGAGTCAAGCTTGGGAAACCGGATTTGATGCCCTTTTAATATTAATCAAACAATTTCTCACCATTTCTTAAGATGTTTTTTATTCATCTATCGATACACTTATAAATGCTTAAACAGATAATGTCACTTTAGATTGTTTTTTATTTACGATACCTAGTCAAGCATTTGGCCTAAATTACAATTAATCATATGAGAAGGTGTGTGGAATAAGATACTTTTCACCAAAAACATATTTTCTTCGCCAAGGGTTAACAAAATACACATACCTGGTGCAACCTATGTATAGGTATACTTATCTACCTAATTATCAGCAAAGGTATACATATTAATGTATTCCACAGTTTTGCCGAGCATATCGTACGGTCAAGACGCGTCCTTTGTGTAGAATCGACTAGTTTATTGCGATAATTAGTTGCTATTGATCGGGAGCTAGTTCTTATCTCGTTGCAGCCCGGCTGCGTAAGGGCCGGCTATCCGAACCGAGCGGTTGAATATGATCTTTAAGCTAAATGGAAGAGGATAGAATATCGAATGGCGACCTCGAGGAATCACTTGCTCCGAGTGTAAACAACGAGGAAAATATTAATTTAGAGATGGATTTACCTTTGGATGACCAAATAAATAATGTGAGTTCTGATGCGTTAACGGCACAGGAACGAAGTTCAAACAAAAGAATTAGAGAACATGACAAAAATGAAGAATGGATATATGTCCAGAAAAAACTAAGAAAATATAAGACAGACGTTTCAACACAACAAACGGAGATTTGTATCACATGCAAAGATATACTACCTAAACGATTCGCTTTAGCGAAACTACTCCGGGATAACGACGTCACAGAGGTTGTCAAGGTCAAATACGTTAACCCGTACAAAGTAATATTACAATTTAACAAAGAATCCAGTGCAGAGCGCTTTCTTTCTAATCCCGTATTTGCGAATACATACGGATGGCGATGCCTAAAAACCTATGAAGTTGGATTATCGTATGGCGTAGTGCGCGATATCGATCTAGGTCTACAAGAAAAGGAAGTATTGGAGAACATAACCAGTGACGTTGAAATAGTTTCGCTCAAAAGACTAAACAAGAGAAATACTGAGGAGTCTGGCTGGATAGAGAGTGAGGTAATGCGGATATGTTTTAAAGGAGCGACGTTGCCGTCGTATGTTTATTTATTTGAGACACGAACAAAAGTAGACCCGTATATATTCCCGGTTTCGCAATGCTCTAAGTGTTGGAGGTATGGCCACACCCACAAGTTCTGCCCAAAAAGAATCACATGCCCAAAATGTGCTGGTAACCATGGAAACTGTGAAACGACCTCATACAAATGTCGTAACTGCTCCGGGGATCACATGGCGTTAGACAAAGGTTGCCCGGTGTACCAGAAAGAAAAAACAATCCGAGATATAATGTCTGAATTCAACTGTACTTACAAATGGGCTGCTGAAAAGTACGCCCCGTCAACATCCCCCGTTGTAAATATTCCTCTTCGTCCTGAAGTCTTCCGGTTCACGCCGACCACTCGCCAACGCAATAACGCACTCATCATACGTTCGAAAAAACAAGACAAGCCTACATACGCTCAGGTGTTATCTAAGGTTACCGAGACTACAACAATTGCTGAAGTACATGAAAATCCCACGCCTTCGGCGCCTACTCCCAAGCATCAAAAGTCACCCCATCGACCTAGAAGAAGTAAGAATAAACAACACCAAACGGCCGACACGGACACCGAATGTTCATCGGACAACCAATCAGTTAGGATGGATACCGGCCGCCTAGCCACATCGGTTCACGAACGCAAATCGGAGAATATAAATAAGGATGAAACTACAATTCGCGCGTTATTAAGCAAATTAAAAGACATTATATTTTCGAGGCGAGGTACTATATCTGATAAAATCAAAAGTGTGTTCAAAGTATGTTGTGAATGGATTATTTCCTTTGTTGCAGAGAATGTTTGTGATGCCTCCATTTTTAAATTAATTGTAAACGTCCTAAATGGCTCATAACAAGAACCCAATTAGACTAAACATTTTACAGTGGAATTCGCAAAGTATTACACCAAAACTGGTCGCATTCGAGCAATTACTTATACATGAAAAAATTCACATAGCCGTTTTAAGCGAGACTTGGCTGGAGCACGATAGCTACTTAAAAGTAAGTCACTATAATATATTCCGCTCTGATAGGGTAGATGGTTACGGTGGAGTAGCTATTCTCACTCACAGCTCCATACGTGCACAGCAAAGTCATATTAATTGTCCTAATACGGGTATTGAAATTGTAATGGTCAAATTGTCTAATTGTGACCAAATTGAAAATGTTGTCGGTATATACTGCCCATCTTCAGTTCCAACATCACAAAATGATTGGGATTCAATTTTTTCTGCTATGCATTATAAAACGCTCATTTTAGGCGATTTTAATGGGCATCATACAAATTGGTCATACAAGACAGATAGCAGAGGCACTCAGATTCATGACTCATTAGTGGATTACGCTTACGTATCAATCAATGATGGTTCGCCCACTCGTTGCAGACTCGTAAACGGTGTTCTACAATCATCATCCCCTGATTTATCGGCAGCTTCCAATGATATTTCGCTGGCAATGAAATGGACAGTCTTAAAAGAATCTTTAGGCAGTGACCATTTAATAATTAAAATTTCCACAGAAATTAAATGTTTTCTGGAGCCGACCTGCCATAGAAATTTTAAAATGGCCAACTGGGAAGCCTATAGGTTACAACTACATAATTGTTTTTTTAATTTTGTCTTACCTGAAGACCCTCAAGAAGCCTATAATCACTTTATAAATAAAATAAACCAAGCGGCAAATGATAATATTCCGATGCTTAAATTTAATAACAATCCGACAAACAAATTTAAGCCAAAACCTTATTGGAACTCAGATTTATCTAGAGCAGTAGCCGAACGTCGCTTGGCATTGACCAAGTTTAGACGGAACCCAACGCCGCAAAACCTTGAGGATCTTCAGGATAAGATTCGAATAGCACAAAAACTGATTAGAAATAGTAAAAGTCAAAGCTGGCAGGAATTTTGCAACTCCTTAGGTGAAGTGTCATCTGCATCTGATATGTGGAATCGCATGAAGTGGATAAAGGGTTACAGGTGTCCTAGGGTCTATGTGGATGAAGATAAAGCTACTAGGCTTCTTACTAATCTGACTCCTGATTCGGTCACTCCCCCTGAACCAGTATTCAGCTCCCAAAATCTTGAGATCGAAGGGCAGATTACTATCCAAGAACTCAACTCTTGCATTAAATCGACAGACACGGCCCCGGGTTGTGACGAAATTTCATACTCAATGATCAAAAATATCCCTGATAATGGCAAGGCAGTTCTGATAGACCTATACAACAAATTTTATTCCTTGAGTTTTGTACCCAGCCAGTGGAAGGATATCACTATAATACCGATCCCTAAGCCGGGAAGAGATCCACGATCAGAATCAGCTATTCGACCTATATCTTTGATGTCGTGTGTTTGTAAAATATTTCACTCAATTCTTAATAAAAGACTAGAATGGTTTTTAGAAAGAAACAATAGGTTTGCCGAGGAAACAGTAGGGTTCAGGAAGACAAAATCATGTCTCGATAACTTATCTCGGCTGGTTTCTAGAATTCAGACCGGTTTTTCTAAAAACATGACTACGGTAGCATGTTTTATAGACATCGACAACGCATATAATAATGTTAACATTACCAGCTTGTTAAGGAATTTGGACACTTTAGAAGCGGGCTCAAAACTGTGCAAATATCTCTGGTATTTTTTAAAAGAAAGAACCCTCCATATTAAGGCGGACAGTAAGGTCATAAGTCGGAATGCTGATCGCGGACTAGCACAGGGCGACCCCTTATCCCCTCTCTTATTTAACGTTGCCACTATATTTATTCAAAATCAGATTCATGACGTCTACATCAGCCAGTATGCAGATGACTTTGTGTTATATTTTACAACTAAAAACATTACAGAGGCTCAAAATGTGTTGCAAGATTCCCTAAATAATTTTAATAATTGTTTAATTCAATTAGGCTTAGATATTTCGACATGTAAATCTAAAATTTGTATTTTTAAAAAAGGTGTGTGTCGCGATGAAGTTCATTTGAGATTAAATTATGAAAACCTGGAAATAGTTCAGGCAGTAAAATATCTTGGGCTCTGGTTGGATAGTTCTCTTAGGTGGGGTAGACATATCAACGAATTGACCCAGAAAGTCCAAAAGTTTCTTAATATTTTTAAAGTTCTTGTTGGTCCGCAATGGGGAGTACATCCCAAACATTTAAGAAGGCTATATATAGCAATAATACGTAGCAGAATTGACTACGCATCCTTCCTTTATGACAATAGCGGACGTACTCATTTATACAAACTGGACAAAGTTCAAAATCAGGCTTTACGAACTATTGGCGGATTTATCAAAACAACGCCAATTCATGTTATGGAAAATGAGCTTTGCCTGCCCCCATTGCAAGTTCGTCGAAGTTTTTTAGCAGGTAAATATTGGCTAAAATCAAACTCATTAAAAGACAATATCACAATTAAATTATTACAAGAGTTATCTGAGGTATGTCAACGCGATAATCGACTACGAAAAAAAAAACCCCTGTTAGTCACATCCCACAATCTACTTAAATCTACTCCTATGCATTCTACCCAGCAATTAGAAATGTTTTCATTACCATTTTGTACTAATAAAATTGACCTGTCCAATGTAGTAAAATCAAACATAGAAGAAATTAATCAGTCAAAACGCAAATATAACAAAACAAACTTAAAATCATTAGTTTCACTATTCATAGAAAATCAATACTTTAATGAATACAAAATATTTACTGACGCGTCAAAGGGAGGAGGGTCAATAGGTGCCGCATTTTATGATCCCCAATGTGATGTATCAATTCAATTAAAAATAAAATCTGACCTATCGATTATGCATGCCGAGTTGGTGGCCATTGCAGAGGCCCTGTCTTACTTGGACTCAATTACTTTCGATAAATTCGTAATCTTTACAGACTCTAAAAGTGCATTACAACATCTGGCTCGCTGTACCTCGAGTTATCGAGGACTGCCGATCGCCTATAGCATACTGGAAAGTATCAATAAACAAATATCTGCAGGAAGGTCGTTGTCTCTGCAATGGATACCCTCGCATGTAGGTATAACGGGGAATGAAATAGTTGATAATTTAGCTAAGAAAGCTTGTCATAGTGGCATACAATGCAATATATTACCAGTTTTTTTCGAATGTATTAAATCGGTTAAAAAACAATGTTGCCAACTTTGGAAAGAGTACTTTGATGAAAGGGCAAAGGAAAAAGGAATTTGGTACAGAACTATCCAACCTGAGCTCTTAAACACACCATGGATTGATTGTTCGCTTAGTCGCCAAGAAATTGTTATTGCACTGAGGCTTCGGTCCGGACACATTCCATTAAACAAGTTTGGTTTTATGATGCACAAAGTTCCATCTCCATATTGTGAAGAGTGTGACATGATCGAAGATGTGTACCACATCTTAATGGAATGTGGTCGAAACGAGTCGTTCAGGAATCATCTGCGAACTTCTAGCGATTTGTTTTCAAACATAGGTGGCTGCAACAGCGCACTGGCATCTCCTTTATCGGATGATGCCAAGGCGCTGTTTAAGCTAGTGAGACTAGGTCTCGCAAAACGATGAAAAGCAGAATAGTATTGTTACTGATGGCTCAATGGAGCGACATAATCGCTTTGCGATAAAGCTCTTTAATATAGATCTAAAAAAAAAAAAAAAATATTAATGTATTTGGCATGGAACCGAATACCGGTAGACCACAACTTTGACACGCGACTCTTTCTCGCGCGAGATATATTACCTATCTCTTTCTGTACAGTATTGTGAGAGAGTAACGGGTGACGCCAAGTCGACGTCTTGTTCTAAAGGACGAGGCGTGTCAGTTCCAAATCGTGCAAAGAACACGCAGATAAAAAAAAGGTGACGCAAAGTGACGCGATAAGAGTCGCGAAGCATAGCTGTGCTATACGGTCTGCTCCTGTAGATGGGTATTATGTATATTTTATCGATGTTTGTGATATAATTAGTAAGCATTCGGTATCACATTGTGAGTCATCCTGGAAACAGGATTCGAACCTTGAGCCGGGACCCCTGAGTCACCGATGCTGATCACAATACATGCGTAAGCGTAACTGTATTTATTTATGATGCTTCTTAGTTCCTGTTTGCCTTTACGCGTTAGAATCGCATAAAAAAATTGTAACGTCAGTGCTGATTTGAAGTTTTTGTTTATTAGGGTTCCGTACCCAAAGGGTAAAAACGGGACCCTATTACTAAGCCTCCGCTGTCCACCTGTCCGTCTGTCACCAGGCTGTATCTCATAAACCGTGATAGTATTTTTGTGGCCGCTGTAACAAGAGATACTAAAAACAGAATAAAATAAATATTTAGGTGGGGCTCCCATACAACAAATGTGATCGGTTGCGTTAACTTTGCACCTCATTTGTATCCGGCGCCATACATACCAGGGGCAAGCTTAACTTATCCCGGCCAGGGAAGACGGGATAAGTGTTTATACGGAATCCTCGGTACGCGAGTCCGACTCGCACTTGGCTGGTTTTCTTAGCATCCATGTTATATCCAGTTTGTGATGTTGATGTACATAATAAATAAATATCATGGGACAATCATACACAAATCGACCTAGTCCCAAACTAAGCAAAGCTTGTTACTATGGTTACTAGACGACGAAAAAAAAGATGTTAATTTATTGATAATAAAACCGACACCTATGAACAAAAAAACCACCATATGCTTCGTCAATTTAATAATAAATGCATGCAATTCACAAAGTATATCCGCAACAAGCTTCATCAGAATCAAATGACATAAAATAAATCCGCAACACGCCTCGTCAAGGAAAACTTAATCTACATGTACATAATTAAAGAGATAATGGAAGAGATCGCTTTTTAGCGATAA
The DNA here is from genome assembly GCA_932273695.1 of Apotomis betuletana. Classification (NCBI taxonomy): domain Eukaryota; kingdom Metazoa; phylum Arthropoda; class Insecta; order Lepidoptera; family Tortricidae; genus Apotomis; species Apotomis betuletana. Next base: position 9,886,776 of record OW026307.1, on the reverse strand, counting down.
GACCGCCTGTTGTTACCATTTGTAATACTTTTTTTATTTCTTTTGTTATTTTTACTTTTACTTTGTGGTGCACAATAAAGAGTACTATTATTATTATTATAATTAATTAGGGATTATGGGCCACTTTTGTTTATATTAAACCCGCGACCCGCCCCGGCTTCGCTCAGGTGCAATGCTGATAAATTATGCATTTATTATACATTTAAACCTAATGACTTTATCTACTAAAAAAAACCGCATCAAAATCCGGTGCGAATTTTTGTTATACTATGTAGTGATAAATTCGCGTGAATTGAAAAAACCTTAGATGTTAAAATACTTACAAGTAGTGTTACTTGGGTGTATAGACTCGATCTACATCCAAGTAACTATATGCTTACCTATAGGTATAAAAAATTTGATTTTCTTTTTTTTAGGTAGAGTGATTCTTCAAAGTTTTAAGTGAGATGGGGATACGATGACTCTAAGAAAAATTTGTAGTTTATCATTATTATATTATTAGCCCACAATATATACACAATACACATCCAACAACACCCCACATAATGGGTGGATGGCAGAAATATAAAAATCATTCCCACTTTACGTATAGTATGCGAGATGTAACCTAAAAATAGCTAGAAGTATATACCTGTTCAAATATTCATGTGAAAAAGCCCAGGACCTCAATTCGACGGTTGACACTGACAACCATCCGAGATCTCTCTAGTTAGGGCGGTCGCCCACGGCGACTTTTTGTAGCGATGCAGTAGCGATGCTGTCGCGCGTTCGCATAGATACAATACAGTCGCAATGCGGTCGCTAGCTGTGTGCCTAACGCGTGTTAGTGGCGAATCTACGCGTTTACGAAACGCGCGACAGTATCGCTACAAAAAGTCGCCGTGGGCGACCGCCCTTAATCTCAATAATTTATGGCCCGCCCATTACCACATCAACAGTGCAATCCTGTGAACTAAATCGGTTACTTTGGTTCTTCTTCTTCCTATTGTTTCTGATTCTATCACGCAGAGAAACTCCGAGAATAGAACTTTCCATTGCACGTTGCGTGACTCTAAGCCGCCTTATAAATCCCACTGTGTGGCCATTGGGGCAACAAAGTCATCGAGTGGTGACCACGTATAGGAAAGCGCAGCGCGGGACGTCCCCCGACTAGGTGTGATGACCAGGGTCGCAGGGAGTTGATGGATGCGGTCTGCACAGGATCACACCTTGCTATGGGGGAGGCCTATGTTCAGCAGTGGACGTCTGTTACTGATAGATAGGTTTTTTTTCTCACTGAGCGTTAAATGCATCTTGAGGAGGGTCATATCACTAAAGTACAAACGGAGCAAGTATTCTGTCGCATTTTAACATTTATCTCGTAAAATGACAACTTGTTAATGTCACTACTCACTAAAGCAGCTCGAATACCAAAATTTGATGTTTTATTATTTCCGATAGAATGCTGTGATAAATCCGATGGGTATTGCTAAAGGTATTGTATTAAAGGTATTGCTGAAAGCAGAATTACTAAGTAAATAAATATCAGACTACCTCACACAAATCGTTCTAGTCCCAAATTAAGCTCAAGAAGGCTTGTGTTATAGGTACTAAGACGACGATATATATACTTATATAGATAAATATATGCTTAAATACATAGAACAACCATGACCCAAGCACAAATATTAGAGTTCATCACACAAATATTTGCCCTGGCCGGGATTCGAACCCGGGACCGCCGGCTACTGAGCCTACTGAGGCAGGTCTCTACAAACCGAGCCAACCGCGTCGTCAAAGTAAACACTTTATAGTACACAAAACAGTTAAAAATACATCTATTATATAACTGTGCGTGGACTCCAAAGGGAGCTCAGTAAGCCCCTGAGGGAGGCAACAGGGGACCCACGCGCGGGCAGTTTTCTCGCGCAAAGCTTTCCATAACCATACAGCGTGGGAATGCTGCCTGCGTCATGGGCACCCTACCAGGTCTTAGTTTTATAAATATATTTTAATCTTAGAATATTTTTTAGTTTTAATCCCATAAATTTGTTATTTTTATGTTTTATTATTGACCCAAACATAGGTATAAAAGCGAACTTATCCTTATAAGGGATCTCTAAGCTTCCAAACCTTTGAGCGATCTTAGCACCCCGATTATCCCAAATTCACGTCTACTGATAACATGACCGTCTAAACAGCACACTGTTGTTTGTTTTGTCGGTAAACTCATTAGAATGAATGTGTAATAAAAACAAATATGCTGCTCTAAAGAAAACATGGTAATGTTTATTTTGAATGTATAATAAACCAGTTGTTTATTTGAATCGAGACAATAGATATACATTTATCATATGTCTAAAAATAACATTGCGTATCGCTGGCTGGTATGAATTGTATGAAAGATATAACATATAAATTTGTGAAACCTGAAATGTTTCATTATCTTTAATATAGAAACATCAAAATAAAATTATTTTTTGAACTATTGATACAAAGATCAAAGCTAAAAGAATTATTTAAATGGTTACGCAAGCCTAGTCGAGTTTTTAAGTTATCACTACCTTTTCGTGCAAATTAGAAAGAGTTAAGTAGGGGAATATAAAGGTAGGTACCTATACTTCTATACAGCCGTATTACAAGTTACAGTGAGTTTCTAAAAGGTTATGAAATCAGAAATTTCTGTAACTTACATGAAATTTTAATGAACGTTTTCTTAGTAGAAAATTTACTATACAGGAATTTGGCGAAAGTTTTGCATCTGTATATTATTCCACAATACCTATTGGAAAATTTCCGTCAACAAAGTTGTCATCCCTTACAGCATTTGAAAATAAAGTATTATACATTTTATGTTGTATAATGTTGTAAATTCGTCTCCAATAGAATCTAAAAACTAATTATAAAAAACCCTAAACGAGTAAATCCAATTGAATCGATTGTGAGAACCCTCCGTCCCAGACTGCAGACCGACCCTTCGTCTGGCTGGGGTGAGATCGCGACCTTGCGAGAACCCCATCCGGAAACATACATTACATTATACATACATTATACATTAGATACTCTAAAGTATAGGGGGCTGATGCGTGAAAAATTGCACTAACATTAACTATTAAGTTATTACCTAAGTATAATAAACTGACGATTTGTAGATAATAGATGCAAACGTTGAGCTTGTTATTTTAATGAAAACAAAAGTGTCAGTCGAGGCAAAAATCAAGCGAGACTGTTGCTTGGGTTTCAATTGTTTTGTTTGCGAGTTTAAAGTGACGTAGTGGTGTTGTCACGCGCGGAGGCGCGCTCCGGCAGGTGGTGGTCGCCGGCGTTAGTCGATCCGCTCGCGCCGACCGCGCCGCTCGCTTTCCACTTCGCGCCCACCGACCATGCTGCTCGCAGTGCTCGCCCTCGCCGTCGCCGCTGCGGCCGCCCAGAACGAAACAAGACCCCCGCCCCCCAGACGCGAACAGTTCCGCGTCATCTACGAATGGAACGCCATCGACTTCGACTGGGCCTCCCCGGCCGATCGGGAGGCCTACCTCAATACAAGCAGATTTATTCCCCAGAACGTCCTAATATCTGGAATAAGCTCCTACGGAGAAAACCTGTTCATAACGGTGCCGAGGATGATGAAGGGCGTCCCGGCGACGCTCGCGACGATTCCGGTACAGCAGACCGACACGGCGCCCAAGCTGCGCCCGTTCCCTAGCTGGGAAGCGAACAAGGTCGGCGACTGCTCCGCGCTGCAGTTCGTGCAGAACATCCAGATCGACCGCAACGGCATCCTGTGGATACTGGACAACGGCCGCGTCGGCACGCTCACCGACAAACCCGACAGCAAGTGCCCTCCTTCTCTTGTGCTTATTGACCTCAAGACCGGCAAAAATGAAATGCAGCGTATGCCGTTGAAGGCCGCGAACGTTAACACCACCTACCTAAATGATCTTGTTGTTGATAACCGACACGACGGAGATTATGCCTACATCACGGACAACAGTGCCACTGACCCAGGTATCATAGTTTTCCGTCGCAGTGACATGAGCTCGTGGAAAGTGCACGATTCTCGTACCATGACAGCCGATCCCGATGCGTCCACGTTCCGCATCAACGGCACCACCGTGGAGCTGCCGGTCAACGTGGACAGCATCGCCCTCGGACCCCAGTTCCTATCCGGCGACATGGTCGACCGAACCATTTACTACTGCCCGCTGGCAAGTTTCCACTTGTACGCCATCAACGCCTCAGTTCTGCGTAACGACACCATAAGCGAAAAGGATGGCGCTCTACGCCCTTACGTAGTCGACCTCGGAGTCAAAGCTTCACAGACTGATGGGATGAAAATGGACTCAAATGGCGTACTTTATTACGGCTTGGTAGGCAACTCGACCATTGCCGAATGGAACACGAGTCTGCCTTTCCCGGTGGGACAGAGAACGATCGCTCGCGACGCTAACTACATACAGTGGGTGGACCGATTCGCTTTCGACGACCACGGCAACGTGTACGTGGTAGTTAACAGGCTGTTCAACTTCATGAAGAACGAGGTGTCAGTGACGGACGTGAACTACAGGATCCTGAAGTCGCACACGGGGTCGAAGAGCTACGTGTTCGGGGCGGACCTGACGCCGCCGAGTCTGCCGGGCGGAGCCCCGGCGCTCCCCACGCTGGGTGCGTCCTTGCTGCTGGTGGCGATGGCACACCTCCTGGCCTAGTGCAGTTTCTCGGTCGCGGTCCGCTTGCGACCCTGACCCTGAAATGTTTTGTACGGCGCTTTGACTGATGCGTATCAAACCAAATATTAAAAGTTACCGTGACCGCGGTTGCCCCAGTGATAATGTGAATGAAAGCTGTGCATATTTTGACGAATTAATGTTATTTTAGATTAAGTGTAGGTCACAGACAACCCCCACTAGACGGAGCATGTAAGGCGACCCGCGCTCACCAACGATATGGTACGGCAGAACATTAAAGTATCAACACGGCGGCCACCGTTTAGTTGCGTCCTTGTTTATGATCCATGCGTACGTCAACGAAAAAAGAAATTAAATAAATAACATGGTAAATTGTAGTGTTAAGTGGTGTAGAGAGACCTCATAAACATGAACGCAACTAAACGGTGGCCGCCGTGTTGATACTTTAATGTTCTGCCGTACCATATCGTTGGTGCGCGCGGGTCGCCTACGGGTCGCCTTACATGCTCCGTCTAGTGGGGGTGGTCTGTGGTGTAGGTACACCGTTCGCGACCTTTGCGTGGGTGAAGTCGTGAAGAAGAGGCTCCCCGATAGGTCGGGGACGCGTTGCCAAAGCTGCGCCGACGTCGAGGCGTACAATTAACATTCCAGTTCTTTGTATTTAGTTTTGGCGTTTAGTAATATTTATTCATTAACACGTACATAAGACATATAAAATATTAGCGTTTCGAATGATGTATGGAACACGCTATAACTCAAAGTTCTCGGAGTGTATAAATAGTTGTGTTTGGTATATTATAGCCGATTGTGTAAAGTAACAATAGATACATTTGGTAGGTTTTATCGTAACTAAAATTGTATGGATGAAGTGTGAACGTGACTGCATGTTTAATTTTAAAATAATAAACGTGTTTATCTTATTATTGTGTTTGCTGTTTTTATTGCTCATCTGCCGAGTGTAGTGAACGTGTAAACTATACGCTGCTATATATATTAGTACGCTGCTGCTAAGAACTCGTCAATACCACCAGTCCTTAAATGAAAAAGGTCCTAAGACTGCATTAATTTCATGCACTTTCTGCCCATTTTTCTTTGAACATCATAACAGTTGGAGGACACCATGATAATGCTGGAGGTATTCGCATAATACATTACGACGGGAGTTCGTAGATGCATAGGTAGTTAATAAGAATTACTGTTAGAGCCTTATCACACTTGCGATTTGCGAGCGTATTTTGTATGAAGGCGATCGCGTAGCGTGTTCGCCGCGTCGCTTATTTGTATAGAAAATACGCTCGCAAATCGCAAGTGTGATAAGGCCCTTAGTCAACATCGTTGTTTCATATTAATTGATCGTAAACTATGCCATATTGGTTTTATAGATACTTCTACTGTTAATATATCAAAAAGAGACATCCATTCAACCATGGCATATTCTAGTAGGTAGCAATGGCGTCATTTTCCGGCTTAATTTTTGTTCTCTGCTCATAATACATATATGGCTATAAAAACATATGAGTTTAGTGAACTGCTCAAAAAGCAACACTTCTACTAAACAAGTCTTTAAGACTGTCTACTTATTTCTGATTGTGAAGGTAATATTTAAATATTTCACAGTGGTCTAATTCGATTAGCGTTAAGTGACATTAAGAGGCCTTATTCCTTTTCAAATGCTGATTGTTTAGACATTTTTATCTATGATGAAACATGGTTCTTAATATATTATTGATGTTACTATACCTACAACAGGGCTATTGGGATTTATTGGTATATATTTGAAACCTACAGTTGGAATTTTTCATTGATAATTTTTGTTTCAAAAACTACTCGAAATTGACAAAATTCACGCGGAAAATTAGTTTTACCAACTTATTTTCGACTGCACGCAATGAAAGCATGAAATAGCTATGTTACTACCTAGAACTCGGGGAAAAGTATTATTCACTTAAAAAAGTTGGTTGAAATTATATATATTTGTCATAATATGAAAAAAATAAATTTTAAAAGGAATAAGGCCTCTTAACAAATTGTACTTAATTTAAACTAAATAGAGCACAACTGAGATGTTAAATACAATTCGGCGAACTTATTTCTATAAGGAAATCAACAGTCAAACAGAACATCATTATATAAAAGTAATGAAGGTGAGGTGGGGTAAGATTAACATAGTGTAATGTCTAATGGGGTAAGACTACAGTTACCCAGCTAAACTACTACTACTACTTATAAGTAACTAGCAGTTAATCTAGTTATTGGACTGTGGCAGTCTTCTTTCGGTGATAGTTTTACCACATCTTACCTTATTTAAGATTGCAATGGCGAACAGCATAGGTAGGAAATCTTCATCAAATTCTATAAAATCTCACATGAAACTTATTAAAGTTTATTTATTATTTTATTCTATATTCCATTACTTAAATCTAGTATAACAGACAGCTCCAATACGATAGACAAGTTAAATAGGCATTAACACAATACATATATCAATTCTATACACGAAAATAAATAAAATGCATTAGTTTTAGCCACCTTTTAGTATAAGTTTATTTATTTTTTTAATGTTTTCTTGTAAATAATATTTTCTAAATGCATTAAATGAAAGATACAAATAAAAATTACAAAATTAAAATAAAAAATGTCGGGGTTCATTAGCAAATGTTAACAGGTAATACAATAATTAAAGATATACATGTCAATATAGTAGTATGTTATTCTAATTAGACAATCTCGAACATTCAACCTATCACACTGGCGCCACTCCATTTTTTAATTTCTCTACAATCAATAAGTTGATAATTGACCTCAGCCAATACGACAAGTGACAAAACTGGTTTGGGGCGAGAATGAAAGCTTTGATGGACGGAATCAAATCCGGCACCGACTGGTCGAATTCTGACAAACAATTTTTTGCCCACTGATCAGAGGATAACATAGAAAGTATGCGTGCGAGTATGAAAGTGAATGAGATAAGGACTGACAAACGCCTACTTAATCTGTCCGCCGTTCATGATGTAAATGGGGGATGAATAAAATTTTGCTAAAATTTTTGTGTATACGTACCACTTTTTAAAATGCCTTGTAAGTACGGACATCGTATGGAAAACTAACCCATTTAAACCCAAATGATATTTTTCTCGAGCTGGCGGGGATGCTGTAGTGCTTCTAGATAGTATACATTGCAATCGTTCATATAATTTTCCTCTCTTATAACTATTACCGAAATAGGTATCTAGGAGCACGGCCGTACCCCTGCCAAATCGAAAAAATATTGAACGTCAGACACTGTAAGTAGATCTACTAAGATAAGGATTGCCAAGAAGATTTTCTGAGCGCCCATTTGTCGATAGTAACCATTAACAATAATTATTGCCACTAACAACTGGCAATACGACAACTTGTGGCGAAACCAAACATTCGTCCAATGTATGTTTCTATAAACAAGAGTTAATAACCGACTACGATAGGTACATAAATATCAAGGCTTGATCTCGATTTCATTCGTGAAAAAACTGCGATCGAAACAATCTGAAGTCGACCCAGTTTTCAGCAGTTTTTTCGACAGACTATGGACACAATGTCGAATATCACATTATTTTGATTAAATTCTTTCCTTGCGTGTGATATGTCTAAATATCGGCATTGGCATAATACTAAGTCAGCAAAGCGTGAAAGCAAAAATAAAACTAGGTAAGTTTTTTGTTACGAGGTTTGTTGAAGTTAATGTAGCTATATACACTTAAATAGACATGCTTATACGTTATTACCATTTCGATTGCGACAAAACAAAATACCTACATTGAAATCTAGTATAAGTATGAAAATATGTGTTTATTCAGATGGCTTCTTACTCATATCTAGATAGGTAGTTAATTTGCAACAACTGCACCACTTCTACTAGTTTCAGATGATACTCTCGCCACTACATAAATGTTGTCTGAAATATGTATTGCTAATTTGATTGTAAGTAATCAAAAGCTCCATCAGATTAGCGCGATGTTTTCTTGCTTTTTTTTTGTTTAGATGTGCAAAAAAGAGTATTTTCTTAATCCATCTATAAAATACATAATAAAGTCAATATATATTTTTATAGACAACCGTTCCAATAAAAGGCAATTATATTTTTAATTAAAATGCTAGTACTAGGACAATATAAATGAAGTCACTAAAGAGGTAAGGGCTTGTGCACAAATCACGTGAGGTTTTTTCGGCTACTTTTTGACCCCCCCTCCCCCCTTGGTGATATTTGGTGAGGTTCTTTGGTAAACCCCCCCCCCCCCTCCCCCTCACTACCTCACGTGTATTTTTTTCCGCCAAAATTTCGTAAAATAGACTCGCTATTTTGAAGTGTTTAACAAGTGAAGATTTTTTTTAACGAAACCGAGAAAAAATATAAATTTTTTCTTAGTTTGTTCACTGTAGAAAAATACACGTGAGGTCTCCTTATACCCCTCCCTCCCCCAACGTGATATTTTGTGATTTTTTCGTGACCCCCTCCCCCCCTATTGAACCTCACGTGATTTGTGCACAAGCCCTAACAAGTACTTGTTTAGGCGGTTTCATTATTCGTCATTGCGGTTCTTTATCCATCGCTGGTTACGGTCATCGGACCTGAGGCTCATCAACCGTGATGAAGGTCGGTCTCATGATCGTTGTTTTTTTTTTGGTAACCAATGAGACGATACTGTGTCATTTTGACACGATTTAAACAAATTAGAAGGGACTAATGGATAAATCGATAGTCATAATGTACTAATGTTATCATTTTATTTAGTCAAGACAGTTAACTTTTCAGGATTGTCATCAAATAAAAATCGAACCCTACCCACCCTTGCCTAATGGGTTTTGGGTGAGTGTTTCAAATATCCTGTAAATTTATTGATATCAATCAAACAAACAATATCATTTATCTACAAGCAACTGTGGCCCATAGATAAATACCGTAAAAGTAAAATACATAACATATAATATTACCTATAAAATAAAACAATAATATAAACATATAAAATAAACATAAGCACGTTAGTTTGGCGACGTGTCGACGTATGACGTAATTCTGGGTGGGTAACCGTCCGTGAAATCGCTGGAACATGGTCCTTTCGACCCGAATGCCTCCTGCAGGAAGGTCGACAGCTTGATAGTAGGCACCCTCACCACAAATGAAGCGAAGTTCACACTGTGAAGAGACTCCAACCGTTCGTCCCTCAGCGTGAATTTCTGAGTTCGAACTGAAGATTTTCTGAATAACATTACCTACCTACATTACGACTAGTACTTACACTCAGACTCAATAAATACGGTTATTGGCAGGACGTTCCCAGTGCACAACGAAAGTGCTGCCTATTGGTGCCTCCAATCCGAATCTTTCCCTTTATCATTACATGAAATTTACATTTACATTGTTGATACATATTAGTAGGTAAGTACTTCGTATTCGTACACGATTTCTATCAATGCGGTCTGCAATTGGAGTATATTTTATTGGAAAATTGAGCGACAAATGGCGAACATTTTTGTGAAACGTAAGTACCTACTTACTCATTAAATCGAAATTTAGAAGTATTTAGGTGGTTGAGTTATTTACTGCATTTTGTTAATCTCTTAAAATGTCTTCGTGGTGGCTGGAGAATGGAAATGTGGAACGTGAGGTTCTTTCAATCCTAGAATGAACATGTTTTTTTCTGAGGGACCAGTCGTATCATTATCATTATGTACCAAACAGCACGTCTAGCATAACTATACTGTGACTATTTGTCGCGCGACAAATATTACCAAATTTCCAGCCAATGACGTGTGAGCAGGACATGTGACACTTTTTCGCGCGACATGCGAAATCGCGGCAAGATCTTATCTTCCACATCATGATATCTCACATAATGGCCCTGCAAGTATATCTGTAAACGAGTTGTCTCACGATGTACTCATATTTGTTTAGATTTCTTCACTTTCATTTGTTTAGGCTTACTATTGACAAATACAATAAATAAATGAGTTGTTTAGTGTTTACTGTTAGTTCCATGAACGTGCACACTCATTGTACATACAGTACACACTCATTATAGATACAAAGAATAAAGAGATATTGAAGTAGTTCTCATTCACACAGTTAACTAATAATATTGAAGTTCTTCCTTGGGATTTTAGTAATAATTGTTAATAGTCATGGTTGTGAATCATGACCTCCATTATTTAAGGAAGTACGGTGCACTAGAGTCGGCATTGAGATACTATCATGCGCTTGCAGTTAGATACGCGGTCATCTGTCACTATTTACGATAATATAAAAAATAAGTTTACGTATATACGTACGTGGGGCTGCCATCCGTCCGGGTTTCCCCGGATTTTTCCTAGTTTGGAGGCCGTCCGGGGGTTTTCAATAAGTGCCCGGGGAAAACCCGGACACTTTTCATGTGAATGAAAAGTAAAGCGGTTTTTGTAATTAGATTATTTTTGTCCACGTCCGAGGAAAAAATGCGATTGTCCGGGTTCGGCGAATTTAGACATGGCAGCCTAACGTACGGATTCCCCTTTAGGAGTTACCATGCCATAGAATAACATACTTAGCGATATTTGTGTTGACAGTGACACCACAGAATAGATAATAGTACAAGTGACACGTACATTTTATACTCTCAGCCTCTTAGCTCTTATAGTGACTAAACTCTAATTAGTTCAAATACTTACCATAAGTAAGCCAAAAAGCTGCTTATCAATAAAGCTTCTTATCATTATTCTTGACATTATTTCTTGACATTCTTCTTGACATTATTGAATGATTATTATCTTATTATATGTTTTTATTGACGATCATAATATCAAGATTCATGTAAATTAACTTAGGATAGGTAATTTATAATGTAATTTGTTATTATGAAATAAATAAATCTAAATCTAAATCTAAATCTATCAAAATGGTAATATGTAGTTACAAATAATATTATAGAGGTAAGAGTCTCGCAAATTGTACAAGACACCTATTTAGATACTAACATGAAAAAAAATAGATAATAGATGTAAAAAAATAACGTACTTAATACGTTTGCAATAACCAAAAAAGAGCTTGGGCCTTACAATATTATTAAGTGCAACCACTTACCTCACTTGTAACAAACAACTCTTCTTTAGTAGAAGATTATAACTCGTAACATCATACTAATTATTTATGCACATTCTAAAACGTAAGGTTAGTATTGCTTGTGATGATCTCACACCATGACGCAAACTCAAAACGTGTCCAATGTGCAAATTACGAAGTGTAACATTGTAAATCCCATCATCTCTCTCGTAACATACATTTCTTCTTAAGTACGCTGCTGACGAGACCCGCAAAGGGCGACACGCATTCCTAGTTCAATGTTTATGTTAGCGGCATTGAGCTTTAGGTGATATTTAAATTTAACACAATGCAAAGGAAGTCTTTGTTCATAGAAGCGGGGCAGTTTATGATGTTAGTAGTGTAAACACTGCCAAACGTTAGCCATGTTCAGATTCAGAGGGCCTCTGTGTGCCTCGTGAGCTTGTTTTTTAACGGCTGAAATTCGTTTTTTTTACGTTTTCAACCAATATATCTCCGCCATATACAATAAACTTCAAGGAAGTCTATATACTTAATTAGCGTACCTACTCGCATAATTTCACGACAATTGGTTGAGAAATGCGACCTCTAGGCGAGAACAACCGGAAATCCGGACATACGGGAGAATTTTAGGCCAAGCTGAAACTGAGACGCTTCGCTCGCTCGGTTAATAAACATTCCTTTAATTTACGAGCGAAGCTCTTCTGGGTGGAGGAATTTCTTCCACTTTCAGACAAAACGCGCCATCGGCAGGGTGTTCATCCTCACACACTGGAGCTAGCTGGGGGGTGAAATATCTGGTTGGAAGAGAGGGGGGTTTCGAATAGTTTCGATCTCATGTTGTGCTTACTAAGGCCCATAGATTAGAGACAATAGAAGAAAACCATTGTACGAAAGAGCGAAGTAGTAACTTAAAAGGAGGATTCGTCAATATTTGAATAACCTTTTTGATATTTTTCTTTTGTTTTTTTTTTGTGGATTAGGTAGGACTAAGTTCTTAAGTAACGATCGCGTACAGGACGATGCAACTTCAGATTTGAGAAGTTTCCCAAACAAGAACGATTTCCTAGTATATTATGGTTGCGTTCTTCAAGGGATAAATAAAGTCAAAGCATCTGTCGCGTTGCGGGAAACCGTTGATATGGGGCCTTTGTCGAGTGTGGACGTCTTTCATGTCATTTGATGTTGATGATGAAGCCCCGTAGTTATGGCGCATGATTTTATTCAGTGATTTTATTTAGGTACGTCTTCCGCTGCCTGTCTGTGGATATATACATACCTACGTGACCAAATTGATTAGGGACCGATTTCCCGGTTCTAAATTGAGATGAAATTTGCATACAAATGTAATGTGTTACTGTGTTATGCATATTGATGTCATAGTCATAGAGCTGGTCTGATAATGAAATCGGAACGCGAAACGAGCCTTATATGTACATATACATATGTATAAACAAACATACAATGGACTTGAAGGCCCCTCTTTTTGATAATTTTAAATAAAACAGACAATCATTGAACTTAAAGGTACAGTAAAAAACCCAAGATGTCCGAACGGTTATGTTATAAAGACCTTATCTTGTAAACATGACCCTACAACCTACAATACAATGCTCTTATAGTACTTTAGAAAAAATAGAAGCAAGTATAACTAAAAACCACATATACATGAGCTATGTTGCTATTGTCTGAAATACGTCAGTTTAGTTACAGCGATTTGTGGTAGTAATAATTAAGGCATGCCTATCCATTAGAAATGAAACATCTGGTTGAACATTTTCGATGCGTGGTTGGTACAATGAGCTGCACAAATGCAATTGTGCAGGTCATAGTACCTACATCTCTCGCCTTGATGGAGATGTGGGTTGGGATGCCGATCGAAGTCCAATACTTTCAACCGACTTCAAAAAAATGGAGGTTACAAATGTCCGGTTGATTTCTTTTTTATGTCCTGATAACTTTTAACCTGCTCCGTCATTAATGAACTGATTTGGTTTTTTTTTTGTTGGAAGTCCAAATTGGTCCCATAAAATGTTGCTGAAGATCCATGGAATCGAAGGAACTCCAGATCCTGAAATATTATGGACACATGCATATCGAATTCAGTGTTTATTAAGTATTGTCTGATCCTCCAGCACCACATCTCAAATGCATCAATGCGGTGTCAAAGTGTTTATTACTTTAATATAAATAATGTATGATGATGATGATGGTATCCTGTTATCCCTCATCAGGGACATAGGGCTCTCAGAAGGATTTTCCATTGCCGCCGATCCTGCGCTGCTTCCTCGAGTTTTTTTTCAGTCGAGGCCGGTTGAAGCGGCCTGTTTGTTGACTGTGCGTCTCCAAGTGGTGCGAGGACGACCGAGTCTTCTTCTACCGGATACTTGCCACGTCAGACCTTGTTTGGAAAGATGGTTGTCAGGTCATCGCAGTACGTGACCTATCCAGCACCACTTCCGAAGAAGTATCTCCTTAGCGATAGGGTTTTGGCCGCTCAGCTCCCATAGCCTTATGTTAGAGATGCAACGTGGCCAGTAGATTCCCAGAATCCTTCGCAAGCATTTGTTAACAAATACCTGGAGTCTATTTGTGATTACGTTTTTTACGGGCCACGTCTCACATCCATACAGGAGGACCGACTTGACGTTCGAGTTAAAAATTCTCAATTTTGTATGGCGAGTGATAACTGGGGACGTCCATACGGGCTTCAGCTGCGCATATGCGGCACGGGCTTTATTGATGCGCGCTTCAACATCCGCTTCTGCTCCCCCCAGTGGATCCACGACGCTTCCCAGATATGTGAACTTGTCCACCTGTTCGACCGGCTCTCCATTCACATGCACGGACGTTGCGTTTTGTGTATTTAGGCGCATGTCCTTGGTTTTCACACAGTTAATGCGCAGGCCCTCTTTCGCAGCGACATTGGAAAGGTAATCGGCTTTCGATTGCATGTGTTCTCGTGATGTTGCGAGTAAGCACAGGTCGTCTGCGAAGTCAATGTCTTCAAGGGTACTTCCATTTACCCATGGCAAGCCCCTTTCTCCTTGGCTAGTTACTCTGCGCATCACTTCGTCCAACACAATCAGGAACAGCAGCGGTGACAGCAGGCAGCCCTGTTTGACTCCAGCTGTGACGGGAATCGGATCGGACAGCAAGCCTTTGTGCATTACTCGGCAGGTAGATCCCTCATACAGGCACTTAATAATTTCTATGACCTTGACCGGTATTCCCCTTACCTTCAGTATTCGCCATTTATGCTTGACCACTTTACCGTGTCGAATGCCTTCTCAAAGTCTACGAACAGAGCATAAAGTTCATTTCGCATTTCATTGCATTGTTCCAGTATCATCCGCAAGACGTTAATCTGGTCCGTGCACGATCGTCCCGCTCTGAAACCGCTCTGCTCGTTCCTTAGTTAGCAGTCAACAGCACCCGTCATTCTTTTAAGCAAAACTTTGCACAGCACCTTAGAGCAGACAGGCAGCAAGTTAATCCCACGCCAGTTCGAGCACTGGGATAGGTCTCCTTTCTTGGGCAGCTTAATTATAATCCCCTCTTTCCAGTTTCCAGCTTTCAGGTACTCGACCCATCTCCCAAATGGCTGTCATTAAAGGGTGCAACATAGAAGCCATTACATTCGGGTTAGCCTTCAATGCTTCAACCGGGATACCATCGTTGCCTGGGGCCTTGCCACTTTTCAAGCTTTTTATAGCACTCGTGATTTCGTCGATGTCTGGAGGGTCGCTATTGATATCTAAGACTTCCACTGTAGCGACTGTTTCTTCCACTTCTTGTTCGTCGCCCAAAGCGTGGAAGACTTCAGTGAAATGCTCATGCCACCTGCGCATCTGATCTTCCAGCGTCGTAAGCATCTTCCCTGTTTTATCAACAATCGGTCGCGTCGTTGGTTTTTTGTTGCAAAGCTCCCTACCAGCACGATATAGCTCTCTAGTGTTTCCGGTACTGGCCGCCGATTCCGGTTTTCGGGCTATCGATGCCACTCTTCTCCTCTTGTCTTTCTTTGCACTACATTTAACATCGCTCTCACACAGGAAGTACTCATAAGCTAGTGTTTCTTTAGTGCTTGGTCTTTTGCAGCGTTTAGTTTTTCTTGTATTTTGTCCCAGGTCTTGTCAGAAATCCAGTCCTTCCTGTCAGAGCTCCTGTATCCCAAAAACGAGTCGCAATACTTGTGGATCGTGCTTTTAAATAGTTTCCAGTGATCCTCCACAGATCCACCTTCAGATTTCTGTGAGTGGTATTGGTTGTGAACCTCTGCGCAAAAATTTTGTCTGGTCTCCGAATTTTGCAGCCTAGTGACATCAAATCGCTGAGATGATGGTTGTCTTACTATAAACCTTTGCTATCTTCAGCGTATTTTGGCCACAATGAGGTGGTGGTCACTGTTCACATCTGCCCCTCTCCGGTTGCGGACATCCAGCAGTGAATGTCTCCATTTCCTACTTATCATGACATGGTCTATCTGGTTTTCCGTTTTCCTGTCTGGGGAGATCCAAGACACTTTGTGACAGTTTTTGTGTGGAAAAATGGAGCCTCCGAGCACAAGATCATATTCACAACAAAAGTCCACAAGCATGTTGCCATTTTTATTTCTGTTGCCCAATGCGTGTTTCCCTAACCATGGTTCTATGCCTTGATTTTCACTTCCTACCTGGGCATTATAGTCGCCTAAACAGATTATTATATCGCCTTTTGGAATATTTCGCATTGAAGCGCTAAGCTGGTTATAAAAAGCTTCTTTCTGGGTCAAATCCGATGAGTTGGTTGGTGCGTAACATTGCACTATAGTGATGTTCCTGACATTAGATTTGAAGCGAGCTGTAATAATTCTGTCCGACACAGGTTTCCAATTGAGCAGACTAGTACGGGCATTTTTTGTGAGCAGGATTCCCACACCATAGTCATGTTTCTCCACCTGCCCCGAGTATAATAGGGTGTAGTCTTCAATCGGTTGCTCTCCAAAATCCTTCCATCTTGTTTCCAAAATGCCAAGTATGTCCAACTGGTAGTCTCGCATGTACTTGACCACTTGGTGCCCTCTACTTTCTTCACGCATTGTGCGAACATTCCAACAGCCAATCAGTGTCCTTGATTTCGCGCCAAAGGTCGGTTTGTTTAAATCGGTCCGTGTATTCCTTCTTTGAGTTTCAGTAATAGTTTGGATTCGGATATAGGTACAGGTTATTAGCCCATAGTATCCTAGACGGCCAGCAGGGCTGCTGCTTCAGAGTGTACCGCCACACTCGATTTGTTCTCGGAGTTCCTTCTCCTATAGGTCTTTTAGAGGGCATTTGTACCCTCAAGGCTTCCTATAGCCTCTTCCAGCCGTGGCCAGGAGGATGGTTATACCGCCATTGCTCGGTCGTCATTGTCCCGTCCGTTGTCTAGCAGGCAGCACCACGGCAGCCAGTTGGCCACCGTCGCCATCCGGCGAGGGCAGGTGGGGTTGACAGTTGGGTCGGAAAAGATGTTAAATCCGTTCTCCCCTTACTCCCCAATAATGAAATGAAATGAAATGAAATGAAATGAAATGAAATAATTTATTCCAGAATTCGAGATTCCATAATAATAATTACAATTATATAAATTAAAATTAAAACACAAAAACACAAAATACAATTTACAATTTACAAATACACATTGACATATTACCTACACATAATTAGCCACGGGTTACCCCGGCCCCGTGACCACAGGCTTATGGTAGCCTCTCCAGCGCTCGTGGAGCGGACTGGCATCCCACTCTCTCGCCACCGCGAGTAGGGTGTTGGAGGAGGCGTAGATGGCCTTTCTGGCGTTCGCACTCCTCGTGCGCAGCAGCGCGGCCCAGCCCGGCGCGCGCCCCTCGGCGAACATGGCGCTGGCGCTGCACCAGCGCGGCAGCCGGAACATTGCGCGCCACGCGTTATTGTACTGCACTCGCATGTCGCTCAGCGCGGCGCAGGTGTACCTAGACCACAGTTCTACTGTGTAGACGCTAGTGCAATATGAGAGGAAAAGTTGCCTCTTGACGCCCTCACTGCATTTGGCGAACCTCCTGGCTAGCATATTGGCTCGCACCGCTATGGCTCGTCTTTGCCTCCCAATGTCCTTATCGTCCTTCATACTGGACAGTAGAATGTGGCCTAAGTATTTTACTTCCTCTACTCGACGCAACTGCTTTCCGTTCAGCAGCAGTGGAGGTATTGCGGACGGTTTGTTGGCAGCTTCCATATAATAAATATATTAATAAATATTAAGGGACAATCTTACACAAATCGACCTAGTCCCAAACTAAGCAAAGCTTGTACTATGGGTACTAGACGACGATATACATAATATATAAAATACATACATAGATAACATCCATGACCCAAGAACAAATATTTGCACAAATATTTGCCCCGGCCGGGATTCGAACCCGGGACCGCCGACTCAGTAGGCAGGTGTCTACCAACCGAGCCAAACGCGTCGTCGAATAATAATGTATAGTAATAGCAAATTTTATCATTTACGCCCTTTTCTATAAAATAAGCAGATCTAATTCTAATGAATGCAATGCTTTAACTCACAATAAGGCCTGAGGATAAATACAATTTCACGCCAATTGTCACGGCGAAGGTACAAAAGAGTGGAGATGTACAAAAACCCGGCTATGTCACCCAACACCATTGTCTCGCGCCAATGGACGACTATTATGAGAACTATTATTGTTTTTGCGGCTACAAATAATTATCATCGATAACCTTGATTTTATTGTTACATTGGATGCCACTATTCCTTACGGCGGTTCTAAGAAATAGTAGCAAAGAGTTCGTGGAACTATTTCCCATGGGCTTGCCTTGTGGAAGCTAGCTTAACAGAGCGACTTAGAGAGCAGCAATTTAAAAGATAAATTAAAACGAGCTAAGTACTAATTCCGGTGCCTAGTATTTGTTCTCTTACAGTTTATTTACTTTAAAAGTACCTAATTATGAGAAGGTATGGGTCTAATTACTTACTGTCGAATTATATGAGTTGACTAACGCCCCTAACGCCATCTAACTTTGGCAGTATAGCCAGTGATTATAAAGGTAACAAAGTATTTTAAGTATCTATAATTTACCTTTATCCTTACCTTTCATTTCACCACATAATACGTCATAGTATTGAGAATAACCGATGATAGTAATGGATGTCTATTGATACATCTTTTCCCATAGGTATGTGTCTTTTTCAGACCATGTCTGTTGGGAACGCCAGCAACCACGCCGACAGCGAGACTATGTAACGCCGTGACGACGACTTATGTACTAGGCTAAGTTAAAATAAGACTGATTAATATGTGTAACATGATCTCGTAATTATAAGTTAGACACATAAAAGCTGTCATAAGGTCCTTATATACAATAAGAAAGGTACATAAAAGATACCAACATCCTTATAATAATCAACGATCCTTATATACTTAATATACAAGCACATAAAAGATGCTATAGAACCCCAAGGTAAAATGATCCGATCCCACTGGTAACTTAGTTGTGCCTACGACCCATAAGGTACTGGTTGAATAAGGCGTCACGAAACCCTTATTAAATCACAGGTAAATGGGTCGAGGACGCAGCACCCCGCCGTGAAGCACCCGAGGCGGCAAAAGAGCTTATGTAACTCGACCACGTGAACCGTTATGAAGCATAACGTAAAACGTAAATGTTTTATAAGTCAGTTACATAAGGCCATCTACCGCCTCAAATACATAAGGGAGCAACGAACCCGCAGTATATAAAGATAGACCCGAACCCCCTGTAATGAAAACACATGATCCGAACCCCTACCGTAAGCGAATGTAAATAAGAATCCGCAGGAACGATCTTGCAAGATTCTTATTTACAAAAGTTGCTCACTATCCGTGAGATACAACCGAACCCTGTTACCTGAACCCTAAGGTTCAGATAGGACTTAAGAGCCCTTAGCGAGCCCCGTCGAACGGGATATGTATAATATGAATCGGACGATAAAGAGCCGAGATATGCTAATTAATGTATAATTTTGATAGACCAAAAAACGGCCGTTATTGTACAGAGCCCAAAACTGTAGAGCCAATCAGAGCGAGGAGCAGGTTTTAGAACATTTAAAATTAAAACTGAACACACTTGACCGAAAGGGGCGTTCCCGAGAGGAAAGGAACGCTCGCTCGCCTCTGATTGGTTCCAATAGGATTATTCCGCTTACAGGAGTTATGTCTGGCGAACCGAGCCTTAGATTTTATATAAGAAGTTGAACACAAATAAATTTATGCACTACCGAAGAACCAGTCTTGTTATTAACATCGTGAACCTGCCTACCTCCAGCTATCAAGAGCTCCAGCCTGCACGTCGGTCCAAGCGATTCGTTGAGGTCCTGTCCGTCAGTCGAGCTCCGAATCCTTGGACGCGTCCATCGTTACGTCGTACTACGATTCACGTCGCGTCTACGTCGAGTTTACGTTACGTCACATCGAGTCACGTCAAGTCTACGGCAGATCTACGTTGCGGTCTACGTCGCGGCCCGTGCATCCCGCGTCCGTACCCCGCGTCCGAACTACGTCGCGGCCCGATCTACGTCGCGTTTACGTCCTTACGTTTGGACTACGTCGCGGCCCGTTTACGTCACGAACCGAACCTGAACCTGAACCTGCGAACAGAACTGAACCGAACCCGAACCGAACAAGCTGTTACAGGAAGAACCCGATCGAACATCATACAGTCCACTGCGAGCTGAGCCGAAGAAGCCGCCCTGTTGAGACCTGTACTCAACAGCGTTGGTCCTTCGAGCCGGATTTTCGAGCCAGAACATCCGAACCACCATGGTGCAGACAAGGAAGCAGATGAGTGAAGCAACTTCGCACGACGACCCGCCGACCGAACCGACCCGAACCTCCGGCGAGACGTCTGCAGAGCTGCTTGGAGCACGTCCGCGAACGAGCGAGACACGCGCCCCGGGCATGCAGCCCGAGAAAAGGACATCGCCAGAGTCACCGCCACAGTTGGACGACACGCTCCAATGGCGGGCAAAGCTGGACGAACACCTGCGCAGAACCAGTCTGAACCAAAAAGAACCCGAAGAACCCGCAGCCGTCGGATACTCAACACCGACCGGCGAACATTTAGCGTCCCGTCTGACGCACGCGCCGCGTACCGGCGATACACGCGAGCCCCGCGCGGCTATGACGTCACTCGCGTACGCGGCCTTCGACCCCGCGATCCGCGCACCGATCCCGCGACCCGCGACACCCGTACCGCGCGAACCCCGCACGTTCGATAGAGACCGCGCTCTCGAACAGGTGCGATTCGAAATCGACGAACGCCGCGCGCCGTCGATTACGTCGAGAACCAGCAGCACTACGGAGGCGCGGAAAAAAGAAGCGGAACTAAAGGCAGCAGAGCGGCTTGCTGAAATCAAGCGGAAGCAGCTGCAACTAGAAGAGGAGCTAGTCAAGAAGAGGCTGGACACCGAACTGCATCGCATCGAAGCGGAGGGCTCACAGGCCGGCGGTTCGCAGTCCGGACGTCCGGCGGCAGAGACAGCGGAGGAATCAAAGCGGAGGATCGATGCGTGGCTTACACACCACGAGGTAAGTGACGCTGCTTACCGCGATGACCCGACGCCGAGGAGGCGTCGCACCGTCACGCCCGAACGAGCCGATCGCGAGACCCGAACCTCCCGAGAGCGATCCTCCAGCCGATCTCAGGCGATAGATCGGTTAGCCGACCATCTACAGACGATGGCCCGCCCTCCGCCGAGACAAGTGTACGAGTTGCCTGCGTACTCCGGACACCCTGCCGAGTGGTTGACATTCTACCACAGTTTCGCAGAATCAACAAAAAGGTACAAGTTCACGGAGTACGAGAACGTCGCCCGTCTACGAGCTGCGCTGAAAGGCGAGGCGCGAGAGTGCGTGCAGCACATGCTCGCGTCGACGTCGAACCCCGATCTCATTATTAGAGTCCTGAAAAAGAATTTCGGCAGAACCGACCTGTTGGTCGACCGAGCTCTAGAGGAGCTTAAGCGCCTGCCGTCGCTCGGACCGAGCGCCACCGACCTGAACACCTTCGCAATAAAGGTAATGAATATTGTGTCGACATTGGTCGATCTAGACCGTCGAAACTACGGCGGCAACCCGTTACTGATACGGGAGATAACCGACAGGTTAAGCCCGCATCTACGGTCGAGGTGGTGCTCCTTCGCAAAAGACAACGTGAAAGGCGGTGAGTGCGAAATAATATTATTAGCCGAGTTCCTGATGGACGAGAGTGACGCGGAGTTATTATACTCACACGCGAGAGCGCCGTCACGCAGACCCGCGCATAACGCGCCCACGCAACCGCCACCGCCCCGACGAACGACATACCCGAACCGGGGAGCGAGCGGAGCGATACAGCGAACGCAACCGACACGAGCCCAGACATTCGCCACGGAACGAGTGGAAGCGTGCTATTGCTGCGGCAATAGCCACCGCACGAACGAGTGCCGCAAACTGCTAAGTATGCCGGTACGAGCAAGATGGGAATGGGCACGGGTAAATCACGTATGCTTTAAATGCATGAACCAAAAGCATCGTCGTGATACGTGCACTGCAAAAGGCTGCAGTGTACCCGGCTGTCCACACTCACACCATATGATGCTACACGAACCGAACCGAACTACGTCAAATGTGAGTACAGACAGCGCCGACAATAACGCCCGCCCGCCGCAGTCGCGCGCGCCCGCCCGCGCGAGCGCGCCCTACACTGCGCCGCCCAGCGAACCGAACACAGCGCCGGCACACCGCCGCGCAGAGCCCACACAAGAGCGAGAGACAATCGCTATGACATCACACAATGAATCAAACAAGGTGATGTTAAAAATCATGCCCGTAATTCTGCGCGGTCCCAAGAAGGAGGTGCTATGCTACGGGATGGTCGACGAGGGATCGACAATTTCTATCGTCGATCAAGAGTTAGCGAGCGAAGTAGGTCTAGAGGGACCTCAAGCGCCGCTACTCATACAAGGCGTAGGAGCGCTATGCCTGAACCAGCCGAGCCAGCGAGTCGAGGCGACTGTACGAGGCACCGATGGAGGCCCGTCGTACAATATGCGACTCAGAACCGTGCCGCGCTTAGGTATTAGGGAGCAAACAATGCCGCGCGACAGTATAGTGCGCTTGCCGCACTTAGCCGATCTAGCCGAAGCGTGCTACACGAACGTAGTACCTAAAATTTTAATAGGAGCAGATCATTGGCATCTAACATTGCCGTTAGAAGCCCGAACGGGGAAAACAAGCGAGCCGCTAGCCGTACGTAGTCGCCTTGGATGGTGCATTTACGGCTCAGCACCGAGAACGGTAAGGGCCGGCGAAGTAGTCATGCATATGACGGAGCCGGACAAGGAACTGAACGCGATGATGAGGCGATACTTCGACATCGACGCGTTAGGGGTGAAACTAATAGACAAAGCGAGCCCCCTAGACGAACGAGCAACAAAGCTGTTTAACGAAACGGTAAGACGCATCGACGGACCCCGGTACGAAGTAGGACAGCTGTGGAGGACCGACGAACCGAACCTGCCTCCCAGCTACAACATGGCGTACAAAAGGTTACGCAACTTAGAGCAGCGGATGGACCGGGATCCCGACTTCGCGCACGAGTACACAGCACAGGTAAATAACCTTATCGAAAAAGGTTATGCAGAGCCGCACTTAGGTGACCTAACAAGCCCTAAGGCATGGTTTTTACCGCACTTTGCGGTAAGAAACCCGAACAAGCCCGATCGCGTCCGTCTAGTCTTTGACGCACACGCGACATCGCTGGGAACCAGCTTAAACGACGAGCTGCTAGAAGGACCCGACTTACTACAGTCGTTGATGGGAATACTGCTGCGCTTCAGAGAGGGTACGTACGCCGCTACGGCGGACATACAGGAGATGTTCCTGAGAATAAAGCTGAGACCCGAGGACCAAGTATCGCAGTTATTCCTGTGGCGGGGATCGGACCGCCAACAGCCGCCGAAGGTATACAAAACAACGAGCGTTTTGTTTGGAACGAAATCTTCGCCGTTCCTAGCCCATAGTGTCCGCAACCGAAACGCGGAGGACAATGCGGACGCTTATCCGGCAGCCGTGTATGATATCACAAAAAATACATACATGGATGACCTCGTGACCTCTTACGACGATGAAGACGCGGCGGCCGAGACCGCGGTGCAAATCATCGCGTCACACGCCCACGCCGGCTTCAACTTGCGCGGCTGGACGTCGAACTCTAAAAAGATACTAGAGCGGATACCTGTAGCGCAGAGATCCGACGAACCAAAGAACCTGGGATCTAAAGAGCAGAAAGTATTAGGTATGTTTTGGAACGCCGAAACCGACGAATTAGGTTTCAACACGGCAATGGTACGAGTCCCGGCCGACGTGCGGAACCTGAACCGAGGGCCAACAAAAAGGGAGGCCTTGAGCGCGGTAATGTCCGTCTTCGATCCATTGGGGCAAATCGCGCAATACACCGTTACCACAAAAATACAAATGCAGCGAATTTGTATTTTAAAACTAGGTTGGGACGAGCCATTGCCGGACGACGAGAAGGAGCTATTTTTACAGTGGCTCAGTAACATAGAATATGTTACGGCGCTGCGGCTACCACGGCGATGCTTGTACACGGGGGGAGGTAAGAGACACCAATTACATATATTTGTAGATGCCTCCGAGCAAGCATACGCGGCCGCAGCCTACTGGAGAACCGAGGGAGGACCTCACGAGCCGGTACGTGTGCAGTTGATCACGGCGAAGGCAAAGGTCACGCCCATTCGCCCGATATCGATCCCGAGAGCCGAACTACAAGCAGCGCTTATAGGTGCGCGACTGGCGCAAACACTGCGAGAGGCGCATCGAGTGGCTGCCGAGCAGATTGTGCTGTGGACAGACAGTCGAACAGTACTACAATGGGTGCGAGATAATGCACGCCGTTACAGTACGTTTGTGTCACATCGACTTGGCGAGATCGCCGAGTTAACAGAGATCGAGCAATGGAGGTGGGTCCCGACCCGCCTCAACCCGTCCGACGACGCGACCCGCGCGGACCCGCAGCGTATCGTAAGAAATACCGACCGCTGGTACACAGGCCCGGATTTCTTGCGACTGCCGGAGGCGCAATGGCCGCAAGAGCAGCGAGATACAACGGAGATACCACACGAAATAATCGAGGTATGTAACGTGGCACAGGTCGTCGACCCGCCACTACCGAAAATAGAGCGATTTTCGAACTTTGACCGACTGATCGGAGCTACAGCGCGAACTCTGCAGTTCATCGAACGTCTGAAGAGAAAGGTGAGAGTCCCATTAGAGGTACGACACCTCAAATCAGCGGAGCACCTGTGGATGCAATGGGCGCAGAGGAGAGACTTCGCTGACGAACTACGGGCTCTCTCACGAGGGGAGCCGCTAGCCCGCAGTAGCAGGCTATACGAACTCGATCCGCAACTGCACGACGACGGATTGATGCGCATGCGGACGCGCATAAACGCAGCGCCGCCATCCGTCAACAAGCAGCCCGTCATACTAGACGGCCGCAACCCGTACGTGAAACTACTGATCTTGCGCGCTCATAAGCGAGCGCACCATGCATTTAACGAGACTGTTGTTAATGATCTCAGGCAGCAGTTTTGGATCTTGCACTTGCGACCATCGGTGCGGAGCGTGGCCCGGACATGCATGCATTGCGTGTTGCGGCGCGCGCGCCCGCGCGACCCACCGCTGGGCGACTTGCCCGCGGCCCGTCTACAGCCGTTCACCCGCGCATTCCACTACTGCGCGGTGGACCTATTCGGCCCGCTAGCCGTCACTATCGGCAGGCGGACCGAGAAGCGATGGGTGGCACTGTTTACGTGCCTCACTACCCGCGCCGTGCACCTCGAGGTGGTGCATACGCTGTCAACCGACAGCGCCGTGATGGCGCTGCGCCGGCTGGGAGCCAGGCGCGGATGGCCCGCTGTCATGTACTCGGACAACGGGACGAACCTTAGAGGCTGCGACGCCGAGCTGCGAGCCGCCTACGTCGAATGGCTGCCCGCCCTGCAGGAGCACGGGCAGCTACACCGCATGGACTGGAAGTTCATCGCGCCGGGAGCGCCGCGCCAAGGCGGCGCCTGGGAGCGGATGGTGCGGACCGTCAAAACCGCGCTGTCCGCCACACTGAACACAAGATCGCCCAAGGAGGAGATTTTCAAGACGCTGCTCGCCGAGGTCGAGCACTGCGTGAACTCTCGACCTCTCACCCACGTGAGCGTTGAACCCGATGACCCCGAGGCGCTCACACCGAACCACTTCATACTGGGAGGACCGTCGGGGGTCCCTATCACTGGCCCCTGCGAAGAAGATGACAGAAAAGCTTGGCGCGCCAGCCAAGCACTCGCCGACTCTTTCTGGCGAAGATGGCTACGCGAGTACATCCCATTACTCGCACCCCGGGGATCCTCAAACCCCCGGGAGACCGCCATAGCGGTCGGCGACTATGTCTTGATCGCCGACCCGAACCTGCCAAGAAACACATGGCCAAGAGGCATCGTCGAAGCAGTCTATCCGGGACCCGATGGCATCACACGCAACGTGGACGTCCGAACGAGAGGAGGCGTGTTCCGGAGGCCGACGACGAAGCTGGCTGTTCTGCCCGTCAACAGGAGGTCGCCGCCATGCAGCGACCGAGGGGAGGATGTTGGGAACGCCAGCAACCACGCCGACAGCGAGACTATGTAACGCCGTGACGACGACTTATGTACTAGGCTAAGTTAAAATAAGACTGATTAATATGTGTAACATGATCTCGTAATTATAAGTTAGACACATAAAAGCTGTCATAAGGTCCTTATATACAATAAGAAAGGTACATAAAAGATACCAACATCCTTATAATAATCAACGATCCTTATATACTTAATATACAAGCACATAAAAGATGCTATAGAACCCCAAGGTAAAATGATCCGATCCCACTGGTAACTTAGTTGTGCCTACGACCCATAAGGTACTGGTTGAATAAGGCGTCACGAAACCCTTATTAAATCACAGGTAAATGGGTCGAGGACGCAGCACCCCGCCGTGAAGCACCCGAGGCGGCAAAAGAGCTTATGTAACTCGACCACGTGAACCGTTATGAAGCATAACGTAAAACGTAAATGTTTTATAAGTCAGTTACATAAGGCCATCTACCGCCTCAAATACATAAGGGAGCAACGAACCCGCAGTATATAAAGATAGACCCGAACCCCCTGTAATGAAAACACATGATCCGAACCCCTACCGTAAGCGAATGTAAATAAGAATCCGCAGGAACGATCTTGCAAGATTCTTATTTACAAAAGTTGCTCACTATCCGTGAGATACAACCGAACCCTGTTACCTGAACCCTAAGGTTCAGATAGGACTTAAGAGCCCTTAGCGAGCCCCGTCGAACGGGATATGTATAATATGAATCGGACGATAAAGAGCCGAGATATGCTAATTAATGTATAATTTTGATAGACCAAAAAACGGCCGTTATTGTACAGAGCCCAAAACTGTAGAGCCAATCAGAGCGAGGAGCAGGTTTTAGAACATTTAAAATTAAAACTGAACACACTTGACCGAAAGGGGCGTTCCCGAGAGGAAAGGAACGCTCGCTCGCCTCTGATTGGTTCCAATAGGATTATTCCGCTTACAGGAGTTATGTCTGGCGAACCGAGCCTTAGATTTTATATAAGAAGTTGAACACAAATAAATTTATGCACTACCGAAGAACCAGTCTTGTTATTAACATCGTGAACCTGCCTACCTCCAGCTATCAAGAGCTCCAGCCTGCACGTCGGTCCAAGCGATTCGTTGAGGTCCTGTCCGTCAGTCGAGCTCCGAATCCTTGGACGCGTCCATCGTTACGTCGTACTACGATTCACGTCGCGTCTACGTCGAGTTTACGTTACGTCACATCGAGTCACGTCAAGTCTACGGCAGATCTACGTTGCGGTCTACGTCGCGGCCCGTGCATCCCGCGTCCGTACCCCGCGTCCGAACTACGTCGCGGCCCGATCTACGTCGCGTTTACGTCCTTACGTTTGGACTACGTCGCGGCCCGTTTACGTCACGAACCGAACCTGAACCTGAACCTGCGAACAGAACTGAACCGAACCCGAACCGAACAAGCTGTTACAGGAAGAACCCGATCGAACATCATACAGTCCACTGCGAGCTGAGCCGAAGAAGCCGCCCTGTTGAGACCTGTACTCAACAATGTCCTTAGATCTTAATATCACTTTAAATAAAAAGACGTACCTAACATTTTTTTTACTTTCTCAATCCCTTTAGAACAGACATTGACTGGATATAGTCACAATCGTCTAAAACAATCACTAGCTCACGAACTCATTATAGATAATTACTGCTGTTGAGGAAGCTGAAACCTATAATGGTATCTAAAAACATTGCATATACAGAACGACATAAGTGCTACCATTGTCCTATAAAACAAAATACCTTCTATGTTTGTACGCTATGCACCTTATACAGAATGACGTAAGCGCCTCAATGATCCCTTTGACAAATTACCTTTTTTGTTTGTAGGACGGGCATCATAGTTCGCATCGAAGGTCGCGACCTCACAGAAATGCCATCGCAGTATTGCCAGGCCGACTGCATTCTTGCCTGTTCGTCTCTAAGACGGTCTTGGCTCTTGAATTCCGTATCCTAGAATGGGTGAGACAGGGCTAACTGGCCTAGGATAAGACGATTTGTTCGACTACATTTTCATCACAGAGTAGAAAATTAGTTCAATAGAACGTAATCGACGTTCTATTGAACTAATTTTCTTACCTATCCGAAATTTTTGATTACTTATCCGTACTAGTCACGGCCCCAATTGGTCAGGATAATCGGAGTTCTGCCACAGAATAAAGACACGTTCTACTGTAAATTATGTTTTGCTGAATCTCCTGCATCATATAATGCTAATTGCCAGTCTCTCTCCATACTCGTATGTTTGTGTCCAAAGGGAAATTATACTCTCATTTCTCTTCTTTAGTTTCCGTGTCTTAATATTAGTTACTTCTTGCCAATATTGAGGCAAAATATTTTCAGCTATGATAGTAATTGCATTTTATGCTTCTCGCATTGTTGCCCCAGTTATAAAAGGTTCAGGAAGTAACTTTAACCTTAGCCTCCTATTTGTTCGTGTCGTCACAGCGACCACTCGGCTTGGTACTCAACACCATCGCGTGACCACCCCACACTTTAGACTCAAATAATTCACTACGTTACACTTTTACTAGCCGCTTATTTTTAGAGCATGACTGTGTCCCATTAAGACCTTTTTTCGAGCAAATGCAATACCAACCTCATATAGGAAAAGTATAAAAGTATAGTGTGGCAAAATGTTATACCTAACTAAGTGAATTGCTGGTATGGGTAGCAGCGTGGAACGCGATTACGACTCAGTTTTAAGATGTCGCTATTATTGTAGAGAGTTTAAGATACTTAATATAATAATGTGATTTAATTAGGAGTTTTGGTCGGTAATAAACTGATTTCTCTTTGAGTTATTTAGATCATTTTCAAAATCAAAATAACTGAACTAACGCGTTGATTTTCTATTGGTATATACGTACTCTTTTAAGATATCAATCTTTTCAACCCTCGGCGAAAACGAGGGGTTTTATACTTAAATTTAGGTGTCTGACTTGTAATGTTTTCTGTCATTGTAGCGCCGAAAGACCTCATTTTTTTGAAAGGTGACTTGTTGAAAATATGAATAAGTAATTTTGTCTATTATTATTATTTAGCGATAACTAAAGATGAGTAATCTTTTCAATGCTGCATCAAACATGTTATCGTAATATTAATCAACAATGTAAATCCTTGAAATAACGTAAAGTCCACATAACATTTTAATGTAAATATTCCATAATTAGCGTAAATAAAACAAAAGAATGAGCCAACACACAGGGTGCATTTTTGACATAAATTACGTATTTGTTACAGCTTTCTTGCAATCCTTTCTAAATAGCAAGTAGGTGAAGTTAAAATGCCACATAGCACGCTTGGCCAGTAGACATAGCCAAGGTTTTGTTGGAAAATCAATGCGGTTGTCTGCAACGTTTCAAACGAATATAGAAATACTTATAGAAACGAGGAACCATCGGTCGAGACGAATTCGTTGATAGACATTTGACAGAATTTGGTATAGGAGGTAGTTTTCAAATTTGGACAATCGTAAAATTCACTCACTTTTTATCCGGAAACTAAAAATAAGTAGTAGGTATGTTAATAAGTAATAACTTTAAAGTGTGCTTGTCGTCACTTTACTATCTTGTTCAGAGCACTTGACAATCTATAACTTTATTGTAATCAACAATGTAAGTCCAAAATGTTTTTCACACAAGTCTTGGTGTCCTCATTGAAGGTATAATTCGATAAGCGAAAATATTGCGTCTAATTATGGTGCTCGCGTCCAGTTGCGTATATTATGCATCCATAAAAATCGGTGTACGTTTACAAGTACCTAATCTATACAATCCTTAAATTGTAAGTATGTAATAACTGCAGGAATTGTATGTACTAATAACAAGTGAAATTATTTTTTTGGACGCGCAAAGAATAAAATGTCACATCGATGTTTTAAAAACGATATTAAAATGAATTTACGACGTAAAAGTAAACTATAGGGGCAAATATTTGTGCAAAATATTTGATCTTGGGTCATGGATGTTATCTATATATGTATTTATATATTATGTATATCGTCGTCTAGTACCCATAGTACAAGCTTTGCTTAGTTTGGGACTAGGTCGATTTGTGTATGATTGTCCCTTAATCCATACTAATATTATAAATGCGAAAGTGTGTCTGTCTGTCTGTCTGTCTGTCTGTCTGTCTGTCTGTCTGTCTGTCTGTCTGTTACCTCTTCACGCTTAAACCGCTGAACCGATTTAGATGAAATTTGGTATATAGATAGTTTCAGTCCCGGGGAAGGACATAGGATACTTTTCATCCCGAATAAATGTAGTGTTCCCGTGAAAAACGGGATTAAACTTTGTATGGAGAGCAAATCATTGTAGTTGCAACAACTCCCTACACTACATGTTATCGTTTTGACGTAAACTAATCTACCTACGATAGACCTTCACCAAACGCATACCAAACTATTCTTTGTAAAAAAACAATAAATTCTGATATGGGAACATGTATCCGCAAAATTCGATTAATCGCGTAATTTCAAGAATCAAATACATAAAATTTTACAAATTTGAATCAATCACATTTGATTTGACAAACGTCACACACCCATCTGGCAAGACATGTCAAACCAGTGATTGCAGAAGGGCTACTCCGATGTTCAAAATTTGACTGTCGAATAGTGCCATCCCTCTCGATCTCCTGTCAAGGTATATTTGAGTGAATGGAATAGCACTATACGAAAGTAAAATTTCGAACATCGGAGTAGCCCTTCAGGTAGGTATCACGTTCCGATACGCACATCATCTAAAATAGTGCCTACGAGCTTTGATTATGTACCTCCGCTTGGTAACTGAGTATAAATACAGTAGCGTAGCGAGGGTATGGCAACTAGGGCACGCGCCCTGGGCGCCATTCAGCGGGGGGCGCAAAAAATTAAATAAATATACTAAATACCTATTGAAAAAAGAATTGCAAAAATGGAAATATAAAAGTTTTTTTATTTAGTATATATTTCTGCTAGAACTGAATACTGTGGATTTTACCTATAGTCAAGGCCAGCCTTAGCCATACAGGCACCCAGGGTGAGTCCTTCATTGCGTGACGCTCTAGGCGCCCTAGACTTGGTTAAAGAAATGCCATTTAGGAGTCAGCAGCGCCCCGGACGGCCGCCCGCTTCGCTGCACTCCTATTATCGTCCCACACAATTCTTAACGTTCCAAATATTTGAAAAACGCAATGTGTAGATGAAATTTTATCTTAATTAGTTAATTACTTCTGGTAAACAAAACTTTATCAACTTTGTGGTAAAAAATCTTCTCAAAAATCTGAAGTAGGTAATGTTGATCCCGCCTAAACCTCTATCAAACCATTGAAATTCATTCGTGATTTTCTAGGGGAAATATGAGATGAGCGCCGCGCTGACAAAAAAAACAGTCTGTTCTATTCCCTTTGAATCGTTTGGATCACCCAACTCCTCGGTACAAAACGTAGGCGTACGAAAACGTAAACGAAAAACTATAATATAAGCATTGCTTTTTAGGGTTTCGTACCTCCGAATGAAAAGCGGAACCCTTATGGGATCGCTCGGTTGTCTGTATGTCTGTCCGTCTATCACGGCCATTTGCTTGGAATCAGCTGGACTAATCAAGTTGAAATTTGGGGCATACCTACTTATATGCAGGTCTGTGACCTAAAACAGGGATGTCCAAAGTAAAGTAATTATATTTAAGTGTTACGGCCACGTTGGTTTTAGAAAACTCATTGCGCACGTGCCGCCGTCCCCCGCAACCACTATGTCCCTATATTTTATATCTAATATCTTCTAAGATATTCATTTCATCACATGCGGTAACGCCATAGCGAGGCCATATTGATCTTAAATGCATAATTTATTTAAGGTACTTAATTGGATAAGGATTAATGCTGTGTTACCTAAAATTATTCTGAACTATCTCGTAGGGTTCAGCCAGCGTAATGTAAGCGCAAAAAATGTGTTTATTTACGAAATTACATTAGAAACCTCTAAAATGATCAGTGTCTCTACTATACTATGCATATAGGGACAGACAAACAGACAGCCGAAAGCGACTTTGTTTTATACTATGTAGTGATAATTTATTTACGTATTTTTTCATCATAGAGTTAGATCTAGGTACTCGTCTGGTGATAAATGAGGCAGCCGATTCTTTATTATGGCTAACACAAATAAAAAACTTAAGCGACTCGAAAAAAACGATTTACAAACTTCGCACTCGCTACGTCGTGTTTTCATCTGGTTGTATTATGACCCCCACACCTCCGAAAAATTTTCGCGCTCGCTACGCTCGCGATTTTAATACGGCCAGGCTAAATCCAATGATTAACAAGTCACTTAGAAAAAAGTTAACGCTTTACAAACATTTTCAAATTTAATAAAGCGTCTAATCATTCTTTTGAAATGAAATGAAATAATGAAATGAAATTAATCCTCCCACCATTTTGTACCTTGTAATTTGTACCTGTACTTACTTATTAGGAACTACCTTCATCTAGCTCCTGATACACACCGTGGATGCACTAGATAATAATTGCTGAGAGGTGGGTTTATCTGACGTTCGAAAAATTTCAGTACTGCCTCTTTTACACGCTCTCCCTTTTTGCACGCTGTAGGTACTATGCCTAGTACGCTCGCGTCAAATACTCACTCACTACTGTGGCGCGAGCGCATTCCCGTTAGTGGGTTTGTATTTCCATTGAAAGTACGTACTGTGGTAGTGAGATCTAACCAGGTTTGATATAGTTCAAGTCATGTCCAAAGACAAAATAAAATAAAAAAAAACTTTGCAGTGTTTGTTTTTAGGTAAAATAATTTACCGAGGGGCGCAGTTTTAACGTTTGCCCTGGGCGCCATTTTACCTCGCTACGCCCCTGTATAAATAAAGTAGTAAATAACTCAGTATGCAAAGATACGATACTTAACATATATAAATAATCCTAATAATATTATAAACGAGAAAGTATTTACGTTCATTCCCATTTCATTCATCTTAATTTTAAACAATGATTGATGGAAGGTCGCCAGTATTCCGAAATCGTCGTAAATAAACGGCCAATTGCTGAATTGCCTCTTACTAACCCATAATTTGACGTGTATGGCAGGGTGAACAAATTCTTTGACCATCTCTTTCCATATATATTATTTTCGAACCAGAATATTTTGCTCTATTTTACCATAACGAGGCTTGAACCAGCCTTTTTTGACCTTCGTCATCTTTTGTCAAATTAAGGGCTAAAGAGTACAGTATTAGTGCATAAAGTTTTTGTATTTTTCGGATCTTAATAGACTCGGATACTCGACAAGACCCGAATTGTCAATCAATTATTATGCTACATAATCGACGTGCTTAAGTCAAGGGCCTGACACGCTTTGATGGAGAAGGATAACCTTATTATGATACTTATAAGAGGAAATAGAAAAAGTGCAATTTTTTGGCTCTATCACCGACCGAGCATTTTTTCATGGTCGGTTTATAGGCACACTTATATTCATGACGAAAACTGGCTATGTGAAAGAACCATATTGGCATCAAAATAGTAGATTGTTAACCAAGGGTAGAAAGTTACCCATTGCACCCGAGATATTTCTGGCGCTCGAACGAAGTGAGAGCGCCAATAGTTCGAGGGTGAAATGGGTAATTTCACCCGAGTTGAACACTCTACTTTTCATTTTGACTGCGAGGAAAATAAAATACTACACGCACATGTCATGAGTGAGTTAAATTAATGTCCATGTGATTTTTAACCAATAATCACTAATCAATAAAAGACAATTGGTATTTATATTTAATCTCGTGTTCCCGCTTTTTCTATTGCAATCTTTCATTATAATTAATAATTTTTAATAGAAAAAAAAGTTAAAATATACGTACCGCCAACATTGAAAAAAATAAACAAATCCAATGGTTTCAATTTTGTTTTTTATATAAATGTACGATTCTATCAATAAATGAGGGACAGAATTATATGTGTTATAAATATAATAATACATATATATTTAAATTTAATAATTGGATATAAATAAATTAAACTTGCCTATATCTAATTTATATTTTTTTAATGACTACTTACCACGGCCGACTAGATTGTACCTAATTGAGTTGGTCACGACGTGCATCTAGATGGCAATTGTCTTTGACTCCGCGGCAATTAAAAAAAAATTACTTTCCACCCTAGGGATGGAAAAGCTATTTTCCACCCGGCTATATACTCATGAAAATTACACTTTCCCAACAGGAGAGATGAAATAGTAGATTGTTAACCAAGGGTAGAAAGTGGCCCATTGCACCCGAGATATTTCTGGCGCGCGAACGAAGTGAGAGCGCCAATAGATCGAGGGTGAAATGGGTAATTTCACCCGAGTTAAACACTCTACTTTTCATTTCGACTGCGAGGTTAATAAAATACTACACGCACATGAGTGTGTTAAATTAATGTCCATGTCATTTTTAACCAATAATTAATAAAAGACACGGTATTTATATTTAATCTCGTGTTCCCGCTTTTTCTATTGCAAACATTCTTTATTATTATTTTTAATAGAAAAAAAAATATACGTACCGCCAACATTAAAAAAAAAATCAATGCAATGGTTTCTATTTTGTTTTTTATCTAATCAGGGACAGAATTATATGTATGTATTATGAATATAATGCATATTTATATATTTCATAATTAGATGTAAATAAATTAAGCTTGCATATAATATATCTAACTTTTGGTGACATTTTTTCAATGGCCACTTACCATGGCCGACTAGATTGTACCTAATTGAGTTGGTCACGATGTGCATCTAGCTGGCAATTATCTTTGACTCCGTGGCAATTAAAAAAATATTACTTTCCACCCTAGGGATGGAAAAGCTATTTTCCACCCGGCTATCTACTCATGAAGATGACACTTTCCGAACAGGAGAGATGAAAATGATATTGTTTTCAAAATCAACAAAAAAAGTACCAGTTTTGTTAATGCGCAACTTAGACGCACCCAAATTTGGCAACGGCGCTAGATTGAGAATCACCTAATTAGGGAAATACATTGTGAAGGGCACGATTTTAACGGAAGAAGCCAAGGGACAAAGTGTACTTATACCACGTGTTCCAATTATACCGAATAATTTACCATTTAATTTTAAACGTCTACAGTTTCCATTAAAAGTTTTTAACATTTTCTATGACTATTAATAAATCACAGGGGCGAACATGAAAAGTAGCAGGAATACATTTGTGCACGAAATGTTTTTCTCATGAACAGTATGTAGCTTGGTCATGTCTCCAAATCAAAAAAATTACATGTTTTTACTGACCTAAATAAATCATTTAGGATAATTTATTGAACTAAACTTCAAAACTAAGTTGTAAAAACCAAGTTAGAAAAATAATAGTAGCTACCTAATAATTATTTTGTCCCAATTTCATAATGTGACACAATTCTTTGGTGAATAGAACCATACCTTCTTCGTTAGTTGATTATGGACCGTCACCATCTCGAGCCATTTCTGAGCATAGCTTATGGAATCGAATAGGACTTAGCCTCGGATAACTTATTGAATCGAATGGGACTTAGCCTTGCAACTCCAAAAATAAAAAAAAGGATGTTTTGCATTTTGTCCATGGCTTTCACCCAATAGCCCAGAACTAAACTACTAACTAGATTCCATTCGAGTATTGAATACCTGAAAGGGTTGAAAGTCTAATTGTTTTTTTTTTTATTGTCCATATCAATTAACGAGTTCTACGCGTACGAAGTCGCGGGCAAAAGCTAGTATTTATTTATATATTTATTTATTTATTCGTACTTAGATTAGGAATCCGAAAATACATTTAATATTTCAAGAAACATTCAAATCGAGAAAAACAATAATAGGTCGGTAATGCCTGCAGATTTTCGATGGGTCGTTGATATCTGCGTTTACGGAATAACGTGTAGGTACAATCGAGAAAAAATATAATATGAATTGGTACTTCTAAAAAACTCACTTCCATAGTAATTTCTGTTCAAATAGACCCATCAAATATATCATTTCTGTATTGACTGTATTTTAACTTACTTCTAATGAAAGTATATGTAAACAAAATCGTTGAAACTCACAAGAGCAAAAATTATATTCGATAATTTGCATCAAATTAACAAATGTTAAAAAAGATGGCACGGTATTCTCCGTACAATTACCTACTTAAGAAACGTAATGTTGAACGGCTGTCAGTCTGGCAGTTCTGCTTCACGGTGGCTGATTTGCGAAGACTGCAGTAGAACGACAGCGATCTGCGACATTGTAATGAAATAGAAAACAACGTTTATGAGTTCCGTAAGAGATAATCATTATAATTTATAATTAACTGCCGCAAAATGTTATCGATAATGAGGAATGATGAAAATATGAAATGTGCTGAAACGCAGACGAAGATTCTAAAACTTTTATTTTTAAAGTCAAAGTGATTTATGGCACACATGTTATAAATATATCTTAAAATGGTAAAGTGACAAACATGGACCCTGCTAGGGTATGCAATATTTACAATTAAACAAAAATTAAATTAAATTAACAATTAATCATTTACATAGGTATTAGTTCTTAGAACGAATAGGCACCTTGTTTATCGTTTACATAGATATTCGACTACAGAAGTTAAAGAAGCTCGGTGCTAAGGAAGTTTATTTTAACAGTAAAATTTAGAAGCACTTCTGATATTTTCATTAATTCCTATTATAGCCATACATTTCTGTGTTATCCATGATTAGAAATCCTTTCCTATATAGCTTTTTAACCGACATTGAAAAAAGAGTTAGTGTAATTGTTAACACAGAACTCCATCCTTATGTGCCGGGGGTGTAAGTAATCATCACTGATTTTGAGGAAACGAGTAAAAATATAAATACTTACATAGAAAACACGCTATGATGATGCGATGTTAAATTACTGTAATAATAATTTTACATTTAAAATGAATTAATTATTCTTTATTTGGTAGCGGAATTAAGATGATCATAATGATCTTGCGGAAAAAAACGGCATCATGTTTATATTGTTATACCGCCAACATGTTATACTACTATGACAAACATTTAGCATACCAATTGGCATACATACAAAACAAACCGTGGTCAATGATGATATAGGGCCACAAGGCGAGCCAGTGCAAGAGACAACCTGCCTTGTACGATTCCATGCGATTAGTCAACATTATCATATTATGTACC
Source organism: Apotomis betuletana (assembly GCA_932273695.1). Lineage (NCBI taxonomy): Eukaryota > Metazoa > Arthropoda > Insecta > Lepidoptera > Tortricidae > Apotomis > Apotomis betuletana. The sequence continues at coordinate 9,849,107 of OW026307.1, read as the reverse complement.
TTTATACATCTATAGCACTATCGTATCTCGTTAAATTATTTAGTTATAAGGCAAACCTTGTCCCATGCCCAAAAAGTTGAAAATCGAGCAAACCTACAAGCGTTAACGGAGCTTGTGATTGGTGTAATTTATTATTCATAAGAAGGTACACGATTATATTATTATAATCGGAGAGTCGCATAATATGCGTCGTCATTTGTTTGGTCTCGTTTTCGATAGTCAGGACTCGCTAGCCAAAACAGTTGCAATATATTTTTTTATTTTTTTTTAATATTACACAGCCATAATACCTGCAATTCAACTACAACAAAACTACTACCTATGCGAACTACTTCATATATGCACCACGCTGTTTATTCGAAGTATGTAATATGAAATCAAAGACAATAATTGATTTCCGATAATACAAACAATCTTCATACAATACATTACAAATATTCTACTATAACTAGGTACACAACAATGGAAAAGTAGCAGTAGACAATAGAAGATCTTATCGCTAAAGAGCGGTCTCTTCCAAACAACCTTTGCGTAGTGAAGTTAGTCCCATAATTCATGTACAATCTAAAAGTTAGTTACATTACAACAAACCTATTACTGGGAATTTGGGAACACTCATAATAAGACCCGATTCCCGATTGTCAATTTAATTAAATCAATATAAATAAATATGGATAAATAAAATAATACGATACGATATTATATGTATAGTTTCTGGACTTAATTATCGAGTCGCCAACTATTCTTGTTTACAATTCATTTTATCTGCAATTTGGATGAACCTAATTACAACCTGTTCCAACTATCTACTCAAAATTAATGCACAAAAACTACGAGATATCGAAGTAGGTAGCATTTCGACAGAGAACTGACCCAAAACACAAAAGCCGTTACTTCAATAGAGATAATAAACGTTAGATAGAATTTAGTAACTCCCAACTAGATCTGTTGGTAAATAAATAACAATTGGCATTGCATCACAAATCAATTTTGACGCAGTATCGTGGCAACAAACGTACCCAGGTTCTTTAGTTCAAATTGTATACATACCTACGCAGTAAATTTGAGCAGCAGTGAGCAGTGTCGTAATGCGTCAAATCATGTACCTATCAGAAAAGTTTTGTAACCTCAATAATCATCCCAAAAACATGTTTACAATGCTATAAGTTGTATGGTTTTCCTGTTGATACCTCATTATCATTAACTACATACATCGTACTGTAGCCAGTAAGTACAGAATAAGTATTATTCCAGTAATAAATCTGCATTACTCTAATATCATAAAGGCGAAAGTTTGTGAGTGTGTTTGTATGTTTGTAACTTCTTCAAGCTCAAACCCGTTCCGTGAGTTGAGCAAGGAATGTAAATATTTTTGCTACTCTTTCAAACTTGAACGTTTTGACTGATTTTGTTGAAATTTGGTATGGAATTTTATAATATTAATGTGATACCAGTTCCATCCCGCAGTGTCTCAAGACAAAAGTCTTTGAACAATGTGTGTTGCCAGTGATGACATACGGAACTGAAACGTGGTCGCTCACGATGAGCCTTATAAGAAGACTCAAAGTCACTCAGAGAGCAATGGAGAGGGCTATGCTCGGAGTTTCTTTGCGAGATCGAATCAGAAATGAAGAGATCCGCACAAGAACCAGAGTAACCGACATAGCCCGAAGGATAGCAAAACTTAAGTGGCAATGGGCAGGGCACATCGCTCGTAAAACCGACAGCAGCTCTTGCATCGAGTTCTTGAGTGGCGACCACGCACCGGACGACGCAGCGTGGGTAGGCCCCCCACAAGGTGGACTGATGACCTGGTGAAGGTCGCTGGAGTCCGCTGGATGCGGGAGGCGCAGGACCGGTCATGGTGGCGTTCTCTGGGGGAGGCCTATGTCCAGCAGTGGACGTCTTTTGGCTGATGATGATGATGATGATGATACCAGTTACTTACATTAGCTACCAAATTACAAAAATAATAACGCCCCAAAATAGATAATATAATTATCGTATAGATAATTAAATCCTCGGCACCCCATGTTTGCTACCGCCAGCTCCAAATCGTCGTTGCGCTTACCAAAACTGATATGTGTAAGATTATAATTGGGTGAATCAACTTTTAAGTGCACCTTGTTGCTATGGTTACGCAAAATTTGTCCCTCGGACAACCTAAGCATTTTGTATGAAGATGTCACTTGGACAACGGGGACAGAGTAAACAACACAAAAAAGTTGATTCACCCAATTAATGGAAATAACACCTTATGAGCAGTGTCAATTGTTGTAATAAAATTAAAATTTAAACAATTGATGTAAAGCCTGACCAGAAATATATGAGGATTGTCAAGAGGGCGCTATTTACAAGACTGTGAATGGTTTCCGACATTTTCTATGGATATTTTTAAATATTTGTATTTTAAGAAACCACCACGATAGACATGACATTGTTGACCAACCATCATAAAATCTTTGCCACGGTAAGAAATTAGTTCCAGTTAAATTCCGCAATATGGCGCATCCTCATATATTTCTGGTCAGGCTTTACATATTATCAGCAGCTTTGGTAAGCGCAATGACGAAACCTCACAAACGCCATCTATCAAAATTGTCAATGAAATTACTTTAAAAATTTTGTTTATACCTTATAACACGCCTTACAATAAAATATTTCTAAAAAATAACAATACAATGCATGATAAGTTGTCATTACCTGTTTTCGCAGTCATAAAAACAGCGACACGCCAGTGAGTCATGCGCGATTTACATGAATTAGTCGCAAATGTATATTAGCACAGTTGTTGAAAATTCTCCGGTTTTATGGACTTTGAATGAATACATATTTTTGCCAAGTTACACCGCTAGAGGCGCCACCACCGCATTCATATAAATAACTAATTAATTAAGATAACTAATTGAGTGATTTATATATATATTTGGTATATTAGGCAATTTCTGTAATTTAGAGCTACGCTGTAAAATTATGTATATTTGGATGGTTTTTAAATTAGTGTTCTAACTTCTGATATTGTTTACGTACCGTAAACGTGAGAGACAAGTGAGACGAGTAAATGTCTCTGTCGTTTTTAATATAAAATACATATTTTTTCAAATGTGTTAAGCTAAATGAAAAATACGCACATCAGTCTATTTCTGAAGAAAATATATTCGAACAATAAATATAAGCTTACACCGGATGTATATTTAGAAATGTCGTATGAAAATATGTTAATTGTTTATTAACCTACCATAAAAATATCGAAAAAACAAAATGTTACACTACTGACGGACGCGGGACGCCATCTTACAACGACACAACATAGTTAGTTGTATAACATAGTAGTATTAGATTAGTAGTAGTAGTAATATAAAATCGGGTTTATCATCATTTGCTAAACAACTTTTTACGAATAATCACTTAACAAACAACGATTCACAAACTATTCATTTCACAAACCTGTCATTCCTTAAAATGCTCATTTTACAAATAATTACTTGACAAATATACATTTAGTAACTTTGACGCTTTATAAACATATTGAAAGACAAAGTTTCATTTAAAAAATGTTCACTTCACGAATAAATCGTTTTAAAAATCAGTTATTTTACAAAACTTTAATTGATAAACTATTGTTTCATAAAAATATTAAAAATAACTCTCTATGTAACGAAACGCTGGACTTAGAGGGGCCGTTGCTGGGACTTTTTGCTGTTTTTGGGCTTAAATTAGATTGAATCTTGTAGATTACGCTAAAAAAAGCATGTTTTGTTCTTTAAACTTTTTCTCTCAGAGCGATATTTACCGAGATATTGGGGTCCAAAAAAATTTTTTTTTTCAATGCCATTTTTAGGCTAAATTATATTGAGTGATGTTCCATTTTTTAAGCAAGCATTTTGACGCTCCGCTCGCTTCGCTCGCTCCACTATACATGTTCATGAAACAAACCTAACCTAACCTACAGTTTTCGGTTTTTGAGCCATGTTACCTAAAAAACCTTAATATTTCGGTAAATATTAATCTGAGCCAGAAACTTTAAATAACAAAACATACTTACTTGTTTTAACATTATTTATAAAATACATTAATAAAAATGAGGTGTTATATTGACATAAATTTATTTGTCTCGAATTTTCATGTCCCGGAACCCTTTAAAATGAGTAACGTTTGAACCTCAATATCTCGGTAAATATTAATCTGACAAAGAAAGTTTAAATAGCATAACGCGTTCACACCATGATGATTTATTAAACGAAATTTTTACCATACAATGCATTTTATTAACGTTGTTTTATCATTCGTTATTTTCTTAATTGACTAGAATAATAAATGAATAATTTGCTAAATAATGTTTTGTGATATGATGTTTTGTCCAATAAATAATTTGTAAGGTGACTCGGGGCTATTGTAGCTATGGGGTTATTGTATCTTATTACCATTATAATGGTCTGTTTATATATAGGATACACAGACCATTATAATGGTCTGTGTATATATAGGAAAAGAGTTAATTAGTTAAGATACAATAACCCCATAGCTACAATAGCCCCGAGTCACCTTATCATGATCTATTTGTAAAAGTATATTTTATGCAACGTCTAATTGGGGAATCGTTAATTTGTCTAACGTTGTTTGTAAAATGAATATTTATGAAACGTTGTTTAGCAAGTGATTGGCTACCATAAAATCTATTCTTTTCGATATTATTATGACATATTGATTTAAACTCACATGATTTTCACATTAAGTATTACAAAACGGGACTTAGTCCTTTCGAGATCATGGACATAAAATCACGTCCGAAACGTCGAGGTAATTAAATAAACACTCGTTTTTAACGCGAGTAAGTCCCATTTTGTTATAATAATTTTTATGGTAACCTACCTAACTTCACTTGCCCCATTACCTACTACCGTTTGCCTCAACTGACTTAATTTACGTCAAATATGTATGTAACTATCTACCAACTACTACCCCAACAGACTCATACTTTAGCAGAAGTCTTTATGTGACCCACTGTGTAATAAAATACGAGTACCTTAGTTAGAAATCCATATTATTCATTCAAAATATTCTTTATTCAAGTATAGCTATAATATCAGTACCTTCAAATTCAAATTCAAAATTGTTTATTTGCATGAATACAGTTTTCACATAACAGGTCTTAATATTAAGTACGTATAAACGTTCCTCCGCCATGTATTCTGCCTGCAAGCAGGCGTGCAAACATTTGAGCGCGCTCCATTAATTGAAATTAAATTAAATAATAATTATAGACCTGACATAACTTTAGTAAAACAACTAAAACTGCCTTCTTAATAGACATAGCTGTACCTAATACACACAATTTACAAACTACAATAGCTGAAAAATTCACTAAATATATCGAATTGAAAGACGAAATAACCCGAATCTGGCACCTTCAAAAAGTAACCATAGTACCTATTGTCCTTTCTGCTACCGGCGTGATACCAAGGCAGTTACATCAATCTTTGAAGACACTAAATCTCCCACCATTTACATACACCCTCCTTCAGAAAGCTGTTATCCTTAATACGTGTCGGATAGTTAGGAAATTTTTGCAAACCGATCAGGAACATCCCGTAATAGCTCCATCCACTCCAATCACACAGAACTTTTCTCAGCAAACAATACAGACTGCGGCAGGATTTAACAATCTACAAATAACTGGTATGCACTTGGCTTAGGCCCGTGTATAACAGTATACCGGTGATTATAAAGCCGAGAAAAATAAAATAAAAAGCAACATAATAATTCAAATTAATAAATGAAATAATAATAAATAAGCCAAAATAACAGTAGAATTAAGTTTTAAAAGTCAGGTACGGTTTAAATAGCTATTCACACTATAAAAGCATTGCTCTAGAAGCCAAGCGGTGAGTTTATTTTTAAAATTATTTCCTTCAAGTAGCTTGATCTCCTCAGGAAGGCTATTGTATAAAGTTATGCACATGTTAAAAGCATTCTTGCGGTACACAGCTTTGGTTGCTCGTGGTTTATACATATATCAAGCTCATAACTTTTTTCCTGGTTTCCCTGTGTATAATTTCACCTCTCTTCCTAAAATATGATTGGTGAGTGCTAACAAAAACGCATACTTCCCTTATATAAAGGCAAGGTAGAGGGAGTATGCGCAGTGTTTTAAATAAGGGCACACAGCTATCGTCCCGCACATTACAAATCGCCCTGACACATTTTTTCTGGATTTTAAATACTCTATCCACATCCACAGAGTTACCCCACAGAATTAGACCGTAGTGAAGAACAGATGACACATAGCCATGGTAGGCTGTTTTTGACGCTTCCATTGACACGGTATTTCTTGATAGGTTACTGGTTAAAATAATTACACACATGTACCAACCACAACTTCACCAGACTCATACAGTACTGTGTAATGAAATACGAGTAACTATGTTAATCTATATTATTCATTCAAAATATTATTTATTTAGGTAGGCCTAGCTACAAACACTTTCGAATTATCAGTTACCTACAGAGAGCAGAGCAATTTATTGATAGAATTATTACTAAAAAGAACATAATAAAATTATAGAAATAAAAGAAAAATCCTAAAAAGGGATCGTCGGAAATTAATACAAATAAAAGAGGGAGTCTCGAATGTTTCTAGAATAGAATTTTAAGTATCAAAATGAATAAAAAAAATAACATACCTACCAGTAGAATACCTTGATAGGTTACTCATTAAAATAATTACACACGTGTTCTGTCCGAGATCTCGCTACTAAATATATGTCTATTTTACTTCAGCGATATGCTCCTTTGGAAATAACCTATATATTTATTTTTCTCATTCATCCTTCTTCCCATAGGAAGACATATCGCTAAAGAACGAACAGAACGTCTATTAGTTCACCTGACTAATTTTCAAATGCTATTTTAAAATGACATCTTGTAACTTCATGTAGTTTGAATTTTATTATTTGGCCGGGGATAAATAAGAGATTATTCAACTATGGAGATATATCACAATGACTCGTTGAATTAGGGCTTAAATTACAGGTATGAGCTAAACAACTAAACCTAACATTATTCTGCATCTGACACTGAAATCTCTTTTGTCTATCGGTTTGTTTATAGGCTGAGAGTATAACATACAATTTACTATTCTGACACTTTACTGTACTTTACTTCCCATATTCCCATATTCCAATTAGTTATGAAAGCCTATTTCAGTGTTTAACTTCAAACAATACTTATATATTTAGCGGGATTAAAAACTATTATGAGAAATCCGGGCTTTATACCAAATATGTCAAGATGCTAACTTACAAAAATCTACGGACACTTATTTATTTATTTATTTAAACTTTATTGCACAAAAGAAAAACTTAACGTACAAAAGGCGAACTTAATGCCATGCGGCATTCTCTACCAGTCAACCTTAGGGCAAAGCAGAGAAATTGTAGGCGGTGCATCAAACAACATAATTACACATAATTAAAATACTCATACTATTATAGCTACATACATATAGATAATAAACATACATATATATAAATAGATACATACATAAATATATACGACGATGAAACAAACCAAGCAGATATACTATGAGATTTCAGTTCTGCCAGCAAAGAAACTTCGCACGGCCCTTTTAAATGCCAACTTACTCGGAGCCTGTTTGATTGTGAGAGGAAGACCGTTCCAAAGGCGAGCCACTTGCAAGGAGAAAGAATTAGACATGAAACCAGTACGGTGAAGAGGAATAGAAAGGGCAAGATTGCCGGAAGAGCGAAAATTACGGTTACGAGTGGATTCAACATAGCAGAAAAAGGTTTTCAGGTATTCAGGAGCTTGTGGATCATTGAGTATTGAAAAGAGAGTGCAGAGCATACGAATATTGCGTCGTTGACGGATGGGAAACCAGCCAAGCTGAGAGCGGTAAGAAGAAACGTGATCATATTTACGGAGACAGAAAATAAAGCGAATACAATTATTAAGAAGTCGATCCAACTTATCAAGAAGATCCTCATTTAAGTCCGGATAACAAACATCACCATAATCAATTATGGGTAGTAATAGTGTATTTACAAGCAATACCTTAGTTTTGATAGGCAAGAAATTTTTCAGTTTGTTGAGAGCATGAAGCGAGCCAATGACTTTCCGGCTAATTTCACCTACCTGCACCCTCTAGCTCAGTGTGCTATCTAAGTGAACACCTAAATCCTTAACACTAGAACTAAAAGGAATAGGCGTTCCGTTGAAATTTACAGGAGTTACAGAATCCCGGTCAAGTTTAGCAAGCTGACGAGAGCTGCCAATGATAATAGCCTGACACTTTGAGGGGTTTACAAACAGACCAAATTTCTCAGACCATTGTTGGATGTGTAAGAGATCCAGGATTAATTTGTTAATTGTATCAGTAATATCATCCACTTTACATTGGTCGTAAAGTTGCAAATCGTCAGCATACAGATGGTAAGAACAGCGAAGACCAGGGGTGGTAAAGTTTACAAAAAGAGAAAATAATAAAGGAGAGAATTCCTCCTTGAGGTACACCAGTGGCAAGGTCGCACCAATCAGACAAAGCCCGATCTACACGGACTGCCTGCTGGCGCCCACAAAGATATGAAGCAAACCAGCCAAGAGCAGAAGAAGACACATTAAGATGGCCGAGCAAGGCAAGAAGGATCTCATGGTCAACAGTATTGAAAGCGTTAGAAAAGTCAATGAGAACAAGTACTGTGACCAATTGATCCTCCATGCCCCGCCTAACATCTTCAGTCACTTTGAGAAGTGCAGTACAAGTACTATGGCTGGGACGAAAACCAGACTGAAAGGGGCTCAACAGTTTGAAAGAGTGTATAAAGCTAGAAAGTTGCTTGTGAGCCACCGCTTCAGCAATTTTTGATAAAAAAGGGAGAATAGAAATTGGCCTAAAGTTACTAAGTGATGTGGGATTGCTAATTTTAGGTAAAGGAATAACGAACGCGCGACGCCAGAGAGAAGGAAAGTCACCATTAAGCAGCGAGGAGTTGATGACATCGGTTATTATAGGAAGCACACAGTCCAGGACTAATACTACCATATAACGCCCAATATCATCACAACCAACACTTCCTCAAATAAAAAAATTATCTTTGCCTCCAGAATTAAGACGGCTGCCTGTCTAGCACAACTATGATTCGCGACTCATGCCGCGCGAGATACCATTATCCGTCACTCTCTCACGATACAGTTTAGAAAGGGATAGGTAGCATATCTCGCGCGAGAAAGAGTCACGTGTCAAAGTTGTGTTAGAGGTGCTCGTTCAAATAATGGTGTAAAAGTAATTGGAATTAATTAAATAAACTATTGTCGCTAGCCCGAATAGGCGAATGCTGAATACTGATGAAACCACGACGACGCGGTTTAAGCAGTGGTAGAGAAGCTGCCTTAGCTGCGGTCCTGGGTTCGAATCCCAGAATGGGCAAATGTTTGTGTGATGTTCTCTGTTTGTATGTATATCGTCGTCTACAATCCTACTAGAACTTACATTGGGACTAGGTCGATTTGTGTGAAGTTCTCCGATATTTATTATTTAACCACATTAGTATATAGGTAGTGCTGGATAACAAAATCATGTAGAGGATAAAATGCACACTAAGAATATCTGAATGTGTAATATGATAATATCGGGCTAGCTACCGAAGACAATTTTATAAAACTTTAAAGGTTATAAAAACAATAACTTAAAGCTGTCTTAACTATTACTAAATCATAATTCTTACTTCATCAACCACCCACTTAACTACAAACCTTCATCAACTTTCATAAAATTATATTTAGAAACATTTTTCGTTACAGGCTCTTAGTCTATTAGAAATTCTCTTTGTACCTGCAATTGTTTTGTAAAGACTGTCTGAATATTATTTTTTAATAAATAATTACATTGACGAAGATTTCTAATAGAACCAGAAGGCCAGCTAAATTCAGTATTTCTCATGACACCTGACCAAAATATAAGCTCTATAATTATCTCTACTTTACCGATATGCTCTAGTCACCATTAAACGTCAACTTGTCGATGTGCAGCTCGAATAACGGTATCGCCCGTCTAGCACAACTATGCTTCTCGACTCTTGTCGCGCGACATTGCGCTACCCGTCACTCTCTCACATTACTGTACAGAAAGAGAGGGGTAATTATCTCGCGCGAGAAATAGTCGTAGTCGTCTGTCAGTTATGCTAGAGGTGTTGATCATATGTTGATATATCACTCAAATGGCTATAAGTATGTCAATGTCAATAGAATTAGACCCTTAGCCACTTTGCAAACAATTTCGAGTGACAAATGCGTTTCTATAAATAATGTATGTAGTCAAACTTACTTCATTGTGCACCAAATATAGGTATGCGCGCGATTATCAGTATGATTGTCAGGCAGTTAACGAATGCTTAAACGAAGAATTACAGAAATCACAATCGAATAGTCAATAACAACGTCATTATGACAATAGTCAAAATAATTACGCTGCGCTAAGTCTACAATTAGAACAAAATGCCTTTAAACGGCCTGTGGGTTGTACTTACATACACGTTTCTCTAAACTTGGTATCTCTTGAGGATTATACAATTAAAACCCACTATGCAGTGAAGAAATTGGTAACATTTGGTGCGTGATCTTTTCAAAAATCCCGTAAAGTTAGTTTCAGAATTATGACTAGTGATTTTATAACGGTCATTACATTATGACTTTCTAAGTACATTGTCGTTAACCAGAGGGAGGGACGTTCTAATTCATATGATTAGATTAGATTAGCTTTATTCATTTCATAATATAAAATAGCAGTATAAATTACGCTAAGCATGGCTACATGCATTTATACTATGATAGTCGTAAAAATAAAAATATGTTTTCGAAATATGGTTTATTCAAAAACAGTAAGATAATTGTTCGTTTTGCATAATCTCTCTCAATACTGTCTATTTAACCTATTCGTCATACTGAGAATTTAAAAATAACTAATCGAGGACGGTATCTACTTGAGTGCTAGTGTGGGATGCAACCTGTGTAGACACTCTGGCACCATCACATCTCCACCGAACGCGGCAGAAGCGGCCGAAGGCATAAAACTGAACAAGTAGGTTAGGCCTATTAGTGGTCTTGCCGCTGAGTGCAATTTTATACCTTTTGGCGTCGAAACCCTGGGTCCGTGTGGGGCCCCAGCGCATTAAACCTTTTCAAAGATATCTCGAAGAGGCTTATTGATGTTGTTGCTGGTGACCGGAGAGCTCCCAAACCGGACCGGAGGCCTCGCTAAAAGAATCAGTTTCGCAGTTCAGAGAGGAAACACCGTCAGCATCTCCGGTACTATGCCGCAGGGGCCATTTATAGATTTGGTGTAGATTAAGTTTAACTTTATTGTGTTCTAGTTTAGTTTTATTTTTAGGTGTAATTTTATTTTATGTAATTTTATTGCTGTCAAATTTAAATAAATATCACTACGAAATTTATTGAGTAACGTCGTAATTGTAACCGCAAAAAAGTGTGACATTTTTATTATTTACAATTAACTAATGCACTAATTACTGAAAAGAAAAGCGAAGCTCAGTATAAAGTTTGAAGTCAACGCTTGGTTATTTTTAATTTCCAGTATTTATAGCTTACATAACATAGTAGAACTTGTTCCACTTACATATACTTTAGAAGAAGATGAATCGTCACTCACATTTTAATGTGAAAATACTAGGTAATTTATTGCGAAATTTTAGTGGTTGATACTGGATGGCGCACATACCTTCCGATGCCTCATACTATCCGATGACCGATAGGATCGACGAGTTCTAGAATTTTAGAAAACCTCTCCTGCAAGGTGACAGATAATTCGGTAAAGGCCGCGAGTTCAAATGATTCAGCCGGTGCAGAACCGGCCCAGGCGGCGGTCTTTGGGTGAGGTTTACATCTAGAAGATGCATTCTTCTGGCTGAATGATGACGGTGATGAGGTTGTGTACCCCTTTTCAAATTAAAAGAGGTCGTCACAGTAACGAAAATGTCATATTTTAATTTAATTTACGTCCAAAACACCTGCATAAGTACTGCATTCGTGCTTATGCCGAATTTAGACCTACTCTTTGTTTAATGATATATCAATATTGACCTTTAGCGGGTAAAACGGTAGCTCGCCCCGGGCAGTGGATGTTCTATGAATATTGGATAGCTCCCACAGTCGGACCGCGGTATTCATGAAGTAGCCAGGAATCATTTTGGAGGTGTTTGTTGTTCAAGTTACTTACCCTCTTATAAGTTATTCCGCATAAACCCTAATTTATTTAGATAAATAGCAGCCTTATGTTATAGGCGCATGCATTGTTCTGTTTTGTCATTGTCTATGTGATCACAATAGCTTGACGCTATGTTGTTTTACGTAAATTTTATAAACTATTAAACACGCTAAGACGAGAAATGCTAAGAAATGTGGTATCCACAAAAATAGGATAAACATTGACCCTGTTCAATAACGCTAAGACGAATGTATGGCCATGACATTGCCAAAATACATATTGAATCCTATAAATGCGTATAATTTTGTAAAAATTCAATTATTGATTTAATAATCGTACACAATAATTCAATTAACCAAATAAACTATTAAAACTTGATGCATTAATTTATAGACTAGCCTTTCAAAATGCCTTTCAAATCAATTTCGGTAAAGAAGTTTCAATGCAAAACTATGATCATTTTGAAATCGCTGAACCGATTGAAGCTTACAATAGCGCAAACACCGACAAAAGCTCGAATAACTCATAAACCCTCACTTTGCCTCCGGGTAAAAAGCAATTGCATATTTCCGTTTGCTTTTCTGTAGGATCGACTTATAGTTGAGTACCGGACGCAATATTTGCAAATTCAGGTTCTTAGTTGGTTTGCGTGATGGATATTTTTGGACCTACCATCAGCATCACTTTGATCCTATTTTGAAAAGCACATCTTATCTCCTTTTCTTTCTACATATCTTTCAGAATTTTATTGAAATGAAAAGGAGTTTATATTTTTCATCAAAACTAACACACGACCGACCTACTTGGAATCTGGAACCTGATAACAAACCGGCCAAGTGCGAGTCTGACTCGCGCATCGAGGGTTCCGTACAAGTACCCAAGTAGTTATCCCATCTCAACTGGTCGGATTAAGTTAAGTTTGCACCTGGTATGTATGGCGCCGGATACAAATGAGATGCAAACTTAACGCTACCAATCAGGTTTTGTTGTATGGGAGCAGCTTTATTCTGTTTTTTAATATTTTTTGTTATAGCGGCAACAGAAATACATCATCTGTGAAAGTTTCAACTGTCTAGCTGTCACGGTTGATGAGATACAGCCTGGTGACAGACGGACAGACGGACAGCGGAGACTTAAGTAGGTCCCGTTTTTACCCTTTGGGTATGTAACCCTAAAAAGCACAAAGATTAGTGTATAATATTAATATATATATAATATAATATTATAGTCATTTAGTTACTAGTGTTTGATATTTACCATGTATTTATACCTATAATTACAAATACAAATACTCTTTATTGCACACCTCCAACATCAAGGAAAATTACAACACAACATGAGATACATTAAAATAACAGGCAGAGGTAAACAACAGGCGGTCTTATCGCTAAATAGCGATCTCTTCCAGACAACCTTTAGGTAGCGGAGTAGTTGAATCCAGCAGCGTTAATACTGTAACTTTCCGACACTCCATGCCCGACCGGATATCGTCTGTAATATAAATATGACAATAAATATAAATGACATTTAATTTAATGCTTAAAAAATAAGTAGGTAGTGTATTTTGAATAAAGTATCAATATAACAAGGCCCAAAGAGGCATCTGATCGGGAGTCGCGGAAATGTAGCAGCATGTTGCTCAAGTTCGTAAAATAAAAAATGTGTTAACTGAATTTGTAAATTAGCTGTACCTACTATCAGGCGATGAATAAAGAATAGAGCATCCGTCGCTCTCGCATTCATATGCTGTCAAAAAGTGACAGATGCTTTGTAATTTATTAATCGGAAACATCATAAGCCCCTTTTTCGGGTACCTCTCGGACACCTAAAGTGGGGGTGAATTTTTTTTTTCTTTTCACCACTGGTGTGTGGGGTGTCGTTGAATAGGTTCTGTAAAAATAATAGGGGTCTTTTAATATTATTTTTTGATAAAGTCAGCAGTTTTGTAAATATTCGCTACAAAAACAAAAAAAATAGTGTCGCCCCCCCTCTAACTTTTCAACCACTGGTCAAAAAAAATCGGAAAAATTCATGTTAATGAGGCCTTAAGTACTTTCAATGAAAACTATATTGAACAAAATCGGTCGAGCCGTTTTTGATTTATCGCCAAATTTCATATATTTTCTTTAAAAGGTCGTAAGTTGACTTCCAGAAGGTAATAAGTGATTACAGTTTCTAGGGCGTTTACGACCTTTTTATAGAGCTTAAAATCTTTCTTAACGTAAACCTCGGGCTTAAAACAGCAGTTTATTGTGAAGGATGAGCAACTACGGAACCCTACACTGAGCGTGGCCCGACATGCTCTTGGCCGGTTTTTATTGAATAAAATATCTTGGCTACTGACAGTTAACGACATCCATACAATTGTTTGTATATTAAATCGATATAGCGGTCACGCTAAACTCACGTCATGTTATTTATTTTGTACAAACAAAGTTTTCCATGCAAATATGACATCAAGTAAGCTTCATTTCTAGTACGTGGCCGTAATTTCGTCCGCGGATGAGAAAAAAACATAGATTTCTTTATACTTTACCGTAGTAAGTAGTTAAAAAATAGTACACTCGACTACACCTCGTCCTTCAATTATTACGAATTCGATTTTCTTGTATGATAGCTTAGAAGAACATTCTTCCTCAAATCATCTTTCAAACCATAGTTCAAACGAAAAACCTGAATATATTTCAGATCATCCCTTCCGGGCTACACGCTTGTAGATAGAGCGAAAACTTGTAACAAACACCCTTCTATTTTCATCTAGCTTTAAAAAACGTGTTACAATGTCCACACAAATGGAAAATAACACTCATCTTTTTTTTTATGAAAACTATAGTAGGTACTATACACTTTCTGAGTAGGTATCTACCAAACAACATAGCAGTTAGGTAGCAGGAAACGTAGTACCCTCCACCATTATATAGGTATCTTAATATTAAGTAATATCGCGTTTTAACGTACTAAATACAAATAGTGCACGGTTATAGTTATATTCATGTATACCAATTATCCTTTTCTACAATGCACTCGTACATATTTATCACTCCCCTCCCCCTACTGTATACCTAGGTACAAATATTGTTAATCGATAACAAAGAAAAAATCAACAATTTGTGTTACTAACGGCGGCTCCAGGATTATTAATTATAGAAAAAGTAATTTTCTGTTACCTATGTATTCTCACTGGCCTAAATGTGCGCATTAAAATTGATATGCACACCGACGCTATCTTAATATTTATTTTATTGAATTTATGACTCATTGTGATATTTAAAACAGACCTTCATTGTGAAAAACAGATGCGTTTACTTTAATTACGGTTTGTATGGTCGCAATTAACACATTATTGTTCTATTAGTGGTATCATCTTACAATACTTGTGTTGATGACATCAGACATTTTAGAGATCCGCTATATACTTTTAACGACGCTACGATAAGTACACAAGCAATATCGAAAATGTTCATATATTTGACTGTTTATTTTTGGCTTTCTAGTAGGTTTTTAGTTTTCTGTTTCGTCATGTGTTAAACTAGTAACTATGTCACAAGTGTGTGTGTATGTATACATTTCTTTTCAACTCCTCTTTCTAGAAAACCTCATATTCGCCAAGCTAAAGCCTCTATCATTTAAAAACGGAACATTTCTAAGATAAGCTAAGCTTATTTAAAAATAAGGTTTCTTTCAACTTGTTAACTATGTAATCTCAGGGAGAAATCATTTTCCAGTATCTTGGAGGAAAACCCCTTGAAAGTGACTCACTGCAATCGATCGCAGTTGTCCTGTGTTCTGTACCTATACCCATTCGAATACTATTAGCTCTTACTACGTGCACAGGTAGTTTTTATTAGCAAAAGTAAGTTTATTGGTTTGTACCCCTTATTAATTACAGCGCGTTGGTGTTTTTTTTTTAAAACGATACAAAATTTGGCTTATAGAGTGGCCCCAGTCACATTTTATTGTAACGATTTTAGAGTTCTCAATGGATAATTAATGAAGAAAACCTTTGCCTCGCGCTCAAAGTCTTAGTAAAGTCTAGAATAGTAAAAAAGATGTGATTATATCCAAGTAGGTATCAATTACGGGCTGTGTAACTTGTTTATCACTCTGCTACAGTTATTAAATGTTATTGCTTTACTTAATTGAAAGACGCCCCCTACTTGTAGCATAACTACCGATATACGAGTATCATTAGGTACGTGTCGGAAAAATTTAAGAATTAATCAATTAGATTGCTTGTTGTGTCTAGCAACGCGATCTGTACTGTATCTGTTGTTTTATGTATGCGATGGCATAGATGGAATACTTACTTAATCAAAAATGTGTTTTGTTCACATTGACATGGAATTTTAATTAAGCCATATTATATATAAATATTATTATATACATAACCTCACCCGAAGCAGTTCAATCATTCAGATAACTATTATAACTTACTCCTTAGAAGTCAGGTCAAGGTCAGTCTTTTGTAATTTTTAATTTGGTATACGTAATGTGGTATTCTATATATAAACACTTCAAAGGCATGTGTTATTTACCTTTCTGCGTTATTTAATAAGAATAAGACGATTGATTCGCGAGCAATGTACAATATACAATAACGTGCAAACATATCTAAGTAGTGAACGCATTCGTAATTAACCTGGCATATTCCTATATGACAATAAAAATTCTATGCCATGATATTTGTCGTTCGTTACTTTTGCAGCTGACTTTTTTATTATTGTTATACAGGAGTATAAAATGCAGTATAAAAAATATGAACAAAAGAAATTAAAAATGTAAGAAAGATTCACGTTTAAAGTTCCTACAAAACTGTATTCACAATTTGACTGTAGGTATCGTTTCTGCTTAGAACCTCTCTATACAGTAGCGAAAAAAAATTTATTCATATTCTAACATATTAATTTTAAGATTAATGGGATCCAAGGATAAGATCCAAATGAATACAGTAGTATAATAAGAGCAATTGATGGATGTTCAAACAAAAGTACAGTCGGCTATAAAAGCTTGTCACAAAAAAATTACAGAATCTTGTATTTTCGCTATTTAGCCATAAGACATCCTTTTCATTACCTCTGCCTTTAGATATTTATTGTAACCCTTATGTGTTGTTTTCCAGTGTATTTCAGGTGTGCAATAAAGAGGATTTGTATTGTATTGTATTGTATTATATATTTTGACGAAGCATAACGTACTGGCTGATATTATTCCTTATATGGGCAGACAAATGCTTACTGAACCGACTAATCACCAGACTTCATCGTCCTTCCATATTAGTGACGCAAAAATCCATATAATAAATACATATACACAAGTAAATATGTACTGTTTTCTATCTTATTTGAAACATTCGATTTAACAACACACTTTGTACGATAATTTTCATAAAATATTCAAGTCTCCGTAGCAACATGCTACGGCGTAGCAACTTCATGCGAATGTCCTTCATGTTCATGAAAACATGAGCACTCAATGTTTTTATCATAATCAAAGATAATAACGACATGTAATTTTAAGCTTTCAAGGTTGGGAGGGTTATTTCCCACCGGCACTAATAATGAAATCAATAACTAGAAATGCAGGTACCTAACCAATGTCAGATTTCTAATGCTCTGATTAAATTCTAAAATCATATGGGAAATCGGTTTTCCATTGAGGGGTCATTATTTCAAAAAAAACTTGACGCGCAGCCAGCCATACAGCACCATCTGTAGGAAATATTTTTTTTGCTCGCTCGCCAGGCTGAAACGGCTGGACAGATTTAAACCAATTTTGGTAAAATGTTGGTTATAGAATATTTTATAAATACTTGACTTAAGAAAGAAGTTTTACTAATTACTTTTTTCAGCGGCGGCCTTAGGGGGTGGCGAACAGGGCAATCGCCCAGGGCCTCGCTCTTGCATGGGCCTCGCGCGACAACCCAAGACTCAAGGAAATAAAAAAAAAAATTTGGTTAACTATATTTTATTTATTTCAAACTTTTGATTTTGATCCTTAATAATTTATTAAGGTTATAACGGTAAATTAAAATAAAATTAGTTAACTAATTGATGATGGATGGAATTGGGGATGTTTTATTTGATTTCCTTAACCCCTTATAAAATAGGGATGACGACTGATGTTCAATTCTACAGCACACAGTAGTTATATGTATAAATTAGCTCAATATGTTATGAAACAAAGAAAAAAAAAACAAAAAGATATATTTTTTATTTTATTCAAAGGTAATATGTTATGACACAAAGAAAAAAACAAAAAGATATATTTACTTTTTATTTTATTCAAAGGTAGCGCAAATGAAATCCACAAGAAAATTAGAAATTGTTTTCAGCAATAATATTTAACAAAACAATAATTGTATGACAACCATGAATGAACGCACTTTTCACGGTGAAAATGGCAAATTACTTATTGTTTCCATACAAATATTGGTACCCATAACATATAATGAAGTTCCGATTAGGTGGTAATTTGTATGGAGCGTTTTTAGCGCTCCTTAGAAAGGTAGAACTTTGAAGGTAATTTCCGAGTTGTAGAGTACTCTATAGTCTATGCTTAGTTAATAGTCCCATAGACATTTTGATCCGAATAAAAAAATATAATCGATTGACATCCTCAAAAAATGCTTTCGTCATGCGTAATGTTACCCAATACAATTTTATACTGGTATTGAAGTGGAAAACGGACAAATGAACCGCCTAATGGGAGTCAATTGCTCATATATTATGCATGTCAGTAAATGGATGCATTTACCGATGATTAGCCTCAGGCATGCACGATATAGGTATAGTGGGTTTCCTAGAATTGAGTGATTGTGACCTAAGTACAAGCTTAGGGCTAGTTAAAATTGCAGGGTTCACCATGAAAGCACCAGTGGCGTGGCGAGGAGGCAAATAAATACCTAGGCAAACCGGAGCATAATTTACTTACTAGGAGAGACCTAAGAAATCTAAGAACAATGGGTAAGGATCCTCAAACGCTCTAACATAGACAAGCCAGTGGGAATCGGGTTTTATAGACGCCTAGCTTCGATAAGAACTTAGCTGAACCCGTCAGGGGTCGTCGAGTATACCTTACACCATTATCAAGTGAATGAAATCTAGAAGATGTTATGTATGTTGACGACGCGTTTGGTGCAGTTTGTAGACACACCTGCCTTCTGAGCCGGCGGTCCCGGGTTCGAATCCCGGTCAGGGCAAATGTTTGTGTGATGAACTCGAATATTTGTCTTGGGTCATGGTTGTGCCATGTATTTAAGTATATAATTATTAATTATCTATATAAGTACGTATATCGTCGGCTAGTATCCATAACACAAGCCTTCTTGAGCTTAATTTGGGACTAGATAGATTTGTGTGAGGTTGTCCGATATTTATTTATTTATTTATGTATGTTAAAAAGTGTGTGCGCAGCTAATTCAAAACTATGGGTCTATACGTCAAAATATTCCGAACTCGCTTTTGCCTGCGGCTTCGCTCACTTTAAAAAGTTTATAGGTACTATATCCATCGAGAACTGTGCTTTTTTTTTCGGGATAAAAAGTAGTAAATGTGTTAAGGTTAAGTAACTGTAAACTATCTCTGTCCTTTTCGGCGTGAAGAAGTAACAAACATGGGTAGGTACTTACACACACACGCACGCCCAAAAACTTTCACTTGTATAATATTAGTGAGATATTATAGGTTACTTTTTTGGAAAGTGAAAAGGGTGGTCTACGTTTCCACGCCTACGTTAATAAATTAAGGCATTTACGTGACACCCGGTCATATTAGTCATATGGGTAGCTCCTATACATTTAATTTGTTTAAAACATGCTCCAAAGCCGACAAAGCTACATATTCCACTCCTATACGTGATAAAAATGAAAATTTAAATGGCCTCACGCCCAACTGACGTCAACTCATAATCTCATAAATAGCCAAGTACGAGTCGGACTCGCGCACGGTTCGGAACAACCTTTTTTTTACTATCAATCACCAGTTTACCATTCAACCGTCAGAGCTCAAGACGGAGAAAACCCTGGATGGGGACTTTGGGGATATAGTTTTTATATCTGTTGTTATAGCGGTGATAGCGATTATGCGAAAATTTCATGTCACTGTTCCAAAGATAGGCCATGTCACAGACGAACAGACGGACGGACAGACAGCGGAGGCTGGGAGGTAAATAATACACGATGGTCATTGGATCCCACTAAAATCATATGGAGATGTTGCCATTGTGTCAACAAATGAATAAAGAAAAAAAAGATAATGCGAGTAAAATATTGCCATTGTATTCTGTCGTTTAAAATCGTATTTATATTTCTTATGTTCATTACCTCTCTTGATTTTTTCTCTGTAGCTTACTGAAAGAGCAAGTTCTAAAAGTGCGAACATGTGACAGAATACCATATCACAACCTCTTCCACTATATCTGTACCCGCTCCCAACTGTACGCAACTGCGGCACATCGGTAACAGGCGAGGCAGACGAAAGAAGTCATGCGCCAACAAGTATATATTTTAGTGGCCCATTTTGTGTATGACTCTTATTTTCATTCACATTTCCTGTGGGGAGTTACCTAAAATCAAAAATATATCTAGATCTACAAACTAACGTTGAAAACTATAATATCAAATCGTCACTGAGGTCTAATCAACCATCGAGGGTCACATCACTATTCGCTTCCGTTAAATTTTATAATACTTGCGAAGTGAGATTTCGTGACTGCCTCTGTTATCGCAACGAAGCCTGTAACACTTAGTGATATCGCAATTGCATCTCAATGCCACCGCTTCGTCGAACGGGTGAAAACGACTATTACAGTAAACTACAGACTACTTTGTTGATAAGTAAATAGTTTCCTTTGTTCGATGACTTCGTGTACTATTAATTGTTAAAACGATAATAAAACTCCCGACCGGACATCAGTAGTAGGTATAGTAACGCTGAGAGGTTAAAAAGCGTATCGAACGAGTCCGAGATTGAGACGTTTTATGGTTTTCGAATTAGGAAACGTATACTTGAGGCCCATTGCCCAATAGTTAGGACTAGATAGCGGGCTAGGGGTTCAGGGCAAAGTAAGTGAACCTCATGTGAGGTGGACTGACCAAATCAAATCGGCCACAGACTGTCCTCTGCACGAGAGCACCAGTGCGGCTGTGAGAGAAGAATGACGCCGTGTGGTTAGACTTGCCACACAAGGAATGACAGCCAGGAAACACTCTGCCAAGAGTGTAACGACAAAGAAAAAGAAAGAAGAAAATAGCGGGACGATTTAGATGCGTTCCTTAACTACTGTTCGGAACATCTGATGAGGAGTCATGAAAATTGAATTTGAAAAGATTACCCAGCCGCAGAACAACTTGCTACTCGTAACAAAAAAAAACACACTCGTATCGTACACTTTTGGCATTGCGTAACCATAAAACACACTCGTATCGTACACTTTTGGCATTGCGTAACCATTTTGTGTCTAAAAAGTGTATTTATTTAGATGCCTTAGCATTGAACTGTCGAATTCACCACTAATGTTACGATCACGGAAAGCGTTATTCTTGTGAAGAAGGACAACTGTGCACGGCATGAAGGTGTTAAGAGTCTGGCCATCGAAACGTGATACTGAAAATGACCGCGAAATTTTAAAATTCTAGCTCTAGTATCGCTGTACAAACAAACTAGGACTAAACAGTTTTGGTACTTTTGACATTATATTTTTCATCGCCAATGACTAATATATCTACACCATTGCATTGGTATCAGTCATTGCTCATTGGCCATGAAATGTGTGCTAGAATTTTTAAATTTGGCGGTAATTTTATGTATCACGTTTCGATGGCCAGACTCTACTTATTCTTAAGTATATGCAAACTGTACTGCTTACGTTTGCTATAGAAATAGAGGATGGTATTGTAAATCTGAGCCCACGTCACGGTTAAATATAAAATTACAACTAACTCTTTGTTAATACTCGATCACAAATAATCGAACCCTTTGTCCACAATTGAGTAATCAATTGGGGAGCTATATTGTGGGGTTCCGTAGGTACGTATTTGGAAACGATAAGTTTAACTTTTTTTCGTTGGAGCAAAAGCATTATTTTGTGGCCTTAAAGAACCACAAGGTGCAATAGCGGCTCGCACGTGATAGGTTATAGTTATTATAATAGCATGCATTGCACAAGAAGCGTTTCACCCGCGTCGGAAAAGGAAGCCCACTTGCTTCACGGTCGGCCGCCCCCGTTAGGAAAAATGTGTTACTGGTGCGTGGTACTACAGCTGATTGTACAGTCGGCTAAACGGTTTATTCACTAAGACTAGCCCAGTAAGCGCCGTTAATCACTCAGTGCTCGGCTTTGCCTTTCGCTTTCGTTCGTAGCCAGTCGTAGCGACACACGTATTGGCCTCACACGGCACCGCATTTTACACAAACAACTAAGAAAATACGGTTCTCTGGCAGGTTTTATGAAGACCACAGTAGAGACTTAAGTCTTTTACTTTTCGCTGTGGCTATGATGACCCAATTTAACCGTCGTTAGGAAAAATATGTGACTGGTGTGTAGTAGTTACTACTACTGCTGATTGTATAGTCTCGACTAAACTTTTAACATTAACCTTTTCAACGCCGCCAAAGACGGCTGTGGCCGACAGCGGAAATTTGCTCCACTGACGCCAACGTCGGCCACAGCCGTCTAAAATCTCTTTGTAATTTAAACCGCTACAAGTAGGTACTTCTCCATCCCTATTGATTATAGAAGATTTTTTTTCCTGTGGCTTCAGGTGCACGGTGAATTGCTTTCCCGCTTCACGTTCAAAAGTTTAAGGCATGATTGGGTCACGTGTCACGATAAAAACCGATCGTTTTACAGTGCACCGTGGTGCACTACTTTTACTAGAGCGATCCAAAGGGCGATCGTTGTCACCACGACGCATCGGTCGGTCGCATCGCATCGCCACGCCCCGATTGTCTATTGTTTGACCGAAATTTATATGCATTTGCTCGAATTTCACTTACCCGAATTGCATTTGCCCGAATGTTTCGTTTACTAGAAAAGTCATTTGACATATTCTTGTATTCCCGAATATTATATGCCATAATGATACGAATGCCATAACATAAGTATTGTTTTCCATCATATTAGTAAGTGCCATAAATTATGGCCCATAATATTGTTTGAGAGAATATTTAAACGCTATACTAAATATTGTTTCTTTGCGAATCCATCCTGACACAATACAAACCTAACCTAAATTAATGTTTTCGGTTTTGGTCCAATGTAAAATGGTACATTCGTAGCTCTTCTAAAACTGTAAATTAGGTTAGGATTTATATTTTGAAGCAAGCATTCTGACGCTTCGCTCGCTCCGCTATACGGGTCACAACACAAACCTAACCTAACCTATAGTTTTCGGTTTTGGATCCTTGTTCTACCTATTTGGTCGCAGTTCATCTAAAACTATAGGTTAGATTATGTTTCTACTTTGACGGGGTCAAAAGAGAAACCTAACCTAACCTATAGTTTTAGGTTTTGGATCCATGTTCTATTTGGTCGCAGTTCTTCTAAAACTAAGTTAGATTGGGTTTGTAGTTTGACGCTCCGCTATACGAGGTCATAAAACAAACCTATAACCTAACCTACAGATTTCGGTTTTCGACCTATGTTCCATTTGGATGGCATATGACATTATAGCTTTTAATAATTATGGATTACAATCATTATGGAAAATTTAATTATTGGAATTAATATTATGGGAAATAAAGATTCTGGCATAGGATGAACATGGTAAACAATGATTATGGGAAACATAATTATAAGAAACAAGATTCAGACAATTGAATATTATGGCAGACGAAATTCGGGCATATGAAATTCTGGCAAGTGAAGGTACACCCCACGCCCCAAAACGAATTACGCCGCGTTTTGCACAAACAACCAATACAATTCACTGCACTCCGTAAGTAGGATAATTACTCAGTTGGTTTTTGCGAAGATCAAAATAATTAATCTCCTGTAGTCATCGATGATATTATATTTACTTATTCTATTGACTAACACCGAATTTCTCCATGCTCTGTTAGTAGTTAACGGAACACTCACGGGTCAAAATAAAGTTTTATACGACGTTTCCACATTAAACACGGCGACACCATGCCAGGCAAAGGGGATGGGGATACGATACAAGTACAGATTGTAATGGCTGGAAATACCTACCATGTGACTCAGATCATAGATCTGATGATAAATCTACTGAACCAGCGGTCCTAGGTTCGAATCCCGGCAAGGGTAAATATTTGTATACCCATAGTACAAGCATTGCTTAGTTTGGGACTAATAGGTCGATTTGTGTAAGATTGTCCCTTAATATTAATTAATTATTTAATATTATTTTTCATCAAATGTAATTGCGTTTCAAGTTTTCTCTAATCATGCAAAATTACATTACGCTATCTACATGAAAGGGCTTCAATAACAAATAAAATAGATCTTCCAAAACGACTTCAATACCTCGTTTTCACAATTTAACTAGTGCGCGTAGACTTGTCGAACATACCTGTTAAACATTGTGCCGCAGAAACGGTACCTAAAGGAGCATAGCATAAGGTAACCCAAATGCTGAATCATGTACAAATAAATAAAACAAATGAATCATTAAATAAACCGAATAATCATATGCAAAAGCTTATCATGTATAGTGGCGCCATCTCTCGTGCAGTAGATTAAAACGAAATCACAGTAAGTACAATACAACGAGTATATTCATAAATGACCAGGCCGATAATTGGACAAAAACAAAAAATAGTATACCTACAATATAAAAAAAAACATGATATGTTCCTATATTTATTCTAATTTTATACATGTTTGAATGAAAAACAGCTATTAAAAGTACTCTCGTCAATATAAATATAATTGCGCCTTGTAAGTGTCCGTATCAAATTCTTTGTTTTGCATTATTCTGATAGTTCAACCCTGGTTTGTCGCTTGTAAGATTGTAGTCGTGATTGGTCGTGATATTACGATAAATAATTGATTGACACTTCGAAACTTGTCGAGTTTTCCTAATGGCATTTCTTTATGTCCTATATCTGTAGGGATCAGTGGCGTGACGACCCGATTCCCACTTCAGGACGATCGAGCACCACTGTTCTACTACATCTGTTACTACTGAAGAAAAAGTAAGCGAAATTTACACCGACTTGCCCTGAGTTTTCATCAGACTAGTAGATACATCAATTACGTGATTTAGCACAACATAGGAGGAGACTGACTGTACCTGTTCAATATTTGCACTGATTGAACGTTGACGATACCTACCCACCACTTTTTGCTTCATTTCCGGAATAACTTGCGCCATTCTTTGTTTGTTAAATAGAAAATTATGACATTAGCAATGCTAAGTATGACTGTAAACATGCTGTAAACATATTTTAACATGCAGTAGACTAAACGTTTTTGGAGTGCGTGTCCACTGATGCGTATTTGGGCGGAGCGGACCACCACGCAGGTTTGACCCTCACACGCGATTTTGAGTAGTGATTGGTTAAACACGGTCCGATCTACCCAGTTCAGAGTTAGTGGAAACGCACCTCCAAAACCTCCTTACAACGCGTCGTGCTCATCATTGGCCAGTAACAGACGTACATTTGTTGTTCTGTATCGCTGTAGTATGGCCACTAGGTGGCGCTGAACTCGCAGCATATTTGTCGTCTATATCTGTGGTAATAAAAAAAGTTTAATGTATGCAACAGCTTTTGTTTTATTCCTATAGACAATGAAATGCCATTTCAACAATATTTAGTAAGCGTTGTCATCGTCTCATTAGTCATTACTTAAGGCTAAACTATTTTCCGCTGTCATACAATACAATACAATACAAGTACGCTTTATTGCACACCAAAAAACATTTACACAAGAAATTACAAATAAACAAATTAAAAACGGTAGACAACAGGCGGTCTTATCGCTAAAGAGCGATCTCTTCCAGACAACCTTTGGGTAGTGGAGTTTATCCTAAAAAACGTTTAATGAATACCGACCGCATCTTTGACGAGTATTTATCCTGCTGTTCTTTTGATCTTCTACCAATTACATGAATTAAAGCCTGACCAGAAATATATGAGGATGCGCCATATTGCGGAATTTCGCTGGAACTAATTTCTTACACTGGCAATGATTTTATGATCATAGGAACTGACAGATATTTAAACTAATGTCATTAGAGTGCGCATTGCGATTGGTTGCAAAATTGTTGCCATATAAATCTTATAAATAACGCCCTCTTGACAATCCTCATATATTTCTGGTCAGGCTTTACCTGATGTAATGAAGTATTGTACAGACACTTCTCAAACTATCAAATTATCCTTCTAACCGGACGCAATGAAAATGAAAACCCGCTTTTAAATAAAGATATTTATGTATTTCGATCTTCTTACAAAATTATTTACAACACCATTATTATGCAAATATTCAATAAATCATTATAAATCATACAAATGAGATAAATTAACATAAACGAGGCGCATTTACAACTTACTAGGCTATCGCTAAACTAGGCTAGATACAGATCAATAGTTCGGGGCTCGGTCGCGCGAGGAGAAGTCATGGAGCTCATTTACGTATAATTTCATCAATATTAATATTACTCCCCTAACGCGCGACCCAAGCACCCTTAGGGTTTCAACAGGCGTACTGCATTTCAACTGACTTTATGGAAACTTCATGTATGATATATTTTGCAGTTGGAATGCAGTCCACCGGTTTAGATTATACGTCACTCAAAAACAAACTGAACAGACGATCTTGTCAGACAATGTAACAAGCATTTTCATTGCCGTTTAATGTCAAGTCGAGCAAAAATGTATCAAGCACATGACACCATCGTTTTAGCATAAAATCCCGTCCAAGGACGTGGAAGATATACTATTTGTAGTGTAAACTGTGAACACATTACCCTTGAATAATTTATTGGTCGAATAGCTTCCTTAAGCAAGTGATAAATTACAACGAAGCATGACTGTTAAGCAGGCGTGTAACTAACATGATGTCATGATATACATACAACAATCACTATAACAATAAACATGCGGGCATGAAGGACAATGCTCCGACATTTACATATGTTCTTTGAAAATAGTATAAAAGATAAGTAGACAATTATCCAGAGAATGAAGTAATGGAAATGTAAAAATCATCTCGCTTGGGAAACAAAGAGCTAATTTCAATATACAGAGTCGCCATGTCGATCGTTGATGCTAGATATATCGGCGATTTAACTGACAATTCTACAATATATATTATTATCGGCATGTAGTTAAAATATAATATCTGCGATAATTATACGACCAATATAATGACAATTATGAAAACGATGAGATTTTTGTGACCGCAACAATAACATTTTTGAGTGACTCAATATGATGCATTAAATCTAATGATAATAGGCGCCTCAATATCTGTGAATCTTTGAGAGGAGGAATGTAAACTAAAATGTATGGTTATCCTGCTAACGAGCATATATTATTCTAACGCATCCATAACTCAACTTGCAATATTTACATCTTAGCAGAGTGAAACTGAAACCAAACAACTATACTACATTTTTACACTAAACTGACGATTTAACACTAAGCTATTTATACAAACATTAAATTTACACTTATTCCGTTGTATGGTAGGTACCAGTAAAGTAATACTTTCATCAAATACGTAATGGCCTTCTTAATTCGACACCGAAGGCATGAAGCGTTAATATGACCTGCCAAGTAGCAACCATCTTGATAAACTTAATTATTGTCAAGAACATTTGCATTAAAATATAATAAACTCCAATTAATAAAAAATCTCATACAGACGCAAATTATCTTAAATTATAATTTGGCAGTACGCATGTACAATGCACCATTTTCTATTTTGAATTCATATAAAGTGTGTAAAGTTACACTATCATGTGTTCAGTCTTTCCTTCGTTATTTACATGGACAACGATGAGCAGCTACTAAAAGCGCGTTGTTTCAAACCATTTAATCGTACGTTACACTAAAATCATGTTATGACAGCTGTCAGCGCCATTTTGACGTTAATTCGTACGATAAAAAGTGGATGCAACTCGCTCTTATGCCGCGTCCCCATGCTTGCCAAGTCTCGGCAAGCCTACAGGACGCAATTATATGTTAGAGTGAGCACGATTTATTTCCGCCTAACTCTAATATATAATTGCTGTAGACTTGCCGAGGCTTGGCAAGCGTGAGGACGCGGCATTCGGTTCAGATATGCGATGTCTCGCTGGCTGCGGTGAATATCACAATGATTGAAGTCTGACTACTGACTATCATCATATAGCACAACTTCTCGTCTTATATATCTTAGATGGACGTCAATCTATTCATAATGGGCTTATTATGGCCGTATGTTTCACAGTGAAACACTTTAGTCATGTGACGAAGGCATGACTATATTTGGTTCACAACGTTTGACTATCCTATTCACTGTATAACTTGTTGATTTTTCAAAGTAATTTGTGAATGAAAAAATCGTTCAGACTGTACCCGTTTGGTTTGCGTGTTCGAGTAAAAATACATAAGTAACACAATCAGATTTCCCGTATAACAAATATTATTGATTGTATTCAGCTGCGTTAAAGCTGCACGTTACATTACATTATACAATTAAAATCACATTAGTGCACATAAATTAAATCCGTTCTACAGATAGTATATTTAATACTTGAACACGCTATACCATTTTGTAACTCTTTAACAATCAATTAATAAAGGATCAACAACGATTCTCTAAATTTAGAGAAACAAAGTCCATACAGGGTGCTCACGTGTAGTGACCCCACAGCTATGCACGTTTATATAACTGGCTATCTCCTATATAGGGATGTATCCTATATACCAGTACGGGAACATTGTGTAATAAAGGCTGTAGTTTGGATTCGACTAACTTTTTTCAATTTACTTTGCGCATTGTCTTACCGCCTTAGCAAGAAACTTAAATAACACATTAGAGATCCTATTTTATAAAAGTAAAGAGAAGTTCATATTGATTTTTACGTGAGATGAGAAGCAGTACCCGTCTCTTTTTTAAAGACTTTTGTACAAATCATGGTGAAATCATTATTTAGCTCACTGTGGCAATCTCCATTGTGGTATATAAGTTGCATCACAACAAAACGAGACCCGAGAAACCCACAAAGGGAAATGTTTCCGCGGCACAGGCGTACGCCGCGCCTGCCCCGCAAAATGTCCCGACTGTTTGCGGAAACAGAAGTCCGGAAAAACCGTTATTTGGAAGGAACGAGAGCGAGAACGAGAAGCGACTAAGTCGCTTTTTGTCGAAATAAATTGACAATCATTAGGTTAGATTAATAATTATCCCTCTCAGCTGCATGACTGGACATTTTGCCTTCCAAACTCAGGACCCGTTCTACAGACGAAGGGATACAAGTAAAGCCTGACCAGAAATATATGAGGATTGTCAAGGGGGCGCTATTTATAAGATTTATGTGGCAACAATTTTGCAACCAATCGCAACCCGCTATAATGACATTAGTTTAAATACCTGTCAGTTCCACTATGTTAACCTCGTAATTAATTATTTAACGGAATGCACTCTTTTCCTGGCTGTTTTTCGTGTAGTAAACACGTGAACACTTTATTTACAATATTACGTTTACGACTGTGAATGATTTTCAACATTTACTTTGGATAATTTTAAATATTTGTATTTTAAAGAAACCAACACGAATGACATTGACATTGTTGACACACCATCATAAAATCATTGCCAGTGTAAGAAATTAGTTCCAGTGAAATTCCGCAATATGGCGCATCCTCATATATTTCTGGTCAGGCTTTACTTGCGTAGCATGTAAACATTTCCGCCGGGATGTGTGTGTGTGTGTGTGTGTGTGTGTGTGTATGTGTATGTGTATGTGTGCGTGAGTGCGTGCGCGTGTGTGTGTGTGTGTGTGTGTGTGTGTGTGTGTGTGTGTGTGTGTGTGTGTGCGCTAGTGCGAGCTGGAGTGCACGCTGTGCTGCGCCTTCTTCTTCCGCTGCGCGAGCATGTCGTAGAAGGGGTTGTGGCTGATGGAGCGGCGCAGGCACTCGATCCACTCGTCGCGCTCCTCCGCAGCTGATGCCGACATTCTGAGGAAAGGAGGGTCATTGTTAAATCTATACCATTATAACATTCTAGAATTGTATTGAAAAACTGTTTTGTATAGAGAGGTGTCTTGATTTTAGGAAAAATCTAAATAGCGTGAAGCAGGGATCGTCTTTTGTTTTGTATTGGCGCGCGGCGTCATGCCAGTCTGGTATGACGTAAGAATATGGCAGATCCACCTTATAAAATTAGCAAATTAAATTAGTCATTGCTAGTAACGGCATCGTTATAAAAAAACTAACTAGTAATATCCTATTTCGTAACGATGCATTCATAAATAGCCCATTTAAACAAACATGGTAATTATAAGTTAAGCGTTTGATAATAATTTCCTGCAGCTATAATGTTCATAGGAGTTATCTATTCCATTTTGGAATAATGGACAGAGCTATAATTTCATCGAATTCTTGGTAAAGAGTTTCAAAAAACATCATCCGAATCTCTTCAATCAAAATGACGACGGTCAACGGAGTTAGTTGTCCTAATAAACACTTTTTTAAAGCTAGGATAGATAACACTGCTCTAAACCGCTGGCGAGACTACCACGGTCACTGCTCAACGAGCTGCCGCACAAATTGAATGAATGAATGGTTTATTAAACGTACTCGCACAAGGCTGAATCACCAGACCCTAGCTTTTCAGGTGTTACATACATTTTGTTGACATAATACCCTTGTGAGACCTAAACTCAAATAAAGCCATAAGGCCTAAACGGCGAATACACAAAATCTTTCATTGTATCTGCGGCCCAAGACTTGTATTTGGTTTTTTTTTTTGTGAAGTTTTCAACTAGGAATTTTTTATATGTTATTCAAGATGCTCCAGGGATCTAGAGTCTAGACGAATAGAATGCATAGGATGAATCTCGTACATCGTAATGTACCTACACGGGTCATCAGTTCAAAAAACAAAATTTGTCCCTTCGGTGGCCAAAAGTGAAGAGCTTATATGAATCTAGGTTATGTTGCTATTACATCGGATTATAGAAGAGGGAACGTTCTTTATTCTCACAGGCATTTAATCAGAAAATTAGGCCCTGTAATCCTTAATTTCGCAAGAGACGCGCACCCAAATCTGACAATGACCCACATAGGTCCTCACGAGGTTACATAATTGATTATCTTAAATGAGCTCCATAGAAAGTGACCTGTAGACGGTATGTTTGCCCTCGACGACCTTCCCCTCGGAGTCGGTCTTGCACGCCTTGATGAGGTCGGCGCCGCCGCTCGCGTACAGCTCCAGGCAGTGCGGCCTCTGGCGGTCACTCGTGGGTCGGACCTGGACAACATAACACACCAAATAAATAAATAAATAAATATTAAGGGACAATCATACACAAATCGACCTAGTCCCAAACTAAGCAAAGCTTGTACTATGGGCACTAGACGACGATATACATAATATATAAATACATATATAGATAACATCCATGACCCAAGAACAAATATTTTGCACAAATATATGCCCCGGCCGGGATTCGAACCCGGGACCGCCGACTCAGTAGGCAGGTGTCTACAAACCGAGCCAAACGCGTCGTCAAATAAAATATTACTAGCGACCCGCCCCGGCTTCGCACGGGTGCAATGCTGATAAATTATGCATGTATTATACATATAAACCTTCCTCTTGAATCACTCTATCTATTTAAAAAAAACCGCATCAAAATCCGTTGCGTAGTTTTAAAGATTTAAGCATACAAAGGGACATAGGGACAGAGAAAGCGACTTTGTTTTATACTATGTAGTGAAGAGACAATCTTACAAAATCGACCTAGTCCCAAACTAAGCAAAGTTTCTACTATGGGTACTAGCCGACGATATACATAATACATTTATAAATACATATATATAAAATAACATCAATGATCCAGGAACATAAATACATTCGAGTTCATCTCACAAATATTTGCCCTGACCGGGATTTGAATCCAGGGCCACCGGCTCAGTAGGCTGCGACAAACTGCGACAACCGCGTCGTCAAATATAGCGAATTTAGACAAAGTCGTAATTAAAGAAACTCGGATTCCAGGGCTATTGACATGGCTATGTAATTAAAACAAATTAATGTGTAGAACAAAATATTCAAACCTTTACTCGCAACGAACAGTGTAGTCTCTAATTGACATAAATCATAATGACTGATAATTCATAGTTGCGTTCAGAAATAGTACTTAGTAAGAAAGGAATGAATGTGAAAACGTAATCGCTTCATTTACTTTGATTTCTACTGATAAAAAGTGATATAGCCAAACTATTAAACAGTAATCATAATCACATGGCGCTCGTGTTTACTTCAGCTAATTAAAAATCCGTGTTCACAAAAGCCTTAGCAAGTTTTTTACCTACAATGAAACTATACATTGTGATTGTCATTGCGTATGATGAAAAATACGATAAGAGAATGTAAATATTATTCATTTCTCAGTTACGCATAAGAATATTACATAATATCCTGTTAAATGTTATTAGTAACGTAATAAAGGAATCGGATACTTACAGATATATTTTCAAGTGGAATGATCCCTCTCGGCTCCTTGTCCGTCGTGTATTCAAAGTAGTACAAGCAGTTGTCATTTAGTATGAACCACCGTCTCTTCCACGACTTGTATCTGAAACCGATGTAATAGTCTTATAAGTATTCGTCGAATGTGTTAAATATTGTTTAAAATCACACAAAATAAATACTAACGCTTATTGGCCAAGAAGGAAATTCATTACACATCTCTGATAAATTGTAGTACTTTGTAAAATAAATCGGTGATTCAACATGTCGTCTTCTTACAACATGGGACCATGGGGACCCTTCAAACGAAGCGTAAATAAGCATCTCTCGGGCCAGCATGGCAATGTCAACTAACACGGCACCGTTGGTTTCTTGACAGTTGCCCTTGCTTACCATCAGCCAAAGTGGAGCCAATATTATGCCAATAATAAAAAAAAAAAACATTCCTAAACGTACCAAGGTCGATAAATACGACCTAATGTTTTTTAAAAGGCATCATTTTCTCAATTAAACAAAAACAAGTAATACAACTCAGCTTTGTTACAAAGTGCTGTTGTCGGGTTAAAAACACGAAATCGAAAGCACTACACGTTTTGACAGACGAAAGAAACGAAAGTTTATGACAATTAATTTGCTGCAAGCTATTTATGATCTCATCTTTATTGATTCTATTATTCACATCACGAAGCCCACAACTGTGGTTAAATACGTTTCTAAAACCTATCCGAAATATGGCCACTATATAGTTTAGTTCTGATATTATTTTCTTTCCCATTGATCGCAATGCCCGTCGAAATACCTAAACCTACTCGTAAACATACCTGCCACCCTGTTTCCACAGCCAGCCCTCCTTGTCCGGGTTGAAGAACGTGTGCATGAGATCGTTGCCGTCGTCTTCTGGTATCTTGAATGGCTCCGTCTTTATAGACTCGTATAATGACTAGAAATAAAAGCACACAATCAATTTAATTCTTAGGAATGGATAGAATCTAACGCTTAGAGAACAGTTTAATAGCCCGATATACTTCGCAGTTAGTTGCGTTGCGCTACTGAGAGGCGAAGGCGACAGACAGATAAAGTCGGCAGGGTTCGATACTAGTCGTAAATCGTAAACAAGTTTGAAGATAAGGCCCGACAATGTTACGGTTTGCGTCACTAAGCGATTACAAGCTTGCTGCGATTGTCGCGCTATTTGTTGTGAATATAGTTTAATCGATTTAGAATACCTCGTTATGGTATTATGAATGCTTTTTTATGGTACATTTTTCTAAAACTACAATCTACAGCCGAACTATTTGTTTTGTGAAGTAGTTTATAGGAATACTTCTATTATGACGATGGAAATAAAAAAATCACACTTTCGACGATTTCAAGAAGGGTGACCAGAGTTTATGTTGGTGATAGGCGGTACTACTGTAACTTGCGGCAATATATTTTTTTGACGAAGCTTTTGCGGATACAAGTATACTTTGTGGAACGTATGCATTACTTTTTTGACGAAGCATGTGGCG
Organism: Apotomis betuletana; assembly: GCA_932273695.1. Taxonomy (NCBI): domain Eukaryota; kingdom Metazoa; phylum Arthropoda; class Insecta; order Lepidoptera; family Tortricidae; genus Apotomis; species Apotomis betuletana. The sequence continues at coordinate 9,814,706 of OW026307.1, read as the reverse complement.
GACTTTTTATAATACTTATCAACATATATTGTAATAATTAGATAACAATGACGTCACATAGAACATACGCCAAAATTGGTACAAAAAATTTGGTGAGCTGACAATATTTGGATCTACAATCATATCTGCCCATCATCGTTACTCACCAATAGGCGAGGTTGAAGGTTTAATGTTTATATTTTTTTATTTTTTATAAACAAGTGATTGATGTCAATTCTGACTTACCAAGAGCAATTCTTGTGGTAAATCGCCTCCGTTGTTAATCCCCCTGTTCATGGCGACGAACTGTTCAGGCGCCGGCTTGTCCTTCACGCTGGGGTTGTGTAAGGATGTGTTGAGCATTATGATGGCGAAGCTGAGCACGTAGCACGTATCGGCGTTGGTGAAGATGTCGGGGTTCAGCTGGCAGTAGCGCTGCGCGAAGCATTCCATCATGCGGTCGATCTTCTGAGCTTCGCCCGGTAAGCGGAAACTCCAGAGGAATTGTCTGGAATAAGAGACGGTTTATAAATTTGTGAAAAATATTGTACATAAGTAATGTTTCATTATTTTTAATGTGGGTACACCACAATTATATATATTCTACCTTTGATACAAAGATCAAAGGACAAAAAAAAAAAGAAATGCGTAGCCTGGCGTAACTTCCCGGTCTCTTCCGCCAGGTTACGCATTTCAATTTCACTTTGTGCTTTGATCTGTGTATCAATAGTACAATATTATGTGACGGTTTGTTAAAGTTATTTGTATGGTCAAACTTTGTTATTTGCTTAATTTTTACCACCTTGCTAAAAACGTTACGATAAAAATGTTTTTGTACTATCAACGGATCTTAAGACGATCGAACGAAGGTTTTGTAGAAGTACATACCTACATAATGATAGTCTAAATTGTTTGCAAAGAATCGGATTGAATATGAATAACTCATTTTAAAGACGTCTGATGAATATGCACTGTGAATAATGTGCTGGCATCTCTCATTACTCACCAAAATGACATTTGAAAAAAAAATAAATGAGGGTTCTTTTTTCCTTAAACAAGTTCCTGTCCTGTCCAGTCCAACCTCAACTTTTTACACTATTCATGAATCGTTTTGCGTTTAAAAAGAGGAAAATGTAGATGAAATACCCTGTTTCTTACCATCACGTAACGTAAGAGGTTTTCCTAGAACATTGCACGGCTGCCGGCATGTTTACCGAAACGAGCCAAATAAAATAATTAGATATACGATCACCTGGTGCCTGTGCGCTCGACTTTGAGGCGACTTTTACTACATCTGAGACGTAAACAGATATATCTTGCTTTAAGGCTAGTGACTTGAGAATATTTGCAATACTGCAAGTGTTTTTGAATCAAGCTTGATTAACTGTATTATAATAAGTACATCGATCTGCTAATGCGAAACAATAAAAGAAATATCTTATTTCAAGTCTCTAATTTATATTTTCAAGTCAGATTGGGATGTCTATGATATACGACAATATTGGTTACCAAACAGGCAACACCGCGTTATCTGCTAGTCATATTGTATAGGTTTTCCTTATGGTATCGAAGAATATCCAAAATATCTGTCATAAAATTAAAGAAGGTCGTGATTCGACGACTAATAATTAGACTAAACGAAGAGTTATATATCGTCAAGGCTATTTGTTCATATCCGCTTTTTGCGAAAACTGTGAAACGTACCACTAGTGAATGATGGCACATACGCATACATAAAACATAGTTTAAGTGCTACAAAAATTGTTTTTGTCTGCGATAACTCTAACTTCTCAGACATTCGTATCATATATAGATGCCTCGTAAAAATAGGCGTAGAGAAACATCGAACAAAAGCAGTATATATTATCCTTAATGCTGAACCTACACTTGCCTGTTTAAAACAATGTTTTGCCGAGACCAAGTGTTGTGTGCCCTTGAATTAGAATCCAGACCATTGCATACATAATCAATCGACTCTAGTTGTACCACACGTCATACAATGTGATTTGTTAAAGTGTAATCATTTCACAGGACTTAATCCACAGAACTAGATTTCTATCGGCTTGGCAATTTCAAACATCAGATTCTAGATTTCTTGAAAGAAAATACAGCCAGTCCTTTTCGATGCTCAGAATATGCTGATACTGGTTCAACGCCTCGCAATTTTTTCGTATCTAAAGCTGCTGCTTCCGATAGCTAAGAAATATAGGTTTATGTACTTGAAAATTCGCCAAGAAGTCTGTGTATGATCGGCAAAGCATGCAGTAGTTCACTTAAACAGCTGTATTGAAGTCACCGGGGTAATGGCCAACAGTGATCTCAAGATTGAGAAACTGTTTTTGAGTATATGATGCTCACCAAAGGACTTATAAAAGTATGAGATTGGCACGACGAAGATGCGAAGCGCGGTTTCGTTGCTATCCGAACACCCGCCAAGGTGGTCCCTTCCCGTAAAAAGAAACTGATGTTGAATTTTGTATACGATGCCTAAAAGGGCCTGTACGAGTATGAGGTCAGTGAAGTGTAGTTCGACAAAGGCGCGAAGCACGGCCGCTCGCCGTAGTCGCCGATGGCCATTTTGCATAGCCCTTCGCCCTTGTGATGGAATTTATTTATTGTAGATATGTTGATCACCTGAGGGCCTTTACGAGTATGAGGTCGGGAAGTCGTGTAGTTCGACGAAGGTGCGGGGCACTGCCTCGTTCGAAGTCGGAACGAAGTAGTCGACGACGGCTGTTTTGCCCAAAAGAAACTGATTTATTATGGAAACGATGCTCACCTAAGGGCCTGTACGAGTATGAGGTCAGTGAAATCATGTAGTTCGACGAAGGCGCGAAGCACGGCCTCGTTAAAGTCCGAGCGTTCGCCGAGGTAGTCGCCGATGGCCGTTTTGCTCAGCCCTTCGCCCTTGTGTAGAAACTGCGCTACGTCCTCCGGCGTCCTTTGGAGAAGACCGTTCTCGTACAAGTATTCGATACCTGAAAAAGGGCAAAACAACTTCAAGTTAATACTAGAATTGATATAGCCATTATGTCCAATATGAGTCATAAAACAATGATTTGGTAGAGTTTAAGCAAACATGGATCTGTCCCTAAACAAACCACAGAAATTCGAACAAACAATTATTATAGGATGTTATACTACACACATTAGTTTTGTATTATTACAGACAACGAATTATCAGACCAAAGCAGGAAATTTACTAATTATTCATGACGCTGGTCAAAACCCTCTTGATAACGGAATGGGGCAGTTATTAAAGTTGTTGTTTTTACTCCTCGTGTACAAACAATGAATTAATTTATTCGGTTCCTATGGCTAAGGAAAATGTTGTAAGCTTTAAGCAAATAGGGTTTACACAATGATATTCATTAGTTCATTACGCATCATCACAGTCACGACATGAGTAACAAAAACATTAGTGAATCAACTGCGATAAGTGTACGGTTGTAACTTAAGCGTTAAGGACTTCAAGCACTTGACGAGGTTACCCGAGATCTCACAAGCATTATCTTACATTTTAATTTTCAAACAAACAACGATCATGAACAATTGAGTCTCGTCGGAGACACGGTACAGAGCGGTCGCATCTGTGCAAGCCATCCCGAACGACCCAAAAACGCCACTTAAATCTTTGAGCCAAAACAATAGCCCCACGCGAAACAATAGTCCGGCCGTCTGTTCGTTCCAACCCCGTCATAAAGTTCAAAATTCTCACCGTGCGTTCGACGTTAAACTTGAAAGATTAGTTTAAACTAACCTCCACCGCGTTCCCTAAATACCTCCAAACCAAAACCATCGGGTTTATACATAGTGCAGTGCGTCTAGATAACAAATAGCCTAAGTAGTGAGTGCAAACCTAGTGCTGGAGGCAGAAACTGCAGAGTAGAGTACAAAATACAGGAGTAACCACGCTGCGCGCTGCATCAATTACTGACGACACAGCGGCCCAAGGAGAACTCGGTGAGCTCTTTCCATTATCACTGCTTACGTAATGTCAATTCGAAATTGAACCATTAAATACCTTAGATATCCGAGTTGAAAAGCTATAAAGATCAGATCAGATAAGCACGTGCCTAACAGACCTCGTCAGGTCCTCGGCAAATTGCACCTCAAAAATTCCCCCGACCTCTTTAAAACCGCCACACTTAGGTTCTATACCTCTATGAAGGATCTGTAATCTAGATGCACTGATCAACTCCAGGCCCTAATAAACTAACAAAGATTACTAAAAGCAGATTTTTATATATAAACTTTACTTCACTAATAATTACATCGCTTATTAAACTGACCGAAGCGCATACATACATAAATAACCTCCACGAACGATGAACAGCTATAGTCGAGTTCGACGTCAGAAACAACGGGGCCAAGAATTCCAATCCAAAAACGCGGTTTTTTTGCTTCGCAAACACCTAGTTAAAACTAAATCCCATGGCTCATTAATTGGCGAAACTAAATCTATCATAAACTGCTACCTATTACCACGCGCCTAACACAACTCCTAAAATACATACACACATTATTATATTATTATACCATCACTTCCTACGCAATTCACAGAATCTCGAAGAAGCTTGGGTTATAAGACATAATCAAACAAAAATATTCTTTGTTACAATACAACCCACTTACAGCAAAGCACATGGTCAGTCCGGCAAACACCCCGTTTTATTGCCAACCAAAGCAGCTCGACATCAAAAAAAAAACCCCTTGTTAGAGCACTACGCAATAGACCATTTTTTTATCTAAAGCGCACCGCTTCTTCGAACGAAACATCATCTGGCGGCCACAAGTCACCAAAGAGAGTCTGCCAAGCCATATAACAATAGCAATTAAGTTGTAGAAAGTTGACGCAAGTTTGAAAGTCAGGATATCGATCACAATAGATAACTACCTAAGTCACACTGGAGCACAAAACAACACAGCCGGTGTGCATTAAAAACAAACACTACACCATATAACAATAAGTAAAATACCTAGCAACACACATAAACACCCCCGACAACACCATCCACTAATAACCTAGACTTTAAGCTCTCCCCACAGCGCGCCTCTAGATAGCAGGACACGACAACAATCTACAAACATGGAAAGCAAAACGGCAATAAAGAATATACCCGGAGATGGTAACTGTCTTCTTCGAGCTATCGCCCACCAAATCAACGACTTATTTGGATTAACGGTTGATTATCAAGCAATCCGCAGAAACCTCGCACGATATGCCGATGTAAACCAACATGACCAAACAATGCGAATGCGAGATCATAAACAATATTGATGTCAACAAGCCAGACCAAAATTAACAAATTAAGAAATATTTGACTTTGCAAGACCAAGATGACGTGGGTGGAGCCGATATACTTAATATCTGCAGCAGAATACTACGGCATCAATGTAATAGTATTTCAAGGCACCCCACTAAAATAAATAACACACTTTACCCCTAAAACACCCAGCGACGCGGTAGGCGCCATGGCCTGGTCCACAGTCACAACCACTACGATTATTTTGAAAACCACCTGAGTGTAAACACGACTAATAACACACAACTCACGCGAGCAGAAATAAACCTAAATACCGGAACGCCAGAGGAGATTGCGACCTAGGCCGCACCACCGGGTTCACAACCCAATATACAGAACTAACGTGGCAACATGGAACGTTAGAGGAGCAGCTAATCCTAAGAAAAATCAGATATTGATACGTTACTAGAATCGAAATCAATACACATCGCACGCTTACAAGAAACTCACCTGAAAACCGGAACTCATGAATCCGATAACTACAAATGGAGTGTAAGCGGAAATAACTCCAACAGAGGTCTGGCCATCCTTATTAGGAAAAATAGCGGGCTTAAAATTAAGTGGACAAAAACCAATTTGAACAACATGGCAGCGTCAATCGACGTTGATAACAAAACAACATTATTCGTCGTCACAACACACTGGTCAAACGAAACATCAGCAGCCACAAACGACTTGTCACGCCTACTCCTATTAATAAAGCTCAAGCCAAAAAACCCGACCCTAATCGTTCTAGGTGACTTCAATGCACATATCGGGTATAAAGATGCAAAAACACTACGCAACTGTCACCGAATGGGTAAAAACCTATACCATCCAAACAGCAAGAGTAATGGGGAAATACTCACTGACCTAATAAGAATCGAGAAATTCCGATTGGAAACGTCATTCGGCCGAAGTAGCTCTAAAGTAACCTGGCAATCAGACAGTAAAAAGTCACAAATAGACCACATAATGACCCAAAACAAGAGCTCATCCAACTTTAGCTTCATCAAAGGCCAGCACACGCCGTTATCAAATCATAAATTCATATGGGGCGAACTGACACCACAAAAATCGAATAAGACCAACATAAACAAAACCTCCCGAGATAAAACCTCAGACGAATCAGAATCCTTCAACTACAAGACATTAGACTACAACATGCTCCAAAATAAAACTACAAAAAAGAAATATCAGAACATCGCACAAGAACTGGCAATGGTACAGAAACGTACAAAAGAAAACCCACTCCAATGGCAAGAAATCACGGAGATAATGAAAACCTCAGCGAAAAGAATAATCAAATTTCATCCAAAGTACTCAAAAGGTTGCAGAGTAGCGCTAGCAAAACTGCAACAAGCAAAATTCAGGAAAACTCTACGCCCAAGTGACGTAACACGAATAAATAACCTCAGAGAATGCAGACGAAATCTACAAATACTTGAATCAACAGAAGACGAAAGGGAATGCAGAATATTCTTTAAGGGGCTAGCAAATACCCATCCGTCAAGGAGGATGAAAATCACCTACGACTTCTACAGACACACGAGCTCAAGGCAAGACAAAAATAAAAAAACACGTTTATCCCAATGTCCACATGGGAAGACGAGCTTGCTTAGTCAGAGGGCCCAAGTATTGAGCAAATAAGCGTCGAAGACACAATAGATCAACCGGAGCCCACGCTAGATGAAATAAAGCATATTATTTAAAAGATGCGTAATGGTACGGCCCCTGGAATACATCAAACGGTGACTGAGCTATTTAAAGCAAATCCAGACGAACTCACCAACCAAATATTAACGCAAATGCGGGCAGCGTGGACAACGAATACCCTGCCGGAGACTTGGACACAATCAATCCAAGTACCGCTACCAAAAACAACGAACCTAAAATCTATAAATGACTACAGACGAATCTCTATCTGCAGCACGGGATACAGGATCTACGCTAATCTACTACTACTGGCTGACTGGATGAAACCATTGACGACCTCGAAAGCTACCAGGCAGTATTTCTGAAAAACAGATCTACCGACGGTCACATGTTTACTCTACGCCGAATTCTAGACGAGGAATGGAGAGCAGGCAAGAAAGCTTTTGTCCTAGCAGTCGACCTAGAAAAAGCATTCGACACAATTGATCTCAACGCCATGAGGGACATATTATGCACGCGAACAAACAAGGCGCTAGCCAATCGTATAGTTAAAGCCGCGATCTACCTGCATCAAGTGGTTTGGACAACAAACCAGGTGGATCAATAAAGGCAAAAGCGTCAAGCAGGGTTGCCCTCTCTAAACGCGACTATTCACCATCGTAATGGACGACGTGTCCAGAACACTAGAAGAAGCAATGCCCTTCGTAAAACTCAACCAAGGCGAGGAAATACAGTTACCGATTATCTTAGCTTTTGCGGACGACGTGATATCGAACGGCCTCCAACAACTAAATCAGATATACGCGAAGGCCAAAACCTTTTTGGAATCAGTGGATCTAAAGGTGAACGAGACAAAAACAAAACTCCTAGTACGAGACCCAATAAACGAAAATAACAGAAACTTCATTAACCTCACCGGGACAACAGTTACTCCAGTGAACGAAATCCGCTACTTGGGTACCTACATAACCTCCTCCCGCAGCATTAAAAATACGATCAACGAACGGTGCAAGCCAGCGATAAGAAATGCAAAAGCAGTCAATATGTACTGGAGGGAAAAACTATAACCAAAAGGATAAAATGCCTTCGACTATGCTACTACGGACACATCCTGCGACGCCCAATACCCCACTTGCTGCATTCCGCGTACCGGCACAAAGCGCAAAAACTCAAAGTTGGCCGACCCAGCTTTACATGGAAAAACTCGTTGCACCAGGATATGCAATACTACGACATGAACCCCTCTGAGTGGGCAGAACTTGCATCAGTCAAGAACAAATACATCACGGCAGCCCAAAAAATCTACCAACTACAAGAAACCGACAGCGAATCAGAGGATGAAAGTCAGACCAACGAACAGGAAACGTAAATACCCCGACGGCTATCCGGTGAACACGACAAGCAAAGACGCCAACGAGAGTACGCGACAACTCACCAACGCTCATCCCCGATGCTCTACCCCACCTCACCTAACTTCCAATATTGGCTCAAGGTTGCATAATCGGCTGATTGTGGTCGACCGGTTGCGGCTAGTCGGCCCTCCTATCCCATCCCAGAGCGTGTCACTCCTTATAAATCTGTGCCCCCTGGTGTATCCGGCTTGTCCGGGTCAGGCTACGACCTGGCTGGGTGTGGTGCCTATGTTCATGTTCATGTTCAACAACGATCATGAACAATAATAGTCAGATCCTTCATTCCTAATTAGATAAAACTCACTCTTTGCATAACGCGTTGACGCGTTTTTATTTACCATGTTTCCTTTCGGATATTGGAAAGTGATATTCATTTATGTGTACTCATGTACGAAGCAAAGGAAAACGAGATTTACGGTCCCATTTGTGCTCGCGAACACTTGAATATTCAATAAGAAGGCGCGATTCGAATCACGAATGGCTGTGAATGGAAAATGAAACACATACGAGATGCTAGTGAAACTATGTAGTATATATAGACACATAGTTTTTTTGGAAATGTGAAGCTATACGATTTTTAGTATCGCACACATGTCGAGTTGACGACATGCTAGATAAATCAGATACCTATCTATTTACCTACCTACAAAAAAAGTACATTACATACGTCTGAATTGCCGTTAGGGTATGTTTAAAAAACGTCTCAACCGACGTTAGATAGAATATGGGAATAGAACATTTTATTGGGAATTTAATAATTACAGAGCAATGATCGTATAAATCTAAGCACACACAGTTTCACAACAAGGAAATTGATACTATCGCGCATCGAACTTATGGAAATATATTGATTGCCGTGTTGGTGCTATTGGTGCCACGATCGTTAAGCACCTGATAGTAGCGCGTGCTATTAATGATAGAGGTACAGCACGGCACAAAACAATCCCCGCTTCGATACGAAATGGCGCAGCGAAAACAGAAAAACAATGTCCAAACAGTCCTCTGAAAATCGCCAGCTAAAACTTTCCAACCAAACATTTTGCGGCAAAAGCAACAATGAATGCGTTCGTTAGTTTTTCGGTGCTAAAAGCGGGTCTTCATAAGTTCCAGTGCAGTACATTAAGGCTGAAATGCGATCCTGAATTTAAAAGCGTTCGTCTGGAGACGAGTGGCACTCGGGCCCGATACATGTGAAAGCAGTCGGTGACCGGAGCCGTATGCGTTTCCGTTGCAATTGCACGACGGAATGTGAGTGCACTCCAAACAATGCAGGCTGTAAATTTATTCAAATTACGTGGCAAACTTGACTTTCAACACTGGTTTTATGAGATTAGTTTTATGCGTACAGATTAACCTAGTCACAGAGAGATAAAAGCAGTGAGAACAACGATAAATTCAGTTACCCAGTGATGTTATATGATGAATGATGATATGATATACCTACGTAATAGTATTTTGTTTTACGAGCTCAGAAGTGTACGGGCACCTGTACGGGGGGAATGTTGCACCCGTGTAACCATATACAGACGATACCCCGCCATAACTGCTGTTTCAATCGTCTAACAGAGACGTAAAGGTTATGTTACAAATTATTATTGTTTTTCTAGCTTATTCTCTTAGAATAAACGTTAGTGCTTATGAATTTTATGGATTATGACATCATTCTTATATTAATTGTCCATTTTGTGTATGTTAACGAATAAATTATTATTCTATTCTATTCTAAGTTACTATCTCAATCTTTCAATCAAAGTAGAAAGCGGTAAGTTATTCCCAATCCCATGGCTGCAGTACTGTTTGTGATAACAGATCGGATAGTAATATTTTGCCATGCCGTTATGTGTTCATCTAAAGCCGTAAACAAACATCACGAAGCATGCAATGCGAATGGTGTAAGTACGACATATGCATCGCGCATGTGCTTGCAAACTTCGAGCGACGAATAATCATAGCCAAAACTACTTAATTTCGTCCCAGGAAGAATTTTCTACGCCTCCGAGATAAGCAAAAACTTTCTATCGATTTTAAGTCGTTATGTCCTAACTCCCACGCAGTGCGCCTCTCGGTCGAGTTACGTCACAGACACCCCCGCACCCAGGCTGAATGGTAGGCAGGCGTAGCCTAGCTGGCATCGTTGCCAAACAAGGACTAAAACACGTGGGCGGTAAAATCTTCAGGCGTAATGAAATATTCGATTTGGAGTCAATGAAATTCAGCAGCGGGATCGTTTGACCCGAGAACGATTTAGTTTAGTTTGCCCCCTGTGAATGTCAGACCCTTTTAGAAGTCCAATGTACATTAGACTTCTACTAGTACGTAATATACGTAGCCACACAACACACATCACTGTCCATTTGACATGAAAATTCTTTCTCCGCGCCAGCGAAGGTTACAGTCCTTTAACGACGTCATTACTATACGAGAAAATATGACTCGGCTCTCGGTTTTGCGCAATTTCGCATCGGTCGATACGGGGCATTAATCTAGCAAGGATCCAATCGCGCTTAACAGGTTTTTTGTGATGGAGATACATTTTTCTGTCAGGTCATTATCCTTATAGGTGAGCCATCGATTCGCATGGACCGAGAGACAGCAAGCGGAATAGAGCCGGATTTATGTTTACGCCAAACACACATTAGCATGGAAAATGAAAATGGCAGCATGACAGATTGTCGGTCCGCTGTGGAACGAAGCCGGCAAACGACGTGTGACGTCCACCGGGACGATCTTGCTTGACCGGAGACTCCAGTTACAATAATGGATGGATCGAATTGTTAGTCACAATTATTGTACTTCCCAGTGGAAATAATTTCCCCGGCAACGATATAATGTCCCGCTTTGTTATGGGAGTAAAAGGCCAACTTTATCGAGGCGAAAATATTACGGAATATTTTCGCCGGTCGTATTTGCGGTAAAGGTGGCTATTTGAGTCGCAATGCGGCCGTCATTCTTGTCAACGGTTGTGCAGAGTTCCTTTGAATGCGAGACGAGATTTCCTTGGCATATATTATCGTCAGACCAAGCACTAACACAGATAACCCTGATGTTGGAACATGATTAATTACGGCTAGGTAAAGCCTCCGCAGGAAATTATGTTTTACTCTGCCACTTAAATTTTCCTCGTCACGGTAATCAACGGAAAAATATCGTACATAATTCAATCCGCGCAACCACATTATATGCCATCGGTGAGACAGTAAAATTATTTCCCGGGGGAAAGAAACCCTCAGAGTCACGTGCCATGCAGGGCATTATATGAATTATGCATCTTCATTGCATATTCAAAGGATAAGCTGAAATATTATTATTAAATATTATTAGATTTAAGACCAACTGTATGTACCATGTTTGAGCAAATAAATTACTGATTCTGATTCTGATTCTGATTCTGAAAGCCTCTTATATTTATGACAGACTAAAGTAAAAAAATACTGATGTACATAGATACATTCCAACAATCGTATTCTTGGCAAATATTAAAAACGTAGGTACGTTTCTCTAGGAATTCAACTATACCTCATATTCAACTACCTCATAAAATGCTGAGTTTTGATAGGAATGGTACATGCACCGTGCAGGCAATAATTCGCATTGTCACGATGCGCCAAACCAGAATAAGGCTAGCTAATGCATGTCGTTTATACGGCACTGTAATGCAGAGTTGGCACAAAATTCACGGAGTTACAATTTTGCAAACGACTGACCATCGCGCATCCAGCTGTTTAGAACGTTTGCAACGTTGTCTTTAGACATCCGTTGTACATCGTTCATTACACACCAGCAACGACACGCTAAACATATAAACTTTGTACTAAGGAGCTCGCCGAGTGCTTTCGCTAACAAGAATGTTAAATCGCAAAATGAAATAAGAAAATTCAAAGTGCAAGAATATACTCTTTCACGTCGGCGTCGCGACGTCATTAGGAAATTGTCCAGAGAGAGATGGAAACTTCTGTGTTGTGTATGCCGAGAGATGCTTGAGCGTATGCCGGGCCCCGAGTGTGTATTCAAGGAAGTTCGTTTAGGGGCCTTGCTGGAAGCTCGTAGCGCCTGCCGACTTTACGCCACTAGATCTTACTGTGCCGACCTAATTAGCTCATGTAAAAGATTTTACACACTGAGACTTTAATTAATTCGCAATTTTTTTATTTATGAAAAAGGTGCCATTACATCGTAGTCGCGTTAAGTAAAGCGATGATTTAAGGATTCACTATACATAATTTCTTTATCGCCTCTCTCTCAGAATTCAAAATGAGTGAGCGTTTACATGTTTATAATAAGGATCGTATTTATGCATTTCTCCATTCTGATATTTTTGATCGAATTTTCAATGTGACGATAAACAATTTAAGTAAATCCAGAAAACATGCATTTTCACTTTATGGACTCTATCTTCCTAATTGATTGTAATAAGAATTCACTAACTGGTCCATATCAGCTCGATCCAACCTTAATAACCGGATACCGATTCATTAACGTGTAACACAGCCATCGGTTGTCGGTTAAGCGCGGACCGCAAAGATTCATAATTTTGTGCCTTGTTTATTATAATAACGGAATACGGCCTTGCGGTGGCGTAACTGTTATCGGAGTCTTATTTATTAATTGTTCATAGCTTAGACGAGAATAAGAGCAGATATGAGACCGGTATTTCGCCTCCTGACTTTAAAATCGGGGTTTCGAGATTTTGAACTCATTTTACTTAAACAAAAACCTAAAATCCCAGTCACTGTTTCGACGGTCCTAATGAGGTTTAATTCTTAAATTATCATGTACTTTAGTTTAGGTTATAATAATTATAATGACTATCATCTCTTTTGTTAGCTATCAGGCAATAATGAGATAGGTTTGTTCTAGCATCTGGGTTTTCTGTATGTATTGTTTACGAATACGATAACATTTCTTAGTATTAAATAATTTTGTGTCATGCTTCCTGTGACACATTGAGTAACGAGCTTTCTCTACTTAGCGTAGGTGGGTACTTTGAAACCATTTTCACACAAAAACACGCACGACAAGGGAAAGGCAGCAATCAAGTAGAATTAAGTCGGATTCAAGACGATTCCAGTTGTGAATGAATTCGTGTTACTAATGAGGAGTATTCAGGTGATTGTCGCAGTAATGGCGGGATTCTTGGTCAGTCAACAGGTAATGCCCTGCTACTCCAAGTTTGCACCTTGTGCCATGGAGAGATATACAAACGAGGTGCAAACTTGGAGTAACCGGGTAGTAAGTGCAGGATAGAACAATTTGCCATGCATGTGGAAGGTCGAGCCTTCGCGTGGGAACGCAGCACCTGCTATCGCGTCGCGTGAATGACGTCGAAACGTTCCGCCATTTTAGGGCTATCTTTAATCTATTATTTCTATAAATATACGATTATTGAATACTGAACTATTTGTATTATCTTTATTATTATATTATCGATAATGATGAAGAGTAACTGCATTAATTATGAATAGTAGTTTTCCGGGTTGTTGTATATATTTTTGGTTGGCAATTAGTTCTTTATATTAGGCGTATAATACCACTTATTTCATGTACTGCGTAATAATAATAATAAAGCTTTTGGTAGGAGAATACATTTAATAAATGTCTATTAAGTTAAAGTGTATTTTTTGGTGACTCACAATATGAATAATTGTATATCACGTCGACTTCGGGGAATTCCGTCTGAACGAGCGCTAATAGAGGGGCATTGCCACTTTCTATATAAATCTAATAAAGTTAAAGAAAAAGATATAAACAATTTTACCAGTTGAACGAACTTAGATTAATAATCCAAGAAAATTAGATTGCAATATATGGAAAATTTGGCAAAATGAAAGGACAACTTTTATCTATCAGGATATGTAGGTTATAGACCCAAGTTTAATTTTATCTACTCTCCCCCCCTCTCAGGGGTGAGCGTCACCCCCCTGCGACCTCGAATGTGTCCCGGAGCGCGGTATTTTCCACTTTAAAAGAAAACCGTGTACGATACATACAAAGTGTATAAGAACGAAATAATCCTGAATAAATTTACTATAAACCTTTTATACATACAAAAGCGATATCACTTATAGAATCGGCGCAATCTGTTACCAAATACTAACGTTTTTAATTATTGATCTTTTTTTTCTGCTAAAAGGTTAGTTATCTCAAAAACTGCACACTTCTCGGCCAAAATATGTATGACAAAAGTAAAGAATGGAAAATTTTCTTTCTAAAAATGTATAATTTATTTCTGTTTCTCTTTCATTTACCGTTGCAATGCTATTTTTAAAATTTATGTCATTTGGCCATTATGCGAAATATAAATATTCGTACTAGTTAAACGGTGTTACTTGCAATACCATAGACTTCTTATATGTTTTTCTGTAATCTACAAGTATTGAACTATATTCTGTATTTTTTTTTTTTTTTAGTTACTATTTAAGGAAATAAGGGGTGTGTGGGGAAATCGTCAAGTTTTGCTCATTTTCGTAAATAAAAGTCTAAAAAAAAAAAAATACAGGATATAGTTCAATATATGTAGATTACAGAAAAACATATAAGAAGTCTATGGTATTGCAAGTAACACCGTTTAACTAGTACGAATATTTATATTTTGCATAATGGCCAAATGACTTAAATTTTAAAAATAGCATTGCAACGGTAAATTAAAGAGTAACAGAAATAAATTATACATTTTTAGAAAGAACATTGTCCATTATTTACTTTTGTCATACATATTTTGGCCGAGAAGTGTGCAGTTTTTGAGATAACTAACCTTTTAGCAGAAAAAAAAGATCAATAATTTAAAACGTTAGTATTTGGTAACAGATTGCGCTGATTGTATAAGTGCTATCGCTTTTGTATGTATGAAAGGTTTATAAAGACTGTATCGTTAAGTATAAAGACAAGTAAAATAAAGTATTACTGACAACTTTCATATATATTTATTAATAGAAAAAAAAACTTCTACGTTTTAGACGTTAAATAATACAAAAACGTCTTTAAACCCAATGAAATCATTCATATTTAGCTAATTTTTTGACTTTCTGTCTGTACGTAGAAATCAGAGTTCGGACAGCGCCTTGGTCAAATTTTTTTGTCATCCTGTTCTAGTCCCGACGAAATTGCTCTTCGGAATCTGTAGACCGGACATTTTTCCGCAGTTTAGCTTTAGTTATAGCCCAAAAACGTTCGATAGGCCTAAGATTTGGGCAATTCGGGGGTTTATAGCTTTAGGTACAAAATTGATATTTTTCTCTTCATACCACTACAAAGTCTTGGACCCATAGTAGCAAGATACCAAATCGGGCCAAAATATAGTCTGAACACTGTGTTTTCTAACCATATAGGAAAAAATCGTTTATTAAGACATTCCTTTATATAAATATGCTGTCATTGTAGACGTAGTGATAAATGGAGTCGATTTGAGGCCACACTCGCAGATCGCCTGCCATACCATAATTTTTTTGCCAATTTTTTCTGTAAAAATTGACTTTTCAGATTCACTAAGAACAGATCGATCTTGAACTGTGTAATACTGCGGTCCCGGCAAAGATTTATAATCGAATTTCACATATGTCTCATCGTCCATTATACGACACAGATTTTCCTTGAAAGAATAGTGACTAATTTTTTGAAACTCTTTATTTTACTGAGCTTTGCTGTTTTTTGCTTTGTTTAGGCTGCCTTTGCTTCTTGAAGGTCTTTAAATTGTATCTCTGCTTTGGACGTTGGACCATACCACTAGATGTACCTAACTTTTTAGCCAAATCCCGAACAGACACCTCCTTGTTGGTTGTGTATGCCTTTACTATCTTTTTATCCAAATTGGGGTTTGAAGGACCTGATTTTCGGCCGGATTTCGGTTGGTCAACGAAAGTATACTCTTGGCCGTACTGTTTAATCGCATTTTGGACTCCACCAATACTTAACGTTTTCGAGTTTAGCTAGCTTCCTGAGAGTGATTCCTTTTATACTACACCATTTGTCCAGAATTGATTTCCGTTTTTCTGGTGAAAGTCCATACAGTTTTAGTTTACAATAACTAACGAGGAAACGAAACAATCCTAGTCAAAACCAACATTTAATGTTTAGATTGACATCAGTTTGAATTAAAAAAAAAAACTATGTTTTAATCGAATGAAACCACTGTCAAGTTGTCTTTATACTTAACGATACAGTCTTTAGTAAATTTATTCAGGATTATTTCGTTCTTATACACTTTGTATGTATCGTACACGGTTTTCTTCTAAAGTGGAAAATACCGCGCTCTGGGACACATTCGAGGGCGCGGGGGGGTGACGCTCACCCCTGAGAGGGGGGGAGAGTAGATAAAATTAAACTTGGCTCTATAACCTACATATCCTGATAGATAAAAGTTGTCCTTTCATTTTGCCAAATTTTCAGCTAATCTTACTGAATTATAAATATCATGACGATACAAGTCGCATGATATCACATTATTTTCAACCGACTTCAAAAAAGTAGGAGGTTCTCAATTCGACTGTATGTTTTTTTATTGTATGCATGTTACGCGATCATTACCATACAACTTTATCGAAATGCGCCTTTTTTATACGGAGTATTTCATTTAGTTGTTCTGTGAAACACAATTTCTTAATTCTCATTGAAGTCGATTATGTTTTGGAAAGGGCGATCATAGTGAATCCGGAACGAATAGCTAATATAAGTTCATATTAGTCGTACACTGATTAATGTGTTGGAATGAAAGTGAACACTTGATTTATTTAAAAATATATATAGAGCTGACCTTTCTTGGGGTCCATGTTGAACTTCTTCCTGCCTATGCTCATCTGTTTGGCCTTGCTGTTCTGTTTGCACTCCTCCTGCCCGTCCAACGCCTCCAGCTCGGCCACGACCTCGCCGAGCTCATCTTTGAGTTGCTGAAACAACAATACACGATGAAAATATATATTACATAAACACTCTTAATAATATGTGATCACTTCATTCGCATTTGTGAATAGGACCGGCATTGCAATTTAAAACTAGACCGGCTACGTTGAAACAAGACGTACGTAGGTACATGTAGTTGAGTCTGCCACAAGCTCCCGGAAAATTAGAGTAGGTAAGATCACTATGTGGGTGCTAGGTATTAGATAGACGCCAGTCAGGCAGACCTAAGGTAAGAACGAAACGAATTAGACACGTTCTAAGAATCAACTAATAGGAATAGTGTTTGTTCCAAAGTAGAACCGTCATTTTGGACAAAAAATTATGTTATTCGCATGGGAAGTTACACCCCAAGACCCAATCTTAGGGAAATTTAAAAATCATTCGGTTTAAAACATTAGTTTTCAGTTCGAACGATAGTATGTAGAGCCCGACTAACGAAGTCATGCATATTTAATCGTATGAACGCAATAAGCGCACAATGATAATGATATAATGAATAGCTTTGCATCGAGGGCATCATTAGAAATGCATTCTGCGGGAATTCCTACGGCTGACGGCGAGCCGGACAGGCGGGACAATGCAAGACGCTCCAAGCATCCGGCGCTTGAAATCGGAAGATATTAGTTTGAAACTGAGAAATCGTGGGGACAAATGTTATTTCTTCGCAAAATACTGGTAATTAAAAAAACATTAAAAAAAGAACCGACTTCAAAATAAAACTGAAAAGCCAAAAATAACGCGATCATGTACAGATTACATTTAAATCACCTTTTGAAGTCGGTGCCAAACCACTCAATTATTACTATGAAAACAGATGCTGCGCAAGTTTACGTGAGGTTTGCCACCAACTTCAAAAGGTGATTTAAATGTAATCTGTAGGTACATGATCGGGTTATTTTTGGCTTTTGAGTTGTTTTTGAAGTCGGTTTTTATTTTTTGTTAATTATTTTTGCTTTTTAGTGATTCAAATACCTATAATCACTATCACAAAAAAATAACCGACTTTAATGAGCGAAATGGAACATACAATAACACTTATATGATTTTGTAATGGATGTCTTGGTCAGAACTGGACCAAATTGAAATGGAACTACACGGGAAGCACCAGTTTTCAAATAAAAAATAATCATCAAAATCGGTTCACCCAGTAGAAAGTTCTGAGGTAACAAACATTAAAAAAAAAGTCGAATTGAGAACCCTCCTCCTATTTTTAAGTCGGTTAATAATCACATTCCTTGTGCAAATCACTATGTAGGCATATAAATTGTAAAGCGATATGTAAAACTTGACATTTATTTAACTGCCACACAACATTTGCGTGATCGGTAACCACAGTGTGGAACTGCGGTCGAGTTCAAACATTACTGTTACGCCTTTGTTGACGGAGATTGCTAGTACAAATAAAAGTATACCTACACTACATCCATATCTGCGCTCAGGGCATTCTTAGCAGGGTTTTTATGTTAGTCATACATCCCTTTTGTTCCAAACCCGTAATATAATAGGAATATTATCGTTAATTAAAAGTACGAGTACATATATCTATAGTTGGCAGATGGCATTGTTTAAAATGGAAAGGGTGCCTTCGCAGATGAGATTGGTATTACAAATAAAACTATACCTACGTCCATATCTACGCTCTGGACATTCTTAGCAGGGTATTCAAGTGAGTCATATATCAGTATTGTTCTAAACAAATATATAACAGAAGTATAATCGCATATTAAAAGTACTAGTAGATACATCTAGAGTTGACACTGTTCACAACGGAAAGAAATATAGACAGACAATAAACGGCTTTATCGCAGTCGCTTTTATCCCGCCTCATCCAAAGATCCTTTGGTAATTTCAGTATATCTTCTTTTATTACCTTCGGCTAAAGCCCGCAGCTTCGCGCCCTGAGGGCTTTTCCCTCCGATGAGGAACACGCACCTGCTGCACTGAAAAAACTCGTCTAGACAGGGCATATTAAACGACATAGGCGTCTAGGCTGCAAACGTGTTGATAAATTTATAAAACCACATCCAATTCATTGTCAACCTTGTCTCTCAACCCTAAGTGGTCATGTTGCAACATTCGGCCGCACGCTTACGACTCGGCCACGACTACGAGCGACCAGCGGCAGCGGTAAGCGTTAAAAACGAAATTATAGCGATATATGAAGCACGCCGCGCGCGGTTGCCGTTCGAGTCAGTCCACGCTAACTCCTCCAAGCAAATGAACTGTCAAACCATACAAAGTGAGTCAGTTTGTATGGATTGACAGTTAATTTGGTTGGAAACACCTCGCCGCTCCGCTCGCCGCTAAGACCGAAGTTTTGGCCAGGCCGTTAGGAGCAGGTAGGTATTGTTTTATTCAGCTGTTACACTGGATTGTCGTGCCAGGAACCCGAGCCTTTTCTGTAATGACATTGTTTGTGCCTTATTTGTTTGTTGCAAGTGCACAATCAAGTTCTCTTGTGTTCAAGTCGTTCGTTTTATTATCCGCCGAATTGCTTTTCCTTGGTTCAATGAATTTATAAATGCGTAGGTAAGTTTTTAAGTAAACTGAATTTGTTTTTGTAATAAAGTAAAAAAGTCGTAGAGAGAAGATTCCCGGAGTTAAACATATACGGTAAATAGGTATACATACATATTAGTGGTGTATTTTTAAAGGACATGGTTATCAAACGGTTTTTACGCGTGTTGGTTGAATCAGAGTGCAAAATAAGTGGGTTTAACTTTTATCTACTGTAGCCAATTGACCACATTATTCATATTTGATAAAGTCCACGAGCATAACCTACAGCACTCAACAATACAAAACTCGGTAACACTTTTGTTGAATTCTGCAGGCGTATCTGAGCTAGAATGTTTGCTATTACTTCATTGTCTAGACAAGCAGGGTCGGTGCCGGTATCATGTCTCGGGGGAATAGGTAGCGGACCGCAAATTATGTTAGTGCTGCTGGCTGGAAGCTAAAGCTAGCTGCTAGACCGTAGCGCCCATTGTTTACTCGCTCCTTGTTGGCCCTCGCTTACTCACTTGTGAACAACAAAGTGCCCTATGTCGACTTACATGGGCCAATCAACTTTTTCTGTTGCTCGTTGACATAGTGATGTCCTCCGGGCCACTTAAAACTACGATTTATGGTTATGCTTATCAAAAAAGTAATTGCAACAGTTATAAACCCATTTTTGTTTAGTCTATTTTCTAACCAGTAATATAAATTATCAACACTTTTCTAAGAAGATTTAATCGCTATTGTCCCCTGGGGCACGGGACAGAATAACAGCAAGAAAATTGTATCCACCCACATATGAATAAGACATATTCAGTTTTCTTAGCCTAATTAACGGAAATGCGTTTAATGAAAACATTACAAAAGCTATACAATGAATTACAAGTATTATGTGCAGCAAAGAGTTAAAACTAAATATAAACATATTTTGTAGTAGGCAAATATTGTTATATTTGCTGTTATGTATGAAAACGCAGTACTACTGAAGCGTAGTCCCCTTAATTTACCTAAATTTACTCCCGTCCGGACCGAATTGCTTTAATCACCCCTCGTCGTTTGCGAGAGACGTTTTTGCATGTAACTATTAATTTCATTGTAGCTCCAGTAAATGAGGGAACAATCAACAAAATTAAAAGGCAACTCTTTTAGGGTTAATAGACTGGATGATAAAAGACCTTTACTAGCGAAATGGGAATACTTATTAACTATGTATAACAGCATTATTTGTGTAAAGCTTTTAATTTTAATGCTTCCTGAAGATTCACAGACGTCCACACTCCACAGCTGAACATAGGCCTCCCATATAATTCGCCATAAGGCGCGATCCCGTGCAGACCGCGGCCCTCACGAGGTCGTCCGTCCACCTAGTCGGGAAGCATCCGACGCTGCGCTTTCCTATACGTGGTCGCCACATCAGGATTGTTGTTGCCCCAACGTACTGAACGTATGTTAACTTAATCGTGATACCTACAACGTTTGCAAAGTATTTCGAAAGCTCATTGACGTCATCATGTTCTGTGGGTTTTCCGTGACGTAAATTCTAATACATATTTATAAAGTTTGACTTAATCAGTTGTTTTCTCCTACTTATAAGTAACATAAATTCTCAAAATTCATTTTCGGGGACGCCGGTTATTAATTGCTGGAAAAAATGTTGAAGCGCGATGCAGAGTTCCAAGGTACATAATAACTATGTAGGTATTCATTCGTATACTATGTAATATTACGATCAGCTAAATATACTTAATGAGGTGTCCACTCATTAGGGAATATTTCAAACAAAAACAGCCTTGCATGTGTGATTTAATAGCTTGCCCTTTACCCGTATTCGCAACACAAGAACTATGCAGTTATAGTAGCGCCGACTCACGCGATAACTATTTATCATTTTATCAAGAATATAAACTTCCGTGGGTTAAGCACTTTCTTTTAGCGTCTAGTTTAAGTTTTATTTCCGAACTGGTCAAAAACGAGGTGTTTTTTGTATCATTCATTAAATTACATCAGACAAACAGACGTATCAAGTAAGACGTAACTGCCGTATCGAGACTTTCGCTGTAAACTTGACGAACCTTTCACCAATATCATGTTATCAAAAGTGAACGTGCTGCGGCTATCATCAATGCTTCGTGTCATCAGACCTATAACATAATGTAACAATAGTACTTTCACTATTCAGTAGCTAAGTCTAGTCGAAGATACAGCGTCCAAGAAGCTATTTTGGTCGAGACATGGATGCAATACGCACGTAGCTATATTTGACAATTGAGGGTCGAGGTCACGTCGTAATTCAACGTCAAAGACTACTGGTAGGAGGACATTAAACTGTGTGGAGCGAAATATAGTCAGCAGTATCCCTAAGATTAATTGCAGTAGGCTTTACAATCTCGTCTAGACCATCGGCTAAAGATAAAATGTTCCCATTCAAGCGTTTGCATGACTAACACTTGCACATTGAAGATAAGCGTCTCGATCGAAATAGCTGAATTCATCTCCTTCGTAGTACATCGTGGATGTGATTTGTCGTGTGGCGCGGCTCATTTGGATGCGACGAGAGTTGAGTCGGTAATGGGCAGCGATTAAGTCGCACGCCGTATAAATAACCGGCGACACAAAATGTTGCGGCGTTTGTGAAAATAGCGAACACGCGTGGCCCGCCTTTAAATGTTACTAAACGCGTTCACAGTAAAATACCCTGGATTAGCAAATCCAAAATAAAACAAGCGTATGTTATGTATAAACGTTCCTAAACTACAGCTAACTAAAAAAACTCCTAGCTTTTCTTATAATTTGGCAAAGTTTCAATAAGTATGCAAAAACTGCAGTGCTGCCAGAGACAATGGGACGTGAATACAATTCAAACGTATATTTGGTTACATACCTATATTTGAAGCTAAGGGCGGGGATAATTTGTAAACTGAACCATCATTGTGTGTCCGTACTGTCCCGTGTAGATAAGGATATAATTATTTGAAAAAGGTATGCTTCGTGGTAAGTATACAGTTATCAATTCAAAGATACGAGTATAACTATTTATGTATGTATGTATGTAAACACTTTATTGTACATAAAAACAAGAAAAACTATTTATAATTTTATATGTGTCGTTTTCAATCAAAAGGGTCCAGTCGAAATATACCAATAAACAGTCAATGCCAATCCTTATTGGCAAGCGAAAAAGTTGATTGTTCTGATTGAAAATGTAATATCATTACAGCTACTCAAATACTGAACGATTAAAACGAATTCTACCCCGTGTATATTTTTTTCATAATTCTTAATCGTACAAAAACTTAATACAATTTGTATGCTACTATCTCAGCATTACTGATTCGACGATAGATTGCTTATTATTAGATTGACCCGATGGAATTACATCATCTTGCACTTTCTATGTCAAATCAGTCGGATTATGCAATAATTTTACATAAACAAAATAGGAATCAGGGTTTATAGAGCGTGCTGAATTAAGAACGATCTTCTGATTTTGGTGCAACAATAACGTCAAAGACAATACACTTGCGCAATCGATTTTGCTACATGTGGCCCGAGACGTTTTTAAATGAGTCTGAAATGTGAGTATATCTAGTTCAACCATAAACATTAAACGACATCGAACATCAATGAATGAGGCGATCATTCAAACGCAATAAAAGGACCCACATCATCGAACCGAATTGAAAGGTCAAAGGGAGAAATGAACAATTAAAAGATACAGTACGTACATTCTGAACGAAACCACGGTTGATCTTTTTAAAAATAGTTTTTGTTACGTGATTCCATATGTAACTAATTAGTTCCAGAGCACACGTGGTGCATTAGTTACTTGACTCCGAAGTTTATTATCAACAACTTATCTTGATGAATACAACACATCAATTTTATTTTTACCGTGAGCCGCGGTTACGGCCCGTTGAAAACTGTACGGAGCACTCAGCAAATGATTTCATATTGCTCATTAACATTAACGTTTGCACTCTGAGCACGTATCAATTCAAAAGCCATACGAACAAAAACATGCACCTATTCGAGAACAGTTAAATGCGTGTAGCGTGGACAAAATAGAACAAGGGAGGGGTTGGAATGGCGCGGCACGTGACCCACATAGTAAAAAGTTTAAAATTGCCTACAGGCTCAAGGCGAATACTAACTTTGGAATTCAATGACCTGTAAGCCTGCATGTGGGTATATTATACCCACCTATAAGCAGCTCATGACTAGGTTCCACATTGTTCGATGACGTGTTACATTGGTTTCCGCGATAAACATCTGACCGTGATCGAAACGTTTAAATGTCCCAAGCAACCTTCAATCATATCGTACAAGTATAAAATATCTTGTTATTCGTGCAATCTTCGGTAGACCTATTGAGATAGACCATAAATCCATATCAAGAGCAGATGCAAGAGCAATCATGCAATTTAAACTGCAAAGCTTTATTTGCAATTTCGCCACCGACTGCCTGATTGACTGATTGACTGTTTATTGGCTTAACGCATTAGAGTAAATTATTTAATTGCATGGACTTCGTCTCTATGCACATGGAGATTGAAATAAACAAATCGCTCTAATATTTTAAAGTGCTTGCAATCCAACACGTAAAGAGATCGAACACGCAAATCCTTGGAGACTTTCCCCCTATTAATTCACTTTCGCAGTACTTTGCGTTTAGCTTCACGTTCGACCGCCAGATCCGTAAGGAATTGTGTCACGAATGAAGCAACCGTAAGTAATTTTCCAATAAGTGTAAACCTTTGGACCACAAAGCCTGGGAATGCCATAGAGAAAGTGACTTTAAAACACGTGAAATCTAACTGTATTATCTCTGCAAGTGAAATAAAATTGGTTAGAAGCTATTGTTTGCGAGACCTAACTTTCTATTATTCATTTTGACATTTTAAACATGCAACCCTGAGATTTCTTGTTACTCTGCGTTACAAATGCCAGGCATTGCTGCTGTTGAACGACAGTCTGTTCTCGTAATGCTGCTATATACAATACAATCAACTTTATTAAAGTAATTTAGGCTTGGCAAAGTAATTCTGGAGGAAAAGGTCACGGTACACATATAAAGTTACACAAACATAAGCGTAGTAGTAGCGCCTCCCTCCCGCGTGAGGGAAGACCTCACGTGTACCAACAAACAATGACCCTTGTGTTTACCAACTTGCCCTCGGCCAAAATCAGCTTAAAGGAAATTTAAAAAGACATAATACAAAATGAAGTAAAGACGGAAATTTCTGAAGCCTTACTGGTAAACAAGTTTTTGGTAACTTCCTGGAAAATATAATAAGTTGTTTTCAATTCCACAATAAATCGATTTCCTGCAAAATCCAATTTAAAAAACAATTTAAATTTATGCGAGAATTGCTTGTGTTTCAACTGGTTATTTATTGCTTATAAAGCAAGTATGTCTAACAATAGGTCCCAGGTGATTACTCAAGCATTAATGACGGGCCATCGGCCTAATGGGCTAGCTAATGTATGCCAAGTTATAAATAATATTGGGTTACAAGGGGTCGAACGTTTTCCAATGAGTACCTCTATACAACATTCGCTATTCGTCATATGTATGTATGTATGTAGGGTAATTCCGGGGTAGATGGCAATAAGGGAGAGATGGCCCGTCGAAATAATTCCTGAACTGTTGGCTAGATGGCACTTGTAATAGTTTAGTTCGCTTGGCGACACGCGTAGAAGCAAGGGTATGTGCAACTTTTTGGCGAAAAAAAATCAAAAAGTAAGTAAAATCTTTGTTATTTGTTTTGTGAAGTGGAAATATTTTTCAGAGGGTTATTGTTTTAGGTGGTTATGATATTAGTTTCGTAAAATAATGGTTATTTTTGGTTTGGTTGCAAAGTATACGAGTAACAGTTTGTCCTAACCTCAAAATTACTCGCATCGTGTAGTGACTTATTTTTTTTTAGTTGTGGTCATCTCTCCCGGAAGAAAAGGAGAGATGGCCAGTGTTAGTCGGTATATGATATGGCCATCCGAAGAAAAGCTATCCGATGACTATCTGATAGCAGTAAAAACGTCCCTTACAATTGATAGCAAATTAGAATAAGGAAAAGAAGTTAAATGAAAGAGATATTAGCCGCGGATGTGGAAAAAAAAATTATGAAACCCTTCTTTTCGAGAACTGGCTTCAATGAATGGTTATGCCAATTTTGGGTACACGAAAATTGCACTGAATTTGAAGACATGTGCTCTGATCGTGGTGTAGAGAAGAAAGGCTTTAGTAAAAAGGATATATAAGACCGACAATTATGTAACAATTACAATTAAGGATATGGCCATCTTACCCGTTATGCCATGGTCATCACACCCGGACACCCCGGGTGAGATGGCCAATCGTGAATTTAAATAAATGCATATTTTTTAGGCTATCCTATAAGAAATTGTTATTTTTGTTTCTATAATTTTAAAGTTGATTGATTAAAGTTTAATCACAAATAAAGATTTCTATAAAAATGTGTAAGATTTTTTTTTAACAGCATTTAAGAAAAACTATGGCCAACTACCCCGGACTTACCCTATAGCAGTATATTCCAGAGGAAAAACTCGCCACGAAATCTTTTAAAAGATCTTCGGTACTGAGCCCGCGGTCCTGAGTTCGAATCCCGATATGGGCAAATATTTGTGTGATGAACTGATGAATTCGAATATTTGTTCCCGGGTCATGGATGTTTTCAATGTATTTAATTATTTATCGTTCGTAATTTTCATCTATCACTCATAACACAAGCTTACTAGAGATTTCTTAGTGACTAGGTCCATTTGTGTGAGTTTGCCCGATAATTCATTTCATGAATATAATCTTTAGTATTTTATGGATATCCCTGCGGAACACAATATAGAGCATATTGGCACTGTTCCTAACGACACCAAGAAAATAAATTGCTGTCAATGTGAGTAAAACGCTGCAGCGGCCTTGGAGAAAAATTGTTTCATTAAGGGTACATACTTGTTTGATGACGCCAATGAATAAGACATTATTAGCAGGTTCAAACGGACGGGCCATACGAAAAGCGTTTCTTAATAGCTAGCAATCTTTTATACATTCCACGGTATGCGGACTCAATTTTGCGGTTACTATTAATTGGGAACATTCAGTTATTCAGAGTTGTCCATATTATATGAAAGGTACACGGAAAGAACATGTCTAGCAACTTTTATGGGCGCTCCGATGCCACAGACAGACACACAGATACAAAAGTTAAACTTATAATTATAAGGCTTATAAAACCCCTATTTTTTCTACGGGGGTTTTAAAAAATTTCAATGTCACGAATACATTTGTAAAAGTACATTTGTTCCCAATTTTCTACTAGTAGCTGCAATAAAACTTAGTGTCATGACGTCATGATTTAACTCTCATACTTCTGCCTTATGCTTAGCTCTAACTTTAGGATCATTATTTACCTAACTGTCCGGATAGCTTTCCCTGAGGATGGCTTCATATTAGTTCGAAGCGTATTAACGTCAGGAACGTCCTAACATGTTTCGCGGGGGAAAACCATAATTTCCGTAAAAATAAGTTTTAACCCTAGCTCTACTTTGACCGAAGTTGGCCGAAGTATGGGTTTCCGCAGCGAAGTCCCGCCCCTCCACACTATCATATCATATTCGCCCAACCTCTGCCAACCTCGCGAGTAGTGTGGAGCTAGAGTAATAATAAAGTTTACTGAATGCGATAGAAAATACTACATAGGCAGGGTCTTAGTCATACAAACGCTCTGCGCGAATCATTCAATATGTGGCGTTGTGGCGCCGTAAACTTATTCTTATTAGTTTAATTAAATAGAACTCCCATATAAAATGTATGGCACGCTCAAATATTTCTCGCTAAAATTATGGCGTAGCGTAACGTCTGCGTAAAAGCAGACTATAAAGTAATTATAATACCGATTTAATGTAGTTAACGTTGACTCTATTAGGTACTCAAATGCAATTAATTTACGCAATGTAATTTATCACATGATGAATCTGTTCTAGTGACGGTCAATTTACAAAATGACACTCATTTGTAGGGATCGCTTTACCTCATTATGGCGTTAAATTAAACGTGCAAATGACACATCCTAATCAGTAATAAAGTTCATTTCTATTAAATGTATTAATTGTTACATAGATACGTATAAATATACTTATAAATTTGTATATGGTTCGTTTTAAAGTCGATATCCCGAAATGAGGATTAAAGAAAAACGTTGCCCATTTATCGAGTAACAGTACCGACTTAATATAAGTATTCAAACTTCAGACAATTTTAGAATTGACTTGAAGCCTTGCAATTGTAACGACAAGAAAGTAAAAACAACAGCAATCATTAATATTACCAGACATCTGGGGAAAAAATACTGGAAATATTGGGTTGGGAGACACTGTGCTCCAAATCTTTATCAAGGCCAAGGGCTAGACAGAGACGGGCAGACACGAGGCATCTGAACAATAAACATCGTCTCGTACGTGGCCCAGATATTAAGACAATAAAGATAAGAACCCTCATAATTTACTCGCTTAAAGCCGAATATTTCCTGTACTTTCTTGTGGCCTAGTGATATTTGCAACTGTACGGTCGTCTGCCAATGATGTTATTATTGGACGAGCCGTTTTTGGGTGAACTATGATATTTGCAAGAGATTTTCATTAATATCCCGGTTTGCATATCAATGACGAGGAATGCTAGTAACAGCAATAAACGTATATTACAATTTCATGTTTCAATGCATATTCAGCATAAATATATAATTCCAGACCAATAATGTTTTAATAAAGCAAGAGAACCGAATTAATCTTGTAAAAGGAGGCCAAGAACAATTGCATTCAATCATGAAAGTGAATGTCGGAAACACTGAAACGCAAGCTAAACCGACGAAGTAAATGACTGAAAATAAAGTATCCGTAGTGGGAATATTAAGAATGGCTAAAATGATTCATGACGTCATTTGGGGTAAGAAATACACCGGAGTGCGAGAAACACATTAGACATTACCTATGAAGTTATAGTTCTGCGGTATTGTTTGCTTGTCCTAGATTAGAAAAATTGACGTTATTCTTGATGGTTACGAACATCAATTGAATTATCGTAACTACATTCGTTCATTTAGCAAGAAGGAAAATGTAATCAAATGTTTGTGGATATCTTCCGAGAAGTCATTAATTTAATGTTTCTTGTAAAGGTCAATTTATCATAACGCCACTTAATCGGTCATGTCACCAAAAGTCACAGCATCAACAATAATGGCAGCCAGGGGATAGTTTCGAGCACTTTCCAGAGGACGCGAGTGCCCATAAAACTGATACCGTAACTTAATCAAGAAGTTAGCTCCGAGACAGCACAAGATTCTATCCCGTAATAACTTTTCCAATCTCTTCCGGGATTAGAAACAAAGTTTGTCATGTTTCGATAACACTAGCGTGAAGTTGGTAATTAGCTAATGTTATGGTGCCGTCACGCTAAACTGTGACAATGTTACTCCAAGGCTTATGCTGTAAGTATCAAAATAACATGACGCAAGCACTAGTTTTAAGATAGTTACGAGTGATATGACGCCATTTCTTTAGAAGCTAGCCTTCAGAAGTGCACGTGACTTACCAAGTTTAGGTTTACCCTACGTGACAACGACAACTTACTTTTTGATTTTTATTTTCATCATTAGAATGATAGAATCATAATAAAAGTAAACAGGGTGGGCCATTTAGATCGATCAGTGTGGGAAAGTCTGAAACTGTAAGACTTGCAAAAATCTGTCCTTAGGCAGAAGCACATAGTTGGCTTTTAATGACAGGCAGCTAACTGTTAACGACTTAACGCTACATTGTGTAAAGATTGAATACCCATGTAACTCAACAGGCTCTATTTGCATATTCAATCACACTTACACAAGCAGATATTTTTAGTAGAATACGTACCTGCGCTGCAATAAACAACCTTTGATGGCTTGGACATAGTATGGCCGTCATCTATAGTCGTTATTATGCCTTATGGAAGCTATTAACAGTGACAAATGGGTAACTGAATAATGGTTATTTAATAAATGTTTCAAGCGTTAACTAAACATAGCAATTTAGGGGTAGACTATGTGACCATCTACCTACACTTGGAGTGAATGATTTGTCTCCATCGATTCATTGCAAATCAAAATTTTGAGAAACCAAAGTCATTAATTTGATAGGTCCATGCAAAATAATGTCACCCATCGATAATTTTAACCAATGATCCTTTAGTCATTGGGAATCTATAACAAGAGAGAGAGGGAGAGTATATAGACAATCAAGAAATTGTACGCGTATGACTCAGTCGAAACAGACAATTCAATTCACTAACTCATCGAGTTCTGGCTTCTGAGAAAACGCCTTGAGACCTTGACGAATGGATATGGTATTTTATAGATTTATATACACAACAGTAATTGAAGATTGTGCCTGTGACTAACAATTCATTCATGCTACTTGTTCACATATTAATACGTGAGAAAGCCTGTGGATTCTCACTATATATTCTCATAATCATAATACATTATGTAAAGATTTCGAAATAAATAAATAAAGAGACAATAGAAATACGTGATAAGTTCATACCTCTCTTCAAGAGTAAGCCAATGTGTCAGTAAGAAAATAGATTTTTCGAAAAATCTAAATTCGATATGACTATTAAAGTGGTCAAACTAATTTGGATTCATGTGAAACCATGGGAGACAAAATGATCGTCAACCTTAAACAGGATCTGAGGAGAACGAAGATTTATTAGTTTTACTGAGTGAAGAACGGTTAGCGAGAACGAACAGTGATTTCATCGAATCGGTGCAATGAATGACTGTGAAGGTGACCCGCGGTCATAAATCACATTATATGTCATACGTACTTCATTCATGCCGTGTGTTTACACTTAGCCGTTTAGTCTTG
Source organism: Apotomis betuletana (assembly GCA_932273695.1). Taxonomy (NCBI): domain Eukaryota; kingdom Metazoa; phylum Arthropoda; class Insecta; order Lepidoptera; family Tortricidae; genus Apotomis; species Apotomis betuletana. The sequence goes on along the minus strand of OW026307.1, from coordinate 9,784,072 downwards.
GGGATTTATCCCCAAGACTTGCACCGGTAACACATATAGCTAACTAACCTACGTTCACGATTGCGGTTATGAGGCCTAGTTTAAATATACATACGTGTATAGAGTTAGCCATAGAACTAAAGCCCGTGAGGATTGTGGCAGTTTTATTCCACACTTACCTGTAAAAAAGAAAACACACATAAGTAAAAAGTCAATAGACGAAAAAGGTTAAAATTACTCAATGGCATATCTCAGGGTCCCTGAATATTTCTTTATACGACACTCCGCGGGGTGTTGCGATGCACAGATAGGGAACTATTGGCATACCGCACTAAAATACAAGTCGTTTAAAATCATTTCAAGTCAAGTTCTTATTTCCTTTACAGAGGCTGAAAAAATATTCAGTCTTTGCAAAAAATATAAAAAACAGATATAACAACAGCGGCAAGAAGTGAGGCTGAGCAGACTGCAGCCACAACAAGACGAAAGAACACACAATGGGTTCATATTTCCGGTACGGCTCTGAACAACTTCCAGAGACTCGCTCCGCGGGCTCCAACAATCAGCGTGTAAATTAAGGCCGATTTTTGAATCTGGCAACCCGCCAAAAGGGAGACATTAAAGAAATTTATACCATGCCAAACGGCGCTGTCGATAGACAATAATAAGACTCATTTGTTGGCCCAGTTTCAGCAGTTCACAAATGTGGTCAGGCCAGTTTTTCACTTTGATTGAATATTAATTGTTGCGCCGCCTAGTGAGTTATTATACCCATAAACGATTTCGCTCATTATCATAAGTCTACATGGATGCGCTGAATGTTTAGGCCTCGATCTAAATCAGGTTTCGACAGCCTCGTTAATTAATATTAATAAACAAACTTCTACTTTTTATTCACTTCCTAAACGTTATACTTAGTGTAATTGTGCACTTAGTTGCGAAAATAGTGTCCGAGGTGGGAGGCAGTCGTCTAAACAAGGCTAACGCACAAAATTAACACCTAGTCAGTAATGTAACTTTACTGTTATTGTAGCCGTAATTTTTTTTTGTAGATAAGTGACAATATGAAAAAAAAATTGAACAACAAGATGATTTCTTTTACATTTGCTTAATGTGAATGTACTTACAAACGAAGTGCTAAAACAATCAATATTATGAAAAAGAAGTATTAAATTGTTCAGGTTGCGTCCGCAAATTATATGCCACTTACAATCAAGTACGTTTTCATGTAACGAATGCGCCAATGCTAATTCATTTCAATTAAGCAACCGAGCATAACTTCCTTCAAATAAAACAAATGTCCGTCGACACCACGCTCCGATAACGGACGAGGGTTAAGTTGAGAGCAAAAAATATCGGGGTAGAGATGAGCCGATTTACTTACCCGGTAAAAAAATACCCGGCATTTACACTAGGTAGTTAGTTACCCATTTTAGCCCAAAGTGGATGGCTATTATTAGTACCTACAATTGGGAAGAACCGAAGTCTTAAAGAATTGATCACCCATTTGGATGTGTTAATATACATATATATTATATTATTAATATATATATATTAATAATTATATAATATATATATATTTTATTATCTATTTATATATATATTTTATTCCCTTAGGTGTAACCTAGTCTCATACGACTTGTTCCGTGTCGTGTTCGGTTGGCCGCCGCGACTGATGGCGCCCCTGATGAGGAATCACGTACCGATTCGAAACGTGTCGAGTAATATTCGACTTAAATGACGTTAGTAAACCCGTTTCATATGGATATTAATGTATGAGACTGGCAGGAGTTTTCAAATGCTAATTTTTAAACAACTTAGTTCTACATATATAGTCTTCGGTTCCCTCCAGAAAATTCACTATCTACTATCTCGTTATTTTCCCGGATCTAATATAAACCCATCCCTAAAGGGTATCGAATGAGACAGTTCGCATGGGCGCGGGTGCTCGGGTCACATGTGGAGGCTACGGGACAACGCCCTCAATAAATTCAAACAGTCCAAATCCAAACCCAGCTGAGTGATATTCGAAACGCCAATAAATAAACGCTCATCTAAATTCCTGGCGGAACGAAAGCAATGACACTGTAAATAGAAAAATACTTACGCCGGGTCTAAATTGATACCGGGTAGCTTTTAGTTGTCAAGAGGGAAAACTAATTACGTGAGAGAATTATATCCGTTATACGAGAGCTAAAATGTTATTACTTTATAAAAATAGACTAACTACCTATTTTTATTATTACATTAAGTGTTAATTAGGTATTTTATATTCCATTAGACTATTAGTAAATGATTACGATACGTAACTTTGTGATATCTAAAATAATAATGATTATTTAAATGAAAGCAATAAAGAAAACAATCCATTTCGCCGAACTTCATTGCGATATGTAAATACCAAGATGAGCTCATTTACATCCATTGTTTACAAATATGTTTGGGTTGAGTTGAGATTGAATCTTCAAATTACTTTAAATATGCCACTTGGACAAACATTCTCAGAATACCCAGATTGTTAATAAAATAACAACTCGCAATCAGGCAATTTGGAATACATTATTTTAACAAGATTTTGCCATGTTCAAATGATCGATATAAACGAAAGTTCGCTGAACTAGCTATGAATTTATTCAATCGCATTACATTCTTATTGGCTGATGGCTTCTGGATTATCATAAGTAATCAGCTGCCGTTGCAAAGCTTCTTACAGACTACAAAATGCAAGAACGTGTAAAAGGTTAATACTTTCCTGAGCCGCGTCGAGTGTTAGTTTCACCATTTCACTTTATTTCAAGTGGTGTGATAAAGAAGCCATATGGCTGTAACAAGTGAACACGTGTTGTCAAACGTTTCTGTATCCAGCGGCCCTGACCGTGAATCTCGGCACTTCATGCAACAAAACACAATCCGACTGTGGCTTTACAATTCATACCCCTATTTGATTCACTTAACGATACCAAACAATGAGTTCCCAGAGCGGCCCCCTCAGCGTACGGTTTCGTTTTTGATACGAGAGAGAGATTTTAACGCAAAAACGATGTCTGCACGAAAGCATTTGATACATTAGCCCTGAATGAATGTTGCTGACGACTGCGGTCGCACGATAAAGGGCAATTACTTCTTTACCCGGCTTCTGAGGGAATTTGTGCGCCCCATGGGAGCATGGCAGTGCCTCCTTTACAAAACAGTCCGAAGAGCGCCGCCTCGTTACGCTACATTGACAACGAAACGAGCCATATTATTGTCTTAGTATTTACGATTTTACTATTTCAGAATGACAACAGAGTAAACAACTAGTAATACATACTCCAAATTCTCCAAAACAGATGTTTCTTCTGACCCTTTGATATCGTCATAAAGAATTTCTTTTATATGAGGGGAGGTGACAGCGTCGTCGGTTGTGACATGAAGGCAATTTGTTGATATTACTAGAACACCACCCCGTCGCTGAAAGAGGGCTCGTTCTAGTTTACGGCGTTGAATACAATTTATTGCCAAAAACATACAGGTAAACATCACGAGAGTGTTACGACTTTTCCAGGTTATTGTAACATAAATCAGAACAGCGATTCTAATCGAATGATATTTAATAAAGTAATTACGAATGCATATTCACGTCAGCCACGTTCCTTGCTTCCGTTTGAAAGAGCCACTGGTAGCTAAACGGTGAATATCCGTGAAATGATTGTTATCTTACCTTTTCCCGAATCTCCCAACCATTTTATAAGATTCTAAGCACGTCCGACTTTCGACGGTCATAGTAGACTGTGAACATACGTAGCAAGTTTTGAGTATATTAAATAAATTGGGTACCTAGTTGCGAATTTTTTTGTAAGGTTATCAAATCGTGACTAGCAAGTTTTATATTCAGTGTCTGTTCGCTTCTACCTTATACATTGTGAACTTTTTACTACGCGTTGATACTGGAGCAATGGGAACGGACAAGTATTTCTAGGAAAGAGAATGCAGTGTTTTATGATCACCTTATGTCAACTCACTGGACCAGTTCCAACGTCGAACCGGATACAAGAGAAATCACTTAGAAAAACCTTGAAACGATCTTTAAACAAAAGCGTAATTTAGCAAAGTTGTTAAGGAAAATTAAAGAAGCCCGTAAGAAGAAAATTAATCTCCAAACTTTCAAGTAGACACCGACGATCATAATATACCATCAAGGTATTCGGTCACAGATGGAGGAAATCATGCAAATCGTGGGTTCAAAATATTCCATACATTCTTAACTACGGGTCTAAAATCTGAATTTCATTGTTTGTCGATGTAAGAAACGCGATTGAGGATACGAATCCTGCATCTTGTGATTTTTTGTTGTGGTCTCGTTTTAAAATGCAAGTGGAACCAGTCAGGAGTCAGGAGTCAGTGACCGTGCGTGCTTCGAGACGCTCGGATTCAGCCCCACATACAATACAATCAAAGGATTATCGGATGAAATTTAATTTATGTAAGCAAGATGCAGTTGCAGGCTGTGAATTGGAATAATGAACTTGATCTAAGTTATTGGACAGACAGAAAGGTATTACCTACATATAAGGGTTCGTCCAGAAATCATGTGATCATATTTGGCCTATAATTTTTTAACTTTCTGACTATGTAAAAAATTACACGTGATGTGTTCTCGAACACCCCCTCCCCCATCGTGATATTTTGATGACCCCCCCATTTTGTCGAATTCGACACATGACATAAGCATTACATCAAGATTACATCAGATAACTATTAGTTTGACATTTCAACTAAACACTGTAGTTTGCGGGTACGTGTAATTTGAGCATTATAATGACCGGTATTACCTATGGCCATTTTTTTATTGCGGCGTTAGTTCATTCGTGTTTCTCAGGACGTTTCCCAACTTCTAGGAATTTTTACAATACCTAAAGGCCGCACAAATTGAAGTTTTTATAATTAACACTAGGCTTTAGAAATGAAAATGTCCTAGGTGCCGTTGAGCCTCGTTTATGAGACATAACTGAAATTTTCTGATGTTTCTGAAGTTTTATTTTGTTATTTGCCAAACACGATTGGATTTAATAATAATTGGCGAATAATATATAACTTTGCCATAGATGCATTGACATAAAATGACTATAAAGACGTCTGATACTGATACAATATTATTTTGTAACTTACGTACAGAAGTGTCAGCTCAAGCCATAATGACCTAAACAACTGGACTTTCTCGCGAAACAAGTTGGTGAGTCACACCAGATCTCAAGCCCTGCCCCCCGGCAAGGTCAAAGCACCCCCCTCTTAATGAGTTCTATTCCGGGATCCTGCTCTTAATGCCATCTGCTACTGCATGTTGCTATAGTTAGAAGCGAAACAGTAGTTCTAATGCTGCGCTTCTAAATAGAATCAACAAAATGTAACTATGAATAGCTTCTATACTAATAATAATATCAATAACGAATGACGCCGATAGAGCATTAATAGTCACTTTATGTGTTAATAAAGAGGTTGTTTAGAAATATTTTATGGTGACTCTGAAAGCTCCCTGAAATGGCTTTACATCGACACAAATAAACAAGGGGAAGTGTTGATTAACAGACGCAACATTTACAGTTTGAGGATTTCATTAAAAAGTTTTTGCTTCGCTAAATGGGTTCTAATGTATGTGTTATGGACAAAGTGGTAAATAATGATGTAAGGTTAGGATTTTGCAACAAAAAACCTATCCTTAACCAGAAGGTAGTTTGTCATAATTCACAATGCTCAATTTATCACTTGGTACATAATATATTATAGATATCTTTCGCGGAGTAATATTTCAAGTACCTACCAGAGAACGGTAATACTCGTAGATGTAGTAAAGCGGTGCTTGAACCGCGAGCGGCGTAGTTTGAAGGCTGCGGGTTTCTCTCCCCTTCCCGGTGAACTACCTACTCGAGAGCAGATAAGAAGGGAAAAGGCAGATCTTAGTGAAATTCCCAAACTTTACAACTTACCGCGAACTACTTTTATGATAGTTTTTGGCTGTGACAACAAAATAAAACACTACAGGAGATTATTTATTTAGATCTTCTCAAACACTGTTTTTTATTGATTGTTTGTGTAAAATGGCATGCCTTGGGGCGAGGTTATGTAGCCGACCCACGCGTGCGCCTGGTTACCATCGCGCCCGAGTTGGTTACCAAGGCGGAGGGCACCATGGTGCACCGTAAAAAGTTCGGTTGTTATTGCATCGCGCGATGCTTAGTGACACACCTGCTGTTAGAAGTTTCGATGTTAGTGTAATGGGCGCATAATAATAGAATGAAACATAATGTTTAATGCATAATATTAACATTACGCTAATTAGTTTTTAAAGTAGAACATAAAATCAAGGTTGTTCACATCCTAGCGCTGTGAAATAATCATAATGAACTACCGAGATTACAAGCTTCTGAAACATTGCCGCTCAAACATTTTAATGTCCCACGCTAATTGGAATCGCGGATCTTTTATTTTCATTAAATTAGTCTGTGGCCTCGTTTAGAGTTGCGTGCGTGCATAGGCGGATAGCGAGGAAATTCGCGAATGTGTGACAATATGTAAAGCATGCTCGTCACCTGGGCCGTGTCACGCAATGGCTCGGCTAATAAACCCCATTAGCACACGGCGTAGTTGGAGACCACAGAGTATGGAGGTAATAGAATAACATACGTAATATGTAGGTAAGGAAATATAATGAATTTTTTTACTTGTTTATTAATAGCAATCAATCGTAAATAACTATTTCTGTAAACATTATCGTAAGTATTACTTATTGAATGCCGTTTCAGAGCGTCATGATCTGATAAATAACAAGAAAAAAAATCAAAGAACACATATTGAAAAAACACTTATTTACACTACATAAGTATATTATGTAGGTACTTACCTACTTAATATATGTGCCAGAAATAAAATTCTCAATTAAACCTCCACTAGTTTTCTGGGACATTGTTTAATTCATAAAATATAAAAAAACGCTATCTAAGCAGGTAAGGGCCCAAGGGAATATGTACAATAGATGGCGGTATGTATGTGACCAAACCAATGACACTAACGTCATTTAATACTCCAACGGCACGTATATTTCTTCTAGTGCGTTTTCACTTAGTGTTCTGAATAGCTCTGAGCGAGCATGTTCAAGAACCACAACATAAATTCTTAGTGTTCTGAAAAAATGTTTGTTCAGAGAACTAAGTCAATTCGAACGCACCTTTAGACAGTGTCATTCTATTAGCTCCATACTCTGTCGGAGAACACAAGTGACGCAACACGAGGATAGATGTCTAAGGTCACCTCGATTCGATCCATCACGCTAGTTTAAACTGTAGCATTATTCAGAAGCGAGACAAATTCCACTGATTGAGATTTATGCAACCGTAGTAGTAGCGCGAGCTGCCGCAATCAGCGCAATATAGATTGTTTCTAATTCAGTTTTAGGCCGGTCACATACGTAGGTCTGTTCTACAATAACAGAATAGAATCCGGATTCATCATACGCACACGCGGGGCGCCAACTAACCGCCTAGAAATTATTAATCGGCAATACTGGCCAGATGCTTGCTGACCGGGAGTTCTTGCCGGCACGGATAGTTTTCTACTGAATTCTAGCATTCCGATTTCAATTATTTTCTGTTATATTTTAAGTACTATGGTAGCCTTGTGGCCGAAGCTAATCGCGGTTAGCGTTTCATTTGTACAGAAACGGAATCAAGACCGTATGAAATAAAGTTACAATTACCAGCATCGACACGTTTAGCTGCCGTGAGGTAAACATACTATATATATATTAAGTATTCAAACAAAATTATATAATTATTCATGTGTCGTGCCTGAAGCAAAATAACCTACTTTTATCAGCTAAGGCTAAGGCAGCAAGTCAGAGACATCCAGGCTATTAAATGTCTATGGAGATAACATTCCTCTCCCAGAGAAAGGATTTTAATGGGAAACACAGAATAACTCTTCAGTGCTTTAGTGAATCCAAGATACTTGCCAGCTCCCTACCTAGATAAAGTTACCAGCTTTGTCCAACATCGCATTAGACTGACCTGAACTTATCCACGTTATCTTTATAACTGTAAGACCTAAAGAAAGCAATACGTTTTCGATGCCATATTAACCAGTCACGTAGCTCTCTCAAAGAAATTTAAAGGCTTGCATTGGGAGGGTCACTAGTTAGGTAAATAAATCATTTTCAAGCGAAACGAGCATTGCAGATTAATAATTTCAGTGCACGAAACGATTAAATCGAGAGCAGTCCACGGGCTCATTTGCCAAGCGAGCAGCAGTCGACAGTATTTATTTAGTCGGCTTGGCACAGGCTTGGCGAGTACAAAACAAATTTTAGAACTCCCGTCGGTAATGAGCTGATTTTAATTATTTACACGTGGACAATGTGCCAGGTGACGGCTTTGTGCATAAAAATATACTTTATTCTTACAACTAAACAGAAAGAAAACCTATTATTAGGCACAAACGTCAATAGTATGTAAATATAAATCTAAACGAACGCAGATATAGCTGATTCTGTTTAGATACGGGTAATATAACAAAGTCGGTGCGATGGAAATCCGTGTATTTTCAAAACAAATCTAAAGCAAAAGCCCTGCAACACAAAAGGAAATGGCGTAGAGTCATGCATGCATGACCGAGTCTTTTATGTAAACTTTTATATCCCGGCTTGCATGACATGAAAAGTCAATAACATTTGCAACACAACAGTTTGTTTGAAACTAGATGTGGTCGTGATAACGAGATTTAACTTTGTTAAGGCAAAGTCAACAACGGTCTATTCAGGCAGGTCAACAATTCAGTCTGCTTGGAACGATACCGGATGGTTAGAACGTAGGTAGTCTACCCAAACTTTGTTTCTATGAAAAGGAAATGTTGGTAAATAGAAGGCAAGTTTCCAACTCAAATGAGTACCTGGATGAACTCAGCATTAGCATTTTTGCATATGCATGGAAAAGCGACGCAAATATAGCTAACTTATTCATTCTCTAATGATTATTATATGGAGATGATCTAATTTTAAACAAAGCAAGATCGACTGCTAACTTTAAAATACAAATCTAATTTCTGATTTATTGTAGCTATAATATAATATACATAAACTTCGTAATAATTATTCAACGGTTGCGTAAAGCTTTAATAAACAACCCCCATTTAAGGTAAAATATGACCTCTCACACTGTGAAGTTTACTTATTAAACCCAAGGGTAGGTGAACGCCTAAATTAAGTTTATACAACACGAGAATTTCGACCTCACGGAGAGGTCTTGGTATTTTATTTCAGCTTTATGTGAACATGATTATAATCAAATATTTGCTAGGACAGATTAAATATCAAACACAAACACGAGTAATCGAGACATATTTGCCCACGCACTCTTCACCTAAACTAATATATTGTGAAATACAGTCGCGCTAGATACACACGTTGATTTGTTATAAAATTATACTGAAGTACGATAGTAATTCAGGATTATGATTGTTTGTAAATATAATAAAAAGTGTACTTTTAGAATAAATCCAATTTAACTCTAAATGTCTACTTCGAAAACATTAAATATGTTAGTTATGAATAGCAATAACTGCTTAGAATATAACGAATCTAACTTGGAATACGCATGTTCCTGTTAAGTTTCTGTAGAGTATTAAGTTTCACTCTCCGAGGCATAATAGCGCATTTTCTTAATTAGGTAAGTATTACATTATTCTATATGTAGGTAGGTACGACTGAAATAAACTTATTTTGAGTAGAAAATACGTTCTGTATCGCAATTGTATAAATAGAAAGACAGTTGAAAAGGGCTTTTGAATCGGAAAACCAATATCGTGATATACCTATCTATACTGTTAAATCGATCAAGCTTTATGTGTTGATTTGATTGGATTTCAGCTTTGTAACCTTGGAATGTACATCAGGGTGTTGCCTTTTCAAACATATCGCACTTTTGATTACGGTACGCTAAATTAATCGTAAATTTTTACCTTTTTTTGCTTACCCGCTCCAACAATTACCTTTTTGATTAAAAATCTCGTTTTTAAGTTTAATTTAATTCAGTAAGAGGACTCGAAGGTTGTACGGAAATAAGTAGCTCCGTAAAAATCGCGAAACGAGCTAATAAAATATGCTAAATTATTTGCCGAACATTTTGTAATCCTTGTCGGAAGAATAAAATTATACATGAGTACTTTAGGTTTCATTATATGCTTATAAACATGGTAACCTAGTAGAGTTAGAAACAATGGACACGGACAATCACAAAGAATCAATAAAGTTGTCAGATTGAATAATGTAATTGCATTTGGCGTCAGAGCCGGCTATTTCAGCTGCTACCTATCTGTATATAGGATTATACAAACAGTTATTGTATAGATAATAGGACATAACTACATTGACGGCATATGCGACCATTGTTTGTAGTCCCGGCATGTGCACAATATTGGGTCGTCCAAACATTATTAAGTATAGTACACACAGGGCGCATTTGTTTCAGCATATGGTAATGTAATGCATAAACATTCCGATATATGCATGCTGCGATGCGACTACTATTTGCTACATGTGAAGTGTCCAATGTTCTGTGTGAACTAGGCCTAAAGCTACAGCTGCTGTTTGTTTAGTGATGCTAACATTGTTTTACGACTCTCTTTGCTAGATAAAAGACAACGCGATATTGCAAAAGGCTTGCAACAGTGATCGCATTCTCATCCATTATTTTCACAGCATTCAGAGCCAAATCCTATGTTTCTTCTTGCACACGTTCAGCTAATTAACAAATTCTGAGCAATAGTTAGCAAGTCTTCAAATCGAGAGTGAATAGGCATCTTCTAGCCAAGCATGCTCCATCTTAGGCCTTATTGTCACTTAACATCAGGTGCAATCAAGGTTAAATGCATGGCTATTTAGAATAAAAAAAAACGGTAACACTAGATAGTCGTGCATGTAATTGCAAGAATTATAAAACTAAACACGAACTAAAGAAAATAGAAAAGAAATTACATATGCAGAGCAACTATATACGAATTTCCTCGTAGATAACAATAAATATGCACAGAAGGCGGGCGGACCAAAGTCAATATTTGCTTAGCGCATCTCGAATATCCCTGCGTTATTTAATCTCCTTACAAACAAGGAGATCAGTAAAACAGTGGTAAAGAGCAACAAGTGGGTGCCATTATGTTACTGTGTCCAAGCCGTCCCCTCGGTGCAAGCTCGTATAAGTATATGTCGGTAATAACCGTCAATGAGCAAGCTTAGCCAGTTAACTAGCGGATGCGGCGTCTACTTTGTAGTCGGGTGCAGCCTTCCTCAAATACTTCGGATAACATTAACTATTACACACATTATTTAATACTGATCTGGAATCGATAAAAAGTAACAGAAACGATAATACGCTAAACTGGAAATCCGCATAGGTCGTTGGAAGGATGTTTACAACATAACTGGCAAGATTGGTCGTCACTTAAGAAGGAACATTGTAGGTATGTGTCAACCAGTTAAGTCAGATGTGTTGTTTTTGTAAACATCCCTTCAATTGGAAAATAACACCTCAAGTAATCTCGGTTCTTCCCGGAATACATTTTTGCGATAAAGTGGCTATAAACGCTATTCTCATTCTTGGATTTCGATTTTATATGTTGAATTTGTTCAATCTGCTTTTCTAATTGTTTTAAGTTGGCTGGAATGTTTTTATAATCGGATCGTAAGTACCTAATCGAAACAGGTTTCACCGATAATCTTATTGCACAGATATCAAACAATTACAAAACGATAAAAACAAAAGGTTAGGTATTGTAAGTTTAACCGCTTTCTTTCAGATAAATTACGGTTACAGACATCTTTTTCGGGTACTGCTTAATATGACTCACAGATAGTGTCAATAGAGCTAAATGTTTTTACAGTTGAACTCACTTAGAACGTCGATGAGTTCCGCGTATCAGCCGCTATCAGTACCACAGGATTTTACTGATAACTCGCAAACAATATTAATGTTTGCGCACAAAAATGTTTTAAACACCATTACGTCGTCTTAGCTTGCTATAATGTCAATAACATGTATCGTATTATTGTAAACAAAAATGTTTTTAAAACCATATCACAATATGTTTCAAAAAAGACTGAAGTGTAGTGTGAAATTGGGTGTAGTGTGAAAGACTGATAAGTGGGTCGTACATTTACAGTCTGACCAAAAAGAGTAGAATTTAAAGTTGCAATACTGTAGCGTCGTCCTTTTCTAATCAATCTAAGAAAACGGAGACGATACTACAGTATTGCCACTTTTTAATTTCTTTTCTTTTTTGTCAGACTGTAGATGGCTACCGTGAATAATGAATGACAATAACTTAATAATCAGTTAATCAGTCAGACAATATTATACGATACTTACGATAAGACGGTAAATGGTTTAGATTTACTCGTATTTTATAAAGCAAAAGAGCAAGGGTAGACATTATCTTTGGGGAGAGATAGTTTATGGGTCGAAGAATGACATTGGACCCTTTTCATTCCGAAATAAAAAGCCACTTCCCATAGATAAACTAATATTTTAACGTTTAGACTATATAATGTTAGTATATGTCACAAGCCTTCTTGAGCTTAATTTGGAACTAGATCGATTTGTGTGAGGTTGTCCAATATTTATTATTATTATTTATATGTACAAGTACAGGTATACAGGAAATTAGTAGATACATGGACGCAGCGAGAGCGTCATAGATGCAGCATGCTTGGCCGTCTGCCAAGTCTACGGCGGCGCCACGTATAATGTCTAATGTGACATTTTGCGTAACGTAAGCTTGAAAAAAATCGTACCTCTTTTAGGTAGAGGAGAACGTTCGACTTCTATCAGTTTATTGAAAATATTGGCATGTTTACACCGACATATTTACGTTTGTCACAAACCAGCTGATAAAATATTTCTTTAAATAAAAAAAACATCTTGTTTGTTTCCTTTCTTTGCAGTCCCAGATAATTGATAAACCAAAAAACTAGCACATCTCAATGCAGTGCTGCTATTAAACTTGTTTCCACAAAATGGAATATATGTTAGGAAGGTAATATACGTAAACGATGTACACACACATACAAACGTTTTGCCCTTTCATGGCCGGGAGATTTCCCCCTGAGTAATGTAATTAACTTAAGTAACATAGGAAGCAATAAAGCATTACAGACCAGTCTGGATACAGTGGTTAGGTCCCAGGCGGACCTGGTCTTGCCGCGCGGCTGTGTGTCTTTGCGTCGGCCCAGTGAACCGTAGTTCGAGGGCGCGGGCTCGTCCCGCTTCCGTCGTCCTCCGCGTCGCAGCGATGAGAACCAGTTGGACACTGAACCCCGGCGCTCCTCTTCGGGCGCAGGCCCAGCTTTGATAAACATCACTTCACTGTCCGCGCATAGCACGCTACCACTTAATCCTACAAGCCACATACAACCTTAGTTGAGCTAAGCTTGCGCCTAAGTATGTCACACCAAAGGAGCAAACTTAGCTCAAGCGAGTAGAATAACAAGGCAACAAAGGAAATAAAGTGGAAGAGTTGATGACCGCGTCGTCCGGGTGTGGACGTCGTGATTCGCGGCGCGAAAACTTTGGCAAATACCGAGTTACTTTTTGTTCCACAGCTACGATAGCTAACACAATTGGACATTATTACTCAGGTAGCCAAAAATAAAGTCGAACTAGAAGTTTCTAACTAATAATATCCTCTTCCATAACAAAATTAAAACAATGAATACAGGCTTAGAAACAACAAATACTGTTATATCTGAATACAATGAATAAGAAGCGCTTGAGCGAAGAATCCTAGTTAGTCCATCCCTATACCCACACGCATTGCACAACAAGCATGAAACGAGCGAATGACTTGAGAGCGCTAGTGAAGTGAAGACACAACATGGATGAGAAAGTGTTAAAGCTGCTGACAGACCTGGTCATAGTCGTCGTCGTACGTTCTGGCGGCGCGAGCCAGCCGCATCATCAGGGGCCACCATAGCGCGTCGCAAAGCAGACGAACATGTAAACACATTGCGTGCCATACACTTCCCAGTAAGGAGCGCACACGACTGAAGATAGTTGCGGACGGTGTTTGGCACTGTGACAATACGACACACGCGTATATTGCTTATCTTTCCACTATCCGACAAGGCCTCTGTCACACCTTAGAGACTATCAGTAACGTAAAAACAAATTAATGAATGATTCAGCCACGCATACTTTAGTGACAACATTGAATAGACGTAAAGAATAATAAATAGTGTTTTCTATCTGTTATTTATGCTATGATGGAAATTGGAACGAATGCAGATGGACATGGACAGTTGTGTTATCAGAGTTGGCAGGCAGCTACGGAAGCGGCAGAGGAAATATGATAAAACCGATGAATCGCGAACATTGTCCGCTTCGAGGGAATGCAGCTTCGACTGCGATGACTCAGTTACAAAGCAGTGGCACCAGGTTAAAGCGGTAAGGTATTCGAATAATTGAATTCCAAATAAGCCGTACCAGATAGTAGCCCTAGCGTTACGCTCGTTTCTGTCTGTTATTGCTAGTCAGTTTTAAACAAACGCTACGCAGACCATTTAGGAACATTAGATCTCCTTATGTCAATAAAATACATTTACATGGCTTTAGGCTGGAGTTAATTAAATGTTAATAGTCATAAGCTCCAAGTTAGCTTGAGGGCAAAAGGGTCAATGCTATTAGCGCCATTACTCCCATTTTTGGGACATATTAGTCTAAGGACGCAATAATATAGACGCGGCCTTATAAAATTACATCACTAACGAGTACTAAGTGTTTGACGTCTTTAATGACTGTATGCACGAAGTTGATAGGTAATTATCGGCTCTCCATGAGACAGAGTGTTAAACATTACAACACACAACATTAGCGACCATCACAAACAGCATTAGTAATTAGTAGTACTCGTTGCTTATAATGAACAATACATAAAGAAGAAAGAAACTCGGGGGTATTTTTCGCAATTCTTAGGAACGTAAACAAAAACTAGTCTTAGAAAGAATTCTGATATAAATCTTATTGAGCATGGAAAAACCTGATAGTGATAGCATTTGCCCTGCAAAGAACTTCCTACGCATAGGTAATATCTGCATAATAAGCCTCATTAGTCATTAAAACCATACCATTACGGATCTTGGTCATAACAAACTCGTTAGCAGTTGAGAACATCTATAATATTCTCACGAACTTATCTTGGGCGATCAATCATCAATTTCTTGATAATTTTGCACCATTAGTGGTTTAGCACGTAGTGTGCAGAAAGTACACAAGTGCGCACCTATTAGATCGTAGCATAAGTAAGACCTTAGTATTCGCATGAAGGTTAACATGTCGAGGAATGATCTTTAGTAAATATTGCTTCGTAAATTGAATCAATGTTAATTTATTCCATTAAGGAAAATAACATGACTATGAGCAAATACAGTAAGGCACGAAGACTCCACAATTAGGGTTACCATTTAGGAATTTGAAAAGTCCTGGCAAAAAGCCGGACGAATCGAAAAAAGTCCGGACTTTTTAGTCACCAAAATAGGTAGGCATGGTAGTAGGTAGACGCTCGCATTGCGAGATTTGCGAGGGGGTAGGTGCGGGGTGCGGGCGGGGTTTGCTCGAGTAGTTGTAGTTTTATTACTCATTATTCCAACTTATTTGAAAAAATCCGGACAAATTAAAGGGCCGGACAAAGTCCGGACAAGAGTCGAAAAGTCCGGACAAGTCCGGACAAATCCGGACGTATGGTAACCCTATCCACAATCCACTATTAATCGTATCAAATAATTAAAAATCTTAATAGAACGAATTCCATACCAGAAGGTGACAAACGACAACGATGTTTTGGGAAACCTGGACGGCGAAGTCATACATAACAATTCCACTAATCCTTATCAGACACTTACGAATCTACACAACACGGGACACTGTCCGATGTATTAAATAACCACTTATTCACTACGTAAAGGGAAGTGCTCCGTGACACTGCGGTCCCGGCAATGCCGGTGACACTTGACTGCGGTTTTCGGTGACGTCACGCGACGCGTCCGCGTGGCGGGACGGACCGTCTGTTACTGACTTACTACCACTACCTCTGTAGTAAGCCTGTGCATTGACGGCTTACGTCAGACCGGTCCGTGGGCACCCGTATTGAATGAACCACGGGGTGGTAAAGCTTCGCAGGGATCTGGGGATTTTCGGAGTTGTTCGGGAATTTGAGCGTTGTTCGCCAACTTAGCGAGGTTGTTATAAAATTATGCAGCAATAATTAGCACTCGGGAAGTTATAATGAGTATAACATATGCCTAGGAAAACGTTTAAAGAAGAAACATTTTTGTACTATATATGCAGCAGTACCGTGTCCATTGTTCATATTGGACAATTCTATAAGGACATGCAGGGGCATGAAAAGGCCCCCTTTTTTTAAGTTATTTAACGTCTTCCTAATGGGTACCTAAAAAAGTTTTATTTAATTAATTAAGAATGTATGTATCCTGTGGAAGTTGGTATGTAGTCCAGATAAGTGTTTTATGCATGGTTTGACAATCAAAAATTGTGAGTGGGAAGTGAGGATTTCTGCGTCCCTTTTATTTTATAGTCAGGAACTCTAATTGGTTAACTAGAATTCGTAAAGGAGACATTATATAAGCGACACGAGCTGCAAATATACAAGAGAAACAAAAATAAGTGCAAATTAGAACAAAAAAATATGTGTAACAATACCTATGTTTTCCTATTTTTTTATTGTATCCCTTATATGGTCGCTGCATTTAGCAGGTTTAATTCTTTTATATAAATCTGTTTACATAAACATGGCGCATTGTTTACGATTATCTTCTATAGTTTGCTCAAAACTGCATTAAATATATTGATTTTCACTTAGTACTCATTACACATCCACAGTTCTGATCATGGCCTATATGGCCGATTGCAGAAAGATTTATTATTAAAAAAAAAAAAAAAAAACTTATTTGAATTATTTTACCCGGTTGAGTTTCTGCCTGAAATTCGAAAAAAAATTAACCCTTTGTTGCGATTCTGTCTGTCTATCCATCTTCAATGAAATATTGTCTATGTTTAACAAGAACTGAATCCTGGCAGTGTTATTTAAGTCTAAGTTAGTATTGAGTCATCTATAAAACCTACATTATTGGCATTGTTGATTCACTTTATTTGTTGAGGCTCTTTGAATAAAGATGTGATAATTACTCTTATGAAAGGTTTACTCACTGTGTTTCTAAGAGTAAACAGTTACATATACATTAATATGGATCATATATTTAATAATTTTTTAGTTAGTCAACCTACCATCCTTAATACCATTACAATACTGATAAGCAGAGATCGGACGAATGGGCGTCATTATACACGGTATCCTGTAATTAATAGACAACCTTCTAACTAATCCAAACCGACCGATAGAGCACCTTAGAAAATAAGCCTATTTTCTGGTCTGGACCACCAAAACAAAAGATGAAGCTTCTTTTATTACGTAATAAAAAGTGCCATGGTTTTTACGATAATCAAACTATATATTTTTTTTATTATTGGTACCGTGTTTCACTCTAATGACTAAGCCACAGAGGAAGAGCTTTTTAGTACTGTTTTTTTTTTTTACTTTATGATTCCCAGTATTTTTAAACGGATTAATTAATGAAATCCGTTTTTGTCTAAAATTATTAACAAGTTTCAAAGCAAAACGAAGATTTGAAAAAAATAGATCCAGACTTTTGGACAATAATAATATTATCAGGTTTATCTTAAAGTTTTTGGTTGGTTAGAAGTTTGTCCATTAAATACAGAGCACCGTGTATAATGACGCCTATTTGTCCGATCTCTGCTGATAAGAAAGAATCTCATGTATTTTCAAAATGAAATAGTACCAGTTGACTAAAGGAATAGAGTAATGTATCTAAAGGCTGGAGAATTATTTGAGTCATCAGGAAATAAAAATTATTAGATATGACTATTTAAAATGAACAAATTGTATAGATTTACTGATTTGTATTTAGCTTTTTTTTCTTTTGGATTGTTAAGGTCACTAATGAAGCCTTTGCCATTGAGTGATCAAGCGAGGCCTCAGGCACTGGCGCCTTAGATACCCCACATCTGCACAGAATTGTTTTATTTTTCAAGCTTCTACTTGATTGAATTCACGTACAGCTCATGAAACTTACAGAATGACTTAAATTACCCATCTATGATCTAGGAGGTTAGCAAAGTACAGAAGAGATTTAATTAGACCCACTGCATTCCCTTTGAAAGTAGAAATCTATGGCTAATATTTCTATAATCTACGGAAGGATCAATTTCTAAAGGTCACAGCACAAAGACAAATATAATGGGCACTGTTTGAGTCTTTTATCGCAACAGGATCTTCCAAAATATAGGAAAACCATTAGTTTACGATATTAAGCATTTATATTGGAGATCTAGCCCACCTTAAAATCTCAATGTTCCATGGCCCTCTATAAAACTAAGCTTGCTCACAACGCCTCTAGTGAGAGGAAACTAATTCCAATAACAATAGCAAGTGTGTCACAAGTGGTTGGGTATTTACCCTGTCTCACTAGCCTATTTTATATTATACCTAAAGTATTTTTTTGCCACTCTTTAAACCGATACAAATTTCAGAATTCAGAGTACAGATAAAACAATACAGATGCTGTTCTTTGAATATTTATAAATCAAAATAGGCTTGTAATGATGTAATGAGACCAAAATTATATACAGGGAATAATAACATACATTTGAGCACTTTACTATTAAGTTCGGGTCTCCATACTCTCCATAAACTTGGTTACTGACTTATGGAGCATATCTGATATTCAAATGGTTTTGCCATATCTATAAATGGTAGTAGTATTAGTTTGAACACTTCATATTTTTACTAGCCATGAAAGTAGCTCTTCTTTATGAAAAATAACATTTTGCTGACGCATAGTTGGCAACTTGGCACACAAATAGCATCGCCTAACAACGTAAGAAAACAATGAAAATACACTTACCTGTATTTCTAGCAGCAATTCTGTTTTCCGACGACGTATGTCTATCAAAGTCTTTTGCTGTTCGGGTGTCAGCTCTGAAAACACCACATGAAGCATCAGCTGAATACTAAGCATTGGGGTCAAGTTTTAAATGGAAAACAACTAAACTAGTTCTAAGATATACGTATACACTAGAAAAAATACTCAAATTACCGGTATGCGGAAAAGGGTCTCCATGATTACTTGTTGCATTAGTTCCTCCCAGGGACAAATTTTCAAATTCACTTATCATTTCTTAACTAAACGATATTTTAAAAAACACTCGACAATAGTTTACATCGTTATTGGTGGCGGGCGGCCATATTTATTATTTACTTCAATCAAAGTGAGGTGAGTACTACACTACAGAGAACCGTCACTTGGATCACTTAAGCTGTCTTCGCACCACAGTACAGCGAGCCTTCGTTTAAAGCGTTTATGCCTTGATCACACGTACCGAGTAAACGGGCGAGACAGTGCTCTGTCTCGCCCGTTTGTCTTGTGTGTGACAGGGACGAGAGCACTGTCTCGCCCACTGTCTCGGTACGTGTGATCAAGGCATTAAAGGGGTTAGACAGTGTAAACCCGGCCCGGCACTTCGCTGCACGTCCCTTGTACAAACTTACTTCGACACTTCGGCTTCTGCCAACTTCGCGATAGTGTGAACCGGGATGATAAAAATGATGATGATGATGATGATAATTACTTAATGTCAGGCTATTGCAAATTGTCAATAAATATAAACGATAGAATTTCAATTCCTTTTTTTTCTCTAATAGTAGTGTTACCCCACACACTACACTCCATATAGTAGTGGCTGAAATTAAATAGCGTATCAACGTACAAAAAAAATACTCGGACCGAAATTACCAATCAAAATTCGTGTCTTTGGTGGTAATAAGCAAAAACATTAATAATTTTAGACAATATTGCCATCGGCATTTCTATAGAAATGTTCGTGTAAGCTAGTCTTAACTATATTCCGATTTGTTTCTAAACGATAAACGACGTTAACGACGTCTGTCTCTGCTACGTTCATTGAGTTCATTCATTTATTTTGACTTTATCTGTGGCAATCAACGTCACGTTGTCACGGTCACGTCACGGGGGCGCACTGCCCTGCCCCGCTCTGCTCTGCCCCTTCTCGTCCCTCGTGCTTTGCTCGGTCACGCCGCGCCGCCGTTCGACGCGTTCGCCTGCGCTAGCCTCGGACGAATCGAGTCGACTGCCCCGACCGCCCGCCCGGTGCTAGCAAAGCGAAGCTAGCGAGCCCAACCCATGGTCGTTTGCGAGCTAGCGCTCTGCGACTGCGTTTGCGTAGCCCTGCAACAACGCGAACGCACCTTGTTTCTTCTCAACATTCACATCTAGCTCGTGTTTTATTTACTTAACAAATTCATCTGTTGTTAAATCGTTTAATACAGTGTTTGTGTCAGTGTTATTATGATCTTGTTTTAAAAGCTTGCGACGTAGAAGATTGAATTTTGCGTCGCCGGTGTTATACAAGCAAGAATATGAATGACAATGGATGCATTCACCTGAATAATTTTAAGGCCGCTAAGGGATCTAATCCCTATAAAATAGTGCATGCATTTTTTGTATCTTGCACCTCTTTAGAAGCCAGGAGATACAAGGTAAGCGTCGCGAGATAATTAATTTTGTAAATTTCAGTTGTACATTGACATTTCTAGAAACACATTTTTTAAAGACGTCTACAAAGCTCAGAAAAGAGGCAAATGATTTTGTAATACAGCAAAAACTGTGTACTTACTAGAAGTCAGCTGTAAAAATATCTAATCAGCTGATTGGTAATCTTTGACCTCATAACAGCTGATTGTTAGGCATTGTGTTCGTCGCATCGCTGCGGCGTAATGCTGTGACTCACGCGAGTTTTGATATGATAGTATAAAATAAAATGTTTATTTTCAAGATTTCTGCATTAATTCTGATATTATTACTTCTACTTCAATCAACTCTACTGAAGTTACAAAAGTCAACAAAAAGAAATAAAGGAAATATTCAAACTATGCATGTTTTTTTTCAGGCTACATCATGCCTGTGTTTCACTTGTGGCCAGCCAGGCCCCCGCATGCACTCCTGTCTCCACTGCATTTTCTTTGCCTGCTATGCGGGCCATATTCAGGATCACTCAAAAACCAAGAAACACTTTCTTTATGTTGACTTGAGCTATGGAAATATATTCTGTGCACAATGCCAGGATTACATCTATGATAGAGAATTTGCAGAGATTGCATTGAATCATAGACTCAAAGAAGCTAAGTAAGTACAGTTTAAATGCCCAAGTGGCAAACAACATGCATAAAAATAATACATTAATATTGGTCTTTCCTTTGTACATCAAAAGAATGCCTGCGTAATGTATTATAAGCCATTAATTAATTAGGCTTATTAAGTATATATTAATTTAAAGACTGTTGAAAAGCAAAACTTGCTATGCAACAAATACCCACTTAGAAAAAAGCTTATAGGTACTTGTTTAGATTCAATTCTTAGATGCTTGGTTTTGAATAGAGACAGATTTTTACTTCTTAAGAGAAAATAATATGCATCAGCAATGAAGTTAACTTCAAAGCCTATCTACTTTTTTGTAGATAACCTACAGTTATAAATTTTTTCAGCTAAGACAATATAGGATTGCCCTTATCTAATGTTTTTTTCTGATTTATCTCTGCTTTACATTATGATTTTCACTTTAATGTCATTGACCTATAACAAAAGTCAACAAGAAAAAGAAGTACATGTGAATTTATCACATTGTGACCCTGACAGTGAAATGTTAACAAAAGATTAAATGTTCTGTACATATCCATACAGCATACAGGGGGTTCTTTTCATACTTATAATATAGTTGTGTTTAGTCACTTAACATCAGGTGCAGTACTCGGGTGCCGCGAGGTGGTGCTGCTTTCCATTTCTCAATATTTTTAAATGGATAATATTTATTAAAAAAAAATGTTTTACACAAACTGTATTTTTTGCAATGGCAAACATCCATTCAAGTAATATCTTCAAGTCATCCTGTTAGCAATCAGAGTAGAGCAGTGATACACAGACAAAACCTAAGTTTTTTTTTAGTTTTTGGTTGGATCAACCTTTTCTTCTTGTTATCCTGTCCTGTGACCTAGGGGACAATAGTGATTAATATTCTAAAATTGTTTATAATTAACTTTACTGGTATTGTCAGGAACAGTTAACATAAGAATGGGCTTATAACTGCTGCAATCATACCTAATGTTTTTGATAAACTAAACCGAAAATCGTAGTATTAAAGAGTGACCCAGTGGACATCAGGACAAAGAAAGTTGAAGTGCAAGCAACAGAAAAAAGTTGATTGACCCTTGGCATGAGATAGTAAACAAAATCTGTCTACCAGGTCGCTAGGCATCGGCGCCCCCTTCATGCCATGGCTGCCGAACAACAACGAAGCCACAGCACTCCGTCGCCTCCGCAAGCGCCGCATTATCAGCCCAAGCACCACCATTGGACTGCGGGGATTGCAGAACCTCGGGTCTACTTGCTTCATGAACTGCATTGTTCAGGTAAATCCTAATACGGTATTGGACTATAGTGAAAAGAAATTGAATCATTGAAGCCATCCACACATTCAAAATACTCAGAACGAAACAAACTACCACTATCCTCATAGAAACTTAATACTAACAGATTTTATTAAATGTCATAGACAACTTTACTTTACATAAAGAGTACCTGATTTGAAGGTTTCTGGCAAGACAAGGATGCCTGAAAAAAGATATGTCTACGACTACATCGCCATTAAACTTAGTACTAAGCTTATTTTTTTCTTTATTTTAATCTTGACGCCTGAGACCCTGACATCTCTGAAAGTATAGTTTAAATTTATTGTAATTTAATAGATCCGGAGACAATATACATCTCCCTGTAAAATATGCCCAGTGATTAGTCTGTTGCATTACTACTATGTTATTATTATTGTAAATTTTAAATGTTTTTTTTTTTATTATGTAATTTAGAATCTGACATGTAAAAGAGCTCTTGTAGCCTACTTGCAGAATACGGTTTTGAATTTTTAATTTTTTTTTTTAATTTTGAAAGGATTTGACTTTGAAGTTTGAAAGGTCATTGCAAATGATATTATATAATAACTCAGTATGAGACTAAACATGCTGTCTAGATTAGTTGCAACTTGCAAGACCTATTACAGGAAACCTCCATGTTAATTGCAAATATTATTGGAATTTAATATTCTTGAGTTCTATTTATAACGTAAGACAGGAAGGATGTATACACAGTAATTTAACAATGATTACTAGCATTAGTTAGCCACATTGGTATGACAACAACTTACTAACTCATTATATTATTGTTATTCTATTAGAGGCATTCCACCAGAATGTCAGATATGTGACGCTCTTCTTTTCATATACATAATATATTAAAATTGGTTCAAAAGAATACAAATAATGAATACAAGAGTGGAGGACTCCTAGTAGGTGTTATACACCTGTGTCAGGAGGACTCGCTCTTCCAGAATAGGCTAGTAGACCCAGTTTTGATCCATATTATAACTTGAATTTTGTATTGATAGTGAATTCTTGGACTTTCTGTACGTCTTTAACTTTAGTTGTCATAGCCGTCACATGCCTGTCAAAGTAGACATTCTGGTGGAACACCCCATTAAATGACCATAGTTATGCAGAACGTTTTCTGCATAACTATGCATAGATTTTTGTCTAAGTCACTTAAGTCTTAAACAAGGGATAAGGTTGGTCGAAAACTAAAAAATTTATTAAGTAGTTACTAGAAAATTACTTCCGTTACTAGAAAAAATCTTGGGTTGTATTCTGCATTAGTACGGTCAAATGGTTAACTACCGGTACATAGTCAATTACAAGACTGGGCGTACAACGATCTGAAAGGCCGGCAAAGCATTTGTAACCTCCTTGATATTGCAGGTGTCCATGGACAATGGTAATTGCTTACCTTACCACAGTTTGTGACCTGTCTGCTTTGCCTACGTTTCCATAACATTACAGGTGCACTCATCGTAAGTTGAAAAATGTTTCAGGCTTTGATCCATACGCCACTGCTTCGAGACTACTTCCTCGGTGAAAAGCACAAGTGCAAATCCCAGAGCTCTGGCAAATGCTTGGTGTGCGAGGTCTCTAAGTTGTTTCAGGTAAACAAAACTACTTATACATCTGCTATTGTGCATGTTTCCTTGAAAGATTACGAAATTGTATACAGGTTTGAAATGCAAAGTATGGCCATGGTAACGAGTAGAAAAACTGTGTTTGTGTCTCTTGACATAAATTAACACATTTTTAACTTTCGGTACTTGTAATACTTAAAAATCGAATATCATAAAGTAAAGATCTGTATTGTTTTTGTGACGCCTACTAATTTCAAACGATCGTTTCAAAAAACGTGATTGTGTGTGAATACGTGTCGTGTGGTAGATTAGACGTGTTGATCAAACTTTTTTTTGTTGATTATTTGTCCTATCGTCATCTGGGAGAAGAACGAAAAAGTTATTGATATTTTTAGGAGATGGTCCATATAAGAATGAACTTGTAACATGACAGTTTATACACCAATTCTTCTTATTCTTCATAAGCTTAATACTTCACTAAAACCTAACTAACTTAACTATAAGATAAAATAAATAATAAATAAATAATAAATATTAAGGGACAATCATACACAAATCGACCTAGTCCCAAACTAAGCAAAGCTTGTACTATGGGTACTAGACGACTATCTTTTTCTTTCTCTAGCACTCTCTTCCATTCAGTCATCAGTCTCGCTATCCCATTCGCAAATAAATCGCATTCAGTGCTAAGAGTGGGGAGTTGTTGAGCGTTATGTCTTGGTCGAGGTGTGTAATAATAATACATTTATTCTGTTCATCCATTCCAGGAGTTCTATTCGGGTGCGAAGACGCCGCTAACCCTCCACCGCCTGCTGCACCTGATCTGGACGCACGCGCGCCACCTGGCCGGCTACGAGCAGCAGGATGCGCACGAGTTCTTTATCGCTACGCTGGACGTGTTGCACAGGTATAACATAGTTTTAAATATGGTTATTCGGCTTAGTGAAGTAGAGTCAAATGACTACGCTGTCCGCTTACTGCATAGTGCTAAGTTTCAGTTGGGCTACGCCACGGGGTTTTTAAAAAGTAATTAAACACACGTATATTACAACCCCAGTACAACGTGGCGAAAATGAAGAATTTACAATGCAAGATCTAGTTGCTGGGCAAAACCACCTGATGTCCATTATCTTTCCCACTCCCATCTATTACTTTCACTACCAAAACTGCATCTGTTGGTTCAAGCTCATAAATATTTTTTCCTAAAGTGATGCAGCATTGAAAGAAAATGCAATGCAGTTTTATTCCATTTTAGTGTGTCTATGTCTCACACGCATGAGTACTTTTACTTTTTGATAAAATGTGACACCTAAATTTTATTTTGACGACGCGGTTGGCTGAGCAACTGCCTACTGAGCCGACGGTCCCGGGTTCGAATCCCGGCAAGGGCAAATATTTGTGTGATGAACATGTTCTATGTATTTAAGTATTTATTTATCTATATAAGTATGTATATCGTCGCCCAGTACCCATAACACAAGCCTTCTTGAGCTTAATTTGGGACTAGGTTGATTTGTGTGAGGTTGTCTGATATTTATTTATATTTATTTATTTTCACCAGACATTGCATGAACGGCGTCGAAGAACACCCAGAAAAGAAAGAGAACGGTCGCTGCAACTGCATCATCGACCAGATATTCACGGGCGGGCTGCAGAGCGACGTGGTGTGCACGTCGTGCTCCGGCGTGTCCACCACCATCGACCCGTTCTGGGACATCAGCCTGGACGTGGCCGGCCCCGGCTCGCTGCAGGCCTGTCTCGAGCGCTTCACCAGGGCCGAACACCTCGGCTCCGGCGCCAAGATCAAGTGCAACAACTGCAGAGCCTATCGCGAATCCACTAAACAGCTCACCCTTGAGACGCTGCCTATCGTAGCCAGCTTTCACCTGAAACGATTCGAGCATTCGTCTCAAATTGATAGAAAAATATCCACTTTTGTGTCCTTCCCGGCCGAGTTAGATATGACTCCTTTTATGTCGTCGAATCGTCGTACGGTAGACACGGCGGATAACAATAATGCTCCTGAAGGGATATTTGAAGATAACCGCTATTCTTTGTTCGCTGTCGTGAATCATTTGGGATCGTTGGACGCCGGCCACTACACCGCTTACGTTCGGCATATGAAAGGAAGCTGGTTCAAATGCGATGACCACATGATCACCCGGGCTTCGCTACGCGAAGTTTTAGATAGTGAAGGGTACGTATACATTCCTATACTTATCTCCACGACTTGTATAACATTAGTTATCTGAGAGCAAAGTCTATCTGCTTTATTTTTAATTCTGTATTTTTTTATTCGACAGATATCTCCTCTTCTACCACAAGACTGTTCTGGAGTATGATAGTGAAAACTTATAAGTTAATGGATATAGTGCGAGCTATATAAAAGCGCTGCACTGTCAAGTATTAAGAATATATTATACAAAAAGTATACTTTTAGGTGTGTTGTAACCTGTAAATTCCGTACTCGCATCAGTAAAAATTGCACCTTTCCGATGACGAAGTAATTATGATCTTAGCTATACACTAATAGCAGTAGACTAAAGGACAAATAGCTATCCTAGGAAAAAAGAGCTTTAGACCATTATCGCACCACATGAATAAACATGCCATCTTCTTTATCATCTTGGCGAGTTGCCTCAAGTATTTTCTGCTTGTAACCTTAACTATATGGCGAAATTTACTGATGCGTATACGAATTATAAAAAAAAGTCATGTTTCCTCTCGTGATATTAGTAGGTAGATGTTTGAAAATGATCTTATCCTTTGATGTTTTCCGCGAAATGGTTCACGAATTTGTTAGAGTTAAGCTTTAATGTATTACCCTGTAGTTCCCGCGACTAACGATGCTGAAAGAAACGGAGATTTGGGTGGTTCGCGTCGATACGGTGTATAAATAAATTGATTATATTATTTGCTGAGCCAAAGGCATCAAAATTATTTTATTCTTACTATATTTTCTTATTTTAAATAATTAATTCGCTTTGTCGTAGGTCGCAAATTTAAATTATGATTTTATTCCGATTCTAATTATTATTTAAACAATTATATCAATAGTTGAACTGTACAGATGTTTTAACTGAATTATTTTACAACTAACAATAATTTTACGTTGGACATGTTCCTTTTTAGTATTGAACAAAATTCCAATCTACCTCGCTGTTCTTCTGCATTTTACTCAAGCCTTGTAATGTTGAAATCTTGTGTGTATATCTGTAGTATTATAAGTACTTAGGTACTTTCCCTTTTTAGTTACATTAAGCTGAATACAAACGATTGTGACCTTCACTTGTAATAGACACATGCCAAAACGGAAGTTCACGCGTGCTGTCCTCTCCGCACGTCGTAAGTTATAAAAATACAACCTAACCTAATGGTTTCTATATGATAACTATATTAAAACCACGGTCTCATGAGCGCCAATCGTGTCGAAACGTCATGAATGTAAGTTTTATATTTACCTTCGCGATAGACACGGTATAATAAGTTTGAATTATACGTTTATGTATAGTTTACGAAACCTAAGGACACTGATGTCTTTAACATTGGCCTTAACATATGGTCATGGGCCATATGAAAATGATTATCAGTAACTATGCAGGCTGGGAGGGATATGAGATCTGAACTCTTGTCGGATTCACTGTGTATGTAGCACTGGTCTACAATATATGGTAAGCGACCCATTCTTTGGCATCCGTAACTCGTCAAAATATGCCGATTATAGGGATAGTGTCGAGTACTGGAACATTTAACTCACGTTCGTTTGTATTCAGCTTATAATTGGTTTGGTTTAAGTATGTAGTTAGTAAACCTGTGACTGAACTGACATTTAGCTTAATGTGATATTTAATATTTATGACTTGTATTAAGATATAGTTAGCCGTATGAACTTTACATTTCCGAGTAGACTTATTTTGTTCGCGTTCTATATTTTACGCTTGGACGTACTAGCAAATGGTGAAGGGTATTTTTTCTACGAAAGACATTTCCAGTTCTATTCAGACTTCTAAAGTCTTTATAAAATACCTCAAATACGAAAATATCATTTTGGACGTTGAATAGAAATAAATAATGGTTCTAGTTGTTATTGAACGAAATGGACATAATGGAAGTTTGTGAACATTATAGAGCTTTTTATTAAATTGACAGTCAAAATAACTGTTTTACTCCTTTTCATAGTAACCGAAATTTTTAACGACCTGTTTTTTTTTTGACGAAAATATCATAATGTAAAGTCAATCGGGACAAGTGCGCCCGCGGGGCAAGCGCAACGACCCTATCGAAAAGTGTAGTGGTTGTGGGCTACTAAGCAGTCATAGACGTCTGAAAAAAAATACGAATCCTTGTTTCTTCCAGAACTAGACGTTTTTGGGTTCATCCTACGCGGAATTAAAAAGTGTCCCAAAATTTGTATGGGCATTTTAGTTTTCACTACGCAACGCTCGTGCAAATAAAAAAAGTTCATATTCAAACGTGACGAAATGAAACGGACTCTAGAACACTTGTTTTTATTCTTCACATTCAAAATGCCATCGATTCTGGATAAGATGAGGCCAAAAATGTCAAGTTCTGGAAGAAACAACGATCTGTGATTTTTTTTGAAAACGCCCCTTTACGTACGGTGCAGGGCGCAGCGGTCCTAGCGGTCCGGCGCTCGCTCCATCTTGACCGCGCGCGTAGAGTCTGACCACGCCTTCTCTTCAAAGTGAGTCAGTTTGTATGGTTTTACAGTTCATTTCCTTGGAAGAGTTATCGTGGTCTGACTATACTAGGGGGCGCTGAGGTAATGGTTGCACACGGTACATGGGCTGCCGAGGCCTCTGCTACTAAGGCTATCTTTCAGCCACGTAATACTTTACGGTATGATGAAGCACTAACCCGACTGACCTTATTTTTGCGTTTACGAAGTTACCTTATACTTTTAGTAGGTAGCTTCAAGGATGCAAATTACTTACTGCGAATTGTAATTGATTACTCGCTGTATGATTTGCTAGTATTTGGACACCATTTAGTAGCATTTAAATAATTATATTAGTGGTCTGATCCGAGCCTGATATAGGTGTATGTATCTTGGAAGCCATATTAGTAAATAATACTATAGGTATGTGAAAACGATCAATAAGAAAACTAAATAAAAATAACCTAGTTAAGTCTTAAATACATATTCATATCGTGGGGCTATGACCCCTTTATATTTTATCAATAGGAAGCAGATGTTATGAAGTTTATAGTGACTGGCTAAGAAATATACTACGCTTACGGTAAAGCTGTGTCAATCGATAGCGTTAACCTTCTTAACGCCACAGCCATATCAGGACATCAGAAAGTTACTACGCTGACGTCCTGGTCGTCAAATGGCATCCAAATTTCAATGATCAGAGTTCGTAATTCAAACGCTACAAGTGTTTCCCTGTTGATTTAGGAGTACTACTTTTTTTGCTATACCGTCAGGGGCACTTCATCACTTGGCGTTCATCAGGTTAAAATCGCTGGCAATTCTCGATAGGTACAACGAATGTACGAGGCCGATTAACAATATCACTTTAACTCCATGAGTCTACATCCTAGAATAAAGCGTAGTGTTCTAAAATAATGGTTTCATTGCGAGAATTAATCGGTATATTTTCCACACTCGTAAATTATGTATACGAGTATACTTGAACTTAGAAATAAAGCCAGGGTTGAAAAAATTCGAAACTAATTTAGTGGGATTAGAAAAACACTTCCCGATGTAAAAAAAAAGCTAAATTCTATCATCTGCAAAAATATTCAACAATGTTGCTTGATTACTTTCTTGTTTAACTCTTATTTTGGATAATACCGTATTTTAAGTTTACTCTAGACTATTGCAAATACACATGTCACTAACTTCTTATCCACTACAAAAACATTACAGGTACCTACAATAGCAACTTATTAGACTAAGCGGGACGTCTTAATGTACAATGTTCGATGTTAAATACCATATATTCCAATAATTAAAATCTGAATGTAAGTTACAATTGTTGTTAAAATGAATGTTCAAATACAAATCCAAAAAATTCTGCTGTTCAATGTGATGAATCCGACGACTATCTTTATGAAAATAAATACATTAATGAAAAGGAGATTTTAATTTTATACTTACCTATTGGACTTACTACGCTCATGCTCTATATAAAAGTCAGAAATTACCTTTAAAGTTCGATATTCCTACAGTGCTGGAACCACTTCTGAATGGTTACAGAGACGTGACGTAATTTCTATGTTGATTACCAATATTTGTATTAAGTAATTTGCCATATTGGTCGGGAAAAATTTCAAACGCTCGTTAGCATAGCAAGTGCACGCCTTAAATACCTAAAATACATGTAGTTCATGTTTGTATAGGTCGATTCAAAAGCTGGCACGAATGGAATGAATGAGTGAATGACAATATTTATGTGTGCGTCACAAAACGATTACATACAGGTTGATACAATAAGTGCCCAAATTCAGCAAAATTTCAAATTGGTGCTAGGAAGCTGAAACTCGGTATCGGGGGGCATTTGGGGCTCACAAATATGAATCTGAAATCGGTGTCCGAAAATTGAACGCCCCTACGTAGCCCAGAAAATAAAACTCATTGTATCCAAACATTTCAGTTTAATAAACGTATCACAACAATAACGAAAAAAATTTAGGACAACCAAAACTTTTCAATAAATAAGTAATGTGCCGTCATTGAATGACGCGATTTCTCAAAAAGATCTGGGGATATAAAAATATGTTGTAGCTTACGACTAAATTAATAGAACGCAGTGTATACCTACCTATAGCCCAACAAGATGGTTTTAGCCCACCATATTGCGGATTTTTAGTGGTACCTAGCTACCTACTCCTTTATTTTACTGACAACGATAAACTTTTGGTACAAACCTAACTGACGTTGAATTAAAAATCAGTGAAAGTCACCGATGTAAGCAAAGAGGGAACAGCCCTAAACATTGAGCAAATTTCAAGTAATTTTCGCATAATAAGTCAAAACTATCCGGAGTGACGAAAGTAAAGTGTTTTTTCAATATGATTCAGTATTTATATCAGAAGAAGAACGAACAATGAACAATTGAGCAGCATTCCGGTAAACAATGTACCCATTGAATTTAGTTGATCTAATATCGCTACTGACATTTTACAATGCAAGTATATGACTTATGCAGATTATTGCCACATGGAAACTATTTGTAGGGCCACTATATCCTAAGGCAAAACCGCAACTTGTTAGGCTATATATTATGCATTTTGCATATTACTACTTCTAGTATGTCGGTAAATACTAGTTTTATCCCTACTACACCTGGGAGTTATATACTTCCGCTTATATATAATTTCAAGCGTACAATTTGATATCACAATGAATGAAGACTAATATTTCATATTAGATTTCAAATATATGTTGTTATGTTCTCAGCTACTCATTAGTGAATAATGATGTCAAACATTATCAACTTATCACCAGTGGACTACATGTAAGTTATTTGGCTAAACAATAGGTTTTTTCGAATAACTCTTTCCATCAAATACAATATCCAACAACGAAGGGTATATTTAGTGTATAAGTATGCTGTCTGGTAGAGTCTGTGACTAAATAGAAGATAGTGTTATGTTTTAATAAATAAAAAAAAACTTGCCGTGCGTATAGTCCACTGTGCAATTTACACATTTTAGGTATATGTACTTATTAACGATGTACTCAACTTTTTCAACGCCTAATGCTAAACTATCTCCTAATAAAACGTCTACTCGACTTCTAAAACTGTCTCGTTAGCACCTTATAACCCATCTATAATTCACTGAGATGAGAATTGCAATCAAGAACAGCAAGAATTAGTAGCTCAACCACTGAGATATGTTTTCTAAAGAGATTTCAACTTCTAAAGAGAGCTATAAGGCCGAGATTAACATTTATACATATTAAGAGTTATAATATGTTTTCATATAAATCCTTGATAAATACATTATATTCGAGACTGCTTTAAACAATAATACTTTAATAAAACAACAAAATTATAAAATTAATATATTAGTAACAGATATCGGACGGATAGGCGTGTCCTGTATTTAAAGGACAACATTTGAACCCCTTAGAATGGTTCAGAAAATAGGCTTCTTTCTTTAGCTTTATTAAAATCCCATGGTATTCGACTTTTATTTATCGGGGATTTGAAGGTAGTTCATTAAAAACAGGACACCGTGTATGACTTAATGACGCCCGTCTGTACGATCTCTGGTTCTTAGAGTAAACTAATATTAGTTTCACAAAGTGCAACGTTATCATATTCAATAAATATTCTTTGACTGATTTTGAATTGTGATAACTTGATACGAGTACCGTAAGGGTTATTTTCTGTCGTTCCGCGTAGCATGTTTGCTATCGTTCGTATCGTAATATCTGGTTATTTGTTCATAATAACTCGCAGTAAATTGTGACCGTCCAAGTCAGACAAAAATCTAACAACTAACTACCGCGTGTTATTGTCAAAAGTTAGCGGCCGCAAACATCTACATCACAAAGACATAAGGTCTGAATATGGTGGGAAAATACATTCCCTCTGCCTTATGTACGATTCACAATGACCGGCCGGGCCGGGTCGGCTGCCGCCGCGTCGCAACGGGCGCTCTGGCAGCCGGCAGCGGCCGACCGCGTCCACTGACCAGGTCGGGCGAGTTCAGCTGCCGCCACGTTCCAGCGGACGCTAGAGCGCCCGGCGGCAGCCGACTGCTTCCGTCCGAGCGATTAAATTCTAAGGCGACGGACGAGCGAACGGAGCCGATGGCGCGCGGCGGTAACTGAACGGAGCCGATGGCGCGCGGCGGTAACCGTACGGAGCCGATGGCGCGCGGCGGTAACTGAACGGAGCCGATGGCGCGCGGCGGTAACCGTACGGAGCCGATGGCGCGCGGCGGTAACTGAACGGAGCCGATGGCGCGCGGCGGTAACTGAACGGAGCCGATGGCGCGCGGCGGTAACCGAACGGAGCCGATGGCGCGCGGCGGTAACTGAACGGAGCCGACGGCGCGCGGCGGTAACCGAACGGAGCCGATGGCGCGAGGCGGTAACTGAACGGAGCCGACGGCGCGCGGCGGTAACCGAACGGAGCCGATGGCGCGCGGCGGTAACTGAACGGAGCCGATGGCGCGCGGCGGTAACCGAACGGAGCCGATGGCGCGCGGCAGTAACTGAACGGAGCCGATGGCGCGCGGCGGTAACCGAACGGAGCCGATGGCGCGCGGCGGTAACTGAACGGAGCCGATGGCACGCGGCGGTAACCGAACGGAGCCGATGGCGCGCGGCGGTAACCGAACGGAGCCGATGGCGCGCGGCGGTAACTGAACGGAGCCGATGGCACGCGGCGGTAACCGAACGGAGCCGATGGCGCGCGGCGGTGACCGAACGGAGCCGATGGCGCGCGGCGGTAACTGAACGTAGCCGATGGCACGCGGCGGTAACCGAACGGAGCCGATGGCGCGCGGCGGTAACTGAACGTAGCCACGACAGCCGTAGAACGACAGCCGAGCACCTCCGTCCGCGTCCGCAAGCGCCCGATCGGCCGGCAGCGGCGCCAATAACATTCGAATATGGGATCTGACTGTTGTACAGAAGCTCTACATTCCTTTGGCAACTATTTAGATGCGCTTAAGCGCGCGCCGACTTTGCCCGGTCAGTGGGAATCGTACATTATGAAGGGTTAAAAGCGTTCATTTTGTAATGCTTTGGGAATTGATTCAAGTCAAAGCCCTAACTAGAGCAAAACTCTAAAACAATTTTCTGCAACAATTATCAAAATTATTGTCATATTTTGAGGCCGCAAAAATACTACCTCAAACCTTTCTACATTTCGACCCCTTACACAAAGCATTCGTTTTTGTTTTTATTACACCACCAGAATCGGGCGAGTCAATCAAGAGAAAGCTTTGAAAGTGAGAAAAGGACATCATATCCTCGCCCGGTGTTGGAAAAGGTGTATAGAATAGGAGACAGAATACGGAATTTGACTGACTGGTCAAACTTTGGAAATGCCTTTAGAACACTTTTCCTCCCATGTCGAATGTGGCTTATACGGCAATAGTTGAAAAAAGAAAGAGCGATACTTTCGCTCCGCTCCGCTCCTTATCTGTCGGCAGGAAAATTGCTTTGACATCGTCCGCCATTACCCCTTTAGTGGTCGTTGGCGTGGTAGGCACGACAGCACACGACCACTTTAGTGGCTCTTGGCGTTCAAAGGGTTAAAAAGTATTCATTTTAAATATTAAGGGGACAATCATACACAAATCGACCTAGTCCCAAACTAAGCAAAGCTTGTACTATGGGTACTAGACGACGATATACATATACATAATATATAAATACATATATAGATAACATCCATGACCCAAGAACAAATATTTTGCACAAATATTTGCCCCGGCCGGGATTCGAACCCGGGACCGCCGACTCAGTAGGCAGGTGTCTACAAACCGAGCCAAACGCGTCGTCGTTATTATGAAGGTAGCGGGTATCATCGAATTCAGTAGCCGAACTGCATTTATTTATTTATATATTTAAACTTTATTGCACGACACAAAAGACTGCACAAATAGTGGCCTTTATGCCAAATGGCAATCTCTACCCTTTAAATTTTAGTCATCATCATAATCATCCTCCTAGCCTTTGTCCCATATCTTTGTAGAGAATGAATTCTCAATCGGGGTCGGCTACCTAAATCCCAAGATATGGCGTAGGCACTAGTTTTTACGCAAGCGACTGCCATCTGACCTTCCAACCCAGAGGGGAAACTAGGCCTTATTGGGCTTAGGCGGTTTCCTCACGATGTGTTTTCCTTCACCGAAAAGCGAGTGGTAAATATCAAATAACATTCCGTACATAAGTACCGAAAAACTCATTGGTCGGGCCGGGTTCGAACGCGCGACCTCAGGATTGAAACTCGCATGCCCTAACCACTAGGCTACCACCGCTTCTTCACCCTTTCAATTTTAGTACTATTTTAATTTAGACCCATGGAAAGTACAAAAGAACGTGAAAATTTTCTTTTAATACCTGTTTTTGAGATGCTTGATGTAATAGCTAGCACGAATATTATGTCGACGACAGTCAAGTTCCGTATTCATTAGTTGATCAACTTAATTTTGGGTGCATGTAGGGGCTTCGTCGAGAAGGGTCTCCAGTTGCTTAACATCAGTAACTGGGAGGGAGCAAGCGTAGCGGCGGCACACGTAGGCTGTGGGGGCGTCGCCGACCGGCCTGATTCGGGAGAGCACTGCAACACAATACCAAAGGTTTTCTTTATATCGTCAACGATGTTTTATAAGAAGATACGTTGTACACTAACATGACAGCTGCAATATTTACGTCCCAGTCACTCAGTCCTATCTGTCACTTTGTGGAGATCAACTAAAGAGTTGCCAATCTCGAGAACGGTTCCCGATTTCGCCGACGTTCTTTCCCCATATCATTTTGGGTATGCTACAATTGACTCATATTATGTGCTTCACTTTTGAAGCGCTAGTAACCTATCTGCTTATAAAATATCATTGTATATCATGGACAAGTAAAGTGAGGTCTGTCTCATTTCGCATGACCAATTGAACAGATATCGGATTTTTTTAAGTGACAGATAGGGAGGTGCTGTATAGATCAACTCAGTTATCATTCTTTTCCCCTTATACTAATAGCTCCCAGCTTCATTTGCATTTATTTTGTAAGTATAATTTTTGAGGCCACGATGAAGTAGGTTATACAAATAATCGTTAAATTACGAGTACTATAGCAAGAAATGGTTATTATAGTAACTTCTTTAAATAATTAATAGAAACGCAGAAATACATATTTAGACTCTCGTTATAAAACAATGTTTGTCAATGTCACCATGAAGCCATGCTATCTGCCGCTATACATTGTAATACAGGTTGGTTTATAACTGGCACATAATCGACAATTTCTGGATTAAAAGCTGGGTGCTCAAAATGTACTAATCTAGACAAGATGTGTGAGACGCAACATATGTCTCCATTGACGCGGAGTGAATATTTCAAACAAAGAAATTGGAACCTTTTGAACTTCAAGCGTCGAAACAATTCACCGTGCCCCTAACGGCACAACACAAAAAATAAAGAAGTACCCCAAAATCAACAGGGATGAAAACACTGGTTTGAATTGTTAAGTTTCTGATCATTTAAATTAGGACTTCATTAGACGAAAGTTGCCGTGGGCTTTCCGACGTCGTGATATGACGACTGTGACGTTCAAAATGTTATACACCGTCCGCTCCACCTAGCTCCACGTCAATAGAAACATAGCCTCAGTCCCTTTTAGAAAAAAAACGTGCATCAAAAAACAGAATGTAAAGTGTGCTAACTAACTAACTCGAAGCTATGTGAGTAGTACTGCACACTCACGTATGTCGGACATACCCGCGGGCGAGTCGGCGGCGGGGTCGGCCACGGCCAGCACGCGGCCCGGCAGCAGCCGCGAGCGCACCACGCGCACCAGCTCCAGCGTGCGCGGGTCTGTACAGCCGCCCGCTATCAACACCTGGAAGCTATGTGAGTAGTACTGCGCACTCACGTATGTCGGACATACCCGCGGGCGAGTCGGCGGCGGGGTCGGCCACGGCCAGCACGCGGCCCGGCAGCAGCCGCGAGCGCACCACGCGCACCAGCTCCAGCGTGCGCGGGTCTGTACAGCCGCCCGCTATCAACACCTGGAAGCTATGTGAGTAGTACTGCGCACTCACGTATGTCGGACATACCCGCGGGCGAGTCGGCGGCGGGGTCGGCCACGGCCAGCACGCGGCCCGGCAGCAGCCGCGAGCGCACCACGCGCACCAGCTCCAGCGTGCGCGGGTCTGTACAGCCGCCCGCTATCAACACCTGTAAGCTATGTGAGTAGTACTGCACACTCACGTATGTCGGACATACCCGCGGGCGAGTCGGCGGCGGGGTCGGCCACGGCCAGCACGCGGCCCGGCAGCAGCCGCGAGCGCACCACGCGCACCAGCTCCAGCGTGCGCGGGTCTGTACAGCCGCCCGCTATCAACACCTGGAAGCTATGTGAGTAGTACTGCGCACTCACGTATGTCGGACATACCCGCGGGCGAGTCGGCGGCGGGGTCGGCCACGGCCAGCACGCGGCCCGGCAGCAGCCGCGAGCGCACCACGCGCACCAGCTCCAGCGTGCGCGGGTCTGTACAGCCGCCCGCTATCAACACCTGGAAGCTATGTGAGTAGTACTGCGCACTCACGTATGTCGGACATACCCGCGGGCGAGTCGGCGGCGGGGTCGGCCACGGCCAGCACGCGGCCCGGCAGCAGCCGCGAGCGCACCACGCGCACCAGCTCCAGCGTGCGCGGGTCTGTACAGCCGCCCGCTATCAACACCTGGAAGCTATGTGAGTAGTACTGCGCACTCACGTATGTCGGACATACCCGCGGGCGAGTCGGCGGCGGGGTCGGCCACGGCCAGCACGCGGCCCGGCAGCAGCCGCGAGCGCACCACGCGCACCAGCTCCAGCGTGCGCGGGTCTGTACAGCCGCCCGCTATCAACACCTGGAAGCTATGTGAGTAGTACTGCGCACTCACGTATGTCGGACATACCCGCGGGCGAGTCGGCGGCGGGGTCGGCCACGGCCAGCACGCGGCCCGGCAGCAGCCGCGAGCGCACCACGCGCACCAGCTCCAGCGTGCGCGGGTCTGTACAGCCGCCTGCTATCAACACCTGGAAACACAGGACATTTTATTTTAAAGCTTTTTTTTTTTATGTCATAGGGGGCAAACGAGCAAACGTATCGCCTGATGGAAAGCGATTACCGTCGCCCATAAACACCTGCAACACCAGAGGAGTCACAAGTGCTTGCCTACCCGGAGGACGAAGATAGAATGCCTCTATGCTAGTAATTTCACCGGCTATCTTACCCCCACACCGGAACCCAACAATGCGAACATTGCTGTTTGGCGGTGGGTTAGCAGGCAAGACGATACGGTATTTAACTTGCATGGTATGTTTAAAGTATGTTTGTTCGGGTGAAATCTTGCAACTCAATTTTGAAGCAGATATCGTCAACCGATTGAGCTGAAATTTTGCATACTTACTTAACTTCGATGACAATACAATAATATGGTACCATGGGGCTGATCTGATGATGGAGCCGGAAGGTGGCCATAGGAACTCTATAATAGAAAAAGCAATCCTACCGAGCTTGGGCTCTTTAGAATCGTCTCAGTGAGCATTTGATGGATATCCAAAGAAAAGTACAGTCGGCTATAAAAGCTTGCCACTAAAATGTCATTTTTGACAGAAACTTATTACTTTATAACGGCGACGCGTTTGGCTCGGTTTGTAGACAACTGCGTACTGAGCCGGCGGTCCCGGGTTCGAATCCCAGAGCAAATATTTGTGTGATGAACTCGAATATTTGCGTTTGGGTCATGGTTGTTCTATGTATTTAAGTATATATTTATCTATATAAGCACGTATATCCTCGTCTAGTACCCATAACACAAGCCTTCTTGAGCTTAATTTGGGACTAGATCGATTTGTGTAAGGTTGTCCGATATTTATTTATTATATGACAACCTAAATACAAGTTCCCGCCAGCGGTCTTGTGCGGTTTCACGCCAGTCGACGGCTTGGAGCTCACGCAGATAATCTTCAACCACATCTGTATTGGAGGCCAAGACTCACTTCGGGTCGCTACGCCAGAGGAGTAAGTAGTAGTAGTGTTAAGTAAGTAACAATCTAAATCCTAACGACACAAAACGAAATTTACAGTGCAGTTTTTTTTTTCTTGCAAAAAGGATATACCTACGCTAACTTTAATTTGAAAATAGATGTTTTTTTTTTTTTAATAAACCAGAAAAAAAAGAAATCCTAATCACCAAATGAAATACCTCGGCCACATTGAAACCCGCTAATCCAATATAGTTTTAAAAATCTTTACGCAGAACCAAAGGAAACCAAATCAAATTATGTGATTTGTAAGTAGTTGTTCACCATATTATTGTTTGTCAACTCCGTAAAAACCATTTTTAACAAACCATCCAAGACTTGCCTGAGTAGGTAACTTATGATTACAGGGGGCTTTAAAACAACCTAAATGTACGCATTTATGTCGTATATGTTGTACTTTCAACTGCCTAGAGACAAAATCATGCTTGTTCTTGGCTATGCGCCAAACCGGCGAAGGCGCCAACCGCGTAGTTTAGAAAATTCCAGCATTTCTATACTATTTCAATAGCCAGGCGAAATGACTAGGCAGTCAGTGAATATGCAAGTTAAATATCTCTAATGAACCTAAACCACTTTGTTAGGGTTCCGTACCCAAAGGGTAAAAACGGGACCCTATTACTGAGACTTCGCTGTCCGTCCGTCCGTCCGTCCGTCCGTCCGTCCGTCCGTCCGTCCGTCCGTCCGTCTGTCACCAGGCTGTATCTCAACAACGGTGATAGCTAGACAGTTGAAATTTTCGCAGATGATGTATTTCTATTGCCGCTATAACAACAAATACTAAAAATAAAATAAAATAAATATTTAAGGGGGGCTCCCATACAACAAACTTGTTATAGATTATATATATGTATAGGTACGGAACCCTTCATGCGCGAGTCGGGCTCGCACTTGCCCAATTTTTTAGATAATTTTCTATTAGAGCTTTGAGGAGATCTATAGTATACCCATACTTTAGCTACAACTTTTTTCTTATTTTTATTCTGTCCCGAAGCCCAGGGGATTTTATTTATTTATTTATTTAATCTTTATTGCACAAATGAAAAACAGATCGTACAAAAAGCGGACTTAATGCAACCATCGGGCACAGCAGATAAGGATAACAGTGATTCAACTTCTTAGAAAAGTGTTGATAACTTATATTACTGGAATTGTCAGGAGATAGTTTACATAAGAATGGGCTTGCAACTGTTGCAATTACAGTTATTGGTAAATATAACGCCGAAAAAAGTTGATTGACCCGTGTACAATATGACCAGACCATGAAATTAAATAAAAAATAAAAAAAATTACACCATATTTTAATATTCCCTTCATACGGCGACTTTTGCAGCGTTTCAGCCGCGAGGCTGTGTCGCTTGTCATATTCCCTCGTACACGTAATCACGATTTTGCATCGCTACCATCGCGATTCAGCATCGATACAGCCGCGATATTGTATAGCGATGCAGAATTCATTCAGACGTGAACTTCCTTCACCATTTCTATACCCGATGTCGCGGGAAACAACCGCGCGTTAGTAGCAATGCTAAATAAATGCAGTCGGGCGTCTGCAACGACACAGTAGCGATGCCAAATCTCACATCGAACAGTCGCACGTTTGTATCGCTACTGCATCGCTATCGCTATTGTCGCGCGTTGCAAATGCGACAAAGGGCTACAAAAAGTCGCCGTATGCGACCTCCCATAAGCTCCAACAACTAATAGGCTAGTAGACCCACTTTTGAAATATATTTGAAATGGTTAATAATGATCTTACTAGCTCTGAAAAAAAAATCTTGCATTTTTGTGAAAGCTAGAAAGCAAAATTTTATCAATTGAAAAATAGAACTTTCATGAACAGTCTAAAACGCCGTCCGTTATTTTTGCCTTTTGCTAATCTGTGGCGTGACGTAGAATTACCTGTAAATATTCGAAATTCGACCGTCGTATAGTGCCATTCCACTCAATCCAATATACTTTGACAGGAGATCGAGAAAGAGAGGTACGGCACTATTCGTCAAAGTAGACTTTCAGTTATCTTTACAGGACCGATGACGTCACTATCATAAGCGAAAATGGCGGACAGCGTTTTAAGCATTTCAAAATACAGATTAAAAACCATATTTTCAAATTCTATTTTTTCAGCCATCTTTCACTTTTATGAATTGAAAAATATATATTTAGGTTTCCTTTGCTAAATACTATACGGAATAAACATTAGTATCTTACAATTTGACATGAGTCAACTAGCCTATTGTGATAAGTAGAATAGTTACGCAATTTTACCTGAGTAGGCGAGTCGTTGTAGAACATAAGTGCCGACATCATCTCCGGCAAAGCGGTGGGTTGGTTGGTAAGCCTATGGGCGAAAGCTGCCAGCACCCGCTTGGCCATGTTTCGCTCATGGTCTCCCCCTTCAGATGCCGCACTCTTGTCGGCGTAGGCGGCTAAGCGCTGCAGGTTGTGACAGGACACGCTGTTGCCAGACGGCTCGGCTCCATCGTGATCTGAGAACAGCAAACAAAATCAAATTTTAGTATAATTATTGTTTTATTGTTTTAAAAATATCGGCGGCAAAAAGCGGAAACGTACAGTCCGACCAAAAAGAGTAGAAATTAAAAAGTGGCAATACTGTAGTGTCGCTGTCGTCCCCGTTTTCTTATATTGATCAGGAAAGGAGGACACTACAGTATTTAATTTCTACTCTTTTTGGTCGGACTGTAGTAAACGCCAATGAATTCCTTTACTAATTGGCGTTTACTACCTTTCCGCTTCTTGCCGTCGATATGTACTTTGACATAAGTACTATGTAATGATCATGTTACTTTATGGTGATGACCACGCATGGTGTCATCGAACAAGCCGATGTAGAGTGACGTCACTCGACTCACAGCGCGCGGCGGTGACAGCATTCATTTTAATAAAGTGTGTTCGAGTCAATATATG
Source organism: Apotomis betuletana (assembly GCA_932273695.1). Taxonomy (NCBI): domain Eukaryota; kingdom Metazoa; phylum Arthropoda; class Insecta; order Lepidoptera; family Tortricidae; genus Apotomis; species Apotomis betuletana. The sequence continues at coordinate 9,742,239 of OW026307.1, read as the reverse complement.
TTTCATTTATTCTATACACGACGTGTATCTATAAATTATTATAGAAATAATCCTTTTTCTTGAGCGAATCCACTTAGCTTTGTACCCGATGAACAATACTCATTATCTGTATTGTTAACTGTGGCCACAACTGCCACTTCAAAATGTAAGGCGTTATAAGTGCAAATTACTTTTACACTAAATTCGTCTTTAAGTCAAACAAAATAAGGTTTACTCTTAAACGAAGAGAACACAGATGTTGGTCACTTCATCGTCATCCTAAGCATTGATACGAACTTCACTGCTCATTCAATTACGAAGTGACCAACATCTGTGTTCTCTTTGTTTAAGAGTAAACCTTATTTCGTTTGACTTAAAGACTAATTTAGTGTAAAAGTAATTTGCACTTATAACGCCTTACATTTCGAAGTGGCAGCTGTGGCCACAGTTAACAATTGATAATGAGTACTGTTCATCGGGTACAAAGCTAATGGGATTCGCTTAAGAAATGGAATTCGAACTATATAGTTAATGGCACCTACCTTCTTTCAGCCGCAGTATGACGGTTTTGTCATCTTCGGAAGAGCTGAAGTATCCGCCGTTCGCCTGGTCCCAGAACAATTCGTCTTGTTTCTTCTGGAGTTCGCGAGCCCAGTTCAGCCAGCTAAGGTCCAGCGACGCCTCGTACAGGTCGAGGAGACCCTTCACCAGAAACGCGTAGTCGTCTAAGAAACCCTCAATAGGTTTTGCCCTGAAAATTTACGAACATTGATGTTTAGAAATGACAGCTACTTTTATAGTACATTTCTTGTTATATCTGTAAAAGAACTGTATTTTTTCATGCAATAATAATAGGCTAGTAGACCCAGTTTTGAAATATATTTGAAATGGTTAATAATGATCTTACTAGCTCTAAAAAAAATGTCTTGTATTTTTGTGACAGCTAGAAAGCTAAATTTTATCAATTGAAAATTAGAAATTTCATAAACAGTCAAAAACGCCGTCCGCTATTTTTCCCTTTTGCTAATCTGTGGCGTGACGTAGAATTACCTGTAAATATTCGAAATTCGACCGTCGTATAGTGCCATTCCGCTCACTCCAATATACTTTGACAGGAGATCGAGAGGGACGGCACTATTCGAAGTCGTCAAAGTAGACTTTCAGTTTTGTTTACATGAGCAATGACGTCACTATCATAAGTGAAAATGGCGGACAGCGTTTTTAAGCATTTCAAAATACAGATTAAAAACCATATTTTCAAATTCAATTTTTTCAGCCATCTTTCACTTTTATGAATTGAAAAAAATATTTTTAGGTTTCCTTTGCTAAATACTATACGGAATAAACATTAGTTTATTACAATTTGACATGAGTCAACTAGCCTATTATCGGTTAAAAATCACGCCAGACGAGAATTATGAAATCGAATAATGCATCTATCTTATTGCGATCGTTTAATTATAATATTCCTATTTTTATAATGAACATTTTAAGGCAAATTTTAGCAAAGCCTGAACTAAAAGATAGACAGACTTACGTTTGAGCAATTGATCCATCATCTGCCCTGTAACAAGAATGGAGCAACCTCTTGCTTTCTGGGTCGTATAGGTACTTCTTAATGAAATTCGCAGTTTTAATAGCATCTTCCACATATTCCTTTTCACCTAACGCTTGTCCAGCCTGTGCCAGACCAGAGATCATCAAACCATTCCATGAACATAGCATCTTGCTGTCAAGATGTGGCCGCGGCCTCTCCTGGCGCGCTTCATATAAGATTTCAGTACACTCCTTAATCACTTCATTGAACTGCTCCATAGACAAACCAAACTTCTGAGCGGTTTCCTCTTTGCTGCCATAAATAATAAACATATTCTTTTTGGTAAGTTCCCCATGAGGATCACTATCAGGTGAAATGTTGCCATCCTCTTCTACATTAAAGTAGTGACAGAAAATGTCTAAATATTGAATGTTATTTATAGTTTTGCCAGCAAGAAGAGACTCTATTTCCTCATAATCCCACACACAAAATGCTCCTTCTTTTTTGTGTGTAGCCCCATGCACTGGATAGGAATCTGCATCTTCAGCACTGTAAAACCCTCCAGTAACATGTCTCAAATCCCTGTTCACATATTTAATGATATCGCGAACAACATCCGCGAAAAACTCATCTTTAGTCGCCAGATACGCATCCGTATAAGCACATGTTAGCTGTGCTTGATCATACAACATCTTTTCAAAATGAGGCACATGCCAATCATTGTCCACTGAATAACGGGCAAATCCACTGGAAATGTGGTCATGTATACCACCTTTAGCAATCTTTGTCAAAGTGTGCAAGCACATTTCTAAGCACTGCTTCCCTTCCCTGTTGGACTTGTCTCGAGCATAGAAATGGAAGAGGAAGTTCAAAATTGAGCAATTTGGAAATTTAGGAGCCGTGCCAAATCCACCAAAATGAGGCTCATATGTGGCAATGTATCTCTGCACACATTTCATCCATGTTGCTTCCCCAGGAACAGATGGTGGGGAATTAGTGTCACCCTTGGATAAGTTTTGGAGAGCGTCCATAATAGCAACGCCGGCCTGTATGAATTGATCGGTATTTTCTTTCCACTTTTTAGCAAGAGATAAAAGAATTGTTTTGAATCCTGGAAGACCAAATTTATCCTCAGGAGGAAAATAAGTGCCTCCAGTGACTGGTAGTAAATCGGGAGTAAGGAAGACAGACATCGGCCAGCCACCTCTGCCAGTAGTAGCAGTTACAAACAGCATGTATACTCGATCAATGTCAGGACGCTCTTCACGGTCCACCTTGATGTTGATGTAATGTTCATTCATAATCTTGGCAACATCTTTATTTTCAAAAGACTCTTTTTCCATCACATGACACCAGTGACAAGTGGAGTAACCTACAGACAGGAAGATGAGTTTGTTTTCTGATTTAGCTTTGTCAAGTGCTTCCTGACACCATGGGTACCATTGCACAGGGTTATGGGCATGTTGGAGCAAATATGGAGACTTCTCAGACACCAGAGCATTGGTATGTTTTGGCACTTCAACAGGAGCCTCTGTGGTAGGTGTTGTCATCTTTATGATGTTATCACTGAAGCTTCTTGTAAGTTGTGGAGAGACAATTGGCAGTTGATTGTTTTGTCCAAATGTAGAGATTCTGTAAGAATGAGTAATGTAATATTATCACCAAATTGAAAGCTTTACTTTGTGTATTGCATTGGGTCAACCATAGATTATAAAATTATCAGCTTTCGCTTCATAATTAGATAAGCGATTCCTGATTTGACGTAGTTGCCCTATAAATACAGCACAGTGTATGAGATATCCATCAGTGTGTGTATACAAAGTTAAATTCATCTCATGTGAAAACAATAAGGATTTTTTATATGCTTTATTAATGCCAACAGTGATTATGATAGTAAATGCACAATGATTCTAACCAACATTTAAAACTCAATCTAAGTTTAGAGTCAAGGTTATACTTGCATAACTTTTTTTACGACGCTATAGACCTAATTACATAATTATAATTTATGCCTTTCTCTTTTCCAACTAAAGCGGACAAGTGGATATCATACCATGTAAACATAAACAAGGTCAATTATCTGTTGCCTGTGCTATTAATAGAATATCAAATATTTACACAAAATATATATAGCTGTTTCATCGCAGAACATAGTATATAGCTTATTCAGGTACCTTTTCGACAAACTTATATCACGATGAGAGCAAACCGGGTGGCCAATATGCGGTTCCTTAGAAGTTGTGTTTTGATTCAAGTTGATCGTCTTCAATCTGTTGTCTCCAGTCGACAAACGCCGCAGCAACAACGCTGCCCGGCCAGTAGGCATAATAAAACAAAACAAGAACGATTACGGCAAAAACAGTAGAGATATCATCGAGTTCTATTTACTTATATAATATTGTTTTCATTCCGCACTGCACTGCACCAACAAAATACGCAAACGCGAAGTTTTTTGACGTATTCATGACAGTTTTTGCGTTGCAACTTTGACACATGGCATGGCATTAATGTTGCCAACTACGAATAGTATAGGTTTATGAATCCATGTGGAATCGATTCTAAAATGCGAAAATCACTCCGTCTGTCTGGTACCTTTTTTCGTCTATACCACGGATCCAATTTTAATTTTGAAATGTATTTAGCCAAATTATATCATATAACATAAGATAAACGGGTTTCTTACACGTTTTAGGTCTTTAATTAAATTGGTACAATATATTTTAGGTCTTTAATTAAATTGGTACTTAGAACCATATCATTACTATGATATGGTTCTAAGTAGGTACCAATTTAATTACCAGCGGTAGGTTCTATTCTATGGGCCATGCAATTCTGCTGCTCACTGTACCTACCGAGTATATTGTATACTATTTGCATTATGTATCATAGGAAATTAAAAAAAAAATGTCTTTAGTATCGCATCGCAGCTCGCTGTCAACTCTGCAAAATGGTATAGTGTAATCCTGAGAAAGATCGCAAACCAAAAAGAAAATTATCAATCAGTATAAAAATCGTCTTGCCTGATGTATTAGTATGAGCTAAACAAAATATGTATCAAATTTTGCTATTATAAAACATAAGGCGCTAATGTTAAACACGCAAGTATTTATTAAGGGTCAGTGTACCACTGATATACTAATTAAAGCAGTAGCTGACCATATTAGGATGATAAAAATAATCAATCATGACATTGATTTCCCTATCAACCGCTCGACTAAGTACTGATGCGTAATACGTATTATAGATTCAAACACCAACGTTACTTTAGTATTTTATGCAACCGACCGTTGTATAAGAGGGGGCAAAAAACGCGAGTGGCATAGGTTACGATGTGAGCGTAGCGAACATCGTAAGAAAGATGCCACGAGCGTTTTTTGACCCGTTTTAAATAAAATCCAAATAAACAACAAAGAAAATTATTACATGTTCCCGCTCGGAATCAACAAAATATGAACTTATACATAAAGGTATACGTTCACTATACTAAACATCTGTCAAAAAACCTTTTTACCTTCTGGAAGGTATGGATTATACGCGCCAGATTAAGCGGAATGTTTTAGTGCAGTATGGCGCTTAACTAATATGTGTAACGTTCGAAGTATAAGGACACCGCGTGGCACTTACGTCATTTTAAAGAAAATTATGAAATTTTGCGATAACTTAGCCGTTTGGCTTAACCGATTCTATTCAATATAGTTTTCATTGAAAGTACTTATAAGGCCTCATTTTCATGAATTTTCCATAATTTTTTGACCTGTGGTTCAAAAGTTGGAGGCGGGGGGACACAACTTTTTATTTTCGGAGCGAATATTTACAAAACTGCCGAATTTATCAAAAAATAATGTTTGAAGACCCCTATTATTTTTAAAAGACCTATTCAACGACACCCAACACAATAGAGTTGGAACGAAAAAAAAATTCACCCCACTTTCGGTGTATGAGAGGTACCCGAAAAAAGAACTTTTTTTAGTTTTTATTTTACCGTTTTGTCGGCGTGATACATACACATACTCATACCAAATTTCAGCTTTTTAGTACTAATGGTCACGGAGCTAAGCCGCGGACGGACAGACAGACAGACAGACAGACAGACCGACAGACAGACAGATGGACAGACGGACATGGCGAAACTATAGGGTTCCTACTTGACTACGGAACCCTAAAAAAACGGACTTCTTATCATTTTCTTGTGTCTATCTGTACATAAATGTTGTAATATATTGTAGAAATTGTAAAATGGTATCGTTTTTATGCTATATTAATAGATTATGATGTACAACCACCTATTTGAATTAAATTCAATCATTGTGCTCATTCGAGGGATTACACGGCATTATTTAATAGAAGATAGAGTCTACAAGTTTGCGTTATAAGCTGTGGTCACATACCTGTCACTTGCTTAATTTACCCGAATTTGAAACTCCTGATCACCTGTCAAGGCGACCGTCCTTCCCAGGCGCTTACGCTGTTGCGGTCTTCACAGCGTTTATGAGTTTGCAAATAAACACATTGTTTCGCGGAAAATAAATTTTTAATCCGAAAATTTCTTACGCATAAGTTGTAAATCCGTGTTAAAAGTGTTTTAAAGTGTCAGTTACGAGTGTATTTCGATATTCCGTGATATATTTCGGTGAAACGAAACTTGTGTAGTGAAAATGAGTGACGACCCGGGGTCGGCACCGGAGATCGAGGTACCGTACGAGACACTTGAGGCTAGAAAGCGGCCTTCGCCGGTTTTTCTCGTTGATGACTCAACATCGTCCTCCTCCTCGGAGGAGGGGACGGTTTTGCCTCCAAATAAACGCCGGAGAAAGTCTCGCGGAGAGGATTCTCTGGCTCATGATCCACGCGTGGATTCGCTCCTTACACAAGTAAGTTATTTATCCAATTATGTTATGCATTTAACACACCAACAAGTCCAACAACCGTCCACGAGTCGGGAGGAGCCTGCTACTTGCGATACGGAGCAATTCCTAATTCCGCCGCAGGTACCAAAGTCTTTTGTAGTAGACGTGGGCGAGTTTACTACGGAATCGAAAGGAAACAAAGTTGTCGCGGAGGCAAGTGCTGATCACTTAGCACGGCTAAATAAGTTACATCGATTTGATACACAAGCATGGCAGACAATTAGATACAAAACTCTTCTGAATTCCGTGTCTGCCAGTCCTGGATTTGTTGAATTAAAAATAAATGAGGAATTGACTCATTTGAATAGAGGAAAGGACTACCTAGCTTCCACTGAGCACCTGCTAGCTGGCGTCTGTAATGCAGTCTTGCAACAAAAAGATTTGCTAAGAAGTGGTCTACAAGAATTAGTAGATTGGGCATCTAAAAATGAAAAGGAATTGACAACAGCTACACTTTTCGATAAGGTTACTAACCTTTTTGGACCAGAGTCAACAGTTAACAAGAATTTAGAATTAATCATGCAAATTCTATGTGGTAAACGGACAGAATGTATCGAGGTACGTCGACAGAGATTGTTAAATGAAGTATCAAATGCAAACCTAAAGAAAAGTTTAGCAAACATTCCTCCAAGTAATGAATTCTTGTTCAGCAGAGAGGCTTTACAGCCTTTGACGCAGTCCTTGGGAGGCACACAGGTTTGGCTCAATACACCTGCTTATGTAAAAGAAAAAGAGAAAAAATCTATACCTAGTACAAGTATATATAAAAACCAAGAAGGAGCAGGCAAATATGATAATAGTAGACCTACTAGAACCCAATTTAAAAGAAATTTGCATGACCATACCTACCACAAGGAAAAGAAACATAATACAAAAAATAAGCATATCAACAAACAAAAGACTTTTCGTTCCAATACAAACCAAAAATGACTATGCCAAGAATCTACATTTTCAAGGTGGCTGCCTGAGGCCTTTTCAAAACAAATGGAGGAAATTAAGAGCAAATTCTTTTTTACTAAAAACTATAGTGGGTTACAGAATCCCTTTCAATGTCAAGCCCCCACTATATTACCCAACAAATCTTTTACAAAAAATGTATGCCACCAAAGTAACTCCAGAAATGACAGACCAAATTCAAAAATTGAAAGAACAGAAAGTGCTCGAGAAACCAGCTTTAAGGACCCCGGGTTATTTTTCCAAAATGTTTTTAGTAAAGAAAGCCGATGGGGGATCCCGACCAATTTTCAACCTAAGACAGCTGAACCTGTATGTAAAGACGAAACACTTCAGACTTATGTCACAAACAACAGTCACAGAGTTTCTCCAGGACCAAGATTGGATGATAAAAATAGATCTTTCACAAGCGTACTTCCATATACCAGTTGCAAAGGCACACAGAAGGTTCTTACGAATTATTTACCAAGGGGAGATACTCCAACTCACTTCTCTCCCTTTCGGCCTTTCATCTGCGCCACAAACCTTTGCAGCTGTAACAAACTGGACCGCGGAGGTTCTTCGAGCTCAGGGTTATCGGATCTTGGTTTACTTAGACGACTACCTGATAGTAAATCAGAATCGTTCCCTATTAAGCACACAGGCTGCGGAAGCTGTGAGGTTTTTGGAACACCTGGGTTGGCACCTAAATTATGCCAAATCAATTTTGGAGCCAACTCAGACTCTAACTTATTTAGGTTTGGAATGGAACACAAATACCCTAACGATGGCACTACCATCAAAAAAGATACAAAATATACAAAAGTTGCTCAGAACCATGGCACAAAGAGGCTGCAGCTCTCTCCGAGAGACTCAGCGCCTTTTAGGCCACCTAAATTTCGCAAATATAGTGATCCAGAGAGGACAGCTACATTGCCGGCATTTACAAATATTTGTGAGGAGATTCAAAGCAAGTCTGCCTCAAGTAAAAAAATCAATCCCACCACGAGCTCTCGGAGAGATCAAATGGTGGCAGTCAGCTGTTCAAAACAACTCTGCTCCCATTCACAAAAGAGATGTGACGCATTTCCTGACCACAGATGCAGCGAATACAGGCTGGGGAGCCCAATTAAACGGCATAAATCTGTCAGGGACATGGCTAAACCACCAGGAGTCTTGGCACTCAAATATGAAAGAGATGTATGCAGTGTATGCAGCCATTCAAAGACAAAAAGAAAAACTACAGAATGCTCATATATTAGTACAGTCGGACAATCGGACATTAATAGCATACATAAGGAAGGAAGGTGGAACAAAGTCCCTACAACTGCTGAACCTAACATGCAAACTTCTGCTACTAACCGACCAGATGAAGGTAACACTGTCGGCTTGTTATCTCCCGGGGAGGTTCAACAACATAGCGGACCGTTTGTCCAGAAACCGTCCACTTCCAGAATGGCACCTACTTCCCATGGCCACGGAGGCTATATTCACAAAATGGGGAAGGCCAGAAATCGATCTGTTTGCATCACACAAAACAGCAGTAGTACCAAATTATGTAAGTCTAGACTCAACAGATGGTTCAGCAAGATTTTACAACGCATTCAGTCGGCCGTGGCATTACCATCTAGCATGGGTCTTCCCTCCACCAAACTTGCTACCACAAGTACTGAGACATTTGAACAGTGCAACCGGAATGTTCATTGTGATTGCTCCAAACTGGAACAAATGCTTCTGGAAGCCAGATCTCCAGATGAGAGCATTGAGGAAGCCAATTCCAATTTACAACCTGCGGAAGGTGCTAATAGATCAGACCACCGGATTGCATCCACCTCAAGTGGATCAATTGCAGTTTCAGGCATGGCTGGTTGGGGGTGGAGTGAAAATATAAGTAACTGGCGAAATGAAGAAAAACAGCTGTTACAAAGTAGCTGGAGAGCTTCGACACTAGCCAGTTATACTCCAGCCATAGGAAGATGGATTTCCTGGAGTGTTGATAATGAAGTGGATACCAAATCGCCAAGAGGGCAAGACATTGCAAAATTTTTAGCATATTTATTTCTAGAACACAATTTTGCATATAATACAATACTGTTACATAAATCTGCGATAACTACATACTGTGGAAATTCAACTCAGATGACAAATAATTTTTATATTAAACAGATTTTAAAAGGAATTTCAATAGCTAAACCTATACCACAGAAACCACCGATTTGGGATACTAAAATAATTTACGATTGGCTAATATCTACACCATCAAAAAATACATTATTTGACACAGCTAGAAGAACTTCAATTATACTATTATTGGCATCTGGCCGTCGATTACATGATTTAACTCTTCTACACATTTCAGCAGATCACTTCACAGAATCTGAATCAAGTATAACCTTTTGGCCATCATTTGGTTCAAAAACTGATAATGCCAAACATAGACAATCAGGCTGGTGCTTATCAGCGCACCCAATCAAGGAAATCTGCCCTTTAGAACATATAAAAAAGTTAATATCACTGTCAGAATGTAGAAGACTAGAGATAGATAACCTGAGCCACCTTTTCATCACTGTAACAGGAGATGTTAAAGCTGCAACTCGTACAATCATAGCAGGATGGATACGGTCTATTTTTAAAGAGGCTAATATTGAAGCATCTCCTGGAAGCATAAGATCAGCTGTGGCTTCGAAGGGTTGGGCAGAAAATAGACCAGTGGATGATATCTTAGAAAGAGGAAATTGGAAATGTTTTAAAACATTTAGAAATCATTATTATCAATCAGTTCAAAAAATTAACAATGAAAGCACAGATCTGTTGCATGATAACTTTTTAAAGATTTGATATCTTGTTTCATTATTTTAAATTTTTATTTCATTTAATTTTTATTTTGTTGAACCCAGAGTTGGGTGTTTATTATGTTATGATTCCTTGTGTTACTTACACACATTGTAATTTTTGAAATTGAGGAGAATGACTATTTCATTAAATGTATCATTCATTATTAATGGTAGATATCATTAAACATTAGATTATTAATGGTAGATGTCATTAAACAGTAGATTATTAATTTGATTTAAAACTTTTTGCTTACTACTAGTAAAAGTGTTATGGAAATTATGTTTTTTATTTAATTGCATGGTATTATGATTCACACAGCGTTTATGGACTCTGATCACCAGCAGATACCAGACACGTCTTCTATTAAATAATGCCGTGTAATCCCTCGAATGAGCACAATATGAATGTTTTGCATTACAACAAAACATGTATTGTGCGAGGAGAGGGATTACACGGCATCAGCAAGGCTCTTGCTGGTGAAGACGATGTGAAGACCGCAACAGCGTAAGCGCCTGGGAAGGACGGTCGCCTTGACAGGTGATCAGGAGTTTCAAATTCGGGTAAATTAAGCAAGTGACAGGTATGTGACCACAGCTTATAACGCAAACTTGTAGACTCTATCTTCTATTAAATAATGCCGTGTAATCCCTCTCCTCGCACAATACATGTTTTGTTGTAATGCAAAACATTCATATTTTTTATCGTGTTGTTATATATCAGACTCATCGAATTTAGTAAAGCTATTCGTTCCTAGATGGCACTAGCTGTACCTGATTTCATACTGATTCTGCGTAATTAGAGCAATTTAGCCGAAAAAAAACTAAAAAGGGGCTAAGGGCGAGTCGGACTCGCGTACGAAGGGTTCGGTACCATTACGTAAAAAATTTCAAGGGTCATCACGAACCGTCTCGAACATAGACTTGATGACTTCCAGCCTCCCGAACAAGCCGGTTTCCGAAGAAGCTATAGTACCATAGACCACATACATACGCTGCGGCAAGTTATGGGTCATTCTACGAGTTCGTCCGGATTTGGTGTCAGAGTCCAAATCAAGAGTTTAAATAAACATATTTCACAGTTTATTATTTTATATACATACATATCTTCACAATTTACGCAAATGGAGTATGTTTTAGAATTCAGCTAAATCTAATAATTTATTAAATATAAATAAAAAACTCACGTAAATTTCATTTCCTTCTTACCTAAAATAGCGGACCGTAAGTTCATGAATTTGAAAAAAATATTATTTGCTAATTATCCTTTTGTTTCTTAATTGGATGTTAGAAAACACATAATTAATGTTATATTTTTACATGGTAACACTAGTTAAAATATTTTTTTTTTAGAGAGAACGCAGTTTTATCCTTTGTCAAATGAAATACTTCATTTCCTACCGCAAAATTTGAAACGCGTCGTAAGTCTGAACGCGCCTGTATTTACCTAGAACTATAATGCCCGCACGTCTTGCCCACTTCAACCTGCCGTTACGTCTCAGAGAGGAATCTCCGCTGGATAACCATTTTGTCACAAGTAAGTACTCATTATTATCCTGTTAGTAATATGATATCCTTTATTAGGCGTCATTTCTCTGGCAAGTTATTTATTGACATTTAGGTGGATGTTCACTCATTTAGATTTATAACCTTGAAGCACGTAAGAATGTGTAGTAATTTGAAATTAAATGGTAAAAATTCATTCCGCTCCAATGCATTTCCTTCCATTCCTTCCAATATTTCTGAGGAAGGAAATGAATCAATTTGGAAGGAGATGTTTTTTTCTTATTGCTTGGTGGTATATAATACATAATAGGTGATACGGACGAATTCAAATAATTTCGCCAACGAATTTCGGAGGTCATTAGAAATACAAAATGTTTCATGGCTTTAACAAATTGTCAAAAAAAAATTACACCGTTTTTTTAGCATTTTTTGTTAGCAGATAGTCAATTATATTTGCTTGTATTTTACTTCTTGTATTTATATTTTGATTGATACTTTTGTCATATTATCATTTATCTTTTTTTTTTGTCTAAGTTTGTTTTAGAGTACAGATTAATTTTCTGATTGATACCTGTCATTTTGAGATCTAGCAGCAATTACTACTCCTAGCCTTGACTAGAAAGTGGCAACGTCGTTAATAAAAGCACTATACACTAAGTAATCTCACATGATTATTTAATCATACATAGTACATAATTATAAAGAATTGTTATGAATATCTCGGAAACCAAGGCGAACCTAGCCAAGTTTATGCCACATTTAAATTTTAAAATATCGTCAGGAATAGGTACGCTGGTAAAATTATTTGGATTCCTCTCGAGCATCGTTTATTACCAACTTTTCCTCTAAAAGTTATTAATATTATAAAGATGTAATATTCCAGTATTTGAACATTAATTCCAGTAGTTTACACTCCATATTTCGCATATATCGCTATGAACTTATAATGTGGTAATGGTAAATAATGTAATATTTACAAGCACAGAGATTTAGCTCATTGACACTGACTATAAAAAAAACGTCACTTATTAATATAATAGAAAAGTCTAATATGGCTTATTTGTATCTTGTAGGTAATGTGCTGAGAAATATGGCAAGGACAAAGAAAAAAAAACCAATGATGAAAAGTTAGCAAAGGACAAGGATCGAAAAAAGTTAAAATACCTATGCTAAAATTAAGAGTAATCCAGAACTTTATGTAATTTTTCAAGAAAAGCAGAGACAGCGATATTTTTTAAAAAAGAAAAGAAAGAAGGTCGTCGGCATTCCAGAAATGAGTGAAAGGGCAAAAAGGGAACAACGGCACAGATGGAGAAAAAAATTATCCAACTTAGTATTTGAAAAATAAAGGAAAAAATTAACTACTTCCACCAAATTCTCATAGAGAACTCTCAGATATTGAGAATGAGGAAATCAGAAATCAGAAATCATTTAATGCTTGATTGTGCGATACAAAGCAGTTGGAACAAAACAGTTGGAGAGTGTCACAATCTACCGTCTTACGGCATACAATATTTACATTATATATCTATTATCTATACAAGAACCTCGCGTTGTTCAAGATGATCCTGTGGCTGAACCACCAAACTTACCAGTGCCTATAGCTAACCCAGTGAATGAAAATAGCTCAAATAACGAGAATACTGACAGGGTGAATAAAACTATGAGGCGAATGAGATACAATATGATAAAAATATTGAAGAAGACAAAATTCAAGAAGTAAGAAGAAAACTGTTGTTCGATGAAACAATTGCGAAGGGATTCTGTGAAAAATATACTTAAGCGGAAAAAAAATAAGAGAAATCTGGTAGAAACCGTACTACCCAGTCAGGAAAAGCTTTTAAAATATCGTGTCGTCTCGAAACTTTGTTAATTAATAAATAAATAAATATCGGACAACCTTACACAAATCGATCTAGTCCCAAATTAAGCTCAAGGGGGCTTGTGTTATGGGTACTAGACGACTAATTGTTGCAACTAGATTAAGACTACTTTAGTTTTAAAGCTTTTATTTTGGTTACACTTTATTATTGGGTAATTGTAAGTGTTTTTTTTTCTATTCGAGCAAAGTCATGAAACTTTATTTCAAATCATTTTATGTTCCTAGTACCATTAAGAGATATTATGAGACTGATAACGATATTTAGGAATGTTGTTTATAGTAAAACAGTTGATTTATTATCAAAAAATTAATTAAAATGAATAAAATCGTTTTTTCTCGGAAGCCCTTATTCTTCCATCTATAATGTCAATGCATAGTTAATAATGCATTAATTCATTTCCTTCCAGGCATAGTTCATTACCTTACCTTCGTTTTTCATTTCCGTCCACGCCTTCATTCCATTCCTCCTTTATTTTTCTTAAATAACAATAATACATACGTGCCTTTCAAAAAATAACATATAAAATCCCTTCGGCCACTTTGGAAACCAAAGGTTCGAAACCAGTTTAGAAAACAGAATTATTTTTCTTTTTAGGAAACCTGGTTTCGAATAAAGAAAAATAATTCTGTTTTCTAAACTCGTTCCCAATACGGAATATAGAATCTTCTTTTGAAACTCATTCATCAAAGTTCATTTGAAACAGGGTCATTTGATTATGATCTTGGATTAACCAAAACAGATGACGTAAGATTACTTACTTACTTTTCGCCCGAATACTCTTCCACGGATGACGTTGCTTTGCTTTTAAATGCTGTTTGAGCATGTTCAAAATTCCGAGAATTCCATTATTTTTATTTTTATTACGTCTTGAAACTATTCTCCTTAATTTGCAATAAAAGCCCTAAGATGTAGATGTGCCATTCCGGCTATCCCTTAAGTGCAATCTGGGGACAATTTCTTTAGACAACCTAATAAAGAGGTAGGCTCTTTATTAGTTTGCTAAATGCAATTGTCGTAGTTACAATATGTCGATGTTACAATATTAAATGAGCAAATAGACCATTTTTACAATTTGAAAACTTGCGCATCACTTAAGTGAAAAAACCGGCAAAGTGCGAGTCGGACTCGAGCACGAAGGGTTCCGTACCAATATTGAACAACACATATTGAAATATACACTCAAAATTTCATCCAAATCGGTTGAGCCGTTTAGGAGGAGTAATTTAACATTTATATTTCTTTAATTTTGCTATTCCATAATAAATTGTAACGAATCTACATTGAGACATCATTTTTTGATCACTTTTTACCATGGCGGCGTTCATAAAAGTTACTTACGTCATCTGTTTTGGTCAATCCAAGATCATAATCAAATGACCCTGTTTCAAATGAACTTTGATGAATGAGTTTCAAAAGAAGATTCTATATTCCGTATTGGGAACGAGTTTAGAAAACAGAATTATTTTTCTTTATTCGAAACCAGGTTTCCTAAAAAGAAAAATAATTCTGTTTTCTAAACTGGTTTCGAACCTTTGGTTTCCAAAGTGGCCGAAGGGTATAAAATACCTATATACACACACAATATGAAAATAAACATAATAGCACGTAAAAAAATAAAAAAACTCAAAAACGCCAAATCCGGACGAAAAAATAGAACGACCCTTATACAGAAGACTGAAGAGTATAACTTGCCATTATGCTTAGCGTTTGTGGACTATGAGAAAGCCTTCGATTCGGTGGAAACATGGGCGGTGCTCGAGTCACTTCAGCGATGCCATATTGACTATCGGTACATTGAAGTGTTGAAGTGTTTGTATAGTAACGCCACCATGTCGGTCCGAGTTCAGGAGCAGAGCACAAAGGCCATTCCATTGAGAAGAGGCGTGAGACAGGGGGACGTTGTGTCCCCGAAACTGTTTACGGCCGTTATGGAAGACGCCTTCAAGCTCCTGGAATGGCAAGGACTTGGCATCAACATCAATGGCGAATACATCACTCACCTTCGGTTTGCCGACGACATCGTAGTCATGGCAAAGTCGATGGAGGAACTCAGCATGATGCTCGATGACCTCAATCGAGTTTCTCAACGGGTGGGCTTAAAAATGAACATGGACAAGACGAAACTCATGTCAAATGCCAAGGTTGTGCCCATCCCAGTCTCTGTTGAAAACTCGGTACTCGAAGTTGTTGACTCATACATCTACCTAGGACAAGTGGTCCAATTAGGTAGGTCCAACTTCGAGAAAGAGGTCAACCGCCGAATCCAACTCGGCTGGGCAGCGTTCGGGAAACTACGCAATGTCTTTTCGTCCGACATACCTCAGTGCCTCAAGACGAAAGTCTTCAACCAATGTGTGTTACCAGTGATGACTTACGGCACCGAAACGTGGTCTTTCACTATCGGCCTCATCTCAAAGCTCAAAGTCGCTCAACGAGCAATGGAGAGGGCTATGCTCGGGGTGTCTCTACGTGATCGAATCAGAAATGAGGAAATCCGTAGACGAACTAAAGTGACCGATATAGCTCACCGGATTAGCAAGTTGAAGTGGCAATGGGCAGGCCACATAGCACGCAGAGCAGATGGCCGATGGGGCCGTAAAGTGCTCGAGTGGAGACCTCGGACCAGCAAGCGCAGCGTAGGACGTCCACCTACGAGATGGACAGATGACCTTGTAAAGGTCGCCGGAAGGCGCTGGATGCAGGTCGCTTCCAACCGGTGTATATGGAAGTCCAAAGGGGAGGCCTATGTTCAGCAGTGGACGTCCTATGGCTGAGATGATGATGATGACGTAAAAAATGGCAAAAAAATCACGTTTGTTGTATGGGCGCCGCACTTCAATATTTATCATTTGTTGAATTACCTACAGCAACCAACATCAAAATCCACTTGACTTAAATCTCATACAACTTGCAAAAAAATAAAAGTAATTTCAACATTGCTTATATCATAGGTAGTAAATAATGTAAAATGTTCAAGATTAGATTTCACGCGGACGAAGTCGCGGGCAACACGGCTAGTTACCTACATAACTTTGTTTCATGAACGTCTGTCATTTTTGTGTTAAAATTGTCACAAGAATATCTAATTTCAATCCAGCATTTTAATATTTAGGTAAAGCACGGCTTTTGAAATAGGTGGACGATCACGTCGAAATTTCGGAAAGCTATTGTATGACGGCAGTTTATTGCAACAGGCCTTTGTAGATTTATTCATGTAGGGGAATTCATTTGTCCAGAGTGTATATGACTCTAGATTCTTAGGCTGCTATGGTGAAAAAGAAAAGTCCAGACTGTTTAACTTATTTCCATTTTAACTTCAGATCTGCACAATGCAATAAGGTACAAATGCTGGGACTTAATACCAGACGGACATTAATGTCCTTTCAATATAAATGTAAAAATAATTATATATTTTCATTGACGTAATAATTACATACAATCAGACGAAAAAAATGGCACCCTCCCAAGTAATGCAAAATCACAAATCGCATTACTTGGGAGAATAGTCTCGATACTTTTTATTTTATATGATGCATAAAAAAAATACATACATATTAACTTAAGCCACACCACCACACCAGTGCTTCCAGCTAGTAAGCACTTAGCATTAGCTGACTCAGACTATTCATTCACCCAACTAGGCTAAGAGCGTTTTGAGGCATTCAATCTACACATCAAAAGCCAGCTTCCTTATTCAATGCTTGCATTTTTCCTGAGTAACCTTCTATGTCTTCCTTTTCACTCAATATCCCCAATGAATAAAACACCCAAACGTTACAAATCTTAAGCTCATTTTATACAACCGTGACCCTTTTAATACGAGGTTTCATGTGTTAGAAGTAATTTTGCCCATTCAGGATCTACGCATGCGCTGAAACCGCGACGCCATTCTCACTTTCACTGCACCACAACGTGAGATGTTTTGACGTATGTAAGTCCGGCCAGTTGGATTGGAGCGTAATGTGTTCTTGACACGAAACCTAATATTTCGGACATGAAGCCCGGTGTGAACTCAGCCTTATGATAGTGAAGTGTTGTAGATTAATTGAGACAGGTGAGTGTTTTTGGTTATGTTGGTATCGGAAGCCGTTGAAGTAAACAAATGGATCTTGAGACGATAATCTGTGTGCGAATACTTTTAAAAGCATGGAAATTTCAAACAGCCAGAGCCCGTATAAGTAATCACAAACTATTAGCCAGAAATACCTATAAGTAATTGTAATAATTATAAAAATAATTTTAAAGTTTAAATGAAATAGGACTTACGCAAATTCACAGCAAAAAATACACCACAACCGTTTTATCGTATATTTATAAATTACCTCTCATTATTGTAGTTATTTTGCCGGTAAAAACACCATTTTCGCGACCGTTTATACCGCAAGTCACCTACCGCGCAAATGCACGTGTATCAATGCGGCACAAGATAAGAATGCATATACATGTATGAGAGCTATAGAGACTTACTGCCTTTCTTATTTGGTAGATGTATGGTTTATCGTTAAGTGGGGTAGGGACCTGCTTGTTGCCATGGCGATGGCAAGAGGGTTGAAGGTCCGGAGGGCTTCGCTCCCCCAGCTGATTGCCTATCTCAACGTTCGGAAATTTTGCTTACCTATAGCGATGCTTTAACGCAATTAACTAAGGCATGACAGCGGTCCGGAAGCCTAATTGATTGCTGTGATATGACAGTTTTCAGCGATAGGGATATAAAGGGAAACCGGGATAACATGATTATTAATTAAAGAGAAAAATAACAACTGAGGCATGTTATGTTCGTGTCTGGTGACATTTCGCACAGATTTTGTAGTAGGTAGGTATAGGTAAGTATATAAAGTATAGTAAAGCCTAATAAACCCCAACTTCAAAAAAAAAACCCTTGTTCGGACTCACGAAGCCTCTACTGTTAGTCTGAAAATATTTTAATGACACTTGTTCACGTGGAATAAAAGGAAAAACATCAAAAATGACGAAAAAAATTAGGGTAGGTACTTGTTAGTACGACTGAAATTTTAGAGTAGACGTTAAGACACTCGACCTCAAGAAGAGACACTCGTCCCATCCGATTTTGCTCTATACATAAACATAAAATGCTCAAGTACGATCCATATGCTTACTTCTAAGTCTCGTAATAAACTACTTCACACCAAAACGTAAGGGTCTCGGCTAAGGGATCAAAAGGGTCCTTTCAATAAAACAAACACTTGGAACCCCCCGAAGAAAAGTCAAGCACTCTGTAAGAACACTACACAAAATCATTAAGAAGTTATTCGCAAGGCAAGGGGATTCTATGAAAAGGTGTATTTGCTAAATTTTAATTATGTAGGTATGTAGGTATTTTTTTACCAGGTGATCATGAAGTGTTGTTTAGGTACAGTTAAACAAAATGATACACTACTAGTTAAAAATAAAATTTTAACTTGCTTCTGAACAGAAATTGAAAAGTAGAAACTAGACTAACTTTACTATTGAGCGGGATGAGCGAACGCTATCTACTTAGTTATGTTTTTTGGGCAGTAACACAGCAACAAATTTTGGAAGTTTTTCAATAAATAAAAAAATTGTGTTATATACATAAAGAAGAAACTTTTTGTGTCGCTCGGTTGGTCAGTACTGCGGGGCTAGTCGGCATATTCTTGAAGCGAGATTGGTTGTCGCGACTCAGCATCGCCTGTCTTGCTCGCACGGTATTAAAAGAAAAAGGACAGGTAGTATTTGTAACGCGACAAAGAGTGGCATGTAAACAGGGACGTATTTACCCTAGGGCGATCCGGGCTATAGCCCGGGGCGCCAAACCGACAGGGGCGGCGTAGGCGCCCCTGGCCGATTGCATTTTGTTTTGGTATTGGCGCCATTCAACCAACCTCACTTTTCACCTTTTTTTTGTCAATCCACAATTTAAAATTAACATGAAAAATAACAAGAACTTGAAAACAGCTTGTAAGTTCGTCAATATCTCCGGGGCGCGTCTGTAAGTATACTTTTCTTATAAGAACATGCTCCAAATCAAATATATGGCGCGCGCGGGGCGCGGGCGCCGAGCGAGGTAGGGGCGGCGCGGCGAGAGGAGCAGGGCAATAGGCCATACATTGCATCAGCGTTGCCAGATCGGATCTTTTTACACTATATCAGTCAATTTTGTTACTACGCACCCCCGCGCTGAAAAAAATCACGCTCGCGTTTTCATCTGATTGTATTACGACGCACCCCCGCGCCGAAAAATTTCACGCTCGCTGCGCTCGCATTAACATTTAGATAGTCTACGTAAACCCGCGCCGAAAAATTTGGCGCTCGCTACGCTCGCTTTTTTTTCTGATTGTGTTACTACGCACACCTGCGCCGATAATGTTCGTGCTCGCTGCGCTCGCATTTTCATTTGATTG
Organism: Apotomis betuletana; assembly: GCA_932273695.1. Classification (NCBI taxonomy): domain Eukaryota; kingdom Metazoa; phylum Arthropoda; class Insecta; order Lepidoptera; family Tortricidae; genus Apotomis; species Apotomis betuletana. The sequence continues at coordinate 9,722,280 of OW026307.1, read as the reverse complement.
TGTTACTACGCACCCCATCGACGAAAAATTTGGCGCTCGCTGCGCTCGCGCTGAAATCTGATTGTCTTATGGCCAATAATGTTTTTTTTTTCTTCTATATCTAAGTGCTTGATAGACACAACTACCATATACAAAAAATAGTTATATATTTCCTTGACTTCTGGGGCGCCGAATCTTATAAGCCCGGGGCGCCAAATTTCAAAATACGTCCCTGCATGTAAACGTGCCAAAAGTGCTGGATAAGCCTGCTCTTGTTATTCGATGACAGCGGACGGCAATATCGTCCCTATAATGTCGATATCCTACCAAACGTACTATCTCAGTGGAAATAACCACAAAAATTGGTAGGTACCTACTGTCGCTTTTAAACGGTTTTAAACTGCCTGCAGTTGACGCTGGTAATTGAATAGGGTGTGTTATTGGTGTTCCTGGGTCACAATTTTTGAAGGCTAGACTAGGCATATTTCCTACAACTGTTCTCCATGAGACAGTTCTTGATGAAGAAATTTAATTAAATTGTATTAAAACTTTCGTGAGACATATTTAATTATTGTATTAAGCGGTTTACACTCACGTGAAATGGTCAGGAACGGCCCGACATGTTTCGAACTCGTATGAAGCTCTTCATTAGGGACTGCTACCCGTACAGCGGCACGGTAATCGGTATGGGTCGAAGGCGGTAAATAATTACGTGACGAAACAATAATTATTTTAATTGCGCACATATTTCGATATTATTAATTTTAATATGTACCTATTTTACCTACTACCTATATTACGAACGCAGAAGTAATCCCTCCCCAATGTACTTCCGAGTTCACTTTAATACCCTACCTACTACATTATTCCTTAGCCAAGAATAATTGAAGATTCCCGTGGCTTAGGTCCGCACAATGAATGGCCAACTTACCTTTATCTATTGTCTTCAGTGCCGTAGTATTTACTCGTATCACAGAATATAACACTCTTGTACTAACTTTGCAAAATATGTATCGGTTTAGCTCTAGGCTAACAAATTTTAGCGAAATCGGAATAGCGATAAATAGATCCCGCCTAATACCAACGTTTTCCTATCCTTTTTGAATGAAATAAATATTGAATGCGGTATCAGTAACACATTGCCTTAGATCACATTAACTATACGAATTTACCTATTAGAAAGGAATTTGACCAAGAAAAAGCACGAAAGGCGTGTTTACTTTTTTGACAACTGAAAAGTTTTTTCTTCTCTGTCTGAACTGAACTGGCCACTTAGTCCGCTGTCCGCAACGTTTCCGCACATAGTTTCCGGATAACCATAAAATAAAATGACTAGCTGATCCTTTAGGGCCTTATCACACTTCCGATTTGCGAGCGTATTTTCTATACAAATAAGCGACGCGCGACGCGGCGAACACGCTGCGCGATCGCCTTCATACAAAATACGCTCGCAAATCGCAAGTGTGATAAGGCTCTTATTTATGGTTGTTGCATGTTACTATTATTAGGAACATAGATATAGTATAATAGTAGTTAGGAATTAGGAATAATTATTGCGTAAGAGGTAGGATTATTGACTGATGAGAGTTCTTACTTCTGAGGAGGTTCTAAGCTCAATTTTGAGTTATCTTAAATTCTTGACACCCAGATGTGTCAATCAGATATTATAGTTAGAGGAAGTTTATATAATAGTTCAAAGTTAAAGTTTATTAAAGTTGAACCAAGTCTGCTCCTTCGAAATACCCAATTGGCAGTAAAATATGTAAAACAAAGAAATGGCGTTCTCTTGGGTCAGAGGCCAAAATACTCTGGGTTACTCAGCTAACGTAGTAAGTATAATTGAACCATATATCATGTTTTGTGTAATAAGTATAAAGTGTTTACATACATAAATATATAAATTTTAAGGGACAATTTTACACAAACGACCTAGTCCCAAACCCAGCAAAGCTATGGGTACTAGACGATGATACACATCATATATAAATACATATATATAGATAACATCCATGACCCAGGAAGAAATATTCGAGTTCATCACACAAATATTTTACATAGTTCCGAAAACTTTACTACTAGGCATAGGAAAAAAAACATAGTTTCATGGAATCCGTTCCATCAAAGTGATTTTTGGATGCGTTGTATTTTATTTCGAGAAACGAATTAAGTAATATACCTACATGTGAAACTGTACAGTGGAGGTTCTTAAATTTATGAGCAAAAATATGATCATAAATATCTCAACACACCCCATGCCGATAACAATACAGGCGAGGTCACATATTTTTGGTGCATGGTTTGGTACACATATTTTTGGTATTTGGTAACTTATTCATACTTTTGTTTGTTTCAGATGTGCCACATTTCAAGATCTTTAAGTAGAGAAATAATGTGCCTTATAATCTTCCTCCAGTTGTAACTTAATTATCAGATCGTCTATACCTGCCTGTTTATTTCATATAACAAAACAAAGTCCACCGTCGACAAATGCTAATACCATCCAAAACATACGTATTTCGTGGTCCCAAATAACTTCTGTCCATTAAATCGAAATTTATTATACTTTTTATATGATCTCGATTGAAATTTACTTCTAAATTAGGTAGGGTTCAAGTTTAAATAATATCAACGACACTGCCTTACCGATAATGTAAAATTTTGGCAAGTTTATGAGAGTGTTTTAACATAGCTATATTTAGTGAAGTAGTCTTACCACATGAATGCCAAATACTTATAGGTAAGTTCGGAAACTCGAAACTTACGGAAGATACATCGAAGTAGCTGCTATGGATGTATGTGCTGAAGTAGTAGATATGTGCTGAATTATTCCAAGAAGAAAGATTATTCAAAGAAGTGCAGCGTAGAAGTCCCATCTGTAAATGCTGCGTTTCCAAGGACAAGAGCCAATCGAGGAGGATCCAAGTACTGAATTATCTAAGAAATAACGTCGTGAGGTATATGCTGAGTGCAGCAATAGATAAACACAGCGCGGAAGTCCCGTCTGCTTCGTACGTGCTCACTTGCTCCCTGAAGAACCCAGTAATCTGACTTTAACCTCCATGTGACTAAACCACGTAGCAAAGACAGTGCATCAGTGTGAATGAGGCAATGTCAGTATGGGTGGGAAGCGGCCGCTCGGGTGGCGGGCTGGCGCCGCCCGTCACCACTGCGCCTCTGCTCTCCACCAACACCTCCATGGAATCCGGGATCGAGGCCGGAGTCCTGCCTACAGTCACCGGGTCTCTGGCCTCGGCGCGGGACTCGTTGGGCTCGCTGTCGAGGGCCGCGGAGCCGCTCTACGACACGGACCACACGGATCTCGGCTCGGAGCTGGACGAGGCGGAGATCCGCAGAGAGTTGATGCATGATGTAAGCTTTACACAGTTGTGCCTATCTATCTTTACTACAGTCTTTGGCCTTGGCGCGGGACCCCTGCTATTATGAAATTGAGCAATTATAATTACATATTTATTCATGGAGAGACATAGATGAGCAATTATAATTACATATTTATTTATTCATGGAAAGACATAGATGGACTACCGAGGGTTTTGAAGTGAAGCTGGCGCGTAAGGATACATTTACTGGGGCAACCTATCCCAAATTGATTTGCGCAATTATTTTGAAGTCTGAAAATGTTTATACATTATGTTTTTTTATTTGTTTGAAATAGTTAAAATGTATAGGTAATCAAATCACTTCATAGTATACTTAAAACAAAGTCGCTTCCTGGCTGTCTGTCTGTCTGCTGTCTGTCCCTATGAATGCTAATATCTTTAAAACTACGCAACGGATTTTGATGCGTTTTTTTTAGAGTGATTCAAGAGAAAGATATTATAATGTAGTATTGGCGACGCGGTTGGCTCAGTTTGCAAGCACCTGCCTATTGAGCGGCGGTCCCGGGTTCGAATCCCGGCCAGGGTAAATATTTGTGTGATGAACTCGAATATTTGTGCTTGGGTCATGGTTGTTCCTATGTATTTAAGTATATATTTATCTATATAAGTATGTATGTCGTCGTCTAGTACCCATAACACAAGCCTTATTGAGCTTAATTTGGGACTAGATCGATTTGTGTGAGGTTGTCTGATATTTATTATTTATTATTATATGTGTTATACATGCATAATTTATTAGCATTGCACTCGTGCGAAGCCGGGGCGGGTCGCTAGAATCTAGTGATATAAAAATGCTCTAATATTTTTTTGTTTTTCAGAAATGGCGGCTACTCTTCGATAGGGTAAGTGCATTTACATACGTCATGTAAATAGATAACTGGGCCGCGTATAATGAAGTTAAATATGTATAACTAGTAATTTAAACACTTATTCAGCATAGCTAAGCTTCAGTACAACTAACAAATTTACTAGGCTGTAATGAAAACAGCTTTAAAAGTACTTAATCAAAATAAGTTTATCATTAGGTATATCGCAATTAAGCTAGAAGCTTTATTGAATACCTAATAGCATAACTCTTAGATTTACAACAGCCGAGTAGAATAAAAACCTGCGTGTATAAAAAAGATAACTGAAACTTCAAATGTAATTTCCAACCAGTACTTAATTTCTATTTTTTTTAAGTAGTATCTAAATTCGTGAAAAAGCTAAAAACTCTTCTGCCAGTTTCTTACCGCATTTCACGTTAACGATGCAGATATGATAGTTGTTTCCAAATAGATGATACCAGATGAGTGGAAACGATTTATATTCATGTCGGCACGTGATGCAGATAGCGCCGCCCGTCATCGCGATATCTTTATCTTATTTTATTTCGCTACCTCTTTTTTACCCAAAAAAAAAGAAAAAATATGCTGACGTGCAAGCAACGCACTGTTTTTTGTAAAGTAATACTTATAATCACAATAATAATATAACGGCGAAACTTTGTGAGGTTGTTTGTTTACTTGAATAAAACAATTTAAACGGATTATATCACGTAAATTGTTTTATTTATATTTGTGACAGTCGCGGAAACCGAAGAAAATATTGTAGTGTGTTTGTTACTTCTTCACTCTCAAACGGTTGGACCAATTTTAATAAAATTTAATATGGACTTGAACGAATTTGATATTTGGATAATTGACACCATGGATTAATGCATAGTTTACTATTTATCCTAAAAAACGTAGAGTTCCTGTGGGATGAGCGGGAAACGCCACGGGCGCAGCTAGTTAGATTATATATGGCTACAAAGTGTAGGCTAAATTTTTTAATTATGAAGAACATGGGGTGTTACTTCCATCATCATCATCATCATCGTTATATTATAACTGAATAGTCTACATCATACTTAATTAATTAAATCAAATTGTTGTATATATTCATAATCCCACGCGTTAAAATATTAATCTTCAGAATTCAACTTTAATTCCTTTGCCTTTAAGTTGATGTAAAAAAAAACCAGGGAGTATATCGACCTCGATTACATGTCTTTATCTAACACCCTAAACTAAACTGTCAGGTTGTGCAGGTATAAACATGTGCGACTAACCCATCGATGTTAATAAAGATAAAATCATGAATTTGGAAATAAGCCTCCCATTCGCCATAAACTTTCGGCTAACGCGTGATAATTCATAAAAATTGTCGTTTATGATACAGAAACAAATTTCGGGGAATGTTATTCTTGTTTGGCTGATTAAAATGTACAGAAGCGAGGTGTAACGAGTTTTATAAGCAGATAAAGGGCGGAGCGCCGAAGATCAAACGCTGTGTGGTCACGTAGGGGACATTTCAGATAATACGGGTTGAAGATAGGGGCGCTTGTGTTTTAGGGTACCTTCTCCGATGGGTTTCTTTGAGAAAACCGTAATAAGGAATACTTCTCTTTTAAAAATAATAGAGAATGACGCTCAAAGTTCATATGTCCAGAAATAGGCCGGTGGGAATAGGGCTTTATGAATGAAGGATACCAAGGTGGAACTATTGCATTCAATTATACTACATATTAGATAAAATAAAAGGTTTTCTGGAAGATCACTCTTTAGCGATAAAACCGCCTGTTGTCAACCGTTCTTTTTATTTGTTTGTATTTGGTTTCTTGTGTAGGTGGTGGTGGTAAATGTATTTTGGTGTGAAATGAAGCGTAGGTACTCGTATTTATTTCATTTAATTTAGTCATAGTTTTCGGACGTCAGTCCTGGTTTTAAGGGGTTTTGTCTTTTTAAACCATATTTGATTATTTTGCACAATATGTAGTGTGTATGGTTGGCATAGTCCCGGAGATTTCAGTTATACTAATATTTCTCGAGATTGTAAACCCTAGTATGGTGACTATCAGAGGTTACCCTAGTGTAATTTAATATATCATAGGTACAGAGTATAGTCATATGTACACTAGAAACTTTACGATCTGCCACTTTCTTGAGCACGAAAGCGAAAATAGTTTTTTTTTCTCTGGCAAAACTACCGATTTTAAATATTCCTATCTGAATGAAGAGAAACACAATTTTCATATTCTATGAATTGTGACGGAACCCTGGAGGCGCGCGAATGCAACTCGCACTAGGAAGATTTATTTGCCTGTTTAAAATGTTGTCACAACAGTAGAATGATCATGTGCGAAGTTATGGGAGTTAGGGGAAGGTGCGTGCCTTGAGTGGATGATCTGAGTCTTTGTGGCAGCGGACGTGACCACCAGTGCGCGTAGCTCTGCGCATACTTTAATTGGGTTATTGTCGGAGGAGTATTTTAAAAATAAGCACCGGTATAGGCTTTGCATTTGCACCCCATGCCTAATGTGTTATATAATTTCAGAAAAACGGTTTAGCTCTTCAGCACCTACCTCATTATATCTCTTGTTAAATTATATCATTTGGAAATTATCTTAAAAGGCATTATATCCTTTGTTACATTATACAAAGCAATGATATATCAAACCAAAATAGATTAAGTGAAATTATATAAAACGTCGTGCACCACCCGCACCCCATTATAGGTGAAAAATTTAACAGCACAAAAAAATATAGTGGTAAAATAAAGTTTTCTGCCTACTTGTCTGTATGCGTATGTGTATTAGATTAGGTACTTCACGAGTGCGTTGACGTTGTCACAAAACACAGCATAACTCTTATACACGGTAAAAGAACTTAAAACCAACTTAAAACTGAAAATCAACCTAATGAAACCATTATAACTCCAGGATTTATTTCCTATAGGGTCTAATTAATTTAGTCAAAGTATGTTAAATATCTGTTTAGAGATCTTATTTCGTTGTAATGGTAGAGAACTGCTCGATATGTTTGGATCAAAAACCTTAATCCTGAGCAGTCAAGATACAACATATTAGAGCTGTGGCCCGTAATAATAAAAAAAAAAACAATAAAAAAAAAGTTTTGTTGCTTTTACACAGGTTTGCATTATATACCTACCTGGCGGACACCAAACTAGGCTGAGCCTGTATCTTGGGAGCCTGGAATGCGAAACAGTTTGCAAATGTTTTAAAAATTTAAATGACACGACGTTACAATATGCGTCAGATGCGAAAGCGTCAGATGTGTGTGTGTGAAAAGACTGCGACTCCATGAAGTGACTCCAATTGGACTTAGATTGGATTTCTCCGAAAAATGTAGACCAAATACTCGATTTGAACGCTATGAGCAATATAATGTGTGATTTGAATCTCACACTCGTTTTCTTACTAGTAATGTTTAATTGCAGTTTGACCCTGAAGGCTTTGGCGAGATCCCCTGGCCAGACTTCTTGCAGACGCTACAGAATCCCGACTTCAAAGCGCAGGTGCCGCCACACAAGCAAGAGGTAATCTACTAATGAACGTTTAGCTTAGCTTAGAAGTTTCTAGGACATTCATTGAGACAATTGAGCCCCTCGTGTTCGTGAAAGTTAAGGGTACTAGAACTTCTTTTTGCAGTGAATTATTACTCCATTCTAATTAATCTCGTCGTTTACACGTACTTAATACTTATTCATACCGTAAAAAACCATTTTATTAGAAATAGAAAAAAAATACATAGAATTTTGTAACCTATACTTATGTGTAATGTTTTTATGTATTTATACCCACTTAGGTTCAGGCGAGTTGATAACAATCTACTAATTTCTTTCTTCTTCTTTCCAGATTCTTCTGGACAAAGCTCAAAGTGCAACAAGCGATTCGATCACATTTCAGGAATTCGTCAATGTGGTGAGTATATGACTTAATACATTGTTTAGTTTATGGGCAACATTGGGGCTTGGAAGATTAATGTTACGCTTTCCTCAAGAGCTTCGTCATCATATCATTTTAAAAACACTTAATTAGTTATAGAAAAAATACAAGTAAATGAGCCAAAATATCTTTATGTCAACACTTTTTTTACTTATATATTCATCACAAACTTTAAAATCTAGCTCTATTTATTAAATATCTACGTACGCAGACATTTCGCAGTTTCTCATAATAATACACCACATATTAAAGAACCGCTGAATGTAAATCCAACCCATCTTTACTTACTTTATAGGACAAATAATAAGCGGAGATTGTGAGCCTATAAATAAAGATAGGCATTTATTATGGAATCACGGCGTATTTATATGTGTGGCGCGGCGCGCGGGCGTCCTTTGCCTTCGCAGTGGGTTAGGTTATGTCCCACTGCGCCTCCCACTATACAAGACAACTAAATTAAGATGCAACGCCGATTACGCTCGACTCGCGCGCGTCCGAACACACCACTAGTCCCTAAAAACATTTTAACACGAATAATGTCCATTAAAACCCCGCCTCGAACGTGACAGGGAAACACAAACGCAAACGAAAAAGTTAACCAAAATGAAACTTGCGTCCCGAAGACCCTGCCCTTATCTGGTCCTTATTGTCGCCTCTCGAAAGACGATAAGGCCGGCACGATTTATTAGGTGGACATTTTATTTTTGTACCGTAAAATATATATTATCTTAAATGCGTATTAACACTGAGCACCGTCGTTTATTATTAACGATGAGGTCTATTTCGTTTTGGGATTTGATAAAGACCCAAATTGAGTTCCAAAGTATTTACATTGATGAAAGATTAGTGGCCGTTTTTGGTCATTTTAATTATATGGTAGCGAATGGTATTTAAATGTTGAAATTGATATGCTATGGTAGAGTAATTGAAGCAAAAATGCAATGAAGTTTATTCCGCTTTTAAGGATGAAATGATCGACAAAACAAACAATGTTATCACTCAAGCCCTAATTCATCAAATGTTTGATTAAGTATACAATAAATCATTGATCGCTCATTTATTTTTATCACCGTATCGACCTTCGTCGCGTTCAAAATAAGAAAAATAATAAAGTAAAAAATAAACATAATCAAAATTTATGAGCTGTTTAAAATAATTAGACGATCATTAACCCTCATATATTAGTTTAATGCACGGACATGTCAAATGCGGGCAGACCCTTCATTTATAATTCCCCAGATGTATATTTTTATAACATTTGCATAAAAGAATCTTAAGAAGCACTCTGCCCAATGTGGATCATGAGTTATGATCGAGTCCTTTGCTTTTATTAATTAAGTTATTAAGTAGCCACTTAAAGCGTCAACTTACATTTATTATCTTGCTGTTTTAAAATATTTATTTCTAACTCGTATGAAGATATCATTTCATGTTACAGCTATCTTTATCATTTGTATGTTTATGGTCGTTATTTATTAAAAGTTAATTAAGATTGTGCACGATATGTTAACTCGTTCGTTTTATAATTTTATGAGCATTTTAAAAGTCAAATTTTATTTTTATTTTATTGTTTGTCAGTACCTTATCGTGTATATTTACCACCGTAGTGGAAAACATTGATTTTGTACTTTCGCAATAGTTTTAATAAGCGTGTCCGCGAAATTCATAACAGTTGTCGAAGTGCGTGTATCGCTTCGCTCTCATTTGTCTGTTCCGTATTTCATTCCTTGCAGTAGTTCATAGACAGACATACGAGTATTTGACCATAATCAGCAGGCTTAAAATACAACCATTACAATATTGTTGTTGTTTTTTTTTTACCTAATGGATAAAGCAGCCGCACCTTACCAAAAAGTATCTAAAGAGCGAGACGGATGCTATGTCAATTGATGAAATGTCAATGCGACAGCGTTCAGCCAGATGGAGGTCTGCAGGGCTGGCACGTCGTGCTACGACTTCGTTTGTCGCGCGACTCTGCATCTCCCTTTTTGCTCACATGGTATTGTAAAGAGTCAGGCAATGTTTCTCGCGCACCTGTTTCGAGACACATTATTGCCCGCAGTCTCGTATTACTTAAATGATAAATAACAGACAATGTTTATCGCGCGAGTAGAGTCGCGTGCTTAGTGTGCTCGAAGTGCAGTATCTATAGCCGTAACCTTTGCTGTCGCGCGTCATTTTTTTGACGACGCGTTTGGCTCGGTTTGTAGGCCTACTGAGCCGGCGGTCCCGGGTTCGAATCCCGGCCAGGGCAAATATTTGTGTGATTAACTCGAATATTTGTGCTTGGGTCATGGTTGTTCTATGTATTTAAGTAGGTAAGTACATATTTTATATTTTTATTTTTTTTATTTTTCTTTATTGGCACACTAAACAGATTACATTCATTTCAAAAAATAAAGATACAAAGGACAGGCATTACAGATAAATGACATCCAAAATAAGCATGCACATCATGATTTTAACAATATAAATACATTAAAAAAATATCCTAAAATAAAAATGATTATAAATGTAATATTGTTATAATGGCTAAACTGTTTAATTTAACATTTTATTTAAATATTTTATACATATTGAGCATTTTGAGATAGAATAACAAAATATTCAAAGATGTGTAAACAGAGATGGCGTTTAACGCGAAAGCAATTCTACAATCTGCCTCCTGAAAACCAAAAATCGTGGATTGAAAATGTCGATGTTATTATTTTTTGACACTAGTTCGTTGTACTGACGGAATATCTATCTATATAAGTACGTATATCGTCGTCTAGTACCCATAACACAAACCTTCTTGAGCTTAATAATTTGCGACTAGATCGATTTGTGTGAGGTTGTCCGATGCTTATTTATTTTATTTTATCCTCTTCATTCTCGCACTGGTCTTCAATATGAAGATGTCTAGTTATTTGAAATATATCGTAAGTTATAACTGTATCATCGTAAAAAATACTATTTGCGGCATTATCGCCCTAACCTAGTGGAATAACACAGCTATTTAGCGTTGACGTGACGTCAGTAGCTACAAAGTTATTACTTAAAAGCCGTACAATAGGCGCATCGTCACCACCACACAATAGGTATTTAATCCTCGGCCTAAAAACGTTTTGCGTACAATTGTATGGATTGTCGTAAATCAAAATTAAATTCGATGTATAAGAGACAAGGGACAGTGGTCGTGGGCGTCCGTGATGCGGCATTCTTATGCTAATCCACTCCGGCGCACCACATTCGAACGGGGTGGGCCAAATTGTTATTTATATTGTCACCTCGCGCCTTTTTATATTACGACTAAAGTACTGGCTGACTTCATCTGGAGTGAACTTGGGTGACTAGGCACTAAAATACTTACATTATTTTGGATGTTGCCAGATTTACCCATAAGATATGCGAAAGAGGAATATTCTCTTCGCTTTCAGCAATAATCAGTTATTTAAATAAAACCACATATAAACGGAATAATAAATATGTCACGTATTAGATCATTAATTAGTGTTCCCGAAGTTTCGGAAGCTTTACAATTCTTGTTTGCTCGAATGAGCCTAATATTTTATTTATTTATTTTATTGATACAAAGTCCACAGTGCATCAGATACATATTAGATATGTGACATTGGCCAGTCATGGATTTACATTTTACAGGCTTATCGCAACCAAAAATAAAATGGTGTTTAAATATTCTTCACTTCTAATCGACAGTGAATAAGCGTTACCTATATTATTTATTGAGGTAAACATCTTACATCCCTATATTGACGATTTATTAATGTGCATTAAAAAATCGGTGAAATACATGAATTTCATTTAAGTACTACCCCTATGAATGAATCATTTGTCAAGCACTGCACAGTGTAACACATTGCACATTGTTAGACGATGGTGAAAACACAACATTAGTTGCATTAAATTGATATTTATTTCAAAACGTTACGCTATACGCAAACATTGTTGCCAGGCCATTACAAAACCATTGCTCACGTCCTAAGTGGGGCAAGCGATTGTGCAGCCCGTCAGGAAAAACATTGTCATGCATTTGTTATGAAAATACGTTTTTCCAAAGAACTCGACCCATGAACCCATGATTGATGTGCGCTTAGTGACTGGGAAAGAACAGAGGCTTTTACTTGCTTCCAACATTTGGTCGGGAAAGCAATTTCCTTACAGGAAATTGGCTCGCTACATTATGCTGATTCCGTCCCGAAGCATTTCGTTTAAGCTATTAGCTTAAATGCTTCATTTGGCAATTGGGATTTAATAAAAGTTCGTGCTTTATAGCTTGGGATTAATGGGTTTTGGTAACTTCTTTTTATTGTAAACTATGTAAATTATGTAATGGTATAGATATTAATATAAATAGGAATTATTTTTATAATTTCGTTCAACTTTTATATGCAGACACTATTGCTGTCTGTTGTCTGCTAACTAATTTTTTTTACAGAATTTGAGCTAAATCATGGCGAACAAGCAAAATCATGCCACTCCAATTTTTATTAGGCTTGGTGAGCGTCAGATCAATAATTATCATCATTATAAAAGCTATAGGTTCTTGTCGGTGGAACAATATTTTTTTTACTTCTTTCTTGGGCCCTCTACTTTGGCAGCCTGATACGATACGACATCGATTAACTCCATTACAACATCTTTTTTGGTCTCCCTCTGCTCTCTGTTCATTTTTCCTTCGACAAGTTTTTTTTTTTTTTTTTTTATTGTTGTTTATTAATTAAAGTATACAACTTAAATATATACAGTTCCCTGCAAAACTGTTTGTACAGTTTGTCTGCAGGTGTGAGTCTCTATATAATAATTTCAATAAAGTTTATTTACTGCTAAACATTTGAGTGACACTTTGAATACACAACTTTGCCATTCAAGTGTCTGTAACAGATGTTTTTTTAAGCATTTTTTAAATTTGGACTTATTTGGCTCATGTCGGATATTCTCGGGCAAACTATTGAGTATGTAGGGAATTCTTTTGCTCAATGTTCTATCTCCATAGTAGTTCCTGACCCTTGGCACCTCAAATTTGCCCGCTGATACCGACCTTGTTCCATGCTTATGTTCTATAAGTATTGGGTTATGCTCTCGATTGCCATGGTTATTTACTGCTAAAAGATATTTATGTTTTAAACTAACGGGGAGTATATTACAAATTTTAAATAGCTTGAAATAATTACCATTACATTTATTTTTAGTTTTTTTGTCCACTATTAATTTTAGAAATCTTATTTGTAGTGCTTCTAATTTGTCTATTAAAGATTTAAATGTGAGTCCGTAGCAATCCAGAGCATATCCCAATATAGAATCTACTATTGCAAAGTATAGACATTTTAAAATATTATTTGGCACTTTAAAGCTTAGGTGGTAAAATTTTCCTAGAAGTATTCTTAGTTTGCCACAGATATAATTAATGTGATGGTGCCATGAAAATGTGGTATCTACTTTTACTCCAAGATATGTTACACAGTCAACTTTTTCAATGGGCTTGCATTGACAGTTTTGCAAACTATTGTGAAAGCAACTAAAGCTGTGGGTGTACATGGGCAATGGTTCTTCTGTTCTATGGAAGTGAGGTGATTGTATAATTAAAAGTTTAGTTTTTTCGGTATTTAAAATAATTCCATTATCGTGAGACCATTTTACTATTGCATCTATATCTTGCTGAACTAAGTAACATGTCTCGGTAATGTTGGTGCCGGCACGTAGGGTACAAAGATCATCGGCAAACATGTGTGCTGAACAGTTACGTATTACTCCACATAGACTGTTAACATGCATAAGGTAGCATACAGGTCCGCACACAGAGCCTTGAGGGACTCCGCAGCTTACCTCATTTACGTAAATAATTAATGTATATATAGTTCACGAAATTCAATCAACAAGTAGCTTCTTTATGCGTGGTTCGGTGAGCAGTTCGGAATGCCGACGCGGGTGACCCCGGAATGGCAGCAAGCGAGTCATTACCTGTCCCGCAGCCCGCACCACAAAAAAAAAACCTCTGACCGTCGCCGCGTCCCTTAATCAATTTATGGGGCGCTAACTGGAACACGAAAAATGTATTAAAGCGCTGTGGGAACCGACCCGACCCTAATACTAATATTAATGTGTTATTTTGAACACCAATCTTTAATTCGAACCTCCAACAATCGATAGAAATAAACTTTCCCATCCATCATCAAACGCCGCGACATCTACTCGACCATTGTTGTCTTTACGGCGCGTTTCAAATTCACGTATTGGGAACAAAAACAATTACTTAATAAAACACACCTCAATCAAAATTAATTGCTTTACGCATTAATCTCTTTATCTTCCCTCGACTACAAAACAACGTGTCCGTCCGTTCTCCAAGGTAATGGAAGCAATCATTCCAGATAAGATCCCTCTAATGTGAGAAAAGGTAGACGTTCGGGTCGGATCGTTAATTTAATTTGAAATAATAAAAGTTATATCCATCATTTATCACTTTCGACAAATTTATTTTTAAGTGTCTTTTTCGTCGTCCTTATCTGTGACTGGCCAGTAGGGTGGGAGACAAAAAAACAAAGGTTTGTTTTAAATAGGCGTAGGCGTGCCGCTGAGGCGAGGCGTCAAGCGCGCGCCCGCGCCGGCGACGGTCCCGCGCCGTGCGCGAAAATGCCTGCCCAGTCAGTGCCCTGTCACACTCGATAATTAACTTCAAGGCTTATCTCCAAAACTGTCACGAGTCGTACTTCAATAACCCATCCATTATTAATCGTTCTAAATTATAAACCGAAATTAAAAGAAACACCAGCGTCACAGGTCGGTATTCGTTAGCAGGTCCTGTCGGCGCATTCCATCGTCGAGTAGGTTTTCGTGTTCGGTCGCACTGTCCGTCCGTAACTCACGCGGTATCGGTGCCATCTAAATTGAGATTTTATTGACGATTACTGTTCTAGCGACGATATCGTTGCGATCTTGGCGCCAGAACCTGCCGCGTCTCTTTGATCCCACCCTTGATGAAATCGACTAAAACAAAAACCCTCGCAGGGCACTTTCCACTTAATGGAATATTTTTAAAGGTCCGGGCAATTTTAATGTAGTGAATTACCATTACCGTCGGTCCGAGTTCAGGAGCAGAGCACAAAGGCCATTCCATTGAGAAGAGGCGTAAGACAGGGGGACGTTGTGTCCCCGAAACTGTTTACGGCCGTTATGGAAGACGCCTTCAAGCTCCTGGAATGGCAAGGACTTGGCATCAACATCAATGGCGAATACATCACTCACCTTCGGTTTGCCGACGACATCGTAGTCATGGCAAAGTCGATGGAGGAACTCAGCATGATGCTCGATGACCTCAATCGAGTTTCTCAACGGGTGGGCTTAAAAATGAACATGGATAAGACGAAACTCATGTCAAATGCCAAGGTTGTGCCCATCCCAGTCTCTGTTGAAAACTCGGTACTCGAAGTTGTTGACTCATACATCTACCTAGGACAAGTGGTCCAATTAGGTAGGTCCAACTTCGAGAAAGAGGTCAACCGCCGAATCCAACTCGGCTGGGCAGCGTTCGGGAAACTACGCAATGTCTTTTCGTCCGACATACCTCAGTGCCTCAAGACGAAAGTCTTCAACCAATGTGTGTTACCAGTGATGACTTACGGCACCGAAACGTGGTCTTTCACTATCGGCCTCATCTCAAAGCTCAAAGTCGCTCAACGAGCAATGGAGAGGGCTATGCTCGGGGTGTCTCTACGTGATCGAATCAGAAATGAGGAAATCCGTAGACGAACTAAAGTGACCGATATAGCTCACCGGATTAGCAAGTTGAAGTGGCAATGGGCAGGCCACATAGCACGCAGAGCAGATGGCCGATGGGGCCGAAAAGTGCTCGAGTGGAGACCTCGGACCAGCAAGCGCAGCGTAGGACGTCCACCTACAAGGTGGACAGATGACCTTATAAAGGTCGCCGGAAGGCGCTGGATGCAGGTCGCTTCCAACCGGTATATATGGAAGTCCAAAGGGGAGGCCTATGTTCAGCAGTGGACGTCCTATGGCTGAGATGATGAATTACCATTAAACACATAGGAAATAAAATGATCATGGTCCTGAGATATTTAAACGAGGTTTCCTTGACATTGATCATATCATTAATTTCTATATTGCCTATTGTTCTGAACGTGTAATCCGAAGCATGTTAGAGAGCCAGACATTTTTGATTTTTAGCCTTTCTTCTTGTAATGTCGTTTGCCATTCTAAAGACTTGCATTATCATACAAAGCGAGAACGACTAACAATAACAACTTAATCAAAGTCCTAATTAGGCGGGTCCTTTATTAAGTCAAACCAAAACTACTGTAACCTGTACTGAAACTGTTATAAAAGAAATGAGTAGGTATAGTACAGTCAAAAGTACCTACATTTAAAGCTTACAAACAATTATGCAAAGTATAATTTAATATGAGGTAAGAATTAAGAGGGCGTTATGTGTTGCACTCACCAAATATTCACGCATAAAAAGAGCATCCCTCCGTCTAATGTTCGGGAGGGACAAAATGATGATGGATTTTACTACCTCTGAGTAAAAATTCAGATGATTCACACGAGCATCGTGCACCTGTCTTCCTCACACTGTAGTATGTATTAAGGGATAGTGTGATTGACCAGTAGTTCGAAGGCTGTAGTGGCTAGGGTTGGAAGGGCACACCGCGTAGCGAATCGGCGGGGTACGGCTCAAGTAATCGCCACACTTTTTCTAGGACCACACCGGAGCAAATTTACGTCAATTTCATGGTCGGCAAGTTCACACGCACCTGCCCTTTCGATACGTTTGTTTACGTTATGGATGAAAGGGTTGATTGTGAAATATCTTTTTATACTTAAGTCATTAAAAAATAAAGAACAGTATCGTCTACCTACGTTAATTAATTTTACATCCCAACGATTTGAGTTCTTAAATGATTTGTGTAGTTCGGTAGCAATTGGCATTGTTACCTATATCTTAAATTAAATCCATATTACCGTTAGCCATCCGCCATCGTAGCACCTTTAACGAGATGAAAATATCACAACTTTGTAGACAGTGTATCAATCACCAATTGCAACATAGTTACCTACTACTATCATGTCTTATTGTAAAGTATTTACGACGCCTATCGTGAAATGAGTACAGCCACAATATCTCTAGGCATTCGTAGTCAATAATAACAATGCCGTTTTTTTGTTAGGAAATCATTTTTGTTTCATGTGGATAAATAAAAAAAATCCTGAAGCACATTTTGAGAATTGCATGCTGCGGCACTGACAAAACTCACACAAAACGTTCTAGTCGAAAACGGCACAAGGCATTTATTTTGCCTTTACATATATGTATAAAACTATGAAAAATGTTCGGCTGTCGAGGAAGTAACATTACTACGACGATAAAAGTTGTCATACACAGACGTGCTGCCGTATATAAATACATATAAATAAATAGATAAAATAAAGTGTTAATAAAAATATAAACGTTTAAGTTCTTTAAACAATCGCTCAAGCGATTATTCTGCACGTCACTGCCTGAACTCTAAATCAATCTATTATTATAATTAATAAAATAGTTTAAACATATGTATTACTAGTAGATAAATCAATGATAACGACATTCGCATTGTTGCCGGTGAATGAACTGCTGCGAATATGTGGAGGTGTAACACGTAAACGTTCCAAAACGGGCCCCCTCGTGACGCGGTGACATCACCTCACTACTCCAAATAGGAGCCGAGCAACTGGCATTTAAAATAAGAAATGACTAACGAAAAAGGACAAAAAGCCAGCAGTTAAGAGAACAAGGCGCAAGGAATGCAGTCTATTGAGTATGAATAAAATGAATATGAGAGAACAGAAGTTGAGCGCCGAGTATAAATTAGCAGATAATCGGTCGAGATCACCTGTCGGCCGGGCCCACGCGCACGCGACGCCAATGCCTGATTTACCGATCTGTTGCTATGATATTGAGCACGTGTCTAATTCTATCCATCGGCACTAGAGTAAATGAACTGGAAGTTTTCAAGGACTGGTCGTTAAGCTTTCTAATCAGTATTTACAAAACTGTATCCTGTACGTTGTCAGCGGCACGCGCGCCCGTGAAATCGTTCACGCGGACGATCAGATAAGACAAGGGCGATGCCAGACGCCTTTCGGACTAAATATTTACAGTGCGACTGCGAGGAAACATAAATAGCGTACGGCCGACAGTTTCGTTAGTGGTGTTAATTGGATTCGTCATGCGGCCTGGGGCAAGCGGCGGGCGCCGGGCCAGCCTCTCCTGGACCCGGGTGGGAAACCCGAACTGCACACCGAAATTGAATATCGACACTATTTAGCCGATTTGAAAAAAGGAGGACGTTCGGAAGTCCACCATATGGTGTTATTTAGCCAATAGCTGCAGTCGGTTTTTGACTAAGACAAATAAAAATACGGGTACACTACATAAATATGAAAAACTAAATTCCGATTATCGGAATCACGGATTTCATAATAGGCACCGATTATTATAATTCCGAATGTTTTATAACTCCGAATAAAAGTATTTCGATTTTTCATTTTTCCGATTTTTATAAATCCGTAATTTCAAAATGTCTAACGTTTACAATTACGGTTTTCAAAATTCCGAATTTCAATACACCGAACAATAAGAAGTCCTAATGAATAATAATCCGAAATATCAAAAATACGAATTCCGATTATAAAAATACCGATTTTCAAAACTCCGAATATCATTACACCGACCAATAATAAACCCGACTAATCAAAAGTCCGAAACATCAAAATTACGAATTGCTGTTATTAATAACTTTAAAATATAAACGTAAATATGTGAAAGTTTTTCGGGCTAACGGAGGCCTGCCTCGAGGTGAAATAGGTAGGTAATGTTAGGATTTAACCTAACCTACAGTTTTCGGAGTTCAGCAAATCTGTTGACGCTCCGCTCGCTTCGCTCGCTACGCTACACGTGGTCACAATACAAACCTAACCTAACCTACAGTTTTCGGGGTTCAGCAAGTCTTTCGACGCTACGCTCGCTCCGCTATACGTGGTCACATTACAAACCTAACCTAACCTACAGTTTTCGGGGTTCAGCAAGTCTTTTGACGCTGCGCTCGCTTCGCTCGCTCCGGTATACGTGGTCACAATACAAACCTAACCTACAGTTTTCGGGGTTCAGCCAATTCGATATTTGTCCAAATCCGGTTTTCTATTTTTGTTTTAACGTAAATAATCTTTACCCAAATACTCCGAAATATTTTATTCCGAATTTACCAAAAACACGAATGTCATTATCCCGAATATTAAATTTCCGAATAAGTAATGAAGTTTCGGAAAATTAATAATCGGAATTTTGTTTTTCAGGCCAATGCCACTTCGGGCTTTTCATTATTCGGAGTTATAAAAATCGGAATAATATACAATCGGAATTTTGAAATTCGGTTAAATAAATTTCGTGTTTTTTTGTATTCGGAATTTTATTTCCTAGGAATTATGAAATTCGGTGTTTTAAAAATCGGAATAAAATATTTCTCCCTAAAAATACATATTTATATAGTTATTTCAGGCGGAATTCACAATCGCGTTCCTATCATCGGCTCTCCAAACTCCAAACTAATGCACCGTGTTTCCAGTTCACGACCGCAAACTTTCTTTAATTTTAATTTATTTATTATAGAACTATGTAATTAGATTTTGTTTTTAGCCCGCGATGAAAAAAGAGGGGTGTTATAAGTTTAACAAGTGTATCTGTGTATGAATCCGTGTATCTGTCTGTGGCATCGTAGCTCCTAAACGGATGGACCAATTTGAGTGCGGTTCGTTTAATCAAAAGACATGTCCGTCGAGATGTTTCTTAGCTATGTTTGGTGAAAATAGGACCGTAGTTTCCAAGCTTTAATTGGAATAGAAGTTTCTATATCACTCATTGCATGAGTGTCTCATGATGATCAGCTACTAGTGTCAGGGGTGTTTTAATTTTTTTATTTAGATTATGTTACTTTTTAGGGTTCCGTACCCAAAGGGTAAAAACGGGACCCTATTACTGAGACTTCGCCGTCCGTCCGTCCGTCCGTCCGTCCGTCCGTCCGTCCGTCCGTCCGTCCGTCTGTCACCAGGCTGTATCTCAACAACGGTGATAGCTAGACAGTTGAAATTTTCACAGATGATGTATTTCTATTGCCGCTATAACAACAAATACTAAAAATAGAATAATATAAATATTTAAGGGGGGCTCCCATACAACAAACTTGTTATAGATTATAAATATATATATATATATATAGGTACGGAACCCTTCATGCGCGAGTCGGACTCGCACTTGCCCAATTTTTTATTAAACCATTGATACAATTATCAAAGCTCAAAGAATATTTTTTACTTTGATGATTTTATTTTACTTCAGGCTACAATTCACACAAATAATAGTTTACTCTTAGCGCATTTGGTTATTTTATTCATATCGTAAAAAGTGATGAAAATGCTAATAAATGCGAATCTGTGAAAAGTTCAAACAGATGCGTGGCAGGATAATAACCGGCCAGAGAAATGAGAAAGTAACAATGGGAATGCTCACAAGAGCGTATTACCATAGACATGCAATGCACCGAAGTGCAGCGCCATAATTCGATGAGGCTTTGAGATATGCCCAATTTGGAAATATGTCAGATTTCGCTAAATTATATCGATTTTGTATCGATTGTGTCACTGTGATAGGTATATATTGCTCAGAATATCAAAATTAGACACATTGCTGGCGCTTGACATTTGTATTTTAGCGATATACTTATAAGATCATTATGTCGTTGGTGATGCAAAAAAAGTACGGCCGTTTATGCCGCAAAAAACGTATACTTATTTCGACACTGTCCAGGAAGTCATAATCAAAGACTTTATAAGATAATTGATTTTTATAACTATTTGATATGTGACGATATTTCTTGCCAAATTTCATAGTTCTAGGTCATCGCGAAGTACTTACCCTATCATTTTGATTCCCTTGAGAGTGTCGAAATGTACGTTTTATTCACGTTAACGTAGAAGTTTGATTTTTTCACAGCTTCAAGCGACCGTAGACCTGAGTATATGGGGTTAATTTCAGTATCGATACGTCCACGCGTTCTCGTTGTCTTGACAGACAAACAGACGGACGAACGGACAATAAGGTGATCCTATAAGGGTTCCGTTTTTTCCGATTGCGGTACGGAACCCTAAAACGTAAGTAAATGAGTTTTCCAACAGTAATGTTCAGTTTGTCGCTCAGTACAGTTTATCTTTTCGTGAGAGCAATATGCAGTACTTTCATAGTTCTTACGGAAACTTCAGTGCGCGAGTCCGACTCGCACTTGCCCTGTTTGTTTTTCAAAGTAGAGGTAATCCTCTTTTAATCTGAAAGAAAATAATCATTACGTTTACTTCGGGTACAGCACTTCGCTAAAGTAGACATGTAGTGGCGAGATCTCGGGTGGCTGTCATTAGAAACGTCGATTTTTGCCCTCCGGTAAATGATCGTATGCGGACATGGCGTCCAGATAATAACACGTGTCGCAACCAGTCATTAGCAGTTCTCAGGGCGCTGCCAATTAATGGACTCACTGGGATCGAACCTCGATCCTTAAGGGCTAGTGATGAGGGTAATGAGTTTCCTGAGTTACATATATTGTACATGTCTTCTTTATCCTATGATCGGATCCCGTATAAGGATAAGTTCGAATATGTACTTGTATTGAGTAAAAATAAATAAAAATTACACAAGTCTACATAGTCCCAAAATCAGCAATGCGTGTACTTTGGATATTAGACGACGATGTATGTACATTGTGAGATCCGAGAACAAATAAACGTGTTCATCGCACAATTAAACCTTTGCCTTTGCCGGGATTCGAACCCAGGACCGATGGCTTAGCAGACAGCTGCAATAGATCTGTAACGCCTTGGCAATTAGCTGTAAGTTGCAGATATGTAATTATTATAAAATAAAAATAAAAATAAATAAAATAAAAATAAAATACCACTGCGCCAATGGCGTCTTCAATTATGTGTTATGGATGTATTTTTATTAAATATATAATTGGTACAGGTATGAACATTTTTAGTAAAGGCAATACCACAGACCATAAGGGCAATACTGCCCTGCTTAGATTGTAGTGGATCGAATTCAATTTTTCTTTCTTAATTTACCTTTGTGTCATTATTTATAAAAATAAAAATGTGGTATTTCCACATAAAAAATAGAATCGATAAAAAAGATTCTATAAAAATAATAATAATAAATAATACCGGGACGTATGAGCCCGAGACTCTATGACGAGAAACAAATAATAATAATAAAATATTTTATTGTACAAAAGAAAGAAATAACAACGTTACAATAACAATTTCAAAATATTGTGTTTGCACATGAAATCTTAGAACTAAGGTCGAGCTTTCGACCAATATAAAGGCAATACTTATACTGAAATTACTGAACGGCGGGCTTTTTTGTAAACCTGATGGATACCTGGCTTAATCATGAGAATCCTGTAATCTCTATATCAGATAATATAAGGTCGTATATTATGCAATGTTACACTTTAAATATAATATATCTAATCTACTCTGTGCATAGTCTGGCAGTTATCCTGCCGAAAAAGCAGATACTTATCCTCTGCAGCTGACTGCACTTCATTCATCCACTGTGACTGTTCATACACACTGTAAAGAGGTGAAAGAAAAGCAGGAAAATACATTAAGTGATATTAATGCCAAGATACTGCACTAAGTCCCTTAACTCGACATTATGAAAGAAAATAATATGCAATAAGGAAAGCGGAAGGCACTCATTTCACGCATAGAAGACCTGCGAACGCTCAATTATATCAATAGATTATGCACCGGCTTAGGCGTTATTAATTAGGAAATTCATAGGAGAAAGCGGTTAATCTTTTAGAATTAATCAGCGTTTTATGTTATTGTTATAAGATAAAGTGGTATAATTTCATGGCGGATGAACAGAAGCAATTAGTCACTGGGACGTTCTAGTGTTCCAAATGCAAAAGATAGTAAGCGTCTAAGCATTCCGTGCGTTGAAATGGCCTTTTTACTTTGTGTATTGGGACC
Organism: Apotomis betuletana; assembly: GCA_932273695.1. NCBI lineage: Eukaryota > Metazoa > Arthropoda > Insecta > Lepidoptera > Tortricidae > Apotomis > Apotomis betuletana. The sequence continues at coordinate 9,699,054 of OW026307.1, read as the reverse complement.
TTTCCTTGGCTGATAAGGATCTGGGCGGGCGCTGTGCTGGGAGCTGGGCAGTGTGCTGTGTGCTGTGGGCACACACCGCGACCGCTTCTCACGAGACCCGTTGCATGCTCTCGCATAACTGATTCAAATTACACTGCAGTATATGACTAAAATGGACTATTGTTCTATCTATAAATCATAAAATGAAGAGCGTCACCGTTAGGTTGAAAGTTTCACAATGGGTTTACTATATTGAAGATAGACTTTCGTATATCTAAAGATTGAGACGAAGTAATTCTACCCTAGTTAAAACTGTTCACATCACATGTCACCACCTGCGGGGCTAGCATACCTTGACGCGAATCTCAGCAAGTACCTTGACTTGGCTCACGAGGTGACCGCCATGTGGGATGTTGACTCGACGATCATTGTCCCGATAGTCGTTTCGGCGAACGGTCTTATAGCGAAGAGTCTCGACAAACATCTTAAGAGACTCTCGCTAGATGGCTGGATCAAGGGCCAAATACAGAAGTTGGTACTCCTGGACACGGCGCGCATCGTCAGGAGGTTCCTCTCTCTGCAGCCCTAAGAGCCTTATCACACTTGCGATTTGCGAGCGTATTTTGTATGAAGGCGATCGCGCAGCGTGTTCGCCGCGTCGCTTATTTGTATAGAAAATACGCTCGCAAATCGCAAGTGTGATAAGGCCCTAACCACCGGTAGCCTGGGCCCTGCCCCGCTGCTGGCGGCACCCCAGGTTAGGTTTTTTATAATGTATTTATATTTTGTAATTACTTTATTGTATTTTACTTTTTATATAAATTTATTGTTAAAAACCTAGCCTAAGACGAAAAATAAATAAAGGAGATGATAATAATAATAATTAAAATTTATTTAAAACATATTACAGCTGAAATGACTATGAACTAAACATATCAATTATTAAACAATAATATTACGCGCCTGAACTAGGATTATCCTGTGTTTCAACCACAACCACAACATAAACCGTATTTACTTTTACAATAAAATCAAAAATATATAGTAGCTATCTAGTCACAATCTAAATTATTTTAAGTAGGTACAAAAAGATAAACCTATGGAACTGATGCACAATCATTTTAATACAGTTAATAACTTCTCCGTATCTTCATAAGGCATATGAAATGAAATGAAATAATTTATTCAGTAAGTAGGCCACAGGGGCACTTTTACAAGTCAGATTGTGAATCTACCGGCATTTCGCAAGAGGAGACCGCTGTTGAGAAGAAAGCCGAAAGAAACTCAACAGTAAGTCATTTTTTCGTAAATAATACTTAAAACAATTACAATGATTACATTTGTGTTATAACTAATTACACTGGTACACGTAAAGGAGATGTATAGATACTCCAAATCAATGTTAAGTAGGAACATTAAAATAAAATTTTAACGTTAAATTCATAATATTAAATATACCCAGAGATGTATAAAGTCTCTGGGTGTCACAACATGCAATAAAATAATAATTACTTAATTAATTTAATTCCACAGAGATGTATAAGGTCTCTAGGCGTCAACATGAATAATTTACAATAGAAAATAATTATTAAACCTAAATTTCTTAGAGATGTATATGGTCTCTAGGCGTCATAACATGCAATAAAATATTTTAAAATTATATAATTTCCTCAGAGATGTATAAAGTCTCTGAGTGTCATACTACACTAAGCTGTTTCTTAGAGATGTATAGTCTCTAAGAGTTCAAAAGGTAAAAATCAACATAGAATAACTTCAATCGAGTACAGGATGAAGTTTCTCACGTTTACTTAATTTAACACTAGTATGCGGTTGCTACATATTTAATTTGGCCCTTGCTAGCATGAACAGACCGGACCCCACAAACGGCACCCGTTCACGAGTATGACGCATATCTCAGCCATCGCTTCCCTCAACCATATTATAGGGAAGGCTGCGACCCGATCAACGACGCCACCGTAAGCAAAGACCTTTAAGCGAGCATGACATGCTCAAGCTGCCGGGCATACTTGACTAATACTATTTGCCCGGTGAGAAACAATAAATTGTGCTCTCATGTTACATTAAAAATTACCCACCAAAATAATGCTTATTTAAAAATTTACTATTGCCACACAACACTAAACTACTGGCTTAAAGGCATCACTGTCGTTTAGAAAGTCATTAACCGTATAATAAGCTTTATTCAATAAGTGACGTTTTATTTCTGCTTTAAATTTTCTACAGGGCAATTTTACTACATCAATAGGTATTTTATTGTAGAAGCGTACACAGTTCCCCACGAACGACGAGCTAACCTTACGGAGACGGTGGGCAGGTATTGCGAGCTTGTCCTTACTTCTCGTATTGTCTCATATTTTGTAAGGCGAATTTAAGTGTCTTTTTACACATTACGAAAGCAAGTGGATACAAGTCAAACCTCGCATTAAGTCTGTTAATATAGTAGAGGGCCTAAGAAAAGAAAAAATCTTGAAGAGAATGCATGTTTTCTATGCATGGTTATAGTGCAAACAATATCTTTACGTCTCTTGTTAGTATAATCAGTGTAGCAAGGAAGTTTAGTATGCTGCTTTAAGACTATGTTCATTATAAATAATTGGCGAACTGTCAAAACCTCACAAGATGTACGTAAGATGTAGTGTAAGTACCTACTCTCAAGGCTACCTACTGATAAACTGATGTGCGCGTGGGAAATATTCGAAATGTGAAACTTTAGGGGAAAATCTCAGTACCTACCTATTTTTACATAAATTGTTGTTCGAGATGTATCCTTTAACTCTGTGGAGAATACAATTCCCACAACAACTTCTCCAACTTTATGGTTTTATTTTACTCTTACACAGTGGATAGGTACATTTTATTTACTGATTCTGTTTACTTCATAATTTACATTTCTATTTTTTTGTACATTGTATGTTTAGAACATTAACTAATTCAGTTATTATAATGTAGGTACAAGATCTCTTATTTGTGATACAACCCCCGTTTCTATACTATATCTACTTGTCCTATAGGAAACAAGAATGCAAGTAAACCAGTTACCAAACAGTAGACGCGATTATTTATACAGGTGTGATATGTGATCGTGCGTTAAGGCTTCTTAATTATCACGTTGTTTATACTGATATTTTTAACGTTTATCAATTTAGTTAAGGTCAACCGGGGTAATTGCCACTTTGGGGTTATTGCGTCTATTTCAGCTACTTTTTAAACGACGTTAGTTACTACAACTTCTGCCATTTAGTGATATAGGAATAAACTACTTGGAGGGCAACACGTAACATACAGGACGTTTTGGCGTATCGTGGTCAAGAGGTCGACCATTTTGAAATTTAGTGTCATGCTAGATTTATTTACACGTTGCATGAGGTAAGTCAACAAAATATGTTTACATCCCTGTTTTTCTTTAGATATTTGATAATTATTTGTAATAAATGTGACTACTATTAGTACGACGATATGTTCGAACCACTATTTTTGTTGATAATGCTTTGGGTTTGGAAAAAAATCGATGTCAAATTCTTGGAGGTTATTTTTTAAATTTGGCAAAATGCGTCTAATACTTTGAGGTAATTGCGTCTGTGTATCGCATTTGTCCCAATGTCAGGTGTCGACAACCTTTTTCTTGATCCTTGGTTTAACGGTATATCGAACATTTTCGAGCTTATTTTTACCAGTTATTGCATTTTATGTACTTTTAGTGTCAAAGTTTAAGTAAGAACCTAGTCGGAATTTCGTCTACTGATAAACTCCCAATTTTTTTTTTTTTAAATCAACGCCAGAGGGCCTGCTGCAAATCGTGAACAAAGTTTTGCCTCTGCCGCAAATGTGATTTCATTTTCGTTTTCTATATCCCAAAGGATTATATGATTAATACTTACAAAGTACAAAGTAGGTAAAAAAATGATAATGTTGAAATATTTTTCTATCATGGAACACAGCAGAGGGAATTCTCATTTTTTGATATGTATTTTTCCTATTCTTTATACCTCTCGCGGCGAACAATGAGTCCTATGACAGCTGTCATCTCAATACATTTTATAACCTATAATCGGAAAAATGTACTGGTGTCATAGGACTCATCGTTCGCCGCAAGGGGTATAAGTGTGATGACAAGCAACTCCGTAATCCGCTAAAAAATATGGGTAAGTACATAGAAGAAAGTATTGACCTTAAATATCTTTAACAAACTCCTCATCTGGATAAAATCTCCACTATTAAATTTCACTCATTAAATAGGTCAGTGACAAAGATAAAAATTAAAGCTCTCGGAACATTTCTAGATCTAAGACTTTTGACCGACTAAAAGGTTTAAAACATCTGGAAATTAGGTTTGGATAAATGCGTCCACATATTGTAGACGCGTTATACCCAGTTTATACTATTTTCTATCTGAGGTCGTTATAACTGTTTTTGATCCCTTGTATTTAGCTTTATCTTCTAGAATACTGTATTGCAAACATGTTTCATGAATTTTTGAAAGCCTCTTCGTAATTGATCGTGAATGGCTTAAAAAAGACGCAATTATCCCAACTGGGACAAATGCGTCTAAATTTCCGTTTTTTAAAAAAACACCTGTATATCGTTTAATCATCGCAAGCCAAAAACGTTACTACACGAATTTTCTTGGAAAAAAGCCACAGGAAGCACAGCGCGTAAGAATATTTCTATACACTAATTAAATATTTCATGACTTGGGGTTAAATGAGAGTATAAAATATCAAAAAAAACAGTGACGCCATTACCCCGGTTGACCTTAAATAATGTCTTAAGAATATACATAGGTACTCGTAGGTACATACATAATGCGGGTGAGGTATGCGCATGCGTGTTTGACTAGTGCGTTAGCAACGCCGCGCCCGCGCCGCCGCCCTCGCGCTTTCTCACGCCCACTGGGAGTCTTGCCTTTCTTCTTTATTGCTCACTATTCACTGTATTTTATATTATTGCTTTGTTCTAAATATTCATATTTATCGTGAATCATTCAAACGTGAGAAGATACGAAATCTTAATTATTTTAGCCTTGCATTGTACTTAAGCAACCTCATTTTCATGTTTAATAGGTGTTTCTAGGCCCTTTCCTTATGCAGACGTTAAATCAGGCCTATTATGATGATTTTTAAAGCGTGATAGATCGACAATAATCTAGATGTCTGTCTTTCTCATACTTCAAGCAAAATAATTCCCCTGAAAAATGTGCCAATTTATCAGAAAACTAAATAACAAACGACCCAGGTAACTCGTATGAACAAGTCGTGATTCACCGTAGGTGTCCAAACCACGTGTCATTCTTCAACTTTAATGTCCTACTCCTACAGAATGCCGAATCAAATTGTCCGTCGGTACATTGCTTTATGACACTCAAGCATATTTCACCCCGCCCTATTTCCTTCTTAAATCGGAACTAAGCGCATTTCCTCGCCACACAAGAAGCTCCATTCTTTACCAGACTACCGAGAAATCGTCGGAAATAACACACAGGCCGGACATAATACTTAATTGTGAACACAAGTCCACGAATGCGTTGTTTACCTTACATTAGCCGCTACAGAAATACGAGTCTTTGTCGCAATCGCAAGCGAAGTACAAAACAGATCCTCCCTTTTTGACAAGATGTCCTATAGAAGTATGAATATCGCAGTGACATACGCCGTTCTTTTGTAAAGATGCGTTTGTAAAGGATTCAGCGCTAAATACCCGTCGAAAACCATAAGCCGATAACATGAAAGCATAAGACGGTTTGAATTGTTGTTGATCATAATGGAGACCAAGAAATTTATTGACAACGTTATTACGGCAAGGCACCTGAGTCACCGAAGAGGTCACTTTGATAGTTTGCTCCTTTGTGAAACTAGTTACTTGGTACTTAGTAGCTTCTTGATATTTCGTAGGAAATTTTGAAATATTAAGTAAGCACTTAATGGGTCATCATTTATCAGAGATGCTTTTTTTATGAATTTTTCTAGTGGTATAGATTTATGAAAATCCTACACAAGTAGTATGGGTAGGTACCCTACTCAGCAAAAACAGCAAACTGAGAGTTAAGACGGCTACATCTATGCAAGAAGGAGCTTGTTTCTCATGATATTTTGAACAAATTATGTTACTTTCTGTCAATTGCGCTTTGTCTCAAACCGCAACTCATAAATGGCACATCAGACAGTAAGCACCTAATTATATCGCGTAGATAACGTGACATCACGTCTCCACGTCGTCTCGCGGTGCCACGTGGGTAGACAATAGGTTACGGTCCGTGTGGGCGGACGCCAAAACCTAAGCCTACGCGGTCACGCCGCCTTGACCCCGACTATGTTAAATTTTTACATCTAGACATCCAAAAAACGGTGTTTTGACAAAATAAGTTCGTGCTATACTACGTCGAGGGATGTAAATTGTGATCCTCGTTATACGGCTCCACGTCTGTGACCGATGATTTTAAATTCAATAAAAACGGCACCCCGTCATCGGCCGGCTATTTCTAACAGCATCAGCGACCCGATGTCGTTTTTGGCTTAGTCACAAATCGCTAATGCCACAGCTCCTGCTACATGCTCCTGCTAGATATACCTCTTTCACTCACATAAGGACCTCGTGTTGAGACACTACGTCTAAAGACGGATCATTTGCATTACACAATTTTGTTTGTGGCCGTTAGTTCCGTAACACGCATCTTAGGAATCATGACACGATAGCTTATCTTGGGTATCATCAATTCTTTACAACTTATGTCAATTCAGAAACATTTCTGAAAACAGAGCCCTTATATCGCAATAAACAATAAGATTTTGACAATATGACACCTGAGAAAAGTTATTCATCTTAAATTTATGTTATACGTTTTGTACTACAAGTCAATAGTGACGTGAACGCAAAACTACCGACTAAGGAGTAAAACAATCACACATATCTAATTGGCAAACGGATTAAATTATTGTCTTAAATTTGCCTATATATATTAAGATTCCAATTAAAAAAACAGCCCTTATTTTAAGTGTAATTTTGCTTTCAAATTGGAATACCTGTGAACGCAAGTAATTCACTAGTATGTTAGAGCTACGCTTAGAAGGTACAATATTCAGCGACACAAAAAGGGACGTTAAGAAGAGGACAAACGTTTGTCTATTAGAATTATATCTTCTACTTTATGGATTGCACCTTTTTTTTTTTTTTTTTTTTTTTTTTTAACGTTGGGGAAATGCGTTTATGCATCCCGTCTAATCGGGGGACTAGAGCGGGTATGACGGACTAACCGAACCGAGACTTCGGACTACCGTCTAAAACCACCAACGAATGCCGGCACCGCCTTTAATTGGAGCGACGCGGGATCGCTTGATGCATTCAACCACGTGCACTCCGGCGGGCGACTCATGTTGTGAGCCGAGACCATGCGGGGCGACACTTCCACGGGTGCCTGCCCCCAGTTCTGTGGTGTTCCGAAACAGGGAGTCCCCCGACTCCCTGTTATGGATTGCACCTAAATAACCGCGTAGTGATATGGATCTTGACCAGAAATTAGCCAATTAGTATCATATCTCTATTAATGACCGTTGATGTATTATTAAGAGGGCAAGCTGCCATATTCGGAGATCGCTTTTTATGGCAGCGCCTATTTTGTTAGCATTAATTGAATAGTCTGTGAATGAATGCCATGTGAAACAAAATACTTTTGAGACGGCGAAGCGGCTATCGTCTGATGTTTGCAGGGTTCCATATAAACAAGGTAACTATAATATAATGTTAACTGAAAGAGATCCCTGATAGTAATGGGCACGCCTTTGCACTTGTATCATTGTATTTAACCCAATGATGTACGATATGTAGTGTTTACATACGTATAAATACTTACCCATCAGGCGTATAATCTTTTGAGTTCTATATCTTATGTCACTATTCCATTCATCACCATTAATTTTTTTTTTTCATTTTGTATAATTAGGAAGAATTTGTCATTAAGTATAAGCACAAGGTTTATCTTGCATTTTAAAGTGGAATATTTAATTCCAACAAGAGTTGATTTGAATGTAGGTAGACACTATAGGTACCTACGGCCGTCTTTTATGCACCTAGTTGTTGGACATTTTATTAATCAATAAACCCCGTTACGATGCATGTCCAAGGAATTCTAAAACTACTTTTATAGCCTTGGACATTTCAGCTCATTTAAATCCTTTATTAGGTTGGACCAGACTATCATGCGAAAATTATTTGATTATTAGTTTTTCCGTAAAAAGGCATTACGACATTTATGATTGTCTATGTATTTTTATTGAGTCGGTTTGATTAAGAACGAAATAGAATTTATAAATGAACACAACACAATTGCTTGCCTCTCACAGAAACTGTAAAATAAACTGTCACAGGCGGTAATTCCGGACTGACACAACCTTCGGACCTTCAAGAAAAGAGCATATATTGCCTATCTTAAAGGTGATGGGCAACGCATTTGTAAACTGCTCTGTTGCATTGCAGTTGTGCATAGGCGACTGCCTGTTTTTTTTTTCTACCCATACAGAGCGAGAAAGATGGTGTGATGTCGCGCGACAAAGAAAATGGCAGTAAGTTACATTAAACATACTAAACCTTCAAGCATGCGGTCGTACGAGTAGTTGGTAATTGAACATTTCTCCGCTTTAAAAAGAAATGTACGGGAATCTTCGATAACTATAGGAGCGAGGATAAAACGCAGCAGCTTGACACATGAATATATTGAAAACAATAAAACAATATAATTTCAAAAAATAGACAAAGGTAAAACGTAGACAATATAAACCTAATATCAAACCTCCTCAACACCTAACTTCTGTGTAACCAAATCTTAGTTCATAAATTTTTATAAAATTTATATGGGACAACCTCTGAAGTATCACTTTAAATTTTTTCATAGGCAAGAACGAACGATTGCTCGCTCAGAAGTGTTTAGAATAGGACCTTTACAGTAAGGGTACCTGGGTGTAATTCACTATGTCGCTCTCATTAGGTACCGATTTTGGGCATTTTGGCCTTACAGCGGCATATTTGCCTTAAGGATAATATCAGACAATCTCGGAACTTGTTTGAAATATCGTATGTATTGAGGAAGCATAGGTGGTATTAATTTTCAGTCGCGGCACACTAAGCCGGCGGGGGGCCGAGCCTCGGGGGTCCACCGCGCATACCGGCTATTTGAATAATTTGACACTTCCACTGTTACACTTGTTGCTCTACAAGCGTCATTTATTAAAGCCCTATTAATAATTAGACATTTATAATTTTTTTCTTGTATAAATAATATTGACGACTTTATCGTCAACTCATTAGGTGATTATCCCAATCTCGTTAGAAGATAATAAATTGATTGAGCAATAATCAATAGCTTTAACAGGTAACATTTCTCATTCACTACATTTTTTTATATCTATGAACAGAGCGTTGGGTCTACGTAGCGTTTAAGGCGCTGTAAATAGTGAAAACTACAATTTTAGAAAATATTAATACAATACTTGCACATAACTTACAAGTGCAACTTTTTTATATGTAAATTTTCAGTATATGCCCTAGTTTTTTACTTCATCAGAAACACGATTACTGAAAAAATCCTCGATAGTTTTCTTTTTTGAAAAGTACCCCTTTTTTACACCTTAATCCAAATATTTCGATAACTATTATGTATATCAACACAAAATTTGCTTCATTTAATAGTTTTTTTGTATATTTCGATTTGTGCTTCATAGATTTTTAATAGGTTGAGTACATCAATCATACCAATTCATTTCGTTATTGGCAAAATAAAATGGTTCAGCGCGCGGCGGCGGCCGACTATTGCCTAGTCGCCAGTACGCTCGTGACAACGGTCGACGCCGGACCTGTGCACATTTTTCTAACGCGGTAATACGACTTTAGACAGCAAGCAATATGGGTAATCACAGTGTAAATAAAGTTAAGCGAAAGAGGAAACGCTTAAGTGAACTAAGAGAACATATTTATGTAGTACCTAACCAGACCAATCGACCGGCCGCATCGTAGCGGATTTCACATTCGTTTTTACGTAGTTGGTTTGCAGTTCGGGTGCAGTTTTACTAATAGTGTGTTGTACAGTTCTATTCTATTCTAGTTCTCTTAAAGTGAGTTACAAACGTTATTTCCTTAATGAGTGTTAATATGTCTTACTATTATTTAAACTCCGGTTTGTAATTAACCTACACGTGAATTAACTATAATTATTTTAAGGTGTTGGATTAACACCATTTAGTACATTGTAATTTTATGTATTTTAACCCTTAACTATAAATTAATATAATATATACTAATATCGATTCACTAAAGCTGGCGCGAATGGATTGAATGAGTGAATGATAATATTTATGTGCGCGTCACAAAATGATTACATACAGGTTGCTACAATAAGTGATTATTGAAAACGTATTTGTAGACAAACTAGACGCATAACCGCCCAAATTCAGCAGTATAAAGAATAGGTACTACAAAATATAATATTATCGAACCAAATGAAATTCAAAATGACGAATGGGGTTTTTTTTCCAAAATTTAAAATTGGTGCTAGGAAGCTGAAACTCGGTAACGGGGGGCATTTGGGGCTCACAAATATGAATCTGAAATCGGTGTCCGAAAATTCAGTCGAAGTCGGAAAATATCGAAAAAACCAAGATTTGTATGGAGATTTTTATTTAAGAGTCCCGTATCTCGTAAACGGCTGGAGATGGGTAGGGGATGCTCAAACAAATATCATAGGGGACCCCCACCCGAGTACAGTGGTGGAAAAAAAAATCAAAATGGCGACTTTTTTTTTTTCGAAAATTTCAAATTGTTCCGAGGGGGCTGAAACTCGGTTCTGGGGGGCTTTTAGGTCCTCCGACTGAACATATGAAAACCGAGACCGAGAATATGAAAACGGATTTTGAATATTCGGTAAACTTCGGATAATATCGGACAAACAAAATTTAGTAATCTTAGCTCGACGGAGGGCCGAGCTATTTCTGAGCATAACTTATTGAATCGAATGGGTCTTAGCCTCGGATACTAGTAATTTCAATGAAAACTATATTGAATAAAATCGGTCGAGCCGTTTTTGAGTTATTGCAAAATTTCATAATTTTCTTTAAAATGACGTAAGTGCCGCGCGGTGTCACTACACTTCGCACGTTACACATATTGGTTAAGTACCAAACTATATTAAAACATTTCGCTCAATCTGTCGCGTATAATAGATAACTTCCAAAAGATAATAAGTAATTACTGTTTCTTGGCGTATACGACCTTTTTATAGGGCTTGAAATCTTTCTCGTAATTTACGTCTATTGTGAAGGACGGGCAACTACGAGACCCTACACTGAGCGTGGCCCGACATGCTCTTGGCCAGTTTTTTATAATTCGAACTAGTCCGTCACCTATTAATTCTTGACATTAACCCTTTACCAGGCCGCGAAGACAAGAAGAAAATGTGGGTTACGTTAATACCATTGCATAGTCCCACATGGTCAAACTCATACGAGACAATGGAATAGTCTCATCCCTCATCCCACATCCTAATTCTGGTCATACACAGATTGCATGAATATTAAGCAATATGTACAATTACACTGCCTTACAACAGTCAAAAAGTATGTCAAAAAACTAGCGTCTGCATAAAACACCAATATTGATAGTAAAATATTTTTGTATCAAACAGTTAAATATACCTTTCGGATATATATATTACTTGTTTAGTCTAAATATTGTGCAGATTATGCATATATTATACCTAATAATTTTTATTTTTCTTGAATAACAAAAACCAATTTTGTTGTTGTTTACAAAATATTAGGAGGCCCCTGTATAAGAACGGCACTCACACTAACACTCGAAGTGACAAGTGACATAACTTTCATTCAATCCATTCGCGCCAGCTTTAGTGAATCGACCTATACCTAACTGCTTATTTAGTCACAGAAACACCTACCTCCCGTCCCCAGGACGGATACATAATGTCGGCCTTATATATTAAATTTTATCGGATCGGACATTTTAAATAATAATGGCAATATAAACAATGGCAATATATATATATAGTAAGTTTTTGTATTTGTAAACATTTTATATAATAAGGGACTGTAATGTGTATGTTTTAATTATAATCCTATAATAATGATAAAAAAAAAAAAAAACTAATACTTTTAGAATATTTGTTTGGAATCTCGACCTACAAAAAACTGTCGCCGCTTCTAGTCTCAAGTGGTTAATTAACAAAACAATAAATTATCTAATTTATGGTCATCCATTAGTCTTGTGAGAAATGTCATATATATATTATAATATTTGTTAAACTAATAATCATTCTGGAAACATAAAAAAAGATTTTTTTTTACTGTTAACATATGGCAACAGTCCTTATTTCACTTTAGAAACTATAATATCCTTTGGAAGGTGAGATCAACAAAAATTTTGACTTTATATAAAGATCCAAGTCATTATTTCTAATTACTCAATAATTAACAATGCTAAATCAATAAGTTTAGTTAAAATGAAGGTAATATTTTTATAAAATTGCAGACCACTAATTTGATCAATTTGTTCGCGGCAGTGAATGTAAGTTTGTTTGCACATTCTAGGCAAATAGATTTTTTACATTAGAAACATACGTACTGGGTCCCGTTTTTTATTCGGGTCAAAAGTTGAACAGGTTTTCCGCACTTCCAATCACTACCAACGTGACTTAGCGGTCGGCTAAGTAAAGAAAAAAATATCCATAGTCACGTAACCACCTACCACCCGTCTCCGAGACCCTTAAGAAAAATACGTATCCACCTACCACCCGTCTCACAGACGGTCGGAGACAGTAATATGCTCACCAAAATTAGATGCGTGCACGACCGACCTTGTCGAGCGACGACGCGGCGCTCACTGAGGAGAAGGTACAAGGACACAAACGTTTGTAGGATGCTCGCCCATAGGTATGTTGGGTCATTCTACTTTTTACTGCAGGTTTTTGACACTAGTAGTAACGGGTTTGAAAAAAATATTGTGTAAAGATAAATAAAGTTATGTCATTGTATGTATGCAGAATTATATCTAAACAATTGCAATACACTGCCAGCACAGCCAGTCACTCATTACAACAAAGAAAAAATACAATACTTTTTTTAAGGACGTAATCTTTTTTTTTTTCATAATTTTAATTAGAAATTATAATTTATTTAGTCTTATAAATCACATTCAAAAGACAAATGTGTTACTGTTGTGCACTTTTGGTTCAAACTATTTGTCATAACCGTATACATGGTTATGACAAATAGTTTGAAACAAAAGTGCGTAAAAATATCTTAGCAAAGTATTTAACATTGATAAATATTTATGTTAGCTTGCATCTGATATATTTGTAATATAATTTAGAAACCAATCGTACAACTGAAATCGAAAAACTTCAATATAGAAATAGGGACATAATGGTAAGACAGTTGTTCAATAGTAACAAAGTTGTTTCATTAGAACATTCTCTTTTACAAAAAAATGCTTAATTGGTCTCTTAGTTACATTACAACATACGTTGTAAATAATAATTTTATTATTATTACTATAACCTTTTTGCTAAATCACAGCACTTACACGGGCTAGGTTTCTTAATAAATATTTATAATTATTGTTCGAACACTTTCAAAGGATAAGGAAATACGCAGTTATCGCATGTAAAGGAAGATATGACCAAAAAAATATTTTTTCAATATGGCGGCGGGCGCGGAGGAGGGTGAATTGTGCATTTTGCATTTTAAATACTGACTAACCATCCTAGACAACATATCAAAAATTCAAAACTACAGGATCGTTTGTAAGGTCAAAATCCTTTATTCACTGGATTATTACTGGGGGACACAAAAACCTGCACTAAAAAGTTGAATGACCCTGTTAACAATTTTAGGTTTGAATGAGTCTGTGAGACGGGAGGTAGGTTAAGGGTTAATTTTAGAGCTAAACAGGACTCTCAGCTTGAAAACCCCGGAACGTCACTTACAATCCTGACACTGACAGGTGCATCACTGCCAAACTCAATGGACACTGAAGCCCCTAATCATTCTCGTAATGAATAAGTTTTACTATACCTTAGATAATTATTAGGGTTCCGTACCCAAAGGGTAAAAACGGGACCCTATTACTGAGACTTCGTTGTCCGTCCGTCAGCCTGTCACCAGGCTGTATCTCAAGAACAGTGATAGCTAGACAGATGAAATTTACACATATGATGTATTTATATTGCCGCTATAACAACAAATACTAAAAATAAAATAAAATAAGTATTTAAGGGGGGCTCTAATACAACAAACGGGATTGGTTGCGTTAACTTTGCACCTCATTTGTAGGTATGGGGCGCTATACATACCATTGCAAACTTAACTTAACCATTTAAGGAAGGAAAGTGTTTGAATAAATAAATATGTAAATATTAGACAACCTCACACAAATCAACCTAGTTTGTACGGAACCCTCGGTGCGCGAGTCCGACTCGCAACTTGACCAGTTTTTAATTGATAATTTTTTATCATACTTCCACATCTGAATTTTATTTTGCTTACTTGCGTATGCTATCATCATCAATAAATCATCATTCATAAATAAATAAAATAAATTGTTATGTCAAAGTGCAGACTTTGTTGTCATATTAATGATGTAGACTGACGTAGCTATAGAATTTGAGGACCTTATTTCCAGCTCTGAGAGTTGCTATTCCATTGTGACACTTACATTGAAGAAGTAGGAACTAGTAATCACATATTTCTTGAGGCAAATTAATTGCGCTTCTGGCGCGGCGGTCTACATAGTAGACTAGTAAGCAGGAGGTCGGGAGTTCGATCCCCAGGTGTCTTATTCTTTTTCTAAATTTAGTTGCATTTTTATAGCACGGTACCTATGCATGTAATTTATTTAAAATATTGTTTGGGGTCATGACTGGCATATTCGACAATTGAGCTCTGACTAGCGACCAGTAAAGGTCCTCCACATAGTGTGTGATTTAGGAAATAATATTATAGAAATTGTGGAACTGAATTTCCGGACATCTATCTAGTCTAGTGGCAGTGACTAATTTTATATTTTGGTGTGCTGTGAATATTAAAAAAGGGGTAAGTTCACAATGGATCGTATCTGTAGGGCTTGCTAGTTTACATTTTTAACAGGATAGCTAATATTAGTATGTTTGTATTTTAGCCTACCGATACGCCCTTTAAACCCACGGCTTTCATTTGGAAGCAGACTGAGCTACGCTTGGCAAGGATAGGCAGAGTTCCCAGTAATACACAGAACTAAAACTCTCCTGGCGCCCTTTAAATTTAAGTTAGATTTAAGAACCTAGTTATTAAAGTTTAAGTTTTCATTTTAAATTGTTGCCGTTATTTGGTTTACCTGATCACCCCATAACAAAATAAATAAAATCATCGATAAAAACGCGTTGTATTGTTACCACTATTTACATTAAATGAATATTAAATGAAGCGCTAAGCATTTTTTTAATAAAACAAAATAATAGTACTTTATAATTTTTTACTTCAATCAGAATACGGTTACGAACAGAATAAGGCCATCAACGGGCTGCGCGAGCAACGCGCGTGGCGTGGAGCGGGGCGCCCCGCATGCGCCTCCACCGCGTGTCTGCTTCACCCCCGCAAATACCTAAAGTTCGCCTATAAGCGCGCCTTAAGACTAATTCTTTAATAAACTAGATAAAATAAAAATGCTACATTTTTGTAGATTCTTTGTAGAAGTAGTAAAACACGGCAAGTACTTATTGATTGCACTTGTTCTACTTCATAGCACTACATCTCCCACAAAATGTACAATATCCAACCCGACATTTACTCGTTTACATGAAAAACAAATAAAAGTCGTAAAAAACGAGCCAAGTGTCGAGATTCACGTCTTAATAAAGCGAAGCGACGCGGTGGCCACCGGCCGGCGATTTATCTTCTCTTGGACAAATAAAAGGGCCTAGTTTCTCAAACTACCACTCGGTAATTTTCTACCCTTAATTGTATCTCTTTTGACCTGAATGCGCTACTAATTTATAATAAAATACAAATGTTTTGGGGCGTATTTGGGTGGGACTGCTTTTTAATTCGTTTCGATAGTGTAATTACAATCGGGAAAAAAGCTTATTAGTCTTGAAGTTTTTAAGTTAAGTGCCCTAATTGTACCGTTCCCATACTAAAATTTAGTTTTGTATAACCTTAAGTTATGGCACTCCAGGTCTTTTAGCATACTATTGTTAACCGTTATATGTTTTGTATTGTGACTGTTTGTTGCCTTACCTAATAATAAAAAAAAAAATTATAAACTTTTATTTACTTGCACTATTCGTATGTAACTATTCAAGCTATTTCAATGTATGCACGACTGGTATAGGATTCGATTACGCTGAAATTCGTCTTATTTTTAAATGTTCGGTATCATCGAGGACTGAAGGTGGTCACGGTATATTGCCATAGGATCCAATTTACGTAAGTAAACGTAGACGTGTTGTGTTTGGATTCGTTACATTGGTCTTTAGCAGACTTGATTGGCGCAAAAAAGTACATTCGGCAATATGCTTGAGCTTGAAACATAAACATATTTGGTCATGAAGTTTGTATTTATTATGTTTGGTATAAACATGACGAGTAGGTAATATGGAACTTGCCAACAAACTACTGCCTTAACAATTTTACTAACGTACATTTTACTGTTGAAGACAAATTAACGTGTAAAATTAAAGTATAGCTTAGTATCTCCGACAAGAGCAACATTTTTTACACGCTCACAGTTTCGTGGGAAGCTAGTGCCCAAAAAATAAACCTATTGTGACGGCGGCGGCGCCGAGCTCTAAAATAAGACGACACGTTTCTAATAAAGCCGTCAATGTATCGGAATCAATTCGTCACCGGTCAAACGATGTGATCTACCGGCGTGAGTGACAGGTGCGGTCGATCGTCGACACGCTCTCGATCAGTAGCGAGCGGTCAGAGGCACGATAGTGCCCTCGCCAAGTCCAGCAAAAGAGGCATGGGCACAGTAAGGCCCAAACTTTAAGAGCGAGTTATTCAAACCGATACAAGTAAAAAAGTCCTCACTGATACTTCAAACGTTTGTCATTTGTGAGCCACATACCCACATAAAACAAGGTGTATTTTTAAATTTGGCTCCGCATTCAATTTGAACATTAAGTACTATCGCACAGAAAAGTACCTACAAATATGATTAGTACTGTCAATAACAGTTTTCTGATCGCAACGTCGTACAATTTGCTCTTATATTAAGTACTTCAATCTAGTTAATATTGACTGACCTGGCTTAAAAGGATATCTCATATTTTTTTACATTGAAAGTAATTACAAGACTTGAAATTTTTATACATTTCACGTTTTCGATGGGTTCGATTATTCACTTCAATCGCTCACCGTGGCTTCGTCACGTCGCCAGTTAAGAAGAAAAGTCGTGCGGAAAGTGATTTGATACGAACAAGTAAGTATATTAAATGATGTGTTTTTCAGTCTGGGAACAAGGTTCGAGCTACACGAAAATAATGCGATAGACATTGGGGTGAATTCGGCGGCGAGTTATATCGCTAACGGAGATGACTTTGCGCGACAGCGGCAGCGGTGCGCGGTACGTGTGTCTCGCTCACTCGTATGGCCGCTGGGCTCGGATCTCTCGCTCAACCGCTCGCCGCGCCGCTGGTCGTCGGTCACCGGTCGTGACATCTCCGTAAGGCGTACAATAAAAGGCGCGTAGTGACAGCCGCGATGAATTTATTTTTTAATTTCTCCTGCTCAAAAAATACGTTATTATTGCTTTGTGAGGCGGGTCTAAAATGATACTTTTAGGACCAGCTAGGGTTTCAATGGAACCCATATAATAATTTCTATGAAAATGAAAACTAATTCTTGTTAGCGGCCAGCTAAAATATCCAGATCCATCGCGTTTACCCAACTATGGGAGAATTTTGCAATGGCGTCTAAACGTCTCTATTCTTTGCATTATTTATTATCAAATAGCACGGCAGAAATATATTATGCCAACGGAAAGAGTAAATAAAATAAGTTTAACAACTTATTCACGGCACATCAACATGCGACGTCGCTCTCGTCTGACTTATAAATCACAATATCACAGGCAGGTAGCGCTAAATAGTGAAGGGACTTTGGAACTTATCTGTACTGTGGTGTTGTCGACAATGCATTGTTGGCGATATTGTGTGGGTTTTGTAGGCATTTATGTATTTATTTATTGCACATAACAAAAGTCAGTACAAATGGCAAACTCAATGCCAAATTGCATTCTCTACCAGTCAACCATAGACCATAGCATATAATATAATCTAAGATGAGGCATTATTTAATAACTTCTCCATCCTTTTCATTCTCCAAGGATAGAGAAGATTGGTTGGACGGAAAAAGTTACTAATGAAGAAGTACTTAAAGAGTCGAGGAAAAAAGGAATTTGCTGTACATTAAAACTAAACTAACTAACTGCGCCGGCTCAGCGACCCAAAATGAATCTTGGCCTCCGACACAAGAGCTCGCCACTTTACCCGATCCTGCGCAATCTCTCGCCAGTTTGTGGCTCCGAGCTCACGCAGATCCTTCTCTACCAGATCTATCCAGCGGTACTTTGGCCGACCGACCGGACGACGCCCCGTCGGTCGCCCAAGGTATGCTCTCTTCACCTGCCGATCCTCTCCCATTCGCTCAAGGTGGCCGAGCCAGCGAAGACAATGGGCCTTGGTCTCACCAATGATGTTCGGTTCGGCTACCAGTTCTTGTATTTCGGCATTTTTGAGGATCCTCCAATTGCCATCGTCGTTTTTGACCGGTCCCAGAATTTTTCTAAACACCTTGCGCTCCGCTACTAAAAGGCTATGCTCCTCCTTAAGCGTTAGCGTCCAAGCTTCGCACCCATACATAAGAATGGGACGGATAACGGTCTTGTATATCCGAAACTTCGTAGATCTGCTGAGAAGCTTGGACGCCAAGACCTTGTGGAGAGCAGCGCTGCATCGCAAGGCGTTCTGGATGCGGATGTTGACTTCGTCCTCTCTTGTATGCGTATCCGTGACAGTGCACCCGAGGTATTTAAATTTCTCCACACCCTTGTAAGAGCTTCCCCTACAAGTAGGTCCTCTCGTTTAGCACGACTGTTCCGGTATCGCTTCATGTGGAGGTATTCCGACTTCCCATGGTTAATTCTAAGACATACCTTTGCTGCTTCTTCCTTGCTGTACATTATGGGAGGGAATTTTTTTGGTCACCTTAAAAGACACGACGCTTTTATAAATAAATCATAAAGTAAAAGATGAATGGAAGCGAGGAAGAAGAAGGCCTAGGAAAAGTTACATGAACCGAATACAAGAGAAGGTAGACGTCATGTAGAGGTCAATATGGGGAAGTCAAGGAAGTGGCTATGGACAAAATTAGATGCTTCGATGCAACTACATAATTCAGCAGCCTTAAATTAACTTAGAATAGATAAAAGTGATGAAAATTATGAACTGAAATTAATTTTGACTCTGACTAACAATAAGAATAAAATGATTGGAGTGCAGTTGCAGTTGTTTACAAAAATACGTTATTTCTTTCGAAACAGTTTCTATCTAATATACGGAAATGCAAGAAAATTTCTTTTGGCGGAATATGCTTTTCGGGGTAACGGAACTTACTTTTTCGGAAAAACAATTTTTCATACAGTCCAAAGGCATACCTAGGCAGTAAATCATTGTTGTTTGTTGTTATGTTTTTAAGTTTATACAATAGTTTTAGCTAGACTAAATTACATTCTTATTCGTACTGTTATTTCTTTATTTTGTCAAAAGTAGTTGCGTTTACTTCTTAATAAAAATTACCTATCTTATTCTATAGGTAACCTACAATTTATCATGATTCCCATAATAAGCGCAAATACCTATATAAGTGGTAGGTACATAGGTATTAATATATTAGTATCATTTACGGTAACGAACTCCATTTGAGCAAACTAAGAAATATCGTGGACAATCCTCACACCCCGGTTGTTATAAGCCCCATTTATAATTTATAATAAGTTAATTTTTGACAAGGCCCTTAAACCGATTACCGCTAACAAGGTGGTCCGGCGGCGTCTTAATCTCGCGTTTTAATGATACGTTGTAAGGTCACCGAGATCGCCACCTTTTCATTGCAACAATGGTCCTTTTATCTTTTTGTTTTGCTCATTTTTGATCCACCGGGTTGCAAGTCTCTGCTATTATTAGAGATAAAGGTGACTTTTAAACACCATAAAAAGTGCTGAAAAAACTACGTTTTATAAGTAAAATGTGCCCACACACATCCTTTCTATATTGTTAGAAACTGTTTTGACTGTCCAATTTATCTAACTCTCTTATTGATCTGTCACTGTCGCAGTTCGAAGCTATTAAACAGTTCAAATGACTTCAGTAAAGTAAGGCACGTATGTAGTTGATTGCCATTTAGATGTTAGTGAAGCAGTGCTATTCCCGTCTTGTCCCGGGATAGTTCTGGGAATGCAGCGGATGTCCCGGCAGCCCCGCGAGCCGCCTCCTTATTAATGGCCTGTTTAGACGGGCTCCTTTGTTACTCGTTCTCGCTGCCGTGCTTCGGTAAAAAGGCATATCTTACTATGGAATCCGTATAAATATACGACCTTTTACTGTAGCACGGCAGGCGCGTCCTGCCACTTGAATGCTCAATCTTTTAACAAGCACGTACAAACTCTCGCTCCATCCACAGATTCGTTTGTTTCAGCTGCAATCGTCGTACCCTTAACAAACCGAGCAATGTAATTGAAGCTATCTGGTATACCCATTTAGAAAACAATAGATTTAAGGTGTGCTTCGCCATCCTCATTCTCAGTTTCGTCTAGTTTAAATTGACGTATCCTGTGTCCGATTTCCTGACGTTAATCTGGTGTATCGTGTGTTTAAATTAGTCACATGCGTCGAGACTCCTTCTTTGATGTTTTAGTGATTCAATGTGTTTTGAACGGGGTATTTTCGAGATTTATATCGATACACTGACTCTGTTTCGATCGTTTGTTTGTTTCTTTTGTGTCTCCGTTTGGATATAAAAATACTTATTGGAATCAGTGGCTCTGGGTAGGTAGTCTGTTTCTGCCAATGCGGATAACCTCATAAATGGGATTCGTTGAAATAAATAGTAGAGAAAAGGATGAATGAAATTCATCTTATAAATTATGATGTTTTACGAGAAAGTGATTCACGAGTTTTCTTATTAGTGGAGGACTTATCGTCTAATGGCATCTTCACTACTCTCTTTATTATTCTCTATATTGTTTTTTCAGCAGTTTGAGAAATTAATAAGTTTAATTGTAGTAGCAGTATTTTGATAGTGGAACGCTAGGTTCATTTGTCAAAACACGTCCTCTGCTGGATATGCCTGCGGTATATGTCATCTCATTAGTGATCACTCACCCCGAAAGAATGTCATCTTGTTCGGTCTTATGTTATGATCATGGAATATTACGGAGGTCACGCTCGCAATAAATTAATAATACCTAAAGCATCCGTCACTGTCAAACTTACATATGTATCAGAGAGTGACATATATTTTGTCATATAAGTATGTCTTGTAATTATACCATCATAGTAAATTAATATATACAACCTCACACAAATCGACCTAGTCTTGAGACTTGAGAGAGCAAGTTCTAGTAGGATTGTGTTATGGGCACCAGACAACGATATACGTAGGTACATATATACTTAAATACATAGAAAACATCACCAATCATCACTCATCAATCACACAAATCTGTGCCACTACCACTGCGCCAACCGCGTCAATCATAGGCCTGATGATGAGAACGCTCTTCGGTTCGGAACGCTATCCATGATGCGTCTGCCAGTAGGTACCTTTGGCACACTTCTGAGGTATACCAAACCAAAGGTCTTCTCTACCAAACTTGTTAGGTTGACCACGGGTAAGAAAAGGAATAATAATTGAAATAGTAATTTTACTACAGTTTGACTGAAAGTCTGTTTGGAATACCCAATACTATATACGCAACTTCGGACGCCTTCTATTATGTACGTATTATAGACAATGATAATGGCGGCGACGGCGACGCGTGCGGCGCCGACACTTGCGCACGCGCATCACGATGCCCATTCACAGCCCACGTGCTTCCGATATTGGGGTTACTGGTACTTACGCACTGATGTCTCTGACACGATATACTGGGTATGTTGTACAGTCAGCAGAAGAAACAGATATGCGTAGTTACCAACTGCAAAAAATTATATGCACTCGACTCTATTGTCCAGACCATGTGGAGATTAATTTGAGCGTTGGACGTGTACTGCACATAGCTACTTATGCTACTTCGCTGCTTGCTTTTGTACTAACAGCTGCCACAAGCAAATTGCCTAAATATATTCCAATAAATTATTCCCTATTAATGATCGATTGCGCGTGTCAAATGGCTGACAAATCAAACGTTTTCTTTCGTTCTTATATTGTGAAGAAAAGTTACAATTAAGCTAAATAATTACTAAGCTAATTTCGACTTAATGGGCTTGATTTTTCCAATTAGACCCAATTTTTCAAATGTTCTTCCAATGTGAATATTTTTTGTACACTGTAGAGTATTAAAGGTCCTATTACGTAAGCGCACGATAATTCACGGTCGACCCATCCTGAGTGTCGAGTGAGACGTCGTTGGGGGCCTGTTTGGCAATTATCTGAATCAATGTGTACGCATATTAACGTACACTTTCATGGGTACACCTTCAGACTATTTACCTTTTATTGGGACTCCCATTGTTATAGCCGTGAGATTGTTCGGAACACTTATAATTATGATTTTTAGGAAAATTTTATTAGTATATTTTTATAGCTTTTATTTATGTGTTCTTACCGTGGCCTGGAGTCCATACAACCCGATTCCCAACGGTTTGCCCACTTCAAGTCCATGCTATTTTAATACTGAAGAAAAAGTAAGCGAAATATACTTCGGTTTGCACCGAATTTTTGTTTTTGCATATGACTGGTATAATATACCTATGTTTTACGTGTGTATCTATATATATGCTATCTAGTATTGTATCTGGAACAAAACTGTAGCTTTTTCAGCTAAATATCTAAATAATGATTTAGTCTTCTGAGTAATCACCATTCCTGGAGAACGCAAACGCACAATATAATCATTGGAATTCATCATAGTCGTGCGTATATTAATGGAAACAACACCAAAACAAAGCACAAAGGATCTAAACTCATTTAACTATTATGCTCAAACAACACGTGGGTCCTAAAAATAAATAAAACAAATAGTAAATTTCATTTATTTTCGATGCGTTGCTTACCGCAACCGACTAGAGTAGATGATTGCTCAATTACCAAGACCTCCTTAGTAGAAGCATTAACAGCAATCTCAAATTTGTCCATATTCTCAACTTTACGACGGTGAAAATAAATGCTTTTATCATATTGTTGCTTCGATAATCTCAGTCGGCAACACAAAAGGTGGCTTCAAGTCCGCGCCTTGTCATTAGGGCACAATCAAACATTATGTTTAGGGATCGCCGACAGCTTAACCGGGGTTTTTCATCCATTTCATAATTTGTTATTTCGGATTATAGGGAGCGTGCCGCGGGAGAGACAAAGTAAATATTACCACGGCTGCCGGCGGCGGGCGATCGACAAATGACGATCCGTCGCACCTCGCCTTGTCGACCGTTCTTATAATTAACCATCTTACGTTTTTTACCGAACGCAAATGCAAGGCGGGTGTGCAATTTATACGTCGAGCGGCGCGTTACAAATCCTGATTAGAGACTAAAGATTTATGCTTCTCACCGACAATAAAATAAATCCAAGGATGCCGAACAACATCTAACGCGATCAAACTGATTTCATCGACTACAATGTGTAATAACAAAACTAAAATTTTATAGATGTTCCGTTCAATATCTTATATTATAGAAACTAGGAAAGTCTAGGTGTCTTATCAGTCTATTCTAGTCCGTTATCCGATCAATATTGATACTGAATAATGGTTGTGGTTACAGCGACAGCGGCGGTGGACAGATTTTCTCAAAAACAGTGAATTTCATTTGAACCTTCTCAAGTAGGTACTCAATGATGCCACACCAACATAAAATCAATCTATTTTAGACGTGCTTATATTCCATCAGACTTGGCACTCCATTGAATGAATATGAGGAATCCTTCATCCTCACACTAGTTTAGTTAAAAGTGTGTGATTGAATTTTGGCTGTAGTACCTATGCTAAATTCACTTGGAGATAAAACCAAAGAGTCCAGTCAATGTCCCTTCGCACCCTGACGACGTACGACGACATGGTGTAAACAGTAAATGGGCAAATTTTTATTTTGTTGTCGTTTTTTTTTCGACAAATTTTGTTCAGAATAAGCAACTTTACCAACTCACCAAATTTTATTGAAATCTGAGAAAAAAAAAGGCAACAAAATAAAAATTTGCCCAAATTGGCAATGTTTGCCGGTTTTGTAAAGTACTTTTTCTCAAACATGCAATGAAATATTGTCTTTGCGTTCCTTATAATAGGCTCGGAAGTATCGGTTTTTGGGCGCAACAACTCGAGAGGACTGTAAAGGGATTTCATACTGCTTTTCAGGCCTAGGCCTGCAAAGTAACTTTTTTTTTGTTTCAACAACAAGGTCATTCACACAGCTGGCTGGTTTGACAAAAAGCAGGTTTTGTTTTTAAAGGTTGGTTGTTAGACACTTGTGGAAAAAAAATTCAAGATGGCGACTTTTTATTTTTCAAAATTTCAAATTGGTGCTAGGCGGCTAAAACTCGGTATCGGGGGGCTCTCGGGGCTCAAAAATATGAATCTGAAATCTTGTCCGAAAATTCGGTCAAATTCGGAAAATGTCGAAAAAAAACGATTTGTATGGAGAAAATTTCAAATTGGTCCTAGGAGGCTGAAATTCGGTATCCGGGGGTTTTTGGGGCTCCTGAGTCAGAATCTGAAATCGGATTTTTTAAATTCAGTCAAATTCGGTATCGGGGGGCTCTCGGGGCTCAAAAATATGAATCTGAAATCTTGTCCGAAAATTCGGTCAAATTCGGAAAATATCGAAAAAAAAAACGATTTGTATGGAGAAAATTTCAAATTGGTCCTAGGAGGCTGAAATTCGGTATCCGGGGGTTTTTGGGGCTCCTGAGTCAGAATCTGAAATCGGATTTTTAAAATTCGGTCAAATTCGGAAAATATCGGACAAACAATATTAAGTGTTATTCTTTGAAGTATATTTTTTATTTCATTGTATGTTTGAGAAAAGCACTATACATGCCTCGTCGTGAAAACGGATTCCCGGCCTCGTATCACTATCCGGCCTCGCTCGCACGCTCGCTCGGCCGTATATACCTACTTGGCCGGAAATCCTCATTTTCCCGGCCTCTGATGTAATGTACTATTCTTGTATTGGGTGGAAAGCCAGGAAGCCTGCTCCTACGCAAGTTGTGCTTGGAAGGAAGTGCGCCTACCAGTGTAATGTAAAACTCTGGCTCTGTGCGATGTAGACCTAGGGAACTCTTTTTGATAAGTTTTTTATACATTTTAAACCCTCACAGCTATCCGCCATTTTCAAATATTACAAAAAATGATTCGATAAAAAAATCCTTATAATTATTGGACCTGCTCGCAAAATGTCAAGGGAAACGGTTGAGAAATGCGATCTGTAGGCGAGAAGAGACGAACTCTGGACATCTGAACATCCTGACGGATCGGTTCAGACATCCTATGAAATAATGTTTTGTATAGATGAAACGGAGATGTTTCGCAAGCTCGGTCAATTACGCTAAACTTCGACTTGGCATCAAAAGAAAATCACAGTGGAAGTTTGTTTACATTTTTTAATAAGTATCTCCAACTTCAATGATTTTGTCGTACGATTGCGTAGTGCGTGCGAGTGCTTTACAGTTGCAGTACGGTAAATGATAATGCAACTTGTTAGTTCCGCCACATGCCGGACTCGCCGCTCCGTTTCATGTAACAGTCACGGTTGACGACACTACTACATCTGTTTGTTGCCCTTTTTACTGTCGTTATTTTAATGTCGCGTTAATGCAGGAATGCGAATAGAATTATATTTCATGATAAAATACCGCAAGGCAGCAAAGCGTTGCCTTGGGTCGTTTGAAGTGTGTTTTAGTCCTTGGTCTCCCGATTCAGACGAGGACCTCCTCCAAAGTTTTCCACGAATACCGGTCTCGTGCTTTGAAGTGTTCACCCATTCTGTTTGTGAAGCGCCTCTTCCTCTTGTTGTTTATCTTGGTCTCCATATCAGCTAGTAGGTACTATATAACATTCTTACGGCAAAAAAACCGCTAAGTTACTGCAATTATTCCACGATACTTAAATACTTTATCTCGAAATTATAATAATTATACTAATGTCCACATGTTTGCCTACTGCCAGAGCACAAAGGACCGGTACTTAATTTATTCCCTTCGCTACATTTGATATTAACTAAACGAACAATGAACCCCTGACATCTCTTAAACGTTTCGCATTATTAAATTTGATGAAATATACTTACTTAAACTTATTGAGAGAGCATTGTGAAACCCTTTCCTTGCCATCATAATAGATAACGCAATAAATGCTATTTCACGGGCAGAATGCAAAGTTTATTCTTCCGTTCTTCTCCATTTGTCATGGAGCGATTACGAGTCTTCATTCAGTGACGTGTTGAAAACGAGATAAAGGAGTCTTAAGGCGAGCGTACCGGAATAAAAACATAAATTGCACTACCTGAGAGTTGGCAACGCTGAAATTGTAGCAGATAGCCTTGGGCTTCATTGGCTATGTTTGACCTTACGGTTGACTGGTAGAGAATACATCGTGCCATTTAGTCTGCCATTTGTACTTATCAGTAATTAACAATATATGAGTGAGCGTCAAAAGTAATGTTCTATCTTTGGTGGAACCTTACTTTACTCATACCTACATATCTACAAATAGATTTTTCAGCTGCTGTACTGTATAAAGGAAACTAAAACTTCTATCATTTTAACCCTCATTTTCATTGTGACAAGAGTAATAGAATCTCGAAGACAATCTTCCCGTAGCCGAGTAAACCCCGGGTTTCTTAGATAGGTAGGTACCTATATAATACCCATGTAAGAACTTATGTAAGTACTTCAATCTACGAACATTCGCGCATAACCGAATTGCTCCAAAGTTTTATTAACTTCAAATATTTAGCAGCAAAATGTGAGCAAAATAAACATGCAAGATCGGAAACTGAATAGTTTGTAAAGCGCTAGCGCTGAAACTATTTTATTATTACTTATTGTATCTGAAGTCCCTTTCGACCTATTTAAATAGGTTGTTAACATTTACCGAACAAACGAAGCACCTCTAGCGTGTAACCCAATTGGCCGCAGCAGCTGATGCGTCCTGACAGTTATTGCTTTAAAATTAGGAATTTGTAAACATTAGTAAATCACAAGAATGGGGCAACAAAGAGACCCGGATCTAGCCTCTACCTGCGGCTTCCGAAACCGCGCAAAAAACGCAAAATTGATTCAATGGGACGGTACAAAAAGCATTATATTGTGTCCCCTGTATTTAAAGATGCCGATACGAATCGACAAATAAGGTTAGATCGTTTGGAAAAAAATTAGGATTATCGGTTAGATAGTCCATGCCTCTGTTGCGAGCAATTGGGAGATAAAAAAACGCATTCATATTTCACATTCGCTGTTTGCTTAACAATTCGTCTGGCCCCAATACCTTTTGATTGACTATCGACCCGATTATTGGCGTTCCAGGAATGTGGGTCAGTGTTAGACTGGAGATAGGGCATGGAGGCAGGATGCAGGTAATGAGTGGTGTCCTGTGCGGGATGAACTAAGTGCCAACTGCCGATGACGCTTGTGGTACTTAGGTTGCTATAATTAGCCACCGGAGGCGGGTTTACTATACGACAGAAAGCTATTTACTCATATTCTAATAGCGAGAGTGTATTTGTTAATTTCCCTCTCTCACGTAGCATTTTAGCTTATTTAGCTAGCTATATATCTTCGTGATTATGTATTGAAGTAGAAAATTTGTCAGAGAGTCAATATTTTTATCTTCATACCTTAATTAGAGCAATGAACGGAAAAATACGCGAAAAAGCCCCGGGATAAAACTAGATTTGTATAATGATAAGTATGTATATGCCATTTCCACTTAGCGTTTTTCCCTCGTAGATACGAATTTATGCAAAGCAAAGCGCCTAGTAACATTTTTGGTCATCCTATTTTTTTTTTTATATCTATACCTAATAAGTCGTATTAACATAACACGATCAATCTTAGGGGTGGTCAACAAGATCTCATGGGAGGATACTAACTTGGATGTTGGTTAGTTAACTTTATGAATGAAGTTTCATAAAATTAACGTCCTCGCACTAACGTACTGCAATGACGGCATATCAACGAAGTGTTCATAAAAAGTGACGCCCGCGCAGGAACTGGCAAAAAGAAGACGCGTGCGACAATGAGGAAATGCCGAGGATGTCCGTCAAGCGATACCGAGTGTTTAATTACGTTTGTGTTATGACGGGTCTTTTTGTGAGGGACTCTTGATCACAATTAGTTATGCGATAGACATGCCATAGACTTAATTATGATTTAGATCCGACTATTATACGGGTAGAACCGTTGTATTTTTTTTTTTACTGGAAGTTAGGAAGTCTCTATATATACTCGACAACTATGGTGTATGATCAGGGGGCCTATGATGGTTGCTTTTATCACGCGATAAATAAGTGACAAAGCATCCGTCACGTTTTGACAATATGCGAGTATGAGTGACAGAATATGTCACTTATTTAATTATCACGTGACAAACGCAACCATCATAGGCCCCCAGGTTACTGGTTACTGAGCATCACTCCTACCCCGATCCTGCTAAAGGTTCGGCATGCAGCCGCTGTGCTAAACGATCTTTAAGGCTTTCTTTGATTGTTTTTATGTTTGACATTGGCATTTATCTGAGATTTCGCCACTATTTTTTCTACTTTATTCATGAGGCTAAACTAAAGTACAAATGACGAGAGCGAGAGCAAATAATGTATCACATCATTCTATATTTCTTTAAAATGTCAACTTGTTAATGTCACTCAACGCAAAATTTAATAGCAAAAATGAATATTTGAGGTTGAGGTATTGTTAAATTTAAGATATCATACAGCTCCGTCGAATTGGGGCCTAGGACAGAAGATTCTGTTCCACGCACAATTAATCTTACTCCATGTTTTAA
This sequence comes from Apotomis betuletana, assembly GCA_932273695.1. NCBI lineage: Eukaryota > Metazoa > Arthropoda > Insecta > Lepidoptera > Tortricidae > Apotomis > Apotomis betuletana. The sequence goes on along the minus strand of OW026307.1, from coordinate 9,669,810 downwards.
TAAGTTCAGTCTAAACTAGAAAATACTAATTGAATAATGTGTCGTATCCTCAGTGAGTCAGGCGCGAAGGGCTATAGACTGATGTCACAGATCTCGGGTAACAGGAAAATTGCTTTCTTCCGATAACACCGCGGCGCCAGCGCGTGACAGCTCAATATTCAGACCTGACTGTACCCAAGGTTTGAATTCGGGAAGACATTGCGATGACTCCCATTGAGGAATTTCTCAGCCTTATCAAGACTGTCCCACTTCGCACCGCGATACGGACGAAATTCGCTAGCGCTCCACGACCAATCGCGTCGCATTTTAGACAAACAGCTTTAGCGAATATCAACACAGTGAACCTGTAGCACAGTATAATAAAGAGTAGGTACTAACGTACCTGTAGTGTTTTTTTATAATTATTAGTAGCTGTTATCGTGTTGAGTTGAGGCCCATAATAGACGAAGATGCCTAGAGTGCACGTTTAATCTTACTCCATAACTATTGAGATCGATCTGAACTTGTAAGATACTGATTTGTTTTATTGTACCGACGCTTCGTACTTCGTAGCATTTTATGCTATGCTTCAATTCTTAAGAGGTCTGAACTAGAAAATGTAAATTGAGTTATGTTCGTATCACTGCGTAGTGGCCTCAGTGAGTCAGGTGCGAAGGATCAATCCAGTAATATGACCGTATCTCGGGTAATAGGAAAATTGGGATCTTCCTCCGATGACGCCGTCGCGGCGCCAGCCTCACGACTGCTCCATATTTAAGGTGCTGTTCTACTGGCGAAGGTGAGATTATTCTAAGAATGCTCCAATTGTTATAAGACGTCTGAACTATAAAGAATGTAAATTGAATTATATTCGTGTCACTGCGTATTGCCCTCAGTGAGTCAGGTGCGAAGGATCAATCCAGTAATATGACGGTATCTCGGGTTATAGGAAAATTGGGGTCTTCCTCCGATGACGCCGCCGCTCCATATTTGAGGTGCTGCTCCACTGATGAAGGCGAGACGATGTGAGTTGAATTAAAGTGCATTCGATGACCCATTATTATTATTACTAAAATTCTCATTAGCGGGAGCTAGCAATAAGTCAAAATTGAAACAAAACATAAAAACAATACACATGTATAAATATTGAGAATAGTGAGATATCTACACACGCTTACGAGAACAAAAATATCACACAAACATATCTGAACACGATTTTATGCTCCTGACAATAGGGTCGTGTTCAGATATTTTTGTTCTCGTAAGTGTTTAGACGTAAATGAACTCGACTTTACAAAGACAGACAAACAAACAAGTTGATATTGTCGTGTAATTCCAAAAAAAAAGATATAGATATAAAAACATATATTTATATTTGATTTGATTATAAGTTTATAATATTTTCTTCGGTTTCCGCGACCGTCACACATTTAAATAAAACAATTTAAACGGATTAAATTAATATTTATAAAATGGGTAGTTTGCACAAATGTAACTTTGACAGAGAAAAATTGTGTTTTTCAGTCAACCTTTGACAACGGTATCTGTAAAGGTACTGAAACGTCAGGGAGGCTCAAATAATTAATATACGCCATATAATCCGTTTAAATTGTTTTATTTAAATGTATAAGTTTATATTTGAAAAAAAAAAACGTAATTAAATACCCTTTTACTATGTCGCAATACTCGCAATAGGGATAAAAGCATGCATTTACAAATTTAAAAATTACTTGGCCCTGATAAAACAGTTTAGTAGGTACTATTCTAATCCAAGTACGATAAGTAGCGTAAGGTTTTCAAATATTTACTTATTAAGATTTACATAAAAATATATATTTTATTACTGGCCTATAACACTCAATCGAGCGTAGTTAGAGAACCTAATAAAAAAGTGTATAAGAACTAGAAAATTGTGGTTTATTTCGTTATCGGCGCCTACCTGGCCTTGTCTAGCTCATTTGACGTCAAAGGTTAGGCCGTCCTTACCTTGTTATTTAGCCAGACAAGCATGGCGGCAACTTAATAGAGTACCTTCTGCATTAAATATAAAGCCTGATCAGAAATATATGAGGATGCGCCATATTGCGGAATTTCACTGGAACTAATTTCTTACACTGGCAATGGTTTTATGATGGTTGTCAACAATGTCAATGTCATTCATGCTGGTTTCTTTAAAAGACAAAATATTGAAAAATACCCAAAGAAAATGCTGAAAACCATTCACAGTTGTGAACGTGATATTATAAAAAAAGTGTACACGTGTCTACTACACAAAAACAGTCGGCAAAAGAGTGCATTCCATTAAAATAATATTACGTTACTATAGGAACTGACAGGTATTTAAACTGAGGTCATTATAGTGTGTTGCGATTGGTTGCAAAATTGTTGCCATATAAATCTTGTACATTGCGCCCTCTTGACAATCCTCATATATTTCTGGTCAGGCTTTACTTGGATATAGACATATATAGTTGGCCCATGCATTAAGTTAAGCAATAAGCATGTTACGAGTACCTCGTCATAATGTGATTTGATTTCCGACTGTAACTTTTTTTGCTAATGTGAAATGGGATTAAATGGGGATATACCAATTTTTTTACAAGTTATATAAATTAATAAACCATTTCTGGGAATAGGGTTCTTATACCGCAAGAAACCATTAGATTGTGTCAAGCTTAATATGAAATCCTGAGAAAAGTTTTTAGTATTTAAGTGTTCGACTTTTATTCGTCCTTGCCGTTTTGTAGTACAATAATCATGTCGAATAGTGACGTTACCGCAAAATAATTGGAAGTAAAACAACAAACATAAATCTAATCGGGAAACAGATGAAATTAGTATCTCAAGCTACCATATGGTACGATTTTAATAAAAATAAAAAAGTTCAATTTTTTTTAGGCTTTAACCATATATTTAGTACAAAACGTGGACTTAATGCCATTGGGCATTCTCTACCAGTCCACCATTGGGCAAAACAGATGTTGTTATATTTTGGTATAAGACATAATTAAGGAGAAAGAGCTTAAACTCGATGGGGTTGCGTCGTTTTATGATAGTTACCATGACCGGGTTCCCCCAGTTTTGGCATAATCTATGTAGGCATAATTGACTTTCCGCATAAACTTTTTGGCATAATAAAGGTTCGCATAGTTTGACAACGCAGATATTCATTTGTCATAATTTATTTGCGCATATTTTTGTTTGTCCGAATCATGTCTATACATAAAATAAATAGGCATATTTTCATTTGTCATAATTTATTTGCGCATATTTTTGTTTGTCCGAATCATACGCATAAAATAAATAGGCATATTTTCATCTCTCCGAAGATTTTATTTACTTACTAACGATCTGAGAACCAGTAGAAGAAGCCCCGCTTCTCGGGGGATAGAAGGTATTAAGGGACAAAAGGTAATGAACGAACCTACGCAAGTATTTGTAGGGATGAGTGTGGGTGTGCTAGCATTTCGTTTTTGCGAGGAATGCAGTTCTAACCTAACCTATCCTACTTTTCTGCTAGCAGTTCGTATTTTTGCGAGGGACGCAGTTCTAACCTAACCTAACCTACTTTTCTCCTAGCTGATCGTTTTTGCGAGGGACGCAGTTGTAACCTAACGTAACCCGCTTTTCTTGTAGCAATTTAAGTACGCCAAGATAGATTCGGACAATAGATAATATGCCAAATACCATTATGCTAAACCAAATTATTCGTAAATATAATCGGCCTTAACTATAGTATGCGAATACAATTTCGTACAAACACATTTTCGGTAAGTTAGAACTTATGCCAAATAAGGTTTCTGCCACATTACCATTCGTCGAAAACGTAATATGCCAAGCCTGTTATGCTAAACAGTTTCGGACAAACAAAAGTATGCGACATAGAGGGAGCCCACCATGACCATCTTCGACTTCATGACCAATTCCACTTCATGTCATCCGTAGGCTTAGAATAAGTGGGTAACTAGTTAAGTCATCTGGTTGTAGTGAGCAAAGTTTCAGCATAGTAGCATAGTTGGAATAAAATCAGAAAATGGATCATCTTGCGAAATTCATTACAGACGACACGACAGCCAGACAGTTGGGACCAGGCAAAAATCATGTCCTTGGCGTGAATGCAAATATACCGGGAAAAAACACTACTATCTACTTACTTACGCATGGACTGTTTGAAATGGTATATGTATAATGCGGGAAATCGTATTAAACTTATTAAGGGGATTCTACAGTAAATAAACGCTTGTAAATAACGCCATTAAAAATCCCTGCAAAATTATGCGCAAAAATAGCATTATAAAATAGCAAGTACATCGTATTACGTATTATTTAGATTCCCTCTTTATGCGCAGTCGACGCGGGCGCCGGGTGATTGGATAATGAGGCACTCTCGATCAATTGGATGATTGAATGATTGCCAGTCGTCATAGTTACGTCTACCGCTGCCGTACGATATTGTTTCATGTGATCAATTTGCGGTTTGTTTATAATAATCAGAATAAGAAAAAAAAAGCTCAAAAATTTAATTAATAAATGCGAATAATAGTCGGAGATTCAAACCTACATCGACCTTCACCGAGCTGATAATAGAATGAAACATATTTTATAATGAATTTCGTATATTAGAAAATATATTAAAAATAGGTTTGCTAAAAATATCCTGGACAGGCTATTTTTAGTTATGTAAAAAAATAAGTTTTTTATTAAATGTTGCAACATCGAGATAATAAATTTTTATCCTGAGTTAAAGTATAAAACGTATAGAATGTGCCTATTATTTTTTAAGAACGGCGACGGCGACGGCGATGTTGGGTCCTTTATTATTTATTACACTATTTACTTACCTCGGATCTCTCTGTCACACATTCCCACTCTCGTTAAAAATGAAATCTTTAAAAAATAATTAAAAATAGCCTGTCCAGGATATTTTTAGCAAACCCATTTTAAATAAAAATAAAATGAAGATCGATTTAGCTTCGGATCTTAGACTATAAGAATTATTGGACGAGCGAGCGAAGCGAGCGAATAACTTCTGTTCCAGCCTAGCCTAAAATCGATGGCCGTTTGTCCGGATTTCCGACTGTTCTCGCCTAGAGGTCGCATTTGTATACCGATTCTCACAAAAGTGAGACAAGTAGGTATATATACAATACAGTAGATGTTATTAAAACATTTAAATCACTCAATTTAAAGAAAACAGAGGATTTATGGGGAGCATCAGTAAAAATAATTAATCATATCATAGATTCAATTGCGCCTTAGGTACCTAGCTTTGATTTACAATAGTTGCATATAATACGGTGAATAGAGACTAAAGTACTATGTGTGACCTGACAAACGGTCCGGTAGTTTTGAATTTTTTATATGTTGTCTAGGATGGTTAGGCAGTGTTTAAAGTGCAAAATGCACAATTGCCCCCCCCTCCGCGCCCGCCGCCATATTGAAAAAACCGGCACTTTCTTCATATTTTTGCTCATATCTTCTTTTAGGAGCATTTTAGCTAGAAGAAAGCTTCGACAATGTTATAGAGAGTTAAATTTACTACATTCTCCATTTTATATTTTTTTTCTAGGACAGATAGTTACGGAGATATCCACATTAAAAAAAACGTAAAAAATCGCAATTTCCTACTGAAAAACAAACTTCTGGATTATATCTTCGTTTAGGAGCATTTTAGCTACAACAAAGCTTGGGCAATGTTGTAGGGAATTAAATTTACTAAAATTTACACTTCAAATTTTGTTTCAAGGACGGTTAGTTACGGAGATATCATCATCATCATCATTTCAGCCATAGGACGTCCACTGCTGGACACAGGCCTCCTCAATTGACTTCCACATGGGCCGGATAGAAGCGACCCGCATCCAGCGTGTCCCCGCAACCCTGACCAGGTCATCCGACCACCTTGCGGGTGGCCGTCCTACGCTGCGCTTGCCGGTACGTGGTCTCCACTCGAGAACCTTTCTGCCCCAACGGCCATCGGTTCTTCGAGCTATGTGCCCTGCCCATTGCCACTTCAGTTTGCTAACCCTGTTTGCTATGTCGGTGACCTTAGTTCGTCTACGAATCTCATCATTCCTGATTCGATCACGTAGAGAGATCCCGAGCATAGCCCTTTCCATAGCTCGCTGAGTGACTCTGAGCTTCCTTAAGAGGCCCATAGTTAGAGACCACGTCTCGGCTCCGTAGGTCATCACCGGTAATACGCACTGGTTAAAAACTTTTGTCTTCAAGCACTGAGGTATCTTGGACGAGAAGACACTTCGCAGTTTCCCGAACGCTGCCCATCCGAGTTGAATCCGTCGATTGATCTCTTTCTCGAAGTTGGACCTGCCTAATTGGATCGTCTGACCCAGATAGACGTATTCGTCGACAACTTCGAGGACCGAGTTCCCAACCAATACTGGGGTGGGTGCTACATGGACATTCGACATGATCTTCGTCTTGTCCATGTTCATCTTAAGGCCTACCTGTTGGGATACTCGGTTGAGATCATCCAGCATTATACCGAGATCCTCCAGCGTCTCCGCCATGACCACGATATCGTCAGCAAACCGAAGGTGCGTGATGTACTCGCCATTTATGTTGATGCCAAGTCCTTGCCATTCCAAGAGCTTGAAGGCGTCTTCCATTGTGTTGGTGAAGAGCTTCGGAGATATTACATCTCCTTGTCTCACACCTCTCTGCAATGGAATCGCCTCCGTACACTGGTCTTGTACTCGGACTGACATAGTGGCGTTGTTGTACACACTCCTGAGCACCTCGACATACCGATGGTCAATTCGGCATCGCTGGAGGGACTGTAGTACTGCCCATGTCTCGACGGAATCAAAGGCCTTCTCATAGTCCACAAACGCTAAGCAGAGTGGCAGATTATACTCTTCGGTTTTCTGTATAACTTGCCGCAGCGTGTGTATGTGGTCTATGGTACTGAAGCCTTTTCGAAACCCGGCTTGTTCGGGAGGCTGGAATTCATCGAACCTGCTTGAGAGACGATTCGTGATGACCCTAGAAAAGAGCTTGTAGACATGGCTCAGAAGCGAGATGGGTCTATAATTCTTGAGCAGTGTTTTATCACCTTTCTTAAAGAAAAGCACCACCACACTCCTGTTCCATGCCTCTGGCGTGATGCCCTCGAGCAATACGGAATTGAAGAGCTTCTGAAGGACCTTAAGTACCGGTGTTCCACCCGCTTTCAGAAGCTCTGAAGTGATTCCGTCATCACCCGGCGCCTTGTTATTCTTGAGCTGTTTTAGGGCCATTCTAATCTCGTACAGGCTGATGTCCGGGATATCTTCGGTATAGTGTCGGGTCAGCTTGGCTCTCGGGTCTTTGGCCAAGTTATCAATAGGTTTGGCTACTGAGGTATATAACTGCCCATAGAACCTTTCGATCTCCCTCAACACCTCTGGCTTTGTCGACGCTACACTGCCGCCTTCTGTCTTCAGCTTCGTTAACTGGCTTTGGCCCATAGACAGGTCCCTGGCAAACACTTTGGAGCCCGAGTTCCGCTCTATCGTTTCTTTAATATGGTTGGTATTAAAGGAACGAATATCGTGTCGCATGGACCTATGGATCCGTCTATTGAGCTGCCTGTATGCTTCAGCGTCTTCAGAAGTCTGCAGCGTCATTGAACGTCTTTCAGCCATGAGGTTGAGGGTATGATCGGATAGTTTTTGGGGTCTATCTTTGCGGCGGGGTCTGAAAAATTTCTTTCCCACCTCGTGGACAGTTTCTACCAACCTATTATTTATATCGTCCACTGCAACGCAATCATCCAGGCAAGCGAAGCGATTTGTTAACTCCAGCTGAAAGTCTTCGGGGTTTTGTATGTGGGCTGTAGTTGGTCGGAGCGTAGACTTCATTAGGCGAGACCTTTCTAGGCGGACATTAATATTCAATGTGCCTCTTACCATTCGGTGATCGCTACCGGTTTTCACCCTATTGATCACTGAGACATCATTGAATATTTGCCTCTTTGTGGCCAGAATGAAGTCTATCTCATTTCTCGTGGAACCGTCGGGACTCATCCAGGTCCATTTTCTCTGAGGCGGCTTCTTGAAGAAGGAGTTCATCATGAAGAGTCCCTCCTTCTCCAGAAATTCGGCCAGCCTCTGGCCCCTTCGGTTCCGTTGCCCATATCCAAATTGCCCCACTCTCAGCTCGTTATCGCCTCTCATACCCAGCTTTGCGTTGAAGTCTCCCATAACAACAGTGAAGTGCGATTTGAAAGCATGTATGGCCCTACTGACGTCCTCATACATGGCCTCCACCTCCTCATCCGGGTGCGTCGAGGTCGGCGCGTATACTTGAATAACCTTCAACGAATATCTTTTAGATACTCTGAGTATCAGGTATGCAACCCTGCTCGACACACTCGAAATTGTCACTATGTTGTTAACGAGAGACTTGTGGACGATAAACCCGACACCACCCTGGGACTGCTGGTCGCCCTCCCGGTAGTACAGCAGGTTACCGGATTTCAGGGCTATCGTGTCCTCTCCCTCTCTTCGGACTTCAGATAACCCCATGATATCCCAGCGCATCCCGCTGACCTCCTTTTCCAGCTCTGTGACCTTTTCGTCCGTCCTCAGCGTGCGCGTGTTGTAGGTTACCAGTGATAGCCTACGTCGGTTGTCCGTACTATCGTTAGCCGAGGTCGTCGTTTGACGGTGGAGCCCCACCCGGGGATTCTTAGCACCCCTAGCTCCAGTGCTCGGCCGACGCCCGTCTCCGCCAGCTTTGCAACTGCAGCCGCCGGGTACTTGGGGCCGTGGTAAAGTTGTCATCTCATTTGAGGGGTTCGGACCATAACCCGCCACGCTGGTCCGGTGTGCGGGTTGGCGGGTCGCCAGAGCCTCGTCCGTTGGTCAGCAGCGTGCACCACGAGCAGGTGAGGTTGGCTTGGGCCCCTGAGAGATGTAGGTTTGGGGCCCCTTACACACCCACGGAGATATGCACATTTAAAAAACAGGAAAAGTCGAATTTTCCGAAAATTTCTCAAAATTCTTGGTTTAGAACGCTGTCATTCAGTTACGGACTAGTCTAGGACAAATTAAAACATGTAGGAAATATAATTGCTTATAAAACTCATGTCCATTTTTACATACATTTTCGGAAAATGTGACGTTATTTTTTACATATCTCCGTAATTATCTGTCCTAGAAACAAAATTTGAAATGTAAAATATAGTAAATTTAATTTTCTACAAAATTGCCCAAGCACTGTTGTAGCTAAAATGCTCCTAAACGAAGATATAATCCAGAAGTTTGTTTTTGAGTTGGAAATTGCAATTTCTTAAGTTTTTTTAAATGTGCATATCTCTTTAACTATCTGTCCTAGAAAAAAAATATAAAATGGAAAATGTAGTAAATTTAACTCTCTATAACATTGTCGAAGCTTTCTTCTAGCTAAAATGCTCCTAGAGGAAGATATGAGCAAAAATATGAAGAGAGTGCCGGCTTTTTCAATATGGCGGCGGGCGCGGAGGGGGGGGGGGGGAATTGTGCATTTTGCATTTTAAACACTCGCTAACCATCCTAGACAACATATCAAAAATTCAAAACTACCGGACCGTTTGTAAGGTCAAAATCCTTTATTCACTGAATTAATAGCAGAGGGAGTTTTCCAAATCTTATGAAAATTAGTAAAGTCATACCTCTTTTTAAATCGGGTGATTTGAGTGATCTGATTAATTTCCGTCCGATATCTATACTACCTGTTTTAAGTAAAGTTTTCGAAAAATTAATGTTGAAAGATCTACTAGGACACTTCAATAGAAATAAATTACTCTCTAGTAAACAGTTCGGTTTCACAAGGGGACGTTCCACGACTGATGCAGCATCTGTACTTATTAAACACATTTATGACAGCTGGGAGGAATCTTGTGTTGCAATTGGGATCTTCTGCGACCTTTCTAAGGTATTCGACTGCGTTCATCCTGGAACACTCATTTTGAAATTAGAACATTATGGTCTGTCTTCAAATGCTTTAAGCCTTATGTCTTCATATCTCAGTGATAGAATGCAAACAGTGGATGTAAATGGAACCAAGTCCGATGGAGCTATAGTTAAGCTAGGAGTGCCACAGGGCTCTATTTTAGGTCCATTTCTATTTTTGGTTTATATAAATGACTTACCATCTATAGTAGATAATCTTTGTAATATAGTACTATTTGCTGACGATACATCATTAATTTTCAAGGTTCACCGGAAATCAACCGACTATGCGGAAATTAATGGCACACTAGAGAAAGTACTTACTGGTTTACTACTAATAATCTTCTATTAAATGCCAAGAAGACTAAATGTGTTAGATTTGCTTTACCGAATGTAACGGCGGTAGATTCTACTATATTACTAAATGGTGAATGTTTAGAAATAGTGAATAAGGCATTATTCTTAGGTATAACATTGGACAGTAATTTGCAATGGATTCCACATATAGCAGTGCTTGCAGGTAAATTAAGTTCAGCGGCGTACGCCGTTAGGAAAATCAGACAATTGAGTAATGTTGATACAGCTCGCTTAGTTTATCATAGTTATTTTCATAGTGTCATGTCATATGGTATTCTGGTTTGGGGCAAAGCAGCTGACATTCAGACTATATCTGTGCTACAAAAAAGAGCCATTCGTTCTATATATAACCTAAATTCTCGTGACTCCTTAAGAGACATTTTCAAAGATATAAACATCTTAACTGTAGCGTCCCAATATATTTATGAGAGTATTATGTATGTTATTAGAAACCTAGATTCATTTACAAAAAATTCCGATGTCCACAGTTTTAACACTAGATATAAAAATAAAATTGCTATTAGAAAGTTTCGTGTTCGTAAAGTAAGTAAATCATTTTTAGGCCAATGTATTCATTTTTATAACAAGTTACCTGATCATGTTTTAAAATTAGCCTTTCCATCTCTCAAAAATTATTTAAAAAAATCTCTAATGTCAAAAGCATATTATACAGTAGAGGACTATCTGACAGACAAAAATGCATGGCCTGAACCAGAAACCGCGTAGCTGACTCCTTCTTAGATTGTACCTAACTAGTTTAAGGGACACAGTTCTAATAAGAAAGCATATCAAACGTACATAAATTGTGATAAACCGTCTGGCTTTCTTGTAGTTCCTATTTTATTCTTACACTTTTCCTCACTTATGTCTTAAAATACACTTTTAATATGTTTTCTTGTAGAACTACGTATAGTTAAGTTCATATCATTGTAATAGTTAAGTACTTATGCTTTCTGAAAAAATGACTGACTGTTGAGTTTCTTTCGGCGTTTCTTCTCAACAGTGGTCTCCTCTTGTGAAATGCCGGTAGACTCAGACATGTAAGAGTGCCCTTGTGGCCTACTTGCAGAATAAAGTTCATTATTTCATTATTATTATAAATATGTAAGTTTATTTGGTCACTTCAGTTTTTCTTTTTTTTTTAACGATGGAGATATGTATGGGGGTTGAAAACGTATATACTTAATTATTAATGTTTCAACTTTTTCTGGCTGGCTGGCTGGCTGGCTGGCGAGGTCTACCAAATAAGGTTTCCACAAATGTATCATCCTTAAACAGTGATTTTACCACACTAGGCATAATTCGTATTAGCATATCGTTTCATATTTTGAAATTTAACGAGCTATTAGCGTGAGAGAGTCATTCTGTTTAATTCTATATTAATGTTAAACAATATTGAATTGATGCCCTATTGTGTTATGGTGAAAATAAGAAAATGTGTCAGATGGCTTTACCAAGCGACCCAGATTATTTGAGGACAAACACTTATAAAACTAGGTCTAATGGCGTTGATATATCGCGAGCGATATTTTATTTGAGTTGGCCTAACCGGGGTTCGTGTGTTTGTGACGTGTTTGTGCCCCATGGCGCTTAATTAAGGCAATCTCAATAACCCACCGACCATGCGATTTACGATAACTCCCCATGCGACGCCTGTCGCTCTAACAACCTAGCCACATTCAAACTAATATATTTAAAAAGGCGAAACGAAACAATTCCCCGCATTTAATCACACTTAATACCCGCCGTAACTAACCTAACTTTCCGGTACTTATTAAAAACTAGCGCAAACGAAGACAATGCTCAAATCATCACCGCGGAATTTAAATAGCAGGAAAGATAATCATGAAAGTCAACCATGGAGAGACGCGCAAATGCAATTCCCATCAAATTAGAGATAACGAAGTTGAGACCGTTTTTCCGCATATTTTTGATAAGTACAAAAAAGCAGCTACGTTCCGGCGTCTACCGCCACGGTCGTTGGAGCCACGTGAACTCGGCCAATTAATTGCTGTGTTGTTAATTAATGGATTAGCGGGCCGGCTTCGGAGCTCCTACAAGTACTTACGGCTGGGAAATTCCGTAGATGACATTTATTGTTTAAGTTGACCGCGTAATTGAGGCAACCGTAACCGACACGAGCAAAGAGGTGCTTGAACCTTCTTCTAATCCTTTTGGGGCGCGAGCCATAAACAGACATGGCCGTCTTAAGGCGACGGGTAGTGCGAAACTAGCGCCACTTTCGATTTTTTTCTTATACCTTCATTAATCTGATGTTTTTTTAGAAATAGCTGAAGTCTAGGAGCTAGCAAAACACCTTTAAGATTTATTATTTAAATCACTGGGTATATACAATTTTTTCAAAGCGGCCACAATAGTTTTGGGCAAGTTTTTAGAGACAACTAAAGAACAAGAAATTGTGTATAATGATTTAATAAACACTAAAGGTGTTTTTTCCAGCTCAATATCTTGCAATTACTGAAAATTGATCTGGTTTGGAAGATATAATAAAAATTCGTAAGTGGCGCTAGTTTCGCATTACCCGTCCCCTTAAAGAACGCCTGGGGCCTGGACACTCTATGTTTATTAGGGCCCTAATTAGTTTAAGAACCCTGAGCACGTGCCAAGAGCGCCTTGCCCAGTAGGAAAGAGGGGCCTGTAACATAAACTAATCTGCTTAAACTACTCCTATCGACAATTGCTCTAAAGTTTTCATCGTCCGCGACAGAATGTCCTATTTGCAAAACGATAATGAAATATCTCTGCTTTGTTACCAAGTGACTAAGCGGCCCGCTATTGCAAGCGTATGCAAATCTTCCAGTGGTCTTATTTCTCTGTAGAATGTAGGGATTCGTCACGGTCGGTAGACTTGTTCGTTGCACTACGCTTTCACGCCCCCGTTCTGCTATGCATATGTGGCCACTGAATTGTGTAGTAATTACACTTAATTAATATTCCTACTTGATCTTTTTATTACTATTCAGCGATATAACATAAGTTCAAATCTACAATTTGAGTGGAAAACCTGATTTCTATGTGCTATTAATTAGTATGGCTATTACCTTATCTATCACTAAGTTAACATGAACTCGACTTGTTGACCAAACTTTTGTTGTCCTCACAGTTTTCCCATAAACTTCGAAAAACAGCCGTCCATATTTGTAGTGCGCGGCAAACTGTCAGGGCAAACAGTTGTGGTCAAATCTTTTAAGTAGGCAGCCGGTCAATATTTTTGTTAATAATTTGGAGTGTGTGGGTTCCCACGGGAGGTAATGGAGACGGCTCGGTTACACGGCGGGGGTGGACCAATGGGGAAAGTGACTGATGAAGTCACAGACCTTTATCTAAATAGATTACTCCTGTTGCTCCGATTGTATGAGAACGCGCGTGCCATTTAACATACAATTTTAGAACAATAATATTTACGCATCAAAGAAAATATTTTCCTTATTTCAACCATCGTTATTTAGTTACTTACTTACTATTTTTGCAGTTCAATGCGGCACAATTGGGATTTTTTTGGAGTTCGGTTGACTTTTGGAGCCAATTAGAGTGGAGCGTAGCTTTATTGCACAAAACAAAAATCAGTACAAATGGCGAACTTAATGCCAAATTACATTATCTATCTACTAGTCAACCAACACGTCCACTTCTTGGCTATAGGGCCAAACAGAGATACTTCAAGTGGGTGCAGAGTAGGAATTTAAATTAATTCATCTACAGTCAGCGTCAAAACTTGTTGACAATATTGAAAGTAGTTGACAATATTGTCAGCTACTTTTGATGATTACCATATAGGTCTGTTTGTGGATGAAGCCCAAATCAAACAACCGTTTAACCGTGTAACTCTAAATTACCTGCGCGGTCTTAATTGAGCCAAATGCTTTCACATCTCGTTAGTAAATCCACTAAGAATGTAAGAAATTCATGCTTTTGCTTAAGCAATTCATGATTTTAACAGTTAGGTCTTGAATATGGTTATTGACCCAGCACATAATTCTCACGGGTTGCGCGATAAGAAAACGTTTTGTTTCATTGTTTTTGGCTTTAATACAATAAAGAAGTTCCTTATATGTAGCAAAAAGTCGGTCAATGGATAAATTAACAATACGAAGCAAACAAAAGATAATCATCTGACGTAAGACTGTTTGCCGAACTAACGGAAAACAAAGGTGGGCTGAGATAACTGCCGTATTGGTCGATACTTGTGCATGTGGTAAGAGGACAATATTTCTGACATTTGTCGCAAAATCAGGAATCACTTATGGGCGCTATGTATTCGTAACATCATCTGTATGAATTCACGGTGTATTCAGTACTCAGTAAGATTAAGACAGAATAATAACTATATTCTGACTCCTCTCCTGTGTGACTCTAGGTACAGCACGAAAGTTTTTTTGAGAAATTTGATCATTAAAATTATTAGCAGCTCGTTGGTTCACATTATAATTTCTACACAAGTATTAGGCAACTTTTAAAACGAAATGCGTGTGTGAAAATACTTAACCGTGAAATAATAAGCTATTTAGTACTCTCCCACGGTCGCATAAATGTTGAAAATGGAATCGGCCAACAGAGGGCAGTTCGGCGAAGCACGGGGTGTGAACTAGCGGCGCCCGCGCTGGTGTGAAGACAAACAGTTAGCTGTTTGCGATTCCACACTCCTTGAGAATGTTCTGTGAAATATGGTATGGTTCCTAAACTGAGCGCTGTCCAAATTAAAATAATAATATTGCTTTGCTAATCCGCGATATAATATCGTGCCAGTTAATTTATGCTAACCAGTTACACTTATTTGCGTATTTTTTCATGCATACATTACATGCATTTAATCGAAAGAAAGCTGTGTTGTGCCCAGCAGGACTAGGTACTCCGATGTTCGACAGTCGACCGTCGTGTAGTGCTGTCCCATCTAAATATTGATTGAATGGGGTGGTACTATACGATTGTCGAATTTCGAACATAGGAGTAACCCTTCTGGTTCGTAGAGAGTAATGCGCCGTGAAACGCTCGTCCCTACTCCTGTAAATAAACCTTCTTCTTCTTTTTCTCAGGCCCTTTATTCCCTTCGACAGTCAGAAATAGGCCTTCTAACTAAACTTTAACTAGGTGGTCATAAGTTAATAAAGATCACAACGGTTAAAACTTTAATCTATAGGCAATATGTTCAGGCTCAGACAATAAACCAGATAGCCGAGGGACTGAAATGGCATCACTCCAAAACCTACCTATATTAATGTCTTCTTGACGATCTATTTACCTGCTCCAGTGCTAAAACCATCCGCCGCGCCGGAAATCATTAGCCAAATAAATTTCATTCTACTGTGATTTGTAAAAACGGTTGAAATTACGTAAAAAGATAGTCATAAAAAGTTTCTTGAAGGAAAATATTCCATTAACAATGCTCTTTGTAGTCCTTGAAGTAGATCCTTTAATTACAGGGACGAATGTAGTCATTTTCCACTTATATTATTTCATAAAGAAACGAGCAGCTTTCATTATGAAGCATCCACTAACAACTCTTACTTACCCTTGCTCGTTATTTATAGTTAAATTTACAACTGTTCCGGTTCTCACAGGCATTTAACATTTTCCACACTTTTTCTAAAGTAGTAAGTAATAACGCGTAAAATTACTACATAATTTACGTAATTTAACACAGGGTGGGCGTCAGGTACAATTTGTTGGCGCCGACTTCCGTAGTCGGGATGTTAATGTCGCCAGTCCATCAATGGGTATACACTCGACGTCGAATGCAATTGAAAGATCGGTTACATACGTGCGATATCAATTATTTTATTTTTTAAACGGCGCGGAAGTGACCTGTAAGTTAGAAACCCCGGGAATCAGTTGGATCATGGTGGCCAGTTGGGGAGAGCTTTGGCTAGGCCTTTATATAGCAGTTGACGTCTTTCCGATGACCGTGGTTAGTCTATCCTAGAGATTCCTACTACTATTATTATGCTAAAGGCCGCATTATTCTACAAGTCCAGTTCCCGTTCTAGTTTTCGTGGGTGATGGAATGGAAGGAACGAAGCTCGTCTTGGTGGTACTGGTACAACCTAATGCAAGTTGTGCGATAGAAATGGTTGGCCCACAGTTCCTCTTCAGCTTGTTGGCTATTGAAAGCGATATCAAATAAATTATACCAAAAAAATAAAGACCCCAATTGTATATTAAAATCATATTGAATATAATAATCGTATTTAATATGGGACAATTTTAAATATAATCATTTCAGTATCCGTTGTCCAATTAGATGCGTTTAGTTGTACGGTCATGTATTTAATTATTTTGCAGTGGCGGCACTATTATTGGACATGACTTGTAACGAAAAAAAAATATGACAAGGACAAATGGAAATGAAAAAAAAAATTAATAACTTTTCACAGGTGTCATATTGACATAGTCTAATTAATTATCTAAATATATAAAAGAAGAAACTGACTGACTGACTGACTGACTGACTGACTGACATATCAACGCACAGCCCAAACCGCTGGTTCTAGAGAGTCCAAATTTGGCACGTAGGTTCCTTATAAGGTGTAGGGGTGCACTAAGAAAGGATTTTTCAAAATTCACCCCCTAAAGGGGTGAAATGGGGGTCCAAAGTTTGTATGGGGAAACAAGATTAGTTAGACTATTTTATTTGAAACTTCACAGGAGTATTTCTAACAATAAATGAGTAAACACGTGTTTCAGGTTGTTTGAAAATTCAACCCCTAAAAGGGAGAAATGTGGTGACAAAGTCTGAAAATCAACATGGGTATTGTTTTTATGGTTTATCGGGTCGCTGATTTTGAAAACCGCAACGGATTTAAAATCCAACGTGGCGGACGTGAATTATCATCTCCCCTGTTGGGATGAAATGGGGTTGAAATGTCTAAATACTAAACCCCAAAATTCACCCCTAAAAGGGGAGAAATGTGAGTACAAAGTTTGTATGGGGAAACAAGATTAGTTAGACTATTTTATTCGAAACTTCACAGGAGTATTTCTTACAATAAATGAGAAAACACGTGCTTACGGTTTTTTGAGAACTCAACTCCTAAAAGGGAGAAATGTGGTGAAAAATCTGAAAATCAACATGGGTATTGTTTTTAGGGTTCCGTACCCAAAGGGTAAAAACGGGACCCTATTACTGAGACTTCGCCGTCCGTCCGTCCGTCCGTCCGTCCGTCCGTCCGTCCGTCCGTCCGTCTGTCACCAGGCTGTATCTCAACAACGGTGATAGCTAGACAGTTGAAATTTTCACAGATGATGTATTTCTATTGCCGCTATAACAACAAATACTAAAAATAAAATAAAATAAATATTTAAGGGGGGCTCCCATACAACAAACTTATTATAGATTATATATATATGTATAGGTACGGAACCCTTCATGCGCGAGTCGGGCTCGCACTTGCCCAATTTTCTGGTTTATCGGGTCGCTGATTACGAAAACCGCAACGATTTTAAAATCGAACGTGACGGACGTGAACCTGTTGGGGTGAAATTGGGTTGAAATGTCTAAATACTAAACCGCTGGTTCTAGAGGGTCCAAATTTGGCACGTAGGTTCCTTATAAGGTGTAGGGGTGCACTAAGAAAGGATTTTTCAAAATTCACCCCCTAAGGGGGTGAAATGGGGATTCAAAGTTTGTACGGGGAAACAAGATTAGATAACTTGGTAGGTACCCTGTATCCCGGAAGAGGGAAGAGGGAAGAGTTGGTTTCTATGGATTATCGGGTCGCTGATTACAAAAAAAAGAATGATTTTAAAATTCAACGTGGCGGACGTGTAATACCATCTCTCATGTTAGGGCGCGATGGGGTAGAAATGTCTAAATAATGTCTAAAAATATGGGTGTCGTTTTTAAACGCACAGCCCAAAACCGCTGATTCTAAAGAGTCCAAATTTGGAACGTAGGTTCCTTATAAGGTCTAGGGGTGCACTAATAACATATACAGGAGAAATACAATGCAAGACATTACAATTAGAGGTAAACAACAGGCGGTCTTATCGCTAAAGAGCGATCTCTTCCAGACAACCTTTGGGTAGTGGAGAACTTGAAATAATAAGATTTGGTTATTAGGCGGTGCAAAAATCGGATAATAATAATAATAATAAACAGGCGTAGGGATGTGACGACCCCATCGCCCGCTGGTTTTACCAGCGCAATCAGTCACGCAGGGCAGCTTATGGCGAGCTGTTGGGGGGTAGCGACCCCACGGACCTGAGTGCTCCTGGGGGTCCTGATGGGGGGTGATGGGTCGGGGCCTCCGCCTCTGTCTTGCCTTAACCGGCCGGGCAGAGTGGAGTCGCGAGAGTTTCGGCTCGGGGGCGGATGTGGAAACGTAAGGGGTTAGTTGGCTGCGGTTTAAAGCCCAGTATTACACACTCTAAAAAATGAAGGCCAACTAAGAGTAGTTTTCTCTTAGTTGACGCTAAGTTAATTACAACGATTACGATCTTATACAAATCAAAGAAAGCTGATCACTTAAAACAATAAGTGTATCTGTGATTAAACTAATAAAGTAGGTATATTATTCATCCTAACAATTGTATACGTTGCATCTACCATTAACGTGTTGGCATAATTACGTAACGTAGGTTGATTTAATCCTTAACAAGTTCATTAAAACAGATAAGTATCTTAATAGTCATAAACATTTTCGTAGTTAATTTGATTATTTTGTCTTTGTTGATTTACATAAGATTTGGTATTTTAATCAACTAAACATATAATATTTAAAACAACGAAGATAAAACATTCAATCCCATTATGATCGAGTTATTGTATTTAATCACGAAACGAATATTCCATTCTACTAAGAATTCAATGTTAAATCGATTGTCATATTAGTTAAATTAAATAATCGGTTAATCCGAACAATCAAGAGAAAAGTAGTGGAAGCGCCTGTTCCCCGCCCGCCGCGCCCCTCTCGCAGCGCTTTCGACTTGTGAATTTGAGGACGCTTGCGTCAGTCAGTTGTGTCATTCAGCAAGACGGGCCTTTTTGAAAAGAAATCTATTAACCTAAGTTAATTTTATTGCATCGAACGCGTTTTAAACTTAAGTATCATCTTCTTAAAGTTTTTCACATCTGTAAAGTTAGTGGCGTGGCGTGTGAAAAATCTAAACTTATTTAAGTACCTACATGTAGGTATATGTGCCATGCCATGGAGAAAGTGATAGAACTACAAAAGACTTGGGAGTTGGAGAACTGGATTCACCAGTAAGTACATCATAGCTCATTATTGGTTTTTGTTTGTTAGGTCATAGTGTCTTGTTAGGGTAGGTATTATATCTATCATGACACTGACCGAAATATGAATTATTCATCAAATATATTTACTTAGCATCTATTCTATTCATCTTATCGTATTACTAATAGAATTTTAACCAAATTCAATACCTATCTTTCTATTAAATCTAAAATCCACGTCATGGTTCCTAATCCATATCTCTTATAGTTTTTGTTTTCTGTGTTTTCCCTGCTGACCTATTCGGATTAATCTCCCTGTATATATAATTTTGTATTTTAATATGTTTGAATTGAACTCTGTGATATTAATTGCATCATTAATTTGTAGATTCCGATGGACTTTGCCCTTGTTTGAGAGTACTCCATAAGTACGGACTTAAGTCATACAGGCTGCTGATATGGGAAATGAAAAGTTGCCTTCAGCAAAGGAAAATATATGCCACCCGCGATTGCACATTCTTATACTGCAGGGCCCAGTTCTTCGTGCAGGGTAAGCTATTTTATAATTATAATTTTCGTTTGTTTCCATAATATTGATTATTATAGGATAACCAAATTGTACATTGGTCATGGACCTTGACACGCAATCCCACTATTTTCTAGCAGATGTACATGCACTTATGTATGTAAACAGTTTAGTATTTCTGTAAATATTAATAATATTTTATCTTTTGCTACATCCCAATGCATCAGTTGGCAAGTGCAATATGCTGTACTGAATGTTCAGTATTTCTCTCAGCTTTCTTTACTTTTTGTTAATTATTGTATATGTTTTATCATTCCAGCTACACACTGACTTCAATGCTGCCCGTGGAATTAACAAGGACAATTTGTTCATTAATGTTCTATTAATGAAAATAAAGCTTCAAGAACTTCTGAAAAGAAAAAGTCATCTCAGCCAGTCGTCGCTTTTTAGATGTTGATTATAATATAACTTGGTATGTAACAGAAGTTTCATTTTTATTGCAATATGTTGACTGTCTAAATGTTTAAAAGAATAAATAACATCATATTATTAGTGTTTTTGTTTTATTTATTAAAACTTTAAGCAACAACTATTGTTGTTATATTTTATTAACTAAGTACTTATTCGTTTAACTTTGATAAATTTCCTTTGTCCTAGTTTTTTACGCGTCATACTTCATAATGCTGGTTCTCTTACATTTATTTCAGATCCTTTTGAGGATGACCTAAACTGGTTTGACTTCATAAACACGCCCGTCCCGAGTTTGTGAAGCTAAAAACCAGTCTAGGTGGATCGCCAAAAACTAGATCTGAAAGAAATGTCTTAGTAATTGGGACAAAGTAAGACATAGTACTCCTGAACAAGAATGGTATTGTTCTGGATAAGCTTCTTAGTTGAAATGATTAAACAATTAAATTAAAACTGACCAATATCTTAGTTCAACCTAATATGGTGCATAAGTCGATGTAATCATGTTCTTAGTTTAACTTATTTGGGTCAAATAGTTAATACAGTCATTCTTCATGTTAATATTGATCTACATCTTAGTTGAAATGATTAAACAGTTAAAGTCAAAGTGACCAATAGCTTAGTTCAGCTTAATATGGTGCATAAGTCGATGTAATCATGTTCTTAGTTGAACTTATTTGGGTCAAATAGTTAATACAGTAATTTTTCATGTTAATATTAATCTACATCTTAGTTGAACTAACTTGTTCGTATTAGTTGGTACAGTTACGTAACGTGATAATGATGATCAAACGCTTAGTTGATCTTGCTAGGATCAACTAGTTAGAATAATTATTTTTCATGCAAATATTGAACAAGATCTTAATTGGTTCAGTTACATAGCAATAGTTAGAACAATCAGTATTACCTTATTTGATGTGTCTAAGTCCTTGTTAGGCTCGTATGGAATCATGATGCTTGATTACGACTATCAAGATATTGATAGGGCCAACCAAATTTTTTTTAGAGTGCACCTCTCCGCCCTTAGCCTTCCGCACTGGTGTTGCCCTTAGGCCACTCTATGTGTCGCTTTTTATGGGGGCCCATCTAGCGGGAGGCGAGTCATCGTCTACCAGTTTTTTTTGCTATGAGACACTTTTCTTGGTAGACGTCCGACTGTCTCAAACAATAGCCCAGTAGTTAGTCCATCGCATTTCATGTAATAGCCTAGTACCATGTTTAGACTCCATACAACCACAATAGTTTTTACATCTTGCGGGTGCTGTCTCTGTGTGCGTCCCATGACACAGGCAGGGGGAGCATCCGCATGGTGTACCCCTTACATTTCATTAAATTGTCGAAAGGGCCTCTGTTCGTTGGCTTCGGCTCCGTGCACGCCTCCCAAAGGTCCGGGACACCATTGTCCCGTGAAAGGGTGCGACATACAAATAATAATAATATATACATAAAAACACAAAAAAAAACATAAATATAAAAAAAAAAACATACATAAATACATACCTAAATACATTCAGCCAACAGATAATAGGACCATTTGAATAAAATACGAATTATGAAAGGGATAGATAGTGTTCTTTCAGTTGAGCTTTGAAAGAAACAAGAGATTAGCGCGTCTTAAGCTAACAGGCAAGGAGTTCCATAAGCAGACAGCTTTAAAAGTAAACGAATTATTATACAATTTTGAGACGGAAGAAGGTACGGCAAGGAGCAAATTTTGGGCAGATCGAGCAGAAGTGAGATAAGTGAAACGCTCTTTGAGATAGCGGGGAGTAGCAGGATGAAAAAGTATATAAAAAAAAAAAACCTAATGTTTAAATTTGTAATTGGTGCCATCTCGATTGCCGTCAAGGCCAGTGCGGGCGGCGCGGCGGGACTGGAGGAGTAGTCAGCGGGAAACTTCCTGCAGCCGTAATAAATGCATTCAAGCTTTTCAACAATAAAACGGCTAGACGGATATGCATGAGGGATAAGCAGATAATACCCTAACTTTAACAAATAGCCTAATTTTTAACCTGAAAAAAGAGCATCGTTCCCGTAGGATAATGTATATTGTATAGGAACGCGGGCGAAGCCGCGGGTTAATGCTAGTTGCGGTATAAGAACTCTATTATCATAGCTCACAGCCCTCACAGGATTGCACGGTTGAAGTGGTAATGGGCAGGTCATGTAGCCCGGAGAATGGACGGCCGTTGGGGCAGCAAAGTCCTGGAGTGGCGACCACGTATAGGAAAGCGCAGCGTGGGTCGGCCCCCGACTAGATGGACGGATGACCTCGAGAGGATAGCGGGGAATCAATGGATGCGGTCTGCACGGGATCGCACTTTATGGCGAGTCATGGGAAAGGCCTTGGTTCAGCAGTGGACGTCTGTGTCTGATCTAGATATGTAGAAGAACTCTATTCACAGAAATGATTCCTGAATTAACTAGGTCCTATAACATCGGAATATCGCAATTATAGTTGATGGCTAATTCAATTACGAAGTACAGTAATCCCAAAGTTACACTGGAAACTAGATACAACTATACGCGTCGCACGTAGACAATGGGCTTAAAAACCTATGAATGGGACGACAAAGCGCATCAAAACAATGACCGCCGCGACGCGTGCGCAGCCTGGCAAGTGTGACGGATTGCTCCACGCGCACCCGATAGGCAGCGACAGGTATGACAAGAGGAACTTGAAGTGAATATTACGTTCTACTGATATCATATTAGGTATACGGTAAACAACACAAGTACCTTACCTACCTATGCCAATGAATGAGTACAAAGTTAGAACTGTAATGTCATGAAACTATTATTTATTTAAACTTTATTGCACAATACAAAAAAAGTACAAATGGCGGACTTAATGCCTTTAGGCATTCTCTACCAGTCAACCACTGGGTTAAACAGAAATATGTAGTATATATTAAAAGTTCTTTATTCCAACAATTATATACAATTTATAAGTAACTAAGGTTGGTGTAAACATATAGGTGTAAACCAATTTTTTTATTCTTTCCTCTTTAAAATTATTCTGCCTATTTTTTTCTGCTTCGATATTCGTCTTATCGTGATGACATTAATAATTATGCATGCAGTTGTCTACGTAACGAAATATAACACCTTTGAAAATTGTTATCAACAAGAAAATATTGATTGTAATAAAAGAAAAGCGTGGTTTTCGTAAGATAGTGTATGCGATCTCAACGCGAGCGAAACAGCGGGCAAAAGCTGGCATTGAATAAGCCGTCAATTTTCATGATTGTCGTAAACAAATTCATAAAGTTGGCATTGAAGTTCAGGGTAATTTTCAATCAACTGTATTCAGTCAAAGCAGTTTAATTTATTTATTGTATTTATTGTATTCATGCCGATAATAGGTACGATATTTTACGTTATGTTACAATGATAAAACCATAAGCTAAAAAGTGGCATAGTTAAGTGCGGCTAGGTGGTTAGATGCCACCATCTCCATCAGGCATATAGGAAATGAAGCAACTGGTTGAAAAATTCAATGGCTTTTGCTATGTAATGGTAGCTTAAAAGATAAGGCTCATGTTGGCTCAGAGGACCGTTGGAGACAAAGGGTTCGAACCCCACCCGAAGCATTAAATTATCGACAGCCAAACTCCTAAAACAAAGGTTAAAAAAAGTGACCTACAGTTTACCCCAGAAGAATAATAAGTATACTAGTTCCCTATTTGGGCTTCGGACAAGGTCGGTGTCACATTTTGTCAGCGCGGTCTACATGGATAGGAAGTGAATCACCTGATTGAATGAGCACGCGCAGCGCGCCCCGGGACGACGCCGGAGGCTCTGCGGCTTCCCATTGATCTACCGAGTCCGAGAGCCGGCGCTCGATGAGACTGGGTGCGTTATATTATAGCGCTACAAGGCGTGAGCTGTATTTTTTTTATCTTGGCGATCTTCTAATACGACGCCAAATCCAAGTGGCTTTCGACATTTATTGAAAAACAGAAAGTTTCTGGCTTAAAAAAATACGAAGCAATAGACATGAAATTTGCAATTGCACCAGTCTGCCAGTTAAATAATACCAAACTTACAAAAATGAAAATAGTGTGATTGGTTGTATGTGCCCCAGTCTTCGGGCTATTTGTTAGTCACGGTGGGAACACACCAACTGAACAGATGTCCGCCAGGCGCGTGACGTATGTACATACCTACCTGAGTGTCATGAAGTTGGTTGTATCGGCACCAGCTCTCGGGCTACTCGTTAGTCACGGTGGAAACGCACCGACTGGACGGATGTCCGCGAGGGGCGCGACGTGACGTATGCGGCCAACTGTACTTGTGTGCGCGTGCGTAAATGCCTAAAGTATTTGTATGTGTGTGTGGATTGACAGGGAATCGGCTACTTTTATGTGTTTTATCTGTCTGTTATGTGTTTGATTAATTGGCTACTTTTGTGCGTGTGATTACAAATGAAGTGGCTTGTAAGCTTAAAGATATCTAAATCACATAAACAAAATAGGTATACGTTCTATTTTTTCGATAAAACTATACATACGGAACTGTATATTTTTTATTCCAAGAATCCATAGCACTTCGATTCCCATCAGTACCTATTATGTTTGCTTTCCAATAGTTCTTCTCGTATATGTATTTAGGACTGATAAATACCCACTTGAATTATCTCTGTTTGGCCCAATGATATACCGGTAGAGAATGCTATTTGGCATAAGTTCGCCATTTGTACTTATGTTTTGTGTAGCAATAATGTTTAATTGAATTTGAATTTTCATATAGGAAAACTTAGCATTTATCATATTTATCCATATTTGACGTTATTTTTAAAGTATTTTAATGAAACTCGGTTTTTACTTTAATCATTGTAGGTATTTCCGTCAATTTTCGGGCTAAATGAGTCACAGAGAAAACGCACTGAATGTCGGAAGTCCGCGTGCGGGGCGCGACCGTGACGTATGCTGACAATACTTACATTGCATATGTGTGTGTTATTCCACATGTATGTGTGTGTATACTTGCATGGGTAAGTACAGCGGTGCCGCATTGCACCTGCGTCATAGGCGTATGAAGGGTGTAGGAAAATTTTGAGCCCTGTTTTGATAGGTGATCATTACCACAGAATAATTACCTAGTGTTTGTACTGTATTATTTTAGTTGACAGTGGCTTTTGTCGATATGTCGGGATTTCAAATGTTTTCTGAGAAGGCCGGAACCAGCTCGATACACCACAAACAATCTACAGATACGAGTAGGTACTTCGACAAAAATGTGCCCACGAAGAGGCGAAGATAGTAAAATTAAAGTTGCAAATTAATTAAAACAATAAAATTCTTAACTGTTATGCTGGCTCTATTTTATCAAATTATAAGGTTGATAATTTATGATGCTAGCACCTTATATAGGTTCTCTAATAAATTGAATAATACGCCATTGAGCGGTATAGCTGCCTTGTTACTACGTGACGGCAATGCGGATGACGGAATCAACTCATTCACTTTACGGCTTAAAAGGATTCACTCAAATCGTAAACATAAAAAATGTTTCATTCACCTACCCGTCTAAGTTTTCACGGCATTATTTGCGTTTCACAAGCTCATAGAATAGAACAATGAGAGCAGTAAACGAAACGTAACGGAGTCCCCCGGCGTTTAGTGTTTACAATGGCTACGGAACGTGAGAATGTTGTTTTAAACCAACCTTATACCTCCCGAAGTATCCTACGTGCCGGTACAAAGAGGACGAACCCTGGGCCCCATTGTGGAGGCGGCCTAATATAAAGGTGTCATAAACTATGAGACTATAAGCTGCCCAACTTGCATACAGTCACGTAATGACTTTTGGGTGAGAAAATGCAATTATTGTTAGCCGTGGGAACGTAATTTTTGTCCTGTTTCCTGCAACCGGACATGGAGGTATGAATGGTTGAGGTATTGTGTAGGAATAGTAAACGGTTAGGCTGTTGCCACACCGAACGTGGTGCGCTTGAAAAGTACCTAATGCCCTGATCTTCGATTTGCAAGCGATTATTATCCTATGAAGCAGTTTGTTGCTCGGAATGTTCGACCTATCCCAGATCTTCTTCACTCTATTTACCTAGTGGCGCGTGTCGACTTGGCGTCAGATGATGTTTGACGCGAAAAAATTAAAAATGTATTGCTTCGGGCTGGGTATGCTAGCAGACGTTGTTACTGCTTTAATACAAATAAATTAGACACATGATGTTCAGAAATTCCTTCACAGCATAATCGTTTTTACTTCTTGAGATAAAATGCCATCGAACGCGCCTTTTCTTCTCCTTGTCTACTTTTCAACCGACATCATTTGACAGATGCATATTAGACACAAACTCGCGTCTGCCGCCATAGAGCCTTTAGCCTTAATCGCAATGTTTCTATTCTAAGTAGGCGATGATTGTCTAAGTACGTGACCAGACGAGCGGTGAATTATGATCGATGGTGGGTGGCATCCGGCGGACACCCGCGAGCTTCCTCCATTGTATTTCCCCCTCATTAACTACTTATGTCTTCCGAAATCAATGACGAGAGGATAAGTTGATTCGCATCCGTGATGAAGTAGGAGGGATTAACCGAGTTATTATCGGCAATAATTTGAGGCTGCTGCTAATAATATTATATTAATCTAAGTTGTGTTAAGAGAAAAGGATAAATATAAATATTATTTTTAAAAAAATCTCTTTTTACCATATGAACGCTCGTACCTACGTTTATGTATGTATAGGTATTTACAAAAATGCATAGGCGTATGAGCTACCGGCGGACGCATTGACACAGTCACTGCGTATAATAGGTATCAAATACCTATAATAATTACATACCTACATATGATGATGTTTTTAACACTGCAGCAGCAATGTAGATGGAAGTCCGACAGTCTCCGCCCAAATCAGGGAAGATTTTTTTTTATTCGATGTATGAATATTGTAAATGAATCGAATAACAATTTATTTTTCCGTCTTGCTCTACGAGATACTACTAAACTGTGACAGATAACAAAATAGAATGTCACTTCTAAAGTGTTATTGCATCAATTCAAAACGGATTTCGTGAAACTAATTGAAAATGCAAATCCCTTAAGTATACTTTAATACCTACGTTAACTGAAAGGGGACTTCGATAAATGCTAATGGCTCCTTAACAGCTGCCTTAAACGATCGTTAAAACAGCTTAATAGCCGCGCAGTCGATTTTACAAATTGTGAAATGTCCAAACTCTGCTTCCTTTGGTAACGGAAATTCGCGCAGATAAAGGAAAATAGGAAATTAAAAGAAATGATAAACGCAAATACAAGCTAGAGCTCCTCTTGTCTCACAAACAAGTTTTTAATAGACAAAGGAAATCCGAAACAAACGAGAACACTAAGAAAATACATTCTAGTTTATTTTTCTTTAAGTTGGCAAGCAGTAAAACTGCATTTCGCATTGTTAAGTTTTCTTACTTAGAACATTATGGAGAATGAAAAGTAGAAATTGGTTTTCCTTTGATTCCTTTTAATGTGATTTAATCGACGAGTCTTAAACTTTTATTACGTTCCTTTCTTTTTAAAAGAGCTCTACAGTACGGGAGACGGAGAAGGTACTTACATAATATACTTACGTATGCCATTGCGTAGTAAAAATACTTTTCCACATTTTTTTATTACCTGTAATATAACTCAAATATGTTAATAATAAGCAGGTAAAAGTACAGTAAGTAGGTAAGTTTGAAATTGTATTTAAGGGCACTAAAGATTTTATTTTTATGACAGAACGCTCTGTTATCTTTGACTAGTTTTCATTTTATAAAAATAGTTGCCAAATTTTTAAAATGAAAACTAGTCTATAAAACACACTACCTAAAACTCATACAACAGACAGAGTGACAACAGTGAAACTATTGTTATTTTATCATTTTACTTCCTTCCGATCTGTTATCATCTATTTACACAAGCAGCAGCGTCTAATCACCGAGAAAATACACTATGAACAGAAGAACATAACAAGTCCCCGTATGCTCTAAAATCACATGTGACATTATTCATCCAAAGCATTTTCTATCGGTGGGTAGCGCCGCGCGCGCCGCCCTGGGTATTGAAATACCAGACTAAGCAAGCTACGAGTCAAGGAAAGAAACTTTATGTCTATGTAATTAGAGTTTTGTCGACGGTGTTTATATATTGTCCAAGGGTTCGAGGGCGGCAGGTGCGCGGACGCACGTGCGGCGCAGCTTTCCGCACCTAAACACAAGAGCGCGCACAAAAAATAATTAATAGTTGATCCAATTTAATTAAGACTGAATCAGCAGAAATTTTGTAGTAGACGGTTCGATCGACTCTTATTAAATTATAGTACCTATCGACGAAATTGATGCAATTTGTATTTTACTTTTTTTGTAGCCATATGAATTATGAAATGAAATAAATAAATGGAATAAGTAGATGAACTTTACTTAGCAATAGACTCGTAATATCCAATTGTTGCAATATCCGTATACTATTACGTATAAACTTAGGAGGTGGCGAATTCGCCATTTAAAATCTCACCTGGAATTGCGCCACTTTCCTCTAGTTAAATCCGGAATTCTTTTAGCTCATACATCCGTAAATTTTACGTAAACTAGTTCTGTAAATAAAACGATATTTATTTTTCGGTATGAAATTAAACAAATGTTTTCACCGAAACAACAGGAATTTGGAAAGTAAATACCTTATCCACCGCGTTTCCGTCAGTCAATCAAGAATGGAATCATTACCGCGGTCACAATCAAGTCCGCACCTGCTCCGCGTCACGCTCTGGCAGAACATTACTCAAATTATATCAAATTCATTATTATCCAGTGATTTCCAGTAGACGGTTTGGCTAATGTGCTGTCAAACTTTCCTCTTATTATTAAAAAGTCGGTATTGTATCTCGTAACATTCGCTATTAAGTGCATATCAATCATCATTAAGTGTAAAGTTTCGTTTGGTGATTTACACGAATTACCTATAGTCTTTATTCTATCAAAGCTAATTAGTACAGAGGTATCTTAAAAAACTTTAAAGAAAAATTAACCCAGAGAAAAAAATATTCGCGCTCATCGTCTAAATACTCGGCCTCGCCAGGATTTGAACTACCGACCACTGACCGTTCTGCATCCTACTTAGCTATACGTGTCGTGACGTGACGCATATCTAAGTAGGATGCAGACGTAAGACGTAATCACATACGACGACACTGTCTTCGTTATTTGTGAGAAGGCTATTTGTGCAGATAAATACAACCTGCAGTAATTTGTGAGACTAGAGAATACGCTAAAGGTCCTAGGGAACCCACTTAACTCTGTGCGAGGCAGCGAGCTAAGTGGTAGGTACGTGAGGAGATATCACTAATAGGATTATAAATTACGTCGATTTATACTTCCTTTTCATAGCCATTACGTAGTCGTTTCGTTGCATTCGTTTGGCACTGGTGGAAATGTAATATTTGCACCATCTGATTTTTGGCTAACGTTTTATATGTTAGTCCAAATAAATTATATCGGAAACTTCTTCTCAGTAGGTATAAGTATGCCATTTTCATGGTTTTCCACTTTGATTTAAGTAATGGCGATCGCACTGAAGTATACTTACTGTAGTCGGCTCTGCCGCTATTTGATATCACCTCCCAACGCCGTGTGGTCTTCTAAAACTTCTGCTTCCCGTTTCTTCATTGTATCGTTCACTGACTCCATATATGTATTGACATATTATTAAATATAACATAGCCATAGTTACATTACAAGTAGGCAGTGCAAGTTCACAACAGGCCAAACAAGTTGCTACTGAACAATACCTGTCCTCACAATAACTCCTCGGCACTACTCGGGTAGCCTTGTTGTCAGTCTGTCACTTGACACCCGCGCCGACCTGTTACCAACACCAACTCATTATAATTCCTTAAATAAATGCACCATATAAATAATACAACGCTGGGAACTACAATGGACTTTCTACTTGCAAATGAATGACCACTTATTATTATAATGACGCTGAGATTCTGTGAGAAACGGTGGTTATAGGTGGTCAATTACATTTTAGTTCACTCAGCGCTTGTAATCAGTTTCATATCTCATTATCATTGTTTAAAACCGTAATCTTTCAGGATTCCCCAGTCAACTTCCAAGAAAAGGTTACCATTCCTATTTTGTAGCGCATTTCTCTCTTTGAAATCTATCAAACGTAGCATAAATTGTTAAATGTAGGATGAAGGTTCTCATTTTTGATATTGTCAGATGGCTCACATTTATTGTACTCGTACTAAACATGTGTAAATAAGTAGATCTCTGAAATATTGTTGAGAAATAAAAGCTTACATATCGTGCAAACACACGTCAGTTTGAAATAACAAGAGAATGTTATGTAAAAACGTCAGAATTGTTGGATTAAGCGACATTCGACAACGTCAATCGTCAAAATGTCCACCCTCTGGCGGAATTAAGTGAAGGCAGAACAATCGAGCGGAAACGGAAGGCGCGTTTCGCGATCTCGGCGAAATTCGGCGGCAGCTGCGCGCGCGCCGGCGCAGACTGCACATGCGAACAGCAGGTCCACTGAGGATATTTTTTAATCTGTTTGTACTTTGCCATGCTTACTGCTTATGCAAAACAAGACGTAGGTACATAATTACATCGTATCATAAAGACCAAACATCGTCCTCAAAATGTTTGCTAATTCTACGGTTGTCCAAGTGTAAATAAAGTCATATTCCAGTAACTAATTAATAGGTCATGATAATTTTGATATGGAATATTATACAAAAAACAGATCTGAAGATTGATTGAGTTAAGGTTTTGGTTTTAAGATGAAGAAGGATGGGTCCTGAAGGCGTTATCTCGCCAAAAAAGAAGCCAATAACATTCCAAGTTTTCTTGCGACTTCTTTTTACTATAGGAAAGTAATTTGGGAAATACAATTTTAAAACTGAATTTTCATATTTAGATAGATTCTTCGCGCTTTTTGGTGTAACACCAAATACAATTGGGAATGATGATAACACGCTATTAAGCGTTCCATACTGTACGGAGCACCTACTGTAACTCTACCCGTTGTATACCGCGGCCAGCAGCTGCCCTCTAATAGCTCATTTCCGTTTTGCATGTCGTAGAGCTCAGTCGGTAAAGCCACTACAAATCTAAAGACATTACCCTCCCGGGCGCTGCCAGGGAGTGATTGTTTAAATGGACTTA
The DNA here is from genome assembly GCA_932273695.1 of Apotomis betuletana. Lineage (NCBI taxonomy): Eukaryota > Metazoa > Arthropoda > Insecta > Lepidoptera > Tortricidae > Apotomis > Apotomis betuletana. The sequence continues at coordinate 9,638,181 of OW026307.1, read as the reverse complement.
ACGTGCAACCGCTGTGCCCTGGTTGAAAGGCCTTTAGCGAATGACAAAAGCCTGGATTTTATTAATTTATTGAAAAGATTGAGATATAAGTAAATATATGATACTTATACTTTAGGTTTGTTTAGGATTTACATAGAATGACGTGTTTTTAAGGGTTGTTAATAAAGTTTTTCCTAATGTATTATAACAATATTGGAAATCATTCGCGTAATTGTCTATCTACCAAAATACAATATATTGGGTTATTAAAAGTTTTTACCGAGTATATACTTTATATCCCACAAAATCGACGGTTCTCAAGGGATGAGCTTAGTATATTTGATACTCGGGTAATGCCATGGAAAAAATAGTCGCATCTAATTTAATAACAGTCCCATAGCCATTCTTAAATTATTTTCATACCGTCGAAATGTTATTTTAGAATATGCTCAGTTTTTTCATTTAGCAATAGACCCGCTTGCGAGTGTCTCAAGAGATCATTTTTTCTAATCCAGGTGATAAATCGGCGGAAGCTTTTCGTCCCCTAGGGTTATCTTAAAATAAATGTTATGTTTTTATATTTTTTGTGCCATAACTGTTACGGTATGTGGTCTATTTACGGTAAGAGCCACACGTGACGCAAATTCTTGTCGACAAAAAATCAAACATGGTATTCCTTTTGTTACGGGCCGGACCCAATGAGGTTTCCATGAAAATTTTCCTTTTCTGTTTAACCTATAGCGGTATTTTATTATTTATATATTCATTGCCAATCTTAGGCTATATAAAGCACGTGATTTTACCTCTTGTTTATAAAGGCTCTCCTACTGAAACTAAGCGATCATATATCAATGCATGGAGTGGCGAGCCCGCACCCGTCAAAGATCGTGACTATCGATTACGTCAGCTTGGAGGAATTCAACCAAGACGTAATGGATAGACACGACCTAGGAGGCCCACAGATTTACACCGACGGTAGTAAAATCGAGGGGAAGACGGGAGCGGCACTCACATGGTGGGAGGGAGGAGGAGAAATCCGCCACTCAACCTTCAAGCTAGCACCATACAACACCGTGTTTCAGACCGAAATGTACGCGCTCCTCAGGGCAGTGCAAGTCGCGATGAAGCACAAGGTGCGCAGCGTCAGCATCCTCAGTGACTCGAAATCCTCGCTAGAGCTCCTAAAATCTCCACAAACGACCCACCCATTAGCCCAAAAAATCAAGGACAACGCTTCAAAAGCGCGGGAGCAAGGGATCGGTCTTAAGTTCTTTTGGCTGCGAGCCCATATTGGAACGCCAGGAAACGAGAGGGCAGACGAACTGGCAAAGCAAGCAGCTCTAAGAAAGAAGACCGCTCCCGAGTATGACAAGGTGCCGATATCCTACGTCAAAAGGACGATAAGAGAACACACGGTCGAAAAGTGGCAGGCACGCTATGAATCGTCCGAGACCGGTGCAACAACCAAGAAGTTCTTTCCACAAGTGAGAGACGCAAACAGCGTCATCAAGAAACTCAAACTCACAAACTTCTTGGTTCAAGCCTTCACCGGACACGGGGGATTCGCAGCCTACCTAAACCGCTTCAAGATCAAGGATGCACCCTCGTGCATCTGCGACCCGGCCATTGACGAGGATATTTGGCACATTGTGTGCGACTGCCCGCGCTTCGGCACGGAAAGGCACGAGCTAGAGCAAAAAACCGGAGTTCAGATCAGCCCGGACAGCTCAAGCTGGAGGGAACTGCTGGGATCAGAGGAAAACCGTGGACACGTGACGAAGTTCCTGGAAAAGGTAGTCCGTGTAGCATGCCTCCGAAACAAGTAGCCCGTTGCCGTAGAACAGACCCCCCCCCCCCCCCCGACTTTACCTCACTAGACTTGACCTTACTAGACTACCGACAACTGACTAACTGACCTAACGAAGTAAATTAAAACCAAGCCCCCCCATAGAATCAACCTAAATGTCATAAAATGTATTTCAGGAAATGTCGCAGCAGGAAAATTCTCGCCGTCCCAACAAATACCAGACGAAGGGAGTGAAGTTCGTCCGCGAGACGGCGGCCCAGGTGAACCTCGAGGACCCCACCCGGATGGACACCAGCCAAGAGGCGGTTAAAGTCCACCCGGGAGGGCGAGTACGGAAAGTGTGGAAGGACCTCGAGGGGACCCGGGAAGTGGCCTTCGACGGCCGGAAGTTCCGGGAGCCGAAAACGGTCAGATCGGTGTGCACGACGACCGTCACGGAGCAACCCGGTACCCGTCCCGCCGTCGAGGGCCACGAGGGCTTCCTAAATTACGACTCTGCGACTTTTTCTGAAAAAATCCAATTTAGCTACCTATCCAGGCACGATGTGTTTCAAAAGGCCAGGCTTCACCTGGCCTTCTTCAGATACAACAAAGAAACATCCCTCGATCAGAACTCGTACGTGGCAGGGAGAGTCTACCTCATGAGTAGCGGCCTCCCGGGCGACGACAACGAGTTAGAAAGGATTTACTACAGGTTCTGCTCTGAAAAAGGCTTGGACCGGGAGCTCGTGGAAAAGGACCTGGCAAGCGTCAAGGCCGAGCTAAGCTCAAAAAGCCTTGCGCACAGAAACGCAGCCAGGAAAAATTTCGACGAGTTCCATGGTTTAAGCAGGTACAAGGAGTCGGGCTCGCGGCCATACACAGCCCCCCAGGCTGGGTGTGACCCCGAGTGCGTCATACTTTGAGAGCGGCACCTGTGGTAAATCCCCCCCCCCCCCCGGACAAACACCCCCGACGACTTGACGTGACTTGACATTTGACAAACAGAACCCCCCCCCCCCCCACTGAAAAACAAATAGTTAATAAATGTATAGATACCTAGCCTGTAAAAAATTGTTTCTTCTTTTTCTACATATTTTCCGCATGTTTAGTACTAACGGCAGGTGCCTGTCTGACGAAGGAAACAGCCAGCAAAATAGTGAGCCGCCTACAAGCAGCTACTGGTAACCGTCACAGACGTGTGGCTCCAGCAGAAGCCTTAACGGGGAAATTCACTTTTCTCCGGCCCTCTAGCTTCGGCGGGGCAAGGATCTGCCGGGGTCGCGCAGTGGCGGCACACCGGTTGGAGGACCACCTCCACACACGCTGGTATGCCCAGTCGTCCGACAGACACAAGTCTAAAATAGAGTAGTTAAAATTTTCTTTGCATGTTTCCGTAGTTATATAGATTGTTGTAAATAATGTTCTTTAAATTGTACGTCTACCAAAGGCAAGTGCCTGTCTGTCAAAAGGACACAGCTAGCAAAATAGTGAGCCGCCCACAAGCAGCTACTGGTAACCGTCACAGACGTGTGGCTCCAGCAGAAGCCTTAACGGGGAAATTCACCTTTCTCCGGCCCTCTAGCTTCGGCGGGGCAAGGATCTGCCGGGGTCGCGCAGTGGCGGCACACCGGTTGGAGGACCACCTCCACACACGCTGGTATGCCCAGTTGTCCGACAGGCACATGTCTTAAAGTAGTCTTTTAGTTTTCCAAAATGCATTTTCCTTCAATAGTCTTTTAAAAAAGTAGTTTTTCCTTCTTGTCTGCATGTTTTAACACCTGTATTAGTGCCAGTACTAGAAAATAAGAAACTCCTGATGCATGCATCTCCCGACCACCATCGAGGGGTGTCGGCCGGGCGGGGGACATGGCCGGCGAGATGAGCAGTCCGCAAGTTGCTCCCGGTAGCAGTCACAGGCCACTCTGGCAGAAGCCTAAACGGAGAAACTTCTCCGGCCTTTCAGCACTGGCTGGGGCAAGGATCTGTCGGGGAGCCACAGTGGCGGCAATCCGGGTGGAGCTTGAGCTGCACACTCGCTGGTGTGTCCGATCGTCCGGCCGGCACTCCTCGAATTCCCCCCCCCCCCCCTTAGTAATAGCAGTTGTAGCACCCGATGGAAAAGTAGCGAAAAGAGGGCATCGCGAGGAGACACGCGAAAAAAGTCTCCAAGGCAAAAGAGCAGGCCTCAAAGGGTAGCCCCACCCAAAAGAGGGCGCCCACAGCCACACAGCGGTCCACAAAAGATCTCCGACCCACTTCTTCCATCGGCGGGCAAAAGATAGGCAGCCCGTAGTTACTAAAAATGCATGCATCAGTAGTCCCTATCCAAAAAATTAAGCTAAGAAAATAAATGTTAGAATAAGTACGGGCAAAGGACAAGCATGGAGAGACCGGCAACGGTATCACCATGCTTGTCCCGAGCACCTCGCGGGAACCAAACGGGAGTCTCTCTCTCGGCCTTGCAGCACTGGCTGAGGCAAGGACCCAGCGGGTAGTTAAGTATCCTATCTTCTTCCCCCCCCCACCACCTCTTTTGAACGAAAGTTTGTAAACAACAGTAAAAAACAGAGAGCGATGCAAAGAATGCGGGTTAAGGTTTTTAGTCGGTAAGAGTCCGGCACTGTCTGGGCCTCCCTTCCCAGTCGCCCATGATGGGTTTTCCTTAAACCGCACTCTTTGTGTCTTTTGAAAATTTTGTAAACAAAAGCAAGGACTCTCGTCTTTGGCCCCTCAGGCAAAACTCCCCAAAAAAAAAAAAAAAAAAAATGCATGGAGTGAAAGAAGTGCAAACCATTAAATGAAATAAACTTAGATGCAAATCAATTTGCGCAATGTTGAAAATAATTCATAACAACAACAACGAACGCCATATGTGTAATATAATTCAATATCGTTGACACATTAAACTCGGATCAAAAATGCGGTCATTAGTCTCATTAATGCTAAGAAAAAACTTTTAACCTATAAAATTAGCAACATCTCGGCCTCAATTTAAACTAATCCCATCTGGACATCTGACTCGTGCCGGGTTTAATTTCACCGTGATTGTTCCCAAACGGAAGCCATTCGTACAGATGTTTCTTTTTTCATACTTCCAAAATAGATCTACAGGAGATCAAGAGCACGTGAACTTTTTATCTGCCAGTGTTGACAAATACTTCACATTTCATGCTTACCGGGACACATTCATATCTCCTTTTTCCGTACTATCAAATGTAAACTTTGTATGTTCTTGATAAAATCGCTTCTCGTATTGAGCTACTTATAAATATATGAGTTTTGAAAAGTTAGTCAACATTTCCTTGCTTCACGGTTATTAATTTTCATGTCTTCTGTAACGGAGATCTAATAACGAAAGGATTTATGTTTGTGCGTCCGCAGGAAGCTTCGCTAATAAGATGTGGCCTTTTAGTGCCCTTTATGTTGAAATAGACTTTCGGCGCCATTTCCAGCTTGTTTGACGCGAACTACATATCTTTCGCCTGTGGCATTGCTCGAATTTCAAGAAACGCGGCTTCTTAAGGTCATACACTAGGTTTACCCACACTGAAACCACCCAGGAGTCCTTCTCAAGGATTACAATATAATGATGAAAAGAAAATTCCTTCTAAATTAACTTGAAATATTACCACCAACCACCAAAGATTTAATATTGACGACGCGGTGGGCGCAGTGCCTCTACTGATCCGGCGACCCGACGGTTCGAATCGCGGCAAGGGCAAATATTTGTGCGATGAACTCGAATATTTGTTCCTGGGTCATCGATGTTTGCTATATATTTATGTATAATATCGTCGAAATATATAGTCGTTATCGTCTAATGCCTGCTTATTGTGGGACTAGATCGTTTTGTGTGAGGTTGTCCGATATTTATTTACTTATTGATCAATGTAAAGACATCGTTGTGTATGTGTACTCAACAGAACAAATTCAAAAATCCATTATCGTAGGTAACACGTAAATGGCACGTTGAAGCAAACGCTTGTACAAAATTCATACATTTACCCAAACGCAACATTGAAAGCAATTGATTAATAAACAAAAAAAATGCTTAATGTAGTCGATATAATGGCCCCATTTGTGCACACACAGCGGAAGCAGGTTGGCGGAAAGAGGTATGAGCGCGTGGCTTTTTGTGGCTTTATGCGTTAGGGGGTTTCGGGCAGATGGGGTGGGGTAATCGAATTACTAGTACATGTGCGCTGGCGAGACATGTAGTTACCTGAAGGGTGCAGTCTGTGTAAACTGGGCATATTGGAGTTTCAACACATAATTCTATCAACCAGTTACTGGGCGATAATTCAGAGCTTTAGGATAACTTTAGCAATTTATCGTGGCAATTACTAGGGAATATATCTACCTATATTTACTTTTTTAACCTATTATAATATAATTACTTATAGAGTATATTCTTCTCAATGAGAGAAAAAATAATGCTTGATAGATGACTTTACATTAAATACATGTATACATCGCATGTTTTTGCCCTTTGCGAATTGACTCAACTTTATATTTATATTCTAATTTAAAAGCGACACCTTTCCTAATTCGCTGTATTTGTTGTTACAGGTAAGCGTCTCTGATTACCGGACTACGATAACCATCTACATAATAGACAAACAGTAGTGTCACAGGCGCCGTAATCTTATTACAGCATTTGGTCGAAGATTCTAATACAATATTAAGCTCTTTAGCTACCCTGCCGTTGCCCAATACACCTCAAGCCCAAATAGTCACAAGTTGTATGAATTCAACTCACACATTTGACTGAACGGTTCTAGAATACCCCATTGTATCTGCTTGTAATCCTATTGTCCATGTACGATCTAACGCCTGGTGAAACCGTGTTATCTCCGGACTAATCTGACGAAGCGAATCTCGGAAGAGATTAGATTAGTAATTCGATACAAGATCTCTCTGCTATTTTAGATTTATCTTGCTATTATGGTGCTAATCTTGATTAATTTAATGTGATTAATTTGTTTAGGTAATTAATTGTCTTTGCATCTTTTTTGAATTTGTAAAAATGGATTCTTCGGACTATATATACACCATACACATTTTATTTGCTTCTAGTGAACAAAATTAAATATTTATTTTGGTACAATAAATAAACACATCAATTACTGAAATACGTTTATTCGACTTCATACGCACACAATAATTTCAATTCCTGTTTAATTATTCGACATTCTTATTTTTATCGCAACGCAGTTTTATAATATAATTAGTAAAGATTTGATTACAAGGATTAAATATCAATCCGTGAGCGAACAAACTCAAAGATAACTTCGGACTCCCCACAACTTTAAATATAGGTATTAATTGCAACATCCTTCCATACATCTTAGCGCAATGTGCCAGACTCCAGGGTCTATAATCAAGTTATTATTCACCATAATCCACAGATTTGTATGGGCCAAATCCCATCCGCGCTCCATACATTATTCCGATAACATCTGGTCGGCAAGGTGTCTACGAAAGTAACTATTACACTTTTTGCAACACGTGTGTCGAAGGGAGGCTGCGAGAATGGGTCACGATTACAATATGTTGCTGGTAAACAAAGACTTACCTAGTTCAGTAGGAACACGCATGTATCTACTAATAAGGTTAAGACATATTGAAATAAGATGAAGATGATGCAATACTCGTAACTAAATTTACAGATTGACAATCATTTAGGGACATCAATTAAGGTTTAATGAAATAATGAACTTTATTTTACAAGTAGGCAACAAAGGCAGATTAACATGTCTGAGTCTAACGGTATTTTACAAGAGGAGACCACTGTTGAGAAGAAACGCTGAAAGAAACTCATTTCATACCTCTCTGAACAGATTGTTTTATCAATTTGATCACTAACGTGTCGGTATCCGTACAAACAGATCACAGGAATTTTGGTCTACATCGATTTGAGTGAGATTGTCTCTTAAAATGTATAGTTATTTATTTAGATAAACTGCATCGACAAGAAAATTCTATATAACTAACAAACTTATTCACAAATTTCATGATAATCGGTTGCGAAATGCAAAAAAAATAATAATAATAATTCATACACAATTAAAGAAAGAAATTTCGGTTTTCTAATCAAAGTTTTATCTTTAACTCTTTGTTCTCAAGTATACCTACTGTCGTACCAGTGTGTGATATCCCAAAACTACTAGGTACTTAATGTAACTTCTGCCCCAATCCTGGCTGCATTAAGGGGCCAATCTGGGCCACCGGCCGGGTGCTAATGCGTTTTTTCACAGACATGTGCTACTGCCAATTTGACAGAAAGGTGTTCGCCGACACGTGAGGCTGTGATCTATTAGCTGCGTACCATTCTGGCAACAAGGCAACATGTTGCTAATGTAGAAAGGTTAAGTGGGACTCTATAGATAACATATTTGACGGTGTTTAGTCGATTTTTCCCAAGTAGCTGATGGGATGAATTTTGTAGACGTCTTTATCTAAACAATCTCTATCTGGTAATAATTATCTTAAGTCGTTGCATCGGATATTTATCTAGATATTCAGTATTTGCCTATTGTAGTTCATAAGACACAGCCCCGCAACAGCCGAACGGACAGGCAACGGAGCTTATAATGGGTATAATAAATAAGTATAAAATATCGGATAACCTCACACAAATCGATCTAGTTCCAAATTCAGCTCAAGGAGGTTTGTGTTATGGGTTCTAGACGACGATAATTATATGCACTTACTTATATAGACAAATATTATATACTTATATACATAGAACAACGATGACCCAATCACAAATATTCGAGTTCATCACACAAATATTTGCCCTGGCCGGGATTTGAACTCGGGACCGCTCAGTAGGCAGGTTCTCTACAAACTGCGCCAAACGCGTCGTCAAAGGTATAATCCTTAAATAAAATATCGACCCATTTATAATTCAATTCATTTGTAAACCGCTACCGCAGAACTTTGCCTGGTTTTTGCGTGTTAGAGGGTAATCTAACTTTTCGCAATTTCGTACATATGAAGGGTCAAACAGGGAAAACCCGTGACGCGGGGTTATCTAGTAAATAGTTTGAATAACACAAAAGGGTGGAAATGCGATTCCTCTGTGTAATACCCTGCTTTGGGGGAGTTAGAACTTGTAAGGTTTACTTTCAACAATGTATAAATAATATAAATATACAATTTTCTTACAAAACACACATGAAGTAAATTGACTACTATATATAGATATTATTTCTTGTGCGCGGACTTCCGTAGGTGTTTATTTTAAAGAACCTGTCAACTGATATGTGTCTGATGTAGGTACCTATTTTGCTATTTTTACTACATTTGATTTGCTATTTTTCTACATTTACGGGAAAAGCAGTTCAGTTGCTGTTAGCCGCAGTTATTAAATGTTGACGGATAAGATATAATTTTGAAATCCTTACATGTGAGAAATACCTACTGTTGACTTTACTCACAATTTAATACTAACCATTAGAACCCATACCTACCCTGCTTCTTAATCGTATCTATACATGGTATAGGTATATTTGATTCTAAAACTGCTAGAAATGTAGAGGTTATACAAACGCAGCATTTTTGTAAAAAAATCTGAAAAAGATAACTTGTAAGTACCTATCCTAGCAAAATAAAAAGAAATTTCGACGCCATTGTGCGTATTGTAATAAATTTGTCGGTACAGTCACGCTACTATTTTCCAATTCAAAATCGTGAAATAATAAAAGTTCCGCAGCGGAAATGTTATTCCGATTCAAATAATCGCTGTTCATTGCTCTTGATGATTACACGGTGTTTAACTGCTTCCAAATCGGACTAAAGCTTCAAATACACAATAGAAATACTAACAATCGTAATTATATTTAATTGGTGACACTATATAGGGCTGGACATTTTCCTTTTCATCGTTTCAAGTACTCTACCGCAATATCTTGACAAAGGACATAATAATGATCTAATAGGCGTATAGAATTTCTATTATACGCTACGCGTAAACAAAGTGGGCGATATTGCTCCTTCATTATAAAGGCTAGATATTGTTGTGCCAGAATATTGACGTATTAGGCACTAGAGTGGGCGCCGAGGGGCCTGGTGCCTTCGAGAACGTCTAGATAGCCCCGTAATGGAGAATAAAAATAGATTTATGTGAGCGTTATGTTAGTCGTCTTGTTAATGTTTTTCACGAAAAGGATTTGGATATATTTATTTATTTTGAAATATCAGCGGCTTCACCCACGTGGAAAATATGATATTTGACCTATCCTTACGATTTTAACAAACGAAACTAGTTTAGGTTTCTGATCTGTCATCTGCTATGCTATCAATACTTACGCACGTTTGTGGGTTGCTTCGTTACCACATGCAACAAGGACGAACTAAACACTTTCGTAAACTATAAAAAGTATTACGATACCAACAAGTGATACACAAGAAACAACCCGCTGCTCACCCGCAGGCTTATAATGGTTGCGGTTGTCACGCGCTAGATAAATGATAAAGCAACTATCACTCTTGCACTACGTGTCTAAAGTCCATCATTAATTAACTGTAAGTACTCAAATATTATACCGAACTCAAGTGTGGTCTCAAGTATGGAGAAACGGACACTTGAGAGCGGTATTAGACTTTAGTGTAGTTTATTAATACGACATTTAATGTGACGGATGCTTTAATATTTATATAATATCTCGCAATTAACGCAGCAACCATAGGCCTGTTAATGGTGCAGCAATATAACGTACAAATAATCTGTATGACTTCCAGATGCGTTGTCACCGCAACGCAAGACTACAAATTGTCACCCAGACGAATAAGATGTAGAGCATAATGTGTCTGTAATAACAGGACTCTCGATATAATCACGAGAACTTGATCGTTACTTTCAATTTAATAATATATTCGCGACCAGGTGAACGCGTCTGTCGGCGTTTACGCGAGAAATTTCAGTAACAATTTCCAAAAACCTCACAGCCACTAATTTCCGCGGCCGTTCAATATCTCAATCACTTTCATCGTATGTTTAATGCATGAGTCGAGATAAACGGCAGAAATATTCCGACGACGGACTCATCGGACTTTATTAACGATGAAAAAAATTATAACATCGCTGTCTACGATAACGTGGATGGCTCAGACGGAGCGGCGCCAGTCTAGGAATAATTTAGTGATTCAGTGATTCTAAGTTGGTTACGCGTTATTCTTGGCTGCCGGCCCGTTTGTCGCGACGCTCGGACAATTATAACAATCGCAGCTTTAGTGTAAAAATACGTGTTATTTGTTTTTAGAACACGAAGTTATATCATCAGAATTTACTGTCGTACTTAATACTTTCTATTGAGAAAGTCGCAGAGAACAGGAGGTTGGCGATAAAATTAAAGAGCTTGAAGAACGCGCGGCAGACGTCGGAACAGTTTAACGATGACCGGGATCTAAGTATGCTCTTGTAGATGTAGCAGTAATGGAGCGAGCTATGCTCGGAGTTTCCTTGCGGGGTCAAATCCGAAATGATGAGATATGCAAAAGAACCAAGGGTGTAGATATATGTAGCTCAGACTGTCGCCAAACTTAAGTGGGCGAGGCACATTCCTCGTAGAACCGTCGGCCGTTGGGGCAGAAAGGTACTTGAGTGGCGACCGCGGACCGGAAGACGCAACGTGGGAAGGCCCCCTACAAGATGGACCGACGACCGGGCTAGGATCGCGGGCAAAAATTGGATGAGGGCGGCGCAAAACCGATCGCTGTGCAGAACTTGTGGGGGAGGTCAGTGGTCGTCTGATGATGATGAGATGTAGCAGATGAGTCATAAAAAATTACGTACTTTCGTAATTTGTTTTGACGACAAGTTTAACATAGTTGGTAACTTCTTAATATAGTGGTCTAAAGGTTTAAGCCTAGGTTAGTACTAAGTTTGGTAACTACCTACATTTGTGTGAGAACTGTAATATTTTTTTTTCGTGACATACTGTTATTTTGTACAAATAATGACAGCTTGGTATAGAACGAAAATAAATCTAATTTTCATCTGTCACATTTTGAACTTCCAAAAAATATTACAATCTCCTAAAATGTAACCAAAAGTTCACCCATAAGTGAAAACATGGAACGTTCAAGGCGGCTAATAAAATAAGAAGTCGAACCACCCCACGCTCCCCTCGGATATTTATCGCAATCCGATACAGAATCTACCAGCAAGGGGAAAACAGCCCTACATTTTTCTGTCAGTATATTGATAAGCGGCTGATTTCATAACCCATTAGGGAATCGTCGATATATTGCAGGCTATTTCTACAAGCCAACCTTTAATGTTGTAATAGCAAACTTTGAAACAATGTTCTGTTCTACCCAACAGTTAAAGTGCGACGAGTGCATACCACCCAAATATTTTCCGATGCCATCGTGATTTTTGCATTAAGAGTATTAAGACTAGCTGTTTGCCTTTTGGAGAATTAGTATACCTATAGTTATACATTGAGTTAGGCCGGTTGGTCGTCACAGGTATCGCTGGGAAGACGTGTTCGAGGCGGAAGCTTCAAGCCGAAAATTGGCAAGAATCGCAGGATCGGAACAACTGGCGTGCTCTCGTTTCGGAAGCTAAGATCCTTTTTGGGTCACTCAGCCAAACTGTTAGTTAGTTTTACATACATACGTATATTGAGAATACTAATTTCCATGTACCATAAATCAAACCCCATTTTCTTAATGAATTATCAAGGCTCAAAAACCAGTAAAGCTGTTTGCATTGCTACAATTCGAAAAACATGCACGGTGAATAAATTATGTTCCACATTTCATGGGAAAATACGACATTAGTAGCCACGTGCGGAAAGCTAGCCTCATTTGCTCATAAATAAATCTTTTAGAAACTCAGTGTGTTTTTAAAACATTTTTCTAAATAACTGTGTAGTGAATTAATGGGTTGCATGTTGCGATCCGATTGCTTTATTACAGTTCATATTTCCAGGCGGCATCGACATCACTGAAAACTGTGGCTCGACAGTGCGGTCAATGCTCGCGCTATTTAATGGAGTCTCGTATTTCCATTCCCTTCTTTTCAACCGACTTATAAAAATGGGGTAGGTTCCCAATTCGATTGCATGTTTTTTTTGCACTTATATTACGCGCTATTCCTACCCAACCAAAATTAATCGATTTTGATGATTATTTTTGTTTTGTAGATCTTACTTCTGAGGTGTTTATAAATGTTATCGAAATTGATTTAGCGCTTTTTGAGAAAATAAACACAAAACAAAAAATGTGCACCCATTTCGCTTATTGAAGTCTATTATTTTTCATACAGTGTTTAATTTTAAACATATAATTTTATTGAAAGCTTTTTCTCTGAGCCTGTAATAAATTTTGGATTGTTAGAAAACAAACCTAACCTACCAGAATGTAATTTTTAAGATTTATGAAAATTTATGACTTCAGGGAAATAAATGTCTATAAAATGAGAATTCGATGAAATGTTTGTCTATAAAATGAAGTGGATACCGTATTCCATATTTAGTAGGTAGTTTCCTAAATATTATTATTAAAAATAATTTTGTTTAGCTCTATCTCAGGCGATACGATATGCTGGCGGCATTACCACGCTGTCAATCAAATTAGAATATGGCCGCGAACTTAGCCCGCGTGGAGGAAATAGTTATTTGTTATGCAAGGCTGCAAAGTTGTTATTTGGCGCGAGTGTTGAAATTGAAAGCTGAGCGAGCGAAGGAATCTAAGATTGAACCATGAGCGAAGCGAATGGTTCAAAGATAGATTCCTGAGCGTAGCGAAGCTTTCAAGACACGAGAAGCTAAATAATTTTGCAGCCATGCGGAACACACAACTTTTCACCTCACTACAGCGAGGAAAGTGCAAGATTCAAGAAAAACAATTAAAACATAAAAATAGTCATATTTAATTTTGCCTTCTATTTAACACATCAAATTTAAAACATAACACTCAAATCCAAACCAAATAAATACGAGAGAAGCACACATATTAAAAATTAAAAGTAATATGGCCGTAATTTGTATCATCGTTGTGTACATTTTATCGTAGATTTTTTCTTAAGCACTGTTATATTATATTTGTATTTGAAACTACTTGACACATTCGTTGTGAATGTGGGAGAATGGCATTCAGGGAAGGATTAGTTGGCCACTCGGAAGTATTTTCCATAACACTTGCTTTGGAAGTTATTGAACGATGGGATCCGAACAAGATTATTTCGGCTTTATCTTCTTTAAAAACGCCAATAGTTCCGGTAAATTATTTATCGTCTCCAAATATTTATAACAAATCCTTTTTCGTTTTAATGCAGGCTTTTAGCATTGAATAAAATAATACTCCAAATTGGGCTTAACTTTCTTGTTATCGATATTTCTATAAAGTAAGACAACAGTATGTATTCTCCACAACAAATTTACGTTGTTTACGTGAATTGTGAAAACTTTGGGAACCCGTTTTGTACAGCCATGTATTGTCCAGCCACGTTTTGTACAGCCACGTTTTCCGCGTCCATATGGACTCGGAAAACACGACTGTACAAAACACGGCTGGGCAAAACGTGGCCGAGCAATGTTTGTTCGGGGAAGTTTTTCGAAGCCAGTTTTGTACAGGGTCGTATTGTCCGGCCCTGTTTTGTACGGCCATGTTTTCCGAGTCCATGTGGACTCGGAAAACACGGCCGTACAAAACACGGCTGGCCGCGAACCAAGCTGCTAGGTTAGGTTAGGTTAGAATTGCGACCACAACAGCGCGCGAGCCGAGCGAGCGAAGCGAGCGTACCGCGGCAGCGGTCGGCGAAGCGCTAGAACCGAACTAGTACCTGTAAAGAAGGTTAGAATGCATACCTACTTGTATTTTCGGGACTCGGAATACGTGGCCGTACAAAACGTGGCCGAACAAAGACGGGCTGAGCGTCATGGACTCGGAAAACGTGGCTGTACAAAACATGGCTGAGCAAAACTTGGCCGTGAAAAACAGGCCCGGACAACCGCGGTACAGGCACGTTTTTCGAAGCCATTTTTGCTCGGCCACGTTTTGTACAGCCACGTTTTCCGAATCCAAAAAGTGGACGCGAAAAACGTGGCTGTACAAAACGTGGCCGTACAAAACCCCTACTCAAAACTTTTTAATTACCTAGCTATTTTTTTCACGGGTGCGTTCAGAAATTACAATTATGTTCCAACTTTTATAACAAATAAATATTAAAATTTGTGTTGTATTTAATATATTTACTAGTCAAAATATGTAAATGAAACTGAAATACTTACTATTAATATATGTAAACATATTCAACGTGAAATAAAGTGTAGAAAAAATAAAAACTTAAAAATCTGTAACCACAAACCAGGTTTCTGGACGTGATATTGTAGGTGTTTTTTTTTTTAAAGAAGTATTCAAACGTACGTATGATTTTAGCCAGCCAGACCAGATCGCCCTTTATTAGGGTGCGTTGATTGGTTATTCGAAGATTTATCGACTGATGAATCAGTCACGCGTTGAAGGAGTATTAAATATAAAAAAAGTTACATGCACCACAGAGAATCAAAATCGTCGTGTTCGAAATTCAAATGACTTTTGCACGCTAGCGGATAAAATAGACTTTTGCACGCAGATTTCGCCCTATAAACGGGAGTTTTCCGAGCGAGTGAGGTGAAAAAGTCATTACCCCTCTTTTTTGTTTCTCCGTGGATAGGTAAAAAGTATCCTATAACCATCTGAGAATGCACAGCATTTCTGTAATTGGTCTACTCGTTTTGGCGTGATGCAAGGACAACGGAAATATGAAAACAGATGGCGCCAAGTTGGCACGGCGCCGCGCCCATACAAAACAATTGACGATCCTGCATCACGCTATTGAGATTTTTCCTGAAATCATGACCCTTCTCAATAGAAAAATACAAATCTAGAATTTTATAATAGTATAGATATTATTATAGACTAGAAGGTTCGTACGCGTATTTTTTACCGTATACATACCATACCGTATAGCCGTATTATATACCGTAGTCGGGTAAATGTATCCTATAACCATCATTGGATGTCGAGCTATCCCTGTACCAAAATTGGTTAAAATTTGTCCATCCGTTTCGGCGAGAGGGCAAGTAAATTATGACCAACAGATGGCGCTAAACTGACATGGCGCCGCGCACGGGTTATCCTCATCTGGCAGAAACTTGTTTTACCGAAAATAATGTTTCGCATAATACTCATTTTGCAGAAATTTTCTGCCGCTTAAACGGGAAATATATTTTGAAATGTTTTTGTGTATCCTGGTAGATTAGGATAGGTTAGGTTAGGTTTATTTTATAGCTTTTCAGCAAAATGTATGGTATCAGTAGAATAAACAGTTTGCGAAACGAGCATTATGCGAAACGTTACTTTCGGTAAAACAAGTTTCTTCCAGATGAGGGTTAACCGCCGCGCACCCATACAAAACAAAAGACTATCCTGCATCGTGTTTTTAAGATTTTTCCTGTAATCATATTCACATGTACAAAAAATATATAATTCTGAATGCCAAATACCCCATAATTATAAAGTTCAAGTGTAGCCGATCAATCTGGGCAAACGCCAAAGTAGCAATAAAATTAACTATGCACCCCAAATAATAATTACGGCGAATACCAACTAAAATTAATGCCTTATTCCTGTTTATTATTTAATTAACCTGAATACGAAGCTTAACAACAATGGGCATAAATATGGCAATCATAACAGTTTACAGTACATTAACTTTATAAAACCAATTGCCTATAATCCATTATGTGTTGACAGAGATTGACACAGTTCTATCGCCTTTTGATTTTATTTCGGATAAACATCCATATCAGGTTATATACGTACCTAATATTTTTGTAGAACTTATTATATTTACGTACTTATTTCCAAAATATATGACTCATATTTTATAATATGTAGTATGTAATATGTATATACGAAAATGTTAATTACGTTATGTCATCATCATCATCATCATAAAAAAATAAAATGTAAAAAGGCCGTGTAAAATATAATGAATCAATCGAGATCATAATATGTAAGTATTGTGACATTTAGTGAAATAAATGATGCACAAATTTTTTTTAACCAACAGAAGCGACTTCAAAAAAACTGAAAAGCCAAAAATAACCCGTTCATGTACATATTACATTTGAATCACTTTTTGAAGTCGGCGCCAAACCACTCAATTATTACTATGAAAAAGATGCCGTAAAGCCTTTAATGATTACCATTTGGTATTTACGAGTATTTTTGTTCCATATTTATATATTATAATTTACGTGAGGTTTGGAACTGACTTCAAAAAGTGATTCAAATGTAATCTGTACATGAACGGGTTATTTTTGGCTTTTCAGTTTTTTTTAAGTTGGTATATTTTTTGTGTTTTTATTTTTATATTTAGGGATTCAAATAAAATACTTATCGCGGGGTGATCGGGGACGTCTTGTTTGCATGCATCTCGTTTCAATTATCTCCTAACTCCTAACCGCTAGGGAGATACTTTCCATCATCAGCTCAGCATGGGAAGATGATGACTACCATATCCAAATACTTAAATAGCTTTAGAAAATATATGAAAAACATTATGAGTGCCTATAAAATTTGAGGGTTTCCCTTGATTTCCCCGGTATTCCATCATCAGATCCCTACTCAGTTATAATGTGACCACCTCAGCAGTATACTCTTCCAAATAAAAATAAAAAATTTAACATCGGTCCACAATTGGAGGAGTAATCAAAAAAAATATAATACATACAGTCGAACATAGAACCTCCTCCTTTTTTGGAAGTCGGTTAAAAATATACTTCCGAGGTGCTGTGTTGCATATTTGCTTAAACTCACTTCGGCACTATTTTTTCCCTGCATTTCGATTTATACATAGCGGGATCAAGCCATGCAAAGTCCTCTCGGTACATCCAGTTTCGGGGCCCCTCTACCCTCAGTTAACTCTTTAGGTTGCTTAGGGACCCTCCTAGAGGCGTTGAGCCTATAGGCACTAGGCAGTTACATCCACTTCAACTGAATAGGATGCTGCTGATTTTACTTCTATATGACTCATGTCTATGGGCGACAATAATCACTTTTCCTAGTCAGTATACTGACTACGGTACCTCTATTGTACATACAAAGGCACGTATAACTAGCGTGTCAACTTTATATTACTGGCAGCGGGTTCACATATCACGCACAAATTGTCGTGGTCACCGCGGTTGCCGTCAATCACAATCACAGTACTTGGTAAAAACAGCGCATATTTGGGATTTCGTTATAATTGCTTGAAGCCGGAAATTAAAGCTCAATTTGGGAATTCCGAAGCCAAAAGATTGAAACTGATTTAGCACATAGTGCTGAATAGAAAAGTTTAAGAAATGTGTAAATAAGAAACAAGGAAAATGGCAAAATTTTAGTCCACGCCAATTCTTAACTGGTAAACACGTAGTTAATAGTTACCTACGGTTGTTTATACTTTTTACCACTTTTGCGATTGAAAGCAGTCTTAAAGAACCTTAGCCAAACCAAAGACGCTATAATGTAATGTCTTGTAGCAACCCAAAAGCATGTAGGTACTTATATAATTAGCATGGGAAGCACATAAATCCCGGATAAGCCCAAGGCTGAGGAAGTAGCCTGATTAAAGCATGCGGGCCTCTCGATATTTCACCGCAAACAAACGTTTCAGGCCGGCTGACAAGCCATTTAAAACCAAGATTAGATAAAAGTTCAACTAAGTAGTCAAGTTAAAAATAGTAGAATGATCTAAAATGTCCAGTCTTGTTTAGGTAAATTGTCCATTCAGTAAATTTTGAAGCATATGTAGAAATGCCCTCACTGTAGTTTAAGTTGTGGTTCAACGTTGAATTAAAGTGTTCCTACTTTTCTGGCTGACTAGAAATTAAGAGGCCTTATTCCTTTTAAAATTTATTTTTTTCATATTATGACAAATATATTGATAATTTCAAACAAATTTTTGAAGTGAGTAATACTTTTCCCCGAGTTCTAGGTAGTAACATAGTTATTTCACGCTTTCATTGCGTACAGTCGAAAATAAGTTAAAAAAACTAATTTTCCGCGTGAATTTTGTCAATTTCGAGTAGTTTTTGAAACAAAAATTATCAATGAAAAATTCAAACTGTAGGTTTCAAATATATACCAATAAATCCCAAAAGCCCTGTTCTAGAAAGTAACATCAATAGTATGTTAAGAAACATGTTTGATCATAGAGAAAAATGTCTAAACAATCAGCATTATAAAAGGAATAAGGCCTCTTAAAGCAGTTTTCTATAATCTAAGTACTTATAAGTCTACTATACATTTTTCTGAGTGAACGAACGTCATTATCAGCACAATAAACGGTTTCTAGTTTTACTGTTACAAAATTATATGCACACGTTTTATATTTAAGAACTACATAAATTGGTGTGTGAATCAATTCATAAAATATCTTCGTACGGTAGTTGCGCCATCTGTTTTTAAAGATCTAATCAGTAATAAAAATTATTAATGCAATTGTCTGCGGAATTATCACGGCTATAAGACCGTTAATGCCCGCCGTATTTAATTCTGAGACGCTAAACTTTCTTCGATTATACTCTATTGTTGTCAATTCATTCTTATCTCAGAGAAAGCCTTCGATAAAGGAAAACGTGGGAATTCGTGTATACACCAAAGAAAGTAATAGTACAAAACGTCATCAATACTGTGAGCCCACTTGATCACGTTTCTCAGATCTCTGTGGCATACCGTTTTGACGTCATTCTTTACTAGGAATCACGCGAAACTAACGATGCTCAAAGAAAATGTATTTAATCAATCCCCTTGCATAGACAAGAAGTTAAGCTATCCGTGCCATTGAGGGTGCATATATAAGTAACAGGGAAAATCGGCAAAATTTAGGTCAACCCGAAGAATTTTCTGGCATCTGGCATCTTCATAAAGCAATTTAGACAACTGTCTATGGGTAAAGGGGCGCCGATATCCGTATAGTCAACAGGCCTTTGTATTACTTAATCTGGCCTAGACAGGTGCAAATAATGGTTACCAATCATGGTACAGAGTCTGTCTGACTTCACTGCGTTATCTAGATTCCTTTCCAAAATCGCCAGCGAAATTAAATTATTATTTCGGCACGCGTCCCGAAAAGTACCGCTCGCTTCTTAATGGTCATTATCAAAAAACAATCGTATATTTACTTGTAGGAATTCCTCTGGGCTCTCATAGTAATTATAATGGCAGGAGTAAAAAATAGAGGATGTATTGAATGTTAATGGCGTCGTCCACCTGCCCGGCCGGCAGCGCGTGCGCGGATACTGCATGAATGAAATGTGCAAGTATCCTGCCCGATCCATTATTTATACATACT
Source organism: Apotomis betuletana (assembly GCA_932273695.1). NCBI lineage: Eukaryota > Metazoa > Arthropoda > Insecta > Lepidoptera > Tortricidae > Apotomis > Apotomis betuletana. The sequence continues at coordinate 9,618,076 of OW026307.1, read as the reverse complement.
TACACAGCTTGTGCGTCAAAAAGATTGAGAAAAAGTGCTCGCAGAACTTGATTTGGTAAAGACTGCGCCGGTGACGAGCGAGCAGACATCGTGATTACCTACTCATAATTTCAGAGCACTCTGAAAAAAAACATCAAGTTAAATGAGGAAGCAAACCAAAACGTAAAAGCGTATAGATATCACCATCATCATCATCATCATATACTAATAAATCTACCGGACAAAGGTCTCTCCCAAGGTTCTTTACATCGACCGGTCGTGTGCCACCCTCCGTCTTCGGTTTACCTTGTTGCTTTCCACTCTAGAACCTTACTGTCCCAACAGCAATCGCATAACGAGCAATTAGTCCACCCACTGTCGCTTAGGTCGCTCTTTGAGCTACATCAATAACCTTGGTTCTCCTGCGGATCTCCCATTTTCCGAAACTCCGAGCATAGCTCGTTTCATTGCCCATAGAGTGACTTTGAGTAATTATGAGCATTACTATGCTCTTCGTTGTTCTTTGGCACTCCAAAGAACAACGAAGAGCAGAAGAGTCTGCAAACTGAACCGCTTCCTTCCAAGCCCCAACCTTAGGCAGCGCGTACCGGATTCCTGCGTCAACCAATACGATAATTTTAAGGTTCTTCCATGAACGGAAACCTTTATAAGGTAACGCATTCTCAATCTGCGTCAATGAAACTTTTTACCTGATGTTGACTTCAACTTTATAGATGATATGATTTCATTGAATGAACGACTTTGGTACCGTAAAATTACGGAGCAAGAATGTGGAAAATAAACAAACACAATTTTATCAAAAAATATATTACGTTTGAAATTATTTATTTTTGTAAAAAAGCTTTTATTGCTGACTGTCATCCTTGTTGCATATATGCCAAGACAAATTAAGCAAGTCCAAGCTCAATTAGGGTGCAACGTTTTATTACACCATCCTGCTTCATCATCAAATCAGTTTTGTTTTTGTGCTATAATTATTTATTTATTTATTATTCAAATAAATAAGTTATACAGCATTACAGGTAAAATCAAGGCACTGTGAACTATAAAAATACATATAGACACAGACTTAAACCTAAATAGTTTGATTTAGGCGACACAATGGCGTGGCGTCTGATCTGGTGTATAATACGGTAGATTGCCCCGGAACTGCCAAAACACGACACCCTTCGGCCAGAAGTCTGCACTTGCGATGGTGTCCTGCAACGGCCGCGGCACGCGCACCACAAACGACCTGAAATGCAGGTAGTAAAGCCAATCTTCCAGCGGACGTACTCCACCCCATCGTTGGACAGTGATGCAAGCACGATACATAGAGTGCCTTACTCGGAGTGGCAATCCGAAGACCAGGACCAATCGGCTCGTCAGTGTCACTCAGAGTCGTGCGGGGCCACCCAGAGGAGTACGCGCCTTGCTCTTTATTTCCACCAGTGTGAATCCCTCCTTAAATTGATGCGAGAAGACTTTTCCTTATCAGGAACCCGTACTAATAATGTTACATTGTCATCTCATTTACCTATGCAATATATCAGTTCAATAGAAAACCCAAAAAGTGTTTCTACTTTAACTTGCAAGATTTTATTACAGAGAGACATAATACACCGGGGGGCAGGTTAAACTAAATAAAATCATGTAATAAATCATATTTATACACGGTCAAGTTCCGTTAGGTTAGGTTGTGATACTAAATCCCTATGAGACTTCGTCTCCCGCGGAACCCTCCTCGCGAATCGTCCTGGCATCCTGTAATCATGTTAAGTTTTTTCGAAGCTACAGATAGTATGTAATAATGGCCTCATCCCGTTACACAGCTGTAGCAACGTTTTTGTCTAAACCTTCTTTCATCTGCCAAAACCAGAATTTTCAAGTTTTTCGAAACTCCTTGGTTAAGTAAATGTATCGCCCTGATTTTCAATGAAATGTATGAAAATACTGAAATATATTGATATAAAAATTAAGCATTTTCTATATACCTATTATATTAGGTATTCAAAATACCTGAAGAGGCATCTTGTTTTCAGTAAATTTTAATTATAATAAATTATGAAAATGAGATGGTTCTACAATTTTTTTTTTGGGCATGTGATCAGTAGCCATTGTTTCCAAAACTGTTAATTTGTCAGTATAAAACAAACCTAATCTAACCTAATAGGTTATTTAAAAGATGTTTATAATCCGTGAAAAAATTACAGCTTCCAGGTAAAAAAATATGTATAATGCTAATATGTATAATTAAACTTGCTTTACTTTACCTATATACTGCACCTACAGATGTAGGTAATGAATAATATTTTGCCATCATTTTTTGTCGGTGAAGTTCATTTTAGCATGATTTTTCCTATTAATTTAAACGAGCATTCCCGACAAAAGACGATGGCAAACTTTATTGACTACATTACATCTGTACCTAAGGATAGTATAATAATTATCCGGTGAAATGACTCGAAGTTGTCCGAAGCGCGCACACGAAATGCCTCGCTGCACTAATCGGCCGACTTCTGATCACATATAAAAAAAAAATGAAAAATCACCTTTAAATAGGATATTAATATTCTACGTATTATTTATTTACTTACTATTAGTAAGTGGTAATTAATTTGGCAATGATTATTTTGTTTTCTTTGTCCATCTCATGACATCAGCCGCAGCGCGAATGACTTCCTCGTGAGTTGAGTTGTGTAAAGGCGGCTTATACGAGGGTAAATCAAAAAGTTCTTAGAATAAGGGTGAAAAACAAAAGAAAATTGTTTTTCTATCTTTTATTTTTCTACATTGTCTCCTTGTTATTCTATACACTTTAAGTACTGTTTTAATTTTTTTTTTATTCCATCATAAAATAAGATTTTCCTTGGGACTCGAAAAACTCCTCTACAGCACCCACTATGGCATTATCATCTCGGAATTTTATTCCGCGGATGTGCTTTTAATTTCGGGAATATGTGAAAATGATTTCCTAGTCATAGTCCGGAGAATATGGCGGGTGGTCGAACAGCTTGAAGCCAGCTTGGCGGATCGCAGTGATTGCCAATTGTGAGCGATGAGCTGGGCCGTTGTCGTGGTGAAACAGTGCGCCTGTAGACCATTTTCCCCGGCGATTTTCTATGATCACTTGCCGCACTTTCGGGATTAATTCTTTATAATAGGGACCTGTAATAGTTTTTCCTTTCGGCAGGTAGTCAATAAACAGGATTCCTTCCGCATCCTAGAATATAGATTCCCTAATTTTGCCCGCCGTCGGAAAATCTCGAAATTTTTTATCAGCTGAAGAAGATGGTCGTTTCCAGGACATGCTTTGTTTTTTTGCTTCGGGATCAAAATGGTGGAGCCATGTTTCGTCCTGGGTTACAAATCGGCGATAAAACGCATCCGGGTCACGTTCGATGATTTCGAGATTCCGCTTCGAAACCTCCGCACGCTGTTCAAATTCAAATTCAAATTCAAATTCAAAAGTATTTATTTCGTCATGCATAGGTAAAATAAGGTGACATTTGTGAGACATAGTACAGCTATGATGTGCCTTTTGGCGTACGAAATTTCACCATGTAGGTACATATAAAAGAAAAATTATTCAAAATCATAAAATATTAAAAGCATTAAAATTAAAACATGTCAAGGATCATTAAAATCACCTAAAATTAAATAACCATTACTTAAAAAAAAAAACTAATTGTAATTAGACATTAAAAAATAAATAAATTGTGTCAATCTAGTCGTTAAAATAATCCTTAACACTGTAATAACATTTATCCATTAAATAATTTCTTAATAAATATTTAAAAGTATTTGTTGTTTCCAATTTTAGCTCCTCAGGTAGCTTGTTAAATATTTTTGGTGCCATAGATATAAAACTTTTTTCCATCAGAGCGGTATTCCCTACATTCAATTTCAGTTTATGTTTCCTCTGACGGAGGTTAAGTGACTGCGTTTGTATTGGAAACAACTCCGGATTACACTTCACAAACATACAACATTCGAAAATATAAATACAGGGTAAAGTCAAAAGTTTTAAAGATTTTAAATATGGCTGGCAGCTTTCTACTGGTTTCAATTTACGAATTGCTCTTATGCAACGTTTCTGTGCTCTAAATAGAATATCTCTATGTGATGAATTGCCCCAGAAAATAACTCCATAGCGCAAGATTGAGCTTACAAAACCGTGGTATGCAGCTAAAACAGTATTTTGACCATTGGTATTCGCTAGCTTGTAAAGTGCATATGAGAAATTGTATAGTTTTTTGCAAACTTCTATGGAATGTGTCTCCCATGACATGTTACTATCTATATGCAGTCCTAGAAATTTGGTGGTATCAGTCTCTTCAATATCTGTTCCTTTAAAGGTAATGTGTAATTTCGGAACCTCAATTCTTTGTTTAAATTGCATTACACATGTTTTTCCTAGGTTAGCTTTTAAATTATTTGCTTCTAGCCAAGTAATGACATTTCCAATAGCTTGTTCGATTTCATCAGCATAACTGGTGTTTACATTTGAGTTTATCAAGATAGTGCTGTCATCAGCAAAGAGCAGCATGGGATGTTGGGTGCACTTAATTATATCATTGATATAAATCAGAAATAATAGGGGCCCTAATACACTTCCTTGGGGTACTCCGTATTTAATTAATCTACATTCCGATTTATAACTTTTTTCTTTCCTAGATGAGGTGCAAATCTGAGTTAATTCAGTGTATTGTTCTCTATTGTGTAAATAGGATTCAATAAGTTTGAGACCATTACCACGAATCCCATAATGATGTAGTTTTTTTATAAGTATTTGGTGATCTACATGGTCAAAGGCCTTTGTCATGTCCATAAAGATGGCACATGACAAATTCCTCTTGTCTATATTAATGTTCTTTGTTTACCTCAGTTAACATTCGCGGAACCCATCTTAGCGAAACTTTTTAAACCCCAAAACGTCCGTCAATATTGATTGCACGCTGTCAAAAGAAATGTGTAGGATCTCTGCTAACTGTTTGATGCTAATTCTTCTATCTTCTAATACCAATTTTTTGATTCTCGCCACGTTGTCATCAGTAACAGAGGTGGAAGGCCGGCCGGAGCGAAGGTCATCTTCACACTTGGGCCTACCTCTATTAAATTCGGCAACCCAGCAAGCAACCGTTGAATATGGTACAGCATTAGTACCTATAGTCTGCTGAATATCCAAATGAATTTCCTTAGTGGAAATTTTTTTCAAACACAAATACTTAATCACGGCACGTAACTCATTTTTGTCCATTATGACAGACTTTGAGCGATTTGCTTCACAAAATAATTAATTATGTGTTATTGGTATACGTAATCAAAAAAAAATTGTCGTCATATTATGTCGTAAGGATAGCTAAAATAAAATAAAAATAAACTACATTTAAAAAGGTTTTACCACCATGCTGTTCTAAGAACTTTTTGATTAGCCCTCGTAAAAGAAGAGGCGCGCTCTTCTTTGACATCTTTTTTTTTTTTTTTTTTATGTCATAGGGGGCAAACGAGCAAACGTATCGCCTGATGGAAAGCGATTACCGTCGCCCATAAACACCTGCAACACCAGAGGAGTCACAAGTGCTTGCCTACCCGGAGGACGAAGATGGAATACCTCTATGCTAGTAATTTCACCACACACACACACACACACACACATCTATGTGTAAGCGAATGTTAAAAATATGTAGTGTGGCAATAAACGTGCCTTGTTCTGATTCCGAAAGGTGTATACATTAAACATTATACTGTGTAAAACGCCACAGTCTAAGTAAACATTTGAATATTAAAATAATTTAAAAATATTTTTAGCTCGTGCCAGCAGTTAGTGGGCAGGTCACTCTTTATTACTGCGACTATTTGTAAAGTGGCGTGCCTTGAGCCCACAAATCACATGTTTTAATCTAATAGAAGTTTAATCTAAATAACTAGACAGGGTTAAATAATTCCAAATAATAGGTACTTTTGACATGCAACAGTTATACCTACTTCAGTGCCAATGCTAACAAGACGTGCGTAGTAAAGCATAATATCTTGTAAGATATTGTTAACAAGTTTTTAGAGGTTTTTTCACCTTGTTGATTTTATCATTTCTATTCGTGCTACATCTTGAAGGTATCACAAATGCTAACACTAGGTACTGCCGTGCGTCCACAGCGTGCGTCCATTCGATACCAACATTCAGGGCCCCGGTGTTTCTCACTGAGAAGGGTACCCAGTCCACGAGGACCAATCACACGTGGATTTTTCTTCCCCCCACGACTCCCAAAAACATAGATGACGCTTATTTTACTGTACAGGTGGGGCAATTATGACATAGCCACTTACTATAATGTCCCCGAAATACCTAAAAATGGCCCTGCCCTGTGTGTGATTGGTTTGCGCAAAATCTAAAGTATCTCGTGTAAAGACTAAGTATTAGCTAAACTCGAGATATGCGCTGCTCGCCGCTTGAGCGCTGTCTAGGATTATAATACGCTACTTGTAGACACATGCAACTTCGTTCGCGCGTGAAATAAAAAGGCATAACTCTCTTTACTGCTTTGTCATTGTTGGATAAAAAGGATCCCTCACAATAAAGTCACTCCTGTGTAAAAAAGATCTAACCCATGAATTTGCTTTGGAGAAATAATGGAGTTTAGCTACTTGTTCTAGATTATGCGACTAATAATTAGAACTGAGTAGTTAATTACTAAAGCAAAGCTACACAAGGAAATCAAATAACAGCTTGTAAAACACGGTTGGCCGAACATTATTAAAAGAGCACAATTATAAAAATACAATAGCTAATGTCCCCAATTACGATGTAGTACAATTTCATTCTCTAGTTACTGTTCGAGAATTCCTTTTTAGTCCCGTCAAACAAAGTAAAACGATTACTTATTGAACTTTTACAATTTAAAGTTTTTGGGTATTCGGAATAGATAAGTCATGCCAGTTGAGAGTTTCGGGCTATTTGAGTATAGGTACGACAACGAAACACGATTTAACTCATTGTGGGCAATCAATGTTTAAGTAATTATGTGATGTGAAACTTCGCGAAAATCATAAACATTTACAATCAATCAAACGATCGTAATGACTTTACTTAAATTAGAACCTTGCTAATATTTTTTTAAGATAAATATTTATAGCCTTAGTTATAATAAAAAAAATGGGCAAGTGCGAGTCCGACTCGCGCATGAAGGGTTCCGTAATCATAATCTATAACAAGTTTGTTGTATGGGAGCCCCCCTTAAATATTTATTTTATTTTATTTTTAGTATTTGTTGTTATAGCAGCAATAGAAATACATCATCTGTGAAAATTTCAACTGTCTAGCTATCACCGTTCTTGAGATACAGCCTGGTGACAAACGGACGGACGGACGGACGGACGGACAGCGAAGTCTCAGTAATAGGGTCCCGTTTTTACCCTTTGGGTACGGAACCCTAATAGACCGCTTTGTACTAAAACGATAGATAGGCTGTCATCGCCACAATGGCTGTCTGTTAATTGAGAGCTCCATTTTTTAAACATAGCTCTCAATTGGCATTATTATTTCTCAGTAAAAATCAAAATCTATAAAATTATCAAAGGATAAAACTTATTTTACTGGACTAATTTGGAAGCATCCGTGATTCGTGGGAGCTTTTTAGTGAGTGTGTGAGAACTGGCGACAATAGCCACGGCACACATGATGCCCTCAGCTCTGATTTAGAAGACGCATTACGTCGAACAATGCTGCATTCGAGTGGCGCAATACGATAATTACGAGTTGCGTGGGCCGCATGGGAAAGTGTGTCCCCGCACTAACGCTAGGTCACTAATAAATTGGAGCTGGTATAATGACATACAATTATATCAAACGATCTTGTATCGGGCGGCATTGCCGAAAAAGGAGCATGATTGTAGTACGTATGTGAAAGAGGAAGTTCTCAGATGGTGATTTTGACTTGTAAATCCTTGTATTCTTGTCGTGAGCTTAGGGTTGCCACACGTCTGGGTTTCCCCGGATTTGTCCTAGTGTGGAGGACGTCCGAGGGATTTTCAAATAGTGTCCGGGGAAAACCTGGTGAATGAAAAATAAAACAATGGTTTTTAATTAATATTATTTTCGGACACGTCTGAGGAAAAAATGCGATTTACGCCATATGTCCGGGTTTTTTAAGTCTTTGTCCGGGTTTGGCGAATTTAGACATGGCAGCCCTACGTGAGCTTGTCTTAAATATTATTAGGATGAACTGTGACTTAATATTGCGCGTCTCGGTTATTAGGCTACTAGTCTGAAGTGGTAGTATAACATAGACTTGACTATGCACACCAACTAGTAGTTAAATATTGACAAGTGCTTCTAAAGTATCATAACCCATTATTTGCATGTCTATTTTTACACAAACATACACAGACACACGGCACGCTGTTCTACACATATCCTGATCTGGATCCACGGAAGATCAGCGTCGTCGTGGTGCTCACGAGTGAAAATCACAGTCCGCATTTAGGGAATTATGTTTTTGTCTTTGTTACAGCGTTATTATCAACATTATTACTGTTTTAACATTTATATAAAGTAGATTCCGGTTCCTATTTTGTCCCTCACAATTGTCAGATCAAAAGCTGAATTCTTTTGCATCGTCTTGAAGTATTAATTTAATTAAGTCAAATAATTTGTCATTTAGTCATGTCAACAGTACCTAACAGGTAGCATTCTAGTGTTCCCAAACCAAATGCTGTGAAATTATACAGGGTAAGTCTTTTTGTAATAAAACACGCTTAATATTACCGTGAGGAGATGACAAGGTTTTTGAAGGTCGAATACAGCAGTCGCATTTTTTTGTTTAGTTTGAGTTATGACATACGCTGAGTCGACTCCATTTTTGCAACCAGGGCACCGTTTAGCTCATAGAATTACTCAAGAGTTTAAGATAAATTTCATTGAAAAAATGTAATTCACCTATTTAAATGCAAAATGTAATTGGTTTGCAAAATAAATGTATCTTCTACTTCTTAAAATAATAAAATTGAATTGAAAATCAGTTTCCTACAAATTCAATTTTCAGTAAAAATCCTAACAGCGCGATGCGGCAGTATGGCGCCAGCCGTACACCGCCATTTGTTGGTAAACTTTTTTTTGTCCTCCCATCATTATACCCGGAAGAAATTGCGGGCACCTTCTAGTAATGGATAAGTCAAATTTATAAAGCTGGATTTGAAAAACGGCCTCGCGACCAAGATTTGACTTATTTACTTATCTTAAGATTTCTAACTTGCTTACATAGCTTAGGTACCTATTGTGTATGCCTATACTATAAAATCACTAAAATCGCCAATAAAACGCTTTCTAATTTATTTATTTTTGATAACAAGAAAAAGAACTTACATGTACGTTGGCCGGTGCCGTTATACACAAAATATGAATGAGAATATACTGCTAATAGCTAGATATTTTTTGTTTTGCTTCTAAATAGTGAACATCACAGATTGTGTCTACCACAAGTCAGAAAAAAATAATCATTATATATTTTTAATAGATTTAGATTTTATGTAAAATTATGTAGGTATATTAATTATATACTTATGGGTATTATAATACGTATAACAAATATAGGATCTATGTTTAAACAAGTCTAAGATGAAATGAAATGCAACACATTGCGCCGCATCAACAGTGAGACGGATACGCGGCGCGTCGCGACGTCGCAACGCAAAGAGAACACGCTGAGACATATGTAAATGAATGTTTCTCTAGCAGAAGTCCTGCTTAACAGACACTCGCCTACAATAATAATCACTATACACCTAAACTTTTATTAGCCAAGAGTTAATTTAATGCCAAAACGTGTAGTTTTTTTTTTTAGTTTCGTATGCAGTAAGGGGTTAACGATATCTCAAGAGTTAATATTCCGGGTGCCCTGACCAGGATATTTTTATTTTTTTAATACCGTTACTTCGTTTTATGATTTATTTAGTATCAGGTATTATTTTACATGTTTCCAGCTGCTTATACTTTAGTTCATTTCATATTGTGTGCACATTTACATATAAGCACATATCGACAGGTATGTAACGTGATTTCCTGTCGCATATGTCTTTTACTTTACTTATGCATTAGCACCCTGTTCAGTTATCGTTTACCTATCGTGTGACATACGCGGCTATCATAGGTCCACTCCAGACGGTATGAAATGTGTCAAAGTCATATCAGTCTGTTCGTTATAGTTCACGCTTTGGCTGGGCGGGCGGCCTGCCATTGATTTTGTTCCGGCGACATTAACAGCGCCGCCTGTAGGCCACGGGCGGGTAATTATAAACGTCCGTCGCCATCGAAAATAACCTGTATTTGTGACTGTATCCGTCAGACTGAATCAGTATCGGTAAGTAAACTTAACGAACTTTGACTCTGTTACTGCTATAAAAGGATTTATCTGTGTCGGAAACAGGGGTTATTCACATGGCATTATTATAGGATTTACACATTTTCTTACGGTCGACATCTTATCTAATTTAATAATCACAGTATTCTGAAATGCGAAGAATTCTGGTTTTGGTTGTCGCAGTAGCTCGTAAAACTTAAGAGGGGTATAACAGAGTTGTAGAATATAAAAAAATGCATTGAAAATATTAATGGACCTATCAAAGCATTCGAAATTGAGAATGCCGTGACAGCACACATATTACGAATCCAGCTAATCTATGCAATCATGTAATATTTTTACTGCGTTTTTATTAGAACTGTAAGGCACGGTACGGGCATAGAAACATGTCGTTTGCATTAAAGTAGCGATAGCAGTGGCGTGCCGCACGCCACGATGCGGCAGACGATGTCAAATTAGGGCGAGAACACCGAGCAGTGGACATCGAATTGTGAAGGCATCGATTAATCAAATTTTACGGTTTTATCGGGTTTTTTACGATTAGAGAAGCATTAGCGACACGCTATTAAAATGGCAGTGACAGTATAATTATAATGTCTCTAATTAACTCATGTGTTCAGTTGGCAGTATAGCTAGGCCATCGAGCTCTGACGTATATGTCTACAGTGTTACTTATTATTTTCTCCTAAATTTTAAGTTGGAAGTACTGACAATTAAGTTTATAGACGATGTGATAGAATGATAGATGATAGTCAGTCTACATACTGTAGGTAAACTGACTGTGTCATGTTCAGTATCATTACGTTCAGTATAGTCATAGAGCTTCGGCTACTTATTTTTGACAGGATATGTATAGGTAAGCGATTTTTACGAGTTCCATATACAGAATACATGCACACTCAATAACGTTATATAAACTTTTTGATACGATGCTGTTTGTTGCAAACTACAAATACGAAGATGGGAATGACACATTTCTGGCACTTGGTACAAAAAGTAACAGTAGAGAACTTGCTGAATAAACGCTCCCGACATCCAGATTTAGCTCAGACTGGGCAAAGGATTCGCCTCGCACTGGAGATGTTTGAACTAATGCTGTCGTCAAAGCTTTAATGCTTAGTGATGAAAATAAAGGCTAAGTATAGCATTTCAGGGCTTAAATCGTTTGTGAACAAGTCACACTAAAGAGTTATGTTGTACTGTTTCTGTATAACTAATAGATCTATTTGCGTAAGCGATGAAAATATAATCTTTGAGAATATTCCTACCTACTTACATGTTTCTAGGTTTTTTTGCCTGTTTACAATTTCTGACTGATCTCGCTAAAACGTAATTTATTATAGGTAATTACAATACGTAAATTTATTAACCACCTGTACCTTGTACAAAATCATATTCTTTTCGTTAATATTTCTTTGTTAATTTAATTAAAAAACTTATTTTTACAATAAAATATATATATCATTACATTTGTAATTCGGATACATACTTAATGTTTGTGTCAATATGACACCTGTTAAAAGTTATTCATATTAGATTTTTTGACATTTATATTCGTCCTCTCCGTTTCGAGTAGAGACGTCACCGTATTACACCACCGTAGTACTACTTAAAGTACAACAATAAGCGCATCTAATTGAGAAACAGATAAAATTAGTATCTCAATTTGTACTAATACTATATAATTGCCATAATTGGTATATATTTTAGAATATTCATTAAAAAATGTCTTTATTTTTCTGAAAATATCCCTATCGCACCCCTCTCCTTTGCTGAATAAATATTAAATTGTATAATGGTAGGTGACAAAAGCCATTAAAATAGACTCAAAGTCATACACAGCTGAAGCTTTGGTCCTTGAACCGTCGGGAGCAGCGTAGCGGGCCGGCCTTGTGACCTATTCCGACTCACCGGAGCAAAACGACTTTACACCCCTTTTCATTACGTGGACATACGGTCTTTCGCACTGGGATAGAAAGCGCGGCCTTGCAGATGCACCGCGCAGGTGCAATCATTAACGAGTAATGCACTTGTGCGCTAAGCGGCTGCTAATGTTTTTGCTGTTGTTACACATGTAGCTAGCCAGCCTAAAAGAGAATAATTGTATAATTATATGAAGTGGACATACATAGTACCTTTTGTATTTTAGATATAGCTTTAGAAATAAGTGGCGTCTTTGGGCTGCCGGTCTTTACTTTATTTGAAGACGCTTTTATGGTTAAATTGTTCAATAAAAGACACTGTAATTTGTAGTACTTAATCCTTACATCGATGATCCCGGTGGATATCTCGTTTAAAACAGTTTAACTGTACAAAAACCAAAGACAAATACGTGACGCGCGACTTCTCTTGAAAGTATCGATAGATAAGTCGTCGCGTGTCACTAAAACAATGACTAGAGCACTGACTAAATAACAAACACGTGTACTGACTCGTATGTGGTTTAGACAAGGTTGATTATGGCTTTAACTATTGTTATTGTAATTGTTGTATGGATGGCGGTGGTTCAAACAATCAGGTGTTTGCGGGAGATAGCAGCTATCGCCTGGGAACTACAAACAGCGTGGCGCGGCCACCGCCTGCCCGCTTGCGTAAGGGAATCGCTTCACAGGGGAAATTCCTTTCGGGCCTCTGAATTTACTAGGCCCGTGTAATAATGATGCATGCATGAGACTAAGTCGTCTAGGTATGCAACGTGGGACTTTCTTGCACTAGTGCAATTATGAACTTTAGAGCACAAGTAAATGGCTTGAATGATTTTGCGCGTGGTTGAGTTTGATCTATCAACCGTTTTATTTTTCTGACTAGATATTAAAAAGGTTTGGATACTTATTGTGGCAAGAAGACAACAAAGGATAATCCATCTTATTTGCTACAAAAGTTTAATGAAGCCGTAAAATTATAGTTTTTTCACGGCTTAGGTATACACATAGTGTTATTTCCTATACCAATATTACATCGTTATAAAATTTGAAACCACTTTATTCAAACTCGTAAAATCCTCTCGTTACACTTGCTTGATTGCAATTTGTGATTGACAGTGATTGCAAATAGTTCAACCATAAGTCATAATTATGTAAACGGCCGCAATCTTCTGATAACAGTTCTCAAGCTCATAAACACCATTCAGCAGATCCTTACTCGTGAGTACTAACTACTAGTCTAAGGATACTGTTTATTTCCCTATCTAGAAAATGCATTCACTTCGAAATTTTATAACCTAATATCCTGTCGGGTTTGCTCATAATGATTCCTATCTAAATGAGGATCGCCCACCAAATGTGTAGTGCAAACTATTGCTTTTTATTTACGAAAGTGGTTAAACTTGAGGAAACTTTGTTGCTGTTTATTGCTGCATAGCTACAATCCACCGAAGGGAAACGTTGCAAATGTCCGTCTACCTTCCACTAGGGATGGGTGAGTACGTCACGGTGATAATTTAATATTGAGAAAACCCTGGACTAGCAGTTGAATATCATAGAGACGATTCTTTTTATTTCCACCAAACATATATTAAACAAAACAGGTTTACTCACGTTGTCGTAGAAGTCGAATATCGTTCGACACGTTTCGAATCGGTACGCGATTCATCATTAGGAGAACTTTTAGATGACGTGATTAAACCCGTTTTGTATATATTTTAATATATGTCTGCGACTCGCGAGAGATTTCTATGTAAAAGCACCAAACATAATTGACCCATATATCTATGAATAGGGAAGACTTTCGATTTAAAAAAACGACCACATATCGGATCATTAGTTTTGGGCGATACGATTCCACAGACAGACACACGCGCTATCACACTTATAACCTCTAACCTAGAAGATATTTTATACGAATAAACACTGTTACAAAATCACGTAGATCCTTCCACCTATCGCATCGCAACACTAATATATATTTGGTGTCACTATTTTAAATAAGAATTTTATATATTTTTGAAATAAGATTTCTTATTTAAAATAGGCATGTATTTAAATCGATATCTGTATATTCCCTTTTTTCGATCAAAATATTTGAAAGTTTCACCAAAAATACTGACCTGCTCACTATATGCACACTAAATAATGCGAATTAAATATACTATTTAAAGGTAGTTGCAAAACTGTTTTACTGGATATAAAAAAAAATAACCTAACCTAACCCGGCCGAGTCAGAGTCGGATCTTAGTGTGCAGTGCGAGGATAATTAGTGTGCAAGTCAGTATTTTTGGTGAAACTCAAATACATCCGATGTACGAACCATATTTTTGGTGTGAATTCGGTTAAAAAGGTCATCGCATTTTGTATGATGTTTAAGTTTTTTTTGTAGGACATGTTCAGTTAATCAATTGTTTTTTTTGCACAGCATTAGTTTTTCTGGTATGCATTCAGTTAATTAGTGGAGTTACCTAGTGTGCTGAAAAATTATACAGATGTGCATTTAATAATATCCCTTTAAAATATATATAAAATTCTTAAAATTCTCCTAGCGAAAAGAGTAGTAACGTGAGCAGCAAGTGTCACAAAATCACTGCTACCCAGGCCGTACAATACTCGCGAAGTTGACCTAGTCCCGTTGACCGAAGTATTACAATACAATCACTCCTGCGGTGCAGATAATTCAATTATATTTTATACTCCCACACAAAATCCAACTAATCGGTAGTGAGGGCTAAACAGCACTGATACAGTGCGAAATGTAGCCTTTTTCTCCATCCCTATGCTCCACACAAAATATAACCCTCGTCTCCCCACACCTCGCTTACGTTAAGTTGGACTACTTTTTAAACGTATCTAAGGTAGTTAATTTGCATAGCTTTATTGCAGGTCCTAATAGCGTTCGCTCTTCAGTAGAATACCTGGGGCAAAATTCGACCTTTCTAATAGCATATGTCAAAGATATATATCACCTACCGATATCTATGCGTCTGCTCTATTTGAAACAATGCTTATGACATTCTTTCTTCGTAGTCGTGCACTCTTGGCAGAGTGGTCGTGGTCATGGTTAGGTCGATTCTTTCGCCACCGCCCGCAGATCCCTTTAATGTCATACATAATAATAGGCAAGGGTATGATTATGACATTAAAGAGATCCAAATATTTTATTTTGTTTGTCATATGTACAGTTGTGGCGAGTCAAACGAACAAAAATGAAACTTACAGACGCAAGCAATATCTATTTTTACTATAGGTGATAAATCTACGTAATCTAGATGTAATGGCTTTTTGTATATAGAACAATTGTTTTATTTCAATAAGTAGGAAACTGGCGGAGAGTATTTAATTTCTTAGTCATCATGACACCAAATAAGAAATATAAGAAATATCCGGTGAACGAGAACCGAAATAAATAAAAGGAAATCGATTAAAATGTCGATTTACTTATTGATTTGTCACTTCGATTCTATGGGAATGCTCTAGAAATTTCGTCCCGTTTTTACGTTTACATTCCGAACAAGAATCCGCTACGCTCTAAGGTATTCCAATTTGGAATTACCTAAAATAAAGATCTTGCGACTGTATTCAAAAACATTATCTGAAGTATCAAATGAAATCCATTACAATTTTGATCTTAAAACAATTGAACTTTGTGTCCAAAAAGCTGACTTTACTTTAATTTCTGACGTTGTTTTGTTTTGGAGAATGACTTGTGAATGCGCTACTGTCTTTGTTGAATCGAGGAGGAGTAAACGAGACAGTACTATGTGTAAGAGTCTGGTCGTCACAGTCGGTCAGTCGTAATCGTAAGGTGTTGGTCACGGTTGAATGGTCGAAGCGCCGGCGCCGCGGCGACTCGCGACTGAGAATACTGAGATATCCGAAACGGAAGCATAAATACACCTCAGAAATAATGAGCAAGCTTGGAAAATTAACCAACCAGAGACATTTAAACTAATTATAATTAATTATATTTTATTGCATGTGGTGACGCTTAGAGACTTAACTGGTAAAAATATTAGGTTACCTTTTATATCAATGTAGGTAACTATTAAGACCTAATATTGATTTGGTATTTATACATTTCCTTTACGTGTACCTACCAATGTAATTAGTCGTAACATAAAATGTAATTTGTTGTTATAAGTATGTATTGGAAATCAAGAGGAGAGGCCTTTGCCCAGCAGTGGAACACTCAAATAGGCAAAAAAAAAAAGTATGATCTACGAAAAACAGACTTACTACAGTTAAGTTTCTTTCGGTGTTTTTCTCAACAGCGATCGTCTCTTAGGAAATGCCGGTAGACTTGTAAAAATGTCCAAAATAATAAAACGATTATTTCACTGCAGAGGCTGCATAACCATAACATAACCTACCAATTACAAGCACCATAATTATAATTTTCAAAGAAGTGAACCTGGAGTTATATATTTGACTTTTTTTCTAATAATATCTGTGCAAAATAACATGTACTTTATAAGCGTTGTAACCTAACTTTTAAATGCCAACTTGGCAATGCCACTTAGTGCAGCATGACGGGCAACAATTGAAATATATTGGCAAGGCCTTCGGGGTCGGATTTTTCTCATCTTGTCTCTTCGGAACTGAAGATGTAAAGCCACGTCCGAAATATTGTATTAATTAAATACGTGTCATAATTATGTAGATAAAGTTTAAATCAATTAATTCCACATTGCCCACGTGCATATTTCTTGCTTTCCGATGTCTCCCAGTTGACCTTTGACTATCAAACATATTGAGAAATTGACGTGTAATCAGCATTCGTGCTAACCGACATTTACATACGCTCATTACCTTTAATTAGAGCCTTAGTGCGCAGAAAACATTCTTAACGCTCAATTTGAGCTAAGTACACGAATAAACAAAGAGGCTATCGATGCGTTGATCCACCGATGTATCGACTCGTCGCCATGTATCGATCCATTGCGAATTCATACCCGACAATAAAAACATAAATAAAAAAACTCGACCAGTTAAATATATCCTTAAAAAACGCTTACTTAAAGTTGATGTTCAGTTTGCTGCGTTGTTGTAGTTGTGACATTATGGTCCTTCGGCGCCGGATTGTCACCGCGGCAGGTGCGTGTGCACCTGTGCCGGCGATTGTTGCATTCCGCCTCTGAGCCGCTTGCGTCTGAGTATGACCGCGGTCAAAATATTTGCCGTCGACTAGTACTTTTTGTTTTTTGTACAGTTTGTTCCATTCGTATGTTCTTCCTGGTCAGTTTTTATTTCCAGTGGTCGAATTGACTCGATTTGTTTATTAAGTATTTGTAAATCGAACGAAAACTACTTACGCCCATTCATATTATTCAAGCTTTGTGTTATCTCACGATAATAAGTAAAAGTTAACATAACATCATTCACAATCAAAACGATGTACGCTTAATTATGGTGATATATAGTGGTGGTTTACAGTTAAATTGTGTTTTGAAATAAGTATAGAAACGCGTCAGATTTTGCCGTCCCCCTTTGTAATTATTTATCGTTAATTATAATTTAACTTATTATTATTAATTGCAGTTTGAACCCCCGATGACACCGGTCTGTAAACATGGAATAATGAAGTGAAGGTAAATAAAAAAAAAACATTAAATCCGTCATAATAAAAAACAAAAACAAAAAATCAAAAAATCTAAATCGTATATTTGCAGTTACAAGTAATTATAAGCTACAGGAAGTTGATGCATTGGATAAGGTGCTGTGTAACTTGCCGATTCGAATAATAATTTAAGAATTCTTGATTCTGAATTCGTTTAATAATTTATATTAATATTTGTCACCCACTGTACATTTATTTAAAGATACTTCATCATTTATTTACCTCCTCTAAAATCTAACACCTCAGAATAAAGCCATTATTATTATTTTTAGTCCTGTTTGATAGCATGTGCTTATGCGTTCAATAGTTAATATACTGTTTTAAATTTTTAACCGTGATCGATCTCTTGTACGGGATACAGATTATCACCTAGAGTTCTTACGATAAGTACCAGCTAATTAGAGGTGATTGAATTTAAGTTACGCTGTGCATTGGTTTCGGCTGACTTTAACCTTTCTTCGAATCCAATTAACTTGAATAATGAATGTCTACTAAAAAAGCGGGTTAATAATTATCATAATGGTACATTCGCTGGCTGGTTGTCGATACAAGTAGAAAAAAACTCTTCAATAACCACCAAAAATCAAAACAGGACAATATTCAGACTAGTGAATAAGCCAAAAAAAGAGGTCAGGGAACCAATAATGACAATGACACAAGTTATATAACAGTAAACATATTTGCAATAGCTATATGTTTTAGGAACTCCCATCCAAATACGTCATCTTCTGTGTATCTTCTAAATATAAAAAACCGGCCAAGAGCATGTCGGGCCACGCTCAGTGTAGGGTTCCGTAGTTGCTCATCCTTCACAATAAACTGCTGTTTTAAGCCCGAGGTTTACGTTAAGAAAGATTTTAAGCTCTATAAAAAGGTCGTAAACGCCCTAGAAACTGTAATCACTTATTACCTTCTGAAAGTCAACTTACGACCTTTTAAAGAAAAAATATGAAATCTGGCGATAACTCAAAAACGGCTCGACCGATTTTGTTCAATATAGTTTTCATTGAAAGTACTTATAAGGCCTCATTAATATGAATTTTTCCGATTTTTTTTTGACCCGTGGTTGAAAAGTTAGAGGGGGGGGGACACTATTTTTTTTGTTTTTGGAGCGAATATTTACAAAACTGCTGACTTTATCAAAAAATAATGTTAGAAGACCCCTATTATTTTTACAAGACCTATTCAACGACACCCCACACACCAGTGTAGAAAAGAAAAAAAAAAATCTCCCCCACTTTAGGTGTCCGAGAGGTACCCGAAAAAATTTTTTTTTATTAAATTTTATTTTACCGTTTTGTCGGCGTTATGCATACACATACTCATGCCAAATTTCAGCTTTCTAGTACTAATGATCACGGAGCTAAGCCGCGGACGGACGGACGGACAGACGGACAGACGGACAGACGGACAGACGGACAGACGGACAGACGGACATGGCGAAACTATAAGGGTTCCTAGTTGACTACGGAACCCTAAAAAGAAGACACTGACTGACTGACTGACATATCAACGCAGAGCCCAAACCGCTGGTTCTAGATTCCAAATTTTGCACGTAGGTTCCTTATAAGGTCTAGGGGTGCACTAAGAAAGGATTTTTCATAATTCATCTCCTAAGGGGTGAAATGGGGGCCCAAAGTTTGTTTACGTTACGTCGCGGACGTGAAATGTCATCTCCCCTGCATTGGTGTTGAAATGTCTAAATATCTATATAGGTGTCGTTTTTATGGTTTTTTTGAGACGTTAATTACGAAAATGGCTTCGATTTTTTTGGCGAGTGCGGGCGGCGCGGCGAGAAGGGAGGAGTAGTCATCGGGAAACTTCCTGGATCCGTAATAAGTACCTCCTACATTCAAGGTGCTGTACGAAGGTGGTTGCTGCTTGATTTTATAAGTTTAGGCTTGCATTCTAAGTAAAATGCAAAAAACCTACTACTTTGGTCGTATTTTTTTTTAATTTGATATTTACGTTATTATTAATCTATTTGATTATTTAATTATCTTTGAATTTAAAAAAGTTGATGGATGTACAGTCGAGTTCATTTACATCTACACACTTACGAGAACAAAAATATCTGAACACGATTTTATGCTCCTGACAATAGGGTCGTGTTCAGATATTTTTGTTCTCGTAAGTGTGTAGATGTAAATGAACTCGACTGTACATTAAACACCTTTTAAAAAATACATTGAAAATCCATTTAGTATCGTCTTAATTAATATAACAGTTGCAATTGGCGTTCGAAAACACAAAAATAAATAAAACACTTAGGTATGCTTAATTAAATACTGTTTATCTGTAAATCCATTTTCGCAGAAGCATTAGACTAATTTGCAACGGTATTATGATTCGATTTTTATCTTATTTGTGTATAATTGCGGTATTCACTTTAAATTCTTGACGAACATGATGCTATTTGAAACAAAATTAGGTTTCGGTACTAAGTACATAGTCCAATCAAAGCGTTTTGTTTAATGTGGTTATGGTTTTTCCGTAGGTATTAATGGTATTATTAGTAGCTTTGCATTTAGTAAGGTAGAAATAGACTGCTTCTCTTTCCGGTATAGCTTTTCTTACATTTTTTCTTTTTCGTATAAGTACGTTATGTTTTCCTGAGATATAATATTGGTAGCAAGTGTGTTCTGTAATGATTGTGTAATTTTGTTTCTTAAGTAGGTACTTTCACTTATTCCAATATATCTGTCTGTCACTCTCTTCCCGGTTTCGGATTAACATGAAATTTTTCATTTTGATAAGTTTATAGAAAACGTGGTGGCTTTTCAATGTTGGATTACATTACAGTATTCACATGTTTCTTGTAAAGTAGTATTTGTCCTATAAAGCGTGTATATTTGATATAACCGCAAAGTTTACGGGGTCTTAGTATAGGCACTTATTAATATACTAGCTTTTGCCCGCGGCTTCGCACGCGTAAACACAATATCATACGTTCACAACACTTATTGCGAGGCCAAAGGCCGAGCTCCGCGTAGCACCGAAGGTGCGGAGCGTCCTAAGGAAGCCGCCCACCCACTTAATATAAGTCGAAGTAACTTAATGCGGGGCCGAAGGCCGAGCTCCGCGTAGCACCGTAGGTGCGGAGCGTCCCAAGAAAGCCGCCCACCCACTTAATATAAGTCGAAGTAACTTAATGCGAGGCCGCAGGCCGAGCTCCGCGTTGCACCGAAGGTGTGGAGCGTCTCAAGGAATTTGCCCACCCACTTATTATAAGTTGAAGTAACTTAATGCGAGGCCGAAGGCCGAGCTCCGCGTAGCACCGTAGGTGCGGAGCGTCCCAAGGAATTCGCCCACCCACTTAATATAAGTTGAAGTAACTTAATGCGAGGCCGCAGGCCGAGCTCCGCGTAGCACCGAAGGTGCGGAGCGTCCCAAGGAAGCCACCCACCCACTTAATATAAGTTCAAGTAACTTAATGCAAGGCCGAAGGCCGAGCTCCGCGTAGCACCGTAGGTGCGGAGCGTCCCAAGGAATTCGCCCACCCACTTAATATAAGTTGAAGTTACTTAATGCGAGGCCGCAGGCCGAGCTCCGCGTAGCACCGAAGGTGCGGAGCGTCCCAAGGAAGCCGCCCACCCACTTAATAAAAGTTGAAGTTAGTTAATGCGAGGCCGAAGGCCGAGCTCCGCGTAGCACCGTAGGTGCGGAGCGTCCCAAGGAATCCGCCCAACCCATTTAATATAAGTTGAAGTAACCTAGTGCGAGGCCGAAGGCCGAGCTCCGCGTAGCACCGAAGGTGCGGAGCGGCTCAAGGAAGCCGCTTATTAAGTTACTTAAACATATGTTAAGTGGGTTGGCGGCTTCCCTGGGACGCCCACCCACTTAAAATATGTTCAAATAAATTAATGCGAGGCCGCCCACCATATAAGTTTAAATGTGTGAGCGGCTTTCCTGGGACGCTCTGCCCCTTCGGTGCTATGTGAAGCTCGGCCTATGGCCTCGCATCAAGTTACTACTTATATTAGTGAGTGGGCGCCTTCCCTAGGACGCTCCGCACCTTCGGTGCTACGCTTGTGAACATGATCTTGGTTTAATTAAAATTGAGGCAAGACTTATGTTTAAAAGATAGTTTTTAGGGTTCCGTACCCAAAGGGTAAAAACGGGGCCCTATTACTGAGACTTCGCTGTCCGTCCGTCCGTCTTTCACAGGGCTGTATCTCAAGAACGGTGATAGCTGGACAGTTGAAATTTTCACAGATGACGTATTTCTATTGCCGCTATAACAACAAATACTAAAAATAAAATAAAATAAATATTTAAGGGGGGCTCCCTACAACAAACTTGTTATAGATTATGGTACGGAACCCTTCATGCGCGAGTCGGACTCACACTCGCCCAATTTTTAATATTTATTGTCTATTGTAGATTTAAATAACTTATTGCGAGGCCACCCACCCACTTAATGTAAGTTTAAATGTGTGAGCGGCTTCCCTGGGACGCTCTGCACCTTCGGTGCTACGTGAAGCTCGGCCTACGGCCTCGCGTTAAGTTACTAATTATATTAGTGGGTGGGCGCCTTCCCTAGGACGCTCCGCACCTACGGTGCTACGCTTGTGAACATGATCTTGGTTTAATTAAAATTGAGGCAAGACTTATGTTTAAAAAATCGTTTTGAATATTTATTGTCTATTGTAGATTTAAATAACTTAATGCGAGGCCGCCCACCCACTTAATATAAATTGAAGTGTGTGAGCGGCTTCCTTAGGACGCTCTGCACCTTCGGTGCTACGTGGAGCTCGGCCTACGGCCTCGCATTAAGTTACTACTTATATTAGTGGGTGGGCGAATTCCCTAGAACGCTCCGCACCTTCGGTGCTACGCTTGTGAACATCATCTTGGTTTAATTAAGATTGAGTCAAGACTTAGGTATGTTTAAAAGATTGTTTTTAATATTTATTGTCTATTGTAGATTTAAAAAACTTAATGCGAGTCCGCCCACACTCTTAACAAAGCTTAAATGTGTGAACGGCATCCCTGGGACGCTCTGCACCTTCAGTGCTACGTAGAGCTCGGCCCACGGCCTCGCATTAAGTTACTTCTTAATTTAGTGGGTGGGCGACTTCTTCGATCGAATCGAGCGTACGTCAATAATGGCGACAGCACCACTGAACGGATACGTGATGGCCTTACTGTTTTGTTATCCGTGGTATAATGAATAATGAAGCAAAGGAAAATGCATGAGATAACACGGTTATTATTTCAGCAGGTTCTGGGTTCAAATCCCGGCTAGGTGAAATCCTTTCTACATTGTAAATTTAATAATTTAGTCTTGTCTCGAATCATGGTTGTTTTTCATACAAAATGCATACATTGTCGAGCAGCAACTCTCAATAACTGATACACTGCTGCTTATATTAGGTATGCGATCAATATTCAACAACTTCGGTAGTAATTCTCGAAGTCCAGGTTAACCCATCACAGCTAGACCCTAGCTTGTGCCGAATCGTGGTCACTGGTCACGGGCACACAACGACGTGCGTGAATCCTTGGCCTTGGTGCCGAGGAGACCCATCAATGGCTCCAAAACCTTACATGTATGGAGCTGGTGTTATTAACTCACGAAAAATCTTAACAGCGCGATGCAGCCGCTAGTATGGAGATTTTACCAAAGTAACAACGCCATCTAGCGGAAAATTGGGTCATTGAGAACAAAATCTCAACACACCGTTAAAAATAAAGAATTACTGATATGTAATACTTTGAATTAATTTGATATATTAAAAAAACTACATAGATGCAAAATTGTGGCTAATTATATCTTTTATTATACATTTCGCTACCTTATTAGTAAGTTAGGCCAAACACAAACAATACAAAAATTTGCGCCTAATGTTCTACATGTTGGTTGGTAAAACATATTTAAAAATGTATTTAATTTATTTAAATTGATTCGAAATACTTTTATTTCAATTACACTCGATAAAATGGCATTTAAAAATCTGTTTTATTCATTAACATTTTTTATTGTGTCTACGGGCATTTTTACCAACTATAGAAGAATATAATTGCATATTCAATAAAAGAGCATTAATTAGTTCCTATTGTCGCAAATTGTGTTTTTAAAGCAACGTATGTTTTTTTTTTGAGCATGAGCCAATTTACAGCGAACATTGCACTCATATTTTCGTCTGTGTTGGTCGATAATTGGCGCCATCTTTTCTATCTAAGACGGTTTCCGTAACTCAACGCCTCAAACAACCTTAACCTTATTGTTAATACCGGTGGGCCGCGAGGAGGTATTATGTCGAATTCATACTTTTTAGTTTTTGTACACGTAAGAGCCACGCGGGGGTCGCGTCGTTCTAAATTCAAAATCACAAACGCTGTCATTATAAGGTAACACATTGTTAGGAAAATATTTCATGGAATTTATGTTTTCAGAGATAAATATTAATCATAATAAAAAGTACCCTATAACCATCTTGGGATGTTCAGCTATTCCTGTACCAAAATTGGTAACTTTTTATCCAGCCGTTTCGGCGTGATGCGAGGACAACGGTTATTTTGAAAACAGATGGCGCCAGGTTGGCACGGCGAAGCGTGTCCATACAAAACAACTATCCGGCTGCATCACGCTATCGAGATTTTTCCTGAAATCATGACCTCCCTCCATAGAAAATTTATTTTCAATACAAATTTAGGATTTTATAATAGTATAGATTCATCCGTAAATTATTAAAAAAATCGAACTTTTTTTTCATATGAAATAATTCAGCACGCAATGTATTTGTTTGTTGTTGTTTGTTGAGTGTTAACACTTAACATCTTGATGTCACAACTGTCACTAGTTATACCATTTAATAAGTGTATGCCATACATTGCTGATCAGAAAATTTTCAAAAATTAATTACGCAATGGCAGTTAACGCTAATTTAATAATTATTAAAAATATTAGATTATAGCACTAAAGGGTCGATTGCAAAAAATTTGTACATAGTTAAAAGCTTCTTTAACATAAAATACGATCGCTTCCTTTGTGTGGCGAAAGTTAGTCATACAAAATGTATGGGTAACTTTCGTCACACAAAGGAATCAATTAACATTCTTTTAATTAAAGCCCTTAACTATGTACATTTTTTTTGCAATCGACCCTAAAATCTACGTCTGGTTACAATTTGCGGTTATATCAAATATACACGCTGTATATTAATTCTAATTGACTAGTCTAAACTAGAGATGTCTACCTATAAACCACAGATGCCGACACAGAGGGCGTCTCAAGATCATTGCCTTGATTAAGGTCACTAAGTAGTCGTAGGTAAATCTTCTGTCCGTCTCAAGGACGCCAAACGGTCCGTTAATATGTAGTTTTTTTTTTTTTTTAAACTGTTATGAGTCAGAGTTAGTTATTATGAAGTAGCGTTTGCGTCCATTCTCTTTTAAGCCAGTGAAACATTGGTATTTATGGAATATTAGAATTACAATGACACAACAATTTTATTTGATTGTGGCGAACGAAGCCTATGTTCAGCAGTGGACGTCTATGACTTATACCTAGATAGATTAAAATTTTAATTACCTTCAGAAAAAAAAAGTTCTTATGCTTGTTGCTCCTAGAGCCTTCTTATTTATCCTGATTTATTTTCCGAAAACTTCTTTATTTACGCTTGTGCTAAAGAAATGTATAGGTACATTCACTGGTTTTCTTTTTTATCCCAATCCCAATCAAACCTGATTATGCGCTATAAACCGATTGAATTTTATGCTACCAACGATTTTCTTTTCTCTCCTCCAAACGTCGCTTTACCATTTTGACCTCAAAATGAACGTAATCCATTCCTAACCCATTCTTAAACAGATAACAATTACCCTTCACCAAGTGAGCTAACAAAATCAAAATTCCTAAACCCTCAGAGCGGTGGTCCATTTATCTGTCGGCTGCAGCCCAGCTTCCACAAAACGTCTTATGTTACCTGGATGCTGTGGGCACTTGGGACCTTCTGTTGTCTTAGAGATCCACATTCCACTCGTCAATTATTTATTTTGTACGGGGCGTGAGTTACCGCGCTCCGCCCCTTCGTTACTATGGTAATTCGGCTACCTAAGAACCTGTGGGATGCGTAGGATATTTGGAATTGGAAATTAAGTAGCTAATTGATAGGAATTTTGAGCTTTTGAAACGTTTGTTACCGTTTTGTAATTTATACTATTTAATTTGTGTTCGAATTGTGGGTCATTACAGTTTATTCGTCCTTACTTCTCTAATTTAAAAAACACTCTAACCTCAAAATATCACATTTTAAATATCACATTTTTGCTGAAGTTGATTAGGGCCTTATCAATCATCAAGTTTGCCGCGACTCTTGTTAAGTATAGAAAACTCGTTCACACTCCGCAAGTGTGATAAGGCTCTTAAGTAGGTAGATATCATCCGTAGCAGTAGTTGCTAATTGTTGACCAATAAGCCTGACAATCAATATAGGCACCTACCTCCATTACATTTATTGGTACATATCGGAAATCGTAACATGTATATTTGGATCATAAAGTCCTTGAGAAGGTAAGTTGCACTATGAAAGGATTTTTCTACGAGTAAACCGTCAAATAT
Organism: Apotomis betuletana; assembly: GCA_932273695.1. Taxonomy (NCBI): domain Eukaryota; kingdom Metazoa; phylum Arthropoda; class Insecta; order Lepidoptera; family Tortricidae; genus Apotomis; species Apotomis betuletana. The sequence continues at coordinate 9,591,631 of OW026307.1, read as the reverse complement.
TTCATGAAATGAAAACCAAGTTCCTATACTCGTATCTTAAGGATAAAATGTCAGCAACCAACCACAATCTGCGATGCAGTGGATCGCGTATAATTTGCATTTATAATATAACCTCTGTATCCATATCAATCTTTACACCATTTAACCTCTGTATCAATCTGTATCAATATTGTTCATAAAATATATAATTGAGACTATAGATACATCTTATAGATACATTATATGTCAATCTCCTCGCCCCGAAACTACAATAGCTGGACATTGTAATAGGTTATTAAAGGGCGCATATATCACGAGCCGCATGATTTGTGAGGAAGGCCCGCCACGCCTCTTCATTAACATGCTAATACTGCGATATGGGTGAGCTTGCGCACCGAATCTGTTTGTTTGTTACGTTAAGCCATGTTTAGGAGGTATTTCATGTTATTATGAAACATAATAGCCGGTCGGAAAGATTTTCATATTGACATTACGGTATTTGACTATTATAGTGAAAATAAATTGTAACACTGAAACCACTAGACGACGCGGTTGGCTCAGTTTGCAAGCACCTGCCTACTGAGCGGCGGCCCCGGGTTCGAATCCCGGCCAGGGCAAATATTTGTGTGATGAACTCGAATATTTGTGCTTGGGTCATGGTTGTTCTATGTATTTAAGTATATATTTATCTATATAAGTATGTATATCGTCATCTAGTACCCATAACACAAACCTTCTTGAGCTTAATTTGGGACTAGATCAATTTGTGTGAGGTTGTCTGATATTTATTTATTTTATTTATTTACTAGACACATTCAAAAATGCACGGAACCGAATAAACTACACTGACTTTTGGACATTATATTATTTTTATTAGAACCACAGACCACTTATTTGAACTTAAACTAAAAAGAAAACGCGTTTTGACTACTGAATTTTATGTTTTTTTTTTAATTTTATGACGCCACAAACCAGTATCTTTATAGAAATTTTATACTAACAGATCGTTTTTGACATTTCACAAAGAGTAGCTGATTTGAGCTGTCATCAAATTTTCGTCATTTTCTGTCATCAATATAATTATTATATTTTTTAAATCATTATTAATACTCGCATAGTCCGCGTCAAATGGTTTGTAACGACCAAAGTAACCAGATTTGTATATCGGAACAAATATTTATTTGAATACTAATAAGAGTGTGCTACAATATATTAACCCAACACGGTGGACCGACGACCTGGTTAGGATCGCCGGCAGAAATTGGTTGAGGGCGGCGCAGGACCGATCGTTGTGGAGAACTTTGGGGAGGCCTTTGTCCAGCAGTGGACGTCTATCGGCTGATATGATGATGATGATTATGACGATATATTTGGTCACTATGACTGCCATTATACGATGCTGACTGTGTCTATGTTTATTAGTTTATGCCGCCGAATATAACGCTACAGCAGTTTTCTTTAGGCCATCAGAAATTACGTCTGAGAGCTGTATTTTTTTTTTGTGTAAAATGCGATGCAATGGGTCTTGCGACGTGGCAACGCGATGACTGGCTTCGAACGTGCGCCGATTTTGCCCGAACAAAGGTGACAGGTGGAGCCAGGGAGGTAATGCGCAGGCTGTTAGCGCGGCCCGCGGCGCATGTTGAGCATGTTTTGGACAGAGAGCTTTAGTGATGGCGAGTATTTAATGCGGGATCAGCCTCAGGGTAGTGCGTTGATTGAATGCTCTTACCACAGTAACAGCTGACTCAAACCTATTAGTAAAAAACAAATTTACCAATTACCAGTTACCAAATTTTGTTACATTTTGGTAAAGTTTTGGAGGAGGAAACAGTCGAGGACGAAACCTCGCATTTGTATAGAAAAATAAGCAGTGGTAGGTATTTCCTCTTAACGTTATTTCTCAATAATAAAATTAATTTAATAATGGTGCGCGACAATAGCGCCTTCCCACGGGCGGACCTCCCCGGCGCGCATACATTAGAGTGCCCACACACCGGGCCTTACGCACCCTGGGTGATAATGATAACTAAACCATCGGTAACTATCGGACAATTCGCATATTGCGAGGTAAACTTTAGAGATGTACAGAATGAAGAGCTTGATGGTCTTGAAGGTTGACAGGATTTTTTTTTTCGCATGTCCGGATGTTTTGTTCGGTGGTCCAGTTTTCCCTGCTGTTCTCGCCTACACGTCGCAATTCTCAACCGAATCCCGTCAAAATTATTGAGCAGGTTGGATAGTTGTATGGAAATTTTGGTCAAATTAGATTTTCATAATTCTTCAATATGGCGGATATGGCGGTTGGAAAACTTAAGCAAAGTCATATTACAGCAAGTCAGAACTGTCAGTCCGATCGCGAGGTCCAGGTACAGCTCACTGATTTACAAGTAGGTACTAATGGTATAGTCGTAATGATAATGACCAAACCGTTCTTAGCACGGTAGGCAAAGCATGTAGAAGGCTACGCGCTACGTCCGTAGCGGCTTCGTAGCGCGCGATCCTGAACAAATCACATAACCTCGCGCAGTTACGCGATGCGTAACCCATGTTATATTGACATGCCTGCCTTAAAATGCAAGTTTTACACCTATCACGTAAAGTTTTGCGATCGTACCTATTCTGTCTGATAAGTTCGCATTTAACTTGCCTGACAAAGGTTAAAAAAGACATAAATACTTATAAGCTTATACGACAAAACACGATGACAAATTTTTAATTATGAAAATGAAAATGAAAAATGAAAATGAAAATATTTATTTGGGTTACATTTTGGGTTTTACAATAAGATCATAGTTGGTATCTCCTAGTAAGCACGGAACGTACTTGTGGCAGGAGATCCCGCTCTTCCAATAATAGTTTAGGCGTAACCGAAAAACAGTAGTTAACAATATTAATTTTATATTTGACTTATTTCTAAACATTTGAATTATCACTCCATCCTGAGTGAATCTGTACTTAATTAAGTTAAGTGTGTGTACGTGTATGTATATGTACGCGCGTGTGCGTGTGCTTATGTGTGTGTGTGTGTGTGTTTTTGCGCACGCGCGTGTGTGTATGTGTGAGTTGCGTCTGATAGGTTATCCCAGAGTATGTAAAGTTTGGATTAGGTAGCATAATGTAATAATGCTTCAGTTTCCTCATAGGTCAGATTACTTAACCACTCAGTGATTACTCTTTTACAGTCATAGAGTTGAAGCGGATATATAGATATTAATTTATTAATGTTATTATATAGGTGTACAGATTGATTTGCAAATTGCCTTTTTGCAAAAATAGATTTGCAGGAGGGAACCGCGACTACTTTGTCCTTCCTTCTCCGTTTTAATAGTGATGGTTTAAAAGTGAGGGTCTTGTGTAACTTTACGACAGTATTTAAAATATAAAGTTTTCGCATGGTAAAGTATCCCACGGTTTTTGTATAGTTCACAAGTCGGGTATCTATAAGGTTTAGAAAGCATGACTTTGAGTAGACATATTTGCCCCCTTTCAGCATCAATAAATTTGGTTTTATTTGCACCACCACCCCAGACTGTAATACAATATGTCATGATGGATTGGGCCAGCGTGATATATAACTGTTTAAGTAAACCTTGAGACGTGATGTGCTTTAATTTTTTAAATATCCATATCAACTTTCGAGTTCTATTATTTATATATTCTATATGCCCATGCCACGAGAGCCGTTGATCGATGATGATCCCAAGGTATTTTGTGGAGGAGACTGTAATGTATCGACGACGAGCTACCTATTAAATACTAAGAAAATGCACCTACTGAAATGTATCTACGAAGCTTACTAAACTCTACTCCTAAACAACACCCTAGGAAACCCTTCAACGACTACCTAGCCTTCCAGAACCTACAACTAACCAAACCTAGATATGAAAGGATCTTTATACAATTGAGTTTGAACTTTTCTTAATAACGTATGGCCAAAGGTGATCAGTAAAACCGTTGTGAACGTCTAGATTGGTCGGATCCTACGTTGTTGTAGTAACTCAAGCCCTTTTAAGAGAAATCTAACCGTGATGTGTCGCCAAGTGCTTCCGTACCCATATACTGTGCTATGCTACCATGTATTACCAAATAAATGTGTATTCTCTTACTTATTTAATGCAAGCTTCTCCTATCCTACTGCTACCTTGGTTCTTTGTACTAAATTGAGTTTCTAACTTAACTTAATGCTATCTATCCTCAAAATATAAACTGTTACTTCCTATGTGGGCTAGCCAACAAAATAGCTATAGTTCCTATAGCAGATTTCAATATGAAATATTATGGATACTCTTATAAAAGTTGTTTAATTCTATATGAAATATCAAATTCATTTAGACCATAGTCAGATATAGTTGAACTAGATTACATTAGGTAACAATAAAAATCAATATGTGAATCAACCCAAATATTATTAAGATTCCGAAATGAAGGGTAATTTAGTTTTTAAAATTGCATGTTCTTACTCCAGAATGATTAGAAAACATATGTCTATGTACAATATGAAACTACACTTCATTACCAATCTATAATCAGGTGAAAGTTACAGGATCTATGAGATTTTATTATGAATTTAATTAATCTTAAGTTTTCATATTTGACAATATTAAATAAATTTTGTCATTACACCTTAATCTGAGAAGATGGTATACATCCCTTAAATAAACTATAGTAGAACAATCTGAAGTGGATTCTAGACCTATACAATAAATAGGAAGTCGTTATAGTCTTCACAATTAAGACCTAGTAAAACCTAGATTATAGTAGGATGAAGAAGGTAACTTTAAGGTGTAAAAAAAAAATATATAAATTTTTTTTAGAAAATCGCCAACCCTCCTAAGTGTGTGAAGGAATAATACTGTATGCCTTAGCTATCTATTCTATTTTGGCAAAGCTAATTAAGACATACAGCACAGGGATGGACGAACCTTCACGCCTGGCTAATAACTTGTCAAACCACTGTGGGATCTCATCACATCTATGCATAACGTCCTACCTTAGGCAAAGTGTGAAGGATCCATCTTTTAGGGAAGCCCTTTGGCGAAAGCTTCTTAAGTTAACTACACAAGGCCTACGCTAGGTTAAGCTACCTGCCTAACCCTACAACTTGCTAAATATATGTAATGATTGTAAAACTGATAATTCAGGAAAAATAAAGTTATAATTGTATTTGTAAGAAGACTAATACACTACTCCTTCCTAGTAGGTTTGAACCCTTCTAATGAGTTCTAGAACTTGGTTTTCGTTTGACCATATTCATAAATGTAGTATATCCTTGAAATCATGAAGACTATTGTGCCCTTTCGTAGTATCTTTCAACTCTCGGCCGACCTATTCTGATAAGGGAATTCTTTTACGCCCTGTGATATAAATTAATTCAATTCTGGGATCTGTGATGTAAATACGGGAACGAATAACTTTCATTATTGCTATCCATAAGTCCCCGGCTTTTCTTAGCAATTTACACTTCAGATTCTCCACATCCAGTCTTAGGAATGCTTTGTATTTCCACACTATACAACGATCCACAATTTCCTTATCAAAATTATAATAAAGTTTAAAATTACTTCTGTTCATTGAAAAAGCGATTATCTACTGCCAACTGACTCAACTTTACCTCAGTGATGCCATTCTATCGCTTAAGCTATACCAAAGGTTCATTACTTTAAATCATAATCGGTAAGTTCTAATTAATTATTCCTTTAATTTAGGTGTTAAATATCTGGTTGGCCTAAATAACTGGTTCCCTATCCCCAATCTTTACAAACCGCCACTAGACTCTGTTCTTCCCCTACTAACTTCCCGGGTCATAACCACTTAAGAATTTAATAGTTCAACCTCTTAACCACTATACCTAACAAGGTTAAAATATTTTGAATAAATGTTATGCTAGTTAATGACGATTGACCGATTGCTCAGTAGTTAAAGATCCCCGTCCTAATGTTCCTATTAAGGTGTACCTATCGCTAAACCCTGTTCCCTAGCTAATACAAAGAACACTAGAGACCTAGGTCTCATATTTATATTTAAACGTGTATGGGGCCTAGCTAAGCTAAACTGTAAGTTCGGGAGATTAACCCGAGGATGTGACTATCATCAGTGTAATTAAGCCCCCCCCATGTGGCTAATGAGACGCCGGAAACATGGAGTAGCTTGCCCTAATATGTGTATATAAGCAGATATATAAATATATAGTTTATGAGACCGAGCCTGGAGGTCCGTTTGGCTTCAGCGAGCGCGGAAAGGCCCGCATGTCCATCACGTGTGGTCCTCGCTTTCACCAAACAAAACTATCCACACTCGTAGGCTATTCACTGCACTTATATATGGCTAGTGTCCGAATCGCCTAATTCGGATAAAACTAGAAGAGTCCGAAAGATATTCGTTTAACAGCCGCAAGGTTAAATATCTTTCACCTGGTAACCATGTACCAAAACACTATTTCTGGCATGTGACTAAGCTTAATATCCTTTAAAACAACAGAAACCCCACTAAATTTCAATAGGCAAATATAGTTTCAAAGACAATCAAAACCCCAATAGAAATTCCCCTTAGAATTAATTTTAATACCTTAACTGCCAGAAAACAATGTTACTCGGACAAAGTCCCAAACAAAAAGAATCCCCGTCCATTAAGCCGTTGCCTATTTATAACCAATATCTCCCGACATTCCAGATATTCTAGACTTTTCAGACTATCCAGACTTTCCAGACTTCAACGACTTTCGCGTCATTCGCGACATTCCCGACACGTCACGTGACCTAGCCCCCGCCCTCCAAGCGTTGTATATGGGATTTTGATTCTTATTTGGTCTAAATAAAGCTCAACTCCTCTGTTGTCAATTTGTGAATATCAACTTGCTATTTTTAAAGTGGTAGCATGTTTTAGTTATAGGAATGGTTTTATTTGCTTCCGCAAACATTCACACTATTACTCATATTTTGCATTTGTATTGCCTATATCTAGTAAATGATAATTTTAGTATGAGCTTGATGACGTATGATGCTAATATGTCTTAAATTCGATGATGATAATGATGATGTGAGTATCACGATGATGATATATGTTTATATGATGGCGGGCACATGACGAGATCATGTGAATCGCCACAATCGCCCCCCTGCGAAAGTTTGAAGTGGATTGACATCGTCAAATAACGTAGAACTTCGCATTCCCCTTATTAAATTGTAAAATAATTTAAAAAAAATATATGTATATATATATGACAATTATTCTTAAAGCAAGTAACGTTTTGTGATAATCTTGGATATTCTAAATCCGTTAGTATTCGTACCCTTAAGTGTGTGTGTGTTTAAACCAATATTTGGAAAGTCACTTGTGTATTAAATCAGAATTCAAACCATAGAATAATATCATTGAATCGTGAATATATTTCTCCAAATCTCGACCACATCGTAAGAAGTGTTTGGTTGTGAATCAAACAAGCCCTATTAGCTCGATTTTGCCTAAACACCTCAAACTTGACCTGCCCATTGCTCAGCCTCATTTGCGAATTCACATTGTACGAATTCTTCGATGAATTGACAAAACTCTCCTCAGACAACATAGCAAGATCTTTGGTATAGATACTGAATATTCATCCTTACTCCAATTCAATAACTGATTCCGATTTCAAATTCTTCTCCAAAATCACATGTGACTCTCCTTATTGGTGCGTGTATCACATCAAGAATAAACAAGCCAATTTCAGCTCTATAATCATACAATTGTGTTTTTTTTTTTTTTTTCTTGTAAGACTATAGACTTACTAGTCGAATTGTGAAATAATGTTTCATTTCAAAATTATGCTAAACAATACTATTATACCAGAGGTTCATACAAATATACCAATTTAGTTTCATCCTGCCTTTACGGACAAACCAATCCACAATTCCTTTTATTTAAAAATATACAGTTGGCCAATCTATTTGTTGACATGGGTGTGTGTGAAACCTGCACGTTCCTGCCCGTGCTCGTAGAAGGTTAGCCCGTAGGCCATGTAAAGTATTGTTTTGCACAAACTACCGCACAATCGGTCTTAAATCGAAACTTCGATTTACTAAGCCTAACTTCTAAGTATGTGCAAACCAATTGATGTCTTTAGAAAATACTCCCGTTCGTACCTCTAAAGATAGTAGACCCCCCCGTTTTGGACCCGAATACTTTCGAACTTAGCTTGAATACATATAGACAACATCCAACTCAAAAGGTCCACTCACTCCTGTTCATTCTTATCATATCTTTCATCCATCACACAAGCATACATCGCGCACTAAAACATTTCCATACGTCACACTAACAGGCTCCTACATTCATTTTTTCGCATTGACTTAGTCAGAAGAACATCACCCACTATGTATTCAAAATCCATACTACTTTACTTTCCTATAATATCCCAAATTCCCCTTTACTTCTTTCATCAAAATCAAAATAAAGATTTTCTCTAATATAAATAATAAAATTGACCATCCACTTCACACATTTCGTATTTTTGTTATACTCTAATAAAACTCGTAATTTTTCAATTCACCCCTAACTACCCTTTTGAACTTATCGAATATCAATTCATTAAAGAACCCCAAAATACGTATTAATGGAAACGATCCATCCCACAAAACATTCAATTAAATATACTACTAACGACCCCTAGTGGAATTTACTTAAAACCATATTCAAACCTCAACTTACAAATACCTATACTGCAGTACAACTTATATATGATGATATCACGATCGTCTTTAAAATTTTCGTCGGCAATCGATTCCTTAATTGATCTTAACTTAATACTCCTATTGAATATTAGCTTTAGACTGATAAATCACCGAATTATTTGTACGTTGTTTAATTAAATAATATATAAATAAATATTTAACTATTCTTTATAAATACAACGTAAATTTTACGAACTAGGTAGGTGAATCTATACTTTAACAGTAGTTACCATTTATGACAACACTGTTTCTTTAACATGTTAACACTGTTGTCTTTCCTAGTTTCAGTGGGTTTTACCAATCCCCTTCCTATCCTCTGTTCTCTGACTACCTTCCTCCTAGAATCCTCTTCTGAAGATTCCTTAGTTGTCCTATCGGTTGACTCAATCCTTAATGGTTCACTAGCAGTCCTGCTACCCCGCATTGAATCTTCTCGGAGCCTCGAAGGAACCAATCTTTTCCTAGAAGGTCGTTCCATCTTACTTATAGACTGCCCAAATCGTCCAATAGTTGTTACTCCCCTTTTGTTTTCCCCTTTTATTTTCTTTTTGTTATTATTTGTTTTTATTATTTATTATTGTATAAAACTGTACTATATTTTACTTCAATCAATAAACGCAAAGTAGATTCCCTACTTTTGTTTTGTAATTAGTAATCGTTAACCTAACTTGATTCAACAGATTTTTTATTTTATGTTCCAGATTTTTGACTATCAAGGCGAGCCTGGAACAATCCCTTAACCTGCTGATTCTGTGATTATATTGATAAATATACTTAAAAAAATTACTTTCATTTCATTTGTTACATTATGTGTAAAAAAAAAACTCAAAAATGGATCGCCCCCCCCCCCACTTATGAAATCACTAACACTCCTACTTTCCTTATAATTACTATATTTAATGATTCTAACAGGTCTTATAATAAGCTAAAAGATTAATACTCAATATTGTGGCTAGGAGCCTTATACACAGTTTAACATTGTAGTTAGTCATGTTTATCGGATCTTATTCTGAAACCTTTCCTAGATTGAGCTAAAGCCTATAAATAAACCCGCGCCCCCCGAAATAATAAGTCCTTAGTATCCTCATAGTCTATCCTTAATTTCATAACAAATTTACAACACAGCTTGAACTAATAACTGATGAAAAAAAAAATTTTCACAACCTCATATTTTCTGTAGTCAAGAACAATGACATCTTTATTCTACCTTACTTAACTAATTTCCTACGATATTCCGACTTTATATCTATATTAAAATTAAATTTATTTAAATAATCATTCCATCTCGATATCATAATCATTTACTGATAAGATAAGCGATGACACCTGTCACTTGTCAAATCAACCAACTCGAGGACGTTTCTTTTCACTCTGCCTTGCTTACGTATTTAATTTAAAAGTGAATTACCTTTTTTTTTTTTTCAATTATGCTTAAATAATATTAAATATAATATCCCTAAATATCTGAATATTATGTTATATTAATAATACGAACATATTGAGTAAAATTGCCTACGTATCTGATTGAAACTAAAGTAAGTATATTATTACTTGATATTATTATTCTATGTAACGTAAATTATTAACTAAAACTTAAATAAACCACTTATTTAATTATTAATCAGTATTAAAAATAACTTTTTGAACCATAAAACCAATCGCAACGAATTTAATCATATCTCAAATAATCCAGTATAGATACAGATAAAATAATAAAATGACTCAATGAATGAACTGTCAATTGATTACTGTTTGCAAAATATTGATTGATAAAATAATCACGTTGTTCTAATATAAGTCTTTTGTTTCAGGTACTATTACTATGTGAAATAAGAAAAATATCGTGTGTTATATCAAGAAGCTACTCTATTCACTATAGTTTGTGTATAAATATGCAACAAAATGTGTTTCTTGACGATGTGCACAACACAACCCATCACGGCTAAATTCTCCTTTCCATTCTCACGTCAACAATTGTACCCTTGAGGGTCTCATAGTTCAAAGCTCAAGTGTTCAAGATCCCTTCAATAAAACCGCCAGCAGCGACTCCACTAAAATTCCAAAACAAATAACAATTGTCGATATACAAAGCACAAGGAAGCAGCACGGCGATCCGCTACGGCAACGACACGCCGAACTACATCGGCACGACCTCAACAGTCCCGGACTGATCCTATCCATGGTCACGGCGCAAATTGTAATACTGATCATGGAAGCAAATGGTATAATCCTGGTCACGGCACCAATTGTAATGTATCGACGACGAGCTACCTATTAAATACTAAGAAAATGCACCTACTGAAATGTATCTACGAAGCTTACTAAACTCTACTCCTAAACAACACCCTAGGAAACCCTTCAACGACTACCTAGCCTTCCAGAACCTACAACTAACCAAACCTAGATATGAAAGGATCTTTATACAATTGAGTTTGAACTTTTCTTAATAACGTATGGCCAAAGGTGATCAGTAAAACCGTTGTGAACGTCTAGATTGGTCGGATCCTACGTTGTTGTAGTAACTCAAGCCCTTTTAAGAGAAATCTAACCGTGATGTGTCGCCAAGTGCTTCCGTACCCATATACTGTGCTATGCTACCATGTATTACCAAATAAATGTGTATTCTCTTACTTATTTAATGCAAGCTTCTCCTATCCTACTGCTACCTTGGTTCTTTGTACTAAATTGAGTTTCTAACTTAACTTAATGCTATCTATCCTCAAAATATAAACTGTTACTTCCTATGTGGGCTAGCCAACAAAATAGCTATAGTTCCTATAGCAGATTTCAATATGAAATATTATGGATACTCTTATAAAAGTTGTTTAATTCTATATGAAATATCAAATTCATTTAGACCATAGTCAGATATAGTTGAACTAGATTACATTAGGTAACAATAAAAATCAATATGTGAATCAACCCAAATATTATTAAGATTCCGAAATGAAGGGTAATTTAGTTTTTAAAATTGCATGTTCTTACTCCAGAATGATTAGAAAACATATGTCTATGTACAATATGAAACTACACTTCATTACCAATCTATAATCAGGTGAAAGTTACAGGATCTATGAGATTTTATTATGAATTTAATTAATCTTAAGTTTTCATATTTGACAATATTAAATAAATTTTGTCATTACACCTTAATCTGAGAAGATGGTATACATCCCTTAAATAAACTATAGTAGAACAATCTGAAGTGGATTCTAGACCTATACAATAAATAGGAAGTCGTTATAGTCTTCACAATTAAGACCTAGTAAAACCTAGATTATAGTAGGATGAAGAAGGTAACTTTAAGGTGTAAAAAAAAAATATATAAATTTTTTTTAGAAAATCGCCAACCCTCCTAAGTGTGTGAAGGAATAATACTGTATGCCTTAGCTATCTATTCTATTTTGGCAAAGCTAATTAAGACATACAGCACAGGGATGGACGAACCTTCACGCCTGGCTAATAACTTGTCAAACCACTGTGGGATCTCATCACATCTATGCATAACGTCCTACCTTAGGCAAAGTGTGAAGGATCCATCTTTTAGGGAAGCCCTTTGGCGAAAGCTTCTTAAGTTAACTACACAAGGCCTACGCTAGGTTAAGCTACCTGCCTAACCCTACAACTTGCTAAATATATGTAATGATTGTAAAACTGATAATTCAGGAAAAATAAAGTTATAATTGTATTTGTAAGAAGACTAATACACTACTCCTTCCTAGTAGGTTTGAACCCTTCTAATGAGTTCTAGAACTTGGTTTTCGTTTGACCATATTCATAAATGTAGTATATCCTTGAAATCATGAAGACTATTGTGCCCTTTCGTAGTATCTTTCAACTCTCGGCCGACCTATTCTGATAAGGGAATTCTTTTACGCCCTGTGATATAAATTAATTCAATTCTGGGATCTGTGATGTAAATACGGGAACGAATAACTTTCATTATTGCTATCCATAAGTCCCCGGCTTTTCTTAGCAATTTACACTTCAGATTCTCCACATCCAGTCTTAGGAATGCTTTGTATTTCCACACTATACAACGATCCACAATTTCCTTATCAAAATTATAATAAAGTTTAAAATTACTTCTGTTCATTGAAAAAGCGATTATCTACTGCCAACTGACTCAACTTTACCTCAGTGATGCCATTCTATCGCTTAAGCTATACCAAAGGTTCATTACTTTAAATCATAATCGGTAAGTTCTAATTAATTATTCCTTTAATTTAGGTGTTAAATATCTGGTTGGCCTAAATAACTGGTTCCCTATCCCCAATCTTTACAAACCGCCACTAGACTCTGTTCTTCCCCTACTAACTTCCCGGGTCATAACCACTTAAGAATTTAATAGTTCAACCTCTTAACCACTATACCTAACAAGGTTAAAATATTTTGAATAAATGTTATGCTAGTTAATGACGATTGACCGATTGCTCAGTAGTTAAAGATCCCCGTCCTAATGTTCCTATTAAGGTGTACCTATCGCTAAACCCTGTTCCCTAGCTAATACAAAGAACACTAGAGACCTAGGTCTCATATTTATATTTAAACGTGTATGGGGCCTAGCTAAGCTAAACTGTAAGTTCGGGAGATTAACCCGAGGATGTGACTATCATCAGTGTAATTAAGCCCCCCCCATGTGGCTAATGAGACGCCGGAAACATGGAGTAGCTTGCCCTAATATGTGTATATAAGCAGATATATAAATATATAGTTTATGAGACCGAGCCTGGAGGTCCGTTTGGCTTCAGCGAGCGCGGAAAGGCCCGCATGTCCATCACGTGTGGTCCTCGCTTTCACCAAACAAAACTATCCACACTCGTAGGCTATTCACTGCACTTATATATGGCTAGTGTCCGAATCGCCTAATTCGGATAAAACTAGAAGAGTCCGAAAGATATTCGTTTAACAGCCGCAAGGTTAAATATCTTTCACCTGGTAACCATGTACCAAAACACTATTTCTGGCATGTGACTAAGCTTAATATCCTTTAAAACAACAGAAACCCCACTAAATTTCAATAGGCAAATATAGTTTCAAAGACAATCAAAACCCCAATAGAAATTCCCCTTAGAATTAATTTTAATACCTTAACTGCCAGAAAACAATGTTACTCGGACAAAGTCCCAAACAAAAAGAATCCCCGTCCATTAAGCCGTTGCCTATTTATAACCAATATCTCCCGACATTCCAGATATTCTAGACTTTTCAGACTATCCAGACTTTCCAGACTTCAACGACTTTCGCGTCATTCGCGACATTCCCGACACGTCACGTGACCTAGCCCCCGCCCTCCAAGCGTTGTATATGGGATTTTGATTCTTATTTGGTCTAAATAAAGCTCAACTCCTCTGTTGTCAATTTGTGAATATCAACTTGCTATTTTTAAAGTGGTAGCATGTTTTAGTTATAGGAATGGTTTTATTTGCTTCCGCAAACATTCACACTATTACTCATATTTTGCATTTGTATTGCCTATATCTAGTAAATGATAATTTTAGTATGAGCTTGATGACGTATGATGCTAATATGTCTTAAATTCGATGATGATAATGATGATGTGAGTATCACGATGATGATATATGTTTATATGATGGCGGGCACATGACGAGATCATGTGAATCGCCACAAGACCCTTTCAATTTGGATACAATCACAGTTTTGGGTATCTAGGCGGTTACATACATGAATTTTTAACTTTATTGCGTCAGGTGGTTGGGTACTTTTGTATTTGGTAAAGCACATGTAGTTGGTTTTAGCGACATTAAGTGTTAAAAGATTTGTCTTTAGCCACAAGGTTATCAATTGAAGACCTGCCTCTGCTTTCGCGAAGACGGATTCCCAAGTTTTGTCACTAAAAACATCCACAGTGTCATCCGCGTAGCAGAAAACAGAGCCTCCATCAATGGCCAACTCAGTCAAGTCGTTGATGTAGGCAAGGAAGAGGGTGTGGGTCCAAGTACGCTCCCTTGGGGGACACCAAATGTAATTTCTTTCTCTAAGCTAGTGTGAGTATCGATTTTAACGACCTGACTGCGATCATGAAGGTAACTTTCTAACAGTTCAAGTGATTTTCCTCTAATTATTGTTCACTACACCTGCACCTCTAGCACGACTGTCACACGCGACTATTTCTCGCGCGAAATAATTACCCGTCCCTTTCTGCGTAGCAACGTGAGAGAGTGACGGGTAGCGCTATTTATTTATTTATTATTACAGGTTAGTTACATAACATTACAGTTTACACCAATGCGTCATGAACCGAACAGTGTTTATTTAGATGGCGAAACGGCGTGGCCCCGTTGTTCCGACATCTCGGGTGTTGGATTTGGTAGGTTGCCCCGGAACCGACGAAACACGACACCTTTCGGCCAGAAATCAGCACACGCGATGGTCTCCTGGAGCGGCCGCATCTTATACTGAACTGTTTTAAAATGTAATGTGTAAATGTACCTGTAAATTACAATGTATAAATTTCATAGTTTCAAACGTGTTGGGAAGATATTTTGAGTGGAAAGTAAATTTACACTAAATCATCTGAGAAGATCATAGATCAAGTCGATTTACTCGCTTCTTGAAAACCCCCATTAATTTATGAAAAATCGGATTGAATAAATCTGGTTCATCCCAATTACGCGATGCGTATTTTAATTGTGCGCGATTAAATCTTAATAAATCGGTTCCCACACGCGCCGAGGTAATTTTGCCGGGCGGCGGCCGTAATTTGGCAGACTGGTCCGAGATCCTGCTTGAGGTTATACTACCCTTGTCCTTTTCCTTGAGTGACTTTGTTTATTTATTTGTTTAATCGTTTTATATGATCATTATCATCATATCAGCTGTAAGACGTGCTTCGACAAATCGTGCACCGTCTTCACCCAGCCCATACTTTCAGATTATCGTTACTTGGCAAACTTAAAAAAAAACATGCAATTTGGAATGACAAAATCTTAAAATAATAAGCAATAAATCTAATTAATAACTGACTGCGAAACGTTACTGAAACGTCACGTTTAATCACAAAAATTCACCAAAAATGGTTGAAATGCGTCATTTGACACGCCTATAGATGTATTTTTAAGGATAAGAAAGGTTAATGAATCGGTTATAGGTTATCGCGGGCTGGGTTTCCGCAGCTTGACGTCTTACATTGCGCTTATTTTGCGTGAGGCAAATGCATGGGTTACAAAGAAATAAGTGAGGGGATATCGATGTTAATCAGGATCTTGTACTATAGCCCGGGGCGAGAAGAAATTGCAAGTCTACTTCAAAACGTTGCATCGCGTGCGTCCGTACGTCAAGCAACCGCAACCGCCTGTGATACGTACTCTTTAATTTCATCAATCGTGAATTCCTAACCGGTACATATTTATACATTATGAAGCTTACTTAAATGTCTCTTGAGCTGTAATTATCGTAAGTATCGCGTGCTTAAGTTGGTAGTTTCAATTTCGTCAATATTAAAGGTAATGTTGTGGTATTGTTCCGTACTACATACAAATGGGTGCTACTTATACGTGTAGTAAGCGTTTATCATTGACATAAATGTCTGGCCTTTTCATGCTTATACAGGGCTGATCAATCCAAAGCGTCCGTAGAAAGAAGTCATTAGAGATAGGGAAATCTGTTCTTAGGAAACATGGCGTCGATTTTAAATTTAATAAAAACTGCATTAGATATATTTTTTACAATCTTATAAATAAGCCGGTACTCACAGGATTAACTAGAAAAACAAATAGGACATGCAAATACTTACAGAATTTTGATCAGGTTAGATTCTCATTTTTATATTATAAAGTAAAAAAAAAAACTGAATGCCATTATTATGAAATCTAAAATCGACGCCATGGTTCCATAGAACAGATTTCACTATATCTCAACTATGAGATATAGCGAAATCTGTTCTATGGAACCATGGCGTCGATTTCAGTATAAAGAAGTCAGATACTAATCTGACTTCTTTATACTGACCCATTTGGATCGATCATTCTGTATAGTGTTAAATAAACCTGCCGACA
The DNA here is from genome assembly GCA_932273695.1 of Apotomis betuletana. Classification (NCBI taxonomy): domain Eukaryota; kingdom Metazoa; phylum Arthropoda; class Insecta; order Lepidoptera; family Tortricidae; genus Apotomis; species Apotomis betuletana. The sequence goes on along the minus strand of OW026307.1, from coordinate 9,574,926 downwards.
AAAAAATACTGATTAAACGTTATTTAAAAGAAATCTGTACTAACCGAGCTGAAATAATGTCAAAGTCAAAGTCAAAGTCAAAGTTCTTTTATTTGCTAGAATCATGGTACATGCGGATGACAAATATTACAAAAGAACAACACAATTCACCATAGCAATGGCATGCAAATTTCAAATTCTTACATTAATAGATTACTCATTGATAAGATAATATAATAATCATTAAATTTAATTACTAGATTTTCAATTAAAATAGGAATATAATTTATATGTCAATGTGAAATTTATGAATCACGTTTCAAAATATTCTTTCAAATTATAAAAACATTTTTCTATGAGCCATAATCGAAGTTTATATAAAAATAATTTATAAGGCAATGTTCTTAATTCTAAAGGAAGATTATTGTAAATTTTTTCTGACATTATAAAGCAATTTTTACTGTGCAATGCTGATTTTGTAACAGTGCGTTTAACTTTAAACAAATCTCTACTACGTAAACTTGGATTTTGTACTGGTTTGGAAAACATCTCTGGATTACCTCTTACAAATTTAGCATGTTCAAATATAAAAATACCCATTAAAGTCAATATATTGAGCCTTTTAAATAACGGTCTACACGAGACCATTGGACCAACACCACATACCGCACGGACACATCTTTTTTGAACCAAAAATGCCTGCTGAATATCTGACGAGTTACCCCAAATTACAATGCCATAGCGAAGAAGGGAAGCGACGTAGCCATGGTAGGCTGTCAAGGCGGTCGGCTCCCCTGCCACGCTTCTTAACCTCTTTAGAGCGAAAACAAATCGATTTAGTTTTGAGCATATACTATCAATTTGTGGCTTCCAGCTACAGAACTTGTCAAGAGTAATGCCCAGGAACTTAACTTCATCAACGGTATTTATAATTTGATCTTTAAAGTTTACATTTAGGGCATGACGCTGGGATCTGTAGTTAGAAAATTGAACCCAGTTGGTCTTTTCTACATTCAACTTTAAATTATTGCTATCGATCCATTGACCTATATGTTTAACAGCATCATTTATTAAAGTTTCATGTGTTGTGCACTTATCATTGCCTGGAATAACTAATGATAAGTCATCCGCAAACATTACCATTTGGTGTTTCGTCACATGAGGTATATCGTTAATATAAAGTACAAAAAGAAAGTACAAAAAGAACAAAAAGATAGAATGACACCATTTCACAGATAATAATCTTATAAAAACTTTCGTGAGTCTTATTCAATTATTGTATTAAGCGGTTTACACTCACGTGAAATTATCAGGAACGGCCCGACAATGTTTCGAACTCGTAAGGAGCTCTTCATCAGGGACTGTACCCGTACAGCGCCGCGGCAACCTCGTAACAATTTCACGTGAGTGTAAACCGCTTAATACAATAATTACATTTCACAGATTGTGGTCAATATCGGTAGAGATGGCGAAAGTATTTACCTATGTGAGGACTTGGCAGTGGGCAACGAACGGCAGCCCCCAACCTTCGCCTATGATGATCATGCTGACCGTTTTGACAAGAGCGAATTGAAGCCGACGGCTTCTTTAGCAATGTGCTTGCAATGCATCTTGAGTAGCATAAGCGAAATATATTATCCATATGGCCGTGATATGGCCGATACATTGCTCAGAGGGCTTTATCTTAATTTCGATTGAATAAGCCTCTGATGAAAAGGCAAACTAAGCACTCCAGCCGGATTTAGGTTAAATTGCAGAGGGGTATGAATGATACGAAGCCCCCGGTTCACAGGGGCCTCGACGTGTTGTGCCCTCGCCCATCGTTGCTTGGGATCTATGCCAATGTGATATTGAAGTATTGATACTACAAGCCTGCTATATCTATATAAACCTCTATCGTGCTATATAACCATAAACTGTTGTTCTAAACGCGGGCTAATTACGGGGGCTATCTCGGGCTTATTTCGGCATAAACTGGTCCAAAACTAATTTATATCGGAATGTGATATACGCCGCCGCCCGCGGGCACGCGCTCGGGCGGTTTTAATCACCTTTACCGTCCTCCACCACCAAAAAGAACTATCGGTATTTATCGGTGGAATGTTCATAAGCCCTTCTTGCTTGGGAGTCCAGTTTACCCCACTTGACTGAGTTAACTGCTGCCAACGTAGGCGCCACTCTTCCTTTGGTGCACACCGCCGAAGATTTGATAATTTTGTTGTTCCCATTTGCATTCCGCAATTTAAGGAAGATGGGAGGAGAGAATTATCCAACGAAAATAACAACTACTTATTTCTTACTGAATCTCAAAAATGCTAGGAACTCGTGGCGCTAACCTCATGTTATGTCTGAAAAGTTGTAAAAGTTGTGGTGTAAGTTGGGGAGTTAGGGAGACGGAAAGGTTAACGCACTAGACTGGCAATCCAGAGGTATCGGGTTCGATTCCCGGTCTCTTCCACCCAGGTAACTCATTTAAATTTTTCTTGAGCTTTGATCTTTATGTCAATGAAAAATTATAATGAGTACCTTCCACCGGGTAACTCATTTAAGTTTTTCTTTGAGCTTTTATCTTTGTCAATGGTTTAATATGTCTGAAAAACAAAAACTTAAGACGTTCATGGGCACAGGACCATTGTGAAAATTGCATGCTGCGGCACAGACAAAACTCATACGACACTGTTTTCGCCAAAAACGGCACAAGGCATTTGCCTTTATGTAAAAACTATGAGAAACGTTCGGCTGTAGACAGTGTGCCCGTCCACAGACGTGGTGCCGTACCGTGGTCCTATTTTACGTCTCTTGACGTACGGTCTGTGAACGTGTTAACTTAAGTATATTCCACGTTATAAGGAAATGGATATATATTCATTATTCACAATTACGATGCACGCACCGGCGGAATATCGGAGTTCTCGGCGGAATATCGGAGTTCTTTTAATTGTAATATTTACGATAGTTTGCACGTCCTATATATAACTGTTGCCGCTAGAATTGGGATTTAAATCATTTACGAACTCGGTTAAAAAATTACTCGTTTTGACTATGATTTTTCAAATGTCACATAAAACAAAGTGGAATCAGCCATAAAACGTTCTGATAGTGTATTATTATTATCTGGGGTGTTGAATAATTAACCTTAGATGTGAGTCATTCTAAACGTAGATTCACAGTGGTTTTACAGAGTTTGATAGAGTCGCTATAAATAGTAAATGTTTGCTGATTGTAGTTAGGAGAGTAGTCACATATACCATATTCAAATGACTTTATTCGAGTTATATGTACACACAAAAAGACGTACAATTTTCCATAAACATTGAGGATACATATGTTATTTTCCTTAAAGTAACACCGACCGACATGCCAGTCCCGTCCCCGTCCTCAAAATGAAGTTATTATCAAAAGTAAGACGTTTCAAGTCGGAGATTACTTGAATAAAAACATGGAGGTATAAATAAATAGGAGGTATTTATTTGATCGTCCCGAGGTCGTGCGTGCGGTGGGTGGCATCGGCATTTGTCACCGTCGGGAACCACGCGGCGACTACGCTCACCGAAACATCTGAGCAAACTTCGACCTTATACCAACAGGTCACTACGCAGCGCGGTTTACGATAACTTCTGAGTATTTCGGTGCACCATGGTGCACTGTTTCGCCTTTGTGCGCAATTTGATGGTAACCAGTCGCAACGTCTGCCGGCGAAACGCGCCACGACCGTTGTACAGGACACGATCAAAGTAGAACACACCAAATAAAAGAAAACAATTGAACTGTATCTGGAAAGTAAGTCTATTCTAGAATATACAAGTAATCGTTGAAACTATCAAAAATACCCGACACGACACACCTAGAAAGATAACGTCATCAGCAGCACGTGCTAAGCTTTTATATTTTTGCTTGCATAATTTGGCAAAGACTATTTTATAAATTGTTTGTTTTGTGTACCTTTTTTAGGGTTCGGTACCTCAAAACGGAACACTTAATAGGATCACTTGTTGTCCGTCCGTCCGTCTGTCTGTCTGTCTGTCAACTGTCAAAACCCTTTATCTGGGGAATTCATGGAGATATCGAGTTGAAATTAACGTATATTTCGACACTCAAGGGATAGGATATTTTCCGTTGACCTAGAACTAAATATGAAATTGGGCAAGTAATATACTTAGTCTTCTACTATAATCAATCATAGAGGTTAAGCGACGGTATTTTGTACTGAACCCTCGGTGGACGAGTCCGACTCACACTTGTCCCGGTTTTAACTAATAATAAATATCTAATTGCTATTACTGTTGCTTGAAAGCAGATAAGTCAAGTGAAGGTATAATCAGATAACCAAGTTCTTTATATAATGTATGGATTTCGTTCGTGCGGGGATTTTCTTCTGGGTCTACATTATTCCCACATTCACTCATCCAACCATTCGTAGATGGAAGTGGAAGCGAACTCGCGGTGGCCGCTATCACCGCATCGCCTATGCAAATGCAGTTTTTGCAGCTACCAATTGAGTAGAGCCGAACGCGACAGTGGGTGGCCATACATGTGATTGTGAATCCGAACGAATAACCTCAAACGCTCGAATCGGTAAGAGTTTGTAGCGCGGTTGAAACACTAAATTGACGGGTTTATCTCTTGGAACTCCTTTGGTGGTACGTTTGTTGGTTGTTTACCTAAAGTACTTGGTATATGAAATCGCTTTACTGATATGTGCAATGCCAATGTGATTTGAATATCTTTGGGTAAACATTGGAATAGGTACACAAATATGATTATGTCTTACTACAGTGCAATCATCATTGAGAATCATCTCAAATACATATATAAAGTCATGCATGTCACATTACGTAGGATACTAAAGGCAGGACTTATCTATATCTTACTGATTGTTAGTAACATTATAAACGCAAAATCTTAGAATTATTCAATATTCGTTATTGAATCATGCGTATACTAAACATACTTATATATAATTTTAACTCTGGAATTTAAATTAATCGTTTTACGAAAATCGTGTTAAGTACCACGATTTTCGCAATTTTTTTATAGTAAAATTAATCACTATTTCCATAATAAGCCGGTTAAATGCAAAAAGTACAAATATCTAAAAATAACATCAAGCAGTGACAAAATTCGAAGGCCTTACCTCCCCAGACTAGCTTAATTGGTCAGAGCGTAACGTTCTAGCATGACATAAGATACCAGTTAAAACCTGGTCAGGGTCTAAAAAATGTTCGCAGTTTCTATCTTTGTATTTGTAATCTGTAAATAATTTAAATTATGTCAGTCAATACATTTTTTAAGTTCGTAATCCATATCAATAGTTGAGATTGTTACTTTGTAGATGAGGACCATAACATTAAAGAAGCAGTTGCCACCCATACGTTAACCGAACATGGCCTCAAATAATATGCATATGAGTCTGTCATTCATACACAATCGTTGTTCTAATAAATGTCACTAATTGTGTAGAGGCACAAAAACACGGTCGCTCCGCCAAGCAAACCAACTAGTTTACATATATTCAAAATTGCTCTCGAGGACTGAGTCATCCCGTCAGGCGGGGCTTATATTCAATTTTATTTAAGGTGAAGGGAAACTAGCCTCACATCTGATAACTTCTTAAATAAATAAATAACACTTTAATATTTTATTGAATCACTATATCGATACAATTTCTCCTTCTGTAATTGTTCCTAAAACGGGCCCAAGACTGAAGTGGTGGTTTGAGATGTTTATCCGTTTTGTGGGTACAGTAAACTATAGTACAAAAATTGTAGGAATGTGATTCGATAACTATTAAAGTGCTCCTAAAGTTTTTTTAGTATTGAAATCACTGACAATTTAGGGTTTAGAACAGTGGTTCCCAACCATAAGAGTCAAAATATGGTCTGCGAACAATTTCAAAGTCTAATGGGGCGATACAATGCGAACAAAAAAACAGTGATCCCTGGTCAAGAAAAGTTTGGGAACCACTGATTTAGAAGATATAAGAAGAAATCGGGAGTGGCGCTATTTACGCCTTAGGTACCTTCGCCTTAAGGTGTTCCGCTGTCTGGTTAGAAACTCATAAGTTTCATCGTAAACGCGATGTATGGAACAGTTGCCGCCGTTTTATTGACAACACACCTATCTTTCGCAGCGGCATACTAACTTAGCCACTTATTGTTGTTTGTACACCGTACTGTATAGTATTTACTTTTGCAGTTCTTCTAAAAATATTACCTTTGATCTTAGCTGTCGTTTTAACCCCTGTAGTCATTACAGGGTCATTACAGGACACATTACAAGGTCGAAAATATTCCTTTAGCACGTGTTATGTGATTTATTATAATTGAAAATGATTTATCTCAGTTTGCCGTTTTTTCTTATCGAAGTAAAACTTGCTGTCTAACACTGAGTTAAATGACAATCGAAATGGTTTTTTCCATAGCCTGCTGAAACTGTACACTTACAACTGTATCTAAAATAAGTTACCTTGTGCATGCTGCCGCGCTAAGGTAAAATGCGACCTTTTGCTATGGAAATCAATTTCCGAAACGTGAGACGTAACGTGGTCGCGGTGACAGAAGCTTTATCAATTATCTATCGCTCGATAAACATGACCATCACCAAACTAAGATTGAATTCGAATTTTAAACTCGCCTGACTGCTCCTTAACAGTATATTTTTTGCGCGCCGCATCTCGCGGTGCTACACGACAATAAATTAGATGCGTTGAAATGTTTGTGTTGTGGCGTCGCTGTCGCCGACGCCGCGCGCGCATACATTAGCGCACAATACCACGGGGGGCGCCATTGTGTCCTCACACTATACAGCCTCCTCTCCCCTCCCCTCCGCGCAACCCTTCCCGCCCCTAATGAAGGATTCAACGCGAGACCCGCAATTATGAGATAAAAATCGGTCCACGTTCGGCCATAAGTCGGAGGCTTATTATTCTTTGGGGTCGGGTTAAGTAAATAATTTGACCCCCCGCATTGCCAAGACTTCAGTAGAAAATGGTACACTGCAATAGTATTAGCGTGTTAATTCCATATGCATTGCAGTGCCACAGTGATCAAATACCCCGTGCAAAGAAGGGATAGGGATCCCATGTCAGTTCAAGGTTTGCCCTCAGTTGCTACGCCACTCATTCATTGGTAGCATCTTTGACAGTCGCAGAAGAATTGAAAGAAAAAAAGAAGCAGAAGATTCAGACCAGAAAATTTACGCAATCTAACAAACATACCAGCATTCACAATTCCCCCTTGCACTAATGAATACGGCAACAGAGTATGGACGCAGGCCTTACCACGCGCGTTGAACAGACTTCCATGTGATTACGATTATGATAGTAAATCTACTAAACAAGTTATAACCTCGTATAAAAAAATGTTAATAGATAGCCTTCCCGATTAGTAAGTATATAATTGAATATTGCAAATTTGTCAACATACTATATTTTCCTCTACTTAGGTTCGATATAATCTTAAAAAATTAAGATTAGAGTCTAAGCTGTAATTTAATGTCCGTTTATTGAAATAAACAGTTCAAATTTTAATTTTTTTTTTTTAATTAATTTTTTTTAAGAACAATCGTGTTTATGGATTTCGGATTATTCGATATTACGATTTTCGATGTTACGTCGTCGTTAAGAGGTAGTTGAAAATCTAGGAAATTTGATTTTATTTTAATTATATTTGTCTGAGAGGGTGTCTGTGACGCTGACGTACCTAGTAGGTCAGCCTTTTACATTATATAGTAATATTTGACGAGTAAGTAACATACATTTTATATTTATCGGCGATCAAGCGACATTTCTGCGATAGAAAAAGAATTACTTATTTGGGTATTATTATTTTTCCTTAATAGTGTGTTTAAGAAAAGGTACCTATTAATCTCGTGTGTGTTGGTCATTAGGTCTTCTCCTTACACACTCGGCTTTATACTGTGGATAAAACTTCGTATGTATATTCGTATTTATCAACGGAGCATACTCATATCATAATATATTACAATTTCGGCAGAAATATTATATCCAAATCACTGGTTATACGTACGAAACGCTCACTTGTTGGTACATATATCGTCCCGATCACTTATCGCATTGAACTTGTAATGATACCGTACAGACCACCCAGGACATTAGTGATCATTTGGAACTCGATTTTCGACAATCGTGAGACTGCAGGCGAAGTAATGTGGACGTGTGACTTTTAACGATACTAAAGTATCGGTAGAAGTGCTCAACACTTTATAAGAATACAACACTTTATAAATACTATCGTTATAATTTTACGTCAACCTAGGCCATAAGTGGGATCTACTAGCCGCAAAGCAGAGAGAAAATGTCGCTTCCTGAATAAAGCAAGACGTAAAACTTTAGACAAACGATAGGCGGTAATTAGGAAAGCCCCAAATTGCATCTAGGATCCGAGATATTTGCTAATTCACCGCTCTAAGTATTTTATGCCTACTACCCATATAACAGACCTACAAGAGACTCTCCCGCTAGATGCCTGGCCGGAGATTGCAGGACACGGCGCACATCGTCAGAAGCTCTCATCGGTAGCTTAGAATCTACATATATTATGTAGCTCCGTTATAGTTATCATAATGTTCAAAAGTTACGTTACTTTTAATTGATACGAGTATGATGCCTTTTTTAGAAGTGTGTAACAATATATCACATGGGCAAATATATGTTAAACCAGCTTTATATTTTCAATAGAGCCACTTCCATAATGGTGAACTAACAATTTCTAAATGCGTTCTTTTCTAGTCAACTAATTAGGTAATACACACAACGAAGCTTATAATTGATAATACATAGTATAGTTAGCAAAAAATCGAATCGTATCGAAAGCGTGTTTATTAACGTTGTTAGGGTTAGGGGTCTATACAATTTTACCGATATGATTGAAAGGTTTAAGGCCTTACTCTTACCTTACTCAAAAAACGTCGTAAGTTATATGAAGTCCTCATAATGATAAGTCTTTTGTAAAGTATCATGTACCTGCTAGCGTGAGCTACACATAAAGAGACATAAGCGCTATGAAGTCTTTAAAAACATACGTCTTTCTGCCCAAGCAATGTTGGCGTGTGCTGGGCTGCTGCGTGAGGCGCGCACGCACCTGTCGGCCGATTATATGGTCATTAGTCGGAACCCGCCGAAATTATTGTGTGCGCAACCCTAATGGCGCTCCGCGAATTCGATAGCGCTAAACGTTCGGTCCGGTAAACAAGGAGGATTATGAACGGTCATTTTCTCAGATTTTAAAAGTTAGTTGAACGGATACTCTGGTTCGCGATATTTAAAAGGAGAGTTCAGTCTGGTGAATTTGGTGTTAATCTTTTATTACATATATGAATAAAAATAAACAAGCAAGAACAAAAGAGCAAGCGCGAATGCGCCTATGCGACGTACTGAATCAAATTTTTAACCAACCTTTATTTTAATTATTATAATTCGGGATGCTAATTCGTAGGAGCTGCCTAATGTCGCTAAAGTATAAATTTGTTGGGTCTGCAGGGCTAGCAGAACTTGCCGCGACTTTGCTTGTAGCGCGATTCAGTGTCACCTGTCTTGCTAGCACTTTTAATGCTAAACCTGCTGGTTTGAAACGCAAATTGGCTGGTACAGTCAGCACCAACGTAGTGTAGCTGACAATTTTAATATGCCATTTGACATAAGTCAGTAGTAAAATTCTCAGCTTTTGATGCGGACCGTAGCGCTCTGCTCCATATACGTAAGCGACTATGCGGTAAACTGTTGACCTCCTGCGGCTCAAATGCTAATAAAGTTGGTTGCAACCGTTCCCACTTTTTTCCTCGGCGCTACGTGTTAGAGCAGGCCGTAATCAGGCAGATTTGAATAGATTAATACCTCACCTCGTCGGTTCCGGCCCGCGTAGCGCCCTGCATTACAATCAACGTTTAAAAACGTCGGACGTCATTTCCCGCTTGGATAGTGACGTAAATTATTGGATAATAACGATACTCGTACGTATCAGCGGTTACGCTTGAATCCAACTATCGGGGAATTATTGACGTTGTAGTTCCAGACATTTGGTTAGGTTGGCCACATTTTTTTAAGTTGGTAAAGTAAGATTCTAGGACTAACCTTTTCGTGAATGTTTTGACCGCGCAGTAACTGTCTTTCGGTTTTCTGAATAGTTAACTTTGACCGTTTATGTATCTTAACAATGTTTGCTGAGATTACAATGAGGAAAAAACTAAATGAAAACATTGTATAAGAGTCAAAACACACGCTATTTCTCTTTTAAAACCAAATTAAGTTGTAATCTTATTAAAACTCTCGAGAGACATATTTAATTACTAAACGTATTAAGTGGTTTACACTCACGTGAAATTATATTTTGATGAAGAGCTACATACGAGTTCGAAAATTTGCCTTAGGGCTTGGACAAAATTTAACATTTCTAATGAAATCTGACCTAAATATCGCCACTATAGTCTACCATGCTTTAGTGACGTGTTTTAACCTTTAAACTACTTGTCAATTTACTTACCGCAGCTCGAATTGCAGTTTATCTAGATAATTTAATCTGTGATATGGTGGCTACATTACATTATGCCAAACGTTACATTACTTAGGTCGATATTCATCAATATTAATCAAATTCCCCAGACATAAAAATGTATGCAAGACCTCCAATAGGACTCAAATAATCTTAATCTAAACGATCAGTAAAAAGGGTTTATTATGGAAATAAAATCGTAATGAAGGCATCAGCGTGTCAGTTCTGATGCAGTGGAGATGCACTTTCTAAAGGCGTCAGCTGCGAGACGGCTTCCGACTGTCGGGTTCTTACTCACTTTTTTAATGTTAATCATGTGCAGTCATACATTTTTTTAGAGTGGTTAATAACGTGCACTTACTGTTTTTGTGATATTTTTTATAATTAAATGAAAACGGATAGACGACATGATGAGCTTGTGAGGGTTTCGTACCTTTATATATTTCAACCGAAAACTTTAATGTCTCTTAATATACTACAAACAGTAACTGACTGACTGGTAGTGGGCTTGTAGGTAGTACATTATCTAAACCAGTGTGTGACAGTTTGGAACATTTAGCTCCCACTTAGCTTCTCTCCTTTAGAACTACCATAAAACATAAATAAGTATTGAAAAATAAATTTGATAATTTTACCGCTCATGGAAATATTGAAAGTTGGATATGCTAGAGGACGTAGGTACCGATACATAAATATTAATCTAATGTTTGCAACCAACTTTTCAAAAGCATTGAAAGCAAAGAATCCCCCGAGAAGTAATTACAGGTTGCATGCCAAAACAGAGTCGACGGTCCTAACATTCTGTAACCCGTGTTCAGTCACGTCATATCATTTACATCAAAACACCATATTTAGGTGAAATTAGTCTCTTTGTTCCCCATCCTAAATCCATACCCCGCAAGCTGTTACGGCAACAGTTTTTTCTTAGAACCCACCTGGTACGCCACCCGCGCCACTCCACAAAAACCTAGAAGAAAAAGCCTAAGAAAAAACGTCATAATATTTAAATATTATACAAAAAACAATTAAGGGTGCCGTCACCTGTCGCCGGCACGAGATACGCATTTGCATAGCCTTTCCAATAAGACGACTCTAACAATACCTTATCAACGATCGACTCAAGCACCTTTATGAATTTAATTTTAACATTGTCATATGGCGATTGTTGTCTACAACTTTTCTTGAATTTAAAGTACTTGGATCATCTGAAAGCACAAAAAATGTGAGTCGACAAAAGTACTTATACTTATACCGAGGACTGAACTACACAGCATCACCGTCGACGTTTGTCGCATGACATATAGAGTCGTGTGGTGCAAGTGTACGCAGTGGGTAAGTGTGCGCAAACCCATTCATTTCGGACTGAAACACATGGGTTTGGGGACACTGCGTACACTTGCCCCACATGATTCTAATCTAAGTAGTACGTTACAATTGTATAGCACAGAAGGACTGATATTATGAAGAAGCTTATTCACCGCAGAATGTAATATTGTGTATTATTACTAATCCGGGCAGGTTATCAATTCATAATTTGTCAGTTTGATTTACGCCTTATCAAATATACAAGAAGTTAACAATTTATTGAAGTTAATGTGAACTGGGGAACTCAGCCGGTTAACAAGCAAGCATTTTACCTTAACATCAACCTCAAGTGAAGTAACGATGTCTAAAATGAAGCATGCTTACCAAACAAGTTATTATAAGGAGATCCACTCTTATGAATCGACTTGTTTCTTTATAATAATAGAAAATTGACAACAACATTTGTAGCAGTGACACATCGAGATTGTCTAGTGACAAATATAATTATATCTCATCTATTGTCATCTGCCAGAACAATCCGTGTTGTGGATTTCATACGTGCACCAAGAGTGACTAACCTGAGTAGTCTTTTAATACTCAATGTGTACATAACAAATATTACAATAGTGGAAATTCCTGTTAGAAATTCCATCAAATCATATGTCGAACACTTATGTAAATGTCGATTTTAAATTTTCCCCATCTTATATATAAAAAAAATAACGTTCCACGCTCATAGAACGATTAATTTTCTACTCTGCATCCGCTTGAAGCATTTCTGTTTCTATTTTTCCTGTATGTATATTAAATTTTAATATACTAATTCGATGTAACATCTTACGACGTAGGTATACACATTAACAGTGAAGTTTTTTCCACACTACTTATACAAAGTATTTTATGAAAACCGGACAGCAAAATAATTATCGATACAAAGATGACATTTATCTTCCAACAACACGCGATGTCGCATAAAAATAGTTTTCTTAAGCGTCCTCAACCGCTGCCTGCGCGCCTATCATTCCGCGGTTTGTGGCTGAAAATGATCGTCTCCACAAAAGCCTAAGTAATCCTTATCTATAAATATTAAAATACATCATATACCTACATCTTAAAGCTCCTATCAGAATTACATGGTTTAAAGTAGAGTTATTTTGTTCTAGGATGAAGTTTAGTCGTAAGCAGGTGCGGCGGTTGCTTTGAGTTCGCTGACGACTCCTGATCAACCCATTGATACAAATTGCCTTGTTATGCGCACTTGGCATTAGCGAGAAAAATCGTGCGGTGCCATTGATCAGATATAGTGTGATGTGGGCACGCCAGCCTGCCAGATGTAGAGCGATATTAAACAAAACGGGCCTATGCATTTACAAGTTACATACGAGTATATGCCTATGAAAAATATGAAGCTCTTTATTGCTCTTAATCAAATTCGAATCACTTCAACTTTTAATCAGCTATATTAACCATCTTACACTCCCTTCAAGTAACCATGAAAATGTACACTTTAATTTCGCCAAATTCAGATGCCAGGTCTTTTCTAATAGGTAACATTTAACATACCTATTGTTTCAATAGAATATTTTAATAAAGATTCGGTTTTAATACCATTTTCTTATCTTTTCATAACTTCTATTTCATAACCTAAACCATCATATTGTATCTTAAATCCGTAAACTAAACATCTGACAACAAATGAGAAACACTGAAATTACAAATATTTTAACAAAAGCCTAAGCATTTCACAATGCGATCTATAATGATAACCCAACAGTCAGTGTGGTTCACCAGACATCAAAGTCAGAATCAATTTTGCTAATGGCGAGAAAATGAAGTTTGGACATCACAATCAATCGCTTCTACCTTCAAGCGCCAAGCTTCCGCAGTCCCTGTGAACTACGGTACTGCCCTCCACAAAAAAGGACATAACTGTCATACCTTCCTCATAGAAATACGTCGTTTTGAGTTAGGAAGAGCAATGAATCAGACCTGCAAGCCCCAGGGTAAGCGGCGTTTGACGCTGAGTTTTAAACAAGATCGTCAAGTCGTGTCGCTCCGAGCGACGAGACGTCAACGTGCCAAACGATTCATTGTCATTAGTGGCCCCTGGTCAAAATATTCTTAAGAACGCATAAACTGCCACTCAAGATAACCTGACTTCTGTCTGGTTAGATAGATTTGTAGAACCTGCCTATTTAATAGCTTCTGAACATGACGGCTGGTGAAATATGAAAATGTAGTTGAAAAAGGGTTAATTTTGAACCCGCTGCACGCTGTCTTCCGATGCATTTGAAGACAGCAACATTAATTTATTGCAAGATAATTGACACCATCTACGTTAGGTAATATTTAGGGTTCCACAGAAAATCAGCATCAGGGCTAGCTGAAAAAAGGCTGAGTGGTCCCCCCTTCGGCGTCATCAGTATATACTGACGTTGTTTATTTTTATATAGTTGTATATTTTTGCATGTGCATGCTTTGAATAAATGTATTTTCTCCTTATAGCCCTAGGATTAGGATCATTACCGATTCCGATATCAATTGCCAGCTAAACGCTTATTTCCTCTCATTTAAATATCGCGTGTAGCTCCCATTTTATTTCAATGCAAAATTAACGTTACATCGACTTCTTAAATAAAGTTTACGCCAAATTACGAAAATTGCAAAAAAATCAACGTCGGCGCATACAATGTGCAATCGGTAGCGCCGCCTCGGGCGCTCGTGCCATTCGCGTTCCAATTTTGAATGCAAATTTTCGTTGAAAACAGAACGAGGGCTACGTTATGACCGTTCATATTCATATCCCACCACCAATACCAAACAGTCGTAAGTGACTGTAAATCCTTCAATCAGATATGACTTTTTTTCGACTAAAGGTAACATCATGCCAGGATTTTGACCGCTTGCGTGTCGGGAACGTTGCACTTTGCCGGTACCCTCGGGTTATTATTTATCGAACTCCCCTTTAAAGATTAATTTGGCAAAAAGAGTATTCGCAACGAAACGCTAAAACATCTTACGTAAATGTGTACAATATAACAAAACATCATTAATTCACTACGTTCTGTACCTAGTTCCTATAGCGCTTTACAACCCTATTTTAAAATACATGTCAGACATAGGTACGTCAAAGGTTTCAATTCAATGAATTTGTTACAGCTTTAGAGTCCTACTAAAAACAGTAATAGGTATAATTATACGCGACTAACCAGTAGTGGATACTTCGTGAATCCTGATTGCTAATATTTTGTTTTATTTGCTCTAACGTTTCCTCCAAAAACAATAATTTACTGGCCAAACATCTTAGAATAATTATGTTAATCGTTTTTTTGGTTATTTAATGCAATGAAATATCTCGTTGCGACATTGCAAAATATGTTACATCGTGTCTACAACATCAATATTTACGTCGTTTTTACAGTAGCTGTTACGGCACTACGACAAATGTTCAAATTCACCCCTTTCCCAGCCATCGTGATCGTCAATCAAAATAGGGTAATGTCCTCCATTACCTGGTTATTACCACGGAATAAAACACATTTGGACGATAAATAATGGTCCGAGAGGTCACGCACACCCCGACATCCCCCGGTCAATACCGTCGACTAACCCCAATTACTTGTCCGAGAAATTTGACAACTTTAGAAACATGTGCCTATTGTAGTGTTTACAGGGTGTTTGTCTCTAGAACCCATGAAAGGAGTCTCTTTCTTCCATGCTAGAACCAAAGCCAAGACCGAAAAGACTGATAGCTAACTCAAAACTATCAATTTGTAGGCGTTAAGAGACTTTTAGGTAGTCGTCACTTAACCGACCAACTCATTGCTCAATCAAAGCTATCAATTTGTAGGTGTTTTACGAGAATTATGGCAGTCGCAACTTTAACAACTTTAGAAACATGCAACTTATTATAATGATAATTGATAAAACTTCTACTACAACGAATATAAAAAAATAAAACACACCAACTATTAAATAAAAATAACTGATTCGAGACTACATACGTTTTTTTTGTCTCAATCAATATATATCATATCAGCTGAAAGACTTGGACAAAAGCCTCGCAAGGATCTTTACCAAGTTGATCGAAGTTGGGGGTGGCCCACTTCTGTCAAGGACGTTAGTAATACTAACTTAAGGGTGAATATCAAAACAGCATTTTTTACGTGTCCAAGCTGAGAATCCCAGTGTAAAATGCATATTTTTTTCTAAAATTTTTATGGTTAATTATTGGAATAACAAAATAGTTGGCTACAAGTTTAGATTGCAGTTAACATATATATTTATTAAAATAAAAAATAAAAAGTAAATTATTTAAGAACAAGGTGGCTTGTCCTCAACGTACTTCTTATGAAACAAGCGCTCAGCATGGCTATGTTTTAAGTTTGTATATAAATAAGGCATCAAATTAACAATTTATGAAGTCATAGCCTGTTAATGTTGGTATAATTTCATCATTTTACCTATTTAAATACACATGACTCTGGATCAAAGTTTGTCCAGGCAAAATTGTAAGTTACGGTGGCGAAATTTCAAGATGTCGTTGCTGGTTATTAAATGGCGCAGGAGTTGTCGCGTTGGTTTACCCCACTTAGGTCAGTCGTGCGCTAGCGCTTGCGCGGAGTGGAAGTGCGACTGAGACGGTGTGTTTCCCGCCATAACGTACGTAACCTCTTTGGTGGCATTTTGTTCAACGATTTGTTAGTTTTGGTGGCTCGAATTATGCGCTTGTTCTTTGTTGTTCGTGTCGTAAGTATACAGTGTTTTGGTATGTAGTTCAATTTATTCTATAATTACAATCTTAAAATAAATCATTAAATTGTAACAATTTTTTTTCGTAAATTTTCAGTTTAGGTGGCTATATATCATTTTTCATACAAATAGTAAGGAGGTTTCAGTTCTTGGTGGGCAAGATTTACTTTTGGTGGCGTATATTTAAGATTAGGTGGGCAAATTTCAGTTTTGGTGGCAACCCAAACCTTTGGGTGCTCATATTTCATTAAGTATTGTTAAAATTCTTGGACAAATATGAAAATGTGTAATATTGTGAATAGATATTTAGTATTATAACTTAATTTCTTCTTAAAAACTAAAAAAAAAATGTGCCACCTAAACTTAAAAAAATTTGCAATGTTGATATTCACCCTTAACAGGAAGAGATCCCTAATATGGATAGTTTCGGTTTTATACATGTTTTATTTGTTATGAATGTATTTATAACAAGTTGTTGTTTACAATAATTAATATGTAAAAAAAAAACTTCGGTCAATGGGTCTCGGTAAGCTTCGCGAGTAGTTTGGAGCCGGCATTACATTTGTAAATATTATGTACAGTAAGTCTGTATGGCACGCCTCACAAAACAGATAAACATGTTAGGGGATATAAATATTGGCAACATACATCGGACCTACCCCACTCTTTGTCTGGTTACCTATACATACACATGCCTACATAATGTAGAATGTGCATATTGTACACATTTTTACTATGGTAATATTGATCAAAATTGTCACACAACCATATATGTAATTATAAGTATAATTATAATGGGGAAAAAAATACCTAAATAAAAAAAAAACTTTGTTTATAAGTAGGAATAACCCCCTCGTTACTGGAAAAAATACAGATTTTTCCGTAACCTTTAAACGTAGGCAGTGGTGCTGCCTTTTTCCTAGATATATATTTAATTATTTAGGTACTTTAATACTTAAGTAAAATTGTATGAACAGTAAAATTAGTTTATTAATTGAAATTTATTTCTAGGAAGGTTTTCTGTATTTTTTTCTAGGAATGATAGGGGCCATTATGCATCTGTTCATGTCCAATAACTATTTCTGTTAGTGCTGAGTACTAGTATTAGAATGAGAACCTACGACTAAAATAGCAAACTTGCGTAATAAAAGTAATAAGCTCGAAAACTATATACCTACCACCCACATTGCTTTTGCAATCAAGTCATGATTTGTTATGGTGCAGGATGATGATTGAAATAGGTACAGAATAACCGCCTTAACACGATTAGCACAAGTTTCTTGTAATTCTTGATACTACATATGTATTTTACCTCCTACATTTAACAATGATTCGGTGTCAAATGTTTTGCTAAATGATCCCTAAAACTAAATTTAAAAAATATCAGGGACCTTCTTTTGTGCCCTAGAACAAAATAAGGGGTGTCTCGAGAAGAAAAATCGACAAAACGACCTTAAGGTAGTTAGTTACAGGTGGATATCGTCATATTTACCTCTTTTTTTATTTTATGCAAAGGCCTACCTGAGATCAGTATTTTATTGGTTGTTTGTGTAAAATGCGACGACGCAGGATGTGGCAAGACGACCAACCGACACGGGTATGCCGATACGATTGGCTATGAAGACGCCGATTTAGAACGGAAAAAGTAAAAGCCGAGCACTCAGGTGTCCGCTAGCAGCACGAATAGGTACAATAGCACGATTCATAACGCAACGCATAGTGAGCACGTTTTGCTTGCAGCCATAGAGATGTGCCGTTCTCGAGAACGTTTCCCGATTCATATGGAGAGTTCTCGAAAAAATTTCCAAGTCAAAATGAGGAAAGGTTCCAGAAATTCTCGGAAACCGCACATCACTAGTCCTTAGCCTACATCGGTATGCAGTATAAGCGCACGATTATAGAAATACGCGGTACGAGTAGCACAGTTTTCACTAATGTTTACAAGGCCGGTCAACCACTCGCACAACCTAGTGTAACCGTGACTCATCTTGTATCAAATGAATCACTACATCCCAACAGACACGGTAATCTATTGCAACGTGTGAAGACATAATTAGCGGCAGGTGACTTATGCATTATCGTATCGTATTACGTAAATGAAGGAAATATGTTAACGCCAGTGAGTAGAATGTAACTACGGTTTTTGAGGATGCTGTTTACTACGAAATCATAATCAGCGTAGTCTACGTCTAACTGTTATTTTGATGTTGAGTAGAGATATTTACAGCGTGCTTCAGAGGAAAATAAGGGCCTTCTTATACTTGTTTGAATTTACCTACCTCTCTCTCTCTCTCGTTGGGAACT
The DNA here is from genome assembly GCA_932273695.1 of Apotomis betuletana. NCBI lineage: Eukaryota > Metazoa > Arthropoda > Insecta > Lepidoptera > Tortricidae > Apotomis > Apotomis betuletana. Next base: position 9,556,078 of record OW026307.1, on the reverse strand, counting down.
GTACTTAGAAGTATATAGACTACGAGTAGTACGAGTAGTACTTAGAATGCACGTAGGGTTGGCATACCTAGTATACCTACTTGGTAAAATCAGGTAACGAAATTATCAACCCCGACTTACTATTTACTACCTAAAGTAAGGACTCATATTTTAAATGCACATTAAATAAGTAAAAATTGAATGACTATTTAATTGGATATCATAAAAACAGATTTCAGCCTATAATCAGACCATAGTGGAACTTTTTAACCTCCATTAGCTAGACTTTGCGAACATTGAAATGTTAAGTTAACCTTAAGTTAAAAGAATACCCCTAAATATTCTGAATGTAGATTCAATTTGAAGAATACAATTTCATTTTGTAAATAGTCTTCTGCAATTTTAAACTAGCTTACGTTGAAGGCTCAACAAACCTTAACTCCGACATACAAGTTAAGACCAACATTTTGGAAGCCTTAATGACGGGCAGACTAACTGAACGAAATTGCTGGCCGTTTACTTTCAACTCCTTGTAATTGCTGTCGGATCCAGATTACGTGGGGACTTGTATCGATCTCGGCGATGGGCCCAATTTGTCGGTGCTACTAAATCATCGGACAAAAGCGCCGACCGATCTAAATCGATTTGTCCAAATTATGCCGGTGAGGTAAACCAAGCTAGCCGCTTGCCTCTTTAAATATTGACCGCTCTTGGAAACATCTGCCGATCGACCGCAAAAATTCGGCATTGTCTTATGAATATCAAAATTGAAAAATATTGTAAGAGAAAAGAGACGCTTGGTGCCCGAAATATAGGTTATTAAGCTTATATATTTTCTGGAGTTTTTTTTTTATTTCATTCATTTTTTACCGCGTCCAAGTTAAATTTTCGGGATAAGTAGGTAAAGTAGGTTTTTAAGTAGTTCTAAAAAGTATCTTTCGCCCAAACGTATATTTGTCAAACTACGTATGTATATGTTATGAAATACTTAAATATGCTGAAGATTGGATCCTTTTCGTCCGATTTTTTGCCTTAGGTCCTTTGCCTTTGTTAATATTATCAGGATGATTGCAAGTTCGTTGAACTATGACAGCTGTTCCTTCGCCAAAACAAAAGGTCGTAAGCACAGTTGGGTTGTGAAATACTTGGGTCTTTAATAAAATCGCAAGGCTTCGCAGTCCGTCATCGGAGCGCGCTAATGATATTTTCCGCCTTATTGGCGCGATCACAGCAGCCGACAGCGACAGCACGGGATTAGCCTTACGCTGCTCCCACACATGCTTCTGTCTTCTCTACCAAACTCCTAACTTTAGGACGAACAAGCAAAGATATTTGTATCCGAAGGAGATTGATTGTAGTCATAAACTAATTGGTTCGCTATTACTAAAATATTAAATACTCTACTGCAAATTTTTGCAATTTTAAGGTCTTCGCACATTATGACAACTCAACGGCGACTCGATTCTATGCCAAATATTGAAATTTAAGCCCTATTGTCATAGTAACTAGGTTTAATTTCAAAAAATGATATTAGTAGTGGACGACGAGTGGACGACGCGTCGTACATTTTTTAAAATTAACAGTAACTATTTAGTTTCAGTGCGTAGCTGACAAGATCTAGCAGAAAACAACCACATTTTTTTATTTAACCAGAGCTGACGAGAAAATTTCGACTGTAAATATACTGAAAAATTTAACAGTGATACAGAAACTAAAGAAAGTCTACTTTCGTTGATTGATGTTATTAAACGTCAGTCAGTTCACGCGCACTCCCTCTTAATGTTTTATAAACATAAACATCGCCACATGTGCGGGCCCGGCAGAGCCAGGCAGGTGTCCGCCAGGGGGTCCGATAATTTGGCCAATATTTATCGCAAGATGGCGTCGGCACAAATCGTGGGTCATTACGCCGTCATTTGGCGAGGCGGCGCACGTAATGTGCATCGCCCATCACTATTTCTTCATAGACAATTAGACACCTTTTTAAATATCCTATAGATTTGGACAGGCAAAGGGACGGAAAGCATACAGCCTGTCATACTTCAGCCAGCCAGTCAGTTTTTTGATGGGTATGTTAAAGGAAATAAGCCCGTAATAGAATATGAAATGTGAAACCTTACAACTATAGGCTATTTCACATAACTGTGTGCGTGTGACATCTGTCATCTCAGTACATTAACGGGACTATACATTTTCAAGTATTTTTGCATAATAAAGCCAAAACTATCTGCTAACTAAGCCAAAACTATAACTACAGTGATGAAAGTCAAGTTTTTTCGAATGGATTTAGGATTGAGCAGCAGTCCGGTAAACACTTTTTTTTTTTAATTTGGTTGATTACAAATCCTTGACAAATCGCTACTGACGTTTTATAATGCAAATATAATTGTGAAGTATGTCCATTATTGCCATATGAGAGCTATTTGTAGTGCCACTATTCCTGGGCAAGACCGACATTTATTACGATAGCATGAGCATATGACTAAATTCTTAAATCACGTAGTAAGCGAGCGTGCTGCTGTCCTTTAAGTCTTCAATCATTACGAAACATTTATTTTACGGCGAAATTTATAGAGACCCAATGCACGGCTATTTACCGCGAATTACACGTTAATTACCGATGTCTCATCATTAAGTACTTATTCATCATAACACAGACGCCGGACGAAGACTTACTTTGGGCTTATTTATTTTTCTTAACACAAAACAGTACGTATCTTTTTGAATTCCGAGCTTAGTTAGCAGGTGGAATTGACGCTTAATCTCGTATATAAAAGTTCAAATATAGAATAAGCACAATTAAGGTGACACAATACTAAAATGGCCAGTATTTTGACGCTGACCGTGCGCCCGCCCCAACTACTCAGGTAACTTAATGGCAAGTATATTCCCGTTAACGACTCCCACATATGGTGCGGCGGCTGACGCGTTATCAGAAATTTGTTAATCTACTCAAAACAGCCAGTCATCCCGGCTGTTACCACCGAATTACTGTTATTTGGTGGTACGATTTGTATCATTACTGGGATTAAGTTATTGGGGTTGTGTTGTGTATCTACACATGTATTTCGTAGGCGGGATTTGTATCTACGTGAGTGACTGCTAAGGTCTGGGAGAGATTGCTCGCTAAACTGGTAATCTTCTTAAATATCCAAGTACGCTTACGTAGTTTTTTGCACTTGTTCGGAGAAAGCTAAGATTTCCTGAAAAGTTTATATCTACGTAGATTTGATCTGGGGTAGTAGGTACCTAGGTACCTACTTACCTATAGAGCTTTCCTATATCTGCTGAATTTAGCTTTTTTGAAATCCTCTTCGTGTTTCCAGAGTAGGTAATGCCAAATTGACAGCACCTGCACCATTCGTGGTCAAAATAAATACCTACTACTATTATATAGGTACTAAATACACTTCAGAAAGAAAGCGATCCATACCTACTTCGATGGCGTAAAATATGGAATTACGCCATGTTCATCTATTCTCATTTCGAATTTGTTTTTCCAAATAAACGTTGCACTGCGAGTTTCTCTTCCGTTATTTGAAAAGTGCCGTGCGGTGCGGCGCGCTTCATTTGTTTCAGCGGCATGTGTTTTGCGTTTCCCTTTAAATGAATATTTGTACTGATTTGTACAAAGCAACAAAAAAAGTTTCGATTAATATAGATAGGTACCTAACCTTATTTTTTCGAACAATTAAGTTCGCCTTTTTTACGATCTTGTTTAAGACATTCAGGGAATTACGTTACCTAATTTTATGTCACAATAAGTGTAACTGGACTGAACTTAAAAACATATTTTTTCCATCCCTTTTTTATTATTCTATTGGCAAATATTATACATTACTACACTTTTTTCGGCCAACTCTCGTTAATACCTACATATTACATAGAACAAAAAGGTTCAATAAACAGAAAATATTACCATTTAAACCCTGCACACCTGGGAAGGATAATAAGCGGCAAATCAGCAATTTCACCAGATGTTCCCCACTTGTGCAGCAAATCGAGGATTTAGAACAAATGTTTCCTTAGTATACAAATGGTTATTATACAAAAACATTCCTTCGTTCGTACCTAGACTATTGAGCATTGTAGGTGTTGACCATCTGGCGTTACCTGGGCCTGGGAATTTTATAATCGGGCTAGGCCGGCCCACGTGCTTGGGTCTCGCCTACCTAGGCGCCTAGTTGGCCATGCCATTACTCATTGCCTTTGATAATACATGTATTACCTAGTACCTATCCAGTTTCATGACACCATAGGAGAACCCCATAGTGTGGGTTTTGAAACGTGGTCTAGCTATTTATGCAGTGGTCCAATTTACTATAAGAAAAAATAAAAAATTAAATATAGAATCAATAATATTTTAATGAAAATTACTGAATTTTTTCGATTATTGACCAAACAGGCTCAGGGTGTCCGCTTCAACTTGGCCAATAATTATTTCGTATTAAGTATTTCCGAATTCCGAATGTTTGGATGTCACATTTCTCAACCAATAAAATTGTCGTGAGATTATTTGAGCAGGGAGGCAGGCAATGTTTAAATGACCGAGATAATGGGGGTTATAAACGTAAAAGACATAGGTACTTGCGTGTTTGTAAATCTTAGCCATTTAAAAAAAATTGGACAAGTGCGAGTCCGACTCGCGCATGAACGGTTCCGTACCATAATTTATAACAAGTTTTTTGTATGGGAGCCCCCGTTAAATATTTGTTTTATTTTATTTTTTATTTTTTGTATTTGTTGTTATAACTAACTGTCTAGCTATCACCGTTCTTGAGATACTGCCTGGTGACAGACGGACGGACGGACGGACAGCGAAGTCTCAGTAATAAGTAGGTTAAGGTTAAGTAGGTACCTATGTCCATATTTGGATGTTCGGATTACCGGCTGTTTTGGGCTACAGGCCGCATTTCTCAACCGATTTTCATTAAAATTTGTAAGTAGGTTTGATAATTTGTGTAGGTACTGTATATTTTTTTGCCGCTTCAGTTCAGACAACGTAAAACATGACAAATTACAGCCATTTCGAAAAAAACTCGCGAGGTCTACAGCTCATAAAGCTACCAGTGTATAATATTTAAACGCCGAACGGTTAAATCATAGATTTTGGGGGTTAAATAAACAAAACACTCCACAGCTCATACAATCAGAACATTCTTACTAGGTACCTATTACCTAACAGATTAAAGTGAAGCATCAAGCTTCAAAGTATTTCATATGCGATGCAACTAGCAATGCTTTTTATGGTTCCGTACCCAAAGGGTAAAAACGGGACCCTATTACTGAGACTGCTGTCCGTCCGTCCGTCCGTCCGTCTGTCTCCAGGCTGTATCTCAAGAACGGTGATAGCTAGACAGTTGACATTTTCACAGATGATGTATTTCTATTGCCGCTATAACAACAAATACTAAAAATAAAATAAATATTTAAGGGGGGCTCCCATACAGCAAACTTGTTATAGATTATGGTACGGAACCTTCATGCGCGAGTAGGGTTACCAGATACAAATTTCAAAAGTCCTGACAAAATTCCTGATTTTCGGCCAAAATTCCTGACACGAGTCCTAAAATTGTTTAATTTGTCAATGTTTGATTTATGTTTATATTCTGAAAAGATAATTACGATTATTTGTAACTTACAATTTATGAAACTCCAAAGTACTTGTGGCATTATCTCTTATGTATGTTTAAAGTACCTATGTTTGTTCGGGTGGAATCTTGCAACTCAATTTTGAAGCAGATATCGTCAACCGATTGAGCTGAAATTTTGCATACTTACATAACTTTGATGACAATACAATAATATGGTACCATAGGGCTGATCTGATGATGGAGCCGGAAGGTGGCCATAGGAACTCTATAATAGAAAAAGCAATCCTACCGAGTTTGGGCTCTTTGGAATCGTCTCAGTGAGCATTTGATGGATATTCAAAGAAAAGTACAGTCGGCTATAAAATCTTGTCACTAAAATGTAATTTTTGACAGAAACTTATTGTTGTTGTGATTAAAAATAAAAGTTTACAGTGTATAAAATTTTATGATTTCATTTCTTTGCCGAAAATTCCTGACATTTCCCTTTTCCGGCCGCATTCCTGACATATGTCTAAAATTCCTGACATGTCAGGAAAATTCCTGACATCTGGTCACCCTATGCGCGAGTCGGACTCGCACTTGCCCAATTTTTCACTCTCGTCAACGAAATTGCGGACAACTTTTCAGTTTCGAAAAAGAAAAAGACATAATAATCGCGGACAAACATACATACCTACATACATACTTATAAGTCAAACTGAGAACCTCCTTTTTTTGAACTCGGTTAAAAATACTTATTTCGAATTCAAATCCAGAACCAAATAGAATAGGCGAAATACTATTATTGTTTATTTCATAAGATTCTGAAAGGATTAACCACACAATTAGGCACGAAGTTCCTTTACCATTTACAAACAAACACTTTTTTAAAACTACCCCTACTTATTGCCAACGATAAAAAATATCCCCTGCGTTGGGGTGCGAGCAGTGCGATTCCGGCAGCCGCCAGACAAAAAGAAAAGAACGATGCAAATGGAATGAAACGTCTACATGCGTTCGTTCCTTCCATTCCATCAGTCAGTCTGAGCGCAGCGCTCAAGCGGAGAGCGCGTGTGCTTCTCTTATACATCGCAGCTGTTTTACACTCGCGTCTTCTCAAACAAAACACGCGAATCACATTAATTAAAAGTTCTACATAAAGCCGTTATACTATTCTTAATTAAGACTAGAAAGTGCAGTGCTCATTATTTATTGGACTAAGAAAAACATTGTGACAGTTTATTATAAATCTTAAAAATTATGGGTAAGTTAGTGATTTTGTTTTTATGTTCACCTAGGGTATGTTTGTAAAGTTTACTATTGTGTCAAAATTTGTTTGTAGTTTTGATTATTGTAATCAATTACTTACAATAAATATTGTTATTCATATTGGACAAGTCAGTAGGTTAGATTAGGTTAGTCGCTAGGTCGGAGCCGGTGTCAATGTTTTTGCCTGTCAACAAAACGTCTATATTTCGATTTTGCCGTTTGTTTTAGGGATTCTGTTTACCAAATTCAATCGAATGATATTATTTGTTAGATATGATTTATTGTCCTTATATTTTACTGATTTATTTTATGATTTTAGTGTTCCGTTCTTACTTACATGCCGTATTTAATCAGATTAAACGAATAGTACATACCTACCTACAATACAGTTATAAACAAGCAGTCTAGTTAAAAATACCTAAATTTGTCTATTATTATATTAATATGTTATTTCCAATTGAAAAACTGTTTTCAACGGTGTACAAAACTCAATTGGAAGTTTGTCCCAGAAATACCTAAGTAAGTACGCCGACAGATATGATTTGATACTTGAATTGCATATTGACCGAAACTTTTGACACGTTTTTTATAATTACAATTTCTTTATTGAGTTATATTTTATCAAAGTAATGAAGAAGTATATTCGATTTTACGTAGGTAATAAATTAATAATAAATCGGCTCCTCATAAAAAATACTAATTTCACACAAATAATACCGATTAGGTACCTGCCTAATGCAACAAAACAAAAGCAGGCAGGGGTGTCAAATCGGTAAGTTTATTAGCTTATATTTATCTGGGTGCGCCTTTAAATTCATAAAATTAAGTTAAAATAAATTTTGATTACATTGAAATAAACTAAATTTATTTAAATTCAACAGAGTAAGGTAATAATTCAAAAAATAAAGTAAATCTAACCAAATTATCAACATATTGTGAAAGTAAAACTAAACCATATCATTTAGGAATTTCACAGTGCCTTAGCGTCAAACTGTAATACGGAGTGATTATTTTAACAATAAGTAAATAATAAATAATTTATAGGTACAAAGGAACACTAGAATAGACATATACCTACTTGTTCCGTTCTACGGATCTTATTTTGAGCAGTGTTCGATACCTATATTACAGTGGCAATCGTAACAAACCGATTTGGTCACCTGCAAAAGGCTCACGAGCGTAAGTAATCGCCTGGGAACTCGAGCCGTGATTTATGCTGGATTTTTTTATGTAGATCAACCGCTACCGACTTCACGGTACGACATCGTATTGACATGAATCTCACTAGCCATCGAAATAAAATTACCGAAACGAGACAATCCGATACGCTGATCGTGGCACATCTAACGATTTGAGATAAAAATTGGTCATGAACGATTTGTTTGGCTCACGGATTGAGATCACTAGTAGTTCTGATCAAGTATAAAACTGTAACAACCGGTAAACAGTTAAAATACAATTGTTCGTAATTTAGCCAGGTCAAGTTACATTTACATCGAATGACCTTAAAAATTAACAACTCCGAATCAATAGAACACAGGTAACAAGTTGTGCAACTTGCAATACGCACAGTGGTTAGTTTAATTCTCACACGCGATTTTACTTCGCATTGAAACTTCGTAATTATATTAACAAAATTAGGCAACCTTGCACAAGTTCGTTGTTCAATGTTTGATTGCTCCTTTTATTTTCAATAAACTCTTTTTCTCTCTTCAATAAAGTCTTTTGTATGCTACCTTTTCCGCTTTTCCATGTACAGTATTTCCTCTTCATTTGAAAATTTTAAAACTACATTGTGTGTAAAATCAGTTGCACATAATTTATAATTTTAAGGTATATTTACCTAATGTATGTATATACCTTTTGTATTTTATATTCTAAATCAAATATTTATAAGTAAGTATATCATATATAAGTAGTAAACCGTTTACGGTTTTAATCCTCACCGCATGAATGTTCCTTGTATTGTTCGATTTATTTGGTATCCGAAATGCATGTGTAAAAACATGGCATAACTTTCCTTATTTATATCGTCAATAATCGCAAAATAGTGGGCGGAATTACTTACCTATTGTATTATCTTTAATACTGAACTATTATCAACTCGATAATTTTAATTATGCAATAATATTAACATATTATCTTTTCACGCCAAAATTATATTAGCAGTCGGCAAACCAACGACTAGCCAGAACACGTTGCGACTTGTATCGGAGCGCTAAATATTCCAAGTAGCAAGAAGTATGTCGCGTTTCATTCATAAATTCAATGAATGGTAAATCGGACAGGTGACTTAACTTCTGGTTGGCCAGCGTTACATAAACTGAAGCAATTGTTTGTCATTAATTCTATTACTGCATAATTCATAATTATGCAGTAATTGAATTAGTTTGCTGGCTCAGAATACATACTACTAGCTTAGGGCATACATCTCAATTTGTTAACATTCCTTTGGTGACTCTAAAACATTAAGAATTGTATATTTGTATTTCCATAATTTTACACGTATCCAAATTCAATAGCTAATGAATGAATGACTGAAGGAAATAGATGCCGATTGTATCATTTAAATTAACGTACCCTAATCATGTAAGTAGGTACGTAATCTATTCCATGGACACTGCAGCAATTAAACTAACGGGCTGGTTCCCTCTAAAATGCCGCACCACATAGCAATGAACTATAAGCGGTGGTCGGAACCGGAAGCATCGGCAGGAAAGTGCTAAGCACACCTTGCGGCGAGTTCCACGCGCCGACCACCGGCCAAATCAATCCCGCCGCCCTACCTGACCCTACTTTGATTCTCATGGCTTATTAAAGTTCTCACCTTTCATATCATTTTACCTACATGCAATATGCTTTAAAAACTTAACATTAGTAATAACTCGTAGACAAACGAAAAGCTTTTACCGTATTTATTTAATTAATACCTTGATCAAATACTGCCTATATTCTTCCCACTTGCAAAACGTATGGCGTACTTTCTCGGCATTGTAATAATGGAAAGAGACTAGAAGAGATTTGAACATAATAATGCGGAGGTGGGCGCGTGGGAAACTCCCAGCGTTCACGTGCCCGGCACACCACTTTGCCACACTAAATCTAACATTAATATGCTAGATTTAGATAAAACCCCGCAACGAGTAGATTCACTTATTGTGTCTTTCAAGCAGCGACATTTCTCCCGGAAAAAGCTCATTGTTATTTTGCCTAAGTGGATTAAGTTATGAATTGTACGCAGTACTTGTTAGGCATCGTTAATTAAAAGTTTGTTATTCAAATAACGACATTATAAATATTCATCAGATGATATATGAATAATACAGTGAACTGCGCAAGAAAATCAATTATAGTTCCATTCATAAAAGTCGCATTGAGTCTATTCGCGAGCGTAGGTGTCCATAAGTCACCGACTAATAAATCAGCACCCATATTTGAACATGAAATAATGAAACCAGACAGACAATCTTTAGTTTTAATTCAAACCATTTAAAACTTATTGGAATTTATTGCCTTACTTTTATTTCATTGCCTAAAGTTGTGAAATTTTATTTGAACATAATAACGAGGTACACATATTCGATTGAATAATATCGGAATGATAAAAGGCTATTAAAATGTGTATGGTGTCGCGTAGGCTCGCGTGTCCGTTTGACGGGCGATGGCAATAGTGGCTAGTTAGTGGTTCCGGATACGTATCGGACGTGTCGGATGTCGGCGTGAGTCACGCGGCGCCCACGCCGCCGCCGCAGCGCACCGCGCCCACGGCGCCCGCGCAACTATTACACCAACTCCACACTCCCGACACCATAAGCTTGAGCATGAATGGACATTGGCCCCACCACATTATCTACTTCAAATCCAGATACTATGACACCGTAAGCTGAAGCAGAGGCCCGCGGATATCGGCACGAACAAGACAATACAGTTAAGCCAAATATGGACGACTACCTGTCTTTTATGGCACTGTTTACCATCGGATTTTATATAGCACAATCAAACCCATTACTGATTTATTTAGCGACCGTGACCGGTTTTATTTCATTCGTAATTTCAAGTTCGCAAGTATCAAAACTTTGCAGTATCGATTATTTGTAACCTATTTTCACTACACGATTTTTGTTCCGTAACTGTATTTCATTTAAAATTTAATCAATAATCATTATTTTAGTGTCTATCGCACGATTACAAGAGTAAATAGTAAGTTAACCTAGAAAGTAACAGATCAATAGCAAGATGGAGTGACAATGATCAACCGATCCCCGATAACGACTGTTATTCGCGGACGGTTGCCGAGACAGATTTAGCGGCGTCTGCGGCGCGTCTAGGTTATTTGTATTTGGGCTTTGGCAATGGGCATTTCGCAGTCGTGGGAAACGGAGTTGAACGACTGCGGAGACAATGCTGCCTGGTCCGCATCGCGCATCGCGGCCAGTCGTTCACCGCGCCGACCGCCCACCCGCTGCCGTTGCCTCATACCATCGCCTAGCATTGCATATGCCAATTGTTTACTACATATAAGTACTGTATCCTTAACATGAGAACACGCTTGTATTTCACCGTCGTTTGTGCAATCACTATTAATAAGTAATTGTGGCTCTGTGAGCCTCGCGCGTTATATTTTGAAATTGCTAGTTTTTACGATTTTCATCCCCCACCACATCTCCGCCATTTTGGAAAATATCGATAAGCTGAAGCGATAACATTTCTTTACACTTCACGTTAAAACCGCTGAATCGATTTAGATGTTATTTGTTATAGAGATAGATTGTGTCTCGGGGCAAAATATAGGAAAGTTTTTACTATCACGAAAATCATCCCTTAAGGGGAAGTGGAGTTAAAGACAAAAGTGAAATACCCAGAGGGTTTATAAATGGTTACAATTGAATGTTTGTCACGCAATTTATTTAAATACCGGGCTATTAACGAATATAGGTATGCAGACGAAGTCGCGAGCAGAATATAGTGCAATATATATTTCATTTATAAACTGCACTGTTGCATCCGCGCATTTTACGAGATACCTTAATTTGGCCTGTCAAGTTGCAAGAATGCACAGTCTAATAAGAAAGGAATTCTTGTTTCGTTTATGTCGTACCTGATTCATCATCAGATTAGTATTTAATGCCTAATTTGGAAGTGCAACCGTCCCCTGCATATTTTTTAATCGTGATTAACCGTCTCAGACCTAACTGTTCTTCAACTAAATCTGCGGAATTACGTATAAACTAGCGATACCTATTAGAAAAAATTATAAGGGTGTATAGGTAACCTGAGTCTAATCTCCGGCTTTACTGTCCACTATAACATAACCCACAACCTTGCAGTCGAAATGTGACATATGCCACGGGCGTCATAGTCGCATGTGACATTGTTTTATTTATCGAGGGTGCGATATGTCGGTTCGGGTTGAGTCTCAAGGGCGGCGGTCAGCGCCACAGTGTAAGTATAACAATCACTACATTTACTTCATGCAGCGTAAAACTAACCGAAAAAACGGATGCCTTTTTTGAAACTTGAAAGTGCCGGGAAGGCAGCAGTTGTTTAAATTCGATTTCCACCTATAGAAAATGTTATTCGCATCATAATGGTGCTAACATCTGAATGAATCGACAGAATTAAAATTACGATGCTTAAAATTGCGATAGTACGATAGAGATTAGAGCTAAAATTCAACCAATAGTGGTGCTATTTAGAACTTTTAATTAACAGACCTACCAATATTTGATTTAAAAAAAAATGCTAACTAAAAGTATGTACACAAACTCGCACACTAAACCGCGATCAGTCGATGTTATGCGCACAAATAAGTATCAGCCGGGCTAGCACATCTAGCTGCAACTTCGCTTGTCGCGCGACATACCATCCGTATTTCTTGTACTGTATTAAAAGTAGAGGGAAACAAAATTTCACCTTGTCCTAGAAGTGCTGATAACTTTGTACTGGATAAGATATTTAGGTACTGTGTAGGGAGTTCGACGCCAGCCAAGCCTCGTAAATCCACCCTCGCGACTTTACACTGGCAGTTCACACACTAAACCGCGATGCCTCGATGGATAAAGATGTATTTTTCGATCGCAATAAAAAAAAACTAACTACCTAAACTAAGTGATAACTTTATACTGAGTAAGATATTTACTCTGTAGCGAGGTCGATAGGCGCTGGAGTCGCGCCAACGCCGGCCAAGCCTCGTAAATCCACCCTCGACTCTAAACTGGCAGTTCACACACTAAACCGCGATCACTCGATGGATATGCGGATATGCGCATAAATAGCGGACTAATAGTGCGCTTTATCGATTTTGAGTGTGCAACGTTTACGAGTTTAGAATTGACAGACGAATTACTTTTTATAAGTTTCATTACGTCTTATATTACTATAGTTGGCACTAAACACGTATTTCATATTATACCACATTTCCACATACATAACGTACCCAGTACGAGTAAGTAGTATAGTAGGTACTTTCGCAGTTGGCTCGTATTGGTAAATTGGTATTAAGGAGTGTTCATTTATGCAAATATTTATGCTGATTTTAATTCGATAAATTAAGGCTGTATGCAGGAACACATAAACAACCTATAAAAACCATAGTTAAAAAAAAACAACGCTTTCAAACTCAGGCATTCAGAACGAAGATTTTTTTGTTAAATCTTACAAATAATTAAAAAAACGAAGCATACAGGTTCGAGATTAAAAGCCTCCTCCTTTTTTGAAGTCGGCAACCTTACATAAAGACTTAACCGACTGTGACGGACCACGGGAACACGCCAAGAGGATACTATAACGTGTAATACATCATAATTAAATTCCATTCTATGTGAAAATTGTATACTTTGAAATAAAATGGATGAGAACTCCGTAAAAAATATGCATATTAGAATAATATTATTCATAGGATTGCGTTACATCGATGATTATTTTATGTGAATTATAAGGAAGTCACAAAAAGAACTGAAGTCACTTTGAGTGCGTGTTTTCTAATTTTCTGATAATCAAAAGATCTAGCCTAATGTGTGTATGCCTAATTGTGAAAAGTAAATTACCGATGTTTTACCAGTTCTCGATTGTTTCAGATGAGCGGCAAGCGTACGCGCAGCTATAGATGCGCCGTGCACCAGCGAGACCGAGAGGTCAGCTCCGAGAACGACTTTCGACTGCTCCTCGAAGATCCCACCTTCTTCGCCAGGTGAATATTGCCATAATCGTGCAGAAAAACTGCGAACAAGGAACTCAGCGTTTGGGAAAAAGCCTTGCTTGTACAACCGTGAGAGGCGTATATTTTATAATCATATTTGCTTTTTAATATGTACACGAAAGACGGTTGCTATTTGTGTTCCAAGACCCCCCTCTATAGAAACATTGACGATTCCCTTAATCACTGTCGCCTTTTACGAAAGGCAGAAAAAACCGTGGACCTATTTGCCACAGATAACCTTCTAGTTCTTCCGATATTTGCGACACCTTTCATCTTGTTAGACGTTTAACATTAAGTGTACAGGCCCGTCTTCTGGGCGCTTTCGATCCTCCGGATTCCTTTAGAGGTCTTAGACATCTCTGTTCGTTTGGAAAATTGGTCCCTCTGCATTTAATGGCTTGTTCCACAATCTCTGTGAACCGGACGAGGAAGCCCATTGGCGGTAGATACTTCGAATTCCTTTCATTCAGGGTAGTTACCAAAAGTCGATCTCAGATTTGAAGTCAGTTGAGATTTGTTTGATGGAATAAAGAATGGAGATCGATACCGAATTGTGAACTATTTTGTTTTGCGCCCTGCAAACTTTGTGTATTATTTACGCCATTTTATTGAAGTTCATAGTTTCTGATCCATACTAATCTAAAATCTTTAAAACGCCTTGAACTACGTCTTATCACTATATCGTCGCGGATCGTGCAATACCGCGTAAGTAACAAGTGTAGATACGAATCAATATTCAAACAAATGCTAAGTATTTCATTAAAATGAAAACTTTATCGACAGCTGTTATTTACGCGGTATTGCACTATCCCCTACGATATTATACTACCTTATTTACATCAGTTACTTACGTACTTGAAAAAATAAAATAAAAGTATGTTATAGGTACATATTTGAATACGCTGCTGAACTCATCATAACTCTCCTTTTTGCTTCAGCATAATCGAACGAAGAAGGTTTAGTAATAGTTCAGCCTAGACATAGATAAACTAAAATCGGATATGCCGTGCATTTGACAGGCCTTCCGCACAACAATATAAATAATATTTATGTCCGACCACAAAATTCAAAGTAAAATGTAACCGTAAAAAATATGATTATCAAAATTTTTGTAATTCCAAATTATTATGTATAATGTCCAACGTTTTACCTACAATGGTGTACGTGTATTGATTGTCGTCGCTAAAAATATTACCAACCTGTCGTTCGTGTCACATTGACATGTTGGGAACTGTTCCGATTCATAAATCGTTAATAGATTGCTTCGTGGAGGCCAATCGAAACGAGCATATGTGAAAGTAAGCTTGGCACATGCATGTAAACGTTTCCATATCCGTAGAAATCAATGATGTGATCAACCTTATGTCTTTAGATTTTATGAGCTAAAAGAAATCTTTGTTCGCAGGATGGTGCATTTAGTTGCAATGGAAGTGCTCCCTGAAGAGCGGGAGCGCAAATACTACCAGGAACGATACACTTGCTGTCCACCGCCTCTATTCATCATCTGCGTCACACTCCTTGAGGTAAGCCTATTATTACTAAACGGTATACAATAACTATAAAACTTTCCTGTTGCGTTCGAATATTGTACAAATTGACGTGAAACGCGGCGCAAATTTCAATACGAAAACTCATCGCAATCAATACGAATGCATAGATAAAGTAAAACCGTGCAGGTCACTTTCTACTAAGCACAGCTACACAATCCCCGCTCCAGTTACTGCTTAATTAAAAAGTGTAATTGCGGATTTCACATCCGCGCAAGCGGTTTTACGTGAATCACAACAATCGGTGCGTCCGCTCCGTCACACATTGATTCACGCTAAAAGGTGCTCCGCTATAGATAAATCGCATGCTTTCTGCTAACGGTCTTACTGCGCGTGCTTACGTTAAACAATTGACGCTCGCATATTGAAAGTTCATACACGACTGTGAGTCTTAACTATAGTCTGATAATCTTATGGGAAATCTGACTAATGAAGATTATTTCACCTTTTATTGGGTAATCATCTGGTATTTTTAATTCCCTGCATAACGAAATAGAGTTTTTCCTTTGGTATCGTCAGACTAAGCTATAAATTACGCTAGGCGCCGAAAAGGCGACAAACGAGACTGTATATTTGAACTAGTCGTTTACTCACTCACATCTTTGAACCCTAAAGTTGCCAAATAAAAATGCTTTTACTCTAAAAGGCTTATTTCGATCCGCTATTTCAATATAAAGAATATAAAGATACCGAAATGGTTGTGTATATCATAGTATGCGTTTTCTTTGCGATTTCTCGCCGCATTGTCGCTATTTCTGGTAGAGCGGTCAAAAGGACACTCAGCGACGTACCTACGCTTGATATTTCTGTTGATAAAAATACGGAAAATTCTCTATACGAAAATAGACATTCGAAAGTATCCGGGATTCACCGGATTTTGTTTGATCTGAACCCTATCTTTTCGAGTCAATGTCTGACAATGGCCAGTACAGTACAGTGTGAGTACGACGGGTAACAGTGTTGCGCGAAAAATGGCTAACCAGCATAGCATAACTGACTGCGACTATATTCTGTTGTAGGTACGCAATGCGCATCAATCTGCAGTTGTTATACACATGCTTTAATCAGTACATTGTTCGCAGTTGGGGGTGTTCGCGTGGTACGCATGGGGCGCGGGCGGCGTGGCGGCGGCGGCGGGTCCGGTGCCCGTGGACTCGCCGCTGGTGTACCGCCCCGACCGCCGCCACGAGCTGTGGAGGTTCCTCACGTACAGCGTGGTGCACGCCGGCTGGCTGCACCTCGCTTTCAACCTGCTGGTACAGCTGGCGGTGAGTTAATGTACCTACTGTTAACCTCATCAGCCTGCGTCTTCGTGAGCTGTATACGTAACCCTACAACAAGATATAAAATTACATAAGAGAAAAAGAGAGGATACATACAATAATGATGGATCAGATAAAGAAAAAGTTATTTCGTTTTGATGGTTCCAATGGTTTAAACACGAAAGAATAGGCTATGGCGTGGTCGGGGTATATAATATAATTGAGGTTTTAAAAATATACTGGAGACAGAAAATGTGATGGTCTGCATACGCTTTCATTCTGTGTAAACCTTACCTTATGCCGTTACCACGTAGCTGTATAAATTGACTGTGAAATATTTCCTTCCTGGACAATGAGATTGCCACTACAAATTGACATGTTTTTAAAGGACGACCTTCCTTGTTGTCTTGAATAGGAGTTAAACCGAGTTTATTGAATAATTACAATTTGTCATTTATTGCGGTCGCGGCGTTATAAAGTTAATAAAATTATACTTAATTGCTTCAAATAATATAAGTCACCTTACAAATTCGTAGAGTATAATAACGAAACTCCAATTAATTACCTTATTAATTACAAAGCCGCACCTATGCTGTATTTTTATCATACACGGCCAAGTAGAACTAGGGCATACAACGCGATATTTAATTACTTCAGTCGGCATGTTTTCCGTTCGAAACTGTTTCTCGTCATATTATTCGGAAAAATCATTGACTCATTTTCTTAAAAACGCTCTTGACCTAGTGACTAACCGTCTCTTCTTTAAGAGTCAGTGATTGACTCAATACTACTGGCTTACCTGTGCCTGAGTTTTGAGTTCAATAGCCTGTCATTTATATACCCATGAACATTGTCTATTGACTCAATTAAAACCATCATTAAAGGGTTATGTATAATGTATCTAATGAAATTGTATGTCCCTAACAACCAATAAACGGACAAAAGAACGGAGCGGTCTAGTGGCGAGGCAAATACAAAAACAAAGATTTAAATGTCATAATCATATTTTTTATTCGCACATCATAATAACTTGAATTTCCCAAGAACACCATTCAATCGAATGAATACATTTTCGCTAGACAAATTTACACGGACGTTTAACTGTTACAATACACTAGCCATTGTTTAGGTTTTCAAGCTCTTCGTGTAAGATATCAAAGATAATTACGAAATTTGAAATCTATTATATGTACTTATAGTCTGCCTCTTTAAATTAGATGTAAACTTATAGGTAGCCACTAGCCATACGAGTTCTGTGAAAGGCACAAATACACGTGCCGTACATTTTATTATAGGCAGTACTGGTACATTGTGTATTCGTACTATGAATAATTATCATGCCTGACAATTTGTTCTAAACATCGCCTCTCCTTTGCAGGTCGGTTTACCGCTTGAGATGGTGCACGGCGCTCTCCGCTGCGGAGCGGTCTACCTCGCCGGCGTGTTAGGGGGCTCTCTGGCCGCGTCCGTGCTCGATCCGGACGTGTGCCTGGCGGGCGCGTCGGGCGGTGTGTACGCGCTCTTAGCGGCGCACCTCGCCAACGCGCTGCTTAACTTCCACGCGATGCGGTACGGCGCGGTGCGGCTCGTCGCCGCGCTCGCCGTCGCGTCGTGCGACGTGGGATTCGCGGTACACGCTAGGTATACTAAGGTGCGTGTCTTGAAACTTTATTGTTATAAAAATATAACTAGAGAAAGGTATGAGTATGATGTAGAGGACTACATCATACTCATACCTATCTAACAGGAGTTAGATATAACTTCTGACACAATCTGCGGGGTTAGCATATCTTGACGGGACTTCTCTTGTCGCATGACTTAGCGTAACCTGTCTTGCTCGCACAGTATTGACAGGAAAGTGACAGATAGTATTTGTCGTGCGACAAAGAGTCGCGTGTCACTGTTATGCTAGACGTGCTGTCTACCTTAACGACTAAGTATCTAACGATTGTAATGATTACTAGAAGGTACTTCGTCCGCGTAATACTTTTTTCTTTACCTTAGTCTGGTAAAAATAAAAAATCTATAATCGTCTTTTGGACATCCAGCTATCCCTGTACCAAAATTGGTTAAAATCTGTCCAACCGTTTCGTCGTCACGAGCGGACAAATGTTTTTTTACCAACAGATGGCGACATACAAATCCTGCATCTTGCTATCAACATTTTTAGGGTTCCATAGTCAACTAGGAACCCTTATAGTTTCGCCATGTCCGTCTGTCTGTCCGTCCGCGGCTTAGCTCCGTTATCATTAGTACTAGAAAGAAAACCCCCCCCCCCTCTAACTTTTCAACCACGGGTCAAAAAATTATGGAAAAAATCATGAAAATGAGGCCTTATAAGTACTTTCAATGAAAACTATATTGAATAAATTCGGTCAAGCCGTTTATGAGTTATCGCAAAATTTCATAATTTTCTTTAAAATGACGTAAGTGCCGCGCGGTGTCCTTATGCTTCGAACGTTACACATATTAGTTAAGTGCCATACTGCATTAAAACATTCCGCTCAATCTGGCGCGTGTAACCGATAACTTCCAGAAGGTAATAAGTAATTACAGCTACTTTGGCGTTTACGACCTTTTTATAGAGGTTGAAATCTTTCTCGTAATTTAAATCTCGGGCTTAAAACCGCTGTTTTAAGCCCGTCTATTGTGGAGGATGGGCAACTACGGAACCCTACACTGAGCGTGGCCCGACATGCTCTTGGCCGGTTTTTTTTTATAATTGGAAATTGATCTCAATCAAATTTTGGAATTGTATAATACTATATAATCGATACAGATGTAAAACTATAATCAATGAACTCGCAAGTCCGAACAGACGTTAACCAAGATATACATGTATTGTTGCAGGAAGCGCCCCCCGTCTCGTACGCTGCGCACGTGGCCGGCGCTCTGGCGGGCCTCACGATCGGGCTGCTGGTGCTCAAGCACGCGCAGCAGCGGCTCTGGGAGCGGCTGCTGTGGTGGGCGGCGCTGGGCGCCTACGCGGCCTGCACCTTATTCGCGGTACTTTACAATGTGTTTAGCGGACCCGTCGACGAACTCCACTACATGCCGCCCGACCCTCCGCCCGACGCCGGCTTCTGACCTGACAATGTTACGCGACGCCGTCTGACTTAGGCTTTGATCTTGACACGACTGGCTGTAGCTCCTTATTCGATTCACCGTTGGATATATTGCGACATCTCTCTTGGATTTGTAAGGGGGGTGTGGGTCTTGCGATATATCTGCGGGAGAATCGAAAGGCCCTTGTAAAGTTTGAGATCAGACGCTGTGCGTCGTGAAAGAGTTACGGCCAGTTTTAGGAGCAGTTGAGTCGACAAAACTAGTTTGATTATGTTAAGTCCTCTCTCGCCGTTTGATAAACTATTGCAGTGTGTCAGATGTGATTGTCCCCAATGTTTATATTGCGATAATTTATCAAGCGCCGGCTCGGACAGATTTGTAGGCGTTTCGAGATTATTTTCCGCCTAAGTTATAACTCATTTGTAAGTCGAAGCCTGAGTACGCAACCGTGCGACCCACTCACAACGCCTAGTCAATTTACCTTAGTGTGATTCGCGATAAGTAGCATATTATTTGAGGAGGTTAGTTTCGTTTAGTCTTACACACCGTGTATGTTGTCTATTCCAGTAAGATTTATGAATCTTTGTTTTTGTATTTGCCTCGCCACTAGAGGTTCTTTTGCCCGTTTATTGGTTGTTAGGGAGTTAAGTCAGTTGCGTCACCTCCTCGCATACGTAATTGTTAAGTAGTCTTAATTGTATTGGATAGGTGAACTATTTTTGTACGATCTGCGTCCGTACCGTAGTGTATAGGGATGAGGGCGTTACCGCGACACATCACATTATGTTCCCGTGTGGACTGGCGCTTCGACTAAATGCACTGTCATGTAATATACTGCTTTTATAGTCGAGCCAGATCGAATGCTCCGGTAATAAATTATTAAAGCAAACCGACGTATTGATTACGAAGTAATAACATTAAAATATCAATCACACAATCGTCCAAATCAGGTTACATTCGTGAATTAGTAATTACAGGGTAATCGTGATTACGTATTGACTTTGATTACTTAGTACATAATGTAACTATCGCACTGTATTCAATTTGATTATAATTCCAGATATCAATTTTAATGTTTTCCTGTTATACTAAATTTTGAAAAGATAATTAAATTTTTATAGCTTTGTCTAAATTGTATCATTAATATAAATACATTAAAGAGGATTTACTCTGTAATTACAAATCGTTTGCAAAGGTTTCAATTGAAAGTAATTGTATATACGTATCAATATATTCTTATTACCGTCCAATCACTGCAATGAGTTCATAGATTGCATTTAGTTGAAAGAGTCAGTCATAGTTATACCCAGCGCACCAAAGATTAGGATAAAATGGCGTCCAAGCTACAGTGGTGAACTCTATTTAACTTTCCTTAGCATTTGGTCTAATCTAATCTGAATATGTAAAAATATGTGTTGATTCCGATATCCGACAAGGATATAACTACTAACGAGCCGCTATTGATTTAACAGTATTACTAAAAGTTCTATAAGCGGTCTGCAACAATTACTTGCTCAATTTATATGATTGCGATTATAATCTCAAATGATTATGCTCAAAAGCGAGTTTTTATTTTATGGGATCAATTATTTATGAATAATTCGTTTGTATTTGGCGTGTATCCTGGCGATACTCGCTCTTAGGTATTTTAATTGTTAACAAGCCTGATTCCTATTATTGTAATTTTAATTGTATACTTGTAATTCTAATCAAATGTCACAAAACGACTGAATTTTGTATAAATTATTGCAGAGTGTTTTTTCATTTAATTTATTTTAAATTTATTTTAAGTGTGAATCGAGATAATTATTATTATGTGATTATACGAATGAAAATAAGAATGAATATGATTAAAAGTGATTGAAAAGCTTTATGGTGTGTTTTTATTTACCAGGTAGGCAACTTGACTCTTATTACACTATTGTAAACAAATCTGATAACAATGACAATTTCACGTGTAGGTGTTGGCGTGACCTATAGGTACTTATAAAGTCCGAAGATTATTGGGAAGTTCGTCGTGATCTTTTCGTTGTATCCTGACACATTCTTAACCCTTCTTTGCATGTTTTTTTTTACTTCTGAAATAAATCAGGATAATGCTAGTTGACCTCTACATTAAGAGGCCTTATTCCTTTTAAAATGCTGATTGTTTAGACATTTTTCTCTATGATCAAACATGTTTCTTAACATACTATTGATGTTACTTTCTAGAACAGGGCTATTGGGATTTATTGGTATATATTTGAAACCTACAGTTTGAATTTTTCATTGATAATTTTTGTTTCAAAAACTACTCGAAATTGACAAAATTCACGCGGAAAATTGGTTTTTTTAACTTATTTTCGACTGTACGCAATGAAAGCGTGAAATAACTATGTTACTTCCTAGAACTCGGGGAAAAGTATTATACACTTATACACTTCAAAAAGTTGGTTGAAATTATCAATACATTTGTCATAATATGAAAAAAATAAATTTTAAAAGGAATAAGGCCTCTTAAGGGAAAAATGTATAAAAAATATTTAAGGTATGATTAAGAGAATATATCAATTTTATTATATGATGGAAATATCCATCATTATGCAAACTTGGATCTTAAGCGTAGTACCACGGGATATGCAATTGACGCTGCTTGTCACGAAATATAACTGCTAATATACCTGCTAATTTCGCCCGCCCATAGCTCCGCCTGTCTTCGGCTAGGGTCGGCACGTTCGAAGCGGAGCCAACGCATCGATTGTATTTTTATTATTTACTAGCTGTGCCCGCGGCTCCGCACGCGTGGAAATAGGTCCAACTTCAAAAAGTGTTAGTATGTACGTTTACCGGTTTTAACCGTAAAATGTTAACAGTTTTTTTAATTCATAATCATAAGAGTATACTACTACGGTTATCCCATTGTCATTAATTCAGGATCTGATGATAAACACTTGCTTACCTACCTGCCTACTAGATCTCAGGGTTGGTTCAACGCAGACACGTTCTCACATGGACATTTAGACCCAATATCATAAAATTCCTGATGATGGATCGTGGGAATGTTCACTTGATCTCAAGATTGGTTTAACACAGACTTTACACAGACATAGGTTAAGACAGGATGTGGCGAAGACAGTAGAAAATCCGAAAATCCAGGCATATAAAAGATTTTTGGCCAAGCTGAAACGAAAATCGGGAACAAATCGACGCTACGCTCGCTAATTATAGTTAGTTATTTATTGTATTAATAATAAAGACGACGCGGTTGGTGCAGTTTCTAGACACCTGCCTACAGAGCCGGCGGTCCCGGGTTCAAATCCCGGCCAGGGCAAATATTTGTGTGATGAACTCGAATATTTGTGCTTGGGTCATGGATATTCTATGTATTTAAGTATTTATTTATCTATACACGTGTGTATATCGTCATCTAGTACCCATATCACAAGCCTTCTTGAGCTTAATTTGGGACTAGATCGATTTGTGTAAGGTTGTCCGATATTTATGATAAATAATTCGCCATACTTTACGAGCGAAGTCTTTGCATAATGATGTAAATTTCCATCACATACTTTGGAACTACTTTATGTTCGAATCTTGAAATTGTATGCACAAAAAGTAACATAATATCAACGGGGGCAATGAGGACAACGCCCACGCAAGCAATGGAAATCATGCTCGGTCTCAAGTCACTTAAGAGGCCTTATTCCTTTTAAAATTTATTTTTTTCATATTATGACAAATGTATTGATAATTTCAACCAACTTTTTGAAGTGTATAATACTTTTCCCCGAGTTCTAGGAAGTAACATAGTTATTTCACGCTTTCATTGCGTACAGTCGAAAATAAGTTAAAAAAAACAATTTTCCGCGTGAATTTTGTCAATTTCGAGTAGTTTTTGAAACAAAAATTATCAATGAAAAATTCAAACTGTAGGTTTCAAATATATACCAATAAATCCCAATAGCCCTGTTCTAGAAAGTAACATCAATAGTATGTTAAGAAACATGTTTGATCATAGAGAAAAATGTCTAAACAATCAGCATTTTAAAAGGAATAAGGCCTCTTAAAATAGAAGCGGAGAAGAGGGCCATGGAGCAATGGTATAGAATGAAAGCATGCAAGGAATGGAGAGGAAGTTGTGTGGATAAGGGACATGCACTCATTCAGAGGGAAACGTGTTCGAAGATGGGGATGATCACCCAAAACAACGACCTTATAAAGAGACGAGAAATGTTCGATAAGAAATATAGGATACATATAGGAGACAGGGACAACGGGAAAATAGAGGTAGAACACCCCGTGACTGTCTGCTTTAGGGATGTCACGAATGTCAATTTGTTCACATTCGCGAATGCGAATGCGGATGCGAATATTTCGGATGCGAATGTGCGAATGCGAATGCGAATGTTTAAGGAAATTCATTAAAACACTCAGTTTACAAAATTACAAATTGTTGTTCAAATTTCAAGTACATAAAATTAGTAATCGAATTTTAAAAGAGGCATATTATATTTCAAAAATAGTAGTTTCGCCGCCTTTTCACCCATAAGGCGATTTCGAACTTCGAATCGTGACTCACGACTTGCATACATTCGCATTCGCAAAACATTCGCATCCTTTGATGCGAATTCGAATGTTGATGCGAATGTTTAAAATGATGCGAATCATTCGCATATGCGAATGCGAATATTCGTGACATCCCTAGTCTGCTTTACGGATGGTTATCGGCGGGAATCGACGAAACTGGCAGGAGCCGGTGTAGTGATACCGAAGCTGGGGAAGAAGGTACACATACTTCTGGGGAGGTATGCCAGCGTATGTCAGGCAGAGGTATGTGGCATAATGAGATGTGTGCAAATAATAGATGAATGCTCGCAGAGAGAGGGATCTGTCGTCATATACACAGATAGCCAGGCTGCGCTAAAAGCGTTAGACAAGTCGATGGTAAGCTCATCCTTGGTAATGGAATGTAGGGAAGCCCTAAACAAACTTGGAGAGCACACAAGGATTACGGTTGCATGGGTACCTGGACATCAGGGTGTGATAGGGAATGAAAGGGCAGACGAGATGGCAAGACTGGGGGCAGAAAGGGAACTCATAGGACCTGAACCTGCACTGCCAATATCGGCAGAGGTCACGAAAGGAGTTATAGCCAGACTAATGGAGGAAGAGGCCAACAAACAATGGCGTGAGACAACGGACTGTCGACAATCGAAGATGATCTTAGGAGGCATAAACAGGAAAAGGACCAGGTATCTCCTGGAACTAGGTAAGAAAAATCTCAGATTATTAACAGGTATAATCTCGGGCCACAACAGCCTTAACAGGCACCTAAACGTCATGGGTGTAGTAAGTGACCCAGGCTGCTCATATTGTGGCCATGAGGAGACTAGTAAGCATGTTATAGCAGAGTGTGGCATGTATGCGATAGTACGCTATAGCATCTTCGGGAAAGATAAACTGGAAGAGGTGGAGCTGAGGGACATTAACCTTAAAGATGTCCTTTCCTTCTGCAGGAGAACAAGAAGATTCGAGGAAGAAGGCTGTATGGGAGCGCTGCCGGGACAGTAACCGTTGGCTCCAACTGGGAATTGGGCTGAATGAACGCACCCAAGCGATCGACAGCCCGCCTGTCTCCGGCCGGGCGTCCCTACACCAAATCATCAAATCATCAACATAATATCAAATTACACATCTGATACACATTTATCATTCCGAATAAATCAATATTTTCACAGTAATATCCTCCAGAAAACGCCAAGAAGATCAACAGTTTTCGTAAATAGCGCGATACGGCGAGCCCGCGAATTCAAATTTAAAATGTCAAAATTCTGTTTAATAATTTTTTCACAACTATGTTCTATTTTATGCTGTACTGTTGTTGTAACTTGACAGTCTTAAAAATAAATATAAATCACCCGTAAAACTAGCTTTAATTGATGCGATAATTTTAGGTATGATGGAAATTTCCATCACCATGCAAAGAAGGGTTAAGCATCGGAGTTCTACTCACACTAACTTCTACTAAACTAGGTATATGAGTATGAAAAATAATGTTTATATCGTTTGTACCTATATTATATAGCTTTCTAACGTCCTATTGCGTCAAAACTGCGGAAAGTATTGGAAGTCTCAAGCACCGGGACCTTATCATACTGAATAAGGATTCCGGCCTACTGAACCACTTTTTTATTTTCATTCAAAATAGCCATGCATTTAACCTCGATTGCACCTGATGTTAAGTAACAATAAGGCCTAAGATGGAGCATGTTTGGCTAGAAGATGCCTATTCACTCTCGACTTGAAGAGATCCAAGTAATATTTTTCAGGGAACAGGTGCGCAGGAAGAGAGTTCCATTCCTTAGCTATCCTCATAAGGAAAGTAGACGCAAAGCGTTTCGTACGAATCAGTGGTATATCGACAACATAAGGGTGGTCAACAAGTCCGCGCCGAGTATTGTATTGTCTGAACGGAGACGGTGGAACTAATTCATGCAGTCCTAGTGCACACTCACCAAAGTGTATCCGGTAGAAAACCGATAAACAGGCGACTTTCCTGCGGTGTTCGAGGTTTTGCAGCTTTTCCTGAACTAAGGCAGGGTCGCCAATGAGCTTCTTCGCACGTTTGTCAGTTAAATCCAAGGCGGCCAGTTGGTATTTCATGATCATCATTGAGCCTTATCACACTAGCGATTTGTGGGCGAGTTGAAAACAAGGCGAGCGCGCAACGATTTAACACGAGCGCACAACGATTTACCACGAGCGCGCGACGTTTTACCATGAGCGTAGAACGATTTACCATGAGCGCACAACGATTTACCATGAGCGCACAATGATTTACCACGAGCGCGCCACGGTTTACCATGAGCGCACAACAATTTACCACGAGCGCGCAACGATTTACCATGAGCGCACAACGATTTACGGAAATGCCACGACTTTGCGCGACCAGCGACGCGGCAAGAGCGAGACAGGCGGCGGGATTACGAGTAAGCAAAAGATCCGAGCGCGGCGGCATAACGAGTGAGCGAGACAAACGCACAATGAATTACAGAATTCTGCAGCCCATAGTACCTACACCGCTGCCGCTGTCGCGCAAAGTCGTGGCATCTCCGTAACCACGAGCGCATCAAATTGCGCCAAGAGGATGCCATATTAATCATATTATACACTCGGCGAACTCGCTACGCGCTCGCGGCGAATTCGTTGCGCGCACGCAACGAAATCCATGCGCACGCTTCGCTTTCAACTTGCCAGCAAATCGTCGGGGATAGTGCAATACCGCGTAAGTACTTAAGAGGCCTTATTCCTTTTAAAATTTATTTTTTTCATATTATGACAAATGTATTGATAATTTCAACCAACTTTTTGAAGTGTATAAGTGTATAATACTTTTCCCCGAGTTCTAGGAAGTAACATAGTTATTTCACGCTTTCATTGCGTACAGTCGAAAATAAGTTAAAAAAACCAATTTTCCGCGTGAATTTTGTCAATTTCGAGTAGTTTTTGAAACAAAAATTATCAATGAAAAATTCAAACTGTAGGTTTCAAATATATACCAATAAATCCCAATAGCCCTGTTCTAGAAAGTAACATCAATAGTATGTTAAGAAACATGTTTGATCATAGAGAAAAATGTCTAAACAATCAGCATTTTAAAAGGAATAAGGCCTCTTAACAAGTGTAGATACGAATCAATATTAAAATAAATGCTAAGTATTTTATTGAAATAAGAACTTTATCGACAGCTGTTATTTACGCGGTATTACCTACACTATCCCCAACGAAATGACCAATGTGATAAGTAACAGGTCATACTGTTTAATAAACCATAGTTAAAACACGACAACTTAACGACTCCTTAGGTACACTCATATGAAATAAAACAACGCTTATAAAGAAATCATTCATTATCTGAACGAATACGATACAATTGTATTAAAATTAAACTACTTAATACAAAACAATCTTAGTAACAAAATCATATGCATTCAATCAACAAAATATACAAATAACAATCAACAATTTGAGACTTTATGTGTCAATAGATACTACCCATTGGATATAGACACGAGACACGACGCATCATCACTTAACATGCAACTTAAACCAACCTCGAAAAAAGCAGTAGGTAAGTGATTCCTAGAGTTATAAACTAACTAAGTTTTTAGGGCAAAATTAGATGAGAGTTATTTTCGGATTGAGGATGAGATGTTTGTAATTTGATTTGTCAACTTATGTTATGCTTATCTCAACAAAATGTTAGAGATAATTCCAGCATATAATCCCTACTTCAACAATTAGTAAAAGTAACTATAGAGCCGCATAATAAAACCTCATAAATTCATGTCGATCGTTGGTTTTTTTTTAGTTCTTTTTTAGAATTTTGAGGTAAATCTAGATTGAATTAATACTGCATTTGTCATATAGATGGCGCACAACACAATATCACTGATCAGGTACAATTATACCTACGGACTATGAGACTAGTAAAGTTTAGAAGAAAGTCAAGAAACCACAGGGAAACCTGCAGCTCTAGGTTGCACTCCGTTGTATATGAGAGGCCTCTTCTAGGAGTCAGTAGTGTAGTGGTTCAGAAGTGAGTCCGGAAAAGGCCGACGGAAGCGCGCATTCACATTAGCGCTGAGCACTTCTACAGCTCTATTACACTTCGTCACTTAGTCGCGAACGAGTGCAGGTTGGAGGCCCCTTCGTGGAGTTAGTAGTGTAGTTGTTCAGAAGTAAGTCCGGAAGAGGCCGACTGTGGCGCGCACCCGCAGCTCTACTACACTTCTTCGCGTATGAGTGCAGGCTGGAGGCCCCTTCGTGGAGTTAGTAGTGTAGTGGTTCAGAAGTAAGCCCGCGAGAGGCCGACGGTGGCGCGCACTCACAGCGGCGCCGACCACTTCTGCAGCTCTACTACACTTCGTCGCGAACGAGTGCAGGTTGGAGGCCCCTTCGTGGAGTTAGTAGTGTAGTGGTTCAGAAGTAACTCCGGAAGAGGCCGACGGTGGCGCGCACCCGCAGCTCTACTACACTTCTTCGCGTATGAGTGCAGACTGGAGGCCCCTTCGTGGAGTTAGTAGTGTAGTTGTTCAACTTGTTCAGAAGTAAGTCCGGAAGAGGCCGACGGTGGCGCGCACCCACAGCGGCGCCGAGCGCTCCTGCAGCTCTCGGCTACACTCCGTCGCGTATGAGTGCAGACTGGAGGCCTCTTCGTGGAATTTTGCCTGTGGAAATCGTCAACCCCATTAGAATCAAAGTAATTATGAATGGAGAGTTTGTTGTTAATATAGTGATACCTGTCAAACGAAGATACGTGTATGGGAAGAACTATATCTATCTATCAGCGGGACTACCACGGAGTTACGATATTCAAGCTTTTTTTTATTTAACCTTTTGAACGCCAAGCGGTAAAACAACTCACAGCCCCTGACCCCTGACGTCACAGCATAAAAATAAAAGGTTTTCTAAAATCAACAGGGATTGAAAAATACATATAGCGGTTTGAATTACAAAGTTTTTGTTCATTGAATTTTGGCCGGCGTAGGCGTCAGTGGGTACTTTTTCCGCTGGCGATGGCGGCCCAAGTCTTCTTTGGCGTATAAGAGGTTGATGGAAAGGTTAACGCGCTGGACCGACAATCCAGAGGTACCGGGTTCGATTCCCGGTCTCTTCCACCAGGTTAAGCATTTCAATTTTTCATTGAGCTTTGTTTGATTTTTAGACCAATGGTTTAGGTTAACACTTTTGCAACCAGACAAAAAAGTAAGACATATCCCAGAAACCGGCCGAGCCGACTTTTATAGCATCAACCCCGGCTACCGGGTTGGCCGGCATCTGAACAAAGTTTACGAGCGCCCGGCCTCCGGGTTGTTGGTGTCGAAAGTGTTAAGAGCTTATTACCTGCAGAGCAGGCGACACGGTGAATATGGCGGCCTGCGCCTCCAGGTCGCGCTTGACGGAGCGCTCGCCGAGGTTGGCCGAGCCCACGAGCGTGGCCCACGGCACCCCGCTGCCGGGCGGGTAGTACCTACCAATACAATACTATAAATAAGTTTCTGTCAAAAATGTCATTTTAGTGGCAAGCTTTTATAGCCGACTGTACTTTTCTTTGGATATCCATCAAATGCTCACTGAGACGATTCTAAAGAGCCCAAGCTCGGTAGGATTGCTTTTTCTATTATAGAGTTCCTATGGCCACCTTCCGGCTCCATCATCAGATCAACCCCATGGTACCATATTATTGTATTGTCATCGAAGTTAAGTAAGTATGCAAAATTTCAGCTCAATCGGTTGACGATATCTGCTTCAAAATTGAGTTGCAAGATTTCACCCGAACAAACATACTTTAAACATACCATGCAAGTTAAATAAAAGCTTTAAAAAACCGCCCAACTGCGAGTCTGAGAGTTCCGTACAAATACTTACCCTATCTTAACTGACCGGGTTAAGTTAACTTTGCACCTGGTATGTGTGGCGCCGGATACAAATTAGGTGCAAAGTTAACGCAACCGATCTCGTTTCTTGTATGGTTCCCTTAAATATTAATTTTTATTTTATTCTATTTGTTGTTATAGCGGCAACAGAAATACAGGGTCCCGTTTTTACCCTTTGGGTATGGAACCCTAAAAATGGAAGCAACCACCTCAAAATTATATGGTAAGAGTGTAGGTAGTCGGTGTAGGAACACCGATGAGAAGTCTTCAAATTCTTTCACAAATCAAATGGTTTCGCAAATAAAAACAGCGCCCTCTCTTGCTTATTCGTTCCTTGCTGTAAATAAATGCGGTAAGATGTAAATAAAAACGTATAGGCCTCTCTCTGAAGTGATCGCGAGCATGCGGACACTCTTTGTCCGACGCGACCCCATAGACTCAACATATTGTCGGTCACAAGGTGTCCGCCATGGCCCGTTGGGCTAAACGTGGTTTTGAGTCTGGCGTTCAACGGGTTAACTTGTTCACATAAAGCTCGCTACACAAAGCATAAGGAAAAAATAGAGAGACATATAGGTAATTAGATTTCTATTTACATCTCATAACTGAAGACTCTGAAGTAATTTATCTACTAGCTCACAACTCACTACTATACCTACTAACCTGCCCGTCTAGCACCAACTATGGTCTCGCGACATGGGACATCACCCGTCAATCTCTGAAAGTGCTGTACAGAAAGAGATAGGTAGTATATCTCGCGCGAGAAAGAGTCGCGTATCACAGTTGTGCTACAGGGAAATTACGATAATAACAACCTTAGTGCAGACTTACCATAAACCCTTCGCATGGAATGTCCAGTCAGGCCGCTCATACTCAAACATCTGGACCCTATCTGTTTGATTAGATGCCTCCACTCGGTTCCAGAATCTGAAACGGTTGTATTATAGTAAATTGTTTGACCAAAATAATCAGATATTTTACCCGATCTGATCAGGTTGGTTTGTATTTAATTTAGTTATCCGTATCTAGTATGTCGCTGGCCGCTAACAAGTTTTCTTTTAATTGTCATGTTATT
Source organism: Apotomis betuletana (assembly GCA_932273695.1). Lineage (NCBI taxonomy): Eukaryota > Metazoa > Arthropoda > Insecta > Lepidoptera > Tortricidae > Apotomis > Apotomis betuletana. Next base: position 9,524,691 of record OW026307.1, on the reverse strand, counting down.
AATTATATGGTTTCCATTTCCATATAAACCTTAGAGGCTAATACGAACTTTAGCTCCGCTGACTGAAAATGACGTACTATTCGAGCAGAAGTGAAAAAATATTAAAATAGTTTACTTTCAGCATGATTTCGGAAGCGAAATAATGAAAGAATATTCATACAGAGGCTGAATATAAATGAATCATTTTTTATGCAATCATTGCAGGTCGGATCGAGCCCATGAGCTCCTCTTATCCGGAGTACATGTCACACCGCGTGAAGCATTATATACTGGCAAAGCGCCCACTGCACTACTTTTTGTTTTTTAAAATGCTAAGCGCCTCTATCCTCGTCCTATTAAATGCAGAAAGACCAAAGTTCAACATTCGCTGTTCTCTATAATTTCTAATACATTACAATAAAAAAAACATTTAGAACTATTTTCAACCTACCTCAAAAAAGGAGGAGGTTCTCAATTCGACTCTATATGTGTTACACGATCATTCCGCCGATTATGAATCGATTTTGATGTTTATTTTTTTTTGTTTGGTAGATCATGCTTCAGAGGTGGTCCTATTGAAATTTTAGCGAAATTGATTTAGCAATTGGTCTCTGCCCGTCCCGTTGGGAAAAAGGCGTAATTTTATTTATGTATGTTGATTTAAAACACTATTTGAGAAAATCAACAAAAAACAACACAACTTGAAATCGGTATTTGTTTTTTTTTTTTTACAAAATGAATATTACTAGTTGTACCACAATAGACCGGTGCGCCGCGCCAGTTTTGTACCGACGCCGCAGTGTACGCCGCCGCGGCGTGAAATCGGCGTGGCCTTTGTGTACTTTGTATTTATGCGCATACAAATAATGTTACCTGTACCTTATATACAGTAACCTGTACTTTATATAAAGTACAGGGTTACATTATTTGTATGTGCAAAAATCAAAGTACACAAGCCCACGCCGAATTCACGCCGATCGGCGCGGCGCACACGTCTATACCACAATATTAAGCATGTTAAATAACTGAATCACCACTCACTTTCTCGCTATTAAGGAATAAGCGTGAGGAATGCCCCCGGCGGGGCCTGCAGCACCCATGAACCCGTTTGCCTGGAAATCATACATAATTGCATTACATAACTGTAGGTATACCTACAATTCCGGCAAGGGCAAATATTTGTGTAATGAACTCGAATATTTGTGCCTGGGTCATCATCATCACATCACATCATGGATGTTTTATATGTATTTAAGTATATATTTATCTATATAAGTATGTACGCCGTCATCTAGTGCCCATAACACAGGACTAAAAGAGCTTATTTTGGGACTAAGTCGAGTTGTGTATTTGTGTAAAGTCTTTGGTACCCAAAAGACAAAATATCACATCAACTTTAAATAAGGTTAAATTACTCACATTGGGGTGTGCCATCAACAAACTGATATTTGCTTTACAATCCTTCAGCAGAGTGTCAGCATACTCTCCAGTCAAGTTGAAGTACCCTGTAGCCAGCCTGATAAGGGAGTCCGGGGGAGCCGACCCAAGCAGCCCTGTTGTGACTCTTTCATCTTGCCTAATGTCGAATTCCCCCATTTGTATCAGTGGAAACACCCACGTATCCTTTTGAGGATCTGAAACTTGAGATAAGAAATATTCAAAATGTGAAGTTCACTTTTTGGAATTGATTTATCAATCACTGAGTACAATAATAATCAGACAACAAAACAATAAATTGACCTTTGGAATAGGTAGGCATAGAGTTCTATGTACACAACATACAGTTCAAATTTAAAAAACCCACTTTCTAGAATTATCGGGTTACATACCCACATACCATCAAATGATTTTGTCCATAGAGATAATTTGTGGTCTATAGTCTTGAAAGTATTCCTTCCATGGACAGCACGATCGAAACTTCGAGGTTATTAAAAAAAAAACCTTTTAGAATGTGATTAAGTCTCGTTTGTTACAACAATCTTACCTATTTTAAGGGTATTTGAGGATCTGATTTCATTGCTCTTTAATAAACAAAAGCCAAATCATTCGCCTTACCAAGAAAATCCTTGACATCATTGCTATGTAGTTGTAGATTGCTATGTAGTTGTACACCTCAGAAAAGATCCACAACACCGTCAACACCCTGCTTGATGGATGAATATATGCTTACCGCTAGATAAAGTAGCACTATCTTGTTTCTCCTTCCATCGCTGGATGAAATCAATAACCTTCTCATTCACTTCTTGAGTTACTACTTCTCTTGAAGCAAACTTCTTTTCAGTATATCCATCCTTAACACATTTCTTGCTGTAATTACTAACTTCATCTGAAAAAGAAAAGGTAAGTATACAAAAATCTCTTTCATTAATAGATTGTTAAATCTCCCTGTCAGTATCCAATATTATACAAGATGACAACATACAAATTCTATTTGCTTAGAATCTGGTAAGACGGAACTAAAACCCTCAAGTGATTTGTTGTTCAACAAAATGATAATGCTGTTACTGGACAATAGAACGGACAGCAAAATTTTGTGGTTTTACCATAACAAAAATTGTGTTATTCAACAACAAAAATTCTACCAAAAACCAAACAAATGAAGAATAAATTGTTCTTTACCTATCAAAAATGTATTTTTTTATTTTTACATACAATTAATAAGTAAAATAAAGCACTTTAAATAGATTACAAAAACTTAACAAATAATATGTTTATTTCACTTTAAAACAATTAATATAATAAATAGAGTTATTAAATCAAACATTGGGTGATTATTTGAGCATCTTAATGCCGCATTTTTAGCCAACAACACAAACAGCAAAATAGTGAAAAGAATTGCAGAAACATGCAATGTCTACAAGATAACTGAAAATAACAACACACACATAGAAAGCTAAAATAATCGCCCCCTTACATATGAATCAAACAAAAACAACAACATAAAAGAAACAGAAACATTAACAACTTACATAGTCATACCTATAAGTTCACAATAGAAATCAGCCAAATCTGCATCCTGGATTTCAATGTACCGATCTTGTCTCCGCTCAAAATAATCATTTGAACAATTAGCTCCACTCAGCAGTACCGAATCATCAGCTATATACAATTTCATGTGCTGAAGACCTACAATCTCATTGTATCTCGCAGGCAGTGCTTTAGACCAGGAACCAAAAAGGCGAGGAGTTTGATATAAAGAGATATTGCACTGCTCTGGAACAGTAGTTAAGAACTCTTGTAGCAGGTTCCGAGAGTTCACCTCTCCTCGTGTACCTCGTTGATAATCCAACAAAACACTGAATTTCAACTCTTTATTTCGCATCATATTTTCCTTTGTCACTTTTAACAGATCCTTTTCTAGACCTCCCGTGCCTATGTATAAACTAGCGACTGATATTCGACGATTAGCTGTTTTAAACCTTTCATATAACGAATCATAAAACTTCCGGGGATCATTTATTATATTAATTTTGGAAGAGTTTACTGCGAAACATGGCGCCACACTATATAACCAGTTCAAATAATGTAATTCGGCTGCTTTAAATCTTAACGTAAAGTTACCGTTAATCAACATTATTGATTATTTCGTATTTTATAATTCTAAATAATAATTGCATTAAATATATCTCTACAAATAAGCATGGAATTCACAGCCGTGAAAAATGATTGTCAAAAACATATGACTGTCAATTGTCAAGCTGTTGACACTTGACAGTTGTTTAGTAGCACGAATCGGTAATTAACGTAAATAAATATCGATACTATTATTACATAAAGTAGCAACACCGTAAACATAGACGCCGAACTCGTTACTAAGTAATGAATGCATAAAATATCACTCCAAAAACACGTTCTCATTGTATGTTTCAAGCATGACAAAATGCAATGAGGTAATAATTCTATTATGAAGTATTTTAAAAATGTTTCCGTATAATCAGACTATATCTTTTTCCTTTCAAGTCAGTTTTGGCTGCTTGCGCTAATAATTTCATGCTGTTTGTGACACAACATAAATCGTTTATACAATTTATCTTCAGTCTTGAAATCGAAAATAACTAGATCATAAAGAATTTATTTATTTAATCTTTATTGCACAAAAGAAAACTTATCGTACAAAAGGCGGACTTAATGCCATGAGGCATTCTCTACCAGTCAACCTTAGGGCAGAGCGGAAATTTTTTAATGTTTATAATGGGTTTTTATATTTTGTCTGTACAAATTATATATTTATTTATTTTTAGACGAAAAGTAAATAAAATAAAAATATGGTCAATATGGTATATTATACATATACCTAGACAAAAGATTAGGATAACCTGTAATAATAATAATAATGTAATAATAATGTCAACCACAAAAGCTTATTAAAAAAAATAAAAACTTATTTAGAATCGGGGCAATACTTGTCTTTAAGCACTTGCTCAGGTTCTATACCGTAATATATCACATCATCTTTAATGTATGCCCATGACATTCGTTCTGAAGAAAAATAAACTCCCACATCCCCGTTTTTCGACAGAGTAATAGCACCAGCAGTGTTTCTCAAACGGGCAGTCATTTCTGGAACATAAACATTAACATTACTCGACGATGTCAGAAGTAGGTCAATGGAAGTAATATAAATCGAATTTAAATATTGCTTTACCGATAACAGCGTTCCGTGTTGCTATATTAGCATTAATTCCATTTCTCATCTTGTTTATAATACTATGAGCCAGGCAAAATTTAAGGATTGACTCCCCATGACCTGTAATATTCAAGTCTATATAAGTAAAAAAAAAAATAGATAACCAATACAAATTAAGATAGATATCATTAAAACTTATTTGCCTGTGGTTGATACGCCTCCAACATTGTCGTCGGCATAAGTTCCACTGCCGATTTGTGGCGTATCGCCAATCCGACCAACAGCTTTACCACTCATGCCTCCAGTGCTAGTGGCAACAGCTACGTTACCTTTGGCGTCAATTGCCACTGCTCCAACAGTTCCCACACCACCCTAGAAACACGAATTTTATGGATAAAATATGTATCTTATGAAGCATTGTCAATTTTGTAGTACAATTTTAAGTAACAAAAATTGTATATTTACCTCATCTGCTACTCCAATTTCAGTTTTGTTAAAGTCGCCGGCTTTTAATGCTTTCTGTAAGGCAGCTTTAGCGTTTTCAGAGATTAAAGATTCTGGTGGAACCGTTGAAAAGTCCTAAAATGAAAGTCATATATCACATTAAGATAAAAAAGAAAATTGACAAGTTTGTTGTATGGGAGCCCCCCTTAAATATTTACTTTATTTTACTTTTAGTATTTGTTGTTATAGCGGCCATAGAAATACATCATCTGTGAAATTTTCAACTGTCTAGCTATCACCGTTCTTGAGATACAGCCTGGTGACAGACGGACGAACGGACGGACAGACGGCCAGCGAAGTCTCAGTAATAGGGTCCCGTTTTTACCCTTTGGGTACGGAACCCTAAGAAGTGTCATTTAAAATTCTACCTTCATGGAACAGAATATCTAAGTTTATGTTTATCTTCCACAATTATGGAAAAGAACAAGACGGAATAAATATATGTACCAAAAAAAATTTTGAAGTATAAAGGAGCGACCACACCGCTGCTCAACAAATGGTAACGGTGCGTTTTAGGGAATGCAAATTCGGCTATTTTACCACACAAATAACCGGTTATAACCGGATTTACTATGAACAAATAACCGGGTTTGCATTCCCTAGTGCGTTTACGCAATGACGTTCGGTGTGGGCGGCATGCATTATAAACGTGACACGCACTCACATCTTCACCAATCAGCATATTTTAGCAACGGTGTGGCCGCTCCTTAATATAAATTCACCTTTTCCAAAGCAAAAAGTTTAGCTCCTTCGCCACCTAGCAAGCAATGTGGCGAATCCGTCAAAACCTTGCGGGCAATACTTATAGGGTGCAAGAAGTCTTTGACCAAGGTAACTGCACCGACGTCCAGATTTTTACCACACATTATGCTGGCTTCCATTTCCACCTCCCCAGCAAGATTTAACACGGAGCCGTAACCTATAATATAGATATTATATTGTTAGTCATTATTCAACCAGCTTGGCCAAAATATCCGTCGCATGTCCACGTTTTAGGATTTCCACTGTTCTCGCCTACACCTACCTTGTGAGAAAGTTCAATAAGTACATATACTTTTTTCAAAATATCATATTGCAGCCATTCCGAAAAATGGTGGAGATCTGCGTCTCACTGAGTCTATTATTAATTTATGACAAAAAAAAATATTACATCAAAATCTCAACTCAACCACTCGACCAGCCCGGCCGGACCTACTGATTGCACTATATTTTTTTTAGTGACCGACCGAAACACGTTTTTCTGCCGAAACCGAAACCGAAACCGAAGGTTCGGTTTTGATTACAGTTTCGGCCGAAACCGAAACCGAAACCGAACCTTTTATAAACGTGATTAAAACGTTGTATAAAATGTCAGCGGGTCGTTCTTTCTAGATCTAATACGAATACAATGAAACATGTCGCTGGTATAATTGACCGATGGAGCAAAGCGTTTCAGTTTCAGCTTGGCCCAAAATTCTTTCGTATCGTATGTGCGGACGATTGGATGCTTTTCGGGGTGTTCTCGCCTGGAGGTCGTATTTCTTAACCGATTCTCATGAAGTTTTGTGAGTAGGTTTTATAAGAATATACTTAGATTCTTTATGTCGATTAGAGAAATTTCAAGAAAGTGAAGATGTATATAGTGGAGTGGGGGTGCAAAAGGTAAAAAAGTACAAATTTCAGCCATTACACAACAAACTCACGTTTCACTTTTGTTCAATTGATATTTTAACATTGACACTTGATCTTGGTTCAAATTAAATTACCCAAAAAATAATAATGTAGCATTAACAGCTGCAATACTGTACTGAGGCAGCGATCTTTTAATTGTAGATAGTATGAAATAAAACAAGTTTAAAAACATAGCAACAAAATAATTGATTGAGTTTAAATTATTATAATTGCAATCAGGTGGTCTCGTAATGCTAACTCAAACGTACTAATTTTATTACATACACACAACAATGACGAATTCTAAAGTCATTTCATGAAATAAGTAAACCTCCTCACTTTTATCCTAAAAAAACAATATCTCCGTCAATTTGTTTGTAAATTTAAGAAAAGCGTTAATAATTACAATATGATATGACAAATTCATAACAAAAATAAAATTAAGTAGTGATGATTTTACCCCTCCTATATCCGCTATTTTGAAATTTTTTAAAAACTGAATCGACAAAAAATATTATACAGGGCGTCCCAGGACTATGAGACATCAAGGGAAAGTACCTTAAATATCATAGATAGGATATTTTGCTGTAAGAAGACTTTGTTATTTCTAAAAGATAGCAATTCTGTATTTAAAGATTTTCTTAGAATTACTTGCTTTGTCTGGGAATCGAACCGACTTAAGTAAATGTGAAAAAAAAAAACCCTATTTTTATGTCAATCGAAAGAATGGACATAAAATAATAATGCTTCCTAAGTAACATAGTATCTCAAAAGAAAGGAACAACGTAAAATGTTTGAGTCACGCAAGCAATTAAGCAAGTAATTCTTAGAAAATCTTTAAATGCAGAATTACTAACTTTTAAAAATAACATAAAGTCTTCTTTCAGCAAAATATCCTATCTACGATATGTAAGGTACTTTCCCTTGGTGTCCCATAGTCTTGGGACGCCCGCTATACTTATCGAACATACTCACAAAATTTCATGAGAATCGATTGAGAAATTCGACATTAAGGCAAGAACAGCCGGTAAGCGGGTCCGGGCATAACGGAAATGCTTTGCTCGCTCGGTCAATTACTTAAACATTATTCGGGGGACAAACACAAACGTCACCTCACTGAGCAAAGTGATTCAGCGGCCGGCAGAGTCAGACGAGCGACGCCATATTGCCAACCGTGCCGACTGGCGAGCGCACCCGACGTTAACCGAACGCGACCCGAAAGTACGATGTTGAAAGTTTCGGCGCGGCCGAATGGTTCGGCTGTTTTTTGGCCGAAACCGAACCTTTGGCCGAAACATGATTTTTAGGCCGAAACTGGCCGAAACCGAAACCGAAACCGAAACTTCGGTCGGTCACTAATTTTTTTATATGTTCACCCTTTAAACTATTTCACTTATGCATTTCCGAAAATATGAACAAAAATATACCTGCGTTAAAGTTTTCATCCAGTTCCATAGAAACAACAGCGGCTTCAATGGCTTCCAGAGCGCTGCCACCATTTTCCAATATTTTATGCCCAATAGTCACAGCAACCTTCATTCCATCCAATTTACCTTGCACTCGATTTTGTGGAATATCTCCTGCTCCGCCATGTACAATAATTATTGGCTTCATTTTATATAGGTAGCTTCAAAATTTCCGTGCCACTTAGTATCTTAAACAAGTCGAAGCTACAATATCATAATAATACAATAAAATTTAGATAAAATAAATATATATAATATAACTACCACGTATCGTTATCAAAATTGATAGCAATAAAACAATATACATCTTCTGTAAATAAGCTAAGTATTTGAACTAGATAACTACAGATAATACAGTTATTTATGATTTAACTAACCAATTTCAAGCGAGAGAAATTATTTGAAGATGTGAATAGATAATCAATTTCAATTACATATTATATATTATCATCAACAAATTACATTAAATCTAAAATTACTCACAATAATTGCTAAAACATGACAAACCCTGATTTCATCAATCCAACACTGTCCAACATCAGTCAGCGACGACAAGGCGATGACTGATTGATTGAAAATGAATTAATAATAATATTATGATTATGACAACAATACAGATTAAGTTTCTAAAATCACCGATATCGATTGTATCGATTCCTATTCTTACTCAGTAGTGATGTCATTACCGGTAACTTTATTTAATAGGTAAAAAGTGAATGAATGTTATGAGTGAATGAGTTGTTTGACATACAGTGAATGAAATCGAAATGAAATCAAACTAAATGAAAGAAAAATGGTGGCTGATGGTTTGTGAAGCAGTGGTGGTGATGGAAACATACATTATTAAAATGTTTTAAGTGTTGTTATTAGTTATAATTATGACAAAATGTCGACTCCAGCATCGGAACGAAAGTATGGAGCTCAAAAGATACGTCTTACAAGTAAGAATATAATTAATATTCGAATTACTTCCGCAACTCGGAACGGTGTGAATATTTTACTTTTCGTTACAATTCACTTACGAATCGTTTCATTTTCAGTTGTTTGTGCAAGAAACTTGGCGAGGAGAGATCTTTTTCGTAAGTGGACATTTGTATTCCTTCTATTGTTATCAGTATGCAAACGGAGGTCTTCCTCAAGGTCTGAGAAATAGGTGGCTGTGCGCTGTTTGGCTCGTATTAAAGCGAATTGACGTGCGAACATAAATTGTTCCCAACATACACGCTACTTGGTTATTATAATTTTAAGTCGTTTAGTTTTAAATACTTTTACGTTTTTATGTAATTTGTACTCAAAAATGTTTTGTTATGAATTTTCATGATCCATGTTTGTGAATTGTAGGAATGCCAGATCCATTTGCCAAAATATCCGTCAATGGAAGTGGCCAGGTGTATTCAACAAATGCTGTAAAAGCAACCCTGGATCCAAAATGGAATACACACTATGATTTATATCTTACGAAAGGAGATGGAATCACAATCAGGTAAGCTGCTATTAATTGTAAGTTGATATTATATGAAGTAAATTATATTTATACTTATGCAAAAGTTATATATTTTATATATGTAAGTTGTTTATTCCGAATGTAAATAAATAGATACATGACAGAAAGCTAGTCTGCAATGTGTGGCCTGCAAGTTTATTCTTTGCGGTTCTTGACTGTTTTGTAAATAAATGCCTTTTACATAATAATTTAATACATATATGTAAGACTTCTGAACTGGTGTAGCCTGCATCAATTAATCTGATACTGTACCATTATGGCCCTTGCTTGCTAAAAGGTCATCAACTGAAGTGTTATGGTGAACAAAAACCTTAATGCCATTTTTTTTCCAGTGTGTGGAACCAGAGGAAAGTGCAAAAAAGACAGGGATCAGGCTTCCTCGGTTGTGTTCGCATCCTGCCTTCCACTGTTCACAAGTTAAAGGACACCGGCTGTGAGTCATACTGCTTATTCAACTTGGAGTAATATAATACATACTCTTTTGGTGTAGTTGACTGTATATAGTATGTTAAGTTTCTTAGTATATTGTTACAATGTATTAGTCATGGTCTGGTATGTGCCAGTCACTTCAGTCAAATGCTTCATATTTTTATGTAAATTTTATTTAAATTGTTATTAAATTTAATAAAAAAAAATATACAACTAGTAGGATTTGCTTTGGTACCATCTTTGCCATAACGGCACACAGCTCCCGTGGCCAGGGCTAGAGCCTATAGAGACTGTAGACTAGAGACAATAGATGGCGTTTTTTTTACAGAAAATAATAAATAATGTCTCTGATAACCCGAGCCTCTAATTATTTAGTGCCCAAGGCCCCCATCATGCACTAAGATAGCCTATTTGTGATTTGCTTTTCATATATACATACATATTTTTCAAAAGGTTAGGAATTATGTATGCTTAAGAAGTTAACAAATGTGTGTATATATATAATAATAAAATATCGGCCAAGTGCGAGTGGGTCTCGCGCACGAAGGGTTCCGTAAGGGTTATCTGTAAGTTTGTTGTATGGGATAAAATATTTATTTTATTTTATTTTTAGTAATTGTTGTTATAGCGGCAATAGAAATACATCAACTGTGAAAATTTCAACTGTCTAACTATCACCGTTCTTGAGATACAGCCTGGTGCATCTTGGACGGACGGACAGACAGCGAAGTCTCAGTAATAGGGTCCTGTTTTTACCCTTTGGGTACAGAACCCTAAAAAACCAAGGTGCATGCAAACCAATTTCTTGTTAATTGATTGCTACTCAGAAAGCCATGGGTCGATAATTATATTTAGCAGCAGAATGAGTAATTGTAAATACTAATAATATTTAAGAAACTAATGTTTTTCACAAGGAGGTTGATTTCTAGGAAAAAATGTGTTTAAATTAATAACACATTCTGAGTATCACAATGGCTTTTAGCCACAATATTATAATAATTGTTAAAATTTTGCATGCTATCTTCGGTTAAACATGTGGAACTTTACATACTATGCTACATCACTTCATTTCATTTCATTTTCACATGTTAAGCACCCCGCTTTCCTTCATGTCATGGCGACACCCTGGGCTAATCATTCGCCCTAGACCTGGTTAAATAAACGGCCTCCAGGACGTCCAGGAGCCAGCACCCTGCGCCGCTTGCGAGCTCCTCTCCGCCACGTAAACAACATTTAATCTCAACTTCAGATCAATGTCTGGAGCTATGCGAGGACGGGTCGGGCGAGACGTGCGGCGTCCGGGGCCAAGTGATAGTGTCGCTGATGTCCCGGGACGGCACGCGCGGGGAGCCGGCGTCGGCGGCGGGCGAGGGCTCGCCGCTGGCCGTGGTGGGCCCGGCCGGGGACGTGCGCGCGCCCCGCGAGCCCGCGCCCAAGCCCCTGCCGCAGCACTGGGAGGAGAGATTCACATCCAGCGGCAGGTAATTACAACTACCGTCATTTTCGCTGGCTCAATATTACATTTTTTTTTTTTTTTAAGGGACAATCTTACACAAATCGACCTAGTCCCAAACTAAGCAAAGCTTGTACTATGGGTACTAGACGACGATATACATAATATATAAATACATACATAGATAACATCCATGACCCAAGAACAAATATTTGCACAAATATTTGCCCCGGCCGGGATTCGAACCCGGGACTGCCGACTCAGTAGGCAGGTGTCTACAAACCGAGCCAAACGCGTCGTCAAAAGATAAAAGGTGCAAAAAAAACATTAGAGCGTTTTCCAATGTTTCCAGATGAGATGGGGCCCTGTGTAGTCTCGGGCCGGGGCCCGTGGCATGTCGTCTGTCTTGGAACCCTATTGTAGAGTAGTTGCAAATATAAAACGTTATATTGAGCCATCAATTTAACGTATCATGTGTGTTAATTATCCATAAAGAAATGCTTCGTGCAGATTGACAATGTAACAACATTTGGTCACGCTTTTGCCATCATTATGCATACAAACATTGTTTTTTGCATATCTCTTTGAAAGTGAAGGTCGAAACTTGTATTTGAAATATTCAAGATTGAGAACAGAGTAAATCATGTTGATGTTTAGTTTTGCAAAGCCATGTGGACATGTGTCAGGTAAGGTTGTCCAGCTGTCCATGTCAGTCTGTGTTTGTAGGCTGCATATTTCAGAAATAGCATTTGTGTCGAATTGAATTTTTACACAACTCACCTTTTGACACCTTTTATCTTAGTTTAAAAACAAATTTAGTGCTAAAATTAGGTGTGTCATTAAAATGGAATTGTATACACCCGCAAGTTCCGCAACGTAGGACGTGGGCAAATGAAACGCTACAGACAAAGCTGAGTGATTATACGTAAATATCGAGAGTTGCGTGTTGCATGGTCAAACCTGATAAGTCGAAAATCTATGATCTATATCGGTGAAAAACTTAACTAAAGGACTAGGTTATACAGAAATTTACATTCTATATTTGTGAACTATATAAACTATACATTTTTTTTACACCCTTTAATTAAGTTGTTCACCTGAACTAGAGTTTTTTTAAGGATTTTTTTTCTCTATTTAGAATCTCTTAGAATAATCTAACTGTAAGTAATGGGCCTTTATCTCCCTAATATAACTAGAGTTTAATCACACTAATTAAGAAAGCAATGGTTACTTAAATGGTTAATGGTTTGTTTGTACATAAATAACAATGTTACTGATAAAAACTATGTAATTAGTAAGATATCCTGTGAGTAATTAGTAAGATGGGCTAAAATCGGCTCCACACGATATTTTTCACGGCAACCTGTACATCATTAATTGATCGTGTCCTAGCGTAGCGGTGGGCGCCTCCCTACTTTGGTATGGTTATTATTAATGGCAGGCATACTTCGTCGAATCACAAATCTGTCCACATTACTATTAAACTTCGTTGTATAATTTAATTGTAACGTTTCATGTCTAAATTTATGGTTTACGTTAACACTTTCAATCTCCCAACTGTTACAACCTTATTAAATAGAAAATATGGATAGTAGAAGGCCGGTTTCTTGGTAACTCAGGAGGCAGTCAAAAGTATCGGTGAAAAAGATAATTCGCCCAGATACGATTCATGTCCGATAAGTTTTGCATATCTGAAGCTAACCTCAACATCCGCTCGTTGCGCCCTTCGAACTCTTTAGACGCGTAAATCTTTTACTTCTTTCTTCAGAGGCGAAATATTACATTACATACCTAAACGACCATTCGTGAATGTCCCAGATCGCAGGTGTTTGTGGCCCTAACCGAAGGAAAGGTGAGCATAATTATATGTTACGAATTGGGCTGAGCCTGAACCCCAGTGATCGTAACAATATAGGAAGAGCGCAAACCCACAGGACGACAGGACGAATCACGAAATGAGATCTTCCGGTCTGCTTTTTCATATTGTGTATCAACAAAATACTTCAGTATGAGAATGTTTAGTATATGTTAGTATTGGTTATGTTTCTGTTTTAATATAAATCACATTGTACTTTATGGGAATGAGGGAGGTAATATTTCTCACAACAAAGAGTCGGAGGGGCTCTCAAAAGATTCTTGGGCAAGTCGATCTTATATAGTTTTTCTTCAAGAGCATGCCCTATGTCCCTATGTCGGTGGCAATCGGGTTGTATGGGTATCACGTCATTGTTGGCAATAGATCCATGCTAATATTATAAATGCGAAAGTGTGTCTCTCTGTCTGTCTGTTACCTCTTCACGCTTAAACCGCTGAACCGATTTAGATGAAATTTGGTATATATGTAGTTTCAGTCCCGGGGAAGGACATAGGATACTTTTCATCCCGAATAAATTTAGTGTTCCCGTGGGATGAGCGGGTAACACCGCGGGGCACAGCTAGTACTCTATAATCTAGTTTGATCGTGTCCACAGAGCATACTACGTGAACCACGCGCTGCGCCGCACGCAGTGGGAGCGGCCGGCGCCCGAGCCGCAGTCGCCGTCACCGCCCGCCGCCGCGTCCCCCGTGACCCCGCTGTCCCCCATGTCCCCGCTCACCCCCGGGTCCCCCATGTCCCCGCTGTCCCCGATGCCCGCTTCTCCTGTCACGTCGGTAGCTGCTTCTCCTGCGACCTCGCCCACGTCTGATACTGACGTTAACAATGCGACTTCTATATCTATGAGGTGAGTTGTTAGTTTCATCTTCTTTTTTTTTATATAAGGAGTTCTTAATTGAATCACGAGAAACCGTTGACAACGGGTTGCACAAGATCGATCACCGTTTATCTAAGATATCAGCATAAAGTGGTCGATGTTTGCGATTAATTGTTTTTTTCTTCTCTACTTATTCCCACTTTTAAGCATTTAAATCTCAGGCGTATATATGAGACATCGATATGTTAACATTAACTTGAGATACATCAAAGCTGTAAAGGAATTACCTGTATTTCTTCTTTACGACCTTAATACTTCATCATTATCAAATCAGCTGAAGGAGAAAGCCGAAGTTCAGTCTACAGCCTCCTCCGAGGATCCATAACTAATAGTGTCTTCAACGCTTCTAATGTAAAGGTTTCCTGAGATCTGAATAATAGACAATATGTTGACAAAAATTTTTTGAGGATATCAATCGATTCTATTTTTTATTGTGATCAAATGTCTATATGGGACTGACTACACTTAAACTGCTCTAAAAGTCAGAAATGACCGTCAAATTCAACATTCCTACGTAGCGCTAAAAACGCTCCATACAAAAGGCGTCCAAGCTAGTGACGTCACAGGCCGGTATAGGTACCAATAATTGTACGGAGAAATTAAGAAATTTGCCATTTTCACCGTGATACAGTGCGTTAAAGTTCATGGTTGTCATACAATTATTGTTTTGTAAAATTATGAGGATTCTGAAAACATTTTCAAAATTTCGTTTGGATATAAAAAAAAAACAAAGTTTGCGTACCTTTGAAGTCACATATTTCCAAAAAAGATGTATGTTTCTGGTTCTTTGTTTCGTGATATATTTAGCTAATTTTATTCATATAACTACAGTACGCTGTAGAATTCAACATCAGTCAACATGTCTATTGTAACCAATGATTTGCATGTCAGGCCCGAGCCGCAGCCGCAGACGGCCGTGCGGCGGCCGGCGTCCGGCGCGGCGTCCGGCGCGGCGCCGGCGTCGCCGCCTACAGCCGCCACGCCCGTGGCTGCCACCGATCTGCCCGCCGGATACGGTAATCACAACTTATCCATATTTAATATTATAAATGCGAAAGTGTGTCTGTCTGTCTGTCTGTCTGTCTGTTACCTCTTCACGCTTAAACCGCTGAATCGATTTTGATGAAATTTGGCATGCAGATAGTTTAAGATCCGAGGAAGGACATAGGATAGTTTCATCCTGGAAATTATCCCTAAAAAGATTGAAAAGTGAGTAAGTAATTCATGATGACATTGATGACCCTGTAGAAAATGTAATGATTAAACCAAAAGCACAATTGCTCTTACATTTGCTTAGGCGCTCTTTTATCAATTAAGGTGATTAGGTGGATATCTATCGTGTTGTACGAGGTTGCTTCCATACTTCCAAGTTCCACTAGGACGTAGTCGCGGGCAAAAGCTAGTTGCTAATAAACATAGCTCCTGCAGTCAAATACACAAAAAGGGGTTCGTAGAACGATGCAAAACATTAACCAAAGTTAATACATTACAATGAAACTCGTCTGCGGCTCATTATAAACCCACCCTGGTGTTTAAATTGACATTTTGAAATGGTTGAATAAACGTCTCTTAATACTTCGAGCATTAAATGTATAGAACAAGTGTCGGTCCTGCCCAGGGATAGGGATTGTGGCGCTACTGCTTTCATATTGCAATAATGTGCATACGTCACATATTTGCATTACTAAACTTCAGTAGCTATTTGTCATCAATCAAATTCAAAACATCGTTTACCGGAATGTTGCTCAAACGTTCGTTCTTCTCGCAAATCAAACATTGAATCCCATAGAAAAAAACAATTTTAGTCACTGTGGATAGTTTTGGCTTTATTATGCAAAAATGACTTAACATTTTGGAATATTTAGTCCAGTTTACATCATAGTGCATAGACATTCACTGACTTTCAACGTCAGTTAAGTACCAACCAAAAATTTAATGTTGCTAGTAAAATAAATTAGTACCTACCACTAAAAATCCGCAATTTGCCGCTATACTCAAAGAACTAAGCGTGTATCACGATTTGTATTAACCTATTGACCGCCAAGCGGTCTAGCAATTTACCGTGCCACTGACGCCAGAGTAAAAAAAAGAAGATGTGCCCCAAAATCAACAGGGATTGAAAAATACTTGTAGCGGTTAGAATTACAAAGTTTTTGATCATTGAAATTTGGACGGCTGTGGCCGACGTGGCGTCAGGGGCACGATTTTTTGTTGACGGCCACAGCCGACTGTGGCTCTCAAAAGGTTTTTGTTTCCTAATCTTCATACGTCGCCGGAATCATTTCATGGATACTAATCTGTGTATGCAACATTGCCTCCCAGAAATGCGCACAACGGCCCAAGGACAAGTGTACTTCTACAACAGCGGCACGGGCGCGTCGACGTGGCACGACCCGCGCGTGCCGCCGCACCTGCGGCACTGCGCCGCGGCCGCCGGCCCGCTGCCGCCGGGCTGGGAGCTGCGCCACGCGCCCTCCGGCCGCGCCTACTTCGTCGACCACAACAACCGCACCACGCAGTTCACTGACCCCAGGCTCGCGCTCTCCGCCCGACTGGTGACTTTTTTTTTTTTTTTTTTTTTTTTTTTTTTTTTTTTTTTCTAAGAGTTTTATCACACTTGCGATTTGCGAGCGTATTTTGTATGAAGGCGATCACGCAGCGTGTTCGCCGCGTCGCTTATTTGTTTAGAAAATACGCTCGCAAATCGCAAGTGTGATAAGGCCCTAACTTGTGAAGCCGGAAGCCTAGTATGGCTGCATCCGAATGTCAGTATACGGCAGGGGGCGGGGCCAGCCGGCCGCACCTGCCCGGAGTGAACTGGTGAGACACCTGGCTGCCAGTTTACACCCCGGCCCAAAAGTATGGAAACGAGCTTATATTACTATACAAACCTGTGATGTCCTTACGGAATAAATTACAAAATAGCAATATAAATAATCAGTCAATAACGCAAATTCTCCTTATGAAATTTGCCAGTGCAACATTTTGTAGAAAGGCAATAAAAAAACGACGACATGCTTTTTCTCCCGGAGTTAGGTAAGATATATATTTTTACAATATGCAGATGTTTTAAAAGTTGATGTTCTATTTTTTTTTCTTTTGGGGGTGGCCTAACGGTTACTAACATTTACACAAGGAATAATTATTAGAAACTTTAAATATTAAAGAAATAAACTTTGTTTCCATACTTTTGGCCTGGGGGGGTTGTAACCTATCGCTTTACCTAACAAACTCACAGGCTCGCATCACCCATGGTATTAGAAAATAAGGTATGGACGACATCACGCTATGATCGGTTGGTTGGTTCTGTCGATCCGTTTGTATGTTGCCAGTGGTGTATTATAATACTCCCCGATTCCCTTGTTACTTGTATGAATCCCATAAAATCGTGAGTGTTTTATATCAACGGTTACGACAAAATAAAACTTAGTCAAAGAACATGACCATCGTAATGCATAAATGACTGGGGGGACATTTCCCTAATAAAACGGCAACTAATCAGTACCATACCTTATTTTCTTATACCATGGGATCACCAAAGAGTTAGCACGACTACAGACAAGGTGGTTTAAGGCTAGTTGACTGTTAAACAGCAGCTCAGGATGACTTGACGTCGATTTCCGTGGCCCTGTTTTCGCAGTTTAAACTGGCAGGGCTATAGCATATCTTGCCGCGATTTCAGTTTCGCGTGACTCAGCGTCACTGTCTTGCTCGTATCGTATTGTAAGGAAAGGGACAGCCCTTCAGGTTAGGTAAATATCTTAAATCAAGAGAAGTGCAGAATGTAGATGTGTTAGTCCTCAGTGCATGTATTTATTCTTGTCCGAGCGCTAAGATCCAGCGCAGAAACCAATTCCTCTGTATTGAGTGGTTTTGATAATTCCCGATACCTACTTACGATTTAAACTTTCACGATTTTCTCACATTATTTTATTATAACAAAACGGGACTTAATAACTTAAGGGATTCCCTTCGAGAGTCCCTTTGAGTCCCTTCGAGCCCATGAACGTCAAATCACGTTCGAAACGTCGAGGTCATTAAATAAACCAGAAAATTATAATTTGGGTCTCTTCAAGGTAAGAGTGAATAGGCTATTACTGAACCGGCGAGCTACATCCTCGACCCCGTAGTCACTTACCATCAGGTGTTACTGAGGTCAATCGCTGGTCAGTTTGTAAAAAAAAAAAAAATGTTTTTAGGGTTCCGTACCCAAAGGGTAAAAACGGGACCCTATTACTGAGACTTCGCTGTCCGTCCGTCCGTCCGTCTGTTACCAGGCTGTATCTCAAGAACGGTGATAGCGAGACAGTTGAAATTTTCACATGCAGATGACGTATTTCTATTGCTGCTATAATAACAAATACTAAATATAAAATAAAAAAAATATTTAAGGGGGGCTCCCATACAACAAGCTTGTTATAGATTATGGTACGGAACCCTTCATGCGCGAGTCGGACTCGCACTTGCCCAATTTTGTTATAATAATGGCCAATATGATGGTGTTGCAGCCGCCGCCGGAAGCTGCGCCGGCCTCGCCGCCGGCGGCGCCCGCCAGCGAGCCCGCGGACGCGGACGCGCTGCCCAAGTACAAGCGCGACCTGGCCGCCAAGGCCCGCGTGCTGCGCGCCGAGCTGCAGGCGCTGCAGCCGCAGACCGGACACTGTCGCATAGAGGTAACTACCGTATACATTTATATGATGGTGCCGCAGCCCCCGCCGGCCTCGCCGCCGGCGGCGCCCGCCAGCGAGCCCGCGGACGCGGACGCGCTGCCCAAGTACAAGCGCGACCTGGCCGCCAAGGCCCGCGTGCTGCGCGCCGAGCTGCAGGCGCTGCAGCCGCAGACCGGACACTGTCGCATAGAGGTAACTTTTTTTTTTTTTTTTTTTTTTTTTTTTTCATAGTGGGCAAACGAGCAAACGTATCGCCTGATGGAAAGCGATTACCGTCGCCCATAAACACCTGCAACACCAGAGGTGTCACAAGTGCTTGCCTACCCGGAGGACGAAGATAGAATGCCTCTATGCTAGTAATTTCACCGGCTATCTTACCCCCACATAATTCAGTGAATAAAGGATTTTGACCTTACAAACGGTCCGGTAGTTTTGAATTTTTGATATGTTGTCTAGGATGGTTAGGCAGTGTTTAAAATGCAAAATGCACAATTCCCCCCCCTCCGCGCCCGCCGCCATATTGAAAAAACCGGCACACTCTTCATATTTTTGCTCATATCTTCCTTTAGGAGCATTTTACCTAGAAGAATGCTTCGACAATGTTATAGAGAGTTAAATTTACTACATTTTCCATTTTATATTTTGTTTCTAGGACAGATAGTTACGGAGATATGCACATTTAAAAAAACTTAAGAAATTGCAATTTCCAACTCAAAAACAAACTTCTGGATTATATCTTCGTTTAGGAGCATTTTAGCTAGAACAGTGCTTGGGCAATTTTGTAGAGAATTAAATTTACTATAATTTACATTTCAAATTTTGTTTCTAGGACAGACAATTACGGAGATATGTAAAAAATAAAGTCACATTTTCCGAAAATGTATGTAAAAATGGACATGAGTTTTACAAGCAATTATATTTCCTACTTGTTTTAATTTGTCCTAGACTAGTCCGTAACTGAATGACAGCGTTCTAAACCAAGAATTTTGAGAAATTTTCGGAAAATTCGACTTTTCCTGTTTTTTAAATGTGCATATCTCCGTAACTAACCGTCCTTGAAACAAAATTTGAAGTGTAAATTATAGTAAATTTAGTTCTCTACAACATTGCCCAAGCTTTGTTGTAGCTAAAATGCTCCTAAACGAAGATATAATCCAGAAGTTTGTTTTTCAATAGGAAATTGCGATTTTTTACGTTTTTTTAAATGTGGATATCTCCGTAACTGTCTGTCCTAGAAAAAAAATATAAAATGGAGAATGTAGTAAATTTAACTCTCTATAACATTGTCTAAGCTTTTTTCTAGCTAAAATGCTGCTAAAGGAAGATATGAGCAAAAATATGAAGAAAGTGCCGGTTTTTTCAATATGGCGGCGGGCGCGGAGGGGGGGAAATTGTGCATTTTGCATTTTAAGCACTGACTAACTATCCTAGACAACATATCAAAAATTCAAAACTACCGGACCGTTTGTAAGGTCACACATAGTACTTTAGTCTCTATTCACCGTATTAACACCGGAACACAACAATGCGAACATTGCTGTTTGGCGGTGGGTTAGCAG
This sequence comes from Apotomis betuletana, assembly GCA_932273695.1. NCBI lineage: Eukaryota > Metazoa > Arthropoda > Insecta > Lepidoptera > Tortricidae > Apotomis > Apotomis betuletana. The sequence goes on along the minus strand of OW026307.1, from coordinate 9,504,097 downwards.
GCAAGACGGTAGTAATAATCCGGACGGACCCTGCACGTGGCCCTACTACTCCATCGAGGCTCAACTAGCGACCCGCCCCGGCTTCGCACGGGTGCAATGCTTCTAAATTATGCATGTATTATACATATAAACCTTCCTCTTGAATCACTCTATCTATTAAAAAAAAAACGCATCAAAATCCGTTGCGTAGTTTTAAAGATTTAAGCATACAAAGGGACATAGGGACAGAGAAAGCGACTTTGTTTTATACTATGTTGTGACTACCATATAAGGTTTCAATTGCTGGCCATCCTTCAATAACTGGCCACGTTATACTAAAATGAATTCAGTTTGCAGGTAAACAGAGTTCATTTTTAGTATGAGGTGGCCAGTTATTGAACGGTGGCCAGTAATTGGCGATTTACCCTACATTAACTTACTAACGAGGTCTGTATCTGTGGTATTGCAACATGAATGTTTGCCATCAATGATATGAATGTCGACGACGCGGTTGGCTCGGTTTGTAGTGCCGCTGCCTACTGAGCCGGCGGTCCGGGGTTCGATTCCGGCCGGGGCAAATATTTGTGTGATGAACTCGAATATTTGTTCCTGGGTCATGGATGTTATCTATATATCGTCGGGGATAGTGCAATACCGCGTAAATAACAGCTGTCAATAAAGTTCTCATTTCAATAAAATACTTAGCATGTGTTTGAATATTGATTCGTATCTACACTTGTTACTTACACGGTATTGCACTATCCCCGACGATATGTATTTATATATTATTTAGGTCAATTTGTGTGAGAATGTCCCTTAATATTAAAAAAAAAATTCTACTTAAAAAATGCATCCTGAAACCTCAAAAAGTTTAAGCATATGCTAGTAAGAATACCTTTATTTTCAGCCTGAGTTAGGTTTGTTAGTTACCTTGACTTCCTATGAGCGGAGAAGCAGGGGTTCTTGTAACTTTATGGACCAGGGTACAACACTCAAAGTATGGTATAGTATGTTAGTATGTGACTTGTACTGCTACAGAGCGAAACAGTGTGAGTGGTAAAACAGGAAATTAAATTATGGCTACATTACGACAAACTTAACCATATCGATATCCATTACAGTTGCCGAGAAACTTCTTGACCCAAAATGGCGGATCTGCGCATGCATATTTGTACGTAAATCGGCTACTGCGCAGTCAAGGTTAGGCTCAAGAAGTTTCTCGGCAACTGTACGTGACGTAGACAACCCTAACTTATTGCGTTTACTGTGACTAATTTCCAGGTCTCGCGCAACCAAGTCCTCGAAGAGTCCTACCGGCTGGTAATGAAGCTCCGAGGCAAGGAGTTACGCAAACGACTGCTCGTGAAGTTTAGGGACGAAGAGGGTTTGGACTATGGTGGTGTTGCAAGAGAGTGGCTCCATCTGTTGGGAGGGGAACTGTTTAATCCGCACTACGGACTATTTCAATACGCCAACGCTGGGGACGACCGATACGCACTGCAAATCAATGCCGATTCTGGGGTGAGTAGTGTCCTACGACATGTTGTACTTAGTCAATCTTTGTGGAAGTCTAAATGTCTCGTCAAGCAGACACGAGGCAGCGTGTATGGCATGAGTATGATGTTCAGAGCTGTAATGTAGTCGTGCGACTGGTTCAATAAACTTTGAAAATAAAACTAGTGTGGGGACAAATCCTTTTTTCGTAACTGGACGATATCCATCTTTCGTACAGACATTAGGACCGCACTAAAAAAAAGGATTTGATTCCTTGTGTCAGTAGAATGGTCTTCAGGCGTGTGATTGGCGGGGAAGTCAAGTTTTTCGGCTGGAAAGGGCTAATTGTTACTTGCGTATCAATAGGTATTCTTCTATCCCTTACTAGATGCTGACGCGTTAAAATATTTGCGTTTTAAATATAAATCAGTTTGGTACCTAATACCACCTGTGCAATTTATTAAAATTATATAAATACACGCTATTCTACAGCTTCTTCTATCGATCATCTAGCTAGGTAGGAGTGACGTGAGCTAACTTTCACTTCAGTAATCACTAGTTCTTGCGAATTTAAACCCCACAAGAATAAAGTCGCATGTCTAAATGATTCATATAGTAATGACTTACTCTCGGGCTTTTCCAGGTAAATCCCGAGCACTTATCATATTTCCACTTCGCGGGACGCATCCTCGGAGTGGCGCTGTTCCACGGGCACCAGCTAGACGCGGCGTTTACGGCGCCCTTCTACAAGCAGCTGTTAGGACGCCCCATCACGCTGCGAGACATCCGGGACGTCGACCCTGAGTTGCATCGTTCGCTGTCTTGGATGCTGTAAGTTTCACGAATTTTTTTTTTTTTTTTTTATTTAGTACAAGGTTTGCCAACAGATACAACACTATACGAAATAACAATAAGAAACATGTGTACATGGAATGCCAGAGTGTCTATCCAATGATAGGCAAACACGACATGCATATCTAAAAGCTACTTAAACAATGTGAAGAGATAACATTATAAAGAAAATAACAATTTTAAATAAGTACTACATTAACATTAACATTAAGTACTAAGTAGTTCACAAAACTAATCAACTACGTAACATGACAGTTCCGAAGGAAAATTCATCACAGAATAAGATAGAATTCATATCTGCAATTCACTAAAATAAGTCTGAAAAACTGTGTTATCATGACATCTCAAAGATGCTGGCAGCATTTCCTCAGTGTACCGCCTATGCAAATGCGTTTCGTGATGAAAGTCACCAGTTGTTACCTTTTCTCGGGTTGCTTCGAGTTTTTACAATTTCCCGACTAAGTTGTCATGTGACTCTATTCGCATATACATACACATACTAATCACTACATAGTATAAAACAAAGTCGCTTTCTCTGTCCCTATGTCCCTTTGTATGCTTAAATTTTTAAAACTACGCAACGGATTTTGATGCGTTTTTTTTTAATAGATAGAGTGATTCAAGAGGAAGGTTGAACCTGGGTAAATTTTGCGATATCTGAAATCGCAACAAGCATTAGAGTAAATTATTAAAAAAAAAATTAGCGGTGTTATAACACCTGGTCGGGCTATCTGGGTTAATGTTACTTCTAGGAAAATGATAGCTAATATGGCGTTCGTTTATTTTTCCAGCGAAAATAGCATCGCAGGCGTAATAGACACGACATTCTCGGTAGAATGCTCGTCGTTCGGCGCCGTGCGGAGCGTGGAGCTGCGACCGGGCGGCGCCAACGAGGCCGTCACCGACGCCAACAAGCGAGACTACGTGCGGTTGTACGTCGCGCACCGCTTCACGCGCGGCGCCGAGCGGCAGTGGCTGGCGCTGCAGCGCGGCCTCGCAGACATCGTCCCGCCCCAGCTGCTGCGGCCGCTGTCCCCCAGGGACCTGCAGCCGCTGCTGGCCGGCCGCGCCGACCTCGACCCGGCCGACTGGCGCCGCCACACGCGCCTGAAGCACGTCACCCCCGACGCGCCCATCGTCGGCTGGTTCTGGGAGGTCGTCGAAGAGTTCGACGCCGAGATGAGAGCGAGATTGCTCCAGTTCGTGACCGGCTCCAGAAGAGTCCCGCTCGCCGGCTTCCGGGCCTTACAAGGCTCGACCGGCGCCGCCGCCCCGCGCCTGTTCACGCTGCACCTGGTCGCCGACGCGTCGCCCGACTCGCTGCCCAAAGCGCACACGTGCTTCAACCGCCTCGACCTACCGCCTTACCCTACGAAAGAAAAGCTTCACGACAAACTCAAGCAGGCCGTCCTAGAGACGGCCGGCTTCGCCGTCGAGTGACGGCGGATACGGTATTAATAGCTTGTATATATCGTTGTAGCATCTCGAGTACTGCGCCGTCGCGACTAGTCTGAGTTGTGTTGAATAGAAGACGATGAGACTGACTGAATTTTCTAAATTAGTAACATGACAAAGATGGCATTCCCCTTATTTACTCTATATACGAACGGGGACGAAATTAAAATAAGATACAGATAAGGTCTATAATTGTTACAGGTATTCGCCAAGGAGCTTTCGCATAACTTTCGAGTAACTTTTACTACCAAAAAAAAACGTTTTAACCACATTTTTCTAAAGTACATTGCAGCATTGCAATAAAGTAAGTGATTTGATATTTGCATATTTTAAATGATTGCTTAGGTTTTTACAGTTCTTGCGACTTTTGTTACTAATGACGTGATGGAAAACATATTCAAGACAACTGAGTTAGTGCTTTAATATTCTAGTTTTATACAATAGGTACTCAACATAATTTTGCTTATATACAAATATCTGTTATGATTTTATTTAGATTATTTTTAGTCTAAATACTATATACCCAGTAGGTGTCGGTTGCACAAATTTTAACATGCAAGTATTTGAGCGAGTAACTGACCACGTAACTTTCATTTCGATAATTAATTATGCTCAAATCAGTGTATATTATATTAAGCTGTATTGCCATATGAATGAGAAACGTGTGTTTTTCTAGCAAGTGGGCTTCCACGTGCTTTTCCTGACTTTCCGTTTCCGTTAAATTAGTATAAATAACAGCACAACATAATATAATTTGATATACCAGTTATTTTTTATTTATACAATATACTGCGTTTTTACGATGCTGTCGACTAGCCCCTGCAAGTGATGTACAAAGATGTGTGAATTACTAAGTACCTATGTATTTTTGTAAACTATATTATTATTATGTATATAATATTTACAAGTCAGTACAAATGTAACAATGCATCTGTAGTAACGACGAGCTAAGTGGTTTACCTATTAGTTTCAATTCGATGTGTTCAATCATTTACCAGGCATTTATGAAGCTGCTGGTGCCTTATTTGAGAACACAGATTCTATGTACATAATTTGCAAATGCCGGAATGATTTTTGTCAATTATATTTAATAATATGGTAAATATTCCACTATATTCGAATTATAGTTATACACATATAATATCAATTTCGCATATTTGTAAATAATTTGAGGTGACGATGATAACCGATATTTATGTAAACAAGGATCAGTGCCTTTTATCTGCTTAAGAAAAAGTAGTTTTTAATTTTAAACTTGTATGACTGTTAGTGATATGAAATGATTTATTAGTAGTATAGAACGTAATTGTATTTAAAATCATATAATTAAAGTATTTTTGCACAATAAACTGATTTTATTTACTTACTAGAAACTCGCAGATTAGTTCGCGTAGACGGAAAAGCCCTTCTTGATTTGTCGTCATTGTCATACATATGGTCCGCTGCTCTATATTCATTCCTATATCGCCACTTTCCTGTCTTGTCCACATTCCTACATGGCCCATAGCTCTAACTCATCATTTCTATATTGGCCACAATTTGCCACAATGCTAACTCGTCCACATTCCCATTAGTGAGCCCACCCAAAATATGTCGAATTTTAAGTCGAAGTAAGTATAGATAAAGGCATTTATGAGGGCCCTGTCGCCTCGGCTGGTACGTGTCTCAGGGGACCCCAGAGCTGGCGCGTACCTCTCACAGAGGATCGCTCTTGCGATCCAAAGAGGTAACGCCGCCAGCGTAATGGGAACCATGCCGCAGGCAGACCTTCTGGATGGGTTATTCTTTTTATAGAAAATGTATATATTTTATTCTTATTTTTTCTATTTAGTTTTAAAAAATTGTACATAATAATGGCATGTATTTAACGCGGCGACAAATTAATCAGATTTAGGGATTTATAAAAAATTAAAGGGGATAGCAAAAATAATAAGTTGGCGACTAATTGCGGAGACTAATAAAGTAAAAAGTAGCAGCTAAGTAATCAATTTTCGGCTTTGTTTCAATATAAACTAGCATCGAGTTATTGTTTTGGCGACTGAATTAACTAATTAAGCGGAAACATGACAGCGGATAAAAAGTTGAAAATGGCCTACTCTAATTGTTCAATGGAGATTACATATAAAATAAATCAAGGTCATAAAAAAAATACTTTGTGCGACAATTTAAGAGCTTTAATCAAAGTTGAAAATTGCATGTATAAATAATAATTTTGGTCTATAGTTTTATTTAGTGGCTCTGATTTTGGTCAATTTTTCGTCAGGTGTGATGTCATATTGACACCTATTTTTTATGATTATATCGTATAGAATACGTTAAAATAAACGTGTTTTGTATGGACAACTTTTTTCTAAACTTAATAATTACCGAGATATGGACTCCTAAAACCGACAATATTTTTTTGGATATTGTGTCAGACTCTGCCTTAGCTCCGGCGCTGCGGGAAGTGCAGCCCTTCCGCCCTTGCGTGGCAAAGCACGGTCGCCCGTACTCCGTTCCGCAGCTTCGGCTTGTTGGTCGCCTTCGGCGACCAGCCTCAGCCGCTCCGCTCCGCACGGCTCCCGAGCTTTGTCACGGCGGGCGAGGGCTGCTCTCCCTCCGCGCCTCCGGCTTTTTATATACACTCTAGGGGTAGGGCAGACAAGACCACGTGGAATCGGGGTTGACAGCTTCGGTTCTGAGGCAAGTCTTATGATAATGCAATGCTTATTTTAGCGTAGCGTGTTTTAGCTAGATTCGGACTAAAATAAGCGTGTTTTGTATGGGCAAAACATTTTTACCTAAAAAACGCTTATCGCCGTTTTCATTAAATTATGGTTTCGAAAACTAAAAAAATAACTCCCCATTACTTTTATATAGTACCCATTTTAATATTTAAGCTGCCAGCAAATCAAAGCCCAAAATGCTTTTTTAGATGTAGACCTGTAGTTGCCACTAATATAAAGTTTGTTATCCTTCTGCTAATATTAGTCGCCAAGTCATTATTTATAGTACCTCACCTATGATTTCAGTAATCTTGTTTATTATTTCTGCTACCTTAAAGTAGCTGCCATTATATGAATTTTAAAATATCCTTAGTTTAAAGCTCATTTAATATAAATGATTGCCAAAATATTTAATCGCTGACAAGTTATTATTTTAGTTGCAAATAGTTTGCTGCTCTTTAATTTTTCTGTCGCCGCGAAAATAATAAGCCCATAATAATTATCCTTTCTTTTAATGTTTATCTGTAGTTTTTAGTATTGTAAATATTATATTGTATGTGTTTATTTTAAAATAAACTTTATAACAGTATAGATCTGATAATTTGATAAATGTGGACGCGATTTGAACGAGGGCGAAATAGCACTATGGACCATAATTATAATGTAGTAAATGAGATATTGACGATATGATAGATAGCTGACCGAGTTGGAAAGGTAACGATTTAGTAATCGTATGCCGACGACATGCCATTGTGATTTATGGGACAATTTAGGGTGATGAACTGATCACTGATGAAATAGGAATGGAACGTTGATCGTCCTGAGCCTGCAGAAAAATTCCAAATACTGTTCGTCTTCTACCGTCTCAAACATCGAAAGGGTATTTTAATAAAACATTACATTGCGTAATGTCCGGAAAGGTAAATAATTGAACAAAAATGTATTTCAAGAAAATCATTATATTTTCATAAAATGGCGGCAAAAAAAAAATATTTTTTTATCGATATTGTGGATGTGGACACTATATCTATGATGTGGACATACAAAATCATTCGGAACATGACGTTCGTTCACATTCCATAAAATTGACGATTTTCATTCAAACTGCCCAATAGTCATTCACTCCTTCTACTGCCGTATCATTCAATTCAACTGAATTGAAATCATACATTACATATCATTCATTCATTCACTTCACTTCTGTCAAGCTTCTCGATATGCGCGTCGTTCCGCGCTCGATTAACTAATTCTATTATAAGCTTAAAATAAAATATAAACCTACATTTTTATTTCATTTTCGTTCTCAATTTATTTTCATATTTAAGTTACATGTTTAGTGAAATCAAAATTTAGTGTTAAAACATTGCGCGGGGTGAAGTGCTTCTGCATTGTAGTGATCGGAGATCATTGTTTTCATTGTGAAGAGTTGAAATCTTATTGGACACGATGCCGACAAGTGCGGTGTACCAGCCCACGACAGTGACGTACGAGCAGCAGCCGAATGACCAGCGATGGAATTGCCCCATCAGCTACTTCTCGCGGCGAGTGACGAGTAGTCTGAATAGGGCCGTCTGTGTGCGCCTTGGATTGTGTTTGCTGGGCAGCACACTTTTCATTATTGGTGAGTTGTTTTTGTTGACACATTTTGATCAGTGAAGCTGGATATGCAACGTGAATACGATATTGCATTACCAATTGTAACCAGTAGCTTTGCATTAAAACTGGTTTAGGTCCAGTAAGTGATGTTATGAACTACAATAAATCAATAATAATTGGATACTATAATTCGTATTGGAAAGTTGGAAATATTACTTTTATGCAATATTTGTTATATGTAAACAATGTCATGGTTTGTCTCCAGTTTTACCTTAATTTTCCTTTATGTTTATGATTCTTTGAGTTTGCTGATCCCAGATTAACTAAGTAGATTGCTAGGTTATGTGTATCTTTTGAAATTTTATTATAACAGCACTGCAAATATCCAGTACTGTTAAAACAAAATGTACCTGTAGTCAATACTGGCCACGGTTACTGGTAAACAAGACAAACAGAATGATGGCTACATATTCAGTTAAACCGGAGCAGGATGAATTTTTCTTGACATCGCCTTGTAAGCGTCCCCAGCAAATGCACTGTGTTGTATAGACAACATAGTGCCCTTTGCTCCACTTTTAAAATAAAGATGTCTTCATCTTGATGTTTGATGAAAATATATGTGACTGCAATCTGTAATGTACATTCACACTACTAACTAATTTTAATTGATATCTACTCACAATTTCTTTAAAGTCATCATTGTCTGAACTGAAGTATGAAATAAATTATTGAGACATGTATTATTACATGTTATTAATATTTATGACAAATTTCTTGTAATAGGTATATAGAGGACATTCAGTTATCATCACCCTATGGCAATTGTTATTGTCACTACATATTTATATAGGTATACAATATATAATATTGATTGTACTCCTATTGTTATACCATTTATGGAAAAAAATTGTATAGGCCGGAGGCTGAAAAGTGAGCAATAGATAAATTTAATTTGACTGATTGGTCCAATTGTCGTTTAAACAGGTCATAAATAATTATTCTGAAATATATTCTATAAAGTTGTATCATAATTATGCAATCCTTGTACTTTTACATAAAGGTACAACTTTTTACTATATCACATAGTAAAGATGACAACATGTTACATTGTCATGTTTTCTAGGCTCATAGGTGGACAGTTTTCAAATGTACAACATATACACAGTTTTGTGTACTGGACTTAGATTATCTATGACCACATTTTCGAGCAGTGTCTTAAAAAATAATCGTATATGCCTAGAATGGTTGATAATTTTCTTAAGCATACATTACACAACAAGATGCTTAGGTCAGTCAATGATTGAAACTCATGTTATGTAAGAGGCAGAGGAGTGCAGTGCACTGTGAAAGGTGTTCATTCAACTTTTTGTATAATTTTTTATTCAGCCAGAACGGTCTGGTAAAAACTTAATTGGTGTTATACAACAATGGAGTGCTACAAAACACTCGTAAAGGTTTTTTTATCACCTAAGTAACTACCTGCCTACCAAATTTGTTCTTAATATGTTCAAAAGGGAAATGTTTTAAATATGTTTTTTTTTTATGTAATGACTAATGAGAAGTAATTTATTTAAAATGTTTATTGAATAAGGTAACATAAAATTGTATCCTTATAAGAAACTTCTGATTTACATAGTAACGGGTGATAACAAAAAAATGAGAATTCGTTCAGAGGTGTAAAAAAATACTCGTGTATCTTTTTAGCACAATTTGATATTATTGGAAAATATGTACATAGAAACTATTTACAAAATCATCAATGCACATTAGAATAGGACTCGTGGTCAGCTGTTCCACTCAGTATAGACATGACGTTGGAACAAGACTCTTGGACGGAATTCTTGTCCATTTTCCGCACACATGTTTTAATTATTTATATCAGTTGGGTACAATTTTCAGCTCTCCAATTATTTTTGTATACTAAACTGCTCAAATAACCTAAGAAATCTTCAATCGGCCGACATTGTGCAAGGTTTATGGGGTTTCGGATTTTCGGTACAAATGGTATATTATTAGCGTCTAGGAAACGCGTCGTTTTTTGGCATAATGCGACGATGCTTTATCCGACCAGAACATATTCTCCATCTGAGTGATGTTTGCGAATAAATGCTATCAGTATTTTTTTCAAGCATTCGCTCTCATACACTTTTTGGTTGACCGCTAAACCACTCGGTTAGAACGACAGTTTCGAAAGACCTTTGTCGGATATAGCCACATAAAGCATAACTTTCTGCTCAAACTTGTGCTTATACTTGTGTTTTATATCGTCTGGTGTTGTAAAATTATTGCTGGTGTAGTATCGGTCATTTCCAGGTATATGTGTTTTACTCAAAGGAAAATAACTTTTATCGTCCAAAATGAATGATTTTCCTTTGTAATTTCGGATCATCCAGCGACACTGTGATATAATAGTCAGTTTTTGCTGTTCAGTGTATTCCGGTGCTCTCACCTTCTTGCGGCATTTCAGACCTATCTTTTTCAAGAACGAACAAGTGCACGGTTGGGAACACTTTATTTTTTCTCGCGGCATCTCGTTGGCTCATAGGATTATTATCGTTAAAAGTGCTATGGTGTAGGTTCATCCTTCTCTTGGTCATTATCTTCGCTGGTCGCCGGCTACCACTTTTGTGATCTATCGTCAAGGATGCAAGAATTCTATAAATAGTGGAGACTAAGTACATATTCTTTACTAAAATTATCTACAGTAGACTTTTTCCCCCAGTTATAGTTTGAATTATAAAAATGTTCAACCGTTTTCGCAGCGTTTCTTGTTTCGACACCATTTTGACAAATATTAATGCTTGAAAAACAAAATCAAATGAAGTTTAAGAACCTCAAAAGAAGTAGTAACAACTTCATAAACAAAGTTTTTTGTCTAAGTGAATAGTCTTGTTTTGAGGTCCATAGAAAGTTATTCTCATTTTTTTGTTATCACCCGTTAAGTAAGTATCGCAAAATTATCATTATATCAGGCTTATTCAATGTTAATGAAACTAGGCTAAAAACAACTGATTTGTATTCATTGTACCCAAGAAATAGTGGAGAAACTGTGTTGCGGATATTTTCCATGGTTTCCCTACTACATTTATTTATATACCTCATAAAATGTACATTCTGGGTAACAATACTACACACATTAAGCTATGAAAATACTTCGTACATTATCAGTTAACTCTCTTGATCAAATTATCATTCCATTCGAAGAATGTTAAGGTAATTACATAATGACACATAGATTAGCTTACGAGTTACTATATCATATTCAAAACGCAATAAACCAGTTCGACTACAACAATTTTCTCTACGGAACATAATCCGATACCCAATATCGACAACGGCCATAATTCAATCTCGGCAGTAATAAGTCGTGTGACTCGTGTGACAACGCGACGGTTAAATTATGTGAAGTCACGACGTAGTACAACGGATTTGTATCCTCTGCACTCCGGTTGTGAATGACAGACCATTTCCGGACGGCATAAAACAAATGGCGTAAGGCTACGTAGTTTAAAGTACAGTGACGATAGTTCCCCAACTATGGTTCGCGACTCATGTCGCGTGACATAGCACCATCTGTCACTCTCTCACAGTACTGCACAGAAAGAGATAGGTAGTATATCTCTCGCGAGAAAGAGTCGCGTGTCACAGTTGTGCTAGAGGTGCTGATCATCATCTTATATGATCTACTTCTCGAGTTTGACAGACGATAGCTTATTTTAATATTGGTCAAGTAACGAGTAGCCTGTCGTCGACCCAGAGTATACGAAATGCGTAACAGAAGACAAATCGTATTATATTTTGACGTATTTATGAAGTTACGACGTAGTACAACGGGTCTTGTGGTATTGTATCTTCTGCACTCGCGGGTTGTGAATGACGGACAATTTCCGGACGGCATAAAACATAAATGGCGACAGGCACAACGTAGCTTGAAGGTACAGTAAATAGTCGATGGTCAGTACCTTAACTTCTACACTTTTGCATCAGTCCGGCCCAAATGTCGGAGTTTACGAGGGATGGATCTGATCTAATTGGCTTATACATTCCATGCCGAGGTAGCTTTCTATCAAGTTTGCTTCTACAGCCGACATTGGCTTTTTTTCGTACAATAAAGTCTGCAGTAAACCCACTGCAATCTCGAATTAAAGTGGTTGAGGGCTGGTTATATTCTAGCATATACACGATGATTTTTAATCGGTGATCAGGAGTAGAAAAATATTAATATTTAGCTAAAATAAAACTTAATACGCGAGGTCCCGCGCAATTACCTCACTGTTAAATTAATTAAAAGTTAAAACATAATTAAAACTAATAACCACTAGATACATGGTCATCCTACATAAATTATTGAAGTACGATACCTACGTCAAGTGTCATCGCTTTGGCGGGAAATTTTACGAAATTTTCTACGACTTTGCTTATGTAATGACAATGACAAGTTATTACTCATAAATTGTCATTCCCATTAAATTATTAAAGAGGTTGTAAGCACACCGATACAGATTAGTTCGGTGACAAGGAATTTAAGACAAAATTGGTTTCAAAATAAAAATTATCATAGAAAAATAAAAGTTTTGTTTTCATGTAATTACGACTTCAACGTGACCGCAATCAATTACTGAGTTAGAAAAGTTGGTACCTGATCACCGATTAAAAATCATCGTGTATAATTGACGACCTTCTAACTGTGTACGGCAGATTCTATTAGTCGTGTTGCATTGTAGATGGGTAAGATTTCGCCTCTCATAGGCTGTCATTGTACTGATTTCGATGTTTTAGCTCTATCGAAGGCTCTCGCTTATTGTAGGAGGTTGCCTTGAGGAGACGTGTTATGCCTCGATAATTTGCCGTGGCGTTCAAGTACCGACGACAGCAAGTTTCTAAAGTTAATTATGGTAATTAGACTATTCATTTGCTTATTGTCAAACAGATTTGTGGTGAAATAACTTCCGCTATTAATTACGCACCTAAATTTACTATTGTCTGTCGAGACTTCACTCAACAATGTGACTTTACTAAATAATGGTAGTTCTATTCTAAATACAAATATTTCACTCTACAAGCAAGCGGCAAGGTCTGGATTCTGGCGCTACCAGCTCTTCTCTGTTTTAAGTCATTCAAAACAACAAATGTGACATAAAAAATAATGCCATTAATACAACTGACAATAACTTATCGGTAACTGATTTACTAAAAGATGTGTATCGATAATATGTAGTCTCTGGCTCCATTAAACTACAATAAACTTATCTTATGTTATTATGTACATTCGAAGTTGTAAATAACTGAGGCGTCAAAATAACATGTATCAAGCCGATGACGTACCCATGATATTAGGTATTGCAATAGATACTACCCGTCTGCCTGACTTGGTTTGGAAGTGATGCTCACCAAAGTACAAATGTTTTTCTACCTCGAAATGTATCCAGTTTCTCGTTGCATAATTCGTTCCGCTCTGTTTCGCTTACATTTGAACGTCTCCTAAGCATCTGCACCAAATTGGAAGTAGGAAGACGTGAGTGTCTTCGAGGTGAAGCCATTTAAAGTTCGTTTAGCCATGCAGTTGGTCTTCCGGTTACTGTTATCGGCGTTATAGCCTTATAGAGAGATAATGACCTATTCGAGTAGTTATACACGCCCTTAAGACATATGCCGTGTTATGGTAAAAGGTCTTATCTTTATATGGATTTCAGAGTAAGATACAGCTTTTTGAAGTAGTTTGGATGGTAGTATCGAACTGTAATCCAGATTACGGTTGAGTTACGCAGTAACAGCTTAAGTACTTACGAGTTGATATTCATCGCCGAACACACTGTCCAATAAAATACATTTCAAGTATTAAGTTCAAGTGCAATGTGCACTTTGCAAAGTTGCCATATATTAAAATATGCCAGTTTGCTGATCGCAAACAAGATAAGTCCTTTATTTATGTCCAATAAGATAAACATCAAGAAGACAACGGTTCACTGAAATGCAAACCTGCCCGAAGATCTACCTACGTATAAGCTCGAGGCCGTTGACACATTATATTTTGTTTAGATAACACTAATTTGGGAAAGAGTTACCTATTAACTAATAATCGTGGCTTACCTACGTAGCTTAAAGGTGATAGATAATCCTAAATATCACGATATTTTATACACAAATGTGGATAAAATATCGTGTTTTGAGCTATTAAGCCTCACTTATTAACAAACGTTAACCTCTATTTTATACTCTGAAAAAAAAATAGTTCGGGCAAGTGTACCTGAACCTATTGCGTCTACTTGAGGGGTCAAATTACGTGATTGTTTGGTACAGTGATTTTTATACAAAATTACTCCAAAAAAAACAGTAACAATTTGCGTGAGTAATATTACATTGCGACTAAAAATATAATTTTACATCTAAAATGAGTAATTGGGGGGGCAGACGGGCGCCTGAGCCAACGCGTTAGCTTTACAAGGGGCAGTTCGGTAGCAGAGATAGAGATAAGCTTTGATTGTGCGTTGTGCGTATCGTATACAATGAGCGGCTGTGGTCGTAAATGGTGTCGATGTCGGGTGTTCGTTGCGTCCGCGCCGATGACTCACGGCGGCTGCGTGATCTGATCGCGACCACAGACCGAGGAAACCTTAGAACGCTTCCTATATAAATATTTACAGTCACATGTAAAAAGGTAGTCTTGTTGTTAATATAGATTAATTGACAACAGCCATTAAATTTGCAGGACGACGCGTTTGGCTCGGTTTGTAGACACCTGCTTACTGAGTCGGCGGTCGCGGGTTCGAATCCCGGCCGGGGCAAATATTTGTGCAAATATTTGTTCTTGGGTCATGGATGTTATCTATATATGTATTTATATATTATGTATATCGTCGTCTAGTACCTATAGTACAAGCTTTGCTTAGTTTGGGACTAGGTCGATTTGTGTATGATTGTCCCTTAATATTTATTTATTATTATTACATTTATAATTTAACCGAAGCAACCGGGATATACCTACTTAAAGCCTATTTTCTTAATGGCTAATTGTGAGTAAATTCTATACAAAATCTGCAACGATCGGTCCATAACTGTTCGTTTTTCTAGAAATTTCCGGCCTTGCACCGTTGTGTAATTCATTCCACAATGCAGTTACACGTTTAGTTATATGTTACTCACGCTACGCTACGGATTTTTTTAATCGGAATGGATTTTCAAATTATTTCATTCCGCCATTTTGAAAAAAGTCCAAAACTGAAACGACAAAGACCGTCCGTACATATAATTTTTCATATCCTGAAAGTTTGTCATTGATTATCTCAATAGCGGATTGAAAGTGACTCATCGAGACCCTAGGGTTGAAAAGTAATTTGAAAAAAGAATACTCAACTACGCATCTATCAATCAGCCACGATAAAAAAAAACGACGAATATTATTATATGTTAATGTGTGGATAATAATATTAAGTAAACGCATAAAAATACAACAAAATATAATTTTTCAATACTTCGTTTCACAAAGTCAAGTGTTTATTTATACGTAGGACATGCATTCTCGCTATCATTAATGCTTATTCGCATGAACAAAAACTCAATCCGTAAGTTTGTTATTGATTTTATTTACTGAGCGTAATGGGTTCGTCTGAATTAGCTGCAGATGTAGTGGCAGAGATTAGGATAAGTGCAGTCTGCGAGGGCTGGCAAATGTCCAGAATGTTCGTCTGGCGTAGTCGACTTTGTGTTTAGCGATGAAGTTCGGTTTATTAAATCCAATCTAACCTTTTTCTAATGGATAAGGTCATATAGGTACACGTTACGTAGGTACACATCTCGCCTGGAACTAAAATTCTCTTAGAACGTTCGTAACATATTGACCGGGCGTTGACAAGCTTTCGACGAACGAGTTACTGCCCTTTGGTACCGTTTGGTAACTGAAAGTTCGTAACGTTACTGCTCATTAACGCTTTGGAAACAATTGAGTTTTACCATATACCATTAAGTATTTGCGTCCTCCTGGAAGAGTCCAGGAGGACGCAAATAATGTCAACTCGTATTTTTCGCTATACCAATTACAATGTGTCTTAAAAAAATCTAAAATCTGCAGAATTTTGAAACCGTGTGATTAGTAGTGTTTTTGTACTGCTTTATGTAACAAGTTTAAAGAAAAGGTATTTTAAGGTCTTCGCACATTATAACAACTCAACGGCGACTCGATTCTATGCCAAATATTGAAATTTGAGCCCTATGTCACATTCACTAGGTTTAATTTCAAAAAATGATATTAGTAGTGGACGACGAGTGGACGACGCGTCGGCGCATCGTCGAAATTAAACCTAGTTAATATGACATAGGGCTTAAATTTCAATATTTGTCATAGAATCGAGTCGCCGTTGAGTTGCTATAGTGTGCGAAGACCTTAATACTGCTTAATAACTAGTACCGGAATTTTCCTATTAGCTACTTACCTACTACTTAGTTTTATGACGCTAGCAGGAGTTTTGTAAAAAAAACTCCATAAATGCAACTAAAATTAGCCCTCCACACCATATCACGAGTGGCAGTTCTAAAAGATTCATGGGTCGTGTAATGGAACAAGCGAGCGAAGGTCGTCAAACCCACCCCACCACCGGTCCGCCGACGCTTCCGTACTGCCGAACACTTCCATTATTTCCTCTGAGTCAGACACGACTTGCAATCGAATGTCCTTTAACTACGTCACCAGCGTACAGATTCAACCCTGACGGAAACGAGTCCCGGCTAAACGACCTCCTTGTATTGAAATATATTTTTTTACTCGAAATTACTTTCAAAGAATGACAATGAGAAGTTATATGTATTGACTACAGTAGCGATCAAAAGTATTTTGACAACGGCAAAAGCTTTGATATTATATGCCATATGTTAGTTTTTCCAACTTAATTCTTGATAAAGTATTTCATGGCTTAAAAGCTTCTCGAAACAAGTAAAAAGTTTAGTTTCATTGAATTAAAATATAAACATAGCAACAAAAAATATTTATATACCGGTTCAAAAATATTTTGACAATGTCTCTTTTCCAATTTAACTGAGAAATGGGGCTGCAGAATTTAAATACTTTGTAGGAACTACAACTTGAGGCTTTTCTTAGCATGTCTTGACATAAATAATATTCGGAAGATTTTAAGTAACCCGTTGCGGCTGCGTTTAAGAAGGGTAAGTCGCAAGCTGAGATTTCGCGAAGTTTTGGTATATCACGGCAATTCATTAGTGTCTGGAATAAGCAGTACAAGGCTCGAAACAGCGTCACAAATAAGCCTGAAAACAGTCGTCCTCGAAAAATGACTTGTACAACTGATTGTGTAATAAAAAAGTAAGACGTAGAAACCCCACGGAATAATGCAATACCAATTAAAGATGAGCTAACAGAAAACTACAACACAAATGTTCATATTTTTACTATTAAACGACGCCTAATAGACCATGGATCACATGGTCGACGCCCATTAAAAAAAACTACAATGTTCAGCAAAGAATATGGCTTCCCGATTAGCATTTGCGATTCGTCACAAATCATGAACAAGTGCCGATGGGTCAAAAATTGTATGGAGTGACGCGAGCAAGTTAAATTTAATCTCGTGGGGTGGTATCCAGTATGTGCGTCGTCCTCATAATAAAAGACACGATGTGCGATACCTGGTACCCACACTCAAGCATGGTGGCGGATACGTAACGGTGCGGGGATATTTTTCTCGCTATGGCGTCGGGCCTCTCGTATGAATTGACGGGATAATGTGATCGATATGTGTATGAAAATATACTTTATACACATACGATACCCTATGAAAATAAATAAAGAAAAATATGCCACCTCGTTGGGTTTTTCAGCACCATAATGACCTCAGACACAATTCTAAAAATTTACAGGCTTTCTTAAAGCGTAAAAAACACTCAAGCATGGTGGCGGATACGTAACGGTGCGGGGATATTTTTCTCGCTATGGCGTCGGGCCTCTCGTATGAATTGACGGGATAATGTGATCGATATGTGTATGAAAATATACTTTATACACATACGATACCCTATGAAAATAAATAAAGAAAAATATGCCACCTCGTTGGGTTTTTCAGCACCATAATGACCTCAGACACAATTCTAAAAATTTACAGGCTTTCTTAAAGCGTAAAAAAGTCAAGGTTTTTGAGGGGCCTAGTCAAAATGCTGACCTTAATCCTATTGAGCATCTACGAGAAGAGTTGGATCGTCGAGTGAGGTGCAGAAATTACTCCAAGGGGCTTTTTTTCAAGCACTTCAGTCAGAAAGGACGAACATACCTTACGAACGTATATATAGAAGTTAGTGGACTATATGACGGCTCCTTGTACAGCTGTTAGGAAGGGCAGAGGATATGCAACTAAATATTCATGAAACGTCTTATTTAACCCTGTTGCAAGTTCAGCAAAATAATTTTATGTAAGTGTCAAAATACTTTTGACCTACCTGAAGCGTGTATTATCAGTATTTATTCTAAGTCCATTGTTAAGTTTTAGTTATCTAAGTGGAAACGTAACAAGAAAAGGGCCATAAGATGTTATCATAACGTAATTATTAAATATATATTCAATTCATCAACATCTTGAAAAAAAATGGTTTGTCAAAATACTTTTGATCGCTACGTATGTGCACGAAAGCAGCGCTGCCTAGCATTAATAATTAGAGGGGACTATCAAATCATGATTATGATGACACTTAAGGAAGAGAATAAGCTCTTGGTGACGGAGAGGAGGATTTTCCGGAGGATATTGGGGCCGATCTCGGAGAACGGCATCTGGAGGCGCCGAAAGAATGCCGAAATAGAAGATCTTGTGGCTGAGCCCAACATTATCGGTGAAACCAAATCGGCTAGACTGCGCTGGCTTGGCCACGTGGAAAGGATGGATGAGGATCGAGCTGTGAAGAGAGCTTATACCGGACAGCCACGCGGGAAACGTCCAGTCGGACGTCCCCGATATCGGTGGAGTGACCAAGTCATTAAAGACTTGATTGAACTTCATCGACCGGAATGGCGGGAGGTAGCTCAGGATAGAGGAGGATGGCGTTCTCTGGTGTCGGAGGCCAAGATCCACTTTGGGTCGTTGAGTCAGCGCAGTAAGTAAGTAGTATCAAATCATGAAGAAATGTCTGAGTAATTTAGTTTTTTTTTAAAGAAAATGACAACTTTTCCAGTCCTAACTCACTTTTTTACTACGGCGTACGCTGCGATGTTTTAAGGTACCTACTTATTATTCCTTATTTTTAAAACTTGGAAAAAAAGGGTGCAATAGTGCAGTGCACGTCAGAGACAGACAATGATTCATTCTTATAGCGTGCATGTAGGGGGTTGGAAGGTTAAGAAAATCACCACCCACCAACATGTCACGTCGTATATAAGCTAAGTAGAATCTTAAGTTACATTGGTTAACTTGGGTTACAAATCGTGAGGCTTAGAGTTGTTGTGTATTGAAGTCGTGTTATAACGTTACAGTATAATTTGGTACGGGTACCAACAATTATGCTACACCGGTTTCGATTGTGTGGGTCGACTCGTTCTTTCTACAACACTGTTCGACGTTCCGTTTGCTTCGATACTCGATAGTTTGACACTATTATTTGAAGGGCACTTTGTCATAATGCAGATGCAAATATGTATGCAACGGTTGCTCTGCTTCATTCGGATCAAAACTCGTGGGTTAAATGAATCGTATTACAGTATTAACAACTTTGTTGACGTTATCACTGATATTACGCTTGTGCAATTGAACAAACCAATTATGGCTTAAATCGAGCTTTGAAAGAAAAATATTCCGATCCCTTATTCACAATCATAGTCAAAATTCACAGTTTTCACATTACTTAAAAATCTACATTCTATATGACTCAAGGTTGAGTGTCGTAAATGCCTCAAACTGATTAGCATTTGTTCTAAATTTTAAAACCTGAGTTATGACTGTTGCGGCCTCAATGGTCTGTGTCGCATCGGCTTTTGTGTGGGTGGTTATTGTTCCAGTTGCTCCAGCAGTGAAAGCGGACTAATGAATCACTAATGCGTTCTGCCCACTGCCTTAACCTAGCGTTTCCGCTGCAGTGGCCTATTTTCGCAATACTCTAGGGCCGTCGACGGCTCTTTAGCTCTCAAAGGACTAGGCTCTTTAAAATTTCAAAGCAATGATCTAGAAACCTTAGCTTGCAGCACTGTAATGAAGTGTCATAATATATGTTTGTTACTTTACTCTTTCAGAGTTCTTTAGAGTGCATTGAACTGCGAACTTTAAATATATTCATGGCTCCTGCATGTAGCATTGAAGCCACAATGACTGGGAGCAGTCTTAAAATAAGGCGTACTCGGCCCGCACTGCAATGACTAATGCGTGTTTATTCATGGATTAGCTGAGAGGTTTGTTGATCAACACATCGTTGCGTGGCGACGCACTTTTGCTAGCACGACGCACTTTAGACAGACACGTTACAGTCGACGTGTATATGTATGTACCTAAACATTCGTTTAGTGTAGTTAGGAAGTCATTGTTGAAATGAGACGTGTTTTTGATATACTTGAGCTCGGTGTGACCTCGTTTTTTCACGAGAATCTAGGTTGTCTGCACTAACTCTCCTGAAAATTTAATTGACAAGATTCTAGTTCTCAGTGTTGTATCGTCCTCTTTAGAGATTTTATAAGCTTTAGGACAATGCTTTAAGACGAAATATAATGTAACGGAGTTGTTTCCTGTATACGCAACCGCGTAATGCGTTTGTAAACAAGTTAGTATAGTTGCGATATGTTGCAGTAAGCCTTGCTCTCTCGTCCATAACACCCTACATATGACGTCATATCCATGCAAAGCCCAAAGTCCTAAACAATGGTAAAACGGGAAATAAGAGAATTACGGCCAATTAACATAATTATGCTTCAGCCGGAGTCATTTATAATTATTATCATGACGTTATCGCATGTGCTCTATTGACTACATCGCTTGAATGACCTATTTTACTACGGAACGATTTTTCCCGTGCCATACGGCACTTTCATACGACATTGTTTGTTGTGGACGGAGTGTTTAGCTTTCTCGGTCGCCACCCTTGAGGACGTATTTTCACGTATTCCATATAATTGTCAATAAACCAAGAGCTATCTAGAATAGAGTTCATGCGCGGTCACGAGTCTATTCAATTCATATATCAATCTTATTTATTAGGTCTTGTAGCTATATTTTACCTATTTTACATGCTCTCCGTATAATTTAGAGTTTAGGTTTCTCTCATAATATGGAATCAGTCCTATATATTAGTCAGACCACACGCACTTAGTCATTTAACCGAAGATCTCAGCAGGGGCTTGAAAGCTGTGAGGGCGACATATATGTATACAACGAAGACATATTCACATAGACTGTTTATTATTTGCGGGTGACATATAGAGTAATCAAGACAAAGAGTCTCCTTATGTAATCATAGTCTTCTTAGTTATAGTAGGTACTGGGTACGCTCGCTTTCTTGATATTCCAGTTTCAGCGAGTACGTACCTAGGTTGAACGACTTGTTGATGAGTCAGGCGGCCAGTTTTTGTGCATGTAACTATCCGAGATAGATCTGCAGACATTCGGAATGTACCTACTCCGACCATGTTTTTAATCGTTCGGATTCGGAACGTGTACACTGAACAGCCGCGTTCGTTTTGTTTTGAAGATAAAACTTGTCTAAACTAGACGACGCTATATCGTCAACAGTAATACTAGTCAATCAAGCGGTTTCATTCTTCATTGTTAAGTACAACTGGTTTTTTAACCCTCATCCACCCCGAGAACGAACTTAAATCGATTAACAAAACATGCACTGTGTAACTGGGTCAATGTTAAACTTGATTCCATTTTGTCACAATTTTGGACTGTTCCGTTTCTTTCTACTTTAGTTTCAGTAAGACGCTCGGTGGTAAATCGTGCTCATGCTCAAACTTCCCATCTAGTTATTTATCCGTTTATTACCTGGGGTTATTCCCCGGATTTGCTTTGGGGTGAATGGGTAAATATGCGGGAAGTATCGGTATTTAACCACAAACATCATCATTCTCTTGCCCTTATCCCATTTTATTGGAGTCGGCGCAGCATGCTTTTTTTCTTCCATTCTTCCCTATCATTCGTCATCTCGTGAATTAATTCCTTCTCCTCCCTATCATGTTATACATAATCCATCCATCTTTCTTTGGTCTTCGTCTTCTTTTTTCCTTCGACATTTGTCCTTAACGCTTTCGTGGGTATTTAGATTTACCCACCTTTAATTTGAGTGCGTAAAATACGCAACAAATCATACGTTATTCTTGTTTCTAGCGATGATGTCATTAAAGTTTGCATGCCAATAAAACTGTCGGGCTATGCATATTTTACGCGTCTAAGGAAAAATCGACAGCCCATATTACCGTCAAGGTGAATTAGTTCGTTACCGTTGACACCTGAGCTAAAGTTAATCTAGGCTATAAGTAGGCTAGCCTGGCTTCCCACCGCTAGCAAGGAGTCGTATTTCTGGTTTAGCGCAGTAACCGCACAAGATGCCATATTTAACGCACATTACACTTTGTTCCCACCGTAGGATAAAAGGTTTTCACAACTTGCCCGAGTCCCTATTTGGAAACACCCCATTAGGTGTCTTCACTTAAGAGTCCGCAGCAAGCTCGATTCTTCATACAAACGTAGTTACGTCCTTATTTTAATATAACATGTCACATTATCATGAAATTCTCTAAATATAATGAGATAAGATATATCTAGGGCTAAAACTAGTTTATGACTCTTGAAATGTTAATAGAAAGAAAATAGAGCGAGTATAAGTTTTGCATTTTTAGACCCCAGAAAGTTGTTCAGTTTGGCGGCATACTACGACCAAAATATAGTTTAGATTGAAGTCAAAACCTATTTCCGGTGTCGATTAAACTATGCAGTTTGATAAGAAAAAAGATTTATCAAAATTGATCTCGTAGTTTTAAAATGAGAGCGTAACTACGAAAACCTTAAAATAAATTACAAAAAATTGTTGCGAAACTGCAGCGAATTACTCTAGCGCGGGGAACGGTCCGGGGGGGCGGCGGTAAGCACCGCCCTTATCATAGCTACTCCTAGCCAGCCTCGCGCAATTCTCAAGGTAAAAAACGATCGACAACGGCTGTATGAAACGGAGGTGAATTTTTTACCTAAGTTTGAAAGAACGTTGAAACCTACAAAGCATTAGATAATTGGCGACAATCGAATTTAGGCGGGTTGTACTTCAGCCGCCATTTTTGTCCGCCATGCCATGTTAGATGACGTTTCTATTTTGTTGTGTAGTCTGTCACTTCTGTCAAGGTTCTGCGATCTTTTCAAATAATTCAAATTTCACAAATAATCTAATAATTTGCATTCTTTGGGTGTAGTGGTCGTCTAGAAGGTACACAAGACAATCACAATTGCAAAAATGAGTGGATTGAAAAGGAAAAAGTGCGAAATATGCAGAATGAAAACGTGTCGAATGGACGGTCAAAAAAGACTATTCATGGCAAGATTTCCACCGTTCGAAGATCGGTAAGTAAAAAATATACTTAATTACTGCGTGTTATAACCATGTTAATCGTAAGTTTCATTGAAAACTTGGTATTTCGGGTAAAATAATACATACCCTTATACGTATGTAAACAATAGTGCTGTATGTAAGTTTTATCGATAATTTTCATTTGAAGTGAAAAATACCTGGGTAAACACGGAATATCTTTCTTCAAGCAAAAGCCTATTGGTATGTGTACTTATACAAAAGTGTGCACTTGAATACAGCTGTTAAAGCCGTCTCAGATGAGAGGATAAGACATTATTATCACTACTTTTTATGCCAGTTTGAGTTAGATTATGGTCACAGAAATATTTTACGAAAAATCTTCAATGGACTATGAATGGTACGGTTTCATCTGGACAAACAGATTCATTTTTACTCTGTAATTTTCTGTTTACCCTGTATTATTTGTGTTGCAGAACTTCCAACCTGGAGCACAGACTGGAGTGATGAAACGGCTTTTTTCGTCTATGTTTATCAGCAAGCCAAGCAAAGTTTGAACGAAATAAAATTATTTGCACACTTGTTTTTTTTTATGAAGTCAGTAACCTAAAGTAAACCAAATGTTTACATTGAAGCGAAATATTTAATGATTTAAATTACCGGAAAGCCGTTGGAGACGCGGGTGCGAATGCGAACCCCGCCTGAACCATTTTTTTTTAATACCGATATCGATATCGATAATTCGATAATTTGTGTAACATGTGACATCCCTATTTTGTTCTTGATGTTGGCATTATGTCATGAGTTGACACTGACACTGATATCGTTTGCGGCTTCATATTGGCAGTATGTTTCGCCCCCGTTTCATACTAATGCGAGTTCACGCTTTTTGTATGGCACTCCCGTCTCTTAAAACGTAGTGATTACATACTCTTTGCTCCTAGCGCGCTCTCGCTTTACTGCTAGCGCCCTGTCTTCCTCTAGGTGAAACAACAACATTTTAAAGCGTAAGCGCGCGATCTCAACGCGGAGTTGAGCGGACCTTGCTGCGGACTCTTAATGCAGTACAGCCATGCTTATAAATATTTTAGTTTAAATGAATGAATGTTACTTTACTTAACATTATGGCTATGTATTTGAAAAAGCAATTTAGTGTTTTACACTTATTAAAGCCGATTTCGTCATGGTAGATGCCCACCTATTATTTTATTTTCTGTCCGGTTTCTGCAATTTAGGAATTCTAATCAACTTTGCGTTCTACCTCTCGGTAATATTTGCCGATAATGACGTCATTCTCAAATGTAATTTGGTGTTTATCAATGACGCAATTTCTAAGTGTACCTACCTGTATACTTGCATAACTACTTATATATTAAGTAAAGAACAATACTTAATATATAAGTAGTTAATGCCATTCGTAAGAAGGACGTTGTAAGGATCCTCAATTTGCAATACTGAGGACATATAATACTTCATGCTTCAGCGTCACATTATGATCTCTCACACTTTATAAACTAAACGTAGAGAGGTTCTAGCATTCATGACCATGTCTATTTTTATTAAACTCAATGGAATAAGGGACTGTGTAGACACCCGTGTTATTTTGAGCGACTAAAACAAATGTTTCTTAATTTAGCGTCTTCAGCGATGCAATGCTCGAAGTTACTGGCCTAGATTGTTTACACATATATCAGAGGCAATTAACATAGAATGGCGTTTAGTCATTGACCGACACGTCACGCGTAGTATCGAGTGATACCTTGGATCTTATGTATGACACATTGATTTCCTTATGGTTTTACGTATTTGTTACATAATGTAATATTCGCACTTATTTCCTGTATACTTTTATTAGCATTTAAAGCGATGGTTAGTTGATGTAGGTCCATCCATAAAGTCACGTCACCTACATCCAAGTTGCACATTGACCTTCTGTTTTGCACAATTAATTATCGCAACTCGGTTCTGTTGTGGCTTGACAATTATAACTGTAACGTAACTCGTGGTCGGACATTATAGCGCTAGTTTATTTTTGTCGTCAACGGCAAGCCGACATATTTCGTTCTTCCGTCAGCAGTCTAAAACACAGCAGAGAGAGACAGAAGTAGCCAAATATGTCAGAACAGATCTTTATTTCCATAGCAGTAAGAATCTGTTACGATTTACTGGATTTACGATATATACACTACTAATACTAAATATATGTATGTAATCACTTTATTGTACACAAAAATAATTCACAAAACTTCAAAAAATTAAACATGTACAAAGGCGAACTTATCCCTATAAGGGATATATGATATGACTTGGAGGTTTTTGCAACTTCGTCCGCGTATTTTTCTTTGCTGTACACGGGTAAAATTTATCCCATAACCATCTTTGGATGTTCAGCTATCCCTATACCAGAATTGGTTAAAATTTGGCCACCCATTTCGACGTGATTAGAGGACAATGGAAATTATGGTGCCAGAATGGCGTGGCGCCGCGCGCCAGTACAAAACAAATGCCGATCCTGCATCACGCTATTAAGATTTTTCCTGAAATCATGACCCTTCTACATAGAAAACTGATTTTCAATACAAATCTAGGATTTTAGAATAGTATAAAATAGATGATGACTGTGTACCACTTTCCTACCATGGCACTTAATATAATTGTGCCATTATTATATAGGTCATTTTAATTAATACTGAACAACAGAACAAGTGGCGATCCTCGAATATTCTGTTAAATTCTACAGACTTCACCACAGTGTACCTACGAAAAAATCCGGTTTTAAAATTGGGATCAATTTGCCGAGTGCTAATTTTGTGAAAACCTGCTTGAGCTTGGCTGTACTTCGTATATAATATTTGAATATTACTTGCGTTCTTTTACCGATCACGATAGATGTTAAAGTAGCAGGGCGAGTTGAATACAGTCGTAAAAAGGCGTAATAGGTAGTTATTCTATACCTACTATGGGTTTGCGTGGGAAGGCTCCCAACAAGATGGACCAGCGATCAGCCTATTTCACAACCATGACAAATGTCAGGCAATAACGACAATTTCACGTCCATAAATGACGAGTTCGTCCTGAGCATCAAATTATTGAAATTTTAATTGTAAAAAGGAGTAATATAATGCTATTATAATTATATAATACGAATGTCGCAAAATACGTTCGATGACACCAACTCACGTACAGTCGTCATATGAAGATTCTTAGAGAAGAACTATCGAACAGTGGACCGTCCACTGTGGACGTCCACAGTGGACGGTCCACTGTTCGGCTGAGGATGATGTTTTGACGATTTCATAGTAGTAAATTATTTTCTTTTACTATTATAGTTGCAATTTTCTAAGCTGTCTGTTTCCACTTAAGAGCTCATTGATATTGTAAACAATGCCGCACAACATAAGGCCTTTGCCTTTAGAGGGTAGAGAAGCTTGATCTTGAGCTTGGTTTTTATCCATATTGAGCGATTGGTAATAGCAGAGTATTATATATGTTTTAAATTTTTATTATACATACCATACCATGGTCAATTAAAGACTTGTGCAAACAATATAAACTGCCAGCCGGCAGTGTTTCAGCACAAAAATAATTGCCAGTCAAAATTAGCCAAGGCAAACATCGTTCGATTCAAATGAGCGAATTAATGAGTTTTCATTTCGATGCCAAGAACGCATATTGTTGGGAAGGTGCTAAACGTATTCATTCTAAGCACAGTATGTTCAATCGTTTAGATGAGAGGCCCCTGGTTGGGACCAGCAGAACTGTAAGATGTAACTCTTTTACGTAATAAACGCAAGCGATGTTGTCGTCAATTAAGCTAGCTCGGCTGCAGGGCCATCTCTCCCACTGAGCATTCTGGGCACGTGCCCAGAGCCCCACCTAACGAGGGCCCCCAATCTCACGTGGATGACTTGTTTTTACTGTCCAATGGAACCTCTAAATTATGGAGTGCCATGTCCAGAGCCCCGGCGCTGTGTATTCGGCTATTGGCATGCCATGACAATGAATGATAATAAATGCAGTGATAAGCAGAGATCTACGGTTGCCATACCACCATACAATTGTATATGTATGTCTTGTAGGTTGACTGCGCACATAGTTATAGAGGTACGCCAGTTTCGTAAGCCCAATAACAATGCGATATTTCGGGATCGTATCGGCGGAGGACCACCCACCCACGGGCGCACTCGCCGTGACGATGCTCGTAAACGCGGTAGTAAACCGTTCAGCGTTGTTGTCAACTCGTGTAGCTGTCAGTTTACTGATGATTTATATGCCGCGAGGTGTTACGCGTTGAATACAGTCTGCTATCAGTCTACAGTTATTTTGGAATTCATATTTTTGTACTAATTTATTTTAAGTATCAACTTCGGCAGTTTGTTCTTTGATCTGTAAACTTGTACCAACTATTGTCAATTTATATTTATACTTTGATTTATGATCATTTGGTAAGAACGAAGGTATTCGTATTATGATCGTAATCTCCTAGAAGCTTCGTATTTCCAGTTTACTCACGGACTAGTTTGACGCCGCTTTTTTGTTATACCCGTTGTAATAAGCCTTAAAATGACCACTTTCTAGTAGCTAGCAAGTGTAGCTAAAGCTCCCATTTTATAATACCCATTAATTGATAGTTTTGAGAAAAGTTTTAAAGCGATTAGCGCAGAATTTAAAACCTGTCCCTTACAAATCTTGCGTTCAATACATAGGATATGTAGTAATATGGTATTGTTGGTTAACTCTATGAAATAACACGCACATATTGTATATTTTCTAAGTAAGACACCCGGAGGAGGATATAAATTTAAAGATAAAAAATGGCATTCCATATTACTGATGTCGCCTGCGGTCGCGCCCGACCGCAACGTCACTAGTAGTTTCTGTTATCGTTATTGAATAGATTGGAATAACTTGTAGGGGCGGTCACTCTCGGGTTATTCGTTGTATCGGGTTAATTTATTAATTAAAAACTTATTAGCTGTAACCGCCAACTAAAATCATTAGCGGCTATAACGTTACTGTTTTTGCCGTCGATTGTCGATTATACATAATGCAAAATTCGTCAGTGTGAAATATATTTGGAAACACTCAACGTAAGGATTACAACTCCGTTGCTTCACTTGTTTTCATCGGTGCATGAGTGAAGCGTTGAATATTTAGAGGTTGTAAATGATTGATGAATAAATTATGGCTAAAAACTTGCGAAAACATCGAAGCTACAGGTTGACTCGAATTATTCGTGTTTAATGGTTGAGCCTAATAAACAATTGACCCTTAATTAGATATTATTTTCGCCATTTCGTGGTTGGTTCCAGTTACTCAATGTGACCCTCTCTATCACCCCTTTCATTCCCGCTCATTACTCCTGATTCTGAGTATAGATAATTTAGGTAACATACATATAATAATAAGTAAAAGAATGTATCATTTCGATAGCTAGATGAATTATGATAAAACCGTGAGATTTCTGTGAATGACATGATCATTTTCTCAAGATTGATTAAAAGATTAAGGGAGACCAAAGCATGCAATTACTTAGTTAGATAAAAGAGAAGGTTAAGGTCGCGGCATTTATGTACGCTGAAGGAACAAGCGGAGGATACGAATGTCGGATAAAAGTGATAGTTTTATGATAAGATTGTTTCTCCCTAGACTAAGAGCGTGATTGTTTCGCAGGCCTGGCGCTGGTGATTGCGGGCGGCGTGCAGTATTCGAACACACCGGCGTCTGCGACGCCCGATGTGGACAGCGGGGTCGGCACGCTCATCGCGGGCGGCGTCATCCTCTGCCTCGGCCTGCTATTTGCTGGTGAGTACTCTGGGAACTAGAAAAAGGAAGTATTAACTACCATAAAGAAACTTAAAAGTGCATATTTTGGACATCTACATAGACACGAGAAATGTAACATACTCAAACTTATATTATAATAGAGGGGAAAATAGAAAGGAAAAGGGGAAGAGAAAGAAGGAGGATGAACAAAAAAATGGACGGACATCCAGAACGCAGACACACTCAAGATTGACTAAGAACAGAACGGACTTCGCAAAGGTTATGGTCGCCGACAGACGTTAGGGTAATGGCAGAAGAAGAACAAGACTCTGGGAACTATAAACATACACATTATGAGACCTTAGGTTATTTAAAGATATATATATCGTATCGTGGAATGAGACGCTTGTTTCGGAGTGTCAGGAATATCAGGATAATTTTCTAACCTTGGAAATTGACACGTGGTCTATAAATTTGAGACTTATGTTATTTGTGACAAAAGGAATGTAGTGCATACTCTTCAGGTATAGACTCTTAGTATAGAGCAAAGGAAAATCTCATCTGTAATTTCTGAGACACATGGAATGACAGGAAAACGACAAAGGATATGTTTTCCCTATAGGTCAATGATATTATTATACAGGAACAAAATGTTTTTCCATTCGTAGTCTCATATGATTTTCCTTTATGCGAACTTGAGAGCATTAAGTAGCCAGCACCTCTAGCATAACTGTCATACGCGATTATTTCTCGCGCGAGATAATTACCCGTCTCTTTCTGTGCAGTAATGTGAGAGAGTGACGGGTAGCGCTTTGTCGCGTGCTCGCGTGACAAGAGTCGCGAAGCATAGTTGTGCTAGACTGGCTGGTCAAATAAATACCTACTATTAGTTCAGATAAAGGTTTTTGTGTCTATTACGATCGAGTTTTAAAATTTGATAATACTAAACGATAAATACGATTTCTTTATTACAACGGTACAAAAAAATCGTATTTATCGCACTATTGGTGCTCAACTCGCATGAATCATTCATTCTAATTGTACCCTTGGGGCCCAAGTAGGGAGACCGCTTTGTCATTTTTATCCTGGTATATTTTTGCATGAATTCTTAAAGCCTACTCGGTCGCCGCGGTCTGTACTTGTAACCAGGCCTTGTATTTTTTGTAACTGTTTTACCAAACGCCACACATAAGGAAATATTACCATAGCTATATGTATTTATTTACGTCAAAAAAACACGCCTTCCACGATGATAACAACGATAAGCGATAGGTACCTACATACTTAGGTACTATTCACGCACTTAAGTTATTGCTTATTTTGACTACGCGGCGATTGGCGCATCAGCTTGTAAGCACTTGCCTACTGAGCCGGCGGTCCCGGGTTCGAATCCCGGCCAGGGTAAATATTTGTGTGATGAACTCGAATATTAGTGCTTGGGTCATGGTTGTTTAAGTAAATATTTATCTATATAAGTATGTTTATCGTCGTCTAGTATTATAACACAAGCCTTCTTGAGCTTAATTTGGGACTAGATCGATTTGTGTGAGTTGTAAAAAAAAATAAACATCACGTATGCCCATCCAACCCTTTTGATTCCTGAATACAATTTTATTACTGCTACGCTACTGCCAACTTCAAAGAAAGCAAACTTACATGGTGCCACAGACTGTCAAATGGGTTAAGTTAAATGCGTTTCTAATCTGGTAGTATTTCATGGTGAGGCAAGCCGAACTTTTCCTAGAAAGTGTTTAATCCTCATACAGTGGTAAACAAAGGCAAGCAAAGGTTAAACGCTCACCTTAATGCATTCGTGGCCTTAACCCCAAAGATTGCGCCGGCCGATACGCCGCCCATTACAATTTCCACGATGAGCTCGCATCGCGTTTTAATTTACCCGGCTATCGAATCCATGCATGCCTTTCAAGTCTTTCAACGTTAACTACGATTCTAAGGAGCATCACAATAGGCTGCCGTGCCGTCACTTGGAAGTTGAAAACAATACACGTGACTATCTAGACATGGATTTGCGTATGTAGAAAAGGAAGTGTGTTTGCGCGATGTTATTCAGATTATTTTCTTGTCATAAGTTCAAGGCCAGCCACCAACTGCGTTGGCAAATTGTTATGCTCAGTTAAAATGGTCTGATAACTTCTCCACAAGCAGAGTGAGAAATTCTATTGCAGCCTCAATTCCTCGGTTGTTCCATGTATCGCGCCCATGTCTCGGCCACGTAAAGCAAAGAAAGATTGGCTTTGTGGAGGCCAGTTTTTTATAGAATCGTTTTTATTCACCGCGCACGCGCAAGGCCCAAGGGGCAGAAAGATGAATACTGTAACTGCACTGTAATTACAACATGCAATAGCTGCTCGGCTACTTCCTGCTAGTTAAGATTAAAAGTATTTTCTAATATCTTCGTTAAGATTAAGAGTATGATATTAGATAGGTGGTGGAACCAGCCGTATTCAAGGTTTTCTTTCGGCTTCGTCGATTCCTGCCGCCGATTTGCAAGGCGGATACGCTTCAAAATTAAAAATACAAATGTTTATTCTGTAAGTAGGCCTCAAGAAAACTTTTCCATGTATGTATCATTCTATAACTATAGTAAGTACATCATGACAATATAATTGGTATAAATTTTTTAATACATCAAGGGAAAGACTATTGGGTTAACAGTCACAAAGACTAAGCTACTAGTACCTATTATTCAGTATACACTACTAATGATACCAAAACTTGCGCCCAATTTTCAGATTTGCTAGACATGCATTTCTATCATGATCATTGATCATGAATCATTGAAAACCAGTTTTCTTTTCAGAAAATCTAGCACCTGTACAAAGAATGTGTCCTTTGACCTGATAATTTTTTTTCTAGGCGTTGGCGGCTGGGCATGGTCAGCCAGATGGGGAGGCGGCAAGGAGATGCCATCGAGCGGAGCAGCCGGCCTGACTGCCCTCAACCCCTCCACCGACCCGCTCGTGGCCGAGCAGTACGCGCCCGTCCGCGACGCGCCGCCCGCGCCCGACGACGAGATGCGCAACCTCATGGACAACAAGGACTGGTGAGTCTAGGACAGATATTGTCACGCACTATCTCGAGCGGAAGCGGTCTGACTGACTCCCCTCGTGCTCGTCCACGCCAGATGACAGATGGAGTTCTAGGATAGTTCTTAGGAGTCGACTAGCCCTCAATTCCAATGTTTCTCCTGTGTCATCCTCAAGAGCGAATATTACGCGCCAGTCTGTTCCGTTGAATGAAACCTTTCACAATCGTCAAGTAGAACTCTCTCGTTAGAGGTACAATGAAATAAGGAGAGTAGGTACTGATTGCGGCGTGCTGATTTGCTATGTTAAATAAATCATGCTGCTATTGAATAAATCTAGCTATCTAGACGACATCACAGTCTTCAAATAAAGATGGTAACTGTTACAATACCTCTGTTGACAACGTTAGAAAACCAGAGTTCTTGCAGAACACGTTTTCTTGAATTGATAATAATTAATGACGTCACACTGAAACGTTGTTTACTGAAGTCCGTAACAACGACCCATTACCTACAACAATTGTCAGGCTGCAGGTGTGAGGTGAAGTTCACGCTTCTTCCATTGTGTACCTTTGTTTTACATTTATTTGTTTAAAACAGCCACAGTACAGTCGGTTTCTATTTGCTTTGACGTTCCAACCGTCATATATATTCTAAGGTCCAGTTAGAACATTAGCGGAAGTGTAAACATGAAGTTTGATGCGATTTTCAGATATGCGTAAGGAAATAGATTTGGCTTATATTCTTCTTTAAGAATAAAGTAAGGCCACAAATGACCTAAACTATACTAGACATCACATCATCGTCAAACTATGTAGGCGGGCGATTATATGAGTGTTCTAACCGTCTCATATAATCAATTAATCATCCAGGCAGTAGATCGGGTTATTTTTTTCGCCATCTGACGACAATAAATCAGCGATCTACAATAAATTGCTTAAATTAACAGATTTTCTCTCGAACTACTGTACTTTGTATGCACGTGTATGACTAATGAATTAGCTAGGCCTTTCATAGAACCTTTCTTCATAATCGTGCATGAATCATTGCACTTCCGTTGGAGACGGTTCGTTAGGTTACTGTTATCGTGGTATGACGCACAGAGTTTTTTCTGTATTCGATTATAAATTGATATCGTGAATTTCTTTTCAGCTTAAGCAGCGCGGAGGAGAGCGACAAAATGCTGGACGGACGACCATCTGTCGCGTAAGGACGCCCCATTCGTCACCACAGCCAACGCTACCAACTTTTAGGACACTCCTAGGAGTACTAAAATTTGTCCCCCTAATATAAGATCGAGTGGTATTATTGGTACATTACGTTAGACTTACGGATGTAGGTTACATTATCCATAGAGTTAAGAAAATTATTTTACAAAGGTGACGAATAAGTAATAATTGTAGAATAGTTTCTTTAGTAATGCCACTCGCTAAATTGTGTCCATTGTGGTATGATGTTGCATTTTGCGGTACAAAAGTGTTATTGAATTTTTCGACCGAGACGAATGTCTTCATGTGTGCTTGTTTGTGTGATAGTATTATTTTAAGCACGTTTGTTCTACCATCACAACTTGGCTGAGATATAAATACAGATTACCTGAAATAAAAAAAAGTATTTGAAACACTGGAAATGAGTTGATGGCG
Organism: Apotomis betuletana; assembly: GCA_932273695.1. Classification (NCBI taxonomy): domain Eukaryota; kingdom Metazoa; phylum Arthropoda; class Insecta; order Lepidoptera; family Tortricidae; genus Apotomis; species Apotomis betuletana. The sequence goes on along the minus strand of OW026307.1, from coordinate 9,470,072 downwards.
TTATAAAGCCCTTCATTGTTTTGAGATTGGTTAAACTTTAAAGTCAATAAAATCAGCCATCCATGTTGTGAATTGAAGGCCAGTCATAATGATCTGATCTTGAATAAGTACTTAACTGGCCTTCAATATTTCTATGCATTTAATATATCAAGTTTTTAGTGAGTGCTGTAAGCGACGACGTCGGTTCACGTTTTGGTAAGGTTTGTCTTAATTAATACGAGTAATTAGTGAAAGACAAGTGGCCAAATTAACGTCCAGAGTAATTAATAGATATAGACATCTATATTTACTACCTATTTATTGTATTTTAGAAAGACAGTTGTCTTAAATCATGATCTGCTTATCGAATATATCTAACTCAAAGTATTAATCAACTTAGGCTGAAAACAAACTGGGAAAAGGATTATTGGCAGATTAAGCGACAAAATAACATAAAAATAATTCTACGAATAAACCTTATTCCATGTTGGCCAAATTGAACCATAAAAATATAATTTTCTATTTCATATACGATATATTTATGTAAATGTAGCATGACTTTTTACGAACCTTACTTTGAAAATAGAATTCTATTTATTGTTTTGTAATATCCCTGCTTGATTATTTAACCCATTTATGTTAGTACCGTCCTTTATAGATGTAAGCGCAAACATTCTGGTATAAAGTGGTCGTGCTTAGAGGTTGTCCTTGTATTGTAAGAGTTACTGATTTAATTTATACTGAAACTGATATTATGTAAAGCTCTCTTAAAAATCATTAAATAGTTTTTGAATATTTAGACATAAAATGAAACATAATGTACAAGTATAACTTCATGTGAAACAGTTGCAATTTTTATAAATCGTGTAAATATTAGATAATGTATAACTTAACGTTTAAGTCCACATTGAAATGTATGTACTTCACTATTTAACAATAATTATTTGCTCTTATCAGCAGTGATTTGATTTCAAAACAGAGTTAGGTGCACGATTTTATGGATGTTATTATTTACCCGAACAATATGTATTTAAAGTACATAATTTTTATTTTTCTTTTTAGTATGTACTTAAATATTGATGATCTTAATCGACATTACACTGATGATACATTGAATATAAGTCATATTCCCATGATGCTGTTTCATTTCACAAAAAATAAAAGACAACACTGAGGCAGTTTGAATTTCGTATTTTATTATAAAAACAATTAGTTTAGCTTACATATTACAGAAAATATAATTTCATATATACTTGGGTAAATAAACTTAAATCTATTCAGTCTCTTGTGGATCTGCGCCACCATGGTATTCCTGTCACGTCTTCTTCTTGGCAAAGAATGGCAGTAGGTCTGAAATAAAACATAGCCTTTTATAGATACTGCATAATGATACTGTAAGAGGGGTTTGACAAAAGTATATTTTCCTTGGTGTGAAATTGAGGAGTAGCGTTCCTTAGTATACTTAGATTTTTTCAGTTGCTTTCATTTTCTATCTTCTAGCATTAACGCATTCACTGTCGGCAACTCATATACGCGTTCACCGTCATACTATTTTTTCCTAAGCCACATCCCTTGGCAGTGAATCCGCTATAATTCTGTATTTGCCAAATGATGAAACAATTATTACCCAGTAAGTGTTGCATTTTCGCTTGATTTTCTTGAAGGTTATTCGGCTAGACCCTTGTATGAGCAATAATGAATGCCGCTTGAGTCGAGCGTAGGCACAGCATAGCAGATGATGCAGTAGTACTACAATAATGATGATGATGACTACAATGAATAGACGACGCGTTTGGCGGAGTTTGTAGAGCACCTGCCTACTGAGCCGGCGGTCCCGGGGTCGAATCCCGGCTAGGGCAAATATTTGAGTGAAGACCTCGAATATTTGTGCTTGGATCATGGATATTTAAGTAACTATTAATTTATATACGTATATCGTCGTCTAGTACCCAGAACACAAGCCTTCTTGAGCTTAATTTGGGACTAGATAGATTTGTGTGAGGTTATCCGATATAACATTTTTTTTTTGATCAGAATACTAACCTATATACTTGGCTATGAGGTAATGTGGACGACAATAATGGGCAAGTTGGTGCTGGAGCCTCCTGTAACAACGACATTTTTTATAGTGGCAGCATTAGCGGCTCACTGCAACAACAATAACGACCAACTACCGAATAATTGACCGTAGGTGCAGAAAGTGACCAAAGATTTTTTTCAGTACTGCCAAAAGCGACCAACCTTATTCCTTGTGGTTATGGTCAATTGTATTCGCTACAGCTAATTTTCCTTCTCCAACAGAAAAAACCGATGCATGTATAAGTGGGTGCTCATTGGTTAAATTATTGCAACTTTTGTAATAGAAAAAGAAGTAGTCAAGTATTAATGCAACAGACAAATCACTGGGCATTTTTACAGCGAGATGTATGTATATAGTCTTTTCTGGTCTATTAAATTACAAGCTGTATATTAATTTTCTTTATACAAAATGTCTAAAGTACTGAGCTGCAAAAATGCATGGTCATTCATAAATTATTAATATTTCCATTACACAGGGTCGAATTATTATTATTTACAGGTGCCGGATCCGAATTCCGGATGTTCTCGCCTTCAAGTGGTATTTCTCAACCTATTCTAAGATTAAAGATTTATATTGAACATAAAGATTTCAAGATTCTCATTCAATTTTGCGAGTAGGTGCGTAAAGTACAAAGAACTTTCTTGTCTATTCAGCTTTTTGAAGTTTTTCAAAGTGGCAGAGATTGGTTTCAAACGTAAAAACCCAAGTACTTATCGAACAAGGTGCAGAAGCGCTTACACAGCCTTTAGTCAGCTTAAATTAGCAGTATAAGCGCTTACACAGATGAGCGCTTTTGCAGCTTGTTTGCTAGTTGGGAAGTAATCAAATTTCCACCATTTCGAAACGGAACTCGCGAGGTCACAGACTAGTATCTAAAAGCAACAGTAACCTGTATGGGTTGCATGGGTATGTGGACATTTGCTCGCAATTTGCGCTGTCGGATCTCGCGCCGCACGCAGCACTGCACGCCCAGCAGCACGCAGCACACGCAAGACGAGAGGCATCCTGCGGAATAAATTCATCGTCATTTCAGGTAGTCGAATATTGACTTAGCTGGTAATTGAATCTAGACTAATTACTATTTATATAATGATTGTGTGAGTTATAATCATCCCTGGGGTTTTGGGAGCATGAATACTTTTTAAAGTACTCATTCATATTGTGCCTACACAATGTTTGCTTTGAAGTTTACATTCACTATAAGACCATTTCATTTAACCTGTTCAGCTATTTAGTATATCGTTGGGGATAGTGCAATACCGCGTAAATAACAGCTGTTGATAAAGTTCTCATTTCAATAAAATACTTGGCTTTTGTTTGAAAATTGATTCGTATCTACACTTGTTACTGATGTGGTATTGCACTATCCCTACGATATAGCTACTATGTTCCTTTGCATCACCAATAGTACCAATACTTTCAAAGATTGTAAAAAAAAAAAAAATTAAGCTTATTCCTAAGTTTAATGGAGATGTAAACGGTCCCTAGCTACTATACATAATGTATTCAGTATTGCAAAATTCAAAGAAATAACTAATAAAGTACTAAAAAGAAATATGTAACATGTTTACCTATATAGACTAGTACTCCTAAGTCGCCATTTCTATTGGTACGCCTTAACACAATGCCAGCTATGCATAATGAGATCCCAGTTAATATCCCTACAACAAATATAACCTGAAACAAAAAAAAAAACACCATACATTTTCATATATTACTTACTTCAGGTAAACATAATATAATTAGCCAGATTTAAATATTCTTATACAATTTACACTTCAGAATTCTTGGGACTATTTAAAGCTCAAAAGTTTATTCATTGGAGATTAATGTTAATACAAATGCAACCAACCTGTAAAATATAGTAGCAAACATATTCAAAGCCCGGACAGTGGCCACCGCAGGCTCCAATCATGGGTTCAGGGCTCACTGAAGGTATAGGAGGTATTGGTGATCGTCCCTGAGGCTTGATGCGGCCTTCCATATCACATATTGGCAGTGAAAAAGCAGATGCACACTCAGGGAAAGTGTATGCCTGAGAAGCTGCGGTATGTACAGGTATTTTCTCCCCTTTCCTGTAGCTCCTCCATGTCCCTGCACCATATGGCGACTGATATAAAGGCGAGGGAGGCCCATATTCTCTTAAGTCTTCATTGTAATAGTGAGGGACCTGAAATAGTTACATGAGTAAAGTTTTAAATTGAGTGTATGAACAAATCTGTCATACTCTAATAATTGCCCTAAAATTAATGACTCCTAATTTATAATTATAAGAGATATTACATACATGGTAGGCATTGTCAGAGGTCGAGCTATCCGTTCCAGCGACTTGATATACGGGTGGGTTGATATCTTCCGACCAAGGAAACTTCGCTCTTTGTTCCGCTGCAGATACGAACTGCTGTTCGCTTCGCGGCACCATCGTCGTCTGGTACGGATGGACGCTCCGCGGCGATACTTGTTGTTTAAACATTTCACTATAATGTTAGCTGAAAGTAAACAAATTCATTGAGACTGAATAAAAACATGTGTGCTTTATTGATCATAAAATCAGACTTACCTCATTGTGGTAATTATTATGATACGTCGTACACGCCACGGGCATTACTTAATTTATTTAATATTATGGTAAATTTCTTTGATCTTAAATCCTATGTTTATCATTAATATAACAAATTTAATCTGATTTTACAACATCAGTTCCACGCCGCCATACTTATTTTTTGATTGATTTGATAGATTTAATTGAATGGAATTGGGTTTGTTTGGTTGGTGAAATTGACAATCTCTAATCGAAGTAGCGTACCATACCTAGTGATGTAACTAATATCGAATCGATAAAAATAAATCGATTATACTATGTGCTTACTCGGCTGTATGTAATGTCTTGTTCACTCATAACTTAAGAAATAAAAAATGTGTAGTCTATGGTATTTCAGCATACATTCAGATACCTTATTTTCACGTGGATTTTACAATATTTCATTTTATATTTACTGTTATGGTATAATCATTGCCACAAATTATATTTTGAGATTTAAATGATTTTGATGTAGATTCAAAACGGTGTGGTCGTAACTCTCGGTGCATTGTTAGTTTGTGGTATTTGACTGCACCTTCAATATTTGTGTTGGTTGATGGTTGGTTGTGTCAAATACCCATTCAATAAATTCATTCAATTAATCTGGTCTTCTTTATCTGTGGTTGTAAAGTTGTAATAATACCTACTAGGCTACTATAGTTCGAATGCGCTTGTGAATTCTGATCGGAGTCAAAAGAATGCATTGGAAGTCGTATTTTTAGTGTATTTAACACAACAATACATCCCAACATGTGAATTATGATAGACGAAATAGTGGTAGTCGTAGAAGAAATCATGGATACTTACGCCGTACGTTCAAGGTAACTGAAGAATTATTTTTCGTGTTGTTCACGCTACACTTACGGTGCTACATGCATATAGAGTAACGCTGATCTTTGAATATCCTTAAATAGCGTAATGGTGCATGTGGACGGAACAATGATCTCGGACGCAGACAAAGCCACTGCAGCCAATTTCTGTCGTGATTACATCCGAGGATGCTGCGTGCGCGAAAATTGTCGGTTCGTTCACGAAATGCCCCCCATAAGCTGTTTAAAAGAATTGTTTCGCTTTTGTCACGACTATCAGAATAAAGGGTGTTTCAGACATAATTGCAAATTTCTGCATAGCACAGTAGAAGAGGAAGCTCATTTTTATCAAACAGGCACCTTTCCTCATACTCCAGTCCCAGTATGTCAGGCCTACCTGCACGGTTCCTGCTCCAACCCCGACTGCAAGATGATGCACCCAGTAGATAAGGCCAATGAACCTCACCCAGTGCTAAATATGCCACCACCACAATACAATCGTCCACCACCTATGCTAAGGGATGAAGATTCGCCTCCTGAATGCAAAGTTAGACGTTATACATATGAAGATGCTGCTATAGAGAATCAAGTATTAAATGCACCAAATATATGCCAAAATTGTGAATCCTTAGACCATAAAGTCAAGTTGCTACATGATAACATTAGTGTTTTATTGAAGAAAGTAGCCGATTTGACAGAGAAAAATGTTCAACTAACATCCATGAATGAGTTTTTGTTGGAGCAAGCATCTGCAAATAGAGGGGAACAATCCTGCATTATCACATCACGCCATGGAACGTCAGCTCCTGTATCACTAGCAACAGTTAGCATGACACCTGTAGTGAGTCTCTCAGCAGCTCTGCCTACATTGGTTCCTGCCGCTGCAACCCCAAACCTGGCTCTGGCCCCTGCCGCATCCAGGGCACAGCTCTTAACTCCAGCCCCACAGTTGCTGACAGTGAGCACAACACAGCAGCTTATGGGTAATTCTGGAGCCCTCATAGTGACCAGTGCTGGAGCACAGCAGTTGATGCAAGTGAGTGATTCAGGCACTCTGATGGGTGGCGGACAAACAGTAGTAGCGGTTACACCGGCACAATTAACACTGGCGCCACCACCTCAACAGCTGATGGGCAATGCCTCACAGACAACCGTCCAACAGCTAGTACAGCAGACGGCGCTGCCGCCGCAGCTTGCTGCATCTCACCCGGCGCACCAGCAGCAGTATGCAGCTCAGCAGTCTGTGCAACACCTGGCTGCGGCGCAACAGAATGCGCAGCACCTTGCCGCTCAGCAGTCGGCGCAACATTTGGCAGCGGCACAACAGTCGGCTCAGCATCTAGTGGCGCAACAGTCGGCCCAACACTTGGCCGCCCAGCAATCCGCCCAGCAGTTAGCGCAGCAGTCGGCTCAACAGATGGCCGCGCAACAGGTGCCGTCGGCCCAGCAGCTGGTTCACCAGACCTCCACACAACAGATCACGATCTCCAGCACCAGCCAGCCGATGGCTCTATCCAACTCTCAAAACCAACCATTAACATTTCCAATTATATCGCAAAGCATACTACCCCACTGACATTTATTAGGTTTGTAGTGTGTTTAATATAAGTTATTGTCAAAAAGCTTTTTTGAGCCACGCTTTTATTGCCGCTTTTATCGCTCTATCCGTAACTACCGTGCTCCAAAAGTGTACGCGTAGCTGCGGGTATAGTGTTCCAGGACACGCGTCATCGACTACGCGTAGCAGGGTACGGGCTATCCGTACCGTACGCAGCTTTACACAAACGTTAATTGGTCATCATGGCCAAATACGATGGGTTTATCTTGTGCCGTATAGGTGATCCTAGGGTCACCTTACCTTCCGTCTCCATCATTAGATCCGACATGGTCACACATGACGTCACTCAGAAATGACTTTCCAATATTGAAGTACATTTTACGTAGAAAACTCCAGTGAGTCGCAGACATATTAAAATACATACGAAACGGGTTTACTCACATCGGAGAAGTCGAATATCGATCGACATGTTTCGAATCGGTTCGCGATTCATCATCAGGAGAGTCGATCAGTCGCGGCGGCGGCCAATCGAACACTGCGGGCGTCACCGGCGGAGGTGATGAGGGTAGATAATTTCGCCTCCGCCGGTGACAGCCGTTTCGAATGTATTTTAATATTCAGTGCATTGTTTATTACAAACTTGGTTACAAGTGAAATAAAAGCGTGTTAAAAATAAGCATTTCTTTGTGATTAAAGTAACAATAATGTTTGAAATGTATTGTAGTTAAATAGATAATGTGCTTTTCAGTGGTTCTAGAGATATTTTTCTGAACAATGTCTATCATTAATAAAAGAGGTTTTGCATCATTGCTATGAAATTATTTTGCCTAAGTTTATACATACTTATCATCATCCTCAATGCTATGGTTTATGCAGATAACAATCAACACAAATAAGATACTTAGGTTACTGTGGCCAATCTTAGATAGATTAGGAAACAGTATATTATTCATAGAATAAGAATGTTAAGCAGTCCCTTTAAATATTACCATAATGATTTACTTTGCATTATAAATTGTAAGAACCTGTTGTTGTTCTCATTATACTGGTTAAGTTATTCTCTACATGGCACTACATATCTTTTTTGTGGATATGTTGCAAGATATATTATTTCGCTAACTATAACTTGGGATTGCCATGTATCTAAAGATGAAGTACCGAATTCAAAAAATATTGCAGTAACTTAATGTGTTTACCTAATTTTAAACAATTTGTTTACGTAAAGAAATCTAGACACATAATTACTTATCTGCAGCTAACTTTACTGTTAGTGTATTGTATACGACTGTGTTTAAGTCATTAGTTAGCTATTCAACTGTAAATAACGACTTACCTACGAGCTTACATTTGTTAGCTGTTAATGAACATTGGATTTAATTATTTGTGAAATTGTTAATGTATTAGTAAGGTGGCAGTGGCACTAGTGTGGTCCCAGTCTTAAGGGTCTAAATAATTGTTTATATTTCAAACACGTTTTCGGGCGTTTCAGTCGTAGTATTGAAGAAAAAGGGCCATAATTATACTTCGAATCAATTATGAACTACGATTACAGTATATCTTTCAATATTTATGACTGGCGGCGTTTGAGACGCCCGCGAAATCGCCCTTTTGTTTTCATTGGAGTGTACACTGAACATACAATGTGTAAACCAAAAAAATGCCCAATTCGATGCTACCTATACAGCCCCAAATAGTGCTATTGCTACCGTTAGTTGTAAGTACTTAAGCGAGTTGGATATAAGTTTAAACTGACAATGAAATAAACATGTTTTGTTTACGAATATCATCTCTTCATCCACTATTTGCCAGTACCCTACAATAGATATTATTATATTAAGGGTACTCCGTGACTCAGTGATAATGTGCTAGCTATATGTTAAGTAATTTGGCTGTAATGATAGGTAATTTATTTCATTAATTAAAATGAAACGACTTGTTCCATATAAACTGTTTTATTGTTACCTAATCCGTAATGCATGCAAAACATATATTAAAAAACATTGCTGTTATCTGCGCAGTGCGCGAGCGCTGAGGGCGGCGAGGCGATCCAATCCATCCAATAGCTGCCCTGATGAAGAGCTCTATATGAGTTCGAAACATGTCTGGCGTCATGTCAACATGTCGTTTTTATAATTATGACCGTACGTCTCTTGGAAGATCACGATTTTATTAATTTATTTAAATACAGTGTGGAGTTTTGTCCACGTCTGCGAAGGGGGGAGTGCCACCTATCCGCTAACGCTGTTGGTGCTGCCCCTTCGACGTCTGGTAATGAGATTAAAGAATTAAGAGGCGGTTTGAAAAGATTAGCAGTTTTTATTTGAAATTGTTTGTTTGGCGACCCGTTGTAGTGGCTTGAATACCGGCCAGATGCATCTTATAACATAAAAAAAATGCTTTAGTATGTTAACCAGATTCGTTTGTACTATTATTATTAACCGGAACATAGTTATTAGTATCATTGCCACTTCTGATATAGCATTGATCTTTCTTATACTTCAACAGTTTCCCCCTAGTACCGAGTACAAAATTGCCCTTCCTATCAAATGCTATAGCCGTCACCTTCCCCGTAACATTTGGGATTAATTTCATTTTGCCAGTCTCGTTCTCGTGGAAATACGCCAAATGGCCGCTAGCGACGAAGACATTGTTCTTGTGAAACGATATTTGCCCGACGCCGCTATAAGTAACATTGCCAATGTGCACGGGCATGGACTGATTCGATTTCAAAACATACAATTGCTCATGTTTAATGAAGTAGAAATCATTCTTATCGTCGATTGCCATCTCGTTTAATGCTTCCAAGGTATGAAACCGGATTTTCTTTTTGCCGTCCAGTAAATACAGTTCTTCGACGCCGTTGTTGCTGTTCGTGATGTATTTGTTGCCGTCTTTGTCTACGAAGAGCATGTTGATCTTCAGTAAAGAGTCGGAGACTTGGGTGGCGTTGTGTGACTCGTAGTTGTATTTGAACATGCCCTTTTCGGTGCCAAAGTAGACCTTGCCTCCCTTGTCGTCCACGGCCACCGAGTAGCTAAGTCCTTCTGGCAAACCTTATAAAAAGATAAAATGCGGTTGTATTATTCCCGCGTAACTACTAAATGCATCAAAATTATACACCGTATTTGTACCTACTCGTAGACTTCTATCAATTTGTTTAATATGAAGTAGTGCGACAAAGTTATAACATAACAAATTACTATAATAATATATTTCTTCTTTATGATTAAACTGTAACTTTTTAAGAAACGGGATAAGAAATTAAACCTAAAATTGACGAAATAAACAAAAAATCCATTCTATAAAACATAGAAATCTTTTATATGCAAAAAATACCAGTAGGTATCTGAATCTTACCCTTAATTTTCTGAGCAGTAGTAGTCTTAAACTTAACAACATAGATATCGTAAAAGAATCCCTCCTTGTTGCTTCCGGACTTGACATAGAACAAGTTGCCGTAGACGTCGTAATGTGCGTCCGTGGGCACCGCGTCGCCGACATGGTACGTGTCCGACACTTTGTAGTGATCCTTGTCGATGCTCACGTCTGGTCGACACCGGGGCAAGTCAAAACCAACGCAAGAACGCAAAGCAAGGAAAATTATAAGAATTTTCATTATGAAGAAAAAATGCGTGTTTAACTCTTAACAGCTTTATTTCAACTGCGATGACCAGCTTGTCATTGTTTTAAGTGGTCTTTAATAAAACTTATCGAGCAAATAAATTACATACAATAACGCATAAAACTATCACAATAATATCAAATTGTAAATAAAACTCTAATAAATAATAAGACATAATACAATAATGGATTTTTAAATGTCAGCCTATCGAAACTGACTTTGTTGCATTGCCTCCTTGCTTTTAGAAGTTATTACTGGGTTTATTATTTATATGTAAATCAGCCCGTTTCGACAACCATAGAAATTCTAATAATTTAAGATATAAAAATGAAAATAGGTGTAACATTAATATAAGGCAAATATTTATAAATAAGTGTGCGTTAAGATGCCATACAATTAAATTCAGGATCTGCACCAAATAATATTGTAGGTACATGGCACATTATATGCAATTAAGATAATCTCATAAGTTGCAAAACAATATACCTACTAGTATTTTATTGCGATGACTACACATTTAATAGGTCATTATCTGAGCGTTGCAACCGCTAGAACTTAGTTAGATAAGATAAATGCGATGCGCATCAAACCATGCTGCACCTGCTGGTGTGTCTGGCATGCCCACATTCCTGTTCGCTTCTTGACCTGAAGCTAGGGCTGCCATCTTTAAATTCGCCGAACCCGGAAAAAGGACAAAAATATCCGGACATTTGGCGTAAATCACATTTTTCCCCGGACGTGTCCGAAAATAATATTATTACAAAAACTATCGCTATATATTTCATTCACATAAAGTGTCCGGGTTTTCCCCTTTTTGAGAACTCTCCCGGACGGCCTCCAAACAATGACAAATCCAGGGCAACCCGGACGGATGGCAGCCCTCTCAGCGTCAAATAATGACCCAAGTAATTTTAATGAAGTAAATTACATTTAAGAGTAAATTCTTAAATCTAATGTTGGTGTTTGTAAAACAACGATGAAAGACGCTGACGAGTTATTATTAGAATACCGTTTATCAAAATCATACAGAAGAAGTTCAGTCGGTTTCGATGTCGGTTCAATTAATAATTCAAATGAAACAAATGAATTTTGAAAGTATTTTTTTAAATTCTAGTCTGAAGAGTAAAAATTATAAGTTTAAAATGAAATCTAACTTTCTGGCTGTTAAAGTACATTTTCATTTTCTCATGCCTAATTTACATATTATTAACTTCACAATAAACTTTTAAAGAGAACTTCTAATGAATACTTGGGAATATTTCGGTAAATTACACTTGAACCCTGCTTCTAATGTAATGTTTTGATTGATATAAAGAAAGGATTTAGAAATCAATCATGGCCCGATTATTTTCTACTGATTGCTAATAAATACATTCCTAAGCTAGCAATAAAAAAAAATCGATGCAATAACATCTAATTTGTGTGATGTATGTATGTACGCTATATAAGGTTTAACCAATAGGAGGAATATAACAAGTCATATAATTTAATCAGTCACTATCGAACGTTTGATCCTTTAGGTCATTCTTTCCCGGCATCGATCCATGATAGACATGAGGCAGACACCAAATTTATTTTACCAAATCTGCATTGGTTTGAAGCAGGTTCCTGACCTATTCGTGACCAGGGACCAATCATTATTGCACGCAGAAATCAAATGAGAACCAATTCCCCTCCCCTGGTGGTCTTCGGCGATGTACCTGCGTAGTTATTAAATCGTTCGCGGACCATAATTTTGAGTACCTACTGAATACTGGATCACTGTCACTTCACCCTGAGGCTGAATTCCAGAGCAATAACACTCGATTAAAGCGCAGTCAAGCTCAAGACATACTTACTAGCTGGTTGGGCTAAGTGTGCATCTGGTTTACGTAAATTTTAAAACCAATAACTCGTGGGAAATGCTGCAAGACCCAGAAAAGGACTGAAACTCCTGTCAGAGGTACCTATATTTACCAGTGGACATCTACATGTTGAAATAATGATGATCATGTTACGGGCATATTATTATTTGACGAGATGCAAACTTATTTTACCAGAATCATGGACCGACAGTACAAGATAACAGCCTCTATCATAATATAAGAATAGACTCCGGTATGCTACGCTGAAACTACATGCGACTCCCAGCTGATGTCATCACGCTATGATTGGCTCGTTGGTTCTGCCAACCCGCTTCTGTGTTACAAGTGGTGTATCATAATCCTCCACGATTCCCTGTCAACTTGTCAGTGACGTAAGCAAGTCTCGGTATAGACGGAGTGTAAACCTTGTTTTTTGGACCATGGGGTCTATCATACCACAAACCGACCCTATAGCGGCGGAGGCTATAACAGATCGAAGGAACGTGACTTTGTATAGGGTTTGGCATCAGTTTTCTTGAATTATCGGTCCATGGTATACACATGGTATACGTACAAGTACGACCTTATATTTACGAGGGCAGCTAGTATCAGTAGCGCGCCGGCTCTATGTGCGGCACCATCGTCATCTCGTGCTCGTGGTGCCCCTGCTCTTCTATCTGGTGCTGCAGGTATGATGGGAGGCGACCTTGTCTCTCGCCTTTGATCTTGTGTATTTTCCAACGGTGACCTTGTAATATTTTTCTGAAACAACGATGAAGAATGATTATAATAAAACCCTAATAACGTAAACAATACCTACTCTTACAGTTATAGATTGCTTATTAACATTAACATGAATGTTCATTCTTGAAGGTTTCGGGGTTTTAATTGGTGTCTGTTTACAAATTATGATTCATTCCATCTTACCCTTTGTAACATTAGAATCAATTTCAGTTCCTGCTCATTGGAAAACGTTAAATTGCGATTTACGAGGTACATAAAATAAAATGGAAAAAATCTAAGTAAGAACTGATGATTTCCGACATAATATGGTTTAATGAGACTTCTGACAGAAATGTTAATACTATATACAGATTTAACCATCTTATAGAGTCTTTAACTCGAGTATTCTAGGTTTTTATACAAAACGCCCCTTAATGTAATAAACGATAAGACTTACAATAAACGTTAACCTTAACTTTCGCCATTAAACTATTAATAGCGGCGGAAGAGCTAATACTGATAAAGTCAGGCATGGACTGGCGCGTTTTAATAATAATAATAATAATGCTCTTTCTTGTGCACCACAAAATAAAAATAAGAAAACAAAAGAATAAGAATGCATTACGCGTTTTAACGGACGTGCTGGCGATCCTCGATCAATCGCTGATGATTTCGGTGTGTGACAACCCTTAAACTCTTGGCCACTATGATTATACCAACGCCCCTATATCCATAAGCTTGTTTATACGGATAAAATGTGCTGTTCCGGAAGGCGAAAACATTTCCTTGTTTGGAAATATTCGACACGTCATTGTGTCATAGAATGTACTTTTTTTACCATATGGCTCGGAATTTAAATCCTGCGGTCAAGAGGTACGAGGCACGCTCGGTCATCCTGGTTTGGATTACACTAAGGAATAAGGACGTCCTCACGAGCTCCGTTCGGTCGTTGGATGCTCGGCTATTACAATTTGGCTCATCTGCTCCACAAACTACCTAAAGGCCAGTGCTGGATAGAAAGAATGTTAAATACTTACTTCGTGTTGAACTTCTTGTAGCAGACGTCACACTCAACAGTACCCTGCCGCAGGTGGATGTCCTTGATGTGCCTCTTCATGTCGTGCTGGTACGAAAACGCTTTGTCGCAGTACGTGCACTGGAATTATAAATATTAATATGAGAGGACCATCTTCGCTTCGCTTCGCTGTAGGTATTTGTCAAAATATTCATGATGCATTTATTTTGTTGAGGTAGGAGTGGCGCGTGCAAATCTTCGACTTCTGTGTTCGGAGATAAAATCGACATCGGATTAAATGGCTATTGCAACCTTCGGAATAGAGACGCGTACTGACAAAGCATTTGCTTCTGGAGTCCGCACGTTTAAGCCTACTAAACCCACTCGGAACTAGATTCGGTAAATACACGTAGAAATCGTGTAACCTTTCTAATATCAAACGATCCTCTAGTGAATGAACTCTAACTGCTTTCTCTAATCAGTAGTCTGATATGAGCACAGCCAAGGTGTGAGCGCCGATCCAGCCCGAAGTGCTCAAAAATAGGTGGAAGCAGTGTACCATGGCAGGTACCGTAAAACGTTTCGCGGTGCTCTGATCGTGGCTTACAAGTTTCACGAGGTTTGGAGATGTTCTGGTGGCTTTCGGGTATTGCGAGCATTTTGCAGGGTAGGGTAGGATAATAATAATAAGTAAAACGTAAAGAGGCCGTCGACCGATATTGAGGTCCTTATACATTGCGGATTAATCGATCACCGCATCGCACGAACGTGATTATCGAGCATTTGCCTTAGAGCCTTGCCAGTCATAGTAATTACCCAAGTAGTAAAACACACAAGCACGCGGAGTAAGCCGTGTACCTTGGTAGGTACCTTAAAAGGTCTCGTGGTGCTGTGGACGTGGCGCATGTGCTTGGCGAGGTTGGAAGACGTGGTGGTGGCCTTGGGGCACTGCGTGCACTTGAAGGGCTTGTCGGCCATGTGCGAGCGCTTGTGCACCTTCAGCAGGTCCATCGTGCGGCCCTGGTACGGGCACTCGTCGCATTTGTAAGGGAATATGTTGTCGTGGATGCCCCTGCCAAACCAATGGTATCAATATCACACAATTGATACCTCGATATTTGTAAAAATACACTTATACAGCACTAGCTGTGCCCCGCGGTGTTACCCGCTCATCCCAAGGGAACACTAAATTTATTCGGGATGAAAAGTATCCTATGTCCTTCCCCGGGACTGACACTATCTATATACCAAATTTCATCTAAATCGGTTCAGCGGTTTAAGCGTGAAGAGGTAACAGACAGACAGACAGACAGACAGACAGACAGACAGACAGACAGACAGACAGACAGACAGACAGACAGACACACTTTCGCATTTATAATATTAGTATGGAAGTATGGATTTTGACGCTCATTTTTAAAGGGAACTCGTACGAATTTTTGATTTAATAGAGTTAGGAATTACACTTACAAAGTGTCACTTTTTATTGAAATTTGTCAGTTTTGTTAAACTGTGGAACTTCGCCAATACTACATATTGGCGTAGCACTTGTAATTTTATCATTAAAATAGATATTCAGTGACTAGTTTAAATATTGAACTTGAATTATTGAGTACTTACATATGTACTAGTAGACTGGCATTGGAAGAGCATGTTTTGCCACAAATGTCGCAGAGAAATTTTCGCTTGGTAAGTTCTTCAGGCGGTTTCTGGGCATTGTCTCCGGCACATCGCGAAAGGTGGTCACTGTATGAATCCTGGAAAATAAATGATATCATTTGTTTTCATTTCTTTTTCATGACTGAGTGCAGTCTAATTTAAACTTATTTAATACAAAACTGAACATATTATGTTTTAATAAAATAAAGCTCACTAGTCCTCCTGATTGCTAGTAGCTCCTGATTCTCTAACCATTATTTTTGATAAAACATTTATAAAATTATAACATTCTAGTTTTACCTAGGGATACAATAAGTATTCTGATATACGTAATTGTATGCACATTCTAATTCTCCCAATTGGCATTTAGAAAATTAGGTGTTTTGGAATAGGTAGTCATATCACACTGGCTGCATATATAAATACTCACTTATATAGACTTCATACAGTGTAAATTACAGTTATAATGGCTGCATAATCTCTTATATAGCCTGTTTGCTACCCAGCACGGGAACTTGCTAGAAAGTTTGTTTAGAATCAATTTATATTGAACAATTTGTACACACCATATCAAAGAAATCTTTGCCACATGTATTGCAACCCCAAATGGCAGTATCATCAGAGAATGTGGGCGAGGGAATATTATAAGAGTCATTGCTGTCTTCATGGTGTTCCTCTTGAATGTCATTAAGGTCTTGATCCTGGTCATCTTCATTTTGCTCATTATTACTTTCGCACTTAACATATTCTGCAAAATAAATAACAAGCATACTGTCTATATTGTACATATTTTATTCATTTATTTATTTAAACTTTATTGCACAAAATACAAAAGTAAGAGTACAAATGGCGGACTTAATGCCATAAGGCATTCTCTACCAGTCAACCATAGGGCCAAACAGAAACTAACATATTTTATATGCAAAAATGTATTAAAATTATATGGTGTAGCAAATCTATACTATTTCTAAAATTTTATTAATAATCTGTTTTCTATCGAGAGTCAGACTGGAAAAATCATAACAGCGCTATGCAGCAGTGTGGCACCAGCTGTAAAGCTCAGTCGGTTGGAATAACATTCTTTGTCTTCTCTTCATGACGAAACAGCTGAATGGGTTTTAACCAATTTTAGTACAAGGATAGCTGGAAGGAAAGCTTTACCCGATTGTGGTAAAGAAAAAAAATAAAAAACAACTTTGTTATTTTTTCTGGCCAGTACTGCGTGAGAGACAAGATCACGGGCAAAAAGATTACTGTAAATAATTGTGTACCTTCTTTCACTTTCATCAGCTCCACCATTCTCTTATTAGTCTTTTGACACATATCTCTGAACATGATACATCCATTGAGGAGATCCAAGCAGTTTTGACACATTTGCTTGATTGTATCTGACTTGTTGATCTGAAATTTGTTTGATATATTGGTCTATTATTTTCCAATGATAATGTTTATTGTGAATGCAACACTGAACAGTTCTATTGTGCTAAAAAATCTATTTAAGTAAAACAATTCATTCTTTCATAAGTTTTCGAAATTACGAAAACTTTACAGCTTATATGTCACACACGCAGAAATAAACAGCGTTTTCAAATTAGTCACATAGTTTTTGTTTAGTATGTTTAGAACGGGTGTGTAATGTTTTGCATAACAACAATTTGCGAATTTTCATTTTGCATAAAACGAATTGCATAATTTCAACCTGCATAAGTGATCATATAGCATAAAAACAAAATGCATACAAACGAATTGCATAATTTCGAAAATTATAATAGTTTAATTGCATAATAGACTAATAGCATAATAGTCACTTTGTTTACTATACCATTGTCATATCATACTTTTTTCATAATAACAAAGCATAAATGTTGCCTAAATAAATACATCCAAAAAATATAATATTTTTTTCTTATTCATTCTTCCCCATTGCCGAGCCTAATTAGGAGCAGTTACCTTTTAAGGGTCATAAAAAAAACCCTAACCTACCTATCTCTGGGAGCAGTTTCGTTTTTAGGGTTATAAAAAAAATAACCCTAACCTACCTCTCTTGGACTTGGAGCAGTTTCATTTTTAGGGTCATAAAAAAATAACCCTAACCTACCTATTTCTCGGAGCAGTTTCGTTATCAGGGCACAAAACCCTAACCTACCTATCTCTGGGAGCAGTTTCGTTTTAAGGGTCATAAAAAAAATAACCCTAACCTACCTATCTCTTGGAGCAGTTTCCTTTTTAGGGTAAAAAAACCCTAACCTACCTATCTCTTGGAGCAGTTTCATTTTTAGGGTAAAAAAAACCATAACCTACCTATTTCAGTGTTCACAACAACTTTTTATTCAGGACTTATTTGATAGGTATGATATTTATGCAACTTGATAATTATTTAAAATGTTATTATGAGTTTTCATAATTATTCTGAATGAATGTTATACCAAGTGACATTATGACTTATGAACATTATAACGAATGTTATTATGATTATTAATGGTTATGATGTTTAAATATTATGCTTGACAAAATTATGAATTTTGTTTTTATGCAATGTGTTTATTATGCATTTTGAAAGTAGTTAAATGAAAATATGCTAAAAGTTTTTATGCAAATTGAACCGCACCCGTTTAGAACACTTACCGTGACTCCCGAAAAGTGTTTCACTTCTTCCGCAATATTGGGCTGAACGAAATTGTTGAAAATAGGAATATCCCCATTATCTGACGCACATATCCTGCACATGCCTGGTGCTATTTTGATGTTAGTTAAACTACGGTGCCTGGAATATTTTTTAATTCAGTGAGTTATTGATAATTACAAAAAAAATAGAATGTAAACTTATTTGAATACTTACGATTTCTTACGCTTTTTTTGTTTCTTTTTCTTAGATTTGTGTAAAGCATTTGCATATAACATAGACCTTAGTATAATGAGCGATGCCATTATGTTAATAGAAGCTGTTTCTTTCCTGAAACTTTGAGTATTAGTTACGACTATGTTTATTTAGAAATAATGCCGTATTTTGTAAATAATGTAATCGATTCATTTGGATTTTTGACACTACACCATAGAATAATATTACCATAGATAATATTCACAGATAGATAGACTATAATAAAAATCGAATATATATGACCGAATGATTTTAGGGAGGGACCAAATTAGCTAACATGAAAGTACCGGTTCTTTATCCGAGTTCGTATTTACGATCAATAGTGTGGCACCGCCATTCGCAATATTCGCATGTCGAAAGTCCATCGAATCGAATCAGAATCTGTTTCTGTCGCATAAAATAAAAAAAAACAACAACAATGTCCGACTGACTTAATCTGATCGTATTTAATTTAACTATTTAGTTTTATGTATAATAAAGTATAGTTATAGTTGTGAGTTTATCCAGTGTTTTATAGAATGGCGGTTTATATAACTAAATCAATGCTGTCTAAGTTTAATAAAACCAAATATCCAGCAACTTTTAATCAGGAAGACGAGGGGAGTAATAATAGCGATCACTGGCAGAAACTTATAGCTGACTGGTAAAGAATTTGTTATATTTATTGGTAGATTAACAACTAAAGTACTCTTATTTTAATAACTTGAGTTGTAGGTATTTTACGTAATTCCAGAAATTCTTAGAAATACAGAAATGTTATCTGCTAATGTACCTACTCCTTATGTTTTTTATACCTTAGCATAGTTGCTGTTGTTTTATAATTTTATTTTAATTTCAGTAAAAAAAACGTGCGGCTGGAAAAGGATATGATATGTCGAATCTGTGCCAAAGGTGGCTGTACTCCACTGACTGAAAAACTCTTTGATTATGACATTATGAGTGCCATCAGAAGTATAACAAATGTCTCAGTAAGTTATTCGATATAGGTACTGATATTTTTATACAAATGTACACTTTACATAGCAAAATAAAAGTATTTTTAATTTCTTTCAGGTTTCTGCCGATGATGCACTGCCTAAATATATTTGCTCAGTATGCTTGTATAATTTAAAAACTGCATTGACATTTAAGAAGAATTGTGAAACTTCTGATAGGAAGTTCCGGAAAATTTTACACCCTATGGGTGACCCAACATTCCACTCATATCCATATTCTAAACATGACTTCCAACTTATTCTCCATGACATGAAGAAGAAAAGGATGAAGATAGAGGAAGAGAAAAACAGAGAACGCAAGAAAAGAGAGAAAATCTCCCTAAAGAGAGCTCCAAGGATTAAGCAGTTCAAATGTTCCCCATGCGACATGACTTTCCCTGATAAGGTATGCTTATGACATTTATTACTAACAATACCTAGTATCGCCATTGCTTTAATTTGGGGTTTAAAATTGCAAACTGTTATTATGAAAATTGAAAAAATGGTTTTTCAAAAACCATGGTAAGAAATAATTAAAAAGCTGCAGTTTGTAGATCCTTTTAGTAAGTCCTTACTGCGA
Organism: Apotomis betuletana; assembly: GCA_932273695.1. Taxonomy (NCBI): domain Eukaryota; kingdom Metazoa; phylum Arthropoda; class Insecta; order Lepidoptera; family Tortricidae; genus Apotomis; species Apotomis betuletana. The sequence continues at coordinate 9,449,770 of OW026307.1, read as the reverse complement.
AAAAATATAATTTAATAGTCATAAAAAGCCAGCTAAGTGTGAGTCTGACTCGCGCACCGAGGGTTCTGTACAAATACTTATCCTAACTACTAGTTACAAAAGAGGTACACAGTTAACACAACCGATCACATTTGTTGTATGTTAGTCCCCTTAAATATTTAGTTTATTCTGCTTTTTAGTGTTTGTTGTTATAGCGGCAACCTAACTACATCTGTGACAATTTAACTGTCTAGCTATCACGGTTCATGAGAATCAGTCTGGTGACAGACAGACGAACAGCGGAGGCTTAGTAACAGGGTCCCGTTTTTACCCTTTGGGCACGGACCCCGAAAAACATTCCTTGGATTCGCCGAATGACATGTTTATGTATACTTAACAGTTGCATGTTGTCAAACAAAAAAATCAGGGCTAACAATACAGAATGGTGCTCATTCTTCCTGAATTGGGCAACTGGTGGGAATCAACTGATGTTGAAATGTATGGACTCCATGCCATAACTCGATATTTAGTGGATAAATAAATATGCTATGAATTTAAGTCCTTTAAAAATAGCTGTAGGTGTGGAAACCATACATAAGTAGACATCAGATCATTAATGAAAGTTTTGTTGTGTTTTCATTACAGGATAAGTTAATGGAGCACCGGCGCGAGCGGCAGTGCATGCGGCGCGCGTGCGAGCTGTGCGGGCAGCTGGTGTTGAGCATCACGCAGCACATGCGGCACATCCACAAGCAGACCGTGCCGCACAAGTGCAACACCTGCGGCAAGGAGTTCCCCATCATCGCGCGCCTCAAGAACCACATGTGAGTCACCTTATACTACCAGCTCTGGAAAAAGGGTCTGTATGAATAATCTGATTAATGTCATCATGATAATTTAATCATCATCCAAGATGTGAATAAATTTATGCCACATGGTGGATTTAAAACTATATGAAGTTATAAAATTTATCTTGTCATCGATTTTGAGTCCAAATAGTGATAATGTTGGGAAAAATATAATAAGAATACTTCTGGCAAAACTTAATGTTTCCACCGGTGAACCGGCAAGCAAAAAGTTCTAAGCCTAAGATAGAAAAAAACAATTTACACAAATGAACTCGTGTTTATTTTTCAATATAGTCTCCTCCTAAATCAATGCATTTTTTACATTTTTTATACAGTGCTTTTAGGCCATTAAAAAAATAATCTTCATTTTGCCCTTCAAAATGCTCCTGTACAGCCGCCTTCATCTCTTCGTCACTTCTAAATCGCTTTCCCCTCAACTCTTTCTTCAAATTATTGAATAGAAAATAATCGCTTGGGGCTAGATCTGGGCTGTAGGGTGGGTGGTCAATTTCGTCAAAACCAACTTCCTTCAGAGCACGCCTCGCAACATTAGCGGTGTGAACGGGTGCGTTGTCTTGCAAAAACAAAATGCCTTTCCTTAGTTTACCCCGCCTTTTCTCAACTATGGCTTGTCGCACCTGTCTTATTAGATTTGCATAATAAGTTCCGTTTATCGTAGAGCCTTTTTCTAAATAATCGATTAAAAGAATGCCATCACAATCCCAAAATACCGTAGCCATTAACTTAGAGGCCGACTTTTGCACTTTAAATTTCTTCGGCGGCCTTTCACCCTTTTCAATCCACTGCATCGACTCAGACTTACACTCCGGATCATACTGTCTGATCCATGTTTCATCAACAGTTACTATTCGGGAACAAACTTCATCTAAATCATCTTCGCACAATTCTAAAAACGCCCGAGAAGTTTCCACACGACGTACTTTATCGAAGGCCGTTAGCATTTTCGGTACCCAACGAGCACTGACTTTACTCATGTACAAATGTTCATGTAAAATTTCTCCGACTCTTTCTTTACTAATACCTAAGACCTCAGCTATTTGCCAAACCTTAATTCTTCTATCTTCTAATACCAGCTTTTTGACTTTTGCTACGTTTTCTTCGGTCACTACCGATATTGGCCGCCCTGAGCGGGGGTCGTCTTCGATCGATTCCCGTTCGAGTTTAAATAAGCGACTCCACTTTTTGACTGTGGCATAAGAAGGCCCAGAATCACCGTAAATAATAGCCATTTCCTCAAAAATACACTGCGGTGATTTGTCACTTTTTGTAAGGAATTTAATTACAGCACGGTGCTCAATTTTCGTAATATTCGTTGGTAATGCACACATGATGTACTTTTCCGTTGAATATCTCGAAACAGAATAATAAAAACGTGACATGTTATTTTTTAATAATTTGTTTTTAAATGGCCTTTCTAGTGGCCAGTATCATAAACGCATATATAACCTCGAAATACCTTAGGCTTAGAACTTTTCAGACGCCCCTCGTATATGACGACTTTAATGACTACACAAGTAACTCAACAAATAGTCTATTAAAATGGATGAGTTGAAAGATAAAGTTCACTAATTTCGAAATCGGCGTATAAACATGGATAAATTGATGTTAACAGTTTTCTGGAATGGAGCAACTGGCTATAATATATCGGTGAAGCTACTGTACTAAATTAAAGTTATATTAACAAATAGGTCCATAAAATAAAACTAACCTCTCGATTTGTTCCAGGATGGTACACACGGACACATTCAACTTCTTTTGCGACCTGTGCCCGTACAAGTGCAAGCACAAGTACTACCTGGTGATGCACATGCGGACCCACACCGGCGAGAAGCCTTACAAGTGCTCACAATGCCCCGCCACCTTTGTTAATCCCTCCAACTTGAACAAGCATAAGTTGACTCACCAGGAGAAGCAGTTTAAAGTAAGTTGGCCTCTTTAAGGTAGAGGCTGGTGGCTCTAGAGACTTTCAGTACTACTAAATCAACAAAAAAAGCAATATATATACATCTATGATATATACCCATTCCGCTCATTGAAGTCGGTTATTCCTTTTATTTTACATTAAAACAAATTAAGTTAAACAATAATATCTTGTAATTTAAGTATTAGGAAATAAAAGGCTTTTTATTTTATTTTTATTTATTTATTTATTATTATTCCTTTTATTTGGTTATTTGATTATTATTTTGTAAAGAGACTTCAGAAACTGAATACAACTGGTGCTACTGGTTGTCCCAACAAAAAACAAAACAGAGATAAGATACAGTGGAGAAAACAACTAGAATCACAGTTTAATGACCAGCAATATTTCACTGTCACAATCATGACAAAGCTGGACCCATCCTAAATTGAAATAGTTTTACGAAAAGTATAATTTTTTTAGTAAATATTTTGTTTGTATTGTGCAGTGCATGTTGTGCGAAAAGGCTTTCCGCACGAACGCGGCGCTGCGCGAGCACCACGAGGCGGCGCACATGAACATCAAGCACACCTGCAACTACTGCGGCCGGGACTTCTGCTACAAGTGCGTAACTTACCTATATTAGGACAAATTTATATTTTGTTGTCGTTTTTTTTTCTCAGATTTCAATAAAATTTGGTGTTGGTAAAGTTGATTATTCTGAACAAGGTAAGCCCAATTTCACTATATGGCCTACAAAATTTTCCATTGAGTTACGATTAATTTGGATTTTTTTTATTGAAATATGAGAAAAAAAAAACGACAACAAAATAAAAATTTGCCCATTAACGTGTAGGGGAGATGATTAGTGTTGGTATCGAGTTTCTGAATTTAAGCAGCGGACAAATAGGACGGTCGTTGTAAGGGATAAATAAGGGGGGAGTCTTTGAATTTGGTTTACTAGAAAGTAGGTTTGTAACTGTGTATTATATAAAACTAGCGACCCGCCCCGGCTTCGCACGGGTGCAATGCTGATAAATTATGCATGTATTATACATATAAACCTTCCTCTTGAATCACTCTATTAAAAAAAACCGCATCAGAATCCGTTGCGTAGTTTTAAAGATTTAAGCATACAAAGGGACATAGGGACAGAGGAAGCGACTTTGTTTTATACTATGTAGTGATGTAGTGAAGTAAAAAAAATATATATGATGCAGGATTTTATTGCCGACTGTACTTTTTGAAACTAACTTCCATTGCTAGTCGACGTAACGGCACAGCCACGAGTTTGCGCGACCAGCGGCAGCGGTGAGCGTCGAGCGGCAAAAACAAAATCACACTGATGTCTGAAGCATGCCACGAACCGCAGCGCGCGGTGCCGCTCTAGCGGTTATTCCCGAGTGAAACCGGCGACTAGCCACTCAATTGCTTCGAATTTTGAGTTGGACTCTATTTATATAATAAAATAAGAGCGGTGACAGGTAGCCGTAGTTACCAAAAGCAATCTAGTGGCTAGGGAAGATACCACGACTTCAGAATGTTTGAATGTTGTGTATGTGGCATGTTTGCCGCCCGCGCGCCGCCCGCCGCTAAGACCGAAGTCGTGGCCGAGCCGTAAATTAAAAATTCTTAAACGCGTCATTTTATTACAGAGATTCCATAGCCACCTATCGGCTTCATAGGCACATCAGCTCCTTGTCATACATTATAATCCTATTTACAAATGGACCAACCACTGTCGTGGTCAGCGCACATATCCGAGATCAGCAGGAGATTGTTTACGTCACATCATTCTCTGAGGCGTCTGCAGAACTTCCTACCTCTTTAGGCCAAGCGCGCACCACGATTTTAGAATCGCGTTGTAAGAATGTCGCAGAAAATTCACTGCGCGCACTGCGATGAAAAAGTCGATGGATTGTTCAGTCTCAGCATGGATTTCGTACAAGTTGCTTGTCTTGCCTTATTACTCCTTCGTAGGAGTAGGAGGAAGAAAAATAATAAAAATAAAATCTTTTTGTCGTTAGAGAGTTCGTACCTTAGGTATAACCTTTTGACAAACCTCCTACCACAAACGTGTCTTCAAAATGCGATCGCTATATGATTTATATTGTACTAGCTGTGCCCCGCGGTGTTACCTGCTGATCCCATGGGAACACTAAATTTATTCGGGATGAAAAGTATCCTATGTCCTTTCCCGGGTCTCAAACTATCTCCATACCAAATTTCATCTAAATCGGTTCAACGGTTTAAGCGTGAAGAGGTAACAGACAGACAGACAGACAGACACACTTTCGCATTTATAATATTATATTAGTATGGAAGTATGGATTTATCCCACGAAGGGGATTTTCCTTCCGTAATTAAATGGTCAACGTCTCTGCGTCTTGTCAATTCAATTAAATTTTTATAAATAAATGGCTACTGTCCATTGGGACAATTCTGCCAGTGTCAAGGTTATAAGAACGTTGTACGGTGAGTTGAGCTTTTTGTAAAGTGATAGCGATTTACAAAAAACCACACGGACTATCGGGCCTTGACCCAGGAAGGGCTATGAACGCTTCAAGTTGAATTCTTCGTTAGCTATTCACTCATACGTTAGATCACTGCACAATACGCTATCAATACTACACATTGAACAACAAAAATGAATAAATAATGAACAACGAAACTTAAACGCATGCGGCCATCTTGAGTCACGAACCGGAAGCCCTGCGTCTTGTCTTGAGACTCCATCGGAGAAGCAGGATCTGACATGTTGACGCTTGAAGAGCGGAACGCCGTCTGACGCCGCCGCGGCGATTTTATTATAGCAGTGCGCGCGGGGCCATACAACTCCGTATGCTGCATTTTACTTTTGCGACAATCGCGTCGCGAGCCGTCGCAGCAAAATGTGACAAATCACAATTTTAAAATCGCTGCGATTTTTTTCTCGTATATGCGCGCACAGTCACTAAATAAACCCATAGGTTGCATTTCTGCGACAAAATAATCGCACGACAAAAAATCGTAGTGCGCGCTTGGCCTTACACTGAAATTTCTCTCGCACGTTCGCTTTTACTTCCTCTTCTTGATTATGGTGACATTGCTTTCCTGGACCTTAAGGAAGTGCTGCTTGACAAGCTTGAGCGCCTGCAAAATGTGAGCATAAGATTCATTTTTGGTCTAAGAAAGTTTGATCACGTCTCTCATTACTCGGCTAGCTTTCGATCGCCGGCCGGTTGGTCGTCGTAGGCATGTGCATGTCCTGTCATTGCTCTACAATGTTATTATTCAACCCTGCTTCACCGCTCTACCTTTCCGAAAGATTTACCTATACGGCGTCTGGCAGTGGACACCGCCTGCGTTCGAGTGTCAATCTCTCTCTTGCCTTTCCGCCCAATAAATCGCGCACTTATAGGAAATCTTTTACAGTCCGGTTGGACATCCCATTATTTTCTCATTTACTCAAATATTAACTGGAAGAGATCCCTTATACGGATAAGTTCGCACATGTTTATTGTTTTAAAGTTTTATAAATTGCTTTTGTGTAGAATAAAGTGTTTACATACATACATACAAATGTATACCATAACGTAACCGGGAAGAGACTAGGTCAAATATTACATGGAAGACTACATACAAACAGTCACGGAGAGGTGAAACTAAATAAACCTTGTTAGTAAGAACTACGAGTATATCGAAAACACCAAATTACGACGACTATCTAGGCGCGATTTGGTGTATATTTTAATCGTAACGATATAGTAACATTAACCGTGTTATTACAAATTATTATTCAAATAAGCGGTATGGAAGAGTATGATTCCTTTGGTTCACCAATGTGCCCTGTTCAATTTAGGCCGCGCGGTTTTGAACAAAAGCCGTGGCCGCTTTGTGTCGGCAGCGTTTGCACTGTTCGGCTGCGATGCCTTTGTGTCTGTCGACGACAAACACAGCGGTTTAATTTGAAATGCTTAAGGAAAATCCTTCTTATAATATTATCTCTATCTAGCTGAATGATGAGCCTTTATTTATTAAGGCTTTTATTTATTCTGCACTGTACGAAACACCGTAGAATTAATACCTCATAAATGTTTACGTGCATAAATGGCCTGTTTACACAAAAACGATGTAAACACGGCAAAAATAACAGATAGATATCTATCCCCCCGTGGTCGCATTTTGTTGAATTTGCGGACCAAATGCAATTTAGACGCCATTTAACGTTGATTAATAATTCAGATGTCTCCTTTTATGTGTTATGAAACGATTATGGGACCTCTAAATAAACAATCTACATATAATTTGGATGTGTTTTCTAACTGCATTTATCCTGCCGTGGTCTTCCACTGTTAGAAGCGTATTAGTCAACAAGTGATGAATATTTATTTTTCATAGATCGGACCTTCGCAAGCACGAGATACGTAACCACAACCGCACCAAGCGCGACTACATCGGCGGCGAGCCCTCCTACAAGCAAGTCGAACGCCTGCAGAAAATACAAGAAGGCACCGACGACATGACCCATTGGCGACCCGAGCCGCTTCTACCCCAGCCTACAGCTATTGTACAGGCGACCTATATAGACCCTAACTCGGAGTTGGTGCAGAACAACCATCAGCTGTACTTTGCTGATGTTACTGGCATGATACAGCAACAGCCTACTATGGGTAAGTGCATCAGTTTCTCCTTAACCTTTTGAGCGCCAAAGACGGTAGATCACGTCGACGGAATACTGTGCCCCAGATGCCACGACGTCGTTTGCCGCTATGCAATGTCATACTATCTGCTGTCAGCTTGACGTGTGGGTCAGTTTTCCGTCGACGAGCTGAACGGTCGAAAGGTTAAGCACCGTTATACTGCATGCTTATATGTATAGTCTCCTAACCAACTAAGAGACGGAGTAGAATAACCATAAGTATCTACCTACTAATCTGACTATATCGAGTATTTGAAGTATACTCAGCAGAGTATAATACTCTTTACTTAGTAGAGTGGTCGTGGTTATCCACCCCGTGTTTGAATAGTCTGTAAATTTTAAGGTATTTTGATAAATATACCTTATTTTATAAATTGTATTAGCAGTTCCGATTAGTTCTAGGTTTGTTTACATTCCGAAATGCCTTTGCCTTTATCGAAGACGATTGAGATATAATAACCTCTTTTTTGTTACAGTGCAACAACAAACAGTGCAGCTGGCCTTGTAAGTACCTATAAGTAAACTTTGGATTTCAATTTTGTTCAACATTATAGCCTCTACTAATATAATATCTTTCTTTACAGGCCTGACTTGGAAATGAAAAAGGACGAAGTGAAAATATACGACGCACAAGGAATCGGTTATTATTAGTACTTGATTATTAACACTATTAGTATTAATGCCTAATTATTTAAATATACTGTAATACGATTAGTAGTAGTATAAGCGATTTACTTAACCCATGTTTAACCTTTCTATCGCCATTTTATTTACTTTTGTATTGATTAATTATACTGATTATGTAACAAATGTAGCGAATAAATCTAGACTATAAAATGTATTAATTCATTTAAACACCTAATTTGCGTAGACCCCTGCATTCACCTGTCGTTATAGTTATAGTATAGTATCAGTATTCAGTGTACGGACATAGACTTAGGTACATTTTAAAGCCATGCGGGCAATTAATCTAGTTTTTAGGGTTCCGTACCCAAAGGGTAAAAACGGGACCCTATTACTGAGACTTCGCTGTCCGTCCGTCCGTCCGTCCATCCGTCCGTCCGTCCGTCCGTCCGTCCGTCCGTCCGTCTGTCACCAGGCTGTATCTCAACAACAGTGATAGCTAGACAGTTGAAATTTTCACAGATGATTAGACATGGGTAATCTCAACTCCGACTAGTGATTTGATTCTCTGAATCCGACTCCTAGATCGGAATCGATTCCGCTTAATGATTCCGACTCCTCTTATTGAGTCCGGCTCGTATCGCTACATTCGCTACCAGAGCGCTTCAAATGGTCAGATCGGCCGGCGGACTCGGACTCGATCGGCTCGGCTCGGGCGTAATTTACTAGTTTAGATGGTCGGAGTTACAACTCCGCGGAATCAGTAAGAATCGCGTGGATTCAGTAAGGGAATCGAGTCCGCTGACGGAATCGGATCATTTGACTCTTTGAAACCGGAGTTACCCATGTCTACAGATGATGTATTTCTATTGCCGCTATAACAACAAATACTAAAAATAAAATAAAATAAATATTTAAGGGGGGCTCCCATACAACAAACTTGTTATAGATTATATATAATTATGTATAGGTACGGAACCCTTCATGCGCGAGTCGGGCTCGCACTTGCCCAATTTTTTTACTTACTGAGTTTTAGCTACTCTATGTGAGACAATGTTGCTGGATCAAAAAGAAGAACTTTACCGTAGATGGCGCTAAAAAACTTGCGTCCAATGGCATTTATCTAAGGCCATCCTCATATAACTCAGGCAGGCCAAACTAATGTCAAGAAACCGAGAAAGTAAGTTCCGGGCGAAACTTGAAACCTCGGTCAGTTCTACAGTTTTAACCCGTAAGTGAAACCATAATTAACACTTTGAACACCAGGAATTCGCTCCGTGGGCACTGTGCTCGTAGCCAGTTTTCGCTACAAACGCATTTCCCCATGTTATCGGCTACACGCGTAGCGCTACGAAATCCTTGGTCGCCAAAGTGTTAAGAGGAAATACCTCGGTCCATCTTTCCTTACCGTCCGTTTACCTACGTTAAGTTTGCACCTAGTAACTATGGCGTCGCATAGAAACGAACAAAAACGTAACCGGTTTATACAAACCGAGATTCGTTTTCGTCTGTTTCCTCCTCCAAAACTTAACCAATCTTTACGAAATTTTAGGAACAGAATGGAAAAGTACCTACTTTTCGGTGTCGGACCGTTTTGATTTTTGCGCAGAAATCAAAACAGTCCGACACAGAACATTTACTTGCCATTCAGTTGCCAAAATTTCGTTACGGTTGGTTAAGAGGCCTTATTCCTTTTAAACATTTTTTTTTCATATTATGACAAATACTTATATCGATAATTTCAACCAACCTTTTGAAGTGAATAATACCTTTTTCCGAGTTCTAGGTAGTAACATAGCTATTTCATGCTTTCATTGCGTGCAGTCGAAAATAAGTTGAAAAAACGAATTTTCCGCGTGAATTTGGTCAATATCGAGTAGTTTTTGAAACAAAAATTATCAATGAAAAATTCAAACTGTATGTTTCAAATATATACCAATAAATCCCAATAGCCCTGTTCTAGGTAGTAACATCAATAATTATGTTAAGAAACATGTTTGATCATAGAGAAAAATGTCTAAAACAATCAGCATTTTAAAAGGAATAAGGCCTCTTAAGTTTTAGAGGCGGACACAGACGAGAATGAAACCTCGATTTGTATGAATAAATGAGCCGTGGTAGGTAGGTATATCCTCTTAAGGTTACCCGCTCTACATAATAGTAATAACCCGTTGCTCGATAGTGCTCGTGATGGAAGAAGCAGAGTTTGTAAAGGAAGAGGCTGACTGCCAAAATCAGGAGGCATCGTCCGTGACAGACGAGTCTAAGTGTGAGAACAATGGCCGGGGCGGCGTGAGCGAAGCGGCCGCGCGGTACGGCCTATATGCTGGACATGTGGTGAAGGATGAGTTCGTCGCAGGCCCGGAGGACCTGCAGACGTCGAATGTAGCCTTTATGCTTTGAGGTAAGATTCTCATTAGTACTTTTTTAACGTTACCTTTATTTTATAGGTACGTTAACGTTACCCTTACCTATTGCGATATTGCTACGAATTCCGCTCGAAGCATACAATCGGTTTACTTACTTGTTTCCTCAAACGTTAATTTCCTCACTAAACCACGGAATAGACACAAGGATCGGTACTAGAACAGCAATATCGGAATCTACAAATGAAATCTCACGATCAATGTTTACGCAAAGAAGTAAGTTCTGTTTAAATTCAGCACAAGATATTAAATTCTCATAGTCGCTCTCGAGGCCGAGCAAACTTCTTTTGTAGACATGAGTATTGCACTGAGGCCCGGCAAAATCCATTCGTCTAAGTATGCAATCAGTATAAACACGGGCACACTTTACGCCGAGAGCTGCGTTAATAGCCTACGCAGGGCACGCACACCTGGGTCTCACCTTTAATCGGGCAATATCGGCGCGGGTTCGTAGCCAATTGCAGCAACACACATGCGTCGGTCTGTCGTTCGCCACGTGTCGCTACCAATGCGAATACTTCCTCTACACAAAAAAATAATAAATTACAGCACTCGGGCGGGTTTGTATTCTGCGGTCGATAAGACTTTTTGCACCGCATTTTTAACATCCGACGAAAAAGTGGGGTGTTATAAGTTTATCATCTGTGTGTCTGTACCTACTCTGTCTGTGGCATCGAAGCTCCCAAACGGAAGGGCCGATTCGGAAGCGGTTTTTAGTAACCGAAAGCCTTGTCTGTGGGGATGTTTCTTAGCTATTTGGTAAAAAATAACTGCAACAGTTTCCAAGATAAGATATTCAGCTTTGATAGTGACAGGATCTTGGCCAATATTGAAGTTAAGAATTCCTTATTTTGTTGTTATGTTCAGGTTTAGAAAGAAAGAAGAAGAAAGAATATACATTTATTCAACGAAAAACAAAGTTACATGAAAAAAACGAACATAAACAATCATCGTTGAATAGGACCCCACTCAGCATGATGCCACGGCGAGCCGGGGCGCTGGTTTTCAGTGGGGACCTGCTTATAACTACTTAGATGCTAAAAATAGTTTAGTAGCATTCTTATCTCAATCCGTAAACGAGGGCCTCATGATGACCAGCTACATTAATCGGGGGTTTTAAAAATATTGAATTTAGGTTATAATGCATAATTCGTAAGTGCTATTCCCCTCATTACCATTCGGCGCCTGTTTCTTGGAGTGTCCTCGTATAATGAGGAGCACGTTCGCGCCAGGTTAATTAGATAGTCCGTCCGTTTGTTCATTTGTCACTGTAATTAGCTTCGTTTAAGGCCTCGTCGTTCGTAGCTAATATACATTTAACGAGAATGTCAATTACGTAGTGCAATAAGCAGAGTAGGTAGCTAATTAAGATATAAGCATATTGAACCTTACTTAATTTGAACAGTGAGTTCACGTTCAGTGGTTGTTTACTTTACACCTTCGAGAATTTACGAGCTGGCTGAGTCAATAAAGTTTTCTATACTATACCTGCTTTGACATTTGAGGGCCCCGGAGCAAAATATTCAATTCAGCGAGCTACCCGGACATCCATATTTGATTTTTAGAGCTCTGTTATATTGTAAAACTGAGAACTACTACAGAACCAGAAACTGCATGTCTATTGCAGTATTTTGGCGAATACAGTAGCGATCAAAAGTATTTTGACAAATCGTTTTTTTTTCAAGATGTTGATGAATTGAATATATATTTAATAATTACGTTACGATAACATCTTATGGCCCTTTTCTTGTTACGTTTCCACTTAGATAACTAAAACTTAACAATGGACTTAGAATAAAAACTGATAATACACGCTTCAGGTAGGTCAAAAGTATTTTGACACTTACATAAAATTATTTTGCTGAACTTGCAACAGGGTTAAATAAGACGTTTCATGAATATTTAGTTGCATATCCTCTGCCCTTCCTAACAGCTGTACAAGGAGCCGTCATATAGTCCACTAACTTCTATATATACGTTCGTAAGGTATGTTCGTCCTTTCTGACTGAAGTGCTTGAAAAAAAGCCCCTTGGAGTAATTTCTGCACCTCACTCGACGATCCAACTCTTCTCGTAGATGCTCAATAGGATTCAGGTCAGCATTTTGACTAGGCCCCTCAAAAACCTTGACTTTTTTACGCTTTAAGAAAGCCTGTAAATTTTTAGAATTGTGTCTGAGGTCATTATGGTGCTGAAAAACCCAACGAGGTGGCATATTTTTCTTTATTTATTTTCATAGGGTATCGTATGTGTATAAAGTATATTTTCGTACACATATCGATCCTATTATCCCGTCAATTCATACGAGAGGCCCGACGCCATGGCGAGGAAAATATCCCCGCACCATTACGTTGCCGCCACCATGCTTGAGTGTGGGTACCAAGTATCAGACATCGTGTCTTTTATTATGAGGACGACGCACATCTTGATACCATCCCACGAGATTAAATTTAACTTGCTCGCGTCACTCCATACAATTTTTGACCAATCGGCACTTGTTCATGATTTGTGACGAATCGCAAATGCTAATCGGGATGCCTTATTCTTTGCTGAACATTTTAGTTTTTTTTAATGGGCGTCGACCATGTGATCCATGGTCTATTAGGCGTCGTTTAATAGTAAAAATATAAACATTTGTGTTGTAGTTTTTTGTTAGCTCATCTTTAATTGGTATTGCATTATTCCGTGGGGTTTCTACGTCTAACTTTTTTATTACACAATCAGTTGTACAAGTAGTTTTTCGAGGACGACTGTTTTCAGGCTTATTTGTGACGCTGTTTCGAGCCTTGAACTGCTTATTCCAGACACTAATGAATTGCCGTGATATACCAAAACTTCACGAAATCTCAGCTTGCGACTTACCCTTCTTAAATGCAGCCGCAACGGGTTACTTAAAATCTTCCGAATATTATTTATGTCGAGACATGCTAAGAAAAGCCTCAAGTTGTAGTTCCTACAAAGTATTTAAATTCTGCAGCCCCATTTCTCAGTTAAATAGGAAAAAAGACATTGTCAAAATATTTTTGAACCGGAATATAAACATTTTTTGTGGCTATGTTTATATTTTAATTCAATGAAACTAAACTTTTTACTTGTTTCGAGAAGCTTTTAAGCCATGAAATACTTTATCAAGAATTAAGTTGGAAAAACTAACATATCGCATATAATATCAAAGCTTTTGCCGTTGTCAAAATACTTTTGATCGCTACTGTACATATGAACTAGGTAAGACCAATAGGTAATAAAATTATTAATAATATTAAGAGGCCTTATTCCTTTTAAAATGCTGATTGTTTTAGACATTTTTCTCTATGATCAAACATGTTTCTTAACATATTATTGATGTTACTACCTAGAACAGGGCTATTGGGATTTATTGGTATATATTTGAAACATACAGTCTGAATTTTTCATTGATAATTTTTGTTTCAAAAACTACTCGAGATTGACAAAATTCACGCGGAAAATTCGTTTTTTCAACTTATTTTCGACTGCACGCAATGAAAGCATGAACTAGCTGGCAAAAAGTTGGTTGAAATCCATACTAATATTATAAATGCGAAAGTGTGTCTGTCTGTCTGTCTGTCTGTCTGTCTGTTACCTCTTCACGCTCAAACCGCTGAACCGATTTAGATGAAATTTGGTATATAATCCATACTATAATATTATAAATGCGAAAGTGTGTCTGTCTGTCTGTCTGTTACCTCTTCACGCTCAAACCGCTGAACCGATTTAGATGAAATTTGGTATATAAATAGTTTCAGTCCCGGGGAAGGACATAGGATACTTTTCATCCCGAATAAATTTAGTGTTCCCGTGGGATGAGCGGGTAACACCGCGGGGCACAACTAGTTATAAATATATTTGTCATAATATGAAAAATATAAATGTTTAAAAGGAATAAGGCCTCTTAATTCGTAATAACCTATATATAAAATTTCAAACACCCCCGACTCAACTAGCTGGTCATGATGAGACCCTGTTTTAATGTGTGACATAGAAAATTCTACTAAAAACTGAACAAAACAACAAAATTTGGAGTTCCTAGCATCAATATTGGCTTAGAGCCAGTCGCTTGTTCCACTAAAACCTTAATATTTTAGAGATGAGAGTTTCGTCAAACAAGCTAAGAACCATCTCGACAAACCAGGCTTTCGATTTAAAAAACAACCTACACAACCTAAACATTGTAACTAAACCAATTATAACTAATCACTACATAGTAAAACAAAGTGGCTAGCTGCTGTCTGTCTGGATTTTGATGCGGTTTTTTTAAATAGATAGAATGATTCAAGAGGAAGGGTCAAGTAGTAGATCACGAGACCAGATCTACCGGAATCAAATCAAGTATATTTTTTTGGTTTGCCTGCTAAGCTGTTCTCTAGCATACAAATGTTTCTATGAAGTAGTCTTTATTTAGTGAGGTTGTAGACGTCATGTGAACATGGGATGTTTAAAATTGATAGGGACCTGGCGGTCTTTATTTAACTCATGCTCGGATTTCCAGGGCGACGACGACGTGATGCTTGAGAACCTTCACACTTACAGCCTTAACCCTCGAACCCGGCGTGAATAATACTCAATCCTTTCTCAGAAATCTTTTTATTCATCGGCAAACAGCGCAATAAAAGTCATTGAAGATTCTTTAAGAGGGGAACGTTCTTTTCTATGTACCTCTTCACACACGATTGACTGTCGAGCCATTTAAAATGTAGGTTAGAGCGAAATCGAACACCGACCTACTCATACTGTATGTGTAGAATATGGGAGCACAATATGCTATATATATTGTTAGGTTTACATACACCACAGTATGCTTAGTATCTACCTATATTCTTCAATTATTTTTAGGAATTATTTCATGAATATCGCCACAACGCATATTTTTATTTTTTGTCTATCGGGTATTTCTAATTAAAATTTGAAGATATTCCGAAACTGGTGCTTTCTATTGCCGGGTATTCCACAGAGAATCGCAATATACTAAGTATATAAATAAAATTAATACTAACGTCCAGTATTACCAATAACGCTCGCAGCTTCCACGCTGAATTGAAATGGATAGCCTGTGATGGAAATCGAGGGCAACCCTCAAATTTTATTGGCACTCATAATGTTTTTCACCTCTATTCTATTTTTTTAAAAATGGCAACCGGTCACAGTTAAGCGACCATT
Source organism: Apotomis betuletana (assembly GCA_932273695.1). Lineage (NCBI taxonomy): Eukaryota > Metazoa > Arthropoda > Insecta > Lepidoptera > Tortricidae > Apotomis > Apotomis betuletana. The sequence continues at coordinate 9,434,117 of OW026307.1, read as the reverse complement.
ACTGCCAATGTCTCGTTTCCAATCGCACTCGGCGACTAGATAGAGGATTGATACCACGTTGTACGGTGAGTTGATAAAATCGTGCTTTTTGTAAAGTGATAGCGATTTACAAAAAACCACACGGACTATCGGGCCTTGACCCAGGAAGGGCTATGTACGCTTCAAGTTGAATTCTTCATTAGCTATTCACACATTCGTTTGATCACTGCACAATACGCTATCAATACTACACATTGAACGACAAAAATGAATAAATAACGAACAACAAAACCTAAACGCATGCGGCCATCTTAAGTCACGGACCGGAAGTCCGTTTTTCACCTCACTAGCTCAAACATGGCGATTTTGCTGTCAGGAAACAGTGAACAAAATGCGATTTTGTTTTGAGCGTGAGTAGAAAGTAGCTTTTTAATTTTTTCAATGATTGACCACGAATTTGTCATTTCTCAGCCAAAGGTTAATTATAAAATTCAAATCGTTCGAATTTCGGTGCACTAGCTGTGTCACTTTCATATCTATATGAAAAAGAGAGTGATAGAAACATATCAATTCGAAATTCGATTTTCGAATCCGACTTCGTAGCTGGGGTGTTAGTGCACGACACCTTGCACTTTGTGACTATGCGCTGAAACTTGGCACAGTTGATCCTTAGGTGGTCTTGAGTGAATTCAGACCGGTAGACATCGATAGCCACCGCGCGTTTAGTGGGGGGGAGGGGGGGAAGTTCGACGCTGCCGCGCTTTAATTAATGCAACATTTCTCTAAAACTATACATAATATGGCATGTGATATAACATTTTCGGATAAATCAAAGATAAGGAATCTATTTTTTGGACTAGAATAATGCACTTTCAAACAAAAAAAAAAATTAAAGTAGAAAAAACTGAAAAACGTAATTTGTGTTTTTTTATATAATTGTCAATTATATTAAAAGTATAAAAGTAATCTAAAAACAAAAAATATAGTCTTAAAGCTAGACTTATGTTGTTTCTAAAAATATATAGTTTATTATATATATCTGTTGATCCATGGGAGATAATAAATAATATCAAGCGCAAGTCAGGGCGATCTCAAAGCATGATCGTCCGTGAAGTAGGGTTCAGGTACTGTGTTAAGCAACATTTCTCTAAAACTATACATAATGGGGCATGTGATTTATAATTTTCGGTTAAATGAAGGATGAGGAAACTATTTTTTTAACAAAAATAATGCACTTTTTTAACAAAAAAGATATTAAAAAGTGGGAAATTGGTGTTTTTTACATAATTTCCGATCATTTTAAAAGTATAACAGAAATCTCAAAACAAAAAATATAAAAATAAAGCTAAACTTATGTAGTTTCTAAAAATATATAGTTTATTATATATATCTGTTGATACATGGGAGATAATAAATAATATTGAGCGTAAGTCAGGGTGATCTTAATGCATGATCGTCCGTGACGTAGGGTTTAGTTAATGTTTTAAACACACAAAAAGGGCATATATTTTATTGTTTATGTCTCTTAGTATTTAAAATAAAACTACGCAATGTAAATTAATTTATTGTATATATTGCAGGATCCACTGCACTGACAGAGGTCTGAACATTTAAGCTGCCTTTTCTTGCATTTGCACCTAATAACAGCTATTACCTCCGCAATACGGCCCTCGATTGTTGACTCGAAACCTACAGTTAGGTCAGGAATATATGTATAAGATAGATAAGATTATTTTTATTGCACAATTAACAACAAACAAATTACATATTTATACTATATGAAGGAATCGCAACAAACACGAAGACACAAAAAACCAGCTCGTTCGGGCACTTGTATTCCCCATATTCCTGTACGCCGCAGAAACGTCGACCCTGCAGGAAGTTGAGGAGAAGACGATATACGCCCTAGAGATGTGGTGTTGGACGAGAATGCTTGGAGTATTATGGACTGAATTCCATACCAACGATTCTATACTTCAAAAACTTGGCATCAAACAGCGTTAATCGTCTTTAGTACAGTCTCGCCCTTCCGTCCCGACCTTCACCTTCTTTGGCCACGTATGCTGCCGGGGGGTGGAGGCTATTGAGCGCTTCTGGTCCACGGAAAGGTTGAGGGTACCAGGCCACGAAGAAGATCACCTATGTTATGGACAAACTAAATAAAAGCTGCAATAAATGCATCATCGTTACTACACGAATGCACGAGGAAGGCGGCCATCAGGTAAGAATGGCGGAATGTTGTGAAGCTTATCACCATTCACCAATATCTGAAATGATGACCACGACCACTCTGCCGAGAGTGAAACCAACGAAGAAGAAGAGGTCATGGAGGAAAGGTTTCCCAAGCTTCAAAAGCACTTCTCTTTCCTTTACCATTGACCGAAGATACCGTGTCACATGTCACATCCTGCGAATGCGTGAAATGGGTAATAATTTTGCTCTCTGTGGCCCTGTAAATAAACAAATCTGTATAAAACACCTGTATTTTCTTAATTTACTATGACCAGATATACCATTTTTACCTATCGTGGTGGCGATATCATGATAGCACAGACATTGGTGATGTTATCTTGTTCCTATATGCACCCAAAGTTCCTCAAACTGAGGTAAAGCGTGCATATTATGTGTAACTGTCAGTACCAACACATCAGTATCCGCAGTATCATGAGTCGTGAAGCCTCGATCATAGTAAATTAAGAAACATTGTAGGTTTCGAGTTAGCGATCAAGCGACGCATTGAGGAGGCTTCCATCAAAAATACGTCTTAACATCATATGATAGGTCAGTTTTTCTGCTTTTGAAACTGATATAATAGAATAATAGGATCTCGAAACTTAAAAAAGAATATTGTATATCATAATTATTATTTCAGATCAGCTTCATGTACTTCAGTGAATGAGCCCCATATATATATTTTTACCAAGATAGACCAGCAGATAGAACACCTCCCACGGACCAAAGCCACTTTGTATCAGCATTTATCAAGAGGTGGGCGTTTGGGGTCAGTTATCACGCACTTGGGGTTACTACTTGGGGTTGGACGAAGGTCAACAACAACTGGGAGCCTACATGGACAGACTTGCCTGTTGCTGCAGGAGCAATGCAAAAAAAGGCAGCTTAAATGTTCAGACCTCTGTCATTGCAGTGGATCCTGCAATATATACATAGAATTAATTTACATTGCGTAGTTTCATTTAAAATACTAAGAGACAAAAACAATAAAATATATGCACTTTTTGTGTGTTTAAAACATTAACTAAACCCTACGTCACGGACGATCATGCATTGAGATCACCCTGACCTACGCTCAATATTATTTATTATCTCCCATGTATCAACAGATATATATAATAAACTATATATTTTTAGAAACTACATAAGTTTAGCTTTATTTTTATATTTTTTGTTTTGAGATTTCTGTTATACTTTTAAAATGATCGGAAATTATGTAAAAAACACCAATTTCCCACTTTTTAATATCTTTTTTGTTAAAAAAGTGCATTATATTTGTTAAAAAAATAGTTTCCTCATCCTTCATTTAACCGAAAATTATAAATCACATGCCCCATTATGTATAGTTTTAGAGAAATGTTGCTTAAGACAGTACCTAAACCCTACTTCACGGACGATCATGCATTGAGATCGCCCTGACTTACGCTTGATATTATTTATTATCTCCCATGGATCAACAGATATATATAATAAACTATATATTTTTAGAAACAACATAAGTCTAGCTTTAAGACTATATTTTTTGTTTTTAGATTACTTTTATACTTTTAAAATAATTGACAATTATATAAAAAAACACAAATTACGTTTTTCAGTTTTTTCTACTTTTAAATTTTTTTTTGTTTGAAAGTGCATTATTTTAGTCCAAAAAATAGATTCCTCATCTTTGATTTATCCGAAAATGATATATCACATGCCATATTATGTATAGTTTTAGAGAAATGTTGCATTAATTAAAGCGCGGCAGCGTCGAACTTCCCCCCCTCCCCCCCACTAAACGCGCGGTGGCTATCGATGTCTACCGGTCTGAATTCACTCAAGACCACCTAAGGATCAACTGTGCCAAGTTTCAGCGCATAGTCACAAAGTGCAAGGTTCCCATACAACGGCGTGCATTATCAACCCAGCTATCGAATAAGAACAGAACACGTCATACCTACCATAAAATTAAAAAAAAAAACCCGAGAAGTTTTAATTACAAAGTTACAACATATTGTTTTTAACGACCGAATGTTTAAATCATTGTATCTTTTATATAAATGAAATAGATTATTGTTTAAATAAGATAAGATTTTTTAACTTTATACTGTAAGTAAGGTACCCGTGCCTACCAATAATTTATGATTTCACCAATTCATCCAGTTTCAAAACGTACCTACTTTAAAAAATATTGAGTTCAAATTGTTATTTCCATTTGTATTTATTTAGTTGGGTGCCTTACGAGTAAAAATATCAATCAAACTATAAACAAAATCTCGTAATAATAAATAAACACTTAATGTATCTGCTAAATCTTCCAATTTGATCAAATAATGACAACCGTGGTGGTTGTGAGGGACTGCTGGTACAGTGTTGGAACGTATAATTTCAGTTTAATTATATTTGTATTCTATTTTAAGCAGCTGGTTTCTATTTTCTAATTAATAATATTGAAATCAGCAACAAAGACTGTAAACCTACCTACACCTGAATGGTTCAAAGAAAAAGTACAAAAAGTCGAATATGTTCTCGCTGTTGAGGTGAAAAGTTATGTGTGCTACACGAGAGCAAAGTTTTTTGCATCTCGTGCTGTTGAGTCCCTCGCTACACTCAGGATTCTAACTTAGAATCCTTCGCTTGCTCGGGACTCAAAATCAGCACTCGCAACAAAAAACAACTTTGCTCTCTTGTTGCACAAATAACTATTTCATATATTTTCTAAAGCTATTTAAGTATTTGCATACCTCATCAGTATTTGCATGCATCATCTTCCTATGCTGAGCTGATGATAGTAGGTATAACTCCTTAACGGTTAGGAGTTAGGGGATAATTCAAACGAGATGCATGCAAACAAGACCTTCCCGATCACCCCGCCATAAGTATTTTAATTGAATCACTAAAAAGCGAAAAAAAAAAATTACGAAAAAATTGACTTAAAAAATCTGAAAAGCCAAAAATAACCCGTTTATGTACAGATTACATTTGAATCACTTTTTGAATTCGGTGCCAAACCTCACGTAAACTATAATATATAAATATCGAACAAAAATGCTCGTAAATACCAAATGGTAATCAATCATTAAAGGCTTTATGCGTGGCATCTTTTTTCATAGTACCTAATAGTTGAGTGGTTTGGCACCGACTTCAAAAGTGATTCAAATGTAATCTGTTCATGAACTGGTTATTTTTGGCTGTTCAGTTTTTTTGAAGTCGGTTCTTTTTTCGTTAATTTTTTTTCAGACCACTAACCTGTATATGTTAGTTGACTAACTTTATTAACTAATACTAATAACTTAAAATATTAGTAACTTAACATAAATTTAATCTTTCCGGAAATCGAATGAGGCGTTAAAATCTAACAGTGCGACGGACGCTAAAATTATAACTAATAACTAAGTTACTCAGACTCGACAGAGTGACAGATATCGCCCCAACCAATCAAGCAATTTAATGTTTCTGTCCCCGTTAAATCACACAACACAGCTACTATTTAATTTCAAAATGGCCACTACCACCAGCCACGACATTCAATTATTTCCTACACTGTCCAGCATGTGTGTCTCAGCATTTATAAGATAACATCGGTCCCGTCGAGTCAACGCGCACAATGCTCTGCGTCACAACTCCCTCCCGTGGGAATGCTTCAACCTATTTCGCTCACAGTTCCATTATTACCCCGATAACGGTCGAGGAAACTGAAGGGAAAGTTACTTGGACAGTGTTCTTGAAATACAATTGTGTGATGGACAATGTCATTTTCAATAATACCAATTAAATGTTTACTTAGTTATTTAGATAAATAAACTTTACATCTAGAATGTGAAGTTGAATTCGCTTTATTAATCTGAACGATGTTAATAAAAAAATCACTATGTACACGTTTAATCAAAGTTCTCAGGGACCTACGCATCCTATACTGGCGAGTGCTGGCTCAGGATCGCGTAGCGTGGCGTGATCTGGTGTCGGAGGCCAAGATCCACTTTGGATCCACGGTGCGGTCAGTTAGTTAGGTACACGTTTGGAAGTTGGTTGTGCAACGGCCTGCGTTGCGGTTCTAGGTTTGAATGCTGGTAAGAGCAAGTATTTTGTGTAATGACTAATGAGTATGGAAGTATTAGTTTCAAAAATATTCGGCTTTAATTTCAATAGGTAAGTGACAAGGTCTCAGCCAATATAAAACCAAAGAATTCAAAATTTTGTAGTTATATTTAGTTTTAGTAGCATTTTCTATATCACTCTTTGAATGAGGATCTCATTATACGCAGCTACTTGTGTTGGGGGTATTTTAAAATTTTAATTTAGGTTAGTTATTAAATACGCTCCCTAACACATCGCTGTCTAGTACCTAGGTAAATACAAAACGGTTAGCCCACAGTTGAGCGAAAATCTGACTACCGGTTCGGCTTTTGCATTATCAATTTATCAATGATAAAAGTACCATAAAAGTTACTTTGGATTACTAAGTACATTACATTTGAATATAACACTTTCGAATCAAATACTTTGATCACAATGGACCCAATTTAAATGGATTCTGTTTTATGCCGTGTCGACTTTATGTCACTGAATATTTTACAACTCACTTAAGTAGGTACCTACTCCTTTTTTTTTATCACAAAACGGACGTCACATTTTACGACGCTGTTCGTTCCTTGGAACCAATTTTCGGGACTCCTTGTAGCTATTACGGCCTCGAATCTCTCTTTGGCTGGAAATTACCAATCAAACGAACCCACGGCGTGAAAAACGTATGCAATAAAAGGGCGGCTTCTGTTATCGCTCTATATAAATGTAGGGAAATTCTGGAGAGCGCGCTCTAGAGGATTTGGTTGTAAAAGTTCGAATGTATTTTGTTTCTTATCAGATGTGCGAGATTGTTGGAAATCTTGGATATGGATGGAGTTGAATGGCGGGTAATGTATGGGTTTATTGGGTTTATAAACTGTAAAATTCCTTTCCAGGAAGTTCACCAGCTGTACTGTATGCGAGGGACAGGACTTCGCTAAAACCTATCATCGGGAGACGAAGAATAAAAAACTGGCCAAGAGCATGTCGGGCCACGCTCAGTGTAGGGTTCCGTAGATGCACATCCTTCACAATAGACGGGCTTAAAACAGCGGTTTTATCCCGAGGTTTAAATTACGAGAAAAATTTCAAGCTCTATAAAAAGGTCGTAAACGTCAAAGTAACGGTAATTACTTATTACCAGGGGTCGGACAAAAAGTGCGGATTACGTAAAAATTACGTAATCTTGCACACAGGATGATGTTTGTATTTAAACTTCCGTGTGACATGTAGTAACAAAGTAGTAATAAGGAAGTAACAAAATAATCGTAAATAAATCTATGGAATTTATAGTTAATACAGGTGGTAGGGTGATGTAGTTAATAAAATACATTTGTAAGGTTCATATTAAATTCACTTTGCCCTTTTTTTATACGTTTCTGACATGTCTGGTTGTCTCCAAATGTATTTTAATATTGCTTACCTTCGTTGGTATATCTTGATTACAGCAAGAGCAGTATACGTGTTTGTCACGTACCTCCAAAAACGGAAAATTGCCACAATATTCGAGTAAAGATGACATTTTACAGCGTTTTTTTATACATTAGTAAATATAAATTTTAGCTAAATATAATCGTGAAGATACAATAGCTTAATAAAGAGGTTGATAAATGATGTGATAATTGTTTATGAAAATCAAAAATACTATTTGAAATCATCCTATAAGTGGTTTGACGTCATTGGCACTTTTTGTCCGACCCCTGCTTATTACCTTCTGAAAGTTATCGATTATACGCGCGAGATTGAGCAGAATGTTTTAATGCAGTATGGTACTTGACTATACCTATTGTGTAACGTTCGAAGTATAAGGAAACCGCGCGGCCCTTACGTCATTTTAAAGAAAATTATGTAATTTTGCGATAACTCAAAAACGGCTCGACCGATTTTATTCAATATAGTGTTCATTGAAAGTACCCCATGTTGACCCATGGTTGAAAAGTTAGAAGCTATTTTTTGGATTTCCGGAGCGAATATTTACAAAACTGCTGACTATCAAAAAATAATGTCTGGAGACCCCTATTATTTTAAAAGACCTATTCAACGACACCCCACACATTAGTATTAGAACGAAAAAAAAGATCACCCCCACTTTAGGTGTACGAAAGGTAGGTACCCGAAAATAAGTTTATTTTTTATTTTTTGTTTTACCCTTTTGTCGGCGTGATACATACAGATAACTCATACCAAATTTTACCTTTCTAGTACTAATGATCGCGGAGCTAAGCCGCGGACGGACAGACGGACATGGCCAAACTACAAGGGTTCCTAGTTGACTACGGAACCCTAAAAAGTTTTCAATGTTTTTATACGTTTCAATATTATTGCAAGTGCGGTGTTTAAATACGTAATTAAAAAGAAAAGTAAGTCCCTAATGTTAAGAGAACTGGTACTACTGGTGCTTTCTTTAAAAAAAAAGACATAAAGAATGTATTACTTCTTCATTCGCGTGAAACAAATCTACTTACACAATAAAAGAAAACAACCAAGATTAAAAAATATTTTCTAACAACGCGTGCGGTTCTTGCATTCAATTACAACAAGTAAATAAGACGAGCAACTCAAATAATAAACAAAGAAGAAATCTTTTCCGTCAAAATGGCGAGGCAACAGCAAATTGCATTACAACGCGCAACCCTAGACATCGGCAAGACGTGATTGTAATAAAAACAGCGGCCTCGAACCTTCTAGTAAATGTCTACATACATTTACGTGTTCATATATGTAACAATGCCCCTAGTGAACCGTAAAATCCAGAAAATAGGACGAACCAAGGCGACCATCTCGACACGTCGGAGAAATAGCTCTTGAAAAATTCTGTATCATTTGTCGAACAATATTTCTTATTTGGTGAGACCTTCTTGCAATGAGCGTCCGGTCGCTGTAAGCTTCAATAGTGAAGTGAACTATTGTATATAAAAGGTACCTATAGAGTATAGAAAAACATTTGTAGTGGGGTTTGTCTAATTAATGAAAAACATTAACTTTCTTTGCTAAATAATGTTGCCGATTTATTTTCTCTACCGAAGATGCTCGCATGTGGTCAAAGAAAACCGACTGAATATATCAACTAGGTACCGAATCATATTCTACCGAAAGATTTAAATTGGCGACTTATTTTTCCGGTCGCGGGCACACATACATAAGCAAGGCAAATAGATTCCATTTCCGTGCACGGAAATCGTTACGTTTGACGCTTTCTGCAAATATTTTGCTCCGGAAAATCGCAGCTCAGAGGTGCCAGAGTGTAAATAAAATAAGGCAAGGAGGCAGCCGGTTTATCTAATTTAATATACTTACTGTACTTATTGATACCAAAAGTGGAATAATTTTTCCGCTGCACAGCCAAATTTACGTTGTTTTAATAGAATCTTTTTATCGATTCTGTTATGTTAAGATACCACATTTCAGTTTTTATTAATATTGACACAAAGACAAGGCGCAGTGCTCTGGAGAGGACTAATACGCCGGTAACGTAGGGTCGCAGGTTCGAGTTCTGCTTACATTTCAGTGGATCACATTCATTACATTCTTCTTTTATAATTTACCCTCGTCTCAATATTTATAAAATTTACGTTATGAAGTACCTAGTTTACCATGGATGCATTTAGGGGTTGCGTAATCAGTTTCGACAGAATTTTGATAGAAAATTGTTAACCGAGGGATGAAGGACGAGATATTTTGGCACTCGAACGCATTGAGAGTCTTCGTTTTGGCTTTACCGTATGTTGAATATTGCCGATTTATGGTAGAATTTTAATTATTAGTCTAGCAACACTGGTTGTCACATCACTATGCAGTTAGTGTGGCAACCCAGAGAGTCTGTCGTTCCGTGCGATACGAGCACGTTGAACTTTTGAAAAGTAGCCCAAGATTTATCGATAATTCGGGCTTCGCGAGCCAAGGCAGTGCATCAAGTCATCTAATTTCCATCTAAAAGCTGTTACGATTGCGGTTCGGCTTCTGTTCACCTGTATGTGCGTCTTAGTGGTAGGACTGAGGGTACGACCGTATCTGGATCCAGCACTGGGTAAGCCCAAGGAACTGCCCTCTCCAGACGCTGAGCTCCACCTAAGAGATCTCCAGGTAAGCCGACACGCAATCTCATCATAAAGCCGTAACACAATAAATTCATGCATATAAAATCACGGTAGTTGTGTGGACTCTCTTTTAATTATACAGTCCATTTTGTCGTTATCGTTCATTTTTTGGTCCTTCGAACCGGATATTGTTGAAAAGTACCTTTTGTCGCGAGTTTTCATGCAATTTTCCGTGATTTTATGAAATAATTTGATTATTTTTCACTTTCGTAGGTACTTGAGAAATTGCCTTGGCTAATAATTTGTCGTGTTAAATTGTACGCCATCTTTTTGTCGCTTTCGTTCGTTTTATGTTGGCAGTACAATTTCCTACTATAGACTCAATATATTTTAAGCGTACAACGGAACGTTTTTCGTGAAATTAGCCTTATCTGTACAACCTTAACCTTAAACGTCATTTCGACTTTCGATTGGCATTGACGTTTAGAGTTTGTAGGTTATATTACCTTGTTGTTTATGTTACGCGGTGTTGTATGATATTTACTTATTTAGTGTCTTGGTTTGTATTTATAATAAAATGGATGAACACAATAGTAGTGAATTAGAACCGGCAACTGTGGATGCTTACCGTGTCGCACGGGATTATTGTATTATGCGTTTAGAACATATCGAAAGTTCAGATTTGCACGGTTATAATGAATCGGACTTCAAAGACATAGAAAAAGATTTTCATGAAGCGCAAATCCGAATTTTACGGCCGCTGTCAAGGGAACAACGTCTTAACGAATACAATATTACACGAGAATTTGAAAATCGTTTAAAATTAGTGAAAAGTAGATTGAGGCAAAGTACACCAAGTGCTCCTAGTGACCAAGTGGAAATTAAACCTTTAATATTAGAAAATAACTTAGCCAAATTGCCTAAGATATCGATTAAACCTTTCGATGGGAAATTGGAGCACTGGGTGTCCTTCAAAGATCTTTTCGACTCGCTAATACATAATCGGAACACAATTAGTAATGTTGAAAAATTACATTACCTTTTATCGAGTGTACAGGGTTCCGCCTATGAATTAATAAAAAGTTTCCCTTTGTCCGGTGACAATTATGTTAACGCTTATGAGACGCTGTCCAGTTATTATGACAGGAAAAGACAAATTGCTGTTATTTATTATGAAAAGTTGTTGAATTGTGAAATAGTTAAAAACAAGAATGATTTAGAAAGGGTTTTTCGAACATTTAATGAGAACTTAAATATCTTATCAAAATTTGATCTTCCTGACCGGAACTTTATGCTGTATTATTTGTTGTGGTCGAAGTTAGATGTCGCTACTCGTGAAGCATTTGAACTACAACTTACTTCAAATGTTGATATTCCTAACTTTGAGGATTTAAAAAGCTTTATTGAGAAGCGAAGCAAAGCATTAGAAAATTCAAGCGTAAAGGTTCCAAATATTAAGCCGTTGACTAAAAATAAAACAGCATTTGTAGTTTCAGGTCCAACTTGTGGTTTTTGTACTGGTCAGCACGGTCTTGCCAAATGTAGTGAATTTTTAAAACTTGATAACCATGGTCGTTTTAATTTTGTGAAGGAAAAGGGATTGTGTATTTTATGTTTTTCGAACGCTCATAGGGTGAAAACTTGTCGCGCTTCTCGTTGCAGTGTGTGTAGTCGCTCGCATCACACTTTGTTACATTTCACTCAAAATATACAATCGCCCGAGACCATGGTGGCTGATAACGCTTCGCCTAGTAATCCCAGTAGTAATAATAATAGCAATACGGTTTTAACTACATTGACTGGGGAAAGTACTATTTTATTTTCGACTGTAAAAGTTTTAATTCGGGATAGTTTGGGTCAATTTCGACCAGTGCGCGCGCTTCTCGATTGCGCTAGTGCTTGTAATTTTATATCGAAATCCTGCGCGAAAAAGCTAGGATTTAACATATCTCGTGGCCAACACGCCGTGTACGGCATTGGCAATTCTGTCGCTCAACCGCTCGGTTCGCTATCGTGCGAAATTAAGCCGTTCGGTAATAAAACCTTGTCGTCGAATATTAAATTCGAAGCTTTCGTTTTGTCGTCGATATGTGCCGACCAACCTACACAACCTGTCGATCCGTCAAGTTGGTCGCACCTAAAGAATTTATCGCTTGCTGATCCTGACTTCGCTCGCCCGGCGCCAGTGGACATGCTGCTCAATGCAGACATTTTCGCTTCATCGTTGTTACCTGGCATACAGCGAGGGGAGCCCGGACAACCCACTCTTTTACATACTGTCTATGGATGGGTGGTAATGGGAGGGTGTGACAAAAGTCAACTCCCAACAAATGCTCTCGTTTCTCGTCGTAACAGTAACAAACATTGTTTTTTCGTGTCGAATTCTTCGCAAACCTTGTCGCTCGATGATTCCATTAAGAAATTTTGGGAATTGGAAAATGTTAGTCCTCCAACTAAACCTTTCGTATCGCAGGAGGACCAACGCTGCGAAGATTATTTTCGTGCTAAATACTGCCGCGATGAAGAAGGCAGATTCGTAGTCCCATTACCTTTCGTCGATCTTACGAATAAACCTACCTTCCTCAATTCGCGCGAAATCGCTTTTAAACGATTTCAGTCGTTAGAACGCAAGTTAAATAGCAACCCTGACTTCAAAAGGTCGTATGTCGAATTCATGGACGACTATGCGTCGAGTGGTCACTTAGAAGAAGCAGATCCTCCTTCCACAAACGAGGGCCAGTTTTATTACATTCCTCACCACGGTATACTGCGTGACTCAGTAACCACTCCACTTCGTGTCGTCTTCGACGCCAGCGCTAAGGACTCTCGAGGAGTTTCTTTAAACTCCACCCTACTCGCTGGGCCGAAACTTCAGACAAATATTTTCGACCTGCTTATACGCTTTCGTTGGCACGCCGTCGTATTCACCGGCGACGTTAAGCAGATGTATAGGCAGATTCTGGTCTTTAGAGAGGACGCTGAATTCCAGCGTATTCTGTGGCGCCCCTCGGATTCCGGTCCAGTTCGTGACTATCGTTTAAAAACGGTAACATATGGAGTCTCGGCTGCGCCATTCCAAGCTCTTCGTACAATGGCTCAGCTGGCCAGTGACGCTGCAGAAGAATATCCGGCTGGTTCAGCTGTCCTCGCTCGCGATATTTACATAGATGACGTCGTCACTGGGGCGAATTCTGTTGAGCAGGCCCGCTCACTTCAGATGGAACTCACAAAAATATTGTCGTCGGGTGGTTTCCATCTGAGGAAATGGACCTCTAACAGTAGTGAGTTCCTGGACAACCTTCCATCCTCGGACCTGTACTCACAGGACTTTAAACATTTCGATGAAACGTCTGACATTTCGCTCAAGATATTGGGATTGTTATGGCAACCCCAATCAGATTCTTTTCGTTTTCGTATTGCAGCTTCTCATCACGGTCGATGCACGAAGCGCACCATCCTTTCGGAGATAGCCAGGATCCATGATCCATTGGGCTTTATTTCGCCTGTAACTTTTCTCGCCAAGTATTTGATGCAGTTGCTCTGGGTTTCTGGTGTCTCATGGGATGACGATATTCCAGAAAATATCAGGCTTGAATGGCAAGCATTCAAAGCTCAGCTTCCGTCGCTGAGCTCTGTGGCTATTCCTCGTCGTATTGTTGTGGAGTTTGACACACTAGAGCTCCATGGTTTTTGTGATGCGTCAGAACGAGGCTTTTGTGCCGTCGTTTACTGTCGTACGTTAGGTAAGAACGGTGATATCGCCGTCCAATTGGTCTGTGGCAAGTCCAAAGTCGCTCCCCTGCGTAAATTATCGGTGCCACGTCTTGAACTGGTTGCTGCGGTTCTGTTATCGGATTTGATAGCGTCAGTCGTGGAGGCTCTGAAACCTTTTCACTCGGTAAGTGAGGTCTTCGCTTGGTCGGACTCAAGTGTCGCGTTGACTTGGATTAAATCGTGTCCTTCCAAATGGAAAACGTTTGTGGCTAATCGTGTTAGCCACATCCAAGAAATTGTTCCTCCTGACTCCTGGCATCATGTCAGAACCACAGATAATCCATCAGATTGTGGATCACGTGGGTTACTACCTCAAGACTTGGTTAACCAAGCTTGTTGGTGGGACGGGCCCTCTTGGCTTAGGTATCCCAGTGTAAATTGGCCGAAGTCGGCATTATCACTAGATAGTGACGTTCTCCATGAAGAACAAAAAATTACCGTTCTCTTAGTGTCTAATACGGTTGAGCTAGTAGACACTCTTCTCGAAAGGTTCTCGTCGTTAAAAATGCTACAACATGTATTAGCTTATTGCTTTCGTTTTTCGGAGAACTGCAAATTAACTGTCGGACATCGTATCGTTGGGTCTTTACAACCAACAGAGATTCACAAGGCACTCATGTTTTTGGTGAAAATTGTGCAAGAGACTGAGTTTTCGTCGGAGTTCGAACTTCTTAAAAAGGGTTCGTCAAACTCGCTTCCTAAGAGTTTTCGCAAATTATCGCCTTTCGTTGACGAGGCGGGTCTTCTCAGGGTGGGCGGTCGCTTGGCTAATGCCAAGACCTGCTTTGAAACAAAGCACCCTCTTCTATTACCCCGCTCCCACCGCCTCACGTCCCTAATCATACAGGAATATCATATTCGTTTTATGCATCCTGGGGCGCAAACTCTCCAAAATCTCATTGCACAACATTTTTGGATATTGTCGTGTAAACGTGCCATTCGATCGGTAATCTCTGGTTGTGTTAAATGTTTTCGTGTTCGTCCCCAACTCGCCCCTGCTCCGTTTATGGGCAATTATCCATCGTATCGTGTAAACCAACTTAAATGTTTTTCGAATTCAGTTGTCGATTACGGTGGACCCTTCAACATAGCTTTCGGACGAGGTCGCGGTGCCAGAACTTTCAAAGGGTACATTTGTGTCTTCGTGTGTACCTCCACGAAAGCTATACATATCGAACTTGCATCCGAATTGTCCACGGAGGCCTTTTTGGCCGCCTTGCGACGCTTTATCGCCCGTCGTGGCCGGTGTAGCCATCTTCTTTCCGACCAGGGAAGAAATTTTATCGGTGCCAGTAACTATCTTGGTTCTATCATGCAAAAGGCTGCGGAGTCCCAAGAAATTAAGTTTTCGTTTAGTCCTCCTGGGAGTCCCCATTTTAATGGTCTAGCCGAAGCGGGAATCAAGTCAGTAAAAACGCACATATCTCGTGCTGTCGGTGCACAGAGATTGACGTTCGAGGAATTTTACACCGTGCTTACACAAGTAGAGGCAATGTTAAATTCACGCCCCTTGACGCCTCATAGCTCAGATGCCAATGATCTAGTCGCTTTAACCCCGGGTCATTTCCTAACCTTAGAACCTCTGTCGATTATGCCCGAGGAAAAATTTGTAGATTTGAAAATTAGCGTCCAGCAGCGGTGGAAGCTCATTCAACAAATACACCAAGCCTTTTGGCACCGATGGCAAACTGAGTACCTACACACACTCCAACAAAGGGCAAAGTGGGACAAGGCTCATTCTAACATCACCGTGGGATCTATGGTGCTCATAGCTGGTGAATCGCTAGATCCCCTTAAATGGCCGTTAGGGCGTATTGTTGCACTGCACCCTGGTGCAGATGGTGTATGTAGAGTGGTTACGGTTAAAACTGCCGCTGGCCAGTACAAAAGACCAGTCGTCAAGATTTGTCCCCTGCCAGTGGCGCATAACGCTTAGGTAATTTTAAAATTGTAGTAGTTTTAAGTTTTCGTTGTAGTCGTATTTTAGTTAAAGTACTGTTCATAACAGCACCTTTTCGTAGTTTAAGTATTATCGCATTAAATACCGCGGCATTCTTGAGTATGCCGTCGCATTTAGGTGGGCGGTATGTTGAATATTGCCGATTTATGGTAGAATTTTAATTATTAGTCTAGCAACACTGGTTGTCACATCACTATGCAGTTAGTGTGGCAACCCAGAGAGTCTGTCGTTCCGTGCGATACGAGCACGTTGAACTTTTGAAAAGTAGCCCAAGATTTATCGATAATTCGGGCTTCGCGAGCCAAGGCAGTGCATCAAGTCATCTAATTTCCATCTAAAAGCTGTTACGATTGCGGTTCGGCTTCTGTTCACCTGTATGTGCGTCTTAGTGGTAGGACTGAGGGTACGACCGTATCTGGATCCAGCACTGGGTAAGCCCAAGGAACTGCCCTCTCCAGACGCTGAGCTCCACCTAAGAGATCTCCAGGTAAGCCGACACGCAATCTCATCATAAAGCCGTAACACAATAAATTCATGCATATAAAATCACGGTAGTTGTGTGGACTCTCTTTTAATTATACAGTCCATTTTGTCGTTATCGTTCACCGTAGATGAGAACAAAAAGGCCGTTTGTACGGATTAGAGAAAAATAAAGGTACTATTATAGACACACACACGAAACACAATGAACGTTTTTACCATCACACATTTCTAGTTCATTTCAAAAGCTTACAAATAAACGATTTTTTGTTGCTAGCAAACGGTCTGACCGTTTCATAAATAGCAAATACTCCGCTATTTTCGTGTTGACCCTTTACCAACTGATATCACCATAAAGTGGAAAGGTAGAATTGTCTCTCCATAAAATCATTTAAAAGGGTTCCGTTTCAAAGTGAAAAGCAATTAGAGAATGGATTAGTAGGTTGTTATCAACTTTAATGTATGAGGAAATGAAATGAAATGAAATAATTTATTCAGTAAGTAGGCCACAGGGGCACTTTTACAAGTCAGATTGTGAATCTACCGGCATTTCGCAAGAGGAGACCGCTGTTGAGAAGAAAGCCGAAAGAAACTCAACAGTAAGTCATTTTTTCGTAAATAATACTTAAAACAATTACAATGATTACATTTGTGTTATAACTAATTACACTGGTACACGCACAGACCACCCCCACTAGACGGAGCATGTAAGGCGACCCGTAGGTGACCCGCGCGCACCAACGATATGGTACGGCAGAACATTAAAGTATCAACACGGCGGCCACCGTTTAGTTGCGTTCATGTTTATGAGGTCTCTCTACACCACTTAACACTACAATTTACCATGTTATTTATTTAATTTCTTTTTTCGTTGACGTACGCATGGATCATAAACAAGGACGCAACTAAACGGTGACCGCCGTGTTCATACTTTAATGTTCTGCCGTACCATATCGTTGGTGAGCGCGGGTCGCCTTACATGCTCCGTCTAGTGGGGGTTGTCTGTGGGTACACGTAAAGGAGATGTATAGATACTCCAAATCAATGTTAAGTAGGAACATTAAAATAAAATTTTAACGTTAAATTCATAATATTAAATATACCCAGAGATGTATAAAGTCTCTGGGTGTCACAACATGCAATAAAATAATAATTACTTAATTAATTTAATTCCACAGAGATGTATAAGGTCTCTAGGCGTCAACATGAATAATTTACAATAGAAAATAATTATTAAATCTAAATTTCTTAGAGATGTATATGGTCTCTAGGCGTCATAACATGCAATAAAATATTTTAAAATTATATAATTTCCTCAGAGATGTATAAAGTCTCTGAGTGTCATACTACACTAAGCTGTTTCTTAGAGATGTATAGTCTCTAAGAGTTCAAAAGGTAAAAATCAACATAGAATAACTTCAATCGAGTACAGGATGAAGTTTCTCACGTTTACTTAATTTAACACTAGTATGCGGTTGCTACATATTTAATTTGGCCCTTGCTAGCATGAACAGACCGGACCCCACAAACGGCACCCGTTCACGAGTATGACGCATATCTGAGCCATCGCCTCCCTCAACCATATTATAGGGAAGGCTGCGACCCGATCAACGACGCCACCGTAAGCAAAGACCTTTAAGCGAGCATGACATGCTCAAGCTGCCGGGCATACTTGACTAATACTATTTGCCCGGTGAGAAACAACAAATTGTGCTCTCATGTTACATTAAAAATTACCCACCAAAATAATGCTTATTTAAAAATTTACTATTGCCACACAACACTAAACTACTGGCTTAAAGGCATCACTGTCGTTTAGAAAGTCATTAACCGTATAATAAGCTTTATTCAATAAGTGACGTTTTATTTGTGCTTTAAATTTGCTACAGGGCAATTTTACTACATCAATAGGTATTTTATTGTAGAAGCGTACACAGTTCCCCACGAACGACGAGCTAACCTTACGGAGACGGTGGGCAGGTATTGCGAGCTTGTCCTTACTTCTCGTATTGTAGTGGTGAATGTCACTGTTGAGCTTGAATTCATGGAGATTTTTCCGCACATACATGATATTCTCAAGAATGTATTGAGATGCTACGGTGAGAATGTTTGTTTCCTTGAATTTCTCTCTTAGTGACGTACGACCTCCTAGTGCGTAAATTGCGCGTACAGCTCGTTTTTGTAGCACAAAGATGGTTTGGATGTCCGCCGCTATTCCCCATAATAAAATTCCATACGACATAACACTATGGAAATAACTGAAATATACAATCTTTGCCGTCTCGACGTTTGTCAGCTGCCTGATTCGCCTAACTGCATAGGCAGCGGAGCTCAGCTTACCTGCAAGAGTGGCTATATGCGCACTCCATTGCAGTTTAGAGTCTAAAGTAACACCCAGGAATACTGTTTTTTCTTCAAATTCCAGTACTTCGCCTTTCAGTTTTACCTTGGCACAATTTACTTGTTTCACATTTGGTAATGTAAATTTAATGCACTTAGTTTTCTTGGCATTCAAAAGTAAATTATTTGCAGTAAACCAATCCACAATAGAGGACAGTGCATCATTAATGACATCGAAGTTGTTTTCTTGCCTTTTTACTTTAAAAAGAAGAGATGTGTCATCTGCAAATAGTACTATAACATGTTTATCTCGCACAAGGTTTGGTAAATCGTTAATATACACTAGAAAAAGAAAGGGACCTAGAATTGAACCCTGAGTCCTGAGGCTTTCTCAAACTCTAGCTTCTATATTGCACGGATATTAATTAAATGTGAGGTTGCATATGTACTTATATCTACCACCACTTTTGAATTAGCGTATCAGGAAGTGATGGCAAGAGAACTTTAGCTTTGATAACACGTTGGCTGCGAGCCCGATTTACATGTTTGTTATTCTGGTGCGTTAATAGGTCCAAAGAGCCTCTACCCTACTCAAACTTCAGTGCGGCAGTAGGTCCATTGTGCCCCACCACGCAAGAAAAAAAAAATGTTTTTTTTTCCGTGGGGGTTTACCGTACTGCATAAAGATTTATACCTAAGCAATCTTCATCTGTTAAGCAATATGGTTCTGGCTTCGCCCCGGTCTCGGACTTTTAGAACTATATTTAAAAAAATGATTAAATTATGGGGTCTTTTAGACCTTTTTCCGCACTGAATTGACCGACTTAAGCAATATTAGGGATGGGAAACGATTACTATATTGTCGGGTGACAATACGTTACGTTATATACGTAGGTACACCTTACGAAGTTTTAGGTTAAAAATGCTATCATCAATTCATCACTATCCGAATCAAATAACGTATTTGTTATGTCCACGCCTCCGGTAACATTTTCATTATTTATATTTTGACTAACTTGGTATACTTTTTGATACCTTAATCCCTCACTATCGTTTTCTTCATCCAAGTCGAATAAACAATCCAACTTCTTTTTGGTCCTCCTTGATGGTACACTCATTTTTCTTCCGAAAATTATTCGAAACAAACACAAACAATACCTACGCAATTAAAACAATCGTCTATCACCTTTCGCGTGTGGCACAACACTAATCGTTGACATTGGTACACACTCAGTGCGGATGGGGCGTCTGATGGGTCGAAGGTCTATTCGACCCCATCCCGCACTGAAATGAAAAAAAAGTCATTCAGTGCGGGAAATTTCTAATGTGCCTCTCACGTAAACTAAGTATGCCATGTTATCAAAAGGCCGTTTCCGATTAAGGGAAGCAAAAATGCCCTTTAATATTATGACTTAGTTTTTTTTTCTACAGTCAGTTACGTCTAGTAAAGTAACTGTGTCAAGTTTGGTTGAAAAATTCTTTGCGGTTCCGCAGAAAAAAAATAAAAACGGAAATAATGAAATATGGTTTTTCTCCAAAACTATTTAACTTTAATTAACTATAATTTTTTCATTCTGTAAAGCTTAGTCAAGTTCATGTTTTAAGTGAAAATGGTATCTCTATATCTAACGATTATGCAAAAAATTGGTAAGTCAAAATTTTAATATATATATTTTTTTACTTTTGTGAGAGATACCACTCTAATTGACATTTTTAAATAAGCCTTAGTTAACGTCCTGTAACACATATTAATTTGATGGATAAAATCGGAAAGCAAGTGTGTCAAAATGAAATAAATAACTGGGTTGGATTTTATTACATTTTATTAGTAAGCTATTCTAACACTTTCAAATAACCAAAGCATACATCCTCTTTACAAATAAACAAGATTTGACAGTTAGTGACATTTGACTTTTATTGTTATTGAAAATGTCATTATTTTCTAATAACATAAAAACTATGCATATATTAATATTTTTTGCTATTTGGTATATAAGTTTTACTTAACATTATACCAAATTATCAATTTAAACTAACTGTAAAATGGAAATTAAAAGACTTTTCGGGTATGACTTCATTATCTTGAAATTGTAATTACAAACTATTCTTTTTTCGCCACACATTAATCCTCTTTCTACCGAAATTAAAATAAATACATATTATGACAGTAATAAAGATGAATTGTTTTTTTTAAATGTAACATGACATTTCAGGGACATTAGAAAGATAACTCGTCTTTACAAAATGAATTCTAAAGCGAATGCAATCAAAAAAATATTTAGAAAGAAACCTACATCATTATATCACCTCACAATGATATAAGTAGCGATTTCGTATCTATCAGAAATACTTAATGAAGATGGTTCGTTGAATTTGGAATATGTGAAGGAAAATTCTAATATACTGAAACTGAAAGTCCAATCTCGCCATATTTCAAAAAAAAAATTACAGATGCTTTATCGAATATGTCCCAAACAGCATTGGTGTTGGATCCATAAGGCGGCATTATTGTGAATGTGCCAACGGAATGCGAACAGTAGGGTGTTGTTCACACATTGCTGTCATTATTCGAGCCTTTGTTCCGAATCACTTTCGTGGTCACATTTTTGTAGAAGTGGCTGCAGATTTCGATTTCGTTTCTGGTTAGGTATCTAAGTTTACCGGACATCTAACAAATAAATATCCGAAAATACGCCCAATTCTTCCCAAAATATGTCCACGAAAGTGAAGCGGTTGAACCGCTCGAATAATGACCCTGCTATTGTTTATTATTTATCGCACGCAAGATATTTGTCCAAAATCGTTCGGCCTGCTGCAACTTTAAGCGGACTTTTTTTGAATCACGGAATTCACGTTACTGTCAATGAAGATAGCGATGAGGATTAGAATAAGTGTATTTTTTTTTTCATTACGTAACTAAAAAGGTGACATTTTCTAGCAAATGTCACTGTAACTGTCAAATCTTGTTTATTTGTAAAGAGGATAATTATGTTTTAGTTATGTAGCAGTGTTAGAGTAGTTTACTAATTAAATAGTAATGAATTCCAGCCCAGTTATTTATTTCATTTTGACACACTTGCTTTCTGATTTTATCCATCAAATTAATATGTGTTACAGGACGTTAACTAAGGCTTATTTAGAAATGTCAATTAGAGTGGTATCTCTCACAAAAGTAAAAAAAAAAATTTATTAAAATTTTGACTTACCTATTTTTTTACATAATCGTTAGATATAGAGATACCATTTTCACTTAAAATATGAACTTGACTAAGCTTTACAAAATGAAAAAATAATAGTACATTAAAGTTAAATAGTTTTGGAGAAAGACCATATTTCATTATTTCCGTTTTTATTTTTTTTCTGCGGAACCGCAAAGAATTTTTCAACCAAACTTGACACAGCTACTCTACTAGACGTAACTGACTGTAGAAAAAAAAATCTGTCCATTATCACGAAAGGGCATATTTTCTTCCCTTAATCGGAAACGGCCTTTAAGAACTATACATAAAACTATATTTGTCTCTGTCCTACTCCAACGATTGGCCAAGATACGCTCCCCGCACCGTACGAAAGTACACTATTTTTGTTGCCGCACAGGGTTTCGGCCACGGATGGGGCTTTTTGTGCCTTCTCTCGCAGTGAACGTGATAAACTATCATACAAATGCTTAAATTAGTAAAAATTACTGTATATTTTTTTTTGTGACTTGTATTATTGAAGATATTGAAGACCATTTTTATCTAAATGATTGATACACAAAGAAATCTTTTAACATGTTAGATCTTTAATCAAATTATATAATTATTTAGTCTTAATGTGTAACGAAACTTCAAAGAGTAATTAAACAGGCTTTGGATGTAGGTATTTACAGTTATTTCATGCGTCAATTTTGCTTGAAAGGATTAATTTAATCTGTGCTCGATGTGGTTTCCCCGCTGATCTAATTTCTGGAAAATTGGAAACGTTTTCTCTTTGTGCTGGCCATCGCGTCAGCTAACAACAATTTACGTGATCGTTTGATATAGTTTTGTAACTGATACCTAATTTTCAAATAGGTAGGTATAAATTTCTGTAGGTAAATGGACTATCAGTTAGAGTGACACCCTCAATCGTGTATACGCGCCCTCACAGATCGTCGCAGGAAGCTGCGGGTATGTGGGTTGCGCAAGATGGGCCATTGTAGAAGTCTTCGGCGAAGCCTTAGACGTCTAAGCAATAGACGTCTTTGTATAGAGATGATGTAGAACGTATGAGCCCACTAGTCGGGTGTAAAGGTTTGATATCGTTAATAAATTGTATTAGTAACCATCACCACACACGCTCAAACACCATGCCCAGTATTCGGACCAAGAAAAAAGTAGCCTGTCGTAAAGAAAATTCTGCTAGAATAGGTAAGAACCAAAGTTTTCCTCACAAAAGAAAGACAGTGGTGCTTGGGTGTAGTTCGAAAGAAAATAAAAGTTTAGGAATTGTCTTGCGAGTTTATTTCAATAACTAAACCGATTGGGATTAAGCGAAGCTTAGGTCAAACCGCAATCAGGCCAGGGTAATTAATCCGATCCCCGGTTTAAACTACTACGGTTTTACGAAGATTTTACATGATAATCTGAGTTTATAGGCACTTTGAAAGGTTATCTGTATAAGATGAATTTTACTGCGATGCAGGAGCGATATAACATATCTGCACCTATTTTAGAGATTGGAATAAACAAACCGCTTCTCAGGGAGAGTCAAAGTATCCAGAATATAAAAGATGATTTATTATTAGCACTTTGACGTATTTTTATACAATATTATCAATAAACCAATGTGAATAAAAGAAAATTGGGCAAGTGCGAGCCCGACTCGCGCATGAAGGGTTCCGTACCTATACATATATATAATCTATAACAAGTTTGTTGTATGGGAGCCCCCCTTAAATATTTATTTTATTTTATTTTTAGTATTTGTTGTTATAGCGGCAATAGAAATACATCATCTGTGAAAATTTCAACTGTCTAGCTATCACCGTTGTTGAGATACAGCCTGGTGACGGACGGACGGACGGACGGACGGACGGACGGACGGACGGATGGACTGACGGACGGACGGCGAAGTCTCAGTAATAGGGTCCCGTTTTTACCCTTTGGGTACGGAACCCTAAAAAAAGAATCTGATAGTCACTCAATATCAGATATTGACCGAGTCTATATTCTGCAGGATACGTCTATGACTGTATAGTAAAAAGGATTTACTAGCACTATTTACAGCAAAGTTCAGTTGTGCGAAGTTTCTTAACTAAGCTGCTGAGCGGTGGTTCATTACGACGCGGATAAATTACATTTTTGTTGGCGAGTACGTGCGGCGTCATTAAAAGAGTTGTTGAGGACCCAAGAGAACAGCTAAAAATAGAACAGTGAGTATATTGAAATTTGGTGATAGTGTCCCTGATACGATACAGTTCCAGTAGGTACGTAATATTAAAAAAAAAAAATTAGCCATTTTATTTTTCATTTCACTTTTTAACCAAGCATTATAATTTGTATGTTTGACCGGGCTTCTCTTCTCGCCTACAGGTCACATTTCTCAATTGATAGATTTTTTGTTTAATTCATGTTAAAAAAAAAACAAAATGGCGGAGGGATAGCTAAAAACTAATATTTATTCTGCCATTTCGAAAAATTATCGCGAGGTCTATACTCACAGAGTTACTAGTAATATTTATGCCTATATCTAAATAACTTTATCTTATCAGCTAAAAACCGTCTCCTCCCGGAAACAGGCACCCTCCTACGTTCTCTAAAATGACGAAATAAAATGTTGATATTCTCCTCACGTTGTCCGGCAACTCTCCAAGTTACGTCGATGGCCTTGGTTCTCCCGCCACGGATCTCTGCATCTCCGATTCGATCACACAAGGAAACTCGACTTATACATAGGTGGAATTTACGTTTACTCGAGACACAAGTCTAATATTATTTCTTACATAGAAGCTCTGGTTATTTCAGCACACTGCCTCTGTTTTTTGAGACCCGACGGAATCAGAGTGTTAAAGTACCTCATTATTTAAACTTACCCATGTTTGAATTCACCCCCGAGCTATGTACTTAAATGTCTTGCGACTGCCGGCTCAAGTTTATAAGGTAAATACTGAGATTATTATGGCATCTGTTCAATTCAAATACGTACACAATCAGAACTTAGTTTATAAGTGGTATTTTGAAGTAGCTAAAATACTCTGTAAAGAAAACAATCTAAAACCCGTCTTCATTTCTTCAATTTAAAACGACGAAATGATGTATTTATTTTCACAAAATACGAAAATAACGTTCATCCAAGACTTATCCCTCGACGAACAAAAACACTTTAACGACAGAGCAAAATCTTTGAACCACAACGATCTTATTTTTCTTAACATTCGGCGCCCGGCTCGGTCCTTTGAAAATAAACAGCTTTTGCTAGCAGGTAACCTCTACACTCTGGGGCATTGTCTTTAAACGAAGTCGAGTTCGAAAATCTTTAATAGCTAAAAGATCCAACGATAAAAAAGCCGGTTAATTATGAGTCGGACTCGTGCACCGAGAGGGCTCCGTACGAATTTTTAAAGTGTACGAATATTGCTGTAACGAAAATATTAAACTGTACGGTACTGAGCGACAAACTTAACTTTACCGTTAAAAACGTTTTTAGGTACATACTTTAAATGAAGACTATAGTTTTATGACTTAGTTACAAATGTATACTTATAGTTGTCAGATTTTTCTCTGTACCTACTTGTAGTATAAAACGGTTGTTGTCACGAGGAAATACCCTATAATTTTGATTCCCTTGATGGTGTCGAAATATACGTATTTGCGGCATAAGCGGCCGATCTTTTTTTACCTTAACGCTGAAGTTTGATTTTTAGGGTTCCGTAGTCAACTAGGAACCCTTGTAGTTTGGCCATGTCCGTCTGTCCGTCTATCTGTCTGTCCGTCCGCGGCTTAGCTCCGTGATCATTAGTGCTAGAAAGCGGAAATTTGGTATGTATCACGCCGACAAAACGGTAAAAAAAACTAAACAAAAACTTTTTTTTGGGTACCCGTACCTACACCTAAAGTGGGGGTGATTTTGTTTTTCGATCCAACACTAGTGTGTGGGATATCGTTGAATAGGTATTTTGAAAATAATAGGGGTCTCCGAACATTAGTTTTTGATAAAGTCAGCAGTTTTGTAAATATTCGCTCCGAAAAAAAAAATAGCGTCCCCCCCCCCCCCTAACTTTTCAACCACAGGTTAAAAAATTATGGAAAAATTCATGAAAATGAGGCCTTATAAGTACTTTCAATGAAAACTATATTGAATAAAATCAGTCGAACCGTTTTTGAGTTATCGTAAAAATTCATAATTTTCTTTAAAATTACGTAAGTGCCTATTATACTTCGAACGTTACACATTAGTTAAGTGCCATACTGTATTAAAACATTTCGCTCAATTTGGCGCGTATAATCGATAACTTCCAAAAGGTAATAAGTAATTACTGTTACTTTGGCGTTTACGACCTTTTTATAGAGCTCGAAATCTTTCTCGTAATTTTCGTCTATTGTGAAGGATGGGCAACTACGGAACCCTACACTGAGCGTGGCCCGACATGATCTTGGCCGGTTTTTTTCACAGCTTTAAGGGCCTGCAGATCTGATCTGGGTTATATAGTTTAATTTCAACTCGATCGATCGATACGCTTTGCCGAGATAAAGGGTTTTGATAGACGGACGGACGAACGGACATCAATGTTATCTTATATGGGTTCCATTTTTTCCTTTTGAGGTACGGAACCTTAAATAACAAGCATAACGGGCTAAAGTGGTACAGTTAACATTAATTTAAAAAATCCTTTTGGAAGGTAAGGTTAGCCACAATTACGTAGAAGGGTGGAATTTACATTGCTGAATATTTTGGGTCCTTTTAACTTTGATGTACCTATTTGTTTTCCTTGTTATTTAAACGAAAAAGTATATGTAAACGTCGTGGGGAGTAGGAACTGTATGACTACAGCACGTACTTACGAATAAGTACAATATGTTAGGTAAAAGAGCGATTACGTACCGTGTGAGTTCTGAGCCCATAAATATGTTGTAAGAACGCACTAAACATTAGGCATTGGGACATCTGGTGGTCCAGTCAGCTCCAACCATAGATCGTCTCTTGGTTGCTGCTCATTAAAAATGTTAAAGTTTCTCGTAATAGCCACTTTAATCAATCTTAATATATCGTCCATATTACGGATAAGTGGCCAAACTTCGCTCAAATGGGTTTTTTTCCATTACATATACTTCCCCGATTGGCTAATTCCCGGAAAGTCTAATTGCTTATTTCACTATTTGTGTTTTGTGAACTAGGTGTGTATATTATTAAGATTGTGGTTTTAGAGGTCCATTTTTTAGGCACGTCATGATAGGTTCAAGGGTCTATGGAGTTATGGGTTCTTCATCTAACAGGGTCATTGGGGGTGCCTAGGCCAAAGCCATATGGTCTGGGGGCCCATATTTAGGATACATAGGTTCCATTAGACATAGGTACCTAGTTCACAAAACAGTAATAAGCAATTAGACGTTCCCACAATCAGATATTCGGGGGAGTAGATATAATGAACCAAACCCGGAGAAATGACCTCTTGCCCTTTATATTTATCCGACAATACTGGTCTGTAAGTAGTCTAAGTTACTTTACACTTACCGAGATTGCAAGAGACACTAGTTTTGGCACTGGCGTGGACAATAAATTACATGCGACTAGTGTCTGACATGGATAAGGAAATCACTTAGTAAGATTGAGAAGCACTATAAAAAGGATCGCACTTGCGTGTTAGTAAACATTTTTATTATGTCCATAACATAATAATGCTGAGCCAGCTTTCTCGCCATATTTCGCTAGGTCCGTACTCCGTAGTCTACAAGATAGAAGAATATGAATATCAAAAAAATCAAAAATCAAAATCAAAAATGTTTATTTGGTAAACTATACTTAATTGGTACATACAATAGTGACCGGTGCCTCCTGGTAAGTATGACAATACTTGTGTTAGGAGGTTCCGCTCCTCCCCGGAGTTGTTACAACCACAAGTATAAAAAATGTTAATGATTATATGATCTGTGTTAATGAGTAGATAGTTATAGGTATGGAACTATAACATAAAAGGAACATTAATTGTTCCTAAGCCGTTACTAAAAACTATTCTTTTTATTTACATATTAACTAGCTTATATCTAGATCTAGACAAGGAAATAAGTGTGTGTGTGTGTGTGTGTGTGTGTGTGTGTGTGTGTGTGTGTGTGTGTGTGTGTGTGTGTGTGTGTGTGTGTGTGTGTGTGTGTGTGTGTGTGTGTGTGTGTGTGTGCGTGCGTGCGTGCGTGCGTGCGTGCGTGCGTGCGTGCGTGTGTGCGCGTGCGCGTGCGCGTGCGTGTGCGTGTGCGTGTGTGTGTGTGTGTCTGTGCATATCGGTATGTGTTAATACCTTTAAATTTGTTTTAATAGGGTTACAAATAATGTTTGTCAATTAAGAAGCAGTTCAGTTTCTTCATAAGTAAGTGTGATTAGCCATTCTGTTACTTTCTTGTTACAGTTCAATGTATTCAATGGATATATATTTAACACTTTGTTTATTTTATTAATACATTGACGATGACATTGCAGAATATTGTCTTTTTGCAAACAATGATTTAGTATAACATCTAGGAGCTACAATATGATTTAACCTACGGGTTAGCAAGGAAGGATTGAAATTTAGAGTTTTATGTATTTTTAGGATTGTTAGTAAGATGTACAATTTTCTCATGGTTAATAAATTATTATGTGTATATACTTCATATGTTGGGTGTCTGAAAGATAGTTTATACATTACTTTGAGAAGGCATCTTTGCCCTCTCTCTACCAGCAGAAATTGCGTTTTGGTGGCACCACCCCATACTACAATACAGTAAGACATCACAGATTGCGCAAGAGTTTTATATAACTGGTCCAGTAATGATTTATTGGAAACATCTCTTAGTATTTTAAAAACCCAGGTAAGTTTTCTAATGCGGTTGTTAATAAATTCAATGTGAGGATGCCAGCTTAGCCGTTGGTCAATAATTACTCCAAGGTACTTAGTGGATGATAATTTTGTAAGTTCTGTACAGCTACAGGAAATAGGGTTAGTAAGGTCACAACTATATAATTTCAGTTTTAATATCGGATCTGGTTGGGTTTTGATGTTTTTCGTGAAGCATATATAATTAGTTTTCTCCAAGTTTAGCGTAAGGAGATTGGTTTTGAGCCGGGATGAAATCTGTTGTAGACCCTTTCCAGCACAGTCATAGAGATTCTGCCATGAATTAGCTTTAAAAACGACAGCTGTGTCGTCTGCATATGAAAATACTTTTCCTTTGCTGATGTTGAGGTTAGTTAGATCGTTAATATAAATCAAGAAGAGGGTTGGTCCTAGGACACTTCCCTAGAATATAGGTTATAAGACCTAAACTATAGATGGCGATCATATCTAAATTACCTACATCAAACTATTTTAAATAAAGCAATTGAAATCGACTCACATAAATTCATTAATTTGTGTTCCCGACGTTTAAAAAATGATACGGCTTTCGTTTCCGGGACTGAGAAAAACATATTTTCTCTTCAAAGTTACATTTGCGCAAAATGTTGTGTTTGAAAATATTACATTGTAAAGACCTCATAGTCTGTAAGAGCCCATTCTGATAAGCGTAATTTTATGTATCATTCTGATAAAAATCTTTATAACTAGGCCGAAACCACTGTGCGAGTGCTGGCACAAGTGCGTGAACTTTTGAAACTGTGTCTTTACTACTTTATAAGTAAGTAGCTTTTGAT
Organism: Apotomis betuletana; assembly: GCA_932273695.1. Taxonomy (NCBI): domain Eukaryota; kingdom Metazoa; phylum Arthropoda; class Insecta; order Lepidoptera; family Tortricidae; genus Apotomis; species Apotomis betuletana. Next base: position 9,404,429 of record OW026307.1, on the reverse strand, counting down.
TCCTCACATACAAAATTTAAAATTGAGTGTTTAACTCAGATTAAAGGCATACATTTCAGACTGAAGCAATTGGCGCTCAGTTCGACCCTTGGTTAACAATCTAGGTAGGTACTATTTTGACTATAGTTACGATATTGGCACACTTTGATTGAGCAGATAATTATTTAGTACCTACTTAAGTATCGTGACAGGCGGTCTGACCATGATGCATCGCTCGCGTGAGACCTAGGCATATTTATCATTTTGACTGAAATAAATAACGCCTCTTTCTTACCATCGGAGAAGATGTAAAAAAATAACAGTAACAGTTCAGAATTCTTTGGATGTACATATTTATTTGTGGCTTAGTTCCCATATTGTGATTTGATACGAAATCACATGTATTTAAAAGAGTTACGTACGCATTTAAAAATTGTAGGGTTCTAATCCAAGTCGAAAAATAAATATTATCAATATTATCATATAATGACTTGAAACTATTGTTTTTTTTTAAGTTTTTTCTTGGATGCCCATATATATATTATTTATGTTTAATGTAATATGTATGAGAAATTACGAGTGAGGACGACAAAAGCAAATGTTTGTATAGGACTTCAGTCGAATATATGAGCACCTTTGCATATTTTATGGCAATTTTCTGTGCAAACCGATATCATGACTTTGTTTTCTCTTATACGTGGGTTTAGAATACATTTATTTGGGGACAGGCATTGATAATAATTTATTCTATTCTGAAACTTACTGAAACTTAAGCTCTTAGGTTAAATCTGACTTATCCCCTTTTCACTATGGCCACAGTTTAATAAACATAACAAGACTTTAGACTAAGGTTAATTTTTCATTCTGCTCTTTAGCGGTAAATATGTTGGCTTAGTAAGGTATATCATATTCTTGAATGATGGCAGTCAACTGAAGGGACAAAATTTTGTTTGATTCCCGTTCATCATCAACCTCACTTTACTTATTACATTGTACATATACCTATGTGTAGTATAATCTCGGCTCACGCCACCGAACGCGAGGTGGAGCACTTAGGGCAGACAATTTATCGCGCCATGAATTAACTGTCTAATTTACGGCCCGAAAAATGAGACATTCCATGCGTGCGAGATATTAATGGCGTAGTATTTTTATGAATGTTACATGACGTTGTCTGTCGTTGCGATTTAGATAATTACTTAATAAATAATCGAGTACGTATATATGGGCCGTTTTCAAAAAACCTTTACGCACATGATTAAGGGCTTAATCAAAACAAATTTTGAATCGAATGTTAGTCACACAACTTACTTAGACAATTTTCGTAAACAAGGGAAGCATGATGTTTTTGTGTATATTTTCTGATAATTATCTTTACTATCCACTTAGGAGCGGATTTTGTTGAAAAATTAATGTCATTTTACCAAACAAAGTCGTGATATCGGTTTGTGAAGATTAAGTAAGTACTTAAATTATCCTACAAGAAACACGTCTAGTCACTTTATATTAATAATTAAGTACATTTTATTTACCGCTCAGTACAAAAATAAATCTTTATGTAACGCCTACTTTCGTTCACTTAAAATCGTTTCAAATGTTCAAATCGCGATTATTTAAAAAGTGGTTAAGACTAGACACGTTCTTCCGTGTACCCTTCAATTATAAGTAGGTACCTATTGTTTAAATGGTGCAGAAAAAAATATATCAATATAAGTACCTACCCAACCTTGAGTTATGGCAGTCAATGAAATGTTAACTGATATTCTGCGAAAGTTACGTAGGTATTACTACCTACTCGTTTGAGTCAGGATAGTTTAAACTGTTTACGAACAACACAGTTTTCCCCTAACTTTAAAATAGTTTACACCAGCGGTGCGAGGTTTGAAAGTTTGTTATCATTTGATAAATTACGTTTGTTTAGGTATAAAATATATTTTCTCCGTAATAAACGTAGTAGGAGATTTCTGATAAGTACCCACCACAATAAAATGGTCTGCTCGACCATTTTAATAACGTAAAATGTTATAAAATAACCGCTTCTGGAATGAGTAGATACTTATTGTGCAAATTCAGCATATTTCATAAATTATAACGTAGGTAAATACTTAGGCTGAGCCTGTATCTTGGGACCCTGGAGTGCGAAACAGTTTGCAAATGTTTCAGAACTTTAAACGACACGACGTTACAATATGCGTTAGATGCAAGAATGGGTCGCAGTAGAGATATAAGTGTCAGCAATATCAGCATCTCATCGAAACTTTAGCATAAGACTAAGTTCCTAAATATATATTCACATAGATTGAAAGAACATTTCTAGATACGTTAGGTACCGATTCTTAGTTTTACAATATTTTTTTTCTGTATAAATTCTCTACGGCGCTCTCTCTCTCTCTCTCTCTCTCTCTCTCTCTCTCTCTATGTTTATCTAGCCAATTAGAAATTACAGATGATTATACCTTTTTAGGTAAAGCCGGATCTCTCTCGAAATTTAAGCGGGGTGGGGCCGGGAGGGAGCGAATATCGGAGCTTTAAGATAGGCAGCTATTAGTCAGGCTCAGGTCCAATATAGGTACGTAAAAATAAAATATATCGGACAACCTCACACAAATCGATCTAGTCCCAAATTAAGCTCAAGAAGGCTTGTGTTATGGGTACTAGACGACGATATACGTCCTTATATAGATAAATATATACTTAAATACATAGAACAATCATGACCCAAGCACAAATATTCGAGTTCATCACACAAATATTTGCCCTAGCCGGGATTCGAACCCGGGACCGCTGGCTCAGTAAGCAGGTGTCTACAAACCGAGCCAAACGCGTCGTCAAAACCCGTAACTCGTAGAGAAAGATTTGCGATCTGAAATAATATTGAAGAAATTTCGTTGCTTTGCGTTCCCATTATAGCATCAATATTTTTGTCATTGGTCGGTCCCAATTTGCGAGTTTCCAGAAACAGGCCTATTTGTGAAGTAGGTAGAAGATAGTCGGATTTATCACTTCAATATGGTAATCTCTAAAGGGTACTGTGGGCTGGATATTTACGGGAAGTTTTCCCCGAAATAAGAACGTTATGAATCGCTATTTGGGGTCGAAGTTTTCTCTCGGTCTCGTGTCGGAGTTACTTATTTTAGATGTGGCTAAAGTGATACACTGAATAACAAACGCAAAAAAACTAACTTAATTCAGTTCAGACCCCATCAAAGACAGCCGTTAGTTATAAACTATACATATTTAAATACTCCAATTAAACAATCCAATAAATTGTTGTCTACTAGGCATATATATATATTATATATTGATGAAAACATTAATTGGAAGACACACATTGAACATATTTGTATAAAACTATCTCGATTTGCTTATGCCCTTAGAAACATTAGAAAGACCACAGATTTAAAAAGGCTTATTATTTTCGCGGCGACAGAAAAATTAAAGAGCAGCAAACTATTTGCAACTAAAATAATAACTTGTCAGCGATTAAATATTTTGGCAATCATTTATATTAAATGAGCTTTAAACTAAGGATATTTTAAAATTCAAATAATGGCAGCTACTTTAAGGTAGCAGAAATAATAAACAAGATTACTGAAATCATAGGCGAGGTACTATAAATAATGACTTGGCGACTAATATTAGCAGAAGGATAACAAACTTTTCACTTCTCATGCTCTAAAAGCTCGACTTTATGCTGTGCGTAGGCGACATAAAGTCGCTTTTTATGCTCTAGAGCATAAAGTAAAATCGTCGTCGAAGACCAAGGCGATCGGTCCAACAGCCACACGAACAACTTAAAACTTCATAGAATAAACTCTTCATTTTTTTTTCGTTTCGTTAGTATTCTAAGACCAAGGCACAAATACAAACAGCCAAAGTAAACAGCCACAATAAAACTTCTTGAAATAAACTTGTAATTTTTATTTACTATCATTTATTGATTTTTTAATTTATTTTTATTTTAGTAAATCAATATACTATATATTTAAACTACTTAGGTATAAGAATAATATAAATATAAAGAACAGTATCATAGATATAAAGAACAGTGTTTTTAAATTTTAATTAATTTTGTTTTTAAATATAATATTTACATGATGCAATTTCATTTCCTCGCAATCGAAGTGAAAAGTAGAGTGTACAACTCGTCCATAAAACGCATTTTACACTCGACTTTATATTCATCCTCGCTCGCAAGCTCGCTCGGATGGATAAACGTCTCGTGTAAAATGGTGCGTTTTATGCACTTGTCGTACAATCTACTATTATATTAGTAGCAACTACAGGTCTCCATCTAAAAAAGCATTTTGGGCTTTGATTTGCTGGCAGCTTAAATATTAAAATGGGTACTATATAAAAGTAATGGGGAGTTATTTTTTTAGTTTTCGAAACCATAATTTAATGAAAACGGCGACAAGCGCGTTCGTTTGAAGTGGAGTGCGGGTCGTTGCGCGGCGTTAAGTTTGAAAATAAGCATCGCATTATCATAAGACTTGCCTCAGAACCGAAGCTGCCAACCCCGATTCCACGTGGTCTTGTCTGCCCTACCCCTAGAGTGTATATAAAAAGCCGGAGGCGCGGAGGGAGAGCAGCCCTCGCCCGCCGTGACAAAGCTCGGGAGCCGTGCGGAGCGGAGCGGCTGAGGCTGGTCGCCGAAGGCGACCAACAAGCCGAAGCTACGGAGCGGAGTACGGGCGACCGTGATTTGCCACGCAAGGGCGGAAGGGCTGCACTTCCCGCAGCGCCGGAGCTAAGACAGAGTCTGACGTTTTTCGTACACATTGACCAAAATCAGAGCCACTAAATAAAACTATAGACCAAAATTATTATTTATACATGCAATTTTCAACTTTGATTAAAGCTCTTAAAGTGTCGCACAAAGTATTTTTTTTATGACCTTGATTTATTTTATATGCTATCTCCATTGAACAATTAGAGTAGGCCATTTTCAACTTTTTATCCGCTGTCATGTTTCCGCTTAATTAGTTAATTCAGTCGCCAAAACAATAACTCGATGCTAGTTTATATTGAAACAAAGCCGAAAATTGATTACTTAGCTGCTACTTTTTACTTTATACTAGTCTCCGCAATTAGTCGCCAACTTATTATTTTTGCTACCCCCTTTAATTTTTTATAAATCCCTAAATCAGATTAATTTGTCGCCGCGTTAAATACATGCCATTTAAAAACAGCAGTAAAAGTGCTTATTACGCTTTTACGCAAGCTTGGATTCAATGCGGGATCATTTTATGGGGTAACAGTACAGACTGGTCAGACATATTTTTACCGCAAAAAAGAAGATGCATTAGGATTCTATCAAATATAAAAAACAATGATAGCTGCATTTAAAAAAATTAATATATTAACCTTGCCATCCCTGTATATATTAGAAGCCTTTAAATTTGTCCATAGACACCCATCTTTATACACTAAAGCGGACGAACGTTATACTTGTACCTTAAACCTACGACACAAAAATAAAAAAACCGGCTAAGAGCATGTCGGGCCACGCTCAGTGTAGGGTTCCGTAATGCCCATCCTTCACAATAGACGGGCTTCAAGGTTTAAATTACGAGAAGGATTCAAGCTCTATAAAAAAGGTCGTAAACGCCAAAGTAACTGTAATTACTTATTACCTTCTGTAACTTATCGATTGTACGCGCCAGATTGAGCGAAATATTTTATTACAGTATGGCACTTAACTAATATGTGTAACGTTCGAAGTATAAGGACACCACGCGGCACTTACGTCATTTTAAGGGAAATTATGAAATTTTGCGATAACTCAAAAACGGCTCAACCGATTTTATCCAATATAGTTTTTATTGAAAGTACTTATAAGGCCTCATTTTCATGATTTTTTGACCCGTGGTTGAAAAGTTAAAGGGGGGGACGCTATTTTTTTTATTTTCGGAGCGAATATTTACAAAACTGCTAACTTAATCAAAAATAGTTATTTGTTATGCAAGGCTGCAAAGTTGTTATTTGGCGCGAGTGTTGAAATTGAAAGCTGAGGGAGCGAAGGAAACTAAGATTGAACCATGAGCGAAGCGAATGGTTCAAAGATAGATTCCTGAGCGTAGCGAGGCTTTCAAGACACGAGAAGCTAAATAATTTTGCAGCCATGCGGAACACACAACTTTTCACCTCACTACAGCGAGGAAAATGCAAGATCAAAGAAAAACAATTAAAACATAAAAATAATCATATTTAATTTTGCCTTCTATTTAACACATCAAATTTAAAACATAACACACTCAAATCCAAACCAAATAAATACGAGAGAAGCACACAGTAAAAATTAAAAGTAATATGGCCGTAATTTGTATCATCGTCGTGTATATTTTATCGTTGAGTTTTTCTTAAGCACTGTTATATTATATTTGTATTTGAAACTACTTGACACATTCGTTGTGAAAGTGGGAGAATGGCATTCTGGGAAGGATTAGTTGGCCACTCGGAAGTATTTTGCATAACACTTGCTTTGGAAGTTATTGGACGATGGGATCCGAACAAGATTATTTCGGCTTTATCTTCTTTAAAAACGCCAATAGTTTCGGTAAATTACTTATCGTCTCCAAATATTTATAACAAATCCTTTTTCGTTTTAATGCAGGCTTTTAGCATTGAATAAATACTCCAAATTGGGCTTAACTTTCTTATTTTCGATATTTCTATAAACTAAAGTAAGACAACAGTATGTATTCTCCACAGAACAAATTTACGTTGTTTACGTGAATTGTGAAAACTTCCAACTTTTTAATTATTTATTTTTTTCTCGGGTGCGTTCAGAAATTACACTCTTATGTTCCAACTTTTATAACAAATAAATATTAAAATGCGTGTTGTATTTAATATATTTACTAGTCAAAATATGTAAATGAAACTGAAATACTTACTATTAATATATATAAACATATTCAACATAAAATAAAGTGTAGAAAAATAAAAACTTAAAAATCTGTAACCACAAACCAGGTTTCTGGACGTGATAAATATTGTAGGTGTATTTTTTTTTTTAGAAGTATTCAAACGTACGTATGATTTTAGCCGGCCTGACCAGATGGATTCCTTTATTAGCGTGCGTTGATTGGTTCGACTGATGAAATCAGTCACGCGTTGAAGGAGTCTTAAATATAAAAAAGTTACATGCACCACAGAGAATCAAAATCGTCGTGTTCGAAATTCAAATGACTTTTGCACGCTAGCGGATAAAATATTTAGACTTTTGCACGCAGATTTCGCCCTATAAACGGAGGTTTTCCGAGCGAGTGAGGTGAAAATAATATTTGGAGACCCCTATTATTTTTAAAAGACCTATCTAACGACACACCACACACTAGTGTTGAAACGAAAAAAAAAATTTACCCTCACTTTAGGTGTTCGAGGTATCCGAAAAAAAGGTTATTTTTTATTTTACCGTTCTGTCGACGTGATACATACACATACTCATACCAAATTCCAGCTTTCTAGTACTAATGATCGCGGAGGTAAGCCGCGGACGGACGGACAGACGGACAGACGGACATGGCGAAACTATAAGGGTTCCTAGTTGACTACGGAACCCTAAAAACGATACCTGCAAGTAACCTTCAAATGAGCAACAAGAGTCCCCATGCCATGATAATTTAGATTTACAATCGTTTACCAAAAGAAATAGCTGAAGAAATTAAATATAACGCATTTACACAAAAATTTAAAAAATATCTAACTGTAAACAGCTTTTTAGGGTTCCGTAGTCAACTAGGAACCCTTATAGTTTCGCCATGTCCGTCTGTCGTCTGTCCGTCCGTCCGCCGCTTAGCTCCGTGATCATTAGTACTAGAAAGCTGAAATTTCGTATGAGTATGTGTATATATCACGCCGACAGAACGGTAAAATAAAACTACAAAAAAAATTTTTTTTCTGGTACCTCCCGAACACCTAAATTGAGGGTGATTTTTTTTTCGTTCCGACACTAGTGTGTGGGATGTCATTGAATAGGTCTTTTAAAAATAATAGGGGTCTCGAAACATTATTTTTTGATAAAGTCAGCAGTTTTGTAAATATTCGCTCCGAAAATAAAAATAATAGTGTCCCCCCCTCTAACTTTTCAACCAATACTCAAAAAATTATGGATAAATTCATGAAAATGAGGCTTGGACAACATTTCATTTTTTTGAAGTCACTATATTTTAATCCCTATTCGAAGAAATTGGTTTCCTTAGCACTATAAAATATTTTTTAGAATTTTCAGACCACCATTTTTTGAGAAAAATGGATATTAATAGCAAAAGATTATTCCCAGGCTGAAGAAAGTTAATTTCAAATCACTACGATTACGTGCGATATAAAAAAAATGTCTAGGTATGTGTGCGTGGAAGTAGACAAATGTCATTGATGTCATTGTCAGAATAAAATTATTTAATATTTTCACTGCTTTTAACGTTCTGTTCCAATTAAATTTTCAGAATAAAACGAATATATTATGAAATATACGCTAAAGAGGAGCGGCACACTGCCGGCAAGCCGCTTATATACTTACATTATGACAAACAAAGTTTTATGCAATAGAATTTGGGGAAACCAAAATCCAGATGTCTTCCCGATATTTTTCAGCCGTGTCCTACAATAAAGGGGAAATACAAAACTAAGAAGAAAGACCAGGGGCCTTCTGTCTACTTTGTGAGATGAAGAGTTAATAAATACTCATATTCTGTGCTTGCAACCGAACCGGAAGATACCTATAGTTTAAGAAGAGCAGTTTGATGCTTGTACCTTCGAATGTACCGATTACGAATTTGCCATCAGTGAAACGAAACGAGGACTAGACCGAGATTATCATTTTCCAAAAGACATATGTGTAACTTCGTAAAAAAAGTTATTTAATTAAACAAATACTAATTAGTAGCGTTATTTTTATTTATTACTTTGATTTCAAGATACGTGAAATTTGATACGTTATTTTATTTATAAGTGGAAGTATTATGATTTTGAACATACATCAAAATCCAGGGAGCATTTCGACAATACGACAGTTTTGGTTGGTAAGGTTTACGAAAAAATATTCTAAATTGATATATTATTAAGTTAATCTTGTTTAAAAATAACAAGTATATACTAGATACTAGTAAATGAGAATGTTTTTTTTTGTAAACCTTACCAAAGTTATGAACAATAATCCTAATAGGAATGTTTACGATTTTTTCACATGAAAAGCCAGTTTATCCAGATGTTTTTTTATTATCTTTCAATTCTACTGGATCTTGTTGTATTTTTCGATATATGCTTATTGCAGTGTAAAAAAATAACGACTACTACTACGGAATAAAAACAATAAAGGTTATACACATTTCATTTCAATATCTGAAGCCACTTTTATTCACAGTTAGTCGTTTGAGTTGAACTGCATTGGTATTTAGACACACAAGATGCCTTCGATTTCTTTAGTGTTTTACTTGATGATCTTCCCAACACTAGGTAATTCATAGATTTGTACATTTTCTTCTAACTGAAAAAAATAACATAATATTACCCACTGAAACATTTGTATTAACTAATTGTATAATCAAAACATAGAGATTCCTAGTACTTACATTACATTACATTTATAAATTATGATCTTCATAAACAGTGAACCTTTTAGGATATTGACTTTGTACAAAGAAGAAATATTATTTATCGAGGGACACCATGATGATGCGTTCATAATTTCGTCCTGTGCCGAAACATTCTATGATAACACGGCCTTTCAATTATTATTAGAAAAAAACAGCCAAATCAAAATAAAAATTGCTGAAAGCTGAGAATAAAAACAAACATCTAATATGTTACCATGACAACACGGACCTCTTAGTTTATGGAAGTCGCATGACAAGTTTGTATATTGCACCTATTTTCGAGTAACAAAACTCGGGAAGTCACAGTCAGTTATCGACTTTATTCATTATTCGATATCGACAATTTTCGTTTCTGTTGGTCAAAGCTTGTATATAAATCTGTGGTCAAAGTAAGTAGGTAGAAATAGAGGTTACTGGGATTTTTTCCAGGAGTTTTGAAAATGGTAGAAAATATTCTCTAGATTAATAATTTCCATATAAATGTTTTTACTGTAAAATGAGTAAGGAAGGATATATTGTCAAATTCAGACCCTTTTTATATCGTGGCGTGAGCAGCAGACCAGAGGTGGCCAAGTTGAAATTCGAAAAGAGCACATAATATCACCAACTTTCAGATTTTTTTCCAAGTTACCTCTATATTTCGAACCAAATGAATGGATCACTAGTTTTCACGCTTAGTATAACTTCAAAATCGATGCAAATATACTCAGTTACACGAACACGCAACACAATAATTGTTTCGAAAAGCTACGAAATATGTTGACACACATTAGGCAGAATTATCACTAGTCACTTTCATTCTTTAAAAGCTAGTACATTATATTTATTATTATTATCTATCGATATATTTGCTTCCGAGCGATGTACCACACTATTTCAAAGTGTGACAGGAATAGCAAAATTCGTAATCAATGTAGTAAGAGCGAGATAGCGGGCCAGCTAAGGAAGGTCTATTTATTTCTATATTTGTTGAAAAATAACAGTTCAATACTTTTTTGCTAATATTTGACAACGCAGTGTCTCTGAAATAACGCGTCTTTTTCCAGGAGGCTTTGTGAAAAAGTTTGTTAGGAATCGTAATCCATAGGCTAGTTAATCCGTGCATGACAGTAATAACGCCTGTCACATTGAGTCCACAGATGCACTACATTTTTTACTTATAAATGCACAGGCGGTATCCATTCCCACCTGGAAATTGCGTTACGCCTCTTTGGAATAGAGTACTTTTATTTTTACAAAAAAAGTGTCTTAAACTAAAAAAAGAATTAAAAGAAAAAAAAGTGTAGAGTAATTTTGCAAATACTATTAGATAAATCAATAAAAGGTAGGGGTAAAAAAAATGAAATGTTGTCCATTGAATAAATTTCGTCAAGCCGTTTTTGAGTTATCGCAAAATTTCATAATTTTCTTTAAAATGACGTAAGTGCCGTAAGATAAGTAGTGAGCCTATCCATGAAAAAAAAAAAAAATTAATTTTATTTTTTTATTTTTTAACGTAGTCCCCTTTCAAATTTATGCACTTTTCCCAACGCGTCTCCAACTTCTTTAAGTCCTCCAAAAAATAAGTCTTCGGAAACTCGGCAAAATACTCATCCGTGGCCTGTATGACCTCTTCATTTGACATGAAGCGTTTGCCTCCAAGCCAAGATGTCATGTTTGGGAACAAGAAGAAATCGCACGGAGCCAAGTCCGGGGAATAAGGCGCGTGCGGCAGTATTTTTTAACCCATTTGATCCAGTTTGGCCTTGATGAAGTTTGATGAATGGGCCGGAGCATTATCCTGGTGAAACGGCACTTTTTTGCGGGCTAAACGGGGCCGTTTATTTTTTATTTTTCATCGAATCGTGATAACAAATCAGAGTAATATGGCCCCGTGATTGTTCTTCCTTTCGCTAAATAATCTATATGAATAATTCCTTGCGAATCCCAAAATATGGTCGCCATCACCTTCCCAGCCAACGGAACCGTTTTTGCTTTTTTGTAGCACTTTCGCCGGGACAAGTCCACAGCTTTGACTGTTGATTTGTTTCTGGAATATAGTGGTGGATCCACGTTTCGTCCACGGTAACGTAACGCATAAAGAAGTCCTTCGGATTACGCTTTAATAGTGCCAAACACTCTTTGGAAGTAGCCACACGATTCTACTTGTTTTCTTCACTTAGCAAACGCGGTACCCATCGGGCTTATAGCTTGCTCATGGCCAAATGTTTATGAATGATATTTTGTACACGCTCCAGTGACAAGCTACATTCCTCAGCTACCTCCCTTAATTTCAGTATACGATAGTTCATCAACATATCACAGACTTTTTTGATGGTTTCCTCCGTGGTAACTTCATTTGGACGTCCTGGGCGGGCCTCATCAAACACAGATGCTCTTCCATTTCTGAACCCATTATACCACCGCTTAATTGTGGCAATCGAAGGCGACGCATCGCCATACACGCTATCTAACTCGTTTTTTATTACATCACGCGTTTTCCCTTCAAAAACAGGAAACGAATCACTGACCGATGTTGTTATTTTTCCATTTTATACAAAGACTGCCACTTTCTACTGTTTAAAAAGCTATAATTCATGAAGTAATTGACAGAATCATTTGAAACTGTAAATTTTCCCGCGTCCAAGATGGCGGCTCTGAGTAAAGACATTTTTAATATTCAGCCATACCGCATTGCTTCAAGGCTCATTACTTATCTTTGGCGTTTACGACCTTTTTTATAGAGCTTGAAATCTTTCTCTTAATTTAAACCTCGGACTTAAAACCGCGGTTTTAAACCCGTCTATTGTGAAGGATGGGCAACTACGGAACCCTACACTGAGCGTGAGCGTGGCCCGACATGCTCTTGGTCGGTTTTATAATGTACAGGAAGAAAAAATATATTATAAATAACATTAGTATTCCTTTAGCGTAAATATGTAAATGTAAATATAGTTTTTATTTTATTTTGTTCTTTAGTTAAGTAAGTAGTTACTCCATTTTTAGGGTCCCGTAGTCAACTAGGAACCCTTATAGTTTTGCCATGTCTGTCTGTCCGTCTGTCCGTCCGTCCGCGGCTTAGCTCCATGATCATTAGTACTAGAAAGCTGAAATTTGGTATGAGTATGTGTATGTATCACGCCGACAAAACGATAAAATAAAAACTAAAAAAAAATACTTTTTTTCGGGTTCCTCTCGAACACCTAAAATTGGGGTGATTTTTTTTTGACGTGACGTCTTAAATGACCATAGTTATGCAGAAAGCGACCAAAGATTTTTTTTCATAATGCAAAAAGCGACCAAACTCATTCATTGATTAAGACTTAAGTCACTTTGACAAAAAATCTACGGTCAAATTAGGTTGCGGCTCGGAGTCACTCATGAAAAAGTGTAACGCCCGCTCACGTCTGTTAGGAGGGCCGGTTGTCCCGCTAAAACTCGAGAACGGCTGAACCGATTTGGCTAATTTTAGTATTGAAATATTCGTGGAAGTCAAGGGAAGGTTTAAACGGTGAGAAAATATTGAATAAATGAGTGGAAAATAATAAAAACGATAATTTTATATTCCCATACAAATACAAACTGTTCGTACTTACCTGTCAAACATATGATGTTTGTTCCGTCGGTTCGGTATTTTTAGAATAATTACATGTAGATCTAGACTAAATAAGGGTTTGGAATCGACAACATACATGCATAATAGTCTGATTATCGCATATTTAGATTTAAAACATGTAAAATAATGACACTATAATAACATTAATGACACATGTGATGGGTGCGTTCAGAAAGTAACACTTAAAATGTTGTTAGGGAAATTGTGAATGGATATGATACAAATAAATATTCTACCGAGAAAAAGACGTTGTCACGTAAAATCTTCCTTCGCCCGTAAAACCGACTTTACAGGCAACCATGTTATTACATAATTACGAGAGGAGATAATAAAAACTTAAACATCGGAGATTTTTGGTAAAAAATCTGGTATTGTACTTGTAACATTGTCCATGGTGCAAGCCAAGAAAGAAACTCAGATGTCATTTAAATGTTGTCAATTTTGACATTGACGTATCTGTCGTAGTTTTTTGGTCTTGAATTAGAAATCCGAGTTTAGTAAGTACCGATATTAAAATCCTTGCTTCATATAAGGTCAGGGCGAGTTGTGTACGACTGTCCCTTAATTATTTTGTTTACATTTTATATGATAAAATAAATACATCTACTCCGTTTATAATTACCTACTACCTGTCCCAAATGTTGTAAGGTGATGTTTTTATTATTCATATATCACTATATGTAAGCATTTTGAACGATAGAAATATTGAGATGACGCTTTCATTTGATTTCGTCGCCAAAAATTAAAAGGTCTGATAATTTAATTTACGACCATACAAAATAAATATTTTCAACGTGCATTATATTACGAGGGTGGATCAAAAATAGTACCCGTGTTTGATGGCAATGCCGTTACTTAGGAAAGTTGGCATTACCATCGTGTAGTAAGGGTTCAGTTTTTTTTCTGCGGCAAATTTTGTAAGACTTGTTTTGTTGTTCGTACAAAATGGAGAAAAAGCAATATTGTTCCGTGATTAGCTTCTTATTTTTGGATGGAAAAACATGCGAACAAATAAAAGTTATAATAGATGCTGTCTACGGAGGTCTTTCGTCGTCTATGACAACCGTGAGATATTGGTTTAGTGAGTTTGAAGGAGGTCGTACATCTGTTTTCGACGAGGACCTCTCATGGCGCCGGTTACCGAAGAAGTCGTGCGAAAGGTATAAAAAAAATGGTCACCGATCGACGTACCAAAGTGCATAAATTAGTAGAGGTTGTAGGGGTATCATACGGAACAGCAATTAATATAATACACGATAAATTAAATATGCAAAAAGTTTCCGCCCGATGGCTGCCGCGATTGCTCACGGATGAAAATAAGCGGTTACGCTGTCAATGTCGAAGGAGTATTTGGGCTTGTTTATGAAATCCGCAGGATTTTTTCCGTCGTGTCGTTACTGTTGGTGAAACCTGGATCTATTAGTATACACCTGAGACCTAGCGGCAGTTTAAACGATAGATTTTTCTAACGAATCTGGCCCAAAGAGGGTGGAAACGGTCCCATCAGCCGGAAAAGTTATTGCCACGATTTTTTGGGATAGTAAGGGAATAATCCTTATAGATTTCTTACAAAAAGGGAAAACTATCACAGGGCTGTACTACAGTGAGTTATAGGACCGGTAAAAAAAAAAGAAAGGAGCCACGGCCCCATCTGGCAAAGAAGAAAATGTTGTTCCATCATGACGACGCACCAGTACATTCATCCAAAATTGCCACTGCCAAATTAACCCAACTACATTACGAATTGCTGCCACAGCCGCCTTACTCACCGGATCTGGCTCCCTGTGACTTCTTTCTGTTCTCCAACATGAAAAAATGGCTCGGGGAAAGAAATTCAGCTCAAACGAGGAGGCTATAGCTGAGACAGAAGCGTATTTTGAAGAGTTTGACAAATCCAATTTTTTTAAGGGGTTAAATAAGTGACCGGAACGCTGGGAAAAGTGTAAGGACCCCTATGGAGATGTTCAAAAATAAAATAAAAATTTAAATAGTTATTTGTTATGCAAGGCTGCAAAGTTGTTATTTGGCGCGAGTGTTGAAATTGAGAGCTGAGCGAGCGAAGGAACCTAAGATTGAACCATGAGCGAAGCGAATGGTTCAAAGATAGATTCCTGAGCGTAGCGAAGCTTTCAAGACACGAGAAGCTAAATAATTTTGCAGCCATGCGGAACACACAACTTTTCACCTCACTACAGCGAGGAAAATGCAAGATTCAAGAAAAACAATTAAAACATAAAATAATAATGTACCTACTATGTTCTTGCAAATAAACATTCATTCATTCATTCATTCATAATCATATTTAATTTTGCCTTCTATTTAACACATCAAATTTAAAACATAACACACTCAAATCCAAACCAAATAAATACGAGAGAAGTACACATATTAAAAATTAAAAGTAATATGGCCGTAATTTGTATTATCGTCGTGTATATTTTATCGTTGAGTTTTTCTTAAGCACTGTTATATTATATTTATATTTGAAACTACTTGACACATTCGTTGTGAATGTGGGAGAATGGCATTCTGGGAAGGATTAGTTGGCCACTCGGAAGTACTTTCCATAACACTTGCTTTAGAAGTTATTAGACGATGGGATCCGAACAAGATTATTTCGGCGTGATTTCGGCTTCATCTTCTATAAAAACGCCAATAGTTTCGGTAAATTACTAAAACGTCTCCAAATATTAATAACAAATCCTTTTTAGTTTTAATGCAGGCTTTTAGCATTGAATAAATACTCCAAATTGGGCTTAACTTTCTTGTTTTCGATATTTCTATAAATTTACGTTGTTTACGTGAATTGTGAAAACGTCGAACTTTTTAATTATTATTTTTTCTCGGGTGCATTCAGAAATTACACTCTTGTGTTCCAACTTTTAAAACAAATAAATATTAAAATTTGTGTTGTATTTAATATATTTACTAGTCAAAATGTCTAAATGAAACTGAAATACTTACTATTAATATATATAAACATATTCAACATCAAATAAAGTGTAGAAAAATAAAAACTTAAAAATCTGTAATCACAAACCAGGTTTCTGGACGTGATATTGTAGGTGTATTTTTTTTTTAAAAGAAGTATTCAAACGTACATGTGATTTTAGCCGGCCTGACCAGATTGCCCTTTATCAGCGTGCGTTGATTGGTTATTTGAAGATTTATAGACTGATGAAATCAGTCACGCGTTGAAGGAGTCTTAAATATAAAAAAGTTACATGCACCACAGAGAATCAAAATCGTCGTGCTCGAAATTCAAATGACTTTTGCACGCTAGCGGATAAAATAGACTTTTGCACGCAGATTTCGCCCTATAAACGGAGGTTTTCCGAGCGAGTGAGGTGAAAAAAATATATGCGTCTTCATTTCCAACACAGGTACTTTTTGATCCACCCTCGTATAAACCTATACATATTATTATTTTATCGATATCGACTATTTTGATTTGATCACGCCCTTAACTTTAAGAATTAGTAGATGCATACCGCTGGCTGAGCCTACATGACATTTTCTGGGTAGTTAAAATTAAATCCCGTGTTACAAGGATAAGGTTCAATTTTAAATGTTTCAAAATTGTAACATAAAACCTTGTGATATTTTGCCAGCGTTAATAGCAAAAGTGACACTACTGAATTGACGGAAGTAGAAATCAATTTCTTGTCAATTCGAGACTTTGTCGTACTGAATCATAAGGTTACATTTGCCTTTTATTTTATTTATATTTAAGTTATAATAAAAATAAATGCATTGTCTGATATGCATATAAAGGCTAAAATTCTCGATACTTTGATCGTAGTAGTGTATGACCACGAAAATCGCACACATTAGCTCAGCCAAATGTCAACTCACTTTCTGTTTGTTGTAAAACCTTATTTTTATACGAATATAATTGTGTGCGTGTGAAAGTCGGCTACAGCGGTGCTAGAACAAACTGCGCTGAATGCCATCTCCATATACTCCGTGGGAATGACGATTAAAGTAAAAATGTTTTCTGTGTTTTGCTCGTATAAAAAGTATTGTATGCAATAGTTACACGACCAGGTCTTAAAATCTCGTACGAACACTTTCGCTACCAGGAACCCGCCTGGTAGGCACTCGTAATCATTGCTCAGATGCCGGTCACGTATTTTTGCTTAAAGAGCTACCCACCTAGCGGGCTCTCGGTTTCTGGGGTAGGGTTAAATTTTATATCTGGTTGCGAAAGTGTTAAACCAAGAATACAAGGCCCACACCACCCACATACCCACATTAAAAAAATGAGACATTACAAACATGTTTCATAAATTTATATCTCGTACCTTACTTAGGCCACTCGTCAAGCCTCGTGACCTAAACGCGGTACTCGACTTTAAGAACCTTCATTGTGCAACGATTGCATTAAAATACTATTATGGACTAGCGCAACTTCGTACGCATAATTATACCGTAGTCGGGTAAAAAATATCCTATAACCATCTTTGGATGTACAGCTATGTATGTCTGTCCCGAAAGCGGTTAAATTTGTCCAGCCGTCTCGGCTTGATTAGAGGACAATGGAAATTATGCTCAGCATATAGGTACTTTATGGCACCAGATATATACATGTAGGTTCATTATTTAAATCTACGTCTGTGAAAATTGACAAATGACTGATCGTTAGAGTAAGTAAAGCATAAAGCGTAAATTGAATTCGGGTGTAGGTAAATATTATACGAAAGTACGTACGAAGCGGAAAATTAATATAGCTCGGGAAAATTGGCTGGCTGCTGCAAATTGATACCTCACCATTACTGCCGTGTTTATTCATAAGCCATGCTTTTCACGGAAATTCAATATAGGTCCTAATGGAACTGAAGCGAAACCTGTGTTCATAGAAAGGACCATTCACTTCGTTCATATTTCTATGAGCGAAACTACCAATTTAAAATTTTTAGTGCTCAGTAAAACGATGTGCCAACATGTGTCTGATATTGGATACTGCATCAAAATATGAATGGATTATTAAAGATTGAAGCAAAATATTAAGGATTCATTGCGCCATATGGTTCTGTATAAAACGGGATTGCAGTGGTTTGCATATTCTACTGCATAGAGATATTTTAAAACTTCGGAAATGCTTGTTGTACTTTGTTTTGTTTGCTTATTTATGAAACATGTATCAATGGTTTCAATATATAAATGTAGGTATATATAATTTAAAATAATTATTGTTGACATTAGGAAATTGTTTTACGCGCCATAACAAACTTAAATTTAAAATATAAATGCTTCATGATTTTGAGGAAATTTACTAAAAAGTTTTTGCGGATATTTATAAGTTTAAGATAAAAATATACCTTTTAAATGACGCATTTTCATTGATCAATTTCAATTGACATGCAGCAGACGATTAGCTTTGATTGGTTAAATGGTCGTTTAAGCAGACCTAGAAAATAACTAAAATATTTTCAAAAAAGTCGTATCTTACTATGAAACTCATGTATAGATACGAACTGTTACCGTCACGTGCTACATTGTCGTCGTGTTGCGAGCTAACATAGATATGCAGTTTACAAATTAACAAATATATTTAAGCATTTTTGTGTACTGGATTCAGGTAATCCATGACCACATTTTCGAGCAGTGTCGTGAAAATGTTTTTTTCACCAGTCATCGAATTTAGAATTAATGGTTACCGGTTGCCCTGCACCTGTCGGGTCAAAATCGGGCCGGTCGGTCCATTGAGAAATGTCAAACATTGAGAAGGGTCGGCGGCTTACTCCATCGATAATAGTCGAAAGATGAGGGTTCACGTGGACATTATCAGCACATTTTACATAAGTAACCGATGGAAATATCCAATATAAGCAGATAAACAAAGATACGTTATACATATCTACGCGCGTGTGTAAGGACGTTTTGGAGATACGAGTTTGATATATACAACTTTTTTGCTATAAGTGCTCATTTTCAATTCTCAAACTTTAATGTATCTAAGGTGGCTTGCGCACTTATTCCATTACTGTATCTTACAGATGCTGCTCCCAAATAGGATCCTCAGAAATCTCACCTGAAACAACATAGCGGTTATAAACATGTCTCTATATATACTCTTCCCTATGTATAAATAACTTTCACGGTACAGTTTAGACTCTAACCACACACGTCTTGTTGCTGTCATAACTTTCTAGAATGGGCACTAGACAAAATCCTGATAAAGCTACCTAGATGGGTACTATGTACGTACGTGCTTTTGCGCGACTTTCTAGACACAGTTATAAAAATATATCAGGTTTTATATTCTTACGTTCTGTTTAAATGTAGAACATATATATACATTATATGTTAGTGAATACCGATTTATCGAAGTGTTCTCGAAGGTCTAAATTATGATAATGTCGTGCCATTAGTATTCCATTCATATATAGTGTGAAATTTGGTAAGCTGAATATTAGCGTATAATAGTTATCAATTTAAGCGTCTTAACTTTTAAAGTAGGTAAGCTTATTAAAAAGATGTTGAACCCATAATTTATATACCCGCTTGGCTGTTCCAGGGCGATAGTGTTTACTGTAGTGTACAAAGTAAGAAGTAAACCTGACTCAGTAGAAAAGTTACCTGATTTCTCTACTATCACGTATACTTTACTAGTCTTTTCATTTAAGCTGTGATTTCGAAAAGCAATAGTTAAGATTAAGAGAGCAATAGAGAGAGATAATACAAAAAAATCCAATAAATAATTTTATTTTTAAACCAAAACAACTATCGACATAGCGTTATCCGTCACTCTCTCACATTACTGCACAGAAAGAGACGGGCAATTATCTCGCGCGATAAATAGTCGCGTATGACAGTTATGATAGAGGTGCAGGTCAGTTCTTCCAAAGATGAAGAAAAAAGATTTACTTGGTTTAATATAATTCCACCCTCACATTTGAAATATTATAATCTAATATAACTCGTGACTCCCAAGAATGAATAATGAATTTTCTTTGAAACAAAGTCTCCAAAATTGCTCTCCGCCCGATCCGGTAACCGTACACCGCGACCTCTGTACAAATCATGTCTCGAACTAAAGAGCTGAACAAGCAGTAACTTGAGCCTAATCAATCATTAAACACTTAGCTACATTAGACGAGGTCTTTAGCATGACGTGGCCTAATACTTGTTGTAGACATGATGTTTTCGTCAGTTTTACAATACGCTTTACTTCACAATTTTATGTTACTTGCTGTGATTGTGTTCTGAAAGTATATGATCTGCCAGGGAACATGGACACATCAATGTAACGTAGGGCTATTTGGAACCCAATGTGTTTGAATTTGCTACGAAAAATACTTTTAAGTCCGATTTTTTTAATATTTCAGATATTGTATAATACGAGTATAAAATTATACATGTTTTCAGGTATAACTTATTATATTATAAGACATCTCTGTCGTGCTAAGCTAAAAGGTGACCTTTTTGAGCTTCATACCCAAGGGTTGCGTCTTACCTTAGCATGGCAGATTTGTTCCAACTTTTGCGATGATATTTATTAGAGCTTAAAACCTTGAATTTGCAAATTACCAAATGAAAATGGGTTCCAGTTGTCTCACCTTACGATAACTAGTAAACGGGTCATTGTCAGATTTAGGTGCGCGTCTTTCCGGTGGACATTTGCGAAATTAAGGATTCCAGGGCCTAATTTTCTGATTAAATGCCTATGAGAATAAAGAACGTTCCCTCTTCTATAATCCGATGTAATAGCAACAAAACCTAGATTCATACAAGCTCTTAACTTTTGACCACCGAAGGGACAAATTTTGTTTTTTGAACTGACAATGACCCAAACCTTTTCATATGTGCAATTTAATTGGTAAAAATTACAAAGTATCGAAAACGTGGGAAGAAGTGTTATGTTCGATTGGCCGTCGCTGCGACTGGTCGGCGCTCCGGACGATGAATCGCCAACTGATTTGAAACATGTCGAGCGATATTCGATTTTTTCGAGTAAACCCGTTTATTATGTCTGAGACTTGCGGATGTTTTCGTTTATCGAAAAACCCCATTTTGAGGAAATGAAATGAAATAATTTATCCAGTAAGTAGGCCACAAGGGCACTTTTACAAGTCAGATTGTGAACCTACCAGAGGAGATTTCCCAAGAGGAGACCGCTGTTGAGA
The DNA here is from genome assembly GCA_932273695.1 of Apotomis betuletana. Lineage (NCBI taxonomy): Eukaryota > Metazoa > Arthropoda > Insecta > Lepidoptera > Tortricidae > Apotomis > Apotomis betuletana. The sequence goes on along the minus strand of OW026307.1, from coordinate 9,383,127 downwards.
AGAAAGTCGAAAGAAACTGAACAGTAAGTCATTTTGTCGTAAATCATACTTGAAACAATAATTTATATTTATGGTATAACTAAATGATTTAGTGTTGCCAGAAGGATTTTACGTTCCGATACGCACAGTCTGTAAAAATAGTACGCATTTTAACTTTTGAGTACGCGGAGTCAAATCTGGGGCTGAATACGTTAGGCTGCGTCCACACTTGTATCATTTCGCCGATCCGATCCCCGTTGCGTATCCTCGTCGCGTATCGTCCTGTTTGGACGCTCACTGCGGGCACTCCGTATCATTTGCGCCATCGCGCGAAGAAACGCGTCCACACTAAGCCGTATCGTATCCTCGTCGCGTATCACCGCATCGATAATTTCGGCGTGCAGTAGTTTGGACGCTATCCGTATCGTAGCACCGTATCACCGCCCCGATCATTTTGGCATTTCGTTTTCGCCGAACATTTCATTTCGTTTGTGATCGTTGTTCTGTGCGGAGTTGCGTCCGATTTAAAAATGTCGCCCGCTGAGATCGCTCACCGAACCTTGGGACATAAATATTCTTGAGTGTGGGCCGTGTACCGGAAGACACAGCGAGGGAGGCCTTCATTTTTGTCATCTGCTCATGGAGATTTAGCATATGACTGTGTTCGTTTTATAATACATAACCGCGAAACCGAAACCGCGTGCTGGAAGACGCCGCATGGAAAGGCCTAACAAAGTAGAAAGTCCATAAGTGGTGTGGTATTTTTTAATAATCGTAAAGATAGGTATTAAAAACCAATGACCGCAGCGTGGATCGATGATGCAAATAGCGCCTTTGATGATCGGGCAAAAACCAACTCGAGATGGATCACGGCGTATACTCACCCCGTATCTTCGTCGCGTATCATGAACGGTAGTGTGGACGTCACGCCGTCGCGATCATGCAACGCTTTCCTGATCGCGAGTGTGTGGGGTACTGAAGATACGCGTATAGGGGCTTGTAAACGGGCCATGTTTTGCTGCAATTTGTGGCCGGCCATTACTTGGGTCTTGCTCTAGCGAAAGGTATCAGAGAGGGACGGCCACAGTTTCCGGCCACAAATTGCAGTAAAATATGGCCCGTTTAGAAGCCCCGTATCAACATGGATTTCGAGCGAGCGGATACGGACCGTTGCATGATCGCGACGGCGCGACGTCCACACTACCGTTCATGATACGCGGTGAGGATACGCGACGGGGATCGGATCGGCGAAATGATACAAGTGTGGACGGAGCCTAACATGGTAGGTACTCATATTAATTTTAATGTTGCCAACTTGCCACCTCAATAAAATTATTGCGTACTATAATAGTTTTACCGACTAATAGTACGCAAATAGGCAGCAGAGTACGCGAGTACGCTACACCATTGAATAGTACGCAATGCGTACTATTGCGTACTCAAATGGCAACGCTATTGGTATACGTAAAGGAGATGTATATTCTCCAAATAAATGTTAAGGAAGTAAGTCCTTACACGCTTGATCTTCCAGCAACTCACTTATTTTCTTAATCGCAATAATCTTTTTAATCCCTTACCAGTCTGGTTTCAGAACTGGTCATAGCACTGCTACTGCTCTTGTAAAAATTACAGACGATATTCGGTCAGGTATGAGTTACGCTTAACATATCTCCTGCGGTTATTGATTGGTTTCATAGTTATCTAACCGGTCGTCGGCAGCGTATAAAGGTGGACACTTCCCGTTCTTCTTGGTGCAGCACGTTGGCCGGCGTTCCGCAGGGTGGCGTGTTGTCTCCATTGTTATTTTCTATTTTCATTAATTCCATTACTCGTAACCTATCTTCTTTTTATCACCTTTATGCCGACGATCTTCAAATATATTCTCAGGGTGTGCTTGGTGATCTGCCATCGGTCATATGCTCAACGAATTGTGACTTAGAGCGCATTTTGGAATGGAGTAGATGCTATGGTTTGACAGTAAATCCTGCTAAGTCGCAAGTTATCATCATTGGCAGCTCTAAGATGATTGCCAAAGTCGACTTTGCTAACTTGCCACCTATTCAGTTCGATGGTATGGTGTTGTGATTCCTTTCTCTTTGCAAGTTAAAAACTTAGGTATTATCATGGATAACACTCTTTCTTGGGTGCCTCAGCTCGGCCAGGTTAGTAGGAAGGTGTTTGCCTCAGTGGGTTCACTGCGGAGACTTCGTAATTTTCTTCCCATTGCTACTAAAATTACGCTTGCTCAGAATTTACTCCTCTCTATTTTGGATTACGCCGATGTTTCCTATATTGACCTTTCTGAGGAGCAACTTAACAAACTTGAGCGTATTCTAAATGTCTGCATTAGGTTCATATTTGGGCTACGCAAGTATGACCATGTCTCTAGTTTCCGTTCACAACTCAAGTGGCTCCCTATCCGCCTTCGTCGTAACTTTCATATATTATTATATTCTTTCCCTTCTCTATAGTATTCTCTTTAACCCTGCAACTCCCCGCTACCTTAAAGAACGTTTTAGCTACCTATTATCAGCTAGATCCGCTCAAAATTATTTATTCACTGTTCCTGCAGCAAAGTCAAAATTTTATACGAATTCCTTTACAGTTAAAGCCATTCTATTGTGGAATTCTCTTCCGTTGGATCTGAGGAAGGCTAAGTCACTTTCAATTTTTAAAGTTAAATTAAAAGATCACTATTTGTCGCTCCCGTAACTTATTGTGTGCTATTGGTATTTTTTTCCCCTGCTAAGTCTGATATCAGCTGTGTTGTATCTATTATTTTTCCTGTTTTATATGTGTATGTGCCTATATTATGTATGAATATTATATCATATATTTATGTATATATATATATATATATATATATATATATATATATATATATATATATATATATACTAGCATTAACCCGCGGCTTCGCTCGCGTGCCTATATAATATACATCATCCTACGGGAACAATGCTCTTTTTTCAGGATTAAAAGTAGGCTATTTGTTAAGTTAGGGTATAATCTGCAATCTGCATTTCCCTCATGCATATCCGTCCAGCCGTTTTAGCGTGAAGAAGTAACAAAACATACACAGACTTTTGCTTTTCTAATATTACTGGGAAATACTTTTTATTTTATCATAACTCCACTTTATCAAATCAAACTGAAAACTCAAGCACTCAAATCAAGCGATCTCAGCTTTTACTGTACCAAATAAAGTTCACTTCAAAATTCATAACTCGAAGTGAAGCTAAGACACCGGGATATGTGTGCATTTTATTTGTATAAAACTTTTATAATGTCCCGAGCCTCCGCTTATCGATTTGGGATATTCGAGATTGGTTTAATGATTCTAAGCCATGTTCTAAGTTACGTCATGTTCTATTGTAAGATATTGAGGTTCTCTTCGTTGATGAATAAAAAATGTATTATTCTGACCCAGATAAACGTAATTCAGAATTCTGAAATGACTTATTATTGAAAAGCTTGAATGTATTTATTACGGATGCAGGAAGTTTCCCGATCATTACTCCTCCCGTCCCAACGCGCCGCCCGCCTATAGGTACCGATTGACGACGATCGAGATGCCACCAAATACTATTTTTTTAATCTATTAGGATAACGCGGGTCTCTATCCATACCTCAAAAGCAAAAAAAGAACCCCCTTATAGGATCACGTGTAGCTGTCTTTCAGTCCGTCTGTTACAATCGATTTGCTGCAAAACTACTGGACCGATTAAATTGCAATTTGGCGCAAATGCTTTCAAGAATTTTCATAACCACAAATAAAATTTCAAAATCGCTGGCATTTTCGTAATTAACGTCCCAATAAACCATAAAAATTACACCCGTACTCATATTTAGTCATTTCAACCCCATCGCACCCCAACAGGCGACCCGAGCCGATAAACCATAAAAGCATTACCAATGGATTTTCAGACTTAGTCACCACATTTCTCCCTTTTAGGGGTTGAATTAAAAAAAACCTGAAACACGTGTTTACTCATTTATCGTTAGAAATACTCCTGTAAAGTTTCGAATAAAATAGTCTAACTAATCTTCTTTCCCCATACAAACTTTGGACCCCCATTTCACCCCTTTAGGGGGTAAATTTTGAAAAATCCTTTCTACCTTATAAGGAACCTACGTGCCAAATTTGAACTCTCAACATTTCAACCCCATTTCACCCCAACAGGGGAGATGGTAACTCACGTCCGCCACGTTGGATTTTAAAATCGTTGCGGTTTTTGTAATCAGCGACCCGATAAACCATAAAAACAATACCCATGCTGATTTTCAGACTTTGTTACCCAATTCTCCCTTTTAGGGGTTGAATTTTCAAAAAACCTGAAACACGTGTTTACTCATTTATCGTTAGGAATACTCCTGTGAAGTTTCGAATAAAATAGTCTAACTAATCTTGTTTCCCCATACAAACTTTGGAACCCCATTTCACCCCTTTAGGGGGTGAGTTTTGAAAAATCCTTTCTTAGCGGATGCCTACGTCATAACATCTACCTTCATGCCAAATTTCAGCCCGATCCGTCCAGTGGTTTGGGCTGTGCGTTGATAGATCACTATGTCAGTCAGTCAGTCACCTTTGAGTTTTATATATATAGATGTGTATGTTTATCTTTAAATATATTTATTGAAGTTTGTGTCTTATATGTTATTTATGTTGCTGAATTTTTATATCCCACCACCTACTCTTTTATTGTTTATTGTGTTGCTTAATCCTCTACCCAAAGGTTGTCTGGAAGAGATCGCTCTTTAGCGATAAGACCGCCTATTGTCTACCATTTATAAATTAAGGTTTCGATTGTAATATTTTTCTTGTTGGTGTGCAATAAAGATTTGTTGTATTGTATTGTATTGTACATTTATACAAAATTTATTCAATTCAAACTATTGATTTCTCCAGAGATGTATAAAGTCTCTAGGCGTCTTGACATGCAATATGATACACTTAGTGAAGTTAATTCCACAGAGATGTATAAAGTCTCTAGGCGTCAACGTGAATAGGGTACAATACAAAATAATTAATGAATCAAAATTTCTTAGAGATGTATATGGTCTCTAGGCGTCACAACATGCAATAAAATGAAATAAAATAAATGAATTACAACAAAATAATGATTAAATAGGTATAAATTTCTTAGAGATGTATATGGTTTCTAGGCGTCACAACATGCAATAAATAAAATAAAATTAATGAATTAAATTCCTCAGAGATGTACAAAGTCTCTAAGTGTCATTCTACGATAACCTGTTTCTTAGAGATGTATACAGTCTCTAAGAGTTCAAAGATAAAATCAACATTGAATTACTTGTAATCGAGTACAGGATGAAGTTTCTCACATTTACTTCATTTAATAGCATACTAGCGGTTTACTACATATTTAATTAGCCCTTGCTAGCATGAACAGACCGGACCCCACAAACGGCACCCGTTCACGAGCATGACGCGTATCTCAGCCATCGCCTCCCTCAACCATGTTTTAGGGAAGGCTGCGACCCGATCAACGAGGAATACGTATTACCTAGAAAACTTAGCACATATACAACTTGTATAACTCGCATAAGTGGGGTCGAGGGTTCCATCACGCGCTCGTATTTCGGAAACTTGATCTAGCCTTCCATTACGATAGTGCCGAGGCGAGGACTTGCCACAAATAAAACAGCGTTATTCCGCGTCACATGCTCTATCATTATTGATTCGACGATGACATGAGGAACTTATCTAAATTATGCCTTACTAAAGTAGGTACACTTAGTTAACTTTACATTACATTTATCACTCTACATCAAGTCATGTTTTTATGCTTTGTACTATCTTCACCTATCACCGAGGGTTCCGTACGAACTATCGAAAAAAACTGCACTGAGCGACAAACAACTTCACCGTTGGAAAACTGTTTTACGTACTTTAAATAAAGACTATATTTGTTATGATTTAATTACCAATGTATAGTTATTCGATTTTTTCATGGGTATTTACTTCCCAAATTTCATAGTTCTAGGTCAACGGAAAATCTATCTATATTATAGTATAAATAAAAGAAGAAGTCCTGACTGACACATCAACGCAGAGCCGAAACTACAAATGCTAGAGAGTTGAAATTTGCACAGGTTGCATTTATAAAGTTTACAAGAGATAAGAAGCGATTTTGAAAAATTCAACCCCTAAGGGGGTTAAAAATGGGATGAAAGGTTGTATGGGGTACAAGTTTTTTTATGTTAGGAACTTAAAACTTCGTAAAAATGTATCAAAATAAAATATAAGAAAACTAATTTCAGCTTTTTTGAAAATGAATCCCCTAAGGTGGTAAAATAGGGGTTGAAAGTTTGTATGTAGATCAAATTTTTTTGAGTGCGGGACTTATATCTTTGTATAAAAGAAAACAGATTTCAGCATTTTTGAAAATTCATCCCCTAAAAGGGTTAACAGGGGGTTGAAAGTATGTATGAAGATCAATTTTTTTTTTGATTGCGCGATTTTAAACTTTGTATAAAGGCATATAATTAAAACACAAGAAAAGTGATTTCAGCGTTTTTGAAAATTCTACCCCTAAGGGGGTTAAAAAGAGGATGATAGGTTGTATCGGTTATAAGTTGTATTTTAAGTTAGGAATTAGAAACTTTGTCAAAAGCTATTTAATTAAAAGATAAGAAAACTAATTTCAGCGTTTTTGAAAATTCAGCCCTGAAGGTAGTGAAAAAGGGGTTGAACATTTGTATGTAGATCTAAAAATTTTTTGAGTGCGGTTCTTGAAACTTTGTGTAAAGGCATTATTATTCAAATTAAAGAATTTATAAACGTCCTCCTTAAACTCATCGAATTTAGTAAAGCTATTTGTTCGTAGATGTACCTGATTTTATAATGATACCGCGTAATTAGAGCTAATTAGCCGAAAGTGTGATTTCAAACGCAATGTAAATTGTTAAATGAATAAATACTTATGACTTATGAAAAAAAAGTAAAAAAATTGGGCAAGTGCGAGCCCGACTCGCGCATGTAGGGTTCCGTACCTATACATATATATAATCTATAACAAGTTTGTTGTATGGGAGCCCCCCTTAAATATTTATTTTATTTTATTTTTAGTATTTGTTGTTATAGCGGCAATAGAAATACATCATCTGTGAAAATTTCAACTGTCTAGCTATCACCGTTGTTGAGATACAGCCTGGTGACAGACGGACGGACGGACGGACGGACGGACGGACGGACGGACGGACGGACGGACGGACGGCGAAGTCTCAGTAATAGGGTCCCGTTTTTACCCTTTGGGTACGGAACCCTAAAAAGGCCAAGAGCGAGTCGGACTCGCGTACGAAGGGTTCGTTACTATGTATTTCGTAAACAACTGCAAAACAAGCACGTTAAGCAATTTCAACATTACTTAGATCTGAAAATAATGAAGATGTAAAATTTTCAAGATAAAGGTTCCACGCGGACGAAGTCGCGGGCAACAGCTAGTACCCTATAAATTTTGATTCCCTTGAGAGTGTCGAAATACTTACGTTCTTGCGGCATAAACGGCCGTATCTTCTTTTTACGTTAACTCGATACCTCCTCGCGTTCCCGAGATAAAGTTGTCTTGACAGACAGACGGATGGACGGACAACAAAGTGATCCTATTAGCGATTCGTTGTTCCCTCTAAGGTAGGACGGAACCCTAAAAATATCCAATGAATTTAATTGGATTACCATTTTTGTTGAGCTTTCCTTGCAAATATTAAAATCGTGAAATAAGAACGAATTATTATCAGCCGGAAAAATCAAACTATACATTCAGTAAAAACCGTCAGTCAGTCGAGTAGATTTCGAGTCTAATTATTCAAACACGCGTTTACAACTTTGTGTTTTAATAATAATATAGGTAGTGATGTAAGAGATGAAGCGAACACGTAATTTCATATTTAGCTTGCAAAATAATTTTACTTAAATATTTGTGGTATACTAGTTTCGTGTATTTCTGTTTGTCTTTGTACTGAAAAGTACCTACGTGAAATCCAGACGGTCCCATAATCAATTAGTGCACTAGCTTTGAACTTTAACCTATCGGAGAGCTCACAAACATTATGCATAGCATCGCTCAATAACTCCGTCAACTGAAAGAACGAGATAAAACGGCAATTTTTCTTTCTATTTATATTCTCACTCACCGCTTTATCTTTTGTAAATTCTATTTCCCGGTAATCTGTACTTTGTTTTGTTTATTAAAAATCCATGACATGGGGATGTCATGGATTTTTAATAAAACGCTTCCTCCGAAATTTTGGAAGGCAAATTTAATTGTATTTTTTCATGAAATTTGGCCGCTTGATCTTGAATCATCGGTTAGGCGAGTAATTACATGCCTTTTTATTTTACATGAAATCTATAATTAAATAGTTATTTGTTATGCAAGGCTGCACAGTTGTTATTTGGCGCGAGTGTTGAAATTGAAAGCTGAGCAAGCGAAGGAATCTAAGATTGAACCATGAGCGAAACGAATGGTTCAAAGATAGATTCCTGAGTGTAGCGAGGCTTTCAAGACACTAGAAGACAAATAATTTTGCAGCCGTGTGGAACACACAACTTTTCACCTCACTACAGCGAGGAAAATGCAAGATGCAAGAAAAACAATTAAAACACAAAAATATTAAATTTTGCCGACTATTTAATATATCAAATTTAAAACATAACACACTCAAATCCAAACCAAAAAATACGAGAAAAGCACACATTAAAAATTAAAAATAATATTGCCGTAATTTGTAATATGGTCGTGTATATTTTATCGTTGAGTTTTTCTTAAGCACTGTTAGATTTGTATTTGTAACCTGTGAACTACTTGACACATTAGTAGTGAATGTGGGAGAATGGCATTCTGCGGGAGGATTAGTTGGCGACTCGGAAGTATATAGCACGGTAGCACTTGCTTTGGAAGTTGATGGACGGTGGGGATCCGAGCAAGATTCTTTACGCCAATAGTTTCGGTAAAATTTCAATATGTATAATATATCCTTTTTCGTTTTAATGCAGGCTTTTAGCATTGAGTAAATACTCCAAATTGGGCTTGACTTTCTTGTTTTTGATATTTCTATAAAGTAAGACAACAGTATGTATTCTCCACACAACAAAACATGTTACATGAATTGTGAAAACTTCCAACTTTTTAAATTTTTATGTTTTTTCGGGTGCGTTCAGAAATTACACTCTTATGTTCAAATTTTTATAACAAATAAACATTAAGTGTTGTATTTAATTTATAAACTGGTCAAAATATATGTATAAATGAAACTCAAATACTATGAATACTTATAATAAAACATGTTACTGAGTAATCAACATAAAATAAAGTGTAGAAAAAATAAAAACTTAAAAATCAGTAAACACAAATCAGGTTTCTGAACGTGATATTGTACGTGTATGTTTTTAATAAAGACGTATCCAAAAGTACGGGTCATTTTAGCCGACCTGACCAGATCGCCATTTATTAGCGTGCGCTGATTGGTTATTCGAAGATTTATCGACTGATGAAATCAGTCACGCGTTGTAGGAGTTTTATATATAATAATTTACATGGACCACAGAGAATCAAAATCATCGTGTTCGAAATTCAAATGACTTTTGCACGCACGCAGATTTCGCGCTATAAATGGAGGTTTTCCGAGCGAGTGAGGTGAAAAATTAATTATTTATCTAATTTAAAATTTGCTGGTAACTTGAGTCAATCAAGCAAATACGTAAAAATGCGACTAAAATGGACGAGGAAGGAAAAAAGCGAAATTAATTTGCAAGTAAAAAGGCAGAATAGGTTGCCTCTGGGCGTTTCTGGAGGGTCTGGTTGTTTGCATTGATGGAAGGCTATATTGGGTGCAAGATGTTAGCGACTTTTTGCTCTTATAGATTTGTAATGAAATGTCTCTAACCCATGTGTCGGTGAATCTGATTTTTCGAAACAGTTCCGGGTGAAAAATGAACAAATGTCGCTGCAGTCGGTCGTATTATGTTTGTAGAATGATTGACAAGGGGCTAAAATAACCCAACACGAAGTAATTATTGGGACGAGCGAACGCAGAGAGTGAGGGGACAATATTTTATATTTTTTATTTATCATACAATAAGTTAGTCTCTGTCATGCCTTGGGTGTAAATATGTATTCAATAGGTAAAATAAATAACTAAGACTGCCAAACTCAATGTTGTAAAACAGGATCTGATAAAATTAACGAGTACCTATCTACCGTGGAAATTCTACGCTGCATTACAAAGGCTTCTTGCAACTAAATACAAATTGCATCTTGCTCGTCAAATTATACGGTTAACCAATTAATCGCAGGTGAGACCGCACAAAGGAAATTATGTTTGTCGAGGAAACACGCAGTCGCTGCAAATGTAAGCACGGAACATGCTCGAGAGTCCAGATTAGCCTCGCACCTAGCGATGCAGTATAAGGTTGTTTGTCCACTGAAGAGGAGGAGCGGAAAAAAATAATCAATTAGGCTATTCAGGTCGCGTCTTCATGAAAACCAAAACAAGTGCATTTAAATCTGATAAATGTGATCGGTGTATTTTACACAGCTCTAGTGAGCAGGCAACCTTAAGAGGCCTTATTCCTTTTAAAATGCTGATTGTTTTAGACATTTTTCTCTATTATCAAACGTGTTTCTTAACATATTATTGATGTTACTTCCTAGAACAGGGCTATTGGGGTTTATTGATATATATTTGAAACCTATAGTTTGAATTTTTCATTGATAATTTTTGTTTCAAAAAGTACTCGAAATTGACAAAATTCACGCGAAAAATTAGTTTTTTCAACTTATTTATGACTGCACGCAGTAAAAGCATGAAATAGCTACGTTACTACCTAGAACTCGGGGAAAAGTATTATTCACTTCAAAAAGTTGGTTGAAATTATCAATACATTCGTCATAAAATGAAAAAAATAAATTTTAAAAGGAATAAGGCCTCTTAAAGCCTGGGCGTTTATGAATTCATTCAAAGAAAATAAGTGACTGTCTAAATATGATCGAGTAGGTAGAAAATGTGGACTGTTCGGACAATTAGACAGGGCCGAAATTAAGAAAATAAGGAATAGTACCAAGTAGATTGATGCTCCTTTGATATGAGGCATAAAGGGAAATGTTCATTGGCGTATCTAAGATTATTTTTCAGGTGGGTCCTGGGTGGGGACTGGCCGTGGCCTATGAGTGGAAGTCATGAATTTCTATGAGTAATCCAATATCCTGGGGTGGGCACTAGACCATATTGGGGTGGGCATGGCCCACCCGGCCACCCCCCTAAATACGCCAATGGAAATGTTTGGCGAGTAAACACGCACTCACTACAAATGCAATACGAAGTATATATAGGCCGTTTTGTAAGCAACGTTATTATTGCTGAACTGAACTACGTCTAAATTATTATACTGTTGCAAAACTTTACAAGTACGATACAATATTTTACTAAAACTAGATAAACATGACTACTCATATTAAATAGTACAATACCAAGGTCTCTTTTGGAATTTCATACGGATTCCGGGACATAAAAAATATTTTTAATCAATAACAGGCAACATTTTCAGCTTCAAAATAATACAGTTTGTTCAGAATATCCAAATAGCTTTTAGTGACAGAGAACTATCGCACCGCATTGATGCAACTTTGTTTTCAAACAAAACCGTACTTGGAATGCATAGTTTTGACGTATTTTCCTTTCAATATGCATTCTATTCAGCGCCGTTTAGGGGGACGGATGCCAGAGCTCGATTTAAAAACAAAAGCCCGCACCGCAATATTCTTTGGAATTTTATATTCATCGTGCTTGAGGCGATTTTTTACGACGTAAGATGCCTATCTTAGGCGCTTCGCATTGCGCCGCAAGACGTGAGAAGCATGTTTACTAATGGTTTCTTTCTACTCCCTCAGAGGAAGGTCAGCTATTATCTCCGACTGTCAAACGAAAGTGCTGATATTAGAGCGTTTTCATTTCAGGAAAAAAAAAAAATGTTTTAGACTTAAGTGCGTTAGGGTAGGGTATTAGTGTGTATCAATATGCAATCATTACTTTTACTGCTATGATATTGAAATCTAATACCGCAATAAAAAAAATCAATTTTCCACTTACTGATTAGGTACAGTCAGCGTCAAAGAGACGTGACCCACCTCATAGCATTACAGAAACTGTGGAATAATTTCGTCATCATAGTCAATGTTACCGTAGCCTTATGGCTATATGTGCGGTTAATGGATCTTTTGCTCTAAGGTTCGAGACTACTGATCACGGGATCATTTTGCTTTTTTTTGTTATTACATTCACAGAAGGGAAATGGATGGAAATGAAAATAAAACTTGAATTTTTATTTATACTTTATAGATTTTTCTAAATCTAATTTCATTTCCCAGTCAAACACTAATTCACAAGGTAAAAGCATGTTTCGGGACAAAACGTTTTAACTTCTTTTTCTGAACAACTGATTTTTCCTGAAAAGTAATTCTATTTCCTGAATGAAAATAATATCGAATATTTTATGTGTAAAAAAATTGGGTCAAATAAAACAAAAACCATAAGAATTGAAAAAAGCATTTTATTAAATACTATTTAAAAATATCAGTATTCTGCATACCTACGTAAACCATTTCATATACCAGCATATATAACTAATGTTTTATATTCCCATTTTACTTAAGCAAAATTATACACCTTATGTCTCCTAATGACCATTACTAACTATGCATAACAGTTTATCAAATAAATAACTAACTACTACCCATACTTAGTATGACTTACTTACTTAAAATTGACAACATTTCATATTTTTAAGACTATCATTTTATTACTTTTCTGAATTCTGCTTAAAAAGATGAAGTAATCTCTGTTTTTATTTATTTTCTGAGATGATTATTTATTTTATTATTAATTTATAAAAACATACTCATTTTAAAATGTGGCAACACCAAAACCAGAACTTAATGGAACGGTTACTTTAGTCGGTTTTCTTATTAAAAAAAAACTTGGTAAAACTCGGTATGCATCTGTCATCTGTCAACGTCAAATAAAAAAATATATATATATATTCGCTCTTTGGTTTAGACAACAACCCTATTCAGCCCGTATTGTCTTAGATTGCAGTTATTTGATGTATTTTCTTATATTTCTTTAAATACAGAAGAATAAATTCAAAGATTTTTTTTTAAGGTACACGACATAAAGCCCTGTCGATCTCTATATTCATTTCCACCTGTTATAAATATGAAATGTTGTCAATTGTGGTGTGTTTCCCGAACTGCGGCTATTGATATTTTAATTTATTATCTTTATTGAAAAACAGTTTGACAAAATAACTACATATAACAACCACTTATCTTAAACAAACCTGTAAGTATATCTTTACACAATTCCCACCGAAAATATAGTGTAGGTAAAAAGGTGGCATTGTTGTTGAATATATACCTACTGAAATAAATAATTAACCTATTATCACCTCAGTTAATAGTCCTGTAATTGGATGATGCTTTCGCGTGTTGTATTAAAAGTCATCTCACTTAATAGAAGTTAAATGTATTTTTTACAAACTGCACCTCCTGGCCATAATTGGTTAAGAATACTTAGTAAGACACGACAGTATGTAGTGTTGAAAACATCACATTTTGAATTTAGATTGTCATGATTAAGCATATAATTATAACTGCATACCTACTATTAACAATTTAAACTTATGCATTGGGCTTAACGAATAGGTAATGGTCATACACTCACGATCCATAAATACCTACGGGTCGCTAATATAAAATATCATTATCTTGAAAATGGATGCAACTAGTTTATTAAAATAACCTAAATGATTTTTAAAATTTGGAAAGCAAGATGTTCAATAAATATATAATATCTATGGTAGTAGAACCCACTTGAAATAATAGTGCTGAGAATAAGTAATCACTTATAAAAACCCACTTAAGCGTAAGTTCACATCACCAGATGATGCGAAATAATACAAGATACATGTTGTTGTGCATAATTATAATTAGGACAGTTTTCTTGATTTCTCCAGGGTTACATCATCAGAACTTATGGCATACAAATAAAACACAAAAAAAAGTTTTTTTTTTCAAAATCGGTCAAACCTTCTCCGAGTAATCGGTTTAACGTTTAAAATACACTTAAAACGTTTAGCGACCCGTTGGCCGTTTTCGTCATCTGTGAGTTTTTTACCTTGCATGTCACGTCACGTTTCAAAAAGAAACAACATTTTACCGACCAGCGGTAAAAATAATTCATCTTTCTGTCACGTTACCGCAGTTTTAGGAAACACACACTCACTAAACGGCTACCTACAAGATTAATCAAACTTTTGAATAATTTTGTTATATTTTAATTTTATACTTAATTTAAATTTATATTAAAACTGAAATATGCTCGAATTTGGTAATATTTTTTTATCGTGAATTTAGCTAATAACGCAGAGGGTAACCGTCATTCTCCACTATTTCTTTTAGCCTATTTTTCATATTGGGTACCAAATTCGAGCATATTTTCGTATTTCTCATGAGTTCCCATGTTCTGTTCACTTCTTCATCCAAATTTTGTTTGGTTTTTACCTGTACTGGGTCCCAATTGAGCACCATTTGACCCCATAAATTTTCGATTGGGTTCAGGTCAGGACTCTTCGATGCCCAGTCGAAAACTGTAATGTCTGGCTGAGTCTTAAGCCACTTTTTTACTTTCGCCGAACGATGCACTGCACTGTTGTCCTGAACTAAAAATATTTGCCCTTCAGGATATGCGACTCGAACTGACGGTATCATCACGTCCCGTATAATCTCCAGGTATCGGTCGCCGTTCATCCGGCCTCCTACTTCCACGAGCTCCCCTGGGCCCATGGATGACATCCAGCCCCAATATGCTAAAAAAGAAACAAAATATTGTAATACAATATAGTATAAAATATCTATGAACACTTATGATGCGTCATCAATACGTGTATCATTAATACTGTGGTATACTTTAAACAATATTATTTACCTAATTTTATCCTTCCGCTTGTTCTCAAGTCTAGCATGTTTTTACGGTTATAACGCTCCCCACGCCTTCGCCACAGAATTTTTCGTCCATCCTTATCCGATTTAAAACATTTCTCGTCTGTGAATATGACGATTTGGTTCTCCCAGTCGAAGTTCTCGTATCCTTTGGCAAAACTAATGCGAGCTTCGCGATGTTGATTTGTCAGGCTTATTTTTTTTGCTGGTTTAAAATTATGTATCTGACCAGCATGCAAATGTCTTCTGACAGTGCTAAGTGAGACGCCAAATGTCTCAGCTGTTGAGCGTGTGGTGGTAAATGGATCGTCAGTATGAATCTGCACAATACTACGGTGCCGCTGAGATTCCTCGGTGTAGGCAAAAGGACGAGGGCCTTGACGATCAGCTTTTACGTCACCTGTTTCTTCATACCGTCTCAGCCACTTCCGAACTGTATTTCTCTGCATTAAAAACACAATTTAAACATAACATAAGTAAGAACAGAACCTGAACCAAAAAATTGAGTAAATTCGAATTAACCTACCGCTATATTCATTTCACCTGCAATTTTTCTTATACTTTGGTTTTGTTCCTAAAGAACCACAATTTTCGCCTTCATAAACGAGGATAAACGAACCATCTTTTTTAACAAAGTTCTAGACAAGTCGAGAATAAGCAAACGTAACTATTTCGGCAAACCGACAATACACGTATGATTTGTGGATGGATGAATGTTAGATGTGAGTTATTGCAGCTACCTACCGCATTAATGAAACGTAATTTACTTAAATGCGAAATGGGATTATCATACTAAATTCAATCAAAATCAATTAAGTTAAAGACGTTGTTTCTGAAATGTAATGCGGGTAGAGGATAATAATAAAGAAAGACAAACCTATTATCTACCAGAGGCCGGTTAGACCGAGATGCATACACATACGTAACTTCCATCTTTACGATTTTATGATAGGAATGAATAATTTCACAATACTAAATATGTGCTCGGTGGCTCAATTTGCAAGCGCCTGTCCAATGTATGTCGGTGCATCTGGCCATAGCCACGAGGTCGGACGATCGAACCCCGACCATGGTCGGAACAATTAAGGAATATTGTCTTTTTGGAAGAATATTATATTCGATACGGCTGCTGCAGCATTGAACTTTATTAGTCGAGCGGTCGCTTGCGAGTTATAGTTTTAAAACTCGATGGGTCACGTTTCTCTGACGCCTACTGTATACATAGCACAAACTTAATACCATTTTTCTAAGTGGCCACTTAATAAATGACAACTCGTAGGTCTGTTATACTATAACTGAATAGCTTTTCTAAGGTCACTACGATGAGTACGTGATTTTACTGTTTCTTAAATCCTGGACTTGGAAAACCACTTTTCCGTGTCAGGGTACAAATTTATATGAACAAAACAGTTCCATCACTCGACCTGACGTCAAAAGAACTGGGCGGATTTTAGTCCAAGGATGTAGGGTGTACCTACCTTACCTCGGAGAAGCAAAACAAAGGGTATGCCTCTATGCCCTCGTGGAACAGGTAGCCCGCGGGCGTGTCTTACAACATTATATGTGTATGTGTCTAATATATACCCGACCGACAAATTAAAATCGAGCGAGGAAACAAAATCCCTCGTTCAACAAATTATTAGGCCTGATGAAATGAAATTGCACGTGAGAGGGATGCGCAAAGTGAAAAATGGTGGCGTTATTATCAGTACTGAGTCCAAGGAGGATATCTTGAAACTCAAGCAATTGCAGCAACTAACAACTTCGGGCCTCACTGTGGATGAGCCTCAAAAACGAAAGCCCAGAATAGTAGTTGTCGGGGTGCCCGCGGCTATGCAAGAAGCAGAAGTTTTTAAATGTATATTTCAGCAGAACCTAGCCGACAAACTTCAAGACCTGACCCTGGAAAAGTTTTTATCCTCATCCAAATTGAGCCACAAATCGGGGAAGAAGGACGCCGAAAACTGCAACTACATCATTGAAGTCCCAGCTTTCATTCGTAAGGTCCTAATCAATAATGACAGAGTTTTCGTCAATTGGTCGTCGTGCCCTGTAAGAGATTTTACTCTCGTTACAAGGTGCTACAAATGCCAGCAATATGGTCATGCGGCGAAATCATGTAAGACGGACACTAGTACCTGCGGGCATTGCGGAGATCTAGGGCACGCAATAAAGGAGTGCTCTAAGAAGGCAGAACCACCAAAATGTGCAACATGTTTGCACTACAAAAAGCCGAGTAATCACCAAACCGGGACTCCTGAATGCCCAGCTAGAAAAATGGCAGAAAAAAGGTACCAAAATTCAATAGATTATGAAGGCGCCTGAGAGCGCCTCTTTAAGTTATCCTTTTCTGAACTTTTTTTTTTCTTGATAGTTTAGTACGTATACATTATGAGTGATAGTTTACTTTCTGACCTAGATAACTTCTCTGTATCCGAATCTAAAGCCTGTGATGTCGAATTATGCAAACAATATATTTGCCCAGGTCGTAATCCGCTTTCCATACTAACGCAAAATATACGAAGTATATTTAAAAAATTTCATAACTTTAATGTTTTTCAGCAAAGATTAGGTATAAATAGCGATGTTGTTGTTTTGACTGAATGTTGGCTAAGTAAATATAGCAATTTACCTAACATAACAGGTTATAATATATTTAGCAGTACGATTAATTACAACCAAAACGACGGGGTAGTAGTTTACGTTAGAAATAATTTAAGTGTCACGGTTGAAGAACCCAATATATTAGAATGTAATCGACTTTTAATTAAAATAGGATCAGACTTAGCAATATTAGCTTTGTATAGACCCCCTTCTTTTAAAAATGTAACCATTTTCACTGATTCTCTAGGCCAAACATTAAGTAATTTAAAGTCATTTAAAAATGTCATTCTGATAGGCGACATTAATATTGACATTCTCCCAGGAAAAAATGACTCCGCATCTGAGAGCTATCTCAACTTATGCTCCTTTCATGGCTTACTCCCAGCACACACGCTTCCAACTCATCAAAGTGGCTCCTGTTTAGATCATATCATGCTTAAATCAGATTTCCCGGCTCTCGCACTAATTGCTAACTCCACCGTAACCGATCACAGAGCTGCCCTGTTGACCTTGTTTCAAAAACAACCTCATAAAACTCGCGCGCAAATAATCACAAAATTAAATGTAAACAAACTTGAAGACGATTTATGCAACATTGACTTTGCCCCCGTTTACAATTCTGCTGACGCAAATTATTGCATGTCGTACCTGCTTCAAAGTGTACAACAAGCAATATGTAGCAATACAATAGAAAAATGTATAGGTAATAAGTATTTAAATATCAAGCCGTGGATTACTCCCGGTCTTATACGCTGTATGAGACACAGAGATAAGCTACATTCTAAGGCCAAATCAAACCCTGCCAATTTAGTACTGCAAATAGCGTACAAAAGATATCGAAATTTTTGTAATGACTTACTCAAAAAAGTTAAAACCAGCTACGATAAAAAACAACTAGAACTGGCTGGTACAAACAGTAAATTAATTTGGAAATGTATTAAAAAATTAACATATACGACGAAACAACGTGAATCGTCTTCGGGTTTATTACACTCGCACTCATCCCAATTAACATCTGTCAATAACGCAAATGATTTTTTCGTAAACATAGGGAAAAACCTAGCAGAAAAAGTAAAGAAAAATTTTCCTGCTCCTCCTCATAACTTATCTTCAATCAACTTCAGTACTTTAAAGTCATTTGTGTTATTAAATACTGATGAAGAAGAGGTTGAAAGAATTATTATGGGCTTAAAAGACGATTCCGCGGTTGGTTGGGATGGTATCTCAAATAAAATTTTAAAACAATTCAAGCACATCCTGGTTCCACCACTCACGCAGGTCTTTCGAAAATGCCTCTCAGAAGGAATCTTTCCTAAATGTCTGAAAAAAGCTGTCATTGTTCCTGTATACAAATCCGGCGCTAAAGACGAAATAACGAACTATAGACCCATTTCTCTTCTACCATCCACATCTAAAATCCTCGAAAAAATTATCAATAATAGACTTGTCCAATATTTGGAAAAACATTCTATCTTGTCAAAAACCCAATTTGGTTTTCGCTCTAAATTGTCAACTGCCGATGCGGTCCATGAATTGACTGACCACGTAGTTCAGGAACTTGACAGGGGCAACCAGACAATAGGTATATTTCTGGACCTTGCTAAAGCTTTTGACACCGTCTCTGTTTCCATTCTACTACACAAGCTTGAAGCAATAGGCGTAAGAGGCACCCAACTCAAACTTTTCGCAAACTATCTCGATGAGCGCACTCAATGCATAAAAATAGACAATGTTGTCAGCTCTGACCTGAAAAACACTTGTTTTGGGGTTCCCCAAGGAAGTATACTAGGCCCTACACTGTTTTTAATTTATATTAATGATCTCTGTAATTTGAAAGTGGATAGCGGCAAAATTATTTCCTACGCGGATGACACTGTTCTACTTTTTTCTGCAAAAACAATAGAGGCAGTTTATACGTATGCGCAACGAGGCTTGAGCACTGTCAATAACTGGCTTCAACAGCATCTACTTACACTTAATTCGGACAAAACTAACTACATAAAGTTTTCCATGCGCAAATCTAATTTAGCACCAAATAATCCCAAGCTCTACTCGCACAACTGTAAGGACCCCAATAAAACACAATGCAAATGTCCAGATATAGCCGCAGTTACCAAAATTAAGTATTTAGGAATAATAATTGATGATACTCTCTCTTTTAAATATCACATAGCAGCGTTATGCAATAGAGTTCGTAAGTTGATATTTGTTTTCAAAAAACTGCGTTCATTTGCGGACCCACAGTTAATCAAGCGAGTCTATTTTGCCCTATGTGAATCGATATTAACGTACTGCATTTCCTCATGGGGCGGCCTGGCCAAAACTACATTATTAAACTTAGAAAGAGCTCAAAGAGCAATTCTAAAGGTTTCCACTTCCCGTCCTTTCCTCTACCCTACTAACCTTCTTTATAAGTCTTGTGAAGTACTAACCGTTCGGCAACTATTTATACTAAGCACGGTCCTAAAACAGCACGCTGCAATCCCTTATAGCACTGAGTATACTAATAAACGGCGCAAGGATATTGTTTGCTCTAAAACTATTCGAAGGAGTCACTTCTGTTTTAGATTTTTTGTTTCGCTAGGTCCTCTCCTGTACAGTAGGCTTAATACGAAGCTGGATATATATCCGCTCAGCTACGCGAAATGTAAGAAAACACTCCGGGAAGCACTACAAAATATGTCATACGAAGATACAGAGAAGTTACTGATTGTTCTAAGTTGATTTTCTTGTATTCATTCTAATTAAATATTATTGTATCCGATCTATAATTTATCATTTAATGTGTTTATGATTATTTATTTAAGAAATTGTTAATAAGTTAGTCCTCTTTATGCCTGAAACACAGGGAATCCTAGTTCAGGCGCATGTAATTTTTTGCCATGTAGAATATCTTAGGCTATAGTTACTATTACTGTAAAATAAGTTATTATTCAATAAATATCTTATCTTATCTTATCTTATATATCATACCAGACAAAATACGTGACTGTGTTCACACTGCCAGTCACAAACTAGTCAAACCAATTTTACGCATACTCATGCTACAGACATAACATAATATAATCACACAACAACAAAAGAATTACTCCACTAGCTTAACACGCAAAAAAGCGCACTCATCAGAAAACTATAAGTCAGGAAAACTGGATAAGGGCGGCCCGGCGCGGCTCAGCTCTCGACTTCTCGAGTCTCGACACGAGCCGCGGCTGGCTTTTCCCGCTCTTCATTCCACTCGACTGGCTGACTTGTGATTGTGACGACATGTGACGCTTAACATATGAGCATATCATATCCTCAAATCCTTCGCCTTTGTACATAATAATATCTATTGTTTTGAAGTTTTGTGAATTGTTTTTATGTAGGTACCTAAGTACAAAATACCTAATGTTTGCATACATACATTCATAACAAAGTAGTTTTCTTTAGTTTCCGTTTTCTAAATAAGACGAATGAAATAGTGTCGAATAAGGATTAGCTCCGAAAATTATAGTTTGTACCAAAAGTTTAATATAAAAGCAATGCGAATAAGTCTGTAAGGTCTACATATATTTAATGGTTAATTTACTAAATTTAAGCGTTTAATGATATAATACTTTCTAAATGATGTGTCAAACTGTAAAAATAACTGACGGTGAACCAACCAACTAGGTGACGTTACGATTGTTAATCATTAGGGTTGGACTTTTTCATATTCGGCGAGACTTGCCTACTGACACAAGCCTTCTTGAGCTTAATTTGGGACTAGATCGATTTGTGTGAGGTTGTCTGATATTTATTATTTTTTATTTATTATTTATATACCAACAATTTCCGAATTTTAATTTTTCTTTAAACTAATTGCATAATTTCAACCTGCATTAGTAAGTAAGTAAGTAAACACTTTATTGTACACAAAAACAGTAAAAAAAATACATCTATTACAAATAACATATAGGTACAAAGGCGAACTTATAAGGATCTTATAAGGATAAGTGATCATATAGCATAAAAACAAAATGCATATAAACGAATTACATAATTTCGAAAATAATAATTGTTTAATTGCATAATAATGTATTTGCATAATAGAAAAATAGCATAATAGTTACTTTGTATACTATACAATTGTCATATCATACTTTTTTCATAACAACCTAGAGCATAATGATATTTTTTCTTTATTCTTCCCCG
The DNA here is from genome assembly GCA_932273695.1 of Apotomis betuletana. Taxonomy (NCBI): domain Eukaryota; kingdom Metazoa; phylum Arthropoda; class Insecta; order Lepidoptera; family Tortricidae; genus Apotomis; species Apotomis betuletana. Next base: position 9,361,351 of record OW026307.1, on the reverse strand, counting down.
TTGCCGGGCCAAATTAGAAGCTGTTACCTTTTAAGGGTCAAAAAAAACCCCTAACCTAACCTAACCTACCTACCTCTGGGAGCAGTTTCGATCTTAAGGGTCATAAAAAAAATAACCCTAACCTACCTATCTCTGGGCGATTCTCCGGGCCGAGGTATTTTGCTTGACTTCGGTGGTCAATTTTATTTTTCATATTTTTGATTCGTGACTTTAATATATAAAAACGGCCTAATTTTAAAAAAAATATTGGTAGCAAAGGCCCTCTTCTGAACTTAGTGGTTCATAAGATATTTAAGATTTTACAATCACCGAAATCAAAGGCTCAATACTTCAGAGTTTTCGATGTGTAGCTCGCTGAAATGACGACCCTTAGGAATATTTGTAGTGTCAGGCTGTTGAGGCATAATACCCTGATGCACCAGTTCAACGAGATGGGTAAACCATGTGCTAAAATGCCAATGAGATGCCGGTGAAAGCAGCCTAACGAACAGCAACCCACCGAAATTAGTAAACAAAAGAAGCACAGTCAGAACTATGCTGCATTAACAAAATCACGATTATAAGCATTGAAGAACCGATTGAGGGGCATGGCAATATAGAAATAATGTAAAATCAGTTGGTTTTATCGTAAAAATTGATAGCGGTGGCAATTTTTACTGACTTCAGTGGTCAAAAATTACACCGAATCAATGGAAATCAATTCCACCGATTTCAAAATTTAATGTTTTTTATCGATTTAAGGAATACTAAAAGTAATATAGACACGAACAAATTATTATGGACTTACATTCTCCCGGAGATAGTTTATTCACTTATAAAATTGCAGACACACAATCACTGAACAACACAAATTGTTCCACCGAATTCCACAAAACACGTAACCAAATCCACCGAATGACGAACGAACCCACACGAACTCTACCTACAAGCCATTGAGCCGACGTCTACTCTCGGCGGCGGTGAGAACACAACTGAAGCTAGTTGCTTGCGAGCTGCGGGTTTCTAGTATACTTCTTTAAGGCAGTGCTGACGTGTTTTAAACTTTACACTGAAATCACTAGTTACCCTCGGACGCTCCGAAAAATAGTTTTTATTTAAAATGTTTAGCAGATAAATTATATCTATAGGAACAAAATGATTAATAAACTAATGCTGAATACGGGAACACATTTGAAATCATAGTATCCAGACCCAATTTCCAGTTATGATTTTTTATTATATATGTAGTATGGATTTTAAAAGTTTTTGTGCTAATTGAACGGCACCCCTTTTGGTAGCATACCGTGGTTCCAAAATCCACGGAGTCGCTAACTGTAAACAATTTCAAAGTCAACGTCAAAATCTAATGCTACGTTTACACGCTTGCCAAGCCTCGGCAAGTATTATGTAGTTCCGTCTCACTTTAACATATGACTGCGTCAATAACATAATAGAACGGACCCAAAGCCCTTATGCTTCACCCGTGGTGATTGTAGAAAAACCTGATAATCTCCAAGATTTTGCATTGACTTCCGAGCTCTCAATAAGAAAATCAAATCAGATGCCTACCCGATACCGAGAATTAAAGAATTATTAGCTTGCCTACAAGGAGCCCAATATTTTGCAGAGCTGGATCTAAATTCTGGGTACTGGCAGCTGCGTTTAGGAAAAGGCAAGGAGAAAACTGCCTTCAGAACACAGTCTGGATTATATGCCTTTAAAACTTTACCATTTAGATTGCCGAGGCTTGGCAAGCGTGTAAACGAAGCATAAAAGTATGTGGTAAAAAATTTCAAACTCGAAGTCTAAATCTAAAACTATCTCATATTAGATATCATGATTTATGCTGTTACATCGGTTATTTTACAATTAACGACACCGTGGATTTTCGAGCCACGGTAACCTTCCAAAAGTCCTTACCCTATTGATCTTCATACATTCATTGTATCAATACAACTATAGGGGACTCTCAAGAGTCCCCAATAATATACATAGATGCTGATTACACTCAAATGGCATTGAGCGATGGATCCAAAGAAATCATAAATTGAGCAAAACAAGCCATATTGGACAGATATAACGATAAAACTTTTTCGATAAAACTTATTTATTGCCTGAAAGAAAAAGTGCTATGAAATCGTTTATGTGCTATCGTCACTTGTAGGAGTGTACAAAATGACTTTCTTTGGGTATGTATTTCGGCCGTGATGATAATTAATAATTAATTAAATAATAATTACAGCAAATTTCTCCAAGGGGCCTCTACGTGTTGGATCCATATCCCCACGCAAGCCTTCCAAAAGACCGGGACGTATAAAAAATGAGAAACAAATAATAATCGGAGAAAGCGCAGCACACCTCTCGACACCCCTGAGCCCTCACGCTCGTGTTGCTTCCGGCCGTCTGCACGATGGCATTACGGGGCCCAGCTAGTGAGGGGCGAGTCACCACCCGCCAGAGGTAACAGTCGCATAGATGGTTACGGCGGGTGACATTTTTCTACTGCAATAGCCCACATAAATAGTCCAACCAAACTTCATTTTTTATAGCCCGGTTTCTTTTCCATATTAATGCAATAGTTCAATCACCTGCAGGGACCGGTTCATGGATGTATCATCTTATTGATATGATCAGGAACGGGTCCCAGCAGGGCAACAGCCACAGCAAATTTCTCCAAGGGGCCTCTACGTAGTGGATCCATATCCCCACGCAAGCCTTCCAAAAGACCGGGACGTATGAGCCCGAGACTCAAAAAATTTGAAACAAATAATAATAATAACTAACTTCGGAGAAAGCGCTGCACACCTCTCGACACCCCTGAGCCCTCACGCTCGTGTTGCTTCCGGCCGTCTGCACGATGGCATTACGGGGCCCACCTAGTGAGGGGCGAGTCACCACCCGCCAGAGGTAACAGTCGCATGGATGGTTACGGCGGGTGACATTTTTCTACTGCAATAGCCCAAATAAATAGTCCATCCAAACTTCACTTTAATAGCCCGGTTTCTTTTCCATATCAATGCAATAGTTCAATTACCTGCTGGGACCGGTTCATGGATGTATCATCTTATTGATATGATCAGGAACGGGTCCCAGCAGGGCAACAGCCACAGCAAATTTCTCCAAGGGGCCTCTACGTGTTGGATCCATATCCCCACGCAAGCCTTCCAAAAGACCGGGACGTAGGAGCCCGAGACTCAAAAACTGAGAAACACATAATAATAATAATAAGTACGCACCGATGCCAGTTCTCGAGAATGGTCGTGCCACGCTCTATTGGGATCGATCTATCATCACGGACAGGACTATTGTAGCCAATAAGCCTGATATTGTGTTGGTAGATCGATCCAAGCGCCAGGCAGTGCTCGTCGACATCACCATCCCACATGACGAGAACCTCGTAAACGCCGAGAAGGACAAACTCAGCAAGTACCTTGACTTGGCTCACGAGGTGACCGCCACGTGGGATGTTGACTTGACGATCATTGTCCCGATAGTCGTTTCGGCGAACGGTCTTATAGCGAAGAGTCTCGACAAACATCTTAAGAGACTCTCGGTAGATGGCTGGATCAAGGGCCAGATACAGAAGGCGGTACTCCTGGACACGGCGCGCATTGTCAGGAGGTTCCTCTCTCTGCAGCCCTAACCACCGGTAGCCTGGGCCCTGCCCCGCTGCCGGCGGCACCCTAGGTTAGGTTTTTTTATAATGTGTTTATATAGATTTTGTAATTTCTTTATTGTATTTTACTTTTTATATACATATATTGTAAAAACCTAGCCTAAGATACGAAATAAATAAAGGAATAATAATAAATCTTTATTAATAAAAACAGTGGCAGTGGCAGTGGGCTGGTCACATCTGTCGCAGAACCGATGATCGGTGGAGTAGACGGGTTCTCGAGTGGAGACCACGACTCGGCAAGCGTAGTGTAGGACGCCCTCCGGCCAGATGGACCGACGACCTGAAAAAAGTGGCTGGTGGTGACTGGATGGCGAAAACGGGAGATCGGGCCATGTGGCGAACCCTGGGGGAGGCTTACGTCCATCAGTGGACTGTGTGATGGTACGGCTCGTGAAGTGATCGTCTAAGTTATAGCTGTTTAAGTAATTGAATAAATTTGAAGAGAATTAAGGCTTACTGTAAGGTTAAGAGAATTCGTTACTACATTTACACACACCCAGGCTGAGACAGACATAGCTATCTGGCTACTAGAGGTCGGCGTTAGTGACATCGATTCCGTTATTAGGACAAATGAAGTAAACTTCATTGTACGGGTTTTGTTCCCGTCGTGAACAACCGATCGCCCGCAATCACAGGGGAAACCTACGCTTGACAGACCAGATGCCAAGCCTCGTACTCGAGTTATAGGGGCGCAGTTGACCCTCTTTCGCTGAGAAGCGATTATTTGCCTCGTATCCGAAGATGAGGACTTAGTTCAATGGGCTAAGAGCCCGCCCCAAACGACCCGGGTCATAGTTTATTTAGGTGTCGGTATGCAAATAAGTTAGGTTTTGATTTGGCCAAATCAAAGGTCGAGGGTCAATCTGCAAGACATGGCGTGTAGTAGAGTGACCAGCAATCGCCGCTGTCACGCCTTTGTAAACGGAATAGTTGTCACGCTACCGACTGCTTCGAGTCAGTTTCGCTATCTAGACTCAGCCTGCATTGTCCTACACTTAAAGGTTAGGCCTTACGATGCCTACCTTAGAAAATATCACCTTTCTCTGCCAATACGCCCTTCGCCTCCAACTGGTCCAGTGCTCGCCGCCCTCAGTAGTCAACCGCAGCCAAGTGTGATCCATAGTTATATACTTACGTAGAATGAGTAGGTAAATGTGTAAGTATTCGCCTTCAGGTGTCGCCCCACGTCTCCGCGTCAGATCAATAGGTAGTAACGGGTATTCAAGGAATATCCTAGTGAGTATTGTCCTAGATGGGCTTTGTAAATGAATGCCTGACCCAAGGTCCATATTCCATTATCTCTGATTTACTCGACTGACTGCCACACAGTCTATATTCGTCTTTAGGTCCAACTAGGTCTCAAAGAAATGATTCGACTGATATCGTTTTAGAACGGAAATCGTAATTGAGTATAAGATACGGTTTTTTTTGATATCGGAGGTTCAGTCCTAAAGGTCGCTCTGGCTGTAACAATTATTAAACAATCTAGCTATGTACTTAGGTTTTATGAACCACGACCTTAGTGGGGAACCTCCGTTATCAATCCCGAAGGGTGCCTACCAATGGGATGAAATAAAAATATGGAGTTGTGCAAAAATTAGATTTATTTTATCAAAATTGTTTATCTAAATTTATTTCACTTTTAGGTAACTTTGCAAAAGAAACTGTTCGATTAATTAGGCTATGGTTGATGGGTTGCATCAATGACATAGCCGAGTGTTATATTCCTACCAGCCATACTAATTTAGAGGGAAAACATAACACTCAAATTAAAAACCCTCTAGGCTCTTAAACCTAGTTATACACACATGCACACAAAAGTTTACAGTCTTAATGCTAAGAGTTGTCCCTAACTATCAAATTCGGGAGGAACAACAGTAAGAGAGGCTAACCTTCAAACTTTACTTAAATCTTCAACACAAAAGCACGTATTTACAGCTAGAGTGATTTCACACTTGCACTCCTAATTTGGTTCTAATTAATAACGGACCATTTCGATTTCTATAGTATTATTTTCCCCGTGGAGCGCGGTGTGTGCGATCCGACGCCACCAATCACTAAATCGCACACAAAAGTAGGCGCAAATGATCATCACTATAATAGCCAACAGTACCCCTAAGAGGACTGGTAATTCCCAAGACGTAGGGCCGGGGTGGGGTTGCTTGTTGTGACCTAGGCGGTACAAAACATCTAGGGCACCCTCCGCGTCCATAACGGAAACTCGCGTGAATAGGATCTACTGACTTTAATATGAAGGGGAGATGCAAAATATGAATCACTCTAATTGTTTCGGACAATGATGGTATTAGAGTACTTTACCGAGATGTCTAAGCCTTTCCCTGCTCCTAGCGTTTGTCAAACGCTAATCCGTCTCTCGCCCGCGTTCGCCGTCTCGCCTCGCTGTAGACCTCGTCCGCCTCGTTCAGACGAAGTTCTCGTCTCACTCGTTCCGACACAGAGTCCTCTTAATCACTAATCACTTAAACTATATTTCCTTTACTTTATTTAAAACTTATTATTATTTTTACAAAGAAAAAAGAATGACCACAGTTGACGCTAGTCTCGAGGAGATCTCGAGTGCTCGCAGCGCGGTTCAAAACGTAACTGTCCAAGCCTTCCTCCGGTCCGAGTCGAGCGGCCTTCCTCCTGGTCCATGCCACACCTCCTGTAATCCAAAATTTCTCCCGCCAGTCAATGTGAACAATGATGCGAACCCCACCCCGAACTAGTCATGCTTGGTTATTGGTCATTGGTTTCAGCGTCAAGTGACACGCCCCTAGATTCATTAGAATTACTTTGTCTGTTTGTCTCGACGACATTAAGATTAATGCTTTGCACATGTGCGCAGCTTCAAATTTCTCCCCATCGCTCTGAAAAGGTTGCGCAATATAGTTTTACGACGCCCCGTTGTGTTGTTTCTAGAATTGCCTATATTTAACTCTTTTTTCTAACTTGCTTCCTTAGAAATAGATTTAACAATCTGTGAGAGAGTTCGGCAGTTAAGAACAATTTATTGCGTAATAAATTTCCCGTCACTCTTTGTCTTTAGTGACAATTTAAAATTCTAGCGAAATTGTTTTTAGTATTAGAAATAACATCGGGTTATTTATGGGCCGCGCAGTATCTATTATATTTTGGATTTACGATTCCAGCCTGCCAGACGTGATTTCGAGGTCTCACGCTTTCACAATACCAAAAAAATTATAATAGTAGATTTGACCATCTCACACTCCCCCAAATAGATTTGAATTTGGCCAGGAATTCTATGTTCCCACACATGTCCTAGACCAAATTAAAATATATTTCCAACTCGTTCGTGTGAAACGGCAAGTCTCTGGTTCGTTAGTTCCCACGACTATTCCTTATTCTCCCACACTCATCATAAAACTACTTCGTGGTAATAAAACCCTAAACAGTCTAAGTTCCGCATTGTTGTCCGAGTCGGTTATCCTATTGTGCTTTTTTTTTCTCCAGGTGGCGCTTGCACTTCGCAACCTCTTTGTTAGTCAAGTCCTAATCAACCTTCTACCTGTAGGCCCTACGTTTTTTTGTAATAACGAAACAGGTGGATTGCATTGTAATTTCCTTCGACCCTGTTAGTGCGCGTGTCTATTAAGGTGTATACATTGTTATATGGCACGGCCCCTATTGTGAAAGGTCCCTTATACAATCGCATGAATTTTTTCGTTAATTTCTTGTCCGCGTCCGATTTAGCGAAAGTTTTAAGTTTCACCAAATCACCTATTTCGAATTGTATCAATTTATGGTTTTTGTTATAATGGAGTTCCCTACTTTCTGCCGCTTTCATTATATTCTGTCGGGCCTGTTGTCGAATATGTTCGAGATCCTCCGGTGGTTCTCCTACCCCGCCTAAAATGCCGTTTCTGAGGTCTGTAGACAATAAGGTCCTTTTTCCCCAAACTATCTCATTCGGTGAATAACCTGTTGTGGTGTGTACCACCTGATTATAGCAATCCTCTATTTCCGGTAGCAGATCTACCCAAGAGCGGTGTGATTTGTCGCAATAGGTTCGGAATAGCCTACCTAACTCTTTATTTACTCTCTCCGTCGAGTTCGGCCGCGGATTCCTAACGGATGTATGCGTCAGTTCGATACCTAGCTGCCGCACACCTGACTCGAAATCCTTTGAAGTGAAGTTAGTGCCCCTATCTGAACATAGAGTCCTAATCCTCATCTGTACATGAAACTTCTTTATGCATGCTAACGTCGCCCTTCCACTTGCTCGACGTAACGAATATAGTTTAATCCATTTGCTATAAGCGTCCTGTACCACAAATATGTATTTGAACCCGAAACGTCCCGCTGGTAATGGTCCATAAATGTCGCAAAACACTTTCTCCCCTATTTCCCTTGCTATCACAGTCTTAATCGGTCCCGTATGAGTTTCCCGCGCGTGCTTCGACTTTTGACACGCCTCACAAGCTCTTACGATTTTACCTATTATGCGAGACATATCAGAAAAATAATACCGACGCTTCATTAGTGCATATACCTTGTAACGTCCAAAATGACCTATCTCCTCATGTATGCTAATGATCAGATCTTGCTGTAATTCCTCGGGGACGTAGAGCCTAAATGTATCCTTATGTATGTCCGATCTATAGAGAATTCCCTCTTTAAGCACGTAGTACTTTGACTCGGAGGTACCTATAGTCTCCATTCGACTAACTATTTTCCTAGCCGCCTCATCGCGCTCCTGATAATTCCTGATCTCCTTCCACCTGCTCTGTACCACCCGTCCTAACGGTACTTTGAATAGGTTCATCTCAGGCCCTACTGTCTTATTAGTTAATACGTCGGTAGTCCCTTTTATATGCCGGGATAGTACGTCTGCTACCGTGTTGAGTCGTCCTTTCACGTGTTCAACAGTGTAGTCGAACCGCCCTATATAATGTACCCATCGTATCATCCGCGCGCTCAATAATTTACATGTTTGTAAGAATATCAAACTTTTATGATCGGTCCTAATGATTAATCGCGCGCCTCTCAGGTAAGTTTCAAATTTTGACAAGCTGAATATGATCGCCCATAGTTCTTGTTCCGTAACAGTCCATCTACGTTCGGTCTCCGATAGTGACTTACTACAAAACCCTATTACCCTCTCTTCTCCCTCGCTTGTTAACTGATAAACGTAACCCGAAACTCCCAAATTGCTACTATCGGTCTGCAAATAATAAGTCTGTTTAGGATCCGGGTGTGCGAGAAGTATCGTGTCTACAAATAACCTTTTAACCCTTTCAAAACAGTTATTTATCTCCAGTGTCCAGGACCATTTTGTATTTTGTTTCAATAGGTCACACAATGGCCTAACTTCCTCACTATATTTGGAGATAAACTTTCGAAAGTAATTTATTAAGCCTAGAAAACCCCTTAATTGTTTCGCCGTCTTTGGTATGGGAAAACTTATTATGGCCTCTACGCGTTCGGGATCCATGCGCACCCCGTCGGTGTTTACTATGTGCCCTAATAATTTTACCTCTATTACACATAAAATCGACATTTCCCTAGTCGGCCCGTAAGTCCCGCGGCTTCTAACCTGCCTAGTATTTGGTCTAGATGCGCTAAATGCAACCCTATATCCCCTGTAGTAAATATGACAATGTCGTCTAGATAGTTCACGTAAAATTCCCGTACTCCTGCCAATATCGAATCTATCGCCCGCGAGAATCCTCTCTTACAATAGACATGGTTGTCTGAAATTAAACGTAGTTGCCTCTTAAATTCTTACTTAAGTAATCATAAAAAATGGTACACAAGAGTCGAACTTGATCCTTTAATCCAAAGAAACCCGAAGCAAAATTTTGACAATTTTTAAAAAGAAAATGGGAATCGAACCCATTTCGTCGTTCGTTCGTCGAACCTTAAGTAAGAATAGAGCCTGCGCCCTCGCACTCTCTGTGATTAGAACTCTTTAAACGGTTATCAAAAATAACACATTGATTTAATAACGCAGGGATTGAACCTGCTCCTTCACAGTCCTACAACTTGAATGTCATATAATGACAATAGCACTTAGTAATTAGACAAAAAGTTTCTCAGGGATCGAACCTGTATTCTCGAAACCTTAAAACTTAAACCCTGGACATTTAACTCACACAGGGATCGAACCTGCAGCCCCACATCCATCGACTAAGTATCCTCATGTTCTTAAGTTTATATTCTCACGTTTATAAAACAAAACCAATAATAAAATACAGCAAAATATGTCAACAGGGATTGAACCTGGTTTCCTTCAATAAATTGTATTTTAACGCTCATTCATTTTGATGTAGATTTGTTGGGAGTCGAACCCACCCAAACCACAACACAATTTATTTATTATAACTAATCTCTTCAATAATCTATCCTACCTCTCTTATAACTGAAATGGCTAACCCTATTAAATAAGCCTAATTTCCAGTAATTCCGACGCAAAACCAATACATACATACTTGCTATTGCACACAATATATGTATAAATTTTATTCCAGTAATGACTAATAGTAACGAATATATTTCGTTTATATATTCTTGGACAGACAGACAGACTCTAGTTCCCTTCGTTTCAGCATAAAACATGAAGCTAAAATATTTTCACCAACCAAAATATCCTAAGACAGACAGACGTAGGATGCGTTCTCAATCGTCAATACGTGATGAAGTATTTTGCGTTAATTAATATTCGTTTAAATATTCTAAGACAGACGGACACACAAATATTAGTTTCTTAACTAATGTCCGTATTATACCAAATAATTACGATTTATTTTTATATATTATATTTCGGTAGAACCAACCTTTACAACCGTAAACACTTATTATATTTGAATGTGCCTCAAACAAATATACAAATATAAATATTATGATGATGTGATGATGATAGTACCCCTGTACTTAAATAATTAAACTATGTTAAACTAATTTCTTATCCCACTCTAAATCGTTGTAATTATTTTAACTGAACTACGTCTTCAACCTAAAAATAGCATATGACTATTAGCGACCTCCCTCGATTCCTCAAAATCAGCGAACGTAGTCCAATCCTTCGAGTATAGGTCCATTGCCTTACTCGCGTGCCCGGTAATGCACCCTAGCGCTATTATTTATCTCTCATTACGATCCATTTACCGCCCTTATATACTTTTTAACCGCTTTAAAAATGCAATAGGGTTGTCGAAAGACTTCCCGTCAAAATTGGATTGCTAACCGACGGTTGTACCACGTATAAATTTCGCGTTTCCCTTCCTTGTATGCATGTTCCAATTGATGCTAATTTACTTCTACTATGTACCGTCCTAACCCCGTCACCCGTCAATTTCCCGATACCAAAGTCTTGCGCAACCTTCCATACAATAGGGATAAATTCAAAACAATACACAAGCTCAATAATAGAAAGCAGATAACACAGTAAATGGTTCAATTGTATGCAATGTCAAAAGCACAAATACAAACAAATCCAAGAAATGGACAAGGATTAGTGTCTCTTCCGCCGCAATCTCCTTCTAAAATCCCTGTAATTTCCATATTAGTAATTATATAGCTCTCCCCCGCTCCCCCAGACCTAGAGTAGATGTAATATAATTCTTATATAATAACATGCGCAATGTGTCTCTGCTCCCCCAGACCTAGAGTAAATGTAATATAATTCTTACATAATAACATGCGCAATGTGTCTCTTAACCTCTCTCCCGACATTCCTCTTATATACTCAATTACGATTCCTACGTTGTGTTTATTTTTAAGCTAATATAAATCCAGTCGTATCGTTAATCTCGAATACGTACATGGATCCTTGGTCACGCGGCATCAAATTCTGTGATGGTACGGCTCGTGAAGTGATCGTCTAAGTTATAGCTGTTTAAGTAATTGAATAAATTTGAAGAGAATTAAGGCTTACTGTAAGGTTAAGAGAATTCGTTACTACATTTACACACACCCAGGCTGAGACAGACATAGCTATCTGGCTACTAGAGGTCGGCGTTAGTGACATCGATTCCGTTATTAGGACAAATGAAGTAAACTTCATTGTACGGGTTTTGTTCCCGTCGTGAACAACCGATCGCCCGCAATCACAGGGGAAACCTACGCTTGACAGACCAGATGCCAAGCCTCGTACTCGAGTTATAGGGGCGCAGTTGACCCTCTTTCGCTGAGAAGCGATTATTTGCCTCGTATCCGAAGATGAGGACTTAGTTCAATGGGCTAAGAGCCCGCCCCAAACGACCCGGGTCATAGTTTATTTAGGTGTCGGTATGCAAATAAGTTAGGTTTTGATTTGGCCAAATCAAAGGTCGAGGGTCAATCTGCAAGACATGGCGTGTAGTAGAGTGACCAGCAATCGCCGCTGTCACGCCTTTGTAAACGGAATAGTTGTCACGCTACCGACTGCTTCGAGTCAGTTTCGCTATCTAGACTCAGCCTGCATTGTCCTACACTTAAAGGTTAGGCCTTACGATGCCTACCTTAGAAAATATCACCTTTCTCTGCCAATACGCCCTTCGCCTCCAACTGGTCCAGTGCTCGCCGCCCTCAGTAGTCAACCGCAGCCAAGTGTGATCCATAGTTATATACTTACGTAGAATGAGTAGGTAAATGTGTAAGTATTCGCCTTCAGGTGTCGCCCCACGTCTCCGCGTCAGATCAATAGGTAGTAACGGGTATTCAAGGAATATCCTAGTGAGTATTGTCCTAGATGGGCTTTGTAAATGAATGCCTGACCCAAGGTCCATATTCCATTATCTCTGATTTACTCGACTGACTGCCACACAGTCTATATTCGTCTTTAGGTCCAACTAGGTCTCAAAGAAATGATTCGACTGATATCGTTTTAGAACGGAAATCGTAATTGAGTATAAGATACGGTTTTTTTTGATATCGGAGGTTCAGTCCTAAAGGTCGCTCTGGCTGTAACAATTATTAAACAATCTAGCTATGTACTTAGGTTTTATGAACCACGACCTTAGTGGGGAACCTCCGTTATCAATCCCGAAGGGTGCCTACCAATGGGATGAAATAAAAATATGGAGTTGTGCAAAAATTAGATTTATTTTATCAAAATTGTTTATCTAAATTTATTTCACTTTTAGGTAACTTTGCAAAAGAAACTGTTCGATTAATTAGGCTATGGTTGATGGGTTGCATCAATGACATAGCCGAGTGTTATATTCCTACCAGCCATACTAATTTAGAGGGAAAACATAACACTCAAATTAAAAACCCTCTAGGCTCTTAAACCTAGTTATACACACATGCACACAAAAGTTTACAGTCTTAATGCTAAGAGTTGTCCCTAACTATCAAATTCGGGAGGAACAACAGTAAGAGAGGCTAACCTTCAAACTTTACTTAAATCTTCAACACAAAAGCACGTATTTACAGCTAGAGTGATTTCACACTTGCACTCCTAATTTGGTTCTAATTAATAACGGACCATTTCGATTTCTATAGTATTATTTTCCCCGTGGAGCGCGGTGTGTGCGATCCGACGCCACCAATCACTAAATCGCACACAAAAGTAGGCGCAAATGATCATCACTATAATAGCCAACAGTACCCCTAAGAGGACTGGTAATTCCCAAGACGTAGGGCCGGGGTGGGGTTGCTTGTTGTGACCTAGGCGGTACAAAACATCTAGGGCACCCTCCGCGTCCATAACGGAAACTCGCGTGAATAGGATCTACTGACTTTAATATGAAGGGGAGATGCAAAATATGAATCACTCTAATTGTTTCGGACAATGATGGTATTAGAGTACTTTACCGAGATGTCTAAGCCTTTCCCTGCTCCTAGCGTTTGTCAAACGCTAATCCGTCTCTCGCCCGCGTTCGCCGTCTCGCCTCGCTGTAGACCTCGTCCGCCTCGTTCAGACGAAGTTCTCGTCTCACTCGTTCCGACACAGAGTCCTCTTAATCACTAATCACTTAAACTATATTTCCTTTACTTTATTTAAAACTTATTATTATTTTTACAAAGAAAAAAGAATGACCACAGTTGACGCTAGTCTCGAGGAGATCTCGAGTGCTCGCAGCGCGGTTCAAAACGTAACTGTCCAAGCCTTCCTCCGGTCCGAGTCGAGCGGCCTTCCTCCTGGTCCATGCCACACCTCCTGTAATCCAAAATTTCTCCCGCCAGTCAATGTGAACAATGATCCGAACCCCACCCCGAACTAGTCATGCTTGGTTATTGGTCATTGGTTTCAGCGTCAAGTGACACGCCCCTAGATTCATTAGAATTACTTTGTCTGTTTGTCTCGACGACATTAAGATTAATGCTTTGCACATGTGCGCAGCTTCAAATTTCTCCCCATCGCTCTGAAAAGGTTGCGCAATATAGTTTTACGACGCCCCGTTGTGTTGTTTCTAGAATTGCCTATATTTAACTCTTTTTTCTAACTTGCTTCCTTAGAAATAGATTTAACAATCTGTGAGAGAGTTCGGCAGTTAAGAACAATTTATTGCGTAATAAATTTCCCGTCACTCTTTGTCTTTAGTGACAATTTAAAATTCTAGCGAAATTGTTTTTAGTATTAGAAATAACATCGGGTTATTTATGGGCCGCGCAGTATCTATTATATTTTGGATTTACGATTCCAGCCTGCCAGACGTGATTTCGAGGTCTCACGCTTTCACAATACCAAAAAAATTATAATAGTAGATTTGACCATCTCAACTGCAATAGGCTGAAATGATGATGATGATGATGATTAATAAAAACATAAGAATAATCGTTAGCATAAAAAGTCTTACATCTACACAGAACACACTTAATACTTGTGCCTGAACTAGGAAAATCCTGTATCTCAGGCTTTGAGAGAGGTAATTTAATTACCAAAATTCTTATTCAATATATCTTACTAAAGAAATAGATAAAAACGCGTACAAATTATATTTTTCAACACACTTGCTCGTAAAGTGGTCCATATTAAACTGTTTTTATGGCCGCAAAGTATCCTATAAAACACGCGTGCTTTTGACTTTTCTATTACGCACTAGTGTCTTTACAGTTTTTTTTTTAAATTTCAACAAAGAGTTTTTACTTTTATATAATAAGCAAAATTTTTGTGAATAAAGTAATTGTGATGCCTTAAACGCAATAATTAAACAATTATTTTTATCAAATTATTTAATTTTGTCATGTAATTGACACTAATTTGCACCAGGTATAATTAAATATATATATTATTATATTTTTAATATTTGGCTGTTTGACGGTTTCGTCATTGCTTCCATTTTGCACCTGCGCGCGCATAACTAAATTCAACCAATGCAAGGCGCGTAAAAAATAAATCTCCGCGCCATTTTGCTTTGCATAAAATTTGTTTATTCGAGTTTATCGCTGTACTTAGTTTGTGACTGATTAGATTTACAAAAATGTCGAGTTCTAGTAATGAAGAAGATTTAGATGTGGAATTGATGCCTCCGGAAATACTTAATGATGCAAAAATGCTAATGACAGCCTGTTGCCATTGAAATCTAAAAAAAAGTATCCAATAGCCTATGAAGATTTTATTCATTGGGAATCCAGCAAAAAAGCCCATTTGTGCTCGGAAAACGTATTTTAGCTTATTTTCATGAGCTAGCAAATAAATTTAAGCCTACCTCGCTGTGGTCTATCTCCATGTTAAAAAGCACTGTTCGGAACAAAAATGGTATTGACATAAAAACATATGCCAATCTGATTGCGTTCTTGAAGAGGCGCTCAGAAGGTTACAGAAGTAAAAAATCTAAAGTATTGTCCTCAAAGGACATCGAAAAGTTTCTGAAAGAAGAACCGGATAGCCAGTACCTAGCAACAAAGGTCAGTTGAAATTGTTATTTTATTTAAATATGAAATTTCTGTACACTGAATGATTATGTTTATAAAAAAATAAAACGACTACTCATGAGGCTACTCATCTACTCAACTATTTTATGCTTTATATTTATATCTATGTAGGTAAGTGTGTATGTATTGTTTGGCAGCCATATCAAATCTAAACGACTAGACTGATTTCAAATATTTTTGTTACAAAAAAAACTGGACATCCGCCCACCGCCCAGACATGCTTAATTTGCAGGCAGTAGTAACTAAATATGTATTTAATTTACTTTCAGGTCTCGTTAATATTCGGTATTACTGGAGCATGTAGACATCAGGAACTGAGTAATATTGCTACAAGGCATAGAAAATCACGGCAAAATGCGGTTAGTAAAAATTACTAACACTAAAAACAAAATACCACGATCATTCACAATTCACATTCATAGTTAAAAAAATACGAAAATATACGTTCGACGAAGGCAAAAACATACTGTACAAATGCGATCGAAATCCACTGTGTATCATTTCAATAATTGTACTTTCACAATTTGTTTTAATAATTAAATATTTCAGTTATAAACGGGTGTTTTTTTTCTCGCAAGTGTGTTGAAAAACGTCGTATGAAACTCGTGTGCATTTGGTCATTACCCTCTCGGCTCTATTACGCCCTCGCCTACGGCTCGGGCTGCAATTCCGCCTCGACTGTAATGACCAACTTAGCACACTTGTATCATAATGTACTATTAAGTGTCAACGTAATTGTTTACAATTATACTATGTATATAGTAGATTGTACGACAAGTGCATAAAACACATCATTTTACACGAGACGTTTATCCATCCGAGCGAGCTTGCGAGCGAGGATGAATATAAAGTCGAGTGTAAAATGCGTTTTATGGACGAGTTGCACACTCTACTTTTCACTTCGATTGCGATGAAATGAAACTGTATCATGTAAATAACATATATACACATATCATTAAAAACAAATTTAATTAAAATTCAATGAGAAATATTTACAAGTAATAGTTTAAAAAGTAATAAATGATAGTAAATAAAAGTTACAAGTTTACCTATTTCAAGAAGTTTTATTGTGTACTTCGGCTGTTGGTATCTTTGCCTTGGTCTTAGAATACTAACAAAAAGAAATAAAATAAAGAGTTATATCCTGTTCCAGACCTTCCGATCCGATCCGATTTATCAGAAGAAATCGGATAATGTGTAGTGCAATTGTTAGGATCTTATAC
Organism: Apotomis betuletana; assembly: GCA_932273695.1. Taxonomy (NCBI): domain Eukaryota; kingdom Metazoa; phylum Arthropoda; class Insecta; order Lepidoptera; family Tortricidae; genus Apotomis; species Apotomis betuletana. The sequence continues at coordinate 9,344,647 of OW026307.1, read as the reverse complement.
ACATTATCCGATTTCTTCCGATAAATCGGATCGGATCGGAAGGTCTGGAACGGGTTTTATTGTATGAAGTTTAATGTTTTTTTTTTTTTACTGTTTATTAAGGACCTTTTTCGTGTGGCTGTTGGACCGATCGCCTTGGTCTTCGACGACGATTTTACTTTATGCTCTAGAGCATAAAAAGCGATTTTATGTCGCCTACGCACAGCATAAAGTCGAACTTTTAGAGCAAGAGAAGTGAAAAAACTATTATACTAATTTGATATGACATAATAATTGATTACGTTTATTTATTAGGTACCTACGGCACTGAAATGTCAGCATCAGCACAATTAGAAACTCGGTCAGGTCATAGTCGATATTGCATAAATTGTCGTCTCTGTAGTTTAAAATATTAATATCACGAATTATTAGAACAATATTTTTCTAAGTTACAAAACAAGAATTTGTAATTCGAGAAAGGTACCATCTAATTTCTTTAAGCTAGGTGATCTATAGACTCCTATTATTGCTACGTTTAAATTACAATTCTGTAGGTTAGGCTAATCTATTATTAATATAATATAAACTGCAAATAAATAAAGAAAACACACCAAAGAACGGCGCTTTTAGACGCCTTCATAGTCAATTGAATTTATGTATCTTTGCTCGGCGATTTTCCGGGCTGGACATTCTGCGTCACCTGTTTGGTGATTATTCGGCTTTTTGAAAAGTCTGCATGTTGCACATTTCGGGTACTTCGCCTTATTTCCGCACTCTTTGATTGAGTGACCTACATCACCGCAATAACCAATCTTCAATATGTGTATAATGCTTATGCAACGAAATTAAAATGTGCTTCATAAAAACGAACATAACATGATCGGAAATAACAAAACATTATTGACCGAGCGAGCGAAGCGTCTCTGCTTCAGCTTCTTTCTTTATTTCGTATATTCTGATGTTTGGATTTCTTCTTTTAACTTCTCATAACTTTCTTCTTTATTTCGTATATTCTGATGTTTGGATTTCTTCTTTTAACTTCTCATAACTTTCTTCTTTATTTCGTATATTCTGATGTTTGGATTTCCGGTTGTTTTCGCCTAGAGACCGCATTTCTCAACCGATTCTCATGGAATTTTGTGAGTAGGTTCAATAAGTATAAAGATTTTTTGTAAATTTATGAAACATGTAATGTATAATTTTTTTAAATGTGGGTACAACACAATTTTCGCTCAATTAATTTTTTAAATAAGATCAATTTTTATTTAAAGGTCGCTAAGGTGTAAAAACCTTTCAAATAAACAACGCAAAGATCGACACACAAAGCATAAGGAAAAAGTCGTCAGGTCTACGTGGAGCGAGGGTAGCGAAGTGGCTAACGCGCTGGACCGGTAATCCAGAGGTACCGGGTCCGATTCCTGGTCCCTTCCACCAGGTAGCTCCTTTTTAAATTTTTCAAAATGGCGGAGTTATGAAAAACAAACATTACAAATTTCAGCCAGTTCGAAATAAACTTGCTAGATCTACAGGTCACTAGTTAGTACTATAATATAATCGACTTCTTCCTTTTACATTTTTTTTTTATCTGGCTGTGATTGATAATCAACAAACAAGCAAAGGAGGAGATTTAAAATAATTCTACAAGATTCACACAAGAAGAAATACATTTTCACGACGAAACCACTTTATTTAAACTACTTAACTTCAATCTCGGATTTTCTCAACGGAGAGAATGAAAGATTATGAATGAGGCTAACCCCACACTACGGGCATGTGTGGATTGTTCCCACACTAATTTTGAGGCCTCGTCGACGCCTCGCCGGAAAGCTGAGAACCGTTTTTAGGGTTCCGTAGTCAACTAGGAACCCTTATAGTTTCGCCATGTCTGTCTGTCTGTCTGTCCGTCCGCGGCTTAGCTCCGTGATCATGAGTACCAGAAAGCTGAAATTTGGTATGAGTATGTGTAGGTATGTATCACGCCGACAAAACGGTAAAATAATAACTAAAATAAAAAAAAACTTTTTTCGGGTACCTTCCGGCTCCCGTACACCTAAAGTGGGGGTAATTTTTTTTTTCGTTCCAACACTGGTGTGTGTGGGTGTCGTTGAATAGGTCTTTTAAAAATAATGGGGGTCTTCAAAAAATATTTTTTGATAGTCAGCAGTTTAGTAAATATTCGCTGTGAAAATAAAAAAAAATGTGTCCCCCCCCTCTAACTTTTTAACCACAGGTCAAAAAATTATGAAAAAAATCATGAAAATGAGGCCTTATAGGTACTTTCAATGAAAACTATATTGAATAAAATCAGTTGAGCCGTTTTTGAGTTAGTTTCATAATTTTCTTTAAAATTAGGGACGTAGGTAAGTGGCGCGGCACTTACGTCATTTTAAAGAAAATTATGAATTTTTGCGATAACTCAAAAACGGCTCGACCGATTTTATTCAATATAGTTTTCATTGAAAGTTCTTATGAGGTGAGGCCTCATTTTCATGAATTTTTCCATAATTTTTCAACCCGTGGTTGAAAAGTTAGAGGGGGGGACACAATTTCTCTTATTTTCGGAGCAAATATTTACAAAACTGCTGACTTTATCAAAAAATAATGTTCGGAGACCCCTATTATTTTTAAAACACCTATTCAACGATACCCCACACACTAGTATTGGAACGAAAAAAAGCACCCCCACTTTAAGTGTACGGGAGGTACCCGAAAAAAATTTTTTTTTTAGTTTTTATTTTACCGTTTTGTCGTTGTAATACATACACATACTCATACAAAATTTCAGCTTTCTAGTACTAATGATCACGGAGCTAAGCCGCGGACGGACAGACAGACAGACGGACATGGCGAAACTATAAAAGAGCATTTCTCAAAAAGTTTGTACACAATTAAGACAGAAAATTAAAGTCCAATATAATTTTCCTATTTTGTTACCAATTATTAAAGTAATTTTATATCAATGTTATGGTTATGTTCGCTAATAATTAAGGTTCTGTTATGCTTATACTTTTTTAATTATACATAATCTGATATCAATGTATTGGAAATCACAATGAATAAAAATTGGGCAAGTGCGAGTCCGACTCGCGCATGAAGGGTTCCGTACCTATACATATATATTATCTATAACAAGTTTGTTGTATGGGAGCCCCCCTTAAATATTTATTTTATTTTATTTTTAGTATTTGTTGTTATAGCGGCAATAGAAATATGTACATCATCTGTGAAAATTTCAACTGTCTAGCTATCACCGTTCTTGAGATACAGCCTGGTGACAGACGGACGGACGGACGGACGGACAGCGAAGTCTCAGTAATAGGGTCCCGTTTTTACCCTTTGGGTACGGAACCCTAAAAATGGTAACAAAATAGGAAAATTATATTTGACTTTAATTTTCTGTCTTAATTGTGTACAAACTTTTTGAGAAATGCTCATAAATCATTAAATATATTTATACACCAAACGTACTTAATTGCTAGTTAATAATCAGTGAATACTTTTATATCATGGACAATACGATTCTAGTCTAGGTAGGTAGATAATCAATTAATCACGTGAAACTAGTTACACGTTCACAGATCTTGTCTCATATTATTAGGGCAAGTTCGCGGCTCGTGTACGTGGTTTGGGCTTGTACGCGGTTGGGCTGTGGTTGGGAATGGACAAGTTACGACTAACTGTCGCTTCAGGTAACTTTCGGTCTACATACATATAATGATAGGAAGGTAACTTGTGAATTATTAGCCTTCATGTACTTCCCTAAAATTGTGTAGCAGGGTAATTCTTATTCTCATGCATTTTTTTGTGATTTGTAAGAATCACATGTTTATTTTGTTTAAATCAAAAATCTATTTATGCCTTTGTTGAGCAAATATCCTCTACTTATCTTTTATAAACACATTTACCTTAAAATATTCAGAAATATATATAAAAAAAAGAATGTTTGCCCAAAATGTCACGTCCATGCCGTGTGATATTTCCCGATTTTCTAATAAAATATTTTTTTCTGCTACATCATCATCTCCCTGCCCTTATCCCACTTATGTAGGGTCGGCACAACATGTTTTCTTCTTCCATTCATCTCTATTATTCGTTATTTCAGCGCTTACTCCTTTCTTTCTCATGTCCTCTCTCACACAATCCATCCATCGCTTTCTTGGCCTACCTATCGCTCTTCGTCCTTCGACATTCATCCCTAACATACTTTTACCAATATGACGTTCATCCCTCCTCATTACATGCCCGTACCACGCTAACCTACTGCTCCTCATTTTGTCCGTCACAGGTGCTACTTTCAAACTTCCTCTTATGTACTCATTTCTAATCCGATCTATCCTCGTCACTCCACACATCCATCTCAACATTCTCATCTCGGCTGCGTGCATCCTTCTTTCATCCGTCACTTTCGTTGCCCAACACTCTGATCCATACATTACGACAGGTCTTATGATCATTTTATAGATTTTCCCCTTAAGTTTAAGGGGCATTCGTGGATCACAAGCTGTTCCAGAGACCTGTCGCCATTTCATCCATCCCGCATTTATTCTATTTTTCACGTCACGGTCTATATTACCGTCATTTTGGATTAATGACCCGAGGTACCGGAAGTCGGAGCAGACTGGTAGGGATACACCATCCAAGGCAATATGGGAAAAACTGGATAAGCCGCTGAAATCACAGAACAAGTGCTCAGTTTTGGTTCTACTGATTTTTAATCCTACGTTCTCCAGTCTTTCTTGCCATTTTCCCAGTCTGCTCTGGACCTCAAGAGCATTATCCCCGACAAGAACAACGTCGTCAGCAAACAGCATGCACCAGGGTGCTTCCTCCTGTATGTCTGATGTTAGAGCATCCATAACTAGGAGGAACAAATACGGGCTTAAAGCCGACCCCTGGTGCAAACCTACAGCCACGTTGAAATTGCCAGTTACTCCAGCTTCGGACCGGACGTGAGTACTAGCTCTATCATACATCGCCTGAACAATTCGAACATATATTTTTTTCTGCTACAATATCAAGTAATTTTGACTAATGTTATACGAATGACGCAAAGCTAATAAATGTCTGATAACATTATTAAAAAGTTGTAAAAGTATAATGTAACAGTTTCTGATTCAGAACATCATAAAGTTTGTGATCAATTTTTTTGTCACAGCCATGTGTGTTTGTTTAAATACGTGTAACTTGGTAGACAATTATATTTGAAGCTAGCAGCCCTATTTAGGCTTTTTAAGAACGGAAAAACTACCTTCTTGTCGGTTCTGCTTATGACAAAGTGCGGTGAATGTATAGCAAAAATATTTTCTTGTATTTATTAAAGAAAAGGACAACCTTAGTACGTCACCACCGTGGAATGAGTTTTAAATGTAAGTTCTACTGTTATGTTATTGATACTTATATAAATTGTACCTCATGTCGCACATGTTCAAAATTTGTCACGACCATAGATAGATCTAAATGTCACGACCACGGAATTTTTCAAACCTCGGTTGTGACATGTAATGCTTGGTTGTGACATTCTTGTAGTATATTTGAATAATTTGATGATTTTGTTTGCTAAGTTGGGTTATCAATTTGTTGTATTTTTTCCGCAGATGTCACCAAAGAAAAATAAATTAAATCAGCCATCTAGCGAGAGTCTTTTTAAGATGTTTGTCGTGACTCTTCGCTATAAGACCGTTAGCCGAAACGACTATCGGGACAATGATCGTCGAGTCAACATCCCACATGGCGGTCACCTCGTGAGCCAAGTAAGGTACTTGCTGAGTTTGTCCTTCTCGGCATTCACGAGGTTCTCGTCATGGGGGATGGTGATGTCGACGAGCACTGCCTGGCGCTTGGATCGATCTACCAAAACGATATCAGGCTTATTGGCTACAATAGTCCTGTACGTGATGATAGATCGATCACAATAGAGCGTGGCACGACCATTCTCAAGAACTGGCATCGGTGCGTACTTATAGTACGGCACCTCAGACCCCACAAGACCGTATCGAAGAGCAAGTTGCTGGTGAATGATCCTGGCTACTTGGTTACTTGTTATTTGACACAATTACTTGATTTTCGATGAAATTGTCACACCCATGTTATACAGTCTCACAACTATGCTTAGGGATGTCACAGCCGTGTACATGCATTACTTTAATCACTTGCAGAGGGTATTAAGCTTGTCCATCTGCACCAAAAATTAGCCTTTGGTATGTACTCTTAATATACACCGCAATATATCACAGAAAAAAAATAAAAAAAAATGTTAATATTTTAAAACTATATGAGAATCACCCAGCAACATATTTGGTCAACGATTAGCTAAATAAATTGTTCTAGAAAATCATACTTTGTTGCATTTTAACGCGGGTCTTCTAAAAGTCTGTGCCATTTAACGAGCCCGAATAAGGTTATAGAGGAAAAAATATGAATCTGCCGCACACCTCGATTAAGTATCAATAGAAGATTGTTTGACAAGGGGCTAAAACAAGCCATTGCGACACGAAATGATTATTTGGACGAGCGCACGAAGTGCCTTTTAGCTACGTGTTATATAGACACGGAGATAAAAATATTTTAAAATTAAAATCCCCGCTACCTCAAGGAACGTTTCACTTATATCTCATTTCTGCTCGATCTGCCCAAAATTTGCTCCTTGCTGTACCTTCTTCTGCCTCAAAATTTTATAATAATTCGTTTACTTTTTAAGTTGTCTGCTTGTGGAACTCCTTGCCTGTGAGCTTAAGGCGCGCTAAACTTGTTTCTTTCAAAGCTCACCTGAAAAAGCATTATCTATCCCTTTCATAATTCGTATTTTATTCAACTGGTCCTATTATTATTTTTTGGCTGAATGTATGTATGTATTTATTGTTTATTATATTTATGTATTTATTTATTTTTCGTGTATCCATACTATACTAATATTATAAATGCGAAAGTGTGTCTGTCTGTCTGTTACCTCTTCACGCTTAAACCGCTGAACCGACTTAGATGAAATTTGGAATGGAGATAGTTTGAGACCCGGGAAAGGACATAGGATACTTTTCATTCCGAATAAATTTAGTGTTCCCGTGGGATGAGCGGATAACACCGCGGGGCACAGCTAGTATATTATAAATCTTTTTCTGATTATTGCACCGCCTATTAACAAAATAATTTTTCAAGTTCTCCACTACCCAAAGGTTGTCTGGAAGGGATCGCTCATTAGCGATAAGACCGCCTGTTGTCTACCTCTAATTGTAATTTCCTGCATTGTATTTCTCCTGTATAATTCAGTAAATAAAGGAGTTTGACCTTACAAACGGTCCGGTAGTTTTGAATTTTTTATATGTTGTCTAGGATGGTTAGTCAGTGTTTAAAATGCAAAATGCACAATTCCCCCCCTCCGCGCCCGCCGCCATATTGAAAAAACCGGCACGTTCTTCATATTTTTGCTCATATCTTCCTTTAGGAGCATTTTAGCTAGAAGAAAGCTTTATATTTTGTTTCTAGGACAGATAGTTACGGAGATATGCACATTTAAAAAAAACGTAAAAAGTCGCAATTTCCAACTCAAAAACAAACTTCTGGATTATATCTTCGTTTAGGAGCATTTTAGCTAGAACAGTGCTTGACCAATGTTGTAGAAAATTAAATTTGTTATAATATACATTTCAGATTTTGTTTCTACAACATATAAAACTACCGGACCGTTTGTAAGGTCACACATAGTACTTTAGTCTCTATTCACCGAATTAGTATGTTTTACGTGGTGTGCAATAAAGAGTACTTGTATTGTATTGTATTGTAAAATTGTTATGCCGCTATGCGCAAAAGTTTATGACTTTTTAACCTAGCATATTGTAAGATCAGAAAACTAAGCCTAAGATAAGAACGTTAGATCGTAAACAGACATCTAATTGGCGATATCACGATCGATATATCTCTGAAATGGCTATATGTCAATGTCAATCTAATGAAACCCAAGGATTTTCTAAACGATTTAGCGATGTGTGCGCATTAAATACTAAGTTTTTGAACTTTTAGACATGTTGAACATTGTTCACGATCAAGAGCCAAACAATTTTGAACAAGGACATAGTTCGGAGGCAATACAGGCATGTTTAATAAACTCAACTCCTCTTACTTTACTTGTACTTACCCATACATTTTTAGCTGTGAGGAATATAAATATGGCATTTATCTCTGCGGCAGAGTTCATTGGCGTATCTAAGATAATTTTTCAGACCATATTGGGGTGGGTGGGCACGGCCCATCCGGCCATCCCCCTAAATACGCCAATGGCAGAGTTATTTAGACTTGGTATAAATAAATAAATAAATAAAATGAAAAATAAAATAAAAAAGCCATGCTGTAGCGATTCACATGATCTCGTCATGTGTTCGCCATCATATAATCATATATCAACATCGTAAGACTCACATCATCATTATCATCATCAAATTCCCGACACATTAGCATCATATTTCGCCATCTAATACTAAAACCACCATTTAATAGTTATATGCAATACAAATGCCTAATAGGGGTAACAGTATGGATGTTTACGAAAGCAAGTAAAAAACATTCCAATAACTAAGCATCCTACCATTTTTTTTAATAGCAACATTTTATTCACAGAGTTTACCAACTAAAGAATTGAGCTTTATTTATACTGAGTAAGAATCAAAATTCCATATACAGCGTTTAGTGGGAGGGGCCTTGGACGTACCGAGTGTCCCGAGTGGGACGAGGCAGTCGAAGCTGTTGAAGCAGTTTAGCATGAGCAGGACGAGGCTGTGGAGTGAGACGAAGCAGTTGAACAGGACGGAGCAGTCGAGTAGGACAGAGCAGGCGAATGTCTAGAGCTATTGGTTATAAATAGGCAAGGGCTTAGTAGGATGGGATTCATTCTGATTTGGAACTTCGACTGAGTAACATTGTTCTCTGGCAATTAAGGTACTAAATATAATACAAAGGGGAATCTCTGTTGAAATTTAAATTATCTTTCTGAATTATAATTATTTATTGAAATTTTGTGGGATGTTGTTGTTTTAAGGCTATCAAGCTTAATTACATGCCAGAAATAGTGTTTTGGTACATGGTTGCCAGATGAAAGATATTTAACCTTGCGGCTGTTAAACGAATATCTATCAGACTCTTCTAGTTTTATCCGGGTTAGGCGGCCCGGACACTAGCCATTTACAAGTGCGGTGATCAGCCTACAAGTTTGGAGTGTTCCATCTGGTGAATGCAAGGACCACACGTGTTGGACATGCGGGTTATCCGCACTTGTTGAAATCAGATGGACCTCCAGGCTTGGTCTCCTATACTTATATATTTATATATTTGCATTATCTACACATATTAGAGCGAGCTACTCTGCGTTTCCGGTGTTTTAACCACGCAGGGGGTTCACTTACACAGATTTTAGTTCAACATCGGGCTAATCACCCGAATTTACAGTTTAGCTTAACTAGGTCCCATACACGTTTAAATGTAAATATGAGGCCTAGGTCTCTAGTGTTCTTTGTACTAGCTAGGAAACAGGGTAGAGTGATAGGTACACTTTAGTAGGAATATTAGGACGGGGTTCTTTATCTTCCGAGCAATCGGCCATTCATCGTTAACTAACATAACATCTATTCAAATTACTTTAATCTCTTCAGGTATAGTAAATGCAGAGGCTGACCTACTGTTTTTTTAGTGTCTATGACTCGGGATGTCAGTAGTGAAAAACAAAATCTTGTAACAGATTATAAAGAATGGGAATAGAGGAACCCGTTATTTAGACCAATCAGATATTTAGAACCTTTAATTTAACATCGATATTTGTAGAAACAATTAGTAAACTATTATATTTATTAAAAAAAACATGCGGATTAAGTGGTAAAACAATTTAAAAACCAAAACAATTAGTTAAATTTTTTATCGATTATGATTTAAAATTTGGTAAAGTATTGTACATTGATAGATCGAAGTATTGTTGGAATGACAACACTAAGATAAAAGTCAAATCAAAAGACAGATGACATTCGCCCTTTCAATGAACAGAGAAGAATTTTAAATTTTGTTATAATTTTTGATAAGGGAATTCTATTGTGGATTATTGGGTAGTATGTCTAGAAATGGAAAACAAATCATTCCTATTATTGGATTTGGCGTCTGAGGTGTAAATTGCTAAGAAAGGCCGGGGACTTGTGGATAAAAATAATAAAAGTTGTTCGTTCCCGTATTTACACCACAGATCTCAGAACTTAATTAATTTATATCACAAGGGTTGAGAGGAATTTCCCTTGTCAGAATAAGTCAGCCGAGAGTTGAAAGATACTTCGAACGGACACAACAGTCTTCATAATTTCAAGGATGTATGGCATTTACGAGTATGGTCAAACGAAAACCAAGTTCTGCAACTCATTAGAAGGGTGCTTACCTACTAGGAAAGAGTAGTGTACTAGACTTCTTACAAATACAATTATAACCATCTTTCTGATTTGTCATAGCCTTTACAACCATTACATATTTTAACTAGTTAAATACGTAGGTGATTCAATTTTTAGAGTAGGCCTTTGTGTAGTTAACTTTAAAGAAGCCTGAGCAAAAAGGCTTCCCAAAAGATGGATCCTCTGACACCTTGCCTTAGGCTAGGCAAACAAGCAAGGTTGCAGTGAGATCTCAACGTGGTTTGATCAGTCATTAGTATAGGGTGAAGGTCCGACATCCCTGCGCCGTCTGTCTTAATTAGTTTTGCCAATTAGAGATAGTTAGCTAAGGCATACGGTGTTATTCCTTCACACACTTAGGAGGGTTGGCGATTTTCTAACAACAAATTTATATTTTTTAGGGTTCCGTACCCAAAGGGTAACAACGGGACCCTATTACTGAGACTTCGCTGTCCGTCCGTCCGTCTGTCACCAGGCTGTAACTCAACAACGGTGATAGCTAGACAGTTGAAATTTTCATAGATGATGTATATCTATTGCCGCTATAACAACAAATACTAAAAATAAAATAAAATAAATATTTAAGGGGGGCTCCCATACAATAAACTTGTTATAGATTATATATATGTATAGGTACGGAACCCTTCATGCGCGAGTCGGGCTCGCACTTGCCCATTTTTTTATACACCTTAAGATACTTTCTCCATTGTACTATAATCTAGTCTTTGCTAGTTCTTAATTGTGGTGACTATAACGGCTTATTACTTATTGTAGAGGTCTAGAATCCATTTTGAATTGTCCTACTATAACTTATTTAAAGGATGTATACCATCTTTCCCGATTAAATTATAATAACAAAATTATTTAATTTTGTCGAACATGAAAACTTAAGATTCATTAAATTAGTAATAAAATCTTATAGTTTCAGTAACATCAATCTATTTATAGATTAGTTATGAAGTGTAGTTTCATATTGTACATAAGTACTTGTCTACTAAACATTTTGGAACAAGGACATGCAAATTCAAGAACTAAATTATCTTTCATCTCAGAATTCTAATAATATTTGGTTTTGATTCATATATTGATCTTTATTGTTACATAGAGTAATCTAATATATCTATACCTAACTTGTGGACTGGATGAGTTTTGTATTTCATATAGAAATAAATAATATTTAATAATAGTAGAATAGCCCATACTGAATCATGTTATAGGAACTGTAGATATTTTTGAAGGCTAGGCTACATAGGAAGCATTAAGTTTATATTTTGAGGATAGATAACATTAAGTTAAGTTAGAAATTTAATTAGTATAGAGAACCAAGGTAGCAGTATGATAGAAGAAGTTAGCGTTAAATAAATAATAGAATACACATTTATTTAGTTCAATTAACAAAAATACATTGTAGTATAGCACAGTATAGGTACGGAGGCACTTAGCGGCACATCACGGCTAAATATCTCTTAAAAGAGTCTGAGTTACTACAACAACGTAGGTTCCTAGCAATCTAGACGTGTCACACGGTTAAACCGATCACATTTTGGCCATTAGTTATTAAGAAATGTTCAAGCTCAATTGTTATAAAGATCCTTTCATATTTAGGGTTGTTTAGTTGTAGGTTCTGGTAGGCTAGGTAGTTGTTGAAGGGTTTCCTTAGGGCTTCGTTGTAGGAGTAGAGTTTAGTGAGGAGGGTGAAGCAGGCGTAGGACCAGAGGTTTAGTTAGTAGCATCGTAGGTGCATTTCAGATGACGCGCGTTCCCAGGGCTTTATTATTAGTAGTAGTAGGAGGAGAGATTACAATGCAAATAAAACTCATTACAAAGAGATCATTCCGATTTTTCCATTATGCAACTATTTAATAATTAAATTTTTTCAATAATTTATTATAATATTCATATTTCTTTTATTTACTAGCTTTACGTTAATATTGTTTAGATTTTATTGTATTAATTCCATTAATATTATATAAATCTAGGTGTAACTTTTTTTTTATTGTTGCATATTTTATTTTGTATTTACATTTATAGTATTATTATTTTTAAGTAATATATATATATTGTTAATTTTTATTCGGTATTTTATATTTTTATTTTACATGGCATGGAGGAGGGTTCCTCTCAGGTAAAGACCTCCTCCAAAAAGCTCCACTTGTCTCTGTCTTTTGCTACTTTCAACCAGCGTGATCCAGCGATCGTTTTTAGGGTTCCGTAGTCAACTATAGTCCTATTTGTTATGAAAAAAAGCTGCACTCTGTGATGGAAGCAAGCCGTTTTGCACAGTGATAATATAGACCAAAATAAACGATTTCACTCGAGGCGAAATCAGTTTCACCCCTTAGGAACAGAGATGGCGCCACTTATTCAAAAAAAAAGTTTAAAAAATTCTAAATCCCGAACGAATACTCCGATTTTGACGTAAGAGGTGCCAATCGGCAGATAATAACCCAATTTAACATGAAAAAAATTAAAATCACGTAGAAAATAATTTTGGATACCTAAGAAATAATATTTTCTGAAAAAAATATTTAAAATTTGTGATTTTTGGAATTTTACTCGTAAAAATTTATGTACATGGTACTTTTTTTATTTATTGATATGAATACACAACTAATTTCACATTTACGAAAAAAAACCGCATATCATTAGCTGGTATAATTCCAAAGTTATTGAAGAATACAGACATGGCGCCGCTGGGTCAAAAAATCTTACAAAAAATTTAAAACCTCAACGGATTTTCCGATTTTGATAATTAAGGTGCTAATCGACAGATAATTACTTAAATTAGTTTCGAAAAATAAAATAAAAATTCAAATAGCCAAAAAGTAATAATATTTCCAAAAAAAAAACATACATTTTGAAAAAATATATTTTTTTTGGGGCTTTTAGGTAATTTCATATAAAAAATATTATGAATATGGCTTTATTTTACTTATGTATATTATAACACTATTAGGTAATTGATCGTTTAATAAAAAACCGCATATCGAGAACTTGTACAGTTCCAACGGTATTGAAGATTTTACTATAGGGTGCCGGTGCGATGTTGCCGCCGCACGTGCAACTTATGTACATGTATCTAGAAAAGTATTCTCCCGTTTCGAAGGTACTGATTACCCTGAAAATATAACCACAATTGAAAGTACATATAATAATCATCCCAAGTAGCACACAACACACTTATATCCCTTGTACAGCTTAAATTAGAGTTTTAACGGGTGAATAGGCTCCTATACAACCTGTTTGCTAATATCACAACTATATTAGATGCTAAATAGCATTTCTGAATCAATATTTTACTTACTTTACGTTTTATTTTCACTTTAGTCTGAAGGCTTTGCATTGTAACGTGCAAGTTAGGCCGTCGCATCATAAAAAAAAACAACAACGCATTATGCCACAGCCCAATTTGTATCCATAATGTTCAAGGAGTTTCCAAATTGAACTAACCTTCAACTATTGTGGACCCCACCTACCTTTGATGCCGTTTCATTCCCAAAAAGAAGGACTTGGGACTCGATATTTCCAAATTAAAACGTGAACCCACATTTGGTTTGCATGAAACGGTATTCAATGGCAGCTGAAATAGATGGAAGGTATCTCAAAAGCTTGTTTAGTTTAGTGTTTTTTAGTTTAAACAGATCTTTTCGAATCGCATTAACAGTAATAATATATGCTCTGTTGGAGCATCGTATAGCCTGCATGTGAATCTGGGACCAACAACATTACGATTAATTGAGAACCAATTAATGACATTAATATAGTGATTGAATCTTACACGATTTTCACACATTATATTAAAATAATAAAACGGGACTTAATTGCGGTAAATAAACATTTTTGAACTCGGTTAAATCCCGTTTTGTTATAATAATGAATGACATTAATTATGTAAACACACCCTAAAAAAAAGAAACAAAAATGGCCCTAAGTAATCGTTTCACATGAGCCGTTACGTATCGAGAGAGAATTTCTATAGATAGCGATGTACTTGCAAAAGCAGTAGTTATTTCAGGGTATAACATGCAAGTTTTAAAACAGGTCTCTTTTCTTATTGTATTAAAATTAGACGTCTTGTCATACTCTGTGAAAGCCTTGAAGTGCAGTCATAATTTCATTACTTAAAGTAATAACTGTTTTGTAAACTGCTACTAGTAGACCGTTGCACTAACGACTGCAATTTGAATGCTTCGATGCTTTCACAGAGCTGGCGACAAGCCTTTCGCCGACTACTTCAGCTGTCATTGAACAACATGTTCTGCGTGTAGCGTTTCAAGCGAGCCAAATGTGAAATAAACGTCTTAATTTGGATATATCCTGTCCCAAGTCCTTTCTTTTTGGGAATGAAATGGCGTTGGAAGCAGGTTGCAGGTGCGATCCACAATAGAACAGTTAGTATAGGTGCAAATCGAGCTATGGAAAAATGCGTTGTTGCAGCCGATGCAACGGCCTAACATGCACGTTACAATGCACAGTTTAGTGAAAATATGCAGAATATACTTGTGATATTAGCAAACTGGTTGTATAAGAGCCTATTCACCCGTTAAAACTCTAATTTAAGCTGTACAAGGGATATAAGTGTGTTGTGTGCTACTTGGGATGATTATTATGTGTACTTTCAATTGTGGTTATATTTTCAGGGTAATCAGTACCTTCGAAACGGGAGAATACTTTTCTAGATACATGTACATAAGTTGCACGTGTGGCGGCAACATCGCACCGTAAAATCTTCAATACCGTTGGAACTGTACAAGTTCTCGATATGCGGTTTTTTATTAAACGATCAATTACCTAATAGTGTTATAATATACATAAGTAAAATAAAGCCATATTCATAATTTTTAGGGTTCCGTAGTCAACTAGGAACCCTTATAGTTTCGCCATGTCCGTCTGTCCGTCTGTCCGTCTGTCCGTCCGTCCGCGGCTTAGCTCCGTGATCATTAGTACTAGAAAGCTGAAATTTGGTATGAGTATGTGTATGTATTACGCCGACAAAACGGTAAAATAAAAACTAAAAAAAAAATTTTTTTTTGGGTAGCTCTCGAACACCTAAAGTGGGGGTGAATTTTTTTTTTCGCGTCAACCCTAGTGTGTGGGGTATCGTTGAATAGGTCTGTTAAAAATAATAGGGGTCTCTAAGCATTACTTTTTGATAAAACCAGTAGTTTTGTAAATATTCGCTCCGAAAATAAAAAAAAATGTGTCCCCCCCCCTCTAACTTTTCAACCACGGGTCAAAAAAATATGGAAAAATTTATGAAAATGAGGCCTTATAAGTACTTTCAATGAAAACTATATTGATCAAAATCGGTCCATCCGTTTTTGAGTTATCGCAAAATTTCATAATTTTCTTTAAAAGGACGTAAGTTGACTTCCAGAAGGTAATAAGTAATTGCAGTTGCTATGGCGTTTACGACCTTTTTAAAGAACTTGATATCTTTCTCTAACTTAAACCTCGGGCGTCTCTTGTGAAGGATGAGTAACTACGGAACCCTACACTGAGCGTGGCCCGACATGCTCTTGTTTAGATTTTTTTTATATGAAATTACCTAAAAGCCCCAAAAAAAATTATATTTTTTCAAAATGTATGTTTTTTTTTTGGAAATATTATTACTTTTTGCCTATTTCAATTTTTATTTAATTTTTTTAATCTAATTTAAGTAATTATCTGTCGATTAGCACCTTAATTATCAAAATCGGAATATCCGTTGAGGTTTTAGATTTTTTGACCCAGCGGCGCCATGTCTGTATTCTTCAATAACTTTGGAATTATACGAGCTAATGATATGCGGTTTTTTTTCGTAAATGTGAAATTAGTTGTGTATGAATATAAATATATAAAAAAAGTACCATGTACATACATTTTTACGAGTAAAATTCCAAAAATCACAAATTTTAAATATTTTTTTCAGAAAATATTATTTCTTAGGTATCCAAAATTATTTTCTACGTGATTTTAATTTTTTTCATGTTAAATTGGGTTATTATCTGCCGATTGGCACCTCTTACGTCAAAATCGGAGTATTCGTTCAGGATTTAGAATTTTTTAAACTTTTTTGAATAAGTGGCGCCATCTCTGTTCCTAAGGGGTGAAACTAATTTCGCCTCGAGTGAAATCGTTTATTTTGGTCTATATTATCACTGTGCAAAACGGCTTGCTTCCATCACAAAGTGCAGCTTCCAGGCCAAAACCGTCCATAACAAGTAAGACTACTAGGAACCCTTATAGTTTCGCCATGTCCGTCTGTCTGTCTGTCTGTCCGTCCGCGGCTTAGCTCCGTGATCATTAGTACTAGAAAGCTGAAATTTGGTATCAGTATGTATATGTATCACGCCAACAAACGGTTAAATAAAAACTAAAAAAATATCTTTTTTTCGGGTACCTTCCGTACACCTAAAGTGGGGGTGATTTTTATTTTTCGATCCAACACTAGTGTGCGGGGTGTCGCCGAATAGGTCTTTTAAAAATAATAGGGGTCTTAAAAATATAGCGCCCCCCCCCCCCTCTAAATTTTCAACCACGGGTCAAAAAATTATGGAAAAATTCATGAAAATGAGGCCTTATAAGTACTTTCAATGAAAACTATATTGAATAAAATCGGTCGAGCCGTTTTTGAGTTATCACAAAAATTCATAATTTTCTTTAAAATGACGTAAGAGTATGAACGTTACACATATTAGTTAAGCACCATACAGTATTAAAACATTTCGCTCAATCTGACGCGTATAATGGATAACTTCCAGAAGGTAATAAGTAATTACAGTTACTTTGGCGTTTACGACCTTTTTATGGAGCTTGAAATCATTCTCGTAATTTAAATCTTTCTCGTAATTTTCGTCTATTGTTAAGGATGGGCAACTACGGAACCCTACATTGAGCGTGGCCCGACATGCTCTTGGCCGGTTTTTATATCTTCCTCCCATCTTGTGTATGGTCTACCAACCCGGCGCTTGCCACTTGGTATATTCGAGTATAATACAGGAATAGGTCTGTATGTGGTCGGCAGACTTTTGGTTTGGTTCGTTAGTCGCCCGTAGGTGCTTTTCCGAAGTTCCGTCTATCGAAACTATCCGAATCAGATTATTTTCCGTTCCCAATATTATTTAGTTGCTCTCTGAATCATTCTCAATTTTTATAATAGTATAGGTAAATAGGTATATGCTCGCCAATGTTTTTAGTTCGTTAGTCGCTCGTAGGTAGGTTTTTAATCGGATGTGGAATTGTGGATACATCCGTTTAAACGGATCATGGAATGCCAAAGCGAATTACGTGGCTGTGACCTGAACTTCTGAATACGATATACACTTTTCATTCTTATCCCTTTTCACTCACACTATTCCCGTGGCGTATTTCGCTTTTACGTGGATTACGTTTTCTAGCCCCGAATGGAGCTCTCTTTATCTTTTGTTTCCAGTATTTTCCTCTTTACACGCTTTTAAAAGACCGTTATCTACAGATGATGCTTTTCTTCTCGAGCGATAAAACTTCGTGATTCAACAAAACGATTTGTGATAGATAAGAGAATAAATGAGGTCGTCTTCACTGTGTTAACCGCGTAGCTATCTGAAAGAGAAGTAAAGACGATCTTAAATTGTGTGTTTCCCAATTGAATTAGCTACAGCGAATTCTCCAGCTATGTAAAGTTGGTAGGAATCTCTAGGGTCATCGCTCAAGGAATGACGTAATATTAAATTTACTTTGTAGCGCAAGCGTTGAATTTATTTAACTGAGTGCGAGTTCACTGGCGGCAAGCCAACTTGAGGAACAAACAACTGCTCGACGGAGATATATGAGAAGTAAAATTTTAAAGATAACTCTAGCCAACACGAGCAAAATATGTCGCGTAAACAAAGTAACTAGGTGCTGTTTATATTCAAGAAAATACTTTCGCATGTAGGTATTGCTTCTTTTCTTCCTTTAGCGTATAAAAGATTTTGATGAAGGATGGCAGTAAGGTGGGGATGGATACTTATCCGAGTACGGAAAAGGAAAAAGACGTTTGTGACAAATTTTACTCGCGAATAAAGGTCAGCACTTCTGAATCGAAATACCTATAATAATTAATAAGGATTTTTATTAGGATCCCATTTACTAACACGTCAGAAACATAAAATTGAGGTCGCGTTCCTTTGTAAAATTCTTGACACGCATATTAATTAAGCATGGGTAAATTTGGTTACTAATGACAGCAATCATTAGCGGATCGCTCTGTCTATTCAAATTAATCTGGTCCCTTTCAAGCTGCTCTGATGAGTCAACCCGGGTGATTTATGTGTTTAGGACAATAGAGGTTAGATTTCACATTGACGGTTGGTGTTTAGGATTCGCAGCAGTAGGCAGGAAACCCTATATGTTGACCTGACTGTCCCGGGATTTTTATTAACCTTATTTCATATCCAAAGCATATCGGGTTTCAGGTACCTATACCGTTTTCGTAA
The DNA here is from genome assembly GCA_932273695.1 of Apotomis betuletana. Classification (NCBI taxonomy): domain Eukaryota; kingdom Metazoa; phylum Arthropoda; class Insecta; order Lepidoptera; family Tortricidae; genus Apotomis; species Apotomis betuletana. The sequence goes on along the minus strand of OW026307.1, from coordinate 9,325,821 downwards.
AAAGAGTAGTTCTTGTCGTTGAAAAAAGCTCTAGGTAAGGAATGTGGGGAATTGAAACGTAAGTAGGTACTGCGCCTATCTATGCTGACATAAAGCTGGCACGCGGCGAGGGCAGTCTTGTCTCTTTTGTATACTCGTTGTTGGAATTAATTTCCTGGTCTTAGATTAGCTGAGTAGTTGACAAGACTTAGTATTTATTATCTTAGCCACACCATACTCCAGAAGGGAACTACGATCACAAAAAGGGATTTAAGCTATACGAGGCAGCATGTGTTTAGGTATGGATGAGTACAAAGAAAATTATTTCTGTTCTAATGGTGTGTTTACACGTCTGAATGTGTGTAGAGACCGTAATGCAGATGACGCGTCACTGCAAATAAACAGCGCCCAGCTTCCGTATAGGCTGACCTTTAAAATAAGCCTTGCTAACTAGACCCCGAAGGCAAGTTGAATTGTAAATTGACGGTTAGAATATTCAGCGTATAAGTTTCTACAGATTCTTCAATTTATGCCACTCTGGGAATGAATTCATTCGCCCTCACCTGTAGATCGCGGCGTTGGCGGCGAGCCAATGAAGTTTTGGACTCGGCGCGGCCTCAGCGCAAGCAATTACCGAGAAAACTGGCCCGGAAAATTGTGCCCCACCGACACATTAATAATATAAATTAACGTAGGCAACACTTTTACTGTGAGTACCAATTAAGGGAAGGTGAGAGCTGAAATAATATTGCCCTGTTTAGACAACAGCCCGCAGAGATCTTTATTATAAGCGCTGTAATTTGTAGTCATAATGTTATTATTTAATTAACGGGAGCAGGCATTAGAAACCATCAGTCTTTTGAAAATGGAATAAAATTGATTTATAACCTACGCATGACAAAAAAAAATATAGCTTCTTATTCTGTTGAAAAGGGGTTGTTCTTTATTTAAAAAGCATTCTATGTTTGTGAAAAGAAATAGTACATTACGACAGAGACCAAGATAGTCGAAGCAAGTATAGTGCTTTTCTCAAAAATTAAACAAGAAAATTAGATTAAAATTATATTTTATAGGTGACATTCATATTCGGCCATTTTCCAATGAATATTTTTGTTATATCCCATTTTTATTATTACACATTGTGATATTCGTCGTCGCAGGCACCATTAACTCCCACGATAACAACCTATAACAAAAATAATTATGAGTTTATACTTGGATAAAAGATATAGTTATATCGTTATCAAATAGTGGCAGCATTTATTTACCTTCGTCGCCAAACTGTTTATCATCTAGAGCTTGATTTAAGAACTTTTCTATATTTTGCTGCTGAATATTTGTGATTTCTTTCCTTTGTAGCCATCCGATTGTCTCAGGAAGATTGTTGAAATATTCAGACCTTATCACACATTATCTGACCAACTATTAACTTGATTTTCTTCCTTCCATTTAATGAATCTCTTGTATTTTTTTATATCTCCTTGGATTTAGTCGGAAGTAAATTATTTTAGCTAACTCTGCCTTCGCTTTTAAGTATGGAGGAGTGCCGTCTATTCGGAATCAGACTCGTCTGAACTCATTTTTGCTGAATTATTGTAATAGGACAAACAAATTTGAAATTTTTGTCTTTTAATTTAAATCCCGCCTTAATTTCTTTTTTTATAAATACTGCGTTTAATTATTTGCACTGTCTTACAAATCTAAGTCTAAAATGTAATTATTGTTATACATTGTTGTATTTTCTAACTAATTTTCATATCATAAAGCTTACCTTCAATTTTAACGTCGAGGTTTTTTCTAAACGACACAAAAAAGGAAGGAATTCCGAAATATCATTGTCATTTTACACAGCACAATTATGAACTAAACGCTGCATACAAACTTCCATGTACCTAGTAAATACTATAGTATACCTGGACTGCTCATTGCTTCGTTCGAACGAGCCAAGTAAGAAAGCCGCCAAGGGGGCAGTTTATCCCACTCTGCTGGGGTAGCCAAATATTTAGCAATAAAGAGGGACTCATCCTTACTCCATTTTATTACAAGTTTGGCTCGGTTTGTAGACACCTGCCTACTGAGCCGGCGGTCCCGGGTGCGACTCCCGGCCGGGGCAAATATTTGTATGATGAACTCGAATATTTGTGCTTGGGTGATGGTTGTTCTATGTATTTAAGTATATATTTATCTATATAAGTACGTATATCGTCGTCTAGTATAACACAAGCCTTCTTGAGCTTAATTTGGGACTAGATTGATTTGTGTGAGGTTGTCCGATATTTATAAAAAAAAATTAGTCTAAAAATGTATATTGGCTGGCACTGTAGCTAGAATTTATTTTATATATACCTATGGAAACTAATAAATAAATATAGTGAATGTTAGTTACTATGCCAGCAATAACACAATTTTGGCTCCTGTTATTTTAACAGAACGCAGCAATCCCGTAACTGTTAATTTGATTTGATAAATGACAAACTCCGTTAAGTCATACTTAAAAACAAACAAAAAACATATTCTGATGTACGTGGACATGAACTCATTTATGAGAATATAAAAAAGTGGTTATTTGTAGGGTACCATAAATTAATTAGGGAGGTAAAACTGTAAGTATACCGTTATTTTATAAACTACCTGTATAACTCTGTTTTACCAATGCAAGACTACGCAATACTTTTTATTACTGTACTAACGGTTACTAAGTATATGGCGAAATAAAAAGCAAAAAGAAAACCGACTTCAAAAAAAACTAAAAAGCTAAAGATAACCCATTAAGTACAGATTACGTTTGAATCACGTTTTGAAGACGATGCCAAACCACTCATTTATTATATTTTTTATATTATTTAAGTATATTTTTTTGTTTTTAGTGATTCATATAAAATACTTATGGCGGGGTGATCTGGGAGGTCTTAAAGGCATACATCTCGTTTGAGTTATCTCCTAACTTCGGTTCTACGATTGCTACTACTACTACGATTACTTAGGCGGGTAGCAACGTTCTAGGTGGGCTCGCCCTGCGGGCCCTTGGGCTCGCGCGCTACGCCGTCTCTGGGACGCTCCGCACCTTTGGTGCTACATGGAGCTCGGCCTGCGGCCTCGTGGGGGGACGTTTGCCCTTAAGCCTGCGGCCCTCGGTCGAACTAAAATATTAAAGTTTGTTGTCCGATATTTTCTGAATTTGACCGAATTTTTTAAATTCGATTTCAGATTCCGACTCGGGGGCCCCAAAAACTGCCTGATACCGAATTTCAGCCCCCTCGGACCAATATGAAATTTTCTCCATACAAATCTTGTTTTTCCGATATTCTCCGAATTTGACCGAATTTTCGGACACCAATTCCAGATTCATATTTGTGAGCCCCAAATGCCCCCCGATATCGAGTTTCAGCCCCCTAGCACCAACTTGAAATTTAGAAAAAAAAGTCGCCATTTCGATTTTTTTTTTCACGACTGTACTCGGGTGGAGGGCCCCTATGACATTTGGTCGAGCACCTCCCACCTGAGCCAACCGTTTACGAGATACGGGTCTCTTAAAAAAATTCCCATACATTTTTTTTTATGATAGAAAAAAAAAACTTTTTTGGAATCAGGGGGCCCAAAGCCCCCTACATACCAAATTTCAGCTCGCTACGACCATTTTGAAATTTCGACGCCTATTAACCACCCTTAGATAGCGAAGGATTATCGTAGTATAGTTAAAACGACATTACTGCAATAGTGCAATGCTCAGATTGTTTTTAGTACGAATAATATTTTCGAAGTAAAACATAGATCGGAATTATCCGGTAATTTTGTAAATTCATTGTCACTCTTTTAGTACTTTATCAAAGTTTGACATGCTTTCATATTAATATATGATACCATATATTACCTGAAAAAATATACTATAGCCACCAAAACATTTCCTTTTGCAACCTTTAATTCCAGTTACCATGATGCAATTATAAGTATGTATTTTTTTAAATAATCAGAAAAGATACCATTAAGCACTGTCAAAAATGCTGACAGTTTTCAATTATATTAATAAAATTTCAAATTTAAAGGTTTTATCCTGCCCTAACATAAAATTATTTTTATATACTAACGGATTGTATAACTTTCATAATTTTTTCCGTTAGTTTCTTTGGTGACGCGTAAGAAAGTTTAGCGAATAAAATATTTAATTATTTGAAGTGAATAGTGTTAATTTAAAGAAAAGTATATACTACTAATAACTACCATTTTATTTGAAAACTACTAATTATTACAATTTTTTATGACTGGCAATATTAGAAAGGGACACACTACCCATCTGCGAGCTGACTCTGTCTTCCCGTGACCCCTTCACCCGTAAAATATACTTTATGTATCTATACTAAGATTTAATTTTGTGTGAACACTTATTCTGAGTTCGCACTCCTGTTGTCTTAATATAAGCTCCTTGCAAACTTCCGCCTAAACCTAGTCGCTACTTTTTTTTTTAATATGCATCTTGAGTTACGTTTATACTGCCAATAGTACTAACTTCTTTTTATTTTACATTTGCTCTTAGTGTAAATTGCAAGTGTATACTGCAATGTCGTCTCTTTCTATTTAATCTATGAAAAAGGGACGCCACTTTTTAATTTCTACAATTTGCTCTCGCACTGTACTTATAATTAAAACAATTTGTGGAATGCATCCTTTTTACATTTATATACGACCTCATCGCCTTCACATCCTTAGTTTTTTTATAGGTCGGTGACGATGTAAATCGTGTTTCGATATTCAAATATCTTGATACGTAATAGGAATTACATACTTACTTACTGGACAAATATTGATTCCAAATTTAAAATCGCGCTGTTTACTGGACACTTCTAAAAAGTCTTCGGTATTTTCCACTTACTGTAGTCTATCTAGCGATGGTAAGGCAACATTACATGCAATTTTTGAGAAAACGTATTATTCTACGCGATGTAAAAGAAGTGTATGTTGAAATGTAGCTTGAGAAATCAAAGAAATAAGAGCTGAAACATTTTGGTAAGTTAAACGTAGTTTTTAATTCTATCCCACAAAAACCTTACTGGATGAGGCGCAGAGGAATAAGACCTGAACACAAGCTGAACAACTCATTTCAACTAGTAATTTGCGTAATGTACGTTTTACACATATTTGAATATCGAAACACGATTTACATCGTCACCGACCTATAAAAAAACTAAGGATGTGAAGGCGATGAGGTCGTATATAAATGTAAAAAGGATGCATTCCACAAATTGTTTTAATTATAAGTACAGTGCGAGAGCAAATTGTAGAAATTAAAAAGTGGCGTCCCTTTTTCATAGATTAAATAGAAAGAGACGACATTGCAGTATACACTTGCAATTTACACTAAGAGCAAATGTAAAATAAAAAGAAGTTAGTACTATTGGCAGTATAAACGTAACTCAAGATGCATATAAAAAAAAAAAAAGTAGCGACAAGGTTTAGGCGGAAGTTTGTATGCAGCGTTTAGTTCATAATTGTGCTGTGTAAAATGACAATGATATTTCGGAATTCCTTCCTTTTTTGTGTCGTTTAGAAAAAACCTCGGAGTTAAAATTGAAGGTAAGCTTTATGATATGAAAATTAGTTAGAAAATACAACAATGTATAACAATAATTAAATTTTATCTTTAAGACTTAGATTTGTAAGACAGTGCAAATAATTAAACGCAGTATTTATAAAAAAAGAAATTAAGGCGGGATTTAAATTAAAAGACAAAAATTTCAAATTTGTTTGTGTGATCTATTACAATAATTCAGCAAAAATGAGTTCAGACGATTCTGATTCCGAATAGACGGCACTCCTCCATACTTAAAAGCGGAGGCAGAGTTAGTTAAAATAATTTACTTCCGACTAAATCCAAGGAGATATAAAAAAATACAAGAGATTCATTAAATGGAAGGAAGAAAATCAAGTTAATAGTTGGTCAGGTAATGTGTGATAAGGTCTGAATATTTCAACAATCTTTCTGAGACAATCGGATGGCTACAAAGGAAAGAAATCACAAATATTCAGCAGCAAAATATAGAAAAGTTCTTAAATCAAGCTCTAGATGATAAACAGTTTGGCGACGAAGGTAAATAAATGCTGCCACTATTTGATAACGATATAACTATATCTTTTATCCAAGTATAACCTCATAATTATTTTTGTTATAGGTTGTTATCGTGGGAGTTAATGGTGCCTACGACGACGAATATCACCAATGTGTAATAATAAAAATGGGATATAACAAAAATATTCATTGGAAAATGGCCGAATATGAATGTTACCTATAAAATATAATTTTAATCTAATTTTCTTGTTTAATTTTTGAGAAAACACTATACTTGCTTCGACCGTAAGAGCCATCCTGGCCTCGTATTATATCCGGACCTCGCCTACGGCTCGGTCCGTCTAATTCCTACTCGGCCAGTATGGCTTACTTACTGGTCTCTGCCGTAATGTACTAATAACTCGTGTATTTTTGCGTACAGAATTTCAGCCAAACTAAAGAGCAATAAAAACAATAAATTTGACTCGAAGTTGATTATCGTCTGATCATTATGTATTCCAAAGGTACTCATATTATGTATTTATGTTTTCATGGTAGTATACGTTATTTGGATTCAGAATCTACGAATCGTTCATTTTTATGAATGAGGTAAAAAACATACTAACTGTATTGAGAAAATAAATTTTGATGTCGTGAAATTGGTAATTCTTCATTGGTAAATCCTGTATAGACTAAATTTCAAGTCACATCGAGGTTTAAAAAAATGATATAATATTAAAAAGAAAGTGCGACGTAAAAATCAACCATTTATTTATTTAAACAAAGGCGGACTTAAAGTCATGAGGCATTGTCTACTAGTCAACCTTATACTCAACTTTTCGTAGATTTTGAATTCAATTACGTAGTATATCGGATAAAAGTACAAAACGTAACGTTCCCAATTACCACGTCAAAACAATATTTATGCATGATAATAGTAGAGTTGCTAAGCCGCGAAATTGTGCGCATCGGGTTACAAGCATGAAATTTCTACCACACATAGAGCGTTCCACGGTGATTATTTTCAGATGTGGAGGGAAGTCAGATTCGTCCCCTGTGTGGTGGGAGAGCGGGGTGAAGAGGACCAAGTACTGCTCTTTTTCTTTTTTTTATTACAGATCAGTTAAGGCTATTAGGGCTTGCGCAACATCGTTTTCGTGTAAAATAGATATCAGCTATTAATTTTTCATGTTATTTAAGAATAGTTTCATATAAAAATTTGGGTTTATTGCCGAAAAGGTAAAAATCTTAACAAGTTTTTTTTTATTCAGAACGATAAATTAGTTACCTATCCTGAATATTTACAATTTAAAAAAATATTTCTAAACAGCAAATTTATTGTTGTTTTTAAAAATGTATACATATTGGGCACATCTGATACAAAAAGTACCTTGAAAAAAATGTTGATGTTAAGCTTAGCCTGCGTGTTCTAGTACATTTTGCTAAGTCGCGAAATTGTGTACATCGGGATACAACCACGAAATTTCTACCACAGATAGAGTATTTTGCGGTGATTATTTTCAGATGTGGAGGGAAGTCAGATTCATCCCCTGTGCTGCGGGAAAGTGGGGTGAAGAGGACAAGGGAGTCCTCTTTTTCTTTTTATATTACTGATCAGGTAACGCTAGTAGGACTTGTGTCGTGTCGTTTTCGTGTAAAACAGATATCAAAAATTCATTTTTCATCTTATTTATTTAAAGCACCATATAAAAATATGGTTGTATTTTCGAAATTGTAAAAATCACAACAAGTTCTTTTTATTCAGGGAGATAAATTAGTTATATTTCCTGAATATTTACAACTAACAAAAATATTGCAAAATAGCAAATTTAATCTAGTTTCTAAAAATATATAAATATTGGGCACTCTTCATACAAACAGTAACTTAAATAAATTGTTGATGTTGACATTAGCCCGTGTGCTCGTGATACATTAGCAAAAAAATATTTTGTTTTAATTACATTAATTTGCTTTTTTAGGACGTATATAGTAAATATTATATGTAAAAGCATGTTAAAAATCATTATTTAATGTATTTAATGAAGCGAAATAGGATGCGTTCGGAGATTTACGTTGGTTACGCCGACGTAAAGATATATTTTAAGCTACTGTTTGTATGAGAAGTGCCCAACATGCATATATTTTTAGAAACCAGATTAAATTAACTTTTTGAAATAATAATAATAATTTGAAAATGTTCACGAAATTGAACTAATTTACCTCATTGAATAAAAAAACTTGTTGTGATTTTTACCTTTTCGGCCATTACACCCATATTTTTATATAGAACTATACAAAAATAACATAAAAAATGAATTTCTGATATTTGTTTTACACGAAAACGATACCAAACACGTCCTGGTAGACTTAACTGACCAGCAATAAAGAAAGAAAAGAGGGATACTTGGCCGTATTCACTCCGCTCTCCCGCCTGACAGGAGACGAATCTGACTTCCCTCCACATCTGAAAATAATCACCGTGGAACACTCTATCTGTGGTAGAAATTTCATGCTTGTAACCCGATGCGCACAATTATGTTAGAAAACAGCGGACTAACAACTCTACTATAAATCCCATTTTTGTTGTACCTAATAATGAAATAATAATGAAATACATTAAAAGTTAACTAGGAAAATTTAAGTAAAAAAAAGATTCAGCAAACTTTTCGGATAAACGTTATTAATACTTTAAGTACAGACGACAGATAAGTCACAAACATCTTGATTCCGCCCTCCTGGCGCTTAGCGAAGAAAATGCCGACGACGAGAGAATTATAAAATCGTTTTAGGCTTTTCCCATAACGACCTTTTAAAAGTTTATGAAGTTGTTACATCTGCACCCTAGAACTTTTCGGGAGAGGTGAGACTTTAACTTTTCACTTTGTTTTTGTAACTTAAGAGTGTTTGAGATCTTAATTACTGTGGTACTCGATTTACCTGTTAAACAGCTGCATCGACTTACCTATCTCGGAATTAATTATGATGATGTCTCACGTTATTCATGTCATTGTTTCTCACAGAATCCTTACTCAAATAAGTGTACAAGATCGTTAATTGGTATATAATTAATTATTTTTATTAAAGCAGTAACGTCTGCTAACGTAAACCAAATGTTTAAAATCTTTACGGTAGATGGCGCTACGATGCCACCCTAAGGCATGTTGAAGCAACTGGTTGAAAGATTCAATGGCTCTGACATCTGGTTCGGTGGTCCAGTTGGTAGGACGCCCGTGTTGGCCCGGAAAGCCGTTGGAAACGCAGGTTCTGATCCTGTCTGAACCTTTAAATTTTTCAATTTTTCGCTTCATTGTAAACATTTGGTATATAATTACTAAAATAATAAACGAACAAACCTGGCTTGGATCATTACGATGTTTTCACGTGCGGAAATGAGAACAAGCAATCGTTATACTTGGTATAATCTATATATATATTACGCGAGGCCGATTTTTGTACATCCCATCAGATCTACAGTTATAGTCCGATTTTGATAAATGATATGTCATTAGATTCGTCTCATGCTGGAGAGGTGCATAAAACTCTTGGATTTTTAATTTTTTCCTGAAGAAGTACTGAAAAATGGATATGAAAAAACTACTGTGCGCTAACCACGTGACATTGACCACGTGACCTGTGTTCCCTATTTTGACATAAGATGACCAAATAATAAAAAGCATGATTTGCTCACAAACCTGTAGTAAGTTGTTCAGCATGATGAAATATAATTTTTGAGTCGGCAACATAATATCCGCAACACTTAAAACATGTACGAATATGCAAAAATAATTTTACAGTTTGTTGACAATGAATGACAGTAACCATATTCTGTCAACTTTGAATGTATTTTTTATTGGGGGCTATTATGTCAATGATTTAAATTGCCAGGTTGTTTTTCTTTTTAAAATGTTGAATTGTGGATATGGAAACTTTTTTCGCATACCTGTTAAAAATGTGGAGGAAAAAGCCGGTTAAGTGCGAGTTGGACTGGTGCTTGCAAGACTAGAAAAACTGACCGTCATTCAAGAATAGATTATTTTTATAAGCGAGTTTTACAATAAATCAAAGCAGAAAAAATGTAGTAAAACGAGTAAAACTAATTTAAACTTCATTCAAATAATTACATTTATGATAGATTATTATAAATATGATTATATAAGTCCATCAAAAAAATTATTCCAAGGAAAATGGCATGAGTTATGGTAAATTAAACGGTATTTTACAAGAAAAAACTTAGTCCTTCCGCTCGCATGTCGACGGGATGGGAAATGTGGTCGAGTTGAGAATATGGACGACTTGACAATGTAGCTAAGTTGGGAATGTATCTACATTGGTAATATGGATGAGTTGGTAAAATTGACGAGTTGGAAATGTGGTCGAGTTGAGAATATGGACGAGTTGGCAATGAAGACGACTTGGTAATACGGACGAGTTGGTGATATGGAAGATTTGACAATAAAGACGAGCTGATAATAAGGACAAGTTGGTATGTAGACGAGTTGGGTGCATCGTAGAGTTGGAAATATGGACGAGTTGGAAATGTGGATGAGTTGGCAATGTGGATGAGTTGGTAAAATTGACAAGTTGGGAACATGGACAAGTGGGCAATGTGGACGAGTTCGCATTATGGACGAGTTGGCAATGAAGACGAGTTGGTAATACGGACAAGTTGGCAATGAAGACGACTTGGTAATACGGACGAGTTGGTGATATGGAAGATTTGGCCATAAAGACGAGCTGATAATAAGGACAAGTTGGTATTGTAGACGAGTTGGGTGTATCGTCGAGTTGGGAATATGGACGAGTTGGAAATGTGGATGAATGGCAAAGAGTTGGTAAAATTGACAAGTTGGGAACATGGACAAGGGGGCAATGTGGACGAGTTCGCATTATGAAAGAGTTGGCAATGAAGACGAGTTGGTAATACGGACAAGTTGGTAATATGGACGAGTTGTCAATGTGGATGAGTTGGGAATATGGACGAGTTGGGAATGTGGATGGGTTGGCAAAATAAACAAGTTGAATACGGACGAGTGGGCAATGAAGACGACTTGGTAATACGGACGAGTTGTCAACGTGGACGAGTTGAGAATATGGACGAGTTGGGAATGTGGATGAGTTGGCAAAATGAACAAGTTGGGAATATGGACGAGTTGGAAATAAAGACGGGCTGATAATAAGGACGAGTTTGTATAGACGAGTTGGGTGTATCGTCGAGTTAGGAATATGGACGAGTTGGAAATGTGGACGACTTGGAATTGTGGACGAGTTGGAAATGTGGACGAGTTGTATTTGTGGACGAGTTAGCAATATGGACGAGTTGACATTGTTGATGAGTTGGAAATGAAGACGAGTTGGCAATGTAGATGAGTTGGGTGTATGGACGAGTTGGTAATGTGGACGACTTTGCATTGTGGACGAGGTGGGAATATGGACGAGTTGGAAATGTGGACGAGTTAGCATTGTGGACGAGCAAGTAATATGGACGCGTTGGCATTGTGGATGAGTTGGGAATATAAACGAGTTGGCAATGAAGACGAGTTGGTAATACGGACGAGTTGATAATATGGACGAGATAGGCAATAAAGACGAGTTGGTATTGTAGACGAGTTGGGTGTATGGACGAGTAGGAAATGTAGACGAGTTAGCAATATGGATGAGTTGGCATTGTGGACGAGTTGGGAATATGGATGAGTTGGCAATAAAGACGAGTTGGTAATATGGACGAGTTGGCATTGTAGATGAGTTTGGTTTATGGACGAGTGGGCAATGTGGACGATTTGGCATTGTGTATGAGTTGGGAATGTGGACGAGTTGGAAATATGGACGAGTTGGAAATATTGACGAGTTGGAAATGTAGACGAGTTATAATTGTGGACGAGTAAGCAATATGGACGCGTTGGAATTGTGGACGAGTTGGGTATATGGACGATTTAGCAATATGGTCGAGTTGGCATTGTGGACAAATTGGGAATATGGGCGAGTTGCCAATGGAGACGAATTGGTAATATAGACGAGTTGGCGATGCAGATGAGTTGGGCGTATGAACGAGTTGGCAATGTGGACGTGTTGGGTGTGTGGACAAGTTGGCATTGTGACCCAGATGGGAATATAGACGAGCTGACATTGTGGACGAGTTGGCAATGTGGAATAATTAACATGTTACCCTAACATGCGAAACTTGATTGTAGAAATAACCTACATATGAGGCAATTTTAATTATAATAATTATTTGCATTGATAATAGTGGTTTTTCGTGTATCTATAAACGTTTTATACTCTCTATTTCATACAATTGAGTTTATGTAACATTTTTTTTATCACTTTTTTTAAGTATTTACGATTATAAATGAATACATAAACAGTTACGCACTCCATGATTTCCTTTTTAAAACCTGCGTAGTGAGTGCCCAAATCTGTCGTTTCGATTAATGTGCTATTTCTGGAAATTGATAGGAATCGATCAAATCGATAAATTTATGTCCTGAAGAAAGAACAAAAAATTAAAATTCTACCAATCTTATGTTCGGTCCCATGAAAATATGACAATATTTTTTTTAAGATATGGGATTATTTTTGTGAATTAAATTTTTCCATAAATCGAATAATATGCATTTTATTTGTGAAACAGATCAGCAGATGACATGTCATTAATGCACAAGTTATTTTTACAAAAGAGTTGAAAAAGTTGTCACGATGAAGCTGGCAGTTGGCTATCAGGCCTGGCTCTAGCCTGGCATGTTTTAACGTTTTTAAAACATCATTTTAACGTGTTTTTTACAGTATTTATTCTTCGTTCGCCAAAAACTTATTATCGATAAAGTAGTTATTTTCTGTAACACTACCGGATTTCCATATTCTAGCGGCGGTTCGACGCCGCAACGGGCCTCTAGTTACTATTAATTCTTTAGTGAATTTGGGTCTATAGGTGCAAACGAAAATATAATTCAGTGATAAAGTTATAGGGTCACTTATTAATTGTCTTCGATAGTAGACCTTTTATTTCTACTGTTGTTCGTATTTATACTATAAGTATAACATTGTCGCTTATTTAGTAAATAAAAGTATATAGTACACAAAATAGTTAAAATGTTCCATTAATAGACTCATAATGTCTTCACGTTCTTTGTACCTACAAGTGTGCAATTTTTATGAAGTGAAATTAAAAAAGGACAACTTTTTGCCCCGGAGTCTCGTGGGTCCCTTCGAGACCATGAACGTAACATCACGAATGAAACGTCTTTTTGAACGCTATTGAGTCCCGCTTTATCATAATAATGTAAAAATGGAAAAGTTTGGGAACTGTAATGGAAGAAGATACCTAATAGTAAAGTGTTGCAAGTCTTAAAACTTCATCAAGATTCAAAATTAGGACTTTACCCACGAATAAATATGTGCCAGAAACGGCCTGAAGTAACTCGCTCCGTACGAGTAGGTAGCAATTAATATAAAAATATCTCTTCTTCACAGACCTCGATGCGGCGAACAGTACGTAGTGAAGATGAGAGCTCATCATACGATTTCGATATATCCTTCCTAGCAATGAATTGGATACCTACCTCTACTTATCTTATCTTAAAAAAAATGCAGTTGCATCTTTCCTTAGTTATCAACTATCCAATCCATTTTAAACTTAAATTGTGCGGAGTGCGGTGTAGTTGCTGGGATATTTATTATTCTTAACGAAACTTTAAGCCCGCCTAAGGCTCTGGAGCGAAGTTATCCACTCTCGTTTAAGTAAGGGAAACTTTTAAGAATCATGAGAAAAAAATAACTTTGTGACACATGGCGCGTTGATAAATTCGTTATATATAGCTCAAGCAAATTAAACCGAATATGGGCAATCAGGGGAAATAATTCGTGTAGTTTTGAAAATTGGTATAGTTATACCTTATGGTGTCTAGATGAACATACTAAAAGTCCTCGAGGGTGGGGGCTGTGCTAAGGGAGTAGGGGGGGGTTGAAGGTACCTTTTTTCTGATGTTCGCTCATATCTCAAATATTTGTAGAAATAGCATTATAATTACTTAGGACAAAAGTTTTTAAATAAAATTCCCTACAAATTTGAATATATTCATTTTTACTCTACAATCAATACTTTGGGAGCTACAGGATGTTTAAGTTAACCGAAATATCAAAAAATGGTCGTTCAAGAAAACGTAGTTTTTTCATAGTTGCTCATCATAACACGCGAACGTGTTGCAACGTTGTGTAGTTGAGAAATTCCCGTTACCGGTAATTTCCCATTTGGGAATATTCCAAGTAAATTCCCATTGTTCCCGGGAATATACGAGCTTGGTGGACCCATTCCTTTGATATTACGTTTTGAGCTAATTAATTGAATACAAGCAAACCGTTTTCACTTTTTGACTCATCCTGAATCACCACTTAGAGTGAGTATCGTAAAATTTACCTGATGATGGACCCTGGAAGCCCGTGATGGATCGGATCTCAAGATACGTTCAACATAGACATGTGCGGTGTTCGTATTTCAACTCATTTTGATGAGCAGTTAGAGCCGGTATCATTAAAAAAACCTGATGATGGACCTTAGAAGCCCGTAATGGATCTCAGGATACGTTCAACGTAGACATGTGCGGTTTTCGTATTTCAATTCACCTTGATGAACAATTAGAGCCGGTGTCATAAAATAAACCTGATGATGGAATCCTGGAACCCCGTAGGTAATGTATCTCAGGATACGTTCAACGTAGTCATGTCTGGTCTTCGCATTTCAATTCATTTTGATGAGCAGTTAGAGCCGGTATCATTAAAAAAACCTGATGATGGACCTTAGAAGCCCGTAATGGATCTCAGGATACGTTCAACGTAGACATGTGCGGCTTTCGTATTTCAATTCACCTTGATGAACAATTAGAGCCGGTGTCATAAAATAAACCTGATGATGGAATCCTGGAACCCCGTAGGTAATGTATCTCAGGATACGTTCAACGTAGTCATGTCTGGTCTTCGCATTTCAATTCATTTTGATGAGCAGTTAGAGCCGGTATCATTAAATTAACCTGAAGATGGACCTTAGAAGCTCGTAATGGATCTCAGGATACGTTCAATGTAGACATGTGCGGTTTTCGTATTTCAATTCACCTTGATGAACAATTAGAGCCGGTGTCATAAAATAAACCTGATGATGGAATCCTGGAACCCCGTAGGTAATGGATCTCAGGATACGTTCAACGTAGACATGTCTGGTCTTCGCATTTCAATTCACCTTGATGAGCAATAAGAGCCGGTGCCATAAAATAAACCTGATGATGAAATCCTGGAAGCCCGTAATGGATCTCAGGATACGTTCAACGTAGACTTGTGCGGTTTTCGTATTTCAACTCTTCTTGATGTGCAATTAGAGCCAGTACATAAACCTAATGATGGATCCTGGAAGCCCGTAATAAATCTCAGGATACATTCAACGTAAAAGAAAAATAGTTTTTTTAGGGATACGTCGCCATCATAACGTTTTTTTTTTAGCTTAGAATAAGCACGCTTAGTCACCTGCTGATCGAACATATAATCCCCATATCGGTCCGAGCGTGCGAAATTACCGTAACGGAGCTGCCACGACTTCGACTTCGGGTTCATGTACAAACGGTGTACCTGTACATTTACTAGAAATAGAAGACGAAGATGTCGATGTCGAAGATGATGACTAAAATAATAAAGGCGATCTGCTGTGTTATTTAATTTTTAAGTAAAATTTTATAACCTTTATTTTGAGTTTTATTTCTTAATTCACCAATTTTCTAAGCTTTTGTTATCTTTAACACCGTGTAGCTCCTAAAGTATAGATCGTAGAGTAAACATATATAAGTCAAATTTGTAGGAAATTTTATGTAGAAACTTTTGTTCGAAGTAATTATAATGAAGTATTAAAATCTGAATAAAGTACCTTCAACTCTCCCTACTCACTCAGCACAGCCCTCACCCTCGAGGACTTTTAGTATGTTCATCTAGACACCACCAGGTTTATTTCATCTGTGTTAGTATGATCATCAGCTTTATTTTTGATACCGGTTCTAACTGCTCATCAAGATGAGTTGAAATGCGAAAACCGCACATGTGTAAGTTGAACGTATCCTGAGATCCATTACGGGCTTCCAGGATCCATCATCAGCTTTATTTTATGATACCGGCTCTAATTGCTTATCAAGATAAGTTGAAATTCGAAAACTGCACATGTCTACGTTGAACGTATGTATCTTGAGATCCGATCCATTACGAGCTTCCAGGGTCCATCATCAGGTAAATTTTATAATACCGGCTCTAACTGCTCATCAAGATGAGTTGAAATACGAAAACCGCACATGTCTACATTGAACGTAAACCTGAGATCCATTACGGGCTTCCAGGATTTATCATCAGGTTTATTTTATGATACCGGCTCTAATTGCTCATCAAGATAAGTTCAAATTCGAAAACCGCACATGTCTACGTTGAACGTATCTTGAGATCCGATCCATTACGGGCTTCCAGGGTCCATCATCAGGTAAATTTTATGATATTCACTTTAAGTGGTGATTCAGGATGAGTCGAAAAGCGAAAACGGTTTGCTTGTATTCAACTAATTAGCTTAAAACTAAATATCAAAGGAATGGATCCACCAAGCTCGTATATTCCCGGGAACAATGGGAATTTTCTTGGAATATTCCCAAATGAGAATTAGTCGGTAACGGGAATTTCTCAACTGCACAATACAAGTGTTATGATGAGCAACTACGAAAAAACTACGTTTTCTTGAACTACTTTTAATATTTTTGTTAACTTACACAGCCTGTAGCTCCCAAAGTATTGATCGTAGAGTAAAAATGAATATATCCAAATTTGCAGGGAATTTTATGTAAAAACTTTTGTCCGAAGTAATCATAATACTATTTCTACAAATATTTGAGATATGAGCGAAAATCAGGAAAAGGGTACCTTTAACCCCCCCCTACTCCCTTAGCACAGCCCCCACCCTCGAGGACTTTTAGTATGTTCATCTAGACACCATAGGGTATAACTGTACCAATTTTCAAAACTACACGAATTATTTCCCCTGATTTTATTAATTTTCTTAGAGTAATAGACGTATTATAAATTGGTTCAAGAGGTGATAAATTTAGGTGATGTCTATAATTCTTTGAATCAGTCTGTGACTTATAACACGGGATGGAAACCCAGCGGGAAAAGAGGGGTAAGTAAATGAAAGTGTGTAAGAATAATGAATGTATATGAAGAAGATATATTTAATCAATGATTAGTAAATTAACTTAAATTTACATTTAAGAATATTCTTGCTTGTAAAAAAGGTCCCAAAACGGATTCGAAAAATTATCGGCCTATATCCCTACTACCAGTACTGTAGAAAAGTTTCGAGAAACTTATTAAGACCCGACTTTTAAAACATTTTAAACAAAATTCGATTATTCATTCAAGACAATTTGGATTTCAAGCAAAAAAAGGGACGACAGATGCTATTGATTCCTTCGTGGATGACATTGTATCAGATTTCCATAATAAGAAAAAGGTAGCTGGTTTATTTCTAGATCTTCGTTCCGCGTTTGATTTGGTTGATCATGAAATCCTTATGCAAAAACATTTTTTTTATGGTATTAGGGGTCAGACATATCATCTTCTGCAGAGCTACCTCAATAATAGGTACCAATTTGTGGAGCTAAAGAGGCGTGAAAATAATATCGAACATTTTGTGAGATCGAAGTATGTAAAAATAAAGAGAGGTCCTATTCTTTTTATTTTGTATACAAATGACCTTATCGACTATATTTCTGATACAGTTACTGGTTGCTGGTTAACAGTATTTGCCGATGACACTAGTGTTGTGATATCTGCGTATCTGCCGACAGTTTGACTGAACTGGGCGGTTTAGCGACAAATGCTATAATAGCATTCCAACATTGGTTCGTCATTAACAATTTGCAGTTAAATACGGATCAAACTAAAATAATGCTATTTAAACCAAACACTAAAAAAACTGATGAGCTTGATGTTGTAATAAATAATGCTTCACTAGAAATAGTTGATAGTGTCAAATTTCTGGGTGTACGTATCGACGCAAGACTCAGCTGGAAAGACGAACTTGTGGCAGTCGAGCACTCCATTTCTTCGGCTTGTTATGCTTTGAAGAGCCTTAGGGATGAGCTCTCTATTGATCAGCTGAGGATTGTTTATTATGCGTTAGTAGAGTCTAAGTTGCGTTATAGCATTAAACTTTGGGGACATAGTTTTAAGTATAACGTTAAAAGAGCCTTTGTAGTTCAAAAAAGGGCAATAAGAACTATTTTGCGCATTGCCCAGTGGATTTCTTGTCGAAACTATTTTACAGAATTGGGCTTAATGACAGTTCCTTGCCTATACGTCTTTGTATTGCTTACTGATTTTGTTAAAACGTTGTCAAGGCACGAGTCTCTCGTTGAACAAGAATTGCGTTTACAAACGCGAACAAAAAATTACATGCAAAGTTTTTTCCCCAAACTCAAGGTAGCAAAGCACTCTGTTAAACATCAAGCTGTTCAATTGTTTAACAAACTACCCACAGAATTAAAAGTTATTACGAGTCATAAGTTGTTCAATAGAAAATTAAGGATTTTTTACAGTATTGAGGAAATCTTCACTAATTATTAGTTAGTTAATAGTGTTAATGTTTAGTTCAGTAATAGTTAATTACCCTACTGTTAATAATTAAGTGATCTTAGTTAAATACACAGTATTATGAGTTCAATTTTATTATTGTATATTTCAAACACAATCTGTGTATTGTTTCTGAATAAACTATCTATATATCTATCTATTATTCTTAGCAACTTAAGCTCTTTCATTACATAATAGCGTAACATACTGAATTACTGAATTCTGAAAAGTTAACCTATAAAAGAAAAGAAAATTATGAAACAAACCTAGCTATGGTTTGTGTTACAATTTTATTTAAATGAAGCTACAATTTGCATGAAGTTTTCCGAAAAACATAGCTAATTTTATCAGCTACGTGACGGGCTCCGATTACTAAAAGTTTTCGACGCTGTGGAAATTCAATTAAATGTTACAGTTTGGGAGTTACACCTCGTTATCTGCAAGCAAAATTTAATGCGACATAATACAGTTTCGTAATCTGTGTTAAGACTTCGTTCAAGAGAAGGAGAGAAATCTCCGAAGTTGCGATATACCTCCTACGCCATCCCGGTCGGTTTATGTTTGCGTCTCATTTATATGCGATGCCATAGATATCGGGCGTAAACTCAACTGGACCAGATAGTCATGAGAAATGTCACTTTATGGAGCTTGAATCGCAATAGGGCGACTGAGGTCAAATTCTACAGCATACTGTAGTTATATGAAATAAATTAGCTCAATATGTCACGAAAGAAAGAAAAAAAGCCTTTTCACGCTGAAAATGGCAAATTACTTATTGTCTCTATGCAAATATCAGGTAACCATAACATATAATGACGTCACGATTAGGTGGCCATTTGAATGGAGCGTTTTTAGCACTCCGTAGGAATGTTGAACTTTTAAATAAAACAATTTAAACGGATTATATCGCGTATATTAATTATTTGAGCCTCCCTGACGTTTCAGTACCTTTACAGATACCGTTGTCAAAGGTTGACTGAGAAAAACACAATTTTTCTCTGTCAAAGTTACATTTGTGCAAACTACCCATTTTTGTAAATATTAATTTAAAATAAAGGTGTTCATACATGCCAGATGGGCCTAATGTGTAAAGACAGTTACACATGTGCCAGAAGGGCATTTATTATTTTATTTAAAATATCTACCAGCGGTTCACTAAAGGCTTACTGAGGAGAAAGAACCGCCAAAGAAAACTCCCAGATAAGCCCTCCCAGATAACTCCTCAGTAAGCCTTTAGTGAACCGCTGGTAGATATTTTAAATAAAATAATAAATGCCCTTCTGGCACATGTGTAACTGACACATTAGGCCCATCTGGCATGTATGAACACCTTTATTTTAAATTAATATTTACAAAAATGGGTAGTTTGCACAAATGTAACTTTGACAGAGAAAAATTGTGTTTTTCTCAGTCAACCTTTGACAACGGTATCTGTAAAGGTACTGAAACGTCAGGGAGGCTCAAATAATTAATATACGCGATATAATCCGTTTAAATTGTTTTATTTAAATGTGTGACAGTCGCGGAAACCGAAGAAAATATTATGTTGAACTTTGTCTAAACTTTGTAGTTAGCCCGATATGGACGTTATTTGATCCCAATAAAAAATAGAATCGATAGACATCCTCAAAAAAAAATGTTCGTCCAGCCATTATCGCGATTTGATGACAGTTGAAGGATAATATTTGAGATGAACTACCTGATGTTGTTTGACGATATCTCCAAGTGCACTCGAAGTAGCGCCCAACTAAACGTGTCGTGAAACTTATGTCGAGGATTTGTATCAGTTTATCGACTACTTGTTTTGTACAAGTTAGAACACGCTCCATTAAGAACTGCATGTGCAGCGTTAATAACGCTTGCAGCTACTTGTAGTGCTCGAGTTCGTTCGACGGAAGCTGAACAAAGGCCTTTGAAGCGCCACACTCCGCGGAATGAGCCGGGAGGTTTTACTGAAATGTGGTAGTTTCGATGTACGAGAGCTTGTGACGACTTATAACTGTATTATGAGGTTCTTATTGGTTTGGGTGGTACCTACCTGTTTATTTATAAAGTCACTAGAAGCTGTCCGCAACTTCACCCGTTCCGCAACAAATAAAGCGTTATAAATATCTGAACACGACTCGTATTGTTAAGGCGATAGAGTGCGTGTTCAGATAGTTATGAACTCATTATTCTGAAAACGGCGATATATCTGATGGCAAATGTACAACGTGGCCATCATTGGCCCGCATGTTATGTTAATGTTACTCATAAATCGTTTGTTAGTCACAAAAGTTCAGGAAATAATAAATAAATAAAAAATCAGCATGTTTATAAAACTCATTCAGTATAGGTCATCCTCAAAAGTTAACTTTTGCTGTGACAAATAAAATTACGTCAAACGAAATTTCTGACAAACATTAAATTTAATGTCAGTCAATAAAGACACGAGTTTTGCTTAAACGCTAAACGTTCCTTTGCTCACTGTAATTTATTCACGTTTTCCTGTTAAAGCGGATTATCGTTCGATTTCCTGTCTCCGTTGCACGGCAATCTCGTTTTCCGTACGTACTCGTAATCAGTTAAACCTCAAACTGGCGGAAGATTAAGCTTCCCGCGCATTTAGGCGTAGACAGCTACGGCGTAGCACGATGACTGACTTAAGGCGTAGGCGGCTACGAACATTGATTCCTACGCGTTTTCCCTTCGTGCCTTCATCGATGTTCAAACATTTGACGTTCGGACATCCATAATATGATAAAATTCTACTATTGTATTGAAAATCAGTTTTCTATGGAGAGGGGTTATTATTTCTGGGAAAAATCTTAACAACGCGATGCAGCAGCGTGGCGCCAACCACACAGCGCCATCTGTTGCTAGAATTTTCTTTATCCCCTCAACACCCAATTTTAGTACAGGCATAGCTGGACATCCAAAGATGGTTATAGGATACTTTTTACACGTATGGTATGGTAAAGAATAAAAAATATGCGAATGAATTTGCGGACACTTCTCAGTGTTGTGTCCGCAAATTCATTCGCATATTTTTTATTCTTTACCATACGTGTAAAAAGTTTTTGATAATATTACGTGCCATATACTTTACGGAGGCTCCATTAAGTCAAAGTTGGTTCTTGGACCTTATTTTGTAATATGACAAGACTTTGTTTTTTAGTATCATACTCTACTATACCGGGCTCAGTGGCGTGACATAGGAAGGCATATGTTTAGCAGCAGGCGTAAAAAATCTTTGAGAAGCCTTACGGATCATTGGGCGTCGCTGAGTACACTTCCAGAATAGCTCAACAACTATGACACGGTTTGGGGGTTTTAGATGTTGGGTCAAATACTAATAAACCGTGAATAAACCTATACACAAGAAAAACGACCTTATGTTTACAATGAACCGAAAAATTTACAAATTTAATGGTTCAGGCAGGATTCGCTACGATGCCACCCTAAGGCATGTTGAAGCAACTGGTTGAAAGATTCAATGGCTCTGACATCTGGTTCGGTGGTCCAGTTGGTAGGACGCCCGTGTTGGTCCGGAAAGCCGTTGGAAACGCAGGTTCGAATCCTGTCTGAACCATAAAAAATTTCAATTTTTCGCTTCATTGTAAACATTTGGTTTACGTTAGCAGACGTTACTGCTTTAATAAAAATAATTAAAAACGACATTCTATTCTTATGATTGGGTCCAAATATAACAATGTTGTAAGAGACAATACTCATTGGAAGCAATGTAATCCTGACCAGGCGGACTTCCCACTCATTCCCATAATCACTTATTCAACGCATGAATATTTCCGTGTAGGTAAGTAGATATTATATATATATGTATATGTAGGCCGAAGAGCAATGGAAAGGGCTATGCTCGCAGTGTTCTTGAGAGATCGTATCACAAAATCCGTAAAGGTGAAATCCACAGAAAACAAGTAAGTGTACTCGGCTAATTCCGAATGGCGGGTAATTCCGAAAATTACTGATATCTAATAAACGGGGTAACATTTTTTGCGCTACCAACACTTCTTACTGTAGAAGTGTAAAAGTAGTATATGAGGAAGTGTTGCTAGCGCAAAAAATGTTATCCCGTTTATTAGATATCAGTAATTTTCGGAATTACTCGCCATTCGGAATTAGCCGAGTAAACTATAAGTGCTGATATAGCCCGAAGAATCGCGCAGGTTAAGTGGCAGTGAGTGGGTCATATTGCTCGTAGGAGTGACGGTCACTAAGTAAAAAGGTTTCTGAGTGACAATCACGAACTGGAAGACGCAGCGTGGAATGGTGCCTTACAAAGACCTTGGTTTTTGGCAAAAATTATTCTAGGGCATCGGGAAGTACCCTATAAGATTTTGCTCGTCTTGTCTTGTCGGACAGACAGACAGACGGACAAATAAGTGAATCTATTTTAAGAGTTTCGTGGATCCTAAACAGCTACGGAACCCTACAAAGAAGGAAAATCCCGGTGTGTTCACCGTTTTTATTCAATATGGAAAACAATAAGTAAGGGCGCGCGTGCAGAAAGTTTCCAAATCAAAGAAAACACCGCCGTTTCAGCTGTGAGCGAATGTCGGCGAAGCAAAAAGTATGAGCACAGATTACCCAATAGTTCTTATGAATAGATACTACACGACAGGATAACACAATATTTAATAGAAGAAAAGGAAAACTCACAACTACTACAAGTGATGTTACTGACATTAGCCCTAAACGTCGCAAAATAAAAAAGAAACCCAGGTTCAAACCTCGGTGCTGCTACAAATAGTCCGAAAATCTGTTTAAATAAAAAATACAGAAATATAGTGAAAAAATATGTATATCAGGCTAATCGTGAATTTCAAGGTTAGAAGGCTTAATTTAACCTCTAACTGGATTAAATAAAGGAAATAAAAACTTACTGTGTATTTTTATATTTTAGTTAAAAATAAGCCATTAAATTAAAACAGTTATTTTATTACTTAGTGGCTTTTAGCCTAAATTAAAGACTGTACTCAACCAACCTGCTTTGACATAGTTGTAGATGAAATGACATAAAAAATATTGGTTAACAAACCAGATGTTAATCGAAGACCAATCAAACTTTCGTATAGTCAATAGCACGACCACGGAGCACGACGCTTCGAGAGTAAAACGGGTTTACTACCTGCCGCACCGTCCAAAATTCAATACTACTAAATACTTACATTCCGAAACAAATAAAATCCATTTATTTAATGCATCAAAGGCCCATACATACATATTATTAATACAATTATAAAATTTTAACTAATACGTTAGATCAGCGACTTGAGACGTAATTTCTGGGTGTGGGGTAACCAGCTGCGAAATTGCCACAATTCTCCTGCATGAAAGTAGTTACTTAACCTTTACAATAAATACGCCTAGAAACCTAGTAAGCGCTTGAAAGTGAAGCCAGTTTTGGTTAGTCACGGGTTAAGTTTCGTTCGAAGGCGCATCTGTCACAACGCAACGTCAGCAATGTCACAACGCAAAATATTTTTTGTAGACACACAACCAGCACGTCTAGCATAATTATGACACGCGACTCTTTGTCGTGCGACATATACTACCTGCCACTTTCCTGTCAATACTGTGTGAAATAGACAGGTGACGCTATAAGTCGCGCGACAAGCGAAGTCGCGCCAAGTTGTACTAGCCCCGCTGAAGCGGCTTCACTGTTGTATGAAGACTCTCGTTCTAGGTGAATTTAATCTAAGATCAAACCTAATTATTGCCAAGCAGAATAACCAAACACACCGTAATCCTTTCTTGCTAATATAATGTAACATGTTAAAGGAACTATATGCCAAGGAATAGCTCTCTATCACTGCTACATACTCTGTGGCCAAATCAAGCCTTTAGTCGGCAACAGTGGTAAGGCGGCTCCGTTGATTAGGGTCCCACCCTCTTCTTTGTCACCGGGAATAACCTGTCTCCGAGCTTTCTTTTAACCCCTATCTGACGTCAACTATCTACACTATGCGAACTAACCCTAAGTTTTCATTGAAAAATTACGTAGCTTTTACACATATATCACAAGCAAACCGGACTTATCCCGCGTATATATGCTTCTTTGATTAAATTGCTGTGAGTTTTCCGATGACTATGGTGTAAAATCATATTTAAGCATCAATCATATTTGTTTCTTGTGAAATGTTATAAAAGAAAAAACAGGCAACTAAAATATGTAATAAGATAAATCTATAGGGTATCTACTCAGTTCAATATGCTTACAGTCCTGGCTTATTCCTTTCAGCTTCGTCTAATTTAAAGAACTTTTATATTTTATTCCCACGAGATTTGCTTGTTAACTGAGATACTGCTTATTTGACAAAATTCCAGTGGGATGTATTAAAATTATAAGCCATAACTAATATTAATCTCCGCAGCTCCAGCGTTTGAAATTCCCAACAAATTTTAATTTCATGCCTGAACGTCAGACATAAAGGCCAATACAAAATTGGCTTTCGAAATTGCTTTAAAAAACAAATCAGAAGTATATTTGGGCCACCATTTTATTCCCAGCGCTATTCAGTCGGGAACAAAGCTGTCCTGTTTCGTTAAAACTTATTTACATTTTGCAAACGAAATCAGGCTGTATTCGACACATGTAAAGACATAAAGCTGATGACAATGTTTGTGTTTCTCAAGCGTTATGTATGCTGAAATGATAATGAACCGTCGACACTTCTGGAAAAAGTATATGTTATTCAACTGCTGACCTCATAATAAAGTAGGCATAATGTAGTAGGGTGAGTGTGAAAGCATGCCTCTGCATTTATTAGACAAAAAGGTGTGAAGAGCTCTTGCTTGCTTCGTACACGGTGGGATAGTGTTTGTTAACACTTTAATAAACTAGGGGCTCCTCCGTGAGCTGTAGACATCGTGATAATTTTTCAAAATGGCTGAAATATTACTTTTTTACGTCATTTTGAAAAACTGACGCGACACAAAAAAAATTGTACAATTATTGAACCTGCTCACAAATTTTCACAAGTATCGGTTGAGAGCCTGTAGGCGAGAACAGCTGGAAAACCGGGCAAACAGACATTCGATCAACCAATCATCCAAAAATCCAGACGAATTACGGAAGAATTTTGGCCAAGCTGAAATGGAGACGCTTCGCTCGCTCGGTGTATTAGTTCTCCACGTCTCTACCATAAAACTAAGTTTTTTCACGAAAAACTCATCGCTTTAAAGAGAGCTTTTCTTTAACGTCGTATTAAAGACATCGTTTATCAAAGAAGTTTTCAAAATTACTTAAACGTATTTCGCGCATTTATTTTTCTGAAGTTATTTGCCAAGACTTTTACGTAATTACCTTTCTCGTTAAGCTTTTCAAAAGTTCTTTTTAAATTTTGGTAAACTTTTTTCAGAAGAGTTGAATCCGAAATTCTATTTGTTACAATTAGCTAAGTGTTTCAATTAAGAGTCCGCAGCAAGGTCCGCTCAACTCCGCGTTGAGATCGCGCGCTTACGCTTTAAAATGTTGTTGTTTCACCTAGAGGAATACAGGGCGCTAGCAGTAAAGCGAGAGCGCGCTAGCGGGGGGCGGCTTACCGCCGCCCCCCCGGACCGTTCCCCGCGCTAGAGTAATTCGCTGCAGTTTCGCAACAATTTTTTGTAATTTATTTTAAGGTTTTCGTAGTTACGCTCTCATTTTAAAACTACGAGATCAATTTTGATAAATCTTTTTTCTTATCAAACTGCATAGTTTAATCGACACCGGAAATAGGTTTTGACTTCAATCTAAACTATATTTTGGTCGTAGTATGCCGCCAAACTGAACAACTTTCTGGGGTCTAAAAATGCAAAACTTGTACTCGCTCTATTTTCTTTCTATTAACATTTCAAGAGTCATAAACTAGTTTTAGCCCTAGATATATCTTATCTCATTATATTTAGAGAATTTCATGATAATGTGACATGTTATATTAAAATCAGGACGTAACTACGTTTGTATGAAGAATCGAGCTTGCTGCGGACTCTTAATTCAACAGAATACCCGTATTTGTAAAATGTGAGGCGTATAACTTTTCTTTTCTGAAATAATTATTATCGTAACGAATAAGTAATATAACATTGTTAACAACCCACTGCCTTAAATTATCTAATTTTAAACAATGCAAACAGCCTAATACAATTTTCATAAATTTAATCGCAAAATCATAATGGGTATTAAATACCCGGTATTTCAACCTACATAGTATTCGCTTTTAGTACGCGTACCAGCTGTAGGTTGAGTGTAGGTACCATGATAACATTATTTACACAACTTACCAAATAGACACATAACATAACCTACCTAAGCTGCCCGGAAATAAATCCTAGTGGTACTTATTGAATGAAGAAACAATCGCACAAATAAATTTTTCATCTCTCCTGTTCGAAAAGTGTCATTTTCATGAGTAGATAGCCGGGTGGAAAATAGCTTTTCCATCCCTAGGGTGGAAAGTATTTTTTTTTTTATTGCCCCGGAGTTAAAGATTATTGCCTTCTAGATGCACGTCGTGACCAACTAAATTAGGTACAATCTAGGCGGCCGTGGTAAGTGGCCATTGAAAAAAGGTCTCCAAAGCTTAGATGTAGGCAAGCTTAATTTATTTATATCTATTTTTATAAAAAAGATATTTATATTATTAAATATAAATTTGCCTTATATTCATAATACATACATATAATTCCGTCCGTCCCACATTTATTAATAGATCGTACATTTATTTAAAAAATAAAATTGAAACCATTGGTTTTTTTTTTTTTTACTTTTATAATGTTGGTGGTACGTATATCTTAACTTTTTTTTATCAATTAAAAATAAAGAAGAATGAAAGTTTGCAGTAGAAAAAGCGGGAACATGAGATTAAATATACATAAATACCGTGTCTTTAATTGATTATTTGTTAAAAATGTCATGGACATTAATATAACTCACTCATGACATATGTGCGTGTAGTATTTTATTTTCCTCGCAGTCGAAATGAAAAGTAGAGTGTTTAACTCGGGTGAAATTACCCATTTCACCCTCGAACTATTGGCGCTCTCACTTCGTTCGAGCGCCAGAAATATCTCGTGTGCAATGGGTCACTTTCTACCCTTGGTTAACAATCTACTATTGTGGAGATTCGATTACAGAATTTTCTATACGCTGCACAGACTATTGCAATTCAAATCTGCGGTCTAATTAAGTATTCAAGGGGCCCTGGCTGCACTATCGGGCTAACGAGGTCAAGGTAATCCCATCCTCATTAAAATAAACTTTTATACTTACCTCATTTACTATTTTATATGTACTCGAGGATTTATTGAAATTCGATTTGACCTAGGTAGTTATCTATTAATCTGATTAGGGTGCTCCGATGTCGTTCAAATTTGATCAGCTCTGTGGATCCGGCTCGGTAATCACGTGTAACAAGCGGTAATTTTATTTTGGCTACAACAGAATAAATGACAGTAACACAGAAGCCTCACTCTTTTGATCTTAGCGAAAGCCGCGCGCAGATAATTGTGGTTAATGCGAGCGTGCTTAAGCAATTCTTATAACCATTGCAGCGCTCTAGAAGTGAACGTTCGTAGATTACAAATGTACGTCAATCTATACTGAAACGGCTTCAATGTTGAAGCAGACTACTAATGTACTTGTCATTGGCGTATATAGGGGGGTGGCCGGGTGGGCCGTGCCCACCCCAGTATGGTCTAGTGCCCACCCCAGGATTTTGGGTTACCCATAGAAATTCATGGCTTCATCTCAAAAGCCATAGCCAGGCCCCGGGCAGGCCCCCCCCAGGCCCCGTCTGGAAAATAATCTTAGTTACGCCAATGGTACTTGTAGCTGCGCGCCGTAACCGCAGAGTACTTCTCGCCAGCCGGTCTAGCACTAGCATAACGGGTCACGACTACGCTTGTCCCTCGCAAATTCGCAGTTGTACTCGATGAAAAGTCACAGGTAATATTTGTCACACAAGAAAAAGTCGTATGGCACAGTTGTGCTAATTATCAACTTACACGTGCAATCCAAAAGCTGCGTTATTTCTTGACCTACAAAAGTCGATCCCAACTCCCAACAAAGATTAGCCAAAGCTAAACACCTCAATCACCTTGATCTCAAAGGCCTTGCCCGAAATCGACAAATTTACCCCGTTAACTTTAAATAAACATTAATCTGCTCCACGGTCCGCCCAGTAAAGCTTTATTTGCCTTCGAAAGACCAGCAAAACTTTATAATTTCCCAGCAAGTCAGTTATAACTGGGAAATTAAGCATAACGATCTTAATTATTGCGGGTTTCAACCCAGTGTACGACTACATTTTGTGTTTAAATTCGTATTTTGGTAGAAGGGTTAAATTCAACATTTCTCATTCTATTCTTAGGTCTACTAGAGCCATGATATTTCTGAAGTAGATAACTGTTATGCCATTTTCTTCCGCTCGTTATGCCATTAAGATGAATCAATAGGTATATTTATTTACCTATTCTAATTCCATAGGAATAACATTTCAGCAGATAAAGAAAATAATAGATTAATTTTAATACATTGATTCCACTTTGATATTTCAATTTAAACGCGATATGACCGTTATAAGCCCGTGATAAAGCCGACATATTGCCAGATTTGGATAATCGCAACGACTCGTCGAATTAGGGCCCAGACATGTAAGGTAGAAATATATAGTCGGCAGCGGGTCACGCTGAGTATGCGAGGATCGTTCAGGATTGGGAGTGGTGCCAACCCTATTTACTTTAATGGTTGTCAGGTAATACAAGGAGTAATATAATTATATTATATCCAATTTAGGGAGAGTCGATTGACACCTAAAGTGTACCAATACCAGTTCCATTACAAACAATTATTTTATACCTAGTCAAAATTATATTATCTACAAAAATTAGTGACATCGGCTATTTGGAGGATACTGAATCGAACAATATTGTACTTGCGCTGTTCGTGTGTTTATTCGTACGTGTCTACGTGTGTATGAGTCTAAGGCCTTGACATGTCTTAAATCAAATCGGATAGACTGATTTACGGATCCACAATTGACGCATTATTATTGGGATAGGTAAAAGTACATTTTTCCCAACAAAAATTAGGCCGATGACTTTTTACTTCTGTGTGCGAACGAAGTGGCGGGTGCCTTTTGGTAGGCATCCAATAAAATAAAACAACGAGACACATGGCGACTATTACAACACATTTTAATCACGTGTTATACTTTACACGCAAAATTTGCTTAAGCCGTCTTCAAAGATAACTCATTTAGTAATTTAACGCATAGCTGCCGAAAGGAAAATAAGGCGTTCGACTCGACAGGGTGGAATGATTAAACCACGCGTGTTTGTAGTGAAAAAGGGCCCTAAGTATATGCAGACAGAATACCGATGTTTGCTACTCGTAGTATAATAAATCTAGCCCACTTTTACTCGATTAGGCTCCTACAACAGAAACAAAAACGTTTATGCACACATTTACATTTTGCGTCTGGGACGTTAGGGCATAGAGAAAGGAATTATAACAGAGTACGACACCACATACTTCGGCCGAATAGTTCTGCTACTCCACACAAGATATCGTTAGTAGTATCGTTCGTTGCAGATGATCTTTTTGTTTTACTTTAGATTACGCCAAAACCTTTCAATTTTACTTAATTTAATTTCTGAAACTATAATATATTGAAAATTAACGAGCACACACAATATAAACACCAAAGTAAAAATAAAAACATATCTCGATATTTGTTTTTGACGCCACCTATACATTTTTGCATACAACGTCTACTTTACTAGCTCGATTGGTAGGCGTAGGCACTTTTTATACGATACCAATAGATGTCGCTTAATTATACCTGTTGCGGAATTATAATATTTACTCTATGCAATAAAAAATATGAAAATCCGAATATAAGATAGTAGTAGAAATAAGCAAACGAGATATTTTATTCCATAATGAATTGTTTTAAAGATTTCTCTCACTTTATCAACTACAGAGTATGTAACGCGAACCGACGTGTCCCTCAATAAAGGCGGTAAATTCAAAATTAAATACTATGGTATAAGTAAAAACAATGACTTTGAGAAATAATAAAATAGAATATAAAAGTCTGAACTATGTAGGTGCAATATTTTGAAAACCACAGTTTATTCTATTTGATGGAAATCTAAAAATGAATAAAATCAGTTCAGATTGACTAATATGTTTTATTTTGAGAAGATATTTCAGTAGCGTAAAAAGTAAGTATCAATCATAGACAAGTCGTAGTTATGTTGGTACTACGGTATTAATCTAGATAAAAGAAAAGAAGCTTGCAAACATTATATTATACAATAATCTAATGTGAATCTCTATGGTGAATCAGACTCATGTCGCGCGAGATAGCATCATCCGTCACTATCTCATAGTACTGTACAGATAGAGACAGGTAGTATATCCCGCGCGAGAAAGAGTCGCGTGTCAAAGTTATGCTAGCCGTGCTGCTTGCACTCGTCTGGCAGCGCTGTGAATGTCATTATGTCACTGTCATTCCGTCATATTTGTATGTATTTGTATAGGCAAAAGCAGGCAAAAGTGTAAAATGTAAACGTAAACGTGATCTTTGTTTGTGTACATTTCTTAATATTTAACTCCTCCCATGAAATTTAAAGGAGACTTTGGTAAAATTAAAAAGCTCGAATCTCTCTGATGATGGAAAAATTCCTTTGGGATTTCTATTACGACCAGTTACGATATATCATAATGCAATCGATGTAAGCATATGTAAGTATCATCCGAGTTACAATTTTTAGATACCTACAAGCTGTAGGTAATCGAAAAAAAATTTGATACATGACACATACAGATGAAAACATGTTCACAAGTGAATTTGTTATTTTCAGATTTAAAAGGAAATTCACACAGTTCAAGAAGGAATACCATATTTGTGCATATTTGTGTTCGTTAATAAACATAAAGTTTGTCTTGTCCAGAGCTCAAAGTGTGATCTGTGACTCATTGTGGATGAAAAAGAAGTGTTGACAAGTGTTTTCAATGCCATGCTCGTCTTCTATCTGAAGGGTGCTGTTAACATTCATTAGCAGTTTTGAATCTAAAGTTAAATCATCCATTAAATTAAAGTGAAAAGATAAGGAAAAGACATGCATAGATCATCCAAAACAGGAAGCAATTTTTAAAGGTTTCAAGTGCTATTGAATGGCCATGGAAGAACAACAATCCAGAAGACATGAAAGGGATAGTTATTGAATTTAAGAATCCATTGCCATTCCAATTCAATTCATTTGGTGATATGTTACCAACGGGGAAGAATTTCAAGAGAGTTGAACACTGGCTGAAGTAATGTGCCTGAAGCTGGAGAGTGTGTGTTTTTATTTAATATTAAATAATTTTCCTTTCCATTTTATATAGGTATTACTGTTACAGCTTAAAATTTTCTAAATCAAATAATTATTTTAAATGTTTTTTTTAAATATCTGGGTGATTCTATAGGCGTTTCAACCGCCGTCAATTCGCTGTCATAAATATCAAAGCAATGGGGCATTTAGATGCTTTAAATTAGATCAATTATGGTAAGCAGTATGGTAACAGACTCGCTCTTAGAATCGGCACCAAACTGTGATGTGTTTGCAGGTGGATGGTTGGATGTGTGCGATGAATGTTTGAGGTTCTGTGAGATGATGGATGAACGGCCTTCGTCAGTATATTTCTAATTGCTAATTGTTGTAATGTTTGTATTAAATCTGTGTGTTTAGTCTTAATTTCACAGTGATTTGGTTCTACTGTTATGCTGTGAAATATAAGGAATTAAATAAATAAAAATAAAAAAACAGTATATCATTGTATGAAAATCTCCAACTCGGTGTAGCTCATACTTTCAATATTTTTGACAGCGGACTGACAGCGGTTGAAACACGTGTAGAATCACCCATCTAGTACTAGTACCCAGTTTGAGCAATTAACTAACAATGACCAAATAGCACCAGCGAGAAATAAACTCGCTGTTTTTTTAAATTTTATATATGATATGATAGTCATGCGTTTGGTTTTGATTGCACCTGATATTAAGTGATAATAGGGCCTGAGATGGAGCATGCTTGCCTAGAAAATGCCTATTCATTCACAACTTGAAGCGATCCAAGTTATACATATTTTTCAGGGAAAATGTGCACAGGAAGAGTTACACTCTTCTTTCTTCACTGGTATAAACACAAGACGGTTTTTTATTTGTGCTGGTTTACAACAAAATACTTACTCTGCTTATTCTTAAGAGTTTCAAAACTATTATGTGCATAGCTAAGGATTTTTATAGTTCCTGCTATGAAAATAAGGAATGATCAAAGTAATTATTATAAACAACTTCATACAACTATTTCATAAGCAAATATTTGTATATAGGAATGAAAACAGTACTTTTAATGTAAAATAATAATATTTAAATGATTTAAAATGTAACAGCAAGAAAAATACTTTTTACTACTTAACAAAAATAGGTAATAAATGAGCATCAAAATTGATCCCAAAATTAATGTTAAATGATAACCAAAAGTTGTAAAATATTACTGATCACCAGATAAAGCAAAATTTCTTGGCATAAAAATCACTTTTTGCTACCAAAAATGGTGAATGAGCACCAAATTAAAACACCAATTTTATGTAAAATTATAAGTAAGTAAACACTTTATTGTACACACAAACAGTTAAAAATACATCTATTACAAAGAACATAGGTATAAAAGCGAACTAATCCCTATAAGGGATCTTTTCCAGTTAACCTTTCAGCAATTGAGTGAGTGCCAGGCCAGGAGAAGATAGACAAACTAACACCGTGTACAACTTGCTATCCTATTTAAAGTAAATAACTCCACAATAGTCATTATTAAACCGAAAAAAAACGAAACGTTCTTCAGAAATTTATTACCATTTTAATATGAAACTACATTCAAATGTATATGTAACCTAAAAAATAAAATTTTAAAGCCCTATATAATTAATTAAATGATCACAACCTCTTAGCCAGCAAATTAATGCGTTATTTTTACCTAAATATACCACTATGATTGCCATAAAATGTATGCATGTTAATGTTACCCATATGTAACCAAATAAAGTTTAAGAGGCCTTATTCCTTTTAATTTTTTTTTTTTCATAATATGACAAAAATATTGATAATTTCAACCAACTTTTTGAAGTGAATAATACTTTTCTCCGAGTTCTAGGTAGTAACATAGCGTGCAGTTGAAAAAACCAGTTTTCTGCGTGAATTTTGTCAATTTCGAGTGGTTTTTGAAACAAAAATTATCAATGAAAAATTCAAACTGCAGGTTTCAAATATATACCAATAAATTCCAATAGCCCTGTTCTAGGTACAGGTAGTAACATCAATAATGTGTTAAGAAACATGTTTGATCATAGAGAAAAATGTCTAAAACAATCAGCATTTTAAAAGGAATAAGGCCTTTTAATGATGCCAAACTTAGTAAGCCCCGCCCGGTCAACGTGCGCTCAACCAACCCCCCGAACTCCGCACCGCAGCCGCTGTTGCGCTCGCTCGACCCGATTCTCAGTTCGCTGTTGTGGTCGCAGTTCTAACATACATAACCTAACCCATTAATCTACTTTACTGGTAGCAGTTCGGTTCTGATTCTGACGCTTCGCCGTCCGCTACCAAGGTACGCTCGCTTCGCTCGCTCGGCTCGCGAATGATTTTAAGTAAATCATTTTAGAAGCTAATATCGCAATAATTTGTAATACAATTAGAAGTGCAGTTATGAGTTATGACTAAAATAGGTAGAACGATTGGAATTTTAGGCTATCTTATTTTGGTGCAAGTACTTAATTTCTTTTTTGGTTTCCTTATGATTTTTAGGTGATACTGGTTTGGGGTACCAAAAATTATTTCGGGGATCAAGATATTTGTTGCCATGAGTAAAGAAAAATAAACAATAAAATAGAATGCTTTTAAAATACACCGAGACATCTTTGTCTCCCACATCCGCAGTAGTATAAATGTTCGAACAAAAGTTCGCCACGCGGTTTGTATGTGTGCGAGCGAGCCGTGTACGTACGTCTACTTAAGTACGCGCTCGGCCCGCATCACAATGCAAGCGCCGTCCGCGCCGCCCGCGCCAGCATCTATACTGTGGTGCCGCTGTCATTATTCGGTCGGATCGTAGTTTTCTAACCACGCGGCAGCGTGTCCAGCCAAGTTCACCCCAGGAACTGGCGAGCAGCAGCCGTGTGTTATATTACACGAACCGTTTGAAGCCACTTTTGATTTTGACCCCTCCATAATTCCAACTCTTAAAGGTAAAAAAAATAAATTTGGCTTATATATTTAGATCCTTTAGAACAGCTAAAACCCCAAATCTTATAAATATGGGTAAAATATTTATCGAGACATTAAAGTCCATAAAACGGCATCTTTTCCACTGACTGACTCACTGACTAGGAATCAAAAACCTGACCTACTTCCAGGTGTCCTAGAAAGGGGAAATTTGTGTGTAAACAGAATAAAAACAGAAACCAATGTTTCGTTTTTTTTTATTTATTATTATTAGTTATGCTTGTTACCTCAGAACTCCGTTATTTATTAACCGATTTGGAAAATTCTTTCTTTATTTAAAAGATGTCCTAATTACCAAATAATAATTAAGTAATTTACACATCATTATAAGTATTGATATTCCATCAATTTTAAATAAGAGCCAAGTTCAATCTTGATATTGAATTACACCCCAAGTAAAAGAAGTGCGTTGAGTAAATAATTGTTTATTATAATTTATATTAACTATTAAGTATAAGTGTATTTGTATTTCTTTCTTCTTGAGGTGTGCAATAAAGAGTATTCTATTCTATTATATTCTAAGTAGCAAACATTGTAGTAAGTACCTCTCTTCTCAAAAAAATTACGACAAAGAACTTGGCGCATGCGCATCTCAATTCATTTGTCGGTGAAGTCAACAACGTTTTACGCGATATTGAACTTGGCACTTATTTAACATTTTATGCTTTTGATAGGATTTAACCTATTGACCGCCAAGCGGTCTAGCAATTTACCGTGCCACTGACGCCAGAGTAAAAACTAAGATGTGCCCCAAAATCAACAGGGATTGAAAAATACTTGTAGCGGTTAGAATTACAAAGTTTTTGATCATTGAAATTTGGACGACTATGGCCGACTTGGCGTCAGGGGCACGATTTTTTGTTGACGGCCACAGCCGACTGTGGCGCTCAAAAGGTTAAATTACATTACATTGTTCTTACACATCAGCGGGCACGATGGTACTGCAGTTATTATATTTATATACCTAGATAAGACCGCCTATTGTGTGTTATCTGTGTTTTATATTGTTTTATATTTTTTTCTTATAAACGTGTGCAATAAAAAATATTCTATTGGTCTCTTTAATTTCCAAGATATCATCTTTCATTAACCTTGATTTTTTTTATAGATAGGAAGGACATTGTTATTATTGACTGGAATGTTCTAAAAATAGTTATTTCCTATTCCTTTCTTTCCATACATATAAATATACTAGCTCATCTGATTCAAAGAATATATATATATACCTAGGTACTAGCGTAAAAAGAAACGACACCGACACTAGTGTGCAGTAACAAAACTCGCGGCTATGTGTGCGTGTCGAGGGGCGAGCGAGATTCGGCATTACAAGGTCACCGACACCCGAGACCCGAGTTACACTACACCGATAGGCCGCTGTCGCGGCTGTGTCTGATTTAAAATGATAAAATAAGGGCTTGTGCACTATACTCGTACCAAATTGAAATTTGGTACGAGTATGTGTATGTATCACGCCGACAAAACAGTAAAATAAAAACTAAAAAATTTTTTTTTCGGATACCTCTCCAACACCTAAAGTGGGGGTATTTTTTTGTTTCATTTCAACCCTAGTGTGTGGGGTGCCGTTGAATAGGTCTGTTAAAAATAATAGGGGTCTTTAAACAATACTTTTTGATAAAGTCCGAAGTTTTGTAAATATTCGCTCCGAAAATAAAAAAAATAGTGTCCCCCCCTCTAACTTTTCAACCACGAGTCAAAAAAATATGTAAAAATTCATGAAAATGAGACCTTATAAGTACTTTCAATGAAAACTATACTGATCAAAATCGGTTTATCCGTTTTTGCGTTATCGCAAAATTTCATAATTTTCTTTAAAAAGACGTAAGTTGACTTCAAGAAGGTAATAAGTAATTACAGTTACTTTGGCGTTTATGACCTTTTTATAGAACTTGAAATCTGTGTCGTAACTTAAACCTCGGGCTTAAAACCGCTGTTATAAGCCCGTGTCTTGTGAAGGATGAGCAACTACGGAACCCTGCACTGAGCGTGGCCCAACATGCTCTTGGCCGGTTTTTTCTTAGTTCGTTCACTGTAGAAAAATACACGTGAGGTCTCCTTATACCCCTCCCTCCCCCGACGTGATATATCGTGATTTTTTCGTGACCAATCGGTGTAAGTCAATATATCTTTTTTTTTTGTTTTTAAATGGATATTTGGACTACAAGTTAACAAAGAATCAAGCTACACTAAATTGATACAGATAGTGAGATTTAAATTTACAGATCATACTTATGCCGGTTGTGCACACTCGCTAAGACATGGCAATACCTGCATGCCGTCACTTTGTAACTCTATGAGTAAATGAAGGACGGCATGCTTGTCTCGCCCTGTCCTGTCTTGGCGAGTGTGTACATCCGGCATAAAAAATCTCGTCTCTTATTGCAAGTTTCGTTTTTCGACATGAAATTTATTCTTGCATACCGAAATCCCTTGCTTATTATAATGTTACTAATGTAAAAATAAACGCGCTACCGATCGAGGTATTTGTTTCTATCTTGTTACAAAAGGCTCCTTATCCGTTCAAAAATGCTGATGTAAGTTTTCTCTATGAAATTTGTTTTTTTCTTTAATTATGTTATTTCTTAACATAATTTTAATTTTACTACTTAGAATTGTTTTTCCATTACCATTGCGATTAAATGTTACGTATAATTTGAAACCTACAGTTTGAATTTTTCATTAATGATTTTTCTTTCAAAATACTATTCGTAATTAACAAAAACTAAGCAATAAACTATTTTTTCAATTTAATTTCGACTGCATTAAAGCATGCAAGCTATATTACTACAGTCTGACCAAAAATAGTAGAAATTAAAAAGTGGCAATACTGTAGTGTCGTCCCATTCTAATCAATCTAAGAAAATGGGACGACACTACAGTATTGCCACTTTTTGATTTATATTCTTTTTGGTCCCACTGTATCTAGATCTCAGGGAAAAGTATTATTTACTTCAAAAAGTTGCTTAATATTATCAATAAGTATATTTATAATAAAATAAAATAAAAAAAGTTAAAGAAATAATAGTGATGGAATTACACTTTGTACGTAATGCCGTGCCGTGTTACACTCTCGTTTTTTAACAAAAGGTGTAATTAAATTAAAACCAGTTTACGTAGGTGCTCATCATATTAATAAACTTATAAATGATTTAGCATTTAGGTACGGTCACGTTTAGTGTTAGTGTTTATGATTTTGATTAAACATTTCGATTATTGTATAATGCTCCGTAAAACGACATCTATGCTGCGTTGACGTAATACTCGAAAGTATACGATGCTTTCTAATTATTTACAACAAGAAGATGTAGATGCCGCTAGTGTTGCACTGCACTTAAACTGATTTTTACGCCATCTAGCCGTCACCATGAATTGCTATCATTGCGCACTAACGCCGTCTGGACGTCAGCATGAATTAGCTTGGCGTATTTTAATGTATGGAGTGTCTACATCTGTATACTGTTTGATCTATGGTTAGGGTCATTTATTTGATTTTCAAGGGCATACCAGGTTAGTCCATTTTCGTAAAACTAGTTTTCACGCTATTTTATTTTTGCTTTTTGAACAATAATTTAATAAATAAATGACGGACAACCTGACACAAATCGATCTAGTCCCACAGCACAGTAAGCTCTAGTAGGCTTGTGTTATGGACACTAGACGATAATAGACTTATCTATATAAATACATAGAAAACAACCATGACCCAGGAACAAATATCAGAATTCTTCAGTCAAACACTCATGTTTGCCTTTGCCGGGATTCGATCCCAACGCCGCTGGCTTGGTAGGCAGTTGCACTACCGCTGCGCCATCCGCAGTGTCATTTTTATAACAAACTGCACCATGCACGAGGTTTTATCCGCTCGTCCCACGGGAACAACATTTTTCGGGAAATAAAGTAGCCTATGAGGTAATCCAGGGTGTCAGCCATATCCAAACCCAATTCCATGTTTAATATTTGATCTATATTGGTTAAAAGCTTGCCGTTCTTCTAAAGCATTGCTATTACCATTAAAATGTCTGGAATCGATTTACGCTCGCTACTTACATTTATCAGTTATTGAATCACCGTCGATTCTATTACAGTTAAATAAATGAGAGGCGACACGGGGGGTTATCTCGTTACACTTATTACGTAAAGGACACGTGCGATACGTGTACGTTGGCTGATGTGGTGTCGAACCCTTGTCAACTGCGCGCGTCCTAGTAGACACGATTTGAATTAATAACCCCCCATGCCTATACAAACTTGTATTTACCGGCGCTAACGGCCTTAGTCTTTAAGTAACACGGCAACTAGTATGAAAAATAAGAGTTAAAATTTTAGCTGACGGCAAAACTGTCTTGGTAGCAGTATTAATACTATTAATATGTTGCCTACATATAAGTTTTTTTTTTTTTTATATTCGTCAGGCGCATATTGTATTGAATTATTTACAATTTAACACTAACTTTTCATGCAATTGATCATCGTGGTTGCACAGAAATATTACGTGCGTGCCATTCGCTATCAGGTTCTTTTATCCGTCACCGGCAATGTTTAATGAAATAATCGTTCAAACTGTATAGTAGGTAATGCAAATTATACAAACTCGATAACATAAACTCGATATATTAGCATCGATAAAATGCCATACGAATTCAATCCAATTCGGAACCCCTCAATAAAAACGGATAAAAACCAGATTAAAGATTTATTGCCCCATCCAAACATATTAAGTAAAGCAATATTTTATAATAACGATGCCAGATAACTACTAACCTACCACTTCAAAATGAATCTGGATTTATAAAGTCTACCACCCCCCAAGTTCCACCCTTTTGGAGTTAGTTTTAAGAAAATCATTTCATGTCGCAGCCAACCCTCTAAGAAATAAAGTGATTCTTGTAGTGTCTTAGTTCTTAAATTCTTCTCCCCTCGGGACCACCGGGAAATGTGTTAAAGAGCTTGATAATAAACTTGCCTCCCAGTTAAGTAACCTTCACAACGGCGGTTCAGAACGGAACTATTGCTTTAATAACTTTGCCCTCCACTTATCTCAAAGAGGAAAATAAACACGCCTTATAGATTATCAAGCTACCACCTGTAAATCTCACCTAGATTGACTCGTTGCGGCCCAGTTTGGCCGCGTGCCAGTACACAAAGTATTCCCAGGGAACAAAACATCATAAGTAACACAAAACTGGACTGTCAAGCGATGCTTGTCTCCGGAAAGCCCGAGATTTCATAATAAATTTTCACTACGCTTACTTCATACCTCCATCTCACAATTTCTGAAGCATTCAACTCGAAGAACCTTTGTGTTTGAAGACTCGTAAATATTTCGTTCATGGCGATGGTCCGATTATATTTTATTCCGTTTTACGAGGCTCTTAAAAGATTTACTTGTAGACGCTATTGCTTCAATATACCGTCAATGTTGCTCTTTACTTTACTAAACATTGAAAATAAAAATGAAAATGAAAAATATTTATTTCTTTAAAAAAGTTTACACAAAATAAGCATCAAGGTTGGGACTTCCTATTAAGTAGATACCTGTGTGCAAGGGAGTCCCGCTCCTCTATAACTGAAGTAGTTTTATAAAAGAAAATATGAGCAGATTTATATTTAGTAATACAAACTAAAATATTTGAAAAATGTAGTTAAATAGTGTGCATAAGCATGTATTCGTGTGTGTGTCGTGTGTGTAAGTGTGAGTGTGTGTAACATTATACATAATTGATATGATATAAGAAAGGAAAATCATTTACTTAAGGCACGTGCAAGAGATAGGTACAAGCAAAAGCCATACATTTTTTGCCACGATGAATTGTGACGATTTCTTGTGGTGTCTATCACCTAATAAAAAAACTAACATTAACCTAGTTGGTATATATAGAATTTTCACACTATGTAGCGCTATAGTTAACGAACTTTATATATATTCTAAATAATTCCTCGGGTAGACTTGCTCCCTATTGCCTGAATTTCGGCGCCAGTCGACAAATTTCACAGCAAGTACGTTTTCATCACGCTGCTTGATTCGTCCTTCATAATTCATGTAGCATTCAACGCGGAAGCCTTTGCGTCTGAAATGTTTGAATACTCGTAAATACTGCCATCAAGGTGTTGACTCGGCCGTTTTATTCCGCTTTTACGAGGCTCGCGAAAGGTTTATGAAAGGTCGGGCCTACTGCTCAATGTTACGTGAAACCGTAGCATGAAATGGGTTAATACGATTGGAATGCATTTGGTTTGTCTTTAGGATTGTTTTTTTAGTCTACACAAATAATATGTTGTATAATTTAAATCTTGCAATACTTTGCAAGATTTAAATTATAATTATAACAAATATTGTCCCTGGCCTCTCGATAATTATAAATCCTACACGTTTACGAGTATTAGGGCATTTACCCGTTGTAAAAAGTTCAGTTTGCTTTGTTGTTGAGAACGGCCTGTATTTTAGATCATTTACATTGTTGTATTGATATTTGAGAGAGATAGGGTATAATTATTAGCTAGACACACATTACCAGCGTTTTTAATGTTCATATTGTTTTCAAGAACACAGAAGAAAGGTTGTGATTGTGACAAATAAAATGCGAGCATCATCTGCATAGTTTTCGTTTCAGCCGGTAGAGTGGTGGGAAGGCACAAATTAAAGTGAACAGAAGTTCTGTTGCATAGTTTAGGGTAAACAAACAAGTAGTGCGCAGCAATCTGCATAGTATTTATGTGAACTTTCTGTTTCTGCTTAATTTGTATTGAGGGGTCGGGCTGATTTGCAATAGGTGCTTTTTGTACGACAGGACTCTCAAACAGCCCTCAATCCCACTTGATCGATTTTTCTTCAATTCCAATATTGACCGCTGAAGAGATTCTCTCGAAAAATTAATAACAACTTCATTCAACTTATCCCAATGAAGCCGCACGATGTTAACCTTGTTCTAAATGTAGACAAGTACTCACTGCCATTAGAGGGTGAAATAACTTCATCGTAGTTATGAAATTCCGTTACGTTATTATGAAACTTGCTAACTGCTGAAATCATGTCACCAGATCGTAGTTCGTGCTTCAAAGGCTTGTTATACATATAATAATACGCGCATAAGGTATGAGTTCAATGGAGCTTATTGGAATTCAACATCAATTCAACGTAGTTTGAGGCAAAGACTACCCATAAGATGTTGTGTAATGATGGATATAGCAACGTTACATATGTTTTCATTGGATATAACAACAAATGATATAATGTTTCATTTAATAGTTACATATAATAGCATAATCTCGAATATAAACAATATTCGCAAGATATCCTAACACTTAACTCTGGAAAATCTGATTCCCTTTGGGCACTGTACCTATTTGGTACAAGTCCGTGAATATACCAATAGATACGGGTATCGCTCTCTTTTATTAGTAAACGAGGTGTCCCGAAACAGGAAGCAATTTGCCGATGTAGATAAGCGTATTATTGTTGGTACAGAAATTTTCCTTAGACAATTTATAAATAAAAGTCGCCGATTTTCGTGATATCTACGTAGAAAAAGCTATCTAGGTAAGCGAAATGTAGTATTTTTCTGACGTGTATTCTTTCTTTTACCTACCGCCAATCTGTTATAAGATAATTGATTCGGTAGTACAAAAAGATTTTTTGTAGCTGACTGTACACGTACTATTGTTTCACCTCTGGCCCTGCCTTCGCCAGAGAGCTCCGTAAGTAATAGCGGAACTCTTACTCCGTAAACAATTTAAGTAATAGCAGGCAATAAACAACGCGCTTCCCTGCAAGTTGAACCGGTCCATCTTGCACGACTTGCATAATGTGTTCACATTATCAGCGAGAAGGTACTTATCACAAACTGTTTTAGCTGTTTGCAATTTCGCAGTCGGAAAGATAGGTACATTTGAGGAATCTCTTAACATGATATTGCAGTTTATTCTAAAATTGTTTAAAAAATACGAATAGTTTTCTACAGAGAAGGTTCAATCTTTCAGGAAAAATCTTAACAGCGCGATGCATGTCGTAGACATCGCCCTAACTCAGCAGTGCGGTGCGACTGTTATATAGGCTGACAACAACAGCATACGTACAACATCGCTATTGAGCGAGCACGTCGTACGGCGTAGGTAACATTGGTTTAGTTTAGGTACCGCAAACCGTGCCAATAAGTAAATATATAACAAGATCAAGCACGTAAAATAGCGGTACCTATATGAGTAGGAAACAGTCGGTCTAGAGAGGTCGCGCGACACATTATTACACATTTCTCTGCACTGTGCTTACTAGGTATTCCTCGGCGAATGATGATCTTTCGGACATTTCATTTGACATTAAGAATATACCTAGATTTGGAAGATACCTAGATATAATTTCTCGCGTCACAAAATGCGTGTCACAGTTATGCTAGAAGTACAGAAATAATTTTGCCAAATATTACCAAAGTTTACTGTTAACAATCTTTGTACTTCGGTAGAATTTAGGGGTACCTAGCTATGTAGAATAAGATAAATTTATGCAAGCGAGGTCGTTCACGTTTTATGACTGACTGTTATGTATTGATTTCGGACACCTGA
Source organism: Apotomis betuletana (assembly GCA_932273695.1). Taxonomy (NCBI): domain Eukaryota; kingdom Metazoa; phylum Arthropoda; class Insecta; order Lepidoptera; family Tortricidae; genus Apotomis; species Apotomis betuletana. The sequence goes on along the minus strand of OW026307.1, from coordinate 9,282,276 downwards.
TGAATTTATAACATAAACATAAACTATCATAAACTACCATCATCCATTACATAGTTTATGCTGCACTGCACACATAATATAACTAATTAATTAGGTATTTAAGACGAACCGACATCCATGGTACATATTTTGTACATAGGTACTTTACATATTTTACTGCCATCAAATGAATGAAATGAAGCATATATTTCGATGTAAGTAATATTTTTATAAGAATTTACTTTTTATGGTCTGATTAACAGACAGGAGTTAAAACTTCAGAAAATATAATAGCAAAAGAATATATGTTTCAACCAACAATAGTTAGTACTTACATAGTCGGTACTTACTTCCCTAAAGTTCACCTTCGATTCTGACATTTCTCTTACGTGCAGGGACGTGTTTACCCTAGGGCCATCCGGGCTATGGCGTAGGCGCCCCTGGCCGATTGCTATTTGTTTTGGTATTGGCGCCATTCAACCAACTATTACTTCTCACCTTTTTTTTTGCACGCAACACATTTCATTAGCGTTGCCAGATCGGATCTTTTTACACTATATCGGTCAATTTTGTTACTACGCTCCCCCGCGCCGAATAATTTCGCGCTCGCATTTTCATCTGATTATGTTACTACGCACCCCCGCGCCGAAAAATTTCGCGCTCGCTGCGCTAAGGGGACGGGTAATGCGAAACTAGCGCCACTTCCGAATTTTTATTATATCTTCCAAACCAGATCAATTTTCAGTAATTGCAAGATATTAGGAGCTGGAAAAATACCTTTAGTGTTTATTAAATTATTATACACAATTTCTTGTTCCTTAGTTGTCTCTAAAAACTTGCCCAAAACTATTGTGGCCGCTTTTGACGTGAACAAGTTTTGTAAGGTAAACTACAGTGAACAAATTGTATATAGTGATTTAATAAATATTAAAGGTGTTTCGCTAGCTCCTAGACTTCAGCTATTTCTAAAAAAATATCAGATTATGAAGGTATAAGAAAAAAATCGAAAGTGGCGCTAGTTTCGCATTACCCGTCGCCTTAACATCAATTTGTTTTACTACGTAGTTACGTGACGTACAAGTAGCAACTAGTATTTGCTGAAACGTCCCAGAGCTTAAATCCTTAATCCCGCTTTCTCCCGGGATAATAGAATGAATGACTCTTGAAGAGTCGACCTCCATACACGATTGATATGTCTTCATTCTATTGACGTGAGCGTTTCGCTTTTATACGAGCAACGTAATGATAAATCAGCGTTGTATACAACTTTCACCAGATCTGCTTAGCTATTCTACGTTAATTATAATATTGAAATTCTGGATTCGAGGCCCGAGGGAAACGGTTGATTATCGTTGAATTTTAAACGGATTAAGAAAATTATTCCACAGCAGAAAATTTATTATTCTAGAGCGACCGAATGTCGGTAATCAAGAACGGGGTCACCTTGGACTTGAAACACATCCTGTGGCACGTTTGAAAACAGCTAATGGAAAGTTAAAAGCCCGAAGCCGGCCATCTTTGCTGTTTAAATGGACTTATACGACCTGGCCTAGTTTAATTCTTTGGTCGGAAGAGGTTTTCCGTCACGTCGCATGCGGGATAGCGGAATAGGCTTTTAGTTCGACGTAGCGGCGCACATTACTGTGGGTTAATCTGGCCTCATTCCTCGCAAATGAGGTTTCCTGCGTCCGCCACTCTCGCTGGCAGATAGATGGAAGAAAGATATGCGAGTGTTACATCGATCGATGCAAAGAGTAGCCTGAAAAATAATCGATTATTTTGCAAAATAGTATAGGTTTTTGGCATTTCTGTTTTTTCGTAAATGGAGTTAGCTGCGTCCGCCCGCTCCGTTTTCGCTGATTGACAGATGCCCCGGAGAAAGATACGCAAGTATTACATTAAACGATGTGTTACTGTAAGTAGTACTCAGCCAGACACCTTAAAGCTTGTATCGCACGTTACTGCGGGTTAATTTAGTGGCCTCGTCGTAAATGAGGTTTTCCTACAGCCCGGAAGAAAGATAATATGCTAGTTCATTACACATCCAGGATTTATTATGAAAAATTATTGCATTTCTTTGACTCTCTGTCTGAATACTACAACAACACATACTCGTCTTAATTTTCACGCAATTTACGTTAAGAGGGAAAGCGTGATAGGTTTATACCGTCGTAAATGAGTAGTTTAATCTAGTGACCTCATTTGTCGTTAATGAGGTTTGCTGCGTCCACCCGCTGGCTGCTGGTAGGCCGGAAGAAAGACATCCGAGTATTGCATAAACGATGTGTTCGAAAAGTACTGAATGCCATTATACAGCTGAAAGTCCACTAGTGAACTCTTATTTGAGTCTTATTACACCAAGAGCTCCAAAATAGTCCAAATGTAAATAGTTATGCAGCAACCTGTGTTACTTGGGGAGTGACTGACTGATTCACCAACGCATGGCCAAAACTACTAAAGCTAGGAGCTTGAATTTAGTACAGTAAGCCAACTATATCTACATTACATATATCTATATACAATGCTAGGAATGAAAAGGGATATCACAAGACTTATACCCTAAGGGATATTACAAGACTTAATTTGTCCAAATTAGTGATGAAAGTTTGGAAACTGTTTCCCCTTTTTCATCACACCAAATTATAGCTGAGTTGAAAATAATTTTTCCGACAAGAAATATGCTCGTTAAAGCAGAACGAACAAAACCCCGATAGTGAGTAAAAAGTACAGGACAAAGACCGCCGCCTCGAGCGGGATGACGACAAAATTGCGTTATTAGACCTTTTTGAGCATTAGTCCAGTCAACAGGTCGCTAATTCACCGAAAGTTTAGGATATCTACTTTTGTGTTGTCATGGAATAGTTAATGTATTTTTATTATTTGTAGTGTATAGAATATCATAAACAGGTGGACTTTTTAATGGGACAGGTTTACCGTGAATGTTTTTTTAGCAGTAGGTATACGTCAACGACATAGATCTGGCAATCTTGGAATTAATTTGTATGACAATACTGGAAACTTCGGAATTGGCTATATTAAACTCATCCAGATTGCAAGTCATTTAAGCTAAGACATTTCGGAATTTCCAATACTCCTCATACTGTAGGTGAATCCGGAATTGCAAGCCCTAGTGAATAGATTGAAATGTTTACGATGATTATTTACTTCTCATGATTAGGCACTAATTGCTTTTTAAATATAGAAAATAATCGGATCGAAAACTTCTGCATACATTGGAGTATGCCGCAGTACTTATATACCCAAGAGAACAACGGATTTAATCTTATAAAGATGACTATCAGCATAAATTTCATAAATTAATTACGCTAAGGCCTCCTCCAATATCATCTTTGAAGTACTGCAGTCGGTACTTCTAATATGCTTCTGTCTGCCTGCACTGATCAAAATAAACAAGATTATAATTGTAATAAATATTAAAAGGACGTCTGGCCCGTTGAGCTCGCTAGTAAAACACTAACAGTTTTTGACATTATTTATTTTATTTATTTAAACTTTATTGCACAAAACAAGTCAGTACAAATGTCGGACTTAATGCCAAATGGCATTCTCTACCAGTCAACCATAGGGCCAAACAGAGATACTAGAGAGATTGGACCGGAGATAGTGACTAAGACGTTTTTCTTTTGAACAAATACACTGTCACAAGAATAAGCAAGAATCTTTGTCACGTGGATGAGCCGCTGTATAACTTAGTAGCAAGTAAAAATTGCAGGCATGCATTTTAAGTGCAGTGAATATATTAATAAGTAATACAAAAGAAATAGCTATTCGCTGCTATCTCAATTGTATAGGTTGAATAATCTCCAACAATTTTACCATTCGGATTCCAATATTACGAGTATATTTCAATATCAAATCGCAGCAGGTGTATTTTTGGGGAAATTTCGGATGGTATTGAGCAAAGGATGATTTATTGTATCAATTCCCGACAGGAATCCTCAGGTTGGAGCTCGACCCGGGCTTACGACAACTTGGACCACGTTATACAATTTTCATGAACTTGAAATGACCGAGAAAATTGTTTGGGGACACTACGTGTTTACGAGGCTTTTTGTGAAATGATAAAAGTGATTTTGTAATCACTTTTTCAGAAAAAAATTGCTACTTCAACTAGAAAAAATATATTTCCGACAACACTGTGGCCCTGTAACGGTTGCTTTTATCACGCGATAAATAAGTGACAAGGACCCCTGAACAAGTTACTATACATATAAGCACCTCACTCGTGGATCTCGTCATCAGATCTTCACCAAAATTTTATGGGACCAACTTAGATAATGTTACTCTCAAAAATAACAGAACCTCCTCCTTTTTTAACTCTGTAAGAAAATTTAATAAGTAATATCCGGGCCGGTGAAATTTAAACTTCCTGTCTTTGTCAGTTATTCCTCAGAACGACGTTTATTGTTAGTAATGACAGAGGCGGTACAGGTATATTATAAAGTTGTGCTGTTCCCAAGAATTTTCAACTTCTCTTGTACTCAACAATAACAAACATAACTCTTCGGACACACCTTACCTGATCGGCTTCTTTATTTTGAGATATAGAAATAGGAAGTCAAAAGTGCTTTTGAAGCTCAACGATATTTTTGACATTTTGCCAAGTGCTGGTGCAGAAAAAAAACAATATTTATCAGTCCATGTAGGAAAAAACATCGAGACGAAGTCAGAGGGGATAAGATTAAACCATGCAGTTTTAATAATTGAAATTTTAAAATGAAGGAATATATGTTGAGGCTGGCCGTTACTATAAGTACAAATTTTCAAAAATTGTATGCTTAATTTTACTAGGTATTTCATGTTCCTTGCGAAGATTTGACACATCAAGATAATGTATTGGATAAAAAACCATCATATTTGTATAGAATCTTTTTATCGATTCTATATTTTTTATGTGGTAATACCACCTTTGTGTCATTATTTATAAAAAACCATCATTTTATCCAATACGACAATTTTCGTTATGTATGAAACTGGACGAAACAGTGATTGCCAGTGCAAAATGAGAGACTTTCTCTTCATAAAATGTAGTGTATTCTGTGTGGAAAGGCTTTAAAATAGACTAGCTGTCGAGTTTCCACTCTGAGTTCTATTGACGCCACACCTCTTACCAGAGCAATTCAACTTCTATAATATTCGCATTTTGATGACGCGGTGCCCGAGAGAGAGGCAACTTCGTATTTAGTGAAGCGCATTTGGAATGCAGAAATATACGAAAAAGGAATGAGTTCTCTACTGAATGGATTATCAGAGCAAGTATACCCCCAGGTGAAACTCATAACGAAGCTATAAAGAGTTCCCGAGTTTGGCTGTATATTGTAATGTAATGTGCTAATGTGAAGTGTGCTTTGATGTTGCAACTTTTTACGAGGAACGTGTTCAGTGTTCAGTAAAGGTTTTTCCGAGTTACTGCTCAATTTGGATACAAATTGCTCTGATTACTCTCCTTGAATCATCATCATCATCATCTCAGCCATAGGACGTCCACTGCTGAACATAGGCCTCCCCTTTGGACTTCCATATATACCGGTTGGAAGCGACCTGCATCCAGCGCCTTCCGGCGACCTTTATAAGGTCATCTGTCCATCTTGTAGGTGGACGTCCTACGCTGCGCTTGCTGGTCCGAGGTCTCCACTCGAGCACTTTTCGGCCCCATCGGCCATCTGCTCTGCGTGCTATGTGGCCTGCCCATTGCCACTTCAACTTGCTAATCCGGTGAGCTATATCGGTCACTTTAGTTCGTCTACGGATTTCCTCATTTCTGATTCGATCACGTAGAGAGCTCCTTGAATACTCTCTTGTAATTTGGACGCGCGTAATAATAATTATGAATTTCAATTGATGACCAGGGAGCCAATTCTCAGTTCATGTGACTTGCTATCGAATTTGATAATATATCAAACGTCTTGTATCGAATGAAAATATCACAAAAATCTCCATTCATAGAGAAAATGGTATTCTCAGGTCTATTCGATATAAAACTCGATACGATATCGGTGACAGGTGCTACTTCACGTTCCATTTTCTTGATTATACCTACTTATATTATAATCGAGGAATATTTTTTTTACTTATTTTATTTTATTTGATATACAAACCATTGTATATGTTGTTAATGTATGTAAAATTAAACGACAAATAATCCCGATCATTATCCCATTACATTCGTTACATATCGACATAAAAATTCAAGAAAATCTAATAAATTATAGCTTAGACACTTTTGACAGTAGCAATATCACAGACGATAATTTTGTATCGGCTACGCTTCACCACTCGTTGCGTATCGAGTGCTGGCACTGGATAAATATCACATTTGATATCACGAGAATACCGAATTTCAAGATTAGTTGATATTCGCCATGTTTTTCCGATAAATATCGAGTTGGATATTATATCAAAGGTGCGAGAATTGGCTCCCTGTAGTGATATCTGAAACGAGGAGTTTATTATTTATTATGTATCTTGTTTGACCAGTAAATGACTTAAAGTTATTGTGTTAAACTTGAATCATTAATGAAAATTTATAGTCAATTACATACCTAGGGTGGTAAATATTAGGCTTATTCGGTCTGTCTTCCAAACTGAATTGTGGCCTCCTTTAAAACTTCCGTGTTGTAATAAGCCAGACCCTCATCTAAATTCTGGCCGGGACTAGGGGTTTAGCCTTTTGAACCCCATGTTCTAAGATTAGCTTTTATCTTACCTCGAACTACTCTCGATTTTTTCACGATTTCATTTTTTTCTTTACAGGCTCTTCAAGTTCTCTCTCAGGAAGTTGTTAATACATTAATAGAAACTGAAGTTTATACTCTCGATCACGGGATTAAATATTTGTGAAAGCACATTCCTCTCAGCCTACCGAATATTATATTGTGTTAGAAGATGTTTTGTTCGGTATGTGAGTTACTTAATTTTGTCCTTCAAGTAACTGGCTGTATACTATTCTTATTATCTATTTATTTCGTAAAGAAAAAAAACAATAGGAAGAATGCCGTCCTTTTCGGAGAAACGTTTCTATGGTTATCACACCACCACAGATTAGCATGTAGGTAACTATTAGGAGGAGGTCATTCACTAAAAACTTAGCCCGTATAAGTAAACTTGACAACTTAATACCTCGGTGACTACGCGATTAAAAACTTGCTTTGTGAGTTGACAGTAAACAATGGAGCATCAAAGGCGCTCTCAGCGCTAGGCGTGTACTCATCACTTTACGTGACTTGATGGCGGGTTTTATACCACCTTAATATACAAATTGACATGAAGACTTCATACCTTGGCGACTAGATGATCAAAAAGCTTGCTTTGTGAGTTGAGTGAAAGTAAACAATGGAGCATCAAATGCTAGAACTCAGCGCTAAGCGTTTCATCACTTTTCGTGTCTTGATGATGGTTGCCACACCACCGTAATATGCAAATTGGCAGAAGAAGGATGCCAGTCACTGGAAACTAAGCCGGTGTAAGTAAATTTAATAACGTAATACCTTGGCGACTAGGCGATCAAAAGGCTTGCTTTGTGAGTTGAGAGTAAACAATGGAGCATCAAAAGCTGTCACTCAGGGCTTGGTATGTCATCATTCTTCGTAGCTTGATGTCGGTTGTTTTTCCACCTTAATATACAAATTGGTACGTAACTATAAGGTCAGTCACTAGAAACTTAGCCCGTATAAGTAAATTTACTAAAGGCCTGCTTTGTGAGTTGAGAGTGTTTACCTCCTCTGCATTGTTTAATGTAGCAACAACGGCTCACTCAGGCGTGTTCTAGTCTCATCACTTCGTGGCTTGATGGCGGTTGTCATGTGTGTTGTGGCGCACGGCGGCAGTGTACGTATTAAATTGTGTAAGCGGCCAGTATACGTATTAAATTGTGTGAGCAGCCAGTAAACTTATTAAAGTAATTGTGAAGGGTTTACTTTTTAGGGTTCCGTAGTCAACTAGGAACCCTTATAGTTTCGCCATGTCCGTCTGTCCGTCCGTCCGTCCGTCCGTCCGCGGCTTAGCTCCGTGATCATTGGTACTAGAAAGCTGAAATTTGGTACGAGTAGGTATGGGTATCTCTCGAACACCTAAAGTTGGGGTGATATTTTTTTTCTTTTCAACACTAGTGTGTGGGGTGTCGTTGAATAGGTCTTGTAAAAATGATAGGGGACTCCTAACACCCCCCCCCCCCTCTAACTTTTCAACCACGGGTCAAAACAATTCGGAAAAATTCACGTAAATGAGGCCTTATAAGTACTTTCAATGAAAACTATATTGAACAAAATCGGTTGAGCCGTTTTTGAGTTATCGCCAAATTTCATATTTTTTCTTTTAAAGGACGTAAGTTGACTTCCAGAAGGTAATAAGTGATTATAGTTTCTAGGGCGTTAAGATTAGAATAAGTCCGGTTACAGTATATCATTGTATGAAAGTTTGCAGCTTGGTGTAGCTCAATATTTTTGATAGCGGACTGACGGCGGTTGAAAGTGTTGAAACGCCTGTAGAATCACCCGTAAGCTGCCAGTATTCATTTAATACTTCGCGAAATGGCGTCTTGATCACACTGAGAATTGGATATCTTAGTAGAGTTGTTAGTCCGCTGTTTTCTAACATAATTTTGCGCATCGGGTTACAAGCATGAAATTTCTACCATAGATAGAGTGTTCCACGGTGATTATTTTCAGATGTGGAGGGAAGTCAGATTCGTCCCCTGTGAGGCGGGAGAGTGGAGTGAAATAGGGCCAAGTAACCCTCTTTTCTTTCTTTATTGCTGGTCAGTTAAGTCTACCAGGACGTGTTTGATATCGTTTCCGAGTAAAACAAATATCAGAAATTAATTTTTTATGTTATTTTTGTATAGTTATATATAAAATATGGGTGTATGGCCGAAAAGGTAAAAATCACAACAAGTTTTTTTATTCAGTGAGGTAAATTAGTTCAATTTCGTGAACATTTTTTTACAGTAGCTTAAGATATATCTTTACGTCGGCGTAATCAACGTAAATCTCCGAACGCATCCTATTTCGCTTCATTAAATACATTAAATAATGATTATTAACATGCTTTTACATATAATATTTACTATATACGTCCTAGAAAAACAAATTTATCCAATGAAAAAATATTTTTTTTTGCTAATGTATCACGAGCTCACGGGCTAATCTCAACATCAACAGTTTATTTAAGTTACTGTTTGTATGAAAAGTGTCCATCATGTATTTATTTTTAGAATCTAGATTAAATTTGCTACCTATTCTGCAATATTTTTGTATTTTTGTTAGTTGTAAATATTCAGGAAATATAACTAAATTATCTCCCTGAATAAAAAAAACATGTTGTGATTTTTACAATTTCAGAAATACAACCATATTTTTATATGGTACTATGAATAAATAACATGAAAAATAAATTTTTGATATCTGTTTTACACGAAAACGATACCACACAAGTCCTAGTAGCGTTATCTGATCAGTAATATAAAAAGAAAAAGAGGACTCCTTTGTCCTATTCACCCCGCTTTCCCGCCGCACTGGGGACGAATCTGACTCCTCCACATCTGAAAATAATCACCGCAGAATACTCTATCTGTGGTATAAATTTCGTGATTGTATCCCGATGTGCACAATTTCGCGACTTAGCAAAATGTACTAGAACACACAGGCTAAGCTTAACATCAACATTTTTTTCAAGGTATTTTTTTGTATCAGATGTGCCCAATATGTATACATTTTTAAAAACAAGATTAAATTTGCTGTTTAGAAATATTTTTTTAAATTGTAAATATTCAGGTTAGATAACTTATTTATCGTTCTGAATAAAAAAAACTTGTTGTGATTTTTACCTTTTCGGCAATAAACCCAAATTTTAATAAGAAACTATTCTTAAATAACATATAAAATTAATATCTGATATCTATTTTACACGAAAACGATGTCGCACAAGCCCTAATAGCCTTTACTGATCAGTAATAAAAAAAAGCCGTGGGGTGACCGGCCTTAGGATTGTCCCCCACCATATCGTCCCGTGGTTGCAGTAGAAGCCTGCTAAGGGAATAATAATATACCGGGAGATGGGCAGCAGCGTCACCCAGACCTTAAAAAAAAAAAAAAAAAAACTGCGCGCGCCAACCCGCCTGCCAAGCGTGGCGCGTATGGCAAAACCCCCTCTATGAACAGTCACACAAATACCAGGCCCCCAGTCTCCGGCAGCTCCGCTATCCCTGGCGCGGGTAGCGGCCAAGGTAATGGCGGAGCAGGGGGTGCTAAGAATCCCCGGACGAAATCCGGCTACCCATCCCCACGACGACTGGACTGGCCCTGGTAACACACAACATACGCACAATGAGGACTGACGAAAAGATTTGCGAGTTGGAAGAGGAACTGAGCAGGTTACACTGGGACATTGTAGGATTATGCGAAGTCCGTAGAGAGGGGGAGGACACCGTAACCCTGAAGTCTGGTAACCTGCTCTACTACCGGGAGGGCGCCCAACAGTCCCAAGGCGGTGTCGGGTTTCTCGTTCACAAGTCCCTCGTTAACAACATAACTACCATCGACAGTGTGTCGAGCAGAGTGGTATACCTAATACTCAGAATATCCAAAAGATATTCGTTGAAGGTCATTCAGGTATACGCACCGACCTCGTCACATTCTGATGAGGAAGTAGAGGCTATGTATGAGGACGTAAGTAGGGCCATACATACTTCCAAAACCTACTTCACTGTTGTTATGGGGGACTTCAATGCAAAGTTGGGCAAGAATAGCGGTGATGATTTGAGAGTGGGGCAATTTGGATACGGGCAACGGAACCCTAGGGGACAGAGGCTGGCCGACTTTCTGGAGAAAGAGGAACTCTTCATGATGAACTCTTTCTTCCAGAAGCCGCCTCACAGGAAATGGACCTGGATAAGTCCCGATGGTTCCACGAGAAACGAGATTGACTTCATCATGACCGACAAGAAACGGATTTTCAGTGATGTGTCTGTGATCAATAGGGTAAAGACCGGCAGTGATCATCGAATCGTAAGAGGCACACTGAATATCAATGTTAAACTGGAAAGGTCCAGTCTGATGAAGTCTACGCTCCGACCTACTCGGGCCCATATTCAAAACCCCGAGAGCTTTCAACTCGAGCTCTCCAACCGCTTCGCTTGTCTGGAGAACTTTGCCTCAGTGGACGAGATCAACGACGGGCTAGTGGAAACTGTCCACACGGTAGGGTCTAAGTTTTTCAGACCCCGCCGTAAAGATAGACCTCAGAAATTGTCTGATCGAACCTTAAACCTCATGGCTGAACGACGCTCGCTACAGTTGCAGTCTCCCGATGACGCGAGGTCATATAGGCAGCTTAATAGACGTATATCGAAGTCCTTGCGACATGATCTGCGGCTCTTTAATACGAACCGTGTTAAAGAGACCATTGAGCAGAACAAAGGCTCCAAAGTGTTCGCAAAGGACAAGTCTATTGGACAAAGCCAGCTGACCAAGCTGAAACGGGAAGATGGCAGCATAGCGTCGACCAAAGCAGAGGTTCTAGGCGAGATCGAGAGGTTCTATGGTCAGTTATACACTTCAGTCGCTAAGCCCGTTGACAGCTTGGTAGGCGATCCAAGAGCCAAGCTGTCCCGACATTATACCGAAGACATCCCGGACATCAGTCTGTACGAGATTAGGATGGCCCTGAAGCAGCTTAAGAACAACAAGGCGCCGGGCGAAGACGGAATCACCTCAGAGCTTCTGAGAGCGGGTGGAACACCGGTACTTAAGGTCCTCCAGAAGCTCTTTAATTCCGTCTTGTCCGAGGGCAAAACGCCTGAAGCATGGAATAGAGGCGAGGTGGTACTGTTCTTCAAAAAAGGTGATAACAGCCTATTGAAGAACTACAGGCCCATCAAGCTTCTAAGCCATGTTTATAAGTTGTTTTCATTTCAAGGGTCATTACGAACCGTCTCGAACATAGACTTGATGACTTCCAGCCTCCCGAACAAGCCGGTTTCCGAAGAAGCTATAGTACCATAGACCACATACGTACATACGCTGCGGCAAGTTATACAGAAGACTGAAGAGTATAACTTGCCATTATGCTTAGCGTTTGTGGACTATGAGAAAGCCTTCGATTCGGTGGAAACATGGGCGGTGCTCGAGTCACTTCAGCGATGCCATATTGACTATCGGTACATTGAAGTGTTGAAGTGTTTGTATAGTAACGCCACCATGTCGGTCCGAGTTCAGGAGCAGAGCACAAAGGCCATTCCATTGAGAAGAGGCGTAAGACAGGGGGACGTTGTGTCCCCGAAACTGTTTACGGCCGTTATGGAAGACGCCTTCAAGCTCCTGGAATGGCAAGGACTTGGCATCAACATCAATGGCGAATACATCACTCACCTTCGGTTTGCCGACGACATCGTAGTCATGGCAAAGTCGATGGAGGAACTCAGCATGATGCTCGATGACCTCAATCGAGTTTCTCAACGGGTGGGCTTAAAAATTAACATGGACAAGACGAAACTCATGTCAAATGCCAAGGTTGTGCCCATCTCAGTCTCTGTTGAAAACTCGGTACTCGAAGTTGTTGACTCATACATCTACCTAGGACAAGTGGTCCAATTAGGTAGGTCCAACTTCGAGAAAGAGGTCAACCGCCGAATCCAACTCGGCTGGGCAGCGTTCGGGAAACTACGCAGCGTCTTTTCGTCCGACATACCTCAGTGCCTCAAGACGAAAGTCTTCAACCAATGTGTGTTACCAGTGATGACTTACGGCACCGAAACGTGGTCTTTCACTATCGGCCTCATCTCAAAGCTCAAAGTCGCTCAACGAGCAATGGAGAGGGCTATGCTCGGGGTGTCTCTACGTGATCGAATCAGAAATGAGGAAATCCGTAGACGAACTAAAGTGACCGATATAGCTCACCGGATTAGCAAGTTGAAGTGGCAATGGGCAGGCCACATAGCACGCAGAGCAGATGGCCGATGGGGCTGAAAAGTGCTCGAGTGGAGACCTCGGACCAGCAAGCGCAGCGTAGGACGTCCACCTACAAGATGGACAGATGACCTTATAAAGGTCGCCGGAAGGCGCTGGATGCAGGTCGCTTCCAACCGGTATATATGGAAGTCCAAAGGGGAGGCCTATGTTCAGCAGTGGACGTCCTATGGCTGAGATGATGATGATGATGAATAAAAAAAAGAAAAAGAGCAGTACATGGTCATCTTCACCCCGCTCTCCCACCACACAGGGGACGAATCTGACTTCCCTCTACATCTGAATATAGTCACCGTGGAACGCTCTATGTGTGGTCAAAATTTCATGCTTGTAACCCGATGCGCACAATTTCGCGGCTTAGCAACTCTACTATCTAGAACAACGTGACAATAAGAAAATTGTACTTATTGATGTAAATGTACGAACCTCATTTATTTTCATTATAATTTTAAGTCTTCTTACTCGTTCCTCGAAACAAATTTATTTACATGTAGATAATCCGACAATCTAGATTGCTATATTTTTTCTACAATTGAAAGCGCTAAATCACCTTCACTCTGATATAAAACATTCCTTCACTCTGATTAACCCAGTGGTTGACTGGTAGAGAATGCCTAAAGGCATTAAGTCCGCCATTTGTACTTTTACTTATGTATTTTGTGCAATAAAGTTTAAATAAATAAATATAAAAACATATTGCGAGCTAAGTAGGTACAGTCGAGTTCATTTACATCTACACGTTTACGAGAACATAAATATCTGAACACGACTTTATGCTTCTGACAATAGGGTCGTGTTTAGATATTTTTGTTCTCGTAAATGTGTAGATGTAAATGAACTCGACTGTACCTACCCCTTTTCACCGAGAAAGCCTAATGGATTGCGTAACTTAATGGATCATCGTTTCTTAACGGGGAAACCCTAGTCAGCGCTGAAAATAGGTTAAAACACGCTCAATCATGTCACGGAACGTTTTGAAAACCTGAAAGTGCTGCGGCCTGCGGCGGACACCGGTAGTATTCAAAATTTTGTCGATGGATAAATGTCAAGGAAAATCTCTTGACTCAATGTACGAAACACTAGTATTTTTGTTAAAATCTGACTAATTTCTACCCGGGATTTCGTACGCGTTGACTTTGATCACAGGTGATTGAATTTTCACAGTAAATTCAACCCCTCTGTTCACCGCACGGTTGATTTCAGTGATAAAAACTATACGATAGCCGTCTGAAACTATCTCTATACCAAATTGTGTCTAAGTAAATCCGTTCAGCCGTTATCGCGTGATTGAGTAACAAATATATCCAGACTTCATCTTAAACTTTCTCATGAAATGTATAATAGGATACGAAAATTTATTCTACTGTAAGTAGCTGCGGGCGACCACGTAGCTCCCTGATTTACGGTGATGCCTGAGCCCGTTCACTCTAGCCTTGAAGAGAAAATCTAATTTTAAGATTAGATATTTTTTAGAGTTTAATCGACTTAGCTCGTAAATGCGTAAGGATCCCTGTGAGTTGTCATCATGCTCATGCGGGCGTGCGCTGGGCGCGGCAACCCCGGGTTCTGTTCAGTGCTCTCCCGGCTACCGGCCCGGCTGGTCCTACCGACCGCGCCAGTCGCGATTCCCGACTAACTTATCACGAGTTGTGCACAATGGGAACGAACCTAATCGCTACTTGAGTCGGGTTCAGTCCAAGTGCGCGCGTCAACGAGTTCACAAAGGAATTGTAACCTGCCAGTGTCTGGATTGTGCCTGGGAGGATTATGGAATTAATAATTTAAATTGGAAAATGCAAGTTGAATCATTTTATATTTTGATTGCGGACTATTATTGTGGAATGGAAATGCAAACTTGGTCTGACAAAAGGTTTTAATACGATTTACTGTGCCTTATACTGTAGTATAAGATTAATACAATGCAATTTACATTCACTTTATATCTTCTTTTCAAAAAAAATGGATGGTTCTATATTGTAGGTAGGTATAGTGAAGGAAACTGAAACGCGTAGGTACCTTTTGACCCTTGCCGTTGTGACAAGAGCGAAAAAATCTACCTACGTGTTTCAGTTTCCTTGACTATACAAAAATATTTTATATTCAACAGCGATCGTTCACCGAATGTAGCTTGCAAATTCAGTAGTACTCTTGTAAATGATGTAAATATTGTAAATAGACATGAGATGAGAAGACTGTAGTTGAACAAGCGCAATGCAATTAATATACATATATAACATATCAAACCAATATTTCTGAGAAACTACATCTCTTGCCATAATTGGAAAATTTCAGACAGCAAATTGCGAAATGTAAAGTAAAAAATGTTACTTAAGTTTTACATTTTCGTAAGAGTTCTTAACCTAGAATATTTTTAATATTCGAACAATCAAGCGATCAAATCATTTATTTATTAATCAGGCAACTGTGGCCATATATTACCTTAAAACTAACATACGTATCACAAAGGTATATGAATAATAATAGAAATTACATTAACATTCATATTTTACTCATATTTAGAGAAAGTTTCATTGGGGTTCATTGCTATCCAGATTAAGCTACAGACAGATGGATAGAGCTAGGTATAATCCCTAGGTCGTGACAAGCCCCAACCGAAACCGAGTACCAGAATACGGCGTAGTTACATTTAGCTCTAAGGAAGAGCACGCTGAGGGGCCATAGGTAGGTACATTAATTACGTTAGGGTTCCTAGGGGGAGGGGAGTTCGTAAAATCTCTACATACCCTATCTGCCGATTTATTTATTAAAAATACATCTGTAACATACAACTAGGTGCCATTACATTACAAACTTAATACATTTTACAGACTAGTTATTTAATTATGTTATTAAGTCATTGAATTCTCCCCTCCTCATTATCTTGCATTCATCCATCACCTTTTGTACGGACGTGGTGGACACATCACATTGTGGCGCAAGCCGGAGCACGGAGTTAATGACGTGAACTGCCGGTCTAGCACAACTGTGACACGCGACTCTTGTTGCGCGATATAGCGCTACCCGTCACTCTCTCACATTACTGCACAGAAAGAGGGGTAATTATCTTGCGCGAGATATAGTTGCGTATGACAATGCAAGTGCGCGCTGCCGGATCGTCCGGCAAGCGCGGCTGACGGCCGGCTCGTCCCGCAAGCGCGCCTGACGGATTCAGCCCGAGCGTCAGGCACGGGCAATCGCAAAGCCACATTTAGGTACCAATTTCGTGCTGTCTATTTTATTGTTCAAGAATTGTACAAATATGTTCTTACTTGGCGGTAGGCTGTTCAAATTTGGCCATTATTGAGCCCCGTCCCCTTACACAATTTACACTTTTCCGTACTTACAAACAATGACACGGTTAACGCATTCACTGCCACCCTCTTTTCCTGGACATTCGCCAGGTGCCGCACTTTGCTGTGTGCCCCAAACGCATATGTGAGTTCAACCGACTATTACCCTACCCAGTGCCTCCGACGCACATATGAGTTCATACTAATTTGACATTGGTTTGTTCGCATTGGAACTAGGTAATTATTCTAACAAAAGGACTAAAACATGGTAATCAATATTTTATATTCTTTAATCACATTAAACCTTTAACATCGATTATAATTGTCATTTTTTCAAAGTAGTGACGATATTATGAATTTGGGGCATTTACTTACATATTATCTTCTGATGAAAATATTAGTCATAAGTAGAACATTCCAAAATTCAGGACTCATATGTGCGTCGAAGGCACTGGTAATTCAGTGAATAAAGGATTTTGACCTTACAAACGGTCCGGTAGTTTTGAATTTTTGATATCGACCCTTAAGAATCAATACCATCTAACTACTAAATGTTAGTTAGACGGTATTGATTCTTAAGCGTCGATATGTTGTCTAGGATGGTTAGTCAGTGTTTAAAATGCAAAATGCACAATTCCCCCCCTTCCGCGCCCGCCGCCATATTGAAAAAACCGGCACTTTCTTCATATTTTTGCTCATATCTTCCTTTAGGAGCATTTTAGCTAGAATAAAGCTTCAACAATGTTATAGAGAGTTAAATTTACTACATTTTCCATTTTATATTTTGTTTCTAGGACAGATAGTTACGGAGATATGCATATTTAAAAAAACTTAAGAAATTGCAATTTTCAACTCAAAAACAAACTTCTGGATTATATCTTCGTTTAGGAGCATTTTAGCTAGAACAGTGCTTGAGCAATTTTGTAGAGAATTAAATTTACTATAATTTACATTTCAAATTTTGTTTCTAGGACAGATAATTACGGAGATATGTAAAAAATAAAGTTACATTTTCCGAAAATGTATGTATAAATGGACATGAGTTTTATAAGCAATTATATTTCCTACATGTTTTAATTTGTCCTAGACTAGTCCCTAACTGAATGACAGCGTTCTAAATCAAGAATTTTCAGAAATTTTCGGAAAATTCGACTTTTCCTGTTTTTTAAATGTGCATATCTCCGTAACTAACCGTCCTTGAAACAAAATTTGAAGTGTAAATTATAGTAAATTTAATTCTCTACAACATTGCCCAAGCTTTGTTGTAGCTAAAATGCTTCTAAATGAAGATATAATCCAGAAGTTTGTTTTTCAGTAGGAAATTGGGATTTTTTACGTTTTTTTTAATGTAGATATCTCCGTAACTATCTGTCCTAGAAAAACAATATAAAATGGAAAATGTAGTAAATTTAACTCTCTATAACATTGTCGAAGCTTTCTTCTAGCTAAAATGCTCCTAAAGGAAGATATGAGCAAAAATATGAAGAAAGTGCCGGTTTTTTCAATATGGCGGCGGGCGCGGAGGGGGGGGAATTGTGCATTTTGCATTTTAAACACTGACTAACCATCCTAGACAACATATCAAAAATTCAAAACTACCGGACCGTTTGTAAGGTCACACATAGTACTTTAGTCTCTATTCACCGTATTATGGGTGAAAGTCACTAAATACTTAGTATGAACGCGTCTGTGCGTCGATGGCACAGGGTGAAAGTCACGGTGACGTATATATGCGTCGGTGGCAGTGAATGCGTTAACTATATACCTTAACGCTTTTTACTAAGGTTTATATAAGTTTACAAATGTACAACTACTCTCCTTGAAAGTTTAATCTTCCAAAAACCTACTGTAATACAATCATAACGTTATTGCAACAAATCGATGCGCCCATCAGTCTCAAAAGACTGGTTTGAACCGGACCGTCGAAATACATACATAATGAAATAAATCACTTTTATGCACGATTAAACCCATAGAACGGGCTTAAATAAAAACTGTGTGAAAAACGTATAAGTTTAAATCAACGAACATATCCATACTAATATTATAAATGCGAAAGTGTGTCTGTCTCTGTCTGTCTGTCTGTCTGTTACCTCTTCACGCTTAAACCGCTGAACCGATTTAGATGAAATTTGGTATATAGATAGTGTCAGTCCCGGGGAAGGACATAGGATACTTTTCATCCCGAATAAATTTAGTGTTCCCGTGGGATGAGCGGGTAACACCGCGGGGCACAGCTAGTATACTATATATTACCTAGTATTAATATCATTGGAAAAGAGCGGCGTCAAACTCATTATGAGTTTGAGCCGCCACCGCCGCCGTTTGAGTTTTTACGTGGGATTAGGGTTCCCCTCCGTTAGCCCGAAAAACTTTTATCCTAATTTCATTGGCCCTAATTTTGGTAACCCTAAAATCACAAACCCGAATTTTCATTCATCCTAATTAATGAATAGCCCTAATTTCAGGATTCCGAATTTTCATAATGCAAATGCCTAATTACTTCATACCGAATTTTCACTAGCCCTAATTTGCACTTAGCCTATTTTTATAGACTACTCATATACCTAATTATGCTAATACCTACATTTTATTAAACCTATATATCAATAAACCTAAGGCGAGGGCTGCTCTCCCTCCGCGCCTCCGGTTTTAGAATAACACTCTAGGGGTAGGACAGACAAGACCACGTGTCTATACATTCAATCAGGTTTTGTTCTAATTGCTCTAATTAAAATCTCGTGGATAGGTAAATAACAAGATTGGTCTCATAAAATCATGTATTTTCTGCCCCAGAGTAAATCTAAAGACTGTTTTGAGGGCGAGGTTGAGTTTGAGTCGCTGTGGACTTTTTAACATCTCACCCCTCCTCTTCCATTCTGACTTAAAGGTTAAATCCACCCTTGTCTGTAAATTGCGTAAGTGTCACTCAGTTGGGGCTACATTCATTATTACTGGTAGGTACTAAATGACATCGAGAAAACGATCGTGAAACAATAATACATAATTAACGCATAAACAGAACATTCGCCAAATTAAACCGGTAAATACCTACGAGAAGGGTTTTCCCATTGCACGGCCTATTTTTCCTCTCGTCTGTTTTTAACACGGGTCCCGGTATTTGAGATGGATATAAATTTACATTGTATAGATTGTTTTCTGGATGAGCTGTAATTGTTTATTTTAACTTGGACAGTGCTTTCTATTAATCAACTGAAATGGCAAGCGTGAAATGTTCACCCGTATGAATTTTATTTGTTTGACAGTTTGTTGGTATGACTTCTAACAACGGAGTCATCAACGTGTTTTTTGTCCAGTGATAATATATAGGCCGGAAAGCGGCAGGCTAATTTTTATCCCGGAAAATAAACCACACCTTATCAACAAGAACGGGATAATCGAGTCTCAGAACAACCACGACCGTGACGAGACGGTCGGAAAATTACCAACGTAAACAATATACGCAATAGTTATAATAATAGGTCGTTTTGCTTTGTGAACATCGTGTTAAGATTTTAATCTATATGCACGGCTTCCGAGTAATCTGGCCACACGTTCGAAGTCACGGGAAAATGTAGTAATACCTACAATATGTATGAGCTTAACACGTACACAAACCAACAACATGCAAGTACGTATTTCCATTGCCAGCTATTTCATTCTCTCGTCTGCGTATAACACGGTGACGGTGCCCTATTTTCGAAATGGGTTTTAATTAACATCGCACAGAATTTTTGCTATGGAAAATGATACGAGTATTTGTTTTGACGTAGGTAAAGTGCTTAGCCATTAATTAACTGTTATAGGGTGTAACTGCAAATAAAGAGTGAAATTATGAGGCATTTGTTTTGGCGTGTTTCCGAATTGAAATTACAAAGGAAAACATTAGATAGTATCGTTAATATTTTTGAACAATATCATTTATAAATTGCGTATCCAATTAGTATAAAAAAAAATTGGGCAAGTGCGTGTCCGACTCGCGCATGAAGGGTTCCGTACCTATACATATATATAATCTATAACAAGTTTGTTGTATATGGGAGCCCCCCTTAAATTTTTTTTTTTTGTATTTGTTTTTATAGCGGCAATAGAAATACATCATCTGTATTTGTATTTCTTTCTTCTTGAGGTGTGCAATAAAGAGTATTCTATTCTATTCTATCATCTGTGAAAATTTCAACTGTCTAGCTATCACCGTTCTTGAGATACAGCCTGGTGACAGACGGACGGACGGACGGACAGCGAAGTCTCAGTAATAGGGTCCCTTTGGGTACGGAACCCTAAAAAACAAGTCACTAAATTGAGTGTACAAAATCTGTAACCAACATGTTATATCTTATTGCAATGGATACTGTAACACGTGCGTGTGTTAGAATAGGTATGATGGGTAATTATCAATAAATTTAAATTATACTTATCTGTAATGTTAAGCAGTCGCGCATTCACATTATGCGGAGGCTGCATGGGCGTTAGTCAACGAGCGTACTAATATTTGAGGAGTTCTCTCGATTCCTCACGGATTCGTCATCAGATCTTCACCACATGTTATTGGACCAACTTGGAGACGCTTATTCTTGAACGAAACAATATTTTTTGAAATTGGTTCATAAATAACGGAGTTCTGAGGTAACAAACATTTAAAAAAAAGATTTGTATAAAAAACCTGCCACGTGCGAGTCGGACCGAGGGTTCCGTACAAACACTTCCCAACTTAACTGGCCGGGTTAAGTTAAGTTTGCACCTGGAATGTATGTCGCCGCATACAAATGAGGTGCTAAGTTAACGCAAACGATCACGTTTGTTGCATGGGAGCCAAACTTATTTATTTTCTGTTTTTTTTTTTGTATTTGTTGTTATAGCGGCAACAGAAATACATCATCTGCGAAAATTTAAATTTACAACCTATCACGGTTCATGAGATACAGCCTGGTGACAGGCGGACAGACAGACAGATAGACAGACGGACGGACAACGGAGTCTTAGTAATAGGGTCCTGTTTTTTACCCTTTTGGGTACGGCACTCTAAAAAACACAACCGAATTGAGAACCCTTTGAAGTCGGTTGCACCTACGGTCGGTTGGTCGTTTTAAAGTTCATGCTACGTTAAAGGCTAATTTACTCACAGAATAGCCGCCCGTTTCTTTGGATAGTTAGGCTATAATGTTGGACTGGACGTGATTAAAATAGTTCACGACAGTTTGAAATAGAGGTCTCTGGAAAAAGTTTCATTGCTGTTCAAACTTTAAATACGGAGAGATTTAATTTTATAGATTAGTTGGAAATGAGATATTGATTGACTTTCATAAATAAGTAATCAGTATTTATAATTGATTTGTTTCAACCCGTAGAAACAACTGTTTCAAACTCAACATCTTTTCAATTATTAACTTCGTCGGATTAACTCGAAATCTAGTTCGAAAACGAGTTTGAAAACGATTTCATATGTTTCATCACGATGCACTTCAACAAAGTCGAGTATAGAATAGGTATTATTTAATCTTCCTTAATTAGTTATCCATATTATTCTATATATATTAAAAATTCACAAAATCTGTCAATGCGTTTCTTGATGAGGCCTCAAAAATATTCCGACTAAACTTTATATATCTGTGATCTAATCCAATGCCAATCCCAAGATTATTATTTCGCAATTGTATTTTGTGATTTTACAGTAGTAGGTAAGTAGCTAGGTGAATCCGTGCCGTTTTAAGTTAGTAGTAAAAGTTCATTGAGGCATGATGCGTGCCGTGCCGCTACCCCTGATCAAAGCGATCCAAGCGATCCCGACTACCTACTATTTTTACATTCACTGCAAAATGCTGGAGTGGTGATCAGTCCAATTTATTGAACCCGCTGCATCAACGGCACGAGCCCACGACGGCGTTCATTGGTACAGGAACTTAGATATAGTATGTATAAAATATTCATGTAGTTTAAAGACAATAATTATGGATTTTACAAATAAAACGCCTCCTTATATTTTTAATCAGGTTAGAGTTAGGCATACCGCTTGGTCATATTATAAAAATGCCATGTAAAATCATTCGAAATAGACTACTGAACGACCCTTAAGGAACTTGATACTTTCTAAAAATGCAACTCCTGGGGTAAATGGTAATCAATGGAATAAGGAATACCTAGCAATAAAGGTTTATTTATAATCCAGTGTTATAAAAAAAACTGTTTTATTATTAGTATTACTGGTATTACTAACCATGTTTTTTTATAAATCTCGTCATTAGAGAACCCAAAAAACAGCAAGAACAACGCCTTTGTCGAAGCCTTTCGATAACAAATGACGCACGAATAAACAACATTGGACACTAGAAATTGGAATCGAGGATGAATCAGTAATAACAAGGGTTGAATAGCGTTCATCGTAGCTTCTTTTGTTATTCTTATGTACGGGAAGGTATATTTTTTCTTAACGTTTCATAATATTCTGTTTTCGGGTGAAGAACAATGGATACGCAATAATTGCGATCCCACGCATGTTTTGTTAGCCGCCAATCGCAATAAATAAGAATTCACGTTACGTATAACCGCTAAGTGCCTAGTACCTATGTTTAGTTATCTAATTCGTATAGTCTGTTTCTTACCTAAGTACATATACAACATTTCTACCGTGTAAACAAAATCTACGGCGCCATCATTTGTTTCGTTCACGGATTTTGTATGGCGTTGGAATTTTTGGGATATAAAAATAGACTAAGTATACTTCTTATTAAAATGCATGACGTCAGTTTCACTACAAAGTAGCAATATGACACAAAATTTAATTAAGTTGTAGTAGATGTACTACGTTCTTCATTCCTTCAGACGAGAAATGATTTGATTATTTAGACATGACAAAAGGATTTTTTTTTTTTTTTTTTTTAATGTCATAGGGGGCAAACGAGCAAACGTATCGCCTGATGGAAAGCGATTACCGTCGCCCATAAACACCTGGAACACCAGAGGAGTCACATGTGCTTGCCTACCCGGAGGACGAAGATGGAATGCCTCTATGCTAGTAATTTCACCGGCTATCTTACCCCCACACCGGAACACAACAATGCGAACATTGCTGTTTGGCGGTGGGTTAGCAGGCAGGATATACCAGAACACAAATATTTTTACTTTCATAGTATTTGAGCCCGTTTTGACTATAATTTTGTAGGTTGCAATTTGTAATTTAATAAGTCCTCGAGTTGTCATAATTATAGGGCCTTTCTAACCTATTGTTTAGATGTTAATTCGCACTCCAAGCTCATAAATACGAGATGGTAAATAATTGACAAGCATTGTGCGGCAGGAGGGGCTTCGGGCCATAACGATAAGTTACGATACAAAGCTTTCGGGCTTAATTAGAGACGCATCGAACTATTGATTACCACTACTGTTGTTACAGGCACAATAGCAAAGGTTCTCTATAGAAATAGTTCTATAGATACCTACTTAGAATACGCTCAGTTTGTTTATAAGTATTATATCTTATCTATGTGCCAAAAATAAACAAATTAGGGATATAAGCCGAAACCAAATAGTTAAATGACATATGGTTGCGTCAAGGGGGTTTCACTCCGCTGAAGTGTCAAAAACTATACCTACTAATTTCGGGTCACAATTGTGCCCCAGCCCGCCCATCGTCCCGCCTTTATTCGGCTAGGGTCGGCACGTTCGAAGCGAAGACAACGCATCGATTACATTTTTATTATTTACATATTATTGTGATTTTTTATTATTTTTAACCGACTTTAAAAAGGAAGAGATTCAGTGTTCGCTACATTGAATCGTTTTGAACGTAAGTTCACCGATTATCTCCGTAAAGTGTAAATATATATATTTTTTATTAGTAAGAGAATACGGTTACTGCTACGGTTTTCCCATAGCCATTAAATCATGATCTGATGATGGAACTTATTTACTAGATCTCGGGACTAGTTCAACGTAGACAAGTGTGGTTTTTCTGCTCACTTTACTGAAAATTTACAGCCGGTATGTGGCAGTATCATAAAATTGACCTGATGATGGATCCTGGAAATAGGGACTGGATCTCAAGATTGATTCAACGCAGACATGTGCGGTTTTTACATTTCGATTCACCACAATGAACATTTGGACTCAGTATCATAAAATTGACCTGATGATGGATCATGGAAGTACCTACTCTCAGGACTGGTTCCACATGAGTAAAGAAACGGAATATAGACTAAGCTTCATACAACTGCGCTGCGATAGGTACACTACTACAAACGCAATGCGCGTGTGGACGTGTCCACAAACTAACGTGTACACGAACAAACAGATTTAGACCGCATTGCTGCGTTTAGCGCTCAAGGTGCGCGCCGTGTCTTGTTCGACTTCGCTTATGAATGTGAAAATTAGCGAACCAAATTAAATTCAAAGTGGCGAATGGCTTTTATTTTCAAAATTTCAAATTGGTGCTAGGGGGCTGAAACTCGGTATCGGGGGGCATTTGGGGCTCACAAATATGAATCTGAAATCGGTGTCCAAAAAAATTCAGTCAGTCGGAAAATATCGAAACAACAAGATTTGTATGGAGATTTTTTTTAAGGGTCCCGTATCTCGTAAACGGCTGGAAATGGGTAGGGGGTGCTCGAACGAATGTCATAAGGGACCCCCACCCGAGTACAGTCGTGAAAAAAAAAACAAAATGGGGACTTTTTTTTTTTTAATTTCAAGTTAGTCCTAGGGGTTAAAACTCGGTATCGGGAGGCTTTTGGGTCATCCGAGTCAGAATATGAAATTGGATTTTCAAAATTCGCTCAACTTCGGAAAATATCGACCAAACAAAATGTAATAATCCCAGAACATAAAGGGCCGCTAGAAACGGGCTTATCTCTATGTATACAAATATAAACCATATTGTCATTGATCGTCGTCGATTGCATCAATCATTGATGTCAAGTGTGCATAAAAATTAAATGTTATGTAAACGGGTGTAAAACCGATAATAAAATAAATAAAATGTTTCTGTCTACAAACTTCCAAAGGCTAAAATAAAAATTAAAAAAATGCATTTACATAATACAAACACATTCTCTACTTGCTCATCAAAGTGAATCAGAATACGAAAACTGCACGTGACTGCGTTGAACCAGTCCTGAGATCTAGTAAGCACTTCCAGGATACAAAATCCGGTCAATTTTATAATACTGGATCTTAATGCTAATCAAAATGGTTCGAAAATCAAAAAACCGCACATGTTTACGTTAAACCAATCCAAAGATCCAGTAGGCACTCTTAGAGCCCATCATTATAAAGATCGCGCTAGGTCCCTCTTAGTTTGAACGTATTTTGTTAAAAGTAGCTTTAAAATAATTACAAACACAGAGAAGTAGTTTCCCTTTTGCTAATGTAGGCAACCCTAGGAGTATGACACGCCCCAAAGAAGCAAGAACCAACAGCGTCGTACGTCATTAAAAATGGCCAATCAGATACGAGTAGGCTAATGCTTTTGCAAAAGCGGCAAATAACAAAAGAGTGCGGCTTCTGTAGTGTCTTTATTCTGTGGTTGCGTTTGAAATGACAAACGGGTGGTTCTACTCAGGAGGGACGAAAATGAAGTGATTTGCGGCACACCATTTTTTTAGCATCTAAGGATTCTAAGGTCAGAAAAGTAGCTTAACGCCTAGCGGAGGTCGTTCTTTTACTGATCTCAAACGGGCCAGTCAAAAAATAAAATATACCAAATTTATGACCATTTAAACAATATATGGGCCCAGGAGACTGAGGACACTTTTTTTTTATAAGTTTCGCATTTAAGGTACAATTAGACAAACACATTGAAACTACATATATTATAGATTTCTATTTTAGCCAAAATATTACGTACATACTCAAAATGCAGTTATGATGCAGCCATTAAGCTTTCATTTCATCCGAGAGACATGCCTGGAGACTGAGAATTTGGCACTTTAAGAGGCCTTATTCCTTTTGAAATTTGTTTTTTTCATATTATGACAAATATATTGATAATTTCAACCAACTTTTTGAAGTGAATAATACTTTTCCCCGAGTTCTAGGAAGTAACATAGCTTTTTCATGCTTTTTTTGCGTGGAGTCGAAAATAAGTTGAAAAAACTAATTTTCAGCGTGAATTTTGTCAATTTCGAGTAGTTTTCGAAACAAAAATTATCAATGAAAAATTCAAACTGTAGTTTTCAAATATATACCAATAAATCCCAATAGCCCTGTTCTAGGTAGTAACACCAATAAAATGTAAAGAAACATGTTTGATCATATAGAAAAATGTCTAAAACGATCACCATTTTAAAAGGAATAAGGCCTCTTAAAGTACAATTTTTGAGAGATATATATTTAGGGCTTAGCTAATTTTCAGTGTCATACTAGAAACCATTTAGTTGTACAGTTTCGATCGTAAATCAATATAATTTTGCCTACAAAAACTATACAAGATAAGGTGAGCCGCGGAAAATTCCCTTGTGTGTAGAACCACCCAAACAAGACATTTTATTACCGATCAATTATACCTATGCTAGTCAATAGGGACCCATTTGTCTACAACTTATGAAAATAGTGACGTGATGGGGCTAAGGTGTAGATAAGATAAGATAATCATTTATAGGCATCTGGCAAGAAATAATATGTGCTTGAAGAAACAGTTGCAACTGTGTTGCAATAATGGTAATATTTTTTTGTGAAACTATTTTGGTTCAGCATCATATCTCTATCAATATTTCTTAGTGTTTTTCTTTTTTCTAATTCGAAGTGAAAATAATGATTGAAAAAGTGCACAATAATGGGGAAATTCAAAGCAGCTGAAACGCGATGTTATTGGTCAGATTATTTGACTAATGGTGATAGACGAGTGTGAAGTCACAATCTAGACGTGTGCACCACGCAGGCGGCCGGCGGAAGCACCTGACTGACTATGTCACTGATATTCGAGATTAATTTTTTTCTAGACCGCGTCCGCCGTGTAAGAGGTACTATTTGTTGGAATAGACTGTGACGTCACCCCAAGCGCGCCATAATGGCGGGCGTTTAAAAGGCCTGAAGCTGTTTGATAATTTTCAAGAAAAAGTATATATAATAATAATAATAATAATTCGTTTATTTCAGGCATCAAAGGCCCATAGATAAATGCCTTACAATCTAACATACATATTAAATATTAAAATACTAAACAACTAGGTCATGATGTCTTTCGTAAGTCCGTGGTGTTGGGTAGCCGACCGCGGTAACGCCGGAATACAACACCTTTCGGCCAAAATTCTTCCTTCATGAAGGTCGCTAGCTGGTCAGTCGGAACCCCCAACACATAAGAATTAAAATTCACTTTGTGGCGAGACTCCAACTTCACGATCCTCAGGATAATTCCGGTCTTCACACGTACATACTCTACGATCTCCTCGGCCTTCGTAGAGTAATACGGGACACATACAATTGCGTCGTCGGCAGGGCGGGACGCAGCAGGTGTTTGGGCCCAGTCGGTGCGGTACCGCACTGATTTCGGCAAGCCGGCTTCTTCCTCCTTTCCACCTTGATGAAGCCATCCTTGTCACATTTTGACTCACGAGGAGCCGTTTTAGGCAGATCCTTGTGAACGGGTTCACACCGGTTCTGCGCCCCTTTTGAAGACCGCTGCTTAGATCTTGAAACAGCGGGACTTTTTGCGGCGATCTCAGCATAAGCACGTTGAGGGGTCACAGTGCTTACACGTGAACACGTGACGTAGCCGCCTTCACTTCTATAGCAGGTGGGTGACCGGCGGGGCTCGGGGTGAGCGGCGCCGGATCGGCAGCCATACATATATATACCACATCATTTTTATTTAAGCAGTAACGTCTGCTAACGTAAACCAAATGTTAACAATGAGGCTTTAAGTTTTTTGGCGCTGAATATTATTTTACAGTATTATAACGATAGAAAGTCGACTTCAGTCAAATATCAATATTCGAATTCAAAACTGTGTTTCAAAACGCGATCACTATGTATAATTTCAATATTTCGTATCCGTTAGGTATTTATTTGGATCTTTATTGACTGGCATAAAATTGATCGTCATAATGTATTGTTTTTCATAAAATCATTAGTCATAATTCTAATTATTCTTGCAAAGAGGTAACATTCCATTCCATTACACCGTAAGTGTACACCGGCCACTATTTACTTACTGTACCTAACTATTTAGGCCGGTGTACGCTTAAATATGTGTTCGACATTTGACAATCGGGAGGTCTCCTTTGCCAGGATGAACCTACTGAACCCTAAGAACATTTTAAGAAGAAGAGCCATCTTGATTTTTAGTGTTAAGACCAGTCACGACGTCATAAGAGGGTTTAGCGCGTAGGGCGTATATTTGAGCGTACAGCGCTGCCACTAGGTATATCCATTTAGTTTTAGACTAATTATCTGGATCTCCTTCCATTCGCATACACATTAAAAGTCATAAAGTATTGTTTGCCATAAAATCGCTAGCCATCGTGAACATGGTTCAGTAATATATGACCCGATAACTGTACGGTGCAGAAGATTGGCTTACGACACGAGACCATTATATTGCAAACGACAGCTGTAACGTATTAACTTGACCCCATAATCCCACTTCATTCCGTCGGCGGTAGTTAACTTGTAAACAACCCTGTATCTATTTTTAATACTACCTACTACCTACCTAACTAATCACAGCATTGGCATTGTGATTAGTTACCAAATTCATACTAAATGTACCAATTCTACAAAAATACTGACAGATGTATAACACTGTATTCCTAGCAAATAAATCTTTTGAATTTGAATGCTAACTATAATAGCTAAGTTGATTTAATCTTTCTTACTATTCCTAACCCTAACGAGTGTTTATTTGGAACTGTATTTGGAACTGTGTGTAACTGAATGAGTTAATAAGGTTATACGGAATAACTTCTTATACAAAACTTGAAGAACTTGTCGTCGATATTGCGCATCCGACTAATGAGATTTTTCACTGAAAGTCCTGGACTGATTTTACTAAAGTTCTGTTCTATAACGTAGTAAGGGGAAACTAATTTTAAAATATTCGTACTGAAAATTGCTGCTCAAGAATTTCATAAGAATTTTTAAATCAACTATTCCCGGTAAGAAGGAGTTTCATAAAGAAACCCAGATGAAGCTGAGATAAAGCAAAACGATCCACTTGATTCGCTCGGAACCGCTAGTGAAAGAGGATTGTGGAAACTAAGGTAGGTAATAGAACTTTGCAGCAACTTGATTTATAAGAATAAAACATAATGGCTACTTAACCCTTTTTTTCACTCCTGCTCAAAAATACATAATTTTAGCTTCGCGAAGCGGGGCTAGAGTGAGAGAATGGCTTATTTTAGCCCCTTGTCAAACAATCTACTATTATTGTTTCGTTGTAGGCGGATAACAAGTGCAATAAATAACTATTCAAAATACCCCTGTCACTCCCAACAAGGTAGAAAGCCGTCCACCCGTACTAAAGGTATACCGAAAGGAAATTAAAATATCTATATTATCATTTAAGATACCAGTCTTTATACATAGTAAATTTCACTAATTAACAAATTGACATACAGACATACTTATGTAAAAGCATTTCAGAAGCTCAATAGTCGAGATTGAAGCCATTTACCTTCACCTGCAAGTCTGATTGCGGCCATTCTAGGCTTTGCAAAGAATAATACAGTCCCATTTACTGTAGGCGGGAAACAAGCACAATAAAATAACTATTCAAAATACCCCTGTAAGTCCCAACAAGATAGGAAGCCGTCCACCCGTAATAAAGATATACCGAAAGGAAATTTAAATAGCTATATTATCATTTAAGGTCTTTATACATAGTAAATTACACTAATTAACAACAGTATACCAATAAATATTCAATACAATATGAAATACAACGAGACATACTTATGTAAAAGCATTTCAGAAGCTCAATAGTCGAGATTGAAACCTTCACCGGAAAGCCTGTTTGCGGCCACTCTAGGCTTTGCAAAGAAGAATACAGTCCCATTCAATGGATCCACAACGGCGAAAACACAAAGAAATTTCAAAGCCGCTTAGTGCAGAAATAGATGCAACTGAAATATGAATTTGAAGAATTCAATACAAACCTAAATAAAACTTTGCTTGCAGGAACGAGATATTCACTGCATTAAAGTAGAAAGTTTTCAGCTTTGATTGCATTCTGCATTCATATTTGCGCGCTGAGTTTCGCCAGGTTTTACCTACTTAATGAAGAACACAATTACAATTACCTACCTTTTTTGCCAGACATATAACTGACCGGGTACTGAAATACAATAAAAATCTTTGTCGCTTATGTCGAATACACGAATCAACATCTGTAGTCGAGATTTTGTTAAAACAGTCACGAAGCGGTTGGACTCCGTTCAATAAAATTAAGTCCGAGATATTGCGAGGATTATTGTTATGTCTGCGATTTGAACACGCGTCTATAGTTTCTGATTTTATGGCAACAATAATTTCAATAGCCATAGGTTTATAAATAATAACAACGCTTTGTAACTACGCGCAGAAGTTGTGCCTATACTCGTCTTAATAGTAGGTATTTTATTGGCGTTTTTGCAACGTCTACCTCGCGGTCGCCGCCTATAGATGTCCTCGCAAAGTCTTAATGGCCTCGTCGGGCCTATAAAGTTTAATGAACAATTTTTGATTTTTACTTATGTAGCTTTAGTTATTTTATTGTTTACTGTTTCACCTTAATTGAAAATAAATTGGGTTTTTGTACTAACGGTCGACGTATGCACACAGTTTTGCTTCTACAACAGCGATGATGTATAGAATGATTCATAGTCTCGCGCCGGACACCGCAAGATGAGTAGGACACCCACAAGGTGGACAGATTATCTGGTGAAAGTAGCTGGAATTAAAGATGGCGCGGGTCATGTTGTGAATATTACTCTTAGTGAAGTTGAGCTTAATTATATCTATGAGACACAGACGTCCACTGCTGAACATAGGCTTCCCCTATAGCACGCCACAAAGTGCGATCCTGTGCAGACCGCATCCATCGACTCCGCGCTACTGTCACTAGTTCATCCGTCAATCTGGTCGTCCCACGTTACGCTTTCCTATACGTTGTCGCCACTTTGCTGCCCCAACGGCAATTCATTATCGTAGCAACATGGCCCGCTCACATAAAACGAAGAGCAGCTTAATCTTTCGCAAATCTGTTATGTGAAGACTCTCGTTCTAGGCTTCTAGGCGTATTTATTCTATGAATTAAGCTTAGGTATTAATATGTACTCCAGTGCATTACATATTACATGTGCAATTGTGGATGGACAGTCATAATCGCCTTACCTACTCGTAACAGATAGTTATATATAAATAGTTAGCTTGAAACTTGGCTTTCAATATAAATACCTAATTTTATAGTAATGAGTGTGAGTAAATACTTGAAACATTAAACGTTTGAAACAGACATTGTTAAGACACTTCAAAAGAAAAAAGTAATTTAAGTATTGAAATCGCTGTTAATGAGTCTGTCAAGTTCAGATTCAGAATTGCTATGAAATCACAGAGAAACATTGCTAAAGTTAACTTTAAATCTATAATGTTGCCTGTAGGTGCAAGGGGATAATAATTAAACTTTTGAAATGGGCTAATCGACCCAAAATAAACTTTTGCTCAACAATAATTTATTGCCGATTTACGTAATACTTTGTTATGGAGAGTTAACTATTCACCAGTTCGGGAAAACTTTGTCACAACAAATAATCAACTTTTCTTTCCTTTTCACGAGCATTATTTATTGAGACTGTACCTAATGTTTTCTTAGCGCATTCACTGCTGATTTTTTTTTCACGTTCGCCCACGATTCTCTTTTGGTCTTTGCTCAACCCAGTTTTTCAGCCAGTTGACCGAGCGAGCGAACCGTCTCCGTTTCAGCATGGTCTGAAATTCTTTCGTATGTCTGGATGTTTGACGATCGGATGGCCGTTTGTCCGGATTTCTGGCTGTTCTCGCCTACGCGTCACATTTCTCAACCGATTCACCTATATATATTTCTTTTTTCGATTTGGTGATTCGATTTTTTTCAAAATGGCGGAGATATGGGGACTACAAACGTAAATAATAGCGTAAAAAATATATACCTACCAACACTTTCATATATGAAACATTAGAAATCACAGCTTGTTTGAGCAAATGGATGAAATAACATGACTCATCGCAAGGAAGCGGAGTGTATTAAATAAAATTCTGTATTCGGAAAGAAGCATGGCTTTTAATAATATACTTATTTATCTTTTCACTAGCAACACAGATCAAAGCTACCGTTATGAGTTTCGATTTCGATTTAATTTACGGTCTCCTACGCGAGAATATTACGAATAATAAAAGCCATTAGCCACTTTTATTCTCCCAGCGAAAAACAGAAATTCCAGATTGAATTAATTTCGGCGCCATTCCGCTTAATGGCCATTTGATGTCTACTAAGTACTATCTATACCTGTAATATAATAATTAGAAAGGTTAGTTTACACCCGAAGCAGGATTCGGTAGCCGCCAATTTATTAAATAAACTACAGTAAAGTTGAAAAATACTTTTTACCTAGGCATGTTAGACATTTTCAATGTCTTTCGGTATAAGCACTTTTTATCGGTTGCAAAACTCGAGACAGGTGAAGTCTGCCTATGGCGACGTTTTCGTTTTAAGATAGAAAAAAATCCCCTATTTTTCGTGTCTCGTATAGATAGTTTTGCTAGTCTGTAAGAGCCTCAGTATAGATACATAAAACTGATACTGAGGCTAACCCTAGGTGAACAGACAGACTCACTGATTGACATGGCAAAACTTTGACCGCGGTACCCTAAAATAGAATAACCGTAGGACGTAGGTACATCAACGATGCTTCGATTAAAATAAAATAGACTACTTATTTTAAAAATAGGGTGCGCTCAACTTCCAAGGATTATGGTGTAGCATAAATTGAGTTATTTTTTAGTAGGTTAGGTAAAACTCGTATATATATAAAAACTGTAATGATGAATTGTACAATATTTAAATTAATATGGGCTGAAATTTAGCTTAACACATTTTAAATCAATTTATTGTTTTCTAGAAAACGCACATATTATAAATGGGATTAAACAATGACAAAATGTAGCGGAGAATCCAAAAGTATATACTAACTATACAAGTAATACTTGTAGCCATAAAGCTTACATTTAGCTACAGGATATTTCAGTGAAATGAACTTAAAAAGGAATAGTGTGTACGCATGATGGCGAATCCGTATATAAACGGAATAGGCCACATTAACATTACCCCGCCCTGCGCTACGGCTACGGCGGCGCTACGTAACCGCTCGCTGATATGCTGTGGTTATATTCGTCTGTCACTTGCTACGCGTGTTTGCATTCGAAAATGCTTCAATCAGGATTTCAGTTGGATAGAGTGTTGTGGTAGAGGGTTCTGGTGTGGTGATAAATGATTAAGTCGTAGAAATGTATCTCACCATATTCAGAAATAAAAGGTTTTTTATTTGTATTTTATTTTATTTATTTTATTAGTGTTGTTTAATACGAAACTGTTCGTGTTAGATTCACTCATTAATGAAACTTGACTAAACACGATATGAATTGTAAAATTCGGTTAAGGCTACGTGCGTGCAAGCGAACTTAGATCTTAGTTAGATTCATTTCAGTAGGTACATTGAAAAAAAAAACGCGGTAGACATTATTTTAAATATATTTAGGTAACACTTGTTGCTGTAAACTTATTCAGATATATACTATTT
Source organism: Apotomis betuletana (assembly GCA_932273695.1). NCBI lineage: Eukaryota > Metazoa > Arthropoda > Insecta > Lepidoptera > Tortricidae > Apotomis > Apotomis betuletana. The sequence goes on along the minus strand of OW026307.1, from coordinate 9,248,283 downwards.
CAGTACAGTGCACTTAAATAGGAATAGTAGGTTACGCATGGCGAGTCCATATAAACAGAATGGGCCCATTACCCGACCTTGCGGTACGGCGGCGCTCGGCTCGCTGACGCGGGTGTGGTTATATGCGCCTGGTATTTGCTACGCGTGTCTGCTTTCGATGATGCTTTAATCAGGATTTCATGTGGATATTTTTTTATTAAATACGAAACTGAATGTGAAACGTGAATTTGACGAGGCACGATACCAAAACCACAATGGCTCGGTGAGCACTGCAAAAGGAAACTAATCATATAATCATTACACGCATTCTTTAGTACTTAAAGTGCACTAATTTCATTGTTTTAGCATAAACGGTTTGGTATTTGGGTTATTGTTAAATGAGAACGTACGAGTATGTTTAATTATAGCCAACAAGGGCTTAAAACAAACACTTTAAAAACCATTTGTAAGAGCAAAAAAGGTCCAAATAAAAATCCAATTAGTGCCTTTGTTTGTCTCCTTTTAGGACGCGGGCTGAATATCAATAACAAAAGCCTCCTCAAGGCTTACTGGGCGGATGCCGGGTGTATTGTTTGTCGTATAAGATAGCCAAGTGATCGCCCAAAAGGTTTCGAGGGAGCAAAGGTAGCCGGACTACGTTCCGTAAACATAATCAAAACCTTTGTTGCAAATAAGCGTGTCTGAAGTACCAATATAAAACCAATCTCTCCTAGACTTCGTTTTTATGACTTCAAATATCGACTGTACGATTTTTCCACCAAATTTCCCGTTGGTAAATGTTTCCATTTGTTTGATTATTCGCTTCATTCTGTATCAAGTGAAAAACGGCGCTTTTTCCGATTGACTGGATCGGATTCTTTTTCATTCGGTTTACTTTGTACCTACGACTAAACAAACAAATGACAATGGGCCGAAGAGAAGCGAATTCCAACGGAATAATACGGATACAAACAACACCATAATTCTCTTTCTAACAGAACGTGTAATGAAAAGGGGTAAGAGCGAAACTCGTAAATAAAACAAAAAAATCACGCTCCCGGCAAATATATAGCGCCTCTACCATGAGTTAACGTTACGGTACTCGCTAGCGACAGCGTAAAAAAATAATGGAAAATGAGTAACACAATAATAAATTAATAATTAATAATAATACAATTTGAAATTTTTGCATGCTGTGATAAGCTAAGTGTATGATCTAAAAACAAGCCATTTACTATGTCAGCCAAATGTAACTACACTTAAAGCAAATAAAGATTTTCATTTAATTTTCATTTCATTTCATTTCATTAAACAATTTGAACGGAGAATAATACAGCGCCCCTAGCGGTTACTTTGTAGAACTACAATTCTCCATACATGTAGTCGCGAGCGTGTACGGTCAATGTAAACTCATGGTAAGGGTACAGGGATCGAGCGAGCAAGTTGCAAAACGGTGGCCAGTGGCCACGTGATGAACAGGGGGCCTATGATAGTTGCGTTTATCGCGTGATAAATAAGTGACAAGGCATCTGTCACTCACACTCGCATTTTGTTAAAACGTGACGGATGCTTTGTCACTTATTTATTGCGTGATAAAAGCAACCATCATAGGCCCGCTGAACTGATTAAACATTTCAACACTCAGTACTCGTCGTATTTTACCACTTTACATAAATATAACGAACCGCAGATATTTGAGATTTGGGACCAGTTTTTCCTTACATCATTATTAACTGAATACTAATCTTCAGAGTAACCGCTGTAGGACGACTTGTTTATAACTAACTTAAAACAAAAGAGGACTATCTAATATTTGATATTATGACTGTATAATATTTCTGTCTACGAACAAGAGTGAAATTAGTAACACGCCATTATGAAATTCACGTGTGTTATTTCCGTCATGTCCACGTTCCATTTTGACTTGTTTGAGCATTACTCGAGATAAATCTGAAGTAAAATTTTTGTATAGAATCTTTTTATCGATTCATATTTTTATGTGGTAATACCACATGTTTATTTTTATAAATAATGACACAAAGGTAAATTAAGAAAGAAAAATTGAATGCGATCTATACAATCGAAGCGGGGTTTGAACCCGCGACCTCTGCGTTTCCGGCGCATTGCTCTCCCAACTGAGCTATTCGACCGCTACGTCAGTCACACCAAATCTTTCATCCCTTAATCCTTTACGCTACTGGAGCGCCCTCTGTGTCATATATGTTTTTTGAAATGCTTATTGCGCATTAGCCATAACCTAGGATGTGCGTTTTACACGCACGATCCCCAATCCCCATTGCTTTACAGCAAGTGTGAAGACTGCGAGAGAGATGGCGCTGTTCTAAATATTTGTATAGAATCTTTTTATCGATTCATATTTTTATGTGGTAATACCACATGTTTATTTTTATAAATAATGACACAAAGGTAAATTAAGAAAGAAAAATTGAATGCGATCTACTACAATCGGCTAATGCGCAATAAGCATTTCAAAAAACATATATGACACAGAGGGCGCTCCAGTAGCGTAAAGGATTAAGGGATGAAAGATTTGGTGTGACTGACGTAGCGGTCGAATAGCTCAGTTGGGAGAGCAATGCGCCGGAAACGCAGAGGTCGCGGGTTCAAACCCCGCTTCGATTGAAGTAGATCGCATTCAATTTTTCTTTCTTAATTTACCTTTGTGTCATTATTTATAAAAACTGAAGTAAAATTATTTAAATAAATAAATGCAATGCAGCGATTACCAATAGGCACGTCTAGCATAACTTTGACACGCGACTCTTTGTCGTGCGTCAGATAGGTACTACCTGTCACTTTCCTTTCACTACCGTGTGAGCAAGACGGTAGTGGTTACATAAATCAACCCAAGTTACATTCAACCACCGTAGTAAAGTTTTATATCAAGATTAAATAAGTATCAATTATATTTAAACCAGCCACCGAGAGAGATGGAGAGCGAGATGTAACATGTTTGCTTTCCGTAAAATAAATCATTGAGCTTGTTCAATTATCGACTTTATATACACTTGGGTACTTGTATAGTATTTTATATAAGAGGGGGCAAGAACGCGAGTGGCACGGGTTCCGATGTGAGCGTAGCGAACATCGTAAGAAAGATGCCACGAGCGTTTTTTGACCTACTTATACAACGTTGCCTACAATACTTTTTCTACAACTCGACATTTTAATAAATAAAATGCAAATAAACAACAAAGAAAATAATTACAATGCATTTAGTACAATAAGTTTTTTTTTAAATTGCAAATTGTGTGAATGCAGCTGTTTATTTTGTAATCTGTGGTACTAAGTAATGCTTTTTTGGCAACATTATAACATCGTTTAGCAGTATTTTTTTGGGAAATAGAGTATAGACTTTTACAGACTTTCATAATTTATTTCTTTATATTAGAGTTAGTACTTAACTACTAGCAATAACTACTAACAAATAAATGACAGAAAAAGTACTAGAGTAGAAAAATATTTTTCACGTCTTCTCGTTACTGGACCTAATAAGAGCTAAAATTAGCTCCATCGTCGCTTATCCCACCTGATATAAGGTACAATAGGTAACTCTCAAAGTTACATAATTCTACGTAGTCGCGTTGTACGACACAAGCGAAAATAACTCCTATATTTCATGATTATGACTTTGAACAAAAACTATTTCACTGTTTTTACTACTAGTGCTCATATTTATAAATCATATTTTATCCAGAATAGAGATAACTTATCCGAGAACCTAAACTCCTGATAGTACATTCGCATCACGTATTAGGTTTAGCAAAAAAAAAGTAAAACGTACCTCGCTTACGTGCTCTTCCAACGGGAAAAATATGAGATTTCGTTACCCTTAACTGCGAAATTTATGATGACGATGGTACTTCCCTTTATTCCTTTATTATGTGCATATCCGGAACACGGTTGTTGAAAAATATGCGCTCCCGGAAATGTGTACTTTTCCGGGCCTTTCAATCTCATTTTTAGGGTTCCGTACCTCAAAAGGAAAAAACGGAACCCTTATAGGATCACTTTGTTGTCCGTCTGTCCGTCCGTCCGTCTGTCAAGACCCTTTTTCTCAGGAACGCGTGGAGGTATGAAGCTGAAATTTATATCAATTACTCAGGTCTACTGTCCCTTGAAGCTGTGAAAAAATCAAACTTCTAAGCCAACGCAATCAAAAGATACAGCCGTTTATGCCGCAAATTTTCGACACTTGCAAGGGAATCAAAACCTACAGGGTGCTTCCCGTGAACTCAGAATCTTGAAATTTGGTACGAAGCAACGTCTTATAGCATAGATAAAGGAATAATTACGAAAACCATAATTTTTTTTTTTAATACCTAACTTTGCACCTAATTTATATGGGGCGCTATACATACCAGGTGCAAACTTAACTTAACCACTTAGGGATGGAAAGTGTTTGTACGGAACCCTCGGTGCGCGAGTCCGACTCGCACTTGGCCGGTTTTTTGATTACGCAGAGGGAAAGATTAATTTGCGAAAAGGGGCGTTCCATTCGTTTGTCGAATAATGGATTATTTTTTTCTTCAACAGATGGGGATTATAATGAGAAAGATATCCAACAGTGTATGAAGAACTGCTTGCTTGGATATTTTGATTAAAAGAAGAGATCAACATATCCACGATGAGGATCGTAATAAGTAAGTTATTCATAGTTACATTATTCTTGTGTAGTATAATATCCACATCCATAACCCGGTGTGACCGGTTCATTGAATTACCTTTTATTTAAACTAGGTACTTAATTATTCAAACTAGAAGGTGCCTTCCTTTTCCACGCGAGGAAACAAAGAGTCATAACTCTCTTTTTTACTTCTCCGTAGTCGGGTAAAATGTATTATATAATAATAAATAAATACATATAGAAGAAATTATATAAAAATTATGTTCCACCTAAACACTTCTGAACTGTCATTTCTCAACAACTCTAAACGAAGTTTGGTTGTTGTTCAATTTTCCTGCTTGAAGGTCGGATATAGTGACTACGCGACTTTGCTGAAACTCGCAATTGTCGGATAAAGTAAGCTTATGTTTTACACACACGTATCTGTTGTAAACACGTGTGGTTATTCCATTCATTGGTAAACCTTGTGTCCATATAAGTATTGGCTTTCTGCGCAGTTGTGCATTCGTTTGCATCTCGTCTACATGATGTGAGGGACGGATACATTCGTATTAAGTATTATAAATCTTATTAAACCGCTGTATCTCGTAAGTTAAAAAGGCTATTCGATGCAGTTTTGTCGGCTTTATATCTTGATCCAATTTAAAAGCTGAAAAGCTGTTAACTTGCCTCTGCAAGTGTCAAAGCTATGTCAAACCAACTCGGTGTTTATTGAATTACAACATTTTTTTTTCTTTTTTTTTACTGCAGAAGTCGACATTTGGCATTAAGTAGTTCAAAATAAGAATACAACGATAACAGCCAGCCGAGCCATGTTACGACACCGCGACCACCGCATTTACATCCAACTTCATTCAAGGCATGTCCCGTCCGTTGAATATTGTTTCATGATGGCGGGAACTTCGTCCAATTAGGGAACTCCCTAATTGATTGTGCATTTTGAAATTTAATGTAACCAGTCCAGAAACGTGCAGTAAATTTGGAATCGTTTTAATTCGCGCGTTGTCATTTATAAATCATCTTAGTTAGCTTAACGAAGCTTAACGAGATTGATTTGATGACGATATTACACAACAATAGGTTGGATATAAGAAGTTTCAATGAAACTGTATAGTGCGGACGCCGTACTACATTTCTAACTAACTTTTACTCGTGATCGTATATCCTTATGCCCTAAAATATCGGTTACAGAACCCGAAATCACGGCTATATCGAAATCTCGAACACGAGTTGGTCAAGCTTTTGTGGGAGAATGGTACTATGAGCTGCAGAATTGCATGGCTTATTTATGAATTAATGCATTCATGAATACGCCATGCAATTCTGCAGCCCATAGTACATTTACATACACGTTTACTGTGTGTGAAAGCTGTCAGCTCGGAACTTTTCCGATCTCGCGTACAAAGTGACAATGTGTAGTTATCCCCACTCAATCATCGGCGACCCACGCTCTCGAGATAAAATAACTGTAGTATGCCGGACTTCCGTAGGTCTAAGTATGATGGTAGCATTTATCATGCGACGAATAATTGATAAGGCATCCATCCCTCTCGCACTTACGAGTATACACGTGTGCACGTGTCGGAAAGCGACAGATTCTTTGTCATTGATTTATCGCGTGATAAACGTGACTATCATATTCATATGTCTGCAGGATCGCGTTCAGGTACTATCTACGCTATTTGTTAACATATAAACAAGGATATATTGTTGCAGGCGGCGCAAGCGCCCGGACAGGCGCCGTGGTGCTGGTGGTGGCGGGCGGCGCCGGCGTGTCGGCGCGCGTGGCCGGCAAGGTCGGGGGCTACTCCAACAAGAGCAGCGGTGAGTTGACTACCGTCATTTTCGTTTGTGTCCCTATGGGCATGAACGAGAAACGCAATATGCTGGTGGTGACAATGCAGTGGTTAGGATCATTGGCATCAGAAGTCCGAACGAGGAGAGCAGTACGTTGGTAGTGGCGAGCAACTTTGTGTTTGACTTTTATATTTTAACCATATTTTAGTTAAGGTCACCTGAGGTGAGGCAATGCATCTTTTGATGCTATCAAAGAAACGCAAAACACTTCATAACTACCACCGGTCTCTTTCTTTATATTAATAGTGCCGAACTATGGTTATAAGGGTATGGGAGTTCTCTTCTTGATATCATCAAAAGACGCAATTACCTCAGGTGACCTTATATATTTTATAACACTTACGGAATATGGGAGCCATGTGACTACTTGATTTGATTATAGAAAAGCTTAAAGGTGGATTGTAGAAGGGTACAAAAGAAAACCCACCTCAAGCAAATGACTATACCTACATTTTAAGTATCTATACATTAAGTATATACATATTCTGGATATTATTATGTGAAATTTTGACTGGGAAAATTACTTTATCTAGTTTTCATACGCTATGCTTGGGTTACTCATACAAATATTTGGAAAGTCGAGTTATGTCTAGTTTTCCAGTGACACTCGGAGCGCCTGTTTAGCATGATATACGACGTGTGACGAGTTGACGACGTTATGGTTGTCGCACGCTCTGTTTCACAGAAAACGGAGCCAACATTTAAGGTCCTTTGCCCACTGACTGAAATTTTGTGCACTTGTCTACTGATTAGTCATGTCATGCCCCAGCCATTATGGTAAGGAAATTAGAATTAACTGTCACCTTTCACATACACTGCTAATGAGTAATGATATGTGCTTTGTGTACGTTGTGTGTGTGCGTGAATCAATAAATTCTTAATTCATATCAATAAACATGTACTACATGATATCCGTGCCTGGCGTGAAGAACTTGATAACTCGACTTATACGTTTTTTTTTTATTGGCGTAATAGCTTTCTACGGCCAAGGTTTTGTAGGAAAAAAATTGACAACTCGATATCTATGATACTTTTGAAGATATGGCCTGTGACATCATATTGATATCTCGATATTTAGCGGATTTTATTTAACAAAACGAGATATCAGCGCGATGAGGCACAAAAAATATTGCATATCAACTTATCAACGTATTCTCAACAAAAAAAAAAGCGTTCCTAACTTGACAAAACAAGATATTAGAATGAAGACAAGCACACTTTAACGATAACAAATGAATATATCGTTTTATCTCATTATACACAACTACCGTAAATTCATATGTCGATTTATCATTTTCAGGTTGATGGACACAGCAAATAATAAGTTGACATAATTAATTATTCATAATTTATCGAAATGTATATTTCGATTTGTCAAGTTATTCACACATCTGAGGTGTACTCTGGTACAAAGGAAAACACTGATAACTGTACATTTGTGAACATATAAACCTTAGTACAACGTGTGAAGATCCATGGGGTATAGTTAACACTGTCTTCGTTATGTATCATTCACATTACCGGTACCTTGTCAACCATCGACCAGTTTTATTTATTGGATCAGAAAAACAAAGATGTTGCCAGTTAAAAATAAGATAAATTAATCTAGTTTTTCTGTAGAATAAGTGCTTTTGCATTACTGAATTAAAGACGATTCATTTACTACAATTTATTCAATATTTTTATAACTTTTAATTTTATTTTCTTCGGGTTTCGTGACTAAAATAAAACGATTCAAACGGATTGTATCATATTTATTCATTGTTTGTGCCTTTCTGACGTATTTGGCACCGAAAATTTGTGTTTTTCTCAGTCAAAAATAGTTGCCGAAACGTCAGGAGACTCAAACAACGAACACACGCGATACAATACATTTAAATCGCCTTATATAAACAAAACAGTTGTATAGAAACGATAGAATTGTTTAATTGATACCCTATTCTATGGTGAATTATGTTGATAAGTCTAATATCTCACAAAATACAATGATTCTACCAAAATAAGTAAGATAATTGAAAAGTTTGCATAAAATTACCCTTACATCAATTTAGACATTTCAATTATACAGAAAAACAGATTTTTAGGGATTAAATTAAAAAACATTTTCACCAATTTGGGCACTAATGTATGGGGAATAACTTGATAAGTCGATGGTGAACTTGATAAGTCGATGGTGAATATGTTGATAAGTCTAATATCTCACAAAATAGAATGTTTCTACCAAAATAAGTAAAATAATTGAAAAGTTTGCATAAAATTACCTATAAATCAATTTAGACGTTTCAGTTACTATGAAAAACTGATTTTTAGGAATTAAATTAAAAAACATTTTCACCAATGTGGGCACTAATGTATGGGGAATAACTTGATAAGTCGTTGGTACCTATGTTGATAAGTCTTATATCACAGAAAATAAGAGGATTTTACTAGAATACGTAAGGTAAATGAAAAGATCGCGGAAAATTATCCATAAATCAAGCTTTAAACACGAGTTAAAGATGAAAATGGATTTTGGAGAAAATGTCAAACTTTAAAATCGACGCCCTGAACAATTGCCATTTTGGACTTATCAAGTTCTTCACGCCATGCACGGATATATAAATTATATTTTGTATGACAGAAAGGTAACACTATTTCTTCTATGGAGTAAAGAGCATGGTTTTCACCATGCTCATAAACCAGCCATCCAGGGTCTTAAAATTACATAAAAACCATTCTAGCTACTGCAAATTCTATGAGACACGACCCATTAATTGAGTGTCGAACGGAGGGTCTCGTGACAGCGAGGTAATAAAGAATGATCGCTTCAAGTGTCGGATTTCAAAGCTAATAATATAGTGGCGTCATGGCAGGGGTTTCTCGCTATTAGTTTGTTCTCAGTTTTATATGGCCAGCAATGATTTTCCTTCGTTTTAAGAGTTTCCTCAAATGTATAGTGTAGTATTTATTTTTATTAGAGCTTTGTTTTAGGGCTGCTGAAGCAGACGCCTGAATATCGGATGACCTCACACAAATCTAAGTCTGTTTTTTTTATGCACACATTTGACACATGAGGTCGTGCAGATTTACGTTATATGGGTCTTCCATATAACGTAAATTTGCACAACCTATTGAATTTAATTAAAAAAAAAAAAACAAAAGAGAACAGTCAAATGTGTGTTTAAAAAAAATCAGACTGTAGTTCCTCAGTAAGCTCATAGTAGGCTTGTGCTATGTACCTACACTAGACGACGATAAACATACTTAAATAGAACAGAATTTTATATTTTTTTAATATTATAGGTGTAATAATATGCCTTAAAATCCCTGCATGTATCACAGGATATCAGATTCTGAGTTTGGTCAATAGTTTGCAGGAAGTTTGTATGAAGGCGGTCACGCAGCGAGTTCGCCGCGAGGCTTATTTGTATAGAGAACTCGCTCGCAAATCGAAAATGTGATAAGACCCTCCTAATCAGAAAAGGTTTTACAAAAAAAACCTTATAGTTAATTTTCTATTTTTTAAACCTCATGACATTTTTGAGATTATCAATGTTGTTCTCACAGACAAACCATTATTTGGTTTTGTGCGACATTGTTTTAGGAATAATTAAATAAACGAGGTACATTTTTCGTCAAAAATTCTGCGACAGGCGAGGTGTAAACGTGTTCAACTTGGGGTTTAAAAGTTTTAATCAAAAAGTTGCGGAACAAAAGATCTTAATTATAAATAGGGACTACGACAAAAATGGTATACCTACTGCTCACTTCTATCAAATATGGAACGTAGCTTAGGTGCTTATAATAAACGTTGTTTTAACCTAGCCGGCACATTACTGGTTCAAGAATCTACCTACATTATAAGAATACACTGCATAGTATAAAACAAAGTCGCTTCCTGCTGTCAGTTTGTCCGACTGGCCCTATGTTTGCTTAGATCTTTAAAACTACGGAACGGATTTTGATGAGGTTTTTTATTAATAGATAGAGTGATTCAAGATAAAAGTTTATAAGTATATGTATAATACGTGCATAATTTATCAGCATTGCACCCGTGCAAAGCCCGGCCGGGTCGCTAGTATTACATAAAATTAAAAAAAAAGAACCGACCGGCAATCCAGAGGTACCGGGTTCGATTCCCCGTCTCTTCCCCCAGGTAGCTCTTTTTTAAATTATTCTTTAAGCTTTGATCTTTGTATTTAAGGTTTGAATGAAAAAGAACCGACTTAAAAAAAACTGAAAAGTGAAAAATAACCCGATCATGTACTATAGATTACATTTGAATCAATTTTTGAAGTCGGTGGCAAACCTCACGTAAACTTGCGTGGCATCTGTTTTCATAGTAATATTTGAGTGGTTTTGTTTGGCACATGATCGGGTTATTTTTGGCTTTTCAGTTTTTTTTGGAGTCGGTTCTTTTTTTGATAAAAAATTGTTTATATATTTTTTGCTTTTTAGTGATTCAAATATAATCACTTTTACACAAAAAAATAACCGACTTCCATGAGCAAAATAGAACATACAATAACACATACGATTTTCTCATGGGTGTCTTTGTCAGAACTGGACCAAATGGGATTTAAATGGGACCACACGAAAAGCAGCAGCTTTCAAATAAAAAGAATCATCAAAATCGGTTCTCCCAGTCGAACTTTCTGAGGTAACAACAAAAAAAAATAAAAATAAAACAGTCGAATTGAGAACCCTCCTCCTTTTTTGAAGTCGGTTAAAAAGAGGCCACTATGTGACTTAAAATTCACAAATGAACTCAAATCCTTGCTCATACACCTAGCCATACTCTAGTTTGAACAAGGATTTTGAAATACTAAGTTTAATTAATATTCACCAATAAGATTTTTTTTATAATTATTATATAATATTAATAATAATTTAAAATTACTTGTAAAATACCATCCTATACCTATAAAGTATCTAAATCTAAAGTAAACCAAATACCTACCTTCGGGGGCTCTCTTTGGTTGCATAATTTATAGGCTCTCAGACTTCATACCTACATGTTCATCAATTGCCCGCACAATAGGAAAAACAATACTTTTTAGGAGTATAAATTTAATGATTTATCCACGATACAGATATTTTAGTTCCTACTTATACACACAATACTACATTACAGTCAACGGCGATAAAGAATGCACATCGATCTTTGGAAAGAGGCAATCGGCTAATTTCGACTTCGTATAGCGATATCTGTGTCGCACACACCATGACGTTTGTTTTGTCAGTCGTGGTTCAAATGCGAGAGAGTGCAATCGCATATCCAAGACAATATATATATAGAGTTGCTAAAACTTTTACAAAATTAAATTTGTACCATGGCATCTATAGGAAAAAAAGGTAAGCCGTTACTTTGCCAGTCACGCGAAATTATCTACAATGTTTATAAATATTTTGTAACTGAAGCCGACCAATTTAAAAAACATGAGGATGTTAATGTAAGTAATTATTTTAAGAAGGTTCAACAGAGAGTTGCAGATGCCACTGGAATTTCAAGAAGAACTATGTATGTATATTGTATTTCGCTGCGCAGTCTCTTCATGATAATTAACTCATGTAGTATACGCAGTTTATACGGCTTTTCATCACATAATTCAGAGTACAGAAGTTTAAGCTTTCAATTCAAAAAACGCGCCAAATTTCCGAACGCAAACCCCGCTTTCCGCACTCTGACCTGTCAATCTCATTAACGCTTTTGTGCGGCCACAGATCACATTGCGATTTTTCGTTTTAATTATAATAATGTAATATGGTGTTGTGAAAGGTGTTAAATACTAATTGTTATTATAAAGACGATGTTGAAACATCGTCTAAGCGGTTTGATGGATATATCTCGACAGGAATTCCGTCGTTTGAAAAGATTCACGGCGTCATGCGCTCGAGTCGGTCGGCAAGCCGGAATCACTCAAGGGATTCGTGAGCGATATCCCGGGCATAATGATCGTCTTGTTTACGTTCTCACAAATCGTCATCACCGACCAGGCGCCATGCGGAGCGGGATTCTGGTGGCGAAGCCATTTCAACTGCTTGAGCATGAGAGATGACAGAAAAGGGAAAACATTATGCTAAGAGGATTATAACAAACAAGGTAGGACAAGAATTCTATAAGTTTGGATCGCTGCCTTGCCTGTCTTCCGGAAGGCCGTAATAAGCATAACTTTAGCAGCGAGCGGCGTGTGCTGCTGGCGCATTGAAATATATTTTTGCTCGCTCGCATCTTGTAGCAATGTGGAGTGCTAACTATCGGATGGTTGGGTTCTCTCTTTGCTCATTAAGCATTGTGGTGCGCTTTAGTGGATACACTTGTAGCTTTAAACTTAAGTTATATTGTGTGTTACGTGGGTTCACTCTATGCTTATTACCTTAGCAAATGTGGTGAATTAATCTGGGTGCATTTTCTGCTGGCTCTGCTGAGTAGAATGGTGTATCAGTTGGATTCACTCGTTGCTTTATATGCGCAGCATGGTTTTGGGGGCTCAGGTCACCTTAGTCCAGTTCATGCTGAAATCAGTGTTGTGGTGCACCATATTGGGCTCACATTCTGCTGTTTGTGCCATACATAACAGTCTGATATATGGCTTATTTCAGGCTCGTTAGACAGTGCGTTATAAGCACTTCCTTATACTACAGCTGATGAATTATGAATACATCAACATAGAGACTGGCCTTACCAGCTGAAGCTCTCTAGAATTTGACACACTTGGCCCAGATCCAGTGAGTCAGATCTGCTCTTGCTGAGAATAATATGAATAAATTTCCATTATAATCAAAAATGTCATCGAAAATGGCCTACTAACAGGAAAAATTTAAAAGTATACCGTTCCGGACTATTAAAAATTGGAGGAGGCCTCAAGACTACATAAAGGCCGAAGTGGCTAGTTGATAGAAAGTGAAGAGCATATGTTAAATAAATGTCAAGTAAGTACGACTAGGTCATAAACAACTATAGGAGTTGAGACCAGCGGCCAGCTGGCAGCGCTAAACACACTATATAGTATGTAAATCACTTGGGAATTCTGATTCCCATAATCACAGTCCTGAGGGATAGTGTTAAGTACTGCTTAGTACAATGGCAACTTATCATTTTATAACATGCAGCGGAGAGTAATTAAAAAATTAATTCTGAATAAGATATTCTTCAGTTGAAGAATTTGTAAATTAATGAAAAAATTTACCTATGATATTCTGTCATAAAATCTGTCTTAAGATAAGTCTTATTACAATTGAAAGGAGTTAACCACTCAATTGCTTCGAATTTTGAGTTGGACTCTATTTATGTAATAAAATAAGAGCGGTGACAGGTAGCCGTAGTTACCAAGAGCAATCTAGTGGCTATATAACCATATTGCAAGGTAACACTCCAAGCAAGATATTTCTAGAACAGCCTTTAGGCTGATGCTTCCTAACTGCTATATTGGTACTATAAAATTTAAAATTTAAATCATGAATAATCTACAAATAGGCCTCAAGGACATTTTTTACATGTCTGATTCTGTCTTTGAATAACAATAATAAATATAAAATTACAATTGTAATTACATCACAACAATAGAATAGTAAATTAATGCAACAAATAAATCACAGGGCACACTTTACCCGGAGATGTATATTTTCTCCAAGTCCATTAATAGAATTCTCTAAAATTATCAGAAGATTGAACATGTCATCCTACGCTTACACAGAGTTGCTTAAACCTGTCATGCAGTTCTCTGATTGATATCAGGTTTGTGATTGATATGTGCAGTGTTTTATTTATTCATTATTATTTTTTTTTGTTGGGGAAATTACATATAATGATACATAATAGATGCCTACTTCCAATATTTACTAGTAAGTATCTCGGTTTGGCCCTATGGCTAGAGGAGGCCGTTGGCATTGTGTCCGTCACTCATACTGACTTGTTTTGTGCAATAAGGCTAATAAACAAATAAGAATAAATGAATGCTTTGATAGCATACAGACAACTCTAAAGTTGTTAGAGAAGCTGGTTTTTCAAGCTCCTTTTTTATAAGTACCAGGGTAAATTTTTATTTATTTTTTGGAAATAAAAATAAATGAATGCTTCAATAGCATACAGGCAAAGCTAAAGCTCTGTTACAGAATCTAAGTTTTCATTGTAAACTAGGAGGAAAGATCCTTTTATTTTACCATGGTCCAAATTTTTTGGATCTGTGTGGGAGTCTGACAATTATCAAGTCCCTTTAAAAGTTTAAACAACCTTTTAAAGTTTTTTTAGCTAAATTATTATTATTATATACCTATATATATATTTTTTAAACTAGAGCTATTAAACTATCAACATGATGAATAGGACATTTAGCCTATTCAACAGGCTTGCTTGTGCTGGTCGGTCTGCCACCGATTTTGGCTTGATGCTCGAGGTTTACAGAGTTAGAAAGGCATAATACATATTTCCGATAGAAATATTGAAACAATTATGATAAATCCAAGCAAATTTATTTAATGGTAAAGAATGAGCTATTTTGGTGGATATTATTAATCTATTATAGTACTGCCTTGTCAGCTTTTAGGGTCGTAAATCTTCTCTGCTTTGACTAAAAGAACTGTGGGATTTTTTAGAAAATTGCTTAAGCCACAGATTATCTCATTCATAAACTGAATTCAGTTTTCAAATTATCCTACACCCACATTCTATTGTTACACAAATATGACAGTGGTGTGAGAAAGTAATGTTATTATTTTCTCGTTATATATATAAAATCTGAATAAAATAATATCCCTGAATAAAATCTACAAGGAATCATTCAAAAATTGAATGTGTTAGCTACCAAATAAAGATTTTAAAATATTAAATTTACTTAATGACAAGGGATTGCACTGATGATGTCACTGTGTTAGGCTAGGCATGTCATGGAAAAAGTTATATATTATAATTGATTTCTCAGACTCCGTCACATATCGAACTACTGATGTAAATAAACATCCCTCACATAAATATATTTACTAAACATTATATGTATATGATATATATTATAGCTGGCGGGCGCTAGTGTGGTATCCCGTCTTGCTCAAGCTGGTAAGCTCTACATGTATAACAATTGGTTCTAACTTAGATTTTAGCAAGTTACCGTTGGTTGCTAGCAAAAATTCTTGGAACGCTTTATCCTAGTTACGGTGGTGCTGTGCGAAATGTGTTATATTTAACTAAGAGAAGTGTCCATCAGTCTCAGCAGACATAATGCGGGCCTGCTGGCATCACTCTCACATAGTACCGCATAGCGGTAAGACACATGCTGTAAAACTGTCATCATTTTGGTTTTGTGTCAAAACATTAACGCAATCGCTACCGCGTAGCGCTACGGGCTACGCTCGTAGCCGATATCATGGGAAAAACCGTAGGTAGCGAAAACTTACCACGAACAGAGCGCCCGGCTACCGGGTTGTTGGTGTCGAAAGTGTTAATTAAACATTATTTAGATGCATCAGTCCTTCAGCACAAATGTTTTAAACTATTTAGGAAAAGCGAGCCGGAGATAGCAGTGGTAACTGCTATAGGTACATCTACAAACTCTATTCATTAAGGATGCTTTTATCCGTTAGTTTATATTAATCAAGATGTAGCGCAACTTGGGAACCATAATTAGTGCCTAAATTACTTGGCATCATTGTCTTCAAATAGTATCTAGTTTTTTGCTTAGAGGAATTAAACAAGAAATAATACCTTGCTTATAAGTACTACTGTACAGTGGCTACAAACACTGTCTTTTATTAAATTATCCAATATTTTCCAATATCTGGACAAAGTTTTGAATTAAATTCCGGTTTTAATTAAGACATCTAGGCAGGTTTCGAACAAGCCTCTACTCTTGTTGCCCTTCCTTAGATATAAACCTGTAATTGGTCTAATAAAAGCCCTGTTGTCATATATATGAATAAGATTATACATAACTATTATTATGTCATGTTATTTTTATTATTGTTCTAAATAATAACTTACAAGGAGACAACTTCTCAAAATGCTTAGCTGTCTTCTATATTTACCGCCCACTCGACTCGGCCTGCCCGGGTCTTTGCCATGGGCCTGCTATGTCTCAATATTGATGTTATAAGATAGACTGCAGGCACCTGCAGGTTTGAATGACACATCATAATTTCTCAATTTTATGAGAGGCCTCTAGTGCCGCGTATATCATAAATTAAGTATTGTTATGACGAGTAACACTTACGAGTTACTCGCAAAGCTAGAAATAAACTTTGATTTGACTCTGAACATCTACATGAGTTAATTATCATGAAGAGACTGCGCAGCGAAATACAATTAGAAATTAAACGAACTTACCTGAAGTGAAGTTCTATTTTAATTGTATGAGCTGCGCAGTCTCGAAATGATAATCCCCCCCACCCTATACCCGTTTCAAAGTTTATTTTCCAGGACATTTCCATAGCCTCTGTTTTCTCAGGCGTCACGTCAGGATGGGGCAGCTGCTGTAAACTACTAAACTCTAAACTAAATGAGATTGACAGGTCAGAGTGCGGAAAGCGGGGTTTGCGTTCGGAAATTTGGCGCGTTTTTTGAATTGAAAGCTTAAACTTCTGTACTCTGAATTATGTGATGAAAAGCCGTATAAACTGCGTATACTACATGAGTTAATTATCATTTCGAGACTGCGCAGCTCATACAATTAAAATAGAACTTCACTTCAGGTAAGTTCGTTTAATTTCTAATTATTTTTCCCCAACAAGACCATAGCAGTAATTAAATATAATTACATCGAGTTTTACAGCTCTATATATTTCATGTGAAATCAAAACAAAACAACAATAAAGTACTTAGTTCTAAATTCAAATTCTGATGAACGATTAATCTAATAATTGATGTACATGGAAATTAGCATTCGTTTGTATTCGGAAATGCGATGATTGCCGATGTGCATTCTTTAGCGCCGTTTACTTGTAGGTACTTATCTACAGCTAATGAAAAAACACTTATCGGTTTTCTGCGAGTCAGCAAACCTTCTTTATATATGAATTGGCACCGAATAATGTACGTGATTTCCATTATTAGCTCTATTTACCCCAGAAAGAGGAAGGATTTCATTTGAAACCTTTTCTTTGTGATTCTGACTTGCGAATGCGTGAATTTCGGCCTTAGATCTTCTTCAAAGATTTACAAGCGGTCCATTATCATTTAAATTTAAATTGGCTTTACCTGTACCTTTATCAAACCATCGGTATCTTGGATCATTAATTTATTTGAAATGCCCTCGTACTTATGTATATTTATATGAGCATATTATAAATTTATAACATAACGATTGCGTATATGTCTGTTCAGGGATAAATAAACGAGAAAAGTAAACACTAACGTATAGCTTAAAACGCTCCGAGAGTTTTTATTTAAATGTATGTACATATAACATATATGTTCTTTGTCTGAGTATAAAATCCCTGTTAGCATAGATCGGTTCCATATCTGTATGTTTTTAAATAAGCGACCTACGGATATTAAAATGCAGAGTCAATAGATTCTTTGAGAGTTTATTCACTTTATTTAACCGGCGGAGTAAAAACTGGCTGAAACTCCGTTTATTAAAAGGGCTTTACCACGCGTTTACAAATTTTACGACGGTACTTACGAGCAAAAATTTAGGCATAAAAAAGGAAACACAAAAGCACTTAATGAGGTAAAGGGACTCTTAAAACAGTATGGAAACATGGTACCTAACGGTTATTCTAATTACTTAAGAATGAAAAGAAACGAAATCCTTAATGAGCTGAATAAGAAATACCTATAAGTACAGCGAAATTCCGATCAAACAGCTGCTCGCTCCCAGATATTTTTCATCGGAATTCAATGGAAATATTTTTTTGTGCGTTTTTATTTGAATTACGTAGACAGAATCAGAAAAAAACAGAATCAGAAAATTGTTTACCTCTAATTGTAATTTCTTGCGTTGTATGTCCCCTATATACTTTATGAGGTGTGCAATAAAGAATAATTGTATTTTATTTTATTGTATTGTTTTGTATTGTATTTATTGCTACGACTTATACTAAGAATTGCATGCACAGAATACAGTTACAAAACAGACAGAAAGAAGAGAAGACAAAGAGAAACAGAAATAATAACATAACATATTAACAATATGCAAAAACGATTACTAGTCAAATGTGAGGCAATAGGTCTCAGTTACAGCGTGTGCTGGGCAGAAGTCCAGCGCTGGTTTTCAGACTGAGCCCTTTGTTTGTGTCGGTTGTAAAACAAAGAAAACACATACAAACTATCGAGTTAAACTAAAACTAACTATAAATTTTGACTATGTCTGCCTTTAAGTTAAGAATTACCTACACTTAATTGCGTAGTCCATTTTGTCCCGGTGGCATATAATTATATGTCGCTAGCTTAATATTACAGGGTTCTGACGTTACATTTTCAAGGATTAGCTCAGGGGTCAGAATTAAGCACTACTACGGATAAGTAAAGGTCGTGGGTTCGGTCCCCACCTGCAATGTAGTGAATCGCGTAAGATTTGTATAGATAATAAATAAATAAATAAATATCGTACAACCTCACACAAATCGATCTAGTCCCAAATTAAGCTCAAGAAGGCTTGTGTTATGGGCACTAGACGACGATAGACATACTTATATAGATAAACTAGCGACCCGCCCCGGCTTCGCACGGGTGTAATGTTGATAAATGATGCATGTATTATACATATAAACCTTACTCTTGAATCACTCTATCTATTTAAAAAAACCGCATCAAAATCCGTTGCGTAGTTTTAAAGATTTAAGCATACAAAGGGACATAGGGACAGAGAAAGCGACTTTGTTTTATACTATGTAGTGATAGTGAAGTTCATCACACAAATATTTGCCCTGGCCGGGATTCGAACCCGGGACCGCCGGCTCAGTAGGCAGGTGTCTACAAACCGAGCCAAACGCGTCGTCATTTGTATATATGTATATATTTGCCCTTTATATTCATAAAGAAATCCAGGGTGTTAAAGTTAAGTTAGAATACGTGTAATATTGAATTGAGCCAGTGATATTTACCAAACATACAGTTGGTAACTAGTTAACTAGATATTTGAAATTGATGTAACGATGGTTTTGAGATCAATTACCTAATATGGTACTGTATGTACATATTACAACATATACATTTATATGCTTATAAAATAGTAATTAGGTACTCCGATGATTTCTCAGTAATGAAGTCCTTTATCCTATTCAGGTAAATCAACCAGCGGCATCAACGAAGAGATCATCTGGATCAGCATAAGCATGGCAATAGCGATAGCCGTGCTCATAGCCATCGCTCTGTGCTACATCCTCCGGGAGAAGTGCGCCAAACGCCAGGCCTACCGGGAACAGTCATGACGATACAAACAGGAGTTCGCGCGCCACGCCCTCGCGGACTCCCTGGCTGACTTCGACTTCCCCTCCTACACCCTGTACCCCCAGTACTCCCCCGACGGGAAGGAATACTTCTACAACTTCCATCGATTCTCCTATCTCCGAGACAGCTTTAAACTACCGCCTAAAGATTACCCCATCAAGGATAACGCTGAAGTTTACATTAACGCGTGATTCTCAAGTGTTATGTAGTTACATGTCACAGTGTAGATCATTTATTTTTGATGGTGTCTCTACGTGTAGATTTAGAATGAAACAGGAGTATTCGAACTCATCGAGCGGTGTGTAAATAAGATTAATGATATTGACTAATTACTTAGTAAATGTTAGATGTGATCAGAAAGATTTAAGATTGGATTGTTAACTGTGATAGAGATTCCCGGAGCGATGTTTCTTTTGAACAAGTACTAGACTGAATGCTGTTGAAAAGGGTCAACTGCGGCGGAAAAGTGAAAAGCATAAAAGTTATGAGGGTCGCCACTCGCTTCGCGTTTGCGGCCGCCCGGCGGCTCTCAGCGTACCTTATGCCCGGACCACGTAACACCAACAATAATACTCAGAAAGGGTATTCTATTCTAACCGGTAATCCAAGTAATCCTCAATATAAGCCACTTTTGTTTTCAGTTTGGAGTGCTCCAATATTTTATCTGCAGGGTTGCCATTGAAGTAATTTTCATCGTGTTTAAATAATTTTGGTACAATAATATTAGATATCAACGTTTTAAAGTAAACTCCAAACAATAACTTACGTAACATCTGGGATACATGGACATCCATCTTAAAACATAATCTATAATAGTGAAACAAATGGTGGTTGTACACTCCCGCTGACACCAAGCGAGAAGTCTTTATGTACTTTTAGAAAAAACTTATACATTTTGCTTCAACAACGCAGGAACTCATAACGCGAGCATGAACTGACTGCCTTTTTCCTGCAGTTGGGTTCAGACACAAGCTTTCTAAAAGTAGTTGACAATAATGTTTGCAACCCTATTCATATTTCGTTGGTTGTTTGAATACGACGGTATGCTTGTCTCGACGAGAGTGTACAGCCGTTTAATCATCATCTCCATGCTATCCTGCTGCTGGATTTTTAATACATTTTAAACAACTGCTTACGACGAGTCATCGATTAAAATAAATAAATACCTTATAGTTTATACCGAAACCAGTGTCGCTACACCATACGAGGGTTGTTTGATAAATACCCGTGTTTAGAAAAAAACAACAAAGGTTTGTATACGTGTATATTTATTTTTCAACATAGTCACCTTCCAACTCTATACACTTGTTCCAACGGTGTTCTAGCTTTAGTAAGCCGTCTAAAAAATAAGATTTCGGAAAGTCGTGAAAATAGGCCTCCGTGGCGGCAATGACCTCTTCATTGGACGAAAATTTCTTTCCACCGAGCCATTTTTTTTAATTTGGGAATAGGCGCCCCAAGCAGCACATTAGTGAATTTTGCAGCTTATCTTATAGCTTTAAGTTCTAAATGAGTGGTTTAACAGTGTTTGATACAACTTATAGCTCTAAACACAACTCAAAACTGTATATGAGTTCATCCTATCACTTGTAGTTGCATAGGAACGTTTTTTGTTTCTACTTTATTACTTATGGTGGGATAAAGTCGATTTTGCTACTTAAAGTTGCATGCAGGTTCAAATAGTCACTCAATAAGAAGCAATAGTGCTATATAAGGCCTTAAAATCACTTATAAGCAACTTTTACATATAAGTGGGAACATACCCTTATTTGGAACTAAAAGTTCCAAATGACTTGTACAATAGCGAATTATATCACCAATAGTGGCTAAAGGGATAATTTTACGGCTCTTTTGGAACCAAAAAATATTGCAACTTTAAGGCCTAAGAAGTACCTTATTGCCACTCCAACGCATAAATAGGTCTCAATAGGAGGTTCTTGGAACCAAAAGCAGTTATTTTCACTTATTTCAAACCACTAACGAACTAAAAGTTCTATTATTGTTCCTATTTGCGCCTTGTCAAAATATATTTTAATAGTCTTGCTTGTTTAGTAGTCTACAAAAGAGCAAATAATTACTATTGGTAATATCATTCACTGCTTTGCCACTCGCAAGATACAAATAAGTGATTATTAGACTTGATAGTTCCAAATAAGGAACAAATAAGTGAAAATAAACACTGTAGGATCTTTTTTGTTTCGCCATGTTTACAAATGGAAGCCTATGAAAATTGATTATTTTAACCAGAATTTTATCACACTCACGCATAATCACAGATTTTTGATAGTTGTGACGATGTTACTTTAACATTGTACGTAACCTACAATCATTAAGTCAGGTTTTTAACAGTTTTATTTCTTATCAGTATCTATTCCTTATTTAATTTAGCACTCTCTTTTTTAATATTCCTAATAAAATGAAAGGCGCGTCGAAATTTACAAAGAAAACATACTATAGTTTCACAGTAAAAAAAAATTCGCAAGAATTTCGTGCTTATTTCAGTGCTTGTATAACGTAAAGTTTTAATCAGACGTATAAATCCAAAATTAATATGGCCGATCACGTATTACTTTTAATAAAACACAATTTGACAGTTGCCTCGCCACTCAAAGATAATTTTGGCGACTCATTTATCACTCATTGACCGAACTGAAATGTTTTCATTCGTTCACTGCGCATAACTTTTACCCTTAGTTCTAATTGCCACTTAGGTTATTGTGAGATCTCTTATGGACGCATAACTTTCACCCATAGTTCTAATTACCACTTAAGGTAATTGTGAGATCTCTTATGGATTCTATTTAGCACCAAAAATAGGCTGCAATTTTTCTCCTTTTGGTTCTATACTGGTGGCATAAGGGTTCTTGCCACCTATATAGCACTTAGTCATGGTGGTAAATTTCACTTAAGCATCTAATTAGATATGATATACGAGCTATTTAGACCCAGTTGTGCTACTTGGGGGAAGAAGTCACAGGGAGCCAGGTCTGGGGAATAGGGCGGATGAGGCAGCAATTCAATTGCTTTAATTTGGAGTCTGCGATTCTTGAGGAGTGAGCTGGTGCATTATCATGATGAAAGAGAACTTTTTTCTTATTTAGATGTGGTCTCTTTTTTTTTCAAAATGGTATCAAATTCTTGCAATAAATTAGCGTAATTTTGCCCGGTTATCGTTCTTCCTTTTTGTAAATAATCAGTATGGATGATTCCCTGCGAGTCCCAAAAAACAGTCGCCATGACCTTTCCGGCCGATGGAACGGTCTTCGCCTTCTTTGGAGCTGATTCCCCCGGCAAAATCCACTGTTTAGACTGTTCTTTACTTTCTGGGGTATAGTGGTGTATCCACGTTTCATCAACAGTCACAAAACGCCCAAGGAACTCACCCGGACTACTTTCGTACTTATCTAAACAGTGCCTCGAAATTTGCTTCCGGGTGAGCTTTTGTTCCTCGGTGAGCAAACGCGGCACCCACCTCGCCGAAACCTTCTTCATGCCTAATTTGTGTTCTAAAATGTGCTGCACGCGTTCAATCGAAACATTTACAATGTCGACAATTTCTCTAAGTTTTATTCGGCGATCGCTTAATACAATATTCTCAATTTTTTTTACCATATCACCTGTGGTCACCTCAACAGGACGTCCTGGTGCCCTATGATGGTTGCTTTTATCCCGCGATAAATAAGTGATAAAGCATCCGTCACGTTTTGACTAGATGCGAGTGTGAGTGACAGATGCTTTGTCACTTATTTATCGCGTGATAAACGCAACCATCATAGGCCCGCTGGGCGATCTTCATCAAAGATGGACGTTCTGCCTCGTTTAAATTCATTGTACCAATACCTATCTAATGGTTGTCATAGAAGGAGTATGATCATTGTAAACAGCTTGCATGCGTACTTTTATTTCATCACAAGAATTTCCTTCCAAAAACAGAAAACGAATTACAGAACGATACTGCTCTTTTTCCATTATTGCAATAACAACGCGAACTCCGTCGTAAAGAGCCGTTAAAAGAAAAAAAACAAAAGAACGCTGTATATTTTTTTTTAATTTTCTAGTCCATAAAGGATGCCTAAAAAGTTCGTATACATAATTTGAGCCAGTAACAAGAATAACTTTTTAAAACGTGTATTTATCAAACAACCCTCGTATTATACAGATTTATAACAGCGCTGTTTTACTGTTTTATATGTAACATTTATAAGGAACTAACTGCCTACATACATAAATGTAATTTATTTCGTATGTACATTACTTTATAAAGGCTTATTATTTTCGCGGCGACAGAAAAATTAAAGAGCAGCAAACTATTTGCAACTAAAATAATAACTTGTCAGCGATTAAATATTTTGGCAATCATTTATATTAAATGAGCTTTTCACCTCACTCGCTCGGAAAACCTCCGTTTATAGGGCGAAATCTGCGTGCAAAAGTCTATTTTATCCGCTAGCGTGCAAAAGTCATTTGAATTTCGAGCACGACGATTTTGATTCTCTGTGGTGCATGTAACTTTTTTATATTTAAGACTCCTTCAACGCGTGACTGACTCATCAGTCGATAAATCTTCGAATAACCAATCAACGCACACTAATTAAGGGCGATCTGGTCAGGCCGGCTAAAATCATATTATGTACGTTTGAATACTTCTTTAAAAAAAAAATACACCTACAATATCACGTCCAGAAACCTGGTTTGTGGTTACAGATTTTTAAGTTTTTATTTTTTCTACACTTTATTTTATGTTGAATATGTTTATATATATATATTAATAGTAAGTATTTCAGTTTCATTTACATATTTTGACTAGTAAATATAAAAAATACAACAAATTTTAATATTTATTTGTTATAAAAGTTGGAACATAAGAGTGTAATTTCTGAACGCAACCGAGAAAAAAAAATAATTAAAAAGTTGGAAGTTTCACAATTCACGTAAACAACGTAAATTGGTTCTGTGGAGAATACATACTGTTTTCTTACTTTATAGAAATATGGAAAACTAGAAAGTTAAGCCCAATTTGGAGCATTTATTCAATGCTAAAAGCCTGCATTAAAACGAAAAAGGATTTGTTATAAATATTTGGAGACGATAAGTAATTTACCGAAACTATTGGCGTTTTTAAAGAAGATAAAGCCGAAATAATCTTGTTCGGATCCCAGCGCCTAATAACTTCCAAAGCAAGTGTTATGGAAAATACTTCCGAGTGGCCAACTGATCCTTCCCAGAATGCCATTCTCCCACATTCACAACGAATGTGTCAAGTAGTTTCAAATACAAATATAATATAACAGTGCTTAAGAAAAACTCAACGATAAAATATACACGACGATAATACAAATTACGGCCATATTATTTTTAATATGTGTGCTTCTCTCGTATTTATTTGTTTTGGATTTGAGTGTGTTATGTTTTAAATTTGATGTGTTAAATAGAAGGCAAAATTAAATATGATTATTTTTATGTTTTAATTGTTTTTCTTGAATCTTGCACTTTCCTCGCTGTAGTGAGGTGAAAAGTTGTGTGTTCCGCATGGCTGCAAAATGATTTAGCTTCTCGTGTCTTGAAAGCCTCGCTACGCTCAGGAATCTATCTTTGAACCATTCGCTTCGCTCATGGTTCAATCTTAGATTCCTTCGCTCGCTCAGCTTTCAATTTCAACACTCGCGCCAAATAACAACTTTGCAGCCTTGCATAACAAATAACTATTAAACTAAGGATATTTTAAAATTCAAATAATGGCAGCTACTTTAAGGTAGCAGAAATAATAAACAAGATTACTGAAATCATAGGTGAGGTACTATAAATAATGACTTGGCGACTAATATTAGCAGAAGGATAACAAACTTTATATTAGTGGCAACTACAGGTCTCCATCTAAAAAAGCATTTTGGGCTTTGATTTGCTGGCAGCTTAAATATTAAAATGGGTACTATATAAAAGTAATGGGGAGTTATTTTTTTAGTTTTCGAAACCATAATTTAATGAAAACGGCGATAAGCGTTTTTTAGGTAAAAATGTTTTGCCCATACAAAACACGCTTATTTTAGTCCGAATCTAGCTAAAACACGCTACGCTAAAATAAGCATTGCATTATCATAAGACTTGCCTCAGAACCGAAGCTTTCAACCCCGATTCCACGTGGTCTTGTCTGCCCTACCCCTAGAGTGTATATAAAAAGCCGGAGGCGCGGAGGGAGAGCAGCCCTCGCCCGCCGTGACAAAGCTCGGGAGCCGTGCGGAGCGGAGCGGCTGAGGCTGGTCGCCGAAGGCGACCAACAAGCCGAAGCTGCGGAACGGAGTACGGGCGACCGTGCTTTGCCACGCAAGGGCGGAAGGGCTGCACTTCCCGCAGCGCCGGAGCTAAGGCAGAGTCTGACACAATATCCAAAAAAATATTGTCGGTTTTAGAAGTCCATATCTCGGTAATTATTAAGTTTAGAAAAAAGTTGTCACACGTTATAACACGTTTATTTTAACGTATTCCATACGATAGAATCATAAAAAATAGGTGTCAATATGACATCACACCTGACGAAAAATTTACCAAAATCAGAGCCACTAAATAAAACTATAGACCAAAATTATTATTTATACATGCAATTTTCAACTTTGATTAAAGCTCTTAAATTGTCGCACAAAGTATTTTTTTTATGACCTTGATTTATTTTATATGTAATCTCCATTGAACAATTAGAGTAGGCCATTTTCAACTTTTTATCCGCTGTCATGTTTCCGCTTAATTAGTTAATTCAGTCGCCAAAACAATAACTCGATGCTAGTTTATATTGAAACAAAGCCGAAAATTGATTACTTAGCTGCTACTTTTTACTTTAATAGCCTCCGCAATTAGTCGCCAACTTATTATTTTTGCTATCCCCTTTAATTTTTTATAAATCCCTAAATCTGATTAATTTGTCGCCGCGTTAAATACATGCCCTTTATAAAAACTATTTCACAATAGGTACTATTTCCAACTCCAAGTATTTGTTTCCATAATTGTGCCAAATTAACCATCAAAACGATGTATATTTACTTGAATATAATAGAACTAAGCAAAACGAATGTAAAATACAACAAGGTAACTTTAAATAAGGTATATAATGACCAATGTATTATCGTCTATTGTTTTTCTAGAAAGAAATAAAGATTTGAAAATAATATGTGCCTCTTCTGTATCCATTCTGCTTTCTGTCAGCGCCAGTCGCTCGTTCTTAAACGCTCTTTAATCTTTTACTGTACACAATAATATGTCGACAACATTGTACTACAGTATGGAATTACATTGTTTCTCGCAGATGTTGAACTAAGTTGTTGAGTTTTCAGGCCTTTGTCGCTATATTATATTACGAAGTCTTTAACAGCTGTTTATTACACCGTCAGTGTGAAAGATTTGCACATGTGAACCCAGTCATAAATGGGTCAATCAACTTTTTTCTGTTGCTTGTTGCCATGGTGTCCCTTGTCTCTTTGCTTACACTACGTTTTTCGCCGACAAAAATGTTTTAATTGCAGCAGTTATAAGCCCATTCTTATTTAGAATATCTCTTGAAAATACCAATATTATAAATTATCAATATCAACACTTTTCTAAGAAGTTTAATCACCATTGTCTCCTGGGTGACGGGACAGAATAACAACAAGAACAAGTTGATCCACCCAAATACAAATGTTACTTAATCAGGAATCCGATCTCTATTTCAACGCATTCACTTGAAAGTACCTAAATACCTCGGTAGGATAAGTACACCTTTAGTAGACCCTGCGTAACAAATTATTTGTCTTTTTCATACAAATATGACCACAGGGACTGAATACCGCTATTATTTTCATACCAAATAACTGGTATTTATATTTATACCGGGTGATCAATCCAAATGGATCAGTAGGGTAGAAGCCACAAACTACAAGACATAGGGAAATCTGTTCTCAGGAATAGAATAGAATAGAATAGAATAGAACATTCTTTATTGCACACCTCAACAGGAAATAAATACAAACAAATTACAAGTAACATTCAAGAGAGGTAAACAACAGGCGGTCTTATCGCTAAAGAGCGATCTCTTCCAGACAACCTTTGGGTAGCGAAATTAAATAAAAAACGTCAGAAATGAGTAGGCGATGCAAAAGTAATCATGGAATCTGTAGAAAAAATAAAAAAAAACTACTAAAATAATACATAAATAAACGTACATAAGATACCAAAAAAATAAATATATAAATATGCACAAATAAACCTACTTAAACATACATAACATAGGCATATACATATAAAATAATATTAGTAACGAACCCGGAACCACACTTCATGTCGGTCACTATACCAAAAAATTTAAAGAAGGGACAAATAATGTTCTTTAAGGAGTATTTCAAAATTGGCAACGGATTGGCTACGTTTTAAGTCTACAGGCAGAGAGTTCCACAACAAGGTAGCCTGGAAAGTAAAAGAGCTGTTGTAGAATTTAGAGGAGGAAGAGGGGACAGCAAGAAGCAAATTTTGAGAGGATCTAACAGACCGAAGATAACTGAAACGCTCCTTGAGGTAACGGGGAGTTGCAGGGTTGAAAAGTATATTGTAAAGAAGAGAAAGGATGTGAGAGTTACGACGAAAACGGATAGGAAGCCACTTGAGCTGCGAACGGAAACTGGATACATGGTCATATTTGCGTAACCCGAATATGAACCTGATACAAATATTCTGAATACGCTCAAGTTTATTTAGCTGTTCCTCCGTGAGATCAGGGTAAGCGATATCAGCATAATCCATGATAGGAAGAAGTAAAGTTTGAGCAAGCGCAATTTTGGTGGCGATTGGAAGGAAATTACGGAGTCTTCTAAGAGAACTCACCGCTGCAAACATCTTCTTCAGGAACCATGGCGTCGATTTTTTATTTAATAAAAACTGCTTATTTATTTTTAATAAATGTCATACATAACCCAGTCAATATCGCTGTAAAGAATGTTACAACACGACATGCGATTACTAAATTTTAACCAGGTTCAATTCCCGGTAATATATGACATATATATAAAAAAATGCAGTTTCTATTAAATCTAAAATCGAAACAGATTTCCTTATCTCCCATAGTTTTCATTTTCCCCCATTTGGATTGATCACACCCAGTTTGGGCTAATTCCAAAATTAATTATCATTAGCTAAGTACCGTTTTAATAATAATGTCTTATATTTATTGTGAAACTAATAGTAGAGGATCCCGATATAGAACGACCTTCACCGAGATGTTTATTTGATGAAATGTATTTTATATTTAATTTAATATGTCAATAAATATATATTGCATAATATGGGTTGCCTAACAAATTTTAGTCCAGGGCACTCCAGGGTATGTTTTGTTAAAAATTAAATCAATAAAAAAATTTAAACATTTCACCGGTTTGATTATTAGATAAATTCATAATAAAATAATCTTAATTTTATTTAATTTCAATTCAATAATCAGACCGTTGCAAAATGCTAGTAGGTATAGATTTACCTGTTTATACCTGGCTACCCGATAGTTGTGACGGGAAAAGAATAGGCAACCTAACGTTTGCATATTCTATGGGCTTCATACTTTCGATTGGTATAGAATTTATCTAATATTAATCAAACCGGTGAAATGATTAAATTTTTTTTTAATTATTAATTAAACATACCCTGGACTAAAGTTTGTTAGGCAACCCATATGCAATATATTTATTGACATATTAAATTAAATATAAAATACATTTCATCAAATAAACATCTCGGTGAAGGTCGTTCTATATCGGGATCTTAGACTATAAAGATTTTTTTTTTCATCTAATGTATACCGGTAACGATCCCTGGAGGCCAATAACTAATCAAACTTCTAAAATCAGAACATGTTCCGTTTTACTCGTGAGTGTTGTGTTTGAATCAGCAAATAACTTATTATTCATGAAGCATCCGACTTACCGAAAGCTGGATGATAAGAACAAATACATAGAATAATCTTGACTTCAATCCTACCCACAACACGTATCCTCCGCGCTTGCTTAAGAAGTAGGTAGCAGTTTAAGCAAATAACTTGAATTAACATTCCTCGTTGTTACTGCGCAAACTAAAATAATACTAGTGAGTAGTGCTCTAAATACAAATCACTGTTGTAGCAAAGATTGCGACAACAAATCACACTAATAAGGGTGGTTTATATAAAAAAATATTTGTGTACAAAAGTCTACCAACGAGTTTTTTACAATGCAGTTCTCGAAGTACTCAGCGTCACAGCGCGGATAAGACTTCGCGCGACCAGCGATAGGTCGGAGCAGAACGCACGAGCGCCTTGTATCACTCACTCCTATGGTCGCCGCTAGTCGCGCGAAGTCGTGGCCTAGGGGGCCTATGATGGTTGTGTACCCTTCCGGGTAGATCAGGCACGTAAGACACGTGCTTGATAGTTAACAGATAAGGAGATACAATACCGGTACTGTCAAGCACGTGTCTTACCTTACGTGCCTGATCTACCCGGAAGGGTACAGTCGCGGATATCACGGGATAAATGGGTTAGGACCAAAAAGTTGGATGAAATTAAGGTGTAGTTAGCCATACAAAACGAGGAAATAAAAGCGATTGGAATAAGTTCCGTTGTGCGAGAAAAATTAACGATACAATAAGGAACCTTAAAATAGAACCTTAAGGTACGGTATTGGAAGGTTAACTGTCGTTGCACAACGGAGACTTTGATACAAAGATCAATTGAGCGAGTTGAGGTGGTAAACTTTTTGGTCTTCACCCAAATAGGTGACAAAGCATTTGTCACTCACACTAGCATTTTGTTAATACGTGACGGATGCTTTCCCACTTATTTATCGCGTGATAAACGCAACCAACATAGGCTCGCAGGCCGTCAGTGATAATATACTGAGTAGTAAACCAAGGACAACGACGTTAACGCTACTTGCGAGTTAATTAGAGTTGACGTCGTTGCGAGACAAACTTCGGGACCCTCAGGGGGCTTATGATGGTTGCGTTTATCACGTGATAAATAAGTGACAAAGCATCTGTCCCTTGCACTCGCAATTGGTCAAAACGTGACGGATGCTTTGACACTTATTTATCACGTGATAAACGCAACCATCATAGGCCTACTGAACGAGTCTGGATTTTACGCTTACTGTATTTACTATCTCCTGCAATGCGCCATGTTGCGCGACGCGACTCAGTATCATCCGTCTTGTTCATACCGTATTGAAAGGAAAGTGACAGGTAGTATTTGTCGCGCGACAAAATGTGCGTGTCACAGTTATGATAGACGTGCTGAGCCTTCGTAGAATAATGTAAATGGGACACATGCAACAGAGTCGTCGCGCAACAATGGGTGCGAATGTCTTGGACTACGGAGCCAAGAGGTGAGATAAAGCGAAGAACGACTCAGAACGCAGGTAAAGGTTTTGAATTTGATGGAATCGCTATTTTTAGGTTTGTATCCTTCAATCGAAATTCTTTACTCTTTACTAGTAGAGTTGTTAGTCCGCTGTTTTCTAACATTATTGTGCGCATCGGGTTACAAGCATGAAATTTCTACCACAGATAGAGTGCCCCCCAGTGATTATTTTCAGATTTGGAGGGAAGTCAGATTCGTCCCCGTGAGGCGGGAGAGCGGAGTGAAAAGGACCAAGTATACCTCTTTTATTTTCTTTATTGCGGGTCAGTTAAGTCTAGGGGACTTCTCTGGTATCGTTTCCGTGCAAAACAGATATCAGCAATTCATTTTTTATGTTATTTTTGTATAGTTCTATATAAAAATGTAGGTGTATGGCCGAAAAGGTAAAAATCACAACAAGTTTTTTTATTCAGTGAGGTAAATTAGTTAAATTTCGTCAACATTTTCAAATTATTATTATTATTTTAAAAAGCTTATTTAATCTACTTTCTAAAAATATATGCATGTTGGGCACTTCTCATACAAACAGTAGCTTAAAATGTATGTTTACGTCGGCGTAACCAACGTAAATCTCCGAACGCATCCTATTTCGCATCATTAAATACATTAAACAATGATTATTAACATGTTTTACATATAATATTTACCATATCATCATCATCATCATCATCTCAGCCATAGGACGTCCACTGCTGAACATAGGCCTCCCCTTTGGACTTCCATATATACCGGTTGGAAGCGACCTGCATCCAGCGCCTTCCGGCGACCTTTATAAGGTCATCTGTCCATCTTGTAGGTGGACGTCCTACGCTGCGCTTGCTGGTCCGAGGTCTCCACTCGAGCACTTTTTTACCATATATGTCCTAGAAAAACTAATTGATGTAATTAAAACAATTTTTTTTTGCTAATGTATCACGAGCACCCGTGCTAATCTCAACATCCACAATTTATTTAAGTTACTGTTTATATGAAGAGTGCCCAACATGTATATATTTTTAGAAACTAGATAAAATTTTATATTTTGCAACATTTTACTTAGTTGTAAATATTCAGGATGTTGTGATTTTTACCATTTCGAAAATATATCCATATTTTTATATGGTACTATGAATAAATAAGATAAAAAATGAATTTCTGATACCTGTTTTACACGAAAACGATACCACACAAGCCCTAGTAGCGATCAACATTTTCTTCAAGTTACTTTTTGTATCAGATGTGCCCAATATGTATTCATTTTTAAAAACAAGATTAAATTTTCTATTTAGTGAAATTTTTTTACATTGTAAATATTCCGGATATATAACTAATTTATCGTTCTGAATAAAAAAACTTGTTGCGATTTTTACCTTTTCGGCAATATAGCCAATTTTTTATATCAAACTTTTCTCAAATAACATAAAAAATGAATTGCTGATATCTGTTATAGAAAACGATGCCGGATCAGTAATAAAAAAAGAAAAAGAACAGTACTTGGTCCTTCTGACATCCCTCCACATCTGAAAATATAATCACCGCGGAACGCTCTATATATATTAGAAATTTCATGCTTGTAATGCTAAGGCGATGTCAATGTTGTACGGCGGACATTGAAAATCTGCCAAGACGAGCAAAAAAGAAGCGGGGCACTACCTACCTTTTCTCGAACCGTTTCGTCTAATTTTCAAACACACATAGCTCTTTCCCATCAGTTAACACCAGAGCGCCCACATTCACAGGTTAAGATGCAGTTAGGGAACATATAAAATGTACCTACTTAATTTAATTGATCTAGAACTTTTATACTTTAGGTTTTATTGGTACCTATAATACGCCGATTTTGCCACTCACTTTTACGTTACATTATGAAACGGCCAAACCATACCTTTGAAACCAAGGTGTAGGATTATAAACTCAGGGCTTAGGGGCTTGGCTTTTCCAGGGATCTGATAACTTTTTTTACAGCGAAAGCGTTATGAGCATGTGAGTCTTGGCCGCCAATTTTACATGAAATGTTTTTGGTGGGATGCTATTTAGGTACTTTGTTTGAAATAATGAACAAATTAATACAGTATTTTTTTTTAAGTTTCTGAACAGATGTTGTTCAGTTTGAAGAGTAAAATCTATGTTTAAAACTTTTGGTCCTGTTACAGGACCCACCTGGTGCTTATATGCGAGCTACGAAGCGTTAAGCCGTATAAACGAACAAAGTTCTAGTCAAATATCAGGTGTTATTAGTACAGTGAATGCTAAGTTAATAATTAACGTCCACCTGGAGCACCTGGCGCGCTGTTCAAATGTAGTGAGTTGTACTTTATATGTACTTTAATTTTATTCTCTACAGTATTTCATTTAAATGAACTAGAAATTAAGCTAGTCTGACTTTAACAAAATATCAACTCGAATTATTTAATTCTCAATCGTATCGTTTGTTACATTTTCGTCTACCCGAGAGCCTTTTTTCAAAAGTCAGATACAAAGAATATAAGTACTCAAGAGGTCAGATAGCTTTTAGACAGGTAAGTACATTTCAGTAATAGAAAACAAACCTAAAATAAATTTTACGCGTACGATGTCGAACTGAAAGGCCGGGGGTGGGTACTTAGATAGGTATGTAGATACCTAAAAACGGTGGCAAGGCAAACGAATCATTAGAAAACAATATCGCTATCGGGCTTTAGATGGATATCTCTTACGAATTGGGTTAAAACCGGAGCTAGACGAAAAAGGTTTCGTAAAAAATAAATATTATGGGACAATCATACACAAATCAACCTAGTCCCAAACTAAGCAAAGCTTGTACTATGGGTACTAGACGACGATATACATAATATGGGTAAGGCCGCGGAAAGTTACCAATTTGGACGTTTCAAATTTACCCAGCTGATTAAAAAAAATTGGTAACCCCTACTGTTTCAAAAATATTTTTATCATATGTAGATATAGGAATTCTCATGGTCGCAAGTAAGATAATTAATATAAACCCCTTTATAAAAATACTAAAAATATATTTCCGTCCAAAACGTAACGAAAGTTGGTTAAATTTTTCGACCACGAGTACTAAATGCCCTGTTATTTTTATGATATTTCAACTTTCATGGGCATACTTTTGTTTTAAACTAAAATTTATAATATAAGTATAGTTCTACCGATTACGGAATAATGATAATACAATCATTGAATTTTTTTATCTTACATTATTTTAATGGATCAGCATTCCACACATGTTACAATACTTTCGTGACGCTTTATGTAGCTTGTTTTTAAATAAATTTTGATAGAAATTAGTTTTCATGCACTAGCAACTCATATTCTAGTAGGGCAACACCGATGAGCAAGTCCAAACCCGTCAGTTTGACAACAAACTCAATTCAAAGTAGACGCAGTCATAGTTTCGTGAAAGTACCCCCAAAGTGTCGTGTGTGATTTTAAAGGTAAGGAGTGATTGTTTTTTATCAGTTTTTTTTTATATAATAGCGTAACGGTTTCCACGCAAGTGACACGTATTATTGTATTAAAAATGTCTTTATTTCACCATGAAAATCCACTTTTTTTCAAAAATACGTTACACTTTCGTTACGAATATGTTACATTTTTGCAAAATGTTACGTATTTTCTATGTAACATAACGAATAAATGTTGTAAAGGGCACACAGAATATACGAACTTAAATGAGTTTGATTAGATTTTTAATGACACGAAAATATACAAAGTCGAACAAAACTGCTGTACAATAATAAAATAAATAAAAACAACATCTTAATAAAAATAACCTGTTTTAAGAAGAAAATAATTTATTTTCCACCTTAAGTCACAGTAGAATCATTGATTCTAAAGCTGTTTTATTGTTATACGTTCGTCTTGTTACTAGTATTGGGTACCTGCAGTGAACAAATAGTAATTACTGCCACCTGGTACAAAATGAGAGGCTTTAAAACACTAGAGCGGTTTGGGTTTCATTAGTTCCATCACACGCGTGTTTGATTATATTGATTTTAATGTGCCATGAAAATTTTGTTTACGGGGAATATAAAGCTAATCATTTTATAACTTGATTTTTTTTCTTAGCTACGTTATTTAATAGGAATATTTTCCAGTATGATCTAAGCTTTATAACGACTTATGTTACGTTTTATGATAACATAACGAATATCTTTTTATGTTACTTCTATGTCACATTGGTAACTTTCCGCGGCCTTACCCATATATATAAATATATATATAAAGGTTCACCTTTGTCCAATTTGAAAGAACATGTTTTTTCTTTATTTCTTCTAATATTTTGTCGTTATAATTACTAATTATTATTTCGGGAAAAAGACAAAATAATCAAAGCCATTTTTTAGTCGAAAATATTTTCAATCATAATGTGAAACAGAAAAGTCATAAAATAAATATATTATTATTGCAGGAAAGAAAATTCTTTTGGGCTGTTCCCGCCTAGAGGCCTTTCTCAACCGATTGTCATGAAGTTTTTCGAAATTTTACAAAATGGCTGAGATAATAGGGTTTATAAAAGTAAAAAACCGGGCAAGTGCGAGTCGGACTCACCCACCGATGGTTCCGTGCAAATCTATACCGTTGCTTAACCTCGATGGTTGATTACGTGTGTATTTTAAATAAAGTTAAGAATGTATGATAATTATGTTGACATATAAAACTATGTTTTATCGAACAAAAAAAAAAACAAATACAAATAACATCCATTACCCAGGCACAAATATACGAGTTCATCACACAAATATTTGCCCTTGCCGCGATTCGAACCCGGGACCGTCGTCGGCTCAGTAGGCGTTGCTTAACCACTGCACCAACCGCGTCTAAGACGGTATTACTTTTAAATTTCATAGTTCTAGGTCAAAGGAAAACACCCTATGAATATTGATTCCCGTGGAAGTGCAGAAATATACGTTTTTTGCGACAAACGGCCGTATCTTTGTTTTTTATTCAATTCAATGGATGGACGGACAACAAAGTGATCCTATAAGGGTTCCGTTATTTCCTTTTGAGGTACGGAACATTAAAAAAATACTCAGTAGTTTAGAAACAAACCCGCGAGGTAAATACAGCCCAGAGCCATTACTTTATTGTTGCTGCAAATGAAGAAATACAGGCTGCAATAAATCACGCTTTATAAAATTCACACGATATCCAAATACAATTGACAAGATTTCATAATTTGAAGACTACAATTTTATTACTTATCTTTATTCCGCTTAGGAAGAGGACGTTATCACTGTTTTTATATTTTTTCTAAGATTACTAATTATTTTCATATTAATTTATTAAAATGTACTCATTCTAAAACGTAGTAACCCCAAAACTATGACACAATGGAAAGGTAAACTTTAGTCTGGTGACTATTAAAAAAAAATGAATGACATTGAGCTTTACATTATTGACAGCTTATTTTTTTTCGTGGATAGGTCGAAGACTACAACTCTATCCAGGCATAACCGAAAATAAAATAACCGAAGTCTACTACAACTGTAGTAGACTTCGCTTATTTTATGTATTTTCTTATATTTCTTTACATACAGAAAAATAAATTCAAATATTTTTTTTAGAATGTACACGACGCAAGTTTCTCGATATCTATATTAATTTCCGCCTGTTAGAAATATGAAATGTTCTCAATTCTGTACGAGTTTAAATGTTGTTATTGTGCGACAAAACAGTCTCAACAGGCGCAAAATTAAAAATTGCGAATTATACCTATCGTATAGGTCGCTACATATTCTCTGGACCTACAAATGATCATGATGACATGACATGGTAGACGCAGAGTGTCCAATATTACAGTAATTATTATACTTAGATAATAGTATCCGTTGGACGAGTAAAGCGTAGGTTGTTGAGTAACAAAAATATCCAAATATTTTTACAAACTTTCACATATACTCGT
This sequence comes from Apotomis betuletana, assembly GCA_932273695.1. Classification (NCBI taxonomy): domain Eukaryota; kingdom Metazoa; phylum Arthropoda; class Insecta; order Lepidoptera; family Tortricidae; genus Apotomis; species Apotomis betuletana. Next base: position 9,211,154 of record OW026307.1, on the reverse strand, counting down.
ATTCATAGGATTCTTTTCTTAGAAACGTTTACCTATATTCGTGCTGAGTACTTTAAATTAATCGTTCACTTCTACTCTGGTTACCTACCTACATATCATGTCTGTCACAAAGATAGACGGCTGAAGGGAAAAGCATCCGTGTCATATAGGAAATTAAAATCATATTAAAATACTGGCATGAATATGTGAGCTGTCACAAAAACGTACTTACCACCGTGTTTGCGTATGAAATTGTTTTGGTCCGGAACATAGAGGGACTATACCGAAATTCGTAATTGGGATATAATAAAGACCCGAATTTATTTTTAAAATTGTAAAATATAAGCCAATTTAAGATAATATTTTCATCTGTTTGACAATTAGATACGTTTGATTGTTTTTCACCTTCATAGGAAGTTTGTAATTTGTGGTAACGGTGACGAACAAGTCAGACTATACTATATATTATTTATTTATTTATTATATCGTGCTATTAATTTCGCCACGTATTTAGAATTTTTTACGTAGAATATTTTTTTTACTTATACATGTCACAGAAAAAAAAAATGGCGAATGTTGAAAAAAAAATATACCAACACTCTAGTCAGGTTTTGGGGGAAATCGATTGACTTTTATTTATTTATGTACCTATTCAAAGAGCATATAATCACTACGTTTTATACCTATTATTGAAGTCAAAGTAGAAGCGGTTGATTGCGAAGAATCGAGGAGCGCAAATTAGAAGGCCTATTTTGCGCTCCTCAGGTAGCGGTCCAACAGTGGTAGACGACTGGTGATGATAATCACACTATCACATTAATATTATAAATGCGAAAGTTTGTGAGTTTGTTTATGTGTATGTTTGTTACTTTTTCACACTCAAACGGCTGGACTAATTTCGATAAATTTTTGGTATGAAGGTAACGGACTCCCTGTATTAACAAAAAAGCTACTTTTTATCCCGAAAACTTTAGTGTTCCCGTGGTATGAGCGGGATATACCGCGCGGGGCAGCTTGGTGATGAAATAAAAGTGAAGCGCTTAAGTAAATGGAAAATGGAAAGTTGAAATCGTTGAATTAAAAAAAAGTGCAAATTTGTCAGTGTGTCCTATTAAAACAGAGCGAAGGGAACACCGCGTAACAAACCTTGATCTCCGAAATTCTGAGTAAGCACGACGGTATGCAGCGACAATCGCCAAGTATGCCGGGTCCGACCTCAGTGTACCTGTACCGGAGTGACCTAGTTCCGGGACACTTCCTGCGGGCTGCCAAAATGGCCTAGTTGACAGTATTTGAGATAATATTTCACTAAGCATACCACCACCTGTGCATACCACGCATACTAGTCCAGGAAATTTTACACACAGACCAAAGCCATGTACCACTTTGTTATATAAATCTTTATAGAAATCTAAGTGCACAAAAGATCGTTCGGATTGTTTTAGTCTCAGGACTTAATAAATGAGTGTATTTTAATAATGGAGCACCAATATGACTAAACATACCACGCATAGGTACTAGTCCAGAAAATGTGGACGGATGAATAGTCAAAATGACGGAGAGACAGAGACCATTAGATTTAGTCAAATTAATTCTAGATGAAATTGTCCCATTTAGACATTGTAAACGCACCGTTTTGCTCCCACTTGACTTCTAACCGCAGGTTAAATAGCGCAAAATCAAGCAAATTACTCAGTTGAAAGCACATACAAACATGGAATTGTTGCGGATTTATGTTGCCCATTTTGCATTTTGACGAAGCTTGCGTAGTAGATTTGATTTATATATTTTGTCGTTTAAAATGGCGTTTATTTAATTACCTGTACGTTTCGGACGTGATGTTACGTGATGTTGCGAAGGGATCCCTTGACCTGTGACCTGTGAGGTAATTACTTAAATGAACACTTTTTTAAACGCGATTAAGTCATATTGTGTGAAAATCGTGTAAGTTTAAATTAATATCATAATTATGTTATTTTTGTTTCAAAAGACATATGCACATATACCTAAATAACATGAACTTTATCAAATATGGGAACTCCTCATTTACTAATATTACCTTGACCTGTATGTGTCCTTTTCTTGCGTGGTATTTCAAAATCGGGAGTTTCGATTTTAATGTTTTTTGGGCGTGTTTAATTTCTACTTTCTTAGCTAAGAAAAGCTCTTCATAATGCCAGGTCAACTGTAACTTAATTGCTTGTGATCGACAAGAAATCATTAAAACGAACAACCAAACCGATATTCTTAATTTACAGCTAAGAATACACTCTAACCCTAACTAAAACACTATCTATCTATCAGCCACAGACGTCCACTGCTGAACATAGGCCTCCCCCATGACTCGCCACAAAGTGCGATCCTGTGCAGACCGCATCCAATGATTCCCCGCTACCCTCACGAGGTCATCCGTCCATCTAGTCGGGGGCCGACCCACGCTGCGCTTTCCTATACGTGGTCGCCACTCTAGGACTTTGCTGCCCCAACGGCCATCCGTTCTCCGGGCTACATGGCCTGCCCATTGCCACTTCAACCGGGCAATCCTGTGCACTATGTCGGTTACCTTGGTTCTTCTGCGGATATCCTCATTTCTGATTCTATCGCGCAAAGAAACTCCGAGCATTGCCCTTTCCATTGCACGTTGCGTGACTCTTAGCCGCCTCATGAGTCCCATTGTGAACGACCATGTCTCAGTTCCGTAAGTCATCACTGGCAACATGCACTGTTCGAAGACTTTCGTCTTCAGGCACTGGGGAATTTTCGACGAGAAGATATGACGTAGCTTCCCGAACGCTGCCCAGCCGAGTTGAATTCGTCGATTAACCTCCTTCTCGAAGTTGGACTTACCTAGCTGGACAATTTGTCCCAGGTACACATACTCGTCGACAACTTCGAGGGCAGAGTTCCCAACCACTATCGGGTAAGGCGCAACATGGTCATTCGACATGATTTTCGTTTTGTCCATGTTCATTTTCAGACCTACCTGTTGGGAGACTCTGTCGAGGTCTTCGAGCATAGCGCTTAATCTCTCCAACGACTCCGCCATGACCACGATATCATCTGCAAATCGAAGGTGAGTGAGGTGCTCGCCGTTGATGTTGATGCCAAGTCCGTTCCAATCCAGTAGTTTAAAGGCATCTTCCAGTGCAGCAGTAAACAGTTTTGGAGAAATGACGTCTCCTTGTCTTACTCCTCGCTGCAGTTGGATAGGCTCTGAGCTCTGGTCTTGGATTCGGACTGACATGGTGGCGTTTCTGTACAAACACTTCAGCACTTCGATGTATCGATAGTCGATACGGCACCGCTGGAGAGACTGAAGCACAGCCCAAGTCTCGATCGAATCAAAGGCTTTTTCATAGTCCACAAACGCTAAGCATAGGGGCCGGTTATACCTCCTCTCTCCTCTGTCTTCTGTATAACCTGCCGCAGCGTATGAATGTGGTCTATGGTGCTAAAACCTTTTCGGAATCCGGCTTGTTCGGGAGGTTGGAAATCGTCAAACCTGTGCGCGAGGCGATTTGTAATGACTCTGGAAAACAGCTTATAAACATGGCTTAGCAGTGAGATGGGCCTGTAGTTCTTCAATAAGGTTTTGTCACCTTTCTTGAAGAACAATGTCACCACACTCCTTTTCCATGCTTCAGGCGTTGTGCCCTCATGTATGACGGAACCGAACAACTTCTGGAGGACTTTGAGTACTGGTTTTCCACCCGCTCTCAGAAGTTCAGTCGTAATTCCGTCATCACCTGGTGCCTTGTTGCCTAGCAGATTGCGTTATTGTGGACGACATCAATAACGGGCTGGTGGAAACTGTCCGTACCGTTGGAGCTAAGTTTTATAAGCCCCGACGCACAAGTAGGACCAAAAAGATCTCCGATGACACTCTCAAACTCATGGACAGAAGACGTGAATTAATATTGCAGTCTTCAGCTGATATGTTGGTGTACAGGCAGCTAAATAGACAGATCTCCAAATCTCTGAGGCGTGACACGAGGCATTTTAACACAACATGTGTCAAAAATGCCATTGAGCAGAACAAAGGCTCCAAAGTGTTCGCAAAAGATATGTCTATTGGGCAAAGCCAGTTAACTAAGCTGAAGACTGATAGTGGCAATATTGTTTCGTCCAAAACTGAGATTTTGAGAGAGATCGAACGGTTCTATGGACAGTTATACACCTCAGCACAAAGGCCCGTTAACAGTCTTGATGCTGACCCTAGATCGAAACTGACCCGACACTATACCGAAGACATTCCGGACGTTAGCCTTTATGAAATCACGATGGCTCTGAAACAGCTTAAAAACAACAAGGCAACTAAAACACTGACTAACCCTAAACAAACAATAAATTAATGAACATAAATTAAAGAGAGGGACTTAAATAAAAATCGGATAACCCGATATAAAATATATTTTACAATGCATGTGCTCGAAAAGAGCGTATTCTAGGCATTCAAACTGTGCGGAAAGTACTACTTTTCCGCACTAGTGCTTTTTACTTTTCAATTTTTTTTTAATTTCTAGCCGTATCTGACATCCTGACACAAAGAGGTTTTATTATTTACAAAAAGTTTGATAAATAAGTCGAATACCGATTATTATCACGTAGAAAAGTACAATAAAACCAATATTTCATTAATTAATTCATTTAACACGTCATAAATTACATTAGATATAAAATTTGATTAATAAACGAACTTTAAATCGTTATTCATAAAATAAATTTGGCTGAATGTACACGCGCTTGTGCCATTTTGACATAAGACGAATATTAAAAAAATACTTTTGCACATGCGCAGTAGTAGATATATGTCGAGTGCGGTTTTCAAATAACTCCGCCATTTTTAGGGTTCCGTACCCAAAGGGTGAAAACGGTGATAGCTAGACAGTTGAAAGGAGATTGACCACTTTTGTATGGGAGTTGGCCCAAATGCTGCCCAGACTAAACACATAGTACATTATGTTCCTTAGGCTAACACTAGACTGTATACTAAAGCGCTTTAAGATCTATCCCAGGAGTCATGAAAAAAAAAACTTTTTGTTGGGAACTAAATCTGCCGTGTTACGGTAAAAAGGTCGTATCTTTATACGGATTTCATAGTAAGATACGTCCGTTTACCGTAACATGGCAAATTATTTATTTCTAACGTTAATATAGTATTATCAGTGCAGTTATAATTGTCGTCATAGTCAACGATAGCAATTGTATCCAGGAATTGAGCGTAACAACTTCTTGATGCCTAGCCCACCCTAAGAACCAAACCAGGCACATAACGTGCGCACAACAGCCAATTGTTCTCCGGCCCGTGAAACATGAACAGCAATAGTTTCGTATGCACTCTAGCCCACGATCTCGATTCATCATCATCATCATCATGATCATCATCAGCCTATTCTTGTTCACTGCTGGACATAGGCGATCCAACTGCACTCCATTGTGAACGATCCTCGGCTACTCTTGCTATGTCACCCTGCAAAGATCATCGCTCCACCTAGTCTGAGGGCGTCCCACACTATAAACGCAACCATCGTAGGCCCCCAGGTCTCGATGGAGTCAAAAGCCTTCTCGTAGTCCACGAACGCTAAGCACAGGGGCCGATTATACTCTTCCGTCTTCTGTATAATCTGCCTCACTGTATGAATGTGGTCTACGTTGCCGTATCCTGTTCGAAACCCCGCATGTTCTGGGGGCTGAAAACCGACTCTGAATATAATCATTTATTGCAAATCACATTATAACTCTGTTTCGGTTCAGTCTTAAAAACAGTTTAAAAAATGCACCCTGTGTCACCCGGGATGGTGAAAGGCTTCTAACTACACCACACACATCTAAATCGGCGCAGGCGTTTAGAAGTTATGGTGGAATAAAGAATCGGACATACACACGTACATACATACATACATAGATGAACCTTGAAAACATTACACTCCTTTTTTTGGGCAGTCGTGTAATAACAAAAAATGCAAAGTAAAACCAAATGCGTTTGCTCACTAAGAAACCTTAAATAAGTGGTCTGTGAACCTTAAAAACAAAAATTCATGTTTATTTTTTTTTCTCTAGGACGAATTTAGAAAATATATGTTTTTTCTAAAAGAAAGTAACGCAGGGAACTCGTTAGACGTATTTTCATCTCTGGGCAGCATTTGGGCCAAACCTTGTCACTAAGAAACCTTAAATAAGGGATCTGTGAACCTTAAAAACAAAAAATCATGTTTATTTTTTTTCTCTAGGACGAATTTTGAAATATATTTTTTTTTTCTAATAGAAAGTAACGCAGGGAACTCATTAGACGTATTTTCATCTCTGGGCAGTATTTGGGCCAAACCTTGTCAATCTCCTTTTCACAGATGATGTATTTCTATTGCCGCTATAACAACATATACTAAAAATAAAATAAAATAAATATTTAAGGGGGGCTCCCATACAACAAACTTGTTATAGATTATATATATGTATAGGTACGGAACCCTTCATGCGCGAGTCGGGCTCGCACTTGCCCAATTTTTTATTGATGTCTAGTTTATTTTGAAGTTGTTTTGTGCAAATCTGCTGCAATAATGGCGAGATAAAGGGACGAATCATGAGTTTAAACCCGTAAAATGTTATTGAAGAAGTAAAAAATGTGAACGACGGCTTCTTGTTGGATAAATCAAATCAAAACACTTTTTTTCCAATGTAAACAGTCTTTGTGAGTATCAAAGTATTTTCTATTTTCTCGTACATGCATAATAAAGTTTTGTACGGAACTCGTGTGTAAGATGATTTCAGACTCGTGTTTGTAAAATCACACTCTTCTGAAATCACCTACCTTCCACACTTGTATCGTAAATAACTATTTAATACAGTTGCTCAAAAAGTGGTACTTTTCGTAGCTGCAAATCGTGCGAAAAGTTGGTTATTTCGAACTAGTGCTTTTTACTTTTCAAATTTTTTTAATTTTCTGTTGTACTAACACGTCATACCTCATACATCCAAACAAAGGTCAATCACTTTCTGACTTTATTTATTACGTCATGCAGCATTGCAGGTGTATATCTCATAATTATGCTTAAAATATTTAAATTGCATATTGGATCAATCAAAGGGTTATCTATTAAAAAAAAAATGGTTGCCTGTAAAGTCGGTTTTACGGGCGAAGGAAGATTTTACGTGACAACGTCTTATTCTCGGTAGAATATTTATTGATATGAATATTATTAAATTGCACAATAGGAACAAGGAATTGAATGAAAATAAGAATTGCACAAATTTTAACTATAGAAATATATTTTGTTTACTAAAACATTGTACTTCCCCCTTCCCCCCTTCCCTCTTCCCTCTTCCCTCTTCCCTCTTCCCTCTTCCCTCTTCCCTCTTCCCTCTTCCCTCTTCCCTCTTCCCTCTTCCCTCTTCCCTCTTCCCTCTTCCCTCTTCCCTCTTCCCTCTTCCCTCTTCCCTCTTCCCTCTTCCCTCTTCCCTCTTCCCTCTTCCCTCTTCCCTCTTCCCTCTTCCCTCTTCCCTCTTCCCTCTTCCCTCTTCCCTCTTCCCTCTTCCCTCTTCCCTCTTCCCTCTTCCCTCTTCCCTCTTCCCTCTTCCCTCTTCCCTCTTCCCTCTTCCCTCTTCCCTCTTCCCTCTTCCCTCTTCCCTCTTCCCTCTTCCCTCTTCCCTCTTCCCTCTTCCCTCTTCCCTCTTCCCTCTTCCCTCTTCCCTCTTCCCTCTTCCCTCTTCCCTCTTCCCTCTTCCCTCTTCCCTCTTCCCTCTTCCCTCTTCCCTCTTCCCTCTTCCCTCTTCCCTCTTCCCTCTTCCCTCTTCCCTCTTCCCTCTTCCCTCTTCCCTCTTCCCTCTTCCCTCTTCCCTCTTCCCTCTTCCCTCTTCCCTCTTCCCTCTTCCCTCTTCCCTCTTCCCTCTTCCCTCTTCCCTCTTCCCTCTTCCCTCTTCCCTCTTCCCTCTTCCCTCTTCCGCCCTCTTCCCTCTTGTTACAGTAATGCTCGATGAATGAAAATAAGAATTGCACAAATTTTAACTATAGAAATATATTTTGTCTCTCTCACTCATCAACCGTGAGCGGGCGTTACATTTTTTCATGAGTGACTCCGAGCGCAACCTAAATTAAGACGTTGTCACGTCAAAAACTCAAAAAACGGTGTTAATAATTTGTTTGAATGACTATTATTTAATGAGCAAATGAGTATTATGCGTGACCGAAAAAAATTAAAAAGAAAAGTATTGTCACAGATTAGAAAATACAGTATTAAGCGTGACCCACGCTATTTGCTAATCGCTATTTTTGTGTATTAAATAATATATTTATTTACAATTATATGAAGTGTAAAGAACTAAAAACAAATTCACGATGTTTATTGTTTGGAATCAATTAAATTACTGTGTAACATTATCATATCTCTTCTGAAATATTAAAACTATTTCTTTTGATTTGGCTGAATGATGACAGCCGACGCCATCTTGAAAAAAAAAATATTACAATTAAAAGTAAAACTTTCTTTTTCATTCAAGATTGTTTTAATTATGTGTAAATGACACGTAAGATTTATAAAATAAGAGTTTTTGATAGAAAATGATGGATTCTGATGTTACCAGAATAGATTTAACACCGCCTTATATACGAGCCAAGGCAAAAATTGCAAGTGAGAGTATTATAGGTACCCGCAAAATCGAAAGAAATATTACATTGCCGTCTATGAACATTTTATTGGCTGGAAACGAGAAAAAGAGAATTATTAACAACTTGAATAAAACTTTAAACTTACCAGCAAAGGCCTTAAATGCGACCCTTGACAATTGCTCTAAAAATTGTAGGTACTCTTAATTTTTATCAGACAGAAATAAATATAATTGCCCCTTTCAATTACTGTTTTAAATTTGTATTATTGCAATTTTTCGCAAATGTATTAAAAAACGTTGTTTGGTACACGTGTGGAAGTGTCATTTTAACTCGTCCCGAGTCTTGACCCTCGCCTTGCGGCTCAGGCCAAGACTCCTCGGGACTCGTTCAAAATGACATACTTTCCACACTTGTATCAAAAACTACTATTATTACACAGACTAATTTACAGATGATACATGATAATTACAGATAAACGCACATATCTATACACATTTAATAAACGTAGGTAGCTTTTTATCGTATTTTTGTTGGCTGTTAAAAGTATCAGCAGGGCCAGCGTATTTTGCCGCGACTTCGCTTGTCACGCGACTCAGCGTCACCTGTCTTGTTCGTACGATATTGAAAAGAAAGTGAGAGGCAGTATTTGTCGCCCGACAAAGAGTCGCGTATCACAGTAATCTATCAATATTTCCCTACTGAATATTTAATTTATTCGAGTTTCGCGTACTGTTTTTTATTAAACTTATTTCTCGGCTATCGGCTACACAGCCATTAAGCTTTGCAACGGGCTTAGTGTAATTGAATGGTCACTGCCCGAAAGCAAAGCTTGGATCGAGCCCAAATTCATTCGCCCGAACAATTTGTTCCAGTGGTTTGAATACCTATCTCATAATGAGATAAAGATATCCGACTTTCATTAGGACAGTGACAAATTGAGCGTTCGCCTGACTCGGGCAAATGTGAATCACGGACGGACATTCATCTTCGTCCTTCCCCCCGCGGCACGTCACATACAAGGCTTTTGAATTTCGGAGGCGAGTTGTTCTGGGATGCTTTTACAAATTCTCTTTTCAAACGCAAGTTTTTATTAAAGAATATACTAAAATTTTCTTTCTTAATTTACCTTTGTGTCATTATTTATAAACATAAAAATGTGGTATTACCACATAAAAAATATTAATCGATAAAAAGATTCTGTACAAATATTTAGAACAGCGCCATCTCTCTCGCAGTCTTCACACTTGCTGTAAAGCAATGGGGGTTGGGGATCGTGCGTGTAAAGCGCACATCCTAGAGTATGGCTAATGCGCATAAGCATTTAAAAAAAACATATATGAAGCAGAGGGTGCTCCAGTAGCGTAAAGAATTAAGGGATGAAGGATTTGGTGTGATTGACGTAGCGATCAAATAGCTCAGTTGGAAGAGCAATGCGCCGGTAACGCAGAGGTCGCGGGTTCAAATCCCGCTTAGATTGTAGTTGGATCGCATTCAAATTTTCTTTCTTAATTTACCTTTGTGTCATTATTTATAAACATAAAAATGTGGTATTACCACATAAAAAATATGAATCGATAAAAAGATTCTATACAAATATTTAGAACAGCGCCATCTCTCTCGCAGTCTTCACACTTGCTGTAAAGCAATGGGGGTTGGGAATCGTGCGTGTAAATCGCACATCCTAGAGTATGGCTAATTGCGCATAAGCATTTAAAAAAAAACATATATGGCGCAGAGGGCGCTCCAGTAGCGTAAATAATTAAGGGATGAAGGATTTGGTGTGATTGACGTAGCGATCAAATAGCTCAGTTGGAAGAGCAATGCACCGGTAACGCAGAGGTCGCGGGTTCAAATCCCGCTTAGATTGTAGTTGGATCGCATTCAATTTTTCTTTCTTAATTTACCTTTGTGTCATTATTTATAAAGAATATACTTTTGAGACTAATAGCTTTTATAGGTCAAACGCCGAGCTTCGCTTAGCTTTTGTGAAGAAACTTTCACCTCAGGCAAAATAGAATACCAATTAATTATTTATTGAACTCGTCGTCGCAATATTGACAGATTCCTAAAAAACCTTTAATTGAGGAAAACTCGTTACCTACTCGTTGTAAAACAGTTTACGTTTAGAGGAAAGGGCTCGACGTAAAACAATTTATCATGCTATGATTATTCAGTGGCTCCAGTTACCAACCTATACAAAACCTGTCTCAAAATGGTTTTTAGCATTGTTTTTATAAAATTCGTGTTCTTACTTAAAAGGAAAAAACCGCACGCCTACGGGCGAATGCTGTGTAAAAAAATTCTTAACGTTTTCTTTGTTATACGAACGGGAGGTGTAGCCACGGCACGTGTTTCATAAACGAGTACAAAGTGCCCCCGGTCGTGGCACTAAATCATAATAGTTGTGGACACAACGACGTCTAAAGTGTATGGACCATCGGGTCTATAATATAATCGTGTTTACCCAGTTCTAAGCTATTGGCCTAGCGGCCCTACGAGTATAATGCTTGCATTTATCGGGTTATAGACCGGGATAGATTAATAAAAAAATATGGACACATAGGGCAAGAATCAGGGGTACTTTATCATTTATATCGCGCGATAGCGATAGTCGTGGCCATCATAGGTCCTGATATTTAGAACTGCTAGAAAATGGGTAGAATGATTGGCTCGTTGCACAAACTGTTTGAAACCTACGTCAACCAACAACATCAACATCTCTAACACCTACATTTTTTTTTTATTGTGGAAGGCCGAGTCTCACGACTGTTCGAGGCGATCATGAAAAGGCGGATGGGGTCACCAGAGGGGGACCGCCTATTCCGCCATGTGGGTGTAAATCAAATGCTGCGACACCCGAGGGTAACCATAACCAGCTGTATGTTGAGTGAGTGTATAAGTGATGAGATGAGTGTGTGAGTAATAACAAGAATCAGTGAGTATGTTGAGATAGGTAGATGGGTATGTGATGGTGATGAGTGAAGATTGGTTTGGTGAGAGGCGGGTTATGAGATTGGGTTGGGTCTCCCCATGACTTGACGTAGTGGCTGGGACAGTCCGGCCAGTCGGCGGTCCCTCTAACACCTACAGCCAGGTGAAAGTACTACTTATACTATAGGCGAATACTCAATTTGGTGCTAGGTTCTACATTCTACATAGGTAAGTCTAATAAGTTTACTGTAACAAAAACGTTTATCATTAGTGTCTATTAATTTCGTTTGTCTATGTCTAATGGAGTATCTAAATGCTCAAATATAAAATAATATATCTCAGCTCCAGATTAATAAAATAATGGAAAAGCAAATTAAGTACCTAGGTATTGAAACAACTTATTTAACAAACTTTTTACTCAAATCATTGCTCAACGATCAAAGAAAAGATTAAGTTTACCTCACTTAATTTACTTAGAATGAAGACCTTCGAAACTTATTTATATAAAAATACTTAGAACAGAAACTTGGGTACATACTGAACAGTTAATTAATTATATTTATTAACGTTCATCAAAAGAACTTTATTGATCGCTAAAGTAGGTAAGCCTTTTGCGAGTCGCTAGAAATGTGAGATAACAAATTCCAAACGGCAACAACAAACGCTCTGAAGTTGAGTAATAATTAAGATTGGGCTATTATAACTTGGCAGCTTTGCTGGGCTCGGGTGGTCATTAGGCTTAGGCCTCACTTAGCGCAGTAGGCTCAGAGGATCGCTTGACATCTAGACCATGTTCTAGGTACAGTTTAACTTAAAGGGATTTCCAGTTTCTCAGGTAGATCGTTTTTCCACTACAATGTAGGTAAACCTTAAATTACGTAACTATGGTTAAAATTGGTAGAGAAAATGTGTTTTTTGATCGGGATTCGAACCCGCGACGTCGGCTCTTCAGCAAGTCACACGGCTAGAAGTTTGCCCACTGCCCACCTACTCAACCATCGTTATTTTCAAACAAAGCGCTTCATTTCTTTTTACGCCCTAGGAAGGAAAAACGCTCACGGGCTTACGCTCCAAACGTATGATTTTGCAACTTTTCGCTTTTAAAATATAGACAACATATTTGAGTTTCAAAAAACACGAGGCCTGAGACAAAAGAACTTACGCTTAAATAACCTATTATGCATAATAAAAATTAAAACTAAATTATTAGTTATTTTGTAATTCGAGTATAGGTAAGTATTTTGTACTTGGCTTTGGCTTTGTATTTCGATTTTACTACCAGACGTATTTTAAAAAGCTCCTTCATAAGTAAATATAGAGGAAGGTAAGATAATTCCTTACTCTATGATCTTGAGTAGAGTAGCAGAACTATTTGACCGAAGTACTTGGTGACCGACTCTTATAATATTACTTACTCTATGATAAGTTATATATGTAGGTATATAGTGTAGCGCTTCGTCAAAAGATGCAATTACCTCAGGTTGCCTTGAGGTAATTGCATCTTTTGACGAAACGCTACACTTTATAATTAGCACCGCTCTCTTTTTTATAGTAAAGTTTAGGCCGTCCACAGAAGACCGAAGACCTCCGCTTCGTATTTGCCTCCATACTATAGACATAATTAATTAGATAACTGAGGTGAGGTAAAGGTGAAGTTACACAGATTTGAGTTCCAATAGAAGTCCTTCTATATACCTTCCTAGTTTCTGTTGCGCGACATTTTTCGCGTGACAAATATTTGCCTTTCTATTTATTACAGTGACAAAAACATGAAATGTCTATGTATACTCACTCATATCACCCAAAAAGCGAAGTGGTATCACATTTTTGCTAGCTAAGGTCATTTACTACTGACTGTCCGTATCAGCAAGGGCAAAATTGGTTCACGGTACAGTCAACATCAAAAGTAGCTGACAGCTATTAATGCTGACCGTACGTGATACTTACATGGACAAGAACTACGTAGCTTGACATAGGTGTACCTACGGATTATGAATATTCTTCAAAGCAAATGTTTGGCTCCATTCTAGACTGGCCATATTTTTGCGAACAACAGATGTTTCCTTTTTTCCGTTTATGACTTATCATACCCATTACCTATATCTAAGGTCGAACTTTCCCGCGCATTCAGAGCCAGAAATGATTAAAGTTCCTAAATTGTTGCAGTCGACTGAATGAAAATTGTTTAGGACTAAGAGACCCCAGTGCGAATGACGCAACTCGTCTCTCGTGGCTATTCGGGTAGGGTAAACCCTCCAGTGATTGAACATTTAAGAACTTTTTCAACTTTGAAAAATCATTACTTTGTACTTATTAATAATTGTAATGGTTTCATGTATTTTATCAATCTTCATTTAATTAACAAGAATATAATTTCTGCGATTTTTGATTACGTTTATAGATTTTGAGCTATTGATAAAAATTGTAAAAAGTACCCAAATAGCCAGTAGAGGAACAAAAAATCTAGTGAATGAACACAGTAAAAATCCAGTGAATGAACATCATTAAGACCTTTTTAATCAACACTTTGGACACATCACATTCTAATCTCAAATATAAAAAATGAAATTCAATGGATTTTATTTACCAATAGGTACCTATCACAAGAACATGTAAAAAATACAATCTTTCAAAAATTCACTTTTCGTGCCAAAAGTAACATCCGTGGTAAAAGGGGGTCTGATTTTGCAAATAATGCTTAAAATATCAAAGCAATTTAGATAGTAAAACTTACACAACAGGTCCATCATTAAGTTGTTCATACAAAGAATTAGTATATATCTAGTAAATTAACAACGCCAAATTTCTGTAGTCCATTTACTAAATACTGGTCACATGTTCTAAACCAGTAAATGAACACACTGTTAATTTACTGGTTTTAAAACATTTGCCCAGCCAGTAATGGAACACCTAAATGATTTAATCACAAAATAATCCACTAAAGTGTATATATACACAAGGTTTAACTATTAACCCAACCAAATAACTAAACTTTCAACTGGTATTCAACAAAATATATGCACTTGAAATCTCACTTCAAACATGCACTGTTGTAACTTTCGCGCAAATCTCAGAAAAGTACTTATAATAAAAGAGAAACATTTCTTCCTCTCGCTACAAAGCTGCTTACTGCCTAGTGCTACTTAAGAAACTTATTGTAATGTCGGCATTTGACTGTTTACTTCCAAGACCATATCTCAATGCTGTTTTGCAAGCTCAATTTTGTGCTACAAAAGGTTCCTTTTGCAATACGCAGCCGCTCAAAATAGGAAGTCGCGAGACTTTAAAACAGACATTATCCATTATTTCCCACCGTATTTTTCCCGAGTTTTCATTTCTTGTTCCGCACGAGAACTGAAATGAATCTTTCCGTGAACGCCTTGTCCAATTTAAAATGTAAATATAGTATAATACACTGCGAGGAAATTGTACCGCGTCTTTAATAAAATTACTGTTCATTTTGTAATTTTCTGCTCGAGCATAATTTGCAGGACTGCCGGCTATTTGTGTTTCTTGCGGTACTTGTTTATTTATAATCCCATTTTCACAAAAAGTAACTAACTAAGTAACAGGAGTATTTCGAGAACAACCGATTGAGTTACAAGGTAATTACTATATATTATTACAAGTAACGCTCTCAACCTTCCTATAGTATTTAAAGAATACCTAATCCGCTAACTGCTAATAACCTTCCATCATCAGCATACATGAAAATCATTGTTAGTGCTTATAATATTTGAGGGTTTCCCTCGATTTCCCTGGGATCTCATCATCATGACTTGGTGACATTGGGCCACCTCTGTTCTCCAATTATGGGCTGCAAAAGCGCATATACGTACTGAAAATCTTTTCTTTATAGTAGGAGCGACGGAACCTTATGCTGAAAAGGGCTCAACAAAGTTTTTTTTAACAAAAATCTCTACTGACACCTTATAATATCATAACAGTAATATAATAAATTAAAACGCTATAATAATCAACAATAACAATAATACATAAATTAAAATACTAACTATAAACTAAGAACTAACTTAAATATATGCTAAAACGGAGTAAATTTGATATTAAAAAAATACTCAAAAAAAACGCTCCCAAAAATGGCATGGTCCCGACGACGCTGACAGCATTTCCTCGCTGAATAGCAACGCTATAACACGTTGAGCGAGGAATCTGCCAGCTCTTCGGTCCCCCATATAGTATACCTGCATTACTTATTCCACGCCCTTATACGTATTGCCACGTGACGATCTTTTTTATTAGGGTTCCGTACCCAAAGGGTAAAAACGGGGGACCCTATTACTAAGAATTCGCTGTCCGTCCGTCCGTCCGTCCGTCTGTCACCAGGCTGTATCTCAAGAACGGTGATAGCTAGACAGTTGAAATTTTCACAGATGATGTATTTCTATTGCTGCTATAACAACAAATACTAAAAATAAAATCAAATAAATACAACAAACTTGTTATAGATTTTGGTACGGAACCCTTCATGCGCGAGTCGGACTCGCACTTGCCCAATTTTTACAATTCCACGAAAAGGTTTCCCGATTTATTCAATAATGACCCAGCATTATATCTATCCCTCGGTTCAATTATTTGAATGGGCACCCAAATGGGACAGGAATTGCGAGAATTGTTACTGCCGCTACCGTGCCGATCCCGCTACGTTTCATAACATTCACTTACCTTAACGAGACCATGAAATAGTAATGAACCCTTACTAATTCTAAATGTTTGAAGGTAGAGGATTGCATAAATTTAATACGAGTTGTAACCGTGTAAGTAAGGGTTCCGTACCATTTATGCTGGCTCAGACCTGAGGTGGATCTTGGTCTCCGACATCAAGCTATACCTGTCTTGTGCTGCAGGTTGCCGACCAAGAGGCATTCATTAAAACATCCTAGTTATTTTTTTATTGCACGATCCTCTTCCATTACCTCTAATAGCCGACGAAGTCACTCTGCTTTCGCCTATTAATGGGTTCAGATTACCTTTGTGGTTATAGCGACGATTATTAGGTGTTTATACGATTATTGATTGTAAAACAAGGTGAGTAAAATAACGAGTTACGCACCAGCAAGGGTAGAAGCATTTTGGCAAATGGCCAAATTCTAAAAGAAAAGTTAAAGATCACTTACCGTAACGAGTGAACTTCCATGAGTTGCTCAATGTTCTTGTTTAAGAACTCGAACAAAGGTAATTTGATACGAAGTAATAGAAAAACAAACCATGAGAGCCATGTTAACCAGCAACTTACTTTTATTTCTAGATATCACAAAAATATTTTTATCTAAGAATTTTGTAAGTATTTTATAAATTGGGCAACTATTACACTTTAAAGTAACAAGGCTCACTAGGCCGTGTAGGTATATGTTAGTTTTCTTTACGTGATTTACACACACGATGACTTTTTTTCAGATTTTTAAATTTTTCAAGCTGTAAAAAAATCTAGTCTAGTGCTAGATTGTTTTTTGTGATATAGTCAATATAGACAATAGTTAGACACAACTAGATCTATGGGAACTATAGGGTTGAAACTATGGTATCCTTTATAGCACTACGGAATCCTAAAACGAGAGCAGTTTTCAAGATTTCCGTTTCTATGATACTTATCAGCAAAAGGCGCACTTGTCCCGACTGGCCTTACTGTCCAAAAATACAAGGCGAAAATCAAAGCTAGCGGGTCGGAACTTTCGGATTAGATTACACTTATAGCAGCCAACTTTGTCGGGCAACTTGCCGATGCGTCAGATAAACGCTTCATCCCTGAAGTCTAATGAAAACGTAGACGGGTAATGTAATCAACCCACACCTTCAAAGTTTACTTTATTGACAAGAGTCCGTATTCGACGAGCAATTGAGATATACCCAGTTGAGAAATTTCTCGGCCTTATCACGGTTAAAATGTAGTGTAGCACACACTTATGTCCCTGACTAATCTGTAATTATCAATCAATGGCGGTAAATCAGGAGTTACTAACGAGAATCTACTCTTATAAGTGTAGGAATTACAAACTCGAAGCATAAATTTATTTAGATTTTCGTTTGTAAGTAAGTCATTTCTGATTTAGCGCTCTTGATACACAATGTACTAATAATATTGTAGTTAGTTGCCCGCAACTTCCTTTGAATAGATAAAAAAGTCATGGTTTTTGCTTGAAACGTATACACTCCCTTTACCAACTAACCAACCTAACAAACTGTATAGAGAGCGAGAAGTAGCTCTGCAGGTAAATTCATTCTGAAAATGTGTTGTTCTCGAAGGATAATCAAGTTACATTACCACGCGGTTAAAATCTACACAGTAATAAACTAACCTAGATATTAAGAAAAACATAATTTAGGGTACCTAAAGACCAAAAAGTTTTCTACCTTAACTGATTTAATTAAAATTTGTATCAATTTTTCCCTTGTGCGACGACAAATTAACCATCGAATAATGTACCTTAAGGTACTGTTTTGAGGTTCATTATAATGTCATTAATTTTTGTCGCACAACGGAACTTTTTCCGATCGCTTTTTTTCTAAGGCTAACTACGCCTAAATTACGTCCGATTTTTTGGTCCTTACCCTTAATACTCATTTGTACTGATGTAGAAAGGAAACAATACGACAGTGGACTCACGGTATCAGGATTTATATACTCGGTGCATAATCCACCGAGACCCGCACACTCCGTACGGCTAATAAATCTTCACGTAATCATATGGACAGATAAAAAATTAATTGGCTCTAATCGAAAGCCGATAACGAATGATTTCAGCGAAACAATACGACAGTGGACTCACGGTATCAGGATTTATACTCGGTGCATAATCCACCGAGACCCGCACACTCCGTACGGCTAATAAATCTTCACGAATCATATGGACAGATAAAAAATAAATTGGCTCTAATCGAAAGCCGATAACGAGTGATTTCAGCGACACGAAGGTCGGCATGAAGTCAGCAACGAGCGGATTTCCCGGGGGATTGTGGACGGGATCTAGGATTTTGGGCGGGTCCCGCGACATTCGATAATGGAATAGCAAATATTGGAGCAAACATTAGTATGTTAACTCCAATAGTCTCTAATAAGTTAGAGATTATCTAGCCGCAATGTAAGCTAACGAACTTAGTTTAGTTGTGAAAAGCTAACGAACTTAGTTTAGTTGTGAAAAGCTACGTACAGTTGATTAAATTTTTATTGGATTAATTTGTTTTTTTTTTTTTCAATTGCCTAAGGTTTGATTTGACCAACATAGATTTATTCGGTTAGGTGGTTAGAATTAATGTCAAGTTTCTACGCCGTCGCCGTGCTTACACATCGCAGCGTGTGCTTGCGTACCTATTGGTTGATGCCATTTTGACGCCTGTTTGACAACGAGAATGTTGATACGGTTGCCGTTGCGGTGCCGTGCGGTTAAGTCTGCGATAACCTTAAGTCTTATTCTAGTTTGGTTGAGTCCAGCCTTATTCAATCTAAAACGTAGGAATAATATTAATAATATTAATAGACTAAAGATTGAGTAAGCCTCCAATATAAAAATAAAACACAACTTAATATATTTAGTAATCATAGCACCATCTGCATGTGATTAAACGTACGTTATTTTTTAATCAAGTAGGTACCTAATAATACGCCTCAGGAACAACAATATATACATATCGGTAGTATACCGACCGTTAACTATGAAAGAGTAATTACTGATAGAATTAATTACTATCGGCTCAGCTGGCTGAAAATTTGTGAAGGATTGGACAAACAATTATTAAATTGGTTACGTAAATTGTCTTGCCTACGGCCAACGATTTTAGGGAAGATTTAAAGTGAATTACAGGCCGCGGGATATTATTTTATCTAATGAGTTCGAAATTAAGCATACAAAAGAGGAAGGTATAGTCAAGGAAATAAAACACGTACCCTATGACAATATAGGGCCAGATTCCATAATTGTCCATCGGTGATAGAAGCAATTTAGGTTACTATTGCGTACCGACGACGTTTCGAATTCACGTATGTAGCCCAAACTGGACAGGATGTTCATAATCATAAAGCAAAATAATTTTACTTAAAATTCCCATAAATCCGGATCTTATATATTTATATCTGGATCTCATAGCAAACAAAGGGTATAGCCGTGTTTGTATGGGGCATCGGCCCCAGAAGCCAAATCGATTGCCGTTTTGCTAATATATTAGCCCAGATGTAAGATGCTATTTTACAAAAAAAAGACACTGAAATACTTCAGGTTTTTGAGAAAATTAAAAAAAAAGAAAATTGGTTTTTGTTTTTTTTTATCTAAACTACTCAATAGATTTTTTTGTAACTTATACACATTATATAGGTAATAAAGATGTATTATTAAAAAAAAATGGATTTCCAAATATCCTTATAAGTAGTGAAATTTTCACTTTAAATTTTTAATTTTTTTTTTTATATTTTCTAGATTCCACCAATTTTGGCTATATTATGTATAAACTAATATTCTATAATATATATTTTTTTCAAAAACATTCACTTTGATCAACATATCCAAAATGAAACAAACTTATCGCCTGGTGACAATTTTTCAGACAGTTATTTTCAAAACCTCGTATCTAGTTTGTTGATTGATACTGAGATACGAGCTTTATTTTAAGTAGGTATTTGTTACTTAGTTTTGGTTGTCAACTGACGTTATGGTATACCATACATTGCATACAGTCCCTATCTCGAAAATATAAAAAAAAAAAATATTGAAAAATTTAAAGTGAAAATTTCACTACTTATGAGAATATTTGGAAATCCATTTTTTTTTTTATAATACATCTTTATTACCTACTACATAATGTGTATAAGTTACAAAAAAATCTATTGAGTAGTTTAGATAAAAGAAAATAAAAACCAATTTTCGTTTTTTTGAATTTTCTCAAAAACCTGAAGTATTTCAGGGTCCTTTTTTTGTAAAATAGCATCTTACATCTGGGCTAATATATTAGCAAAACGGCAATCGATTTGGCTTCTGGGGCCGATGCCCCATACAAACACGGCTATACCCTTTGATACGTTCACAGACAATGGTCTGTGGATACATCAAAGCCAAAGCCAAACTCGAACACCGGCACTGTACTTGTAATAGCGTATGCATTCATGGTTGATAGCATCGTTTCGCCCCGGACGGCAAATGTCATTTGCGTACGTGTACGTACGTTACGGTTACGTTGCCTAAACTAAAAGTACCCAGATCGGAAACGTTCATGTTCATATTTTATGGGATAAAAGTAGGTCGACCATATTTTAATCTTATCAAAGGCATCGACTTTTGTAGTATAGTTGACCAGACACTATTTTCGACCGCCATTTCGTTTACATTCATTCAACCGACTTCTAAAACGAGGAAGTTCTCAATTCGATTATATATTTTTTATTATGTTTGTTATCCCAGAACTCAGTCATTTGTTTATTATTTCTAAGCCTACTTTTTATTTGTGGAGCACTATGGTATATTTGAAGGGTGTTCAAGTGGTACAAGCACCGACACAGGCATTGGAGTATCTACATACACTACACTTCATGCAAATCCGTGCTTACGGCAGCCGTTGTTTTAATCGCTCGAATTGTGATCGAGTTGCTTTATAACGTGGAATGAAATGATGTGGTGTGCAGCGTTTACCACTTTTCTTTTACAGGGTGAATAGGTACTTTCAATGGGTGAAGGCATGTTACGAACCCTTACTGCTTTTTACGTGAAAATCATTTAGTGCGCATGTTGCTATCCTAATACATAAGTTACTTAGACGTCATTTTTTTACATAATGTCAAGCGATCCCCTAAATAGCTGATAAATTAATACAGTGCGACCAAAAAGAGTACAAATTATAGAGTGGCAATACTGTAGTGTCGTCCCCGTTTTCTTATATTGATTAGAAAGGGAGGACACTACAGTATTGCCACTTTTTAATTTCTACTCTTTTTGGGCGGACTGTAAAATCTGTTCCTAAGTACCTATATGTATTAATTAAATTAAAATATAAAAAAATATATACCTATTTAGTGTACACACTATTTACATTAAGTGGTCACTACAGACGATCAAACGGAAGATCACTGTTAGGTTTGGCCCAAATGCTGCCCAGAGATGAAAATACGTCTAACGAGTTCCCTGCGTTACTTTCTATTAGAAAAAAAATATATTTTCAAAATTCGTCCTAGAGAAAAAAAATAAACATGATTTTTTGTTTTTAAGGTTCACAGATCCCTTATTTAAGGTTTCTTAGTGACAAGGTTTGGCCCAAATGCTGCCCAGAGATGAAAATACGTCTAACGAGTTCCCTGCGTTACTTTCTTTTAGAAAAAACATATATTTTCAAAATTCGTCCTAGGGAAAAAAAATAAACATGAATTTTTGTTTTTAAGGTTCACAGACCACTTATTTAAGGTTTCTTAGTGAGCAAACGCATTTGGTTTTACTTTGCATTTTTTGTTATTACACGACTGCCCAAAAAAAGGAGTGTAATGTTTTCAAGGTTCATCTATGTATATGTATGTATGTATGTATGTACGTGTGTATGTCCGATTCTTTATTCCACCATAACTTCTAAACGCCTGCGCCGATTTAGATGTGTGTGGTGTAGTTAGAAGCCTTTCACCATCCCGGGTGACACAGGGTGCATTTTTTAAACTGTTTTTAAGACTGAACCGAAACAGAGTTATAATGTGATTTGCAATAAATGATTATATTCAGAGTCGGTTTTCAGCCCCCAGAACATGCGGGGTTTCGAACAGGATACGGCAACGTAGACCACATTCATACAGTGAGGCAGATTATACAGAAGACGGAAGAGTATAATCGGCCCCTGTGCTTAGCGTTCGTGGACTACGAGAAGGCTTTTGACTCCATCGAGACCTGGGGGGGCCTACGATGGTTGCGTTTATAGTGTGGGACGCCCTCAGACTAGGTGGAGCGATGATCTTTGCAGGGTGACTAGCAAGAGTAGCCGAGGATCGTTCACAATGGAGTGCAGTTGGATCGCCTATGTCCAGCAGTGAACAAGAATAGGCTGATGATGATCATGATGATGATGATGATGAATCGAGATCGTGGGCTAGAGTGCATACGAAACTATTGCTGTTCATGTTTCACGGGCCGGAGAACAATTGGCTGTTGTGCGCACGTTATGTGCCTGGTTTGGTTCTTAGGGTGGGCTAGGCATCAAGAAGTTGTTACGCTCAATTCCTGGATACAATTACTATCGTTGACTATGACGACAATTATAACTGCACTGTTAATACTATATTAACGTTAGAAATAAATAATTTGCCATGTTACGGTAAACGGACGTATCTTACTATGAAATCCGTATAAAGATACGACCTTTTTACCGTAACACGGCAGTTTAGTTCCCAACAAAAAGTTTTTTTTTTTCATGACTCCTGGGATAGATCTTAAAGCGCTTTAGTATACAGTCTAGTGTTAGCCTAAGGAACATAATGTACTATGTGTTTAGTCTGGGCAGCATTTGGGCCAACTCCCATACAAAAGTGGTCAATCTCCGCATTGGTCTTTTAGCATCCAGGCGCGGGTAACAGATAAAGATAGGCGCGGATAGGCGCGGCTCGTAGGGGGCAATTCGCAACCCACTGAACGAAACTCGCACGAATGAAACATATATATTAGATGTATCTAAAATTTTCTTCGGTTTCCGCGACTGTCACACATTTAAAGTTACACGCTTAGTGTAACTGGTTTAACACATACATATATGTACACGTACACCTTTATTTTTAATATTTTATTTTTTTCATATTTATAAAATGGGTAGTTTGCACAGGGAGGCTCAAATAAATTAAAAATATACGCGATAGAATCCGTTTAAATCGTTTTATTTTAATATCTATATCTGTCAGTGGTCAGTACCTGTTTTGGTGCCTTTACAAGGGTTGCTTTACGGAGTATTTAGCTATTCAGCAACATTTTGTCCCTGAACTATTTAAGTCGTATGATAAGTTACTACCAGCAACAGGAGCTGGATTCGAACAGTTGCCGGTTAGTGGATATAGTCTATATTAGGTGAAAAAAGCTCCTCATAAATCTATCATTATTTTTCAATACCTTGAACCACACCTTTGGTAAGTATTAAAACTGTGGTTCAAGGAGCACCAAGTAGGTGCTTTTACCAACTTGGTGAATTCTTATTCTCAACAGAAAATATAGCGAGTGGTTGTCGACCACATGTAATTGTAAGTGCCTATTTATTCATGTTATTTATTGATTTCAAACAGTTGATAGATTTCACTCACGTCAAATAATAAATTGAATGTGTTTATTTATACCAACGATCGTTCATTTAGCGGTAATCACAAAAGAGCGTCATTGGATCCAATAGCCAATTAATACCTTGTATTATTTACTTTCCAGCCGTATATTTAAATAGATATTGCAACAGAAAACTCATTGTATCAGCTTTAAAGCTGGGATTTGCTTTAATGTAGTTTTTGTTTTGTTTTAATCCTGGAACGCAGGCAGGTCGAGTGTTACCCACACGTGGTTAGCAAATATTTTCACGTAAACATCAATAAGGATGTCTTAAATACATTGGGTAAATATTACGAGTGCGTACGTCGTACAATACAGCTGTTACTCTGAAGTGAGTATCGAGCATACTTGCGCCCGTTTATTCCGTAATCTCCTGGCACACGCTGAGGCACCTGAGCATAAATAATGATTTGAAGATTTTGAAGTGCGCATATCGTGTTCATATTGCGGCTAAGTAGGTAAAATAACATATAGGGAATAAACCTGATCGCTGTTGTTCCCGCATCTCTCAAAATAAACACTACCAGCAGTCTACTGGTTGTTTATGTAATATGTAAAATACGACGCAATTAATCGGGGGATATAGTGACCCAGCCGGCCGACGCTTATGGCTGGCTACGAACCCTCACTGAATTTTCCGAACAAAAGCAGAAGGCGGATCGGTCTCGTTGAAGTAGCTAAGGTCCCGGCTAGCCGTCATGGCTTCGCCGGAGACTTGCGGGCAATGTGGCGGGCGATGAGGCCCTTTAATGCTGTATCGGGGTCGCGGGCGCGCAACAACGCACCCGGTCTTCGGTCCATCATTTGAAGGATGGGATAGGTTAGTGCTTCTCCGCCGCGAGCTGTAAGGGTGCTCGTCTGTGTACTATGTACGATTCTCATTGACACCCGGAGTGTGTCTCCACTGAAGCGCACGGAGCGGAGACTTGTGGAATCGACCAATCATAAAAGAGTGAAGCGGAGCTGAGACACCCTAACCGACTGCGTCTATCGGCCGGGTCGGGCGGAAGGGTTACCAGATACAAATTTCAAAAGTCCTGACAAAATTCCTGATTTTCGGCCAAAATTCCTGACACTGTTTTGAAATTGTTTAATTTGTCAATGTTTGATTTATGTTTATATTGTGAAAAGATAATTACGATTATTTATAACTTACAATTTATAAAACTCCAAAGAACTTGTGGCTTTATCTTTTTTGTTGTTGTGATTAAAAATAAAAGTTTACAGTGTATAAAATTTTATGATTTCATTTCTTTGCCGAAAATTCCTGACATTTCTCTTTTCCGGCCGCATTCCTGACATAGGTCTAAAATTCCTGACATGTCAGGAAAATTCCTGACATCTGGTCAACCTAGCGATTCCGGGAATCAGCTGCCACCACGTCGCAGCACCATGCGGGTGCACCCGGCGGTATCCGACCGTGTCCGTCGGGTAGTTGATTAACGACGACACGGCGCGCTGTCACTCCGCGGCGGTGGACGGGATGATATCGGACGTGACGGCATCCAACGGCACGTGGTGGTGTCCGACCAGACCCGGCTGGACGCGACGACAACCGATCACCGTCATCAGACTCCGCGAAAGGCCAGCCGGTCGGAAGCGGCTTAAATTCAATTAAAATATGACATATTACCACAGAGCATTAAGGTAAATCTCTAAATTGCTTTGGCAACTAGTCAAATGCGCTTGGAGCCTTGGACGCGCTCCGACTCTGCCCGTTCAGTGGGAATCCTACATTATCACACATTGCGGAGTAAACCCCTGTTGGCAATGGCACCTCCACGTAGGTGAGATCAGCAAAATTAACTTCGGGTTGCTGAGCTGAGTCAAGGGACACCTGTAACAGGAGCAATACAATTGAATACTATTGAATTTAAATCAAAATTATATCTTAGTTCTTCAAACTCAGTTTACTTGAGAACAGAATAAAACACTATAGGGTAAGGTAACACTTATTTTTGTGTTATATATGACCCAATATTCGCAGAAAATAAAACGTTAAAATGAGCTATTTCAGCGATAAAATTAATGTATAAAATACATTATGGCGGCAGGGGTTGTCATTAATTTTCGTAATGGCGCTGCCAAATGACTTGTTTCACGTTGTAGCTCGTGTGGGCATCAATCAACACTTGAGAACATACAACTCGAGCCTTTTCGTGATATACGTCTGAGAACTCGCGAACTTGTGTCCTTTTCTCACACGTTACACAATCGGTGACTAAGAGAGAGAACGCAAACAATTTTGTCGTCATACAATTGCGGCGCAAAGGCCTTGTAAGATAATGCATGGGGGCGCAAGGGACCCCGGCACACTGTTGGATTTTCATAAGTCTACTAATATAATAGGGAAGAATATGTGCTGTCCAATGAAGTTTTCAAATAAAATTATCTATACGAAGCAGTTTTGAAAGTAACATATAAAGATTGAACTTTCATTATTGTCAACTTTCGATATAATACGGTGAATAGAGACTAAAGTACTATGTGTGACCTTACAAACGGTCCGGTAGTTTTGAATTTTTGATATGTTGTCTAGGATGGTTAGTCAGTGTTTAAAATGCAAAATGCACAATTCCCCCCCCTCCGCGCCCGCCGCCATATTGAAAAAACTGGCACTTTCTTCATATTTTTGCTCATATCTTCCTTTAGGAGCATTTTAGCTAGAAGAAAGCTTCGACAATGTTATAGAGAGTTAAATTTACTACATTCTCCATTTTATATTGTTTTTCTAGGACAGATAGTTACGGAGATATGCACATTTAAAAAAACTTAAGAAATTGCAATTTCCAACTCAAAAACAAACTTCTGGATTATATCTTCGTTTAGGAGCATTTTAGCTAGAACAGTGCTTGGACAATGTTGTAGAAAATTAAATTTACTATAATTTACACTTCAAATTTTGTTTCAAGGACGGTTAGTTACGGAGATATGCACATTTAAAAAACAGGAAAAGTCGAATTTTCCGAAAATTTCTCAAAATTCTTGGTTTAGAACGCTGACATTCATTTACAGACTAGTCTAGGACAAATTAAAACATGTAGGAAATATAATTGCTTATAATACTCATGTCCATTTTTACATACATTTTCGGAAAATATGACTTTATTTTTTACATATCTCCGTAATTATCTGTCCTAGAAACAAAATTTGAAATGTTAATTATAGTAAATTTAATTCTCTACAAAATTGCCCAAGCACTGTTCTAGCTAAAATGCTCCTAAACGAAGATATAATCCAGAAGTTTGTTTTTGAGTTGGAAATTGCAATTTCTTAAGTTTTTTTAAATGTGCATATCTCCGTAACTATCTGTCCTAGAAACAAAATGTAAAATGGAAAATGTAGTAAATTTAACTCTCTATAACATTGTCGAAGCTTTCTTCTAGCTAAAATGCTCCTAAAGGAAGATATGAGCAAACTTATGAAGAGAGTGTCGGTTTTTTCAATATGGCGGCGGGCGCGGAGGTGGGGGAATTGTGCATTTTGCATTTTAAACACTGACTAACCATCTTAGACAACATATCAAAAATTCAAAACTACCGGACCGTTTGTAAGGTCAAAATCCTTTATTTCATTACTTTTTAGAGATAAACAAGAAGCTCCATCGAGACTTGGCTAGTTTTTTACATAATGTTTTTGGTGGGATTAACATTACAAAGGCCTTTAATTACTGCGATGATACGAGATTCTCGTGCCAAGCCGCACACTGTTTAATAGTTTTCAGAATTGGTCCATGAAAGCTGTAAACTAGTCTTCAATATCGATAATTTTATCATAATATCTCTAATAATCGGTATTTAATGATTGCGTATAGGTAACTTATTACAATGATCGTCAGGTCAGGAAGCCATTGAAGGTCAGTCGTTGTATAAACTTTAGGGGAGGCCTTCATCCAAAAGTGAACGTCTTTCGGTTTTATGATAAAGCATTCCATAACTATTTACTGCCGAGCAAACATATTTTTTCCGTAATTCCATCCTATATACGGAGTACGAGACTGGTATCGTATTGCATTCACTAAAATGTTCTTTCGGATAAGAAAAATAGATAGGTACTTATATACTATATAGGTACTCGTACCGTTTCCGCTCTATTTCATGTTTCCGTGTTTTCAATGCTCAGCCTTGTTCGGTCGCAAGCCTAAGTGAAGGCGGCCTTTGTCAAGCAGTAAGTATACCTAGTATCTAGATACACCTTTCGGCTAATATGATGAATCACTTACGCAAATGTCCTAGCTGTTTTATTATGTTTCGAATTGAAATTAAAAGTGCAACGGAACTAGGAAAATCACGAGGGAATTATAAATCGAATTTTAACAATTAATCTCAGATCAGTCGAGTCTGAAATAGATTTCCTACTCACCCATCAACTACATGACCGAAAACACGAGTTTGATCCAGTTTTGAAGATTAACTTTCCCCTAATTCGGTTGAGCAGTTTTTAGGTTTGCGCCGCCGTTCCTATCTCTATAGGTACTCAATATACATTACTTACATATTTACGCATGAAAAATCAAGCGCCCAATTTTCTGAAAGTCTTAACTCGTAGACGGAGTTCTATTGTAAAAAAAGTGCTTCAAAATTAACAGTGATTAAAATACTAGCTATTCTAATTACGAAGTTTTTGATCTTGAAATTTAGACTTCATCTGACGAAGTTGGCGATAGCGTAGCAATTTTCTGATGCCCTAATATGACGACTGTGGCGTTCTAATATTTAACTACAGGAGAGACGACTATTGTTTTTTCAACTATGTGTATGATCAAAATTGTGTTCATTCAAGTCAAGTCTATTGGGTACTTATCTTCATTACTGATATAAATAAACATTATCGTTAAATTAATAAAATTACGTTTATTTTATAGACATTGACAAGACATGAAACATGACAAGACAGAGAATCGATATGGTTTTTGGTTACTACTAAAGAGGATGCGAAGTGCGAAATGAGTTTGTAACATTCGTCCGCCTTTATAAGTATCACTTTTCCATTTCGTCTATTAAGCGTCGGGGTGGTCGAATGATACGCTTGCTGCGACGTGGCGCCATAGGTGTAGCCGGTATGTTGGGCGCATTCTGCGGTGATCGCGATGAAGCAGCTTCTGGAACAGCTTCAGATGCGTTTCCTGGCACTAGAGACTCTATAGGCATTTGTGCAGCGTCTAGTATTGGGGTCGAAGATGCGACTGGACTAAGATGAGAATGAGATGTCCGTCCAGAGGAACCTTCGTTGTCATCGGCGAGTCGGGGACGTATATGGTCTGCGTGATACCTCCTTTCCACACCCACTGGAGTGTTGATGACGTACGAATATCGATGAGTCCGTCGTGACACTATGGCAGGTTCCCATCGTGATTGGTCTCTGGCACGCACATACACAGCATCACCGGGTCCATAATTCGGCGTCTGGCCATCTGAGTTCACGTTTGCTTGTATTTGCTTGTATTGTAATTACCTTTTGGCACTTGGTCGGGCATTATCAAAGACGCAAGCTATCTGACGCCCAAACATCAGCTGGCTCGGCGCCTTGCCAGTGGTACTGTGGGGGGTGATGCGATATGCGAAAAGGAATTGTTCAAGGCGTTTTTTTAGGCACTCTGTGCTTGAGGACATTCTGGTTTTGAAAGTCCTTACGAGACGTTCTGCTAACCCATTTGTTCGTGGATGGTAAGGTGATGATTTGATATGTTTAATTCCGTTGTCTTTGCAGTAACTCTGGAACTCCTGAGAGGTAAACTGCGGGCCATTATCGGAGACTAAAAATTGAGGAAGGCCAAAGGTAGCAAAAATCGTGTCCAGTTCATCACACAGTTTAGTCGTTGTAATTTTCGTCATCGGTTTGACCTCAATCCATTTGGAAAAAGCGTCTGCGAGGACCAACCAATATAAACCCTCGAAAGGTCCAGCGAAATCGACGTGAATTCTTTCCCAAGTTTGATCTGGCAGTGACCAAGAGAAAATAGGCAACTCTGGGTTATTAGGCCTGTTCTCCTGGCACCTGCGGCAACTTTTCACGTGTGTGTCAATATCTTCCTCAATGGTTGGCCACCATACGTAGAACCGTGCCAGTGCTCTCATTGCTGATATGCCTGGGTGTCCACGATGCAGGTACGTTAAGGTAGTTTTCCTTAAAGTGTCGGGAATAATAATTCGACCTTGCCACATTATGATCTTATTTTCTAGCGAAAGTTCACCACGTTTGCGAGCGTATGGTTTTATTTCGCTTGAGTAATCCTCTTCACGCCAGCCGGTTTTAATATACTGTGATACGTGTCTGAGTGTGGTATCCTTTTTTGATTCTTCTCTTAAGATCTCCTCCGATAGCGCGAGATCGGTTAGTCTAACTGACTGCAGGCGTGACACAACCTTGTGGACTGCGAGTTCAGCCTTGGAAGGTAGCTCTTCTGGATTGGGCATTCGTGATAAATAGTCGGCAATCAGATTGTTACCACCTTTTGTGTATGCGATGTCGTAATCATAGCTCCCTATTATCAAAGCCCACCGCACTAAGCGGTTATTAGCGAGTTTAGGTAAGTTGCGTTGAGCCCCCAGGATGTGTATGAGAGGCTTATGATCGGTAACCAGCGTGAATTTGATACCGCGAATATGAATAAACATTATCGTTAAATTAATAAAATTACGTTTATTTTATAGACATTGACAAGACATGAAAACATGACAAGACAGAGAATCGATATGGTTTTTGGTAACTACTAAAGAGGATGCGAAGTGCGAAATGAATTTGTAACATTCGTCCGCCTTTATAAGTATCAATTTTCCATTTCGTCTATTAAGCGTCGGGGTGGTCTAATGATACGCTTGCTGCGACGTGGCGCCATAGGTGTAGCCGGTATGTTGGGCGCATTCTGCGGTGATCGCGATGAAGCAGCTTCTGGGACAGCTTCAGATGCGTTTCCTGGCACTAGAGACTCTATAGGCATTTGTGCAGCGTCTAGTATTGGGGTCGAAGATGCGACTGGACTAAGATGAGTATGAGATGTCCGTCCAGAGGAACCTTCGTTGTCATCGGCGAGTCGGGGACGTATATGGTCCGCGTGATACCTCCTTTCCACACCCACTGGAGTGTTGATGACGTATGAATATCGATGAGTCCGTCGTGACACTATGGCAGGTTCCCATCGTGATTGGTCTCTGGCACGCACATACACAGCATCGCCGGGTCCATAATTCGGCGTCTGGCCATCTGAGTTCACGTTTGCTTGTATTTGCTTGTATTGTAATGACCTTTTGGAACTTGGTCGGGCATTATCAAGGACGCAAGCTATCTGACGCCCAAACATCAGCTGGCTCGGCGCCTTGCCAGTGGTACTGTGGGGGGTGATGCGATATGCGAAAAGGAATTGTTCAAGGCGTTTTTTTAGGCACTCTGTGCTTGAGGACATTCTGGTCTTGAAAGTCCTTACGAGACGTTCTGCTAACCCATTTGTTCGTGGATGGTAAGGTGATGATTTGATGTGTTTAATTCCGTTGTCTTTGCAGTAACTCTGGAACTCCTGAGAGGTAAACTGCGGTCCATTATCGGAAACTAAAAATTGAGGAAGGCCAAAGGTAGCAAAAATCGTGTCCAGTTCATCACACAGTTTAGTCGTTGTAATTTTCGTCATCGGTTTGACCTCAATCCATTTGGAAAAAGCGTCTGCGAGGACCAACCAATATAAACCCTCGAAAGGTCCAGCGAAATCGACGTGAATTCTTTCCCATGTTTGATCTGGCAGGGACCAAGAGAAGATAGGCAACTCTGGGTTATTAGGCCTGTTCTCCTGGCACTTGCGGCAACTTTTCACGTGTGTGTCAATATCTTCCTCAATGGTTGGCCACCATACGTAAAACCGTGCCAGTGCTCTCATCGCTGATATGCCTGGATGTCCACGATGCAGGTACGTTAAGGTAGTTTTCCTTAGAGTGTCGGGAATAATAATTCGACCTTGCCACATTATGATCTTATTTTCTAGCGAAAGTTCACCACGTTTGCGAGCGTATGGTTTTATTTCGCTTGAGTATTCCTGTTCACGCCAGCCGGTTTTAATATACTGTGATACGTGTCTGAGTGTGGTATCCTTTTTTGATTCTTCTCTTAAGATCTCCTCCGATAGCGCGAGATCGGTTAGTCTAACTGACTGCAGGCGTGACACAACCTTGTGGACTGCGAGTTCAGCCTTGGAAGGTAGCTCTTCTGGATTGGGCATTCGTGATAAATAGTCGGCAATCAGATTGTTACCACCTTTTGTGTATACGATGTCGTAATCATAGCTCCCTATTATCAAAGCCCACCGCACTAAGCGGTTATTAGCGAGTTTAGGTAAGTTGCGTTGAGCCCCCAGGATGTGTATGAGAGGCTTATGATCGGTAACCAGCGTGAATTTGATACCGCGAAGGTATGGATCGAATTTCCGGACTGCAAAAAATATTGCAAGAGCTTCGCGGTCTATGACTGAGTATTTGGATTCCGCAGGTCGAAGTTTCCTTGATGCAAAAGCGATTGGTTGTTCAACGTTGTTCTTCTTGTGGAAAAGTATCGCTCCGACGCCCTTCTCTGATGCATCACAGGCTAAGAACAGCGGGCGATTGTCATCGAAGGCTACAAGAGGCTTGGAGCGTACAATCAAAGATTTCGCATGTTCAAAAGCCTTAATTTCTGTGTCTGTCCATCGCCATTTCAATCGACTTCCTGTTAGTGCGTGAAGGTCGGCACAGACACTGTGTAAATGTGGTATAAAACGCTCGTAAAAGTTGACTAATCCAAGGAAAGACCGTAGCTCCTTGGCGTTTGTTGGAGGAGAAGCTTTGGCAATTGCTTCAATCTTCGATCTTGTAGGACGAACTCCATTTTTGTCAATTGTGTGTCCAAGGTACTCAACTTCAGATTGTAGGAAGGTGCATTTCTTCAAATTAACTTTTAATCCTGCTTGTTCGAGTCTTTCGAAAACGATTCGTAGTGTTTGAAGGTGCTGTTTGTCATCTTTGCCTGTTATTGCAATGTCATCGAAGTAGACTGCCACGTTTGGTATTCCTTCTAGGAGTTTGTCAAGGTAATGCTGAAATATTGATGGAGCCGTGGAAATCCCGAAGGGCATTCGATTGTAGGTATAGTAACCTTTGTGCGTCGATATTGTTAGGAATTGTTTTGAATCAGGACTTATTTCGAATTGAAGGTAAGCATCTTTTAGGTCAATTTTAGAAAACTTCTCTCCATTTGCGAGATTCTGCCGCAACTGGTCAAATAATGGAATTGGATGTGCGTGTGTGATTAGTACGGGATTGATTGTGCTGCGGAAATCACCGCATATTCTGATCTGACCGTTGGATTTGACTACGTTTACTGTTGGCGTTGCCCATTGAACTGGTGTGACGTTTGGATCTACTTGAGTTATTATGCCTTCTTCAACTAGACGTTCTAACTCAAGTTCTATGTTTTTTTTCATCGAAAATTTGATCGATCTTGCTGGGATGTGTTTCGGCTCAGCTTGAGGTTTGATGTGTATGTTTACTTGGTAATTTTTGACTTTTCCAAGTTTTCCGTCGAAAAGAACAGCGTATTTGTCCAAGACTTGCTTTAGGGTGTTAGCTTCGAGTCGAGTGTTTTTGATAGAGTAGACTGGTTTGGGGAAGTCCATGTTGAACATTTCACTCCACTGTAGACCGAATAGCATTGGTTCTGCTGACTTCATGACGACGACAGGTAATATTTTTTCCTCCCCTTGCATCTGTACTGTAACGTCTGTAAGGCCCTTTGGTTTGAGTTTGATGTTGCCGTAAGCGCGTAAACCTGGAGCCTTCGTGAGAGGGGGTGACCCGATACGCCTCCAGAACTTGGTGCTGATAATCGAATAGACGGATCCGGGGTCCCAGTCCAACGTACAATGAACACCATTGATTATGACGTCTATCCGCTTGCTGTTTTTGCTTTTTGTAGGGTTAATTTGACAAACGGTATCTGTGTCGTCGTCATTGTCATCTGAGTCAGATGTTTGTGAAGAGTCGTTATAGCTTCCGTTATGTTTCAGCTTGTACAATTTGTTTCTTTTAGTAAAAGTCTTTGTTGTGTTGTCGCTTCGATTAGGTAGACATGCTTTGCCTGACTTGATGCAACAGTCTTCGAAATGACCCTGTATATGACACTCTTTACATCTATGAGCTTTGGCTGCGCATTGATTTAGTGGATGTCTTTCGGGCTGGCCGCATCTTAGACATTGATGAGTTCGTAGTCTGCGTGGAGATGAATGTGTTGATGTCTGATGAGGTCTAGCGTTTCTTTTAACTTTGTTGACTTTGACGTATGTATCTTCATCGCCTTCTGCTCGTTCACGTGACTGTGCAACGCCGAAGATTTGTGTAAACGTTACTTCTTTCATTTTTCCGTCTGAAAGTTCTTGTAAGTCAGGCCATTTTTGTTTCAGATCGATCTGTAACTGTTGGTGGTTTAGGCCGGTGGCAAAACGGTCACGTAGTTGTCGCTCTAATAGATTGTCGTTATAGCCGCAATCTTTGCTTATTTCTTTAAGTCTGTTAGCGTAGTGTTCCATGGATTCATTTTCAGCGCGTATGCAGTTCCAAAAGTCCGTAAGTGCTCTGTATCGTGTGCGCTTAATTCTGTACAGGTCGAGAAGCTTTGCTCGGATGTCTGCATATGTACTGGTTTCAAAATGTGGTGTCAGAGCAACTTTTATTTCGTGAAAAGTTTCAGGAGTGAGGCAGGCGAACAGAAGCTCTTTCTGAATTTTTCGTGCGTCTTCCTCCCAAAGTCCGCATTTTGTTTCGAAATAGTCTATAAAGTTTTCGATCGTTGTGTCATTAGGATTGAATTTGTCACCTTTAAAACTGTTGTAGATGGTGTTTCTGCTGGTGGAACTGGATGACTCCGTGCCATTTGTCGTGTTCGGTGTGGAAGTCACGTCAGCCGCTTTGTGTTGTTGTGATAGTAACAGTTGTAAAATGTCCGATATTTGTTTTTGTTGTGATGCCTGCAATTGCAGAAATTTGTCAAATTGTTCGCTGTTCATTTTGCTTTTAATTCTCGTCGCCACTGATATGAATAAACATTATCGTTAAATTAATAAAATTACGTTTATTTTATAGACATTGACAAGACATGAAAACATGACAAGACAGAGAATCGATATGGTTTTTGGTAACTACTAAAGAGGATGCGAAGTGCGAAATGAGTTTGTAACAGGAAATGGTACACTTACCCAAAGGAAGAAAAGCTATCTATATCTTTTTGGGCGTCAGATAGCTTGCGTCTTTGATAATGCCCGACCAAGTGCCAAAAGGTCATTACAATACAAGCAAATACAAGCAAACGTGAACTCAGATGGCCAGACGCCGAATTATGGACCCGGTGATGCTGTGTATGTGCGTGCCAGAGACCAATCACGATGGGAACCTGCCATAGTGTCACGACGGACTCATCGATATTCGTACGTCATCAACACTCCAGTGGGTGTGGAAAGGAGGTATCACGCGGACCATATACGTCCCCGACTCGCCGATGACAACGAAGGTTCCTCTGGACGGACATCTCATTCTCATCTTAGTCCAGTCGCATCTTCGACCCCAATACTAGACGCTGCACAAATGCCTATAGAGTCTCTAGTGCCAGGAAACGCATCTGAAGCTGTTCCAGAAGCTGCTTCATCGCGATCACCGCAGAATGCGCCCAACATACCGGCTACACCTATGGCGCCACGTCGCAGCAAGCGTATCATTCGACCACCCCGACGCTTAATAGACGAAATGGAAAAGTGATACTTATAAAGGCGGACGAATGTTACAAACTCATTTCGCACTTCGCATCCTCTTTAGTAGTAACCAAAAACCATATCGATTCTCTGTCTTGTCATGTTTCATGTCTTGTCAATGTCTATAAAATAAACGTAATTTTATTAATTTAACGATAATGTTTATTTATATCAGTGTGCGTGTCTACGAACCAATCACAGACACTGTTTGCTTTTGACATTGACGTGGTGATACATTGATACGCACACCGAAGAAACTTGGCCCGTGGCTAACCAAAACTGGTCAACTGTCGATCTTACGGTGAGCACTTACAGAACCCGTGGACTGAAGTAACCGTAGATTTGAGCTTTTGTTTGATCGGAGTTATTATATGATCTGTGTCGGAGCCTTTGTCGGCAGCTTACGCATTTCTAATTAAGCCGGAGCCTTACCTTGAGGCGGATTAGCCGGCGATACCACCTCGCATGAATATTCAACGAACAAAACAAAAACTGGGAGAAAAAGAAATTTGTAGCAAAAATTAATTAGTAAAGGTACTGCTGATGAATTAAACTGCAAATTATAAACATAACATTGACAGTAAGACATATAGGTATACACGTAGATGTCACTTAAAGAAATTTCGATAGTCAAACTAATTAAAAGACTTGGTTTTTCACCAGAGTTTTAATTTTTTTTTTTTACCAACAACCGACTAACGGATAGGTAAATCCTATTCTTGTACAATCTGAGACAAGTGCATTAGTTTGAATATGAAAAACGTCAAAATGTCTATACAAAAGATGTTCCGTCTTGACAGACGAACGAACGGAAGTGCGAGAACACTGTGCGAGAAATATTGCGAAATGCATTTGTGATATATGCAACTCAATCACGACTTTCACACTAAATGAAAATGTATGTGCAAGGAAACCGTAAAGTAACAAACTGAGGATCATAAACAGACAATAAAACACAAAGAAAGCGGCTCACGCACGATTTGCGCAAACAAACAACTAAGTAAGTAACTCTCGTTAGTAGGTATACTAAATAGCACGCTAATATCATCATACAAAGTAGGCTTTTTGTCTCAGAACGCAATGCTCCGAGAAAACCCTATTTGCTCACAGTTAAGCTCCAAAATCTTCTGCAAAATATACTGCGCTACCTAACTACAGCAATATATCACGAAATCCTCAACCTAGTTGTTATGTACGTTATGAACACATTCAGCAGTTATTTTATGTACCGTACAGCCCCGTAACTTCGCTTGGAATAACTAACATCGCCTATTTTTATAAAATTTTAAATTCCCGTCTAGTTTTTAAACTGCTACAAACTAAAACTGTTAAATAGAAAGTGCTTTTTATGCATGGCGATATTCTCGCATCAACTGTACCTAGCTAATTTATCATTAAAGCCGTCAACCTGTCAATTCGGCTCTTTATATAATTATTATTTTTCTTCACATTTTCGTTTATTAGACCATTGAAACACAAATAGTTCTTTTGCAAATATCCCCCTTTGTAAGCACGCATGTGGGCAAAGTTCCAAAGATCATATCTTGAAAAATTTTCAATATTTTTTGAATTGACACATCATTTTCAACAAGGACGCCTTAGCTGCTAAGTAACGGCACATGCGCCGTCCGAGAGCGCTCCATACGCCGACTCCGGCCGTCATTTCTAGCTGACAGCATCTGCCACCGTTTCTGCCAGCTTTGTTTATCTTCCGGACTTTCCTTAAATTCTGCAAGATACGTTTCATCAGCCCAGGTGTATTTTATACGCCCAGTGAAATCCGTGTTCGTTTTTATACGCTATTGTTGTCTGTGTATCACTGTTATAGTTATGTAATTTTTATTCATTATTTTCGTTATAAGTGTTTTGCTTTCAATTGTGTAGTGTACTTAAATGTCGATTCCTCCATCTCAGGCCGACAGCCAGCTTAATAGCCAGTCGCCTGTTTACGTACAGTGCCCCCATTGCATACATCCCAAATTCCTTAAAGGACAACGAGGCCTTCGCATTCATCTGGGCAAATCTCACAAGTCTACAAACAGCCAACCTTCGTCTACTAACCCCTTAACCCCCGCCGCCGCTCCACATGATGCTGTTCCTCTCTCCACTACCTTATGCATTCATAAGAAGGCTTTCCCGGTTATCAAACGTATCCCTAGAGGCGCTAGATTTACCGTCGCATCGAGTCTCACAAAGGCAATCGACGAATGCATCAGTGAAAACTCTCCTTCCAGCTGGGAAAACCTTCTTCTATTTGCATTTAATACCCTACACGTGTCCAAAAAAGATCC
This sequence comes from Apotomis betuletana, assembly GCA_932273695.1. Lineage (NCBI taxonomy): Eukaryota > Metazoa > Arthropoda > Insecta > Lepidoptera > Tortricidae > Apotomis > Apotomis betuletana. The sequence continues at coordinate 9,173,318 of OW026307.1, read as the reverse complement.
TCGTCAGTCACTTACCTCCAAAATTAAATTGAACTGCTCTCGTCAAAATAACATTGATTTATCACAAAGTTATTCCCATACCCAGACGAAACCACGTGACATTTTCAAAATAGTAGAGTCTAAAGTGAACGATGGGGATCTAAAAGGCGCCGCTCAAATCCTATTTTCTAGCGATACCACTGCTCCAGATACGCCTGAAACCCTTGCTGCCCTGCGAAACAAACACCCGCCGGCCCCTTCAACACAGATCAATCCTGATCCGCCCAACCCTGCTCTGCCTTGTCTGCAAGCATCTGAAGATGCAGTAATGGCCACAATCTTGGCGTTCAAGAACGGGTCTTCTGGCGGTTTGGACGGCTTAACTTCCCAGCATCTCAAAGACCTGACTATTGGTGTTCCTGGTGGTAGGAACAACGACCTACTAGCTAGCTTGACACGTCTTTTGAATCTTATGCTTGCAGGCAAGGTAGACCACAGTGTTGCTCCCACGCTTTACGGTGCCAACCTCTGTGCGTTACGTAAAAAAGACGGTGGCATCCGTCCCATAGCCATTGGAACTACGTACAGAAGGTTGGCATCCAAAGTCTGTTGTAGAAGCATCTCCCAAGACCTAGCAGTCAAATTTCAACCTACTCAACTTGGATTTGGCTCAAAAGGTGGATGCGAAGCTGCCGTACATGCCTGTCGAACCTTTCTCTGTTCCTCCAAAGAACAGGTACTAGTTAAAGTGGATGTTAAAAATGCATTTAACTCGGTAAACCGCGGCGCCTTACTTTCAGAAATCCAAAAAAATATCCCCTGTGTGTATCCTTACCTCTGGCAGTGCTACAGCTCGCCTTCACACCTTATGTATAGAGACCACAGCATTCTCTCGTCAGTCGGCTGTCAGCAAGGCGACCCTCTCGGCCCGGCCATTTTTAGCCTAGCAATTCATCCTATAATCTCGACTCTAAAATCAAAATTCAATGTCTGGTACCTCGATGACGGAACTCTCGGAGGTGATGCGAATACGGTCCTTTCGGATCTGTCATCCTTAATTTCAAAATTAAAAGCAATTTACCTAGATTTAAACATGAGTAAATGCGAACTATACATAAGTCCAGACAATGGCAATAGATCTCAAATTGCTCAAAACTTTGAAATTTTATGTCCGGGCATAAAGATCTTAACTGAGAAATCGCTTCACCTCCTAGGCGCCCCTATTTTCGAGGAGTCCTACCCAGACTTCATCGAAAAACAATTACATAGCATTTCACAACATTCGGTCCGGTTGCTCAAAATTTGTGCCCATATGGCCTTTTTCATCATTCGTTTCTGCCTTTTCGCCCCAAAGTTGACATACGCAATAAGATGCAGTCCATTGTGGAAATTTCCAAACTTATGCGAAAAAGTAGACAACTCCATCCGTCTTCAATTGGAACACATTTTAAACATCCGCTTTGATGACAGGCAGTTCGTGCAAGCTACCCTCCCAATTCGGTTCGGTGGTGTCGGTGTAAGGCAGATCTCCAGTCTCGTTCTTCCTGCATTCCTTTCCTCTGTGTACAGTACACTACCCCTGACAGGAGGAATTCTCTCACCAGCATTACCTGACCCCGAGATTGCGTACTTGTTGGAGGCCGAAGAAGCCTGGCGATTAGCCTGCCCCGGAAAAGACCTCCCATCAAATAAGCATATTCAGAGGGTCTGGGACGAACCAATCTGCTGCCAGGCCCGCGATTGGCTCCTGAGCTCATCCATATGCAACTCCGAAAAGGCCCGACTTTTAGCGTCCTCCCAAAGGGAATCAGGCTACTGGCTTCACGCGTATCCTTCTGCTCATTGCGCAACTTTATTAGACAACAATTCGCTGAGGCTGGCCGTCGGTCTCCGTTTAGGCGCCAAAATTGTTGTCCCCCACCGGTGTCCCTGCGGCAGCGCAGTCGATTGTTTTGGACACCACGGCCTTTCCTGCAGGAAGAGCGCAGGCCGCTTTTCCCGCCACGCTTGTCTCAACGATGTAATCCGTCGGGCCCTTGCCAGCGTTAACGTGCCAGCTGTACTAGAACCACCTGGCCTCGCACGTGACGATGGCAAGAGACCCGACGGAATGACCCTCATTCCATGGCAAATGGGACGGCCTCTCATCTGGGACGCTACTTGCGTAGATACCCTGGCTCCGTCCCATTTGTCCAGTACGTCGCTGAGAGCTGGCGGGGCAGCGGTTTGCGCTGAGGCTGCAAAGCGCCGCAAATATGTAGGTCTCTCTAATAACTTCATATTTGCGGCGTTCGCAGTGGAGACACTCGGACCGTGGAGTCCGGACGCCCACAAACTTTACTCTTTAATAAAAAAAAAACTTTGCGAATGTTCTTCGGACCACAGAGCCGGCTCATTCCTCGGCCAAAGGATTAGCTTGGCTATTCAACGGGGGAATGTAGCCGGCATCATGGGTACCCTGCCGCAGGGCCATGATCTGGGGGCATCGGTTTTGTTAGTTAATTTTATTTAGGTTAAGTTGTGTAGTGTTAATTTTTACTTGTGTTTCGTTTACTGAGTAAAAAGATATTAATTAATAAACATTACTTTAGGCGGCATGCCTTAAAGCGTTCTCCACCAAATGATATCAGCGCAGTCATTTTTCTGATAAACATTTCTGGATAAGGCTGGCCACACACAGTCTGAATTCCGGTCGGGTTTCAGAACGGAATAACCTGAGCAAGCGAGACATCGCCATATGACAGACAGAGACAGATAGGTACACGTTCTGACGTCATTCGATTCGGAAACCGGATCGGAATTCAGACTGTGTGTGGCCGGGGTAACAAAACAGGAAAACCAGAAAAAATATGAAATTAAGAATCGGTATGCAAAGCAATTTAGACATTAAATGTATAATTAAAAATGATTATCTACTTCTACTACGTCTTTTTTCTTTAACTTAAAATAGTTATGCCTATGTATAAAATTGTTAATTTAACTGTAATTTAGCCCAATAGATAAATAAAGCGGATCACTTTACTGAACTTGCGGGTGTTAGACGGTAACTTTAGGTTGTTTACTGAAACAAAACTGAAACCCAACTCTAAACACCCTCAACAACTTGCCCAACTTAAAGTTAAGTTAACCGTACACGGGAACCGTTTGCTCTAAGTACAACATTCCTAAAACTGGACTATATCCTTATTTGACGGAGCTTTGCGATATGTTCAATTCAGCAATGTCTCGGGATTATCACGGCGAAATAACTGACTTTACTTAGGTAGGTACATTGTTGCTGTCCGAGCTGCATAACTGATAAGTGATGAGACCGCTCTTTAGCGATAAGACCGTGTATTGTCAACCAGTGTTTAATTTAAGGTTTTTATTTGTATTATTTTACCTACTTGTGGCCTGTGGGTGTGCAATAAAAAAACCGGCCAAGTGCGAGTCGGACTCGCGCACGAACCAATATTGAACAGAAAATACGTTCTTCGTATGAGGTCCTCCTTTAATTTTTACTTATTTTTTATTTTTATTATTTGTTGTTATAGCGGTAAAAAAATAGTGCATTACTGCAGACGCCGGGAAATAAGGGCTTGCAATAATAAAAGTGCCATAATCTCAAATAGTTGTCAGTATCAAACATCAAATTGAGCACCAGACTGGTCGTTTCTTCCTCCTTCCTTATATCCTTGCTCTTTGACCCTTTGGGGTGGTATGGAGAATTCGTGCAAATCGTGCAGAAGATAGCAACCTTAACGTAAGTCGACTGTGAAAGATAAAATGATTCAGCTACACTGAGCTACTAGAAACATATATACTTTGAATAAAATGAGTTCGTGTCGTGAAAAAGCAAATCTTGTATGTAAACGTGGCAAGAGTAAAGAAGCAAACCAAACTGACCAAACTAACAAACTTTCACGTTTATAATGAAGAAATCTTGTTAAATCCTTCTAAATATCTTAGCAATTTCGAAAGTTAGTCCTTAATCTACATAAAAAAAAATTAACTTTCTAGGTTTAAGATTCTGTGATTAAAAAGTCGCCCTGTATAGGTAACGAAATAGTAGTTTATCGACTTTAAATGCAATCTCCTCCAACAGGGAACATTGCGGTGTGCCGCAATACGTAATATAATAATCCACGAGGCATTGGTAATATATTTGAAGAGGAACATCTAATATGATAAGGGGTCGTCCACATATTACGTCACGCAAAATGTCGACTTTTTGACCCCCCCCCTCTATGTCACGCTTTTTTGCTATACCTTTAACATGTACTGTCACGTTTGGTATGACCCCCCCCCCTCCCCCTTACGGTGTGACGTAATATTTGGATGATCCCTAATGTGTCTGCCAAGAGACGGGTGAGATACTAAATTCAAATCTTCATTCCAATCTTCAGAAATCTTGATTTGGGCGATATTTGTGTCTTGATCATAAAATGTGAAGATAACATTACATTCATGGCCTTACTCCGCTGGGTGATCTACGTTTGTTATGGATTTTATGGGTATGACATATATCGCGGGTAGTTTATCGGCTGAACTGTTGGTAACCATATTTTACGGTACGATATATACACGAAGATTGTACCATAATCATCTTCACTAACATAATAGACAATTCCTATGCAAACAGCAGCGTAAATCCTATACGCTACGCTGTAAAAAATTAACAGCAATCTGCCTCGCAGACGGTTTAATTTGCTGAACTGATAGGCGCCATATTTGCATTATCCAATCCACTAACATAATAGACGATTCCTATGCAATCATAAATGCAGCGTCAACCCTGCACTCGCGCTGTAACAAGTTAACAACGCTTCACCGCACAGACGGTTTAATATGCTGAACTGATGAGCGCCATATTTTATATCATTCACTAACATAATAGACAATTCGTATAATTGCAGCGTCAACCCTGCACTCGCGCTGTAACAAGTTAACGATGCTCCACCTTGCAGACGGTTTAATATGCTGAACTGGTGGGCTATGATGGTTGCTTTTATCACGCGATAAATAAGTGACAAAGCATCTGTCACGTTTTGACAAGACGCGATTGTGAGTGACAGGTGCTATTTATTACGTGATAAACGCAACCATCATAGGCCCCCTGATGAGCGCCATATTTTACATTATCCAATAACATAATAAACGATTCCCATACAATCATTAATGTTGCGTCAACGCTACACTCACGCTCTATCAAGTTAACAACGTTCCGCCTCGTAGACGGTTTCCAGACGGTGCCATAAAAAATATGGAATTTATAATTCTGCGTGCACCCTTTCACAAAAGAAAATATCTGAAACTTGTATGACCACCATCCTGCGCTGTGTGTTAAAGTGGTTATTTTTAGGGTTCCGTACCCAAAGGGTAAAAACGGGACCCTATTACTGAGACTTCGCTGTCCGTCCGTCCGTCCGTCCGTCCATCCGTCCGTCCGTCCGTCCGTCCGTCCGTCCGTCCGTCCGTCCGTCTGTCACCAGGCTGTATCTCAAGAACGGTGATAGCTAGACACTTGAAATTTTCACAGATGATGTATTTCTATTGCCGCTATAACAACAAATACTAAAAATTAAATAAAATAAATATTTAAGGGGAGCTCCCATACAACATACTTGTTATAGCTATATATACATATATATAGGTACGGAACCCTTCATGCGCGAGTCGGACTCGCACTTGCCCAATTTTTATACTTCATTACTTCGTCGATTGCAAGGTTAACCCTACTAAAATTCATAACTCTATACTGGTATAACAATTCCCTTAAGCTACATCATTTGTCAGGAAACTTATTCAAAGCATAACTTAATTAGACAAATATTCGTTCTAATAACGACGGAGGAACTACGAGTCTAGCTTTAGGCGTATTAACTAAAACTGTGACATACAGAGGGATATACAAGAGTGTATTTAAAATAAACATCCGCTATTATTATTCTTACTGTCATGAAATGCAAAATTATAGTCTCCCGCTGGCGCACGAAATTTTCCCACGTTATTGTTTAGAACGGATTCTTGTTTATAGTTTCCCACCTTTTACTCCATTATTCAATATCGCTTAGTAATAAAATAAAATAACTATTCGTAACACGACCAAAAATAAAATTAGACACGCCCATTATTACCCTGTTCTGTTTTTTACTAACGGTTGATTACCTGTCAAATGCCAAACAGGAAATGACTCTTAACCCTTAAATGCATGAATTAAAAAAACACAATATTATAAAATATTATTTTATTTCAAATAAATGTTTTTTGTTTTCAACCAGTAATTCATTTTTGTTTATGTAAGCTGCATCTTACACTATGCATTTGGGTTAAAGAAAAATTTCATGATCAGGATTTCCCTAATATCAAAGAATATATATACGAACGTAAACTAATATATATAACGAAGCTTAGATACAATTTTGTGCCTATTTACTTTTTTTTTGTACCCGCTTATGCAAGACCGAGCCCAAAGAAATGGGATAAGGGCAAGGGAATTATGGTAATTGTTTAATATCAGGAGCATTGCATTCCTGTGCTTAATGGTTGTTAATCGCATTATTCCTGAATATTTCGTACAATTTTGCACTCAACTGTAGATTACAGTTATCGCAAGTCTGGCAGGGTTAGGGACAAATTTGCTTGGTAACACGGTTGCTCCAAATTTGCCGAAGGGCGAAGGTACGGATACGGAAGTTAAAGGCTGCGGTTACGTGGTAATGACGGGGAACACTTTCACATTTCAATGACAGTGCATGACTATCGTTCCAGTTCCAAATAAATCACAGTGAAACAAACTCTTACTCATGACACGTTATACGTTACTTACTATAATCAGATTCTTATATTATATTATTATAGTTTAACTATTATCACACGTGTTAATCATACCAAGTGCAATTCATATGGAGTAAATACACTAAACATTGCCGCAGTGCCACAGCAGATAGAACAGGTAGTTACGTATTAGGTAACTTAGAACGGAGGAACACTGGAATAACCTACGGAATTGTATAAAGTGGTTCCTTCGCGATCGTGACAAGTTAAACTGATACTTTTAGACGCCCGATCACTGTGATTTTTCATCATGACGCTATTTGTCACCCCTAGTGTGGAAGCGGCAGTGACCAAACAAGAAGTAGTTTTATTTCATTTGTGATGGCTTTGTTTCGTGAAGTTTCCTTTTTACCACCTCACATAAAGCTTCCATTAGTACAGTATAGTCCGCGGTATATACCACAGTTCACTTGAGCAAATACAAAGAATATATATACTTGGCAAATACGACCTAAAACAACTGACTACATAACGTAACTATACGGATGATGTTTAATTTTAATAATAAAGTCTAACTAGATAACTATACCACGTATTTGCCAATACAAATATTCACTGAACCAATGAAATGTCCATATATGTACCTAGAAAACCAACATGAAGTTCTTCTACTTATTGACTTCAGTTTCAGCGGAGTAGTCGTTATCGTATTTATCTGAAGTGTGCCATGTAGTGAAATACTAAACATTTATTCAGAAACATATAATTATCTAAATATTATATCCAGCGCAGGTTTCGTCAAAAGTCAAATACTCGGAACGTTCACAATTCGGCGTTGATGGGGATGTAAGCTATAGCCATAACTACGCTTTTGGTAAGAAAATTACTTTGAATTCTCTCCATCGTATGGTCCGCCTCGCCGATGAGCTGGTGAGGGTGTCGTTTGGCTTATGTATGGATCCTAAGGTGGTATCTACATTCCTTTGCTGTGCAGGTACATGTCTTTATACTGATATTTATGAAAATTTCGCCGTGCACACGATTTTCTGTTCTTACCAAAGACTTTGTTTCTACCAGGACTTGATGCTCTTGTTATTATCCAAGTCTTAGTCTGTACCTGTGTTCATTGCTGCATGCCCTAGTTCCCACTGTAATGAAGGCACGCCGTATCCATTTTTTTTCCAGTTTTTTTATGGCAGTCTATATTAAGGCTATGCCAAAGTCTGTTCTACATACGTAAATAACTCATGCACTGGGTTTCAATTAACTACGTCCGGCCACAAGACATGGTAAAGCCTCCTAAACTAAGTAGTCTACGAGGCTTTACGTCGATAAAAAACTGTAAACTTAGTAGGGGTAACGCCCGTGCCCAGACTCCAACCACGCACTTAAAGAGTTAAGAGTGAGTAACACAGTTGGGGACTACTCTCAATAATTCGAGAAATTTTCAGCTAATTTCCTTTCCGGAAACAATTCAGACACATACAAATCCTAATACATGGTAAAATCAACAACGTGCTATTTCTGCATTAACAAATTTAATGCATGTTTTTGTTGGGATATATATATTTCTATACAGGATTCCTGGTATATTGTCGAGCTGTTTCTGTCTTAATTAACCCGAGCGGGTGTCACTCGTTACGTATCGCAATTAGGGATAATAGGAACGTAATTACCTTCCTACATAATTGGACGTGCTGTGATCCCGGCAGCCCCAGATGTGACCCTCCTTAACCCGTCTCAGTGAGTACTGGAAGTAGACTTTCACCATGTAAAGTTCTAAACGCAGGTAAATATTAACTTTGTCAAATCAGATGAAACCGGACATTTTTATACGCAACAGAAGATAACATAAACCGGACAGCTAATAAGCTTTTGAATGAGGTTTTTTTTTTAACACACTGATTGGATTTCTCACGCAACCGTTAATTACTCATCAAAACAAATGAGCTCAAACACAATGTGTTTAGCTTATGCTGTTTAGGAGTTCCATCTCCAACCTTCCATCTCCATCGTCAGATCAGCACCAAGATATAAAATTATTGTGTACGTGAGCTACATACATAATACCTAGATGCAAAGTTTCATTTCGATAGAAGTACTTATTAATAGTACATTACTGCAGACGCCGGGAAATAAGGGCTTGCCGGCTGAGTAGGTATAGACGGCCGACCGTAAGGGAGGCCGTCTAGTGATACGAAGCCGGCAAGCCCTTTTCACGGCTAAGGCATGTATAGTGCTTTTCTCAAACATATGCAATGAAATAAAAAAATACACCACTCAAAAAAACATAATTCAGCTGTTCAGCCAGCTCATGAACACAGACGCCATGTTTAATAAAAGTATTTTTAATTTTCCCTCCAATCCCTCTATATTTTTTTTCTTTAATAAGTCCACGTGTGTAGTGTGCGAATATTAGGGCCATTATACACAACCTGATAATAAGAATCTTAGTTTCTATACTAAGTAAAATAAAGGCAGAGGATTTTTAATATTGTCTATGGTCTCTGGTGAGTTACGTATAGACGGTATTTTCAGTTCGTGTGTACTAGGCATTAACACGGATATTGTTGGTCCGATGGCTGAATGGGTAGCTACTAGAAAAAAAATATATATCAGCTGTTCATACACACAGACGCCATGTTTACATTAAAATTAAAAACAAATTACTTCCCGGCTTAGGCCTTCAATTTTGTATGAAATTCCTTTACAGTTCTCTCGAATTGTTCCGCCCGAAACTTGACACTTCGAAGCCTGTTCTAACGCACGTTACGACGATATTTCATTGCATGTTTGAGAAAACACCTTTAAACGTCTTGTTAAGATAAGTCCCGTTTTGTTATAAGACTGTGTAACTTTTAAATCAATATAAAAAAGTACCTATGCATAGGTTGAAAGTGACTTCCAAAATGTTATCTTATTACATTGTAAGTTACAAAATAGTATTTTAGGCAACCGTTGTATAAGAGGGGGCAAAAAACGCGAGTGTTACGATGTGAGCGTAGCGAACGTTGCATACAATACTTTTTCTACGACTCGACATTTCATAAATAAAATGCAAATAAACAATAAAGAAAATAATTACAACGGAATCAACAAATTTAAAAAAAAAATAGTCTGATAAACTTTTTTTTTAATGACGTCCACTGTCTAAAAAATATGAACTTATACATAAAGGTATACGTTCACTATACCTACTAAACATCCATGCATAACTTTTTTTTAAGTTGGCAGCGCAGCAATGCCTTAGTACAATAGGCTTTTTTTTTAAATTGAAAATTTTGTGAATGCAGCTGTTTATCTTGTAGTCTGTGTTACTAAGTGATCCTTTTTTGGCGACATTATAACATCGTCTAGCAGTGTTTTTTTAGGCAATAGAGTATAGACTTTTACAGACTTTCATAATTTATGTCTTTATATTACAGTTAGTAACTACATAAATGATAGGAAAAATTACTGGAGTAGAAAAATATAATTAATAAATTTTGTTACAAGTGAAGTTAATAAACGAGTGATAAAAAATGGCGGGAAAACAAGTAACATTTGTTAATTATCAATAAGTATTAACAAGTTAATTACTTAACACAGTAGTAGTTAATAGAAATCACTTTTATTAAACCTAAACGCTTATTCAGAAGAATTATCAAAAACTACACCTGTATTTTTAGGGTTCCGTAGTCAACTAGGAATCCATATCGAGGGCTTCATGCTATAGGGGCGTATGCGCAAAAATGCGATTTTTCGTTTTTAATGGCATCGTATTCATCTAATAGCGATACATCGGCTCAATTTTTTTCATAATTTTATCGTAATTATAAGTTATTTAAAATAATTAAAATATGTTTTGGCGTATCATTGTAGGTCATAAATTTTTATCGATCCAAAGAGGCGTACAGTTGGCGTAAGCGCAATAATGTAATGGAATCTCATAATATGATCGGAGTATAAAGGCGTATATGTTCATACGTCTATTACTCGAGTGTGTTATTTACCAAAAATTGTCGCACAATAGCGGCGTATGTACATACGACCATATTTACCATACTTTTTAGTGATAGTATCAGTCTTCAGCCTCGTATACCGACGCACCATATGGACGCAAAGTCCTTGAACGTCACACCTTTCTCCGAAAACCATCTCTAACTGGTAGGTTTCTAAGGAACTATCCTGCTCGTATCCCAGGTGGATTCGATTCAATATCCAGATCATAAATGCTCGATATCATCCAAAGGCGAACCCACTTAGCATGAATCGCACTATGGCACATAATATGCGAGCCGACTAGGTCCAACTTTGTTGAAAACAGAGGTTCCCAAGAAATATAGGGCAGGGGGGCGCTGAAGAAATAGATAAACAGGCGTCCTTGTCCTTACATATACCATTATGGATTGCTACCATCATGCATAATTATCCATCTCAGACAGTTGCGGGGACAAAGCTAACTAGTCAAGCTGGAGAAGTTTAGGATAAGCAGAAAAAGGACGAGGAAACTCAAAACAATAATGAACATTTGAGCACGGGCACAAATTAGTCAAGTCCAAACTAAGTCGCCTCTACAAACAGGTAACTGCAGTTTTAGGATCCCTACACAAGCCAGATAATACCTTCACCAGCTCAGCGGCGGAAGAAACAACCCTCGTACAGACTCACTTCTCGGGCTGTGAGTTATAACGGTTAGTGAGCTGGGTGGATGAGGAGAATACTCCAACGGAGAGAGAATGGCGACAAAAAATACAGAGGGCTTTCAACTGCTTGACTCATACAAATCACCAGAACCGAACGGAATAGAAAGGAAGAGAGATAATTATCAAGATATTTACTATTGTTTTGGCTGCCTGCGTACTGCGTAGACAAGTCAAAGTAATTGTCATTCAAAACCAGGTAGAAACCTTCTACATTCTTCAGTGAAGATTAATCAGTTTTTGCTTAAACACTTGCAACAAAGTATTCTGCAAAATACTAAAAACAAGTCTGTGCCTTATGCTTAGGCACATTCATAGACATTGAGGGACGTCGACGGCAACGACAGGATAAAATTCACCAGCATAAAAGCGGCACTGGTAGGAGCCGGAATGAAAGAGATTCACGGGCATCGAAACTGGTGAAGCCAAAACTGGTGCACTCAAAAAGGCAGTGGTAGCAAAGTATGAACCCTCGAAGCTACGCTCACCACTTTTGTGGAATCATCGCCACACTAAACGAACATCACTATTACACAGAGTCATCATATCCTGCGACATAGTAATACTAACGAACGGTAATCACAAGAGTATGTGAATGTGACTTCACCCGCTCTACACTGGCTGTCTAACAACAAACTGTGAGTTTATTCGAAAACACTTAACTGGTAATGTTCGCTAACAGATACTTTGTGGGTAACTAACCCAAAATGATCAATACAGAGCTCTAATTTGTCGAACATGGTAAATAAAAAAAACCTAGCATGCCCGGCATAATAAGTTTTAATTGAGAACAAAACTATTCACTGTTGAAGCTAAACTACAATCACTTCAGAGGTTGATTTGCTTGACAGCCACGGGAAAACAGAACCTCAGGAGCAGATAAGGTGTCCTCGAGTGAACAAATAGTGGGCACAACATCAACCGATTTCCGTAGTCTATCTTATAACTCGTCAGCAACATCAAGGGTCTCCTAGAATTGGGCTTTCTGATGGAGTTGGGTTGGCAAAAGTAGTGCCATCAACTCGCCACGGCGTACGGTTAATGCTTCGTTTTTATAGAAGACTGTCATGTCGTCGTTCCAATGCTAAACTTGCGAATCTGTTTTTTTTATTCTTTTGACTTTAGACCTAATTCTGTAGGGTTTTAGGTTAAATTTCCAAGTTCGCGAAAATTCAGATTGGCAAGTTTAGCATTGGAACGACGATGTTATCACATTACAAACTAGATTACTAGAACCTATTAAGATTTCGTAAAATCCGATTTCTTCAGAGAGTGGGCACCTCAACTGCTTGGAGTTCGAAAGAAGACACCTTTCACGACTTTATGACTGCTGTTCTAGGCAAAGACCGACGGGTAGACAGAGATACTTTATTTAGCACTGAAGTGCTCAGTTAATAATCGTTCGAGATGGTCAGCCGACTGGAGATCGACATCTGCCGTCATTAATTAACATCCCAGAATGTCGCCGATTCAAGAGCGGCGCTGCGTCATAATTATAAGTTCTTCTAAAAAGTTATAATCAAGGAAACGAATAATTTAATCAGTGAAATGTATATTCTTTCTTTGCTAAATGCTTTAATTTGCCTTAGATCACTACTATACGACCACACTCAAAAGCCACTAGCACTGTTTTTTTGTCGGGCGAAACAGGCGTAAAAAAAATCAGAAAAAATTGAAGGAGATTCGTAACAATGTGAAAATTACTGTAAAAAGAAAGTATTTCGATATAAAAACAGAACTCAGACCAATTGTCATTGAATAATTGAATAGGAAAAGATTTAATTTATACGCCCCTCAATTTCAAGTGTTTTTCAAGGAAAATCGACAGTCTTTTCGAATATTTGCGCCGCAGTAAAGAGACGTAAGCGCATAATTACTAGCTTTTAGAATACTTTACGTAAAATTGATCATACTAGATAAAAACAGTGACAATATAAATACTCCATGCAAATTTGCAAAAAGATCCGTCGTAGGGACGAAAAGTTATTAAGTTTTTTGCCTCTCCTGAAAAGTAGGGGTTTTGCGCATACGCCCCTATAGCATGAAGCCCTCGATATAGTTTCGCAATGTCCGTCTGTCCGTCTGTCCGTCTGTCCGTCTGTCCGTCTGTCCGTCTGTCCGTCTGTCCGTCTGTCCGTCTGTCCGTCTGTCCGTCTGTCCGTCTGTCCGTCTGTCCATCTGTCCGTCTGTCCGTCTGTCCGTCTGTCAGTCTGTCCGTCTGTTCGTCCGTCCGCGTCTTAGCTCCGTGATCATTAGTGCTAGAAAGCTGAAATTTGGTATGAGTATGTGTATGTATCACGCCGACAAAACGGTAAAATAAAAACAAAAAAAAAAATTTTTTTCGGGTACCTCTCGAACACCTAAAGTGGGGGTGATTTTTTTTTTTATTTCAAGGTGTCGTTGAATAGCTCTGTTAAAAATAATAGGGGTCTCTAAGCATTACTTTTATAATAAAGTCAGTAGTTTTGTAAATATTCGCTCCGAAAATAAAAAAAAATAGTGCCCCCCCTCTAACTTTTTAACCACGGGTCAAAAAAATATGGAAAAATTCATGAAAATGAGACCTTATTAGTACTCTCAATGAAAACTATATTGATTAAAATCGGTTTAACCGTTTTTGAGTTATCGCAAAATTTCATAATTTTCTTTAAAAGGACGTAAGTTGACTTCCAGAAGGTAATAAGTAATTACAGTTACTTTGGCGTTTACGACCTTTTTATAGAACTTGAAATCTTTCTCGTAACTTAAACCTCAGGCCTAAAACCGGTGTTTTAAGCCCGTCTCTTGTGAAGAATGAGCAACTATGGAACCCTACACTGAGCGTGGCCCGACATGCTCTTGGCCGGTTTTTATGTAAACGAATTGGCCAGTTACGTGACGTCAAGCAAGAGTGTCAGGTTTCAAATCAAAGAGGTCTTAATTACTTAATTACAGACTATTGACATTGACAACTCATTAACAGGGTGTCTTTACGTACCAAAGTTATTTCTCTAGCATGGACCTAGTAAATACTATAGTATACCTGGACTGCTCATTGCTTCGTTCGAACGAGCCAAGTAAGAAAGCCGCCAAGGGGGCAGTTTATCCCACTCTGCTGGGGTAGCCAAATATTTAGCAATAAAGGGGGACTCATCCTTACTCCATTTTATTACAAGCTTGGCTCGGTTTGTAGACACCTGCCTACTGAGCCGGCGGTCCCGGGTGCGACTCCCGGCCGGGGCAAATATTTGTATGATGAACTCGAATATTTGTGCTTGGGTGATGGTTGTTCTATGTATTTAAGTATATATTTATCTATTATATTGAATAAATTGTCATTTGCCCAAGTAGGTAAGTACTCTATATAAGTACGTATATCGTCGTCTAGTATAACACAAGCCTTCTTGAGCTTAATTTGGGACTAGATTGATTTGTGTGAGGTTGTCCGATATATATAAAAAAAAATAAAAAAAATTAAAGTCTAAAAATGTATATTGGCTGGCACTGTAGCTAGAATTTATTTTATATATACCTATGGAAACTCATAAATAAATATAGTGAATGTTAGCTACTATGCCAGCAATAACACACTTTTGGCTCCTGTTATTTTAACAGAACGCAGCAATCCCGTAACTGTTAATTTGATTTGATAAATGACAAACTCCGTTAAGTCATACTTAAAAAACAAAACAAACAAAAAACATATTCTGATGTACGTGGACATGAACTCATTTATGAGGATATAAAAAAAGTGGTTATTTGTAGGGTACCATAAATTAATTAGGGAGGTAAAACTGTAAGTATACCGTTATTTTATAAACCACCTGTATAACTCTGTTTTACCAATGCAAGACTACGCAATACTTTTTATTACTGTACTAACGGTTACTAAGTATATGGCGAAATAAAAAGCAAAAAAAAAACCGACTTCAAAAAAAACTAAAAAGCTAAAAATAACCCATTAAGTACAGATTACGTTTGAATCACGTTTTGAAGACGATGCCAAACCACTCATTTATTATATTTTTATATTATTTAAGTATATTTTTTTGTTTTTAGTGATTCATATAAAATACTTATGGCGGGGTGATCTGGGAGGTCTTAAAGGCATACACCTCGTTTGAGTTATCTCCTAACTTCGGTTCTACGATTGCTACTACTACTACGATTACTTAGGCGGGTAGCAACGTTCTAGGTGGGCTCGCCCTGCGGGCCCTTGGGCTCGCGCGCTACGCCGTCTCTGGGACGCTCCGCACCTTTGGTGCTACATGGAGCTCGGCCTGCGGCCTCGTGGGGGGACGTTCGCCCTTAAGCCTGCGGCCCTCGGTCGAACTAAAATATTAAAGTTTGTTGTCCGATATTTTCTGAATTTGACCGAATTTTTTAAATTCGATTTCAGATTCCGACTCGGGGGCCCCAAAAACTGCCTGATACCGAATTTCAGCCCCCTCGGACCAATATGAAATTTTCTCCATACAAATCTTGTTTTTCCGATATTCTCCGAATTTGACCGAATTTTCGGACACCGATTCCAGATTCATATTTGTGAGCCCCAAATGCCCCCCGATATCGAGTTTCAGCCCCCTAGCACCAACTTGAAATTTAGAAAAAAAAGTCGCCATTTCGATTTTTTTTTTCACGACTGTACTCGGGTGGAGGCCCCCTATGACATTTGGTCGAGCACCTCCCACCTGAGCCAACCGTTTACGAGTTACGGGTCTCTTAAAAAAATTCCCATACATTTTTTTTATGATAGAAAAAAAAACTTTTTTGGAATCAGGGGGCCCAAAGCCCCTACATACCAAATTTCAGCTCGCTACGACCATTTTGAAATTTCGACGCCTATTAACCACCCTTAGATAGCGAAGGATTATCGTAGTATAGTTAAAACGACATTACTGCAATAGTGCAATGCTCAGATTGTTTTTAGTACGAATAATATTTTCGAAGTAAAACAGATCGGAATTATCCGGTAATTTTGTAAATTCATTGTCACTCTTTTAGTACTTTATCAAAGTTTGACATGCTTTCATATTAATATATGATACCATATATTACCTGAAAAAATATACTATAGCCACCAAAACATTTCCTTTTGCAACCTTTAATTCCAGTTACCATGATGCAATTATAAGTATGTAATTTTTTAAATAATCAGAAAAGATACCATTAAGCACTGTCAAAAATGCTGACAGTTTTCAATTATATTAATAAGATTTCAAATTTAAAGGTTTTATCCTGCCCTAACATAAAATTATTTTTATATACTAACGGATTGTATAACTTTCATAATTTTTCCGTTAGTTTCTTTGGTGACGCGTAAGAAAGTTTAGCGAATTATTTAATTATTTGAAGTGAATAGTGTTAATTTAAAGAAAAGTATATTAGTATATACTACTAATAACTACCATTTTATTTGAAAACTACTAATTATTACTATTTTTTATGACTGGCAATATTAGAAAGGGACACACTACCCATCTGCGAGCTGTCTCTGTCTTCCCGTGACCCCTTCACCCGTAAAATATACTTTATGTATCTATACTAAGATTTAATTTTGTGTGAACACTTATTCTGAGTTCGCACTCCTGTTGTCTTAAATATAAGCTCCTTGTTCTCTAGTTTCCCTTAATCATTAACGTGAACTTTCAATGATATTTACTTAAGTATACTTCCAAAGGCGAATGCTATCGGCTCTGAAATTAATGGCATTTAATTTGTTAGCACCTTATTATATATAATTATACATCGGCGGTGCGCTGGGTTCGTTGAGCTTTTATACTCATGAGCACATTTTATTATGTCCCCTAAACTATTATAAATTGTACGTCGGTCGCACTTGAGACTACGACGAGTGCTCGTAACTTATTTCATTTATCAAGTGCCTAATGCGCAGAAAAAGGCAAACCAGAGGCAAAATTATAGATAACATTTTTATGTAGAATCACGACCCAGATATATCCCAATTTAGTCATATAAAATAGTTTCATAATAATAATCAACATTCTAATGTCTAGGTCTAATACTCAATATCAACCTCTGAAGCAAAACGATATTGGGTAATATATGAGTCGTATAGTCTCGTACTAGTGGGTACTAGTACGAGACTATACGACTCATATATATACAATAAGTGTAGATCCAATATAGGGCACAGACAGAGTTAATAAAAATATACGTCTGTTGTCTTCCAGGCACTCCACGATTCTAGCTCTGGCTGGAAATCTAGGCTGTTTGTTTATTACCTCAATAAAATACTACAATAATAGGATCACTTACCTATTTTTTTATAAACATGTCCAATAGGTACTGTAACTGTAACAGTCGCTATTATAGTTACAATACGTGTTTTGCATGTCGAAATGTAACGGATAAGTATACAGCCCTCTTTAACAGTTTGAATACTTTAATCACTACATTGTATAAAACATCCTGCTGTCTGTGTGTCCCTATGTAGGATTAAGGAAGGTTTAAATGTATAATTCATGCATAAATTATCAGTATTGCACCCGCGCAAAGCCGGGGCGGGTCGCTAGTACATTTAAAGTATCTGCCACTTTTTGACAAGTGACGAGTTTTCGAGAGAGACGTATGCTTAACCTTTTGACCGCCACAGTCGGCTGTGGCCGTCAACAAAAAATCGTGCCCCTGACGCCACGTCGGCCACAGCCGTCCAAATTTCAATGATCAAAAACTTTGTAATTCTAACCGCTACAAGTATTTTTCAATCCCTGTTGATTTTGGAGCAAATTTTATTTTTTTTACTCTGGCGTCAGTGGCACGGTAAATTGCTAGACCGCTTGGCGGTCAATAGGTTAAGAGGGCGCCGAGCGTTAGCAACTGAACCATAGCGCGCGGGGAATGCGTATTTCGAACGGCGCGCGGCCGCCATAGCTGTAAAAATGTATGGAGAATTAAAAGCATTTTTTGATAAATCTGGACCTTTAATACCAAACAATAATTGAAATATTTGATGCGGACAAATTGTAACGTACAAACATTCATCTTTTTATTGAACTGAAAATCAGAATAGATTTCCATTGTTAAAGTATACAAAAACACTTATCTAACGCCTGCTTAAGATTTTACAATTTTCGTCCAACTTTACTTAGATCTCTAGGGTAAAATATTAACAATCTTATAATTTTTCCACGGAGAAGTGGTTAACACAGTCTTCGAAGTGCTAAATATATAGTTTAGAAATGGATTAAACAACTAGTGTTGACGTTATCTACTTAACGGCAACTGCCTATTTTTTCACATTTCGCTCGGTGCAGTCTTAACTTACTTAATCATTTATTTATCGCGTGATAAACGTGACCATCATACGCCCACACCACGGGTTATTAAAAATAAAGTCCGACTCTGTCAGTAGTCAGAACTTATACTTGGTGACCTATGTCGATCGGAGGATTAGAGAATTCTCCTAGATTTTTTGTTTACAGTTTGTTCCCTGAGGTTCTAAATTTAATTAATACATACGACTTAACTTCATCTATTTCTTCCAAGTCGGCTCCACCACTACTACATACATAGGAGTACCTATCCATATTATTATCAAATTACGAAGACACGCCCTGAATATGGCATAATGAGCTCTGCGCCGAAGTTTTCCCGGGAGGCTGTTACGCACTTACGTTACGAGCCGGTTCAATCAACCCGTCTGCGAAAGTATATGTAGTCGGTTGCAATTATTGATAGATACCCCAAGTAGCAAAATTTGGTCGCGTAAACGTTCTAGGACCATGTATTTTAGAGTCCTATAGAACTCCAATAATAAACCGTGTTTTGGCGCAGTTTATAGTGCTTACGTCTTATAGTTTTTTAAGAGACCAGTAGAAAGCGGGTTCTTGACATGGACAAGTGTCAATCATCGACTAGTTTTTTTTATTGGGTTTCGAAGGCAAAGATCCCTTCAGCCAAGAATATTACGAAATTGACAATTTTTTTTTTTAAACTGATAGAGCTGCAGTTTGTAGATCCTTACAGCAAGGATTATCGACGAAAAATATAATTTAATGGTCTTCCAAAAATTGCACATAGCCTAGCCATTGCTCATGGCTAGCATAGCTAGGTATTGGTTATGGAGCGTGGCGGTGCGACTGACTGATGCGTGTGCGCTACTGCGAGTGGCTAATATGAACGCGCGCCCAATAAGCGTATATGGCGCCAAGCACAATGTGGGCTATTAGCGTGGATCGCGACGCGTAATGAGCCCCTCTTGCATGAATTTTCTAGGAAAATAGGGACAAAGCTCGAGATTAATATAGCTCCCAATTCTCTGATAGAGGAGTTAAACTGCGGCACTATATTTAGCAAAGCGGCCAAAATACCTCAGTGCTTGAAGATGAAAGTCTTCAACCAGTGCGTATTACCGGTGATGACCTACGGAGCCAGAGACTAACTATGGGCCTTTTAAGGAAGCTCAGTCACAGCGAGCTATGGAAAGAGCTAAGAGCTATTATGATCGGGATTTCTCTACGAGAAATGAGGAGATTCGTAGACCACGGTCAAGACCAAGGGCAATAGGCACGTAGCTCGACGAACCGATGGCCGTTGGGGCAGAAAGGTTATCGAGTGGAGACCACGTACCTACCGTCAAGCGCAGTGTAAGTAGCGCAAGGTGGTCGGACGACCTGGTTAGAGTTGCGGGGACTAGCTGGATGCGGGTCGCTGCTATCCGGCCCATGTGGAAGTCTATTGGGGAGGCCTGTGTCCAGCAGTGGATGTCCTATGGCTGAAATGATGAATGATGATAATGACTATATATTTAGCATGCGACGGTTAACAAACAATATTTAATTTACAGTAACAGTATGATAAATATGAAAATCTGTTTTGTGCACACTTACGAATAGGTAGAAAAGCAAGTCTGATGATGTCTGCAACAGTATATGTACCAACTTAATACGTTTCTGTTTAACTGATAGTAGTGATAGTAATACAACAAATAGCACGTTGCGAATTAGCAGTAAGTATCAGCAAAAGGAAGTCTTAGTCATATTAAAATACATACCTAGTCAAGTCTAAGCCGGAGCCCCACTGCTGCGCACGGTCGAGCTACACACGTGGGTACAAAAACGCTTTGTATGAAAATGTAGGTAGACACTCCACAGTAGTGCACGAGCATGCTGCGCACGAAATGACGTCACCGATACCAATATTATAACAATGGACCCACGTGGGCGACGTGTATAGCGTGTCCGTGCGTAGCGTGCGCAGCAGTGGGGCTCCGGCCGTCATTTAGATGTATTTTATCCAAACCACATAATATGTATATGCGTACATGTCAAACACTGACCATAAAATAACGTAGGCCTTGTTGCCGAAATAAATATAAGCTACTTTGGATCCATGCCAAAGCTATCAGTTATTTGATACTTAGTGCTGAAGATATAAAACCGCGTACAGACTAGTGCAATGTAACACGCAACATAACATGCCATGTATGAATTTATCCTACACATTACTGTAATGTTAGATGCAAGGTATTACACGAACACTGAATTTTCATAGTCCAGTGGGAAGCCATGCGCGCCCGACCTGTGTATGAATGAACAGTATCGAAAATTACGGAATTTACGTGTTCGATCGTGCACGCAGCGATTCATTGTTTATGAGTTTTCGGGACGAAAGCAAAGGACCCATTGCGAGCAGAAAGTTTCTCCGTCGCGTCCGTCGGTTCCGCGATGCGTCCAGACAGACGGATGAATAAAGAGTAGGTAGGTACCGTATTGCAAGGTAGTTGGAAGGCATGCTACGTTACACCAATCTGTACGCAGCTTTATACGAGAAAAAGTCCTGCGATAGAGGTCACGGGTCCGCGTGCAGAGAATAGTGATGGATCTGTTCAAGGATAGGACAGCTATTCTGAAACGACACAATTTCTGTACTTGGCACGACACTAACTTTCTGAAATCCTGACGCCATTGCGTCTTTGGGGTGGCCGCTGCGCAAAGCAAAAGTTACTGCGTGCTGTATCGGTGCCAAATTTTGTGAAATATTCGTGCATATTTAACTGGACAAAAATAGGTACCTATATAACACTTTCAGCGCCATGCTTCCCATAATAAAATTGTTGCTTTCTGTAATATGTTGTTTTCTTGGTCGAGTCTGCGTAGCTTTTGTAGTCCACAAAGCTTTAATTATTCTTGTAAAGTATTATTTAGAAATGAAATAGGCACCTAACTATACTATCCGTGCTTTTAATTTTAGATACATCACTACGTAGTATGAAACAAAGTCGCTCCCTATCTGTCTGTCCCTATGTGTGCTTAGATCTTTAAAACTATGCAACGGATTTTGTTGCGTTTTTTTTTTAATAGAGTGACTCAGCATTGCACCCGTGCGAAGCCGGGGCGGGTCGCTAGTAAATTCTCTTCTGGCTCTATTCACATCTTTGAATACAGAATACAGATAGATAGGTACATTTAAAACGTATAAGCTACAATACTACCAACCTACACTAGCTGAATTTAAGTTAGAAAATGTTTCATTGCTTTTAATTTAATAGAAAGGTCAAAAAAACTGAGAATAAACCAATCAGCCCACATAAGACATAAAATGTTTGAAACTTTTGCGAATTAAGAAAAGGAATAATACAATGTTCACCTTTGTACATTTAACGTTTACGCTGGTTCGGATACTATCGTAAATACATTGAGTCGGGACAGAAAAGACGCGGCGGACCTAGGCTCGATTAGGAGAGCTAGCCCCTCTAGCACAACCAGCGGAGCAAGCATATCTTGACGCCACTTCGCTTGTCGGGAGACATAGCGTCACTCGTCTTGCTCACTCAGTATTGACAGGAAAGTGACAGACAATATTTAAAGTGACAAAGAGTCGCGTGTCACAGTTATGCTAGACGTTCAGCTGCGTCTTCACTTGTCGCGCGGCGCGAGACAGCGTCACCGTCACCCGTCTTCCTCACGTTGTATCGAATGGAAGGAGACAGAAAATTTGAGTCGCGCGAGAATAGTCGCATTTGATAGTTATGCTATGCTAGAAGTGCAGCTAACGTGGGATAAGGCCGGATAAAGAAGAGAAGACGATAAGGAAAAAAACTACAATATAGGTTAGGTACCTATACACAAACTAGGTATAAAATATATTGTTTACATAAAAACATCTACCTACTTGTTTATTCCATTATGATTTACGAACTGAATAACTAATAAAGTTGCCTCCATTGCGATGGAATTTAAATGCTCTGCTTTATCTTAAACTTTCCAAGAATGATGTACGAGCGAATGGAAGCAAAATGCTCGGAGCACGAAGTTGCCGAGGAAATTACTACATAAGAATTCATAGTAAAAAATTAAATATTATATTTAACGTTGAGAGAACAATGGAGAAAATGATTTAATAAAACAGGTTTTTTCACTCCCTAGTGAGGAAAATATAGCCCCTTTCGGGGAAAAAAAACACAAACATGCAGCAACAAATTAGGTAGGGCCCTATTCTATAATTATAATGTCTTTTAATTTTCTTTTTACGTAGGTTTATATAGGCCGCCTGATGGTGTATACGTACTAACTGATTTTTTTTTATGTCGGTGTAGAATCGCGTATAGAAACAATGTTTCTGTGAAGAAATCAGGGGTTTGGGGGGTTTGTTGAAAAGTTGGATATAGCATTAATATGTATTAAGATACATACTTATATAAGTTATATAAATATACGATCAAGATGACTTGAAGCTGTGAAAAAATCTTAACGTAGAAAAAAGATACGGCCGATTATACCGCAAAAAAATGTATATATATGTCGACACTGAAAATTTATTATAGGGTAATCTAAGGTACTTTCGGGTATTAAGGCCTAGCTAAGGGAGAATGTATATAACATTAAAAATAGCATATTTAATCAACGTATTTATATTTTAACCAGTCATTCATTTCAAGTAGTATACAATAATCGTGAAAATTTGCATAAATTGTCATTAAGAGACACACAGTGACAGGTTTCTTAAAACCCTACCATTAGGCCTTATTTAAATATGGTAGTATAAAAAGGCCTAACACCTTAACTTGCTTAAATCATTTAAAAAAAATGTTGTCGATATCAAAAATCACTTAATTACAACAAATACATTTATGTTCTTTAATTGAGATAAAATATTGCTCATTGTATGGCTATTTAGTACAAAAATACATCTACATATTCCGTTATCTCCGCTAGCAATTAATTAACATGTATGGAGATAATCAGTCTCAAACTTTAACCAACATAAAAAATAGCGAAAAATAGTCATTCTTGCTTTAAAATAAAATGAAATTTATTATTTTTTAAGATTTGTCCTAAAGGCCTTATTTTACTATAGGCCATTTTATACTACACGTAGTGTAAGAAGGCCTACTATGTTAATAACATAAATATAACACAATTAAACGTTAACTAATAAATACAAAAATACCATCCCATCGCCTAGCACCAATTTGGGCATTCTAAATAACACAAGAGGCTTCTTGGGAGGCATCGAGATCGAAAACTGAAAATATAACAAATAGGTAATTAATTTCCCATTAAATTAATAGTACAAGTTAAAATACCGAAATACACTATAAAAACTAAACGAAATTCGATATATGGAGTAGGAGGATAATAAAGCCTAAAACAAACTTTAAGTTATAGAGAGCAATAAGGCCTGTAGATAAATTGTGTAGGCCATATTCACCGCCGACATCGTGGATAAATAAAACAAAATATAAAATATTGGCATCACAATACGTTATTGAAACCTGTATCACATTAAAAACGTTAATTAGGGAGAACAACTGTGTGCAAAATTGTCATGATTAATGTAATACTATAATAATTATTCACGTTTGTTTCGGACCGATTTTTGTATCACGCGATGCGCGCTCACCTGCTCAAATGTATGACGCAACACTGGCGGCGGGGAGCGGGGCATCGAGCCAGTTCAAACTTGTAGTTCCTTGTTGGTCCGCTTGGCGTCAGGGAAGCGTGGCTTTGAGCGCGAGCTCTCGCATTTAACACGTTTTTGGTCACTTAGGCCTTATTGGCCGACAGGCTTTATTACCCGCAGGTACCTTATAAGGTATTTCGCGTTGACCTAGAACTATGAAATTTGGCAAGTAATACCGTCTTATTATAGAAGTCCATCGAAAAATCTGAAAACGGTTTAAGCGATACATTTGTAATTAAATCATAAAAAACACCTAGGTATTTAAAGTACGTAAAACAATTTTCCAACGGTAAAGTTAAGTTTGTCGCTCAGTACAGTTTATCGTTTATTATTTAATATTATTCATATTTTCGTTAGAGCAATATGCAGTGCTTTCACAGTTCGTACGGTACGGTATCCTCGGTGGGCGAGTCCGACTTGTACTTGACCGGATATTTATTTATAGCATAACAGATACTAAAAAAGTAGAAATCAAAAAAAAAATACGCTTTTCTCTATTCGACCGCTATTTAAAACACTAAATGAGCTATAAAATATACTAATTGGGGTTTCGCCATTTTACTAAAGTACTAAACTGACTTAGTTCAGTAGAATGGCACAGCCACGGTTCCGCGAAAAACACGGGATCCTATAAGCGCCTCCCCGAAAATACTAGATTTTTTAATAGAATTTTGTAAAATTCAACAAAATCGTGACCATAACGTTTTTCCAACACGATTTCGTGATCCAACGTCCAGACCATTAGTCACACACTGCTAGATTACCATGTTGTAGACTTTTTTATAATTTCACATCAGTTTGGTCAAAATTGGTTGAGGTCGGTGTGGATACTTACCTACCTCGTACTATAAATTCCTATTAAGTTAGATTTCCCACTTCAGCGTTTATCACTTGCCCCATTGAATCTCATTGCCCTAGTTTCCCCGATTCGGTGTTTAAGTGCAAATTGAGAAAATAAATGTAAGTAAGTACAATGAAAGGCCAGGTAAAAACACAAGTAGTCGAATATATTTTCAGGACATAGATACCTATCTAACTGATACATGGAAAATTGTAACACCTGTGTATGGAACACTCAGAATGTATCCATACATTATGAGTTGCACTAAGATGGAAGTAGCCTGAAGTCAGTAATAAAACGAATAAACAATAAAATGATACACTTGGTGGAGGTGCGGGATACAGGTGTGGGGCACCCCTGCTACAGTATCTACTAATTGATTACAATAAATCTCCCTAATTACTTACTCTACAGTGTCTTATGGATTTGCACATAATCAGACAATCAGATACACCTTTAAAACAGTGTCACATGTACTGAGGCAGGTAGCTATAGCTATAATATCATATATTAACTTATACGAGAGAGATGGCGGGATGAATTAGACGCATTCAATAACGAGTGGAGGGAGCATGCGGCCGATAGAGACGAGCAGCACAAGGGAGCAGAGACATTTGCTCAGCCGTAGAATAAAAATAAATAAAATAAATATTAAATAAATACTAAGGGACAATCATACACAAATCGACCTAGTCCCAAACTAAGCAAAGCTTGTACTATGGGTACTAGACGACGATATACATAATATATAGATATAACATCCATGACCCAAGAACAAATGTTCGAGCTCATCACACAAATATTTGCCCCGGCCGGGATTCGAACCCGGGACCGCCGACTCAGTAGGCAGGTGTCTACAAACCGAGCCAAACACGTCGTCTAGAATACATCTAGGCGACGAAAAAAAGTACCTAAGTACGTTAGTTACTTTTTTCTAGAAAAGATTCAGAGATCAACCTGATAAAGGTCCCCGAATTAAATCACCGATGAAAGTAAATTTTCTCATAATAAATCCTTAATCCTACGTAAGAATCCCGTAACATTCAGCTAACCTACAGGTACTAGACTACATACAGGGACGAATCTCTAAATTCGGGACTGTTTTCCCTTGGCTCAGCAAATCCACTCACACGCAGCGCACAGCAAATATTGGACTAGTTGCTTTCGTCGCCCCCGGGCAGTGTCGTCTTCGTGTTTACTAACTTACGAGCTCAACATTGGCCGATAAATAACAGTAGCGTCAGCAACACGCAAGTTCATTAGGCCACGCATCTTCGTAACAAATTAAATTAGTTTTTTTTATGTTGGTTTGCTTTAAGATTAGTAGTTAGGAGAGATGTGTTGTGTGTGAGATGTGGTGTTTCTATTTTTGTTAATATTTAGGCCTATACCAGAACCAGAAGAATAACGAAGCGCATTGAAGCACAATAATTGAGTATTAACCTAATACGTAAATAGGTTTTCACTTAATTCTTGGAAAGACGAGACCTATTTTAAATACCTAAACATACATGTATACCGAACAAAATAAATCTAATCATCAAAGTCAACGAATTGCCGTTATAAGGGAAAATTTATTACAAATACGAATATGGGGTTGTTTCCCTGCGGCCAGTTTTTTTTAAATACGATTGGTAAAGAAAAGATATATTATGTGGCGTTACGTGCAAACTAAACTGCTGTTGAATAATGCACTGACTATACTGATATGTGGGTGTATCTAAGCCCTGAAGCTGAACTTTTGCACCCGAAGTTTCGTAAACGCACAGAGGACCCGCGTACGTTTTCTGTGTCAGTGCAGTGTAGCAGGCGCGGACTCAGTGGAAGTGATCAGTGTCAGTCGAATCAGTGTTAGGACGCGTGAACCTAAAAGTAATTCAGAGTAAGATGCGAAATAAATTCATAGTAGCATTGAACAGGTGTTTTAACTCTATCCTAGCTGTCACTCTCACACTCGTACTTGTCAAAACGTGATGGGTGCATTGTCATTTATTAATCTCGTGATAAACGCAACCAACCATATATGCCCTAACCTCACGCACGTTGCGCACGTAATAATAACATCATACCTTAATGAGTGCTTATTGCCAAATTATATACAGATTAAATAAGTAGATTAAGGCAAACCAGGAATCCTAGCAAAGGGAGAGGACAGGACGTAGGAGACATGAACGCTGAACAGCCTGACATATTTCGAACTCGTACCTATGGAGTTATTCGGGGAACCCTTCACGAAAGATTGAAAACCCTCGTGGGGGCCCAGGGCCCGTGCCAGGAATGCCCTGTGGGTGCCTGTGGTAAAACCTTATTTTCAATAATGTACCTAGGTACCAAACTTCACTGTCCAACAACAACCAATACCCTTACCAAAATTTGCTAAAATCTATTCATTAGTTTTGGCGCGACCCATAGATCTGATAGCGCTGCAATCAATGCCCGTTTGAAACAAAGGAAGACGTGCATCGTGCTGTGCTGATATGTTTTTTTCCCGCATACATGACCTCACCCAATAGAAGATGGATTTTTAGTTCAATCTCAGTTTTATGTGTGTTTTATTATGTACCTAGGTACATGTACATAGATGTTTAACGAAAGCTTTAATCATAGCAACCAGTCCTATTAAGTAACTAGGTACTCGTGAAGTTACATTCTTTACTACTTATATCGTGTACGCTGCGATAGTTTACTAAGTAAGTTAAGTATGCCCCCACTATGCTCTTTGCATGTTTCGAATATTATATTATTATTTAAGTACCTACTCTGATCAAACAGCGGGGCCGATCCCGATTCTTGGCAACATGGCTCCCATTGTGTTTCGCCAGATACACGTGAAGGAGGCGGTAGGGGATGTGTAGGTACCTACAAAGAATTTCCTGAGGAAAGGTTTGTCATTATAATATGACTTAATAAAAAATTATCATCATCATCCGATAGACGTCCACTGTTGGACACAGGCCTTCCCAAAGTTTTCCACAACGATCGTTCTTTACATACACTTAAAACTCCGACCTTACGGAACATGCCGATATAATATGCTTGCTTGTTGTGGATTTAGTAACTAGAAACAACCAAGTTGAACCGTATGTTGATGTCACAAATCGAAAGTATAATGACATGTTTGATAAGGTAATGTTTAAACAACAACTCGTTACTTAATTTGTATTACGATCTCGAACACAAAATATCACCATTCAATTTTAAACGTTGGCTGAATGTGGCTGAATAGGGTCCGTTCTGAAATCACCAGGTTAAAAAAAAAGTTGTAACGTCATAATTGTCAGAAACGTCAAATCGAATCGAATCGAAGTGACGATAAAGGTCATAATGGGTTATCGCGGGTGATAATGTAATACTTGTGTTTGTGCAAAGTAAAGCAGAATTCTGTTCATCTATTCTAGTCAATACAATATATATTTCATCATCATGAACAACAAGCTGCTGCTAACGAGTTTTTACGACGTCGCGAGGACATTTCAGAGGTTTCCATTGCAAAACTTGAAGAGTTCGTCATTGACAGTGCACGCCAATATCAGTTTTCAAGTAAGTTTAATAATCTATTTAAACCTAAATTTGCCGGTTAAACGAGTTGTCCTTCTGCTTCTGATTCTGATGTTTATTGTTACTTCCATTCTTCCGCTCGAACCTAGCACGTTGTTTTAGTTCGGTTAGGTTGTGTGTGTCGAATTCGCATGTAAGTCCTGTGGTTTTTAGCAATTTCTTTAGAATACTACACTGGACTACTACGGATGTTTTAACGTCAGATTATTATTTATAATTAGGCTGATGAGAGTGATGAAACGAACAACAATCAACACTTGTTTGCGATTGCGTTATCTATACATACATATATCAATTTGAGGTCAATTGATCTTAGAGTTCAGTCTTAAATGAGTAGCCAAATCGTTAGGACGTAAAAATATTCACGTGGTATCGCATTTCAGAAAATTTCATCTAGAAGTATTACTACAACACCAGCAGCCATGGACAAGAAACTATTAAATGGAAACCTGTGGGACACTGATCCAGAGCTGTTTGAGATTATTGTGAAGGAAAAGAAGCGTCAGGAATCCGGGCTGGAGATGATAGCTTCGGAGAACTTTACCTCTGTTCCTGTTCTACAGTGCTTGAGCTCATGTCTGCACAACAAATACTCCGAGGGCATGCCTAATCAAAGGTATGATAAGAATATTCATGAGTGCAAATGCAGCTAGTACCTAACAGCTTTTTGTCATTTACAAGACCTAAGCTTTTTGTCATTTACAAGACCTAATTCTTCATGAAAAACAAAAGCCAAGTAGGTAAATTAGGCTAACCAAAAAGCTGTCCTGAATATTTAAAGGACACAAAAAAGATGTTTGCTTGACACTTAGTGACAATGATTAAAATTGGAATTGTTGGCTATCAAGGGCCGATTTCACGAAGCTATAAGTTGCAAATTATAAGAGGATGTCCCTTTTCAACGTCTTATATTAGAAAGTGATTTTTGCTTGTACTTTGTAACAATTCAATTTTTAATTTACTCTGTCCAGTCATATAACTTTTTTTAATATCTGACATTAACAACTTCAACACTTCTTCTTTCGTAACTATGTTTCCGTTACTTAATAATATGTTATTCTGTTGCAGATACTATGGAGGCAATGAATACATCGATGAAATTGAAATTCTTGCACAAAAGCGCTCTCTAGAGACTTACAGGCTCAAAGCTGAAGAATGGGGAGTCAATGTGCAGCCTTATTCAGGTGCGTAACTCCATCCTTAACATAATCTCTTAAGTCTGAGCGTAAATTTGAAATGTTCTATACTAGAGGTTCTCTGTCTTTTATCTGAATTAGTGTATTTCTGTCATTTCGTAGAAAGCTTTTTTTCTTAGAAGCCGTAACCCATTTGGGATTATTATAAAACACACGTAACGTAATCCATAGAAAAATTTATGACTTCATAGGAAAACAAACCAGCGAAAAGACAGAATACCTATACTGACGAGGGGTAAAACCCAGATTTTAGTTTTTACTATAAGAATATTATATATATCATATGGAGCATCGGAGCATGTGCTGACTCGCAGCGTTAAGTTGACTCACATATCTCAGTTATTCCCTATTATTGACCTATCCATAAGTTTGTAATTACATATCTGATTTAGACAAAAATTTGAAGTTCTTCAAATGACAGATCCAATTTTCTGGATTCATAAGTAAGACTTCTTAATCAAAAAGAAACCCAATGAAAAAAACTTTTCAAACATAATGAATTTAAGAGCTTATGCATGGCCACCAAGCTCTCAGAGGTTCTGGGTCAAGCCATGAACTAACATGTGGCCCCCATGTTTTCTTTATGCCCCGGGGCCGTAGATCAGCTAGCTATGACTGATGAGGAGTACAGACAAAAAATACTGATTGTGTTTAAAAATAAAAGTGTATTAACAATTCCGTACTATGTCACCACAGGCTCTCCAGCCAACTTCGCCGTGTACACCGGCGTGGTGGAGCCCCACGGCCGCATCATGGGGCTGGACTTGCCTGACGGTGGACATCTCACCCACGGCTTCTTCACACCTACAAAGAAAATCTCTGCCACCTCAATCTTCTTCGAAAGCATGCCATACAAGGTAAATGCCAAGCATAGATATTTATAAGTAATAGCAGAAAGATTCTTGAGTGCTGATGGCCGGTACATCATGAAGATGAAGGCTCCTGACAAGGCGTTGGATGCCGGCAGTACACAACTGGAGAGCTTTGAGGAAGACCTTTGTTCAGCAGTAAACATCTTTAGGCTGATATAATGATGATGACTATGATCTTCTTAAGATTTATTTTAAATGAGTTGATCTCTTGACCTTTCTTAAAAACTACTTTTGTACTAAAATGTTTGACTTTCATACTAAAATGTTATCCTCAGTTTTAAGTTATTTAAACTTGTTATCAGTTATCAATAACATGTAGGTATACACCCTCACTTAGTGTGTAGTGTTTCACTGATGTAATATTTGCAAGGCCATATTTATTTACATGAACTATGGCCTTAGTTACGTTATGACTACAATAAACAATAATTATCTAAATTGTAAAGCAGAAGTTATTTAATGATTATGATTTGATGAACAAACAACAATGTACTCAATAAAATGCTCTACTTTAGATCTCTTCCTTTGCTTCTCATCAGAAAAACCAGAATATTGCTTTTATACTACGATTTCTAATTCAAGACCAAAAAAACTACCACGAGGTTGCCACTACAACAAAATATTTTTACAATAGTAAATTCCTTTTTCTTTTGTAAACAGGCTAACATAACTTATTTATTGGTAACTTTAACTCTATGTTTTAACAAAATAACTAGATATATTTATTATTGCATAATTACGAGAGGAGATAATAAAAACTTACACATCGGAGATGTTTGGTACAAAATCTGGTATTGTACTTGTAACACTTCAGCATTTGGTGCAAGCCAAAAAACTAACTCAAATGTCATTTAAATGTTGTCAATTTTGACAGTGACGTATCTGTCGTAGTTTTTTTGGTCTTGAATTAGAAATCGTAGTATAGAATAGGTTTTAATGCCAGTAATTATATACCATATTCTTTGTAAAGAGGGGTTTATTTTTATGGGTTACTTATATTTTGCCGACTGTTTCACGGCCAGGCCGCGACCAGCCCCTGTACAAACTATTGACAAATGCTTTCTCTTTATCGTGTACAGGTGGACCCCAAAACGGGTCTCATCGACTACGAGAAGCTCGCGGAAACCGCGCGCCTGTTCAACCCGCGTCTCATCATCGCCGGCATCAGCTGCTACTCGCGCTGCCTGGACTACAAGCGCTTCAGGCAAATCGCGGACGAGAACGGCGCCTACCTCATGGCCGATATGGCTCATATTTCTGGACTAGTGGCTGCAGGTATGTCTACTACAAAAATTAAAAAAACCGGCCAAGTGCCAGTCGGTCTCGTGCACCCTTCCAGTTGCCGAGAAACTTCTTGAGCCTAACCTTGACTGCGCAGTAGCCGATTTACGTACAAATATGCATGCGCAGATCCGCCATTTTGGGTCAAGAAGTTTCTCGGCAACTGTCCCTATCTTAACTGGCCGGGTTAAGCTAAGTTTGCACCTCATTATGTATGGCGCCGAATACAAATAAAAAAATAATAATAATAATAAAAAAATATATATTTATTGCCACCAGAACAACAAAAATACATGACAGATAATATAAGTACTACATTGTCGAAGACACTGATAACTGTACCTACATTTGTAAACGAAATGAAGTGCAAAGTTAACGCAACTGATCACGTTTGTTAGGGAGCCCCCTTAAATATTCATTTTATTCTGTTTTTAGTATTTGTTGTTATAGCGGCAACAGAAATACATCATCTGTGAAAATTTCAACTGTCTAACTAACACGGTTCATAACATACAGCCATGTGACAGACGGACAGACAGACAGACAGGCGGACAGCGGAGTCTTAGTAATGGGGTCCCGTTTTTTACCCTTTGAGTACGGAACTCTAAAAATGGCGAGAGTTCTATCATGGTTAGGGAATGCAATTGATTATTAGTATGGAAAAACCGGGTTTTAGCCGAAACCGCGGTCGTTTTCATACAAATGCGGTTAATCGTTGCATTGGTTAATCGTTGGACCGACCGTCGTAAAAGTAAACAGTGTTTCGAAGCGCTCTCAAAGATAATTGAAATATTTAAGTTAAAAGTGACTTTCTACGTATAACACTTATAAAAACTAGTGACAATATTAAATTGCTCTTAAATATGTGAAAAAACAGAGTGAAAAGTGCAGTTAAATAAACAAAATCTTGGATATAAATATTGAAGATAGATGATTTAGTGCTACCGTCGGTTCAACTTAAACCGGTCGCAAGTTGTTGACCAAAACCTATAAGTGCCGCGATCTGCACGGCGCTTACGACCTTTTTCTCGCGGCCCTTTTCATTACGCGCCGGCTGTGGGCGCTGCGCTGCGCTGCCGATAACCGCTATACATTAGAGAAAATTCATATGCAATTGTGGACATCAGTAACAATGTAGTGAAATGTGTAAAAAGTGACAAAAACAAAACATTGAACTAAACAAATAAATCCAACTAAACCAGCTTAAAAGTGCCTCTTACTAAATGCAGTGTTAAAAATTTTTCCAAAACATCATTGTGTTATTGTACTTAACAATTTTAGAACAGTGATTAAGTGATATTTACAAAATATATACACAAGTTATAAATTGTCATTTTGCCGGTGAATCTAAAAATTATTGGACTCTTACACAGACTAATACATATAAACTTTTCGACGCAATTGTCACGAGTAATCGTAGCTAAGTTGTCAAAGAGACGTCGTTAACCAAACGAGACAAAGTGCATTGGTCGGGAGTTCGAAACCTAGACAGACAAAACAATTAACGATCTTTTTGCTTTAATTTTTTATTTTTTTCTTTTCTTAATGTTAGTACAAATTGAATACTTTGATTTCGCTCGTCCTTAACCGCTTATTTAAGTACGAATAAGGACGAAATAAAATTAAAAAAATGTCTTCAGCAAACCGGAAACTTACTGTTCGCCAACTGGAGGCTCAATTAAAAGAGGCCTTAAATGAATTGAAGGCCTCAAGAATTGAATGCGAGCAGCTGTTAAAAGAAAGAGAGGACAATGAGGAAGAAGTCAATAACATATTGAAGAAAAACGTTGAACTCAAAAATGATTTAGTGGAGTTGGACAACAAATATACATTTTGCCAGGATGAACGTGACCACCTAAAAACATTAGTAGAGTCATTCAACCAATGTGCCTCTACCCACGAGGTGGCCTTGGAACGCATCGCCCACCTGCAGGTGGAGCTCGACGAAGCGAACGCGGAGCTGCGCTTCTTTAGGAACGAGCGGGACCAGCGCGAACGCGGGCAAACACAAGATTTGTACAAGGAACTAGTCGGCAGCGGGACCAGTACCAAAGATCTTGTGTATTTTAATAGTAATAGTAAGCTTAAAAAATATGTAAAGATTAATAGATATATACGACGTACACAAAAATTAATAAAAAATAAAAAATGTATGAGGGAGTACTTTAAAATTAAATTAGAATTATCTATAATGAAAAATAAAGCTCAAGACTGCGAAAATAAACTACGAGAAAACAGAACTCTATACGATATAAACTTACAAGACTTGCAGAAAGAAATTGTTAGGTTAAAGGAGAAGTTAGATGCTACAGTGACTTTATATAGGCAATCCCAGGTTGAAATCAAAGAGCATGTCCTGGCCTTTACACGTTTGGTGGAGGACAGCAAAAATAATGAAGAACGATTTAATTCTTTAGTAGCGAATCATTTTTGTAAATGTGCTTTTCCACCAGCTAATCTAACTGTTATCCCGGATGTGCCCATGGATATCCCTCAGAAGGGCCCTTTACCAACCCGATTAAATACAGGTACTCCTGCACCCTTGGACGTGCCTACGGGTAACCCAGCGGCCCCTCCAGCGGCAGCACTCTCAAACGAGCAGGCTCCTAAACTTCATACTCAAAAAAAGACCATCATTATCTCCGACCAGATAGGAGCGGGCATGGGTTCTATGTTGAGGAACATTGTGACACAAAAGGTCATCAATTATTGTTATCATAATGCTACTCCAGATCAGATCTGTGAGCTAATTTCTAAAGAGAAATTTGATTCGGACGCGACATTGGTACTTCTATTAGGTCACAGTATAGTCATGAAGCGATCTGGCATAGCTAAAATAATTCAAACATTAAACACTATCGAAAAGTCGGGTATTGGTGCGGTCATACTTTGTGCTTTCCCTTATTCGCAGTCAATGCCCTACGCATTTAATCACAAGCTAGCGCAGCTTAATTGTTTTATGTATAACGCCGTCTGTTTTAACAAAAAAATACATTTTTGTGATTTGAATAAAATAAGTGATTTCATACTTTCGGCTAACAAGCCATTCTTGTCAAAGAAATGTAAGTCCCTGTTGGTAGACTTGTTAGCTTTTAACATCGAATCAAATGGCAAAGATAACAACAGCCGTTTAAACTAAATAATAGGACAGCGGAAAAACCCGTGAATATCACAGTTATTCATCAAAATATTCAGGGTTTTTCCAGCAAAGAAATAGAAATAGGGTTATTCTTGGAAAGCCATGACATCCATGTAATGTGTATTACTGAACACTGGCTGACTGAAACACAATTGACATTTAATTTCATAAATTTTGATTTAATTAGTTATTTTACCAGACACAATGCAATCCGTGGAGGTTCTCTAATATTAGTTCATAATAATTTAAAATCTAAGGAGCGTAGAGACATTGTTAAATATTCAGTCGAACAAATTATAGAAATCTCTTGTGTAGAGCTAGATGACTTTATAATCTTATGTGTATATAGACCGCCATCTGCTAACTACTGCACATTTGAAGCAGCGATGGAAAACACGCTAAAAATTGTTTCTAAAAGCAAAAAACACATAGTTGTTTGTGGAGATTTTAATGTAAACTTGATTGACGCATCATCGCCAGCCCTAAGTGTAAGATTCCTGAATTTGTTTCAGTCTTTTCACCTAACTAATTTATTTACTGAAGCAACTAGAATTACGGATACTAGTGCTACTTGCTTGGACAATATTTTTTGTGACTGTGATTGTTTGGAGCGAGTTATATTTAATATTTTTAATTCTGACCATTGTGGGCAAAGTGCAACATTTCAAGTTTTTATGGAGGTAACGCCACAAACCATGACATACAGACCTATCACTTCAAACCAAATAAATAAATTCAAAATAGACATTGAAAATAATTTACCACATCCAATTTTAAACAATGACTCCAATAAATCATATAATAGTTTATTTGACATAATTCTCAAACAATTCAATAAGACATTCCCGACGAAGACTATTACGGAGTCCAAGACAAAAAAGAAATTTAGTGATTGGGCAACGGTAGGAATATACAAAAGTAGAGACAGGTTATACGAACTTTATGGGATGAAAGAGTACAATAGAGATAGCGTCTTCTTGGAATATGTTAAGATGTATTCAAAGATCTTCAAAAAGGTATGTATTGCTGCTAAATCTATTCATATTGGGTCAAAACTCCAGGCTTCGGACAACAAAATTAAAACTATCTGGAAAATTATAAATCAGGAAACCGGTAAACTGAAGACACGTGATTGTCAATTTAATCTACAATGGGATAACAAAATAATTCATTCCGACATAGAAGTAGCAACCGCATTTCAGGATTTTTTCTCCAATATCGCCAGTAATGCTACCAAACATCTGGACTCATCTACCATTCAAGCACAACTTTTGTTAAGTTCCTCAGTAGAGAAGTGCATCCAGAATTTTGATTTTAGCCCTGTTAGTCCTTTAACTATTTTTAAAACATTTAAAACACTTAATAATAAAAGTACGGAAGACTTGTGGGGAACGTCGGTTAAATTAATTAATAATATAATAGATGTAATATCTCCACACCTATCTTTAGTCTTTAACCAATGTGTAAGTGACGGTATATTTCCGGACTTAATGAAGTACAGTAAAGTTTTACCTTTATTTAAGTCTGGCGAAAAAAGTGACTTAGCGAATTTTCGTCCAATTTCAATTCTGCCAGTACTAAGCAAGGTCTTCGAAAAAGTCATGCTAGATCAGCTCCTGGCATATTTTAGTAAACATAAGTTGCTTCACAGTCAACAGTACGGATTTACAAAGGGGAGGTCAACAACAGATGCCGCTTCCATGCTTATCAAACATGTGTATAATATTTGGGAGAGCTCTTGTGATGCAGTAGGAATATTTTGCGACTTATCGAAGGCCTTCGACTGTGTTGAACATCAAACTATAGAACTAAAGTTAAGACACTACGGTTTGTCTGAAATGGCTTTAAAACTTATTTCAAGTTATCTCAGTCAAAGGGAACAAACGGTAGTCATTAATGGGACTCGATCTGATGGAGCAGCTATTAAACTAGGGGTACCGCAGGGATCCATCTTAGGTCCATTCCTTTTCCTTGTCTATATTAATGACTTGCCAAGTGTTGTAAAGGATGATTGCCACATGGTATTATTTGCGGATGACACTTCTATAATCTTTAAAGTAGACCGCAAGTCCGAAAATTATGACAAGATAAATGAAACTATGGCTAAAATAGAGGATTGGTTTACAATCAACAATCTGTTACTGAACTCTAGAAAAACTAAATGTATTAAATTCACACTGCCAAATGTAAAATCGGCTAGTTTTAGCATATACGTAAATAATGAAAGTCTAGAATATATT
This sequence comes from Apotomis betuletana, assembly GCA_932273695.1. NCBI lineage: Eukaryota > Metazoa > Arthropoda > Insecta > Lepidoptera > Tortricidae > Apotomis > Apotomis betuletana. Next base: position 9,135,868 of record OW026307.1, on the reverse strand, counting down.
GATAACACACTCTTTCTGGGCTTGACTATTGATAAAAACCTACAGTGGAGCCCGCACATATCTTTGTTAGCAAACAGATTGAGCTCTGCAGCTTACGCTGTTAGAAAGATCAGGCAACTAACCAATGTAGAAACAGCTCGACTAGTTTACTTCAGCTACTTTCATAGCGTTATGTCGTATGGCATTTTGCTGTGGGGTAAAGCTGCAGACGTGCAAACGATATTCGTCTTACAGAAAAGAGCGGTACGATTTATATATAATATGGGTTCACGTGTGTCACTTAGAGAACACTTTAAAAAAATTAATATTTTAACATTGGCATCACAATACATTTATGATAATATTATTTATGCTTTAAAAAACATTGACACTTTCCAAAAAATGAACAGCGCTAGACACAATCATAAAATAGCAGTCACCAAGTTTCGCGTCCGGAAAGTGCATAAATCTTTTCTGGGCCAATGCATAAATTTTTATAATAAATTACCCAAAGAAGTATTAGAACTGCCCCTACCTGGTTTAAAAAAATACCTAAAAAACAGTCTATTGCAAAAGGCTTACTATAGTGTCGAAGAATACTTGAATGATAGAAACGCTTGGCCTTCCTTGCCGACGTAAGTGTGTGTGTGTGTGTTTGTTTTATCTTCTCTCCTTCAGGGCTTGCCCACTCATTATTCTTCTGTTTCCTCGTAGTATTTCAGTCGTGAATGAAACATCTGTAGCACAGAAACAATACTTATGTAAAAATTAGTTTTAATTGTTATTTTGAATAACTACACTGTAATAAGAAAAGTGAAAGTTGCGTACTTACCCCTGCAAAGCGTCTTTCGGTTGAGGGTGTTTAAACCTTCAACGGTTTTCTTTAGTGTATGAAACAGTGCCCGATGTATGTTTCCATGATGGTGTTTTTTAACAAACCTACGTTTCAAACAGTTAAGTTTCATATTAACTCCTCCTATATCTTGTGTTGAGTAATTTTATTAATCTAATTGAATATCACATTGACTTTTATGGCAAACGGCAGTCTATCGTTTAATATTGTGCAAGTACCGGACGAGTGAATGAATGCTTTTAGTCTTTGACACCTACTGCAGTGTTGCCAGGTCACATTCACTGATCAATCTCTTCATTCTGACCGTAATATTATTTTAACATTTGTATTTGTTTAAATGTAAATAAGTACTTAAATTTTTCATTTACTTTTTATTTATTTATAAGATTTGACACGGTTGCTGCAGGAAGATTTATGTACCTAGTAATATTTCTTCCTTGCACATCTAAGTTTATTAATGAATTTGGTAAGTAGTCAAATTAAAACGTATTAAATGAATTGTTAATTTAAGGTGTACATTTTGACATAATTATGTATTTGCTTTTGACGCGGGTAAAGTATTTTTTTTATTGTAATTAAAAATGTTAAAGTAATTTTAATTATCATAATTTTTCATGTAATTTATCACCTAGTTTACTTTTGACGAAGCATTACTGCGGAAATATTGCAAATGTTTGGAAATCTTGTGTACCTATTATAATTTTGTGTTAATGTTATTACTATTGTACCAATGTAATAGCTATGTATTCAATGACGATGCAAAAGTGGTTCCAGTGAATCCCAATTGATTAAATGATTCTTATCTTATCTTATCTTATTGCCTAATCATGGTTGTCGGCATAAATTGCTATCCACGTTGCCTCTACTACACTACAAGCGCCTCGTCTCAGGCTGTAATTTGGAACAGTACATAGTCGTCAAAAGCTGATATAGGACAGATATCCGACATCATTTCGTATGACCTATGATAACCTACTATCAATAACAATCTTATCAAAAAATTCCACTTAATTGTACCTTTCATTAACTGGTAGCATGTGATAGGAGAATGCAAACCGGTTATAATTAGTAGTATGAGCGGCGTAGGCTCATCCCACGGGAACACTACTTGTTTCGTGATTGGGTGTCAGCTACCTTCATACCAAAATGTAGAATTGGTCCAGCCACTTGAGCGTGAAGAAGTAACAAACATACACACAAACGACGACGACGCGTTTGGCTCGGTTTGTCGACACCTGCCTACTGAGTCGGCGGTCCCGGGTTCGAATCCCGGCCGGGGCAAATATTTGTGCAAAATATTTGTTCTTGGGTCATGGATGTTATCTATATAATGTATTTATATATTATGTATTTATGTATATCGTCGTCTAGTACCCATAGTACAAGCTTTGCTTAGTTTGGGACTAGGTCGATTTGTGTATGATTGTCCCTTAAGAGGCCTTATTCCTTTTAAAATGGTGATCGTTTTAGACATTTTTCTATATGATCAAACATGTTTCTTTACATTTTATTGGTGTTACTACCTAGAACAGGGCTATCGGGATTTATTGGTATATATTTGAAAACTACAGTTTGAATTTTTCATTGATAATTTTTGTTTCGAAAACTACTCGAAATTGACAAAATTCACGCTGAAAATTAGTTTTTTCAACTTATTTTCGACTGCACGCAAAAAAGCATGAAAAAGCTATGTTACTTCCTAGAACTCGGGGAAAAGTATTATTCACTTCAAAAAGTTGGTTGAAATTATCAATATATTTGTCATAATATGAAAAAAAACAAATTTCAAAAGGAATAAGGCCTCTTAATATTTATTTATTTAAACACACTAACTTTCGCCTTTATAATAGTGCGATGATTTTTGCAGGTGTCATCCCCAGCCCGTTCGAATATTGCGACATAGTAACCACGACCACCCACAAGACGCTCCGCGGCCCTCGCGCCGGCGTGATCTTCTTCCGCAAGGGCGTGCGCTCCGTGAAGCCCAACGGGGACAAAGTGATGTTCGACTTCGAGGGCAAGATCAACCAGGCCGTGTTCCCGGGGCTGCAGGGCGGGCCCCACAACCACGCCATCGCTGCTATTGCTACCGCCATGAAACAGGCGCAGACGCCTGAATTTGTCGAGTATCAGAAGCAGGTAATTCAATTTAACACTTTAATAGTATTTTTATTTTTTTTTATTTATTAAGAAACAAACAGTCTGTGCGAAGGTGAACTTAGGTCTGCTAGACAAAGACCCCCCCAAAGTTCCCCACATTGGTCATGCGCAAGGGCAACTTCATCCAATTGCCTCCCGAGATCCTAACCAGCTTGTAGGTCTATTGGGGGCCACTCCACGCTGCGTCATCCGGATGATGAATGTTAAAAACTGTATTCCAGGTGATAAAGAACGCCCAGCGCCTGTGCTTGGGGCTGACGGCGCGGGGCTACGACATCGCGGCGGGCGGCACGGACGTGCACCTGGCGCTCGTGGACATGCGCGGCGCCGGCCTCACGGGCGCGCGCGCCGAGCGCGTGCTCGAGCTGTGCAGCGTCGCCTGCAACAAGAACACCGTGCCCGGGGACCGCAGCGCGCTCCACCCGAGCGGCATCAGGCTGGGTGAGCATACCTTACTTAATACGCCGGCCTCACGGGCGCGCGCGCCGAGCGCGTGCTCGAGCTGTGCAGCGTCGCCTGCAACAAGAACACCGTGCCCGGGGACCGCAGCGCGCTCCACCCGAGCGGCATCAGGCTGGGTGAGCATACCTTACTTAATACGCCGGCCTCACGGGCGCGCGCGCCGAGCGCGTGCTCGAGCTGTGCAGCGTCGCCTGCAACAAGAACACCGTGCCCGGGGACCGCAGCGCGCTCCACCCGAGCGGCATCAGGCTGGGTGAGCATACCTTACTTAATACGCCGGCCTCACGGGCGCGCGCGCCGAGCGCGTGCTCGAGCTGTGCAGCGTCGCCTGCAACAAGAACACCGTGCCCGGGGACCGCAGCGCGCTCCACCCGAGCGGCATCAGGCTGGGTGAGCATACCTTACTTAATACGCCGGCCTCACGGGCGCGCGCGCCGAGCGCGTGCTCGAGCTGTGCAGCGTCGCCTGCAACAAGAACACCGTGCCCGGGGACCGCAGCGCGCTCCACCCGAGCGGCATCAGGCTGGGTGAGCATACCTTACTTAATACGCCGGCCTCACGGGCGCGCGCGCCGAGCGCGTGCTCGAGCTGTGCAGCGTCGCCTGCAACAAGAACACCGTGCCCGGGGACCGCAGCGCGCTCCACCCGAGCGGCATCAGGCTGGGTGAGCATACCTTACTTAATACGCCGGCCTCACGGGCGCGCGCGCCGAGCGCGTGCTCGAGCTGTGCAGCGTCGCCTGCAACAAGAACACCGTGCCCGGGGACCGCAGCGCGCTCCACCCGAGCGGCATCAGGCTGGGTGAGCATACCTTACTTAATACGCCGGCCTCACGGGCGCGCGCGCCGAGCGCGTGCTCGAGCTGTGCAGCGTCGCCTGCAACAAGAACACCGTGCCCGGGGACCGCAGCGCGCTCCACCCGAGCGGCATCAGGCTGGGTGAGCATACCTTACTTAATACGCCGGCCTCACGGGCGCGCGCGCCGAGCGCGTGCTCGAGCTGTGCAGCGTCGCCTGCAACAAGAACACCGTGCCCGGGGACCGCAGCGCGCTCCACCCGAGCGGCATCAGGCTGGGTGAGCATACCTTACTTAATACGCCGGCCTCACGGGCGCGCGCGCCGAGCGCGTGCTCGAGCTGTGCAGCGTCGCCTGCAACAAGAACACCGTGCCCGGGGACCGCAGCGCGCTCCACCCGAGCGGCATCAGGCTGGGTGAGCATACATTACTTAATACGCCGGCCTCACGGGCGCGCGCGCCGAGCGCGTGCTCGAGCTGTGCAGCGTCGCCTGCAACAAGAACACCGTGCCCGGGGACCGCAGCGCGCTCCACCCGAGCGGCATCAGGCTGGGTGAGCATACCTTACTTAATACGCCGGCCTCACGGGCGCGCGCGCCGAGCGCGTGCTCGAGCTGTGCAGCGTCGCCTGCAACAAGAACACCGTGCCCGGGGACCGCAGCGCGCTCCACCCGAGCGGCATCAGGCTGGGTGAGCATACCTTACTTAATACGCCGGCCTCACGGGCGCGCGCGCCGAGCGCGTGCTCGAGCTGTGCAGCGTCGCCTGCAACAAGAACACCGTGCCCGGGGACCGCAGCGCGCTCCACCCGAGCGGCATCAGGCTGGGTGAGCATACCTTACTTAATACGCCGGCCTCACGGGCGCGCGCGCCGAGCGCGTGCTCGAGCTGTGCAGCGTCGCCTGCAACAAGAACACCGTGCCCGGGGACCGCAGCGCGCTCCACCCGAGCGGCATCAGGCTGGGTGAGCATACCTTACTTAATACGCCGGCCTCACGGGCGCGCGCGCCGAGCGCGTGCTCGAGCTGTGCAGCGTCGCCTGCAACAAGAACACCGTGCCCGGGGACCGCAGCGCGCTCCACCCGAGCGGCATCAGGCTGGGTGAGCATACCTTACTTAATACGCCGGCCTCACGGGCGCGCGCGCCGAGCGCGTGCTCGAGCTGTGCAGCGTCGCCTGCAACAAGAACACCGTGCCCGGGGACCGCAGCGCGCTCCACCCGAGCGGCATCAGGCTGGGTGAGCATACCTTACTTAATACGCCGGCCTCACGGGCGCGCGCGCCGAGCGCGTGCTCGAGCTGTGCAGCGTCGCCTGCAACAAGAACACCGTGCCCGGGGACCGCAGCGCGCTCCACCCGAGCGGCATCAGGCTGGGTGAGCATACCTTACTTAATACGCCGGCCTCACGGGCGCGCGCGCCGAGCGCGTGCTCGAGCTGTGCAGCGTCGCCTGCAACAAGAACACCGTGCCCGGGGACCGCAGCGCGCTCCACCCGAGCGGCATCAGGCTGGGTGAGCATACCTTACTTAATACGCCGGCCTCACGGGCGCGCGCGCCGAGCGCGTGCTCGAGCTGTGCAGCGTCGCCTGCAACAAGAACACCGTGCCCGGGGACCGCAGCGCGCTCCACCCGAGCGGCATCAGGCTGGGTGAGCATACCTTACTTAATACGCCGGCCTCACGGGCGCGCGCGCCGAGCGCGTGCTCGAGCTGTGCAGCGTCGCCTGCAACAAGAACACCGTGCCCGGGGACCGCAGCGCGCTCCACCCGAGCGGCATCAGGCTGGGTGAGCATACCTTACTTAATACGCCGGCCTCACGGGCGCGCGCGCCGAGCGCGTGCTCGAGCTGTGCAGCGTCGCCTGCAACAAGAACACCGTGCCCGGGGACCGCAGCGCGCTCCACCCGAGCGGCATCAGGCTGGGTGAGCATACCTTACTTAATACGCCGGCCTCACGGGCGCGCGCGCCGAGCGCGTGCTCGAGCTGTGCAGCGTCGCCTGCAACAAGAACACCGTGCCCGGGGACCGCAGCGCGCTCCACCCGAGCGGCATCAGGCTGGGTGAGCATACCTTACTTAATACGCCGGCCTCACGGGCGCGCGCGCCGAGCGCGTGCTCGAGCTGTGCAGCGTCGCCTGCAACAAGAACACCGTGCCCGGGGACCGCAGCGCGCTCCACCCGAGCGGCATCAGGCTGGGTGAGCATACCTTACTTAATACGCCGGCCTCACGGGCGATACATTCTGAAGCTGTGCGTTTTTTCGCTCAAGTGTTAGATGAAGATCAAATGCTAGAGCTTTCTGTACTTGTGTAACTATTTATAATAAGAAGATGCCCGCAGTTTCGTCCGCGTAATACTTTCTTTACCGTAGTTGGGTAAAAAGTTCCAGATAACCGTCTATAAATCATGACCAACAGATAGCGCAAGACTGGCATTACCCCGAGCGCCCATACAGTACAAAAGACTATCCTGCATCGCGCTATTAAGATTTTTCCTGAAACGACCCCTGAAAAAATATTTTCAATACAAATGTGAAAAATTCTTTTCAGTACAATTTATCTGCTTAGCCCAATAGTTGACTGGTAGAGAATGCCCTATGGCATTAAGTCTGCCTTTTGTACGATAAGTTTTTTTCTATTGTGCAATAAAGATTAAATAAATAAATAAATGTGGATTTTTTTATTTATAATAGTTACATTTGTATAGTCTGATGTCAAGTATGCTGTTCATTAACGACTTTTATTCATTTTAGGTACACCAGCGTTGACAACCAGGGGATTCAAGGAAGAAAACATGGACCGAGTGGTAGAGTACATCGACAAAGCTCTCAAACTTGGCCAGGAAATTTCCAAGATCTCGGGACCCAAGCTGGTGGACTTCAACAGGGTCATCGAAGAAAACAAAGAAATCAAAACCAAAATTAACGCCCTTAAGGAGGAGATTGAGAACTACAGCAGAGCATTCCCCTTACCTGGCTTAGAAACATACTAATATCTTGTACATTTGGACTTTGACATAATCATAAGGTTAGCAAACTAGAATTTTGTTAACCTTATATGTGTAAGAGACAAGAAGCCATTCCATAAAGTTCCTTAATCATTGTTATTATAATGGGCTCCTAGTATAATGAGGTATGAAATGGGCAAAAAATGTGGATTTTTTGTAACTCAATGGAAAATTTTGTAGGACATATCGTGAAATTGGGCTTACCTTGTTCAGAATAAGCAACTTTACCAACTCACCAAATTTTATTGAAATCTGAGAAAAAAACGAAATCGACAACAAAATAAAAATTTGCCCAAATAGTACAGTATTGTTTTTACTTGTTTTATAAACTTTGTAATACCATGAACCCATAACATACATAGTTGTAAGCGAAAGTGCCTTTACGTAATTTTAACTTTGTACGTAAGTCTGTATTTTACAGAATCTCTCTTTGCGAATATGTAACTGTTTCGAAAAATAAAATGTTAATTAATTTAAAATTGTGCTGTTATTATGTCTGCCACAAACGACGAAACTGCTATACGATATCGTCGTTATCTATATTTGTTAAACTACTATTGGAAAGAAAAACTTTTCCCCATGACATGTTCTCCGCTGCCTCGTAAATACCAACATGGTTCCTGCAAACTAAGGAGTTCCCAAACTTTTTTTCTATCATGTGCCTTATGTGGACAAACAAAGATCTACGCACAGACACTTCAAATGCCATGAATTGATTTCGGAGTCTAGCCTTTCAGATTGCATACAATATTACACATATTTATGTACAAATTACGGTTCTATAACGAGTGAAATGTCCTACCAATTAACCACTAAGACCAAGGGTCAAAAAAAGAATTTTCATAATCACAAATAAAAAATGTTTTTGGTCAAACTATTAGACTAGACTAGACCTTATTCCTTTTAAAATGCTGATTGATTTAGACATTTTTCTCTATGATCAAACATGTTTCTTAACATATTATTGATGTTACTACCTAGAATAGCCCTATTGGGATTTATTATATACATATATTTGAAACCTACAATTTGAATTTTTCTTTGATAATTTTTGTTTTAACAACAACTCGAAATATACACGCGGAAAATTCGTTTTTTCTACTTATTTTCGACTGCACGCAATGAAAGCATGAAATAGCTGTTACCACATGGACCCAAGAAGAAAAGTATTATTCACTTCAAAAAGTTGGTTGAAATTATCAATATATTTGTCATTGCATGAAAAAAAAATTAAAAGGAATAAGGCCTCTTAAAGCATCAAAAACGGGCGACGACTTGAGTTAGGACAAGGTTAGGACGTTGGAAATCCCCTGTTTTATGAAGTCGGTTGAAATTGAAAACTCAAATAAGACGTTTTACAATACATCGCATTACATGTGTTTTCGAGTAAAAGCACACAAATAAACAAAAACATGTTTAACTAAGGTGAAAAAACGTCTCAACGATGTAGTGATGCTCAAATCGGAAAAATCCGTAATAATACCGATACCAAAAACCTTAAATTTAAATTTAGTAACTTTAAAGCAAATTCACATAAAATATACAATGAATATTTTGCAATTATAATAATTAAATTTTTAATTGAAAAAGCGTGAATTGTTTTGTTTACAATTGTTACAATTCGCGAATTTTATTTTCCTTTGTATTACCTGTGGTAAAGTCCAATTTCCTTCATTCATTCATCTGTTCTGTTCATCATCATATTTTTCTTGTAAATTGGGTTGTTTTTGTGTCGCTAATCTCAATTAAACATAATTGGAATGGCAATTATACCTCAGGCTAGCTACAGTTATTGAATTCGCTGGAACCAACTGTACATAGTTATGTGAAAACGTAAACTTTAATAAGGCACGACCTTGTGTACACGAACATACGTATTTTGGTTGGCATGTGAAACAAAAGTGAATTCTTGTGTTTATCGCGAGCTCCGAGTGGTTGTCTATTAGTGATTACTTACAGACCTTGATGGATTACGCGAAGGACTAATTTCGTCAGTATTATGTATACATTTGCGTGTGGTAAAGACCACCTGGAGATCAGGCGAGTGTCAGAAGTATGTTCACAACGACAGGGATGGTAGCAGCACCGCAGCAGGCGACGGGCCAGGTCGCACAAAATGGGAGCACGACTTTGCCTCGCTCGCACCATCAGAGGACAGGTAACCAACCCTTAAAGTCTGGACCATTCTGATCCCTCACTGTACTAAGCAAGTTCCAGACAATGGGCTTTCATTCATACATTAGATAGAAAATGTTTAGCTATAGTGCATAGTGTACTCAGTCACCAAATACTGCAATGGGATGCCAAAATTCGACGGTATGAGAGCTGGTGGAATGGGATACAAATGTCACTCTCAAATTTACCGTCCCATTTCCAGTTCTTGTTTATTCTTAGGAATAGTAATGTTTCAATAATTCAAATATTTCAGTCACTTGTACATTGGTGGTATTATTACAGCAATTTAACTAGAATTGGGAATATATTTAGTTCTTGTGCAGAATCCCACAAATGCCATTTATATACTCCAGTCAGTGGTTGATGATCCCTGGGATACTTCACAAAAATTAATAAATTTCCAATAACATTGCTTGAATGTCTTTTGAAATTGTTGTAAGTCAGTTGCACCACCCACAATTTATCTGCTTAGCCCAATGGTTGACTGGTAGTGAATGCCCTATGGCATTAAGTCTGCCTTTTGTACAGTCGCCATCAGATATATTGCAGCATATAAGGTGTTCATAAATATCTAGACATGTACTGTAATGCCTAGTCAATAAGGGTCGTCATCAGTTATTTATGAATGCCTTATATGCTGCGATTATATCTAATGTGGACTGTACGATAAGTTCTTTCTATTGTGCAATAAAGATTAAATAAATAAATGTCGAGTTTTCATACGAAAAAATTATTTACTATTGTTACTAACCAAATATGGAGTTATATCCGAAATAAAAATTATTGATTGATTGATTGATTGATAGATGCCATTATAAGGTGATTATTTGAAATGTCAAATGAAGTGTCCAGGGATCATCATTTGCCAAACCGGAGAAGGATCTATAGATGTTGTCACAGATAAAGGGGGTTGAGGCACTGAAACTTAAATTAACCTACTAATCAAAATCCTCATGCTGAATCACTGACTGCAATAAATAAGCCAGGTTCTATTCTTTGTAGTTTTCTGTTTGTTGCACTAAATATTAAAATTATGCACTAAGTAATACTGGATTTTCCAACACCTTCATTTTAGTCTTCAGTTTTTCTCTGAAACCATAAATTTTTTCAGAATATCTGATACAACTAACCTAGTCTTACTTGGGTTGTATGCAACTGATAGAAATACTTGGAAAAGTTCCTGTTTCAGAGAAGTGAAAGTTGGGTTATAAAACAGTTTCAGAAATTATATCTATATGCTCGTCTAGTGCCCACAACAGAAGCCTATTAGAGCTTTCTTTGGGACAGGGTTGGTTCATGCGAGATTACCCCATATCTATTAATTTTTATATCACTTTAATGCTTTTTATTGTGAATAGGGAGGCCACCTGCAGCTCCCAAGTCCTATGACTATCTACTAAAAGTGCTTCTGGTGGGAGATTCAGACGTGGGCAAGCAGGAAATACTGCAGGACCTTGAGGATGGATCTGCAGATTCACCATTTTGTAGTGGAAGTGGTAAGCTCTTGTTAATTATTATCCTCCCTCCTCATTCGGGTCTCAATGATGAGGATTTTGACTCTGCCGAAGTACTCTAGCAAGTATTCCTCTCCATGATGATTGTTCAGTTGCCTGTTGAAGGGCTGCATTAACTGGCATGTCAAGGCACTCCGACATTTGGTTGACCCATCGTTTAGGGCTATGGCCTCTCGGTCTCTTCCCTTCAGTTGTGTCTGTCACGATCAGATTTTCAAATTGTCGCTATCTCGGTGGGCCACATGCCCAAAATACTGAAGCATGCAGTGCAGACAGGTGAGAGGTGCTGTATGTTTTTTTATTATTTTAATGATCTTCGCAGGTGTGTTTTTGCCTACTGTTCCTTTTGATATAACACAATCTTTCTGGATCTATATACTTAAAAAAACTGTCAAAATCTGTAGCCTGGTTGTTATATCTTCCAGGTTAAAAATGTGCCTATGGTTGCTGGTAGCTTTATATCGAAATTTTACATTTTTTCCAAAAATAATATCAAATGTTAAGCTCCTGTTAGTAGTATTTAGTGAGTAGACAAGACAACCTACAAAGTGGAATTTGCCGCCTAAATCATACACAGGGATATATCAGACAAATTACTACTAGTAGTAATAGGCACACAATGATGTTTATGATTACACATAAATTCTAAACTCAGGTGGCAGGTATCATGATTCAGTGATCATCAATTTAATCACAACTCCATAACAGCAACAAGTGACACATAGTATTGTTTTGTGTGCTATTAAGGATATGCGTAATGATAATTTACAACCATTGTATTGTTATACTACAACTAGCGACCCGCCCCGGCTTCAAACGGGTGCAATGCCTATACTAAAGAAGCGTTTCTCTACTGTATAAAGCATGTATTATACATATAAAACTTCCTCTTGAATCACTCTATGTATAAAAAAAAAGCATTAAAATCTTTGGCATAGTTTTAAAGATCTAAGCATACATAAGGACAGAGATAGCAGGAAGCGACTCTATTTTATACTATGTAGTGATATATAACAGTTTTTATTTTTTTATATAATTGAATATTTTTTTTTTTTTATTATAACTTTGTAGACCAAAGTAAGGGTCAACCACATACTTTTTGTAAGTACCTAAGGACTGTTCAATTTACTAAGCGGACATACATAAGTCAATATAGATCCTTATATTAAAAACTGACTGATATGTACTCGCTGGTTATAAAATAAACATAGATAAGTCTATCAACTGCTGTATACATTTTTTTTATTGTCAAAATATTTTTCACGATGGAGCGAATTCATTTTGGTGATCGGAAATTAATCTTGCAAAAATGGTGTACATGCCAATTTTCAATGCGGAAAATTGCGAATCAGTTGAAATGTTCCAAATCAGCCGTGTTTCAAATAATAAAAAAATTTGGGGAAAATCATACGCTCGCCGATTTACCAAAATCGCGGCGAAGAAGTGGGCCGGCAAACCCGAATATGGAAGAAAATGTCGTGCGGCTGTTAAAATCAAAAAAATACATGTCCGTTCGTGAAATTGCAAAAAAATCAGGTACTAGCGTAGGCACCGTACAGAATATCAAGAAAATAAATAACATACGGACATATAAAAAGCAAAAAATGCCAAAGAGAAGTGCCGAGCAGCAAATACGGTCCAAAAAAAGGTGCCCCAATTTATACGATATTTTGCTGCAAAACAAAACTCGATGCATTCTAATAGACCGGGAGATAGTGACAGAATTTTCTTGGTCATTTGTAACAGTATGGCGGTTCTTCAGGGGTCTTAGTACGCAATGACAAAAAGAAAAATGATGGTCATAGCGCTGGTACCGGCGGCCCAATCGCGTGGGCGTTAGTTGAACTCGTCGGATAAATTACGAGTGTCAAACGATTTGTACCACAAAAATTTTAGTATTTTCCGATAGCCCATAAAAAACATGTAGGCGGTAGTGTCATGCCATACTTCTCCGGTGTGACTTACAGCCCGCCATACCGACGCGAATGCGTTAATTAAAAATAAAAAAATTCAACCATTTGTACCAGGCTAATTTTTGCACAGTTAATTATCGCCGTGCAGCCATTTACGAAAATCACCATGCCATACTTTTCCGACGGTTCTAAATGGCCGCCATACCGCCGAAAATCAGCAATTTTTTTTTTTTTTCGCCAAACGAGTTGTAACAGTATTGCATTTGGATTTTTGGAAAGTATTTGATAAAATGTGACCGTTATCATATTTGCCATACTTCTAGTAGGGGGAAAAAGTGCTGCCATACTTGAAAAACTTATTTATTCGACACGTTTCAAAAATACGACTGTACAATACGTAAAATATTTTTTTACAGCATGGGATCATTATATTCTGTTTGTTTGGATACAATTCTACCAAAAAAAAATTATTCCGGATTGTAACCATGGGGCGGACGACTGTGAGACTTGAGCCAAGACGTAAACCAAAAAAAAAAAAATTGACGGTTTGTACCAGTATGGCATTTGGATTTTTGGAAATTATATGATGCAATGGGACCATTATTATATTTGCCATACTTCTAATAGAGGGAAAAAGGGGCAACATGAAAAACTTGATTTTACAACGGGTTTTCAAGGTGCAAGACATAAAATCATTTGTTACAGTATGGCATCATTGTATTTGGTTCGTTTGGATGAAATTCTACCTAAAAATAATTATCCCATACTGTAACCATGGGGCGGAAGATTATCACACTCGAGCAAGATATAAATTAATAAAAAAATTGGACCAAATTGTTACAGTATGGCATTTCAAATTTTCGAAACTTGAAAAAAAAGTATGGTTTGGGAAAATTACACCGTACATGTGAAAAAAAATTGTATGCAATATCAATATTAATGCAGTTTATTCCGAAAGATTTACAGACTTTCGAGGTCATCTAAGCCGAAATCCCCGGCATGCTCCAACTCGTTTTCGTCGTCCTCGTCGCTGCTTACTGCATCAGTATCTACAAATCATTTATTTTTTTCACACAAGCGCAATACACAATCGCAAATCGTTAACATATTTTTTTTTTTTTTTATAAATAATGACACAAAGGTAAATTAAGAAAGAAAAATTGAATGCGATCTACTACAATCGAAGCGGGATTTGAACCCGCGACCTCTGCGTTTCCGGGTTCAAACCCCGCTTCGATTGTAGTAGATCGCATTCAATTTTTCTTTCTTAATTTACCTTTGTGTCATTATTTATAAAAATTTATGTTAACGATTTGCGTGATAAGTAACGGTCGACTTATTCTAATACATAGAACTCCACTTATTGCTATGTAGTTGTGGGTCGTCTGACAAGCAGCTGCCGTAATACCTGCGTTGCCAGACATTGTGTCTCACAACACGATGAGCCGAGATCTCTCGAGAAATCGTTCGAGCGATGGTAGCCGCTAGATCTTTGAAATTTTGTATTTATATTCGTTGAACCTCAAACTTACAGGAAAAATTAGTGCCATACTGTTACAAATCGTTCAAAATACGAATAAAATCTTACAATTAAAAAAAAATATTATGCACATTCGCCACCTCCCACAGGTATGGCATTATCACACTTCTATTTATCATCATTCAGGAGCTGTTGAAAAAAAAATTTAGGGTGGTACAAATCGTTTGGCGAAAAAAAACAAATTTTGCTGATTTTCGGTGGTATGGCGGCCATTTAGAACCGTCGGAAAAGTATGGCATGGTGATTTTCGTAAATGGCTGCACGACGATAATTAACTGTGCAAAAATTAGCCTGGTACAAATGGTTGAATTTTTTTATTTTTTATTAACGCATTCGCGTCGGTATGGCGGGCTGTAAGTCACACCGGAGAAGTATGGCATGACACTACCGCCTACATGTTTTTTATGGGCTATCGGAAAATACTAAAATTTTTGTGATACAAATCGTTTGACACTCGTAATTTATGCGACGAGTTCGACTAACGCCCACGCGATCGGGCCGCCGGTACCAGCGCTATGACCATCATTTTTCTTTTTGTCATTGCGTACTAAGACCCCTGAAGAACCGCCATACTGTTACAAATGACCAAGAAAATTCTGTCACTATCTCCCGGTCTATAATGGACGACGAAACGTACGTGAAGTTTGACAGCAGTACATTACCGGGGCCACAGTATTACAATGCAGTTATAGGAGAAAATGTTCCAGATTCCGATAAGGCCATAAAACTTGATAAATTCGGGAAGAAAGTCCTTGTATGGCAATCAATTTGTTCCTGTGGCCTCAAAAGTTCGTCTTACTTTGCAACCGGTACAATTGGTGGCGAAATTTATAGAAAGGAATGCATCACAAAACGGTTATATCCTCTGTATAAAAAGCACAATATTCCCCCTCTGTTTTGGCTTGATCTGGCGAGTGCTCACTATGCTGGTGAGACAGTGACGCTGCTAAATTAAAAAAACATCGATTTTGTTAAAAAAGACGACAATCCGCCAAACTGCCCGGAGCTCCGCCCCATCGAACGATACTGGGCTACCGTAAAGAGACACTTGCGAAAGGATGGCCGCGAAGCTAGTACATTGGCAGAATTCAAACGGATGTGGTTTGCTGCTTGTAGAAAAGTGTCAAAAAGCGATGTGCAAACACTCATGCGACGAATCCGAGCTAAAGTCCGGTAATTTTACCGTTCTAATTAAATGTAGTGTTCTTGTGTAATATATTATTTTATTTTAATGTTGTTAGTAAGCATTCACCGTAAAAAAGATATATTTATAATAAGAAAGCCTTAAATGAGCCTATTTTTTTATGTCCGCTTAGTAAATTGAATAGTCCTTACCTATAATATTTCCTCTGTTGGCAACCAAAACTCACTAAGTAATAAATACCTACTTAAAACAAAGCTAACTCAGTGTCAATCTACTTACTAGACACGAGATTTGGAAGAGCAGTGACAGATATTTTAGTGAGTTTTGATTGTCACCAGGCGATTTAGTATTAGTAAACTGACATCCTGTCAAATGTTGCAGTGCCCTACAGGGTTTCATACCGGAAACGTCAAACGATGTACAATGTACCATGTATAAATGTACCTATGAAAGCAATAAATAAACTGATAAACTGTATTCCAGCATACAAAACGACGACAATCCTGCTTGACGGCAAGAGAGTGAAGCTGCAACTATGGGACACGTCCGGGCAGGGCAGGTTCTGCACCATCATCCGGTCCTACTCCCGAGGGGCGCAGGGCATACTGCTTGTCTATGATATAACTAACAAATGGTCCTTCGACAGTATTGACAGGTGGCTTGAAGAAGTGGAAAGGGTAAATATTGTTTATTCATATTTTCACATAAATTTTGGGGTCAATAGATTATTATACAGTCGAGTTCATTTACATCTATACACTTACCTATTACACTTAATATCTGAACACGATTTTATGCTCCTGACAATAGGGTCGTGATCAGATATTTTTGTTCTCGTAAGTATGTAGATGTAAATGAACTCGACTGTACATAGTTTGAAGTAATTTTTGCTTTAGCAACAATAAATTTTTCGCTATAAAATGCAGCATATATTATTGGTTGCCCTGTATCTTATTTCTAGTACAATAATCAAGTTGCTTTGTTGCATTACTTCATTTCATTAACCATCCATTATTCTTCTATATAATCTAGATAAAACTATCAAACCTGACCTGGCTAGTATTGCAGCTCATGGAGAATTTCCATAAGCTCTTATGCAGGGGTTGTGATAGATATAACAACGTTTCATATAATTTCAATAGATATAACTACACTTCATATAATGTTTCATTTGATATAAAAACATTAGGTATAATTTCATTAGGTATAATTTCAATTAGTATAAAGGACATTTGATTTAATGTTTACATTCGCAAGATAACCTAACACTCCTCCTCGCTTCGCTCGTCGTCGTACCTAACCATGACTCTATTACAATTAAACTTTCATGTTTGAGCAGTTTGAGTGTGTATTAAGCCTTTAAACGTATTATATCAAATGATCATTATACCGTATGATAGTGTTACGCCGGTAGGTTAGTTCAAAAACTTTGAACGTCAATTTCAGTGCTTTAGAGGCGTTTTCAGCAGGCTGAAAAGTCATTTCAGGCCGTTTCAGAAGTTGCTCTATCACATATCTAAAGATCGAAATTTCACCCAAGTTGCCGTCGTTTTCAGGCGCCTGAAACATGTTTTCAGTCCGTTTCAGGGCACCCTCTATCAGATGACGCCATAACCTGAAAACCCGTTTTCAGGCGTTTTCAGGACCCCTTATGGGCCTCTGAAGCACAAATCGTTATATGGCGAAATATCCCGTAGGAGTGACAGAGATAGCACTAGTAGAATGAGATAGCTATACTCGGAACATTCGAGAAGTGTGTGACAGAGATAGGACTACTAGAAAGAGATAGCTATACTCGGAACATTCGAGAAGGGAGTGACAGAGAGTGCACCATTAGAGAGAGACATATATGGCCTCGAATGTTCTCGGCCCTCACACTGGACCTTACTAGAATATTCGCGATATGTGTGGACAATGCGTCCAGAACGGTTCTGTGGGATATATAAGGCGCCGACGGCCGGCGTGAGTTAGTTACATTTTAACTGCGATCGAGAGTGCTAGTACAAGGATAATCGGAGAGAAAGACTCTTAAGTGATTAGTGCGCTTAAGTACAGTTCATGTGAATAGTGAGTGCATAATTTGTGAAATAGTGTGTGTGTTTTAATTAGTGGATTTTAAGTACAGTTCGTGTAAATTGCAAGTGTGTAATTTTAGTAATAAAGTGTGAGTTCATTTGTGGATTAATTTGTGCTTTTCTATCATATACGAACCCCACGCTCGCAACATTTGGTGTCAGAAGTGCGGATAGAAAATGCCGTTAACGCCACGAGAAACAGAGCCGAAGGGAGTGACGACGCGAAGCCAAATATCTGGATCTGGAGACTCGACGCCTGGTACGTCGGAATCACCTGCTCCAGCTGGACAAGGTGCGGACCTCAACGCCATCTTGATCCTTCTAAAGGAACAGTCGCGAAAACAGGAGGAACATGCCAGGAAACTGGAAGAACAGTCTCGAATTCTCCAGAACGAATTTCGCGAACAAAAGGAGGAACAAGCGAGAAAACAGGAGGAGCAAGCGAGAAAACAGGAGGAGCAAGCGAGAATGCTCCGTGAGGTACACGAGTCCACGACTGAGTGGAAGAAGGAGATCTTCGAGGTGCAGGAAAAACTGGCCGACATGGACATAAAACTTGAAAATCGGATCCATGAGGTCAACGAGGAAATGGAGGGCTTCAAGGAAAAGGTGCGAACTGTCAAGGAGGATGTTGAAACTTATAAAAACCGCCTCCAAAAACTAGAGATTAAAGTGGCGAATGGTACGAGCACCTGTATACCCGACGCATCGGTGGCAGGAGGTGGTAGGTTCAAGGTACCACCTTTTGATGGTAGCTCATCATGGACAGCCTACAAGCTACAGTTCGAGTCTGTTTCCCAGGCTAATGGCTGGAGCAAGGAGCAAGCCAGGACAGCACTGACGTTGGCGCTGCGCGACGAGGCCCTTACCATACTCGAAGCTCTGGGAAACGACCGGACGTACGACCGCCTTCTAGAAGCTTTGGAGGCACGTTACGGCGACAGTCACCTGGAGCACGTATACCGGGCTCAGTTAAAGGACAGGACTCAAGGTCGTAACGAGTCCTTGCAACAGTGGGCCCTGGAGATCGAAAAGTTGGTCAGGAAGGCATATCAACGTACGTCAGCATCCTTCGTGGACAGTATGCTGGTGCAGGCCTTCATCGATGGGATCCGGGATCTGGAAGTGAGGGCAGCCGTGCGATTGGGACATCATGGCAGCCTGAAGGATGCAGTAGCCCACGCTCTCGAGGTGGAAGCTGTACGACAGGATTCATCCAGGCCTTTTAGGGTGCGAGAAGTGTCGACTACGAAACCAGTAGATTCCCGCCGCGAATTTGGGCCACGTTGCTACCATTGTGGAGAACGTGGTCACTTGCAGTCAGGCTGTCCGAAACGGAATAGAAGGGACAGAGATCCCGCTCCAATGGCGAGGACGATAGGCTCTGTGGAGTCAGAGCCCCAACAGGGAAACGAATAAAAGCCAGGACTATGGGACGAGTGCTGGCTGGTGGTCGAAATGTCCCAATTATGATCTCACAGGCGAACGACGGGAATAGTCTGGTCGTCAAAGGAGAAATTGGTGGAATACCATGTCTCCTTACCATAGACACCGGAGCTTCTCGGACGGTGATCAGCTCTCGGCTACTGGAACACCTGACCAGAGATCATCTAGTCCGACCTAGGCATCTCCAGCTGCAGACCGCTACCGGCCAGTACATTTCCGTCCAAGGAGAGCGAGAGTTAGCTGTAAAAATAGGTGAAAAAGAATACTGGCATAAAGTGATTGTTGCTAACATCGTGGACGACTGCATTATTGGATTGGATTTTATGAGGAGATATGACTGTAAAATCGACTTGAAGGTTGGAGTTCTAAAGTTTGGAGTTGACGAGATTCCTATACAAGGTGGAGTAAATGGAAATGTTTACTGTACCAGGAGAACCATTCTTCAACCAAGGTCGCAGGTTTTAGTTCCAGTGAAATTGCCGAACTCCACAAGGCCGCAATCTCACCGCTGTGTGGTGGTAGAGAGGTTGGATGCTGATAAACCGTGGATAACAGCCCGTACAATGGTAACCACGGCATCTACAGCATTTGTAAGGATCCTTAATCCAAGCGACACGGAATGCGTCCTCAATAAAGGAACGCTGGTCGGATCATGCCAAGAAATTTCTTGGATAAGAGGCTGTCGGGAATCTGAGGTAAACGTGAAACCTGGAAATGTTAATCCTTCAGTGGATGTTGAAAAGTTACTGAACGATTCCAGGAAGGGACTTACCAAGGAGGAATTTCTTAAGGCGCGTAGCTTACTGCTGCGATATCGTAACGTCTTTTCTGCGCATGACGATGATATTGGAAGAACTGGAGTGGTTCAGCATGAGATTGACACTGGGGAAACCATGCCTATCCGACAGCGCCCTCGAAGAGTTCCAGTAGCTCGGGAGAAGGAGGTTGAGGGCATGATCGAGGAAATGCGAAGAAGCGGAGTTATTGAACCTTCAACAAGCCCGTGGTGCTCTCCCGTAGTTTTGGTTAAGAAGAAGGACGGCACCATGAGATTTTGTATTGACTACCGTCGACTTAATGATGTGACCAAGAAGGACAGCTACCCACTTCCTCGAATCGACGACACCTTAGACACGTTGAACGGAATGAAATGGTTTTCAACGTTGGATCTGAAAAGTGGCTATTGGCAAGTCGAAATCAAGGACAAGGATAAAGAGAAGACGGCTTTCTCTACTGGCAAGGGACTCTGGCAGTTCAATGTCATGCCATTTGGACTGTGTAATGCACCAGCCACATTTGAGAGATTAATGGAACAAATATTAGCTGGACTTCTAGGAGAAACTTGCTTGGTCTATTTAGATGACATCATTATCGTTGGTAGAGACTTCGATGACCACTTGAATAAATTGGAGCAGGTGCTAGCCAAACTACGAGGGGCAAATCTGAAACTCAGTCCGAAGATTATATATAGGTTATTTTAACATTTGTATTTGTTTAAATGTAAATAAGTACTTAAATTTTTCATTTACTTTTTATTTATTTATAAGATTTGACACGGTTGCTGCAGGAAGATTTATGTACCTAGTAATATTTCTTCCTTGCACATCTAAGTTTATTAATGAATTTGGTAAGTAGTCAAATTAAAACGTATTAAATGAATTGTTAATTTAAGGTGTACATTTTGACATAATTATGTATTTGCTTTTGACGCGGGTAAAGTATTTTTTTTATTGTAATTAAAAATGTTAAAGTAATTTTAATTATCATAATTTTTCATGTAATTTATCACCTAGTTTACTTTTGACGAAGCATTACTGCGGAAATATTGCAAATGTTTGGAAATCTTGTGTACCTATTATAATTTTGTGTTAATGTTATTACTATTGTACCAATGTAATAGCTATGTATTCAATGACGATGCAAAAGTGGTTCCAGTGAATCCCAATTGATTAAATGATTCTTATCTTATCTTATCTTATCTAAGAAATGCTCGTTTTTTAAACGTAAAGT
Organism: Apotomis betuletana; assembly: GCA_932273695.1. Taxonomy (NCBI): domain Eukaryota; kingdom Metazoa; phylum Arthropoda; class Insecta; order Lepidoptera; family Tortricidae; genus Apotomis; species Apotomis betuletana. Next base: position 9,114,795 of record OW026307.1, on the reverse strand, counting down.
GAATTACTTGGGACACGTGATTTCAAAGGACGGCATCCAGACAGATCCTGAGAAGATTAGCGCCGTAAAGGATTGGCCGACGCCAAAAGACAAGACTGCAGTACGTGCCTTTTTGGGGCTTTGCTCATACTACAGACGTTTTGTGAAGAACTTCTCGGATATAGCAAAGCCTTTGCATCAACTAACGGAAGAAAAACGATCATTTGACTGGAACGAACAATGTGAGTCAAGTTTCAACGAGCTTAAAGGAAGACTTTGTGAAACGCCAATATTGGGGTATCCAGACCCGGAAGTGGATTTCATTGTGGACACAGATGCTAGCAACACTGGTATTGGAGGTGTCTTGTCGCAAAAGAAAGGAGACAACGAAGTTGTGATTGCATATTTCAGTAAGTCACTGTCGAAACCAGAGAGGAATTACTGTGTCACTCGGAGAGAATTGCTAGCAGTTGTCAAGACGTTACAGCATTTCAGCAAATACCTGCTGGGAAGGAAGTTTCGTATCAGAACTGACCATGCTGCTTTAAAGTGGTTGCTAGAATTTAAAAACCCCGAGGGACAAGTGGCAAGATGGATTGAACAACTGCAGGAGTATGATTTCATTATAGAACACCGTAGTGGGAAATCACATGGAAATGCTGACGCCCTATCACGAAGACCTTGTGCGGACGACTGTAAACATTGCTCAAGACAAGAAGACAAGGAATGTGTTCGCATGATAAGAACTGATACGGTTAGCGACGAGTGGAGTGATGAAATCATGCAGCAAGCGCAACAGGAGGACCCTGACGTGAGACCCATTTTTGATTGGATTAATGCTGGTGCGCCTAAACCAAGATGGTGTGATGTAGCTCCGATGAGTGCAGTAACAAAAAGCTACTGGGCACAATGGGATAGCTTGGTTATGCATAATGGCGTTCTATGTAGAAAATGGGAATCAACAAATGGGAAGGATGCTCACCTGCAAGTCGTTGTCCCAAAGAAAAGGGTGAAAGATGTTTTGAGAACCTTTCACGATGGAGCATCCGGTGGACACCTTGGAGTAAAAAGGACCCTAATGAAAATTCGGCAACGCTTTTATTGGATTCACTGCCGAGAAGATGTTGAAAATTGGTGTAAACGATGCACCAACTGTGCATCAGTCAAGGGACCGCATACCCGTAGCCGAGGAACACTCAAGTTGTACAACGTTGGAGCCCCTTGGGAACGGGTTGCATTAGACGTCGCAGGACCGTTTCCAGCATCTGACTCCGGAAACAAGTACATTCTTGTCGTGATGGATTACTTCACGAAGTGGCCTGAAGTATTTGCGATTCCTAACCAAGAAGCTGTCACCATAGCGGAAAAGTTAGTGAACGAAGTGTTTTGTCGCTTTGGAGTGCCACTCGAAATCCACAGTGATCAAGGAAGAAACTTCGAATCTGCGGTCTTTCAGGAGACTTGTCGCATAATGGGAATTCATAAGACGAGGACTACGGCGTATCATCCACAGTCAGATGGAATGGTTGAGAGATTTAACCAGACACTGGAGAGACATCTAGCTAAGGTCGTTGAGAGCCATCAAAAAGATTGGGATCGGCATATCCCCCTCTTCCTGTTGTCTTATAGATCGGCAACTCACGAAAGTACGGCAGTTACTCCATCGTATGCGAATTTTGGAAGAGAACTCCGTTTGCCTGCAGATCTCCTGACTGGACGTCCGCCCGATACACCAAGGACCATCACGGAATATGCAAGTGATTTGCGGGATCGGATTGATGATGTTCACAGCCTGGTACGTGAACACGGGCTCCACGCTAGCATAAAGATGAAAACCCGATATGACCGGAAGTCTTATCAAGTGGGTTTTGAGGAAGGTTCGTTGGTGTGGCTACATAACCCTATGCGACGAGTAGGAAAGTCCCCGAAACTATCTCCGAATTGGGAAGGGCCTTACAAGGTAGTCACCAAAATAAACGACGTCACGTATCGAATCCAGCGGAATCCTCGTAGCCCGAGCAAGATTGTTCATGTTGACCGGCTGGCCAGATACCACGGAAATAATGATGCTCGGGACGAGCATGTCTTAGGAGGGGGTAGTGTTACGCCGGTAGGTTAGTTCAAAAACTTTGAACGTCAATTTCAGTGCTTTAGAGGCGTTTTCAGCAGGCTGAAAAGTCATTTCAGGCCGTTTCAGAAGTTGCTCTATCACATATCTAAAGATCGAAATTTCACCCAAGTTGCCGTCGTTTTCAGGCGCCTGAAACATGTTTTCAGTCCGTTTCAGGGCACCCTCTATCAGATGACGCCATAACCTGAAAACCCGTTTTCAGGCGTTTTCAGGACCCCTTATGGGCCTCTGAAGCACAAATCGTTATATGGCGAAATATCCCGTAGGAGTGACAGAGATAGCACTAGTAGAATGAGATAGCTATACTCGGAACATTCGAGAAGTGTGTGACAGAGATAGGACTACTAGAAAGAGATAGCTATACTCGGAACATTCGAGAAGGGAGTGACAGAGAGTGCACCATTAGAGAGAGACATATATGGCCTCGAATGTTCTCGGCCCTCACACTGGACCTTACTAGAATATTCGCGATATGTGTGGACAATGCGTCCAGAACGGTTCTGTGGGATATATAAGGCGCCGACGGCCGGCGTGAGTTAGTTACATTTTAACTGCGATCGAGAGTGCTAGTACAAGGATAATCGGAGAGAAAGACTCTTAAGTGATTAGTGCGCTTAAGTACAGTTCATGTGAATAGTGAGTGCATAATTTGTGAAATAGTGTGTGTGTTTTAATTAGTGGATTTTAAGTACAGTTCGTGTAAATTGCAAGTGTGTAATTTTAGTAATAAAGTGTGAGTTCATTTGTGGATTAATTTGTGCTTTTCTATCATATACGAACCCCACGCTCGTAACAATATTATGCCATATGAAATTATAACAATTGTTATTATATTATTAATTTCGTTTAATTTTGATAGGAAACTCATGTCAGTCTGCATATCTTTACCCATTTGTTTTCAATGCCCATAGATCATTTAGGGTAAATCGCCAATTACTCGCCACCTGAAGGGTAGCCAGTAATTAACACCTTGTACTAAAATGAATTCGGTTTGTAAGTGGTATGTTCATTTTTTTGCATGAGGTGGCCAGTTATTGAACGATGTTCAGTAATTAGCGGTTTACCCTAAATAAATTTTACCCCAAATAATTAAATCGGTCGTGTCATTAACCGGCTATAAATAGTCCGCATGATAAACGGGACGTGCAAACTTAATTGCTTGTACGAAGGAAAATGCCAATCGCATTCCACTTGTTTGATTACATTTTACAACATTTGCGTGTAATCATTACTCCTTTCGTGTCGACTATCAGTTGTAAATTAATTGTGCAAGAAAAATATATCGATTTTTAATCGCTTAAAATATAAACGTTAAATTGGTTTTTAATAATTATGGAAAAATGTTCTAAGCAATTTAGTTATTGACATTATTAGTTATCTCTTTAATTAAAAGTGATATCTTGTTGTCTTAAGCTGTCAGTAGATTTATAACTGTGATTGCATGATGTCATTGTATGGTGTAATTGCACAATAAGAAATCTGTAAGATCGTCACATTAAATTAATTTGCACAAAGGTTAAAAGTAAGTGCGTGTTGTTGTTTATTTATAATCTACGTATTTATTTCGGTTTCCTGACCTGTGCTTTTGGTATTTTGTTTGCGTGTGAAACATAGTATACTCCAGTTAATTTTAATATAAAGATCGAAGTATTTGGTACCGCCCGATACATAGTCGATCGGATACTCAATATTAAAGATGGAAATAATAATATTTTCCAGTTTATCCTACGAACAATTAAAAAATGTGGCCTTAGGGTGTTTATCCACTGGTGAAGTGAGAGGAAATAACAGGTGCAATTCAGGTCACAGGTGGAAAAGTGCCTTAAGAATTTTTATTTTGATAAGACAAGTAGGTAACCATTATCTTTTTTCAGCACGCGCCCGGCGTGCCCAAGGTACTTGTGGGCAACCGGTTACACCTCGCGTTCAAAAGACAAGTGCAAGAGCGGGACGCCGAGATGTACGCCGCGAAGAACCACATGGCGTTCTTCGAAGTGAGCCCTCTGTGCGACTTCAATATCCGAGAGAGCTTCTGCGAGCTGTCGCGGATGGCGCTGCATCGGAACGGGATGGAGCGGTTGTGGAGAAGCAACAAAGGTAACTACATATTAAATTTTCTTACATATCTTTTACTCTTGGTGTTGCAGAAATTACTGTTATTGTTACCATCTTGTGGGTACGATAGATGGGAGCGAGAGACTACGATTGCTCTGGCTGCTCTGCAAGCCGCTATAGAAAGAGCGCACTCGCGCACCCACAATCTTCAAATTGTATGTGATTCGAATACTACAAACTACAAAGTATGTTTTGGAGGCGTAATATGTGATCATTAAAAACGTTGCACTTACTAACAAGGGCCAACACAACAATCTTATAATTTTGTCTTTTGTTGATTCAGTTCTGTTTTACCTTGAAAAGGCTAGTCATAGATCAGTGTCGCGTTTTTTAAATTATTTGCGCGCCATCAAAAAAGTGCCACTTGGTTTTTCTAGCCAAACTTTTTTAGATATTATACACCCTAGCCGGAAAAAGGGTTCCATGATATCTAAGTTGGCTTCAGAAGCAGAGAAACTAGGAGCGTCTCACGGCGCCCTTAGAGAGTTAACCCTTAATTTGACAAAAAAATACGAAGGTCGCTAGTTCAAGCCTCGTTAAGGTTGAATATAGAGCAAACAATTCACGTTCGAAAAAAAATAGAAAAAGATGGTCAAAGAGTGTGTTCATCCTGGCGAACATTGTCAAATTAAGGGGACTCTATGGCCAACAGGGCGCCGCGGCTCACAGCTCGGGAAACCCTGGCTAGCATAAAACCGTTCGTGAGAATTGACAACATTTCTTTTATTTTAACCAGGATTTTTATCGTTATTATCAAAGAAAGGATAAACAATGAAACATTACCACATTTTATGATTGCAAAATTCATTTGAAAAGTTCCACATTCTTAAAAAGCGTAGGTAGGCGACCAGTAATTGGTCACAGCGCAGAAAATCATACAGTCGGACTATTACTAAGGCGGATTTAGTATGGAAATTGTACCACTGTTTGATTTTGATTGAGATCATGCAGATGCAGACGGCAATATTGTTTGACTACTCGGTATAGGTAATCAAATAAAAATAGTCTTGGGCTCTGTGATAATAAATTAATGAAATTAGTTTTAACTGAACACTATTTGAAAATTTGAAATGTTGTCAATTCCCAGAAACTAAGGCTGCGTTTCCACCAGTGCGAGGATGCGTTTTTGTTAACCAATAGAATCCATTACGCTGAGCGAGTTGATTGGTTCACAAAAACATCCCTCGCTAAGCATCCTCGCACATTTCTGGTGGAAACGCAGCCTAATATAGTATAAATAGCTGTGCCCCGCGGTGTTACCCGCTCATCCCACGGGAACACTAAATTTATTCGGGATAAAAAGTATCCCATGTCCTTTCCCGGGTCTCAAACTATCTCCATACCAAATTTCATCTAAGTCGGTTCAGCGGTTTAAGCGTGAAGAGGTAACAGACAGACAGACACACTTTCGCATTTATAATATTAGTATGGATGTCCACAGTCCTAAGCCTACAAGAGCTGTGCTGCCGCGCGATAGTGGCGCGCACGTCGGTGTACGGGCTGGAGCGGCTGCCGCTGCCGACGGCGCTCAAGTCGCACCTCAAGTCGTACGCCATCTCCGCCGCGCCCAGCCGCCTGCGCGCGCGCGCCGCCAAGCACGCGCACCACACCCGCCTCAACTGCTCCGGCCGCAACTCCTGCTCCATAGCTTAAGGTGATCCCACACTTGGCGGCCGTCGATATGAGATAAGCTGTTCGGTAGTCAACTGTCCTGGACGGGATTCCTGCTCCATAGCTTAAGGTGATCCCAGACGGCGGCCGTCGATATGAGACAAGCACAGACACCTCAAGTCGTACGCCATCTCCGCCGCGCCCAGCCGCCTGCGCGCGCGCGCCGCCAAGCACGCGCACCACACCCGCCTCAACTGCTCCGGCCGCAACTCCTGCTCCATAGCTTAAGGTGATCCCACACTTGGCGGCCGTCGATATGAGATAAGCTATTCGGTAGTACAGCTTAAGGTGATCTGAGACTTGGCGGCCGTCGATATGAGAAGCTATTCGGTAGTTGACTGTACTGGGCGGAATTCCTGATCCATAGCTTAAGGTGATCACACACTTGGCGGCCGTCGATATGAGATATCTATTCGGTAGTTGACTGTACTGGACGGAATTCCTGATCCATAGCTTAACCCCTCGTATGCGGCGTCAAAAATTTGCTAATCAAATTGAATTTAACTGACATTTAACATAAGGTTCAAATGTCCCGCACGGATCCGTGTCTAAGCATACGAGGGCTTAAGGTGATCCGAGAAAGCGGCTGTCGATATGAGATAAGCTATTGGGTAGTTGACTGTACTGGACGGAATTCCTGATCCATAGCTTAACCCCTCGTATGCGGCGTCAAAAATTTGCTAATCAAATTGAAATTAACTGACATTTAACATAAGGTTCAAATGTCCCGCACGGATCCGTGTCTAAGCATACGAGGGCTTAAGGTGATCCGAGAAAGCGGCTGTCGATATGAGATAAGCTATTCGGTAGTTGACTGTACTGGACGGAATTCCTGATCCATAGCTTAACCCCTCGTATGCGGCGCCAAAAATTTGCTAATCAAATTGAAATTAACTGACATTTAACATAAGGTTCAAATGTCCCGCACGGATCCGTGTCTAAGCATACGAGGGCTTAAGGTGATCCGAGAAAGCGGCTGTCGATATGAGATAAGCTGTTCGGTAGTTGACTGTACTGGACGGAATTCCTGATCCATAGCTTAACCCCTCGTATGCGGCGTCAAAAATTTGCTAATCAAATTGAAATTAACTGACATTTAACATAAGGTTCAAATGTCCCGCACGGATTCGTGTCTAAGCATACGAGGGCTTAAGGTGATCCGAGAAGGCGGCTGTCGATATGAGACAAGCTATTCGGTAGTTGACTGTACTGGACGGAATTCCAGCTGCATAGCTTAAGGTGATCTGGGACTTGGCGACCGTCGACGTGAGATAAGCTATATGACACTTTATACTCTCGCGGTTTGTACACATAATTAGTACAAATTATAACGGGTCTATCGCGACATTCCTTATTTACCTTCATAATCTAACGTTTCGGCGGGGTTGCACACGCCGTGGTTTTGATGTACTGGTGAATCAGCGAGTTGTTGTGTCTGTGCTGTTACTGTTATATTTTGTGTTAATTATGAGATAAGCTATTCGGTAGTTGACTGACACGTTCGTGAACGCCCTTTTTGACAAACGCTGTGAAAGACACTTAAACAAGACTTAATTACGCTATATAGGCAACATGCCTAAGTATTTTTAGTTTTAGTACAGTAAACGGCGATAAAGTTTGCACATCGATCTTTGGAAAGAGGCAATCGGCTAATTTCGACTTCGTATAGCGTTATCTGTGTCGCACACACCATGACGTTTGTTTTGTCAGTCGTGGTTCAAATGCGAGAGAGTGCAGTCGCATATCCAAGTCAATATATATATAGAGTTGATAAAACTTACACAATATTAAATTTGTACTATGGCATCTATAGGGAAAAAAGGTAAGCCGTTACTTTGCCAGTCACGCGAAATTATGTTTATAAATATTTAGTAACAGAAGCCGACCAATTTAAAAAACATGAGAATGTTAATGTAAGTAATTACACTTTTTGTCGATCTTTAAACCCACATTTAAGTATCCTAGTAGTATAACATCAGTTGCTAATGCTCAGTCAACCCCTTTTAGGATTTTTTCCCCAGCAAGAACATTATAGCAATAACTATATATAATTACATCGAGTTTTACAGCTCTATATATTCCACGTTAAATCAAAACAAAACAACAATAAAGTACTTAGTTCTAAATTCAAATTCTGATGAACGATTAATCTAATAATTGATGTACATGGAAATTAGCATTCGGTTGTATTCGGAAATGCGATGATTGCCGATGTGCATTCTTTATCGCCGTTTACTGTAAGTACTTTCTTAATAAGTATACAGATGTTTACTGTGTGTTTTCCGAAATAACATTTAAAAGCGTAACGTATACCCAATACGGTATTGGGGTGGATCAACTTTTTCTTGTTGTTATTCTGTCCCGTCACCCAGGAGACAATGGTGATTAATCTTCTGAGAAAAGTGTTGATAATTTATAATATTGGTATTTTCAAGAGATATTCTAAATAAGAATGGGCTTATAACTTTAATTACAACATTTTTGTTGAATATTGTCGCCGAAAATCGTAGTTTTAAAGAGTAACCCAGGGGACATCACCATGGCAACAAGCAAAAGAAAAAAGTTGATTGGCCCAAATGGGCCAAATCAACAAATGTTTGATTATAGTAAAAATAAATTGTAATCATTGAAACCACTAAACACATATTCACAAAAATACACGGAACCGAATAAAGCACCACTAACTTTTGGACGTTATACTATTTTGTAATTGGACAAAAACCAAAAAGGAAGTCGTGTGTTTATGACGTCACAAGCCAGTATCTTCATAGACTTCATACTAACAAGTCGTTTTTGACATTTCAAAAAGAGTAGCTGATCTGAGCTGTCATCAAATACCATATTGAACGAAAAAAGACACTAACAATGGTGGATCATAATATGTAATATAGTTTATCTCATCTCGACGGCCGCAGATTAGTCCATCGTAGGGCAGCTTGACCGGACCGCTATCGACAAACAGGGACTTAATCCGTCATCTTTCCATAAAATAATAGCCAGTTAGTGATTTCATATATTCATAGTTTACGACTAATAAAACTTGACAAAAGCTATTAATAATACCTACTTTCACTGGTTATTTTAGTAACTGCGCGTTGATTTAGAGGTCATTTATACTTACGTAAATATTGCGTTAAAAAATAATCCTCCGTTTCCATAGATTTTAAGAACATTTCTCCAACCGTGTGACGTAGTTTATGGATGGTCCCAAACGGTCGCGGTTTCCACTTTAGATGACTGAAATTTCCCAAAAGTCGTCCCCCTATTGTATATCACAAAATGATCGCAATAGGCTAGTTGACTCATGTCAAATTGTAATAAACTAATGTTTATTCCGTATAGTATTTAGCAAAGGAAACCTAAATATATATTTTTCAATTCATAAAAGTGAAAGATGGCTGAAAAATTTTAATTTGAAAATATGGTTTTTAATCTGTATTTTGAAATGCTTAAAACGCTGTCCGCCATTTTCGCTTATGATAGTGACGTCATTGGTCATGTAAACAAAACTGAAAGTCTACTTTGACGACTTCGAATAGTGCCGTCCCTCTCGATCTCCTGTCAAAGTATATTGGAGTGAGCGGTATGGCATTATACGACGGTCGAATTTCGAATATTTACAGGTAATACTACGACACGCCACAGATTAGCGAAAGGGAAAAATGGCGGACGGCGTTTTTGACTGTTTATGAAATTTCTAATTTTCAATTGATAAAATTTAGCTTTCTAGCTTTCAGAAAAATACAAGACATTTTTTTTAGAGCTAGTAAGATCATTATTAACCATTTCCAATATATTTCGAAACTGGGTCAACTAGCCTATTGTTGGGCGCCTATGATGGTTGCGTTTATCACGGGATAAATAAGTGACAAAGCATCTGTCACTCACACTCGCAACTTGTCAAAACGTGACGGATGCTTTATCACTTATTTATCCCGTGATAAACGCAACCATCATAGGCCCCTTGGACACATATTCCCCCTTGTCAGTTTATAGACAAAATATCAGCCAGTCATAATATATCATATTTTTAAATGAAATTTTCCTAACTGCCAACAATTTAATATTAAATGTTACTATTAAGCGACGATATGTAAACATCACAGTAATTACCTTTCCGAATGAATTTCGATAGTATTAACTCCCTTCAATATAAATAGTTGATTCCTAACACAAAATACAGGCTGTTATTGACAACGGATTTGTGAATAGTTTTAGTCTAGATGTAAGGTATTGTTACTTAAAGGTCATAATGTGAATATAGGCGTTACGTCATTATAGCTATATGTGTATATTGTATTACGACATCTGTCCTGGTGTCTCACAGAAATGTATTCTGTTTCTTTGTCTCGTTGGTTATGTCCAGATGAATGCCAACGTTAGGATTTGAACCAGTGCCATGAACTCTCCATTTCAGGCACCTTTTCACGAAACTTCTAAAATTGCTTAAAAAATGTAATTGAATACCGAGATAGACGTGGCAAATGTATAATCAAGGTCAAAAATATATGCGGAACACAAGTTTGCTTTCAAATGAGCCATTAAATGTTATTTGTTAAGAAGAACGATAAATACAGTATATTAAAATACGTAACCTACTAGAAATCTTGTGAAATAAATAGTGATCGTAAACAGTCGAAAATTATATGATAATTTCAAAGACTATAATTATGACTTGTTTGCTTCGAGTATGTTATCTATCTTTGAATATTATCAGTGATTTTGACTACTTGACGTAGCGAAAATCAGCATGTCATTTCGACAGCAACATAAAAACTATAGACATAGAAATGGTTAAATTCCTTTCCTACACATGAATAATTTTGGCTTCATCCTTTTGCGAATAGCAGTGATAGGGTTAGTTACCTTACTTCTGCCTCTTGTATGTAGTTAGGATTATTAAATGCTGAATATTCATATTCAAGTTTCTGAACATGTTGGTAAGCATATTCTGTATCATAAATATTCTACATTAGTTAGTGACGTAGCACAACACTTCTACAATATGTTGCGTTTGTCATAGACAATGTATTTTCCTAATTTCTATTGTTACAATCCTAAATACAGCGGGGTTTCAGCATTCAGGTTCAGCATTCCATTTTGTCTTTGGGATAATATATATTTTTTTATTAAAAGGTACCTACCGACCGGCTGATAAAAGCGGTATAACAACGTAACAACACGCAAAGTTAAGCAAGGAATGCTTCAAATTGACGAAAATGTCAATATGGAAATTATTTTCAATGTCTAAATAATACCATTGTCGAAATAACCCCGCAAATCTTCTGCCTTTTACAAACCTACTTTTTGATCAAATGATATAGTACAATATCCTTATTTTTATAGCTATTTTGTGTGTCAACGTGGGCTACTCTTTGAATTAGTCACTTATTGTCCACTATTAATAAGTAGGGTAAGGCGACATATTTGTAAACACTTGTAAATATTTAACAATTTCGAGGAATTCATCGTATACCAAAAGTTCAATCTAAATTTCACTAAGTAATGTATATGGGCTATTTTCAGAAAAACCTATTTACCGTGTTAGGTCTTATTATTTAGGAGGTTAATCAATTTGTCACATTTAAATGTTTCTCGTTTACTGTAACATTGTTCCCTTATTTCCAAAACACTATAATCCCAAAATATCAGATTCTCAAAATACCAAATAGGCATATTTTGACAGTAAGATCGAAACAAATGGTTTGTTGAAAGGGACCGTTTATGTATTACGTACCTATATGTAAATATTGTTATGGCTAAACTATTGCAAAACTGACTAATTTTGATATGATAAAAGAGCTTAAGTTAAGGTTGGCTTTTTGTCTATTTTCGACATTATATTTCATGATTATTATTAAGTACTTTTTCGACGTGACTTTATTAACTTTGATATCTCAGAGATGTGTTATTTTCTCAATTATACAAATTGAAAATCTGTTATAATGGGATTTTTGTATTTTGGAATTGAGTTTAAAATATGGTTGTGTATGTTTTGCAACTATTGTCATAGTTTTGCATTTAAAATGATTATCGAGTCAGCACAGCACATTAGTCATGGAATTACTTAGAAGTTGGATGTGTGTCAATCGATACGAGTTCGGTTCTCCGTCCCTAGCAAACCGAACCATTAACGATGCATGCTTAGTGTAACGTCTAACCTAAATACCTTCTTGTTATTTTGACACTTCCCAACAAAGTTTATTTCTTTCTATATATAATTAATTCGGAAAAATAACCGCGTGTCGTGTCATCTATCATATTTTTAGTGGGTGAATCAAATTTTTGACCGACACTAATCTGTCCACAACTTTTAAACTTCGTTTTCAAATTCCCCCTTTAAATAACGACTTCTCTATTCTATCTCTATATTTAGATTTATGGTTTACGTTAAAACGTTAGATGTCCCAACTAATAAACAGAAAATATGTAGGTAGGTATATTAGAATTTCCCCGATTTCTTGGTAAATACAGAGAGTTCTTGAGTAACGGCGGAGACTCAAGTGTCGGTCCTAAAGTTGATTCACCAAAATTCGTGGATATCCAAAAATATCTTGGAATAAATACCTACTTGGACGTGAAATCAAATCTCAACGTGATAAAGTATCAAGTGTAAGTACAGTCGAAAACTTCAATTTAGAACCTACTTTGAACCTTGTCACAATGATACAAGGTTTAAAATGCGTCCTAAATTAAAGTTCTTGGCCGTACAATTACGGCTGACGCGGAGCAGACCAGAGCGGAGCGGAGCGGCTTTACACACTCGCTAAGACCCCGCACGACATACTTGACGTCCTTTTCTTACTTACAGCGTGCGAAAAGTACGCCACGTATGCATTGCTCGAGTTTGACGAGTGTGTACATTCTGTGTTATGGTGCGTTTTCACTTGTTCAGTTGTTGAACGAACATTTGTTCAGAACACGGTTTGTGTTCTGGCTTTTGAGATAATTTCTCGCTTAGAACTGTTTAGTACCTAACTAATTGAAAAGTTGAAAACCACACCTTTCTGGAATCTAGAAATCTCGAGTCTCAGAACATTCTATTGTAACTACTTAACGCATGCGTAGCTATTAAACGCGACAGATTTGTAAATTATTTTACTAAATTATAAAAAATTACGGAAATAACTAACTTTTGTAAATATTTGTTCGACATAATGAGTTATTTTCATTTTTCACTTGTGATTGATTTAGTTGATAAACTTAATCCAAATACATACACTAATGCCAGCTAAAAGTTTGGGTTAGATTGATGCAGTCATTATCACTACTATTGTAAGTTGTGAAATAAATTTAATTTATAATAATTACTTTTTTGTGTACTCATTTAACACCTGTTTCTTACAAAAGGTTACAAGTACGACAATGACCAAGAGCGTTGTTCGTCCAGGAACATTGCAATTTCATTGCATATTTAAATAAATCCGTTAAAAAACGAACCAAAAGATCGGTAAAACAAGAACCGAACGAATCCAAAAGGATTGTTTATCACGTTTCACACAAACTTTTGGACAGAAAAATATTGGTTTTAAAGAAACCGGTAATTACAGTGGTATCTGCGCAGAGTTATACGAGCTATAAACATTCGCCTTTAATTTGGCAAGGTGCTGTGTTGTGTAATGTACTATGGGCTGCAGAATTGCATGGCCCTTTTATGAATGAATTCATTCATAAATGGACCATGCATCCATCTGAAGACTGAACAGTTATAAATGTAGGTACATGAACGTCTTGGTCCCTTCCTCATTCATTACTGCACTAGACTTGCGTGAACTTACGCGCGGACTGACAAAAAATAATCAATAGACCACAACATGCGCTCTAGCTGTAGCGTAGACGTAACTGACAGTAGCAGTAGCTAAACAATGTTAATAATTCCTTGTGGATATGCTTTAGCCATATAATATCACAAATGTTTGATAGAACCAAGCAATGTAAACTGTCGCACAAAATGATGATTCGCTTAAACAATTTTTTGTATGTTTTTAATTTGCGTCAAGGCACAATTCTTATCGCCGTCCATCAAATCGTGAGTACATAATAAATTTTATAAAGTACATCTAATATTCTACCGTAAAATATATATTCAGAAAATATTTACGAATCAACCTGTTTTCTTGGCTTTCCCATATTTACAGCACTATTTATAATGATAGTGATGTTTACTTGTTAAAATTACAATTCAATACGACCACGATATTAAATTCAAACAAACTTAAAAATATTTCTGATCAAATCGATCGCTTCCAAGTTGAACTGAACCATACAAACAAGTTGAACAAAAAGTTTTATAAAATAGCAAAAATTCTATAGGCACAAACTACATCATGCTATTTATTTCTTTCAGGCGCTTTCATCATTCGTGCTAATCATTTTATTAGTTGGTATTTCTCATGTGGGCGAGATGTTATCTATGCTTCACAACGATATGGAGGACGATGCCGAGAGGCGCGGGTTCTTTGAGGTGACCTACGGCCAGCAACTGACCTTCCACGAGGGCGATGTCATGAGCACCAACAACCAGCGGAGGTTCGCTAAGGCACAGCATCTAGCTTCAGGTATTTAACTTGTAAACAAAATTCTTGGTTTTGCCAACTTACCAAGGTTCCATGGAAAAGTAAAAATAAAAACACGTTATTATGGGACACCACCTCCCTTGCACCGTTTTTACCAATAGTTCATTACCTATCTATATTGGTTGAACAACATGGCAATTTTAATATGCACGCTGACATAAAGCCAGATATTAGCTTCTTTTGATGCTGACCGTACACCAAGAGGACGTTATGATGTCGTCATCCAATAAATGTGCTTGTCATTACCTACCTCCTCGTTCTGAACTGTCGAAACAGATATACCTATTCAGAAAAAACATGACACACTTCACTGTCCTCAAATAAATTTATTTTTTAATGAGCTAAACTGAGTATATCAACGAATTTCACAATTAACTAAGTCCAGTCCATAATATTTGGTAGGTCAATATGGAGTTTATTCCTCGCTGTCCAGATTTGAACCTCTGATTTCACCCGCAGCCGAAGTGTGATTCTAAGAGCTGTACCTATCTAGTTACTCAACTTAATTTTATTTATTCCAGTAACAGTAATATTCCTCTACACGAGCACGATCCTCACATCCATCTACCTCATGTGCTGTATCTCGCTCCTGCACGGCGCAGTGAAGTACAAGCGGGAATACGTGCTGCCCTGGATCCTGGCTGCGTGCGTGGGAGTTGTGCTGTTGCTGGCTGCGATCGTGGTGGGCGACGGGTACCCCTGCGTCGTCAACCTGTTTGGCGGACACAACCTCTACCGTTAGTACAGTTCGTTACCATAATTTCCCTTCCCCTCTGCATACGAGTGCTCTTCGACATGCTTAGGTCTTTGTTCTACCGACCGAGAGCTTATGCAAAGATCAAGGAATTTACCGATACATCAAGTAGGCGTAGCGTGGGCTAAGTCAGTGAGACCCTGTTATTTGTACCAGTGGCGTAGTGTCCAGTCCATAGACACCGATACGTACTAGCCTTGAGGACCCTTCTGTATTCGTTTTGAAGATACAATAGGCCGAATTTGCTCTGGCTTGCCTAGGGATTTTTCAACGCCACACGCTAAGTATCTACCCTACCTTATTGCATAAGGTACACCAGGCTGTTTCGCGCGAGGCCTTTGGCATGGGTCCGCTGTGCCAACGTCTGGCTACGCTACTGATAAGATAATCTAAATCGCCTGGTGATAACTGAAACTCACTAACATTACTGTCAATACTCTTCAAAACCTCGTATCTAGTTTGGTGATTGACACAGATATACGAGCTTTGTTTTAAGCAGGTATTTGTTACTTAGTGAGTTTTGGTTGTCAACAGACCAAATACACCGATGAACTGTTGTTTCAGACTTCGGATGTGCCCTCTTCGTCCTCACCTTCATCTACGCGATCTGTGCAGTCTCTAGCTTTGCTCTAGAGACGGGCGGGCGCTGCGCGCGAACCGTCCGCGCCGCGAGCGACGAACGCGGCGAGAGGTTGCTGCTGCTCGACCACGCCGCACACTCCAGCCTGCTCTCCGCCGCGCAGCTGAACAAACTCACCAACTGCACGAGAACGCAATTCGTTTAACTGAACACAGGATAAAATGCCGAATACCCACGCGTTCTTTTGTTTTAATACTCCAACCGTTAGACTGCTAGACTGGCGTGCACACATAACTACGAGAAACTACGAGAACGCAGTTCGTTTCATTTATGTTGCAGGACATTTACTCATCAGTAATGCGACTCGTTCACGAGATTTTATTGTAGGTTTATGAAGTTTATAGGTTCTTTGGACTCTCAATTGCCATTGAGTATGAGTATTGTTATGAAGAGCTGATGCAACTATATTTAACTAGAACATGCCTAATCTCATCTGGCTCTAAATATGTGCCCTTTTTTCCACCAATAAGTACCTCTATACAATTAAATAATATTATAAACAATTTACTGACAATAGTTGCATCAGTACACCTTATTTTGTTTCTTGTCAATTTTTCTTGCCTTTGGTAAAAATAATGCTTGAGCTTCAGTAAAAGATACAAGCAATATTAATGGAAAGCACAAGAGCCGAAAGTACTTAAGTTTACGTCCAGATATTAGTGCATTAAGTAGTTCATGCTTAGAGACTATGGTAGTATTATCATTATTTATTGTGATATTTTAATCATAGGGAAGAATTATAAAAATTAAGTTATATTTAATTGGAATGGTACAAAAAAACAATAACCAATTAAAACAAGATGAAAATATGGTGAAGAATAAATTATAATTTGTTATAAGATTTAAAGTGTTCTTTAGCAAATACAATGACGTTAAAACGCTTACAATATTATAAAAATATAAGTTAGTACACTAATTAGCAAAATCATAAATGGCTTCAGATATTATGCTTTATTAAAATAAAGAGGAAATTTTTTATAACCATGTGTTTTATTTATTTCACATCAATTATTTTGTACATATAATCTTTATTAAAATGGCAACAACATGACTAAACCATTAAGTACTATGAGTATACTTTAATTACTTTACAATATCAAACTAGACAGTAAAAATGACAATTACTTTTGCTTACTATAAATACTCTATGTACAATAGAGGACAAATTGAAAGGATTGCAAGGAATCAGGTATGAGAATAATCAATTATGATTTCTACAGGTAGCATACCCAATTCCTAAAGACCTCTGTCCTCAATTGCATGTGGAAGACATTTGTCAATTAATTAAAATTACCATTTCCAACCTCATGTACATTTTATCCCCAGCGACCATTCTGCAAAGGTCTCTGAATCCCCTTGAATCCTCTAGCAAGAACAAACTTCTCTGATGATTCTGATCTGCTGGCATTTGGCTTCATAATCTTAATGCTTTTATAGAACCTTTCCAAATCCATTTCTAATATTGGCACTTCTTTGCCATCCCACACTTTGAACAGCAAGTTCCCATCAATCCTAGTGACTAGTGCTGCAAATCTTATGGCCATGTAGCAGAGGCCTATGATTCTGTCTTTGTCCAGCTCTCTTACACCTGTAGCACTCGGTGCCATGTCAGAGAGCACCAAATCTACCTTTCTGTCTCCTAAAGCTTTTATTACCTTATCATGTGCCTCAATTGTGGAGAAATCCAAATTGTTCAATATTGTTGCTCCCTAAAAAAAATTACATATCCATTAGTATTTTAATGGTTAACCATAAAGAATCCATTAGTGTAACTTTAATTAGTAACATACCTCAATAGGAAATAATTGTAGTTTGTCAATAGCCAGAACACTTCCTTTGGGTTTTTTGGGATCTGCTCCATCTGCATTTGTTTTCTGGACTGCTACTTGGGTCCAGGATCCTGGCGAAGCTCCCAGATCAATAACAGTCAGTCCTGGCGTCAGTATGTTTGTCTTCTCGTTCATTTCCAGAAGTTTGAAAGCACTGCGACATCTGCGTAAAACATAAATATGTATAAATGGCATGCTCATAGAAACTAGACTATCTTATCAATACACTACACAATTACCTGTAATTATGTATCTTCGCCTTCTCAACATAAGGGTCCACTCGTTGACGATTTAGCCACTCTTGAGAACTCTTCAATCTCTTAAGACAATTTACTAAAAAACACATTCTAGTATAGCTTAAAGAAGTCTGCGCAATTGAGCGCGACGTCCACATTGTTTAAAAATAGACGGTGCTTTTTCTTAAATGTATTCAAATGAGAAGAATAACAAAAATAAACGCTTCAGTCCATTATCACTTTCACCATCAATATCAAGCAAGAAATGCAAGACAAAACTTCACGTCAGACTGACTGACTGACTGTAGTGTAGTGGCTGTCGCTGTCGCTGCTGTCAGTGTCACTTCCATGCCAATTTATTTTTTAATGATTTTTTAATTATCCTGACCATTTAAGGCCGCTTTAAAAACTCTTTTACACTACTAATTCCCAGACACCAAAAACCGGTATTTTGTATTTTACTGTTAGTTTGTACAACACTACTACCAGTTCTACCACACTGCAGGGACAAACTGTCAAAGTCATTATGTCATTAATGTCAAAATTGACAAATATTCAATGCGCGCGATGCAGCGGGGCTAGTTTTGTGGTGTTTTATTGGTGTTTTAAACAAACTTTACTATCATAATAAGAATTCTTTTAATATAATTAAGTTATGTATTAATATTAATTATATTCTTGCGCCCTACTATGAATGACTTAGTCAAGAATGCGACTTTTACTCCGAAACGGGTATAACCTAAAGCGGCGATTCGGTTTATGCTTGTATACAAACAATCAATGCTTTCTAGTATCCACAGCAGCAACAAAAAAAATGAAATTTCTTAATGTTGCTGAGAAAAATGATGCTGCCAAAAATATCGCCATGCACTTGTCTCGGGGGACATCCAGAAGAGTAAGTTATAATGAAATACACATGAGCAAATTTTGTAAATAACAATCTTAATGTATCTTCGACCCTCATTTCAGCGCGAAGGGCTCTCTCAATACAACAAAATCTACGAATTTGAAGCTGAAGTGAACCACCAGAAAGCTGATATGGTCATGACATCTGTATCAGGGCATCTTTTAGGTTTGGAGTTTGTAGGAGCCTATAAGCACTGGCAATCTTGCAGCCCATTGGCTTTGTTCGATGCGCCTGTTTTCAAATACTGTCCTGAAAACTATGAGAAAATTAAGGTAAATGCAAATTTCAAGCTACAAACTTATTTGTGTTTTTTTATTATATTTTGAGTGTCTAGCTGGCTGGCAGAAAACTGCCTCTGATGTGAGAACTACACTGGGTATATGACTGGCACCTGGGGTTGGGGTTGTTAAAATGCATTATCTAAAGATTTATTCTGAACTATGCATCAAATATGTCTTTTTATACAGAATTCTTAATACCTTTACTGTGATATCAGGCCTTATGACCCGATACCAAGTTTAATTGATTATAAGTTTACATTATTGGCACAGTAAATGAAAAATATAGCCTTGTCAGCCAGAACAAGTGTGCTGGCAGGGAAGGGCACTACCATATAGGAATATTCAAGCAACAGATGTTGTAATACACAGTAACACCATAGTATAACTACATATATATAATAACTATAGCTGTTTAGCAAAAGTAAGAGAGTTTGAGTAAAATAGTAGTATAACATCTGTACTTTTGGATATTGTGATGTTAGGTGTTTTTGTCCCACTGGTGTACCTGCTCCAATTGACCTTAATGGTTGTTAAACAGCAGTATCTCTCAGCATATTCTGTTTTTCCACTGCTGGATGTATGCCACTTGTATAAATTTCCATTTTATTCTTAATGCAGTAATTGTACTCTAAAGCAGGAAGAAATCGAAACTACTAAATTTCAGAGAACTTTAGAAAGAGAAGTCCGCAGCTGCCAGGGTCTCATCATATGGACAGATTGTGACAGAGAAGGAGAAAACATAGGGTTTGAAATAATTCAAGTGTGCACTGCAATCAAGAATAATCTCCAAGTCTACAGAGCCAAGTTCTCTGAGATCACCGCAGTATCTGTGAAACGGGCACTCAACAACCTGGAGAGGCCCAATAAGAATATTAGTGATGCTGTTGATGTGAGGCAAGAGTTGGATTTGAGAATAGGTTTGTCATTCTTTCCTATAATATAAATTATATGGCATCGGACTTCCAACAGCAGGTAGGACTTTAGAGAGCTATGCTTATGAGAGCTGACATTAACATTTTTTTTTTAATTTTAAATAATTTGTTAATTGTTTTCCAGGTGCTGCTTTCACCAGGTTCCAAACACTGCGCCTGCAGAAAGTGTTCCCCAGCAAGTTAGCAGACAGCTTGGTGAGCTATGGCTCCTGCCAGTTCCCCACACTAGGCTTTGTAGTGGAACGGTACAGGGCTGTGGAGAACTTTGTGCCTGAACTATTCTGGAAAATAAAAGGTATATTTGAATACTAAAGTTTACTAAGAAATCTCATTCAACTTCAAGATTTCTGTTAAAACCAGAGGCTACTGGGCAGTACCGTGGCGTCAAACAACATCTCGGGTAAGCCGGAACCGATTTAGCGTACTTTAACCCAAAATTAACCCAAAAACAACAGGCAACATTTTCTAAAACCGGCAAGACATTGGGAATCATGTTTTATGGACACCACGCCACTGGTACTGGGCAATGTCCTGATATGATTGAATCAGTCTATTAGTTGAATAATACTATAATTTTGCATAGTACTCTTGTGATTGTCACAACTGCAACAGCTCATGGGCGATACCTGAGAAAACTGTAAGTCCTACTGTACCTCAGAAGCAAAACATTGTATGTGCTGTTAAATACATAAACTTACAGCATTCTACTTCTCAGGTATGGAGGCACTTACAGTAATATGCCTCTCAGGTCCCTCCCTCTCCCTGGTGTGACAGTACCCTAATGCGATGAGCAGATTTTTGAGCGTTTTGTATTTTGAGCCTCACTTCTTTTTATTTATTTAAACTTTATTGCACAACAGAAAAACTTAACGTAAAAAAAGGGGACTTAATGCCATGGGGCATTCTTTACCATTCAACCTCAGAGCAAACCAGAAAAATTATAGCCAGTGCATCGAAACATAAATACATATAATTAAAATACCCATAATACATACATATATATAATATACATACATAAATATATACGACGATGAAACAAACCAAGCAGATATATTTCTCACTCTAGCTCTTCTAGTTTGATGACACCAAGACAATTGGTCCTGGGGTATAGGCGGTTTGGTAAGTTTCCCGTAAGATTGTCACTTTTGGCTATACATTTTAGTGAATCACACAATGAACGACTTAAGCGTGGACTTCAACTGGGAGCGGATACGGCTGTTCGACCAGGAGGCCTGCCAGGTGCTGCAAGACATCTGCCTGGAGAACCCCACCGCTAAGGTGTGCGACGTCAAAACTAAACCCAAGTCTAAGTGGCGACCATTGCCTTTGGACACCGTGGTAAGATATAATTTCCTTTTTTGCGGCTCTACACTACTCGCGAAGATGGGCAAAATGATGACCCTCCACACTTTATTTTAATCCAAACTAATATTATAAATGCGAAAGTCTGTCTGTCTGTCTGTCTGTTACCTTTTCACGCTTAAACCGCTGAATCGATTTTGATAAAATTTGGCATGGAGATACTTTAAGATCCGAGGAAGGACATAGGATAGTTTTCATCCTGGAAATTATCCCTAAAAAGATTGAAAAGTGAGTAAGTAATTCATGATGACATTGATGACCCTGTAGGAAAGGTAATGAAACGATTAGACCAAAAACACAATTGCTCTTACATTTTGCTTAGGCGCTTTTAATAATCCCTTTTATTAATTAAGGTGATTAGGTGGATATCTATCGTTTTGTACGAGGTAGCTTCCATACTTCCAAGTTCCACGCGGACGTAGTCGCGGGCAAAAGCTAGTGTACAATAAAGAGTTTACATACATACATACTATCATCTTCGCTGCGGAAACCTCAACCTCGATCAACTTCGCGAGTAGTGTGGAGCCCAGTTTAGATTAAACATTCCTTTACGCTCCTTATTCCATACAGTGTTACCAAACTTAGCAGAATATATCCATGTTGCTGTGCCATTCGTTTTTGCTACTATAGTCATTCTAGCGTTGTATAAAATAATGAAGGAAACGTCCCTCAAATAAAACACGTTATCACAAAATTTACTCTTTGTATGAATCAAATGTTCCAAATTTCACGTTCCATTGTTCTCGTATTTCGTTTGTAAATAATGATAAAAAGAAAAACATTTTACACATACACATAAAACTATTTTGACTGCTTCACATGAAGTGGCGGCCATTTGCCTCTTACTTTACTTATTAACACTTTCGACACCAGCAACCCGGTAGCCGGGCGCTCTGCTCGTAGTAAGTTTTCGCTACATACGGTTTTTCCCATGTTATCGGCTACGAGCGTAGCCCGTAGCGCTACGCGGTCGTGAATGCGTTAACACAAAATATAATTCTAGGAATTAGAAAAATCTGCATCAAGAAAATTGAAAATAAACGCCAAGGAAACCATGAAACTAGCCGAGAAACTGTACACCCAGGGTTTCGTCAGCTACCCCCGTACGGAAACCAACGAGTTTCCCAAGGAAATGAACCTGGGACAACTGGTGGGGTACCAGACCGGGGACCCTAGCTGGGGCGCCTTCGCGCAGGGCATACTGGACGGCGGCGGGCCCGCGCCCAGGCAGGGGAACAAGAGTGATAAAGCGCATCCCCCCATTCACCCTACGAAGTATTCAAATAGTAAGTATTTTATCGTATAATGTAACTTTTTAACCAACCTCAAAAAGGATGATGAGGCAGTGGTGGTTGCATTTTCTGAATGACTGAGCTGTGGCCCACCACTATTCAAAGTAAACTTTTTAATGCAGCATATTACGTGTACTATGCCCGTAATAATTATACGATCAATCCATACCTACATGTTTAGCAAAGAGGAACATTGCAAATAAAAATGATAATTACGATTGAAGGAAGATGTGTTTCTTTTTTTATCATGATAATATTTGAGATGCAATTATGCAAGTATTTGAGAAAGGGTTTTCTTATATTAGATCTGTCCGGCAACGAGAAACGCCTATACGAGTTCATAGTGCGGTCGTTCTTGGCGTGCTGTTCTAAAGACGCCCAGGGTCAGGAGACCACGGTAGCCATCGAAATAGCCGGGGAAAAGTTCAACGCCAGCGGCCTCATGATCACGGCAAGGAACTACCTCGAAGTCTACCCGTACGACAAGTGGTCCTCGAAAGAAATTCATGTTTATGAGGTACGTGTTGGGCTAACAATAAGTCAAGGGTTTTGACGACGCGTTTGGCTCGGTTTGTAGACACCTGCCTACTGAGTCGGCGGTCCCGGGTTCGAATCCCGGCCAGGGCAAATATTTGTGCAAAATATTTGTTCTTGGGTCATGGATGTTATCTATATATATATATTTATATATTATGTATATCGTCGTCTAGTACCCATAGTACAAGCTTTGCTTAGTTTGGGACTAGGTCGATTTGTGTATGATTGTCCCTTAATATTTATTTATTTATTTTATTTATTTATTTACATTATTTTGTTTAAATATGCATACTTTGACAAACCATGGGCCGCAAAACCCCGGATTCAGAAACAAGTTAAGCTCTGCTCCCGGGCTGTTTAGCCATTTCCATGATTGGTGAATAAATTATTCCTGGACTAAGATTGTAGGTATGTTTTAAATTTTCCAGACGGGTCAAACGTTTAATCCGACGAGCATAGACATGGCGGAAAGCAGCACGCAGCCCCCAAATTTACTAACTGAAGCGGATCTTATAGGGCTCATGGAAAAACATGGAATAGGTAGGTGCACTTCTATTTTCATTTTGCTTTTAGTTCTTATTCTGTGATCCACTTACCCATCCAATCAAGTAATCAAATTAAAGAAACTCATAAAATTATCCATCAACTGATGAATTGAAGATGCCATTGCATTCAATTTTACTAAATACTTTTACGTTACTGAGAATATTTAATATGGTGGGAAACACGTGGTATTGAAGTTAGACCTGTAAAAAGCCCAAGGGATTCTTGCACAGAAACATTTACACCTAGATATTTTATTTTATTTTAAACTAGCGACCCGCCCCGGCTTCGCACGCGTGCAATGCTGATACTATATATACTATACTATGCCGTCAAAATAAACATTGTTCGGTTCATGACGCATTGGTGAAAACTATAATGTTATGTAACCTGTTTTTCAATAAATAAATAAATATGCATAAAAAAAAAATATATATATATATATAGAGGAAAGTTTATATGTATTTACATATAAACTTTCCTCTTGAATCACTCTATCTATTAAAAAAAACCGCATCAAAATCCGTAGCGTGGTTTTAATGATAAGCATACATAGGGACAGACAGCAGTAAGCGAATTTGTTTTATACAATGTAGTGAAGAATACATGTTTTTAATTTGGTCCCAGGTACCGACGCAACTCACGCCGAGCACATAGAAACAATAAAAAACCGGTCCTACGTGGCTCTAGCGGACGCCATACACTTCGTGCCCGGGCTGCTGGGTATGGGGCTGGTGGAGGGATACGACGCCATGGGCCTCACCATATCCAAGCCCCACTTGAGAGCGCAGCTGGAGGCCGACTTGAAAGCCATCAGCGAGGGGAGGAAACAGCCCCAAGTTGTTTTAGCTGAACAGGTAAAATCATGTTTTCTATAAGCTTTGATCTTTGTATTAATGGATACCGTTATTCGCTCCATACAAAATACCGTTATAAAATTTCGGTTTTTTGCTTATTATATCACATTTTTATATTATAATAGGCTAATTTTGAATATCTATATCTATAACGAAATTCTATATAATAACATTGGAAACAAAATGCGGGATTAAAAAGATATTTAATTTTTAATGAATACCGGTATCAATCCCTGTTAAAAACATTAAAAAAAAATGAGACATTACATGTTTCACAAATTTTGGTAAAATCATGTTTTGACAAAACATAATGCTATGACTTCAAATTGTCAACAAGCTAAATGAGACGTTAAAGGAAATCCTGATAGTTTTTAATTACTTACTTGTTTTATTTTATATATCAATTGAATATATATATATATATATATTGAGAATCTTGAGATTAAGTCAGCTATCCAATGAAATTTTGCAAAAATAAATGGTCCCCACGCTTAGAGTGAGTGCAAAAAGAGGGATGTTATAAGTTAACGATTGATGTTGAAATTATACCATTTGCGTCAATTTAAAAAGAGGATTAATATTGAAGATTCATGTACAATATCTGTTCTTAAGACTTGATAACTAGCAGAGCGCCCCGCGGTGCGCACCCGCTCATCCCACGGAACACAACATTTTCGGTATAAAAAGTAGCCTATGTGTTAATCCAGGGTGTCAGCTACCTTCATACCAAAATTCATCAAAATTGCTCGAGCCATTTGAGCGTGAAGAAGTAACAAACATAATCACACACACAAACCTTCGCTTTTTTAAAGCTTTATTTAACTTGCATGGTATGTTTAAAGTATGTTTGTTCGGGTGAAATCTTGCAACTCAATTTTGAAGCAGATATCGTCAACCGATTGAGCTGAAATTTTGCATACTTACTTAACTTTGATGACAATACAATAATATGGTACCATGGGGCTGATCTGATGATGGAGCCGGAAGGTGGCCGTAGGAACTCTATAATAGAAAAAGCAATCCTACCGAGCTTGGGCTCTTTAGAATCGTCTCAGTGAGCATTTGATGGATATCCAAAGAAAAGTACAGTCGGCTATAAAAGCTTGCCACTAAAATGTCATTTTTGACAGAAACTTATATAATATTAGCGTGATTAATGCAGCACACTTGACTGACTGGATATTCTGTTTGGCCTCAGATAGCAAGGTATAAAGAAGTGTATGTCACAGTGACGGACGAGGCCAACAAGATAGACGCCGCGCTCGCGGAGCGGTTTAGCGAGCGGCCCGCGCCCTACGCGCCCGCCGACGCGCCCGCCTTCGACATGCCCTCAGGTAACACCGCCGACCGTGCTACCGAGTACAATACTCTTACCGTGAGTTAGGAGGCCTTATTCCTTACTAGCTGTGCCCCGCGGTGTTACCCGCTCATCCCACGGGAACACTAAATTTATTCGGGATGAAAAGTATCCTATGTCCTTCCCCGGGACTGACACTATCTATATATCAAATTTCATCTAAATCGGTTCAGCGGTTTAAGCGTGAAGAGGTAACAGAGAGACAGACAGACAGACACACTTTCGCATTTATAATATTAGTATGGATTAACTTTTTGAAGTGAATAATACTTTTCCCTGAGTTAGAGATAATAACATAGCTATGCTTTTATTGCGTGCAGTCGAAAATAAGTTGAAGAAACCAGTTTTCTAAATTTCGACAGTTCCGAGTCGTTTTTGGAACAAAAATTATCAATGAAAAATTCAAACTAGGTTTCAAACATATACCAATAAATCGCAATGTTCTTAGTAGTAACATAGATAATATGTTATGAAACATGTTTGATCATAGATAAACATGTCTAAATCAATCAGCACTTTTGAACGGATAAGGAGCCGTAACGTGACCGTACTTGCTAGCGGAAGCGTAAACTATTTGAATGGAGAATAGTAAAGCGCCTGTAGCGGTTACTTTGTAGAACTACAATTATCCATACAAATCGTATACTCCAACGAATACAATCACTGTAAACTCAACAGAAAGGAAACTCAGTGCTATAGCTATATGTTTTTTTTTATTTTTTATTTATTCATCAATATTAGCACATACTTTACACTGTGTTTAAAGTGCGCCAAACTGTGAAACAGTTTGTTGGCGTCGCGTTCTGTCACTACAATTATTGTGCACAGTGATGCTTACTTACTAACTACTTAAGTTAACAAACATGCAATATGCAAACGAAGAATTAGTCGCCATACCAATGCAGATTCTATAGCGTTGCAATAGAGTATATATTTTACTGATGGATGGTAAATGAAGTCTGCGTTGGTAGGTACGACACACGAAATTATTATGAGTGCAAGATACAAATCTGGAGGAGGTACCTACAATTAGTAATTATCATGTAGTATCTTTTTCAATTTACTTTTTAAATTTCCATTTTTACATTTTTCCTCGTCAAGCAATAAAGGGTATTTATTGTATATTTTAGGAATAAGGTACTCTTTGGTTCTTTTAGCGTAATAATTTTTGGCAACCGGCTGCATTAATAATTTCCTTTTAGTGCAGTGACGTTTTTTCTGCCTTTGT
The DNA here is from genome assembly GCA_932273695.1 of Apotomis betuletana. Classification (NCBI taxonomy): domain Eukaryota; kingdom Metazoa; phylum Arthropoda; class Insecta; order Lepidoptera; family Tortricidae; genus Apotomis; species Apotomis betuletana. Next base: position 9,087,568 of record OW026307.1, on the reverse strand, counting down.
ACCTTATACTCGTCACTATAATAAGTTTCTAGGATAATTAGGTATATAGTCTTACGATCTACAGTGAGAATTTTACAGATCGAAAACAGTGCGTCATAGTTTGTCCTATATTTTCTCTTTATGTCTTTGCCTACTAGATATTTCATTAGTCTTATCTGTAGCTGTTTTATCCTATCTAAATATGTCTTAAAAGTAACTCCATAGCAGCTCAGCCCATAACTCAGTAATGAGTCAGCGAGAGCATGGTAAACAATGTGCAGGAGCCTTACCACGATCTTTATAAAAACTATCCAAACGCAGTGCAGTTCAGTTTAGGCACCTAAATTGAATCGCTGAATTTCGTACCATAACACATTTAAAGCAGCGCTGATTCTCGATCGCATAAAGTGAATGAAAGACCGATATTTGTCTCTGGTCCGCAATTGAAACGCTACGGCGCGAAAGGGATGCCGCTATGTGAGTTTCGTATATGTTTATCTCTTTCTGGCTTCTATCCGTTCGGTAACTAAAATATTACAAATTAATTTCGCAGCACACTTTGTTTAAAACTAATTGGTAATTTTGAAAAGAAAAGACATATATTTCATAGCGGACTTATGTTCTTTTTTTAATTTAAAGACATTATTTGCCATACCAAATGCTTTATTGAATGAAATAAAGTTTAAAATGTCTGTATTTCAAAAGAATTGTAATTAAGACTCGGAACGTGTGCCGCCTTCCGCCTGTGATAATGTCATGTCAATCATTGACATGTAAATTTGTTAAATTTCAAATGAATTTTGCGTGGTATGCCAATCTTCGAATTCAGTTTAATCCTCCGCGGATTTAGTGTATTCGTTCAGGGGAAAGAAATTGTGACCAGGAAATGCGGTGAAGTGATTTTATCACCCATATAATATCAAGTGTGTCAATGACAATGTTAAAAGCTCCGTTTTTATCGCCAGCTGTCTCCCGCCGAGATAGAGACCTTTGAAATCGGGCTTATATTTTTGACCCCATGATATCAATATTATCCAGCTGCAGTCCCGGCACTACGTGTACTTCAGCTCATTTGTGGTGTGCGTGCCGCGGCCGCTGCAGGACACCATCGCAAGTGCAGACTTCTGGCGGAAGGGTGTTGTGTTTCGGCAGTTCCGCGGTAATTTGCCGAATTATACACCAGATCAGACGACGCAAAGGACCCACGCGGTTGTGTCGCCTAAATTAACTAGTTTTAAGTCTTGTTTATATGTATTTTTGTAGTTCAGTGCCTTATTGGTTTTATTACTGTAATGCTGTGTAACTTTTTTGAATAATAAATAAATTATCAACTGCTTAAAGATATGTTCAATTATAGTTGCCTATTTTAGGTTCAGTGCAAATGTTTGAACTCCAGTTCTTTGTTTTACAAAATAGTTTACTTGTTTTTATAATTCAATCTATTAAAAATCATATTGTGGTTTAAGAACTTAAATAGTAACCAAATAAAGAAGCATGATGTAAAGCACCCTCGAGCGGCTAATTTAGTTACAACAGTCTGCAATGCTACGGAAAAAAAACGTATCTTACTATGAAATCCATACAAAGCTACGAGCTCTTTACCGTAGTATTGCAGTAGTCATATGGAACCGAAAAACACGAAGTTCTATCTACTTATTACCAGTAATGCACTCTTATCTATGAGCATTGTGCATTTTTTTTTTCCCCGTTGCATTATCCAAGAGATCGTATTATAATAACTCAAAAGAAATTAACTCGTCAGTATTCTGAAAAACCTGTCAAACACTTCGCTACCCTAAATTTTTCGGCGATGGGGTGCGTACGTACGTAGTAGTGCGTGTATATTGTAACAGAAATAGATAATAACGCGAGCGCAGCGAGACCGAAATTTTTCGGCGCGGGGGTGCGTAGTAACACGATCAGATGAAAACGCGAGCGCAGCGAGAGCGAAATTGTTCGGCGCGGGGGTACGTAGTAACAAAATTGACCGATATAGTGTAAAAAGATCCGATCTGGCAACGCTGATATATGTATGACCTATTGCCACCGCCCCTCTTGCCGGCCCGCGACCTCACTCGGCGCCCGCGCCCTATATTTGAAGCATGTTCATGTTCTTACTTACAGACGCGCCCCGAAGATATTGACAAACTTACAAGCATGTTTTCGACCAAAACTATTTGTTCTTGTTATTTTTCATGTTCATTTTAAATTTTGGATTGACAAAAAAAGGTGAAAAGTAATAGTTGGTTGAAAGGCGCCAATACCAAAACAAAATGCAAACGGCCAGGGGCGCCTACGCCGCCCCTGTCGGTTTGGCGCCCCGGGCTATAGCCCGGATCGCTCTAGGGTAAATACGTCCCTGAATAAAACGGTAGGAAGTTACACAGACACGTTTCCAGACCTGTGCGAGACAAGTCGCGAACAAAAGCTAAGAACTAATAAATATTCTACACAAAACTATCCAGAACGATACATTCAATGAGGAACTTTTTATGAGTCGCAAAATTTGACACTCGTGCGATTCAGTTTCGTCTCAAGTGGCACATCGTGGTACGAAAAGTACTTGAAATGAGAGAATGAAATAGTTGAGACGCTCTTACTGAACTGTCATCTGAACTGAGTCGTAAATACAATGTCATGGTATGAAATAGCGATACAGTTCAGTTTAGGGCCTAAAGTGAGTCGCGTTAAGAGATCGTGGTAAGGCTCCAGGGTGCGTTTATTTACTATTCTACTTCTATACTATTATAAAATCCTAAATTTGTATTGAAAATAAATTTTCTATGGAGGGAGGTCATGATTTCAGGAAAAATCTCGATAGCGTGATGCAGCCGGATAGTTGTTTTGTATGGACACGCTTCGCCGTGCCAACCTGGCGCCATCTGTTTTCAAAAAAACCGTTGTCCTCGCATCACGCCGAAACGGCTGGATAAAAAGTTACCAATTTTGGTACAGGAATAGCTGAACATCCAAAGATGGTTATAGGATACTTTTTATTATGATTAATATTTATCTCTGAAAACACAAATTCCATGAAATATTTTCCTTACAATGTGTAACCTTATAATGACAGCGTTTGTGATTTTGAATTTAGAACGACGCGACCCCCGCGTGGCTCTTACGTGTACAAAAACTAAAAAGTATGAATTCGACAATAATACCTCCGCGCGGCCCACCGGTATTAACAATAAGGTTAAGGTTGTTTGAGGCGTTGAGTTACGGAAACCGTGTTAGTTAGATAGGAAAGATGGCGCCAATTATCGACCAACACAGACGAAAATATGAGTGCAATGTTCGTTGTAAATTGTCTCATGCTCAAAAAAAAACATACATTTCTTTAAAAACACAATTTGCGACGATAGGAACTCATGCTCTTTTATTGAATATGCAATTATATTCTTCTGTAGTTTGTAAGTATTGACCATAAAAAAGCCCGGAGACGCAATAAAGAATGTTAATGAATAAAACAGATTTTTTTATGCTATTTTATAGAGTGTAATTGAAATAAAAGTATTTCAAATCAATTTAAGTAAATTAAATAGGTACATTTCTAAATATGTTTTACCAACCAACATTTAGAACATTAGGTGCAAATTTTGGTATCGTTTGTGTTAGGCCTAACGTACTAATAAGGTAGCGAAATGTATAATAAACGAAAAATATACGATGTATTTAGCCACAATTTTGCATCTATGTAGTTTTTTATATATAAAATCTATTCAAAGTAATAAATATCAGTCATTCTTTATTTTTAACGGTGTGTTGAGATTTTGTTCTTTTCCGCTAGATGGCGTTGTTACTTTGGCAAAATCTCCATACTAACGGCTGCATCGCGCTGTTAAGATTTTTCCTGAGTTAATAACACCAGCTCCATACATGTTGGAGCTATTGATGGGTCTCCTCGACACCGAGGCCAAGGATTCACGCACGTCGTTGCTTGCCTGTGGCCACGATTCGCCACAAGCTAGGGTGTAGCTGTGATGGGTTAACCTGGACTTCCAGAATGACTATCGAAGTTGTTGAATATTGATCGCATACCTAATATAAGCAGCAGTGTATCAGTTATTGAGAGCTGCTGCTCGACAAAGTATGCATTTTGTATGAAAAAACAACCATGATTCGAGACAAGACAAAATTATTAAATTTACGATGTAGAAAGGATTTCACCTAGCCGGGATTTGAACCCAGAACCTACTGAAATAATAACCGTGTCATCTCATGCGTTTTCCTTTGCTTCCTTATTCATTATACCACGGATAACAAAACACGGGCCTCACGCCATCACGTATCCGTTCAGTGGTGCTGTCGCCATTATTGACGTACGCTCGATTGAGTTAAGTTGGCACCTGAATCTTATGGCGTTACTTAGGAAATTATTATGACAGGTTATATTATTATATTAGTATTAGTACCATTGTAGACGAAAATAATTGATTGTCATCTTAATAGATGTCATTAATATATGTTCAGGTAGGACTATGAGCTAATTATTTTTCAAGGTGCTTTGAATAGTTATCTACAATAAACAATAAATATTCAAAACGATATATAAACATGTCTAGCCTCAATTTAAACTAAACCAAGATGATGTTCACAAGCGTAGCACCGAAGGTGCGGAGCGTTCTAGGAAAGTCGCCCACCCACTAATTTAAGTAGTAACTTAATGCGAGGCCGTAGGCCGAGCTCTACGTAGCACCGAAGGTGCAGAGCGTCCCAGGGATGCCGCTCACACATTTAAGCTTATATTAAGTGTGTGGGCGGCCTCGCATTAAGTTTTTTAAATCTACAATAGACAATAAATATTAAAAACGATCTTTTAAACATACCTAAGTCTTGACTCAATCTTAATTAAACCAAGATGATGTTCACAAGCGAAGCACCGAAGGTGCGGAGCGTTCTAGGGAAGTCGCCCACCCACTAATATAAGTAGTAACTTAATGCGAGGCCGTAGGCCGAGCTCCACGTAGCACCGAAGGTGCATAGCGTCCCAGGGAAGCCACTCACACACTTCAACTTATATTAAGTAGGTGGACGGCTTCGCCTTAAGTTATTTAAATCTACAATAAATATTCAAAACAATTTTTTAAACATAAGTCTTGCCTTAATTTTAATTAAACCAAGATCATGTTCACAAGCGTAGCACCGCAGGTGCGGAGCGTCCTAGGGAAGGCGCCCACTCACATATATAAGTAGTAACTTAATGCGAGGCCGTAGGCCGAGCTTCACATAGCAACGAAGGTGCAGAGCGTCCCAGGAAAGCCGCTCATACATTTTCTTCGGCCTCGCATGACGTTATTTCAACTTATATTAAGTAGGTGGGCGGCTTCGCATTAAGTTATTTAAATCTACAATAGACAATAAATATTCAAAACAATTTTTTAAACATAAGTCTTGCCTCAATTTTAATTAAACCAAGATCATGTTCACAAGCGTAGCACCGCAGGTGCGGAGCGTCCTAGGGAAGGCGCCCACCCACTAATATAAGAAGTAACTTAATGCGAGGCCGTAGGCCGAGCTTCACATAGCACCGAAGGTGCAGAGCGTCCCAGGAAAGCCGCTCATACATTTTTTTCGACCTCGCATGACGTTACTTCAACTTATATTAAGTGGGTGGGCGGCTTCTTTGCGAAGCTCCGCACCTTCGGTGCTACGCGGAGCTCGGCCTGCGGCCTCGCATTAAGTTACTTCAACTTATATTAAGTGGGTGGGCGGCTTCCTTGGGACGCTCCGCACCTACGGTGCTACGCGGAGCTCGGCCTTCGGCCTCGCATTAAGTTACTTCAACTTATATAAAGTGGGTGGCGGCTTCTTTGCGACGCTCCGCACCTTCGGTGCTACGCGGAGCTCGGCCTGCGGCCTCACATTAAGTTACTTAAACTTATATTAAGTGGGTGGGCGGCTTTCTTGGGACGCTCCGCACCTACGGTGCTACGCGGAGCTCGGCCTTCGGCCTCGCATTAAGTTACTTCGATTTATATTAAGTGGGTGGGCGGCTTTTTGGGACGCTCCGCACCTACGGTGCTACGCGGAGCTCGGCCTTCGGCCTCGCATTAAGTTACTTCAACTTATATTAAGTGGGTGGCGGCTTCTTTGCGACGCTCCGCACCTTCAGTGCTACGCGGAGCTCGGCCTGCGGCCTCGCATTAAGTTACTTCAACTTGAATTAAGTGGGTGGGCGGCTTTCTTGGGACGCTCCGCACCTGCGGTGCTACGCGGAGCTCGGCCTGCGGCCTCGCATTAAGTTACTTCAACTTATATCAAGTGGGTGGGCGGCTTCCTTGGGACGCTCCGCACCTACGGTGCTACGCGGAGCTCGGCCTTCGGCCTCGCATTAAGTTACTTCAACTTATATTAAGTGGGTGGCGGCTTCTTTGCGACGCTCCGCACCTTCAGTGCTACGCGGAGCTCGGCCTGCGGCCTCGCATTAAGTTACTTCAACTTATATTAAGTGGGTGGGCGGCTTTCTTGGGACGCTCCGCACCTGCGGTGCTACGCGGAGCTCGGCCTGTGGCCTCGCATTAAGTTACTTCAACTTATATTAAGTGGGTGGGCGGCTTCCTTGGGACGCTCCGCACCTACGGTGCTACGCGGAGCTCGGCCTTCGGCCTCGCATTAAGTTACTTCGATTTATATTAAGTGGGTGGACGGCTTTCTTGGGACGCTCCGCACCTACGGTGCTACGCGGAGCTCGGCCTTTGGCCTCGCAATAAGTGTAGTAAACGTATGATATTGTGTTTACGCGTGCGAAGCCGCGGGCAAAAGCTAGTAGATAATAAAATTGACCTTAATTTATTGCAGACTTGATTAATGTGTAATTTCCAGTTAAAATGTTTGCTTCTGCTGCCATATTTTATCGTGAGACAAACGCGACCATCGTGTGATCCAGTCTTCTGGGTGATCCAATACGCTCCAGATCTCACGTTTTTACATTCCGAGTACACACATAACCATGCAATAAAAATATTCCGATTTTGATTTTGGAGTAAGCTCTTTTGGTACGGGTAGCTCAATAGGTTCTCCGCAATAGCATTCAAACATTCAAGTTTTCGATGATTTTTTTCAGCTTTAAAATGCCCTAAATGCGGGTCGGACATGGTAGTAAGACAGAAAAAGAGTAACGCAGACGAATACTATATCGGCTGTCTGTCGTTCCCCAACTGCAAGAACGCTGTTTGGTTTCCCACGATCGTGAAAACGATACAAGTGCTAAGCGGAACTTGTTCTACGGTGAGTTCTTTTCATTTACGATTTTTTGTCACGGTTTTTTTTTTTTTAGCAAGAGCTCTCATCGCGCCCTTTACGTCACGGTCAAAAATAAAGTAACAAATAACCACAATCAACTATGGCTATTGAGTTACTAATAGAGGGTCATGTCTGACTGTTTTCGCCAAGACCCTCATTTAATGATATGGTGTAATATTGAAACTTAAGGACTAGCTTGTGTAGCTCCTAATTCATAATAAAAGTCTTAATGAGAGGATAAAAAATTCTTAGTATTAGTGAGTAGATTCCCTTCCTAATCAAACATTTATCTTCCAGTGTGGCCCGAATTACAAAAAGCTCAAATTCGAATGGCGGAATAACTCAATAAGCCATTTATATCCACCTCCATACACGTGCTGCATCGGAGGCTGCGATACCACGTTCCTCGAACTCCTCAAAATAAACATATCCAGTGTAAAAGCTGGGGCTGAAAACAGAACACAAAACACAACCAACTCGACTAGTTCCAATAGTAACTCTGCATGGTCTAATAATGTACCTAGAACAAATGTTGAAGTTGTGCCGGCGAGACAAAACTGGAATCAAAACGCTCAGAACCAAGTTCGTGGATCGAATCCGGCCCAGCCGAGACAAAACTGGAACCAAAACGCTCAGAACCAAATTCATGGTCCAAATCCGAACCAGCCAAGGCAGTTTCTACCTCCTCCTAATACTAGAGGACAGAATAGACCGAACGCTCCCAGAATGCCGACTCCGAGAAGTGGTGGTGGGGATGGTCCAAGCGGGGACGATAATAATGTGTTGTGTGGCTGTAATCAACCAGCTATCATGCTGACTGTTAGGAAACAAAACGCCAATTTTGGTAAGTACACATTTGTCACGGTTTACTTATACGACAGAAACTAACTTTTAGATACATGGAATATCAATAAGAAGTCGAGTTTTTTTTTTCAATCATGTACCCCAAAAACAATTTAATTGATCATAAACTATTACCAAGGAGTAATTTGATTATCACTAGGAAGTGTTTTTACACAAATTTCGTTTAACATGTCGAAAAAATTGCTGATTTGGCCTGTTATCCCAAAAATATTTATTATCAATTCATTTCAATCTTAGTTATGTTATTTCATTTATCTGAATAGGCACATTTAGTTCTCTATTTTTTATTTGAATGAATGAATGAATAAAGTTTTATTTCGGATAAAATACAATCCATAGCATATTAGTAACTGTTCTTATATTTAGGGTTAGTATTACATATTTATTATTATTATATTACATATTGGGCCGCGCCTTTAACCTGCTCTGTCCAGAACCTCTGTATAGGGCAATCGTATCTCCCAGCGACCGCGTTTAGAATGCTGTCGGGACTACGTCTTATATGATTCCAGAAACGAGATATATAGATATTTAAATCCTTTTTTATTATTAATACATGAAGTTATGTAAATACTTATAATATAAAATATATAAATATTGCTAGATATATTATAAATACTTATAATGAATATTGTTATATCGAAATATTGTTTGTTTCTCGCTTAAGTGATTGTATTTGAACTGAACTAAATGCCCCTCAATTTTAGGTAAACAATTCTACAAATGCGCAGCCGGGAAAGAAAACGGCGGTTGCGACTTCTTCCTCTGGGCGCCCGAGTCTCAAACCTCCCAGCCCCAGCCCCAGGCGGAGCCCCCGGCCTCCTCCAACAGCGCGTGGGGCGAGCGCGCGCCCGACAGCGCGCGGGGCTGGGGCGTAGCGCCGAGCTACTCCAGGGACAACTACCCGGCGAACGACGACGATGTCAACTGCGAGTGTGGATTGCCTTGTAAAAAGTACGTATTCTATTTTGTTTTTGTTTTTTTTTTTTTTTTTATGTCAGGGGCAAACGAGCAAACGTATCGCCTAATGGAAAGCGATTACCGTCGCCCATAAACACCTGCAACACCAGAGGAGACACAAGTGCTTGCCTACCCGGAGGACGAAGATAGAATGCCTCTATGCTAGTAATTTCACCGGCTATCTTACCCCCACACCGGAACACAACAACAAAAAAACAAAACACAACATTCATTTGATTACCTACAATACTATCAGTGTACAAAAACACCGTTGATGTCCATCAAGAACCTTATGATGTAGGTACTGGGATGCTGCATAGCAAACGATCAAAAATCTAAAAAAAACGTCAAATTCCTATTTTGACAGAGATTTGCATATATTAATTATTGAAGGTTTTGAGGGCTATCTTCAAAGCAAAAAGAAAATCATACTGTCATGACGAACAGTATAAAAAATATATTGTCGAAAAATATATAGCAAGGAATATCTTACTTACTCCGTTGGCTCAGCGACCCAAAGTGGATCTTGGCCTCCGCTACGAGATGGCGCCAGCGCGCCCTGTCCTGAGCGATCTCCCAGTTTTCTGCATTCAGAGCGCGTAGGTCGTTGGTCACTTCTCTCCACCGGTATCTCGGTCGGCCGACCGGTCGACGACCTACAGGCTGCCCAATGTACGCCTTCTTCACCGCCCTGTCATCCGGCATTCTTTCCAGATGCCCGAGCCAACGGAGTCTTGCTGCCTTAATCTCCCCAATGATATTCGGCTCTGACACCAGATCCTCCAGTTCTTGGTTCTTACGGATCCTCCAGCTACCATCCTCCCTCTGCGTCGGTCCCAAGATCTTACGAAATATTCTCCTCTCGGCAACGAGAAGCTTGTTTTCCTCTTTTAGGGTTAGTCTCCAGGCCTCGCATCCGTACATTAAGATAGGTCAGTCTAAGATTAGAGTCTATAAAACCGTCATAAGGAATATCTGAATAAATATAATTTAATTGTCGTCCAAATACTGTCCCTACCCTATTATTTGCGACGTGTTCAATATACGTTCTGAGTTGTAAACCTAACTTCCCATCTACACAGGTTTATTTGTTAAAAATAGCACGGCAAGTTTAACGTGAATGATGTTATTTCAGGATAACAGTCCACAAAGAAGGCCCCAACAAGGGCCGGCCTTTCTACGGGTGCCCGAAGGACTTCAACTCGCGGTGCAACTTCTTCCAGTGGGCCGATGGCGGCTCCGGCGGCGGCAGCGGTGGTGGTGGTGAGTACAGTTGACCATTCTTTCATGATAAGTAATAGTTATTACTTTGAATGAAACCAATGTAAGACCAAGTAATACTTAAGTACAAACAACTTTCACTTCACACCAAAGATGTCTTAAAGTCGAAGAATAGAAGTTGTACAACGACGCTAAAGTCACGTAAAATTTTTCAGGAACGGCCCGTATGTTTCGAACTCATATGGAGCTGCACTATAGAGATGCGCGAGTCGCACGGATCGCTGCCCCTGATAAAGAGCTCCATATGAGTTCGAACCATGCTCGGGCCGTTCTTGTAAATTTTTACGTAAACCTTTTTTTATAATTATTAAAGATATCTCACGATAATTTTATTAATATTATGAAACCAAAGTCACTTTTTATTTAAACAGCGATGAAGTAACCGAATTTCTCTAGCAGCCGGTTGCCGCTTTTACTCAAAATCGTATCGAAATAAAGTTTTATCGTTGTCACCGCGGCAATACAGCCATAAAGTGCGTCACTTCGGCAACCACAGATACGTAACAAGCCATACAGTGCTTGAGCTGTCAGAATGCGATTCGCGTTTTATACCTGTCTCGCTCGCTCCTACGCGATCCAGATAAGAACCTTTCAGTATTCGCCTAAACCCGAATCGCAGGCTGAGAGGTCACAGACTGAACGATGATTTCAAGAGTTAAAGCCTGACCAGAAATATATGAGGATGCGCCATATTGCGGAATTTCACTGGAACTAGTTTCTTACACTGGCAATGATTTTACGATGGTTTGTCAACAATGTCAATGTCATTCATTGTGGTTCCTTTAAAAGAAATATTAAAAAAAAATACAAAGAAAATGCCGAAAACCATTCACAGTCGTGAACGTAATATTATGAATAAAGTGTACACGTGTTTACTACACGAAAAACAGTCGGGGAAAGAGTGCATTCCATTAAATGATATTACGAGGTTAACCGTTAACCATAGGAACTGACAGATATTTAAACTAATGTCATTAGTTTCAACATAGTGCGGTTGCGATTGGTTGCTAAATTGTTGCCATATAAATCTTATAAATAGCGCCGTCTTGACAATCCTCATATGTTTCTGGTCAGGCTTTAATTATAGGCATCAGCTTGTAGCCACTTCGAAGACAGGAGATAACTTGTTGTTCAGGAGAGTGGGGCGCAGCGCCGTCGTCGAGTAGCAGAGGGCGGGGCCGCGGGCGCGGGGGCGGAAGCGGGCGCGGGGGCGGAGGCGGGAGCGGAGGCGGAGGCGGGAGCGGAGGCGTCACACGCAGCGCCAGCGAGGACGGCGCGCGGGGCGCGAGGAAGTGCGGCCTGTGTCGCCAGGAGGGACACACCAGGGCCCGCTGTCCGAACAACAACGCCTACTGAAGAATCCATGAGACATACTTTTTAAACCGAAGGTCTTCCTTTAAGAGGCCTTATTCCTCTTAAAATGCTCATTGTTTAGACATTTTTCTCTATTATTAAACATATTTCTTAACATATTCTTGATGTTACTAGCTAGAACAGGGTTTTTGGGATTTATTAGTATATATTTGAAACCTACAGTTTGAATTATTCATTGATAATTTTTGTTTCAAAAACTACTCGAAATTGACAAAATCCACGCGGAAAAATAGTTTTTTCAACTTATTTTCGACTACACGCAATGAAAGCATGAAATAGCTATGTTACTACCTAGAACTCGGGGAAAAGTATTATTCACTTCGAAAAGTTTGTTGAAATTATCACTATATTTGTCAAAATATGAAAAAAATAAATTTTAAAAGGAATAAGGCCTCTTAACTTGCCTTAATTAATTTTTTTACTGAGTATTGGCAGGAAAAATAGTAAACAGACAGACAAGAACCGCATTTATATACATGTTAGGTTTTTTTTTTATGTGAAACATACAATTTGCAACCTTGAAATAATATGTGCCTTCTTTGCTTATCCATAAACAATAGGTAGCAGATGCATTGTCTCCGCGTTACCTAAAATACACCTGTGCCTGTAATAAAATTCTATCCCTGTTTGTTCTTAATGGTTGCAAATCTAATTAGCATCGAAAATAGGTTTTTATGTTCAAAAGCTAAACAGCAGCTTGCTTGCTTACGTATTATGCATGCATTTAAGCCATTTATAATATATATATTAAATACGTAAATATTAACTACGTGTAAAATAATAACTTACCCTTGAATTCAATTATGAAAATGCGATTCGACTGATAATATTTACTATGCTGTGCCATCACGTCCTATTTAACCCTTGATTTATCAGCAGAATTGACCAAAATGATTTAGGTAATAGAGAATTTAAACTAAGCCGAAAATTATATCCCATTTTCAGGCGGTCAAATTTTTTAACAAAAAATGTAAGTACGTACTTTTCAACAGATAATAATACCCATAATCCCTTATTGTTAAGAAAATGTTACATAAGTAAAAATGTTATACTGTTTATCGTTTTTTTATTTGTCCAATTCTCCCGATAGTCTAAAACTGGGGATCTGGGGATGAGGGTAACCTCATCTGGCAAAATAATATTGGTTAGTAATACACTTTGCATAGCATGTTTCGCAAAAACACTTAGTCGAATGGTAATTTAGCATAAAGGTATATTTGACATTACTATTACTTGGCATACTATACCTACATTTTGCAGCATATTATTTAGCAGAAGATTACTTTTGCCGATTTTTTTAGAATAATTTTATGTATCATGCTTCTGTACTACAATTATGCTGCAATTATGACATAATTATTTTTCTGCTTGCAGAAAACTAGGTTAGGTTAGAACTGTGACATCCTACAAAGACGAACGGCTGCCAGAAAGTAGTTTAGGTTAGAATTAGAACTGCAACAACGAATGGCTGCCAGAAAAGTATGCCCTGTACAGTAAGATAAGTCAATGAATTCCACCTTGAACTCAAATGTTACTTGACTTAATTATGCCAAACTTTAAGTATGCCAAAGCATACGCCCAAGGTGCTTCTGTCAAACGTTACTTAATTCTGCCAAGTATCATTATGCAAAACAAATATTATGTCAATAAAGTTTCTGCAAGACGATAGTGAACCCTTAAACTGTTTTGACTATGGAGTCCCGGGCCAAAAGTTTGGTATTTAGATATTCTTCATAATAGCTCGGAGAGCCGTTGAGTAGGTAGGTACAGCTGGTCTAAAATAAGCAAAATATCGTTAAAATTTCTGGTAGTCCTTGCCGTTTCTTTGTCGACGTACCGTTGAGAGATTAACAACTTATACTTACTTTAAAAGTAAGATAATATGTAGACTGATATGACAAAATGATAAGACGCGACGATGGTGAAATATATCTGAATCTGACTCATAAAATTATATTTACATAGTTGTTACTTCCTTTGTTTGAACTAAGAGTCACGCTACACTAATACACTACTCGCGAATTTCACCGAAGTATGGGTTTACGCAGCGAAAGTGCCTGTCCACACTATCATATTCGCCCAAATTAGGTCAACTTCGGAAGTAGTGTAAAGCCGCAAAGAGAATCTTTTGAGCGTCGGCGTCCTGCCAACGGCAACGTATCGACGTCTGAAAGACGCTAGAGTGGAGTCTCACTAAAGTGCACCAGGAAGGCGCAATACCAAGCACAGCAGCAAGAGCTCTTGCCGTTCTCTATCTAAGGCGGTATGGAGAAGAATAAATACATCTTAATTCAAAAGAAAAGCGAACAATATCCGATTAATTTACTTTAACACTTTCGCTACCAGGAACCCGCCTGGTAGGCACTCGTAATCATTGCTCAGATGCCGGTCACGTATTTTTGCTTAAAGAGCTACCCACCTAGCGGGCTCTCGGTTTCTGGGGTAGGGTTAAATTTTATATCTGGTTGCGAAAGTGTTAATATATAACTAGGACGAACAGTACCTAGGTACCTAAGCGTAACTTTATCAACGCCGTATTCACCACAGCACAGATTAAAGAGTCACAAAATTTTACAACAAACAAAGTCTAGGCAATGCATATATATGCAATGAATGGAAAGAGGGCGTAGCCTATTCTATGGGAAGGCTGAGACGACGTCGATAGAATTGGTGTTTAAGCGCCAATCGATGATCACAGTATGCTACCATTTATGTTTTTTACTCTTCTGTTTTAGCGAACTTAAGCTCTGCGCTCGCTGTGTCTCAGCCTGCTCCGCCTCCACAGTCTTGTCGGTCATCATATCGAGCAATATCTCGAACTTGAGACGCAACATATTGTTTTCCTCTTCTAACTGCTCCAACTCGTTCTTTAGGCGTATTATTTCTTTGTGAGCTGCGCCTGCTTTTCCTGACGCTGAAATGTTAAATACGTTGTTAAAAGGCCAGCATGATTTGACTGTTTTATGGTCTGACTGCTACTTTTGATGCTGACCCTACTACACAAAGTACTTCGGTATTCAATTGAGGCGAAAGTTAGTAAACTAACACAAACAACTAATGTTTGACTCGTGTCACCAAATAGTTCTATACTATTATAAAAATACTAATTTGTAATGAATATCTGTTTTCTATGGAGAGGGGTAATAATTATTTCAGGAAAATATCAGCGCGATTGAGGATTTATTTGTACGCACGGCGCCTGGTGGTAAACAATGTTTGTCCTCTCATCACAATCTTGGTACAGGGATAGCTGGCTTCCAAAGTTGGCTATAATGATACTTTTTAGTTTTTACCCAACTACGGTAAAAATGGTTTTACGGTGTCATACCATGTAACATAATAAACTAAATCGTGTAAAGGGTTCTCTATCTTTTAAGCTTTAAGCTAATAGTCTGAGTGAATTGCTTTTAGTGACTAGTCTGGAACATGATACGATACTACCCAATTTCAAATTGATCGGAATAAATTGTAACCAGAAAGACTTCTCGTGGGTAGGACCATAGATAGAATCATCACCTTAACATACATTAATGAACTAGAATTAATACCTGGTATCCATTGTCCGT
This sequence comes from Apotomis betuletana, assembly GCA_932273695.1. Classification (NCBI taxonomy): domain Eukaryota; kingdom Metazoa; phylum Arthropoda; class Insecta; order Lepidoptera; family Tortricidae; genus Apotomis; species Apotomis betuletana. The sequence goes on along the minus strand of OW026307.1, from coordinate 9,072,302 downwards.
CTTCAAAAGTGACCTCAAAGTCTCCAAGCTTTATTTTCGGAGGGCTCACGTCCAACGAAAGTTCTTTAGATGCGTAGTCGCTACCGAATTCCTTCTTTATCACTGACGTATCTGTTCTTCGCACCGGAATGCTTTTGGGACTAAACTTGTTGCTAAATAAAGGCATTTCGTTTAGTTTACGTGGAGCCACATGAAAGATTTGCTTCGTTTGCTTGGCATCATAACAAACAGTTGCCATGGCAACGCGTCATGGCGGGTGCGTTCGAAAACGGGTAATGCAATCATGACGTCATTTTGTTCATGCGTGAATGATGCTTGAGTTGAGAAAGCATAGATATAGTATAGTAGTTATGAGAAAGTGATCATCAAAACGAGAGATCTGAAGCCTATTTTGCGAAGTCTAAGTTAAGAGGCCTTATTCCTTTTAAAATGCTGATTGTTATAGAATTTTTTCTCTATGATCAAACATGTTTTTTAACATATTATTATTGATGTCACGTTACTACCTAGAGCAGGGCTATTGGGATTTATTGGTAAGTTTATATTTAAAAGTTACAGTTTGAATTTTTCATTGATAATTTTTGTTTCATAAACCGGCCAAGCATGTCGGCCTGTCGGGCCACGCTCAGTGTATAGCGTTCCGTAGTTGCCCATCCTTCACAATAGACCCTTTAGAGTCCTTTACGAGAAAGATTTCAAGCTCTATAAAAAGGTCGTAAACGCCAAAGTAACTGTAATTACTTATTAGGTACTGGAAGTTATGGATTATACACGCCAGATTGAGCGGAATGTTTTAGTGCAGTATGGCACTTAACTAATATGTGACGTTCAAAGTATATAAGGACACCGCGCTACACTTACGTCTATTTAAAGAAAATTGAGAAATTTTGCGATAACTTATAAACGGCTCGACCGATTTTATTCAATACTTATGCTTTTATTTAAAGTACTTATAATGTCTCATTTTCATGAATTTTTCCATAATTTTTTGACCCGTGGTTGAAAATTTAGAGGGGGGGGGGACACCTTTTTTTTATTTTCGGAGCGAATATTTACGAAACTGCTATCAAAAAATAATGTTTGGAGAGCCCTATTATTTTTAAAAGACCTATTCAACGACACCCCACACATTAGTGTTGGAACGAAAAAAATTATTCACCCCCACTTTAGGTGTACGAGAGGTTTTTTACCTTTTTGTCGGCGTGATACATACACATACTCATACCAAATTTCAGCTTTCTAGTACTAATGGTCACGGAGCTAAGCCGCGGACGGACAGACAGACAGACGGACATGGCGAAACTAAGGGTTCCTAGTTGACTACGGAACCCTAAAAACTACTCGAAATTGACAAATTCACGCGGAAAATTAGTATTTTCAACTTATTTTCGTCTGCACGCAATGAAAGCATGAAATAGCTATGTTACTACCTAGAACTCGGGGGAAAGTATTATTCACTTCAAAAGTTGGTTGAAATTATCAATATATATGTCATAATATTTAAAAAAGGAATAAGGGCTCTTAAACTACGAAGGTGCAAGCGGAATCCCTTTCCAACTTCTTATATTAGAAAAAGACTTCCGTTTGTAAATTGTAACTTTAAACATATACTTAACTTCGTAAAATAGCCTACAGCAATGACCTTATTTCGCAAACTAATGAGAAATTGAAATAAAACACAACATTCAAGAATATATATGTTTTAATACTGTTATTTGAGAATAATAGGTGTTCTTCAAAATACTATGACGTTAATACAACCATGTTAAGAAAAATAAAAGTGTATAACAATAAATAAATAAGGTCTCCATAAATAAGTAATGGAATTACATAACTTAAATCTAATTATTGCTTAAGTGGCAGTGTAAAGTCTGCGGAATTATTATGGTTTCAGTCTAAACAACATCACAGCTGGAATGATTAGTATAATTGCTCCGATGGTGTACGTTATGGCTGCTCCGGAACACCAGTACACTGGAAATAAAGAAATAAAAACCGGTCAAGTGCGAGTCGGACTCGCGCACCGAGGGTTCCTTACAAACACTTTCCATCCTTAAGTGGTTAAGTTAAGTTTGCACCTGGTATGTATAGCGCTCCATACAAATGAGGTGCAAAGTTAACGCAACCAATCCCTTTGTTGTATGGGAGCCCCCCTTAAATATTTATTTTAGTCTATTTTTAGTAATTGTTGTTATAGCGGCAACAGAAATACATCATCTGTAAAAATTTCAACTGTCTAGCTATCACCGTTCTTGACATACAGCCTGGTGACAGACGGACGGACGGACGGACGGACGGACGGACAGCGAAGTCTCAGTAATAGGGTCCCGTTTTTACCCTTTGGGTACGGAACCCTAAAAAAAAAAATATTGTTCATCATAAGATGTGGGATACATCTACCTAATTTTCGGACTGACATCTAAACTATTAATAAATTCTAGATATTTATTGAAAATCAGTTTTCTATGACGAGGGGTCATGCTTTCAGAAAAAATCTTAATAGTCCTTTGTTTTGTATGGGCGCCATGCCAGTCTGGCGCCATCTCTTAATCATAATTTCTTTTGTCCTCTCATGACGCTGCGGCTGGACAAATTTTAACCATTTTTGGTACAGGAATACCTGGACATCCAAAGATGGTTATAGGATACTTTTTACTAGTTTAAGGTAAGGCAAAAGATAAAAGGACGAAGTGCGTGCTTCTCCTAGTGAATATTAAATTTTAGACGGACATAAATTATTATTATTATATTAAATTGAGCTTTTCTACAGGAGTAAGACAAAGTTTTGTGGGGTTATGTTTACAAGATTACGTTATGACCATTCGGAGAACTTGGAAAATTTCAACTTATCCGAAATTAAATGAAATAATTTATTCAGTAAGTAGACCACAAGGGCACTTTTACAAGTCAGATTGAGTATCTATCGGCATTTCCCAAGAGGAGATCGCTGTTGAGAAGAAAGCCGAAAGAAACTCAACAGTCATATCATATCATAACATATATTTATTGTAATATTGTGAGTACAAAAAGTAGGTCTTACATTATATTATAGTTCTTCACAATCTACCGATAACCGGCGTACAATTTTTACATTAACTTAAAATAACAAACTACACATACACTACAATTTTTAATTAAAGTAACTACATATCAGATTTCTTAGTTCTACAATACCATAATAAAATCTTGGCTACATATATCATTACATAATCAGAATTGTCTATACTTAATAATCAGATGTTGCAGTTAAACTACCTATACCTACATAAATTAAGTTATTAAAAATGTTCACTTAAATTGTAGTAAGCTCTCTCAGTATACCATTTGAGAAGCTTATTTTTGTATTCTGGTAGTTCTGACATTTTTAGATCTTCTGGCACATTATTGAAAATAGACATGTAGAATGTACTATTTTTCATATGAGCTGTGTTAACATCCTCGGAATAGCATATGTTGAGACCATGGAGTTTGGAAGTGCTTCTAGGGTTGGACGTTTTTATTTTATAAAGGTGCATATTAAGAAATTTATTAGTGAATCTTTACCTGAAGCAGCTATAAGGGGCCCCATAGCCCGCGCCAGCGCGCCGAGCGAGCGCAGCGCGCCGAGCACAGCGCCGCGCGCCGCCGCCGGCGCCTGCCCCGCCGCCATCGACGTCATACAGGACACCGCGAACGCCGTCGCTACACATACGAATAGAAATGGGTCAATCAACTATTTTCTGCCACTCGTTGCCATGGTAACGCCCCTGGGTCACTTTTTAAAAATACAACTTTCTGTGGTTATTCTTAGCAAAAGCTTTGTAATTTTAGCAGTTATAAACCCATTCTTATGTAAACTACCTCCTGGGAATACCAATAATATACATTATCAACACTTTTCTAAGAAGTTTAATCACTATTTTCCCCTGGGTCACGGGACAGAATAACAGCAAGAAAAAGTTGATCCACCCAAATACTCTTTTTTTCAAACATGCAATGCAATCTCGTCACAACGTGCGTTGAAACCAGGCTTCGAAGTATCACGTTTCGGGCGGAACAACTCGAGAGAACTGTAAATTGAAGGCCTAGGCCGGGAAGTATTTTTTTTAACATACCGTCTCGTCTGTGTTCCGTCTGAGCCGGCTAAACAGCTGAATTATATTTTTTGCGGTCTATATCTACTTACCCAGCAAGCCCTTAAAATAATATGGTGGTATATTTAAGAGGCCTTATTCCTTTTAAAAATATTTTTTCATATTATGACGAATGTATTGATAATTTCAACCAAATTTTTGAAGTGAATAATACTTTTCCTCGAGTTCTAGGTAGTAACATAGCTATTTCATGCTTTCATTGCGTACAGTCGAAAATAAGTTGAAAAAACCAATTCTCCGCGTGAATTTTGACAATTTCGAGTAGGTTTTGAAACAAAAATTATCAATGAAAAATTCAAACTGTAGGTTTCAAATATATACCAATAAATCCTAATAGCCATGTTCTAGGTAGTAACATCGATAATATGTTAAGCAACATATTTGATCATAGAGAAAATTTCTAAAACAATCAGCATTTTAAAAGGAATAAGGCCTCTTGACAGACCAAGGAAAATATTTTTCACAACAAACACAAATAAACAATTCTATATCTGGCGACGGGAGTGATAATGATAAGCATTTTATGGATTGCTCTTCGCCAAATTTGAGAGATGAAACAAAATTGATAGGAAAGTTTTTTTTTTTTTTGGGTAGTAACATCAATAATATGTTAAGAAACATGTTTGATCATAGAGAAAAATGTCTAAACAATCAGCATTTTAAAAGGAATAAGGCCTCTTAAGAGTTGGCCTGTGTTTGAATTAAAATTCTTATTGTTCGATTCGAACCAATACGAGAAATCATGACTATTAAACCGTACCTGCCTAAATTGATAGAAAATCAGGATATTGTAAATTATATTGTTTTTGCTGTTGCGGCCTTTCCATGTAATTCAGGAGGTACTAATTAACTCGTTTTAATTACTTTTGCCAAGCCAAGGTTACGTTAAAGAGAAACTAACAGAGCATGAATGAAGTTGCGGCCATATGTGCGATAACTAAGAAAGCGACATACATTATTTAACATTGTTCTGAGTAACAATAACTTTGCATTTTTCACTGATCAAATAAATTATGTCACTAACATATTGACACAAACTTTAAGAAAATAAGCGAAAAAAACACATCTCTTGCGTTGTCGGCTCAATTTGCAAATGAAAACAACAATTTGCAGTATTTTTGAAACTTGCTAGCACATGACACGAAACTCTTTGTCGTACGACGAACATGGAGTCTATCCCTTTTCCAGCCTTTCTAGTACAACTATGCTTCGCGACTCTTCTCGCGCGGTGTAGCGTCACCTGTCACACTCTGCCAGTACTGCATAGAAAGAGATAGATTAATATCTCGCGCGAGAAAGAGTTGCGTATCACAGTTGCGGTAGAGGTAAGTGCGGCGTGCGATCATTGATAGTTTTTTTTTTATGTCATAGGGTGCAAACGAGCAAACGGATCGCCTGATGGAAAGCGATTACCGTCGCTATACACCTGCAAAAATTATTTTATGTATAATAAATAGTGTAACGTACGGACCATAACATAATTAAAGAAGAGCGGTGTCTTCCAACACAGGCAATATTTTGCTTACCGATGGCACCATCCCTTTGTATACACACCATGTACGTTTTATCGAATAAAGAATTTTGTATTTGTATTTTGTAACACCAGAGTGCGTTGTCGGCTTTGACTAGATTACTTACACAGTGCGAACAGGATGAGTCCGAGCCACAACCAGACCAGCGGAGGCGCCAGCGGCGGCCGGGGCGCCGCCGCGAGCGCCACGCATATGAAGGAGACCGGAGTCAAGGCTAGCGCGCCGCGCGCCGCTCGCTCCGCGCCGGCCACGCCCAGCCTCCGCGCCGCACCACCTTGCAGTACTGCCATTATTAAACCTGTCAAACAAAATTTTGTCGGACATCAATATTATCATCTTTCGTTAAAAGCTTTTTGGTTCCACGTACCACACACGCAAATTTCGATTATCTTGCATTAAAGGTTTTCAGAATAACAAATTAATATTTTAAAACACCCCCGACACAAGTTAAGTCATGAGACCCTAATTCAATGAGTGACATAGAAAATGCTACTAAAACTCAACATAACTACATACAAAATTGGCGATCTTACGACTTGTTCCAATTAAAGCTGAATATCTTGGAAACTACTGCTTCTACTTACACCAAACTTAGCTAAAAACCATCTCGGCAGACAAGTCTTTCGATTAAAAAACACTCACATTGGTCCATCCGTTTGGGAGCTACGATGCCACAGACAGATACACAACCACAACTTATAATACCCCTCTTTTTTCGTCTGGGGTAAAAAGTAGTGAGGCTACCTTTTGTCCTGCCCTTATATCTCTAAGGAGTTTGTCAAGTCGATCCATAGCTCCTTTACTCTACTTATGATGAAAAACTATACACACAATTTACCTGCGTCAAAGAGTGAGTAAGAGGCCGTGAGAACTATTTCACTGGTTAAACAAAAAACCGCAAATGTCTGTTGCACGCGAAGTATCTTAATGTTACAGAAACTTACCAATGACTAGGAACATTTTCCCTTGCTGCATAGCAGTGTAGTTAAAGGTATGATGCGTCAGAAATGTAATAGTAAATTCGAGGCCAGAATATATGAATAAATACAAAAAGTATATCAATCCCAGTTTTGACAGGACCTTGTTCTGATGTTCTGATAGATTTTTAACAGCTGTAAACTTCAGCAAATGCCAGGGAGATATATAATCCAATGATTTGGATAAGGTGAATCCGAGAGGTGCCCTTTTTTCCTGTAAAAAAGAATGTAATTATATATATTTATGTTGAATAAAAATGCAAAGTATACAGGATGCTCAGCGCATGGACCGTAAAAATTTCAAAGCGCCAAACGTCCTCGCCATGTTCAGAATATGGAATTCGTATTGAAAATCACATTCAAAAAGAGGCATACAATACAAAATAAAAGCAACCATTTAAGCATAATCTAATCTGATTCTAATAAGAATGACCTTTAGAATTTACCTTTGGTAAAGACTCGGGCAAGTAAAAGAAGACTAGAGCAATGTTTGCCACTGATAAAGCTAGTGCATAGAACGCTGGTCGTTCTCCCCAGAGACCGTAACTGTTGTCATTGTTCTTGGCAAACCAGGCACCAGCCAGGGGGCCCACAATGAATCCTATTGAAAACGCCAAACCCACCAGAGCCTGTGAAAAAGTATATCTTTAAACTATAAATCATTAAATACAACTGTAGATGTATTTTCTTGGTATATAATTATCATACCTTTATAAAATTTATTACTAATTATATTACTTATATACTTTGGAAAATACTTCAGTAAACGGATTAACCTTGCAATTAGCTTCAGAAAACAACTGTTTAAACATATTTAATTCATAAATACATAAAACCAATTTCATTTCGCACTGTTCATATTTAATTTACCTTATTAATGTGCAGTCAAGGAAATTGAAACACACACCTTTTTCGCTCTTGTTAAAATAACAATAAGGATCAAAATAAGACGCGTTTCAGTTTCCTTTACTGTACCTGTAAAATATGGCAATTTATATGTAAAAAAAAAGATATGACCTATATTTCATTTGTAACTCATCTAGAAGAGAACTAAATTAAATATATTTATTAAAGTTAATGAATATTCTGATTAACTATTACATAACTGCAAATGTTTACATAACAATGATATCTAATATATAATAATAAGACTAGTAATTATGATCTAATAAACGTTATTCTTACCATTCCCCTGGCTCTGGACTTTTCGTTGGATGCATCAGCAACCACAGCCATGCTCAAGCTGACATTAGCTTTGCTGAGTCCACCAATGAATCTGGCCAACACAAACACACTGAATGTGCTTGCAAAACCCCACAGTGCATGTGAAGAGGCTATCCCAATCTGCAGTCAGAAAAACAACATAACATTTAAATAGATTTAGATTGATTTATTTCATAATAACAAATTACATTATAAATTATCCTTAGTTAATTTACATGAATTGATATTATGATTGTCAATAGTAAAAGTAATATTAAAATTAAATGATCATTCAATTAACTCAAATAAACCATCATTAAACATAGAACAATAAAAATACAATCATAACATAAAATGTATTGATAAAACAAAAATATGTCACTATGAGTAAAAAAAACCAACTGTATAACCAAGTAGGTACAGTCAGGGCCCGTTATATCATTGGACCTAAATTGAGGTCTGTAGGCTAATATTTATGATCTCTGCAGTCCTGCAGTGCCTGTATCATGATTGAAAATTTGGCAAGATATGGTACCTATTCCATAGTTAATACAGCTGATACAGCCAACAAAAAAAAAATACTAAAATAAAATCACTACAGAATGTGTAACCTTCAGAGATAAATTATATTCATATATAAAATACCAATATGGTATAAAATAAATTTTTATTTATAAAATTTACAATCTGGTTTTTCTTGTTAATTTGAATAACAAACTTAATAAGTATTCAAGTTGTATAAATTACTTAAATATTTTTGGAAGCTTATAAAAAAATGCTTAGGTCCATTCTCATCCATTTTAAGTGGTCAGACTAGCTTGAAACTTGTTGCATGAATGTCAGTGTTTCAAGAATAACTTACGTGGAATTTCAAGGGGTGACCCAAATTATATAAATCTATGATAACACACCCTGATAAGGAGGAACTTGAGATCGTGAATAGTTACAAGCAATTGACAGATGATATCTAATCAGTACTTTTACATTTTATTCATGCTGACATCAAAATATTATTAAATAGTATTATAACTTGAAATTTAAGTACTTACTAAGCACAACAACAGCATGGGTTTCCTTCCATAAGCATCAGAGAGACTTCCAACTATGGGACTGGTCAGGAACTGGAGAAAACTGTACATAGACCCTAGTGCGCCACCAAAAAGGACTGATGCAAACTTTTCTGGAGCCCCTGTTATTTTCTGGAAGCTTTGGACTGCTCCCAATAGTGTGGCATACAAACTTGTTCCTTGGCCTTCTTCTTTATCATAATAATCTAGTAAAGAAGGTAGTAGAGGCAGGATCATGGTAAAAGCCAACAGGTCGAGCAATAGTGAAATAAAAACTAGGCCAATAGTCCTAGAATTTCCGGTTGAAGTTTTCTGAGATTTTTTCTCATCATTGTCATCAATTAATTGCTCTGAAGGTCTGTTCGTAATTTGTTCCCTCTTTCTCAATTCACCGTTAGTTTTAAAGTCTCCCTAAAAGTAAATAGATTCCGAAATTAATAAACAATGAACGAAACTTAAAATATCACATTTCTTCGATAAGTTAATACTGCACCATTATTTAAATAGTATACGCGGCACTGGTAATACGGTTTCTTGATGGGAACCATATGGAGCCATCGATCGAAGGAGGAGGGATTAACAATTTACACAAAGTTTAGAATACTCGAACTTTCACTTTTTAAGCTGATTAAGCGAAACACCACCAGTCTGCCACTACAGAAAAACTGACACTGACAACTGACAACTTGCTTGACTTGACAATGACAAATGACAATATGAATGAATGAACGAGAACGACTCGGAACTGTTACCAACCCTACAGATCAGATTGGCATTTGTATCCAGGGTAGCCACTGTTAAAATATGGTAATAAATAATTAAATTTGATTATTTTTGAACTATTTCCGCATCATTATTTACGAAAGACATTCAACAAAGTTAATCCTAAATTTTATGTTAGGTTATACTAAATTTCCAGACAGAATCAATAACACATAAAAATTTCTGAACGAATAATGGCCATGCCATGTTTCCCCGCTGTCGCCAAGCCCGCTCGCCCCGCTTGCCACTGCTACCCCACCTCTATCTTTCCGAACCGAACCGAATGAATGTGATGCTGATGCGATTGCGACGCCATTTTGCTTGTGAAATTGACTTTTATTCCGTGTTAAATTTGTAATCACAAGTGCATTGAATATATAAAAAACTATGGGCGAAGATAAAGGTAAGGCTTTAATTATATTAATCACATCCAGATTCTATTTGTTGTTTGCTTCTATTTCCTCATTGATTGGATGTTCAGCAGATCGCCGACGCAGATCCCGTTCCAGAGAGAGAAGGCGCTCTAGATCTCGATCAAGGGAGCGCCGTGAAAGAGAAAAGAAGCCCAAGAGCAAATCGAGGTCTCCGACGTCGAAGCGGTCGCGCCGACGCAAGCCTTCGCTGTACTGGGATGTGCCACCGCCGGGTTTTGAGCACATCACTCCTCTGCAGTATAAGGCCATGCAGGCGGCTGGACAGATCCCCGCAAATATCGTAGCAGACACGCCCCAAGCGGCGGTACCTGTAGTGGGCTCCACTATCACTCGGCAAGCGCGAAGATTGTACGTGGGCAACATACCTTTCGGTGTCACTGAAGAAGAGACCATGGAGTTCTTCAATCAGCAGATGCATCTCTCTGGATTGGCTCAAGCCGCTGGCAACCCAGTCCTTGCTTGCCAGATTAACTTGGACAAAAATTTTGCATTCCTTGAGTTCAGGTCCATAGATGAGACCACACAGGCCATGGCATTTGACGGTATCAACTTCAAAGGACAGAGTTTAAAGATTAGACGGCCACATGATTACCAGCCCATGCCTGGCACTGAGAACCCATCTATTAATGTTCCAGGTTAGTTGATTTTATAATTTAATTTAAATTCACACAAGCTTAGACTACACTGATATTTAAATAAGCAAGTACCATGCACCAAGTGAGCTTAACTAAACAGTATTTAACCCCTCATATGCTTAAACACGGATTACACACATCGCATACGAGGGGTTAATCTGCCTAACCCTTAAACGGCCAATCAAAATTAAACTTCATCACTGTTTATCAGTTTCGATAATGATGGTCACCATAGTGATCACTTAAACCTTGTCACCATGTCTGAGGAATATAGTGGCCACTGACTGTTAATGGGTTAAACCAAATTTATATATATGCTAGGAAAGGATTTTTAGTTTTGAGTGCCAATCGACGACATCATGCTGCTATAAAATGACAAACTTGCTGCTGTTAGGTTGGTGTCTGGGACACGGTTTTCCATCAACAAGATGGGTGATTATGGGGCATCAGCTCGAAAAGGCCCAATATAGGTACAGTGCAGGCGTCTGGACTCTTGTCCAAGACAATAATTTTTCAGTTCTTTTAGTTTAATGTGGAGAAAACGTTGAATATGCAAACAATTGTTAAAAATTCTTTTGAAATTGCTTTTTCTCTAAATCAGGTCTAGTTCTCACTAACATTAGTATTTTTATGTTGTATTACTAAAATACTTTCTCATCATATTTGAGTACTAGATCAATTAAGAGTTACCAACAGAAACAACATGATCTGTAAGAATAACATAATAGAATAGTGAATTTCTGATATTAGTATTTATAAATTTGATTTTACAATATTATCAATTGTTTTTCAGCTGGAGTTATTAGCACAGTGGTTCCAGATTCCCCACATAAAATATTCATAGGCGGTTTGCCTAACTATCTCAATGAGGATCAGGTAATTTTTCTACTTTTTCCTAGGCTAAGAATAGGGCAGCATGAAATATTAACTTGTTGGCTGATTGATCTGTTGAATCAGTCAGATTGTCCTTTAGGCATTTGTGCAAACTAAAGTCTTCTGATTGTCAGTTAATAACAAGTTAATGTTTCACCTCATCACCAAGAATCAGCTCAATACCAGAATTTTATTCTTAAATTATTACAATTAAATTTAATTTCTGTTTTTTGCAGTACCTACTTAATTGCATATGAAGTTATATACAATTTTACAGAAGAATGCCATATTTTTCGTATTATTCTGTGTCAAAACTTTCATAGCAAACTTTTAGGTTTCTAGGTATACAGTTAAAGCAGCCATGAATGTTTGAGGCGAAGACATGCAGTGCATGATATATTTCAGGCTCTTGCCCTTTCATACCAATCTTCCAACATTATTACTCAGGTTATCCTGCAATCGGTTCCTTATAATAATATTGGTAACTTTTTATTCCATATTCTATTTGCAGGTTATTCCCAGTTATATTGTTCAAATTTTTTATGTATCTATAATATTTTCTATGTATTTCTATGATCTCATTTTCAACAGCATTAAAACATTAGGGTATTTTTTAATTATAGTACTTCTCATTATTTCAAAATTTGCATCATACAATAACACACAACAACAGCAAATTTTATGACAAATGAGTGAATTGTCAAAAGGGCAATCCCTATTAGGCAGCCGCGACATTTCAGGGCGAGATTCAACAGTTGACAGGGCTACGGTGGCGCCAGCAGTGAGCCGCGATATATTTTGGTCCATTTCAGGTATTTCAGGTACCCTATGGACGAGCGTGGGCACGCTCGACGATTTCTTTTACAACTCACTGATAGTCTGCTTTCTGCCCCTCCCTAGCTTAGATTTGGCACATTCGCGGCCCGCGTGTCACTGTTGTCTCTCATTCTCACCTTACGTCTTGTACTTGAACGAGACGTCGGCACTTCAAGGCAAGTCTCCTCCATTCACACCTGATTCTAAACGCGGCTAGACACAGGTCAGATAACATTCATTAATATGTTTGCTGCATTTCCACAATGTTCACCGGGAACAACTTAGCATCCTTTCTGTGTTATTAGACAAATAATTATATATCATAATAAAATACTTTGTATTCATGTAAAGATGTGTGACTTGATTTGCACTTATGCCATATGTTATGAAACAGGTGAAAGAACTGCTGATGTCATTTGGACAACTCCGGGCTTTCAATTTGGTGAAAGATTCCTCAACGGGTCTCAGCAAGGGATATGCCTTTGCTGAGTATGTGGACATTTCAATGACGGATCAGGTAATTATTAAGCATTATAATTCTTATATTTGAATACAATATTTTGATGACTTGGTTCTTCTACTAAATTTGTTTCTTCTTTTAGGCTATTGCAGGTCTAAATGGAATGCAGCTGGGTGATAAGAAACTGATCGTCCAACGAGCAAGTATTGGAGCCAAGAATTCAACATTAGGTATAGTTAAAAAATTACAATCAAATAAGATCTTAAAAAATTTCATTCCTCAAGGCACATTAGTGAAATTAGCATAGAAATTAATTCTCATAAATTTATGAACTTAACTGTACATCATGTTTGCTGTTGTCGCCAGTAGAATCGAGCTAGCAAACAAATCAAATTTGTGAAATTACTTGCGGTGGAATGTATGGTGGCACCTTTGCATCATAGTAAAAGAATCTAAGATGTCTAAAAAAAGAGCTTATCTTTTAAGCATGACCCCACAATGCCATTGTCTTACTCATGTAGAGAAGCTCACTTTAAGACAAATGGAGAAAAATAACAAATGCACAATCAAATTTGTATCATTCTAAGTCACAATTTACATACAAGCTGATAGCTCTGCACTCTGGTTCGAAATTATGCAGAAAATATATTGTTTGTACAATTCACAAACGTTATTATATACTCCAAAGTTTCTAAATTGCATTGTCAATTTCGTTGTTTTTGAGGGTTAAATCGGTAAGAACATACCCCTAAAGCGTGTAAAGCAATAGTAATGCGGATGGTTGTGGTGGTTCTTATCGACTTTTAATGAATATCGGTACAACCGCGGAACGGGCAGAATATTGCGTTAGATTTGTTGACTTGACAATCTCTTTGTGATCTTTTCAGCGATGACTGGTGCAGCGCCAGTGCAGCTGCAGGTGGCAGGGCTGACGCTGGCGGGCGCCGGGCCGGCCACGGAGGTGCTGTGCTTGCTCAACATGGTCACTCCCGACGAGCTGCGCGACGAGGAGGAGTATGAGGATATCCTCGAAGATATCAAGTGAGTGATTCATATTTCTATAGCGAAGGGTTGCTTCCTATTGTACCGTTCTGCTCTTTCGAAACTGAAAAAAAGGTTAAGTATGAATGGGCGGAAAACTAAATTTTTCCAACGATGCGTGAGCGCCACGGCAAAAAATTGCAACGTATGACCATAACCGCCCACGGAGTTTCGTCCGAAACACTTTTACTAGCACTGTAATCAAACAATCGAATGATGTCACGATTTTGCGTCCGCCTGTTTGCGTATGCGTACAAACATAATCATTCTTCGACTTAACACCAGGAGTTATTTCTACCTGACTTGTATGCACGTTGATAGAAACAAATGAAGTGAGACATTTAGTTGGAGGCTCCCGTTAGTGAATTTACATTACATTCAATGTAATAATAAAAAGGTTAATGTAAATTCACCGTGAGGATTGTAATGTAAATTCACTAACTTACGGTAAGTTCCTTTTGCTAACAAAAGGAAAAACACCCTAGCTGAAAGTACTTGCCGTAAGTTAGTCTTTGGGTTCGATGTCGACGAGTAAAGAAGACCCTTATGTCTGATCTTTATATTGTTTTTAGACCAACAACAGAAGTCTAGGTTATTTTGAATTTCAGTTCAGTCATGATGAAATTATTATATTCTAATATGTTTTCTGCTTTAATTACAGGGAGGAATGCAATAAATACGGTTGCGTCCGTAGTATAGAAATCCCCCGCCCCATTGAAGGCGTTGAAGTACCAGGTTGTGGAAAGGTAAGATTTTATATATATGATGAAATTCTACTACTCGTACACTACACTCCTACAAACCAGCATTCATTATTCATTATGCAGTCTATAATAATTATAGATGGCCCGAAAATCTATGTCTCATCATCATCATCATCATATCAGCCTATAGACGTCCACTGCTGGACAAAGGCCTCCCCCAAAGAAATGGAAATCTATGTCTAATCAGTGCAAATTAAATACCATCTTATATGGTACCCTAATGCTTATTATAATAGTGAGATCATTTTAGAATCTGTTTTTAGAAATGTTTGGCCTATAAATTTCAAATCTACCCATATTTCGATTTTTTGCAAAACTGGCGCCATTATTCTGATAATACTGAAGATCCGTTTTAATTTAAACAAAATGTATCTTTTGCAGGTGTTCGTAGAATTCAACAGCATCGCAGATTGTCAGAAGGCGCAGCAGACCCTGACAGGTCGCAAGTTCAGCAACCGAGTCGTCGTCACGTCGTACTTCGACCCCGACAAATACCATCGCAGAGAATTCTAAGCAATCTTCACCTCTACCATGAAATCATTTTTCTCATTTGTTCATTAGTACAATCTTAAGTGACGTTTTTCCGAGGTATGTGCTCGGTTTAAGATATTCATATACCTACCATAATTATTATATGTATTAAAATAAATTAATTTCATCGAGGCGATAGTTTTATTCGACAGAACGCAATCAAGTTAATTTTACATTTAAAACATGTCGTAAATCTTCAAGTTGGCTTCTACTCGATATGTAAAAAATAATAGCACTTGTTGATCGCATAAGTTATAAACTAAAACAATAACGGTGGATAAATTTAAATTAATACTAAGATAAAAAGAACTGCTCTTCAGACTTCTTCATTCTGTAGTGCTGGTTGATACGTGTTCATGGTGCCAGTTTCCGAGGAGAGAACGAGTTTCCGCATGACCACGTACAAGATGCCGCCAATCATGAGCATTCCAATGCCCGTGATGAGACTTATGGCCCAGGCAGGAATCGCATTGCCACCTGGAATCGAATAAAAACTAAATTAGGTCACAGGCCTGTGCTCATGCCACGACGTACACCGGTATAATGTCAACATGACCTTCATTTAGAAAGTTCCCTCGTAATCCGTACTCGCAGCACATTTAATGTTCAACGCATTGTCTAATAATTAGGGACCGGATTCGTGGATATTTACCTAAAGTTGTCAAAATTCTATAGCTATCTCACTCATACCTCAAACAAAGCCGCCTATACCTACAACTGAACAACAAATCTGCTGCCAAAGTTTAGGTATAAAAGGTACCGTTTATCTGATGCCTACTATTAATGCACCAGTAGTAGACTAACCCCGTAACTTCGCCTGGGATACCTGTCATCGTCATCGCCTATTTCTATAAAAATTGAAATTCCCGTCTAGTTTTTAGACTACTAAAAACTAAAACTACTAAATGGGTCGATTGCAAAAAAATTGTATATAGTTAAAAGCTTAGTTAACATAAAATACGATCGCTTCCTTTGTGTTACGAAAGTTAGTCATACAAAATGTATGGGTAACTTTCGTCATACAATAAACATTGTTTTAATTAAAGCCCTTAACTATGTACAATTTTTTAGCAATCGACCCAAATAGTGTTTTTTTATGCATGGCGATATTCTCGCATCAACTGGCTAACTTAAAAACTAGGCGGGATTTTTTTATAAAAATAGGCGATAATAAATAGGTATCCCAGGCGAAACCACGGGGTTCTACCTACAGTACGTAAATATGGTCTGTTCTTCACTGGTGGATCGACCCTATAACCAATTTTATTTGGATGTAGGACAAGTTTCAAAACAAATTATACTTACGGTAATAAGTACGTGTCATCACACGCCTCCCTCGTAGGATTTTTCGTCTGGCTTCGGCCTCCTGTGTGAGTGTGCTGATGATCACTGGAAAGGCGATAGAAAATTAAGTAAGATATGAAATTCTAATAGATCATAGGTGACAACAATGAAGATAGAAAACATTATATTTGGAGATGAACTAATCTAATAATACCTAATCTATATTGGAGTCATGAGCTCAAATTTACTAAGCTCTAGAATATTAAATAAATAATTGTAAAATTATTTATAAAAAAGAGTGCCTGTTTGAATATTAGAATCAGCCCTCTAATTAAAATTATTTAAGTACCTACAATTTCGAACTGTACCTACCTAATTCATTCTTCAGATAGTGTTTTCATATAAATACTCAATAACAAATGACATAAAATAGCCACAGTTAACTAAAGAATTACGCGCCAGTTAACGCAAAGTGGGTCAAGCCTAATTGGGCAAGTATTTATTTAGCGCCCGAACAAAGCAGCTCAACCATTATAATGTACTTAGACATAGATAAGATACTCTGGTAATTTCTACGATTTTTTTGCGGTACTTACCCAAGATCACTGCCAAGTAAAACAATAACGATTTCCTCTGTGCCATTTTGGAACACTTTCACTAATTTTCACGGTTTCACTTTATTTAGAACTTAACACTGAAAACAGCCAGCAGTTTGGAACGCAATACGAGGTGTGTTCTTTTGCAAGGTAGGGTTATCTTATCGCACTGATAAGAAGCATGATTACTAACAGCCTATTTACTTGTGTGGTGTAAGCGTAGAGGTTTGCGGGTTTGTTAGATGAGTCAATTGTTTATCTATTCAGGGAAGCATGCGCATCATAACATAAGTATCGTAAGTTCCGGTAAAGGTAGCTGATTACCGGTAGACCCGTACATCCGTTCGTCAGCTTGACAATAAGAGAATGAAACAAATCATAATAGCAAAGCAACCAAGTAGGATAACCTTTGCAAGTCAAAGATTATCTACGTGCCAGAGAAGCATAACACTGTAAGTTCATGTATATACTATGACACTTACCTACCTACAGCGTTTTGCTTCTTCCGTACGGAAGATGCATCGATTTAAGTATAAGGGGATACTGGACCTCGCTATGGTGGCGCTGCGGTCTACAAGCACCTCTAGCACAATACCTATAAAAAAAAATAAGTATTTCTTTCTTTGCTGCACTGAGAGAGTGACGGGCGATGCCATGTCGCGCGACAAGAGTCGCCAAGCGTAGTCGTTGTGCTAGACGGGCAGGTCGGTAGACGGTGGACCGCGACTGATGTGTACTAATGAACTTTGTTGACTTTGTATTGGCTTTTTACTTGATTTTTTAGTCCACGCGTATACTACATTTTTAATGTACTTATTATCAAATTATGCTTTATATGCAAATTAAGAGGAATAAAAATACATTCGTAATTCTCTATTATATAATTACTAACTCATTACAACTATACTACTTATATACAAAATACGCAAAATTAGTTTATTTTTCATTGAAAATATTCTTCAAGTCTGCTTCTGCCAAAACCTGTGCCGTTACGGAGTCAGGGTTTTTGACTACCGTCTTCGGAGCAGCATCCTGTTGGTCCTGTCGCTGCGTTTGAACCGCCGCCGATGCCTTCTCGATCAGCTCGCTTTCTGGCACGCCCTCGGACTTCAACTTCTCATATTGCTTCACTAGCTTCTTTATAGGGGTCTCTCCAGCAGGATTGAGCATGTTTATTACGCCGTATCCTTGTCCGGCTGAATGGAATTTCCTGCAACATTATATATTAGGTTATATCTTAAGAAGATTTTTAAAAGGCGGTAAGTTAGTCGACTAGGTAGTCCATACAGTAGGTATTAGCGAAGAGTCCATAGAAACCGATTGACGGAAAACTGTGTCCCGGACGAAAAACTGACAGCAGATAGTATATAGCAGCAAGAAACGTCGTGGCAACTGGGGTACAGCTTTCCGTCGACGTGATTGGTGCTGTAAAGTTTAATGAAATAGGCAGCCAAATTTACTCCAGCTTTTCCTCGAAGTTTGACGCCTTGCCAACATACACGGGCTAATTCTTCAAAGCCCGATGTATTCAAAAAGGATAGGTGACATATTATTAGACTTACGCTCTTACTGCATCCTCTTCATAAAGGATAGGTCGTATGGGTTTGATTTCCGGTGATGGCTTCGCGAACTTAGGTTCCGTGAGCGGCGGGAACGATTTGTAGACATCGAACCACAGCGGCCTGTCATCTGGCTTGATCGCTCCGCGTGTGATGAGACCCTCCACTCTAACAACAAATAATAGCACACAGCGGTGATTTTGTGAATGGCCCACGCCGCAGGTGTTTGTGGGCATAAATATGTCATCTGGGGCTTTACGAATTACCGCCCGTGGTTTGTCTAAAGTTTTTCGTCTTGCCTGGACCAGTAAGTTAGATTTTCTCCCTCGCGTAGCGGGCAGGATGACCTAGAATAAGTTAACACTGTACGCAGAAAACGGAGGGTCGTAATTAAATCATAACAATCGCTGATCTAAGGAGAATATCGGATGTCACACCTTTCTGCGTATACTTAATTCTGCAAATGTATGACCCTGGATAGGTTCATACATTTGCAGAATTAAGTATACAAATGCTAAAGAGGCATTTGGAGGTCAGCTTCTAGTAGACTTGAGTGGCTGATCTTATAGTATTGAGAAGAGATTTACTTATATTTCCACACATATACAAACAGATAGAAAATTAGAAGTAATTTTGAAGTGCTTTCCTTTTTACACACTAAAGTATGCAGCCCTCACTGTTAACAAATAATAAAGAGGAGTTAAAAAAACAACTACAATTTAAACAAAAGAATTTAATTTAATAATCAAGAACTTGAAGGTATTTATCATAGATGTTACAGAGTAACAGTGAGAATTTTTCTAGGCTTAAATAACAAATATTTTATCCTACATACAAAAATCAGAGTGTTCATATTCTTCTAACAAGAAATCTATTACGAATGTCTCTAAAAGTGAAAAAGCGAACAGTATAAAAATTGATAGTTTACAAATCATTTTGCATAGCATGAAAAAATGTTTTGCGTAAATTTTCCCAGCCGTTTCGTTTAGTTTCTGTTATAAGTTTCTGCTCTAAATTCTTGATATCGTCATCTATTTCTCCAGCCAATTTCTCATTTTGTGTCTTGTGTAAGATATTCATTTCTTCGCATCTGAAAGAAATATTCCAATTAGAACTACAATTCAAAATACAAATAGTAAATATATCATAAATTTCACAAAACTCAATTACCCCTTTTTGAATGCAGCATGCATATCCCATAACAACTTTATTTTTTGTTTATGAGCAGCACTAGCCTGCTGTATGCACTTCAACAAGGCTCCTGTGAGGCTCTCCAATTTCTGTTCATTTTCTTTCATCATATTGTATTCAGCATCAAGTTGTGTAAGAATATCAGATAAGTTGTTTAGCATAAGATCACTACATTGTTTTCTGCAAAAATATATTTAAAATGATTAACATTTCAATTGGCATATTCTAAATTAAAGTTATGTATGAAATATAAAATTTATTATAAATAATGTTTACCTGGACTCTATTTGCTGGATTATTGTGTCTCGGACTTTCTGAGAAGTATCCACCGAATCCCTTCTTTTTTTCGCTCCTGTTTGGTAATCAACTATTAACTTCGACACACCTTCCTCTTCTACAGGTGCTGATTTATTACGTTTTTGGGTTCTTTTACTCTGAGTAGGTTCTTTTAGAAACTCGCTTTTATTTATAAAATCGTTTAAATCTTCACCCAAAAACTTGGATTGAACTGATTTTTTTGCATTCGACATATTGTTGTAAGAAATAAGAAAACCAAATGGTTTGAAATACTATTACAATAGTTTAAATCGCAATATTCACTGAGAACAAGAGGGAGGCAAGAAAAGAACCTATTTACGGGAGCTGTTTTCCGTTTCCAACTTTGCCGCTAAAATGCTCGTTTTCCCGGTAAAGTTAGTTTTTTTTAAGTTTTCATTCCAAATTCAAATAAATAAAAAAAAAACAATTCGAAAATAGAATTCAATCAGTATATACATTTTGACATAAATACCTTGTGAAAATGGTGCCAATTCTTTCCAGTCTGCTACTCGCCATTATTTTAATTTAGTAGTGCTTGTTTTTAATTCAACTTTTTCTAAATATTAAGGTTATAATTCCATGGGGATAAATAAACAGGTATGCAATGCAATAGACACCCGTCACTGTCAACTTTTTTTTTATGTTTCAATTTCAATATTTCGCGACCAGCCAATATGGGCACGGTATTACCAGACTAAAAATATTGTGCAATAAATCGCAAATCAGTTGTATCGATTTCATGGAAACATGTTAATTTATTATTATAATCTTATGTTGATAAGATAATTAATAAAGCGCATTTTGTGTGATTAGGTACCACTCATCATGTCGAAATAATGTATCGAGACGGACAGAGTGCGAGTATACTATGGTTGTTCTGCAACCCAACAACCCCGCATTTACACATTAAAACCCGTTCCAGACCTTCCGATCCTACCCGATCCGATCCTACTTATCGGATAATGTGTAGCGTAATTGTTAGGAAATCGGATAATGTGTAGTGCAATAGTTAGGACCTAAAACACTACACATCGACGCTGGAACGACTAATTGACTAACGTGCATTTACGAAACTTTACAGTAGAACAAAAACAAAGTATTTTTTTCGGAAAAAAAATCATAACTTGTTTTCTTTTTGTTATACGATCAAATGATGTATTGACGAGTAGAAGATAATTGCGATGAAAATTTAACTATGATTGCTATTTTTCGAAATAACGTGTATTTTAGAAATAAATTGCACGTTAGCCAATCGGCCTCTAATTGCGAAGCGGGAAAAAGGCTTAACTGCCATTTTTAGCATTTCCTTCAGTACGGGTAGTTAACTAAAGTGAGTGTTAACTTCAAACATTAAACCATAAAAATGCATAACTAGGCTAGTATTACAAAACTGTAACCGAATAAAAGGCATTACTGAACATTTGCTCCATTTAGCAAGTCATGTATAATATCTTAAGAAACATTTGCACTAAAGTAAATCCTTTCTTTAGTTTTTGTGCCATAATGCAAACTAGAATTAATTGTTAAATTTCCGATATTGGAGTCTTGAATTAAGTTTAATTTCTGCAAATCTTCCATTTAAGATTAAAATTCGCTTAATAATAGAACATGGCTTCAATATAGACGGGTAGGATTATTTTAAAGGGCTTAAACTCATATAAAAAAATAATTTACTATGATCACGTATGGATATCTCCTTGCTAGTTCGAAATATTATGTCGGGCCATTCCTGACAAAGTTTATGTTATAAGAAAATCTTATAATAACATTACTTAACCAGAATGGCTATAATTATGTAACAGAATAATATGGAACATAGAGAAATGGAGCCAATTAAAAAAAACTTGGCTGCACCAGTTTTATGTTCTTCTGAGGTGCATATTGAAATTTTCGTGCACAAGCCTTCTTTTCATCTCCTATCAAAGTATTAAGCATGATCTTGATAATTTTATTTCGGTTAGTACGAAAGACAGGCATTTTTTTGCTATGTCCAGACATTGCCAATAAATTATCTTGACACAAAAAAATAATAATAAGTCCATCAGGTGGCGGGGATGGCCCTCCTTTTTTATGTTATAGGGAGCAAACGTGCAAACGGATCGCCTGATGGAAAGCTATAACGGTCGTCCATCGCCCATCGCCCACCTGCAACACCAGAGGAGTTACAAGTGCGCTGCCAGCACTTTCAAGTGGGAGTACGCTCATTTCTTGAAGGTCATATCGCCCGGAAATACCGCAAGCGACATTTCATTTCACAATGCAGTCGTGCGAGTCAAGAAATTTCTAGTAAAACGCACAGTTGTGGACTGCTAACTATCTAAGTGGTGAGAGTGGTGAAGACGCAGAGAGAGGCTACTCTACGCAGCGCCAAGGAGTCAAGGCGATCTGAAATTCACTGGTAGCCGTCGATACGAGTCACTCTCCGTTGAATGCGGTCTAGAGGGAGAAGCTGGTACCATATGTACTTGATCGCCCTAGCCAACAGATAAGAACAGTTTTCCTGGTCTGCAGGATTTGATAAGGATTGAGAGAAGTATTTTCCAAGTTGACAAATTAAGTCCTCAGTGGTTCTGTCTAGCCCTGATTCAGCTCATCAGTCTGCTTAAGGATTCAGGACTAGGTTAGCCCCCTCTTAGAAGCCGGGAATTCCCGGCTTTTAAGAGGGGGTGAGGTCATTTCTCATCTGCTGTAAATGGACGACCTCAAGCTGTAACTATGCACCAAAACACCACAATATGGTGGAACTACTGGAAGTAACTGAAACCTTCAGTCGCGCCCTCAAACGGAAGGAACGGCGCCATCGGAACGGAACGGAACAGACCTATCTCCGAAGCTGGAACCTACAAGTACCTTGGTATGACACAGTCATTGGGTATTGCGGGCGGAAACATTAGGCAGGCGTTAAAGGACCGTTTTTTTGGTCGCTTGACAAAAGTATTTAACAGTATTTTGTCCGGTGGCGAACAGGCGTGCATTTGTGATACCCCTCCTCACTTACTCCTTTGGCGTACTAAGGTGGACTCAGACCGAACGAGACGCTCTAAAGCAGAGGGTCCGTCAGATGCTAACTACACATCGCATGGGGCAGCCGCGCTCACCAGTTGATGAGACTGTACATCTTACGTAAGTGTGGATGCCGTGGCTTTTTAAACGCCAAGGATAACTGCCAGGTGTACAGTCTTAGGAAGCATTTCCTAAACAACGAGTGTGCTATTTATCGCGATGTAGTAGCAGTTGACAAACGCCTCACCGCTCTCTCCTTGACAAACGAAAACTGGCGCAGACCAAAGGTGCTTCACATCGATGACCGCAGGTATGTATGGAAGAGCAGGGAGCTACACGGATGGTTCTACAAGGCCCGGGGCCCGATGTAGATCCGCTCGCGTCAATGAACTGGATACGCTTTGGTTCGGCTGATTTCTACGGGAAAACCGAAGGTTTTGTCTGTGCAATTGCGGACGAAGTAATGATGATGAACAACTACCGGAGATATATCCTGAAGGACAGTACGGTCGACATTTGTCGGGCATCTCGCCGTCACATCTTGCTAACGGCGAGTGCTTCCACAGACATAACCAAGTAGCCAGGATCATTCACCAGCAATTTGCTCTTCGATACGGTCTTGTGGAGTCTGAGGTGCCATACTACAAGTATGCACCGATGCCAGTTCTCGAGACAGGTCGTGCCACGCTCTAGTGGGATCGATCTATCACCACAGACAGGACTATATTGTAGCCAACAAGCCTGATATTGTGTTGGTAGATCGATCCAAGCACCAGACAGTACTCGTCGACATCATCATCCCGCATGACGAGAACCATGTAGGTGATTGATTGACGTTGTCTCATAGAAACAGCGAGATTGACGCCTGAGCGTTTGCTCTGAAAAGAGCAGGTTGTATTGTCTCGAAAAAGACAGTTGTATAAATATATCTTCAGTCAGCATCATCTTCTTTCTTCGATCTTCAAGTTTCGAGTCTTCGAGCTGAAGCACAGGAGACACGCAGGGACGACTGAACACGACGAGCGCCGGCGACGAAAAGGTGGCGCACTTTTGCTCGCATTAATTTATAGGCGCGCGATCGCGCGCACACAACCTCAGAGTGTTACGTAACCGCATCAGTTTACGACACATATACACTCTCTCCATCGAAGCGCCATTTTGTATCCCCACCAAGTAGCATCATGCTGGTTGCTACATAGTCTAAGTCCATTGTAAATATTGTACATATTATAAGCAACTTTTGTAAAAATAAATTATCTCAAATCTGACATCACAACGGAGTTTCTCTACTACCAACTCTCTTCCCTAAAGTGGTGACCCCGACGTGATCTGCAAAATAAGAAGAAAACAAACATCATGAACAACGAAACTTCTGCACCTGCACCTCAAGCCGTCGCACCACAGCCTCAGATGCAGCCACCCGCGCCGTCTGAATTTCAAACGCCGACGTCACACGAAGTCTCCGGCATATCACTGTCGCTGCGAGTACCGCCGTTTTGGCGGGATCAACCGCGACTGTGGTTCTGCAGTTTCGAAGCCGCTACTGCAGAGCTCAAACGAAGCCAGGCGCAACTCGCGCAGATGGTTATCGCCCAACTCGAGAAGCAAGACATACAAAATATCTCCGATCTCATCTACTCGCCGCCAGAAAAGGACTACTACAAGGCCATTAAGGAGCGTCTGATCTCACTGTACGAGGAGTCCAGCAGCACACAAACCAAGAAGTTGCTGTCGCAAGTCGAGCTAGGCGACCAAAAACCGAGCCAACTCCTACGGCGGATGCAAAATCTCAACCGAGAGAAATTTCCAGAAAGCACGATACAAATGATGTGGCTGGACCATCTACCGCCACACGTCCGCTCCGTGCTCACAGTCAGCGAGGCGTTCCAAATCAAGACCACGCTCGACGATCTGGCTCTCCTCGCCGACAGAATGATGGAGGTGTCGCACACGTCGTCATCGCACATCGCCGCAATAGCGACGCCCGCGCCCACGACCGCGCCCGCCGTGCCCGCACCTCTACAACCGCCGCCGCCGCTCCCGCAACAACCAACATACCAACCGCATCCAACTTTCGACCCGCAATATCTCATCACCGAAATAAGAAGATTATCATTGGAAATCGCCGAACTTCGATCGCGACCGCATGAAAATCCACGTCCATATGAAAATCAGCGAGATAGTCGACCACGCCGCCGTTTCCACTCACGCTCAAGAAACGCGTCGCAGAGCCGCAGCCGCAACAGTTCGCCCATGCCGTACTGTTACTACCACCACCGTTTCGGCATGGACGCGAAGAAATGCACGCCACCGTGCAGCTTCAAACCCATCACCGCCCCGCAGCCGGAAAACTAAAAATAACGCTAGCTGTGGCGGACGCTGGCGTTTACGAAACCTCTCACCGCCTCTTCGTGACAGACAAGCAAACGAAGCTCACGTTCTTGGTAGACACGGGCGCAAATATTTCCGTACTACCGAGAACGAAAGGCACGCAAGAGCAACCACTACCGTTTCAACTGTACGCCGCAAACAACACCGTCATACCTACATACGTCGAGAAAACACTCGATCTCGATCTCAACCTCCGACGTTCATTCAAGTGGAAATTTATCATCGCAGCCGTATCGAAACCTATTCTGGGAGCCGATTTTCTGAAGCACCACAACCTCATCGTGGACATCAAAAATCGCAGACTCATCGACGGCAAGACGCTACTCACAACAAACGCACAAATCTGTTCTGCGGACATCCCAACCGTTCGTAGCATAGACGTGCAGCAATCATATCACAACATACTAGCCGATTTCCCCGGAATAACAAGAATTACATCAATGAAACTCAGTCCAAAACACAACGTCGAACATTTCATCGAGACAACCGGACCGCCCCTCCACTGCAGGCCACGCCCCATCGCTCCCCACCGCTACGAGCTCGTGAAGAAGGAGTTTTCGAACATGATGGCACAGGGCCTCTGCAGACCAAGCAAAAGTCCTTGGGCATCACCACTACACGTCGTACCTAAAAAGAATGGGGAAATACGAGTATGTGGAGATTACCGAAGGCTAAACGCAATCACCAAGCCCGACCGGTACCCTATACCGCGCATGCGCGACTTCACATACCAACTCGCCGGGAAGCAAATATTCTCGACTCTCGACCTAAACCGCGCATACCAACAGATACCAGTCAGCGAGCAAGATGTCGAGAAGACCGCCATCATCACGCCATTCGGTCTGTACGAGTTTCCTCGGATTTGCGCAGGACTCAAGAATGGAGGTCAAACGTTCCAGAGGTTCATCCACGAAGTTCTACGTGACCTCAACTACGTATTCCCATTCGTCGATGACATATATCTTCAGTCAGCATCATCTTCTTTCTTCGATCTTCAAGTTTCGAGTCTTCGAGCTGAAGCACAGGAGACACGCAGGGACGACTGAACACGACGAGCGCCGGCGACGAAAAGGTGGCGCACTTTTGCTCGCATTAATTTATAGGCGCGCGATCGCGCGCACACAACCTCAGAGTGTTACGTAACCGCATCAGTTTACGACACATATACACTCTCTCCATCGAAGCGCCATTTTGTATCCCCACCAAGTAGCATCATGCTGGTTGCTACATAGTCTAAGTCCATTGTAAATATTGTACATATTATAAGCAACTTTTGTAAAAATAAATTATCTCAAATCTGACATCACAACGGAGTTTCTCTACTACCAACTCTCTTCCCTAAAACCACTTGGGCTTTGCCCCGCTGCTAGCGGCACCCTAGGTTAATATAAAGTATATTTGTCATTTATTTTGTATATTTTACTTTGGTATAAATATATAAAAAGTAAAATAATTTTGTATATTTAATATACCATTTGTACAATTGTTGTATGAAAAACCTGTCCAACAAATGTGAAATGAGTGAATAAGTGGCAAAACTTTATTAATTACATCCCTACATTTGCATAAGTAAGACGGTAGGATACTGCCTACTCACATGTACTTTTGGACGGTTCGTTTGTTAAAAATAATATTTACAAAAAGGCGGCTTGCCAATTATCTACCTATTTTGTGAATAAATATCATAAATTTTTTTTATTTAAACTTAAGTGTGTCTTCATTAATTCACGCAGTCAAAACAGTTTCATGTAATTAACACTATTTAAAACTAACCCGATATTCACGAAAAGTAAAATGGACTCTCGATCAGCAAAATTTGGCACGAAAGTCGACACATCCTTCCTCGAGTAGCTTTGACCGACGACTAACGAACGAGCCAGACCTCTCCTAAGTTCTTGAAATTTTTTACGCTTACCTACCCGCTTATTTTGTTTTTATGGAGCCCAGAATGAAACGGTTAAATTTCGGATGTAACATTATAATTTTCTAGACTATTAGCGTAAATACCATAAACTTGTGCTTCACCAGTTGGGATAAACAGCTAACGTGCAATACCCATGTATCACGATTTTAGAAAAAGGTCTAACCTCCACTAAAAGCATTTTTTTGACCCCAGCAAAATGGTTATTTAGCCAACGGGAATGAAATTTCCGAAAACAAAAACCGCTAAAGGCAAAAAAATATTTTACGTTTTAACTAACGGGCATTTTTTTTTAATCTCGACAAAATGCTGGCTCTTTAGGCAAAAGTTTTTTAGTAAATCTACTTTTTCTGAATTGCTAACAAGCCAAAAAAGTCCTCCGATCGAGCTCAAACCCGGCTCATTAGACGCAGAAAAATTCGCTGATTTCAACGGTGTATATAACCCCATTTGCCCAAAAATGGCTCGTTAGTCAATTAGTCATTCCAGCGTCGACATTATCCGATTTCTTCCGATAAATCGGATCGGATCGGAAGGTCTGGAGCGAGTTTAATTCAGTGAATAAAGGATCTTACAAACGGTCCGGTAGTTTTGAATTTTTGATATGTTGTCTAGGATGGTTAGGCAGTATTTAAAATGCAAAATCCCCGCCCCCCCCCGCGCCCGCCTCCATATTGAAAAAACCGGCACTCTCTTCATATTTTTGCTCATATCTTCATTTAGGAGCATTTTAGCTAGAAGAAAGCTTCGACAATGTTATAGAAAGTTAAATTTACTACATTTTCCATTTTATATTTTGTTTCTAGGACAGATAGTTACGGAGATATGCACATTTAAAAAAACTTAAGAAATTGCAATTTCCAACTCAAAAACAAACTTCTGGATTATATCTTCGTTTAGGAGCATTTTAGCTAGAACAGTGCTTTGGCAATTTTGTAGAGAATTAAATTTACTATAATTTACATTTCAAATTTTGTTTCTAGGACAGATAATTACGGAGATATTCCGAAAATGTATGTAAAAATGGACATGAGTTTAATAAGCAATTATATTTCCTACATGTTTTAATTTGTCCTAGACTAGTCCGTAACTGAATGACAGCGTTCTAAACCAAGAATTTTGAGAAATTTTCGGAAAATTCGACTTTTCCTGTTTTTTAAATGTGCATTTCTCCGTTGAAACAAAATTTGAAATGTAAATTATAGTAAATTTAATTCTCTACAACATTGCCCAAGCTTTGTTGTAGCTAAAATGCTCCTAAACGAAGATATTATAATCCAGAAGTTTGTTTTTCAGTAGGCAATTGCGATTTTTTACGTTTTTTTAAATCTCCGTAACTATCTGTCCTAGAAAAAAAAATTAAAATGGAGAATGTAGTAAATTTAACTCTATAACATTGTCGAAGCTGTCTTCTAGCTAAAATGCTCCTAAAGGAAGATATGAGCAAAAATCTGAAGAAAGTGCCGGTTTTTTCAATATGGCGGCGGGCGCGGAGGGGTGGGGATTGTGCATTTTGCATTTTAAGCAGTAGCACTGACTAACCATCCTAGACAACATATCAAAAATTCAAAACTACCGGACCGTTTGTAAGGTCACACATAGTACTTTAGTCTCTATTCACCGTATTACATAGATAGTATAAGTAAACCTGTGGCGTGAACTTGCTATTTACCGCATATTCTCACGATCGGTGAGGCGACTGTGTGTGTGACGAACACAGTAGGTAGCCTAAAGTACAATTTAGTACTTTGGTTAACTATTCAGATGGTAGTGTAGTGCTATTAGATCTTCACAATATTTTCATCAGATTCATCTGAGGCGCGCTAACCCTTCTGTATACTAAAATGAGAAAATTTGCTACAGAAAAAAACGCGTTTTATTGAATCCTCTTTATTATCACCTAGTTAATCAAAATCACAAGTAAAACTCATTTTTCAAGGCATTCTTCTCATAAAATTAATACTCATATAGCATTTCTTAAATGTACATACACATTCTTTACACTATTTACACATGAAACCTATGCTAATACATTCTGCAATAATTTTACAGTTCGTACACATCCTATGGAGCGTACAAATAATTGCATAAGTCAAACAATCATTCTCAATTTCAGCTGCATTTTTCGACATTGTCAGATCTCGAACTCCAACCCCGTAACCTTAAGAATGAATTGTACAGTACAGTTCGCAGCAAATATATCAACATTATATCAAAGCCAACCAGACGAGAGAATCTTCTATTCTCTCATTTCGTTCGCCATGAAAACACGAACGAAACGCTCAATAGTCATTATTATTTTTATTATAGTGTCTATGTACTGTACTACTTTGAGCGTTTCTTTGGTGTGGGCAAGTGTGGGTATAGTACAGTCAACATCGAATATTTGATGCAGACTGAATCAACATGAAGCACCTCTCTATCTAACAGTTTCATATTGCACTAGTACGAAAGGGAGGCTTTATATACGATAAACACTAGATTATCAGTACAGAAGTAATAGCACAAGGCTTACAGGACCGTGTATTGAACCACGAAAATAGGACGCATGTAGCGATACCAGAGTCTGTAGAAAAAGCTTACAAAAATTACAGATTCCTCGGAAACACAGAGGGCGCGTTATCTTTCATTATTTTCAAGTTTTTAAAGTTATTAAAATGTATTTATTTCTAAAAAATTTGTTATATTTTGAAAATTATTTCCAAAGAACCTCACTCTAAATTGATAAATCATCAGTCACGCAACTATCGCATCCTTGATAACTTAACTTTTATTCTGGCAAGAAATCTCCAAATCCTGTGCCGTAATTGATCAATCGATACTAGTTTTCGCTAGCACAACTGTGACACGCCGCGTGTCACACGCGACTCTTTCTCGCGCGATATATTTACCTATCACTTTCATCGCTGTACTGTGAGAGAGTGACGGCGATGCTATGTCGCGCGACAAGACTCGAGAATCGTAGTTGTGCTTAGGCGGGCTGATTAATTTACGACTCTTATTTCACTCCAGTGTCATCAGATCCAGACGCGTCCTATTTTCGTGGTGTTGCTATATTATTACGACTGCGACCTATGTTTCCGGAAACTCCTCTTGTCGGCCTGTCGCGTCAGGATGTCGGCGACGAAGTTTCTGTGCGTGAACACGCGGAGGATGTCTTCGCGTGCTTCTTGGATGCCTTCGCAAACTATTTTGCTCCTTTGAATGTTGCCCTGCAAAAATTATACAAAATTAGGATCTTGCAGTTACTTGAATATTTACCTATCTTCATTACTAATGGCTGATGATGATGTAATTTGTATTCGGGTTTGTCAACTGTGACACTTTTTTCGTTTTTTTTTTTTACATTTCGTTTTTATTGTACCATTTATGTAAACATACAAGCCTCTGATATGTGCAGCAGTGGTGTCCATGCGGCCCATATAAGCCGATTCTCACATTTTTTGCTTTTACAAAAACAGTAAGTCGGAGTATATGTTAGCCAATATATACTCCGATTTACTTAATGTTTAACATGCGCAAAACAGATAGTTGCCAAAAATTACGATGGGATTTTAAACTAGACAGTGTGTTTGATTTGTTTCGCCCCCCAGCATATCTTAACAAAATTTATATGGATCCAATAAAAAAAATTCGTCACCGATAAGTATGCACATGACATAAATTGGCAACCCTGCCATAACCGTCAAAAATCATAAAAAATATCTTTTTTTTTTTTGGGAATTTTATGGCATAAAAATTATGATGGTTATGGTGGGGTTGCCAGATAATTATTCAAACTATAAGTTCCACTGTAGTTGTGTGAAAAGGCATACCTTGAGCAGTTCGAAGAGTGCGTGTGAGTGCGGCTGTAGCGCGGCGGCCGCGCGCGCCGGCGGCGCCTCCAGCGCGCGCAGCACGCCCGCCAGCTGCGAGCCCACGTCTGCTTCCAGCGACACCTGTAGCATGCGTTCAACTTATTAACTGTCTATAGGGGGCAAACGAGCAAACGTATCGCCTGATGGAAAGCGATTACCGTCGCCCATAAACACCTGCAACACCAGAGGAGTCACAAGTGCTTGCCTACCCGGAGGACGAAGATGGAATGCCTCTATGCTAGTAATTTCACCGGCTATCTTACCCCCACACCAGAACACCACAATGCGAACATTGCTGTTTGGCGGTCTTGACAAGTATACAGTTCAAAATAAAATATCGAGCTTAGGTGGGCGTAGTTTTTTGACCTACACTTTTGACTGTCTGCGGCTTTACTTAACATTTTGTCCGCTCTGCTCGTCGGCGGAAAACTGTCGTAGACGCCAAGCTGACAGCAAATAGTATCGACGTGATCTACCGTATTTGGCGTTCAAAGTTAAAATGTCTCTGAAGTCACCAAGAAATCGGTTTTCCAATACATATTTTTTATTTTCTATTAATTAGGTTTAACAGCTGGGAAAATATATGCTGTGGATAGATTTGTATCAGTCAAAAAGTAAAACACAAAAACAAAAGTAATCTAACAAAATTAACGCGTGTATAATCAGAGAAATACGTAGAAAATTCTGCACTCACGATGTAAGTAAGATAAGCAAATAATACATCTCTCGCTCAGTCTCGGCGAGCGTGTACAGCCAGCATGCATTCAGAAGGTAGGAAGAATCCTGAGGTCAAAACCGTCCATACAAAGAATACAAAACATTATCCATACTAATATTATAAAGAACATTGGAGCTACTAACCAGGTCGTCCATCTGCGCAGTGAGGTGGTGAACCTTCCAGCCCTCAGCGGTGCCGAGCACGTGTCGCTGGGAGGCGATGGCCAGGATGTCTCTGGCGCGCGGCTCGCGGCGCCGCACGTCCGCCGGCCGCGCGAAGTGTAGTGCGGTCGCGCGCCAGCCGCACACGTAGCTAGAGCTCAGGAGCGGCCCTAGCACATCACAATGTGGTTCAAAACCTAGAAGGCTCACTGTACACTACGATGTACCAATATCAAATCCATTTTGAACATTCTTAACCTTTAGAGCGCCAAACGGCAAAGCAATTCACCGTGCCACTGACGCCAAACCAAAAAAAAAAAGTGCTCCAAAATCAACAGGGATTGAAAAACACAGATAGTGGTTTGAATTAGCATGTTTTTGACCATTGAAATTTTTGACGTCAATAGGCGTCGTTGGCGTCAGTGGCACGAATTCCCGATGACGTGATTTGCCGTCTTTGGCGGTCAAAGGGTTAAAATTACAGTAAGGGTCTAATTTTAGTAACACGAAAACTGCCTTGGGCCTTACGAGGTTATAACATAGAACCGCATTAATAATGCGTGGCAAAACTATTCATTTTAGTCAACAAATAACAGAATCTACTGAGCTACTTATAAAATTATGAAACATGCAAACATGTAATGTCTGTTTTTTTTTTTATATGGCTACACGCCAGAATATTTATATATTAAAACATTAATACAAAGATCAAAGTTCAAAATTGAATTGCGTTACCTGGTGGAAGAGATCGGGAATCGAGCCCGGTTAACCATTCCGCCACCCTAACGCCCAAGCGACCTTTCGAATTTTTCCTTATGCTTTGTCGATCTTTGCATTGTTTATTTGATTCCAGGTTTCTTCCACCAGGTTACGCATTAAAAAATTTCTTTGAGCTTTGATCTTTGTATCAATGGTTTACTGAGATACTTGGTTTACTACTCGGCAAAACTTTCAAATAGCCTTTTCAAACTGCTTAATAGCTTTTTTTATATCAGTATATTCAACTTACGTTTCGGTGGCGGGTTCACGGCGACGGGAGGCGGCGTCGGAGGCGCGTCTTCAGCTGGGAACTCGCATTGCCGCACATCGTTATTGCTCAGCCTGCAACACAAATATTTTCTTAGAGCCAATTTCATTATTTTCTGTTATATTACCGGCTGGTTGCGTCTATTTAATCAAGGACATTGGCAGTCATAGTAATCTAATAAAATGGTTGCGTCTATTTAATGAACGACATTGGCAGTCATAGTCATCTAAAATATCAACTAATAGTGAATTAAAGTTGAGATCAAATAGTCAACCAGGTCCAGGTCTATGTTGGTGAAATGCAACTATTTAATTAAAAACGAAAGAAATGATTGAACTAAAAACACAACGTAAATGAGCGTGACTTTGGATCTTGAGGTTAACTAAATCTTAAAGAGTATAATTATAGTAATGCTATGCACTATTGTAATGCAAAGTTTTAATCCACTAACTGTGGATTTAAGTATTATATTTGAGTTATAAGTAAAAAGCATTATTACCTTAATAAAAATATCTGTTTATAAGTATTAATAATTGTATATCTGGCAATGCAACATGAATATGGCGTTCTTGGCTTATTTTCTGCAGTAGTGATGGTCGTGATTTGTCAATGACTTAGATATCAGAAATCCATTAGCAGATTAGTTACCATCTTTTACGTCGTCAAATTTTTCGAGGTTGTTTAATTTATAATTCTTTATTGCATTATCATGTTGTTCAATAAGATGTTACATTAATAATATTAAGTCCATAACATAACCCTGTCAGGGCACAGCAATACACATAGTGGTGGGTGTATAATTAGGTAAAATTCGGTTACAATAATCTTTAACCCTTTAACCGCCAAAGACGGCAAATCACGTCATCGGGAATTCGTGCCACTGACGACAACGACGCCTATTGACGTCAAAAATTTCAATGGTCAAAAACATGTTAATTCAATGGAAATAATAATATTGCTTTGCTATTCCGCGATAGAATATCGTGCCAGTTAAATTTGTGCTAACCCGTTATACTAATTTGCGTATTTTTCCATGCATACGAGGGGCAAACCGAAATGATCGGGAATTTAAAAAACTATGTGCACTATATACATAAATTATATTTTATTGTTTTTCGAAGTATTCTCCGTTACATTCAATGCACTTTTGCATTCTTTTAAACCAGTCATTAAAACAATAATTCCAGTTTGAAGTAGGCATTGCCAAAATGGCCGATTTATAGGCTTCCACAGCGGCTTCTGGGTTCTCAAACCGCTGACCACGCAATAAATCTTTAATTCTAGGGAACGTAAAAAAATCATTTGGACTCAGGTCAGGGCTGTATGGAGGATGGGACATCAACTCAACGTTTTCGTCGTTCAAAAATTTAGTTGTTTTGTGGGCGGTGTGGGAGCTCGCATTGTCGTGGTGTAAGATGACGCGGCGTCTCGGGTTCCCTTGGCGAAGTTCGGCCAGCACCTCCGGCAAACAAACTGTGATATACCAATCAGCGGTAACGGTTCTTTGTTCTTCTAGAGGAATTGTGGCAACATGCCCCTTTTTTGAGACGAACGAAGCCACCATCTTCTTCGACACGCTTCGAGAACGCACAACTTTCGTTGGTTTGACCTCGTCATCGAAGACCCATACTGCCGACTGGTGCTTTCTTTCAGGCTCATAAGAATAAATACAGGATTCGTCACCCGAGACCATATTATAAACGGCTTTTGACTTTCCTCCATTGTAGCATTTCAGAATAGATCGGCACCAATCAACACGAGCCGCCTTTTGCTCTTCAGACAAATTATGGGGTACCCATCGGGAAATCAATTTTCTGACACCCAATTCACCATGCAAAATAGTGTGAATTGCAGTCATTCCAATGCCTATGGTTGCCCGAATCTGCTCGTATGTCACATGTCTATCTTCTTTTAGTAGTTTTTCCACAGCCGCGATGTTTTCAGGCGAAACCGCCGTTTTCGGCCGACCTGATGAAGGTACGGTGCCAAGAGAGGCACGACCCCGTCGAAACTCAGCATACCACCGATATATTGTCGTCTGACTAGGTGCTTCAATGTCGTATATAGTAACAAGCTCATTGCGACATTCATCTGGAGATAAGCCACGACGAAAGTTATGGTAAATAATTGCACGAAAATTTTCACGCGTCAGCTCCATTTTGTTCATCGAGTTGTCAATTTAAAAATGGAATTAAAAAAATATATCGTTCTTTTTTTAAATTGTAAAAACGGCATCGTGATTGTAAGTCGCCAGTATGCATGTGACAAAAAAGGATTTAATGTAACTCAGTTTAAAGTACTCTATTCCCGATCATTTCGGTGTGCCCCTCGTATATGCATTTAATGGTCCCACCCTCCCGGAGTCCGACAACCCATAGGACCCATAGGTGGGTTGTCGGACTCCAGACCGTCAACATCTCCTGATGATGCCTCGTAGAGGGGCGAAACACGTGTCGAGTAAGTTCTGTTATTTTGGTGGTGGTTTGTTTTATTTATTTGCGTATTTATTTTTCTTATCGTGGTGGGAGGGTGGGACCATTAAATGCATATATGCATGGAAAAATACGCAAATAAGTATAACGGGTTAGCACAAATTTAACTGGCACGATATTCTATCGCGGAATAGCAAAGCAATATTATTATTTTCATTAATATGGATTTCCGCAAAGTAACGCCTGATTCAATTAATTATGTTAATTCAAACCACTATCTGTTTTTCAATCCCTGTTCATTTTGGAGCACTTTTAATTTTTTTGGTTTGGCGTCAGTGGCACGGAGAATTGCTTTGCCGCTTGGCGCTCTAAAGGTTAAAGCAGTTGGAGTGTCTGGGTGACTCACATCTGTTTCCTTGGCTTCTTCCTGGGCGAGAGGTCGGGGTGCGGCTCGGGCTCCGTGTCGGGCGCGGGCGAGGAGCTGGCGGACATGGTGGTGGAGTGTCTGGGTGACTCACATCTGTTTCCTTGGCTTCTTCCTGGGCGAGAGGTCGGGGTGCGGCTCGGGCTCCGTGTCGGGCGCGGGCGAGGAGCTGGCGGACATGGTGGTGGAGTGTCTGGGTGACTCACATCTGTTTCCTTGGCTTCTTCCTGGGCGAGAGGTCGGGGTGCGGCTCGGGCTCCGTGTCGGGCGCGGGCGAGGAGCTGGCGGACATGGTGGTGGAGTGTCTGGGTGACTCACATCTGTTTCCTTGGCTTCTTCCTGGGCGAGAGGTCGGGGTGCGGCTCGGGCTCCGTGTCGGGCGCGGGCGAGGAGCTGGCGGACATGGTGGTGGAGTGTCTGGGTGACTCACATCTGTTTCCTTGGCTTCTTCCTGGGCGAGAGGTCGGGGTGCGGCTCGGGCTCCGTGTCGGGCGCGGGCGAGGAGCTGGCGGACATGGTGGTGGAGTGTCTGGGTGACTCACATCTGTTTCCTTGGCTTCTTCCTGGGCGAGAGGTCGGGGTGCGGCTCGGGCTCCGTGTCGGGCGCGGGCGAGGAGCTGGCGGACATGGTGGTGGAGTGTCTGGGTGACTCACATCTGTTTCCTTGGCTTCTTCCTGGGCGAGAGGTCGGGGTGCGGCTCGGGCTCCGTGTCGGGCGCGGGCGAGGAGCTGGCGGACATGGTGGTGGAGTGTCTGGGTGACTCACATCTGTTTCCTTGGCTTCTTCCTGGGCGAGAGGTCGGGGTGCGGCTCGGGCTCCGTGTCGGGCGCGGGCGAGGAGCTGGCGGACATGGTGGTGGAGTGTCTGGGTGACTCACATCTGTTTCCTTGGCTTCTTCCTGGGCGAGAGGTCGGGGTGCGGCTCGGGCTCCGTGTCGGGCGCGGGCGAGGAGCTGGCGGACATGGTGGTGGAGTGTCTGGGTGACTCACATCTGTTTCCTTGGCTTCTTCCTGGGCGAGAGGTCGGGGTGCGGCTCGGGCTCCGTGTCGGGCGCGGGCGAGGAGCTGGCGGACATGGTGGTGGAGTGTCTGGGTGACTCACATCTGTTTCCTTGGCTTCTTCCTGGGCGAGAGGTCGGGGTGCGGCTCGGGCTCCGTGTCGGGCGCGGGCGAGGAGCTGGCGGACATGGTGGTGGAGCCGCCGGAGCCGGACCCTGCTGCTCCGGACGGCACGTCTTCCCAACCCGTGCGCCCGAATATTGGCGCTTGCTTCGTTGGCGATCTGTGATCAGTGACATTTCAGAGATAAAATAACTACAATGATACGGGTAATAAATAAATAAAATAAATATTATGGGTCAATCATACACAAATCGACCTAGTCCCGAACTAAGCAAAGCTTGTACTATGGGTACTAGACGACGATATACATCCATACTAATATTATAAATGCGAAAGTGTGTCTGTCTGTCTGTCTGTCTGTTACCTCTTCACGCTTAAACCGCTGAACCGACTTAGATGAAATTTGGTATGGAGATAGTTTGAAACCCGGGAAAGCTCATAGGATACTTTTCATCCCGAATAAATTTAGTGTTCCCGTGGGATGAGCGGGTAACACCGCGGGGCAAAACTATAATACATATATTAAATAACATCCATGACCCAAGAACAAATATTCGAGTTCATCACACAAATATTTGCCCCGGCCGGGACTCGAACCCGGGACCGCCGGCTCAGTAGGCAGGTGTCTGCAAACTGCGATAACCGCGTCGTCAAATACCTAATAGTAATATCAGTATCACACTGAGTGTGTTTTATGTCACACACGTCAGTTGGGAGAGATTAAAAACGTAACATTCGTTACTGGATCCGATGTGGGAAGAGTCTGAAGTAGGTTAAGTCTGTAGAGGTCTGTATTTGACAATGTCACCATATAAACCAAACATATGATATGAATAGAACATAATACGGAGTTACCAGGTTATTCTATGCAGACTGAGGAAGACTTAGCATGGGCAGTCATTGTTACAATATACACTGAATGTTACTTGCAGAGTTTGCGGGCCAACACAGAACAAACCAATGGTATCACATCATTTCAATCAGAAGGGGACGACTTTTCAGAATTAACTGTTATCGTTAATCTTTTTAAGAATCTACGATTTTGCACATGTTAAAATGTTGCATGCATCTGGTTTTGGACCGTCTATTCTTCAGAATTTGTAAACAAATATCAGTTTATCAGTTTATTTATTGCTTTCATAGGTATATTACAAGATGGTAAAAATAAAGATGAGTATCACTACATAGTATAAAACAAAGTCGCTTTCTCTGTCTTAAATCTTTAAAACTACGCAACGGATTTTGATGCGTTTTTATTTAATAGATAGAGTGATTCAAGAGGAAGGTTGGTGTATAATACATGCATAATTTATCAGCATTGCACCCGTGCGAAGGCGCCGGGGCGGGTCGCTAGTATAGTATAAGATGGTAAATATCAGAAGTGACATACCCCTCTATATCTCGTTTCCTAAGTATGGAGGGGCGCGGAACCGCCGGCTGCGGCGTCTGAACCGGGGTCACGACGGGCGCACTGCGGATCTCCGTTAAAGCCTGGACGGCGTTCACCACACTTACTGTGTTCACTGGAACAAAAACATTATCTATCCCTTTCATAATTCGTATTTTATTTAAATGGTCCTATTACCTGTTGGCTGAATGTATGTATGTATTTATTGTTTATTATATTTATGTATTTGTTTTTGTTATGTATATATTATTATCATTTTCCGATTTTTGCACCGCCTAATAACAAAATCTTATTTTTTCAAGTTCTCCACTACCCAAAGGTTGTCTGGAAGAGATCGCTCTTTAGCGATAAGACCGCCTGTTGTTTACCTCTAATTGTAATTTCTTGCATTGTATTTCTCCTGTATATTTTATGAGGTGTGCAATAAAGAGTACTTGTATTTGTATTTGTATTTGTATTAGTGAACGTCTGGTTGGGCGGCTGGCTGGGCGGCAAGATTTATTTCTATTCGTTTCGTTGTAAGCTTAAGAGGCCTTATTCCTTTTAAAATAGTGATCGTTTTAGACATTTTTCTATATGATCAAACATGTTTCTTTACATTTTATTGGTGTTACTACCTAGAACAGGGCTATTGGGATTTATTGGTATATATTTGAAACCTACAGTTTGAATTTTTCATTGATAATTTTTGTTTCGAAAACAACTCGAAATTGACAAAATTCACGCTGAAAAATAGTTTATTCAACTTATTTTCGACTGCACGCAAAAAAAGCATGAAAAAGCTATGTTACTTCCTAGAACTCGAGGAAAAGTATTATTCACTTCAAAAAGTTGGTTGAAATTATCAATATATTTGTCATAATATGAAAAAAATAAATTTCAAAAGGAATAAGGCCTCTTAACACATTCACTGCCAGGGGGCGTAGCTCAGGAATAAACTTGCATGATGGTGAACCACAGACAACCCCCACTAGACGGAGCATGTAAGGCGACCCGCGCGCACCAACGATATGGTACGGCAGAACATTAAAGTATCAACACGGCGGCCACCGTTTAGTTGCGTCCATGTTTATGAGGTCTCTCTACACCACCTAACACTACAATTTACCATGTTATTTATTTAATTTCTTTTTTCGTTGACGTACGCATGGATCATAAACAAGGACGCAACTAAACGGTGGCCGCCGTGTTGATACTTTAATGTTCTGCCGTACCATATCGTTGGTGCGCGCGGGTCGCCTTACATGCTCCGTCTAGTGGGGGTTGTCTGTGTGGTGAACGCATATATGCGTCGCTGGCAGTGAATGTACGCATGCCGACAGAGGCAGCGCCGTATCTACGGTAGATCGCGTGGAGCCGCCGCTTTAGGCGCCGAGCGATGACAGATGAAAATCAGATCCCATCGGCAATGGAAACAAAGTGGTGATAACTATTTTCTTAATGTTATTTATTGTTTTTGTCAAACTTAGTAACAACTATGGATTTGTTTCTGAAATAAATACTTCATTCATTATTTATTGTGAGTGCAAAGAACGCCGAAATACAATCTCGCTCGGACCCGATCCTAGGCCAGCGCCGGTTAGAGCTGTAGTTCGCGAATTGAGACTAGTGATGTGCCGTTTCCGAGAATTTGCGGAAATATTCCTCGTTTTGTAAATGTTCTCGAGACCGTTCCCTCTCGATACCTATAAATCGGAAAACGTTCTCGAGAACGGAACATCTCTTGTTGAGACATCTCGTGTCAACTGTATAGATATGAGGCAGTAACCCTCCGTTACTTATTTTGACATTGTAAACATTTTCTCGTATTATTGCCTTATTTTTGACGATCATGATATTAATTCGTATAATTTTGACATTAAGCAAATTTGTAATGTAATTTTTATCGTGAAATAAATAATCTAATCTAATCTAATCTTACCTGAGGCCTGCTGCGGCGGCGCCGGCGACTGCGGCGCGAGCGGCTGCAGGCGCGGGTGCGGCGCGCGCGGCACCTCGTAGTACAGCTGCGGCGGCGCGCTGTTGCCCACGCCCACGCCCACCACCTGGGAACACAACACTTGTAGGGGCCGATGCAAGAGCAGCCTGAGGCCGCATGGTTCAAATGTCACTTATGAATGCGTGTGGTCAGTTGGGTAACACCATAAAGAAACACCATCCGGCTAATTCATTGACCTCATGACCACCTAGTTGGTTGACAAAAAAACTGTGTCGCAGACAAGCACTAACATTGTGTAGGGGCAAATGACGTCGTGGCGCCTGGGGCAGCTTTCCGTCGACATCATTTTTCGTCTTTAGCACTCAAAAACCACAACAGGACAAGGATGACACGAAAAAAAAAATAGATGTTCTCAAAGTCTGAATGTCTAAAACCAAAAACTTTGATTATTTCAACGAATAAAAATTAACGCTTTTTTCATAATGTATATTGAACTATTCGATTTCTATTAGAAATTGCTATCCTTTAGGGACATAGGCGGATTTGTGGTTGGAATGCAAAGCCAACTGATTGTGCGTTCACAATCAATCAATCAATCGTTTATTTCAAAGAATATGGTACAATTTAGGTTAGTAGATGTGGTTAGCTCAGCATATTCTGCCAGTACGGCGTAGAAATATTTAACTTATAACTAAGAACATTAAATTAATTTAGTTATACTATTAGATTATTATTAAATTATTAGATTGGGTACAATTCAAATAATTAATTATTCATTATGGTTCAAAAATTCGTCAACAGAATAAAAGCATTTGTCAAGCAGCCATTTAAACATTATTTTATTAAATTGATTTAATTGTAAGCCTTTGAAGTTGTCAGGTAACCTATTATACAATTGGATAGCCATACAATATACATTGCTGCCAAATACCTTTAGCTTTTGCCTAGGCTGATACAATTTGAGCGGTTTTCGGCTAGGTCTATTGCCCTTATTGACTATTGTATCATGCAGTGGAAAGAAGTGTGGATACTTTTTCACAAATTTGGTAACTTCTAATATGTAGAGGCAAGGTAGAGGTAAGATATTAAGGTCCTGGAATATTGGTTTGCAATGTGCAAGATATTCAGCTCCGTATACAGCCCTGACACATTTTTTTTGAGTCACAAATGCTCTTTGGGTATCTGTACTGTTACCCCAAATGATAAGCCCGTAGCGTAAGATGGAGGAAACATATCCATGGTATGCGGAAAGCGCAGCCTCTCTTGATGCTATAGACCTAAGGCGTCGCAGTGCATACACAAATCGATCCAGTCTAGAGCATACGCCTTCAATATGTGCTCTCCAGTTAAGTTGTTCATCAAGAGTAATACCAAGAAAGGTGGCACAATCAACTCCGGCTCCGGGATAGTTTCATTCGGGGATAGGGCAGCCACTTGTTCGGGTTTTCCCGGATTTGTCCTAGTTAGGAGGCCGTCCGGAGCATTTTCAAAGAGTTTATGTAATCTTTTTTTTTTTAATTATGCTATATATTTGAGATCACACAGTTTGTGTAAATGAAAAATAAAGCGATTGTTTTGTTAATAATATAATTTTTGGTCACGTCCGGGACAAAAAATGCGATTTACGCCTAACGTCCGGGTTTTTAAAGTCTTTGTCCGGGTTCGGCGAATTCAGAGATGGCAAGCCCTATTCGGGGGACATGTTGCAGTTTACCAACAAATTGTTACATCACTGGCTTATGGGTAGGGCTTATTACCTTGGCGGGCTGATAGTTCCTCTGCAGGAGCGGCAACGGCCTCGCGGCCGGCGGCGGCGGCGCCGCGGCGCGCGCCACCGGCGCCCGGACCGCGCCCGCGATCACGCCGCTCGCCAGGCTCGCTGTCGACACATTGATCACTTACTTATTCATTTGTCACTCGGTACTCTATTATATTTACGATAGCACATCTTTGTACTAGGTCTCATCGTTAGAGTACCAGTTTAACCAGTAAATGGATGTCAACAAATATTGACAGTTAAGTTGGTATATATACGGAATTTAATCGCGACGCCATTTACCATATGAAGCTGTATTTGAGAGCTATTGCAGAGGGTCATAGACCTCGAGTGTCGACCCGACAGTTTGTCGCGGTCTCTCGCCCCAGGCCCCACGAGAAGTACGCGCCCGCCCGACCGGCCTGCTGACTTACATGCGAGCACAGTAGTAGAGGGCAGAGTGACGATGCTGGAGTGCGGCGGCGACGTGACGCGCGGCGGCGGCGCGGCGCGGGGCGCGGGCGCGCGCGGCGCCACCACGCCCGTCACGCTCGGGCCGCGCGCGCCGTACACCAGGGCGGAGCGCGAGCCGCGCCCGCCCGACCGGCCTGCTGACTTACATGCGAGCACAGTAGTAGAGGGCAGAGTGACGATGCTGGAGTGCGGCGGCGACGTGACGCGCGGCGGCGGCGCGGCGCGGGGCGCGGGCGCGCGCGGCGCCACCACGCCCGTCACGCTCGGGCCGCGCGCGCCGTACACCAGGGCGGAGCGCGAGCCGCGCCCGCCCGACCGGCCTGCTGACTTACATGCGAGCACAGTAGTAGAGGGCAGAGTGACGATGCTGGAGTGCGGCGGCGACGTGACGCGCGGCGGCGGCGCGGCGCGGGGCGCGGGCGCGCGCGGCGCCACCACGCCCGTCACGCTCGGGCCGCGCGCGCCGTACACCAGGGCGGAGCGCGAGCCGCGCCCGCCCGACCGGCCTGCTGACTTACATGCGAGCACAGTAGTAGAGGGCAGAGTGACGATGCTGGAGTGCGGCGGCGACGTGACGCGCGGCGGCGGCGCGGCGCGGGGCGCGGGCGCGCGCGGCGCCACCACGCCCGTCACGCTCGGGCCGCGCGCGCCGTACACCAGGGCGGAGCGCGAGCCGCGCCCGCCCGACCGGCCTGCTGACTTACATGCGAGCACAGTAGTAGAGGGCAGAGTGACGATGCTGGAGTGCGGCGGCGACGTGACGCGCGGCGGCGGCGCGGCGCGGGGCGCGGGCGCGCGCGGCGCCACCACGCCCGTCACGCTCGGGCCGCGCGCGCCGTACACCAGGGCGGAGCGCGAGCCGCGCCCGCCCGACCGGCCTGCTGACTTACATGCGAGCACAGTAGTAGAGGGCAGAGTGACGATGCTGGAGTGCGGCGGCGACGTGACGCGCGGCGGCGGCGCGGCGCGGGGCGCGGGCGCGCGCGGCGCCACCACGCCCGTCACGCTCGGGCCGCGCGCGCCGTACACCAGGGCGGAGCGCGAGCCGCGCCCGCCCGACCGGCCTGCTGACTTACATGCGAGCACAGTAGTAGAGGGCAGAGTGACGATGCTGGAGTGCGGCGGCGACGTGACGCGCGGCGGCGGCGCGGCGCGGGGCGCGGGCGCGCGCGGCGCCACCACGCCCGTCACGCTCGGGCCGCGCGCGCCGTACACCAGGGCGGAGCGCGAGCCGCGCCCGCCCGACCGGCCTGCTGACTTACATGCGAGCACAGTAGTAGAGGGCAGAGTGACGATGCTGGAGTGCGGCGGCGACGTGACGCGCGGCGGCGGCGCGGCGCGGGGCGCGGGCGCGCGCGGCGCCACCACGCCCGTCACGCTCGGGCCGCGCGCGCCGTACACCAGGGCGGAGCGCGAGCCGCGCCCGCCCGACCGGCCTGCTGACTTACATGCGAGCACAGTAGTAGAGGGCAGAGTGACGATGCTGGAGTGCGGCGGCGACGTGACGCGCGGCGGCGGCGCGGCGCGGGGCGCGGGCGCGCGCGGCGCCACCACGCCCGTCACGCTCGGGCCGCGCGCGCCGTACACCAGGGCGGAGCGCGAGCCGCGCCCGCCCGACCGGCCTGCTGACTTACATGCGAGCACAGTAGTAGAGGGCAGAGTGACGATGCTGGAGTGCGGCGGCGACGTGACGCGCGGCGGCGGCGCGGCGCGGGGCGC
The DNA here is from genome assembly GCA_932273695.1 of Apotomis betuletana. Lineage (NCBI taxonomy): Eukaryota > Metazoa > Arthropoda > Insecta > Lepidoptera > Tortricidae > Apotomis > Apotomis betuletana. The sequence continues at coordinate 9,027,774 of OW026307.1, read as the reverse complement.
GGGCGCGCGCGGCGCCACCACGCCCGTCACGCTCGGGCCGCGCGCGCCGTACACCAGGGCGGAGCGCGAGCCGCGCCCGCCCGACCGGCCTGCTGACTTACATGCGAGCACAGTAGTAGAGGGCAGAGTGACGATGCTGGAGTGCGGCGGCGACGTGACGCGCGGCGGCGGCGCGGCGCGGGGCGCGGGCGCGCGCGGCGCCACCACGCCCGTCACGCTCGGGCCGCGCGCGCCGTACACCAGGGCGGAGCGCGAGCCGCGCCCGCCCGACCGGCCTGCTGACTTACATGCGAGCACAGTAGTAGAGGGCAGAGTGACGATGCTGGAGTGCGGCGGCGACGTGACGCGCGGCGGCGGCGCGGCGCGGGGCGCGGGCGCGCGCGGCGCCACCACGCCCGTCACGCTCGGGCCGCGCGCGCCGTACACCAGGGCGGAGCGCGAGCCGCGCCCGCCCGACCAGCCTGCTAACCGAACGATTCACTCATATTCGGGATGAAGTCAAATTATTAACAAGCAATATTAAAAGACATAGAAGAGGATGAGAATTTCCTTTGGCACGGAACTTAATCATTGTCGTTACAGTAGTAGAATAAGAAGCAGAGTCGATTAGGTTGGCTACAATAAACATAACACTAATTCTGGACATTCTGTGTCATGAAGTGGGAGTAGTAGTCAGAGTTCACATTTCTGTTTAAATCTTATCGTTTAAGAAGACATTTATTTTTCATAAGAATTGGATTTCATAAGGATTAGGTTGGCTACAATAGACATAACACTAATTCTGGACATTCTGTGTCATGAAGTGGGAGTAGTAGTCAGAGTTCACATTTCTGTTTAAATCTTATTGTTTAAGAAGACATTTATTTTACATAAGAATTAGATTTCATAAGGATTAGGTTGGCTACAATAGACATAACACTAATTCTGGACTTTCTGTGTCATGAAGTGGGAGTAGTTGTCAGAGTTCACATTTCTGTTTAAATCTTATCATTTAAGAAGACATTTATTTTTCATAAGAATTAGATACACTTATCATGAGAAATATAATCGTATGAGTTCATAAATAAACGAAAACTATAGCAGTGTTGTCTACAGTTACCTTGGCTACTCTGCGTAGGCGGGGCGGGGCGTAGTGCAAGCGAAGCGCCGGCAGCGAGCCCCCGAGGCACATGGCTCGCGACCCCCTTGCTCACTAACACGCCAGTGCTATGTGTGTTCCCGCTCGACAACTGGACGGCTGTATAAATCGTATGATAACTATAAAAATCGCGGATACAAGTAATGATTACGTAAGATTAAAAATTTCTCCTATGAAAAGCAGCCAATCTCTCTGTTCCTAACTATATTTGTTAAGTGGTGTCAGCTTTCATTACCTACTGTTTTGCTATATTTCCCTTTATTATTGACATCATTTGGTACATAAAATTGGGATTCTGATTCTAGCATTTCTTGCACATGAATTGTAAGGTATGAAGTTTTAGTTGTAAAAATATTACAAAATACAATAAATTTTTCCAGCTTATTATCTGATTTATTAATACACATGTGAAAGGGTTATTCTACAGGCTTTTCAACCGCCGTCAGTCCGCTGTCAAAAAAATTGAAAGTAGGTACCTACACCAAACTGCAAACTTTCATACCATGAGACATACTGTAACCATATCTTACCATATTTAATCTAATTTAAAGCATATAATGGCCCATTGCTTTGATATTTATGACAGCGGACTGACAGCAGTTGAAACGCCTGTAGGATCACCCAAATGTGAACATTGGTATCCTTATTTGCTTCACAATGTCAGAGAATTATGCTTTCTCTAGAATAATGAATGCCTAAAACACATCATGACAAATATAAATTTACCTGGTCTAGTATTGTGGTGTGGGAGCGGTGGGAGCACACGCACACTCTGGGGCAGGGTGCGGACAGAAGAGCTCACAACCAGGTTACCCGTTCCTGCCACCAATTGTCCGCCTAGCCCACCTACATTCAATACCTGTCAGAGATGTACAAAATACTTTAAGAAATGTATTTAAATACAAAATGCAAATACTTTTTCGATTAACCATTTCAAATGTAAAATACCAAATAGTTTTGCGTTTTGTATTTTAAATGCTAAATGCAAAATAGGTATTTTCAAAATACTTTTTCAAAATAGAAATACCTTTTGTCCTATTCAAATCTTTTTTTTTTATTTCACTATTACACTTTTTAACAGTAGGTACAAGTTGTTTGATTACATCATCACTCATTTTTCTTCTGTGAGGTCTAATTATCATCCCGCCATATGAAAAAAGTCTCTCTACGGGTGCTGAAAATCCGTTAGACGATTAAACTTTTCTTAGATACTTGTCATAACGCGTCGGCGGCGTCACGTTCCATAGATAATGTTCGTCGTTTTTGTTTGTCACTTCACTAGACATACGTTAGGCAAGCGTTAGGCGCTCAAGGCAAGCAGGGCCTCTAGCGGTCAAATTGGCCAATGCCAGCTTCATTCTTTCATTTAATATTGTTTGACTGTGACTGGTAATGTTGGCTAAACTAAATCACAAAGTATTTTGCATTTTGAACTTTTTAAAAATGCAAAATACTTTTCGAAAAGTATTTCAAATAAAATACAAAATGTTTTTTAATAAAAGGCATTTAAATGCAAAATACAAAATAGGTATTTTGCATTTTGTATTTGCATTTTAAATACAAGTATTTCAAATAAATCGCATCTCTGATACCTGTGCATTGGGAAGTATTAATGAATACTTTATTATTGTCGCAGGGCCTATAAAAAAAGATTTATTAAAACAAAAAAATTACATTTTTTTTTTTTTTATAATTATTTTGTTAACTAACGTGCAATCGGTCTGTATGTGACCATAAGCAGTTATTTTGTTTGTCTTTACGGCGTGTGAGGTAGGCCCATCCAATGATGGGATACCTTAAGATGCTTATTGCTTATTTAAATTAGTTGTTAAGTCCCATATGTGTAGTCGTCTCAGGCGTCTGTATGGTAGGGATTCACTCAATACAGATGCCAGCTCATTTTGGTGGCAGAGTATTTTGTTTCGGTCAACTTCTTCTTTTACAGTAGGCATTTTCAGATAGTCATGTACTTCTTTTGTTTTGGTGAACCAGGGTGCAGCAACTATTTATTTTAATATGTTGTTTTGAAACCTCTGAAGTATCTCTATGTTGGAACTCTTAGCTGATCCCCATAACTGGATTCCATATGTCCAGATTGTTTTTAGAGCAACCTTGTAGATTAATAGCTTATTATTTACGCTTAGTCTAGACTACCTGCCGATGAGCCATTGCATTGATCTAAATTTTAAGTTCAGCTCATCACGTTTTTTCATAATGTGAGCTTTCCATGTCTGTTTCTTGTCAAGGTGGAATCCAAGATACTTTACGACGTCACTTGTTGGCAGTAGATTATTTCCTAGTTTTACAGGAGGGCAGGGCAAAAAATGACAGTTGATGATAATTTAATAAAAGTCGGTGAAAAGGCTAAGTATCGCATGAAAGTTTTAGAATTTAAGTATTAAATTTTTTTTTTCTTTACTAAGGTTTATGAAGTCATGACATCATGTGAATTATTACCATTTTTGGTACTTCCTCGTATGTGGTGCATGGGATTTGTATATGTTAAGGCTGATTTAGACGATGACAATTTTGAGACGCCTAAATTACGGCGCCAGTGATTACCGCACAGCACACCTCCGACCGTTTAGACGATGACTATGTTCAGCCGCCTAAATCTCGCCGCCAGTCGTGTTTACACGGTGCTTTTTTTCAGTACCAGTCATTAGTGGCAGCGAGAGACGCGGAGGGGGGGTCGCTGGCGCCAAAAAATAGGCTCGTGTTCTATTCCGCGCCAGCGCTGGCATGCGGCGAAAAAATGGCGCGGAAAGTGTTTATACGGTGCCTTCTCGAGGCGCCGTAATTTAGGCGTCTCAAAATTGGCATCGTCTAAATCAGCCTTAAAACTGGTTTCAGAGGGCTGGCTTTTTGCCCCCTTCACAAACAAAAATGCATGCATCTTCTATCTATGAATATATAATACCCAACTATTTTATATTTCAGTGTAAACCACCTCTCAACTTTGTAAAGAGTAGAGGAACCCCCAGAGCCAGAAGCAAACAAAAGAATGACACTTGCTTTTCACAGCTTAATATTTCATTTGTTATCAGTGGCACAACATATGTTTGTAATAAAGTACAAAATAAATACCTGTGTTCCACTAACTGGTGACGCCACACTGACTTGCACGTTGGGGCTGGAGCTGGACACTTGGACGGACAGTTGGGTCCCTTGACTTATGATCTGAGTTGCTGGTTGTAATAACTGACCACTAAGAAGTTGGGGCGTTATGATTTGGGAACTTTGGCCCAACAGTTGTGAGCCCTGGCTGACTATTGAAGTGCCTTGCAGGATTGGGGATCCACTGACAATCATCTGTTGCTGCGGGAGAGATATTATCACATTAGTTCAGAATCTGGTTTAATAATTACTGCCAGGATTAAGTTATTTTTTCTAATTAGGTAATATGTTTGCAGAGAAAAGTAAGGTTACAATATCATAAAGCCAAATGTAGGGTCAAATAGTTGGGATGGTCAATTTTGGCTTGGAGAATGACTAGAATATGAACTTACTTGCGAACCTACGCCAGGAGCCAGGATTTGGGTGGCAGGCCGTATCAACCCCATTGATCCAGCATGAGTGATTATTTGACCGGCACCTGTTGTCTTGGGTTGGGTAGTAATTAAGTGCGTCATTTTCACTTCAGAATTAGATACACTTTTAACGATTGTGATTTTCTGTGGTGCCAAATCAATTGGATACATTTTGCCAGTAGTAATTGTTCTTTCATTCTCTAAATTGTTACTCATGGTAGACTGCTTCCTTTATACGATCAATTTACCATGGTACTAGCGAACTTCTCAAGAAAAGCTAGTTTTCAGAGTTATTTCATTCACAAATATAACAACTTTTACACATAAAACGTAAACGGAGACGAAAAGAACGCCAATGTAAACGTCAAACAAGTGACTTTTCTTTTGCCATAGACAACATATTAGGTGGTGTATTCACTATGCAAAGTGATGCTTAGGGCCATGTTAAGAAACTTATTATGTAATATAAGTGAGTATACATTTTTATTTAATTAAATGTATACCAGGAAGATCGAGATAATAATTTATTAATTTTGGATTCTTTGAATCAGTAAATTAATGTTAGTCCTATTTTTTGAAATATGGCAAGCATAATGATTGATGTCAAGTGTAGAAAAAAAGCAAATTATTGTCCATGGTATATGGTACGCCATGGCCGACCAAATTGGTGACGGTGATTTTATAAAAGAAAATTTACAGAAATTTAACAATGAAAGGCGAAGTAGTAAAGAATGGGTTAAACTTAATGTCGGAGGAACTTATTTTCTAACCACTAAAACGACTTTATCCCGAGATCCTAACTCATTTTTGTATCGATTAGTTCAAGAGGACAGTGACTTGATTTCAGACAGGGTATGTAGTGTTTTTATTTTCCGATTATTTTCTTTTTACACAGTGAAATTAAGTACTAATCAGACTAATTGTTTTAGGATGGGACCGGCGCCTATTTGATAGACAGAGATCCAACGTATTTTTCGCCGGTATTGAATTATCTCCGACACGGTAAACTGGTTATCAACAATGACATTGCCGAGGAGGGAGTGCTAGAGGAGGCAGAATTTTACAACATTACAGAGCTCATAAGATTAGTTAAAGAAAGAATATGCTTAAGAGAAAGAAGGCCACTGAAAGACTCTAAGAAACATGTGTACAGGGTTTTGCAGTTTCATGAAGAGGAGCTAACTCAGATGGTGTCCACTATGTCGGACGGTTGGAAGTTCGAACAGCTCATTAACATTGGTTCTCAGTACAATTACGGCAACGATGAACATGCAGAATTTCTCTGTGTGGTCAGTCGAGAGTGTGGCAGTTCCCTCAACAGTAATGATGTTGAGCCCACAGACCGTGCAAAGGTGCTTCAGCAAAAGGGTTCACGGATGTGAGCTTTACAAGTTTCCGAGACTGTTCGCTCTGTGTGGAATGTGTATATAAATATTTGTAGTGTGACAGTCTGTAACTTCCTTAACTCAACAATGATTTGTATTTTTAATTAATCAAAAACAAATTTAAATCTCAGTTTATGGAATGTTAATTGCATGAACATGTCAATTAGATGGCAACTGGTATAATCTTGTCGAAAATATGAAAACTAGATGAATACTCAGTTTGATATAAAATGGAAAATCTGAGAATTTACTAATAATATTAATGTAACTTGTTTTACAATAGTTTCGAATCTAGTTAATTGTAGTCATTAAGTTAAAGTTGTGTGAGACAAAATACTGTTTTGTAAAACCATTTATATTTATACACAGGACGAGTGTAACTGCCGACATTCCTTAAGCAGATTAAAAGGCAATTTGCAATATGCTTAAATTAGTACCTACTTTTAATTTTTCAACAAAGAATATGTAATGAGATCCTAGTTCAGCTAGTGCTAGATGTTGCACACGGGTGTATTGGAACTTAGGTATTTGAGAATACAAGTAAACAATACATGGGTCTTTGGTTGTCGGTAGTGTATTGATATGAGTAAAATAGATGTTTTTGTAATATAAATAAAACTGCATGAGGCCTTGATTGTTCATATACAAGACATTTTGTAAATAATACAACATTTAAACCATTATCAGTAACCAGTATTCCAGATATGCTCATTTGCAAAATATAAATTTTATGTTTCCATACTTGTTATTTTATTTATGATGTTATTATAGGTTGTATTAGACAAACATACAGTTTTTACAAATACAAAAGTATAGTTTTGTGATTTTTATAGGAATGCAATCCTTTGAGTTTTCTTGCTCACTCATGTGTGTCAGAGACCCAACACCTTAAGTGCAATTGTTAGAGTATTGTTTTCCTAAACAACAATGATGCATATGCTTGGTGTTATATTTGGCCAAGCATGACACATCCCTATATTTGTGACGTTCGATCTTAGGCAAATGTACCACTTCAGCTTGCAAATGAGTCTTTCGATCAGCTTTACTCTCAACCTGCGGCTCGCTGAACTTCTATGAGAAATACCTAAATAAGTGCCTATTTTCATAGGCCCTTTGGCTGGACTCCATTACCAAAATGTATTTGCGGCTTTTATAGAAAAAAGGTCGAGTATCGCTGGCTGGTTTAGATCCTTATTGACAACGGCAACCTTTAGCCTGAAATGGTAAGTTTGTACCTTTAGTGGCTTTAGTTAGTAAACCTCGGGCTTCTGTATTCGTAACCACTAACCAGTAGGTAGGTATTAGGGTGGCATGATAATAGCTGATCGATATAATAAATCAAATTACCAAGTACTTAACTATTTTTTATGTTACTGTAGGTAGGTAGATTTGGTTTAGTTACTATAATCCTACTGGTACACTTAGTTTTTACAAAGTATTTATTTTGTAAGTATAATGTGTATACTTATTTAATACGTTTTTATTGCTCGTGGAATCTGTCTTGGTTTTTGATCGTGTACGAAAAAATATTTATTTATAAAATATGTTTGCGTTTAAGTGGAACATTCTTACAAACTTTCATGTTTATAATATAAATCCAATCCATATACTTATATTATACTAATTATACTAGTACTAGTACTAATATTATAAATGCGAAAGTGTGTCTGTCTGTCTGTTACCTCTTCACGCTTAAACCGCTGAATCGATTTTGATGAAATTTGGCATGGAGATAGTTTAAGACCCGAGGAAGGACATAGGATAGTTTTCATCCTGGAAATTATCCCTAAAAAGATTGAAAAGTAAGTAAGTAATTCATGATGACATTGATGACCCTGTCGGAAATGTAATGGTTAGACCAAAAGCACAATTGCTCTTACATTTGCTTAGGCGCTTTAAATAATCCCTTTTATTAATTTATTAAAGGTGATTAGGTGGATATCTATCGTGTTGTACGAGGTTGCTTCCATACTTCCAAGTTCCACGCGGACGTAGTCGCGGGCAAAAGCTAGTATAGGATAACCGATTACTCCCCTTTCCATCGATTCGTGATTTGAGGTTTCTGGTGGGTGCGTCTCTACACAGTATTCTGTTAAATAAAAGATCATAATCTGCTTTTTAGGGTTCCGTAGTCAACTAGGAACCCTTATAATTTCGTCATGTCGGTCTGTCTGTCCGACCGCAGTTTAGCTCCGTGATCATTAGTACTAGTACCTAAGCTGGAATTTGGTATGAGTATGTGTAGCACGCCGACAAAACGGTAAAATAAAAACTACAAAAAATAATTTGGTACCTCTCGTACAGTCGGGGTAATTTTTTTTTCGTCCAACTCTCGTGTGTGGGATGTCGTTGAATAAGGTCTTTTGAGAAAGTCAGCAGTTTTGTAAATGTTCGCTCTGGAAATAAATAGCGTTTTTCCCCTCTTAACTTTTCAACCACGGGTCAAAAAATTATGAAAAATTCATGAAAATAAGGCCTTATAAGCACTCAATGAAAACTATTGAATAAAATCGGTCGAGCCGTTTTTGAGTTACCTATCGCAAAATTTCATAATTTTCTTTAAAATGACGTAAGTGCCGCGCGGTGTCCGTATACTTCGAACGTTACACATATTAGTTATGTGCCATCATACTGCATTAAAACATTCCGCTCCATCTGTCGCGTATAATCGATAACTTCCAGAAGGTAATATGTAATTACAGCTACTTTGGCGTTTAGGACATTTTTATAGAGCTTGAAATCTTTGTCCTAATTTAAACCTCGTGGTTTTAAGCCTATGAAGGATGAGCAAATATACGGAACCCTACATAGAGCGTGGCCCGACATGCTCTTGGCCGGTTTTTTGTGCAAGTACACCCCTTGTACCCTGCTACCAGCGAACATTGGCTTCCGGTCTAAATCAGCTTAGTCTATCAGTGGCCAGTGCAAAATGGATTAGCTAGCGATTTGCACCGTGGATTGGATTGCGCATTTTAAACGCGGTATTAAGTAGGTAGGTACAATGAGTTGCACAATTCCATGGCCCATTTATGAATGAATTCCTTAATAAATGGGCCATGCATTTGTGCAGCCCATAGTAGGTACAGTCAGCATCATAGTTGGAAGTAGCGAAATATATCGTCACACATCTTTCTTTACTGTGATCTTTTGAGGGTAGCGGGGAGTCAATGGACGCGGTCTGCACGTCATCGCACTTTGTGGCGAGCTATGGGGAGGCCTATGTTCAGTAGTGGACGCCTGTGGCTGATAGATAGACATCCTCACTGCTTTGGGAATAAAATGTGTTCTGATATATTTGGCTACTTTGGTAGCTCTGAACTATTTTGATGCCGACTAAGCTGTCATGTTTTAAAGTAGTGAATTCAAGTTCTCCTTAATTTTGAATGAGACCACTTATTTTGAATTAAAATCTGTACTGTAACTATATATATTATATACCAGTGGCGCAGTGTACCTAAAGCACATTCTTTAGTAAAACCGGAGTAGTTTTTTTTTTATTTCTGGAGATAAAAAATTGGTATAAAAATCTAATATGCAAGTCTGTGAGAATAGGTTTCTATGGACGTCATGTCACTGATACCTGGGAAAACAAAACTGTCGCCACAATTCATGCGGAGTTGGTCAATATTGGGGACAGTCTCTTCGTAGATAGCTCAGACAGTCGGCAAACTTGTGGCACATTGCTCGTAGAACCGATGATGGCCGTTGGGGCAGAAAGGTCCTTGAGTGGCGACCGCGTACCGGAAAACGTAGCGTAGGAGGCTCGCCAACAAGGTGGAACGACGACCTGGTTAGGATCCCGGGCAGTTATTGGATGAAGGCAGCGCACGACCGATCGTTGTGGAGAAATTTGGGGGAGGCACGGAGGCCTGTCGGGCAGTAGACGTCTGTCGGCTGATATAAATAAATAAATATTAAGGGACAATCATACACAAATCGACCTAGTCCCAAACTAAGCAAAGCTTGTACTATGGGTATTAGACGACGATATACATAATATACAAATACATATATAGATAACATCCATGACCCAAGAACAAATATTTGCCCCGGCCGGGATTCGAAGCCGGGACCGCCGACTCAGTAGGCAGGTGTCTACAAACCGAGCCAAACGCGTCGTCGTATGCTGATGATGTTTCAATAAAGTGATATAAAATCTTATTTTAACCGACCTTAAATGTAATAATAATAAGAGTTCTAAATATGGCCCCCGATGAGAATCCATTTATTGCAGGACTCCTAAACCAAACAGGGCTTTCGAACTAAGTCTCAGAACTCGAGTCCCTTTTATATAACGAGTCGTACTCGACTCGAGCCGTGTGATTGCCGACCTTGCCGTCAGCGATGGGTTGACACAATTTTCGCAGCTTTACTTGAATTGAACTGCGAACCTAATTTCGAAACTAAAGTGGCAGTAAGACTCATGTTTTTTCGAAGACTCGAGTCGTCGCACAGATGAGGCTAACTCACGCTCGACTTGGGTCTCGGAGTGACTATGAGTTTATCAAATCAAACTTATTATTAAATTTAACGGAGTGGTGTACCTACAACATTAGGATTCTAAAACTCAAGACTTACAATACTAGCTGTATCGGTGTGTGATGGAAGGGCATAATATATCTGGCTAGTCTCCTCTAGTTTAAGTTAATATTTGATGCGACTAAGCAAAGGTATCCCTGCCATACGAGTGGACACTTACGTATGGCAGTGTGGCAACGTAAGCAATGACAAGGTTCAACTTTCAGTTAAGTAGCTTAGAATAGGGCTATAAGCGGCTTGTGTCTAGAATAGGCGAGAATTTGTCAAAACTAGGCTTTAAAAACTAAGGACTAAGGTGACTTTGACCACTCTGCTCATTATCGGTGTATTTCTCCGATGTAAATGAACTCAACTGTACCTACACGGTAAAAGCTATGTAACAGCCGCAGAAACCTTATAAGTAGATATGATAAGACGTAATCTGACTGGGTTTTCAGGTATTTATTATTATAAATAAAAGTGACCTAAATTTAACAAGTACATACGTACATATATTCCGAATATACCCTACTTACTCGTTATAATAAATAAATGGCAAATACAGAAATCTATAATATATACATGTAGTCTAGGCTATCTAATTAAATTGCGAACTTTCAACATTATTGCTGTTTTGTACCAAATAAATAAAAACCACTAATATTTTATGATGCCTTTATTTCACTGATGTAAGTAAACAAGTGACTGAGAACGCAATAATGATTTGACACGCCTTCCCTTAGATTATTGTTAATTCTACGTTATTTAAATTAATAACTACATTATATATAATAAATCTATTACACGATGTTTTAAAAAAATAAACATTATCGCATTTTTTTAACTTATGATATTTAATTACATATTTCATTATAAAATATTGCATTTTAACCGCACTAAATACAAGTTAACAAGACAATCTACACACTCATCTGTAGAGATAACAGAGTTATTATCAAAATACAGAAATGTTACACACTTTTGTAAGGCAATGGGGGTTTATTGTTTGTAGTTTGAAATTATAGCTAATATCTTATCATTTGTAGCTGTATGTAGCGTCGCTGGCTAGCACCAGTCCGCCATGTATGTGAAGTCGAGGAAGAGCTTGTGGTCGGTGGCGCTGAGCGGGCGCGGCTCCTTCGGCGGCGTCAGCACCGCCGCCTCCGACGTGAACTCGCTGTCGAAGTTGCTCACGTCCTCCAGATTATTTATAGTTGGCACAAATGGTGGCTTCACTTTACGAAGAAGTAGTTGTTCCCAGTTCACATTCCTGAAGAAGGCCTGCCTCTTCACGTCCTCCGCGTCCCTTTCGGACGAGCCGAGACGCCGTTCGGGGTTTTTCCTCAACAGACGTCGCATCAGAGCTATCGCTTCTAGCGATAACGTCCTGGGGTACCGCACTTCGTCGTTCACTATCGAGTCAAACACTTCACCTTCGTCCTCGCCCGGGAAAGGCGATTCTCCGACTAACATTTCGAAGATCAGTACTCCGAGACCCCACCAGTCCACAGCCCGCGTGTACGAAGTCTCGGTCAGCACTTCTGGGGCGAGGAACTCGGGAGTCCCGCAAAACGTGCCCGTGCGGTCACCCCATCCCATGCCTTCTTTGCATAGACCAAAGTCGGCGATCTTGACGAAACCGTCCGTGTCCAGAAGTAAGTTGTCTAACTTTAAATCTCTATAAATTATATTATTCTCATGTAAATACTGTAGGCCTAATACGACACAAGCTGCATAAAATACTGCCCTGGGTTCGGTGAACACGTCGGCATGGATGTGCATCATAAGATCACCGCCGGCCGCGTACTCCATCACGAAACAGACGTGCTGGTCAGTTTGAAAACAAGCGAACAGGTTAACCAAAAACGGATGCCTGATCGCATTAGCTACCTCGAAAATTCTTTTTTCAGACAAAAGTGAATCTACTTCATCTCTCGCTATAATATCACCTTTCTTTAAAGCTTTTATTGCGAAATATTCATTTGTAGATTTGTATTGAGCTAATATCACTTTGCCAAAGTGACCTCTCCCAAGAACACTTAACAGTCTGAAGCAGTCCATCGACATCTCTCCTGAGGATTGTCGGCGGGAATCTAGCTCTTTGATAGTCTCTATAACAGACGAGGAGCGAGACGATGATATCCTCATGTTACTGGTCACCTCCACAATCTGATCTTCATTGCTCGGGAATTCGAGTACCAATTTTGGCGATGGTGAGGGCGGATACTCGACTAGCGGATTGTCACATGAGGGTGTCTGTGGTTCCTTTGGTGCAAAATTTTCTCTCGCATAAGAATCTTCTAAAAATGCAAATGCTTCTTGAAGTTCCTTTTCCATTCGTAGAGTAGAGACATGTGGCGGTGGGAATGTTGGCTTGGGGGGAGGAGTTGCAGGGGTTTGCGGGGCTGCAGCAGCAGTCGGCAGACCCAGGGGTCGTACACCGGCCATACCACCAAGTGTAGCATTCGGATTTTCCACATCTTTATTGTCTGCTGATCCAAATTGAAAGTTGAGTTGTTGTGGAGGAGTTATGTGTGCTGTTTGGATATTGTTTTGTATAGAGGGTGAAGATCTCTTTAGCAACCTTCCAAGCACAACAGCAGGTATGTGCATTTCTCCATAGGAAGGTCTCGGGATGTTCTTGCCTTGTTGCTTAAATATTTTTCTTTGACGCTGAAGTTTTGGTTTTCTGGATATGATAGGGTTCAGGAACTTGATTTCTGCAAACAAGAGGCCCTGAGGTTCCAGCTCCAAAGCCATTCCATGCCTGATGTCATCAATAAACTCCTCTAGTCTTAAGAACTTTACAGCACAAAGGCCGCGCCAATCTTTCCAATGCACACCAATTTCAAGTTCCCTTGATTTATCCAGCTTTATGGTAAATCTGAAAAATAAAACATCAAAATCAATCTTAATGTAGCATTAATTTTTTTAAACCTTAACATTGAGCAAAATTTAGTCTGGTCATACTATACAGACTATGCATTATGTGTATCTGATAAGATATGACTAATACGAAAAGAATCATAAAGATAATATTTCCAGGAAGTACAGGTAGAACTCATAATGAGGTTAGATGTTACAATCTATGTTCATCTGATGACTTTAACTACATAGTTATATAGTACTATTTTTATAAAAAAGAACAAAGATGACAAGTCACATACTTTTCAATCACAATTTAGGTATACCATTGTTACAAAATTAGTCATCACTTTCACATTTAAAACTAATTAGAAAAGAGTTTTAAAGTTGATCATTATGAGAATCTATTCCAAACAAACGATTTTAGTGCAATGTTTCAACATGTTAGTAAATACATTTTAATATGTATATTGTAAGAACTAGTAGAGTTGCTAAGCCGCGAAATTGTGCGCATCGGGTTACAAGCATGAAATTTCTACCACACATAAAACGTTCCACGGTGATTATTTTCAGATGTGGAGGGAAGTCAGATTCGTCCCCTGTGTGGTGGGAGAGCGGGAAGAAGAGGACCAAGTACTGTTCTTTTTCTTTTTTTTATTACAGATCAGTTAAGGTTATTAGGGCTTGCGCGACATCGTTTTCGTGTAAAATAGATATCAGCTATTAATTTTTCATGTTATTTAAGAATAGTTTCATATAAAAATTTGGGTTAATTGCCGAAAAGGTAAAAATCACAACAAGTTTTTTTTATCCAGAACGATAAATTAGTTATCTATCCTGAATATTTACAATTTAAAAAAATCTTACTAAACAGCAAATTTAATTTTGTTTTTAAAAATGTATACTTATTGGGCACATCTGATACAAAAAGTACCTTGAAAAAAATGTTGATGTTAAGCTTAGCCTGCGTGATCTAGCACATTTTGCTAAGTCGCGAAATTGTGTACATCGGGATACACCCACGAAATTTCTACCACAGATAGAGTATTTTGCGGTGATTATTTTCAGATGTAGAGGGAAGTCAGATTCATCCCCTGTGCGGCGGGAAAGTGGGGTGAAGAGGACAAAGGAGTCCTCTTTTTCTTTTTATATTACTGATCAGGTAACGCTAGTATGACTTGTGTCGTGTCGTTTTCGAGTAAAACAGATATCAAAAATTCATTTTTCATCTTATTTATTTATAGTACCATATAAAAATATAGTTGTATTTCCAAAATTGTAAAAATCACAACAAGTTTTTGTTATTCAGGGAGATAAATTAATTATATTTCCTGAATATTTACAACTATCAAAAACATTGCAAAATAGCAAATTTAATCTAGTTTCTAAAAATATATAAATATTGGGAACTCTTCATACAAACAGTAACTTAAATAAATTGTTGATGTTGAAATTAGCCCGTGTGCTCGTGATACATTAGCAAAAAAATATTTTGTTTTAATTACATTAATTTGTTTTTTTAGGACGTATATGGTAAATATTATATGTAAAAACATGTTAAAAATCATTATTTAATGTATTTAATGAAGCGAAATAGGATGCGTTCGGAGATTTACGTTGGTTACGTTGGTTGGCCGACGTAAAGATATATTTTAAGCTACTGTTTGTATGAGAAGTGCCCAACATGCATATATTTTTAGAAACCAGATTAAATGAACTTTTTGAAATAATAATAATAATTTGAATATGTTCACGAAATTGAACTAATTTACCTCATTGAATAAAAAAACTTGTTGTGATTTTTACCTTTTCGGCCATTACACCCATATTTTTATATAGAACTACACAAAAATAACATAAAAAATGAATTTCTGATATTTGTTTTACACGGAAACGATACCAAACACGTCCTGGGACTTAACTGACCAGCAATAAAGAAAGAAAAGAGGGATACTTGGCCGTATTCACTCCGCTCTCCCGCCTGACAGGGGACGAATCTGACTTCCCTCCACATCTGAAAATAATCACCGTGGAACACTCTATCTGTGGTAGAAATTTCATGCTTGTAACCCGATGCGCACAATTATGTTAGAAAACAGCGGACTAACAACTCTACTAAACCTAATGTAGTTCAACTAAATAATGAGAATAATAATTACACACTCACTTATATCTAAATGTTGGAAAAAGATACCCAATATAATAAAATGAATAACCATAAGTGGTTACTCATTTTATTCATATAATATTTAATTTATAATCTAATCATACTTAACTTATTTTTGTTTCATAAGATTTCTGAAACTTTAACATCTTAGGTTGTTGTTGTTGCTGTCCTATGGTACCCCAGTGGTACAGTATAGAGTAACATCTTAGGTATGGTGCAGTAAATGACAGATGGATAATATAATAAATTGAGGTCTTGTTATTTTGGGAGCAAGCTTATAAATAGAGGCTAATGGGCTGGCTGGGTCACAAGAGCATTTAATCTCACAAAAATATTGAAAGATGATAAAGATTATCACTAAAACTGTTCCAAGAAAATCTACAATACTACTTCACAGTCCAACATATGTAATGCAGGACATTCATTGTACTACTATGTATTAACTATAACTTTTTGTACATTACATTGTTATGCACCAACAGTCAATGTTTCAATACTAAACTGCTGGAATGAACAACTGCCAAACCATTTACACTACTATGTGTATTGGCTTCAAGCTCTATTTTACCATGCTCAGTCATAATGACTGATAAAGTCTATCAATATCAATCATTTGACATTAATGACAAACAGAGCAAGGTGAAAATAGGCCTTACATCCATGGAAGGGATTGAATGATGCATTTTAAATGGATGCAATATAAAATTAAAGTCAGTATACCTTTGATCCCAAGCCTGCTGTGAGCAGGGCCGCCAGCTGGTCTGCGCTACCGTGTGGTTGTCCAGCTTCATCACAGCCATTATCTCATTGCTTGTGTCTTCCTTTATGCTGTATGTATACTTCATGGAGTTGCGTATCGTCACTCCTTTCACAAAAGACTTCAAGTCTGAGGGGCTTGCAAGAGGATCCCGACGACTGCGACCTGGCACATCATCCAACAAGTCTTGGCAACCCATCAACCGGACTTCCAGCGTACCAGTAACTTGTACACATGGGCTAATCATAGGAGCAGGGGACAGGAACTGTGCTCGTGAACCGCTGCCGGAAGATAAGCTCACATACCCAGGACTGGAGCCAGTACTGCGCAACTCATGACCTAATTCTATAAATGCAGCGCTTTCTGCTGGCAGCTCTTGACGGCGCATGTCTAACGACCTACGGAGCAGGTCTAGTTTTTGAGAAGATTCAAGAAGGCTTGTCTGTGCCTCTTGTAAAGCTTTTTTGTCAGTAACCTTTTTGTCACTCTGTAGGAGTCTTATGGCATTTTTAGACCCCTCCACTACAGCTGCCTCGATTCGGAGTCTGTTCCTTAATTCTGCGATTCTCTCATCCAGTAGCTGGTTGACACCACTCATGTCTAGATTTCTTCCATCACCATTGGCTCCGGCAGCATGGTCCCCTTTTTGTTGTTTGCTTAACTTAGAAATGCGTAATTTGAGGTACTCAATTTTGTCCTTGGAGTCTGCTAGCATCTGATGAGCTTCAGCGAGGAGTTTTTTGTCGCGCGACTGGTTGCTACTGGTGATACTTTGTATCATGTTCTCGGCGCCTTGTTTTACTTTGAGTTCAATGTTAAGCTGCTTTTCAAGGGAGGCGAGTTTGCGGTCGGTGGTGGCCTCGCCGAGCTGCCGTTGCTGCTGCGCCGCTTCCGATGCCAGGATAATCTCCTCATCGTATGACAGGTCTTCGGGGGATGTCGGCGTTGACTGACCGCGCGATAGCAGGAGCTGGGACTCGAGTTCTTGCAGATCTGATTTGAGTTCATTGAGCTTCAAATTTGCTTTCTTGACGATGTTAGCGACGTCGGAGAGCGATCTGCGGTCCGTGGCAACTTCGCGTAGCTTCTCAGCACCTTCCTTTATTTTGAGTTCTTTACGTATCTCTCTACGTATCACATCCTTGAGTTCTTCCAGTTTAGAGGGCAAAGCTATTTCTGGAATACATTCCGTCTTAATTCCATACTTGACGCCCAGTTCGTAGAGAACGGGGTGCCGAATATAATCACTGTGGTAATAACCTGGGTCTGCCATAATTGAGGATGCACAGACTAACGTCAGTTAACCATAATTATGTGGGAAAATATCACTACTATTGCTTGCAGATCACAAAGCGTTCGAGAACATATAATGTTTGTTGATACGGATACTTTTTGCGATGAAATAAGAAATCATTGTGTCAAAACGTTAAATTTAAACATAAATATTAGGTAAAAATGCAAAATCACAAAACGAAACACATCTACGACGAACTACGAAACGAAATCCTCTGATTGAATGAATGACAAATAAATCATAGACAACACTAGCGTGAATGAGTGAATGATTAATGGGATTAACCAGGGCTGCCATACCAATTACTACGCTTTTAAATTGTCGATGTTGTGGCATCGATAAGATAAATCGATTCAATTTAATAATTAGAATTTTAACTATTTATAACAGTCATTGTACTATTTATTAATTGTTTTTGTTTGTGATATTTAATTTGAAAATTTTAGTATTTCTAACCAATATCTATTTAGTTCAGTAGTTCAGTATTTCGTCATCACATCGTGCTGCGCGGCAGTGTGTACCAACTTTAACTTTCACTTCCTCCTTTCTTCTCAGTAATTTTTTAGCTAAGTAAAAAGCTGATTTTAACAAACTTGTTTATTACAAACTAAAGTAAGCAACGAAAATTCAACTTAAACGCGCCAAATTAATCTATAGAGGAAAATTGTGTGTTGTTTCTGTAGAATCTACTGGAAAAACGGACAAACTGTCAGGTGTCAGGTGCTGTACCTTGGATTGGATACCTTCTGCTGCTGCGTAAAATGTTCTTGAGGTTTTAACTGTGTCACAAAGTAAATTCTTTGACCCCTGCTGCTACTCTTAGACGGTGGTGCACAATCTAGTTCTTTATATTTCATGGAACGATAATGCCAGTAAAGGTTGACATTACTCCACCGCCGCCAGCGAACTCCAAACAGCCTGGCGTGACCAAGTCCCTATTGTACAATGGCTCAAAATTCCAAGGGCATCAGAAATCTAAGGGCAATTCATATGAAGTCGAGGTGGTTTTGCAGGTTAGTTTACAAAATATTGTAGTATTACTTGAATCAACTAGTTGTATTGTATTATCACATAACCCTAATATCACGTATTTGCAGTTTATACACAAAATTTGTCGTGTCAACAAATAATTGTCAAATGGTAGAAAAACTGAGAAATTTTAAATTATTTATTGTCTTTTCTAGCATGTTGATGAAGAGAATTCATACCTTTGTGGTTACTTAAAAATAAAAGGTTTAACAGAAGAATTTCCAACACTCACGACATTTTTTGATGGAGAAATTATATCAGCTAAATATCCATTCCTGACTCGAAAATGGGATGCTGACGAGGATGTTGATAGAAAACATTGGGTGAGTATAGATCTCGTTATCAAGGAAACTTGATTTCTATGGTATAAATTTTCAATTGTGTATTTGTAATCAACTGTAGCTTCTATTATCACCGCTAAAAGTTCCATCTTCATAATAAGTTCCTGAAAATTCTCACTAGATGCTTATTATACTTTAACCTATTGACCGCCAAGCGGTCTAGCAATTTACCGTGCCACTGACGCCAGAGTAAAAAAAAAGATGTGCCCCAAAATCAACAGGGATTGAAAAATACTTGTAGCGGTTAGAATTACAAAGTTTTTTGATCATTGAAATTTGGACGGCTGTGGCCGATGTGGCGTCAGGGGCACGATTTTTTGTTGACGGCCACAGCCGACTGTGGCGTTCAAAAGGTTAATTTTGCATCCTTATCTTCATGATGCCATTATTTGGTCCATTATCATAATTGACAACAATAAAGAAGTGAGAATAATAATGATACTAAGTGACTTTTTTCATATCTGTCACAGTCATCTACAGTTAGGGTTGCCTTTTGCGTTGGTTGGTTGCGGGATTTGGCGGGATTCTCCAGAAATTTTGTAGGTCCACCCGACTAAGTAAAAAATCTCCCGAAAAACATCTTCATTTTATAGAACTGTAATTTTAAAAGGAAATATCACTGCTAGTTCTTCCATAAGTGTTTCTTTTGTTAGTATTTATTTATGTAGACATTTCTATTGGCAAAGGCTTTCCAACCAGTCACAAAAACCCGAAAAAAATGTTGTTTCTCCCAATAACAGGGTCATTTGATCTGGTAACCCTATCTACAGGGTCAATGAACTTTGAACTAATTATTATGTTGATATCCTTATGTTGTTGATTTTCTACATGTCATGGACCTGACCCTTTTTTGAAGATAATGGATTTTGGTTTGTGATAAAATTTATTATTTTTCAGAGTAAATTCGACTTATTTGTTCCATATCTGAAGACATTTAATTCGGATTCATTTGATTATGACTCTCTTGCAAAGGCTGATTACGTATTTATGAGGTGGAAAGAACACTTCCTAGTGCCAGACCATACTATTAAGGACATAAATGGTGCTTCATTTGCTGGCTTTTATTACATATGCTTCCATAAGTCAGCGGCTACAATAGAAGGTTATTACTATCATCGGAGTTCCGAGTGGTGAGCATTCATTTTTATTATGTGCTTGATAGAACATTTTACAGGCCTCATTGTAAATTTAATTATTTATGAATGTGGTTCTTGTAAGTTTACATGAAGATTAAGTGTTTATTCGTTTTCTGATTATTAGTAACGCTCTGTGAACTTAAGAATGCAACTTTTGTGAGTCTTCATATTTAGTTAAACTTGGAATATCTCCAATATCATATTTTTTCTGTTAATTCCAGGTTTCAATCTTTGACTCTAAGTCATGTTCCGGAACACAGCATCCAAATTTATGAGTTCAGATGAGATGTGTCAGACTTTCAAGTTTGGATGGTTATTTGTGTCCGCTAGTACTTACATGTTCCTTAAGCCTATCTTCATTTGATATCTTTCAAAGAGATAAATATACCAGTTTATAAGTTTCTTCAGTAAATGTAAGTGAAAGATGCAGGGCCAATGACAAAGAATTCATCAGAACAAAATAATTCATTAATCTGTAATTAATTTCATAGCAATTTGTTTTGAATCTATGTGTGGATCATGAACAACAGTAGATGTCTGTTCTTGCATATACTTCAGCGGACTCGTTCTTTGCTCAGTTGGGATGCATTACTATTGTCGGATTATATGGAATGCCAATGTCACTTCCATGAAATCTCAAATAGATATCATCTTGATTGAACTTTAGAATCAAGT
Source organism: Apotomis betuletana (assembly GCA_932273695.1). Classification (NCBI taxonomy): domain Eukaryota; kingdom Metazoa; phylum Arthropoda; class Insecta; order Lepidoptera; family Tortricidae; genus Apotomis; species Apotomis betuletana. Next base: position 9,006,939 of record OW026307.1, on the reverse strand, counting down.
TCCAATTTAGTGTCAGTAATATGTATGTGTAATATTATTATTATGCAACTATATCTGTGCTCTTTGTAGTCAGGGATAATGACATTAGTAAATGTGTAGTGATAGTGACGAATATATATACATATTTAATTATTTATGTAATATATAAAAATGATACTCTGATTTACTTTTTGATGTTTGAACATGATCAGCCAAAAAGTATGGTAGTTAATGTATATGCTTCTCAATAATAGTATGTTTTTTATTATTGTGATATTTTGTACAAATTACTTATATGTAAGTCATCATGTCGCTGTAATTATTTGATTGTCATTCATGTACTGAGTGTGGACGTCATTATTGTGGATAAGTTAGCCATTTCAAATTGATCGGACGAAGTATGTGCAAGTGCAGGGAACCTTATTTGAACAAGTTAATATTTTAACTTGAACATAAATATTTGAATATTTTCAATAAAATGTCTTTACAGCAATTTTGAGATTTTTATTTTTCGACGATGTTTTACAATAAAAATAAAATACGGATCTTCCCATTTGATTCAATTAATATAACACATTTAATATTTACAATAATAATAAAATACTGGCAGATAATTATAATCTTGTAATTCATCAAAATGCAGTATAGTTATGCAATTTTTAGATATATTTTTAGACAAATTTCAAAACGGAACTAACAGTAACCAGCCGTATGAAAATGTCTCATGCGTAGCATGGGCCGCCCACGCCGAGCTCTATCACATAATGCAGGCCAACTGCTACAAACACGAATCGAGTTGTATCTCGACGCTTAAGAATCAATACCGTCTAACATTTAGTTACTTCGGTATTGATTCTTAAGCGTCGATCTGTGTATCATAGTTATGTGTATCACCATATCTGTAGGCATAAAGTCAGTCGGGACAAGTGAGCCAGCAGGGCAAGCGCACCAACCATATCGAAATATCAAAAATTACATATGTTATACACTACTGACGCCATTTTATTTTTGCCAACTAAATATAGTAATTGTATCGAGGCTGTAGGATGGCGTTTATAATTAGAAATTAAACGAACTTACCTGAAGTGAAGTTCTATTTTAATTGTATGAGCTGCGCAGTCTCGAAATGATAATTAACTCATGTAGTATACGCAGTTTATACGGCTTTTCATCACATAATTCAGAGTACAGAAGTTTAAGCTTTCAATTCAAAAAACGCGCCAAATTTCCGAACGCAAACCCCGCTTTCCGCACTCTGACCTGTCAATCTCATTTAGTTTAGAGTTTAGTAGTTTACAGCAGCTGCCCCATCCTGACGTGACGCCTGAGAAAACAGAGGCTATGGAAATGTCCTGGAAAATAAACTTTGAAACGGGTATAGGGTGGGGGGGATTATCATTTCGAGACTGCGCAGCTCATACAATTAAAATAGAACTTCACTTCAGGTAAGTTCGTTTAATTTCTAATTGTATTTCGCTGCGCAGTCTCTTCATGATAATTAACTCATGTAGATGTTCAGAGTCAAATCAAAGTTTATTTCTAGCTTTGCGAGTAACTCGTAAGTGTTACTCGTCATAACAATACTTAATTTATGATATACGCGGCACTAGAGGCCTCTCATAAAATTGAGAAATTATGATGTGTCATTCAAACCTGCAGGTGCCTGCAGTCTATCTTATAACATCAATATTGAGACATAGCAGGCCCATGGCAAAGACCCGGGCAGGCCGAGTCGAGTGGGCGGTAAATATAGAAGACAGCTAAGCATTTTGAGAAGTTGTCTCCTTGTAAGTTATTATTTAGAACAATAATAAAAATAACATGACATAATAATAGTTATGTATAATCTTATTCATATATATGACAACAGGGCTTTTATTAGACCAATTACAGGTTTATATCTAAGGAAGGGCAACAAGAGTAGAGGCTTGTTCGAAACCTGCCTAGATGTCTTAATTAAAACCGGAATTTAATTCAAAACTTTGTCCAGATATTGGAAAATATTGGATAATTTAATAAAAGACAGTGTTTGTAGCCACTGTACAGTAGTACTTATAAGCAAGGTATTATTTCTTGTTTAATTCCTCTAAGCAAAAAACTAGATACTATTTGAAGACAATGATGCCAAGTAATTTAGGCACTAATTATGGTTCCCAAGTTGCGCTACATCTTGATTAATATAAACTAACGGATAAAAGCATCCTTAATGAATAGAGTTTGTAGATGTACCTATAGCAGTTACCACTGCTATCTCCGGCTCGCTTTTCCTAAATAGTTTAAAACATTTGTGCTGAAGGACTGATGCATCTAAATAATGTTTAATTAACACTTTCGACACCAACAACCCGGTAGCCGGGCGCTCTGTTCGTGGTAAGTTTTCGCTACCTACGGTTTTTCCCATGATATCGGCTACGAGCGTAGCCCGTAGCGCTACGCGGTAGCGATTGCGTTAATGTTTTGACACAAAACCAAAATGATGACAGTTTTACAGCATGTGTCTTACCGCTATGCGGTACTATGTGAGAGTGATGCCAGCAGGCCCGCATTATGTCTGCTGAGACTGATGGACACTTCTCTTAGTTAAATATAACACATTTCGCACAGCACCACCGTAACTAGGATAAAGCGTTCCAAGAATTTTTGCTAGCAACCAACGGTAACTTGCTAAAATCTAAGTTAGAACCAATTGTTATACATGTAGAGCTTACCAGCTTGAGCAAGACGGGATACCACACTAGCGCCCGCCAGCTATAATATATATCATATACATATAATGTTTAGTAAATATATTTATGTGAGGGATGTTTATTTACATCAGTAGTTCGATATGTGACGGAGTCTGAGAAATCAATTATAATATATAACTTTTTCCATGACATGCCTAGCCTAACACAGTGACATCATCAGTGCAATCCCTTGTCATTAAGTAAATTTAATATTTTAAAATCTTTATTTGGTAGCTAACACATTCAATTTTTGAATGATTCCTTGTAGATTTTATTCAGGGATATTATTTTATTCAGATTTTATATATATAACGAGAAAATAATAACATTACTTTCTCACACCACTGTCATATTTGTGTAACAATAGAATGTGGGTGTAGGATAATTTGAAAACTGAATTCAGTTTATGAATGAGATAATCTGTGGCTTAAGCAATTTTCTAAAAAATCCCACAGTTCTTTTAGTCAAAGCAGAGAAGATTTACGACCCTAAAAGCTGACAAGGCAGTACTATAATAGATTAATAATATCCACCAAAATAGCTCATTCTTTACCATTAAATAAATTTGCTTGGATTTATCATAATTGTTTCAATATTTCTATCGGAAATATGTATTATGCCTTTCTAACTCTGTAAACCTCGAGCATCAAGCCAAAATCGGTGGCAGACCGACCAGCACAAGCAAGCCTGTTGAATAGGCTAAATGTCCTATTCATCATGTTGATAGTTTAATAGCTCTAGTTTAAAAAATATATATATAGGTATATAATAATAATAATTTAGCTAAAAAAACTTTAAAAGGTTGTTTAAACTTTTAAAGGGACTTGATAATTGTCAGACTCCCACACAGATCCAAAAAATTTGGACCATGGTAAAATAAAAGGATCTTTCCTCCTAGTTTACAATGAAAACTTAGATTCTGTAACAGAGCTTTAGCTTTGCCTGTATGCTATTGAAGCATTCATTTATTTTTATTTCCAAAAAATAAATAAAAATTTACCCTGGTACTTATAAAAAAGGAGCTTGAAAAACCAGCTTCTCTAACAACTTTAGAGTTGTCTGTATGCTATCAAAGCATTCATTTATTCTTATTTGTTTATTAGCCTTATTGCACAAAACAAGTCAGTATGAGTGACGGACACAATGCCAACGGCCTCCTCTAGCCATAGGGCCAAACCGAGATACTTACTAGTAAATATTGGAAGTAGGCATCTATTATGTATCATTATATGTAATTTCCCCAACAAAAAAAAATAATAATGAATAAATAAAACACTGCACATATCAATCACAAACCTGATATCAATCAGAGAACTGCATGACAGGTTTAAGCAACTCTGTGTAAGCGTAGGATGACATGTTCAATCTTCTGATAATTTTAGAGAATTCTATTAATGGACTTGGAGAAAATATACATCTCCGGGTAAAGTGTGCCCTGTGATTTATTTGTTGCATTAATTTACTATTCTATTGTTGTGATGTAATTACAATTGTAATTTTATATTTATTATTGTTATTCAAAGACAGAATCAGACATGTAAAAAATGTCCTTGAGGCCTATTTGTAGATTATTCATGATTTAAATTTTAAATTTTATAGTACCAATATAGCAGTTAGGAAGCATCAGCCTAAAGGCTGTTCTAGAAATATCTTGCTTGGAGTGTTACCTTGCAATATGGTTATATAGCCACTAGATTGCTCTTGGTAACTACGGCTACCTGTCACCGCTCTTATTTTATTACATAAATAGAGTCCAACTCAAAATTCGAAGCAATTGAGTGGTTAACTCCTTTCAATTGTAATAAGACTTATCTTAAGACAGATTTTATGACAGAATATCATAGGTAAATATTGGCCTCTGCCAGGTAGGCCTTTAATAATGACTGCTTGCATTTAGTAGTCCAGCATAGTAAAAGATCTTACTTATTTAATTTACAAATTCTTCAACTGAAGAATATCTTATTCAGAATTAATTTTTTAATTACTCTCCGCTGCATGTTATAAAATGATAAGTTGCCATTGTACTAAGCAGTACTTAACACTATCCCTCAGGACTGTGATTATGGGAATCAGAATTCCCAAGTGATTTACATACTATATAGTGTGTTTAGCGCTGCCAGCTGGCCGCTGGTCTCAACTCCTATAGTTGTTTATGACCTAGTCGTACTTACTTGACATTTATTTAACATATGCTCTTCACTTTCTATCAACTAGCCACTTCGGCCTTTATGTAGTCTTGAGGCCTCCTCTAATTTTTAATAGTCCGGAACGGTATACTTTTAAATTTTTCCTGTTAGTAGGCCATTTTCGATGACATTTTTGATTATAATGGAAATTTATTCATATTATTCTCAGCAAGAGCAGATCTGACTCACTGGATCTGGGCCAAGTGTGTCAAATTCTAGAGAGCTTCAGCTGGTAAGGCCAGTCTCTATGTTGATGTATTCATAATTCATCAGCTGTAGTATAAGGAAGTGCTTATAACGCACTGTCTAACGAGCCTGAAATAAGCCATATATCAGACTGTTATGTATGGCACAAACAGCAGAATGTGAGCCCAATATGGTGCACCACAACACTGATTTCAGCATGAACTGGACTAAGGTGACCTGAGCCCCCAAAACCATGCTGCGCATATAAAGCAACGAGTGAATCCAACTGATACACCATTCTACTCAGCAGAGCCAGCAGAAAATGCACCCAGATTAATTCACCACATTTGCTAAGGTAATAAGCATAGAGTGAACCCACGTAACACACAATATAACTTAAGTTTAAAGCTACAAGTGTATCCACTAAAGCGCACCACAATGCTTAATGAGCAAAGAGAGAACCCAACCATCCGATAGTTAGCACTCCACATTGCTACAAGATGCGAGCGAGCAAAAATATAATTATTTCAATGCGCCAGCAGCACACGCCGCTCGCTGCTAAAGTTATGCTTATTACGGCCTTCCGGAAGACAGGCAAGGCAGCGATCCAAACTTATAGAATTCTTGTCCTACCTTGTTTGTTATAATCCTCTTAGCATAATGTTTTCCCTTTTCTGTCATCTCTCATGCTCAAGCAGTTGAAATGGATTCGCCACCAGAATCCCGCTCCGCATGGCGCCTGGTCGGTGATGACGATTTGTGAGAACGTAAACAAGACGATCATTATGCCCGGGATATCGCTCACGAATCCCTTGAGTGATTCCGGCTTGCCGACCGACTCGAGCGCATGACGCCGTGAATCTTTTCAAACGACGGAATTCCTGTCGAGATATATCCATCAAACCGCTTAGACGATGTTTCAACATCGTCTTTATAATAACAATTAGTATTTAACACCTTTCACAACACCATATTACATTATTATAATTAAAACGAAAAATCGCAATGTGATCTGTGGCCGCACAAAAGCGTTAATGAGATTGACAGGTCAGAGTGCGGAAAGCGGGGTTTGCGTTCGGAAATTTGGCGCGTTTTTTGAATTGAAAGCTTAAACTTCTGTACTCTGAATTATGTGATGAAAAGCCGTATAAACTGCGTATACTACATGAGTTAATTATCATGAAGAGACTGCGCAGCGAAATACAATATAACATCTATACTTTCGATATGGTAGGTACGCATTGTCCCGCTCGCGCATTTGCTCCGACCGAACTTACTGTGAGCTGGAATTTATGCCTGTCTAGGCAACATCGATACAATCGGCTAGATCTGTACGTATCGATATTTTATTTCAAAGAGAAACAGTAAAACTGCCAAACCGAACTCGTGACTTGTGACATAAGCAAACTTTCTCCTATAAGAATTATTGCATGTCGTTCAATTCCAGTTTCTCGCTAGTTCCATTTCGTTATATTAATAGTTCACTACTTAGTATATTCTTAATCTATTTGTACAGTAAACAGTTGATTTTTTGCAAAACGTGGCGATGCACATCCTCGTGCTGGGCTTACGCAAGCCGTATTTAGCGCAAAAACAGTCGCAAACAGGAATTGAAGAGTTGCCAAGACCACAGCTTACAGCCCGACTTGCATCGTGACGTGAACTTTATATAAAGAGGTGACATGTTAGGACTATGGAATGGAATGAGACGAAGACCTACGCAATCCAATATTGGTAAGTCACTTTCAAAATACTGACTTACATAACAGAGATTTTGTACTTTCAACATTTAAAATGGATAACACTGGTTGTAAATCGTGATACTAAAATTCACATTAGTATTAAAAGTAATAATCTAATGAATTAAACATGAATCAATTTGAGAGTAAAGCAAAGGAAAAATATTGCAAATATTTGAGTCACTTGGATTCGAATGAATGGAAATAATTATGATTTTAATATTTGTCGCTCCTCATGGGGCATTTCAACACTGATTGCAACACTCAATGTAACATTGGTTTTATTGGAATAATTCTATTTCATTTATTGATAAAATAAGTTGTTTGGTTGATAACCAAAACTCACTAAAACATTTTTCCTCTCGTCTTAACCTCGTAAGTAAGATCTTGCGACTGAATCGCTGGTGAAATACGAATTTTGTTCTTTGTAGTTATGATCGTTATTTAGTGAGTATCGGTTGCCAATACAAAACAATTATACAAAAATGATTAAGTTTCCTGTAAAATGAACATATATTGGTTGCACTCTATTCAATTTCACGATTAAACTTCAAGTATTTTCCGAAAATCGCCAGTGACATTAATCAGACTATTATAAAAATATATTGTTTCATTGATGGATGATATTTAAATAGTATAATATATTATAATACTTTTGAAAAATACATCAACTCTTCTATGTCAATGTAATTCGAGCATCGATGCAGGTAATTTGTATTAGTTAGATAAAATGCACCAATGCCACTATTAGATACTCTAACACTTATTCTAAGCTTTGGTGGGATCGTTATATGTATTTGTAATAGTTCGGTAGATAGTATGAGTAGTTAGTTAGTTATAAAATACATTAAAAATAAAACGAAACTAATACATTTGCATATTAAAGACACGTTGACTGACATTATACGAAGAATATACATAATATACATTTAAGAACTTAAAATTAGTTCAGGAACAGATGTCCTTCAATCTCATTAAATTGCTATAAATTATGAGGCAAGTCTGCGTCAGGCTCGGTTGAGCCAAAATTAAACGTAAAATCTATGGCCCTTTCAAGGATATCGGTCAAACTATTGAATGCAGCAGGTGGGTTGAATAGGAGAAAATCACAAAGTTATTGTCAGAAGAACTTTTCAGCTAAACTTATTACATATCTACATTGCTAATTAACGGAAATATCTAAACCTAGAAAAGCACTTAACATTATTTGGAAATGATCCTTGAAAGGGTATTGGGCAAGCCAGCGCCGCTACAGTTCACATAAACTAAGACAACGTTACTAAACACCAAAAACATCTACACACACGCACACTACACGGTTCACAACGAAAATAACATCAAATTAATTACATCGAATAAATATAATTTAAATTAGTATTGATAATTCATAAACAATTTACATTTAAATTAAACAACGATAATACTCAGCAAGATGAAACACTTAAATTGTATAAGTAGGCGTATTTACAAAAACTTAAACAGCTAATAAAAACTTAACTATGTATGACTGTAATATTTGGCTTTAAAATAAATAGGCTAATATATTGAAAGCTATCGACAGAAATGCTAAACTCAAACGGATAGGACTAATATATTGTAATAAGTACATTTGCTATAATAGTTGCTAGTTTCCACCTGTTTCGAGCAATAAAGTAATAGTGATTGAAGTATTACTTTTACAAATTACATTTCTTCCATAGCTTCCATTATAAGTCGTCGGGTAACATCGAATTGTCTAGTGCTGAAGGAAATGAGCTATCTTTTTGATGTACTTTCGCTGCTGAACCAGTGCCTCAGACCGAGCAAGGTGTAGAGGTCCTGGTTGTGGGAGCGCATCGGACTCGGGTGGTGGCCGGGAACCCGGTACTGTTGCGACTGGTCAGAGAAGGAGTCCTGCAGCCTCGGGTACATGCCTGCCTGATTCGCGTCCGGTAGCCCGTGAGATCGGTAGTACGTGTGCGGGTACGTGTGGTGATGTCTTCTGGGATTCTCGTGACCTACGCCCGCGTAGACCCCGCCCACTTGACGCCGGTCGGGCCAGTAATCTTGTAGATGACGGAAAGGATAATCCGGTGGAGGCGTCACGGCATGTTGACTCGACCAGGGATAACGATAGTAACCCTCGCTGTTAGGGACGAAGCTGGAAGGTACGGGTTTCTCTCTTGGTTTTACTGGGAAAGCGTGCGGAATCGGTAAGGGTGGCTGAACCAGTTCCAAGGGCTTATTGCGACGATGTTGAAGTGGTTTAGTTCGCGTGCCGAGTACGCTATCGTCTTTAAATGCGTTTTTCTTCTGGTCTTTCGCAAAATTGTCGTCAGTCGTTACTTCAGCGTAGCGGCTGATCAGTTTAATTGCTTCTCCGATGTCGGAATATTCACTTTCAGGGCTTAATTTAGTCTTGTCCTTTGTCAAATGTTCGTCCAAGTTGGTCTCTATGTCGACTCTTTCAGTAGAAACGTCAACTTTTGTTTGATTCTGAACAGGCGTTAAATTTACACTATTATTCTTGACCGCGTCGGTATTGTTATCAATTGTCGTATTGATTTGTAACGACGATGACTCGGTTGTTTGTTCAGTTGTAGCTTCGGTTTCTTTAGGTAAATCGTCATACTGCGGGTTTTGGTATTCCGTACCGTAAACAACCGGATCGACATTAACGTGTCCATAAACTTGTTCTTTCTGTCCTAGGTCAGTAGTGTTAGTCTGAGACGATTCAGTCTCATTAACCACAGGACTGTCTCGTTTTGGTTTATCGACGTAAGGTAGGAAGTTGTTTAAAACGTTGTGGTTTAGGACGCCCACTCCTTCAGGAGAGACGGTATCGTTGTTTCGGTTAGAGTGTTGTAGTTTTAGGAGTTCTAATTCAGCTTCTATGCTAGCGTCATTGTTAGGTTTGTTCTCGTCCTTCTTGTCAAGTTTGACAACGCTTGGTTGTTGTTCTTGAGCCTGGAATGAGAAAATATGCAAATTAAATTATGAGCATATCAAGTAACGTAGGTATATGTGTTTATTTATACTTTAACATAATTTGTTTCTAGAGCAAGCTAATTAATCGAGCTGAACTTGTCAAGTTAGTGTAAATGGGTTTTTGAAGAAATGGTTTTTGATACAAATATGATTATTTATCATTGTGTTCAATCCGATGATTGTTTGAATAGAAATTAAAAAATCTCAACATTTTATAGTTAAGTATATAGTTAATTTTTTATGTTTTGCGTGAAAGCGAATTAAGGACATACGAATTGAATCAATGTAATAAAAAAACATATAATCTAACTTAAGTGTGATGAAATAAAATAACATAAACGTTAATTAATTTATTCAAGAACCCATTTGCGCAACTTTCCGTAACAAATTCTGTACCTCTGCGGCTGGCTCATGCTGCAGCGGGGCGGCCTGAGGGTCCAGGCCGATGGGGATGGACAGCTGAAGCGGCCCCGTCTCCTCGTCTCCGTAGTCGTACATTACGTCGCTCGGCGGCGACGTGAATAACGCGTTCAACTGCTCTAGGAGAATCCGCTCGTGTTCATCTTTGTTCACGGTTACCATCTAAAACATAAATCATTATTGAATTAGTTGAATGTTGTTTCGAATGTTCTGGTCTGAGAACACGAATAAGTGGGAGTTTCCGACAAGTAAAACACAACTCTCGGGACTGAATGTACGAGTGTCCCTACCATCACTATCTAGAATAGTATTTTATCGGATTTGAATCTATTACTCTATGCAGAATAAGCTAAAGACAAAGAAAATTGGGATTTAAACGGGCCTTACCTGAATACATCCATTCCGATCCAGTCGTTGTCCCTTCGGGCACACATAGGGCGTGATGAAGAGACTCTTGGTGATTATCCTCCTTGGCGGAGTACTAGGGTTGCCGTTCTCTGGACTCTTTAGCCAAGAGCGCCACGCGAGCTCTGAAGCCTGGCGGTCCAGCGTGCGCGGCGGCTCAGACGTGGTGGCCACCGGAGCCCCCTCCGTCGTCACCTCGGCCTCCTCTGCCGCCCCCAGCGCACAGCAGGACAGCAGTAACGTGCACCACACGTACCACATCGCAGACACCTGGAAATCAAATGGAGACATTAAATAAGTCTCAGTAGAAACGACTGTGTTGATATAGGTGCGCCGACGTCACCGGACAACTACGTTTTTCATTCAGTTCAGTAGCATTTCATGATTGTAATGTTACGGTTTGTGCCGTTTTAGCAGATTAGTACACTGCTAGAGGAATTTTATCAGTAATTCATATCCAACTCGAATGTCACATGGCTATCGTAGGAACCGGATTTGTCATTAAAGTGAAGAGCACTTTACCGCGTTGATCTTAATGTTACATAATCGTCGCTTTACCGTCTGCTGGTGTATTATATACATTAGACTACAACTACTGGTCGTTATCTTAATTACTATCGACATTATAGAAAATATAAAACAATTAAAAGAGAGCAAGCGGGACCGATTGCGATAATAATCTCGTATTGATATTCAAGGAGATGATCGATTGTGTGGATTCAGAGCAGTGTGATGTCAACTGGTCCAAGGCTCGGCTCGGCCATTAGTTCAATAGCTCGAGCACGAATGAATTGCGTATTCACTGGACCTACTTCCATTGCCGCCAGCCGCCGATTCTGTCATTAAGTCACTTTCGATTTCTATGCGTTAGGTCTTAATGCGTAATTTGATTCGAGTAAAAATTATAGGAGCGTCTCTGATGAGTTCATACTTTTTATGCTTTCTTTACCTACTTAGTGACTAACACCAAGAGTAGATTGGAATCGATATATCGTAGTAGTTTTCATTGGACAAGCGACGAAGTATGAATATGTCATTGGAATTGGACACGATACAAGTGATACAACCCAATTTTTAGAACGTCCGATGAAAGAAAGTGAGGTGAAAATAAAGCCGCAAAGATGCGGATTTAGCAAAGCCGGAGCTTTTTGCGTAATTAATAAGATCAGTGAACGTGTTCCAGATACCACATATTTTCGACCTTGGGGCCCTTTATCATTCCAAGTGAAAGTTAAGACCCTAAGCGTCACCTTCACTTTTAAAGCACTTTGAATTATGCACTCATAGTTCGATCGCATTATTAAGATGTTAAATGGTAATGGATGGCAAATTATGCCGACATTTTATCCATCACGGTCGATCGGATCACGACTACGAGTATTGCACTGCACCTGTCATTTTGTTCTCCATCCATGAGAGAAAAAGAGATGAAGTAAAACAAAACGCTAATAAGCTTTTTTAGGGTTCCGTATCTCAAAAGGAAGAAAGACGGAACCCTTATAAGATCAGTCCGCCCGTCTCTCCGTCCGTCTGTCAAGTCAAGACCCTAGGTATATCTCAGAAACGCGTGGAAGTATCGAGTTGAAATTAAAACTGTATACTTAGGTACTCTAGTCTAAATGGTATGAAAATTTATAGGATAACTAGCTGTGCCCCGCGGTGTTACCCGCTCATCCCACGGGAACACTAAAATTTTTTCGGGATGAAAAGTATCCTATGTCCTTTCCCGGGTCTCAAACTATCTCCATACCAAATTTCATCTAAGTCGGTTCAGCGGTTTAAGCGTGAAGAGGTAACAGACAGACAGACAGACACACTTTCGCATTTATAATATTAGTATGGATTAGTATGGATTTTCTGTTGACCTTGAACTATGAAATTTAGCAAGTAATACTGTATTATATACACTGTATAGGTATACTACAAGTATAGAGAAAAATCTGAAAACTATATCTACATTTGTAATTAAATATAAAAAGTCTTTGTTTTAAAAAAATTCCAACGGTAAAGTTAAATTATTAGTTTGCTCAGTAGAGTTTATTTTTTCGTTAGAACAATATGCAGTGCTTTCATAGTTCGTACGGCACCCTCGGTGCGCGAGTCCGAATAGCACTAAATCTGCTTTTTAAAAAAAAGTGTACAGTTGAGTTCTTAAATTAGTGATCAAAAATATCTGAACACGCCTCTACGCCGTTTACAATAGAGACGAGTTCACATATATTTTTATCAAATAATTTGCTCATAAATTTATGAACGCGTGACTGACACGATCTTTTTTCTCTGAAAATTAACTTCTTTGTCTCATCTTATCTTACTCAGATTAGAACCTCATACAAAAAGGTCTCCCAAAAAGTTGTATGAAAAAATATATTTCAAGTGCATCACGTTCATATAAATAAAAAAAACATACAAAAACGTGACGATCTGGAATTAAAATTATGGAACTTTTTTAGCCGAAATAATGACTCCAATTTACAAGAAAAAAAAATTATATATTGAAAATAAAACTTGATAGGTACAGACTTTTTTTGGAAAACATTATTTACGGAATGTTTTTACCGGTTGCTCTTACAGGTGGAATTCTTGCTAGCTTTAAATAAATGTTACTTAAGTAGGTATGTATGGGTAATGAGAAAGAGAAAGTGAAATTACAAGTTACATTTGGAAGACCAACATAATGACATCCTAGCATGGTTGACGGAGCATGTTTCTATTTGCAAAAACTTTTACGATTTTAACACCAATCCGTTATTTTATAATTTATGAACATCGACATGATTTCAAATTCTAATAATAATGTTCCTTTGTAATTAAGTTTGACCAAATGTTTAATGAAATAATGAAACGGTCTGGAAGTTTTTGGTTTCAGTTTACAAAAGGTAGCCTTACAAAATTTTAGAGTTGATTAAACGTTGTTTCAAATGTTAATTATTAATGTTGTTAATATTAATACTCTAATACTTAGCAGTCACAGGAAGTTAATTGTAGGCAAGTCAAAATTCAAATACGATCGAACCGTAAAGGTAAAATGTAGGTATGCAAATATGGTTTGCTAGATAAATTGAGAAATCATCGTAAACGACGAACACTATAGTAGTTTTTATTTATAAAATTATACTGTACTATTTCTAGGTGAATTTTATTTAAAAATTTGTTCTATTAATATGACGAGTCAAATGACCTCTTTGCAAAATCGTAAACAAACAAACACGTACAGCTATTATGTCACTATTGAACAACTCATTAAGGTAACTGTAACATGCTAATGCCATTACACGTGTCACTCGGTACGGTACTGACTACTGAGTGATAATGGCATCTGGTCCCCTTGACCTCAGTTATGAGCACGTTATGGCGTACAATGGGCTAATGATTTTGGTGCGCAAAACAAGGGCACTGGCTGTTGACCCCGTCTATGGGCATCTGGCAATGATCGCGCATCACCACACGCGGAAGCGGGAGTTGACCGCGTTTCAATGAGTCCTTGATCCAAGCTTAGTTCACGTTATAACACCCCGACGTGAAATACGATGCCATAATCCCGTGCTTGTATCTTTGCTTTCAATGCGGTTACGCGTCGTGAATACAACGGTTTTTGCATTTAACGCTAGTTCTTGACCATTCGTTGTTGTACGAATTATACGGTCCTATGCAATGCACGATTCACATTGTTGTTAGAGAAATATAAATACGAAGAAACACTGCAAAACAAAGAAATTTATGTTATGGGTGGCAAAACTGGTTGTAACTGAATTTGGAGAATAAAATGAAATATGCTCGAACAATCAAGCAAATTTTTGGCTATCCACTTTCTTATCCTTTTTAAGGAGGATATGTTTAGTGTTTATGAGAATAGAGGAGCGAACATTGATGATTAGTTCAAGTAGACGCCGTCTGACCCAATGAGTGTATTGTGTTTACATTGAGCAGATGTCGGGCATTCCACTCGGATATTTGCCGCGCCGAATCCTCGAATGTTGAACCCTACCTTGACATGCATGCGTGCGGCGCCCGCCGATCGCAGCGAGGTGCGGCGCAGGGTTGCACACAAATAGCTTTCCAGTCCAGTCACAAGAACTCGAGTCGAGTGCTTCTGAGAATACTTACTCGATGCCGGTATGAACTACTTAAGCTTTAAACCGCAGGAGATAAGGCCATCGTTTATAACACGGCCGACTGACATATCCCTCCGGTTGAAAAATATCCTATACGAGTTACGCAGCTATTATTTGGACATGTTCGTTTAATTAATATGAGTGCGTGAATCAACATCGTTTAGAGCCGGACAGCTAGGGGATCGTGCGTTCCTAACTTTCTACAGTCACGCTTGGTCTACATCACCACCCTCGCGAGGACTCACAGGTGCACGAACAACGAAATTAAGGATACGACGCCACGATTTATGGGTTCGGGAGACGGGGACCCTTTTTAATTAGCGTTTTGGTTAGAATTAGGGATATCCTTGTTACCGCGCACCTGCCATAAATAATGTATTAATTAAGTTAAACATGTGGAAATTTTAACATTTTGGGAGATTTAAGTTTCGTGGTTGTAATGCTTCAAACAAATCTGATATTTCAAACATCAAAAATCGTTTTGCACCTTGCACCTGTAATGACTTGATGATTACTTGGCTTGCGCTGTGATAAGTTTATATTCCAGGCTGGGGCATATCGAACGCGGGTAGTAGCCATTAATGTCCATTGTATGGTAATGGTCAGTGGCGTCGAGAAAGTGCCCGCTAACTGGTTGGACACGATGTCGGCCAAATTTGCATATTAGGTAACTGACTTGTCACCTGCTCAGGATATCGATTGACACGTGGATCATATCAGGTTCCGGGTTGTCCAGAAGTATCGAGTTTCCCAGAATCGTCTTAGTATTCATGAGTGATGCCGCCGGAGGTCAACCCGATGAATTATTTCCGTTGTGGTATGACCTAGGTTTCGTTTGGGGTAAAAAGTAGTCTCATAAAAGTGGCGTGATGTTTATGGAAATCCTACTGCCTCCAAGAATTTTAAGCATTTCCCAAAAATCATGCTCCACCTCAAGAAAAGTAAGCTTACTTGTTCAGGTTTAATAGCGTCGTGTAGTATCAACATGAAGTTACCGTGATTATTGAAAGAATCGTCGTAAAACTCAAAAAACTTGTCTGACTCCCGGAGGCCGTTCAGCCGTTTGGCGTGAGTGAACTTGAACTCGCAAAACCGGACTTTAACCTAGTTCACCTTACTTTTAAATCATCTTCCTTCAGAGCAATTAGAAGGAGCATTCTGTGTTCTACCGTTAAACTACCGTCGGCGATAATTTGCCGGTTGCTCATTGTCACGGCCCCTAGCGCACCAGCACTAATGAGAATACAGTTTCCATTTGCACTAACTTTAATATGTTTGTCACTTCGTTTATATTTCACTATCTTTAGACAGCGCTAAGGCTTATACGTAGTCATAACGTAGCATAGGGTGAACATTTCAAAACTGTTCAGGCGGTCGTTCGTTCGTTTCTACATATCTTTTAAAATAGAAGGCGGTCTATCGGAATTCGATATTTTCTTAGAAATCTACTTTGAGGTCTTTTACATGTACCTACATTACAAATTGTACGGAGTGTGTCGCATAAAAAATCGTGTAAGCTAGTGAAGTCGACGGAATATCGTGAATATATAACTCGGTGTACTGAAAGGACGAACCAGTCCATACAATATTTACGATAAATCCCCGGAGTAGGTATGCGTATCTGAAGGCACTTTCTGATTTTCTATTGATCTAGGGTTCCTCTTTCAAACGGAATAAATGTAATCTTTAAAGATAAAATGCTTGTAAGTAGTTGTAGCTGTGAAAGACTTCGAGTGCAATTAAAAAGCGCAACTCCAGAGATTACTAAACTTGTGCCTGGGTTGTGCATTTTGTAGTTGTGGCTTCAAACTTATCCTGAGCGAACTGGAACAAAGTCACCTCACCGTTTTCTTGAAGAGCAGTAATGCCTCATGGTCTGAGAGTAATACAGTTTTCCAAATCCATATTTTCCGTATTACAAATATCTTGAACTTTTAAATGTCATTGGATATTTTATATTTATGGTGGGTCTGGTCTGCTATTTTTTAAATATGTTTAAAAGTACCTATCTGAGTTTACTAATATGTGTACGGAATTCTATTCGTTTTTAAAGTAACTATGAATATTAAATCGTTCAGAATCTTCATGCGTACCTAATTAAATTGAATGCTTTGCTTTACTACATCGCAGGTAGGTTACAATACGTTCTCACGGCAGAATAAAGAACGCGGGCGTGCTTGAAAGTTACGCTTTGGCCTCTTAAGTATTAATAGTGATTGCAATTGGTTTTTGCAGCTGCGCGAGGCGACGTTTTGTCACTCTCGTAGGCAAGTGTGTCGGCCGTCGGCTACCGCGAGCGCTCACGACCTACTGTCTGACTGAATACATGTGTCGTGACATTTTACTATACCGATACTACATCTTCATTTTCGGTGATTTAGATCGTATCTGTAGATAATCGCCCTCTCGACTTGTAAGGTGCATAAATTATATTATCTCGGACACAATCTCAACCTTTGTGGAGTTCACAGTGTCTATCCAAATATGCAGTCTCATGGTTATAAATTTCAACTGTCCGTTTCGAACGTTCAGATAGTAATCGACGTGCATACGCCTTAGTAAATCATCGGAGTGCGGCGTAATACGCAGTAATGAGTTCTCGTTTGTGTTCACCAGATGCTCGTCAATGTCCAAAAACAATTTAAAGCAAATGGAGCTAATCGGTGCGTGCGTGTGTGCCCGACCTCCGACACGCGCGGAGACGGCCGGCGACTGTTTATTTATAAAACATCCCATTCAACTCCCTTTTATAATTTTAAAGCATCGTCCATCATAGCTTTTAACGTTCCTACGGAGGATTTTTACGTTTTTCTCAGCCGAGCAAACAAAGAGTTACAGTTTACAGCTAAGCTAATAGCGCATCCAGCATTTTAATGGTTATATTAATAACCAATTTGCTCACAAGAGATTACAAAGCATCGAGCCGGAAATTGCTGAGAGACCACTGCACTCCTAAGGGCGTTCATTTTACGGTCTAAATATTTAAAAGCGTTTCTAAACGGACGGGTGGACGTTGTTAATGAGTGCGAATACGAAGTTGCGCACCGCGACGGATGCGTTCAGAATATGGTCTTCGTATTTTTGGAAGGGAAGTCAAGTCTGCTTTGACGGAAGCGTTGTGACTGCTTTCCTCGGTGAATAACAAATAACTCGTATCAAGATTTACGCTGTCTCACGGCCACGGATGCACTCACCTGTTAAGTATACCTACAGTGCGTACTCACGCATCGCGAGACCTTTAAAGGTTACCTGCATGCGTTACCATAGAACTCGTTTATGTCCTCTTCGGCATTAACCGAGATTTGTATGATGTTGCCAAAGGATCAAAAGTTAATTTGGTAATATAAACTTATTGCGCGTATGCGTTAGGCATTAACGCGTCCATGTATTTTTGTGATTTGCCTATGCAAGTATGCAATCGTTTTTCGCAAAGGGGATTTTGGTTATAATACTGCTTATTACGATAGGCTTCCGTATTTAAAACCGTGTCGATTTGTAAAAACCAACGTCGTGACACCGACATCGTAGAGCTAACTTTCTTGTTATTTTACGACTTTTTCACAGCGGCTTTACAACGGAGACGATTTAACACACAATACCTATTTTAATAGGTTAGAGGTACCTAGGTATTTAGTGTCTTAGGCAAATATACCGGCTAGACCACTTTAGTTACTTCATATTTATCAGCAACACGAATCCAATTAACCGCTACACCAATTGCCACAGCATATGCAAAGGCCCTAGAAAGAACCGGCGAGGAAAACGAGTGAAGGAGGCTTACCTTGGGAGACGCGCGGTGCTGTGCGCCGCTCACATCATAACAGGCGTCCGTGGTGGCCCGGCGCCGACGCAGCCCTGCGACAAATAAATCTTCATTAAAATGATATATCGCACGTCGGCGACGTTTCGGGAACATCATATATTTCAGTTATACCTAGGTATTCAAATTCCAACCGGTGCAATTTTAACGACTTCAGGTGTATCGAAGTTAATTAATACGCAATTTTTACTCGAGAAATGTTTATTTAATATTTAACTTTCTCCCGTCCGAGATAACGATGTTAAAATAAAACCACCATCATCGAGTACTGACCCATTTAGGGCAGCACATTTGTTTCTTACAAGCTAATCAAATCAATTTATATTTCATCAATCATAGTAAGCGTTCTTTGAACTCGCGCGCTTTGTTGATTCCGGCGTTCCCTTTGAACGTCCTAGAGACATGATTTGTCTGGGACGCTTTCTAGCGTCCACGAAGTGATGTAACGGCGGCGGAGGCCGGTGCAGCGCTGGCACACAAACTGACGAAAGTGGACCGGCCGAGCCCAGCCCCGCACAGCGAGCCCTTTACGAGCTTTTACTTTATTGAGATTTGTTTATGATGCATATTCTATTAAGAAATTGATATATTACCGACGTTGTGGGTTCAAGCCAAAATTATGTCGTAGAAACGCTCTTAATGCCTAAAGTTATGGACGACGTTTCAGAGTCACCTACAAATAATTACCAAAGGCCGATAAATTCTACTAGCCGTTTATCCGCTTCGCAGCATACATTTCAAACGAACGCATATCGTTGATGAAAGGCACAAAGAATATCCCGTACAAAGAGATTAACTGTCATTTAGTAGACAAAGCCAATGTCAATATTGGTTTGTATGGGCGGTAAACACTGGCGTCTCGGACGGCCGGCTCCCGAGAATCCGACTATATCCATTCGATACTCAGACCGCTATAGACTTGATTGTTACGGGAACAAAGCCTAAGGTTAGGGATCCGTCCACACTCGACAAGAAAATCTTTAAAGACATTAGTTATAGTTCCGGATAGTTCGGTATGATTGTATAAGTAGTTATAGTTGTGGTTAGCATTGACGTAACTAAGATCATTTTTCAGACGGAGCCTGGGTGAGGGCCTGGCCATGGCCTATGAGATGAAGCCATGAATTTCTATCGGAAACCTAACATCCTGGGGTGGGTACTAGACCATATTGGCCCACTCGGCCACCCCCATAAATACGCCTATGGTGGTTAGGAGTTAACAGTTCATGATATTAAAACTTTGTTCTTTTACTAAGATTTCAATTGACCGAATATTGCCTTTTGTAGTTTCCAATAGAACCGGAGTTGTGTTTTTGATTGGTACGCAAAGCATGTAAGAAGGAAATGAACAAAATAAAGTATCTATTGTTTTCCACGAGATCCTTGACAATGAACACCTACTTTATAACAAAAAGCTAGACTGGCTACTCACGGTAGATCAGTGGACTCATCAGAACATGCTGCATGAATACCTTTCTGCGGACCTTAATTAGGTACCTACCGCTCGCTGGTCGTTTTCATTAATTCTGGACAAAACCAGATAGTATTGGCTTCATATTGTACAGAGTTAAAAAGAATGCACAATAGGAAGTTTACTTCGCTGAAAATGCAGGTAAATTTTCAACTAGTGTACCACAGTAGCCATAGTACATAGCCGTAAGTAGGTACGTAATTAGAGTTTAAGCCTGCCGTTTTAATTTTACCCATTTTGAGAAGCAAATATGATCTGGTTTTTGGAGTGGCAAGTTTTATAGTTCTTAACTCGCTACCTGTTGCAGTCTTATTGACCTTGAAGTTCAGTTCCACAGGGCAAGTAGCGGTAGCTGTCATGATATAAATAAAAACGCAAATTGTTCGCGTTTGCAATAACAGTACAATCATTCCCAGCTATGCCATGAGCCGTGAAAGCAAAACACAGTGCCTCTTTGTTTCTAAACATTGTGTGCAAATTTCTGTCGATAAAAGCAAATACGCGTACACAGCCGACCGTCTTGTTTGCTATGCGTTTTGTAAACCGTTTACGCATTGTTGAGGTCTCCGATAAGGTCTTAAATGTGTCATATCACCTGTTCTACGGGCTATACTTATCCTTATACGTAATCTGGCGGGAAGGTGCGCTGACCGATGAATAAGATGCAGACATTGGGTAACTTTTCTATGGTTTTTGTGGTAGAATAGGATTGGATAGATATTCTAAGATTCAGATTCATACTTAGTGTCTTCTTCTCTTCCGCTCTACATATAAGCTATTATATCAGAACATATTAGTGTTCTCTTATTCATATAAGTACTTCTAGCATAAAACTAATTCATATACCTACCTACACTATACATACCATGCAGTTTCTCAAAGGGCCGATAGTCCATTAGTTTAAATTTAAATATAAATTCAGTATCGAATGAAATTCAAAAAATAAA
Source organism: Apotomis betuletana (assembly GCA_932273695.1). Lineage (NCBI taxonomy): Eukaryota > Metazoa > Arthropoda > Insecta > Lepidoptera > Tortricidae > Apotomis > Apotomis betuletana. Next base: position 8,985,978 of record OW026307.1, on the reverse strand, counting down.
ACACAGTATTAGGTTACCTACTGAAAGTGGAAGTTCATTCGGAAGTAGTACCAGTACTTATAAGCCAGCACTTCACACCCAATAACATAAATGAGAAGAAACAGCAATTAAAGTTTATAGTCCGAGCGTCGTAACTGAATGCTCACAATTTAGTCACGTACATTCATAATTACGTGAAGAATTACCTTGGTAACATTTTACTATATGGAAACTAGCACGTGTGTCACTTTCAGGTGGTAAAGAAATCGAGGAATGTTTTAATGCCATCACGAGTCCAGATAAAAAACAAAAAAGGCCGTAAGATCATTTGTTTTCATAGCCAGTAAAATAATATATACCATTAAAATAAACTTTCGGACCTACCTATGCCAAATAGTTATTGACACTGGGCGTACACTTTACACTACCACCATTATTCTATTGTCCAGAAAAAAAAAGTTAGTAAATAGGTTCACTTCATGAGGTGTTTATGTTTATTATACGAATCAACTTGTGCGGCCGATAGATAAATATCAGTGTTATCATAAAAAAAACAATTAGGTAATTTAATGTTGTGGTTAAGAGAACGAAAGGTTAACAGATATAGATACCTACTCGTCATCACGCATATCTACGCGTGACCAAAATATTAACTATTCGCGGTATTAATTAAAAAGTAATCAGGGTAGTTCATCATTATTTGATTCATCTAGATGATAATACTTAGTTTATTATCTTTTAAATGCCCATTTCAAATCTAGGGATTACGATACACTGAAACTACATAAACGAAGGTTACAATAAAATTGCAATCAACTTGTTACTATCACTATAATGTTCTTCCACGATTGAGTTCTAGTTTTAAGGAGGTACAATACCGGCCCTAAAACATTAATATTGCTAACCGAGTTTATCAAGAATTAATTGCTGCCTACTTTCATGAGACCCAGTAAGACGTTGCCTAGTCGTAGTTATGTAGTACATCGTTTATCGGTCAGTCTTGTCAAACGATATCGATGGTGAACTTGGTTAATACGAGGGGCGTCTGAAAAGTTCTAAGCCTAAGATAGAAAAAAACAATTTACACAAATGAACTCGTGTTTATTTTTCAATATAGTCTCCTCCTAAATCAATGCATTTTTTACATTTTTTATACAGTGCTTTTAGGCCATTAAAAAAATAATCTTCATTTTGCCCTTCAAAATGCTCCTGTACAGCCGCCTTCATCTCTTCGTCACTTCTAAATCGCTTTCCCCTCAACTCTTTCTTCAAATTATTGAATAGAAAATAATCGCTTGGGGCTAGATCTGGGCTGTAGGGTGGGTGGTCAATTTCGTCAAAACCAACTTCCTTCAGAGCACGCCTCGCAACATTAGCGGTGTGAACGGGTGCGTTGTCTTGCAAAAACAAAATGCCTTTCCTTAGTTTACCCCGCCTTTTCTCAACTATGGCTTGTCGCACCTGTCTTATTAGATTTGCATAATAAGTTCCGTTTATCGTAGAGCCTTTTTCTAAATAATCGATTAAAAGAATGCCATCACAATCCCAAAATACCGTAGCCATTAACTTAGAGGCCGACTTTTGCACTTTAAATTTCTTCGGCGGCCTTTCACCCTTTTCAATCCACTGCATCGACTCAGACTTACACTCCGGATCATACTGTCTGATCCATGTTTCATCAACAGTTACTATTCGGGAACAAACTTCATCTAAATCATCTTCGCACAATTCTAAAAACGCCCGAGAAGTTTCCACACGACGTAATACTTTCTCGAAGGCCGTTAGCATTTTCGGTACCCAACGAGCACTGACTTTACTCATGTACAAATGTTCATGTAAAATTTCTCCGACTCTTTCTTTACTAATACCTAAGACCTCAGCTATTTGCCAAACCTTAATTCTTCTATCTTCTAATACCAGCTTTTTGACTTTTGCTACGTTTTCTTCGGTCACTACCGATATTGGCCGCCCTGAGCGGGGGTCGTCTTCGATCGATTCCCGTCCGAGTTTAAATAAGCGACTCCACTTTTTGACTGTGGCATAAGAAGGCCCAGAATCACCGTAAATAATAGCCATTTCCTCAAAAATACACTGCGGTGATTTGTCACTTTTTGTAAGGAATTTAATTACAGCACGGTGCTCAATTTTCGTAATATTCGTTGGTAATTCACACATGATGTACTTTTCCGTTGAATATCTCGAAACAGAATAATAAAAACGTGACATGTTATTTTTTAATAATTTGTTTTTAAATGGCCTTTCTAGTGGCCAGTATCATAAAACGCATATATAACCTCGAAATACCTTAGGCTTAGAACTTTTCAGACGCCCCTCGTATTTTCCGAATTATTAGACATTTTGTTCATTACTTGATCGATTTTCCGAAAACAAACATTAACATCGTTGTCAAATTATCAGCTGTGATATGAGGTTTAGCGGGTTAAACGTTTAGTCGTGTGTCGTGTGCGTCGGTCTTACGTGTTATCTATTTGTTATAATTGAATGGCTTATTGTCTTAGTTTCCTCATTTTTTCACGCGATCGTGGCATAAATTATATTTTTTATGCGGTCATTTAAAATACGGTTAAAAGGTTATATTGCGTGGCATGTAGGTACTAGAGTAGAGATATAGTGCGTCATAAACATAAAATATTGCGTTACGGGGAATTTATATGTCTCTCTGAGAAATAAATTATAAAACGATGTTTAATCCATTTCCTACCTTAGCCTTTGCGTTTTATAATAACGGAATAAACGTTACTGAAAGATACTTTTCATATAATTGTTATGTAGATATATGTACTGTTATATTGTTTAACGCGAGCATATCTGACCTTACCACTAAAAAGCGTCTCGACGGAACTTATCCAGACAGCCTTAACTAATATGAATTTAATACTAATAGCTTCACAATAATTACATTCATAAACCAGATTATTACTTAAATCCGAAGGAAATCAAATTATGCAAGTCATGAAAACTGTAAATTAAAATATGCGTTAAGAAAACCTACCTCCTATCACCTTGACTGATGGATTAGATTTGCAATTGTACATGATGGTTGCAGCTTCGATATTGCACTTGCACATAATATCAATAAACCAAGTAGGTGTAAAAAACACGTTTTAACTTAGCAAAAATCATCATAGGAATGAATTTGTTATATAAAATGTGACATATGTACCTACCAGGCATTCACGGATGATAACGCAACAGGTGACTTCAGCAGTGTTACTAATCAATTTTCATAGTAAAATATAAATTCTGCGAATGATTGACGAATATCTTTAATCCATGTCAGATGCCAACAATGAATACTTCCATTTAATTAATAATGCCAATCAATGAAATGAATGTGTTATTTAGGTAATATTACCTAGTCTCATTCTCTCTCATCTCATTGATAAAGGAATTGTAAACCAACGATACTTTGAGCTTAGGCTAGTATCTTTCTTAATGCCATTTTCAATGGTTTAAAAAATAACAGTTAAACCTTTTGACCGCCACAGTCGGCTGTGGCCGTCAACAAAAAATCGTGCCCCTGACGCCACGTCGGCCACAGCCGTCCAAATTTCAATGATCAAAAACTTTGTAATTCTAACCGCTACAAGTATTTTTCAATCCCTGTTGATTTTGGGGCACATCTTTTTTTTTTACTCTGGCGTCAGTGGCACGGTAAATTGCTAGACCGCTTGGCGGTCAATAGGTTAAAATGTATCGAGATATTTATGAGAAGAGAGACAGGTGACAAAAGAAAACAAAGGTGTCCTTTTCAAAGTTTATTTTTAAATCTAGCCTAAAAAAATACATTGAGTGTATTAAACGTTGACTAAGACCAAGGAAGTTTTAAAAACAGAAGGCTCACATTTAAAATAAGAGCGTCGCACACAACGCCGACGGGATCAGATTGGCCCATCCTGCAACATAGTCGGGCGCTCGAATTGCCAAGTTGATCGAACCCCGTGTTTACCTTACACAGCGTGACGACGTGGTCCTAGCTTAAACTAAAACTAGTCGGTTAACTATTCATGAAAGTTGCTCCTGCTGCAGGAATGTCAACTGGCGCCGTGTCGTGTCCATGCAATTTACTGCCTACTCGCGTCGTCTGTATACGTTGTTATACACAGTTTTTGAGCTATCCGATGATCTTAGAACCGTAGACTATTCTTGGAATATGTCGCCCGACGTTTTTGTTGTCTTTGCAATTATTTCCAAGACTGCTCAATATTTATAAGAAGTGCAAATCCATAATGTTATATTATTAGACATGTTTGTTCAGTTGTAGCTTTTTGGCTACTGACATATGTGATGGATGGTGACATTAAGTTAAAACAATATGTTTAATGAGTGCCTAGAGAAAATTCATTGCAAGATACTAATTTGTCTTTTGAATGTAAAGTTAGTTGTGCATACGTCGCCGCAGGAAAGTCGCCTGTTTATCGGTTTTCTACCGGATACACTTTGGTACTTTGGTACAGTACTCGGCGCGGACTTGGATTCCACCCTTATGTTGTCGATATACCTACCACTGATTCGTACGAAAAGCTTTGCGTCTACTTTCCTTATGAGGACAGCTAAGGAATGGAACTCTCTTCCTGCGCACCTGTTTCCTGAAAAATATAACTTGGATCTCTTCAAGTCGAGAGTGAATAGGCATCTTCTAGCCAAGCATGCTCCATCTTAGGCCTTATTGTCACTTAACATCAGGTGCAATCGAGGTTAAATGCATGGCTATTTTGAATAAATAAAAAAAAAAGTGTTTTGTATTGGCACATGTGTCTAAATCGTTTAATACGAAAAAAACAATAGACTTGCGCAAATGATATGTAGCCCTGTATATTTTATCTAAACACAACAAAAAGATAACCATTTACGTAATGGAAATGCGAAAAAAAAAACAAGTTCAAGGGACCGCGATAAACCGATCCAGTTGACGCCTCCATCAACAAGACTTCATAATTGGTATGAACAAGATACACGAACCTGTGGTTAACTTTAGTTGTGTAATTTCCAAGCAAATGTTGCTCTTATATGAAAATAAACAAGACTGTGGCCAACACGTGACTAAAGAGCAAATCTTGGGCCTAAAGTCGTGTGCGTAGGAAAACCGAATGTTTATCAAACAGGATAATGCTCGTAACATAGCACACAGTGTTCATTAAATTTAATTCCGCCTTAAGTTGTGTAATCCGAATTATATCTGTACATTCATATCAATATCAATTTACTCCCACGTGCAAGTACCTAATGAAACAAGATACATTTACTTGGTAAATGTATGAAACCGATGTAAATTAATTGCTCCTAATAAACCTAGGCACCTAAGTAATACCTGTTTCTAGAGAAGCATGGCGCCTCACGTGGCCAACCCAACAATAGGTGCCCCATTACGCTACCTAAAGGTTGTTAGGAAGATGCCACTATGTATCGGCACAGAATAGATAATAGTACAAGTACAGAAGGCACACTGCTTTGATCTTTACAAAAGCCGCTTTTTTTAGCCAAAAAAATATGATTTATGGCCCTTCTAAAGTCGTCGTCCCCAGCGCAAGCCAAACGGAACGTTAAAGCTGCGTGCCAACGGTGAAAATGAATTGTCTCGCTTACCGCGTCGCCGAGAGCGAGGGCTGTCAACGACTAAAAATAAAAATGTATTTCCCATTCAATTCATTTATTTCTGGCATTCAATATAGAGAGCAATATATTTATATTCTTCATAAATTATATTTATTATTTCATTATTTAACTATAAAATAATCAATCTCAGAATTTGGACGAATTGAATCCACCACCAGGCCGCAAAACATTTTAGCTTTATTTTTAAACATTTTAATACGTATAATATAATAAAATAAATAATGCAACGAATGCGTTACCTTAACATGCAATTAAATTCTTGAGCTTAATTTTGTTTTTGCTTAGTTGTCCGATATTTATTTATTTATTTATTCATATATATTCATCACTACATACCTAGTATAAAACAAAGTCGTTTCTTGCTGTCTGTCTGCCCCTATGTACCTATGCTTGGATCTTTAAAAATACGCACGGACGCGCCGTGCGATGCCGGGGCGGGTCGCTAGTAACAAATAAAACATGTACAAAGGCGAACTTATCCCTATTAGGGATCTCTTCTAATACATTTATTGTAACTCATTATTATATATTTTATATACTTACCTATCAAACTATCACTCAATCGTTTATTCATTACTGGTAATTTTACAAACGTGATATCAAATATTATTATAAAAACCTCTATGATTGTTGATTTTGTAGTAGACATACGTATTTTACTAGAATTTAAATTTATATGTTAATTGTAATAGATGTATTTTTTAACTGTTTTTGTGTACAATAAAGCGTTTACTTACTTACTTACTTACTTAAATTGACAAATAGCAGCAAATAATCAATTCAAAATTACATAAGTACTACTTAACAATTAAAATTGGAAGTAGATACACCTGCAATATGTTTTTTATTATTATTCAGTAACTAATTATTATATATTATGTTCATTTTCTTACCTTTCGGCATCCTTCGGACATGTTGGGAGAGCGAAAAACGTGTGATTCCAAATCCGATCATTATTCCTACAATCCGCTGCGATACAATATCTTTTCGCTTTCTTTTTACTCATTTAAACACTAAACGCAAACAGATGAATGCGGAACGTTCACTTGACGTAAATAATGTGCGAGACGCGCGCGAAAACCGTGGAGGTACGTATGTTCCGAGACAGAGCGTGTCAGCCACTGAATAGGACGCATGCATGCGGCCACCGGCATGTACTTGTAGCGGGAAACCTTAATCGCGGAGTGCGCCCCGCCTGGTATCGGTAAGAGCTGTTATTTGTAATCTTACGTAAGGCCTGTGTTTGTAATTTATTCTTGTTGAGTGTGCAATAATGAGTATTTTATTACCGTGATGGTACTTGTTCGTTTACATAAATATTTAGATTTTTTTGTTGGTAACCTGTTTATTTTTACCCTTGATATATGAAAAGAGCTCAGGAAGCACTTGGCGGACTTGTTTAGTAGGTAAGTCACACCTATTTTTTATTCGTAAATATGATAATTTCTTTGTACTCGTTCGTAACTTTGTAATTTGTATACGGTACAAATGTAGGCCAATGAAATAACGTGGTTTAGCGGTCGCCCAGTTCACAGAATTTGTAATAGTGTAATGGAATATTGGATTGAACGGATAAATTTTCGATTTTGATTTGTAGTTGTAATTGAAGCTGATTAAAAAGGAAATCATTGACCGAGCGAGTGAAGCTTCTCTGTTTCAGCTTCGCCAAAATTTCTTTCGTATGTACGGATGTTCGGATTTCCGGCTGTTTTTCCTACAGGTCACATTTCTCAATCAAGTCTTATTTATGAAATTTGTACATTAGGTGCCTACTTACCACTAGTAGATTTATGTCGATTCAGTTTTTGTTTTTTTTTATATGGCGGAGATGTGGGGGAAGAAATATTTCAGCAATTTCGAAACAAACACACGAGGTCTATTACAGCTTACTGGGCCACTAGTTTTATTGGGTTATTTTCTTCCCACTTTAACTTTATATACGTCACGTTAAATACTTATAAGCAGCCGTGCGTCACACGGCGGCGTGGTAGTTGTTGCAAGGAAGCCAATAAAGCCAAGCCAAGTTAAAGTTTATTCGAAAGTCTTGAAAGCATGTAGGTTGAATTGGCATTGTATGCAATGACAGCAATATACTGATAATAATAATATATGGTCGGTGGCAGGGCTGCGGGTATGTACAACAGCTCCCAAATCGTGACCATCTTTAGATGTAGGTAGTAGCTGTTGAAGAGGTTAATATTGAAATGAAACTTGTCCCCCGCACGTACCATACGTATCATACATCTTATAATATGTACTTACTTAGTATTCGTTTTTTTATATTTTACTTGCTCTTTCAATAAGTTATAGTCAGACGATAAATACGGTGACAAAACTCTATTCACTTAGTCTGTACTTACCTTGCTTCATATATAAGCTAATTATTTGAATCTACATTCACGATAGTAAAATTGTAGTTCAGAATGCATCCCGAATCTCTAGGTTTATATGCATATTTCCATTGTTGACATCATCTTAGCCTAGGTATCTAGGATAGGATGTTATCCTTCTAGGCCCGCGGCGACGAGGTCGATTACAGCACATCCGCACACTTCGCTTTTACTTAGCCATATTGCGACACGATGACAAATACCATTATATCACTGCATGCATTACAATAGCATTTGTTGGGTTGTAAAATTCACAACTTAATTTGTATGCGTGGAGCCAACGGTTCTTTTGCAAATTACGATGTTGCGTATCACAATATTAAGATAATAGTTTGTGAGCACGGATTATGTGAATGGAAAAGGTCACGTTTGGATTATTTTAAAAATTGTTACAGTTAATCGTTAAAAGAAACGATAATTATCCCGGTACCACTACTCATATTACCGAAAGAAATTCATTTAATGTTTCGGAATATTTATGATACAAATTTACTTATATTACTTTTAAAAATCGTGCGTTAAATGCTTCATTTCGCAAATTTCTGGTTATATATTTTATATATGATTAATTGCTAATATATTTTTATAAATATGGGCGGTTGTATGATAAAGTTATAATAAGAAAACCAGTCCAGAAAGTCGTATGAGTAGACTAGTTAAAGTCTTATAGAAACCACGAAAACACTGATGTATAGGTGTAGCCATTTGAGCGATATTACGGGCCGCAAATAAATATTTGGGTAGCAATAGTACATTACGGCAGAGACCAGTAAGTAAGCCATACTGGCCGAGTAGGAATTAGACGGACCGAGCCGTAGGCGAGGTCCGGATATAATACGAGGCCAGGATGGCTCTTACGGTCGAAGCAAGTATAGTGCTTTTCTCAAAAATGAAACAAGAAAATAAGATTAAAATTATATTTTATAGGTGACATTCATATTCGGCCATTTTCCAATGAATATTTTTGTTATATCCCATTTTTATTATTACACATTGTGATATGCGTCGTCGCAGGCACCATTAACTCCCACGATAACAACCTATAACAAAAATAATTATGAGTTTATACTTGGATAAAAGATATAGTTATATCGTTATCAAATAGTGGCAGCATTTATTTACCTTCATCGCCAAACTGTTTATCATCTAGAGCTTGATTTAAGAACTTTTCTATATTTTGCTGCTGAATATTTGTGATTTCTTTCCTTTGTAGCCATCCGATTGTCTCAGAAAGATTGTTGAAATATTCAGACCTTATCACACATTATCTGACCAACTATTAACTTGATTTTCTTCCTTCCATTTAATGAATCTCTTGTATTTTTTTATATCTCCTTGGATTTAGTCGGAAGTAGATTATTTTAGCTAACTCTGCCTCCGCTTTTAAGTATGGAGGAGTGCCGTCTATTCGGAATCAGACTCGTCTGAACTCATTTTTGCTGAATTATTGTAATAGATCACACAAACAAATTTGAAATTTTTGTCTTTTAATTTAAATCCCGCCTTAATTTCTTTTTTTATAAATACTGCGTTTAATTATTTGCACTGTCTTACAAATCTATGTCTTAAAGATAAAATTTAATTATTGTTATACATTGTTGTTTTTGCTAACTAATTTTCATATCATAAAGCTTACCTTCAATTTTAACTCCAAGGTTTTTTCTAAACGACACAAAAAAGGAAGGAATTCCGAAATATCATTGTCATTTTACACAGCACAATTATGAACTAAACGCTGCATACAAACTTCCGCACTAAACCTTGTCGCTAGTTTTTTTTTTTAAATATGCATCTTGAGTTACGTTTATACTGCCAATAGTACTAACCTCTTTTTATTTTACATTTGCTCTTAGTGTAAATTGCAAGTGTATACTGCAATGTCGTCTCTTTCTATTTAATCTATGAAAATGGGACGCCACTTTTTAATTTCTACAATTTGCTCTCGCACTGTACTTATAATTAAAACAATTTGTGGAATGCATCCTTTTTTACATTTATATACGACCTCATCGCCTTCACATCCTTAGTTTTTTTATAGGTCGGTGACGATGTAAATCGTGTTTCGATATTCAAATATCTTGATACGTAATAGGAATTACATACTTACTTACTGGACAAATATTGATTCCAAATTTAAAATCTCGCTGTTTACTGGACACTTCTAAAAAGTCTTCGGTATGTTCCACTTACTGTAGTCTATCTAGCGATGGTAAGGCAACATTACATGCAATTTTTGAGAAAACTGAAGCTATCGTTTGATACTCGTCATATCATAATCATAATGTATGTTTCAAATAGCTCGCTAAAGTTGTTTTAGGGACCTTAGTGAAATCTCAATTCGTATCTAGATGTTGTCATTGATCGATGCAACTCGACTCGACAAACGTCGTTTCGTTTCGTATAGAATAAAAATTTCAGCTATTGAAAGCATTGTTAAAAAGTAAAGAGGCATAACAATGAATTACTTCCTTACAAAGCAGTTTTCACTTTCCACAATGACAAATGAGAGCATTAGCCATTCCGCCCGCGGGACGTATTACAGCTTCCGTCATACCATTCTTGTCCCTTGTGTACGCACCTTTACTTTCTATACTTTGTAATTAATAAGTTTAACACGTGCGTGAGTACCCTTAGGGCCCATCATGTCAAAAGTATCATCTCATCGACGTTTTTCTATTGTTTTGCAATGCACTTAGGAGTGTTTTGGGATGATTCAGATGGTTGAATGCATCCAAAATTGTGTATGGTGTTTATGAATTTATTTAAAACATGAAAGTAGTGCGACCAGCAATTATTTTTTGTTACCATTCTGTTGCTTATTAGGTAAAATGTTCATGAGGCCACTAGCTAATAAATAACTTAAACGGATCAAACTTCGTATAGTCAATATCAAACGTTAGTACCTTTTCAACCTACTTCAAAAAGGAGGAGGTTCTCAATTCGACTGTATGTTGTTTTTGTATGTATGTTACGCGATTATTCCGCCAATTATGGATCGATTTTGATGATTCCCTTTTCTTATGGTAGATCATACTTCAGAGGTGGTCAGTGGGTTAAATCAAGCGTTGAATCAATTTCGATATCATTTATATGGGACCGTATAAATTTTATCGAAATTGATTTAACACTTAAAGAAAATCAACAAAAAACACCAAATATTTCATCAGAGATTATAACTTTAACTGCTTTGGCACATAGTAACTGTCGCGCTACAATTCTTTATTGGGACATAGTACCTGAACGATCGCATACCTTGGATTTTACCTATATTATGTATAGCGTAAAACAGCGGTTTTAAAATCAATACGGAAATAAATAAACGATATACAAAACGTACGATTGAGACGAATCACGGTTAATGGTGTGAACTATTAAGTTGTGAAGCGTGTTCGCAAATAGGTATGAGTTTCCGAACGTGTCTGTCAACGTGCTGGCCAATTCGGAGTTTACATTATTTACATTCCACTATTCTTTTCGTGCTTTTTCGCGCTACGGCAAAAGCTGTAGGTACCTTACTACTACGAAATCCATATTAACATACGACCTTTTAACACAGCTCTATTCTATGCTAGAGACGTTTGCCAGATGTTTCACTAGTGTTATCTAGTGTTATTTTGTGTCATGGGCGGTGTTTTTGTTTCGTTGCGCGCTGGAGTTTTCGCGTGAGACAAATTTACAGCAAAAATAACAGCACATTGTAAACAGCCGGTTTTCCCACTGCGCTAAACCCCCTTGGTAATCATATATTTAATTGTGTGTTTTTCCGAGATTGTAAGTAGCACATAATATTACTTTTTGACCCGCATGCATGATTCAGTATAAAATGCCACATCGATTTGTTGCTTCGCTTTTGATAAGGATTCTTTGATTATTATAGTGAATATTTACATTTCTCAGAATAAATGAGAAACACCAATCTCTCGAAATGTTCTCGAGAACGTTCTTTTCCCATACATCTCGGGAAAAGTTCTCGAGAACGGCACATCTCTAGACTTAAGGTATCTATAATATTATTAAATAGTAGTAGCTAATAAAAATATACGACTTAACATAATAACAATACATCATGTTAAAACGTATTATTTACGATATATTATCAGCGGTGAAGCGCGGAAAATTGTTCACTGCGTCGCCTTGACACTTGACAATGAAGCGTAGAAACGTCCTGACACAAATCACGCACTCTCGTAACCACGATATTTCTGTTACTACAAAATTAAGCCACAAGTTAACGCATCAAGATTCTAATTTGACTGCATAATACTGTGTAATATAAGGTTTTGGACGTAATTTATCGATATTCTATAAGTTTTACGCAATGGGTCATAGTTGAACGTAGTAGCCTTTACCTAATAGCCAATGACCTTATTGATTGATTTCGTATATCAAATTCACTATGACTAAGTACCTACTATGAGATATGGGTGCTTGTTAGAATGTCAAGTTTAATCTTCGATAAAACTAATCATTCTCATGACTTAGTCAGGGCAGCAGAGGCAGTGAAATAAAAAAGACTTATAAGTAACAGAAGACAGCTAAAGAGTATAGTTCTGTCGACGCATTACAAAAGGAAAAAACGGAACCCTAAGATCACTCCGTCCGTCTGACTGTTTAGACCCTTTATCTCGGGAACGCGTGAAGGTATCGAGTTGAAATTAAAACTCTATTATATAGTGGCTTAAAGCTGTAAAAAAATTGAACTTACGAGTTAACGTAAAATAAAATACGGCCGTTTATGCCGCAAAAAACGTATATTTCGACACTCAGGGAATCAAAATTTATAGGGTATTTTCCGTTGGCCAAGAACTATTAAATTTGGCAAACGTGATACATAATGATATTTTTTTACGTTTATATGTAATAAAGTATAGGGAAAAATAGAAAGATAAACAGTCATTTACTTGTAATTTGACATCTTTGTTACACGGCGTCTGCCCTCAATTTCTTAACAGGTGACACATCCTTTAATTATTACCTACAAGTAAGAACGAAATGTGAATGACCAGTTTTTAAATTGCCGCCTACAAGTAGTAGTCGACCGTAAACATGACTTGTGTACGTTTTCTGAGGAAGCCGACGAAATGGGTCATCGGACGTATAGTAATGAAGTTCCAATGTTTGTAGACGGGTTGTCATTAGAAGGAAATGACCGCTTCTCGGAAAGCGATGTCGACGCCGCACGAAATACCTTTCGATGGTTTACCCTTGTTTTATAGAGAAACATTTAATCGAAAGCGTTTTTCATCTGAAACCATAAAATATTTTGGAATGTTATAATTATAACACAAACTTAACCTAACCTAACGTAATCTATAGATGTCAGTTTCAAGATTTCTGAAAAATGTATGACTCGAGGAAAAATATGTCTATGAAATGAAAATTCTATGAACTGAAGCATTATGTGAAGGGTTTTTCTATGAAAGAAGTGGACACCAACTTTCGATGTACATGGCCCTTTGGAAACTTGTGATTGAAAAGTTCCTCATTCGAAAAGAGCATATTTATGCGACCAGCAATTGGTCACAACGAAAAAAATCATTACAGTCGGACTATTACTAAGGCTGATTTTGGTATGAAAATTGTACCACTGTTGCTTTTGTGTTGTGACTCTCATATTTTCCACAAGGTGACGTCATGTAGAGGGCTGATTCTTAGATGACGCAGCTTTCACTTATTTTTAATATATTAATAACTAGTCGGTATAATCAATTAAAATAATAGTTTTGAGTGCTGTGATAGTACCTAAGTAAATTAATGAAGTTAGTTTAAACTGAACACTATTTATTCGACAATTAAAAATATTGTCCATTACGCAAGCCGTATCTGGTTTGATAGACAATTGAATGTCAAGCGTAGGACTTGAACTCTTTTATTACTGTTAGAGGAAAATGTCAAAATCGTAAACTGGACAATAATACTTTATGCTTACGGCTTAACAATTAGTATCAAGATAAGACACGCTAGAAATAGCGTGATGATCAAGTTAATATTACTTTATACTCTAGTCACTAGAGTCAATATCATTGTCAAACCACTAGAGTCTAGTGGTTTGACAAATGATATTAAATAAGAAATATCGTGATTGACCCTCTATAATAAGTTTTAGTTATAATCAAGTTAATTCGAGGATGAAGTGAAGACGGATTTAGCTGATAATATCCATGGTCGACATTTATTTGTAAAATGGGTCTTTAATTGAAAAAAAAAAAACTATTTTAAAACTTTAATGTGAAGCTATTATTGCAGTCCAAGGGTCATTAATACTGCACTTGTTTCTAATTGATATTTTATCGACTGGCACTTTAACGAAACCGCGTGTAAATTATTAATCTGTCTGACCAAACGATTGGTCAGTTATAGGTATGGATACTTATGCTTGAAGAAACCTATTCCATCTGATATTATGTATTGTTAATCGTAAGTTTAAAAACCGTTTGATATTATCCGTCAAGAGTAAAAAAAATCGTATGAGTATTTGGCTAAAGGTTTTCTACACACTACTACTAATCATGATGAGTTAAGCAACTAACATTATTTTATAACTTAGTTTTGTTATTAATAATCTTATTTTAATAATTAATCACCTGATTAAAAAAAACGTCAAATGTATTTAATTTTATTAATTAAAATATGTATCGGCCACTGAAGACCCATTGTTACAACTACCTAGATAAACTTACGAAGTAGCCCAAGCGGACCATTAAAACGCAATACCTTTTCCTGCTGCAGCGTCCCCTGGTGGTGTACTACCGTAAAATATATCTAAGAACCTGACCTGAAAATATAGCTGTTTAATGCAAAAAATACGCAACGAAATCGGACCAGTAGTTTCCAAGGAAAATCCTAATAAATAGAACAGACAAACAAACAAATCTCTAACCTCAAACGCATACTTATTACGCCGCCGTTCCGTGCGTCGTGGATAAAAACAAAATAAAAAAGTTTTTATTTCGACATAAAATAGAAAAGGATGAAATTTCGTTGCTTATGACTGTCAAAGTCATTTCCGAAAAGTCCAAAGTCTTGTGACATACCACTTAAGTTTTTAGTTGAGGAATGGACAAACCGATTTAGATAATACTTGCAACGCGTTATGCACCGGCTAACAACATGCAGCTGTCGTTAAGCATGGAGTGTGAAATCGTTTAAAGTTCTGTTTGTTTAGGCTTACGACGTAATAAAATTGAAGAACATAATTTATAAAAAAATATTAAAGTAATGCACATATGCATATTTGGTTGTATTGAATATCGACATCATTACGATTAGATTATTACGTTGCGTAACTAACATAAGGAGGCAAGCACCCGTATATTTCTGATTCAATGTTAATACTAATCATCACTGATGTTGATTGATATGCAACAGATCCAAATAGAAACGTACTTGTTCTGTTTCACTTGCTAGGTGCACGATTGTAAACTTGATACGGCTTGGTTTCATGATATTGTAACAGCCAGTCAAAACATTTGGTATTTGGTCTACGCAATGGAAACTAGAAATGTGCATTAGCTTAAATAATTATTAATGGATGGATTAAGTCTTTTGTACTGAATTCTTGCCAATATGGAGAGAAAATGTTAATATGCAACATTTGCGCAATTGTGATTGTTTTGTGTGTAATATTGGGCTTGTCAAAGCGTATCATCGATGACAATGGACAACAGTTTGGCTAGGTTTCATCAAAAATATTAGCCACCCTTTTGACGGCCGGGCTGGTAGGCAGAATGGGAAAGCACGGAATCGAATGGCCGTTGCCCATTGTTCGCTTCAACTTTTACTGCGTGAAACACGTCTGCCACGCCATTATTGCCTCTGCTGATCTCTTGTATTGCCGGACAATGGGTGCGATTGTTTACTTCCATACCTTTCGAACAATTAGTCAGAAGCAGATCACGACATTATAACGCCATTGCGAAATACCCGATCTACTAAATGATGGATAATACGGATAATATAAAATACGCGGCCCTTATTGGGATTCTCGGAATTGATAGCAATTGAATGTGCTACCTAGGACATTGTTGTCGCTGACGATTTGACACCTACACCACAAACAAAGGACGTTATTATCCTAATGCGGACCCATTTCTATTTGAAGAATTTCGGAAACTTCATTGAATAGTAAAAAGGTTTAATATGTTTAGAGGTTTTAGTTTAATCTCTAGGGCATTTTGTGGACGTAATGTATAATCATAAGTTTGAGCTATAAATGCGAGAGGACGTGTGCACAGAGCTTCCTAGTGACGTGACAATTGACAAATCCTCGCGGAAGTCGCCTTTGTAGCGATTCACATGTTCTCGTCATGTGCTCGCCATCGTAAAACTCACATCATCATTGTCATCATCAGGTTCCCAACACATTGGCATCATAATTCGCCATCATATTGTAATCATATATCACCATCGTAAGACTCACATCATCATTGTCATCATCAAGTTCCCGACACTAGCATCATAATTCGTCACCTAATACTAAAATCATCATTTAATAGTTATAATACAATACAAATGTCTAATAGAATTAGCAGTATGAATGTTTACGAAAGCAAGTAAAAATATTCCAATAACTAAGCATTCTACGTTTTTAAAATAACAAAATTACAATTCACAAAAATTACCAACGGAAGAATTGAGCTTTATTTATACTGTGTAAGGATCAAAATTGTGAGAATGTCCACTTTGTCCATTTTGTCCATTTTGTCCATTTTGTCCATTTTGTCCATTTTGTCCATTTTGTCCATTTTGTCCATTTTGTCCATTTTGTCCATTTTGTCCATTTTGTCCATTTTGTCCATTTTGTCCATTTTGTCCATTTTGTCCATTTTGTCCATTTTGTCCATTTTGTCCATTTTGTCCATTTTGTCCATTTTGTCCACTTTGTCCACAGTTAAGTATAAATACGGAGGGGAATTGAAGGATGGCATTCATTTTTACTTGCGACTTCGACTGGGTAACACTGTTGTTTGGCAATAAGGTATTAAATTTAATTCTAAGGGGAATTTCTGTTGGGATTACATTATTTTTCTGATCTATAATTATTTATTGAAATGTTGTGGGATTTTATTGTTTTATGGCTATCAAGCTTAATTACATGCCAGAAACAGTGTTTTGGTACATGGTTGCCAGATGAAAGATATTTAACCTTGCGGCTGTTAAACAAATATCTTTCAGACTCTTCTAGTTTTATCCGAGCTAGGCGACTCGGGCACTTGCCATTTACAAGCGCAGTGATAAGCCTACAGATCTAGAGTGCTTTGTCTGGTGAATGCAAGGTCCACATGTTGGGCATGTGGGATATCCACACTTGTTGAAATCAGATGGACCTCCAGGTTTGGTCTCATAAACGTATATATTTATATATTTGCAATATCTACACATATTAGGGCGGGTTACTTTGCGTTTCCGGTGTCTTAGCCACGCAAGGGGGACCTACTTACACGGATTTTAGTCCAACCTCGGGTTAATCTCCCGAATTTTTAGTTTAGCTTACCTAGGTTCCATACACGTTTAAATGTAAATATGAGGTTTAGACCTCTAGTGTTTTTGTGCTAGCTAGGGAACAGGGGTATGGCGATAGGTACACTTCAGTAGGAATATTAGAACGGGGTTATTTTATCTTCCGAGCAATCGGCCAATTATCATTAACTAACATAATATTCAACTTATTTTAATCTCGTCTGGTATAAAAATACAAACAGCTGATTTCTTGTATTACCAGTGTCTATGACTCGGGGTGTCAGTAGTGAAAATAAAATCTTGTAACAGTTTATAAAGAATGGGAGTAGAGCAACCTGATATTTAGAACCGTTAATTTTACATCGAGATTTGTAGAAACATTTCGTTAAATTTATTTTTTTATCGATTATGATTTAAATTTTGGTAAAGTAAAGCTCTTATATTACTTACAGCTGTTGTGTTGAGATGGCAACACTAAAGCGAGAAAAAGTCATTACATTACTGTCACTAGTCAAATCACATGAAAAATGAAATGAATTTCGTTTCTTTTTATCCCTACAATAAACAGAAATGGATTGTAGAAAATATGCTCCAGTGTTGATGAGGAGATTCTATTGTTGATTGTTGCGTAGTATGTCTAGTACGGAAAAACAAAGCATTCCTAAGGCTGGATTTGGAGTATCTGAAGTGTAAATTGCTAAAAGAAGCCGGGGACTTAGGGATGACAATAATGAAAGTTATTCGTTCCCGTATTTACATCACAGATCTCAGAACTTAATTAATTAATATCACAAGGGTTGAGAGTAAATTCCCTTATCACAATGAGTCAAGTTCGCGAGTTGAAAGAGACTTCAAATTGACAACAATGAGTTATTATGTTTCAAGGATGAATGCCATTTTTCTTTGAGTATAGTCAAACGAAAACCCAAGTTATACAAATCTATTGTTTGTAATGAATGAAGTGAGAATTCATTTAGTTCACGAGTGAAGAAAATTCGTGTTGTTTAATAACAAATATAGATAGTAAAGATTCATAGATTCTAAATAGATCCGAGAGAGATCTTTTACTCTAAAAGAGCCTTATAGGCCAATAAAAGATTATATCTGGCAATCATACAGCATCCAGAGAACATGGGTTTGGTGATATTTAAAATAACACACCAAACAGATTTAACAGAAATTTGTTTTATTTTTCCTGAGGAACGATTTTCCCTCAATATATACACACATGAAGTAACCATGTTTTTTACACGATTGCCCATGTCACTAGACATGTTTGGTAGCTGCCATTATTTTACCAAACTAAATATTTTTGGGAGAATGAGATGAAAGCATTACTAGTATAACACAGTCAAATGATAATATTTTGTATGCGGTCGAAGGATTTCAATAAAACTTAGAATTCTATTCACCAACCAATTACTTCTTGTTTAGATCTAGAATCCATTTTAGAATATCATACTAGAACTTACTAAAAGTATGAATTCCATAGCTTTATTCCATACTAAATTATCATACTAACATTATTTAATTTAGTAGAACATGAAAACTTAAGATTCATTAAATTTGTAATAGAACCTTGTATTGTCAGTGACTTCAATCTATTTATAGAATAGTTATGAAGTGTAATTTCATATTGTACATAATTATTTGTCTACCAAACATTTTTGAACAAGATATACAATTTCAAGAATTAGATAATTTTTCATCTCAGAATTCTAATAAGATTTGGTTTTGGTTCATATATTGATCTTTATTGTTACATAGGGTAATCTAATATATCTATAACTTACTTGTGGACTGAATGAGTTTATATTTCATATAGAAATAATATTTAATAAGAGTAGAATATCCCATACTGAATCATGCTATAAGAACTGTAGATGTTTTTGAAGGCTAGACTACATAGGAAGGAATAAATTTATAATTTAAGGTTAGATAACATTAAATTAAGTTAGAAATTTAATTAGTATGAAGAACCAAGATAGCAGTATGATAGGGAAAACAAGCATTAAATAAATAATAGAAAACACATTTATTTAGGTTATTTAACAAAAATACATAATAGTATAGCACAGTATAGGTACAGAGGCATTTAGCAGCACATCTCGGCTGAACATCTCCTAAAAGAATTTGAGTTGCTACAACAACGTAGGTTCCTACCAATCTAGACGTTCACAACGGTTTTACTGATCACATTTGGCCATTAGTTAATAAGAAATGTTCAAGCTCAATTGTATAAAGATCCTTTCATATTTAGATTTGTTTAGTTGTAGGATATATAAGACTGGGAGCTACTGTTAAGATATTCTTAGGTAATTGTAGTGGAGTTTTCTTAGGGCTTCGTTGTAGGAGTAGAGGTAGGAGACGAGGGTGAAGCAGGCGTGGGTCCAGTTCCTTTAGTTTAGGGCCTAGCAGACATTTCAGTTGGCGCGCGTTCCCAGGATGTATTTCTGTAGCTGATAGTCTTTAGCAGCATTACGATTGGTGGTCCCGTGACTCAGGATAGCTCTAGAGTTATAGTAAGCTTCGTCGATAGATTACAATTGGTGCCGTGACCAGGATTTGTTCAAGTGCTGTTCATCGTGTGGTTCCATGTCTTGCTGTCTTCTTGCGTTTTGTAGATCGACAATTGTTATTCGTTTTGTCAATTTGCCATGAAATTTTAGTGGAGTTGTTAGTGACGGTTTTATTGAAGGGATCTTTGAACACTTGAGCTTTGAACTATGAGACCCTCAAGGGTACAATTGTTGGCGTGAGAGCGGAAAGGAGAATTTAGCCGTGATGGGTGTTGTGCACGTCGTCATGAAACACATTTTGTTGCATATTTATACACAAATTATAGTGAATAGAGCAACTTCTTGTTATAAACACGATATTTTTCTTATTCCACATAGTAGTAGTACCTGAAACAAAAGATTTATATTAGAACAACGGGATATTTTTTATCAATCAATATTTTGCAAACAATAATTAATTGACAGTTCATTCAAGTTCTTTGTTGTGTTATCTATGGTTCAATAGTGGATTATTTGAGATACAATTAAATGCGTTACGTTAGTGTAAACGCTTTACAAAAAGTTATTTTTAATATTGATTAATAATTAAATAGGTGGGTTATTTAAGTTTTAGATAATAATTTACGTTACATAAAATAATAATATCAAGTAATAATATACTTACTTTAGTTTCAATTAGATACGTAGACAATTTTACTCAATATGTTCATATTATTAATATAACATAAGATTTAGATATTTAGGGATACATTTAATATTATTTATGCATTATTTACATAATTGGGAAAAATAATAATAGGTAATTCATTTTTAAAGTAAAAACATAATCAAGGCTGAGTGAACAAAACGCCTTCTGAGTAGGTTGATTTGACAAGTTGACAAGTGACAGGGTGTTATCTGTTATCACGTTATCAGTAATTAATATGATATCGAGATGGGATGATTATTTAAATAAATTTAATTTTAGTTTAGTTATAAAGTCGGAATGTTGTAGGAAATTGAATAAGTAAGGTAGAATAGAGAGGTCATTGTTCTTGACTACAGAATAAATGAGTTTGTGGAGATTTTATCTACTTTAGTTCAAGTTGTGTTGAAAATTAGTTGTGAAACTAAAAATAAGTTATGAGGTTACTAAGGATTTATTATTTAGGGGGGCGAAGGTTTATTTATAGACTTTAGTTCAATGTAGGAAATGTTTCACAATGAGATCTGATAAACATGACCCTAGCTACAATGTTAACCTTTGTATAAGTAAGGCTTCTAGCTACAATATTCATCTTTTAGTTTAATATAAGTCTTATTAGGAACATTATATATAGCAAAGATAGGAAAATAGGAGTGCCAGTGATTTCATGTCTGGGGGGGCGCTCTCTTTTGAGTTTTCTTTTGACAGATAATGAAAGAAATGAAATGGAAGTAATTTTATTACAATAATTTTGGTACATTTATGGCTTATAGTTTATCATTAGAATGACTTACATATATGTTCACATGTAGTATAAGAGTATAATCATAGAACCAGACAAGAAAACCAATTGACATATATTTAATTTATTTTTGAAGCGAAGTAAGTATGTCGGTATTGTTGCCATTAGATTTTATTACGGTATTCAGTTCTGTCAAATATCCTTATAAATAAGTAGAAATATCTTCAGTCAGATTCTTATTTCATATTGGTTCATGATACTCAGATTACATTTTAGGTCTATAGTAAATTTTGTCCGAAGCTTGTCGTTGAAGTCCAAAAATCTGGAACATAAAATAAAGATTATTGAATCAAGTTAGTTTAACGTTACTAATTACAAAACAAAGGTAGAAAACCTACTTAGCATTTATTGATTGGAGTAAAATATAGTAGTCTCATGCAACAATAAATAAAACAAAAAAAAAAAAAAAAGGGTGATGCGTTAACATTGTTAGGAGATTTTATTATCCATTTGGTTCAACATTAAGGGTGTAATCTAAGCAGTTATAATAGCAGACCTAGTTTAATTTAATCTACATAGTCTTCATGGTTCTTAGATATGTTAGCTCATTATACTCTTGAGCAATTTTATTAATCCTGAAAAAAAAGGCTGTAGGCAACGCGGGTATGTTTATACCTCAAAATAAAATTGATTTTAAATTAATTCTGATTGACATTTTCAGGAGTAAATAAAATAGTAATAATAAGCTATTGGACGATTTTAAGCAGCCTGTTAGTAAAATGGAACGACCCTCTAGGAAAAGATTGGTTCCTTCAAGGCTCCGAGAAGATTCAACACGGGGTAACAGAACTAATAATGAATCATTAAGGATTGAGTCGACCAATAGGACAACTAAAGAATCTTCAGAAGAGGCTCCTAGAAGGAAAGTAGTCAGAGGACAGAGGGTAGGGAGAGGTTTACTACAACCCACTGAAACTAGGAAAGACAAAAGAGGCTTCTTTTACAATTTATTAAGGAGAACTGAAAACAAAATGACCAAAGAACTAGGGGATTTACGTAAAGAGTTACAAGTAGTATTATCCCCAGCACAAAGTGACCTGGAGCATTCTGAATCAACCACAGATCATAACCAAAGTTCTGGAAATATAATAGAAGATAATGAAATATCTGCGGAGCAGCAAAAAACCATAATTTATAACATCAAAAATGTAAACGTGGACAAACCCAAGTTCGGGAAAACGCCGAGTCATCCCGTCACATTTATAGAGGATCTAAATATATATCTAAAGAAAACCACTAAAACTGGCCAGGAAATAGACACTATCCAAGAATGTTTGGAAGGAGAAGTAAGGGACTGGGCCCGTATATACAGAGATCGCTGGGCTACCCTGGAAGACTTCAAAAGGGATTTCTTGTCAGCATACTGGGGAAGTTTCGAACAAAACGAATTGAGGAGAAATATAACCCATGGGACGTGGGACTGGAAGGAGTCGCCGTCTATGCTCGCTTACTTCCTACGCATCGTTGGCAGGGCTAAGATGCTAAATCATCCGATTCCCGAGGACCAATTAGTATCCGACATTATACGGCATTACCCGCGATATATTCAGCAGTCCTTCGCAACGGCAAAAATAATTAGCATTCTGGAGACAGCTGAGTTCCTGCGTTCAATGGACGACATCAACAAGCAAAGAACCAAGAACGAAAGCAGGGACAATAGGGAAACAGCTGAAAAAAGGAAGAAGAGTCTTCAACAAACATATCAGCAGAATTGGAAGAGGCCAGCTGTTGAGACATCTGGCAGCGGTAGAAGCGGGCCTGCAGTTCAAGCCGTTGAGCTAGAAGACGTAGAACATTCGGGAAACTAAATCAGGCTATCGAAATTGTTCCCGGATCAGCCTTGGACATTGGGGTCAAAATATATAAAATGATGCAAATAATGAATTGGGAGCCTGGTCAATTATTGGGAATTAATGGGAAGGGATTACGCGCACCTCTAGAAATTAAGTTAGGTAAATATGCAAATAATGTAGGGTTAGGGTATGAAGACTGCTATAACGAAAGTGTTGATCTAAACGACATAGTCTCCGTGTTAAAGCTTAAAGGGGAACAGGTTCAGTTAGATGATTTAGACACAGCAATTATGACAGTATTCGAAGAAGAAGTTGAAAAAGAGAAGGTTGAGAGATTTAAATCAGAAATTGTAATAAGAATGAATGATTATGATGTGATTGCGTTAATTGACTCTGGGTCCGACTTAACTTGCATAAGTGAAGAGTTTTGGAACGAAATAAAAATTAAATATCCAAGTACCCCAGTAATGCCAGTAAAACCATTTCAAGTAAAAACAGCGGCGGGACATAAAAGCAAGGAAATAAAGATCATGGTGTTGTTACCCATAAAAATAGATCAAATCACAATAGACGTGGCTTTCGTGGTAATGCCTGATTTAAGTGTACCTTTAATACTAGGTTTTGATTGGCTAAAACAAAACGAAGTCGTATTGGATCTTAATAAAGATAGCAGAGAAATAAGATTTCAGTATAAAGGAAAAACGGCAAGAACTAAGTTCTTTACTTATAACGACGAAGTAAATTGGCATGAACAAAGTCATGTAGAGGCTTTACAAGAGGATCAACAAGAAAATACCATACCTTACAAAGTAGGAATTCCTCTACAAGAAACAGAACGACATACATTGCAACAACTTATAGGAAAATATAGTGAACTATTTACTTCAAAATTAGGTAGAGCGAATTGCTATGAACATACAATCAAAATGTCAGAACATACACCAATAGTAAAGCGGACTTATCCTATACCATACGTATATCGGGAAAGAATTACTGAAAAACTAAAGGAATTGGAAGATTTGAAAATAATAAGTCGTTCTCAAACTGAATATTGTAGCCCACTAACATTTACTTTAAAACGCGACAATACAATACGAGTTTTACTGGACGCGAGGGAGATAAATAAATATATGATCGCAGAAACGGAAAAACCTTCGTTACAGCTAGACGTATTAAACTCGTTCCATGGGGCTAACTACATAAGTATCATCGATCTAAATAATGCTTATTTCCAAATTCCTTTAACAGAAGAAAGTAAAAAATATACAGGTTTCACCTTTAACGGAAAATCATATGTTTATAATGTTTTGCCCCAAGGCTTAAAAACATCTGTGGGTTCCTTCAGCAGAGCGATGGACATCATATTGGGACATGAAGTTAGAGAATTTTGTGTGAATTACTTAGACGATCTAGCCATTATTACAAAAGGAACGCTTAAGGATCATATAAGCCATATAGATATAATCTTAGGAAAATTGCACACAGCCGGAATGACATGTAATCTACTAAAATGTGAATTCCTTTGCAAAGAGATTCAAATGCTTGGGTTTGTTATTTCCACGGAAGGCTTGAGAAGTGACCCGGAAAAATTAAAATCTATCCAGGACTTCCCAGTACCTAAAAAGGTTAAACAAGTAAGAGCTTTTTTGGGTTTGTGCAATTTCTACAGAAGATTCATTCCCGAATATAGCATGTACATAGACCCATTGTGTAAATTATTGAGGAAAGGAGTGAGATGGCATTGGGGAATAAAGGAGCAAACAGCGTTTGATAAAATAAAAGCACAATTTGTTAATGTCATTGAGCTCCAGCACCCTGATGTCACCAAACCGTATTATTTGCAAACAGATAGCTCAGGGGTTGGGTTGGCCGGAGTTTTATATCAGCTAGATGATGACCACAACATGAAAGTCCTAGGGTTTCATAGTAAAATGCTGAAGGGGCCCCAATTAAACTGGAAAGTCACTGAGTTAGAATTCTATGCGGTAATTTGCTGTCTGCAAAAATTCGAAACTTATTTAAGGGGAGCCAAGGTGATAATACAATCCGATAATAAAGCTTTGACATTTGTTAAAAACTGGAAACTATATAATGCTCGAGTAACGCGCTGGATAAATTATCTCGAACAATTTCAATACGACATACAACACATAAAAGGTAAAGAAAATATCGGAGCCGACATTCTATCACGTTATCCACCTCAGAGCGAGTTGTTGCAAGAAGATAAAGTCAAATTACCGGAGATACTTTATACTGAAACAAGTAGAAATAAAAGGTTAATTGACAAGTTAAAAGAAATAATTAAGTACCAGAATGAAGATCCTGTTATTGAGAATCTAAAAAAAGAAATGGGTAAAAATAAGGGTAATGATAAGCAAAGTCGGATCACACGACGATGTACCATTGAAAATGACATTTTGTATTTCACAACAAATGGGTCAGAGAACAAAGTCATTTTTCTACCCCAATCTCTGGTGGGAGATGTTATTAAACAGGTACACTTAGAAATGGGCCATCAAGGAGTTTATAAGGTAAAGAAATACATAAAAGATAGATTCTATTGGAAAGGGATGTCAAGAGACATCAAACAATTGATTAAGGTGTGTCATATATGTCAAATGGCCAAAAATGATAACTTTAAGAATGTGGGATCGTGCCAATCGATAGTAACCAAAAATATAGGAGATTTAATCATGGCGGACTTATACGGACCATTACCTGCGGGGAAATTTGGATTAAGTTATATACTGGTGATACAAGATTCTTTCAGTAAATTCATCAAGTTATATGCATTGAGAAAAGCTACTGCATCTGCTGTGGTAGGGAAAATGAAGCATTTCTTTAAAATTATACACCCGAAGGCTTGTATGACTGATAACGGTAGTCAATTTATATCAGGATTATGGAAAAAATATATGAGAGAAATGGGGGTCAAAACCATCTACACCACAGTGCGCAACCCCCGACCGAATACTGTAGAACGAGTAAATCGAGAATTAGGACGACTATTTAGAACATATTGTGAAAAGAATCATAGAAGTTGGGTTGATGTATTGCCAAAAATAGAGAACTTATATAATAACACATTTCATACGAGCACCAGATATACGCCATGTGAAGTTATGTATGGACGTCCCACTGAGTTGTCTTTTGATAAGGAAATAAAACGCAACATCGAATTAAATATTGAAAAGATACGAGAAAACACTAGAAAGAATCTTGCAAAATCAGCAGAAGAACGTCAAGCAAAATTTAATCAAAACTTTAAGTTAACAAGGTTTGAAATAGGGGATTGGGTAAAAATAAAGAAAGTTAATAAATCAGTCGCGGAATTAAAAATAACTAAGAAATTTGAATCGATTTACGAAGGACCATACATAATAGCCGCGATTCCTTATCCTAATGTCCATATACTTATAAACCCAACGACGAAAGAGGTTCGTGGCAAGTTTAACACTATTCATTTATCTAGATATTATCATGCGCCCCAGTGTCCCCAGTGAACAAGGCTGATTCGGGATTATTGTAAATAAATTGAATTTACATTTTGCTTCCATTTATGTTTAATTGATAGAATAAGTCAGATTAGTTGTAAGTTAATTTTAAATGTTGGTTATTGCTAATAAATATTGCTTAATAAATATAATAGCTTAGTTATTATTGTAAATAAATTGATTTTAAATTTTGCCGCCATTTATATTTGATTGATAAGAGTACGTTAGTTTAGTTATTGTTTATTGTAGTTTTAATCTCATTATTTGATGTTGATATGATTCTTGCCATTTATGTTTAAATAATAGAATAAGTTGGATTAATTTAATAAATATAATAGCTATTCCTATGATTACATTTGTTTTAATAAAGACTAAATTATGTGAAAAAAAAAATATATAAAAGGTTTGGAGGGCTTAAACGGAGGTAAGGGAAAATGCCTATGTTAAATCAGCTAACCTGGGAGTCATATTAAAGTTAAACTTTTAAAATTATTAAATAATTCCCTCAATATAAATAGGGAGAGACTAAAATTAGTAAATTGAATATAGTTTTAATTTTTGAAAAATATGACATCAAAGGGTAGTTGATCATACATGGAGGGGAGTGTGGCGGCATTTTCGCAACCCTCCAAACTTTTTTTTTTGTATATGTGTGTACTTACATCATTCAATAGATTTTGGAAGTAAGTAATCATATCAGTCCATTTCCAGTGGGAGTAAGAAAGTATTAATCAAGAGATAGATTTTGATTTGGAAAAAGGAAAGGGGGTATTGACAATTTAACCCTTAAATGAAAAAAAAAAAAACAAAAAAAAAAAAAAAACAATATTATAAAATACTATTTTATTTTAAATAAATGTAACTTGTTTTTAACCAGTACTCCATTTTTGTAAGCTGCATCTTACACCATGCATTTAAGGGTTAAATTTAAAACAATATCATCGAAGGATTTCAGTAAAGACCAAGGTGATATGGTAATAATGTGATGTATTAAAGAAAATATAATGAAATACAAGAATGTTCTTATTAGGAGAAATCTTCCAAGTCATCAACAGGGGCTTCAGGTTGGAACTGTTAAGATAGAACAAAGGTTACTGTATTACAAATCGGTGATTTAAACAAATAAAGAGAAAAGGGTAAGGATTTATAATAATTATTAATAAATGATTAGTAATATTCAATATTGAAAGTATATTGAGAATAAGTTTCGGTCAAAGATGATATTTTGATTGCAAGCTTTTGTAGCCGACTGTGCCTTTCTTTGGATATCCATCAAATGCTCACTGAGACGATTTTAAGGAGCCCAAACTCGGTGGGATTGCTTTTTCTATTATAGAGTTCCTATGGCCACCTTCCAGTTCCATCATCAGATCAGCCCATGGTACCATATTATTGTATTGTCATCAAATTTAAGTAAATATGCAAAATTTCAGCTCAATCGGTTGACAATATCTGCTTCAAGATTGAGTTGCAAGATTTCACTCGAACAAACATATTTTAAGCATGCAATGCAATTTAAATAAAAGGTTGTAAAATGGTTAACTTACAGGGGGATGGTCAGTGTCAACTATGTTTGGATTGAACTGAAAAAACATTATAAGGGATTAAAATTGTTGAACTTATAAGAAAATAAAATTCAGTTCATAAAGGAATCTTACTGGTTCAACTTGCAACAATTCTGAAGGGGAGTTGATAAACGGTGAGAACGTCGGGACGGATAGTAAAGGCGATATGTTGCTATGGTTTAGTGTCATTTCACGTGGACGTGCAGCAGGCCTCGGGGTTGATGTTAATGGTCTGGATGCTTTTTGCTGAAAAATAATAATAATAATAATATTAGTAATAGTAATAAAATTAAAAGTAGGTTAGGATAGGTATTTTTCAATCACGGGAAAAGGAAAAGAAGAAATAAACACAATGAAGACACCAATAGGGATCTATTAAGAATAAGTTGTACAACTATAGTGCCCAATATGTACGACGGGAATTATGGGTCTTTAAACGATTCTCATTTGATACCAAGTACTTTAAGATGATATTATACCTAAACAAAAGGGGAAAATATACTTACTTTGATATTGTGGCGATATAGTTTCTTATTAAAGCTGTTTAGTTTTCGTTCGATATCCTTCGAAGTCAATAAGGCTTTCGACTCCAAGTTGCACAACCTTAATAGTTCTGATTTTGCAAATTTTCGAGCGACCTTGTCTTTATGATTAAAATCATCCTTATCCCAAAGGATGGGAAAATTCAATAGAATCTTTTCAAACGGATTCATATTCATAGTGTACGAAATCGCGCGGTAAAGTGAATGCATCTGACAAATATTAAGACAGTATTGCTAGATTAAAGAAATATCACATAAATAGTAAACCGTTACAAGGGTATGGATTCACTTACCTAGTTCCTAAGGTATACGTTAAGCATTTATAGAAAACAGTGGAATATATTTATATAAATATATATTAATTAATTAAACAGTGATAATATTTAAGCAATATGTAGTATTCAATAGGGATATTAAGTTAGGATCGATTGAGGAATCGATTACAAACGAAATTTTTTAAAGGACAATAGTGATGTCACAATATACGTTGTACGAAACGAATGAGTTTGTACGTAAATTTCACTAGAGGTCGCTAGCAGTATATTTCATCGAATGATTTGCGTAATGGTTCGATTCCATTAATACGTATTTTGAGTTCCTTTAATAAGTTGAAATTCGACAATTTTCAAAAGGGTAGTGAGAGGTAAATTGAATTGGGTGGATAAAATAATTATGAATTTTATTAGAATATAAAAAAAAAAGAAACGAAATGTGTGAAGTGGATAGACGATTTGATTATTTATATTAGAGAAAGTCTTTATTTTGATTTTAATGAAAGAAGTAAAGGGGAACTTGGGATATTTTAGAAAGATAAAGTAGTATGGATTTTGAATACAAAATGGGTGATGTTCTTCTGACTAAGTCGATGCGAAAAAAACGAATGAAGGAGCCTGTAGTGCGATGTATGAGAGGAAGAATGAGTGGACTTTTTGAGTTGGATGTTGTCTGTATGTATTCAAGCTAAGTTCGAAAGTATTCGTATCCGAGAACGGGGGGGTCTTCTATCTTTAGAGGTACGAACGGGAGTATTTTCTAAAGACATCAATTGGTTTGCACATACTTAGAAGTTAGGCTTAGTAAATCGAAGTTTCGATTTAAGACCGATTGTGCGGTAGTTTGTGCGAAACAATACTTTACATGGCCTACGGGCTAACCTTCTACGAGCACGGGCAGGAACGTGCAGGTTTCACACACACCCATGTCAACAAATAGATTGGCCAACTGTATATTTTTAAATAAAAGGAATTGTGGATTGGTTTATCCGTAAAGGCAGGATAAAACTGAATTGATATATTTGTATGAACCTCTGGTATAATTATATTTTCGATCATAATTTTGAAATCAAACATTATTTCACAATTCGACAAGTAAGTCTATAGTCTTACAAGAACGAAAAAAAAAAAAAACACAATTGTATGATTATAGAGCTGAAATTGGCTTGTTTATTCTTGATGTGATACACGCACCAATAAGGAGAGTCACATGTGATTTTGGAGAAGAATTTGAAATCGGAATCAGTTATTGAATTGAAGTAAGGATGAATATTCAGTATCTATACCAAAGATCTTGCTATGTTGTCTGAGGAGAGTTTTGTCAATTCATCAAAGAATTCGTACAATGTGAATTCGCAAATGAGGCTGAGCAATGGGCAGGTCAAGTTTGAGGTGTTTAGGCAAAACCGAGCTAATAGGGCTTGTTTGACTCACAACCAAACACTTCTTACGATGTGGTCGAGATTTGGAGAAATATATTCACGATTCAATGATATTATTCTATGGTTTGGATTCTGATTTAATACATAAGTGACTTTCCAAGTATTGGTTTAAATACACACACATTTAAGGGTTCGAATACTGACGGAATTAGAACATCCAACATTATCACAAAATGTTATTTGTTTAACGAATAATTTGTCTTATATATAATTTTTTTTTTAGTTTGTTTTGCATTTTAGTAGGGTAATGCGAAGTTCTACGTTATTTGACAATGTCAATCCACTTCAAACTTTCGCAGGGGGGCGGTTGTAGCGATTCACATGTTCTCGTCATGTGCTCGCCATCGTAAAACTCACATCATCATTGTCATCATCAGGTTCCCAACACATTGGCATCATAATTCGCCATCATATTGTAATCATATATCACCATCGTAAGACTCACATCATCATTGTCATCATCAAGTTCCCGACACTAGCATCATAATTCGTCACCTAATACTAAAATCATCATTTAATAGTTATAATACAATACAAATGTCTAATAGAATTAGCAGTATGAATGTTTACGAAAGCAAGTAAAAATATTCCAATAACTAAGCATTCTACGTTTTTAAAATAACAAAATTACAATTCACAAAAATTACCAACGGAAGAATTGAGCTTTATTTATACTGTGTAAGGATCAAAATTGTGAGAATGTCCACTTTGTCCATTTTGTCCATTTTGTCCATTTTGTCCATTTTGTCCATTTTGTCCATTTTGTCCATTTTGTCCATTTTGTCCATTTTGTCCATTTTGTCCATTTTGTCCATTTTGTCCATTTTGTCCATTTTGTCCATTTTGTCCATTTTGTCCATTTTGTCCATTTTGTCCATTTTGTCCATTTTGTCCACTTTGTCCACAGTTAAGTATAAATACGGAGGGGAATTGAAGGATGGCATTCATTTTTACTTGCGACTTCGACTGGGTAACACTGTTGTTTGGCAATAAGGTATTAAATTTAATTCTAAGGGGAATTTCTGTTGGGATTACATTATTTTTCTGATCTATAATTATTTATTGAAATGTTGTGGGATTTTATTGTTTTATGGCTATCAAGCTTAATTACATGCCAGAAACAGTGTTTTGGTACATGGTTGCCAGATGAAAGATATTTAACCTTGCGGCTGTTAAACAAATATCTTTCAGACTCTTCTAGTTTTATCCGAGCTAGGCGACTCGGGCACTTGCCATTTACAAGCGCAGTGATAAGCCTACAGATCTAGAGTGCTTTGTCTGGTGAATGCAAGGTCCACATGTTGGGCATGTGGGATATCCACACTTGTTGAAATCAGATGGACCTCCAGGTTTGGTCTCATAAACGTATATATTTATATATTTGCAATATCTACACATATTAGGGCGGGTTACTTTGCGTTTCCGGTGTCTTAGCCACGCAAGGGGGACCTACTTACACGGATTTTAGTCCAACCTCGGGTTAATCTCCCGAATTTTTAGTTTAGCTTACCTAGGTTCCATACACGTTTAAATGTAAATATGAGGTTTAGACCTCTAGTGTTTTTGTGCTAGCTAGGGAACAGGGGTATGGCGATAGGTACACTTCAGTAGGAATATTAGAACGGGGTTATTTTATCTTCCGAGCAATCGGCCAATTATCATTAACTAACATAATATTCAACTTATTTTAATCTCGTCTGGTATAAAAATACAAACAGCTGATTTCTTGTATTACCAGTGTCTATGACTCGGGGTGTCAGTAGTGAAAATAAAATCTTGTAACAGTTTATAAAGAATGGGAGTAGAGCAACCTGATATTTAGAACCGTTAATTTTACATCGAGATTTGTAGAAACATTTCGTTAAATTTATTTTTTTATCGATTATGATTTAAATTTTGGTAAAGTAAAGCTCTTATATTACTTACAGCTGTTGTGTTGAGATGGCAACACTAAAGCGAGAAAAAGTCATTACATTACTGTCACTAGTCAAATCACATGAAAAATGAAATGAATTTCGTTTCTTTTTATCCCTACAATAAACAGAAATGGATTGTAGAAAATATGCTCCAGTGTTGATGAGGAGATTCTATTGTTGATTGTTGCGTAGTATGTCTAGTACGGAAAAACAAAGCATTCCTAAGGCTGGATTTGGAGTATCTGAAGTGTAAATTGCTAAAAGAAGCCGGGGACTTAGGGATGACAATAATGAAAGTTATTCGTTCCCGTATTTACATCACAGATCTCAGAACTTAATTAATTAATATCACAAGGGTTGAGAGTAAATTCCCTTATCACAATGAGTCAAGTTCGCGAGTTGAAAGAGACTTCAAATTGACAACAATGAGTTATTATGTTTCAAGGATGAATGCCATTTTTCTTTGAGTATAGTCAAACGAAAACCCAAGTTATACAAATCTATTGTTTGTAATGAATGAAGTGAGAATTCATTTAGTTCACGAGTGAAGAAAATTCGTGTTGTTTAATAACAAATATAGATAGTAAAGATTCATAGATTCTAAATAGATCCGAGAGAGATCTTTTACTCTAAAAGAGCCTTATAGGCCAATAAAAGATTATATCTGGCAATCATACAGCATCCAGAGAACATGGGTTTGGTGATATTTAAAATAACACACCAAACAGATTTAACAGAAATTTGTTTTATTTTTCCTGAGGAACGATTTTCCCTCAATATATACACACATGAAGTAACCATGTTTTTTACACGATTGCCCATGTCACTAGACATGTTTGGTAGCTGCCATTATTTTACCAAACTAAATATTTTTGGGAGAATGAGATGAAAGCATTACTAGTATAACACAGTCAAATGATAATATTTTGTATGCGGTCGAAGGATTTCAATAAAACTTAGAATTCTATTCACCAACCAATTACTTCTTGTTTAGATCTAGAATCCATTTTAGAATATCATACTAGAACTTACTAAAAGTATGAATTCCATAGCTTTATTCCATACTAAATTATCATACTAACATTATTTAATTTAGTAGAACATGAAAACTTAAGATTCATTAAATTTGTAATAGAACCTTGTATTGTCAGTGACTTCAATCTATTTATAGAATAGTTATGAAGTGTAATTTCATATTGTACATAATTATTTGTCTACCAAACATTTTTGAACAAGATATACAATTTCAAGAATTAGATAATTTTTCATCTCAGAATTCTAATAAGATTTGGTTTTGGTTCATATATTGATCTTTATTGTTACATAGGGTAATCTAATATATCTATAACTTACTTGTGGACTGAATGAGTTTATATTTCATATAGAAATAATATTTAATAAGAGTAGAATATCCCATACTGAATCATGCTATAAGAACTGTAGATGTTTTTGAAGGCTAGACTACATAGGAAGGAATAAATTTATAATTTAAGGTTAGATAACATTAAATTAAGTTAGAAATTTAATTAGTATGAAGAACCAAGATAGCAGTATGATAGGGAAAACAAGCATTAAATAAATAATAGAAAACACATTTATTTAGGTTATTTAACAAAAATACATAATAGTATAGCACAGTATAGGTACAGAGGCATTTAGCAGCACATCTCGGCTGAACATCTCCTAAAAGAATTTGAGTTGCTACAACAACGTAGGTTCCTACCAATCTAGACGTTCACAACGGTTTTACTGATCACATTTGGCCATTAGTTAATAAGAAATGTTCAAGCTCAATTGTATAAAGATCCTTTCATATTTAGATTTGTTTAGTTGTAGGATATATAAGACTGGGAGCTACTGTTAAGATATTCTTAGGTAATTGTAGTGGAGTTTTCTTAGGGCTTCGTTGTAGGAGTAGAGGTAGGAGACGAGGGTGAAGCAGGCGTGGGTCCAGTTCCTTTAGTTTAGGGCCTAGCAGACATTTCAGTTGGCGCGCGTTCCCAGGATGTATTTCTGTAGCTGATAGTCTTTAGCAGCATTACGATTGGTGGTCCCGTGACTCAGGATAGCTCTAGAGTTATAGTAAGCTTCGTCGATAGATTACACCTTGCAGTGTGGAATATTGATTGTTTGACGTGACGAGGGTCCCTTGTCAATCATGATTTAAAGCACCAACCAAGCGGCGGAATTCTATTCTGTTCTATACAAGTTAACACATATGTATCTACCTAGGTGTAGTTCTATTCTCGCTTTGCCATAGTTAGTGCTTGGTTCGTCCAGAAATTAAATTGTGACGCTATAGGTAGCTGTGATATTGATATGATACTGCTCAA
This sequence comes from Apotomis betuletana, assembly GCA_932273695.1. NCBI lineage: Eukaryota > Metazoa > Arthropoda > Insecta > Lepidoptera > Tortricidae > Apotomis > Apotomis betuletana. The sequence continues at coordinate 8,951,150 of OW026307.1, read as the reverse complement.
TTGAACAAGCAGGTAAAAGCCCCTAGCAGTTTATGTCTAACTTTGTTATACCGACGAGTAATGTTAGGTAACTTTGTAATGTGAGTTCAAATAGATAACTCGATAGATATATGAAATTTAACCAATCAATTTTTCTTTCTTAATTTACCTTTGTGTCATTATTTATAAAAATAAAAATGTGGTATTACCACATAAAAAATATGAATCGATAAAAAAGATTCTATACAAATATTTAACCAATCAGTTAACAAAACCTTTCATGATATGTATTATGCATGTGTCACTGAATATAGGTAGGTTCAGTTCAACATGCTTATTGGTAAATTAGTTCGCTCGACAGTGCTTTTTAAATTTAAATACTATTTGAATATTCACATTAAGAATCGAATATCTATATTGATATTATTGATATATGTTATATTAAATAAATCTATAATTTAAGACGTGCTTAGGTTGGCCATTAGTTTTACGATTTAGGTAGTAATATCCTTGCAGGGTCTAAGTGATACTACGTGATACTTTGTAACAACTCCTGTATTGATCACGGTGTATTATAAATATAGTAAATTATGTGACACCATTACAATTTATTAAAGCAACGATTGCAGTCCCTAAAGGCATTACTGCCGTACTATGGTATAGTATATAGTCACAAATGTATATCTATAGATTTCATAGTAAGACACGGCCCACGGCGGCTTTTACCGTGGTACGGAAAATTAGGTATTGTGCTACCATTGTTCCTTCTTTTCGCTTCCAACACTCGATTTTCCGTGAGGCATATTCTTTCCGTCAGTAAATCACAATTACGGAGTATTCACCTTACAGATGTTTCGTGTCCCTGCAGTGACACGGAGAGGGGAAACTGCCCCCCGGGACACGGGGATGTTGCAATTTGTAACGATAGGTGCGCTTTATGGGGCTGCGAAATGAGTCTGTGTTTTTAGGGTTTCCAGGGAAATTAAGACCAGTCGACTGTGGAAATGGTTTTGTTCCAACATTCTTTCTTTGTCGTTTTTTTTTTGTTTGCACTGTTGCTGGTTTTAGTATAGATACATAGGAGTATACTTAAGGGCTTGTAAAGTTGGGTCGCCTCTTTGTCTCATTTAATGAAACTGTTAGCTACCGATTTTAAACATGTTTTCAAAAATGTTAGTATTACTTAAATGAGAAAGTAAAATATATCACTAGATAAAGCTGTACATCGCCCCCTTTATGTTTGGATAATTAGTATCAACCGCAACACCCTGCGTCAGGGATGCATTAATACAGTTTAGAAAATAAAATTTTCAATTTAAATTAATTAAAATGTCTGAAGTGATATTTATAGGAATGATCGTATAAGAGGAAAGAATGATCGCCGCTAGAATCCACCATGACGAGCACGCCCGTAGGTATAGCTACTACTTATTTAGAAAAGCTAAGGAATTTATACGAGTCACTGGAGGATTAACAACGTCACAAAACTCGTATATCAAAACTTTTTACTTAAACTCGTGTTATTAGCTCCTAAGACAAATTTATAGTTCTTAAAGAAACACCTGAGTGCCGACAGTGTCGCGTGTATGTACACTTTTCCGACGTCTACATATAAGTATGCTTGTGTACTGTCTGTCTAGGAGGGTGGTCGTGTCGTAATGTTGTGTTGGGTGTTCAACCTTCCATACGGTCCCGCATCCGTATTCTGCGATATGCGACCACTTAAGACGTTTTGTCTCATTCTTCCTGCAACGTAAACCCGTGTTAATGTCAAACAGCTAAGCCTATGTGACCTCAGAATAGCCACCCTCTCGTTCTCTTAGAAAGTAACCGGTAAAAAGGGCCCATTAAAAATTCAGTAGTATGTGCGATACGAATAAAATTTTAATGCGGAAATAGAGGTTTAGCTCGGGTTGTAAAATTTTATTTTACCTGCTATAAACATAGCTTTTATGCGCTCGTACCTACTAGATGTGATAAAGTTGTCTTATAGTAAGGCTGTTTGTGATTTGAACATCTATCAAAGAAATTGAGTGTGTACCTATTACATTTTAATTAGACAATCTATTATATGAACAGACAATGACTCACTTTGCGCTCGTCAATAATGGGCCAGTCATCCGAAAACTAAATCGATAAAGTAAATGTAAATTGACCACGAATGTATCGAATCGTGGGTAACAAATCGGTACCGGTCATAAACATAGCAGTAATGGTTTGGCCGTACTCGTATCAATGTTCCCTTGGCGTCAGGTATTAGTAACCCGGTCTTACGTCTATTATTGGCCATCAGGTTCCCGGCAAACGCGCCCGCTCGTTAACATGCCTACGATATCTAACTATCGGAATAAACTTACTTTCTATAAAAGGAAATCGAAATTATCTCTCTGCATGAAGCATTCCATTTCTCTCTCGGCAGTTCCGATGTTTGACCCTCGCATGGTTTTACTTTTATCGAGCGCCCGATTGAAAAAGCCACATTCTTCACATATCTGGAATCGCTCCCACATTTTTGTATGTTCCTTGCTCGGAACTTTCGTTTTTTCGATAGATCCGTCGCCCTAAGTGAGCAGTGAGTGCGACATCCGACTGGTATTATCCAATTGGTGGTAGTCACCCACGGCCAATCATCGGAATATTACCCGCTGCTCCATTTACGAGCTTATCGTTTTGAGGCTAACTTGCTGCAGCCAAACATCCCCGTTTATTGAATTGGCCCGTGGGTCACTAGCGAAATTCGATTTCCTGTTTCTACGGCGCCTGCGACGCGGAAGCCGTTCGGAACCCGTGTAAACGTAACGCTAAGATTGTGCACACGCACTCTCAAATAAAGTATTGTTGACTAACAAACAAAGGGCTTTTACATGGGGGTTCGACGACCTCGCGAAAAAAGCGAACAGTAAACAAGCTACATTCGATAAAAAAGCGAAACAAGACGATAATAATTCATTTAACGGAGATAAAAATGTCTTAATGCACAAAACACAGTTAATTGCAACTGTCGCGACGCGCATTCTAGTTTGCCGTAGAAGGCAGATCTGCGCCCGCGGAGATATTAATAGCGAGCCAGCCACCAGCCGCCGACCGCTCATGTAAAGTGGACACCAGTTTAGGAGTGCTGCGTCTATTTCGATCAAGTGTAAATAAATCTAGCGGGCACTTTCGACTACGCTTGTCACTTTCGATGCGCGCCGCCTCGCCCTGTCCTGCCGTCCATACGCGCCTTCCGGAATGTGCACGTGTTACTAACGCAAAAATCGATAGAACGCCTTTTGATAACAACTGTGGCAAAACGCGTCAATTATCAATGTTATAATGTTTACACGTTTTAGACGTCCGGTTTAGCTCATTAGAAAACCACAAGTTAAAAAGTCTTCTTGGATTTATTTAGCAATTAGGTAAGTATCAGACATTGGCATTCCAACACGTCTTTAAATTAATATCCGTACTTAATCAACTAAAGCGGAATTTATTTTTATTGTTTTCTGAAACCAAAAGTCATATTTTTATAGTTTTAAGTAGATAGTTCTAGTATGATTGGCAATTGTTTGAAGCGCTAAACGGGTGGTTGCGTGGATGTCGCTTTTAAGGAACACGACAATGACAATTTCACTCAGAAACTTTATCAGGGAGCTCTGCTTCTCCAAAAATACAATAAAGAAAATAATTGATCAATGCCGACATTAAAAGATAAAAAGGATAAAGTTACATAGCTTTAAATTAGAATTCCTTGAGGTAGCACACCCAGAAAGTACAAAGAAGAAATTCAAGATGCATTTAGAGGGACAAGACAATTGTTGGACTGTCGCTGTCAGAGAACAGGGATGAGCAAAGCAATGGTGCGACGTAACAAAACACGGACACGCTGACAGGTTTTGATTCCAAGTAATATAAAACTAGCCCGTTTTCTACTTTTGTCTACACTGATGGGAAGATTCTTCATTGAAAGGAATAAAATGTAGGTATTTAATTATAAATGGAATATATGAGTTCTTTATGGACAACTGAACGTTTGTTATTGTCGGAAAAATAATAGAACATTTTACATTATGTGTGTATGTTTTAATTCCTAACTACTATTCCTAACTAATTGATATTTTCGGATAGTTTAATTGATATTTCGTGCTGAATAATTCGTGTTTAATAATTATTTTGAATGGAACAGCAATTATTTAGACATTTTGATAAAACATGTTTATCTTGACCTCATTAGGTAGGTACGTGTTAATTCCGGCCCACGGACTACCATTGAGAAGTCTCAAGTCTCAAAATCCTATGCCTTTCTGAAAGAGAAGTGTATTTTTTACACACTTAGAGTATCTGTCGCTGTCTGCAACTAGTATGTTTGTTTTAGACAAAAGTCGCTTTACGGCGGTGGAGAGAGTTTATGTCAACTAGCACCTGTAGACACTAGAATACAAATAATCAAATTAACTTCAATTACATCAATGGGAATTCTCCGCATAAGAATTACATAGTGTCCGGTTTTCACTCATTAGCACCCAACATAGATAAGGCACCCCACGTGAAGCTCATCACAGTAATCAATTGCGACCGGTCGAAATTCATTAAGCAATAACACGAGTTAATTAAATTTGTTTTCAGTACAATTGTGGCATTTCATTTGGTGATTACTCTTGTGTGTGCACTGTGCAGTGCTATGAAATTAATTACAATTCAACTCGCGGCCTTCATGCGTGAAATAATAAAGCTTGTGACTTCATTATTGTGATGCTGTCAATCAATACGATTGTATTTATCTAAGGCTCGATTGCAACAACGGAATCATCGTAATTACATACACGCGGAGGCTAAGTGTTGAAATCCGCGAGAAAAACCAATGTTATAGAAATCAGATTCATGATTGAGATAATCACAGTAAACACGTAAACAAATGTGCATAGTTTGCATTGCGTAAAACGCTCCGCCGTATTCAAATTTCAGCCATGTGGGCGAATTCCTTACGCGTCGGTCAGAAGTGTCCCACGGAACGATTCGACATTGTTTACACTTATATCATCACCGTTTCGGCGGCATGGTCTCACGATACAATTAATTAGGCAGTATGTTAAATACTCCTCGTAATTACATAACAATATAAAGACTATGTAATGTAGCGCGGTAACCAAAACAATTGGACGCGACACCGTTATAGCGCTTCGCGGAATTTAGTAAGGAAAAAATGACAGCGAGCAACGGTAATCTTTGTTCGCAGGTCGCAGTGCCTTACAGTACGCCACCGTCGCAATCGCAGTTGTAAGATTGTATCAGTCGAAATTGGTGCGTAATTAAAACTACGCTATACACCGGAACGGAGCTGTGCCATTATCCATTAGTGAACAGCTTGACTAACGCTACTTTTTAACATTACACTGTTTTAATAGACCTATGCTAATATAATAGAATTGCGGTAATATCAAGTTCACGGCATAACAATATAGACGTCGCGATATGTCGCGTGGAGCTGCGTGTTTATAAAGGTGCAATAAATAAACCGAAGTCGGTCGCTTGTCACCTTTAGTGCACCCAGATGGCACAGTTCCCAGTGAATACAGTTTTGGCTTCTAGACATGCGATCAGAAACGCGAGGCGCCTCGAGGCGTGGCCGGGCACGGGCCACTAATCATGGGCTCCATGTCCACCGACATCCATGCCGACGCGACATCTTCACACGACCATTCAAAACAGTCGCATAATGAGGAAACTGACCATTGCCGGCACGAAAAGAAAGTATCTCGCAGCGATTTATCAAGTCCAAGTTGTTTGTTCAGACGTGTTTCTTAATGAATAAAACGACTCGTTCCAGTTTGGAAATGAATCAGGCCGCCTGCCCCGAAGGACTGATATCGTTATCGGCAAAAAATCTGTACGCGGAAGCCATCTTCATTCTATACAACCAAGAAAAAGGCAAGTTTCTCTTCCAGGAATTCTCGATGAACGCTAACGATTAATATAAACACAAAGATGTAGAAAAAATAAGCATTGCAGTAATGTGAAGCCATTGTGTATCCATGAGGAGAAGTCGGAAGACGTGGGAGCGCGCGACGACCTGCCCCGGCGCGGGAAATTCGCCGCCGCGCGAGTTCACATCATCCAATGTTAACTCACATAAAAATCGCATCGAGTTCCCGCGCATTCCGAATAGAACCAGTCGTAGTACAATCAGGGCTGAAACGCGGAACTGAATAAAATAAGTATTAGCTCGTTTTATGGTTCTTTGGGATGTATTAGTGGCGCAATGGCGGCGGATAATTCGATGATCGCAAGCGCAGCGCTCCCGACGCTTCCGATGTCGAGAGCCTTTGATGTTATATCCGTTTACGAGGCCTTTCCAAACTTCATTAATCTTGTAACTGGAGAATAATTAAACACGTGCAGTGCACGTTTGTGTACCTACATCTCGAATATCTTAAGAAATTTTATCAAATCCTCCGTAATTAACTTGATCTCGACACTTTTGCTTTTATCGTTGTTCATTATTAAGTATACTTTCTTGTTGAATCATGTTTTTACGAGAACAAATACAGTTTGTAGATATTATTGATAAATTAATTGGTGTAGGTGTGACAAAAAAAATCTTGTACTCGCCGTCTAATTCAGCAATGTAATAAAATCTAAATGTATATCGATACCTGTATTGATACTATCAAAGTTCTAATGCCGTGCCGTTATAAATAGTAGATTGTTTGACAAGGGGCTAAAATAACCTACTCGTATTATGACACGAAGTGATTATTTGGATGAGCGAACGAAGTACCTAAAGCGAGCTAAAATGACGTACATTTTGAGCAGAAGTGAAAAAATATTCAGGTAGTAGAAGTACAAATTCAAGCTAAACTTTAATGCAATTTTAAGAGCATGAACTGATTTAGTCATTTGCGTAAATACATACAAATACATGATTCAATTATTTAGGATTCAATTACTCGTATATTAAGTAGGTATTATCGAACTATTTAACAGCGCGACATTTCGCCATAACATATTTGCAGATAATTATACTCGGAGAATATTGCATTTCGTTCACGCATTTGATCTCGCATGTACAGTCAGCATCAAAAGTTAAAACCTAGCTGGTAATTTAAGTATGCAATTTGACTTAAGCCAGTACCTACTTTTCATGCTGACCGTACTTAAGTAAAACTCCAGCGCTATTTTGTATACCTACCTGCTTAATTATGTATATTCCTTATTACCACACAATGCATAATATAGGGCCTTTAATTTATAGTATCTTAATCTAACTCAGTCCTTACTTGCTTAACAATACCTATATGTAAGTTCATACAATTCTACCCAACACTAGTGGTTCTAGTAGTCTCATTTAGTAGTCCACTTGTTTGTAGGTAAGTTGTAATAAATATACTGTAGCTATAAAATAAAACAGTCGTAAAAGCGGATGGGTTAATAAAACATAATCGAAATATCCATCCATTAGTTCGGGTTCGGTCGGCCGCGGGCACCAATTTCGCGACAAGTTCCCAATATCAACGACGCATCAACACCTGCTTCTCTAAAGTAATTTGAATCCCAATAGAGGTCGCTAGAATTCATAAAACAAGTCTGCCTCTATTAAAAAAGTCTTATAATACTTACATCGCGTTTGAACATCACCTTGTCAGCTCTTAAAATCTCAACAGAGCTTTTTTCTCGTTGTTCCCTGTTATGTATTGTGTACGTTTTTTCTCAGGTAGATACGCATTCATCATGAAGTCACGAATCATTTCTCCATTATTTTGCGGCTGTGCTCTAATCCGATAATAAAGTGACCATAAAAAATAACATAGTAAATCACGAACACCAAACAAGAAATTGCTCAAATTCTGCTGTTGCTTATCATTTAAAAAAGAACACGATATTAAGTTTGTTATATTTGAAAAGGACTCAAGTGACGACTGGTTTAGTAGCAAGTTGAGTTGTTTTTGAATGCGGCTCGATTGTATTCCAATTCTGTAATGTAATCCTCAGCTATGCGGCGGCGGCACGCTTGCGCGTACTCCAAGCATTGTCAGAAGCGTCGTGGACCATTGTCTCTACCTGTCGTAAAGTAAACGCATACAAAATCCTTAACTGCAATGCAATTTAGTAATGTGAGCGGTTGCTTACCTCTTCATACCCATTATACAACGATCAAGGCTGATTAGATATTTCTTAAGACAAATTAACGCAAATAATGAGCTTTGAACTAATGTGATTTTATACAAAGGATTGCTGCTGTTTAAGTGGTAAACTCTTAAAACAGGTTTTCCCAATTATTTTGGGAGTCCACTTCCCATAAATAATATTATATTCAGGTAGTCTATTTCATGTGTATTTGTAACGATAAAATCCACGTTTAAGTCAGCGTACAAAGGATTAACTTTCCCCGGGGTGAGTTTAATGAGACGGTCAATAAAATGACGTGGCTTTAATCTTCGGTATAATGTCGTGGTTATTTTAGAATGACCATTACAAAATCAAGACGGAAGTTAATCAGTTTTTATTGGTTGATAATAAGGTAGTTTTATTCAGCATTAATCATTATTTTCATTACAGGAAAATCATAATTAGTGGAATATTTTCAAGAACATACTACATCAAGTACACACCTCATTATGAGTATATAATTATTTACGAGGGGCGTTTTCAGTGACAATTCTGTATAATGTTTTATAACTTTTTTACCCGGCTACTGCAAAAGATAAGTTATAATTATCTCCATAAGTTATTTTAGTGCTCAAATTGCATTAGAAGTCAAACGAAATCACGTGGGGTTATTATATAAAATATCACGACGAACTGAAAACCTCATCGGTTTTTTAACGTTGTTTTAAGCTGTGGTTTAAGTTAATTGCCATGAGTCATCGAATAATTTGTAATCCTTTTTCATTTCCTTAGTATATATTGGAGAGTTTCCAAGAATATTAAAATCGAAGGAATACAAATTAGACCAAGATGCGACCGTCGGTAACCATACCAGATAAGAGTATTAGAAAAAAATACCATCGGACATTAGTTCGAGTTTGGCTAAGATAGTTTATTTCTCCGATTTCACCAGTTCAAACGCTAAGCCTAAAGCTTTAAGCCTTAAGAAAATCCCTTAACCTGATATTCCTCGGAAGACTAGCCATTGTCTAAGAATATTCCTAGGTAGAAGTGCCAAAAAATAAATCGTTGTCGAGGCGATCGATACCTATAAAGAAGATTGTATTGAACAACAATGAGAGTACCTTTAAGAGACTTTTATAACATCTTTAGATCACGATAATTACGCGCATAGCTGTCTTCGATTTTAACTTTATATCTTCCTAGATACTTCATAAAGTAGGGCTCCCAACGCTCACATCTCTGTCTAGAATGACCAGCATGTGACGTGGTCGGTACTTCTGGTAACGGTGACCAAAACACGGCAGTCGTGTCACACATGTCTGATTAGTACCTCGATCGATTCGGATCGAGGCTATGACTAATGCCTTAACTCAGCGAAGTCTGGGACCCAAATCGAAGTCATGTTCCCGTTTGCGAATTCTTGACCTTCTTGATTTGTTGACAATTTGAATTGTAAACAAACATTTTAGTACTAATAAGGGCTCGTTTTACCTAATTATATAACAACTTTCGTAATTTTATGTCTCTAAACCATCGTTATACATTTCCTATCAGAGGTTGGTTGGATGATTCTTGGTATGCGTACTTCATCACCGGTGCTCTGAATAACGACCAAAGCATCTATCAGGTTTTTGAGAAAATGGCTTTTATCGGTAGAATTTGTCCTGTTTGGTAATCGACACAACCTAAAAGGAAGATATGTTGTCTTGTCATAAAACAGGACGGTGGGCAACCTGACTCTATTTCCAATCCTTTTGGCTATACGTAATAAATACATGTAAAACCCAACGTAGTTATGACCCTTACAAAGTTGGGGTGTACCACACCGTTTACAATTAAAAACAGAAAAAATACTATATTTTCAAATTGTGTATGTATCAGCCAATTATGTGCAAGAAGGGTTACCTGCCTTTCCTAAAAATTGCTATAAAAGCTATGCCTATAATATGAGTGCGCTTTGTTCCTTTGATCACGTCAAAACTCGACATCAGCACTAGTCCTCCCATCGCTCTATGTAGTGACAAGTAAACCAAACAACCTACATATTTATAAGATGTATATGTGGACTCCACATATATTACATCTTATGTGGAGCTATTACAACAACGGCAATATTAAAAATGTAATCCACGTCTATTCCAATTTGAAATGGAACCCTGCAAGTATATTATTTCATAATATTTCACAATAGTAATATTATTACACCCTAAAAATAACATTATTTCACCTAATACTCGACCATGTAAAATACCACGTTGCAATTATCCGTACATATATTTCATATTTGCTTTCTACTATTTGTAGAGTTATTCACGTGAGAAACAATATGTTTAATCAGTGGAATTACTATGAAACCTGTTAATCTATTTTCCATTCCATCTCCGGAGGATGGCCTGAGCAGATACGGGGATATGGCTTGGCTTTATTCAATTGATTTTTATAGGTATTTGAGCGATGCATCAGTCTTATCACGGCAATATGTGTGTAATATACTCTATTTACCTCATAAAAGAAAACTTTAAAGTGTCCGTTACTAAATACTGCTCAAATCGATATAACTATACCCGTTATGTAGTTATAATAAATCCAAGACATTGCAAAATCAATCGCAATGCCTCGTCGAATTAGAGCTGCTTTTACGTTACCTCCTCGCAAATTATTAGAAGTGTTAAATGCTTGATTAAGAATCACAATAATATAGAATTACCTATAGTGAAAGAAATACTCTGCACAGTTAAGTGAATTTTATTGGTGAATTTTGCGTACTGCGTAGAACAATGGATAGAAATAACCAATAGTGGCCTACATCAGTTGTTTTAGTCGCGTCCTTAATGCGGGCACATGTGGCAGACACATCAACATCTGTCCGTCTGTTTTAGTTATCATTAGCGTTATCAACGGGCAGATTATCGGAGATGCGGCCGAGATGACCTACAATTATTACTAAGTCTGTTGTTATTGCGCATCATTTGTAAGATTTCAAATCAATTATCGTATGCTTGTCCTTTTTTTATCGACTATGAATCTACTCCTTTATAATTCTCTTAATTAAACGTCTTAGGTATCTAATAATATTTTAAATATTTTAAGTTGTAGCACTATGGTTTTGCATTTTTATATTTATAGTTTTAACCGTATTCTCAAAATAAGTGTTACAGAATGATGATGATAAAAACAATTACTCCTTCGCCACAAGTTTAAGTATGCAGCCTATGTCGATAAAAATGGTCCACCTATAAGATCGACTCAAAGCACAAAGTTGGCTCCCGGATTTCGCATCCAGAATTTTCTGGACGCCTTCTTGCATCATCAGTTCTTCTTTCATGACTAGGGATAATATTTATTCACATATTGCATATTTAAATCGTTAAAGGGTTTATCAACTTGCCCTAAAATCAAGTGTCGAAGTTCATTTTCAATAACGATTGTGAGATATCACAACAAGTGCAGTGTGTAAACAGCAACACTAGTGAAAATATTTACACGGCGATAACAATTAACTCTTCATTAGAATGAACACCTTTGTGTAATCCTGAGAATTATCCTTACTGTTGTTTACATAATATACTATTACTAGTTATTATTTTGGGGTTTTGACGACTAAGTATGGAAGACATCAACGCGCAGCGTTAAGTTCAAACAAAAAGTTTGTTTTCTAAAATCACAAAAAATCGCTAAGGTCATTAACGAATGTACTTGCAGTTGGTAACCGGTTTTACCTTAGGTATAATATAATATCTAACAAGGCTTGCAAAGGATAAATGATTGATTGTTATCGGTGAAGCTTCGTACACAGCTACCTATTTAACATTTTATTGCATCGTGTTGCGGCCGCGTCTCTGCGGTCAATCAGCCAGAGTGTATCCAACAATTGCATTTTAAATGATTATTTGTGTCACGAAATATCACGTTGTTAGTAATTTAAGTAATGATTAGAAATGTATTAATTAGCACGTTAATTAGTGGCAACTGGGCCAATAACAATGGATCGATAACAATCCTCCGCGAGTCACATGGAAACCGACCGATGCACCGCCGACCTTCTTCGGGTAAAATAAGAAAATCGCGAATAATACTCGCGTAAATCACCCTGACAGTTGTACATTAAAATTAAGCCCAATACTCACCAAAAGCCGGTATCAAACTGAACACCTCCAATGCGTCACAGAACAAAATCAAACAACACAAAAACTGTCACTAGTGTAAATAAAACTTAAAACTGTTTGTTCATAAAGTGCACTTCATTCACGAACGGTGCGAGTAAAGTTTCGTGGACGAGAGCGCGAGACACGCGCGCCACGCTCGGGGGACTCGAGTCGAATGATGAACAGTACAAACGGCGTTCGGCATTCGGCCGACCGAGTCGTTTTGCCGGCCTCTGTTTCCGCACGAATCAAATAAGAAAATTGACTGCATTATGCATCAATGTGCATAATCTGACACTCCTGACACATCCGGACTGAAACTGCCTCTTCTTGCCCGAGGCTATGCTATTTGGAATGATCGACTTCGCATGCCTACTGTTACATTTCTTTTGTTTGTAGTTTCATGTTGCTGTTCTGTTATGGCATAATCCATTTATGGTGACAACCGTAAATGGTTTGATAGCCGGGATTGTTTTGCTGTGCGTAAATGTGCAATTAAAACAAACCAGCGAAGTAATCAATTGGGTTGAACAAAAAATATTAACTTCGAATTTTGATAAAAACCATAAAAAATTGTTAATCTCGGTTTTCGTTTGGATGACCTTCTTTTATTTATGCTACTTAAATTTGCACGATGGCGTCATTAGCTTTGGTTCTTGTATAGCAGGGACAGATAAAAGTTAAAATAAATTGCTAGAAACCTTATTTTTTTTTTCCCCGAAATGGTATTTGACGACGCGTTTGGCTCGGTTGGTAGACACCCTGCCTACTGAGTCGGCGGTCCCGGGTTCGAATCCCGGCCGGGGCAAATATTTGTGCAAATATTTGTTCTTGGGTCATGGATGTTATCTATATATATATTATGTATATCGTCGTCTAGTACCCATAGTACAAGCTCTGCTTAGTTTGGGACTAGGTCGATTTGTGTATGATTGTCCCTTAAAAAAAAAATAAAAAAATATATATATATCAAAGGCTGAAAAAAAATAGAATCCATCGAAGAAACATTATTATTATTACTCACCCCTATAACGTAGTAAATAATTTTTTACACTTTTTACAATCAACGTACTTAATTCGTTTTTTTTTTACCCAACCCAAGTTGAATTGAAAGGTTAGAATTTAACATTTTCTCATTCATGTTGTTACGTAGTGCAAATAAATCAACAAAATGACGTCACCACGACCATTGGTATATTGGTATCTACTAAGCATTAAAAAAATATAGCGATCCAGATGACAAAGTAAGGAAATATTATCAACTTTGTATGTTTTTATACTGGGGTGTTCAAATTTTGGGTTTATTCCAATTGCGTGGCGTTATTAAGTATAATCTGCTGGCATAAAAGTAAGTTAAATCTGCTCCGCTCCGGCTTGGCTAAGGATCTCTTTGACCTGTTGCCACTGAGAATGTGGAAACAGTTAACAACGATTACTAAAATATCTATCAAACTTACGTTCGAATATTAACGAACCTATCTCAATCACTCATTCTTTCTTGTTCGACTTATTTATATTAATTTATATGTAATTTTATCTCTCTACAACTGTACACTGTATATATTTATAATAATTAATATACAATCAGCGTTTTACTTTTACAGTTTTAATCAGCGTTTTTTTTAGTAGTGTTTTACTTTTACACTCTGTCACTCGTCTTATACGCGTATGCGTGTGAGAACAAAAGTGTATTTCTTGTTTTTTGCACTTTGGATATTAGTGTATTTTATTGCCGACTGTACATGTCTACATCCACCGGGGAATTTCAGTACTATTCTAGACAACCAGTGGGCATTAAAATCTACATTAATAGCCTGAGATTAGGATTTATCATGTCTATTATAGCTTGAAAAGTCGATAGTTTCAAAACATGTATGTTTAACCCGGTTAATGACACAAGTCGCTAATGCAAGATCGCGCTTTATTTATTAGAAAATATAAATTGTGCAGGATTATAAAAACAAGAGCAACTTGTTAGGTACTTTAGATACAAATGATACTATTAAATGTGTACCTAAATAAATGATGTAGAACGCCTTAATGAATAACGGAAATTATAACTTGGTGCTCAAGAGGGAAATTCGACTTTAGTATACTGTTGGTTGTTTAATTTCATCATATCTCGTATTCAATTTAAATGTAATTGATATTTGTTTAAAGTTGGTAAAAGGCAAATGCACAAATTTGTGAAATTAGCACAGGAAAAATAGCATACTTAGGCGGCAAAAATGAAAAACATTATAAAATGTAATAACATCTCTGTATTTTATGCCGCAATGAATGTTTTACAAATAAAAACACTTTGACTTTGACTTACACACAAACAAGCTCTAACACCAAATGCGTATAGGGAACGTGTTCGAACTATAGGTGGGAGCACTGTAACTGTGTAATGTTTTCTAATCCATGGTATAAGAAAAGTCGGCATGACACTCCGGAATGTCAGGCGAGACTTTTGACATCATCAGGCTATCATTGGTTGGTTGCGTCTGTCAATCTGTTCCTGTGTTGCCAATGGTGTATAATACTCCCCGATTCCCTCGTACAATCGTGAGTGTTTTAAATCAATTATTACGACAAAATAAGATTTAGTCAATGAACATGAACATGACGCATAATTATTTTACTTTTATATGACTGACGGTAAATATTTCTATCCTTATAATTATTTTGTTACTAGAAAGCGGCAAATAATCAGTGACGTAGAAAGCCTCACTAGCCGAAGTGTTATATCTTCTTTTCTTGTACCACGGCTAGGTCAATTCAGTAATAAACCACTTGTGTACGCAGGCTGTTTTATTAGCTCTCATACTTCTCAATGGTGAACGGGTTTGACGGATCAGACAGACAGTAAAAATTTCGTTCTTAGGAAATTTATCGTTTTTTTACCATGATACTAAAGAAAAAAAATTTTTTTTTCTTTCTGAACAATATTTTTAAACGAGAGTAAAAGTAACGTGCTAATAAGCCAAATATCTTATGCAATACCAATCAGAATCGGTGTAAACTGGACGGGATTTCTTGCTAAAGTCTAAGCAAGGTGCATGGGAATAATTGGACCGCATGAGGACGGAAACCCCCGCGGCGTGTTGTAGTCTGATCCGACTCCGATAAGAGATGATGGGATCGGGCTATGCAAGCCCAATAGCGCCTATCATATTTTATTACAGAGTTGCCATGACCATCTTCCAGATCCAACGTTATTATAGTGGACCCATGATGCCCCACTGTTAAACTACGATTTCTAATTCAAGACCAAAAAAACTACCACAAGGTTGCCACTACAACAAAATATGTTTACAATAGTAAATTCCTTTTTCTTTTTTAAACACGCTAAGATAATTTATTTATTGGTAATTTTAACTCTATGTTTTAACAAAATAACTAGATATATTTATTATTGCATAATTACGAGAGGAGATAATAAAAACTTGAACATCGGAGATTTTTGGTACAAAATCTGGTATTGTACTTGTAACACTTGAGCATTTGGTGCAAGCCAAGAAACACACTCAAATGTCATTTAAATGTTGTAAATTTTGACAGTGACGTATCTGTCGTAGTTTTTTTGGTCTTGAATTAGAAATCGTAGTATAGGCAATGGCCTCTCCACTCTTCTTCCATTGTTCGTGGTTTTGGCCTATTTCTGGCCATTCTTTTAAAAAAGAGTCTAGCTCGTGCCGCCGTCGTCGATGAGGTCTGCCACGTCTTCGTTTCAGACTACTGGGCTCAGACTCTGTGACGAGCTTGGCCCACAGCTCATCCTTTCCCGGCTCCTACATGATAATATTACATTGTCATCACAAGTATGCAAATTTCAGCTTAACCGAAAACTGAATCTTTAATAAGTCAATATTTTGTCTGTTCTAAGGCCGTGGTACGTTGAGATATTGCTAACCTAGGGCCGTAGTGCCTCGTCAACACCCTTCGTAAATACGATTATTCAGAAAAAAAGCATTAAAGGACCTATATCGAATTATCCATAAATATGTCTTTGAAACCCTTATTACCTTTGTTTTTGAAGTATCCTTATGTTTTACTACATCGGTGCGGCTACTTATACTTTGAGCTCCAGGGTAGCTTCATCGTCTAAGAGGGACAATATAATTCATAAAGAAAATTCCCTTAAGTGCAATTTTTCTCCTTTATGCTCTGAAATTTAACTTTTTTATGGAATAAATGGCCCCTTGAGAACTTACGTAACTAAGAGGCGATAAAAAATCATGTCACCTCTCAGCCTCTGGGTGAAGGCCTATTGCAGGATGAAATGTTTATGAGGAATATCGTAAAGCCGCGTGATCGATATTGATGGGATTACATTATAATTTTAATAAGCAATAAAATTTTGATGAATATACGCATTATTTTATTTTTATTGAGTCATTTGTGAACATGAAAAATTACTTTATAGCAGCGGCCGTGACATTATTTTGCTAGAATGTTGTTCCTTAACACTGCATTTTGTTCACAAAATTGACGTTAAATTCTTCTATCAGCAGTAGTTATGAACATATCCAATAAAACAATTAAAATCTTAGACATTATAATAATTTAATTAATTGAGACTTTACTTCCAATTTAAGTCTGTAGATTTTTTTTAATTAAAATACCTAGTAGTAGAGTTATTGTTAGTCCGCTGTTTTCTAACATAATTGTGCGCATCGGGTTACAAGCATGAAATTTCTACCATAGATAGAATGTTCCATGGTGATTATTTTCAGATGTGGAGGGAAGTCAGATTCGTCCCCTGTGAGGCGGGAGAGTGGGGTGAATAGGGCCAAGTATCCCTCTTTTCTTTCTTTATTGCTGGTCAGTTAAGTCTACCAGGACGTGTTTGGTATCGTTTCCGTGTATAACAAATATCAGAAATTATTTTTTTATGTTATTTTTGTATAGTTCTATATAAAAATATGGGCGTATGGCTGAAAAGGTAAAAATCACAACAAGTTTTTTTATTCAGAGAGGTAAATTAGTTCAATTTCGTGAACATTTTCAAATTATTATTTTTATTTTAAAAAGCTCATTTAATCTAGTTTCTAAAAATATATGCATGTTGGGCACTTCTCATACAAACAGTAGCTTAAAATATATCTTTACGTCGGCGTAACCAACGTAAATCTCCGAAGGCATCCTATTTCGCTTCATTAAATACATTAAATAATGATTATTAACATGCTTTTACATTTAATATTTACTATATACGTCCTAGAAAAACAAATTAATGCAATAAAAAAAAATTTTTTTTTGCTAATGTATCACGAGCACGAGGGCTACTCTCAACATCAACAATTTATTTAAGTTACTGTTTGTATGAAAAGTGCCCAATATGTATATGTTTTTAGAAACTAGATTAAATTTCCTATTTTACAATATTTTTTTTTGTTGTAAATATTCAGGAAATATAACTAATTTATCTCCCTGAATAAAAAAACTTGTTGTGATTTTTACAATTTTGGAAATACAACCATATTTTTATATGGTACTATGAATAAATAACATGAAAAATAAATTTCTGATATCTGTTTTACACGAAAACGATACCACACAAGTCCTAGTAGCGTTATCTGATCAGTAATATAAAAAGAAAAAGAGGACTCCTTTGTCCTATTCACCCCGCTTTCCCGCC
Source organism: Apotomis betuletana (assembly GCA_932273695.1). Taxonomy (NCBI): domain Eukaryota; kingdom Metazoa; phylum Arthropoda; class Insecta; order Lepidoptera; family Tortricidae; genus Apotomis; species Apotomis betuletana. Next base: position 8,933,312 of record OW026307.1, on the reverse strand, counting down.
GCACAGGGGACGAATCTGACTTCCTTCCACATCTGAAAATAATCACCGCAGAATACTCTATCTGTGGTAGAAATTTCGTGGTTGTATCCCGATGTACACGATTTTTTTTTTTTTTTTTTATAACGGCACAACATAGTGGCTCCACTTCGCCTGATGGTAAGCAAAAAGGGGAGCCCAAGTCGCAATGGCAACTGACGAGAAACCAACGGTGCCAAGTCAGTTGACACTGCCATGCTGGCCCGAGAGATGCTTCTTCACGCTTCGTTTGAAGGGTCCCAAGTTATAAGAAGGAGGAAACACATGAGCCGGCAAGGAGTTCCATACTTTAATAGTTCGGCAGATGAAGGAATTGCCAAACTTCTTGGTACGGGTGGGAATATTCTCCACGGTGAGGCGATGACATCGCAAGCTGGCACGTGTGGTTCTATGACGGAAAGGGGAGGGTGGGATAAGAGAAAATAACTCTTCAGAACACTCGCCATGGTATAGGCGATAGAAAACGCTCAGCGACCCAATGTCCCTACGTAATTGAAGGGGTTCGAGGAATCTGGTACTTTTCTCGTCACCTATGATGCGGACCGCCCGACGCTGCAATCTGTCAAGAGCATCGAGTAGATATTGGGCAGAGCCATCCCAAAGATGCGAGCAGTACTCAACGCACGACCGAACTTGAGTCTTATAAAGAAGACAAAGCTGGTCCGGCGTGAAGAACCGTCGCACCCTGTTCAGGATCCCCAGTTTTTTGGAAGCTGTGGTAATCAGTGACTCAATGTATTCGTTTTGGTTAAGATTGCAGCGTATGTCCATGCCTAGCATATTCAGGCTATCACGATTTCGCGACTTAGCCAAATGTACTAGAACAAGCAGGCTAAGCTTCACATCAACATTTTTTTCAAGGTATTTTTTGTATCAGATGTGCCCAAAATGTATACATTTTTAAAAACAAGATTAAATTTGCTGTTTAGTAATATTTTTTAAATTGTAAATATTCAGGATAGATAACTAATTTATCGTTCTGAATAAAAAAAAACTTGTTGTGATTTTTACCTTTTCGGCAATAAACCCAAATTTTAATAAGAAACTATTCTTAAATAACATATAAAATTAATAGCTGATATCTATTTTACACGAAAACGATGTCGCACAAGCCCTAATAGCCTTTACTGATCAGTAATAAAAAAAAGAAAAAGAGCAGTACTTGGTCCTCTTCACCCCGCTCTCCCATCACACAGGCACTGTGACACAGGGGACAAATCTGACTTCCCTCCACATCTGAAAATAATCAATGTGGAACGCACGCTCTATGTGTGGTAAAAATTTCATGCTTGTAACCCGATGCGCACAATTTCGCGGCTTAGCAACTCTACTATAGTTATTAAAACAACATCGTATTGACGCGTATTGTGCGTGTTTTTTTACATATAACATTCAGTATCTACACTTTGGAAGTTCCTAGTATAATATAAATAGAACTAATGTAAGAAATACAAATCTTAATTATTTGCTATTACACTATTAGCAATTTTCATTTGGATCCTATTAAACTTCAGATGTTTGAATATGTAACATTGTTTGCCATTGTGTCCATTGTTACGCCAATTTTTTTTAAATCTTCGTTGATAAATTGTCTGTAGTTTTGTCGAATACGAATTAATAAATTGAAACGCAAGTACCGACAATTAATGGTCGGCCAATTTATCATCCACGAGTATTTATCGTTATTAAATATTCATGAATTAATCGCATAAACCTGAAGTAACTTTCATAATATTGCAACACTCGTATAGACACTTTGAAAGTGAGAGTGACACAATGCGTAATATGTAACAACATCGTCTTACAATGTGTTAATGAATTAATATTAGGTATGATGATTATGACATTACTTAGGAGTCAATGTACGCATGCGTAGTTGTAGTTCAGCCATCAGTCAGTATGCGACATACGACTCTAAGTATATTGATTATGGTGGTAATTTAGTAACAGTGGCGGGTTGAGGAAACGTTTTGGATGTTTGTAAATAAATCAGTTTTAATATAACACAATTTGAATTAAAATTGGTTGATATAATTTAATTCAAGTTCAAATTAAAAATTCTTTTTTTAATAAAAACACATGGTTACATAATACAAAGGATGGAGCCTCCCATTAAGCGTGTTATTGCCTGTGTCGGGCGGGAGGCCCCGCTCTTATTTAAGGTAAAAAGTTATGTTCAACAGGTGCACTACAATTTAGGATAAGGGAAACTAAGTTTATACAAAAATACATAAGATAGGTACCTACTATTATAGAAAACAAAGTAATAAAGAAAACAATTTCAGATTGTTTTTAAAAAACGTCGTCATATATGATTTCGTAGCTGATTGCTTTACTGCATTGGCTATTGGCGCAATATCCCAGGTAATTTGTGTTTGTACATGTTTAGGGTGTTTGGATGATGATTTGATTGCAGATTGCATTTATTACATTTTAGGGGATCCTTCCTTCTGTTAAAGCCTGATTCTTGAATAAGTACTGTAGAGATGTAAACAGTGCCTAGTACAAAAGCTATCGGCTTATTGTAGTTGTCTCGGGTTATTATCTTTTTAGCTAATATCGATAATATAATAATTAATATCTATAATATAGGTAGAGTTGAAATCTCTCCAATGTCCGGCAATAATGTTTAGTTGTTCCGAAATTTAAAAAAGTGGTAATTTCGGCTGCAAAATTGTGTTGCAAGTGCACAATTACAGCAGAAGCGTTTGCGACGCACATTAAGTGAGAAGAAAGTCCAACACACTGCTCGTTATATTTAAACGAGCATCTTATTGGTCGAATTATTACACTCAATAAAATTATGGCGTAACCACTTCAAGCTGTAAACGGCGTATTGTTTATGCAGATTTCTCTACGTAATTGCCTTTTTGTACACATGTTTTCTTTTGTATAGTTATAGAGGAATTCCACAATTTTGCGTCTTGATATAACAAAGTCTGTCTGTTAGGCTGCCTGTCCACAGAACCGGGGCGGGGCAGAGCTGTGTGAAATGGATCTATCACATTCCTCAGATTTAAATGCCCTTGTTTTGGGCTTTCCAAATACGCAGTCTGATTGGTCCATTTTTACCGTTCCGTTTTAGTGATCACTGATCAGGCAGCCTTGAGAAACCACAATGTTACCCTCGGTATATCGCATAGAGACGTTTTCCAAACACAAGTACCAACTGCAACAGAACTGCATTAAATTGGAATTAGTAGCTCAGTTGGTGCATCTGTATGGAATATAATTTTTTTTCGACCACGTTAGTATCGCACACTGTGTCCCGCCGAAAATCTCAGCTAGTTCGAGCCTTACTTACAACTTGCCTTGTACTTCTTACTTGGGCATCAAACTGTGATGTGTTTGCAGATAAATGGTTGGACGTGTGTGATGAATATTTGAGGTTCTATGAGATGATGGATGAACGGCTGTCTTGATGTCATATTTACTAATTGTAATTTGTTATTATGTTCTTTCTGTATAAAATATGTATGTGTTGTAGTTTTTCACAGTGCTTTGGTTTTTACTGATATTTTTCACGCCATAACATTAAAACCAAAGACTGTGAAACTGTTAATAATAAATATCGGACAACCTCACACAAATCGATCTAGTCCCAAATTAAGCTCAAGAAGGCTTGTGTTATGGGTACTAGACGACGATATACGTACTTATATAGACAAATATATACTTAAATACATAGAACAACCATGACCCAAGCACAAATATTCGAGTTCATCACACAAATATTTGCCCCGGCCGGAATTCGAACCCGGGACCACCCGCTCAGTAGGCAGGTGTCTACAAACCGAGCCAAACGCGTCGTCAAAACTGTTATAATGAATTAACAAATTAAAAAGTAAAAAAATAAAATTTCAACCGTGCAGTTAGCTTACGTGTAAATAATATAGGTAAGGTAATGTATAATATAATGTAGGTAGGCATTATGATCGTACTCGCACCTTTTACTTAATCGTGTAGTACCAATTGTGTCGCATTTTACACAAATAATCAATGAAAATGTTCTCGGGCGGTTTTTAGAAAATACAAAGCAAGTTCTGAAACATTTTATCCTGTCTGAGTTTAGTTCAAGGGCAAAGACCAACAACTAGATATTAAATTAAGGTTTCAACTCATGTACACTTTTTTAATAGACGTACTATTACAGAAATTACAAAACTCAATAACCCGTAGGATTTGGCTCGTTACAGAGTACTAACAACGCAGGTAACTGCCCATACCTAAAGGTTCAGATGGATCCAATTAAAATAGGATTATATATGAAATAATATCAAATAATGGGTGTTGTGCGAGCATTGAATTATATAACTAAAGCTGTTATTTATGTCAACTGTCTGTTGCGTAAAACTCAATTAAAATGGGCTATATTTGGAAACGAATATCCGTACTCTCCGCTAGCAAAAACTACGAGCATTCATTATTTTAGTAGGAGAGGAGTGTCCATCACCAAATCACCATATCCGACCGCCCAAAGATGACCACTGCTCTTCAGCAGGTGCTGCCGTCATTTATCGGGGCTCCCCAAGCTACATTGTATGGTACCTACACGTATTATGGTATCATGACGTGGTAATTTCAAGAACCTGGGGACCAATGATGGTTGCTTCTTACAAAGCATCCGTCACGTCTTCATAAGATGCGAGTCTGAGTGACAGACGCTTTGCCACTTATTTATCACTTGATAAACGCAACCATCATAGGCCCCCTGTTTGCCCAAACGGTCATTGATTGACTGACCGCACCGACTAACTTTTGTTCTCCTATGGTTCTTCTAATTTCTAGTTGGATTACGTGAAGACACAAGGTGCGACCCCTTGTCGCGCTTTTTGACTGACGTAAGCATTAAACTGCATGCTCCTGGCCCCGTATTCAAAATCGGGAAAGGTCTCAAACAGGGCGACCGCTGTTTCCAAAATTGTTTACCAGCTGCCTGCTGAAAATTTTCAAAAACCTGGCGGTCTCGTGGGAGAATATGGGCATTGACGTTAGCGGCAAAAGGTTGACAAACCTACGTTTCGCTGACGACATTGTTCTATTTTCCCATACGGCATCTTAACTACAGCAAATGCTTCAAGACCTTAGCACGGCGAGCTTGGTCTCACAATGAATAGAGCAAAGACACGATTGATGACCAACAGAGCAAAACGTAGGGTCGAGGTAGACGGGCAAGAAATACAATATGTCGACGAGTACGTCTACTTGGGCCAGATAGCTTTCTTCGAAAACAGGCAGTGCAAGGAAATCGATAGACGTATCGACCATGCCTGGAAGAGCTTCCGGTCTATGAAAGCACTAATGAAGGTCAACCTTCCTCTCTCGTTAAAACACAAACTCGTCGATATGTGTATTCTTCCCGTTCTAACCTACAGAGCACAAGTTTGATCATTGACTGAAGCTCAAAAGACCCAGGCTCGAAGTTTGCCAGAAAGCGATGGAACGCAGCATATTGGGGGTTTGTAGACAAGACCGTATAAGAAACACCGAACTGCGTTCCAAAACACGCGTTGTAGACGTAGGTGCCAAGACAGCAAAGCTGAAGTAGGACTGGGCTGGACATGTCTGCCGCATGCATCCGGAACGATGGGCCCGAATAATCACCGACTGGACACCGCAAGGTTACCGGAGCAGAGGCAGACCGAAAAAAAGATGGCGGGATGACCTGGATGCATTTAGCAACGAGTGGAGGGAGCATGCAGCCAATAGAGACGAGTGGAGCAAGAGAGGGGAATGGGACACAATTATAGGCTAGTAAAAAAAAACATAAACCCTCAATTTCAAAAGACACTAATTCTAAAAGAGATTATTACGGACCAGTAGCGCTTTCATTTTACTTAATTATCAAGATGTACCGTTATATCTTTTGACCTTATTACATATCGTAACCAATAAATATAAACGAACTGTTACCCATTAGGCAAGTAGACAAATCGAATAAACAATGATGTGATGACAGATAATGGTAGAATAAACAAGGATCAAGCGCGCTTAAGAGGGCATATCACTGCTCCTTCTCCCATACCATTAGTTTAGTTAAGTTTGCACCTGGTAACCATGGCTTCGGATACAAATGATGTACTAACTTAATATAACTGAATTATACAAATCGAGATTTCGTTCACATCTGTTTTCTCCTCTAAAACTTAACTGCGGCGGAATTTTGGCCAAAAACAGACCCCTAGTATTTTTTAATCCCCCTCCTCCTTATGTCGTGTTCCTCATTGCTCAGGGTCGTGACCACAAGAATTATTTTGTGGATCCATCGCTTTCCACTTGTTGCGGTTTTCGGCGTTGTGTGATGCCTCGCGGACTTTCCATTTAGAATTATCGCGGGTCTGGTCTGTCCTGCGCATAGGGCGTCTTCCTCTTGGTCGCCTTCCCTGTACTTTCCCTGTCACCAGGAGCACTGCCAGGGTGTCGTTTTTCTTAATTTTATAATAGAGCGAAACAGTCCGACACAAGTTAAGGCGCTGCGTAGAGATATAGCCTCGCTTTGCATCTTTTATCGCTTATATAACGGGCAGTGCTCCGAAGAATTGTTCGGATTGATACCGCATCGTTCTGCAATAGTTCTACACGACAATACTTTCACCCTCACCACTTAGATAGTTGGTAGTCCACAACCGTGCGTTTTTCTAGGAATGTTAGCTACCTTTCCACTCAGTTCCTATTCGAATTCGATCCGATTCGTAAAGATCGGTAGTTTTGATGAAAAACAAACGAGAACGAAACCTCGATTTGTATGGAAAAATCTGCAGAAGTATTTCCACTCAATATCCGCGTTATCACTCTCAGAAGCCCGACTTGTTTACAAATTTATTTGATAAATAAACTGTGGAACGCTGACGTAACTCAACAACTTGTCAGCTATCGCTCTCGAACAGTACTGAATGGAAATGGATAGATTCCATTTATTTATCGAAAACATAATAAATTGCATACATTTAGTTTGATCAGTATCAAAAGTAGCTGACAATTTTACTACTAGAATAATATTTAAATTATCAGCTACATTTGATACTGACTGTACATTATTACCTACAGTATTCCATCTACCAACAACTTATTTATTCATTTCGATCGGCAGCGTAGCTCGACTTGTAGTACACTAGTACTCGTAAAAACCATAGGTACATAGATCATCAGTCGTTCACTCTTCTCAGAGTGGTCGTGGTTGCGGCAATGGTGTCCACATTTGATTTGAGTTCTATGGTCCTCGTCCTTCCTCTGGGAGACAGCAGCTCCGCGTTGCATCTCCACTTCACCCGGTTGTCTGTGAGCGAGTGCACCAAACCATAGATAGCGTAAGCATTTTCCATTCTTGCACCTGAACATTTTGGCGACATTTTGTACTGCAACTATAAAGGGCACCATAACAGTGCTAGCACTTCACTGTAACTTTGTTTCATGAGCCACATTCACCCGTCTCGCATGGTATTAAAAGGAAATAGAGACAACATGTGTTGTGTGACAACAAAACACGTTGCTAGACGTGTCGAGCTATGATTCCATGATGGATACGACGCTGTACCTAATGACCTGTAGGAGATTACATTTAGAAATTTGTACCCTTTATTTTTATATCAATGGTAATTGAAGAGACCTTGAAACATGCTCCATTTAAAACGTGTTTTCAGATTGCGTACTGATAACTTAACAAACCAATTCCAATATGAAAATAATAAGTTGTCTGTTTTACGGTTAAAAACAACAGCGTATTACCGATACAATAATTCGGGCGGTAGAAAGGCGGTTTCTCCCGTAATCCAAGCGACTGGCGACAGATGTCACGACTCACTTTCCATCACGCATAATTTTATACATTTTATGAAGCTGCATTACTGGAGTAGCAAATGACGGCGTGATTATAGTTAGTGACTTGGAGATTGGAGTATGGTGGAAGTCACCCTATACAGCGCGTATATTAGATATAACCGCAAACTTTAAGGGGTCTTAGTATAGGCACTTATTTATATATTGATCCGTAATTTATTGAAAAAATCTAACTTTTTTTCCATATAAAAGAATTCAGCACGCAATGTATTTGTTAGTTGTTGTATGTTGACACTTAACATCGTGATGTCACAACTGTCACTGCTGCTCATTGCATTGCTGCTCAAAAAAAATTCAAAAATTAATTACGTTATGCCAGTTAACGCTAAATTATAGGTAATTGATAACAATTCCTAGTGCTATAATCTGATATTTATAAAAATATCAGATTATAGTGCTATAATCTGATATATTTATAAAAATATCAGATTATAGCACTAAAATCTCCGTCTGGCTTCAATTTGCGGTTATATCAAATATACACGCTGTATATTGAAGTTTTGTAAAAATATTCTCTTTACTCTGTCAAAATGGTCCGGATGTTAGAACATTTCTTATATAGTTTTTAACTCCTTATTATAGCTGACAAGTAAATGATCTGTTATTGTACTAACCTTATAGGTGATACCGTGTCGACACTAAGGCCGATTTTAATTGTATGTTTATTAAGTACTAGCTTTTGCCCGCGACTACGTACGCGTGGAACTTGATAAAAGGGATTATTAAAAGCGCCTAAGCAAATGTAAGAGCAATTGCGCTTTTGGTCTTATAATTACATTTCCTACAGGGTCACCGCACCCCAACAGAAATGTTCACCCACTTTTCAATCTTTTTAGGTATAATTTCCAGGATGAAAACTATCCTATGTCCTTCCTCGTATCTTAAACTATCTCTATGCCAAAGGCCATGCCAGGATAAGCTAAGTGAATCTGCCCCCAGCGAGTTTTGGCTTGTAATTTTTTTTGTTGATTTGTCTTTTTATTAGTGTCGTTTATGCCAAATTACAGCTCCCCAAACCTTACCGTTTTTCTTTAAAAAAAAAAAACTAAATCTGATCTTTCTTCGATATTGTTTTTTCTAGCCGGCCGATTTTGACGTGAGTCACATATATTGTGCTTATAATAAAGAGAATTATATGGTATTAATTTTAATACATATTGCCATACAAAAACTTGAAAAAAAGATTAGAATTTATTTTTAATATTTTTTTTTAGCATTATCTCGATAGCGACACCTCCAGATTTTTCACCAAAACTAGCCTCCTTAATAAGCTACAAAATGAATGTATTAACTTAATTTTATTTGTGGTATAACGGGTTGTTTTTTTTAATTGAATTCATCACCATACATTTTCTTCACCCGCTCATTATTAAAATTAATCGATTAAAAACTGTTTTAAGAAACGTGTATGTTTATAATGAACACTGGCCACTTACCAAAAAAAAGTATTGATTCCTTCGTATTGAAAAAGTATTGTAAAAAGATCCGATCTGGCAACGCTAATGAAATGTATGGCCTATTGCCCTTGCCCCTCTCGCCGTGCCGCCCCGACCTCGCTCGGCGCCCGCGCCCCGCGCGCGTCCTATGTTTTGGAGCATGTTCTTACTTACAGACGCGCCCCGAAGATATTTGACGAACTTACTGTTTTCGACCAAGACTAACTTGTTCTTGTTATTTTTCATGTTAATTTTAAAATTGTGGATTGACAAAAAAAAGGTGACATGTAATAGTTGGTTGAATGGCGCCAATACCAAAACAAAATGCAATCGGCCAGGGGCGCCTACGCCGCCCCTGTCGGTTTGGCGCCCCGGGCTATAGCCCGGATGGCCCTAGGGTAAATACGTCCCTGCACAGACTCCATTGCTATATTGTATAGCTTTTTAACGTTTTTTTTAAAGCACTTCTTTATTATTTTCCTGCAATCCATTTTTAACTAACAGTTTTTCCGATAAATATTCGAAGTTTATGTGAATAACCGGCGCCGAAGGAATCAATACTTTTTTTTTTGTAAGTGGCCAGTGTTCATTATAAACATACACGTTTCTTTAAACAGTTTTTAATCGATTAATTTTAATAATGAGCGGGTAAAGAAAATGTATGGTGATGAATTCAATTAAAAAAAAACAACTCGTTATACCACAAATAAAATTAAGTTAATACATTCATTTTGTAGCTTATTAAAGAGGCTAGTTTTGGTGAAAAATCTGGAGGTGTCGCTATCGAGATAATGCTAAAAAAAAATTATCAAAAATAAATTCTAATTTTTTTTTCAAGTTTTTGTATGACAATATGTATTAAAATTAATACCATATAATTCTCTTTATTATAAGCACAATATACGTGACTCACGTCAAAATCGGCCGGCTAGAAAAAAAAATATCGAAGAAAGATCAAATTTCGTTTTTTTTTTTTAAGAAAAACTGTAAGGTTTGGGTAGCTGTAATTTGGCATAAACGACACTAATAAAAAGACAAATGAATAAAAAAAATTACAAGCCAAAACTCGCTGGGGGCAGATTCACTTAGCTTATCCTGGCATGGCCTTTCATCAAAATCGATTCAGCGGTTTAAGCGTGAAGAGGTAACAGACAGACACACTTTCGCATTTATAATATTAGTATGGATATGGGTTTTTAATTAGAGGTACTATTAACATAAGAAAATCGACATTACCATTGCAAAAATCACAATTTTAAAATCGCATATTGCAAAATCTTAAAATTAACGTCTGCGTTATTAAAACAGAATGGAAAGTAATTTACCATATTGGTTTCACTTGTGTTGCATTAGCATTGTCTTAATGACATTTTGCGTAGGTGTTACTACCTAGCCATACATATAAATATCACTCGAAAACAAATGACTGAGATACGGCAATAAATTAAGTTACAAATAAGGGGATTATGCGCGGTTGGTCTGTTGTAATTCGTTTAAGTATGATATGAATGTTTATTTTATGCAATTTTTCACAAAAACGCCTGTGTTATCATATCTCGAGCTTTTAGTATTAAGCACCGGGCTTATTTTACACCGTTGCGACAATACTGAACAGAATTTGCTTCACGTAAATCTCGTGCAGGTCTAGCACACGCAGCGTGGCCAGGCCTCCCCTCCCCTACGAGGTAGACGATCAATCTTGTGAAGGTCGCGGGACGCTTCAACGTGGTTATCCTTGGGGGAGCAGTGGACATCATCTGGCTGACATGATGCTAATATGATGAAATTAAGCACCGGACCTTTGAAGTTAGCCTTAAGAGGATATCACTGCTCATTTTCCATACAAATTGACGTTTCGCTCTCGACGGTTTCCTCCTCCAAAACTTAACTAAGAAAAATCCGGCCATAAGCATGTCGGGCCACGCTCAATGTAGGTTTCCGTAGTTGCCCATCCTTCACAATAGACGATTTAAATTACGAGAAAGATTTCAAGCTCTATAAAAAGGTCGTAAACGCCAAAGTAACTGTAATTACTTATTACCTTCTGGAAGTTATCGATTATACGCGCCAGATTGAGCGGAATGTTTTAATGCAGTATGGAAATTAACTAATATGTGCGTTCGAAGTATAAGGACACTGCGCGGTACTTACGTAATTTTAAAGAAAATTATGAAATTTTTCGATAACTCAAACACGGCTAGTATATTCTGTGTTAGACCGTTTCGATTTTAGCACATAGTATTATTATAGAATTTGTCCACTAGGTGTCTATTTGCGGCGGAATTTTGGCCAAAAATAGATAATGCCTATTAGTGCACAAATTTTATAATAAGCGCAAAAATCGTAATGATCCGACACAACACTTCCTTCTCATTTATTTCCTGAAATTTCTTAAAATTTATTTTGCAAAGTACAGTAGCTACACTTATTAAAATGATAATCAGAGTGAGAATTATCTCATTAATTTTATTAGCATCCTTGATCTCTGGTTTACAAAAGTCCGTGTGAAAATACCGGTCGCTGAGAGCGAGAGCACAATGCAGGTTGCCCAACTTCGTTACTTATTTGGATTGCGAGACTAAAGATTAACTCGCCATAAGCGGTTTGGATCTTGAGACTTAGGTAATGCAATTAAATTACATTTTGAATTCAATCCCTCTCCCTAGGTAGTAATATTAACAATGCGAATTAACTCTGTTTGTGTCTGTTATCTCTTCCGGCCTATACTTACATACTGCTGAACTGATTTAGACGAGGTATGGAGATGTTTGAGTAACATCCCGAAAAAGGCAGTGTGTAGGTACGGGTGGAAGTTGGCAACGCACACGAAATCGCGGGCAGAAGTCAGTCTACAATTATGTTTTTTTTACAGCAATATAACTAAAGTGAATAATGACTAATAAGTAAAACTAATTATTAAACTAAAGGGGTTCTATGAACCGTTCCGGAAGGTACCTGGCTTAAAGGTCCCTAATACTAGCGGAGTTGCCGCGCTGGCTGTATCGTCAGGGAGATCCTTTGAGGAAAGTACTCGCCGGAACGGGGGTTCACGCCTCGGTCTCTCAGCCTTCGTGTGTTATTTTGCATACTATGAAAGGCCAGCAACGCACTTGTGACTCCTCTGATGTTGCAGGTGTCTATGGGCGACGGTAATCGCTTTCCATCAGGCGATCCGTTTGCTCGTATGAGATAATAAAAACCTTAGTGATAATCAGGAAAAGATAGTTCATTCAATGCAGTTAAGTAAAACTGTAGTTTAACTTCTTTCTTACTAGCATTCAAACTGCACGCTAGAAGGCACTGGACTGTAGTCGACACCTTAACTGATCCAAGTTGGTCGAAATAAATGACTTATTAATATGCCTCAATACGGAATATCTTAAATAGGTACCTATAACTTACCATAAGTCGTACTTTGTCTCATACTTACCACTGATACGATGTGTTATTGACATGCTCGCACCCTTAGCAAACATTTTACCTACATATATTTAGTTTATATTTGTTACATTGCACCAATAACATAGTGATCTCTAAAAAAATCTGAAAAGTCACAGAAATAACTTGCTCTCTGACTAGAAATATGACGGTCGAAACCTCTAGAAACCATGAATTCGGGACATCGATACATTTTCCCTTCGCCCACATAAACCCTTGTCATCATCGGAATTGTGCATGCAACGGGAAGTGAAGGAAGATTGGGTCACTCGTAACAGTCGTAACCGTCGCAATCGTAACCCGCTTAACTATATACCGTGCCCGAGGAGCGAGTCGAATTTCCGGTGCTTCGATTTATGAGTCGGATATAATATGTAAAACATCACCTTTGTAACTAAAATAAGGTGTATGTATGTATTTTTTGTATATTAAGTACATACGTATTTATTTATTTTTTGTATATTTTTTTTTGTTCATCAGCCTCAACCAAATCATTTTTTTTTCTTTTGCACCGCCTGATAACACAATAAATTTTCAAACTCTCCTCTTCACTACTTAAAAGTTGTCTTAAAGAGATCGCTCTTTAGCGATTTGTATTTTATCGTAAGAACCATTCCATGGCCTTTAAGTTTTTACATACCTACAGCTGTTTACGTACAGGATGGAAAGTTGGACCACTCCAACATTTCCAACTTTCCAGACCTCAGAGTCTGTCGATAGGTATTTTTTTTGGTTTAGTGCTTACTTCGTTTAATCTTTCGCTATTGCTCCTGTGTAAGTAGCTTTTTTCAACCAAGTTCGAAAAGAGCCAGAACCAAATTCGAAAGCTTAACGAAAAAACCGGCCAAGAGCATGTCGGGCCACGCTCAGTGTAGGGTTCCGTTCCGGTTGCCCATTCTTCACAATAGACGGGCTTAAACAGCGGTTTTAAGCCCGAGGTTTAAATTACGAGAAAGATTTCAAGCTCTATGAAAAGGTCGTAAACGCCAAAGTAACTGTAATTACTTATTACCTTCTGGAAGTTATCGATTATACGCGCCAGATTGAGCGAAATGTTTTAATACACTTAGCCGTAGCGTCGCGGCACTTAGGTATGTCATTTTAAAGAAAATTTTGAATTTTTACGACAACTCAAAAACGGCTCAACCGATTTTGTTCAATATATAGTTTTCATTGAAAGTACTTATAAGGCCTCATTTTTAGGGTTCCGTAGTCAACTAGGAACCCTTATAGTTTCGCCATGTCCGTCTGTCCGTCTGTCCGTCTGTCCGTCCGTCCGTCCGTCCGCGTCTTAGCTCCGTGATCATTAATTTAGTACTAGAAAGCTGAAATTTGGTATGAGTATGTGTATGTATAACGCCGACAGAACGGTAAAACAAAACTAAAAAAAATTTTTTTTTTCGGGTACCCTCGATCACCTAAAGTGGGGGTGAATTTTCTTTCTTTTTAACACTGGTGTGTGTGGTGTCGTTGAATAGGTCTTGTAAAAATAATAGGGGTCTTCTAACATTATTTTTTGATAAAGTCAGCAGTTTTGTAAATATTCGCTTCAAAAACAAAAAAAAATGTGTCCCCCCCTCTAACTTTTCAACCACGGGTCAAAAAAAAATCGGAAAAATTCATGTTAATGAGGCCTTATTAATTACTTTCAATGAAAACTATATTGAACAAAATCGGTCGAGGCGTTTTTGAGTTATCGCCAAATTTCATATTTTTTCTTTTAAAGGACGTAAGTTGACTTCCAGAAGGTAAAAGGTGATTACAGTTTCTAGGGCGTTTACGACCTTTTTATAGAGCTTAAAATATTTCTTAACGTAAACCTCGGGCTTAAAACAGCAACTTATTGTGAAGGATGAGCAACTACGGAACCCTACACTGAGCGTGGCCCGACATGCTCTTGGCCGGTTTTTTTTATGAATTTTTCCATACTTTTTGACCCGTGGTTGAAAAGTTAGAGGGGGGGGGGGACGCTATTTTAAGGATTTCTGGAGCGAATATTTACAAAACTGCTGACTTTATCAAAAAATGATGCTTGAAGACCCCTGTTATTTTTAAAAGACCTATTCAACGACACCCCACACACTAGTGTTTGAACGAAAATAATATTAATTTACCTTACCTTAAAATTAAACGAGAGGTACCTACCCAAAAAAAAGATTTATTTTTTATTTTTATTTCACCGTTTTGTCGGCGTGATACATGCACATACTCATACCAAATTTCAGCTTTCTAGTACTTATGATCACGGAGCTAAGCCGCGGACGGACAGACAGACGGACAGACAGACAGACGGACATGGCGAAACTATAAGGGTTCCTAATAGTTGACTACGGAACCCTAAAAACTAGTCGAATTGAGACTATGATAAATGTGATCTATTAAGAATCGACGAACCTCCTTAACGTTTATGCATATGTGTTGAAATTTTGATGTTTCTCATATAAACTCAGGTATTTTTATTTATAACCGAACACAAGAACTCACAAGTAGATCAACAAATACGTAAGTATTTACATATACATCAAAACCTATTATTAAACTAAATCTAACACTAAACTATGTGTACTGTATTGATATACTAAGACGCTGAGCGAGGAAGCTGCTCCTTTGATCACCAGTGGTGTCAACGAGCCGTTTAGAAAGCTCCTTTAAAAGAACTTTAGTGCTTGAACCCCACGGGCCCAGGGTCTCGACACCAAATGCGTGTAAGTGGTATTGAGAACCGAGACCCTGATAAACTCATACATTTCTTACCGGAATGTGGAATGATAGGTTTACTTTTCGTTGGAATCGGTTTTATTGATTAAAAATGTATTATCTTGTCTGCTATTGGTGTGCAGGGCTGCCGCGTGGAGCGTGCCAAGGGCGCGGACCTGCCAATTTGTCAATGTCGTGCTGTTGTTACCGCTGATAAGCTCGGAGGTAACATGTAACTATAACCACTTATCGCTCTTAGCTCTCTAATCTTTCTATACTCCATAAGCATAAATTGCATATTGATCTGCACATATACAATAATAAAAATATTAGAACCCTTTTTCTTTCCGAAAGGAAAAAATATGTACATATAATACTTTGCATACTTACTTTATACTCTACTAGAACAGAACACCTTCACAGGAACTACTTCCGCAACTTCGTCCGTGTACTTTATTTTCTTTACCATAGTCGGGTACAAAGTGTCCTTTAACCTTCTTTGTATGTTTTAGCTATCCCTCTACCAAAATTAAAATCCGTTCAGCCGTTTCAGCGTGATCTTTTCTTACCAACAGATGGAGCTGCATTGCTGGAGCCACGCTGCTGCATCGAGCTGTCAAGATTTTTCTTGAAATAATTAACTCTGCCACTCTCTTTAAAAAAATATTTACAATACAATTTTAGAATTGTATAGAGGTGGTATTATAGACCGACGCGTGTGAGGCCGCTACGACTGGCTACAAACGCGTGCCGATTTTAGACAAGAAGTACGCCTCTTCAAGGCGACACGCAGTGGGCCTCCACTGAGTTCAAATGTATCTACTTGTAGGGATCGAATGTTTCAACGTCCTGACAAGGGAACACCAGCCAATACCAACCTAAGGTCCTATATTCTTGTAATGACTAACACTTATTTCTTTTTTACGTAAGCGCATCCAATCAGTAGGTATAAACCTAAATTGAATTTATGATAAGGCTGATAAGGTGTGCATTTAGTAATTACCAGTTAGGCCCGCGTAAGCTCGTTATCTATAAAAACGTGATTTAATCAAGTAAGTATCCGAGACTGAACTCTAGGTTTATTCAAAGTTCACGCCATCATAGAGAGTAATAACAGCACACACATGGCACACCGATTGCGTTGCAATTTACACAAATAACCAATAGAATACCATTCTCCGGCGGTTTTTGCCCAGATTGAAAAGGAGAGGATTCGTTTGTATTTTATTGTGTGCTATAGTGAAAGCTAATTAGCGATAGATGGCGGTACCCGTGTTGGTCATGGTTCTTGCAACATATGCATGCATGTACATCTAGCAACTGAGTAGTAAAGGGGCGGGAACCGAAAGTTGGCTGCGTATGTATGTTCAATTGTGTATGAACGTGTTAATATTGTATGATATTATAGATTTTGAAGTATACAGTAGCGGCAAGACATCAAATAGGTACATTGAAACTTTAAAATTTTAAGATTAACATAAATCTTACTCAAGGACTCATGTCCTTATCAACTTTTGTAAATCATTTCCCATTCTAGGACTCTTCTAATAATCTGCCTTCAAAACTGTCAATTGCATCATTTACGACTGACTGCTTTGTTAATTTCCACATGTCTTTATAGGTAGGTACCTAGTTTTTTTTTTAAGTATTAGTACTCGAAAATTTTACTTCGTTGTATAGAGTAAAATCTCTTGTATAGAATTTTACATTTATTTACATCCAGGTTACGCACCCTCACGTAAGTACCACATTTAGAGGTCTTTCGGGACACCCCGGTAATACTCCAAATATTGTGGGTAAGCTAACGCTAACATTTTGCATCTTAATCGGATTCAAAATCTAACGTAATGTTATGAAAATCTTTATTGCCATTTTCCGGTCAATGCACGCACAGCAACGGTTCGCAATTGTTTTGAATAGTTTTTTGCTTGTTCCCATAACAACGTAGCTAATGCTAGAGTAATCATTCCGATTCATTTCTGTGAGCAGAGAGTACATATTTGAGTTAATTGATATTTATTATAGTGTCTGAGAAAGATACATGGAAATAATACACCTACTTAATATCGTTGGTAAAAGTTCTATAATCGACATCCCCGATTTAAATGCCATTCATAATACTAAACACTACTATACGATATTGGTTCCCACCGGTCACTCTAACATAATATCCGTACTAACATCTTATCTTTGTTTTACACACTCGCTGAGTCCGGGTGACAATCGTGCTGTCTTTTTTACACCGCATGTAATACATAGTAGGACGTCGCAATATTATACCGCTCAGTTCGACGAGTGTGTTCATTTGGGATTACAGATCTTTCAGTTGGGAGGAAGGTTCATTGGCTGAGTGATAAGTTGCCTAATGGAATTAGGATGGCTTGCGGATATGTCCAAATATTTAGCAACAGGTAACATTGTTGGAAAATGTGTGAAATTGTGAATCTTATCTCTTGAAGATACGTTCTAAAATGTAGACATCGGACGTGATTCTATTGCCTCCTGGGCTGGGCCGTGACCCACTTAGTGGATTTATGGGTGATTTCAGGTGTTTGGTCACATGTAATATAAGCAGAATTATCTTAGTGGTTATCAACTTTAATACGTAGCTTAAGAAGTTAAGTCAATGTTTACACTAAGTAGGTAATATCTTTGTTTGTCTTATATGTATTATAGGTGACTAGTAAAAACGTCAATTGATACTATATGCCTTATGGAAGTACGTGGCAGTACCTATGTATGTACTTAAGTTTTCCTACAAATGGAGAAACTTATGTAGGTACAGCCACGCATTAATATCGATAGTATTAAAATGTAATAAGTCCATAATAATATGGTACTTAATTTATATTTGAAAACCTTTAAATTCGGTTACTAATTTATGTAGACATTCGTTCTATAGTGCCATACATATATAATTTAGGTAAATAAATACACATATTGGTATGTGTATTTATTTACCTAAATTATTTAGGTAAATAAATACACATAAATTAGTTTTCACCGTTCGTGAAACATCTGTTGACTGTTGACGACGACGCGGTTGGCGCAGTTCCTACTGAGCCGACGGTCCTGGGTTCGAATCCCGGCAATTGTAAATATTTGTGTGATGAACTTTTGTGCCTGGGTCATGGATGTTATTTGTATTGAAGTACCAGTGTATTTATCTGTATAAGTATGTTTATCGTCGTCTAGTGTCCATAAGACAAGCCTACTAGAGCTTACTGTGGGACTAGATTGTATTATGATTTTGTTTTTATCCGTGGCGGTCAGTCCACTCTTACACGCCGCGGAGCTGTGGGTACCTACATGGAGCTGTTCCTGAGGAAGAACTTAACCAGGTCGGTCGGACTATTCCTGCCACTTTTTAAGTGGCTGTAAACCATTAAAAATAATTAATAAAAAAATCCTTCCAAAGAAACTAATTCGCAATAACATTCCCCGTCCCATTCAA
Organism: Apotomis betuletana; assembly: GCA_932273695.1. Taxonomy (NCBI): domain Eukaryota; kingdom Metazoa; phylum Arthropoda; class Insecta; order Lepidoptera; family Tortricidae; genus Apotomis; species Apotomis betuletana. The sequence continues at coordinate 8,914,415 of OW026307.1, read as the reverse complement.
TCTCCTTTTCCAATATACCCGAAGGGTTTATAGGTTAAAGGGCCCATACCCCTAAGATAATATCGGCTTACCATCGCAAACGTCCGCGGGCCGAAGGACAGCGAGTCACGTGTCCCCACGTGGTCGTCGTCACGGGCCGTACACCGCACACGTTTTGTGAACTATGCTATAGACCGAGCGACTGTTTCGCAAAATTAACGCCGTCCTTACCGTAATATGTGTGACAGGTTGCTCTTAAGGACTGTGGTAATTCGGATGTAAAGGGACGGATACCCTTATTATCGTTATTATTGAACACACAATTGAAGCTTGCCATGAAATTATTAGTTTTAAAACCATTAATTTTAGAGGTTTTTAAAAGCTCATAGAGCCGAGGTGAAAAAAAAAACGTATCACATCTGTGACCCAGTCCAACCATCGCTCCGCCTTTATTCGACTAGGGTGAGCACGTTGGGACGAGCGGGTCCCATGCGTCATATAATCGATGCGTGGGCTCCGCTCCGAACGTGCTCTATTTATACTTATTTTATTTACAATAATCCATTATATATAACCCTGTCGTCTGTCTACGAAGTAATTTACATTTATTTCGTTTGCACTTTTGAAAATCTCATTTAAATGAAACGATAGAACATAAACGTCGATTTTCTAACCATTTAACGTTTCCCAATCATAAAAGACTTGCAAATAATACTAGACGCAAAAAATTAAGGGTTAAGATCGATTGCGCTGAACATTATATCGAAAAGCTAAAGTCGTTATCGATTAACCAGTCTGTTATCGATTAACTAATCGATAGCTGACTTTAGCTGACAGACTGATGTCACACGAGTGTCATGTCATGTGACGCTACGGCGTAGAACTTTCGTAGCGTTTAACATTAGGTAAATGCTATCAGGCTTTTATTAAGTAATGTGCGTCATTTCATTACATCATATCTCATCATTCGAGGACTATGTACAGTAACTATAAAGCGAGTATTTACCTTTAACAGCTTTTTTATTCGTTATCAGTTTTAATTTAAAACGGTGTAATTAGCCGCTAGCTGGATTGATGTAGAGAAAGATTAAAAGAAAGATTCTATGTATGTATAAACCTATCTAGGTTCCATAGCACAGCTAGGATAGATAGGTTTATAGATTATAGATAATTTTACGTAACACCATGAAAACGTCGATTGATCCTTTAAAACTAACAGTTATTTGTTTAAACTTACCTACCTACTTAAATATTTGTAAAATGTTCGATATATTACTTATCTTAATTTTACCAACAATGTAATCATTAATGTGTTAATGTAGAAATCAACAATCGGTTAATACCTGAATAAACAAAGTTTTTGTAAAGCTGATATTTGATCGTTTTAACTGTTTCAATACTCTGGGCAGCGATTCCACTCTGCACTTAAAAGATGATAGTGAAGTTAATTTAATATCATTTGTTAGTGTCGGAATTCGAGTGTGCCAAATATAACATTGAATGGTATAATCTTCACAAAGAGCTCTTCAAAAGGCTTGCAGCGCCCACAGGGGACCGAAGAGCTGGCAGCTTCCTCGCACAACGTATCAACTATCAGCGTAGCTGTTCAGCAAGGAAATGCTGCCAGCATTTTCGGTACCATGCCGCAGGGGAGCAGTTTTTAGGGTTCCGTACCCAAAGGGTAAAAACGGGACCCTATTACTGAGACTTCGCTGTCCGTCCGTCCGTCCGTCCGTCCATCCGTCCATCCGTCCGTCCGTCCGTCCGTCCGTCCGTCCGTCCGTCTGTCACCAGGCTGTATCTCAAGAACGGTGATAGCTAGACAGTTGAAATTTTCACAGATGATGTATTTCTATTGCCGCTATAACAACAAATACTAAAAATCAAATAAAATAAATATTTAAGGGGGGCTCCCATACAACAAACTTATTATAGATTATGTATATATATATTTATATATATAGGTACGGAACCCTTCATGCGCGAGTCGGACTCGCACTTGCCCAATTTTTTTAATTTGTTTTAGTTTATTTTAATTTTAGCTTTGTTGTTATTAGTATTTAATTTTAAACACTCACGATTTTATGAGATTCATACATACCTGTATGAATTATTACGACAAAATAACATTTATTCAAAGAATATGACAACTGTTATGCAAAATTATTATTTTTTGTACGACTGGCGGCGAATGTTTTTCTTCTTATAATTTTTTTATATAATTATAATTAGTCAGTGACGTAGAAAGGCTGTCTTGCCGGAGAGCCATACCTTGTTTTTACCATGCCAAATTATATCCAGTCATTCCGAGACCACGACTGTGACGGCAATTAAGGTAAAAACAAATAATACATAATACACAATATTTTATAGAACTCAAAAATGCTAAACTATGAATACAAAGATCAAAGCTTAAAGAAAAATTGAAAAAGGAGGTGATTGAGAAGGAGGATTTTTAAATTTTTCTTTAAGCTTTGATCTTTGTATTCATAGTTTAAATAAAAATTGTGGTGTACCCACATTAAAAAAAATGAGACATTACATGTGTCATAAATTCAAAAATGCTATCTATCAATCTGGTATGAAATAAAAGCATTTTATTATATTTTATTTTTAAGTACTTAAAAATAGTCTTAAAACGTACGCTGTCTAGTAATACCTAATAATAAAAAAACAGGAATGACTGGACATATTCAGAGCTGACAGCTATCCGCACAGCTCCGACTCCAACTTAGAGTGAACAAATATGTAAAAGTAAGATCGATTGTTTTAAATTACATTAGAATAGTACCTAGAGAAATAAAGACTGACACAGTAACAGTGAGTCGATGTTACCTGCTATCGAAGTCTTATCAGAGTGCAGTCGCCCACGCAACGTGCTCTGCACGTGCTGAGGCGAGGCACGTGAAAACTTCTCCCTTTTCTTGTGAGGTTTATAAATAGGTCTCCGTTGTTATCAGACAAGGCTACAAAGAAAGGCTTTAACGTGGATATTCGATGTAGGTTGTCAGTAACTTACTTTTCTCAAAAATGTCATGTAATGTTGCCATACCGTCGCTAGAAAGACAACAGTAAGTAGAAAATACCAAAGACTTTTTAGAAGTGTCCAGTAAACAGCGAGATTCTAAATTTGGAATCAATATTTATCCAGTAAGTAAGTATGTAACTCCTATTACGTATCAAGATATTGTGTCAGTGCATCTGGAAAGGTACCTTGTTTCAGGTATTGAGTTATGCATATTTCCAAAAAGTAGATTAAATTTGATATCGATACAAAAAAAAATAATGACTGTAGGTGGAACCACTATTTTTATATAAATTTTTGAATTTTCGACTTCCGAAATGCACAAGTTGAGAAAATTGCATTTAAAGTTTATAGTGGCAAAAAACACACTTCTACTTCGAAGTTACATAGTGAAGGGTATAATCATAATCTTTGAATGTTAAAGAATTATAATAAAGGTGAATTGTCTAAAAATACATGTTAATTCTTCTGATTTCTTAGGTTGAACATGCCAGGGTGGAAGAAACACGAAAGTGTTAATTATACCCAATTCATAAAATAACGAGATTAAAACTGTTAGTTTCTCATCATAGTTACATATTCTATGGCATTTTGGGACAATTGAATGAAAGAAAACTCCATAATCATAAAGAAATTTAATAATTACCGCATTTTTAACAGTTACAAAAAAGATCACTTATAATATTAAAAACCAACAAAACAATTTGTATATTCATGCTATATCACAAGATCAAATGGTATTTAGCGTGGTGTACCACAATGATATAATAGAAATGGTGTTAAAGCAGTTTTTTTTAACATTAAAGTTTAGTGACTCGGTCGAAACTTTTGTATGGAAACGTAACTAGGGTACCTTGTCACGTCATTTACTAAACTTTAGTAACTTAAACTCGAAGATCACTATTTTAGTACCTATAATGCAAGAAATATCTGTAACAAAATGTTATTCAGGATAATTATAGCGGAAATCAATGTATTCTTATTTATAAAAATTTCTGTTTTAGTCGTGTAAGACATCAAGTTTAGCATTTTACTAAACTGGGTACCTTGTCACGCTAAGTCATTATCTTACATAAATGGAGTAACTAGAAAAAATAACTCAAGTGTGTACATAACTGCACCTAATTATAATTATAAATAGTTATTTCATACAAGAATCATGCAAGTTGAATGTTTTCTTATAAAAAACATTAAGTATTTTTTTTGTTCAAAAAATTATTTTGCTATAGACCGATCCTATACCTTATCTTAGAAAGAGGTAGTTGCCTACCCGCGATGGAAATATCGACAAAATTATTAAAAATTTAAAGGCTTTTAAGACATGGCGTGACAAGGTACCCTGACTACTAAACTTTATAGTCTGAGAAATATACTAAAAAAACATAATTTTACTGATATTCTTGTACACACGTGTTCCTTAGGATGTAAATAACTCAATTATAACACAAACCCATTTTGGCACTTTTTCACCAGCTTCCACAAAAACTCATGTAACTCGGTAACTAGATGTCGTGACTAGGTACCTTTCCAGATGCACTGACACATATTTAAATTTCGAAACGCGATTTACATCGTCACCGACCTATAAAAAAAACCAAGGATGTGAAGGCGATGCTGGTGATGAGGTCGTATATGAATGTAAAAATATAATTAATCATGTTATTTTATTTCAAATATATTCTTATTTAATTATAGTATAAATTTGAATATGCATTCTACAAATTGTTTTAATTATAAGTACACTCCGACAGCAAATTGTAGAAATTAAAAAGCGGCGTCCCTTTTTCTTAGATTGAATAGAAAGAGACGACACTACAGTATACACTTGCAATTATAAACTTTACTCATGATGCATATTTAAAACAAAGTAGCAACAAGGTTAGTGCGAAAGTTTGTATGCTGCGTTTAGTTCATAATTGTGCTGTGTAAAATGACAATGATATTTCGGAATTCCTTCCTTTTTTGTGTCGTTTAGAAAAAACCTTTGAGTTAAAATTGAAGGTAAGCTTATGATATGAATATTAGTTAGAAAATATAACAATAATTAAATTTTATCTTTAAAACGTAGATTTGTAAGATAGTGCAAATAAGTCAGTACAAATAATTAAACGCAGTACCTATTTATAAAAAAAAGCAAATAAATTAAGGCGCGATTTAAATCAAAAGACAATAAATTTCAAATTTGTTTGTGTAATCTAATTACATACAGCAAAAATGAGTTCAGACGATTCTGATTCCGAAATAGACGGCACTCCTCCACAGTTAAAAGCGGAGGCAGAGTTTGTACTGGGGAAGGAAAGATATTTAAAAAATGCAAGAGATTCATTATATTATATGGAAGGAAGAAAATCAATTAACAATTGGCCTGATAATGTGTTTCTGGCTTATTTCAACCATCTTTCTGACACAATCGGATGGCTACAAAGGAAAGAAATCACAAATATTTAGCAGCCAAAATATAGAAAAGTTCTTAAATCAAGCTCTATGAAGCGATGAAGGTAAATAAATGCTGCCACTATTTTATAACGATATATATATACTATTTTTTTATTAAAGTATAAACTCATAATTATTCTATTTTTGTTATAGTTTGTTATCATGGGTGTTAATGGTGCCTGCGACGACGAATATCGCAATGTGTCCCCGGGAAATAATAAAAATATCCATTAGCAAATGGCCGAACATGAATGTCACCTTTAATATTTCTTAAATACAAAGTATATTTTTTATCTTATTTTCTTGTTTAATTTTTGAGAAAAGCACTATACTTGCTTCGACCGTAAGAGCCATCCTGGCCTCGTATTATAGCCGGACCTCGCCTACCGCTCGGTCCGTCTAATCTATACTCGGCCAGTATGGCTTACTTACTGGTCTCTGCCGTTATGTACTATTTTTGAAATAAGGCAACTACGAGTATGTTATGGTCGCGATAGGTAAATGATAAGGCATATGTTACTTTCTATTAATATGTGTATAAAGGTGCGACCAAACCGTTGTTTAAAAAACAGTGATGGTGCGTATACGCAATGATTTTTCATGCATTTGTTTGTGTTTACGATCTGTCGTTGTTTTTTGAGCAGCTTTAATAAGACATAATTATCACTGCTCCTTTTCACATACTATCTGTTTACGTTAAGTTTGCACCTTTTAACTACGGCGTCAGATACAAATGTGGTCCAAACTTAACGTAACCGGGTTCTACAAATCGGGGTTTCGTTCTCGTCTGTTTCCTCCTCCAAAACTTAACCAACCTTTAGGGAATTTTAGGAACTGAATGGGAAGAAAAAATTAGCAGTGGTATTTCCTCTTAAGTCTGTCAATTATTGTATTGAGAGAGAGGCTGTCGGACGCTTTTAGCCCGTATATGCCGACTGCTTAGGTACTACTTTAAAGTTATATTTTGGTAAGTACCTAGTAGGTAAGTTTTATTATTTCGTGGAAATAAAAAGCAACTAAATTTTAAATTAATCCGACAATTGAAATGGAACCGACTATAAGACTACTTTAATGCACGAAAATTATCGCCTAAATATGACTAACTGTATTTTCCCTTCATAATTTTTGTAGCTACACTATAAATGGCTATTATGTGTGTGGTAAATCACTTTTCCCCATTAAAATGTTCATGTCAGGAACAATGTCAGGAATTGGAATTATTAATTAAACTGCAATTGATTTTGTAGTATTTGAAACCATGTGGAAATTGTGGAAGCAATGACCGGAAACAGGAAACAATTACGATAAAGTTACGTACGAATTTTAATCAAGATACGGCAGAACAATGCGCGTTGTTGAACTATGCGAATATCAATTTCGTGACTCACTCGTAATATATATCGAAAGGGATTACGAAAGTCTAAGATGGCATTACAGATGATACTGTACCTATACTACCTATACTAAGATACATTTTATTCGTTAAACTAGCGACCCGCCCCGGCTTCGCACGGGTGCCATGCTGATAAATTATGCATGTATAATACATATAAACCTTCCTCTTGAATCACTCTATCTATTAAAAAACCGCATCTAAATCCGTTGCGTAGTTTTAAAGATCTAAGCCGAGGCGGGTCGCTAGTAATATAAATAATTAATAAGGTAATAAGTAATTAGGTACGTAGGATGTATACCAAATAGCATAAAGGATGAACTATATGAGTTTTTGTTTCAACAAATGCTTACGTAGCACACCCTTGAAAGTTACCTTGCAAGGAGCTTGTCTAATAGAGAAGGAGTGAATTCCAGAAAGCAATAGCTTCCGCTAATATGTTGCAAACACAATATAATCAATGTTTAATTGTGAACCCACGAGCAGGAGTTGGAGGCAGCTCTAATTGCTCCTCGCTGCGATTCGGGCGACGTGTTGTACTGTACTGTTCCAATTAATGAACTACGACAACATTTGGTTTCGGGTAATTGTGGTTTGTAAACAGGCGCTAAAATGTATCTATTGTTCAGTACAAAGCCATTACGTTTTATTAGTACTGAGCCTACTGAGCCGGCGGTCCCGGGTTCCAATCCCGGCCAGGGCAAAATTTGTGTGATGAACTCGAATGGGTGTGTAATAATTCATAGAACAACAAAATGGTATAACGTTCATCACATCGAATAACATATAATATAATTTCAACACATAGAATCGATCAATTGCTATAATTATTATTTCGTAGAAAATCAGTTCATATAATTTCATTTCTTATAACAACACTAAATATAATGAACACTTAATATAATGAACATTTAATATAATGAACATTTAATATAATAAACATTTAATAGAATAAACAAATAACATAATACACACTTAATAGAAACGTACGTAAATAATAATTATAATATTTGCAACTTTTTGCCAGTACTCCGCCTTAGCTCCGAACTTAATACTTTCCTGGAAGTGGTTGGGTGGATTTGTTCTTGTATGTAAACAGTATGTATGAATACAAGCAAAACTTTTTTCGGTAGGTACGCAAAAAAAAACCTACGCTTCGCTCCCGCCTGACCTTCTAACCTAACCCGGCCACGTCGGATCTGCTCTGGAAGGTTTTGCTCGCTCGTATGTTTTTTTTTTTGCCAGTACTCCGCCTTAGCTCCGAACTTAATACTTTCCTGGAAGTGGTTGGGTGGATTTGTTCTTGTATGTAAACAGTAGGTATGAATACAAGCAAAACTTTTTTCGGTACGCAAAAAAAAATAACCTCGAAGACCTTCTAACCTAACCCGGCCACGTCGGATCTGCTCTAAAAGGTTTTGCTCGCTCGCTTCGCTCGCTCGCTTGTTCAAATTTTGTAATTTATGAATTCCAAAGTACATTATACGAAAAATACATTCTATTAAACGTACATTCTATGAAAAGTACATTCTATGAAATTATTGTTATAAGAAAAGTGCATTATATTAAACGTGCATTCTATCAAATTATTGTTATAAGAAATGCCTTTCTATCAATTGTGCTTCTACGAAATAACGATATATGAAATAAACATTCTATGAAACGTTGTTATACAAACTGAAAATTCTACCAAACGTATGTTCGGTCATATGACAATATGTTAATTGTTTTTCTATGAAATGAGACGCACCCAACTCGAATATGTGTGCTTTGCATTCTGTTCTTATGTATGTTGTTCTATGTATTTAAGTATATATTTATCTATATAAGTATGTATATCGTCGTCTAGTACCCATGACACAAGCCTTCTTGAGCTAAATTTGGGACTAGATCGATTTGTGTGAGGTTGTCTGATATTTATTATTTATTTATTTATTATTCTTAAGATAATAAATCATCCAACGGACGTGGTTTTAAGCCTTAGATTATATAATAGACATAGATAGAGCGTTGATGACGTCACAGCGTAAGGAGCATAAACGTCAAGATGGGCTGTATCGGTCAAATGCGGCTGTAAATGTCAAATTATTATGCTACCATATTAAGTAAACGAGTAAGCATGCGATGATGACAACCCTGACAATCCTTTTCAACTTAGTCGCATTATAACGTCTGTTTTTGGCGAAAAATAAACATTATTAATATTTGTGTTTTTAAACGAAAAAAAAGTGTGAAAGTGCGTGCAAAACTTAGAAAATGTCGGGCATTGTGCGCGGATGCAATTCGCATTCTGGGAGAGAAGAAAACTTGGGTGAAAATATAAGTTTTCATTAGTAAGTAATTCAGTATTGTTTTTTCAGCAAATGTACCAGAAATTATGTTAATATTAAAACTATAAGCTTAGAAATAGGATTATTATTGCACGCAAATGATATCTAAGTAGGCTACAATTAAAATAAACATAGAAATAGTGATAAAAACAATTATGTTAATTTCTGTCGTGAGGTTACTAGTGACGTAGAAAAAGTTATCGATAATTTGCGATTCTGTGAATCAGTCACTTTGGTCAGGTGTATATTTAAAAAAATCAATGACGTTTTGGTGGACATTTTTGATACCGTATGTTATATTTGTTTACATACATATAGAAGGTTAAATTTAAATAAATATTTTAGTGTGTCCACGACGCCAAGCTGTCTAGATATCTTTATTAATTTTCATCTGTTAGAAATATGAAATGTTATCAATCTTATGTTTAATCAGCAAGGTGAGAGAAGGGAAGACTGTAAAATAAATGTATTATAAATGTATAACAATTTCAATTGTTTTTTTTTTGGTTCATTCCGTTAGTTTGCATAATAATTTTCTAATAACCACAGTCTAGTTCCATCGTCAGACGTAACCAATATACTAAATTTCAGCTTGATCGGTGCCCAGAAGAGTCAATTTTAATCTACTTTTCCCTTTTATATTTACACGATCAGACAAAAAAAATTCCTAAAAACCTACAGAGTTCGCTAGCCGTGCAGTGCATAATTGATTATAAATGGGTACTTTACGTCCATTAAGAATATGAGTGAATGTCGAAGGAATTATTTGTATTGTACGATAACATCGTATCTGTTATTAAGTAATCAGAGCTTTGACTTGGCTTTTTATTGAATCTTCAGCTAAAACAGCAGTCAAGTGGCTTAGAATTATTTTCAAAGTGAGACTCAATTTAATCGCAATACTTAATCTTGTTCTTTTTTATAATGCTCTGTTTTTCATATTCTCACGAATATAATAATAATAACGGTCTTATAGCGAAGAGGCACGACAAACATCTTAAGAGACTCGCTAGATGGCTGGATCAAGGGCCAGATACAGAAGGCGGTACCTACTCCTGGACACGGCGCGCGGTTCCTGTCTCTGCAGCCCTAACTACCAGTAGCCCGGGCCCCTCCCCGCTGCCGGCGGCACCCTAGGTTAAGTTTTTTTATAATGTATTAATATTTTGTAATAAAATATCGCGATAGACCCGGTTCAATAATTCTTAATTATGTGTTCAAACTCATTCTTCAAAAAACAGCCCCAAAGGAAGTGGACGTGGCAAAGTCCCGATGGTGTCACAAAAAATGAGATCGACTTCATCATGACGGACAAAAGGCGCATTTTCAAAGATGTCTCAGTGATAGCCAGGGTGAAAACCGGAAGTGATCACCGACTTGTCCGAGGCACTCTGAATATTGATTTCAAACGCGAAAGAGTCCGTCTGATGAAGTCCAGACTCCGACCAAATCAGCTCCAAACCGCTGTGGGATCCGAAACTTTCCAGATAAAACTGGAAAACCGATTCGCTGCCTTGGAAACTACAACTGACGTCGACCAGAAACTCGATCAAGTAGTGGGCATCCTGAGGGAAGAGGGCGAAAAATTTTGCGAAACGAGGCGCACAGGCAAGAAGTCTAAACTTGCGAGGGAGACTCTGGAACTTATGAGTGAGCGCCGCGAAAACCCCCCGTCAACTTCAGCTGAACACCGGGCACTAAACAAAAAGATAACGAAACTGGTACGACGCGACCTCCGAGCTTCCAACACGCTCTTGATTGAAAAAGCAATTGAGCAGAACCGGGGGTCGAAAGTATTCGTCCAGTCACTCGGAAGAAGCCACCTGACGAAGTTGACCACACGCACGGGGACAGCGGTCACCTCAAGGCCGGAGATTCTCTCGCAAGTTAAGGATTTCTACAGCCAGCTCTACGCCTCACACGCACCCCGATCTGACCCACAGGATGATGATCCCAGAGCCACCCTCATACGCCACTTTACAGAAGACCTGCCTGAGATCAGCCTAGACGAGGTCGTATTGGCCCTAAAACAGCTTAAAAATGGAAAAGCCCCTGGAGAGGATGGTATCACGACAGAACTCCTGAAGGCTGGGGGTACTCCGATACTAAGGGAGCTCCAGGAGTTGTTTAATACTGTCCTCTTCAATGGGAGAACTCCGCAAGCGTGGAACAGAAGCGTGGTAGTCCTGTTTTTCAAGAAAGGCGATACCACCCTGTTGAAAAACTATCGGCCCATATCGCTTCTGATTCACGTATATAAGCTGTTTTCAAGGGTTATTACGAACCGCCTTGCCCGAAGACTCGACGAGTTCCAACCCCCGGAACAGGCCGGCTTTCGAAGTGGGTACGGCACCATAGACCACATTCACACAGTGCGGCAGATTATACAGAAGACCGAAGAGTATAATCGGCCTCTGTGTCTGGCCTTTGTGGACTATGAAAAGGCCTTTGACTCAATCGAAACTTGGTCTGTTCTGGAGTCCTTGCAGCGATGTCAAGCCGACTGGCGATACATCGAGGTGATGAGATGTTTATATTCAGCCGCCACGATGACTGTGCAAGTACAGAACCAGCAGACAGAACATATCCACCTGCGTCGAGGAGTGCGACAAGGTGACGTTATATCACCGAAACTGTTCACTAACGCACTGGAGGATATGTTCAAGACGCTGGACTGGAAAAATCGTGGCATTAATATAAATGGTCAACACATCTCTCATCTACGATTCGCAGACGACATCGTTATCATGGCCGAGACGTTGCAGGACCTGAAACACATGTTAGACAGCTTGGCAAATTCGTCTCAGCGTATCGGTCTTCGGATGAATTTGGATAAAACCAAAGTTATGTTCAATGAACATATCGATCCGGGACCGGTCGCCGTAAATGGAGTCTCCATCGAAGTTGTTTCCGAATACGTATACCTAGGGCAAATGCTCCAACTAGGTAGAGGCAACTTCGACAAGGAGGCTAAGAGGCGAATACAACTGGGCTGGGCAGCGTTCGGAAAACTGCGTCGAGTCTTCACGTCGCCCATACCTCAAAGTCTAAAAACTAAAGTTTTTAATCAGTGCGTCTTACCTGTTATGACCTACGGAGCCGAGACGTGGCCACTCACCATACGATTAGTCCACCAATTCAAAGTCGCTCAGCGAGCCATGGAAAGAGCTATGCTTGGTGTGTCTCTTAGGGATCAGATCCGAAACGAAGTAGTTCGACAGAGAACCAAAGTTACCGACATAGCACAGCGGATAAGCAAGCTGAAGTGGCAGTGGGCTGGTCATATCTGCCGTAGAGCCGATGACCACTGGGGCAAACGCGTCCTGGAGTGGAGGCCACGAATCGGTAAACGTAGTGTAGGGCGCCCTGTAACAAGGTGGAGCGACGACATTCGTAGGACAGCGGGTAGTAACTGGAGGACGAGAGCTGAAAATCGAGCTCAGTGGCGTGCCATGGGAGAGGCCTATGTCCAGCAGTGGACTGAAACAGGCTGATGATGATGTGTTCAAACCGCGAGAGTATAGTGTTACATATTTTGTAATAACTGTGTATATTTGTGTATTTTTATATACCTAAATTTATTGTAAAAATACTTAACCTAAGATATTTAATGGATTTACGAAATAATAATATTTAAGTGAAACCAAAGCTACGGACATAAAAATCACTTAAAAATCCGTGTCAATGTTTTTCTTTTCATATAATCTTCAATGTAAAGCCTTAAATTTAAAGACGTAATTTTTTTGGAACAGCATCAAATCAATCCAAGTTAAAGCTGTTTATTTATTTAATAAGTTGATAAAGTTATTAACTTGATAACTTTATCAACTATATAATTGTAGTTTTATCGATATCGGTACGATATCGATAAAATGTATTCGGGCATCACTACAACGAAAATTTTGACACATGGGCTTGTACATTTTTTTAAAAGACGTAACTGACAAATATACTGTCATCTCGTTTTTTCTTGCGGAAACTTGACGTGCTTTACAGAGATAGCAATATTGTCGTAGGTTTCTACTAAGTAACACGCTCTCTATTAATTATTCCTTACTCTAAGTTTTAAGCGAACGCGTTAGTTTGACAGTTTATTGTATTATTCTTATTATTAATCCGTATATGGCGGCTCGAAGCTTGTGCCAGTATCAGTTTGTTTGGTTTATAACCAATGCATTGACTTCCGTGTTAAAAACTTATCAAAAAGGACGGGTTGCACTCCGGGAGTGCCGGCAGAAGTGAAAACTCCGATTTTATTATGTCTCACTGACACTTGATTTCTATTTTAATCTCTATTTCTTACTAATGTATGTTTATGATTACGCTTCACCATCTGTCACTTACAACATTTTGTTGTTCGAAGGCCCCCTTTCTTTGAAACAGACACGGTTGCTAGGTTACCGACTGACTGTTATCTGACGCGCGGTGACGCGCGGATCTGTCGCGAGTTTAACATTTTTTACCCATCTAAAAATTGCCAAGCGCCGCTAAAGAAGTTTTCACTTCAAAAATAAAAATTAAATTATTAAAACATGAGATGAAATTAACATGAACAAAGATGGCCGATGAATCCTCCAGTTTATTGTAGTAAGCATGGGATCTGCTGACAGTTAATATTGGCAATTCGAATACAATTAGAATGAACTGTCAAACAGACGTTATATTTAGCGAGAAAAAAAGTTTGAGCAAGTTGAATGCAAACGTCTATAATCATTTTATGATCTATATTATTGCCACACTTTAGGTTTTAAACATCCATCGTATTTACGAATGTGTTCTGTTAATGAATAAATAAACTAAATCAATTATTGGTACAATGAAAAAAGTACTCGTATCTAAATATTCTTCATCCGTTTGAGCCGAAACTTCTACGGCTATTCGGCCATTTGATTTGCGTTTAAACTTTTAATGGCATCGGCATCGGTGCAGATACACTAACTTCAGTGTGTGTGCTATCTGTATACCCGCGGCCTAGTTCTTGGAGACTACGGTCAAGTTTTAGTAGGGGAGAAGTGGCATGAAAGAGCCAGTTTTCTTTACGGAGGAAAAAATAAAACCTACAATGAAAAAAAATATAATATGTTTTTTGTAATATATTCTTTATTTATTTGAGTATGCAATTTGGTACAAATAAATCTTAATAAACATACATATGGAAGCACCGGGAAAGGCAGTAGAACGATCGACAGAACGTCCGTCATCAGTATCACTCATTATGAAGTCAAGATGCCAGAAACACAGAAATAAAATCACTTTAATCACAAATAACAATCACTGGTTTTATTTAAACACATTCGGAATCAAAATAAAGAAAGATTAACAAGATAAACACTGATTGAGAGCCAATAGGTTAGTATGCATGCACACTCGTGCCCAGCTGTCCGTCAAGAGTGACCAGGGGGCTTATGATGGTTGCGTTTATCACGTGATAAATAAGTGACAAAGCATCTGTCACTCACACTCGCATCTTGTCAAAACGTGACGGATGCTTTATCACTTATTTATCGCGGGATAAAAGCAACCATCATAGGCCCGCAGCTGTCACCGATTGGCGCCTGCCTACTACCCTATTCGGGGTGCCCCGCTCTTATTGCAATATACCTTCAACATTTTTATTAATGTCAAGCATTATCTAAAGTTACCCTCAACTATTTCATTGATGTAAACAACACTAGTGTTACTATTACGATTTACAATCTTAAAATCAAATTAACCGTTTAAATTACACAGAAAATCGGATAATCAAATCAAACTATTAATAACCGGCATCATATTTGCCTGCGCGCCGTCATACATATATCAATGAAATATGCATTTCAAAAAAAAGTGTCATTTGGCTCTTTCATCACTATTCAGTATTGAAAGAGCCGCTACAAGTTTTGAAAAAGCCGGTTCGTATTACAACGCGTAATTATGAAAATTATCAAAAACAACAATAAAGGCGACATAACAAAACTCAAACTTTTTAAGTAATTAGTACTAAAAAATTTCAGGTTTTTTTATTCTATCAGTTATTTTGAGTAATCCTTACAAACGCTTTAATTTTAACATATTAATTAGTCACATATACCTTTACCTACTATATTAACCTAACATACAAGCGATTTTTTTTTATTAATAACAGTCTTTAAAATTAAAATAATAAAAAATAATATCTTCTATCAAAAGTTAAAACCAACATCAATAAATCCTCAAAATCTTAAAAATAATATTGCTAACTTTGAGCTATCGGGTCTTTTTCTTTTTTTGGACCAGCGTTCTCCATAATGCAATATCTGAAGCAAATAATTTAATAATATATAAAAAAATGCCTTTATAGTATTACGTTATTTTATTATGAAAGAGCCGGCTCTTTCAATGCCCATTCATCCGGCTCTTTCACGACTTGTTCCAAAAACACATATAAAGTTCAAAATAACGACAATATCAAAGCGTTTGCAGCTAAGTTTTTATGAAGCTGCAAGGCCAAATATAAGCACAAACTGAATCTATAATCCATTTGCCTATAAATGTTAACTATAAAATACCAAAAAACAAATAAAATGAAGCAAAAAGCTTACTTTTGAGTTCCCAAAACTTTGACTCGATGTACCGGCATCTGTTGGTTTCGGTGAACTGTCAAATGTTTGTGGGTGACGGAAAATCAGTGTTGCCACCTAAAAATAATATTGCCAACCAAATCTGTACTCAAACTACCGAAATAATACAAGTGGCTCTTTCAAAACCTGGCTCTTTCATGCCACTTCTCCCCTACCAATGCTAACAGCCGGAGCTCTGTAAGAATGTCAACGAATAAGTTTATATGTCAAGATATGTAAAGCTGCATTAATTAAATACTTCGATGTTGCAGACTAGACTAAAATACTACAGAAGGTTCTTTCTTTTGATCTTTACCTAAGCCTCCTGAGAACTGTATTTTATTGATTGTTTGTGTAAAACGTAATGTTGGTAGTGCAGCGTGACAACCCAACGGTTCCTGCGCACCACTACAACTGGCTACGAACGCGCGCCGTTTAGCCCGAATAAAAGCGAAACGAAGGCGGAGTGGAGCACCTTGGTGTGCGTTGGTACGTGGGCAAATAGCGCGGCTCATAGAGAGCCAGCCCGCTCTAATTGAACAAATTATAGTTACCTACACGACGTATGTTCGGTACGGTCAGCACCACAAGTATAGCTAGCAATTTTACTGGCAGCATAAGTCAGTAGCAATATTACTAACCGGCTTATGTTAAATTTGATGCCATGCTTTTAAAATAAAAATGGGTGCCTCACAATATCTATAATATGGAGATTGTAATGATAACAAGTGATAACCGATAAAGTGGCAGCTTTCAGGAAATTAATGTTTGCTAATAACTTCGCTATTCTCTTTCATATTCGGAAAACGGCCAATTAATCTGGTAAAGTAGTTTCATGGGTTATTTTTGGTTCAGTAAATGTTATTGCGAGTTGGCAAAGATTAGGTTTCAACACAAACAGTCAACTACAGAAATCTGCACACAACGATCCTTTAAATAAAACAATTTGTATGGATTAAATCGTGTATAATGTAAATACGCGTAAGCGTTATTGTATGCGGCACGTGGGACCAGCTCACGAGACAATGGTGTCTGGGACCTTTGGGAGGCGTACAATGTACATGGAGCCGAAGTTAACGTGCAGAGGCCAATGGGTCTAGAGAGACAATTGACAACGTTTCATATTTTTAAGACTATCATTTTATTACTTTTCTGAATTCTGCTTAAAAAGATGAAGTACCTAATCTCTGTTTTTATTTATTTTCTGAGATGATTATTTACTTTATTATTAATTTATAAAAACATACTCATTTTAAAATGTGGCAACACAGAAACCAGAACTTAATGGAACGGTTACTTTAGTCGGTTTTCTTATAAAAAAAAAACTTAATCAAACTCGGTATGCATCTGTCACCTGTCAACGTCAAATAAAAAAATATATATATTTTCGCTCTTTGGTTTAGACAACAACCCTATTCAGCCCGTATTGTCTTAGATTGCAGTTATTTGATGTATTTTCTTATATTTCTTTAAATACAGAAGAATAAATTCAAAGATTTTTTTTAAGGTACACGACTTAAAGCCGTATCGATCTCTATATTAATTTCCACCTGTTATAAATATGAAATGTTGTCAATTACTGAAATGTTATTATTTGTATTTAGCATACAATATATAACTGTATTATATTGCCAATGTGTGTTATATTAACGCATCGCTACTACAGGCTATGAATGTGCATAGATTTCGTCCAAACGAAAGCAGAAAGCGGAGTAGACCACCCAGGTGTGCGCTGATGCTGATACATACGTAGGCTATGATATGCACGGTTCGCACCGCGTCGTGAGTTTGGATTGATTAATCTCGCGAGGGTACGGTAGAGTAAAAGTAATCGTATACAAAACGCGTTTGCTTGATTCTGCTACTACTTCTTCTACGGCACACCCACCGCTGGGCAAGCCCAGCGGTGGGTTGTAGTCCAAGGGTCGCCTCCACGATCTTTTTCCTTTTTGATCTATCCCATCCCAGGTGTCTTCTCTAAGCTGTTTTCCTGCCTGACATGTTTCATTAAATCGTTATTTACACTGTTCATCCACTGCGGGCATTTCTGTTGCGGATTTGAAGACTTGGAAATAGTTTGGACATCTCTGACTATCCCGTTCACTTTAGCAGTCGTACCTTGCAGAATTTGACGATCGTTCCTTTATGAATCTGTACCCCTTATTCGCGATTCATTACGATACTTTTCGTCGACTTTTCGCACTCTTCTCAGAATTGTTATTTTGAACAGTGCCAGTTTAAATCGTATAACGTCACGACTGGTTGAATGGCAGTCTAAATGTATTGGTTTTACTCTACACGCCACTTTCTTTAGCTTTATTTGCTTTTATTTAAATAGAAAGCTTAGGCACAGAGTGTCAGTCTGTGCTCCAAAGACCGTGGTTTGCATATAACTATAGGTTAGTAGGCAGGCACCTACAGGTTTAGTATTTCATCTCGTTCAGATGGAACGCGGTATTTTGTACCCCTACAATAGAACCCTTTAGTTTTTGCCAAAAAGTTTTTTGAGCCTTGTGGCACCTTTTTACCTCAATCGGCAAAAACGGAACCCTCTTTTGGAGGAACTTTGCTGTCCGTCTGTCAAACCCTTTTTCTCAGGAACGCGTAGGTTAACCCCTCAGAGCCGTGAAAAATCAAACTTCTAAGTCAACGCAATCAAAAGATACGATACGAGCGCGTAAGCTGCATTTGTTTACACCAGAATGAAATGAATGGGGGGTATGTAAGTACTTCCCGTGTACTTTGTGGAATTTGGCATGAAGCAACATCATTTAATAAATAAAAATGTCCAAACTCTTTACTACGAACCAGGCTCACACTTTGGGAACCTATGCACAATACAGTAAAATAAGATTGTCAGATTTCGGGGTCCAAAAGCCGAATGTAGATTACAAATGTGTAACGCGGTCAGCTCATTTCCGTGTTAGTCAACTAGTAATCCCCGAATCGTAAAACCCATTAGTTACATGTATCGGTTCTACTTCTAGGACATATGACACGTAGCTTCTGAGCGGTGTGATAACGAAATTGAAGCGTTTAAGATTACGGGGTCCTAGCAACTGGGTAATGCTTTTTAAATGACATGTTGTTGGGCTTAGTTCTTGGGAAGAATGAGTCATAAGGCACGGGTTAATAACTTGTTATAGGCACAGATGGAGTAATATAAAGATTTAACACTACGTAGGGTTTTCAGTATAAAAGGTGAAGGTCTCAGTTATAATATTTTAAAAACTCCTAAAATGCAATACCAGTGTGCTGTGTTCAGCGATGTAGGATCTCCAGGTAGGTATGAAGTATTTCACACATGACGTCGTTTCTGATAGACTTTGACACAAATCATTTTGCCCCAGTTTTTTTCATGTCTGTTTTCGGGTTCTTATCACTATTTTGTCGGATTTTCTGTATTTTTTTTCCAATTTCACCGCATTATTTTATCCTTCTTGATCTTTGTGAAAAACTCCCTAAGTCTTTAATCCCGACTCTTCTTCGGAAAATGTTGACCACACGTCACTGTCATTGAATGGTCTCACTTCGACTGTTTATCTTAAAATAACAAATAAAATTTCAGCACAATTTTTACAGTTACACACAATTTGAGCGGCGACTGGTACCTCGCTTACGTGTGTGGTTAATCTTATTTTAATTTATCTGTGGCGGAAAGGAGTTAAGGAAAAGGTTTTTTTTTATCTCCCAGTGAATCACGATCGAAGCTAACCGCAAATTAGTATTAAACTCGTTTCACTGGGATATTTGTCGAAGCTACCACTACCACTATGGTGGCGCTGTCTGACTCATGTCATGAAGCGATGACTCGTCTTGAGTGATACATATGATCTGTTTCCAAAATGCCATTGATGATGCGTCTTATTTAAATAAGAAAATAGGTATATATTTATTTTAAATACCTAATATACTACAGTAAATAACGCAAAGAAAAAAAATGTTGCTTTTGAAATTGGACTGGGACACAAATATAAAAAAAAACTAGCGGAAAATAGTGGTACTTTCAGCACGTTTATAAATTCCTCCTCTTTTTACAGTATGTTCTTACTTTCTAATAAATGGCCCTACGATGGTCAAGTTTAAAGCTAATATAATCCCTATTACTCATAAAACATCTATCACTCACTGTGCACTTATCATTTATCTATATTGAGATAAATGCGCGCATTTCAGCCTTACAGGAGCTAGTATTGTACGTTCAACATTAAAAGTAGCTGGCAATCTTACTACTGGATTATGTCAAATTGCATACTAAAATTTTTGGTTGTACCTTGTTTTGCCTAACAACTTTTTGCCTAATTTCGGTTTGCCTAATTTCAGTTAGACTAATATTATTTAGCATAATTATTCGTTTTGCCTAATTATTATTTGAGTGAAAATCGTTTCGTATAACACTCATTTTACATAATCTTATTTCGACTAATTTCATTTGACCTAATTTTTAATTAGTATAAACATATTTTGCCTAAAAATTTTTTTGCCTGATTTTATTTATTTAGCAAGTATTCTGACTATCCATGGTCATAAAACAAACCTAACCAAACCTACAGTATTCGGTCTTGAACCTAACCTACAATTTTCAAAATAAGAATCGACAAAGTGAGTTTTAGATAAAATAATATTCGATAAAACAAGAGTTATGAAAATGATCATTTAGGCAAAACGAATTTCGACAAAATAATAATTATGAGAAATGATATTATACATAATGACTTTAGATAAAATGTTCATTATACTAAAAGTTGTTAGACAAACTGAAATTAGACAAAAAAAAATTAGACAAATCAAGGGGATACCAAAATTTTCAGATTCTATTGATGCTGACTGTACTAAACACACGCTAGAATAAGACCAAGGCATTAGTTCGTAAAATCATGCAGCACAAAGGACCTGTGTTCACATTTTGCCAAAAAGGGAACTGAATCTAATACCCAGTCCTAATTACGAGCCCAACGAGGTATGGACTCGGAAAATGGACCTGCTTTGTAATGCCGGCTTACTAACCAATCTGGTTACCTAATACCGAGTCCTCTGTAATGGTTGACGTTGTGCGCCGAATTTCAAATTTTTGTTAATGCCACAATATAATAGGAGTGGAACATACCAGTAACTACTAATGTCCCTGCATCTACGCATAAATGACCTTAAGAGGCTATCACTAACTTTTAGAGTTACGGCAATCGGCATTTATAGATTTTTGAAAATAGTGTATTGTCTTTCTAGAACATGTATGTATATATGTTATGTGAACTATTTATTGTGAACAATTAAACAAAGACATAAAAACAATAGATGCACAAGGTCTGTACAAAAACGAACTTATCTCTGTAAGAGATTTCTTCTAGTTAATCTTTGTTGAATCGTGTCTCCAATCCATCTCGGTGCTATATAAGAACCTGGAAATCAACTACCTAGCTGAAAATCGAAGAAAACATTAATATACTTTACTTACTTTACTTTTTTATTATTTTCGTCCTCATGTGCCGAAAGGGTACGTATTACAATGCCGAAGTTCAAAATACCGAATTTCATAAGACCTATGGATGGAAGGCCGAAAATTAAAATGTCGAATGTTTATTTGACCGAAAGTTTAAAATCCCGAAAGAACGTTTGACAGAAAGGATGAAATCCCGAACACTGTAATCCCGAAGACTCAGAGAGACAGAGAGAGCAGATCCGACAGTCTTCGGGATTTCATCCTTTCGGTCAAACGTTCTTTCGGGATTTTAAACTTTCGGTCAAATAAACATTCGACATTTTAATTTTCGGCCTTCCATCCATAGGTCTTATGAAATTCGGTATTTTGAACTTCGGCATTGTAATACGTACCCGTTATGATCATATAATTAAAAGAAAAAAAAAATATTTTTTCATTGGCATTTTACTGACAATGGTTGACTTTCGGGATTATAAAATTTCGAGATTCAAAACTTTCGGTATTATAAAATTTCGAGATTTTGAACTTTCGATCTTTTCAAAATACGTCTTTTGAGCATCGGTATATCGAATATCGGCTTTTTGTACTTTCGGTATTTTGATTTTCGGTATTTTGACCATCGGTATTTCAACTGTAGGTATTATGAACTTTCGGGATTGTAATACGTACCCGTGCCGAAAAATAAAACAGAAGAATGGAGTCAGCCATTATGGTACTTTTTGTAGTGTTAAGACTGGTATGGATTTATATTGTCTAAATGTCTACCATTGTTAAATTAAGGTTTCATTGTAAAAATATTTATAGTTGATGTGCAATAATGAATTGTTGTATTGTATATTTCTTAGAAAAGGTACCCAACAACGTCACTATGAAGCACTAGGCTATATTAGATAGAACTCTAGGTCTTAAAATAGCATGAGTGAGATGTGGCTTTGGTTTATGATTAAGGCTTCCGGTGCTCATCCTACTTCCTGTCACAAGCCTGAGCCCTCAATTATCCGTACATAGACCAGTCAATGAGGTAATTCAATATATTTGCTATTAAACCTATACTTGGGAGGAGTTCGCAATGGCAGTTTGGATAATAATATAAACTGAAAAAAAAAAGAAAGGCCTAAAGGAAATAAAACCTATATTACCTAGGGCGTATGTAGCGTGAATTTAAAATGGGTTGTACATTTACGCTTGTGGCGATTCACATGATCTCTTCATGTGCCCGCCATCATATAAACATATATCATCATCGTGATACTCACATCATCATTATCATCATCGAATTTAAGACATATTAGCACCATACGTCATCAAGCTAATACTAAAATTATCATCTAGTAGATATAGGCAATACAAATGCAAAATAAGAGTAATAGTGTGAATGTTTGCGGAAGCAAATAAAACCATTCCTATAACTAAAACATGCTACCACTTTAAAAATAGCAAGTTGATATTCACAAATTGACAACAGAGGAGTTGAGCTTTATTTAGACCAAATAAGAATCAAAATCCCATATACAACGCTTAGAGGGCGGGGGCTAGGTCACGTGACGTGTCGGGAATGTCGCGAATGACGCGAAAATCGTTGAAGTCTGGAAAGCCTGGATAATCTGGAAAGTCTAGCATGTCTAGAATATCTGGAATGTCGGGAGATATTGGTTGTAAATAGGCAACGGCTTAATGGACGGGGATTCTTTTTGTTTGGAACTTCGTCTGGGTAACACTGTCCTCTGGCAAATTAAAAGGTACTAATATAATACAAAGGGGAAATTCTGTTGAAAGTTAAAATTATCCTTCGGGATTATAATTATTTATTAGATTTTGGTGGGATTTGTTGGTTGAAAGCTATTAAGCTTAATTGCATGCCAGAAATAGTGTTTTGGTACATGGTTACCAGGTGAAAGATATTTAACCTTGCGGCTGTTAAACGAATATCTTTCGGACTCTTCTAATTTTATCCGAGTTAGGTGACTCGGACACTAGCCATATATAAGTGCAGTGAATAGCCTACGAGTGTGGATAGTTTTGTTTGGTGAAAGCGAAGACCACACGTGATGGACATGCGGGCCTTTCCGCGCTCGCTGAAGCCAAACGGACCTCCAGGCTCGGTCTCATAAACTATATATTTATATATCTACTTATATACACATATTAGGGCGAGCTACTCCATGTTTCCGGCGTCTCATTAGCCATATTGGGGGGGCTTAAATACACTGATGTTAGCCACATCCTCGGGTTAATCTCCCGAACTTACAGTTTAGCTTAGCTAGGCCCCATACACGTTTAAATATAAATATGAGACCTAGGTCTCTAGTGTTCTTTGTATTAGCTAGGGAACAGGGTTTAGCGATAGGTACACCTTAATAGGAACATTAGGACGGGGATCTTTACCTACCGGGCATTCGGTCAATCGTCATTAACTAGCATAACATTTATTCAAATTATTTTAACCTTGTTAGGTATAGTGGTTAAGAGGTTGAACTATTAATTTCTTAAGTGGTTATGACCCGGGAAGTTAGTAGGGGAAGAACAGAGTCTTGTAGCGGTTTGTAAAGATTGGGAATAGGGAACCAGTTATTTAGGCCAACCAGATATTTAACACCTTAATTAAAGGAATAATTAGTTAAAATTTACCGATTATGATTTAAAGTAATGAACCTTTGGTATAGCTTAAGCGATAGAATGGCATCACTGAGGTAAAGTTGAGTCAGTTGGCAGTAGATATTCGCTTTTTCAATGAACAGAAGTAATCTTAAACTTTATTATAATTTTGATAAGGAAATTGTGGATCGTTGTATAGTGTGGAAATACAAAGCATTCCTAAGACTGGATGTGGAGAATCTGAAGTGTAAATTGCTAAGAAAAGCCGGGGACTTATGGATAGCAATAATGAAAGTTATTCGTTCCCGTATTTACATCACAGATCCCAGAATTGAATTAATTTGTATCACAGGGCGTAAAAGAATTCCCTTATCAGAATAAGTCAGTCGAGAGTTGAAAGATACTACGAACAGGCACAATAGTCTTCATGATTTCAAGGATATACTATAATTATGAATATGGTCAAACGAAAACCCAGTTCTAGAACTCATTAGAAGGGTTCAAACCTACTAGGAAGAGTAGTGTATTAGACTTCTTACAATTTTAATTATAACTTCATCATTTGGATATGTCATAATCTTTTCAACCTTTTCATATATTTAGCAAGTTGTAGGTTTAGGCAGGTAGCTTAACCTAGCGCAGGCCTTGTGTAGTTAACTTAAGAAGCCTGCGCCAAAAGGCTTCCCCAAAAGATGGATCCTTGACACTTTGCCGTAGGCTAGGACGTCATGCATAGATGTGATGAGATCCCACAGTGGTTTGTTCAGTTTAGAATAGGTGCGGAGTTCCCCATCCTCTAGCTGAACGCTTTAATTCGATTTGCTTCTCAGGAATAGATAGGTAGAGCGTTCAGTGACACTCTCCGCGCACTTAGGGTGGTAGGGGATAATTAAAAAAAAATTATATTTTTTTTTACACAATAAAGATACCTTCTCCATTATAGTATAATCTAGTCCTTACTAGTTTTTTTTTAATTGTGGTGATTATAGCAGCTTACTACTTATTGTATAGGTCTAATCCTCCTCAGATTGTCCTACTATAACTTATTTAAGGGATGTATACCATCTTCCCAGATTAGATTATAATAACAAAATTACTTAATTTTTGTCAAGTATGAAAACTTAAGATTAATTAAATTCATAATAAAATCTCATAGATTCTGTAACTTCCATCTATTTATAGATTGGTAATAAAGTGTAGTTTCATATTGTACATAGACATTTGATTTCTAATCATTCTGGAGTAAGAACATGCAATTTTAAAAAACTAGATTATCCTTCATTTCGGAATCCTAATAATATTTGGTTTGTTTCACATACTGATCTTTATTGTTACATAGAGTAATCTAGTAAAACTATACCTAACTATGGATTGGATGAATTTTATAGAATTAAATAATATTTTTATAAGAGTATTTATAATATTTCATATTGAATCTTGCTATAGGAACTATGAATATTCTTGTTGGCTGGACTTCTTGGGAAGTAATAAGTTTATATTATGAGGATAGATAGCATTAAATTAAGTTAGAAATTTAATTAGTATAAGGAACCTAGGTAGCAGTAGGATACGAGAAGCTTGCATTAAATAATTAAGAGAATACACATTTATTTGGAAATACATAGTAGCATAGCACAGTATATAGGTACGGAAACACTTAGCGACACATCACGGTTAAATTTCTCTTTAAAGAAACTGAGTTACTACTTCAACGTAGGTTCCTACCATCTAGACTTTCACACGGTTTTACTGATCACATTTGGCCATTAGTTAATAAGAAATGTTCAAGCTCAATTGTTATGAAGATCCTTTCATATCTAGGTTTGGTTAGTTGTAGGTTCTGGAAGGCTAGGTAGTCGTTGTAGGAGTAGAGTTTAGTAAGCTTCGTAGATACATTTCAGCAGGTGCATTTTCATAGTATTTAATAGGTAGCTCGTCGTAGATGTTACAATTTGGCGGTCCCGTGACTCAGGATAGCTCTAAAGTAAAGTAAGCTTCAGATGCAGCATTACAATTTGCTGCCGGTGACCAGGGATTATACCATTTGCTGCCATGATCAGGCATTACACGCTTCATCTGACCAGGCCCCAGTTCAACTAAGCTGCTTTATCTTAAATAGGGACCAAAGCCATTCAATTGATGTTGAATTTCGGATGAAAAGTACAATGCTTTCGTTTATATAAAAATAAACAGTTTGACGGCCTTTGTTTTACTGGGGAGCGAGTGACGTTCAGTTCTAGGGCGTTAATTAATGATAGAAAGTATAAACCTAAATGTTACTTTTATTAGGATATCTCACGCCTCAAATATTAAATGTTTACAATTTGGATGCGAATGAACTGTGTGCGTGACTGACGCAAGTACTTGGCTATTTGGCTTATCCTTTATACGTTCTATCATGCCCATATTGCCCATGTCCATCTCCCGCCCCACGCATGTACCTTTATATTTATACATATACCGTTTACTGGTTCCTTCGTTGGGTGCAAGTGGGACAGCAAGTAAGTTTTTGCATTTATAAAGTACTTTGACTAAAGAGGCGCGAGTTCGTCTACAAGGAAGAAAAAGGCATACATTATTATTTGTTTTGTTGTGGTCTTATTGAAAGTGGTCTGTAAGCTAATTTATATCTACAATAATCTACAGTAAAGTACCCGTCAATATCAAAGATATTGAAAATAATATAACGTTCCTCAATGAATTAACAAAATAGCTAATAATCCAATGCTTTTTACAACATTGACGAATTCTACAAATTTAACAATGAAATAATATAATACGATTAACTAGTAATAGAAATGAATTGTATAATGTATTGACTATTAACATGTTGACATTTTATCAATAAATGAGTATGAGTATGAATATAAGCTATTCAAGATATGCAGCCATTTGGGCTCCATATATCGCTTACCTTAGTTCACACTCGTACTAACTTTTTCGAAAAAGTTGTTACAATTAGGAAGTTAGTGCACAACTCCATGTGGTTTGAGTACCTACGAGTGTGAACTAAGGTATCGATAAATAAGAATAAAAAGCTTTGTCGATTGGACTACTAAATCAGAAAGCAACGTCGTCATTAATTAAACTGACAAACTCCTGATTTCGTAATCCTGACAATCGACTTTTTTAATTTTGGTAATTTGAAACTCTTTCCAATTGTTATTGGACTAAGCAAAAATTAATTTGCTTTTTAACTGATAAGCAAAACTTTTGCTTTGTTTAAAGATCAAACGTAATAACTAGTTATAATATTTTTATCTTTATCAAGAAACCAAAGAGGTGAAAAACTACTTGCACAAGGTTTTGCCACGAATGTTAGTTGTGTTTTTTTTGCATTACGAGAGATATCTCAGGGCTATGGTACAGATAAGGTTATTCTAGTTTATATTTATCACTTTGATACACTCACGACGAGAACAAGGTGGTGGCTACGGTTGACCTTTATGGACCCGTCCCGTGTTCGTATTTAAATATATCTATTTTATGTCACCCCAGGACATAAATGGGATTTTCTGAAATCTTACCTCCTGGCCAAGGCAAGATGTAAAACTTTAGACAAACCATGGGCGGTAATTCGTAACCTCACCTTCGGATCGGGCCACAAACACCCGCGATCTGGGACATTGACGAATTCACCGCCTAGGTATGTATTGTACTATTTTAGGGGGGTTTGTGGACCATAAGTTAGGCAGTGTATGACTGTATTTTCGACGACATCAGGGGTGTACAAGCTCATCGTTTGACTCGGCATGCATTGCGCAACGTTTGGTTATAGTTTAAATGTTTTAGTTACAGGCAACCCTAAGGTAGAGAAGAGCAGCGCAGTGCCAAACTTAAGTATTATGTTTTTCAAAGACTAGTAGAACCCAACCAACATCCAGCGGCTTCCTTCATCAAGGCTTTCCACATGGTTTCTTCTCGTTTTTAACGCCCATAGCCACTTTAGGTATGAAGAAACAATGTTATTATCGCCTCGCTATGTCACCTGAATGAAAGCTGTTCAAATGGACGTAGCATTATAGACGAGTTTTATCTCAAAGCCATGCAAACTCACTACTCAACGGGCCTGTCCTAATACCAGTTTAGGGCTGGCGCCAAAAAGACGACATGCATCGCATACCAGAACACTGGCGCACAATTCTAAAATGTGCTAAGTGCCAGAATAAACAATGATTCGTGGCACGTTTTACATCTGGACTAAAGCATGCAGTGGAAATGTTTATGTCTTGACGCCTGTGGTTCATACTGTATATTGATTTGTTGGCTTTTACTGAATATTGTGTTTTTTACAGGATTTGTGTGTGTACGAGGTGCATTTTCCATCAAGATTGCTCTGTTTACCCCTAGAACATCATACCCTACTCCCTAGCGGCTAGCCTATTATTGGTTGAGAAGCTTCCACTGTAGGTACTAAACATGGATTCGAGCTTCTGTCAAAGGCTATCAAAATTAGTCCTGTAGCGCTGTAAACAGGAAACCATATATCAACGTGAATGAAAGTCCATCCAATATTCACACTAGCACTCTAAATAAGGGTTAGATAATTCATTTATTACAGACCGCACGAAACAGCTTCCGACATTGGCGTGTCTAAACACCCGTTTTCCATATGAAATCACCCAAATCCGGAGATGTAATTAACACAGGAAGCTCGTGATCGACCAATACGGAATTATCATAATCCACACCTCGACAACACGGTGCTTCCGTCGATTAGCGAAGTATGGAATATACTACGTATACAGGCACGCGAAACACGAAAGAAATTTGGAAAAATGAGGGGGTTTTCAAATTAGCTGGTTAATTTCATCTTCTTATGTGTCGATTTTGATGATTCAGTATCGTTTTAGTTGAGAGGTGGGAAAATATTGTGACGTGATAGGAAAACAAATTACGTGTATATATGTGTTAGTGGTAAGATTAAGTTTTATCAAGAATTTTCGTGGAATTTAGGGATTATTCACTTTCATAATTTCATACACTAAAAAAAAAGGTCAACTAGTTTAACTACTTGAGAAATAGCCAAATTGTGCATAATAGGTATACCTAATCCAATTTATGCAAATATTACATAACTTAATTTGGTTACTAGTAGCCCTCAGTTTGTCAGTCCACCGATTTATGCAACTAGCAGCTAACATTTGGGCTACTGTTAACAAATCTTTTTTTTCAGTGTAGAGATATCTGTTAGGTTCCTAATGTTTTCTGTAAAGCTGTATGATTTGATTTGAAATCTATAAGTACATTTAGATACGAAACAAAAGAAGGTAAACAAAATGTCCTCTAAATCTCTGGTCGACCCTACATTAGGAAGGATCAAATATGATTACGACGGCACTAATCCTATCCCAGTAAAAGGTAGGAGTCGTGCCAACTTATTGTTTACGGCAGGTACAGTCAGTGTCAAAATCGTCGTATTAATCATCTTCATCAACTATTACGTCACTAGTCAGTGTAACCATATGACCGATCCTTCTCAAAAATATGTCACATCGCTCTTGTGTCAACGAAATATAGTTTCGGTAAATACACATGTGACGTGTAAAATAATATTACCAGTAGGTAAATATGAATATGACGTTTACAATTAAAAGGTGCCACTTGGTCGTTCATCATATAAGAAAAGAAAAATTCATACAGTGAAACATAGATCCTGCTCCTTTTTTGGAAGTCGCTTAATAAAGGACGAAATTTAGTTGCATCTTTTCTTTATACAAATAACACGATGACGTGAACAACCTGGTAACTTCGGTAAACGAGAACGTGGTACCTTTTGCTTGAAAACGTCACATGTTTGCTTTTGACTGTACTAACTACGTTTACCACTCTCTCGTTAACATCTCAGACTAGTGGCAAATGTAGGTAATGCAATTTATTGTCAATAAACTAATTACATTTTAGTACATTACATACCTAGGGTGGTTAATTAGTGAATGTTAAGGCGAGGGCCATAAATATGCAATCTCGGGCCTTACGAATTACCGCCCGTGGTCTGTCTAAAGTTTTACGTCTTGCCTTGGCCTGGAAGTGCGACTTTCTCGCTGCTTAGCGGGCAGGAGATCCCATTTACGCCCTAGGGTGACGTAAAAATCATTGAATAGCTACAGTTGGCAAAGCACTTAACTGACTGTGGTACATACGAGTAGGTATAGTTTACAGATTATAATTGCACTCTAATCTATCAGCAATTTTTTTCACAATGTTTACGAATAGGAGCTGTACAATGAGCTGCATAGTAGTACAGCTTATGGTACCTATACGTTTAAATTGATCGTTAAGTGGTATTTTATGCAATCGTTGCACAATGAAGGTTCTTAAAGTCGAGTAGCGCGTTTAGGTCACGAGGCTTGCCGAGTGGCCTAAGTAAGGTACGCGATTTTAAGACCTAATTATGTAACTATTGCATATACGAGGAAAACACAGAAAAACATTTGTTACTTTAATCGTCATGCCCCACTATGAATTTTCATTATTGATGTAACCTTCTTCGTTCAACTAAAACTGACCTATTAAAAAAAAAAAATGATCGCGATGGTCATAGCGGGTGCCTCGTGATTGGTTAAATTTTTTCACAAGTAATTTCAACCAATAAGTGAACAGTAGCGTGTTGTTTTTTTTAAATCAAATATGCTGATGTTCTCTTTTTGAATTTATTAGAGTTGAGTAGAGAGATGTCTTATGTGGTCTCGGCGCCGAATACACTTTTGTTCCGTTTGGTGTCGAGACCTTAGGTCCATGGGGCCCTGACGCTCTGAGTCTTTTTGGGGATTTATCAAAAAGACTCAGAGAAGTTACGGGGGACCGGAAAGCTGGCAGTTACCTCGCTCAACGTATTAGTTTCGCAGTTCAGCGGGGTAACGCAGCCAGCATCTTAGGTACCATGCCACGAGGGCTTTTTTTAGATTTAGGGGTTGTTCTCATAAAAGTGGCATCGGCAGGGTAAAGTAAATGAAAAAAAACGAAAAGGTATTTTTTTACCTTTTTCGATTTGAATATGTTTTTGAGTGCATCAATGATACCAAATTTGCGGAAGGGAACGAAATAGTCGTAAAAACGTAGCACTTATGACGAGTTGAAATTTTAGAGATACAGGAGAAAGTGACAATAGACAGGGTAGTAGGGAAAATGTGGCAGGGTAAAGAGACTTTGAATAAAAAAAACAAGTTAACCACTAACGAAAAGATATTTTTTACCTTTTTAGATTTGAATATGTTTTTGAGTGCATCAATGATACCAAATTTGCGGAAGGGAACGAAATAGTCGTAAAAACGTAGAACGTATGACGAGTTGAAATTTTAGAGATACAGGAGAAAGTGACAATAGACAGGGTAGTAGGGAAAATGTGGCAGGGTAAAGAGAGTTTGAATAAAAAAACAAGTTAACCGCTAACGAAAAGGTATTTTTTACCTTTTTAGATTTGAATATGTTTTTGAGTGCATCAATGATACCAAATTTGCGGAAGGGAACGAAATAGTCGTAAAAACGTAGAACTTATGACGAGTTGAAATTTTAGAGATACAGGAGAAAGTGACAATAGACAGGGTAGTAGGGAAAATGTGGCAGGGTAAAGAGAGTTTGAATAAAAAAAATAAGTTAACCACTAATCAACTCTTTTATTGAACTTAAACTTAATATAAATCGACCGTTATGATTTTACGCTCTTACAGCCTCATGTTATAATTCAAACAGCTTTCTTTAGTTAAGTAGAAATAAAAACAACAACATTTTTTTAAACAATAATCAACTTTTTTTTTATAACAGTCTGAAGTATCATAGTCTTGTAAAATATCAAGCATGATGTATCATGACCGTATAAAATTTGATTTATATTTACGTTTTCTTTTTGGAATATGCGAGTCCAAGTCCAAGCCGAACCAAACCTACTATAGTAATTCAAATATTTTCAGTTATTTATAATCACTTTTGGTTCAAGCTTTTGTCGCCAATCAATATATTAATATTATGCATTGTCGTCAATATATTCAAACTAAGTGTGTATACAGAATTCAATGGCGTGTAGTTGGAGAGGCCTTTGTCCAACTGTGGACAAGAATAGGCTGATGATGATGATGAAGTAAAAACTTTCTATAAATAGCGTTTTTTACTTTATTCTGCCATAAGAAACATTATCCTGAACATGTGTCTCTTTATCCTGTCAACAGTCACTTTACCCTGCAGAATGATTGCAGGATAAAGTTACACAGGGTATAGTGAAAAGCCGATTAACTAGCTATTATCTCCTAAACTGTTAATAATACAAATGTCATAATTTTAGTATAAATAGTTATACCTTAATACAATATTAAAATGGTATTAGTAAAAAAACTGCCGTATTAATATTTTAAAATAATCATGCCAGAATAAAGTGTACATACCTGTTACAAACTCCGAACGTCACACTTCGAAAACTTGTCGACACAAGACCGCGGCACCTCACGCACAAACCTTCACACCGGCGGCTAGAACCATACTGACTGGACGTGTTTTGCGTGTATTAGGGTTCAATAAGACTTTCTATGTGTGAGTGAGGTGCACTACCGCGAACGCACAGGATGTAGAGAAAATATCGCTGGACAAACTTCGAACGTGAATATTTGTGTTAAAAAGTAATCTAAAGATCCGGTGCAAAATCATATTTAATAATGTAATAGTATAGTTTCTATAAAAAACGATGTTTTATTATCATAGAACTGTAGTTCAATAATCTAAAGAGCTAAAACTGGAGCAGCGTCGAGTTTGGACAAGGCAGGGCACAGTGAAAAACGGTATTCTATATTATTTTTTTACAAAAGTATTATATTTATAGAAAAATAATGTTTTGGCCTCGATATGTCATGTTAGTATCTATCTATGAAAATTTTAATTATATGTGAAAATTACATATTTCGCATACTTTCTATTCAAAAACGTGATGGCAGGGTAAGATGCCACTATTTTGATTTTTACCCTTAGGTTAGTTAACATGTAGGTATGTATTTAGGTTAGTGCTAGTTTAAAGGTGATTTGTATGTTTTCTTTAATTTTAAAATTGACTTATTTTGTAATTTGATGTTGACATTTTGTACGGTTTTTTAATAAATATATTATTGTCTTTAAATAGTTGCGATGTTGGATGTTCCACTACTAGATCTAAAGAACTCGAAGAGTGGCTAGGAAAATTAATGTATTACTCTTCCAAAATAATTGAATGAAAGCGATGCATTAGTGAGTAGGAAGTTGTGTTATCGAGTAAAGATCTAGGGCAGATGGAGATGGGCCGTGCAATCGATGTATGAGCCTCGCTCAGGGCTGTCTAAAATACAATAAACTTTTTTACCCAATGATATTATGTATAAGGCTGGCAATGATATCATGAGTAGATAATCTAACTCCGGATCTACGGCTTTTGGACCTCAAAATATGTACCTCGTGTTGCCTAAACCCGGGCTTGAATCTAATCTAAATAATTATTGTAAGATTAAATTGTATTGGAGTGACATATCATAATTATGTATGTTACCGAAATCTTGCCAGCATATTCATTATCATGCCGCGGGGAACCATTTCTTAATTTATTTATTCTACTTTTTGCACAGTGTTAGTTTTTTTTTTTTTAGTTTTTATGTTGCTATTTATTTAGTTATTCAAGTTTTTATTTACTGTTAAAATGCAATTATCTACATTAAAATCTCCAATCTTCAGTATATTTAGGGCGTTTTCATTGAAATTGTGCTACTAATAAATACTAAACGTCATAATATTATTAAAGCTATCGTGAGACATCTTTAACAATTATAAAAACGGTTTGAACTCACGTTAAAATTGTCAGGAACGGCCCGATATGTTTCAAACTCATATGAAGCTCTTCATCGGTGGCTATCCGTGTCGCAGCCCACTGCACTGGTTATCGCTCTTCTTGCCGACCTCAGAGCCAGCGCAGATAGCGCGACGGAAGGAGGGAAGGGCTTTTGCACTGTCACTACTAGACTGTCTGCCACTGTATTTTCACTACTACCCACTGATACTACGCACACTTGACTAATCGTCATCATCGGCCGCCAAGAGATGTCTACTGTTGGTCTTATGCATTTCCCCGAAGAACGCCACCAACCGGTGCTCCTGCGTCCAGTGGACTCCAGCGACCTGCGCCTGTTTGAATGCCAGCGGCCATTGATACTCATGGAAGTTATGGGCAACCCTAATTTGCTAGTAATGTAACGCGACAGCCCTAGCGGAGACGCCTTCCGGGCGCGCGGTATAGTTTAGAAGCCGCGTTCATTCCGGCTGTAATGACTTTAGTATCGCGCTGAAAGGCTGATGCGAGGTGTGGTACTACTGTTTGTATACAAGTGCTCCCATAGAACAGTAACCTTACCATGAGTTTACAGTGACCGCGCGTACTCGCTAGCGATTGCGTAATAGATCTGTATGGAGAATTGTAGTTCTACATAGTAACCGCTAGGGGCACTGCTGCACTATTCTCCATAATGATTCGTTTACGCTGTCGCTAGCGAGTACGGTCATGTTAACTCATGGTAAAGGGTACAGTTATAAGACGAGAAGACACCCATATTTTTTCACATCAGTAGTATTGCGCGACGAAGAATAACGAGTCACAAAATTGTGACAGAAGTACAAATGAGGACTAAGGTTAGGTATTTCGTCTAGATGGCCATGACTTAATCGGAAGGGATAAAATTATATGAAGGTTACAATCGATATCATGATTTGGACTGAAGTTAAGAAATAAGCGTCTTTTTTGATAGTTTCTCAGAAATGTAAGTATCGCGAAGGTGCGGATTCTGAGTCACACGATTAAGAGGCTTTGATCTTGACCATTGTGAAACCCTGAGTCACGCACGCGTGGCTATCAGATTATCTTAAATATGTTGAAAAAAATTATACAAGCCTTAAAGAGTCATACGAACTCATTTACCCCCGCTGTACCTAATAAGATTAGTTTTACAAGTATTTCACGTTTGTGTATCCGTTTATCTGCTTGTGACATTCTAGCACCTAAACCGTACCTAATCAATTTAGTGTTTTTGGTTGAAAGCGATTTGGTTTATTTTGTTCTCATAACTCAATAAAATCTGTTCTGTAGTTTGAAAGATTATCATGATCAGCTGTTATCTAGGTGTGTACAACATTTTTCCTGTAGCGTCCATCGTATATCAATTCTATCCCGAACCTAACACTGACTTGGTAGTAATGGCCCAGTAAAGAATAAAGAATACAGAAGAAAACATGACAGAAGGTTTCTCCCTTTTGATTTTCACAAAAGCCGCTTGACAATTGGATTTTATGGCCTCTATGTACAACATGCGATGAATTTGCTTCCGGAGAGTGATGACACCGCTTACCGTAGCGTGTGTGCCGCTATGATTGAATATGAACGCGCGCCGATTTTGCCCGTTCAAAGGCGGAAGGTAGAGCCGCGCACCCAGCTGTCCACTGGAGCATAGGCTACTAGAGCGGTTAGCGGCGCGTTCAAAGCCAGTCCTGCTTTCGGAAACCATTTATTTTCCTACTAAAACTGTGCAACCGTCCAATATTTCGTCTGAGCAGCTCCGAATCGACGTTTTTGGGTTTTAATAATAACAGAACTTGAGTGCCGTGACGGGCAATGAGTAATTGGAATATTATGCCGACTCAAGATTCTATTAACGGTACACGGTACGGCGGAGCGATCTCGTAACTTATTACAATTTATGGGTAGGTATTTACATATGTATGGCTGGCAATTGTGGATCGTGGAGAACAATTGCATGGATGCATCCTGAAAAGAAGTTAAGTTTAGATATTTCTTCTTTATTAATTTTGAATCATAAACGAGAGTTTTATTCAAATGTATATAAAAAAATATATATAAAAAAAATATAAACACATTAGAAATAATTTAATCAAAACATTTTTTTACCACGTCTTTAAATCCGACCCTTACTACTTTCTTACACAAACTGTTAAGTTAAGGCTGCAGAGAGAGGATCCTCCTTACGAGTAGATTTGGTTACTAAGAGGGACAACTTATAAGTTATGTAAGCTTTACATAAAGCTGGACGTCATTTGGTTGGTCCTCGAAAATATTTAAACAACAAACTACTTGAACTTTTATTTAATAATGAGCAATAACGTTTTAAGGATCGCTAATGGAATTTAAAACTATTTAAATTAAAGGCAAACATAAATAGATCTACAACATCGGTCACACGATGGTAGTTGGGGCAAATCGTGTCGCTTCGCCATGATACAGCCAGCATCGAAAGTCACTGTAAATTTATAGTTACAATTTGACATTAAGGATGTAGTTAAATTGTCGGATACTTTTGATGCTGACCGTACAAATAACTCGTGAATATGTAACAGACATAATTATATGAATATTAAAGTTAGGAAATAAAATATTTCTTAAAATAATTATACTTCGACATAAAAACTTCAGCCTTAAGATCCAACTTTAAGTATCAAATAATCTGTGTGACAAATACATGTAATTGCTAATTACATAATAGTACCTCGTTTGTACCAATGTTTGTGTAAATAATGAATTAATTAGGTTTATTTATTGAAAGGTTAAACGGAACTTAAGTTACTTATTTAATTAACTAGAAGGTGCAATATAATAATTGATATATTAATTTACTTTTTAGTCAACGAAATATTTCGGATTTTAATGGTAGGTACAAATTTACTTCACTGGCAACGACAAACTTTTAGTATGTAAACAAAGAGGAAACAGGAATAAATATTGCGAAAATTTCGTGATGAATATCAAGTTATTTTCAATACGATTCAATTTGTATTTCAGAAGAACGAAGCATTGAGCAACATTTCGGTAAACAATGTTTCGAATTTGCTTAATGACATAATGCTATTGACAATTTATAATTATTTTTATGGTACATGCGCTTGTTGACTATTTGCCCTGATTGAGATTGACTATTAAAAACGGTTTCAACTCACATAAAAATTGTCAGAAATGGCCTGATATTTTTCAAACTCTTCATTAGGGGCAACTAAGTATCCGTGCTGTTGCGCGATTTGCGCGGCAAACGGTTCACTGCACTGGTCGTGGTCGGGCTGTTCCTGGCAATTTTTTCGTGAGTTTTAAACCGTTATTATAATAACTATTGAACACAACGCTGATTGGATGAAATCTAAAGTAATAAATTATTTAAAATTTTATTGATAATATTAAAATTTAAGGAAATAATATACACAAAAGGGCAGAGACCTCGCTAAGCTGGCGCCACCGTCTACAAAAGGTCGGTAGAGCGCGATGTTGCATATCGGCAGTTTACTTGAATTATTGGTCCACAAGCAAGGCCGGGGCACTGGCCACTAAATAATTGGGGACCTCATTGGACCGAAAAAAGATCACCTATGTCTTTAGTGAGCTGTCAGGTCGGGTGGTCCCGTACATACGTGAGATCGGAGACTCATTAGACTGGAGCACGAGCCCAGGGTCCAGTGGGAAAGAGTGAGTGTGACGAACGAAATTGCGGACATCTTCTCTTAATCCTGTTTATGATCATGATAGTTGATTGCTATAATTTGTTTACGTCGAAACGAGCATTTCCAAAACTCAATTCTCAGTGGTATGGTATTGGCTGCTAGATTTGATAGAGCCGCACTCAAAATTCCATGCAATATTGCGGTACCTACATCTCGATGACACTGATAGTAGAGTTGTTAGTCCGCTGTTTTCTAACATACGAGTAATTGTGCGCATCGGGTTACAAGCATGAAATTTTTACCACAGATAGATTGTTCCTTGGTGATTATTTTCAGATGTGGAGGGAAGTCAGATTCGTCCCCTGTGAGGCGGGAGAGCGGAGTGAATACGGCCAAGTATCCCTCTTTTCTTTCTTTATTGCTGGTCAGTTAAGTCTACCAGGACGTGTTTGGTATCGTTTCCGTGTAAAACAAATATCAGAAATTAATTTTTTATGTTAGATTTGTATAGTTCTATATAAAAATATGGGTGTAATCGGCGAAAAGGTAAAAATCACAACAAGTTTTTTTATTCAGTGAGGTAAATTAGTTCAATTTCTTGAACATGTTCAACTTAGTATTATTATTTCAAAAAGCTCGTTTAATCTGGTTTCTAAAAATATATGCATGTTGGGCACTTCTCATACAAACAGTAGCTTAAAATATATCTTTACGTCGGCGTAACCAACGTAAATCTCCGGACGCATCCTATTTCGCTTCATTAAATACATTAAATAATGATTTTTAACATGCTTTTACATATAATTTTTACTATATACGTCCTAGAAAAACAAATTAATGTAATTAAAACAAAATATTTTTTTGCTAATGTATCACGAGCACACGGGCTAATCTCAACATCAACAATTTATTTAAGTTACTTTTTGTATGAAGAGTGCCCAATATGTATATATTTTTAGAAACTAGATTAAATTTTCTATTTTGTAATATTTTTCTTAGTTGTAAATATTCAGGAAATATAACTAATTTATCTCCCTGAATAAAAAAAACTTGTTGTGATTTTTACAATTTCAGAAATACAACCATATTTTTATACGGTACTATGAATAAATAACATAAAAAATGAATTCCTGATATCTGTTTTACACGAAAACGACACCACACAAGTCCTAATAGCTTTATCTGATCAGTAATATAAAAAGAAAAAGAGGACTCCTTTGTCCTATTCACCCCGCTTTCCCGCCGCACAGGGGACGAATCTGATTTCCCTCCACATCTGAAAATAATCACCGCAGAATACTCTATCTGTGGTAGAAATTTCGTGGTTGTATCCTGATGTACACAATTTCGCGACTTAGCAAAATGTACTAGAACACGCAGGCTAAGCTTAACATCAACATTTTTTTCAAGGTACTTTTTGTATAAGATGTGCCCAATATATATACATTTTTAAAAACAAGATTAAATTTGCTGTTTAGTAATGTTTTTTTAAATTGTAAATATTCAGGATAGATAACTAATTTATCGTTCTGAATAAAAAAAACTTGTTGTGATTTTTACCTTTTCGGCAATAAACCCAAATTTTTATATGAAATTATTCTTAAATAACTTGAAAAATTT
Source organism: Apotomis betuletana (assembly GCA_932273695.1). NCBI lineage: Eukaryota > Metazoa > Arthropoda > Insecta > Lepidoptera > Tortricidae > Apotomis > Apotomis betuletana. The sequence continues at coordinate 8,875,582 of OW026307.1, read as the reverse complement.
ATAGCTGATATCTATTTTACACGAAAACGATGTCGCACAAGCCCTAATAGCCTTAACTGATCAGTAATAAAAAAAAGAAAAAGAGCAGTACTTGGTCCTCTTCACCCCGCTCTCCCTTCACACAGGGGACGAATCTGACTTCCCTCCACATCGGAAAATAATCACCGTGGAACGCTCTATGTGTGGTAGAAATTTCATGCTTGTAACCCAATGCGCACAATTTCGCGGCTTAGCAACTCTACTATGAGCGTATATTGCAACGCCGTCTATATATACCTAGATCATGGTTCGTTTTCTGTTTTCTGTTATACATAGATCATGGTTCAAATACGAATTTTGTAATAACAGATGTCAGTGATACCACCAGCACAATATAGTCTATTTTAATCATAAGCTCTATTTACTATATTATTATGTGTAGTAAGGGTTGCCAGGTGTTTGCTTTTTACGGACGTGTCTGTTCAAATATTTTCTCGTCTGCCGTTCAAGTTTTATTAGGCTTTTTGCCTGGCTCCCGCACGAGTGGAAAGTAGAGCACTAGTAAAGCCACTCGCTACTGTTTCATCAAATGTACCTATATGTGCGACCAAATTACATGCAGAGACCAACGTAATGCAAAGGTATACTTATTTACTGTGTTTTGTCATGTAATCAGCATTTCTTCCTCTGCATGAATAAGTAGGTATTAGTACATTACGGCAGAGACCAGTAAGTAAGCCATACTGGCCGAGTAGGAATTAGACGGACCGAGCCGTAGGCGAGGTCCGGATATAATACGAGGCCAGGATGGCTCTTACGGTCGAAGCAAGTATAGTGCTTTTCTCAAAAATTAAACAAGAAAATTAGATTAAAATTATATTTTATAGGTGACATTCATATTAGGCCATTTTCCAATGAATATTTTTGTTATATCCCATTTTTATTATTACACATTGTGATATTATTCGTCGTCGCAGGCACCATTAACTCCCACGATAACAACCTATAACAAAAATAATTATGAGTTTATACCCAAGTAAAAGAAATAAAAGATATAGTTATATCGTTATCAGATAGTGGCAGCATTTATTTACCTTCATCGCCAAACTGTTTATCATCTAGAGCTTGATTTAAGAACTTTTCTATATTTTGCTGCTGAATATTTGTGATTTCTTTCCTTTGTAGCCATCCGATTGTCTCAGAAAGATTGTTGAAATATTCAGACCTTATCAAGTTATCACACATTATCTGACCAACTATTAACTTGATTTTCTTCCTTCCATTTAATGAATCTCCTTGGATTTAGTCGGAAGTAAATTATTTTAGCTAACTCTGTCTCCGCTTTTAAGTATGAAGGAGTGCCGTCTATTCGGAATCAGACTCGTCTGAACTCATGTTTGCTGAATTATTGTAATAGATCACACAAACAAATTTTTGTCTTTTAATTTAAATCCCGCCTTAATTTCTTTTTTATAAATACTGCGTTTAATTATTTGCACTGTCTTACAAATCTAAGTCTTAAAGATAAAATTTAATTATTGTTATACATTGTTGTATTTACTAACTAATTTTCATATCATAAAGCTTACCTTCAATTTTAACTCCGAGGTTTTTTCTAAACGACACAAAAAAGGAAGGAATTCCGAAATATCATTGACATTTTATACATACAGCACAATTATGAACTAAACGCTGCATACAAACTTCCGCACTAAACCTTGTCGCTAGTTTTTTTTTTTAATATGCATCTTGAGTTACGTTTATACTGCCAATAGTACTAACCTCTTTTTATTTTACATTTGCTCTTAGTGTAAATTGCAAGTGTATACTGCAATGTCGTCTCTTTCTATTTAATCTATGAAAAAGGGACGCCACTTTTTAATTTCTACAATTTGCTCTCGCACTGTACTTATAATTAAAACAATTTGTGGAATGCATCCTTTTTACATTTATATACGACCTCATCGCCTTCACATCCTTAGTTTTTTTATAGGTCGGTGACGATGTAAATCGTGTTTCGATATTCAAATATCTTGATACGTAATAGGAATTACATACTTACTTACTGGACAAATATTGATTCCAAATTTAAAATCTCGCTGTTTACTGGAAACTTCTAAAAAGTCTTCGGTATGTTCCACTTACTGTAGTCTATCTAGCGATGGTAAGGCAACATTACATGCAATTTTTGAGAAAATTATATTATCATCAGAGACGTATTTTGAAATTTGGCGCCCCGGGCTTATAAGTTTCGCCGCCCCAGAATTCAAAGAAATATTTAAGGTTTTTTTTTATATAATGGTAGTTGTGTCTATTAAGCACTTAGATATAGAAAGTGTAAGGGTTGGGTCATGGAAAAAAAACATTATTGAGCATAGAGCATGAGATGAAAGCGCGAGCGCAGCGAGCGCCAAATTTTTCGTAAACACAATCAGATGAAAACACGAGCGCAACGTGCTCGAAATTTTTCGGCGCTTGGGTACGTACGTACGTAGTATAGTATATATTGTAACAGAAATAGATAATAACGCGAGCGCAGCGAGCCCGAAATTTTTCGGCGCGGGGGTGCGTAGAAATACGATCAGATGAAAACGGGAGCGCAGCGAGGGCGAAATTTTTCGGCGCGGGTGTACTTAGTAACAAAATCAGATAAAAACGCGAGCGTAGCGAGCGCCAAATTTTTCGGCCCTGCGCCGTACGTAGTAACACAATCAGAAAAAAACGTACGTAGACTACGTAGTAATACTATATATTGTAACAGAAATAGATATTAACGCGAGCGCAGCGAGCCCGATATTTTGCGACGCGGGGGTACGTAAGTAACACAATCAGAAAAAAACGTACGTAGACTACGTAGTATAGTATATGTATAATTGTATATTGTAACAGAAATAGATATTAACCCGAGCGCAGCGAGCCCGAAATTTATGGCCCGGGGGCGCGTTAGTAACACGATCAGATGAAAACGCGAGCGCAGCGAGAGCGAAATTTTTCGGCGCCCCCGTACGTAGTAACAAAATTGACCGATATAGTGTAAAAAGATCCGATCTGGCAACGCTGATATATGTATCCCCGCGACCTCGCTCGGCGCCCGCGCCCTATATTTGAAGCATGTTCTTACTTACAGACGCGCCCCGAAGATATTGAAAAACTTACAAGCATGTTTTCGACCAAGACTAACTAGTTCTTGTTATTTTTCATGTTCATTTTAAATCGTGGATTGACAAAAAAAAGGTGAGAAGTAATAAAAGTTGGTTGAAAGGCGCCAATACCAAAACAAAATGCAATCGGCCAGGGGCGCCTACGCCGCCCCTGTTGGTTTGGCGCCCCGGGCTATAGCCCGGATCGCCCTAGGGTAAATACGTCCCTGATTATCATGTGGTGTCGGGAGTCGGGACCAAGATCCACTTCGGGTCACTGAGTTAGCGTAAGTAAGTAAGTACGTGGTTTCTATCTTTAGTTTAGTAAATAAGTTTTTTTTACATTTCCTTATCCCGCCCACAACTAAGATACCTAAACTAACGATAGTTCGTCTTCATATCTAAACATCCGCCAGCCCATATTAAATATACCGAAATCGTGTAATCTTAAATCAATATAAATCCCTCTAGCCGCGCATGAAGTACAAACGTTCACGTGCTCGAAATCATTACCCTCCTTCCGTCGCAGCCTGATAAAATTCAAAACAAAAACAAAAACACTGCCAATCCAAGGCTAATTAAATGTCTGTAGTCCAGGATACCGAATTTGCGTGTAAAAGTGGTCTGAAAGCGTCAGCCGCCTACGTCAGGCAGCGCGTCATGCACCACTTTCGCTAATGACTTCGCACTTCCGCTACATACCGCCCGCGGCACGCATGCTGGTGTAAACACACCTTAATTATTTCGATTATGACAGGTTTTTTGATAACTATAACTTTACGGTCGTTAGCAAGATAAATAAGTTTCTAACGTAGGTCACCACGAACTGGCGATTAATGTAAATTAGAATAAGTTATGTGAGGATTGAGGAATTTGGTACGTTAAAGAATAGCCTAACAAGTAGCGGTTTGCCCAGGGATAGTTGGCGCTCAAAACAGCCTTCATATGGCAATAATGTGCATACGTCATATACATTAGAAGTGCTTACTGACTTTACCGTTGTGTTCAGGAAATTTCGCAAAAAGCCTTATATTCTTTAGTTAAAATAGTATTGTTCGCAAATAGACCTTTGGCGAACCTCTTTTGATTTATCTTGAGCAGAAAATTGTGTGAACTTTAACGAGAAGGCACGCACTTACTTCACGAAGCAGGCGAGGCAGGTTTGCGATGGACGGTAGATTGTTGTGCTGGAATTGTACGAACTTGAGTTTCGAATTAACTGTATTATGATAACTATAGGTAAATACTTTAACGCCTTTCTCGGCTTTTATTCGCTTTATCCAAAGAAGATTTATGAACCACATAAATCGGGACTTCCTAGTCCCAAACGCTTAGTTATCCGTGCTGTGACAGCGGGATCCAGGATTACCTGTCTATTCCACCGTGATTCCACCAGTATTCCGCAAAGTGTGTTTCGCGGCGTACTGGAGTGGTGTACCATGTTCATTAGTCGGCGAGCCGCGGAAAATAATCTTGTCTGATATACATACATAAGAGTAGGTACACCCAAGCGGACGCGAAGATATTCTTATTGTATGCATGTCTTTGATGCAATAGGTACACTAAGAATTTGTGTCACTTCCCATTCCGATCTGTTGTACTTGCAATGCATCTTTCTCGGCCTGTCATTGTATGTCTGTATTTTTTTTCAGATTTTTCAGTTTATTAACACGTTCACTACGGCAAAGAATTTTTGTGACTTTACCTGGGTACGACATGGGGTCTTTTAGATCCGACGTGTAACTGTACTGTGGTGCGTTAACGGGCCTAAAAGATCCGTTGGGTATACTCTTGTTTAATTGTGATTATGTACGTAGTTATAGCCATTCACGCAAATATTTTTATGTGAACATATTCTTACATAGACAACCAAACCAATCTTCAAAACGCAGGTAGATCCGATTAATGGTTTGATTGCAAAACAAAGAACAATCTGTCGGATCTTTTAGACCCGATATCCGCACTGAATGTTAACATTGTCGATATTTTTTTAGTGTTGGGGTAGAAAAAAAATACCGATATCGATAGTTATTAATTTTAATAGGCTAACTAAGACTTATTACATACATAACACTTTTCATATTTTGTAGTATTTGGACTGTCTGGCCAGTCGATGGGCTTGTATAAACATTATTAATGGCAATATTTCGCTTACCAATTATAATCTTTCTGGCACGTATATCCTCTTTTTTCTTTTTCACAGTTTCATGTTTATATTCATTTTTGTCACACATAAATAACATTTTCCGCGACCGCTTCATGATCGATATTTCACCTTATCTCGTAAATCACTGTAATTTTATTAATAACCACCCACACACTTGGACGTCACTGGCTCAACTAGACTTTCATTCAGTACGGCTATCGGGTCACCGGGCATCGGGTCCTTAAGACCTGGTAGCCGTACTAGATGAAAACAGTTTCTCTCTGGTCGTCATGGGGTCGAAAAGATCCGATGAGTTTTTATTACGTAAACCGACTATATTCGAAAAAACATCGATAAAACACTAACTGTCCCTTTTCTACTCCTGCAAAATTCTGAGATATCTGTCCCGCAGCAACGGTTGGAACAGCAATTTCTCCCCCGCACCGGAGGAAAGTTCTTCATCGGATATATTCGACCCGATGCCGTAGTGAACGTGTTAATGCAATGTGGAATTTTGCTTCTTTATTCTGGGAGACAAAACGTGTGAGCGCATTGATCGGCGAGATTCGGCGCATGCATCAAATATTTAATCCATGTTAAGCGTTGGCGTAGCTGAACCATATGAGATTTTCAGTTTTCTGTGATTCTGAGTTCTAGGACCTATATCGTATTGACTATATATTATCAAAATAGCAGTACCTATGCTTAATTTTTAGGCTTCCTGTCCACAGAGAAGTGGAGCGGAGAAAATGAACCAATCAGACTGCGTCTTTGTGAAGCCTAAAAGTGGATTTAAATGTGAGGAATTTGATTGGCCTTATTTACCTACACGTCTCCGCTTAGGCAATGCAAACCGGTAAATTCTTGTATAGAAAAAAATACCGGTAATTTTCATAGTAAAATTATTAATTATATTTATACAGGCCTTATCTTGACGCTCACAACAGAACTGCACTGCCCATATTAACCGAATTCTCATTTCGCTGCCGCGCAGATATGCTCATTTGCTCATTTTCGTAGTTAGCTAACTGCGAATACCGAACGTAATTTGGACCGACTATTTGCCCAGTGTGCAGTAAATATAGTTTGTTTAGCGATTTCCCTTTGAGCCAACTAATGAGCAACTGGTGTTTACATCGGCTACTGGGTATGCAGCGAATTTAAATTAAGCTCTTACATGTACCTACATTTCTCGTTACGCTCGATTAGGGTTGCCACTCGTATATTTTAATAAATAATAATAATAAATATCAGACAACCTCACAAAAATCGATCTAGTCCCAAATAAAGCTCAAGAAGACTTGTTGTATGGGTACTAACTAGACGACGATATACATACTTATATAGATAAATATATACTTAAATACATAGAACAACCATGACCCAAGCACAAATATATTCGAGTTCATCACACAAATATTTGCCCTGGCCGGGATTCGAACCTGGAACGCCGGCTCAGTAGGCAGGTCTCTACATACAAACTGAGCCAACGGCGTCGTCAAATTTAATTCGCGGTATTGGATTGTACCTGTTCTAGTTTAGTTTTGTTTCCGTTATATATACATAAAGTAAGCTCCACATTTAATATCAAATGCTTTGTGAAATATTCCATGTGTAAATAAGGTGCTAACCCTACGCACGCTATAGACACAGATTCGCGCTCGTAATGCCTAAAAGTTAGGATGCCAATTATTATCTTTAATGAAAATTTGACCTAAAATACACCAGACGCTACACAAAAGCTTAGAATGAGACTTTTTGCTTTATCTATTTGTTGAATCGCTAGCCTGGAGAAAAGTTCAACATTATATTTATAACTAGCTGTGCCCTGCAGTGTTACCCGCTCATCCCAAAGGAACACTAAATTTATTCGGGATGAAAAGTATCCTATGTCCTTTCCCGGGTCTCAAACTATCTCCATACCAAATTTCATCTAGTTCGGTTCAGCGGTTGAAGCGTGAAGAGGTAACAGACAGACAGACAGACAGACAGACACACTGTCGCATTTATAATATTAGTATGGATTTATTTACATCTACAACGCGATCTGTTGTAAAAAATTACTTGTCCGCTCACCACGCCGAAACAAATGGATAAGGTAGGTATAGGTAAAGTAATAGTACATATACCTAAGCAAAATCAACTACCATTTTTACTGGCGACATAAGAAATTTACTTTTATACAGTAATAATATAAATTAAGAAGTAAATAATGCATTCACTTTTCGCTTGGTCTCGCAACCGCGTGCTCGAAACTTAATTTAAACCTGCATAAATAAGCAATAAAACGATAAAATAAGAACGAGCAAGTTTGCTGCATAAGGGCAAGTGTCAAGCGAGTGCAAGCCCGTGGAAACAAAGCAGAGTAACCTCAGTATACCTAAACGGAAATGTGGCAGTCAAGGATAACATTCAACACAACACAAGCTTTTATTTTTACTAGAAGGTGCCCACAATTTTGTCCGCGTGGTGGAAAATGTCATAACCCTCTTTCTGCGTCTCCGTAGTCGGGTAAAAGTATCCTATAACCATCTGGGGATGCGCAGCTACCCGTGTACTAAAAGTTGTGGAAAACCGGCTAGCCGTTTAGGCGTGATGAAAGGAGAACGATGTAATTTCGAAAATGTTATACGATAGTAGATAGTAGGTACTTGTCGTGCCCGCAACTTCGGACACGTCATTTATTTCCTTTCTTACCCGCGGTCCACCTCACAAGTTCACCTGGGTGGACTACGGAAACTTGTTATGATCCATAGTACCTACACCCCGGAGGTGTACCACGGGCACAACTACAAGTCTTATTATCCACGGTTCACCTGATCGGGTGGTCTATTACTACATTGAAAAATAATGTGTCCGTGGTACACCAGGTGTACACCGGATCTGCGTCAGTATCCGTAGTTCACCCAGATGTACCATGGATCATAACAAGTTTCTGTAGTCCACCCAGGTGTACCATGGATCATAACAAGTTTCCGTAGTCCACCCAGGTGAACTTGTGAGGTGGACCGCGGGTAAGAAAGGATTTATTTTATACCGTAGTCGGGTAAAAAGTATCCTGGAAAAAATTGTTTGAAGGACAACGAAATTCTGACCAACAGATGGCGCCAGGTTGGGATGGCACCGCACGCCCATACGATCATGATGGATGGCGCTATTAAGTTTTATCCTGAGATCATGATCATGACCCCTCTCCAGAAATCTAGAATTTTTATTTTATTTTTTATTTTATTTTATTTTATTTATTAGGTCTGCCAACAGCGGTTACAATCTTACATGCTTACATATTCATGTATTATATACTTAGACTTATTGCACAGCTAATTATAGGCAAACACAGCATGCGTACAGTTTTAGTTAAGTTGATTTACGAAAAGGAAAAGAGCTAGTTACATAAAGATAATAATCACTATGAAAAGAGAAAAATTATAAACAATTGTTTAGTTGGACAAAGAGTTTAGGGTCTGTTACAAATACATAGTAGGGCTAGCCGCCTCAATCTATATCTAGGCTGAAGGAATATAAAAACAATAATCAGTCGTGAGTACTGGACCGAAACCTGATAAGGGAGTCAAAATGAACATCACTGGAGTTAGGCATTTCATTTACAAGTCTGCATAAGCGTGGGACTGGTGAATTTTTTCCTAAAATAGTTCTTCGAAAAGGGGGCACAAAAGGCCTCACTGTGGCACGAGGATACCTATTAGGAATTTTGAATTTGAATTTTTGCAACAGTTGTGGGCAATCAATTTTATTTCTGAATAGTTTGTATAAAAATGTCAAGTCTAGATCAATTCTGCGTTGCGACAGTGTCTGTAATTTAAAATATTTTAGGCGATTATTATATGATGCTATTTTCTTTGCAACCCCATAACTTCTAGCCAAGTGCCAAGTGAAGCGTTTTTGCACCCTCTCGATTCTTAAGCTGTGTGTAGCAAAGTGTGGTCGCCACACAGTGCTGCAGTACTCTAAGACGCTCCGGACTAAAGTATAATACAGTATTTTTTTTGTTTTGGCTTTACGGAAAACTCTACTGTTTCTTATTACAAAACCAAGCATTTTTGATGCCTTTTTGGTTACGGCATCGATGTGTGGGATAAACGTTAGTTTTTTGTCGAATATGACACCTAGGTCCTTAATTTGTTCGACTTCTGTGATATTGTTCCCCGCTATTGAGTAAGATGATGATATGATGTTACTATTTCGTGTAAATTTAACATGGTAGCATTTGTTAGCATTTAGATTCATACCATTTCTATCACACCATAGAGATAACCTATCGATATCAGCCTGAAGTAAAATTGTGTCATACGGAGATGTTATAACTTTTGAGAATTTCAAGTCATCTGCAAATAGAAATGGTGTTGAGTTGTGCATACAATGTGGTATATCGTTGATAAAGATGTTAAATAGGAAAGGCGCCAAGTGCGATCCTTGAGGGACCCCAGATGTAATGGTTTTATAGTTTGATTTGTAGCCATTCATTACTACATAAAAAATCCTGTCTTTTAAGTAAGATCGTAGCCATTCCAGAAATGGTCCTGAAATACCATATGCAGATAATTTTTGCAGCAATATGCGATGAGATACCCGGTCGAATGCCTTGCTGAAGTCGGTATAGACTACATCTACTTGTTTTCCAGTGTCTATTGCCTCTGTTAGGGTTTCAACAAATGTCACAAGATTAGTGTTAGTAGAACGAGCGGGCACAAAGCCGTGTTGATGGATGGTTAAATTATGTTTAATGTGACTTTGGATAATGGGACATAAGAGTGATTCAAATATTTTTGGAAGTGTACTCAGAATAGATATCGGTCTGTAATTGCTTATTAGGGAATCATTGTCGGACTTGAATATGGGTACAACTTTAGCAGATTTCCAGTCGTCCGGAAACAACCCAGAGCGCAGGGATGTGTTGAAAATTAAGTACAGTGGTTCAACAAGGCTAGAAGCGCATTCATAGATAAATAGCGGAGGTATCTCATCGGGTCCCGCACCCTTGTTGACATCCAGACTTAAGAGTTTTTTTTCAATCGTTGTACGTTCCAATGATATCGTTGATAGTATTTCAGTGCTAATGTCTTCTATATCGTTACCCGCGTTGGCTATTACGTCATCATTGCTATAAATTGAAGAAAAGAAAGTTGCAAACATGTTACAGATTGCAGATCCGTCTGTCGAGGTGATGACCCCGTCCGACATGGCTGCGGGGTAGTTTCCTGTGCCTCCACGTTTAGCTTTGACAAAACTCCAAAAACATTTGGGATTCACTGATATACCTAACTCTATTCTATCTATATATGAATTATAGCACTCAGTGGCGTATTTATTGCACCTATCCTTCAGTAATGTCAGAGAAATTTTATCGAGTGGGTTTTTATAATTATTATATCTAATCCTATATTTATTTTTCTCTTTCAGCAATCGAATTAAGTTTCTATTGAACCATGGGGGATACTTATCCTTTTTATATGTATTTTTGAACGGAACATGTGTTTTAATAATATTTTTAATAATGTCGTTTAAAGTGTATACCATATTATTGGCGTCCTTTCCACAAAAAAGTTCATTCCAGTCAATTTTTTCTAAACATTTATTTATTGCTTTAAAGTTAGCTTTCCTAAAGTTTGGTATTAAGTTTACTGTATTATTATTTAGTGTTTCTTTTTCCAGGTATGATATATTAACATGAAGAGGGGGATGATAAGGATCTATTTTACTGAGTATATCAACGGCCAAGTCTACTACACAAATGCAAAGATTAGTCAGGATCAAGTCCAGCATTCTACCCTGATGATTTGCAATACAATTTTTTTGTATCAAACTATTTAGGGTACAAAAATCTATAAGGATTTGCCCCGCAGGCGTTAATCGGGGTACTTGATTAGTTTGTTTATGGATCAGGCTCCAGTCAATACATCCAAGATTAAAGTCACCTAGGATACATACAGGTGAATCCGAGTTTTCTAGTACAATGTTACATTTCGAAAGATAATCACTTAGTACTTGTTTATGGATTGGTGGCGGTAGGTATACTGCACAAATTATTATTTTTAAGGACATACGTATCGGTGTTAAATCTATGACAACCCATAAATCCTCGCTAATACTCTCCCAATGAGCCATTCTAGCAGATATGAGTTTAGTAGATACTGCGATTAATACCCCGCCACCCTCCTTGTTACATAATCTTGTTGACTCCCTGTCTCGCCGGTAAACAATGTATTGGTCATTGAAAAGTTCGCTACTAAATACATTTTGGTTAAGCCATGTTTCAGTTAAAACTATAACATCATAATGAGAACAAGTTATTTTTTTATAGAAATCATGAGTTTTGGATTTTAAACCTCTACAATTTTGGTAATACAGGCTCAAATTTGCGAATTTATAAAGATAAACTTACATAAGTACTTGTGTAACATTTTATAAACTTAAGCTAATTTTTTTAGAGCGTCCTTATCTCTTATGTAAATTGAGTCCGAGTCATCAGTTTTGCGCACGTAGATTCTGCCGTCGCGCGTCCAACAACGCGTGTACGACTTTTCTTTGGCGATCTTGCGTGTTGCGGCGTGCAGTGCTTTCATGGCTGGGGATAGGTGCTCGACTACGTATATAGGAGATTTAGTCCCTTCGCATCCAATGTGTGAGCTGTTCAGCTTGTTTTCAGGATTCGATTTATTGTAGTTGATCACGGAGGCCAGGAAGTTGTTGCGAGTGATCGGGCTGTTAAACTGTACGACTATGGAGCGCGGTCTGGTATTCTCTTTATTCAGCTTTGCTATGCGGCTGCAGCTAAAAATCTCGTCGGCTTTTACGTTACACTGAACAGCGCTACCAATGCTAGTTATAATTTGTATTATGTTTTCTGTTTTTTTCTCTGGTACACACTGAATTTCGACGTTGCTCGCGCGGGATCGCTGCTCCATTTGGTTGACTCTGGCTGTAAGGTCTTGAATAATTGACTGAAAATTATCGTTTTCAGTTTGTAATGCAGTAATTGTCTCGGACATTTCGTTCTGGTTTTGTAGAATATCTTCATACTGTTCCGCGACAAACGTCACTGATTTCTGCAAATCAGTTAAGTCTTTTTTAATAGGGTCTAGTTCAGTATTAAAGTACCTCTTTAACTTATCTTCAGTACACAACAAACATTCGTTGACTATGTCGCGCAAGTCGTCGCGAGAAATTGGTTGCGCCGAAGATCCTTTCATCGCCGGAGGTGAATCAACGGCTTGGCGTTTTTGTGCCCGCACTGTGACATTATTGCTGGAGTTACAGCGTACGGGCGTGTTGTCTTTCTTGGCTGCATGTCTGTTGTTGGTGCATAAGGGGCAAGTCCACGTTTCGGAGATTGCTCCATCCTTATCGAAGTCGCTTGTCGATGTAGTGGCAATGCAGTCCAGATGGTACGCCTTTCTGCATTTATGACAGCGGACATATATTTTTTCTTCTGTAGTTCCAGATAAACAACAGCCCCAATCGAGATCGTTTAGTGGCATCGTAAACAACAGAACGAATAATAAACGCGGCGAACAGGTAGATGTGAAAAATAATCGCAGTTGCACTGCGTAAGTAACCGGGCCGCGATATGCAATGCGAAAGTTGTGTGGCGAAAAGGTCTTAAGCGCCGTGCAAATCACGGCACTTACCCGTTTGCGTCAAACACTGCGCTCCCGTTAACTACACGGCTTGTAGGTGAATTGTTTTTTGATTACTTTGGTTAAATACGACACAACACTTTAGTTAATTGTTATTTCAACATTAGAATATGGTTTATACAGGATCTTTAAACACTTGCACAAAAAATCACTCGTCGTTCAACAGTTTTAATGGTAGAATTTGATTATTATCGGCAGAGCTAACACAACGCTGTCTTCCCGTTCGTAAGTTCGTATAGCTAATGATAGTTATACATAAGTAGATTTAGTTTTTGTCCATCGAAAATTGATTTTTAATATAATTTTAGAATTTTTTAATAGTGTAGATGTATCCCGTCTGTCTGATAAGCAAGCTGAATTTAATCCACTTTCTGGTTATGATTGAGTTAAAAAAAATCTTAATTATAATCATGAAGTTCGATGACAAATAAAATCTTAGGATACTATTGAGTTGATCTAATTATTATTTACACTTGATGTGTAATAATGTCCATTTTTTTTTGTGATGGTCCCTCCAACTTACGATACTTAAACAAAACGAAAGGTAAGGTTAGGCGGGTGAAAGAGGTGTTATATAGGAAAGGATACGAGTATTGTGATTGGTCTGATATAGGAGTAATTTGTAATTTGAAAGGGTTTAGTGAGTAGGTAACACACATTTAGAGAGTGCTGGGTAGTATCGTGCGTTACAGTGACCACAAACCGCAAGGTTACTAGAATCCGCTATAGACTTGGGAACGGCCCAGATAATATTAGAACAGTAAAGATTTTTATAAAGAGATCGAGGAAAATAAACCTACGTATTTTGACTTTGACTACTCATTATAAATTAATCGCTGCGCTAAATTATTGTCATTAAACTGTTTTAGGCACACTCACTACTCTGTGGCCCTGAGTGATTTATTATACCCACCATATTGTGTATCAGTGGTGTGGCGTCCATACAACCTCATTTCCACCACCTTAACCATTTTAGAGCGTTTTAGAACTTCTCTATGGTTCTTACTGAATAAGTAAGCTAATTCTACTCCGGCTTGCCCAGGGAGATCATCGATGCCACGTTACTGTTGTGTGTGTAATCTTTATTTGGGAATTAATTAGTACGCTACGAGTAGTTTAGTAGTAATATACTTGTGATGATACAAATATTCCAAATGCGTTTGTTAGTGCATATAATAGGAAAATGTATCCGGAATCTAGAATAAATTTTATGTTTTTTAAACTTAACTCTGTAATTTACACGTAGCATAAAACGATAGCACAGACGATAGTAAGTAAAGCTCTTTCAGGTATACACATTTTATATAGTGCACATAAAACTAATACGTTACAAAATGATCAATAAAATGTTCCTATACCTAAAAAGATGACCCAGTATCCCAGGAGAGTTGATACGCCTATGTGACGATAGATATAAATATAAATCGAGTGTCACAAAAAACATGTCCAAAAATAACATACGAATTCCTATACCACTTGCATTATTCACTCAGCGGTCTTCGGAATCCATCAACGGTATGGAATCTTGCAGTTGCTTTTTTCTCCCGTAGCCTAATTCAACACGGCATCGGCACTGCGCTATTTCCAAATGTGTCATGGCCATAATATACTTAATGGATATTAAATATATATTACGGAGATTTGCTAATCGAGCTTCAACATTAAGTAAGTGTCCTTAAAAGCGGTATGGCTGAATAAAGCTAAATTAGATATATAACTATAAACACCTAAAGCTGGCAGGAAGACACCATCTTATATTGTTATATTTTTCGAACTAATAAATGTCACAAATAGAGCTAACAAGTATAGAGTTTTTTATAGAACCACTTTTAGAGCGTTTATTCGCCCGTCTCTATAGATTTCAGAGAAGAAGTAGGTAATAGGTAAGTAAATTTCCATGAACTGATAGATAAAGTAGACATGGCGTATATATTGCTATGGATGTTGCATGTGACATTTTTTTCCAGTTGAGTTCCATATAGTATTATATCCATAATTAGTAATTTATCAGCCTTACGGCCTGCGGCTGTAATTATGAATATCGGCGACTCAAATGTATTAATATTTCTGGTTTTGTTTGTACTGTTGTGTTCGTTGTGTGTGCAAATAAATATGACCTTTTTTCTTTCGAATAGAGGTACCTAAATATTATAGTAGAAAGGCAAAGTAAGGTAATGGAGCTTCTTCTTAGGGGCTTGAGTAATACTAGGTATACTAGCTTTTTCACCATAACAGTACATATCGACGGCAAAAAGCGTAAACGCTGTAAGCATCATTGTCATTTGACTCATCGAATTTAGCCTTAAGATACTAATCATGCTTACTGGCAGTAAAAAATGGAAGCGAAAGAAAGGCGCGAAGCTGCGCGGGCGACGGCGATGACATGGTCAAGGTCGTTCGAGGCCGCGAACGCGTCTACGGGCGGCGCGTTACACACTACACGATTTTCTTTTGTTATTTTTGAACGCGATTTCGAGTGAAAGCCAAATAAGTGGTGTGACTTACAAACCTTAATTGTATGATTGTGGAGTACGTATACGTACTATATTTTAATATCATTATTGAGACGAGTGTTAGGATTTTTATTTCCGGTAAAAGGTAAGATATCTGAAACGTAGGTACCTCTGCAATCTTAAACACGCGTAATAATATGTAGGTTCATATAACTACCTTATAAATAAGGTGAAGGAGAAACGTCACAGAAAGTTAATTGTAATTAAAATTGAGTGGCGCTGCTTGTTTTAGTTTAATTTTATTTTTATTTTACCGTATGTAATAACTAGGTAATAAGAATTTAGTATTTGTCGTTGTTACAATACGGATGTACATAATTTTTATAATAATACGAGTATATAACCTACAGAAATGCCAAAATAGGAATTTTGAACATGGATAGAGTTTTACATAGAAAACTACCGTGAGTCTCATAATATGTGAATATCGCTGGACATGATTCGAATCGATTCGCGATTCAGCATCAGGAGAGCCGATCAGTCGCGGCGGCGGCCAAGCGAGCACTGCACTGGGCTGTGTGTGAACATGTCGAGCGATATTCGACTTTTACGACGTGAGATTTGTTTCTATAGATATTTATTTGTAAATCCTGGGTGTTAATTTGCTTTATTCTAATCCAGCGTGGTGTGGACGCGCAGTGCATCGCGTTACATAACCACAACAAGCGAATGTTGCGCAAGCGTGTCCGGGTATCGTAACGGTGCGGACAACCCGGAATGCCGCCGATTTGCGTCGGCGCCGAACGTTGCCACATCACACATTCGGAACGGATTGATGGGATCATTGTTGCTTTCAACCATATTTGGTATTATTTCGCTCGAATTTCTGCTTTAACACGTCCCACTATGGCTTCCATTCCCGGCATTTTTTTTTGTACGAGAAATACCTACCGGTACCGGGTTTCCGGGATTATCCATACTAAAAAATCCCGTGTTTAGAAGTCCTAGTTCCGACCTAGCTTATCAAGGGCCTGGGTCATACCAGTCGGGAAAAACAGACGTCTTTATTCATTTATTTAAACTTTATTGCACATAACAACAGTTAATACATAATATGTAGTGTTTTTTACTCATAGTAACATATATTTGTTTTATCTGTCATTGCATTTTATGATTCTATTATTATTGTTGTAGTCATGTTATGATGGTGTAATTAACTTAATGGAATGATTATTTTTTAAAATTAACTTAGCAGAATTTATAATGTAATTTGTTATAATGAAATTAATAAATTTAAATCTATGGCGAGATTAATCCCATATGGCGTTCTCTACCAGTCAACGATAGGGCCAAACAGAGATGCTTCAATTGGGAGCAGAGTCGAAAATTATTCGTCTCTACGTGTTTAATGATTTGTTAGGGTTCCGTGGTCAACTAGGAACCCTTATAGTTTCACCATGTCCGTCCGTCCGTCCGCGGCTTAGCTTCGTGATCATTAGTACTAGAAAGCTGAAATTTGGTATGAGTATGTGTATGTATAACGCCGACAGAACGGTAAAATAAAATTTAAATATTTTTTTTTCTGGTACCTCTCGAACACGTAAAGTGGGGGTGATTTTTTTTTCTTTTCAACACTGGTGTGTAGGGTGTCGTTGAATAGGTCTTGTAAAAATAATAGGGGTCTTCTAAAATTATTTATTGATAAAGTCAGCAGTTTTGTAAATATTCGCTCCAAAAACAAAAAAAATAGTGTCCCCCCCCCCTCTAACTTTTAAACCACGGGTCAGAAAAATTTGGAAAAATTCATGTTAATGAGGCCTTATAAGTACTTTCAATGAAAACTATATTGAACAAAATCGGTCAAGCCCTTTTTGAGTTATCGCCAAATTTCATCTTTTTTCTTTAAAAGGTCGTTGACTTCCAGAAGGTAATAAGTGATTACAGTTTCTAGGGCGTTTACGACTTTTTTAAAGAGCTTAAAATCTTTCTTAACGTAAGCCTCGGGCTTAAAACAGCAGTTTATTGATGATGAGCAACTACGGAACCCTACACTGAGCGTGGTCCAACATGCTCTTGGCCGGTTTTTTACTTATGCTTTCATCATCATAATTACACACCTAGAAAGCTTGAAGCATGCCTATAAGGGTTCAGCAAGTAGGTAAATTAAACTCTATATAATCGACCTAGAAGTGTACTGAATGCGTTTAGCACAAAAAAACAATCGATCGCATTTACAAATAGGTAACAAAGTCATACCTAAATGTGTTCGCGACGTCTTGCGTCTAGTTTGGGATACTTAAGTACTTGAATAATTAGTGAATTACTTTTTGGCTCAGTCTTTTCATGTTTCGGAAACTAAACTGTAAAATGTTATGAAATGTGACACAATGAGTATTTGTCACGGCGCGTGTGGTAATGGATAATGTGCTAATATGTCAAGGTGAAAAACAACATGTTAACGAAATATGTCTCATCCCGACGCCGAGCGTGGGGTGTAACCTGCTGTTTATGTAATATTTTGTATGTACAGTCGCCATCAGATATTTCGCAGCATATAAGGCGTCCATAAATATCTGAACATGTACTGTAACGCCCAGTAAATGAGAGTCGTGTTCAGATATTTATGAACGCCTTATATGCTGCGATATATTTGATGGCGACTGTACATACATTTTAACATATTGACTGTCCATGCGTTACAAGTAAATTCCGTATTGTGACGTTAGGGTGTGGGCCAGTTGCATCAATATTTAACGGACTGGTTATTGAATATTCACTTTTTAACAAAAAATGGCTGACATCAACGAAACGAAGTTATGCTATCCTCCTGAGTGCCAATGTCCTACACATACGAGTAGTACATAAACAATTGTTAGTTAACTATCTATCTATTTATCATAAGGCTTTAAACTCACAAATTATGAATGCATTGCAAAGTATATCTTTGAAACAAAAATAATTTTCCAAATCGGTTCAGCTGTTTTCGAGAAAACAAGGAACAGACACATAAAATCCTCGACTCCTCGACGAACCCTGAAAACCTGGGACATTTAGGTATGACTAGTTGAAAATGGCGCTGACAGAAATGTCAAATTTTCCAGGCAGGCATCCACGGACATACAGACGAAAAGACGGAAAACAAACTGGGGATATGTTTTTCTACTTTTTCCTTTTGAGGTCACGAGGTAAGGGATAAAAAATGGTAAATTATAAAGGCACCACATGAAATGTATACTTATTAACCGTAACGTATATATCGGACTAAATATAATAATATCATAAAATAATATGACTTCCTAGTGATATATTTAAACACGTTTCCACTATGCGTTAATGGTGACTAAGTTCAAAAACAGGCCAAAATTAAAAGCATTATTCAACAAATTTTCGGGCATTCAATTCGGTTATTTATCAAATACTTTTAACTTGTTAATGAAATTAAAATTTAAATTAGTTAATTTTAGTTAATTAAAATTAAAATTGGTTAAGTCGACTTAGTTAAGTAGACTTGACGAGTCATTTGATGAGCTTTATGAAATCAACGAATATTATCAGTATAATGGAATTCATTAACTCAAGTATTTCTGTGCTGTTATTCAAATAAGATAATTTAAAAAAAGGTAAACTTAACATATGCCTTAGTAGTACAAAAAAACAATTCTCAGGTTTATTTTCTTCATCTGAGGTGTATTTTCAGTATCGCTTCGTATTCTTTCCCTGTATAGGAAACTGAATCATTCGCGATCACAATTCTTGATTAATACATACCTCATAGGGTCATACATAAATTGATAAATATACCTACTATCATTTTATAAATATGTGTGTAACTTTGAGGTATCCATATAACAGACACTCACTTAGGACAGGAACAGGAAATACCAGTAATATTATGTATACATAGATTCAATTACGTGTTTTGATTTTGTATCTGAATCTCTAAATTTTAGGATTAATAAGTGCAATTCTGGCTGAAAAAGAAAATTACCTATAGGTACTTAGTGCGATGTGATAACATACCATAATACGCGATGCGCGTCTTACTGCTATTGTCTAAGCACATTGGCTCCCTATCTGTTGCTATACGACTGCAATGGATAAGTAAAAACAAACGTTTTCATCATGTCCTATAGCGCTATTCCCGCTGGCCACAAAAGGATCAATTACTCCAGTAATGGCATGCGCCAGATCGTTATAGGACTAATTATGCTTATTAAGTGCGTTTACCGGATACTTATAGGAGCATTTTATTTTGTAAGTCCACCTAACAAGATGTTTTAAAATTGAATTGCACTATACTGGACTCTTATAAAACTACTATTAGACGCAATAGCACTATAAACTGCGCCAAAACACGGTCTTGTAGTAGTTTATTGGTATAGGACTAATAAACACATGGTCCTAGAACGTTTACACGACTAAATTTTGCTAAGTACTTGGGTAACCCAACCCCCCTTTCAACATAAGTGCAATCGAAACAAACCAACGAACGGATAATGGCTTATACTGTATATGTACAACGAAACATCAAACGTAAAAAAGCAAATCGATAAATCAGTTTGAATGTGTGGCAGATTCTTTTGCTGGAGACCCGCCAAAGCGCTCAATACGTTACGCTGGTACGTTAGGTTATGTGCAGATAACTGTTAAATCTGACGCGAGTTCCTGTTGAATCGATAAATTAACACTGAATTGAGAAAATATGTCATGTCATACTTCTAGGAATCTGGAATTGTGAAATAACTCTTATATCTGTTGTTCTACATCTGCTTCTCCTATTAGCTATGTGCGTAGTAATGGTGGGGGAAAAGTAAACGATAGTAAACGAACACGCACGCCTTGGTAAAAAACTTAGAGAGGTCTGGGGGGTTACTCTTAAGTTCGAAAACAACGCACGCTGTGCTGTGGTAAGAAAAAAATACTTAAATAGAAGGTTTTAAATACCTACTTTGAAGTTCGAAATTTGAACTTTGTGTCGCGTCATTCCGGTCATCCGAGACACGAGAGCGAGGTGAACATCATTATATTGTTCCTATTCTTCATACTAAACTTCGTATTTCGAACTTCAAAGTTGCTGAAGAGGTTAAGGCTGCCTGTCCACTGGAGGAGAGGGGATCTGTTTAAAATGGACCAATCACATTCCTTAGATTTAAATGCACTTTTGCGCTTGACAAAGACGCAGCCTGATTGGATCTTTTTCTCCGCTCCACTTCAGTGGACAGGCAAGATTCTTTACCATAGTATATTCTTATTGTCATTACATTATTTGATAGTTCGTTCGTGCATTGAGACACATAGGTATATAGCCAATATATTTTCCTAGAAGATTGACTCTTTATCCTAACTAACTCCTGAGACTTTGCTCTTGGTATCTAAACTTGTACTCTAAGAAAATTAATAAAATCAGGGGAAATAATTCGTGCCGTTTTGAAAATTGGTACAGTTATACCCTATGGTGTCTAGATGAACATACTAAAAGTCCTCGAGGGTGGGGGCTGTGCTAAGGGAGTAGGGGGGGGGGGGGGGGGGGGGTTAAAGGTTCATTTTTCCTGATTTTCGCTCATATCTCAAATATTTGTAGAAATAGTATTATGATTACTTCGGACAAAAGTTTTTACATAAAATTCCCTGCAAATTTGGTCATATTAATTTTTACTCTACGATCAATACTTTGGGAGCTACAGGGTGTGTAAGTTAACAAAAATATTAAAAAGTAGTTGTTCAAGAAAACGTAGTTTTTTCGTAGTTGCATCATAACACTTGTGTTGTGCAGTTGAGAAATTCCCGTTACCGGCTAATTCTCATTTGGGAATATTCCAAGAAAATTCCCATTGTTCCCGGGAATATACGAGCTTGGTGGATCCATTCCTTTGTTATTTCTTCTTCTTCAAGTGCCTCTCCATTACTGAAGGTTGGCAGTCAGCTTCTTAAAATTGTCCTTGTCAAGCGCCAATCTGAACAGCTGCTCGACGGTCTTAATCCCTGTCCACTCCCTGATAGTTCGGAGCCCAGACATCTTGCGTCTACCTGATTTCCGCTTCCCGGGCACATTTCCCATCATGATAGTCTGCAGGACGTTCAACGTAGACATGTGCGGTTTTCGAATTTGAATTTATCTTGATGAGCAATTAGAGCCGGTATCATAAAATAAACCTGATTATGGATCCTGGAAGCCCGTAATGGATCTCAAGATACGTTCAACGTACACATGTGCGGTTTTCGCATTTCAACTCATCTTGATGAGCAGTTAGAACCGGTATCATAAAATAAACCTGATGATCATACTAACACAAATGAAATAAACCTGGTGGTGTCTAGATGAACATACTAAAAGTCCTCGAGGGTGAGGGCTGTGCTGAGTGAGTAGGGAGAGTTGCAGGTACTTTATTCAGATTTTAATAGCATTATAATTACTTCGAACAAAAGTTTCTACATAAAATTTCCTACAAATTTGACATATATATGTTTACTCTACGATCTATACTTTAAGAGTTACACGGCGCATATATATTTTTGTTGGTATGGTCAAGATTATAGTATTTTGGCGTACTATCTTGTCGTTCTGGTAGTATATAATACCAGACATGAAAATATACAAATTATTTTATAGAAGCGGTGTAGGTACGGATGTCTCGCTCACTGGTATGGCCGCCGTGCTCGGACTTCTCACTCAATCACTCGCTGCGCTGCTGCTTGCCGCGCAAAGTCGTAGCAGCTCCGTTACGGTAATTTCGCACGCTCGGACCGATATGGGGATTATATGTTCGATTAGCAGGTGACTAAGCATGCTTATTCTAAACTAAAAAAAAACGTTATGATGGCGACGTATCCCTAAAAAAACTATTTTTCTTTTACGTTGAATGTATCCTCAGATTTATTACGGGCTTCCAGGATCCATCATCAGGTTTATTTTATGATACTGGCTCTAATTGCTCACCAAGAAGAGTTGAAATACGAAAACCGCACAAGTCTACGTTGAACGTATCCTGAGATCCATAACGGGCTTCCAGGATTCCATCATCAGGTTTATTTTATGACACCGGGGTCTAATTACTCATCAAGATGAATTGAAATGCGAAGACTAGACATGTCTACGTTGAACGTATCCTGAGACCCATTACCTATGGGGTTCCAGGATTCCATCATCAGGTTTATTTTATGACACCGGCTCTAATTGTTCATCAAGGTGAATTGAAATACGAAAACCGCACATGTCTACGTTGAACGTATCCTGAGATCTATTACGGGCTTCTAAGGTCCATCATCAGGTTTATTTAATGATACCGGCTCTAACTGCTCATCAAAATGAATTGAAATGTGAAAACCGCACATGTCTACGTTGAACGTATCTTGAGGTCCGATCCATTACGGGCTTCCAGGGTCCATCATCAGGTAAATTTTATGATACTCACTCTAAGTGATGATTCAGGATGAGTCAAAAAGTGAAAACGGTTTGCTTGTGTTCAATTAATTAGCTCAAAACGAAATATCAAAGGAATGGGTCCACCGAGCTCGTATATTCCCGGGAACAATGGGAATTTACTTGGAATATTCCCAAATGGGAATTTACCGGTAATGGGAATTTCTCAACTACACAACGTTGCAACACGTTCGCGTGTTATGATGACCAACTACGAAAAAACTACGTTTTCTTGAACGACCATTTTTTGATATTTCTGTTAACTTAAACACCCTGTAGCTCTCAAAGTATCGATCGTAGAGTAAAAATGAATATGACCAAATTTGTAGGGAATGTTATGTGAAAACTTTTGTCCGAAGTAATCATAATGCTATTTCTACAAATATTTGAGATATGAGCGAAAATCAGAAAAAAGGTACCTTCAACCCCCCCCTACTCCCTTAGCACAGCCCCCACCCTCGAGGACTTTTAGTATGTTCATCTAGACACCATAGCGTATAACTGTACCAATTTTCAAAACTACACGAATTATTTCCCCTGATTGCCCATATTCGGCTTAATTTGCTTGAGCTACTTTAATTAGTAGTGTTCCATTTCTACATTTTCTATTTTTTTATTAACACAGAAATGTCATTAAAATATTTTTGCCATCGGATTACATAGGTACAAACAACGATGAGCACTCAATGAAACTAGCATTTCCTCAATTATTTCATAAAAATAAAACAATACATTCTTCAATCTTCAATTAATAATATAATCCTAGAACGTGCCCGAAATCAGACATCGCGGGAACTTCCGTTCAATTCCATTATTTTGTTTACTATTCAAACCGGCCAATATACCCTTGGGTTTACACTCGTAATGATTAGTCAGCCATGTTGTCAGTACACCCGAACCGAACTATAAGCAAGAATGGGTTCGTGGAATCAGCGGGTGCTTTCGATGGTAAATGGAACGAAGGTCGCCGTTCGGGAAGTTACGTTTCCACTTCAGAATTGCACGTCCGTCCTTTTCTATGTCGGTGAATTAGGACGAGACAGATATATGGTTTCGAGTGGTTTCGTTGGCGGTTGATTGTTTTAAATCGGGCCGTGTGGCCTGGACAGCGTGTCTGCGCGAGCGCACTGAAAGCGTTTGTTTTTCTTGGAGTGGTGCCGTTAGCAAAACCACGCAAAACCCGTGTACTGTATACATACTGTTCGGTGTCATTCGCTGAAAATTACTTGTACTAGAAGTGAGAATAAGTGATTTTAATACAAGTGATACTGACTATATATATAAGAATTTCCATTAAGTTTATGGATTTTTGGGTCATCTCCACTGCTACTCGTGGCTACTCTATGGTAAATTAAAGCAGTAACGTCTACTAGCGTAAAGCAAATGTTTAAAAAATTAATGACTCAGGAAATCCACGTCTCCCACAGGTCTCCAGGCCAACACAGGCGCTTTGCCCACTATTAAGTAGCTACTCGTACCGAATCCATGCATGAGCCATTGAATTTTCCAACTAGTTGCTTCATTTCTTATATGCCTTAGGGTGGCATCGTAGCGACATTAATCTTAAAGATACAACTTATTCCAGTGTCCGACTGTAAATTTATTTTCAGCCGAAAACGAAGCTTCGGCTTTGTCTCATCGGCAACATCGTCTCAAAACATTGTGGAGTATCGATACACCCGAACAATTTTTTTTAAAGGAGTAAATTTGCTACCTATCGTAGAAATTTCTCGCTTCAATGTAAGTATTTGGTTTATATTGAAGCGAAAATTGTTAGGAAGAATTCATGGATACCGTTCACTTGGAGGTCCATTGTTATAATGCATTGCATAAAAAACTATTATACTATACGTGCTTCAGGCATTGTATAGTATAATAGTTTTTTATGCAACAGTTGTATAAGAGGGGGCAAAAAACGCGAGTGGCATGGGTTACAATGTGAGCGTAGCGAACATCGTAAGAAAGATGCCCTGAGCGTTTTTTGACCTACTTATACTTATGCAACGGCATACAATACTTTTTCTACGACTCGACATTTTAATAAATAAAACGCAAATAAACAACAAAGAAAATAATTACTTACAATGTTCCAGCTCGGAACCAACAAAGTTAAAAAAAAAATTGTCTGAAAACTTTATTTTTATTGACGTCCACATGTCAAAAAATAATGAACTTATACCTAAAGGTATACGTTCACTATACTATACATCGATGCACAGAGGATAAATTTTTTTTTTAAGTTGGCAGCAATGCATTAGTACAATAAGTTTTTTTTTAAATTGCAAATTGTGTGAATGCAGCTGTAATCTGTGGTACTAACTAAGTAATGCTTTTTTGGCGACATTATAACATCCTTTAGCAGTGTTTTTTGTGCAGTAGAGTATAGACTTATAGGTACAGACTTTCATAATTTATGTCTTTATATTAGAGTTAGTAACTATTATAGATGACAGAAAAAAGTACTGGAGTAGAATAGTTTTATGCAACCGTTGTATAAGAGGGGGCAAAAAACGCGAGTGGCATGGGTTACGATGTGAGCGTAGCGAACATCGTAAGAAAGATGCCACGAGCGTTTTTTGACCTACTTATACAACGTTGCATACAATACTTTTTCTACGACTCGACATTTCATAAATAAAATGCAAATAAACAACAAAGAAAATAATTCCATGTTCCCGCTCGGAATCAACAAAATTTAAAAAATAAATGTCTCTGATAAACTTTTTTTTTATTGACGTTCATCTGTCAAAAAAATATGTACTTTTACATAAAGGTATACGTTCACTATACTAAACATCTGTCAAAAAAAATAAACTTATACATAAAGGTATCCGTTCACTATACTAAACATCCATGCACTGAAGATAAAACTTTTTTTTAAAGTTGGCAGCAATGCCTTTGCACAATAAGTTTTTTTTAATTTGCAAATTGTGTGAATGCAGCTCTGTTCATCTTGTAATCTGTGCTACTAAGTGTTGCTTTTTTGGCGACATTATAACATTGGTTAGCAGTGTGTTTTTGGGCAGTAGAGTATAGACTTTTACAGACTTTCATAATTTATGTCTTTATATTAGAGTTAATAACTATATAAATAACAGAAAAAAGTACTGGAGTAGAAAAAAAAAGATTAAAACATGTGTACGGACTTTGAACTAGAGTAAAATAGAAACATAAATTTTGACATAGAGTTTGTGTTTATTACAATTGTCAAATGTGAATTAACTACTTGATTAAGGTAAATAAACAAAAGCTGTTGTTCTGGGGGCCTATGATGGTTGCATTCATTATGTCATTTAAAAATCGGTAGAACTTGACAAATTTAAGCCGTGTCTTAAGAGTGGCCTACGATGGTGCACATCGTTATAAATTTCGTTGATAAATAAGTGATAAATAAACGACGTATAAAATGATACCTTAGTTCACACTCGTACTAATTACAACTTTTTTGTCAGTGAAATTTAAACCATATGATGTTGTGCACCAACGTCCTAATTGCAACCACTTTTTCCGAAAAGTTAGTACCAGTGTGAACTAAGGTATCGACACAGATAATATAATACTATAAGATCAGTTTGAGTGTAATGTTCGGCTCTGGAACAAGCTTGATTTAATTTTAAAATAAGCGAAAAAACGTCTCAAGCTTGAGTGCCAAAATTGCCACAGCCGGTGTTACCGTTTGATGCCGCTGGTTATGTTTTTCGGAACTTACTATTTATGTTAATGAGTAACTAGACATATTCATAATTTAACATCTCTTTTTATTCATTTACTTTTAGTTTTCCGAAGAACAGTGAGCAAAAATTAGTGGACAAATGCAGATTCTCTAGAACGCAGAGAACAGCAGTAGTTCCCACAGTATCTTCGCGGATCTGTAGCGTTCATTTTAATGATGATGATTATTATCAAACCAATGCCGGATTTATTCAACTAAAACACAATGTGGTACCAATTTGTATGTGTGCTTTATTGTCTCGTCATTCATTTAAATTTGTTAAGTCTTAAAAAAAAGAAAATAAATTATACAGTATAAAATCAAAATTTACTTTGATTTCAGATTTTGCGACATTTAAGTTGCATTTGATAGTGATTATAAAAAAAAATACGCTGTTAACACATTTAGTAGTAAATCACAAAAGTGACATTATTTTAAATGAATGAAAAAAACTAATAAGAGGTACAGTAATATACTTCCTAAAATATATTAGGTTTGACAACTAGCCATTTTCGTGCGCCGCGCATGGACTTTGACACTTACTTTAGCCAATGAAAACTTTAACCAATCACAACAACTTCTAAGACGAGGGATGACTTCGTATAGATAGGCTAATATTTAAAACTGTTGGCAGTACAAATTCTTGTAGAGGGGATGGTTGTCAGTCAAATATTGGGACCGTTTTTGCAAGCCAAAAGATCCCGATATAGAACGGACTAAAATTTGTTAGGCAACCCATATGCAATATATTTATTGACATATTAAATTAAATATAAAACACATTTCATCAAATAAACATCTCGGTGAAGGTCGTTCTATATCGGGATCCTCTACTAATAAGCATTTCAAGATTATAAAAAAACCTGTTTTACCAAAAACTGACTATTTGCTGCGTAATTTTTAAGTGACGTGACCTGGCAACACCGCATGGCTGTCACTGTGATTTGTAAAAATCAAGGAATATAATACTCGCAAGGAGAAGAACGGTAACTACGTACAAAAAAATAGCCAATCCTTTTTTTTAATACTACTTTGGCGCTAGTAGTATTAAAAAAAAAGGTAGTAGAGCTGTGAACTAAGTGACAGCGGGCTTTTTTGGCGGAGTTTTCAAATATGCCATATTCCATTCTCGGCTTCATAATAATAATAATAAGCCATATTGAAAGTGTTTTTAACAAACTTTTTATTTTAAGTGCATGTATATTCAGGTTAAATCTTGCAAATCATTTGTCAACTACTTCTCAATATATGAGATTGAGCTGCAATGTAATAGTTTTATAAAAAAACACAACACAATGAATTACTTTTAAATGGTAGCCTTTATTCATTTAATATCCTAAGCAAGAACTTTTACAAAATGTCTAAAAAGTTTACTACATAGGTGCACTATTATTGCATTGTTTTTAATAATATATTCTGTTGTTCTTGGAACAGAATACTTGCTCAGGCGGTTTTTGCAACTGTCAGTTTAATGGGAATCTGTAGTGAAAAAAAAAGAAAAAAAAAAGAGTTTTGGTTGGTTAGAGTCGGGACGCCTCCTGCGGACTCGCTGGCGACAGCCCAACTCTAACGTGTACCAGTTCACTACATTACTTCACTTACTTTGTTAATAAAAATACCCAGATAGATTCAGAGGAGATGTATGAACCTTTGACGTACGAGAGTCCTCTTGGTGATGCTTAAGTATCCTGTTATTCCTGTTGGTTTGTCTGGCGGGGAGATAAATTGTGAAAATCAAGTTATAAATTACACATCGCTTTATTAACTGACAATACAGCGCAAACCGACAATTGGTATGACGCGACGGTCGCCCACGATGGGTTTTAGGTTATGCGAGGCACATGTTTTCGCGAAAGTGTTCCGGTGAACCACTGACTCTAATTTCTACTTGGCCAAATAGATAAAAAAAGGCGTGCACGGCGGCGCTGGTGACGGACCCGGTGGCGGGCACCGCCCGCGCGCGCGCATGCTAATGCGCGCGCGCGGGCGGTGCTAAAATAATTTTGGTCGGCTCTCGGACTATGATAGTCGGGCTTCCCTACTATATTGTTATATTACCATGCTGTATAACCACTTAAGATAGGCTACTTATACGAATAGCTTAGCTAGGCTTAAACCTATGACTTAAGTTACTCTAAGTTTACCTACAAATTATATTTATAATTGGAGTGGTACTTGTCATGTACCAATGACTTAAAAGTTAAACTATACAAGCGCACCGGTATGTGGTGGCATGACTTAGTTTGGGTTATGCGAAAGTGTCGTCACACTGCATGAAAATTCAAATATGTACCAGCTGGTTGAAATAGGAGAAATCCTCTTAAGTTCCTAGAAAAAAAAACTTAAAAAAGCTTATTTCTCAGGAAATAATGAACCAATTTTGGTCCGGTTTGCGTGGCCTGGATCCAAGGGTTATGCAGGTGTACACGAATTTTAGCTTTTGTCAAAAAAACTAAGTTTCACAAATTTTGTCAAATGACAAAGTGTACAAAAATTGTTCTAAAAAAGTCTAATCCAATACATTGGCTAATGGCATACACCTTGAAAAATGGTTTATAGCCTGTCGCAATGTTAACGGTGCTATTTAAGGACCGTTGAATTTGTCATAATTGGGTATAAATAGGTTTTATGGCACAAACAGAACTGATGTTCTGTTTGTGTCATATTACTGTTACATGAGAGCTTCATGTTTTCTAAATTGAATAAATTTGACAATCCAAATTCATGGACGAAATCCATACCTAATATGAAACTATCCGCAACAGATGGTATTACAGTAAATGCAATTTTAAGAGATTTGTTTCCGAAGTTAACTGGTAGTGGCATATTACCAATTACCTTAACAACGGAGCCGTTAGCACAACTTGCAGAAGAATCTATAGGATATAACTGTTGACCTAACTTCTCTAATTGTTTATGTTGGTTGTTACCTTACAAAAAAAGAAATAGTTCTAAAATTATACAATTAAATTACCAATACTGCCACTTATCAATAGTGTGCAGTTGGAAATAATGGGCTGTGTCTATGCTTACTTTTCATAGAACAAGCAGCAAAATAATAAAAAATTTAATTTCTATCACTTGGCCGGAAACTTAAATACTCAAACTTGAATTTACAAATTTATTACAAATGTTTCAGTTTTTAAATCAAATAAGTATAATAACAATGTCAAACTGTTACAGAATATCTAGCCAATGATAGTGCAAAAGATTAAATTATGAAATTTTTCCTTACAATTTTTTGTGCGAAAGAATAAATTATTTTTCCAAATTAAATTTTTAACACCATAATCTTATCACCATAGACACCAACAGGATAATATACTGTTAAATAGCTTCGGGCGCTATTAATGTAGTGAAAAAAAAAGAAAAAAAAAAGTTTTTGGGTTGGTTAGTCGGGACGCCTCCCGCGGACTCGCTGGCGACAGCCCAACTCTAACGTGTACCAGTTCACTACATAACTTCACTTACTTTGTTAATAAAAATACCTAGATAGATTCAGAGGAGAGGTATGAACCTTTGAAGTACAAGAGTCCTCTTGGTGATGCTTATATATCCTGTTGGTATGTCTGGCGGGGAGATAAATTGTGAAAATCAAGTTATAAATTACACATCGCTTTATTAACTGACAATACAGCGCAAACCGACAATTGGTACGACGCGACAGTCACCCACGATGGGCTATAGGTTATGCGAGGCACATGTTTACGCGAAAGTGTTCCGGTGAACCACTGACTCTAATTTCTACTTGGCCAAATAGATAAAAAAGGCGTTCACGCACTTACGGGAATGGACGAAGCGGCGACAGCGTGTCGGCGCGGGCGGTGCTCCCCGGCCCCGGGCCGACGGTCAGACTACGGGGTAACCTGGCGTGGCCCTGAGGGTGAAGGCGGCCGACAACTGGCCGTGGAACCCCGTGAAGCCCTTGGAATCGCCAGCCTGGCGCAGCGTAGCCGCGAACAGGCCAGCCTCCGAGCCGGGTTCCTTTACTCGGAGTCCTGCGGGCGGCGGCTAGTGGCGGCTGGCTTACCAGCACGCCATGAGGTTGAAGTCCGAAGCGGGCGGTGAAATCGCCGTCTCACGCTCCAGCAGAGAACACGAAGGCTATCACAGCGGACTAACCTCTTCACAAAAATGTTACAAGGAATTATGAGGTTAAGCCTCTTCTGAACACACACAAATCAGAAAATATCTTCTATCCACGTTTTTACATTAACCTTCTCTAAAGTCCCTATCGAAAAAAAATATATACCGTTAACGTTATCCAGTCCAGTCCAGACACTGACGTTAATCCTTTTTTTAATCATTCCGGTCTGCATCGGCTTCCTAGCGTTTGAGCGAATGTACACACTTCCTGTATTTGCTTAATAGTTGTTGAGAGTGTCAATCGGGTATCAGGTGTCAGTTTTGACAGCTGACGGCTGCTAATTACAGGTTATGTTACTTGCAAGAAATTGAAATTACATCTGAATAATGTGTTGGGGATGTTTACAGTGTCCCGGGATTGTGTGGCTTAATAGTGGCCAAGAAGCAACGTAAGTTTTATGTAGCAACGCTACAAATCTTGGAAACCTTATTCCTTTTGTACAGAGAACTCAAGGATTCTAGTGAAGACCGGTCGTGCTTTGGCCAACAATATGTGGCCCAAAATGTAGCCCTGAAATAGGAAATTACATTTTAACAAGTTAAATATTATTTAAAACAAACAAACAAAAACTGTGATTTAAAAACATACACAAACCGTATTTCTAGGCAAGGTAACCTACAGTTTGTTTGTTTTTAAAATGTCTTTATTGAAAAACAATGTTACTATAGGTTATTAGTTAA
The DNA here is from genome assembly GCA_932273695.1 of Apotomis betuletana. Lineage (NCBI taxonomy): Eukaryota > Metazoa > Arthropoda > Insecta > Lepidoptera > Tortricidae > Apotomis > Apotomis betuletana. Next base: position 8,844,247 of record OW026307.1, on the reverse strand, counting down.
CATATTCCACGCTTGGTTATTTCCACGCTTGTATTGTTGACTTTCTTACACAAACTTAGTTAAAAGTCAAGCTAATAAAAGCGAGTTAAAATACTCCTTATTGTGCACGTGTAATCACAATTTTTACTTACCCAGAAGGAAGTACTCCCCAATGCGTCCGTCATAGAGCCGTTTCATCTCCTCCTTTATATTGCTATAATGAAATATAAAGGAGTCGTGCACTCATCCGGGGTATCTGGCATGTACCGCTATTATCTGGCAGTTTTCGTCAGCGATCTGAAAAAAAAAAAAACACTGTCAAAGATTTGATAGATTTGGCGCCAATTTATGAATATCAAGCTGTGTATGTATCTATGTAACCTGCAACTCCCCGCTACCTTAAAGATCGTTTTAGTTACCTGACATCTGCAAGGTCCGCTCAAAATTGTATACTCACTGTTCCGGCATCGAAGTCAAAATTTTATTCTAATTCTTTTACTGTGCAAGCTATTTTACTGTGGAACTCGCTTCCGCTGGATCTTAGACAAGCTAAAACTTTGGCAATTTTTAAATATAAACTTAAAGATCACTATTTATCTCTACCGTAGCCTAATCCTTTAATAAGTCTATGCTGTCATTTTTCATTATAAGTCTAATGTTGCTGTGATATTCTTTTCATTCTTCCTTTTTGTATGTATGTATATGTAGGTTGTCTGGAAGAGATCGCTCTTTAGCGATAAGACCGCCTATATTGTCTACCATTATTTAATTTATGATTTCTCATGTAATATTTTTCTTGTTGGTCTGCAATAAAGAATTGTTGTATTGTATTGTATGTATGTAAACATTTCATTGTACATAAAAGTAAATAAAAATGAATAAAAAACCTGCACACATACAAAGGCGAACTTATCCCTACAACTACAAGGGACTTTATTCCAGTCATTTTATGAGAGAAAAATGTAAAATAATAATATTGCTACATCAATCTCACCTTCTATTTACTGCCTCCGTAAATTGACCTATGTAATGGCTTACAGTCGACTGGGCAATTGAAAGGCCATGATCCTGCCCGGACCCACGCTGATAATTGCCATCAGCCAATAAGTGTAAAGATGTTAGCACCTACAATACAATAAAAGAAATTAGTTGTTTTGAGCATATTCTGTCTACAGCCTTTTATTTTAGAATGATTGGGTTCTAATATTAATATTAGAATGAAAAAAAATTATTACAACATTTTTTTGTTGTATTTAGAAAGTTGTAAGTATTAGGTACAAACTAAAACCCGTTAAAAGTTATTTATACTAATGTATCTTTTTAGGGTTCCATACCCAAAGGGTAAAAACGGGACCCTATTTCTGAGACTTCGCTGTCCGTCCGTCTGTCACCAGGCTGTATCTCAAGAACGGTGATAGCTAGACAGTTGAAATTTTCACAGATGATGTATTTCTATTGCCGCTATAACAACAAATACAAAAAATAAAATAAAATAAATATATACAACCCCATACTCCTCCCATACAACAAACTTGTTATAGATTACGGTACGGAACCCTTCATGCGCGAGTCGGACTCGCACTTGCCCAGTTTTTAAATAATTCAGGTTGAGTTTGTTCTAAATATTAAGATACTTATACAGCTACTCATATTGATTACTTGATATATCTACTCTATTAAACAACAAAACATAATATATGTATGGTTACCTTGGTGTGAACTGGCAAACCGTCAGCGTGGTGAAGATCGACTTCAAGGTGCCATCTCCTTGCGCACTCTGTATATGTGACGAAACCATTGACGAAACTCTTCGTCTGGCATCTAAACGGGTTGGACATGTCCCTTATTATGTGTCTATTTAGCTTCCGCCGATGCTTTTCGGCATGCAACGCCAATTGCAAGTAAAAAAAAAAAAACGTTCCACGTACTCACGTATAATCACAATTTAGCAAGTAATTAATGTTATATACGTTAAAATAATTAATACTAACGCTTGATTTCCGACAAATGTGATGAGTTCGTTTCTAAATTTTCTAATTCTAACACCTTTACCACCCTTTACGTCACGTTTTGACGGTTGCATTCATTATGTCATTTAAATAGTGACACAATTTTAAGATAAATCGTCAAATTTAAGTTTTGGCTTAAGATGGTGCACGGCACGATAAATTTCGTGGTAAGATAAGTAGATAAACAATAAATAACGACAGCTTGATTGTTTGTGTCTGAGTTTTAAAAATATACGAGTTAACCTGTAAAAACGGCTCAAGTTTGAGGGTCAAACACATTCTCTTGTCTTTTTTTTTTAATTTATTTCATGACCATGGAATCAGTGTCCTTCAGTCAAAAACATAAAATATTGTTGATCATTTACATTACAATTTAAACAACGAATTAATAATTTGACAGCAACTATCAAGTATCACATAACATATTGATACTTTTCCAAGTATACAATACACACAGATATAGTTATAAATGGAAATAATGAAAACAACACAGCATATTAATACATAAACAAACAAATAAACTATTTACAATTAATTGAAACATAAATAATAAAAAAAAATCTTCAGTATTGAGTATAAATTTATATACAGGAATGAAAAATACTACATTGGATAATATATCCTGAACGCGGCGGGGAACACTTATCCCACCAAAAACATTTCATGTAAAATTGACGGCCAAGACTCACATTCTCATAACGCTTTCGCTGTAAAAAAGTTATCAGATCCCAGGAAAAGCCAAGCCCCTAAGCCCCGACTTTACTAACCCCACGACCTTGGTTTAAAAAGTATGGCATCAACTGGCTTCAAGCCCCTAAACCCGGAGTTTACTAACCCTACACCTTTGTTTCAAAAGTATGGCTTGGCCGTTTCATAGAGTACCGTAAATAAGTCCAACGGACCGTCTGGCCCATATGGTATCAAGAAACTAAGTTAATGTCTTTGATAATATATACTTATAAACTTAATTCCTTACGATATAGGCCGGACAGTCCGCTAGACTTATTTACGGTAGTCTATGAAACGGCCAAGCCATACTTTTGAAACAAAGGTGTAGGGTTAGTAAACTCCGGGTTTAGGGGCTTGAAGCCAGTTGATGCCATACTTTTTAAACCAAGGTCGTGGGGTTAGTAAAGTCGGGGCTTAGGGGCTTGGCTTTTCCTGGGATCTGATAACTTTTTTACAGCGAAAGCGTTATGAGAATGTGAGTCTTGGCCGTCAATTTTACATGAAATGTTTTTGGTGGGATCTCATTTCTTTTTGTAAGGTGCTTTAGTTTTTTTAATTTTTTTGGGCTGTAGGGTTTCTTGAGCGTCAACTGAACAATTGTGTATTTAAGAAATACTTAAGTTTAGCCCCATATATATATATACACTTTTATCCCCTATTATGGGAAACCCATACAAACTTCCATCCCCTTATTTAAAGGGTGGGGGGTGATTTTTTAAAAGTCCTACAATATGTATTTGATTTATAACAATGAGTCCCTATAGGTTTCAATTTTCAGACCTCTAGTATCAAAATTTGCGGAAGTTTCATACAAACTTCCATCCCCTAGTTTAAGGGGTTGGGGGGTAAAAGTTCCAAGTTTTAGAATTATTTTGTTGTTTGTGTACTAATACTAGCTTACATACCAAATTTCAGCTTTCTAGGTCATCGGGAAGTACCCCAGAGGTTTTGATACGTCAGTGAGTGAGTGGCAAAATCGGAGTATTAGAGGTACCTATAAAACCTAAAGTATAAAAGCTAGATCAATTAAATTTTGTACATTTTATATGTTTGCTAGTGTTAACTGGGACGAAACTGATGAGGGTTTGAATATGAGACGAAACGGTTCGAGAAAAGGTAGGTAGTGCCCCCTTCTTTTTTGTTCGTCTTGGCGGGGGCACTACCGTGCCCCCAGATATTTAAAATACGAAGTCGAAGTGTAGATATGGAAGTAGTAATAATTGTGTATAAGAAATACTTACGTTTAGCCCGATATATACTACTTTTATCGCCCATTATGGAAAACCCATAAAAACTTTCATCCCCTTATTTAAAGGGTGGGGGGTGATTTTTTTAAAATCCTAGAATATGTATTTTATTATTTATAAATAATAAAGGAGTCCCTATATCAATTTTCAGACCTCTAGTATCAAAATTTGCAGAAGTCTCATACAAACTTCCATCCCCTAGTTTAAGGGGTTGGGGGGTAAAAGTTCCAAGTTTCAGAATTATTCTATTGTTTGTGTACTAAACCTAGCTTACATACCAAATTTCAGCTTTCTAGGTCATCGGGAAGTACCCCAGAGGTTTTGATACATAAGTGAGTGAGTGGCAAAATCGGCGTATTTTAGGTACCAATAAAACCTAAAGTATAAAAGCTAGATCAATGAAATTAAGTACATTTCATATGTTCCCTAACTGCATCTTAACCTGTGAATTTGGGCGCTCTGGACGGGACTGGGACGAAACTATGAGGGTTTGAAAATGAGACGAAACGGTTCGAGAAAAGGTAGGTAGTGCCCCGCCTCTTTTTTTTTCGTCTTGGCGGGGGCACTACCGTGCCCCCAGATTAAATTTTCTTTAGCAATGTCACTAATCTCACTGACAAGTGTCAACTCAGCGTGACCACTTTCAGTAGTTTTCTACTTTTTTGGTAGATTTCAAGCATAATGGATACGGTCTTGGTATGAAAAAATGAGTCAGTAGTATTTAGTAGTTTATGGTTGTAACCACATTTTTATTCGAAAACAGGCTGTCCCCATACTTAAGAGGTGATTCGCCGATTCTAGTGACTAGAATCGGGGATTCGGAAACTAGAATCGCGAAAATGTGAAAAAATTTCAAAACGAAAAACAATTATACCGAAATATTAAAAAAATCGATAGTGATGACGTCAAGCGACGATGTTGATGTTTCTTAAGTACTTAAATAAAGAAAAAAATTATGACCGTTTTACGTTTTTTATTTATTATTTGCATAAAAAATCCTTAGCACCTGTAGTGTACTCGCAATTGATCTGATTTTATATTCAGAACCTTGTTTCAAATCGAATATTTTTCAATGGTAGATTTTATAACAGAATAAATTTGAACTCCGGTAGATTTTAGTAGTTTTTGATTACGTTTTTAGTAGAAATGCCGATTCTAAAGTGGTCACGCTGTGTCAACTCAACCTTTGAATTTCAAACGTTGGACACTGGAAAATGATATGATTTATGTCTGCGTTTTCTTTAAAGCAATATGTACAGGTATCTTCCGCAACGATTTTCATCCTGTACAGATGCGCTGGGACCAGGCAATGACCAAACCGCAAGCGGTTAATTATCGTTATGAACTTTCGGCCGGTGTACCTAAAACGATTGTACCACGGAGTTGTTGGTAAGTCCGGCTGTAATTCAGCATACCATTTCCCCTTATTCTCGGTAATAATGTTCCAGTAATCCTTCCACAAACTCTTTGATCGATTTTTAAATTCATGGTAATAATCCGTGAAAGGCACTCTAAAAGATTGGGTGTGGTCTTCGTGGTGATCTTGTCGTGTTGCCTGATCCACAATCTCGTTTCCGGCTATGCCACTGTGTGAGGGAACCCATAAGAATTCTATACATTTCCCAATCATTTGTAGCTTATCCTTAATTCTATACAATATATAATTCTGTTTATAAACTAGATTACAATTACATAAAGCAGATAAAACACTTTTAGAATCACTTATTACTAATATATTTACACTATTTACATTGGTATTTACATATGTCAAAGCAGCTAAAATAGCCCATGCTTCTGCCGTAAAAATACTGCAAGTGTTTGGTAACAGATTTGGTTATTTTCTGTTGTGGATCATAGAATGCTGCTTTGACATGATCGCTCTTGGAGCCATCAGTATATATAGTGTAAAATTCCTTTTTTTCGTTTAAAAATTCTAGAAAGTCATATTTATTTCAGACAGTTTCTAAATGACATTTAATATCAAGAAAATTAAGTAATGTGTTATATGGGCATTTGTAAATAGGCCACTTGCTATTGATGTAAATATCTCTGGTCAGGTTTTTTATGTATGTTATTATTGTTGTTATTTCAGGCAATGTACCAGAAATAAGAGTATTCGCCGAGATGTTGGCTGTTCCAGCTAACTGTGAGACTTCTGCTGGATATAAAACATTACTAAGGACAGTTACATTGTTACAAGACAACTCCTTCAAGCAAAATCTCTCGGCCAACTGTTTACAGCAAGCCGCAAGGACAATGGAGGTATGCAATTTTCAATTTCCATAAAAACAATGGGAGTGCTGCCGTGCAGAACTTAAAGTACAGTAAGTGCAATACGTCTCTCATAGCACTTACTGTACTTTAAGTTCTGCACGGCAGAGTAGTGCGCATGGCTCCACTTATTATTCTCAGACCCATATGTTGTATCACATCCAATTTCCTTAATAATGTGTTACTAACATTCATATAAGCTAAAGAGCTATAATCAAAATGACTTCTGACTATACTTTTATACAGCATACAGAGTGTTTTTGGATCTGATCCCCAAAAAGTTCCAGCTAAACTCCTCAAGATATTTATGCCCTTCATGGCATTTTGACATATATAGTTAATATGCTTATCGAATTTTAGTTTGTCGTCTATTATGACACCTAAAAATTTATGATGATTGGCAACAGGAATTGCATCATTATTATAACTAACTTTTATTCTAGAGTGTACAAATGAATCTTTACTAAATATTAAAGCTTTACTCTTTTCTGAACTTATGTCTAGTTTTAAAATGTTGTTATAATAATGATGCGATTGCGCTAATGCAGTATTTGTACTGTTAACAGCTATATCTAAATTTTGGTTTATGCTGTATAAAAGCAAGTCATCTGCAAATTGCAATATTTTGACCTGTGATGTATCTACAAAATTATGGATCTGAGATGTGTATAAATTATACAACAGAGGTGACAGTGTTGCTCCTTGCATTGTTCCTTTATTCACAAGCCTAGGTCCATGTAGCTTATTGTTCAATTTGACAAACAGGGTTCTATTATATAGAAATTTAAAAATCCAGTGTAAAATATTTCTTGGTAAGCCCAATTCATGCAGGACATTTATTAGGCATTCAATATTAACATTGTCAAAGGCACCTTTAACATCTAAAAATACACAAATAGCATTAGAATGACTTAGCTTTGCCATTTTAAGTTCTGATATTAGAGATACAAAGCTTTCAGAGCCACTTCTGCCTTTTCTAAAACCAAATTGGATGTCGGGTAATTTGTCCTTTGTTTCAGCAAAATAGTCTAGGCGTAACTTTAACATGTTCTCAAACAGTTTACCTATACATGACGAGAGAGAGATAGGTCTATATGTTGAGGGATTATTTGCAACTTTGTTTGGCTTTAAGATGGGAATAACACACTGAGTTTTCCATGAGTCTGGTATGACTAAATTATTCCAAAGTTTATTTTAAATGTTTAATAATTTTTCTTGTGCGTTAGGATGTAATTGTTTGATTAACATGTATGGTATGCTGTCCAACCCTGGTGTTGTATCCTTCCTACTTTTGAGAGCTATGTGGAATTCATTCAATGTAAATGGTCTATAGAGAAAGGAGTTACTATCATTTTCCACAGATTGATCCATAATATCATTCAAATTATGTTCATTCAACTGTGATGAGTCTGCTATGTTGTCTAAAAAGCTTGGTATCCAGTCATCATTCAAATATCTGTTATGAGAAGAACCTATCCTTCTGAACCTTTTCATGTAGTTCCATATTCTAGAAATAGGTGTCATTCTGTTAAAGCTAGTACATAGGTTGTGCCATGCATCAATATTTTCCTCTTTTAATATCCTTTTATTTTGAGCATCTAATTTTTTGTAATGTATAAAATTAGGAATACTTGGTGATTTCCTATACTCTTTGAGAGCCTCCTTAGACATTTTAACAGCATCATCACATGTTTGGTTCCACCAAGGTGCAGGTTTTCTCATAACTTTTAAAGTTTGCTTTGGCGTTTGTTTGGGAATTGTTTCTGCTCTAATATCATACAAAATATTTACAAATAAGTTATATAAATCAATAGGTTCCGCACCATGTATATCTAAATGTGAGAACCAGGATTCAGATAGTTCTTGATATTTGGACCAGTCTGCTTTATTATAAATGTATTTTTCTTCCACAGGACGCACTTCATATATAGAAGGCTTCACATTTATAACAACAACAGTTGGATAATGATAACTGCCCATCGGGTCGTCATGGACACGCCATTCACAGAGAGGAGCTAATGTGGGACTGACCAAAGCTAAATCTATGGCAGATGGATTTCTGTTTGGATACTGAACAGTTGTGGCTTTACCATCGTTTAAAATACACAAGTCAAAATTATCAATTAGATTATATAAACTGTTACCTCTATTATTGTTAGCCATACATCCAAATAGGATATGATGAGCATTGAAATCTCCCATTATAAGGCATGGCTTAGGGACTTCAAGTAAAACCTTTCTCATTTTGTCAGTAGCAAATCTGCTGCTATTAGGAGGACAGTAAACGCAAAGAATATTCAATTTACCCATTTCAGTGTCTACTGATATGCAAATATTTTGAATAGATTCGTAAGAAGTTGTATTTACAAGACTATATTTTAAGTTTTGTTTTATTAATATACCTACTCCATTATGTTCATTGACTGGATTTTTGTGTATCAAATTATAAGGTGTAAAATCAGGAATTGTACTAGTTATAATGTTATTAAAACTATCGTGAGACATCTTTACTAATTATAAAAACGGTATAAACTCACGTAAAAATTGTCAGGAACGGCCCGACATGTTTCGAACTCATTTGGAGCTCTTCATCAGGGGTAGCTATCCGTGCTGCTACGCGACTCGCGACCCAAATGAGTTCGAAACATGTCGGGCCGTTCCTGACAATTTTTACGTGAGTTTATACCGTTTTTATAATTAGTAAATTGTACTAGTTGTTTTAAGCCAGGTTTCATTTAGCAGACAAATATCAATATGTTGTTCAGAAAGGAATGTTTTGAGTAAGGCCTTTTTGCTCTGTAAGCTCTGTATGTTATATTGTTAAATGTGTATCCATTATGTGATTAAATTAGCTAAAAGTATATCCTTAATTCTTTTATTAGTAATCGGAGTGTTACTGTTATCATTGCCAAGCATAATAAGTGATTTAACGAGAGCATTAATAATGATTTCATTATTTAAAAAATTTAACTAAACAGTTATGTTTACATCAATAGTTTTAGTTGGTTTCAAATTTGGGAATATTTTTGGGTCACTGTGGTGAGTGTCCCAGCTATCTCCGACCCAAAAATATTCCCAAATTTGAAACCAACTAAAACTATTGATGTAAACATAACGAGTTATGTTTACATGGACACTCACCACAGTGGCATAGGAATGGTTCGGCTTTAAATACTTGCTCTTTTTCTCTTCAATCTTTTTCTGTTTTACTGGACAATCCCTTGATATGGCCAAGTGATTGCCATTACAGTTAATACACATTACTTCTTCAACGTCGCATTCTTTATAGGAGTGTTGTCCGGCGCACGAAGAACACATTGTTATTGATAGTCACCCATTTATGCCTGCATAATGATTAGTCTGAATAAACAACACTTTATATTTATGCTTTTTTTTATTTTTTTCATCCGCCAGAAGAGATATACTTTACGAGCAAAATAATAAAGTTACTGTGCAAACCTTACCCTAAGCAAATGGCAAGCATTGAGTGAGTGTTGGTAATATGTCATGTGAGTCGGCTGCCAAGCAAAGGGATTCCTAAATCTGTAATATCTACATACAGTCAAAAGTGGGTAGCGCGGCGATGAGATTGCGTTGTGCACCAGCCTCCGCGGTGACGCCTGGCAAGACGCCGATGTATGGATGGAAGACGTAAGAGACTACTGAGTCGGCGGTCCCGGGTTCGAATCCCGGCCGGGGCAAATATTTGTGCAAATATTTGTTCTTGGGTCATGGATGTTATCTATATATGTATTTTATATATTATGTATATCGTCGTCTAGTACCCATAGTACAAGCTTTGCTTAGTTTGGGACTAGGTCGATTTGTGTATGATTGTCCCTTAATATTTATTTATTTATTTTATTTATATCGACACCGTGCTAGCTATACATATAGCTATATGTCGTCCACTGCAAAGCAACATTTGCTTTGTCGCTCATGTGACGACGTCTTTGAGAAATAAAATAATAACACAAAAAATAACAGAAATAAATATTTATTATTCTCTTTTTTTTTTTTTGCTCTATTTGCTTGCGGGCCCGAAGGGGCCCTTTGCACTGCTGGGACAATTTATTATTCTCAAGTGTCTGCCGCTATATAAGCAGACTGAGACAGTACGTAGATCCATCTCGAGATCATTACATAAGTGCCATCTTCTTCTCACGCGATCCAAGTACATATGTAATGTGACGAAATTCATCGTCAGGAAATCCGAAAGGGTTGCAGAAGTCCATTATGGTGTTCCGGTGTATTTTTCTTCTACATCTTCTAAGCTTCTCTGCATAATTATACTGCGACTTGATGATAGTCACAGCGGACCATTCTGCAAGTAATTAGTGACAAATGAGTAATATAATAACAATTTAGCAAGTAATTAATGTTATATGCATTGAGATAATCAATACTCACGCTTGGTTTTCTTAAAAAGTGAAGATTTTATATTAAATTTCCTTTGTCACTACCTTATTAGCTCGACGACAAACTAAATCAATTTTCAGTCAGATTGTCACGCTTTGACATTGACATGTGACATAAAATGAACAACCATCGTAGGAAATTTTATGATTTATCTTGGATTGATCTATGTCACGTGCCACCATCTTAGGTTTTATGGATAAATACTTTGACGTTCATCTATCGTGTGATAAACTTAACCATCATAGCATTAACACAACGGTAACCTATGTATACCGGGCTGTCAAAGTTGGATGCTTTGTTATAAAGTGGACGACCATCGTAGGAAATTTATGCATATATCATATATCTCGTGATGTCACGTCAGAATGTCAGTTTACCGTGCAACCATCTTAGGAAATATTGACAAAAGCGTTATCACTTATTTATCCCGTGATAAACGCAACCATCATAGGCCCCCAGGAATCGCGTGACGTCTGTTAAAATAGAGCTTGATTATTAACGGTGTAAGGTGCGTACATATTGTTGGTAGTTTCGGCCTTTTTCATAATTCATAATTATATTGGTTTCCAAACTTAAGCATGCTGTGAATTACTATTATCAGATAGAATTTGATATAATAATCATATTATATGGCTCGGGCGTGTCCATTAATTAATATTCTTTATTGATGATGTATCTTATGTGTATTGTATCTGGATAAACTTACAAAATATTTGTGTACGTATACGAATTCAACAGGCATCCGGAAACTGCGTAAAAAGTATTGAATTAGTGGTTACACCTGTACTGTAGCTACTCAGGACACGCCTTCCATGCGTGTTTGTTATAGTTTTACTGTAGGTATAGTTGCCGATTAGAAAATCCATTTGCCCGATAAATAATAGTCTCATCTCTAACAGCAAGTACTATCGATAGACGATTCCATAATGCAATCTGCAATGTCTTAAGTGCGCTTTGAGCATAATCCACATACGACCTTTAAAATTATCACAACAGTATAGATTTACAACTGTTTGTTTGATATGGAGCTTTCAAACGAGTCGAATCTACACATCGGCTAACTTTTAAAAACTCGTACCTCGCATTGACTTTAAATTGAAATATCTTCTATTCCTTTTGGATTAAGATTCTTTGTAACTGTTGTACCTCGTTTAAGATGGATGTTTGTGAAAATCGATGGAGATTCGCGTGCGTCAGACAATATGGCGCGTGGCCGCGCGAAATTTCCACTGCTGGCATTGTACGAATTAGCATTATATTTTATTGCCTAACAGAAAACTTTGGCATTCTGCCGGCCGCAAACATATGCGTACGAAGTTTACGAAGATAAGATGTATGTACTTACTCATAAAACATGTATTTACATACATGACACTGATTAAACGCAAAATCATTCCAGCCAAAACGGGCGTTTTACGCTCTGCTGAAATCGGTGAGCGTTCATAGCCACTCGTAGCGGTGCGCGCGACCAATTGTGTTGCATATGTTCTTTGCGGCTCTTGCGAAAGGAGAGAACATGGAGGGAACTATTTTATAGTTTAATTATAAAGGATTTTCTTATCGATTCCGTTTTTCGTTTTTTTTTAATGGCGGTGATGTGAGGGCGGAAATAGCAAAAAAAAAAATATTTTTTGCCATTTTGAAAAAAAACTCGTGAGGTAAATAGCTTGTCGGTAGTTAACCATTAAAGATCTTCGCACATTATAACAACTCAACGGCGACTCAATTCTATGCCAAATATTGAAATTTAAGCCCTATGTCATAATTTCTAGGTTTAATTTCAAAAAATGATATTATTAGTGGACGACGAGTGGTATACGCGTCGTACACTAATTAAATAAAAACTTAAATTTCAATATTTGGCATAGAATCGAGTCGCCGTTGAGTTGTTATAATGTGCGAAGACCTTTACGAGTTTTAGGATACCTCAGTTATGGCATGTTCTTTTACCAAAACAAATAAAATTATATTTAATTTCGGAATACAATTATGTTTTTCGAAATTATTTTTTTAAGTGGGCAAATCAACACCACTCTTTTTTTTATTGCTATCGATCTTGTGTTGATCTTAGTATATAGCATATCAAATTAAGTTCTAAACCGCAAAATGAATAAAAAAAACATTTTTTTTTGTTCTCTACTAAATTGGGTACAGAAACAAAGGATTAATGGATTCTTCAATAAATAAATTATGTCAAGGAAAAGTTGCCTTGAATAATGCCGACTTCTTGGGATTCCTAGGCCGTTGAAGCTTTGATTCTGTCTGTTTGTGCTGTTGTTCATAATGACTCTAACATTTTGATTGCCTACGGGCTTAAAGGTGTCAGTCATCAAATAAACGGTGCATCCTTTGCTCTGGTGTTAAGATATCGAAGAACCTTACAGTACTATTTAGTCACGAGTTGAGGTTGAGACTAACTAAGTAGGATTGTTGGGGTTTAGTTAATTCGACAGAAGCTTAACTAGTAACATAATCAGGGGTATTAGAAAAGAGTAGTGTTCTAGACTTCTTACAAAGTTAATTTTAATTTCATCTTTCAGATATGGCATAGTCTTTTCAACCATTACATATATTTAACTAGTTATATAGGTAGTTAATTTAGTTTTTAGAGTAGGTCTTTGTGTAGTTAACTTTAATAAAGCCTGAGAAAAAAGTTTTCCCCAAAAGATGGATCCTCTGACACCTTGTCTTAGGCTAGGCAATCACACAAGGTTGCAGAGTGAACCCAACGTGGTTTGATCAGCTTAGACTAGGTGCGGAGTCCCTCATCCTCTAGCTGTCGCTTTAATTCGATTTGCTTATCAGGAATAGTTAGCTAAAGTGTTCAGTGATATTCTCCGCGCACTTAGGGAGGTTGGGGATTTTCTACCAACATTTTTTTATTTTTTATATACATTAAAGATACCTTCTCCATTCTACTATAATCCAGGCTTTGCTAGTTCTTAATTGTATCGACAATAACATATTTAAGGTCTTCTAGTAATTTTAGGTGTTAGAAATTCTAACTAATCATATTGGTAACTAATTAAAACTTCTTATTCATCTTTCCTGTAGAAGGAATCTTAACTGTTTAGTTTGTTTCTCTTAACTTTAATTTCACATACCTTAAGGTTCTAAATAAATTAAATAGTAGTCCTATTAGCATAGTCAGAGCTTCATAGGGGTGACTGGGAGATAATATATGTAGTAAAATTTCATTTCAACAAGAAATCATATTATAGAAGTTCCATTAGGTGTTTCCTTTACTCTAAATTCAAATAGATTAATAATTATACTCTCATTTTACCCTAGGATATATTCTTTCATGTTTAGTACTAACATTATGTAGGGTTCTAATTTAGTAGCAAGACTCTGTAAGACTTCAAGGCAGCTTAAAAAGAAACTGGGTTCTACAACACAACAATTAAATGGGTTTCTTTATACCGCTGGACGAATCACGACCATGGCCAATTTAATTCTCAATAAATAGTTTAATTATTTTAGGTAATATTTCAGAGGTAAATAGCTTAATATAGTAGGAAAAGGAAAAAACTTATTTATTTAGGAAATATACAGGGAAAGTTATGGTATGGATTGCAGGTTTCTTGGGGTTTTCATTTTCTTTCAGTGTAATTTTACTTCAGTTTTATTTCATATTAATTTCAGAGCTTAGGCATGTTACAGCTAGGGCAGTTAGAGCATGGGCGGATGGGCGAAGGGCAGGATAGAGCCGGGCGGGAAAACTTAGTAGGGGCTTTTCGTTAGCTTCAAGTTTTACAACTCCTTTATATAGTTAGGTAGCCTTATTTGAGCGTTTCAAGCAGCAAAGGGTTACGACCTCAATTTTTTTTTCTTCCAATGATTTTCGTCGTGAGGATCATCTTAGTAAAGGAACTGATCTCGATCTCCAAAAGCCGTACATTAAAGTAAACACCGCCCAATAAAATAAAAAAACTGGAAAAAACAATGGAAATACCTATTGAAAGCGCCATCTATTAAGCGCAGCGCTAAAACAATTCCTGCAGTGCGGAGGTGTGAGTAAATAAAAGCTGTAGTTCATAGTTAAAGGTGACCTATTATGAATACTAATTCTGAATAGTAATTTCGATCTGACCTTACGCTGCATAACTAACACGCCCTCTGAGATTTGTGATAGTTGCCAAGTTTGCTTTAAAATGCCATTTATAGGATCATGATTGCCCTAGAACTTATATTTATCGAAGCGTTTAAATTAAAAGTAAGTGGATTAGTATTCTAATAAATACAAAAACCAAACTTGATGCAAAACCACCTTGATGACCTTTAAACTTAAATTCTATTTTAGTTAACAATGTCTTTAATAGAGACATTTCTTGTCATAATGTGGATAGTCTTGTTCAGAGGGCCTATGCCTATGATGGTTGCGTTAATCACGTGATAAATAAGTGAAAAGCATCTGTTGCTCACACTCGCATTTTGTCAAATCGTGATAGATGCTTTGTCACTTATTTATCGCGTGATAAAACGACCAACATAGGCCCACTGTTGTAGCAAAGGCGGTTGTGAAGACGTTGGCGAATCGTGTGATATAAATAATGTAGCTACCGATCTTTGTATATTGAGTTTGAACGGATTTTCAGCCGTCAACAGCGTGAGCAGCCTACCAAATATTAACTCATGGTACGTACTCATGGTATAAGTAGTATATCGGTATAGTCAGAGATCTATCTCTTGCCACAAAGTTACACTATAAACTAAAATACGACGAGGTATGACGACGCGTTTGGCGCAGGGGTAAAGTAGCTGCCTACTGAGCCGACGGTCCTGGGTTCGAATCTGAGCAAGGGCAAATATTTATGTGATGAACTCGAATATTTGTGCCTGGGTCATGGATGTTATTTGTATTTACGTATGTATTTATCTATATAACTATGTTTATCGTCGTCTAGTGTCCATAATCCATAACACAAGCTTACTAGAGTTTACTGTGGAACTAAATCGATTTGTGTGAGGTGGTCCGATATTATTATTTAATTATTGTATTAAGCGGTTTACACTCACGTGAAATTGTCAAGAACGGTCCGACATGTTTCGAACTCGTAAGGAGCTCTTCATCAGGGACTGCTATCCGTACGCAGTCGCGGCAACTTATTATTTGTTTATTAAAATAGAACACCTCACTGCCAGTAAGTGTTGCTATAGATGAATGATTTATTGAAGAATGGCGCTACAAAGGTATGTAAAGTGAAATAGTTTGCCGCTTTACACGTACACAGTCATCTCGGCGCGGGGCGGGGCAGCCGACGATCCTTCACAGGAAATAATGTGTGTCCAAGTCATGAGAGATCGCTGATTAAAAGGAAAGGTTCTAGAACTAGTTATCGACAACGGCACAAAATGAAATTTTGCTGAAGGTTCTTTCTTTCAAGAGGGGAGTGACTTCTTATGTTGTCAGTTTACCACTTATCCGCACGAAATGGTTTGCTTCATAATTCCTAATACAAACCGCTAAGGAGTGGAACTCGCTCTCATCGTGTGTATTTTCAGAAAATTATAACTTGGGTATCTTCAACGCTGGAGTGAATGGCTGTGGCTGAACCAGCGAGCTACATTTTCGACCCCGTAGTCAATGTATTCGCGTGTTAATCTTAACAGATTGACCTCTGTTGCGCGCTGGCCAGTTTTTAGATAAGAACAATTCTACAAATGCCGCCTGAGGACTGTGTTTACTGGCTGTTTGTGAATCATCACTATCGGTCTCGAGGCTTGGCAACGTTGCCAACAGACGCGCTCACACCGAAGAGGAAGGCAGACCTGGTGCACTAGTATGTGCTGGTTTGTGTTAGATGTGCGACACGGTTAAAGAAACGCCCTTTAGGAGCCAGCACCCCGGGCAGCCACCCTCTGACAGACCTCCGGTAAAGCCGCCACTTCACAGGCTCGCTTATTCTCTTACGTTTATGACTTGCAACACACTCTTCTAAGCATATCGACAATACCGAGCAAGGTGAAGCAACTTGCCAAAAGGGCAAATCCGACCGATATAAAATGTCGAACATCCCCAGAGATTGTATTCCGAGTTGGAACACAATAGCATCACGTACCCGCAACATGAATCTGGTAAGAGCTTGTGAATAAGTTTACTTATTTGGTAATTTTATGAGTGGTTTCGATGTTAACATTACCTTTGAGCTTTATTCTTTGTACATTTTCAATAAACAGGCCTTAATTTTTTATATACCGAGACATCTTCATTTTAGACTGCTCACTGAACATACGTACTTAAACACGATATTAACGATGATAGTCATGGAAAAATACATTATAACCTGGATATACCGCTGAAAACGTCACCTCGGCAAAGGGTTGCGTCCAAATTTTTACTCATTGCTAGTAGGTATACCACGTGTGTATAAATACCTATTAATTTAAAAAACATATTTTATATACGTGGAAAATTTTGCATTATGTAGATACCTATTCAACTTCTAGTTTTTTTATCTCTTTAGTTTATTTTTTGTCACGTATTGGCCAATAAAACACATGACTGAATTATACTTATACTTAATAAAAATCGGGACAGTCAGTTCAGCTTCAAACAACGGCTCTTTAGTGGTAATTTTTTCAATAGGAATGACGTATTTTTATAGGTGTAAATACGGAAAGTACGTTATATTGAAATAATTGTCAGCCTATGCTTAGGCTATGAATTGAAGATTTTGTATTACGAAATGAATCAAAATATTGAGAGAACCTTCTCTACCAAATCTTTAATTCTGTGCCTATATTTTATTAAGGAAATTATTTTTTTTATACCTTTCCTTGACCATTGCTGCAGGTACTATTGTTGTCTGTCGTGGCGACCGTGTCGGCGGGACGTCTCGACCATCTGACGGGCGGCGCGAGCATCGGAGAAGCTACCCGCTTTGAGAACGTCAACGACGGTGCTGGAAACTACCGCTTCAGGTAAACGTGTATAGTCCGTGAGCTCTTTAGCCTTCGGGCTGGATACAATCGGAGAGGTTCAAGAGGTTCCGACCTATATCTCTTCTCCCGATTTTGTCAAAAATGTTTGAGAGACTGGTGCATGACTCACTCTATCCAAGCTTACACAACATAATCTTACCACAACAACACGGTTTTGTAAAGAAAAGGTCAACAATAACAAACCTTATTTTGTATACCTCCTATTTATTTCGAAGCATGGACTTAAATCGACAAGTGGATAGTATTTATACAGACTTTCGTAAAGCTTTTGATAGAGTGGATCACAAAATCCTTCTGGACAAAATATATTATAACGGAATCCGAGGAAACTTGTGGCGATGGTTCCGGTCATACATTATTAACCGCACTCAAAAAGTTGTGGTGAATGGATATGAGTCTAGATGCGTACACGTAACATCAGGTGTGCCTCAGGGTTCTATACTGGGTCCTTTATTGTTCATCCTATTCATAAATGACATTGATAGTTGTTTTAAATTTAGTAATTTTCTACTTTACGCTGATGATCTTAAAGTTTACCATACTATTGAAAATAATGAGGACCGCATCAAATTTCAAGAGGACCTGGATAGGCTCAGCGACTATTGCAGCAGAAATAAACTGAGTTTTAGTCTACCCAAATGTAAATCAATAACATTCACCAAGAAACACAATATCCTTCCCACTGCTTATACTCTTAGCGGAGTCGCTCTTGATAAAGTTACACTAATAAGAGACCTTGGTGTACATCTTGATTCCAAACTTCATCTTGATGCTCATATAAACAACATAATTAGCAAAGCTTACAGTATGTACGGTTTTATCATGCGTCTCAGTGAGGATTTCAAAAAACCGTCCACTTACTTGCATCTATATAAATCACTAGTCAGGTCACAAGTCGAATATGCCGTGTCCATATGGAATCCCTTGTATGAAAAGTATAACAACTCGATTGAACATGTCCAGAAAAAATTCTTACGTACCATGCAGTTCAGATGTTACCGTTCACGCCTCAGTTACCAACAGCTTCTCAACAAGTACAATTTACTCAATTTGCGGGACAGGCGCGTCCTGCTGGACGCAATGGTCCTCTATAACCTGTGCCGCGGCAAGTTTGACTGCCCCAGCCTCAGCGGTGCGCTGTGCTACCGCGTGCCGACGCGGGCGCTGCAGCGCGCGGTGCGCGAGCACCAGCTGTTCGCGACCGCGCGCTGCCGCACCCGCGCAGGCCAACGAGATCCTTTACATAGGCTAGTCAAGTCATATAACACACACTTTAATGAAATCGACATCTTCATGATGTCAGACACTGTTTACAAAAATAACGTTCTAATGAAGCTGCAGCGAGGTTATGTTTGAGCTTGCCGCGGTACTGGAATGAATCATTTTATTTTTACGCCTAGTTTGCTCTGTCTTTAAGTTCTGATATTGTAAGTAAGTAATTGTTATTCCCAGACTGTTATACAATTTCTGTGTACCTATTGTTGCTTGCGCTCTAGTTATATTATTGTAATTCGTGGATAACGTGATTGGTCTCACATTTTTCAAATTCTTTTAAGTACTGTGTTTTTTTTTAATCTATGTGTGTTACTGTTTGTTGTCCCAAATAAATTGGAAAAAAAAAAAAAATCTGGACCGCGTGAGTGCGAGCGACCCCGTAGACCATTACACTCACGGATTGTAGGTACATAATTATCATTATAATTTCAGCTCACATCCATAATTATTGAGTAAAGCTTTGACACTTTCACGCCACGTTGACTGATCATGTGCTAATATATGACGACTGTGTGACCACCTATATAGGTACCATACTCGTATATTACCATGTGTCGTCATTCCGTCTTGGCAAGTTGCCCATCATGTATTGTATGCACTGACCTGACCTACGAGTATTGTAGACCACGGTACTTTAGCAAGGTCTTGGTCACACTAGTTTCGGATGATACTTCTAAAGGAAGCTTCTAAATATGGAAGGCTCTATTGTCTTCGTGAGCAATATGACTCGTTATGATGACGCCATCTACAACAGGTCAATAGAGTGCGACTTTGTTTTAGCATTGGCAGTTTTCTTAACTTCTCGTTCCATTGATAAGTACCGATAACGACGTTAGGTACACGTTGTATACAGAGTCGGTCAATATTTGAAATGTATGTAGCACGTTCCATTAAGTTTTGCCACAACTTGAACACGAAGGGGGCCGTGACCGCTACAGCCTTTCCCACCACACATGGGTCTAGTGTATACCCAAGTAGCAAAAAAGTTACAGAAGCGCTCATACAGTCTTTATTCAGCTTAAATTAGCAGTATAAAGGCTGTAAATATAAAGGCTTCTGCAGATTGTTTGCTACTTGGGTAGGTACTTTTCTGTTTGTGCAGTAGAATTTTCACATACTTGCCTAAATGATTACCGAACGGCGACTGATGGGGTGTAAAAATGGCACATACACCTATCAAGCAAATTTAAAGAGAATTACTTAAAACATGATACAAACCCAGAATCATATTGTGATTTTGCTTTGCTGAAATGGTAATTTCACCTTAATGAATGGAGGACTTTGTAAATTGAGCCGTAATTTTAATGGTTATAGGGATAGGGGTGTCAGTTTCATTGTCAATAAAAAAGAAGAAATACCTATAGCAATTTACGAGCGTGGGGTAGAGTATGCACGCGATGCATGCGTTAAGGCTCTTGATGAAGTCATTCTGCCGCGTATTTATACTAAGGTATTACTGTACTAAAACGTATTTATAGGTTGATGCGCCGTAGGTATAGTTGATTTGATTTAAAAACTCTGATACTTATAAATTAAACACCCAGCTGATACAGATCCTGACATTATACCTTGATACCATTTCCTAAAATGCGATAACCTTATTAAAGGTGAGCTTAAAATTCCAGCTACGAGACTCCAAATGGCATCAGTGCTCACGAGAGCGGCTCGCCGCGCGCTGCGGGGTCGGACGGGCCCGCGGTGACTGCCGAAGGCGCGTTCTCTTACCGAACACCCGATGGCCAGCAAGTGTCACTGTCCTACACAGCTGATGAGAATGGTTTCCATCCCGTTGGCTCGCACCTGCCCACGCCGCCACCCATCCCGGAGGCAATCCTTAAAGCGCTGGAGTTCAACAGGCAGAACCCTTCCTCGTGAGTAACTATTATAACTAGTCAGTTAATGCCGCCTGTCACTACGTCAGGGATAAATATATGTTGTTGGACAATTCGTGAGCTCTTTGCATAGCCTTCGGGTTCAGGCGAAATCAAGAGTACAAATCTCGACTGCGTAAGAGCGAGCGAGACAGGTTAAAAGATTATTTTAACAGCTTGACAGAGTGTAGTGACGTCGGCATTTTCACGTGAATGAAACAATACGTCGCGATGCTGCGACGTCAACACAACCCATGGCTAAAATTATTTTATTATCTGTTTAGACACAGGATAATAAATCGGTATTTCGGTATTCCATATTGTATATATAAATATACAAAACGAATACGAGAATTCAGGTTTGAAATTGAGTTTTGAGTTTGAAAGTGTATTTGTTAAGTTCTTATTTTAGATACGTGATAACAAATCGATGTGGATTTAGCGCACTTTGATTTTAACCTTATTATATTAAAATAAACAAATATAAAGTTATTATATATTTTTATTATTTCCAGGGATGAAGGTGCCTACAACGGGGGCCGGAACGCCTACCGCTTCTAAACGTTTGGATCTTCGAACTGAAAGTGGGTAGTGAGACCTCATAATATGCATGGACTGTGATATTGAAATATATTTATATAGCGTTATAGGTAACTTAATACAATTTCAATAAATAAACCGCAAGTTTTTTACAAGAAATATCGTGCTTTATTTTAAATAAAACATAACAAAAATAAAAAAAACCCCGACGTGACAACCTATCAAATTCACTTAGGGAAGAGTATTTTTGTTAAAGGACAAGCTAACGTAACGTAGCCAATCGCGTTAAAACCTTGCAGGGTGTTGCTATTTGTGACCTCAATCAAAGAAAACTGTTCAATAGTCCTAATGACAATTCAGCTTTAGCAGAATTGCAAAGACTTAGAAACTGCAGTGACTCACAGAAATCATACTATAAGCCGACTGTACTTTCTTAAACAAACGTTAATTGCTTATCAAGACCAATCAGACGAGCCCAAACACCATGGGTTTTACTCTAAGATAATTAATAAAATCAGGGGAAATAATTCGTGTAGTTTTTCAAAATTGGTACAGTTATACCCTATGGTGTCTAGATGAACATACTAAAAGTCCTCGAGGGTGGGGGCTGTGCTAAGGGAGTAGGGGGGTTAAAGGTACCTTTTTCCTGACTTACGCTCATATCTCAAATATTTGTAGAAATAGTATTATGATTACTTGGGACAAAAGTTTTAACATAAAATTCCCTGCAAATTTGGTTACATTCATTTTTACTTTACGATCAATACTTTGGGAGCTACAGGGTGTGTAAGTTAACAAAAATATTAAAAAGTAGTTGTTCAAGAAAACGTAGTTTTTTCATAGTTGCTCATCATAACACTTGTGTTGTGCAGTTGAGAAATTCCCGTTACCGGCTAATTCTCATTTGGGAATATTCCAAGAAAATTCCCATTGTTCCCGGGAATATACGAGCTTGGTGGATCCATTCCTTTGTTATTTAGTTTTAAGCTAATTAATTAAATACAAGCAAACCGTTTTCGCTTTTCGACTCATCCTGAATCACCACTTAAAGTGAATATCATAAAATTTACCTGATGATGGACCCTGGAAGCCCGTAATGGATCGGATCTCAAGATACGTTCAACGTAGACATGTGCGGTTTTCGAATTTGAACTTATCTTGATGAGCAATTAGAGCCGGTATCATAAAATAAACCTGATGATGGATCCTGGAAGCCCGTAATTGATCTCAGGATACGTTCAACGTATACATGTGCGGTTTTCGTATTTCAACTCATCTTGATGAGCAGTTAGAGCCGGTAGATCCGGTATTATAAAATTTACCTGTTGATGGACCCTGGAAGCCCGTAATGGATCGGATCTCAAGATACATACGTTCAACGTAGACATGTGCGGTTATCGAATTTCAACCTATCTTGATAAGCAATTAGAGCCGGTATCATAAAATAAACCTGATGATGGATACTGGAAGCCCGTAATGGATCTCAGGATACGTTCAACGCACACATGTGCGGTTTTCGCATTTCAACTCATCTTGATGAGCAGTTACAGCCGGTATCATAAAATAAACCTGATGATGGGCCTTAGAAGCCTGTAAGTAATGGATCTCAGGATACGTTCAACGTAGACATGTCTGGTCTTCGCATTTCAATTCACCTTGATGAGCAATTAGAGCCAGTATCATAAAATAAACCTGATTATGGATCCTGGACGCCCGTAATGGATCTCAGGATACGTTCAACGTACACATGTGTGGTTTTCGTATTTCAACTCATCTTGATGAGCAGTTAGAACCGGTATCATAAAATAAACCTGATGATCATACTAACACAGATGAAATAAACCTGGTGGTGTCTAGATGAACATACTAAAAGTCCTCGAGGGTGAGGGCAGTGCTGAGTGAGTAGGGAGAGTTGAAGGTACTTTATTCAGATTTTAATAGCATTATAATTACTTCGAACAAAAGTTTCTACCTAAAATTTCCTACAAATTTGACATATATCTGTTTACTCTACGATCTATACTTCAGGAATTAGGATCTACACGGCGCATATATATTTTTGTTGATATGGTCAAGAGATTATAGTATTTTGGCGTTCTATCTTGTCGTTCTGGTAGTATATAATACCAGACATGAAAATATACAAATCTATATATATATTACGCGAGGCCGATTTTTGTACATCCCATCAGATCTACAGTTATAGTCCGATTTTGATAAATGATATGTCATTAGATTCGTCTCATGCTGGAGAGGTGCATAAAACTCTTGGATTTTTAATTTTTTCCTGAAGAAGTACTAAAAAATGGATATGAAAAAACTACTGTGCGCTAACCACGTGACATTGACCACGTGACCTGTGTTCCCTATTTTGACATAAGATGACCAAATAATAAAAAGCATGATTTGCTCACAAACCTGTAGTAAGTTGTTCAGCATGATGAAATATAATTTTTGAGTCGGCAACATAATATCCGCAACACTTAAAACATGTACGAATATGCAAAAATAATTTTACAGTTTGTTGACAATGAATGACAGTAACCATATTCTGTCAACTTTGAATGTATTTTTTATTGGGGGCTATTATGTCAATGATTTAAATTGCCAGGTTGTTTTTCTTTTTAAAATGTTGAATTGTTGATATGGAAACTTTTTTCGCATACCTGTTAAAAATGTGGAGGAAAAAGCCGGTTAAGTGCGAGTTGGACTGGTGCTTGCAAGACTAGAAAAACTGACCGTCATTCAAGAATAGATTATTTTTATAAGCGAGTTTTACAATAAATCAAAGCAGAAAAAATGTAGTAAAACGAGTAAAACTAATTTAAACTTCATTCAAATAATTACATTTATGATAGATTATTATAAATATGATTATATAAGTCCATCAAAAAAATTATTCCAAGGAAAATGGCATGAGTTATGGTAAATTAAACGGTATTTTACAAGAAAAAACTTAGTCCTTCCGCTCGCATGTCGACGGGATGGGAAATGTGGTCGAGTTGAGAATATGGACGACTTGACAATGTAGCTAAGTTGGGAATGTATCTACATTGGTAATATGGATGAGTTGGTAAAATTGACGAGTTGGAAATGTGGTCGAGTTGAGAATATGGACGAGTTGGCAATGAAGACGACTTGGTAATACGGACGAGTTGGTGATATGGAAGATTTGACAGTAAAGACGAGCTGATAATAAGGACAAGTTGGTATTGTAGACGAGTTGGGTGCATCGTAGAGTTGGAAATATGGACGAGTTGGAAATGTGGATGAGTTGGCAATGTGGATGAGTTGGTAAAATTGACAAGTTGGGAACATGGACAAGTGGGCAATGTGGACGAGTTCGCATTATGGACGAGTTGGCAATGAAGACGAGTTGGTAATACGGACAAGTTGGCAATGAAGACGACTTGGTAATACGGACGAGTTGGTGATATGGAAGATTTGGCCATAAAGACGAGCTGATAATAAGGACAAGTTGGTATTGTAGACGAGTTGGGTGTATCGTCGAGTTGGGAATATGGACGAGTTGGAAATGTGGATGAATGGCAAAGAGTTGGTAAAATTGACAAGTTGGGAACATGGACAAGGGGGCAATGTGGACGAGTTCGCATTATGGACGAGTTGGCAATGAAGACGAGTTGGTAATACGGACAAGTTGGTAATATGGACGAGTTGTCAATGTGGATGAGTTGGGAATATGGACGAGTTGGGAATGTGGATGGGTTGGCAAAATAAACAAGTTGAATACGGACGAGTGGGCAATGAAGACGACTTGGTAATACGGACGAGTTGTCAACGTGGACGAGTTGAGAATATGGACGAGTTGGGAATGTGGATGAGTTGGCAAAATGAACAAGTTGGGAATATGGACGAGTTGGAAATAAAGACGGGCTGATAATAAGGACGAGTTTGTATAGACGAGTTGGGTGTATCGTTGAGTTAGGAATATGGACGAGTTGGAAATGTGGACGACTTGGAATTGTGGACGAGTTGGAAATGTGGACGAGTTGTATTTGTGGACGAGTTAGCAATATGGACGAGTTGGCATTGTTGATGAGTTGGAAATGAAGACGAGTTGGCAATGTAGATGAGTTGGGTGTATGGACGAGTTGGTAATGTGGACGACTGCATTGTGGACGAGGTGGGAATATGGACGAGTTGGAAATGTGGACGAGTTGGCATTGTGGACGAGCAAGTAATATGGACGCGTTGGCATTGTGGATGAGTTGGGAATATAAACGAGTTGGCAATGAAGACGAGTTGGTAATACGGACGAGTTGATAATATGGACGAGATAGGCAATAAAGACGAGTTGGTATTGTAGACGAGTTGGGTGTATGGACGAGTAGGAAATGTAGACGAGTTAGCAATATGGATGAGTTGGCATTGTGGACGAGTTGGGAATATGGATGAGTTGGCAATAAAGACGAGTTGGTAATATGGACGAGTTGGCATTGTAGATGAGTTTGGTTTATGGACGAGTGGGCAATGTGGACGATTTGGCATTGTGTATGAGTTGGGAATGTGGACGAGTTGGAAATATGGACGAGTTGGAAATATGGACGAGTTGGATATATTGACGAGTTGGAAATGTAGACGAGTTATAATTGTGGACGAGTAAGCAATATGGACGCGTTGAAATTGTGGACGAGTTGGGTATATGGACGAGTTAGCAATATGGTCGAGTTGGCATTGTGGACAAATTGGGAATATGGGCGAGTTGCCAATGGAGACGAATTGGTAATATAGACGAGTTGGCGATGCAGATGCGTTGGGCGTATGAACGAGTTGGCAATGTGGACGTGTTGGGTGTGTGGACAAGTTGGCATTGTGACCCAGATGGGAATATAGACGAGCTGACATTGTGGACGAGTTGGCAATGTGGAATAATTAACATGTTACCCTAACATGCGAAACTTGATTGTAGAAATAACCTACATATGAGGCAATTTCAATTATAATAATTATTTGCATTGATAATAGTGGTTTTTCGTGTATCTATAAACGTTTTATACTCTCTATTTCATACAATTGAGTTTATGTAACATTTTTTTTATCACTATTTTTAAGTATTTACGAATATAAATGAATACATAAACAGTTACGCACTCCATGATTTCCTTTTTAAAACCTGCGTAGTGAGTGCCCAAATCTGTCGTTTCGATTAATGTGCTATTTCTGGAAATTGATAGGAATCGATCAAATCGATAAATTTATGTCCTGAAGAAAGAACAACAAATTAAAATTCTACCAATCTTATGTTCGGTCCCATGAAAATATGACAATATTTTTTTTAAGATATGGGATTATTTTTGTGAATTAAATTTTTATTAATTATAAATCGAATAATATGCATTTTATTTGTGAAACAGATCAGCAGATGACATGTCATTAATGCACAAGTTATTTTTACAAAAGAGTTGAAAAAGTTGTCACGATGAAGCTGGCAGTTGGCTATCAGGCCTGGCTCTAGCCTGGCATGTTTTAACGTTTTTAAAACATCATTTTAACGTGTTTTTTACAGTATTTATTCTTCGTTCGCCAAAAACTTATTATCGATAAAGTAGTTATTTTCTGTAACACTACCGGATTTCCATATTCTAGCGGCGGTTCGACGCCGCAACGGGCCTCTAGTTATTTTATAGTACAAAATCCAACTCTGACGATATTCGGCGGTCCGCGCCGCGCTGACGCCCGTAGTAGCTAAGGCCTTATCAAGATACCACGACTTTGCGTGACAGTGGCAGCGGCAGCGGTGTAGCGGCGGATGTCTCGCTCACTGGTATGGCCGCCGTGCTCGGACTTCTCGCTCAATCACTCGCTGCGCTGCTGCTTGCCGCGCAAAGTCGTGGCAGCTCCGTTACGGTAATTTCGCAAGCTCGAACCGATATGGGGATTATTATGTTCGATCAGCTGGTGAATAAGCGTGCTTATTCTAAACTAAAAAAAACGTTATGATGGCGACGTATCCCTAAAAAAACTATTTTTCTTTTACGTTGAATGTATCCTGAGATTTATTACGGGCTTTCCAGGATCCATGATCAGGTTTATTTCATGATACTGGCTCTAATTTCTCATCAAAAAGAGTTGAAATACGAAAACCGCACAAGTCTACGTTGAACGTATCCTGAGATCCATTACGGGCTTCCAGGATTCCATCATCAGGTTTATTTTATGACACCGGCTCTAATTGCTCATCAAGGTGAATTGAAATGCGAAGACCAGACATGTCTACGTTGAACGTATCCTGAGATCCATTACCTACGGGGTTCCAGGATTCCATCATCAGGTTTATTTTATGACACCGGCTCTAATTGTTCATCAAGGTGAATTGAAATACGAAAACCGCACATGTCTACGTTGAACGTATCCTGAGATCCATAACGGGCTTCTAAGGTCCATCATCAGGTTTATTTAATGATACCGGCTCTAACTGCTCATCAAAATGAATTGAAATGCGAAGACCAGACATGTCTACGTTGAACGTATCCTGAGATCCATTACCTACGGGGTTCCAGGATTCCATCATCAAGTTTATTTTATGACACCGGCTCTAATTGTTCATCAAGGTGAATTGAAATACAAAAACCGCACATGTCTACGTTGAACGTATCCTGAGATCCATTACGGGCTTCTAAGGTCCATCATCAGGTTTATTTAATGATACCGGCTCTAACTGCTCATCAAAATGAATTGAAATGTGAAAACCGCACATGTCTACGTTGAACGTATCTTGAGATCCGATCCATTACGGGCTTCCAGGGTCCATCATCAGGTACATTTTATGATACTCACTCTAAGTGATGATTCAGGATGAGTCAAAAAGTGAAAACGGTTTGCTTGTATTCAATTAATTAGCTCAAAACGAAATATCAAAGGAATGGGTCCACCGAGCTCGTATATTCCCGGGAACAATGGGAATTTACTTGGAATATTCCTAAATGGGAATTTACCGGTAACGGGAATTTCTCAACTACACAACGTTGCAAGACGTTCGCGTGTTATGATGAGCAACTACGAAAAAACTACGTTTTCTTGAACGACCATTTTTTGATATTTCTGTTAACTTAAACATCCTGTAGCTCCCAAAGTATTGATCGTAGAGTAAAAATGAATATGACCAAATTTGTAGGGAATGTTATGTGAAAACTTTTGTCCGAAGTAATCATAATGCTATTTCTACAAATATTTGATATATGAGCGAAAATCAGAAAAAAGGTACCTTCAACCCCCCCCCCCCTACTCCCTTAGCACAGCCCCCACCCTCGAGGACTTTTAGTATATTAATATACTTAAACGGGTTTACTCACGTCGTAGAAGTCGAATAACGCTCGACATGTTTCGAATCGGTACGCGATTCATCATCAGGAGAGACGACCAGTCGCGGCGGCGGCCAATCGAACACGTGTAAAATACTGATAGCACCTATTCCAATTTTATGCGAACACGAGCGACGTTGTTTACGATCATATTTTATCGCTTCAGTATAAATAAATTGCGTTTCCAATCATCTTGTAAAGGTACAATGCATGTTTATATAATTATATGTACGAGCTATTCAATGGGTGAAATAACAATAAGGGACAATGTTCATTCACATGTCTCGATTCCTAGACAGGGATGTTGCTCACTGTATAGAACTTGCAGATACATAGTTACAGCTGGGACATTCAAATTAGGTGTAGTCGAACAGAATAACAATACGGTAATGCATATACTTCCAATTGAAAATATTCGGAAGCGCTATATTCGTCACCTAAGACAACGATTACGTACGGCTCAGTCTGGTCTGGTCAGAAAAGGCCCGCTGGTCATTCTGAAACTGAAACGTTTCTGACCAGACTTAGCCGTAACCGCTGGGATCACGGGCCTCCCGATAAACTTCTGATGCCAAACAAGGGAAAAAACCTAAATTACCGAAAGGTGCTGTTTCTTTTTTCAAATACGACCATACCTGTATGTAACATCTAAATATGCGTGAAAAATAAAAAAAATAATCATGGAAATCGGTTCACCCAGACGAAAGTTCTGAGGTAACAAACATAATTAAAAAAAAAATACAGTCGAATTGAGAATCCTCCTCCTTTTTTTGAAGTTGGTTAAAAATTGAACATCTCCTCAAACATCGTGATAAAATTCAAAAATTGTACAGTTGTAAGCATTGCCACCTATCAATCCGATTGCTATAAAAATCTAGAAGGCGCTTAAGTTGAACTCTTTCAACGGTCCAACACCAAACAAGCGCTCCAACACTCTCCGTAGAACGTGCTCTGATTAGAAAACTTCGATTGTAAAGCCTTGACTTATAAGTTCTAATTAAAGACTCAACTCTAATTAAAAAACTCTCTATTGTGCGTTGGTGGTTTTTTACATTCCGAGTGCGACTAGTTTTACATACTCTATTACAATTATTAAAGTTCCGTATCCAAAGGTACCAAAGGACTTGTAATAAAGGTACTAAAACTACTTCGTCCGTTTATCTCGCTGTCATAGGTTTTTTTAGGGTTCCCTACCCAAAACGTAAATACGGGACCCTATTACTAAGACTCCACTGTCAGTCTGTCTGTGTGTCAGTGTGTCACCAATTTTCATGAACCGTGATGACCGGTTGAAGTTTTCAGAGATAATTTGACGATGAAAGAAAACGAACATGGCTTTTCAACCTTTTTGAAGTGATACTTCTTCATAGATGAAAATTACGGCAGCCTAGAGTAGCATAAATTACATGAGAAGTAGGGTTACCTTAAAAAAGTCCTGATCCACATAAATATAAATAGAACCTAAACGGATTATTTATATCGTGTATATAAATTACTTGAGTCTTCCTGACGTTTCCGTAACTTTACACTTACCATTGGCACCCGTTGTCAAAGTTTACGATGTAACACGCTTATTTATTTATTTAATTTAATTGTGAGACAATCGTACAACCCGAAAAAATATTACATATATTTTGGTACATAATGTCCATTCCCACATTGTTTCTTTAGGAAGAAAGTTTTAGTTTCACAATGGCCACTTCGAATACAGAAGAGCTAGCATATCTTGCAGCGAATTCGTTTTTCGTACAACTCATCGTCACCTGTCGTGGTCGCACGGCATGAAAGTGACAGGTAGTATTTGTCGCGCGACAAAGAGTCGCATGTCTTAGTTATGCTAGAGGTGCAGCACAGCGCTAGATATGTAATGGCTTCCTAGCAGACGCGTGTCATTAGAAAACGTCCAATTCAGCCCCCGATTTACCACAAGTTGTCCGTTTCAGTAGGTACCATTTCACCACATATCGGGAATTCCAAGAAGGAATAGCGGAGTAAGGCGCAACATGAAAGTTGCACCGAACTATTACTGAAGTTTAGCCCCAGCGTGCCGCTGCCCGGCTGTGCATTGAATTATAACTCAGTACTTAAGTACTCTATTCCTGGTATGCGGATACCTAGTATTGCAACTATTTTATGTGCAGGGATCAAGAAGTTAATCAAAATTCCTTCCGCGTTGTAAGTGGTTAGATTTTAAGTTGTTCCTATATATACCTATTCGTTAAATTTGTGTTATGTATGACATTTTATAAAAGACATGGCTTAATAATATAGAAATTAGATACCTACATTTCTTGCGCATTTCATTAATAGTTAGTGACGACCCAACATACTAAATTATATGACTTTGACTACCAAAGAAAAAAATATACTTATATTCATCTAAATGAGAATGATAATATTACGTTGGTAAATAACTTTTATTTTAATAGAGCACATCACTAAAATAGACATATAGCGGTGAGATCTCCACATTTTTTTTGCAATCCAGCAAAGCCTGCAACACCAGAGGAGTCACAAGTACAGCATTCATGCCATTAGAAACGTCGAATTTCCGTTAGTCTGTTTCAATCCCAGTTTACCGCATATCGGGAATTCTAAGAAGGAATAGCGCAATAGGTAATGAAAGTTGCAGCGAACTATTACAGAAGTTAAGTTTACTGCCGCTGCCCGGCTGTGCATTGAATTATATTATAACTCAGTGCTCCAGATATGCGGATACCTGGTACTGCAACTATTTTAAGACTAGGGCTCATGAAAATTAATCAAAAGTCTTACCAAGTTCTTCAGATCTTTAACTTGTACCTTGTGCCTACCATAATCATAAGTATATCTTTCAATATTCATTGACCAAGGAAGCGAAGTGAGCGAAAAATCTCCGTTTTGGCTTGACCAAAAAATCTTTCGTATATCCGATTACCCGGCTATTCTCGCCTACATACCGCATTTCTCAATCGATTCTCGCGAAATTTTGCAATAATTATAAAGTTTTTTTTGTCGAGTCGGCTTGTCGCTTTTTTTTCTAAATGGTGGAGATAGGTAGTTAAAACGTAAAAAAGTCATACATCAGCCATGCATTTCACAAAATTATCTCCAGGTCTACGGTTCACAGAGCCACTATTTCTTTATTTCTATGGGTGCGGGACAAAGATTTTGATTACGTAATGTGGTTGTGGTATGATGTTCAATTGTTCATGAAAACTTGTTTGTTAAAAAGAAAAACAAATTGCGATGATATATGTTATATGTTGCACCAAAAAATAAAATTTCTCTAACGTTTACGTTACCTATTTCATAATTTTTGGGGTTTGAATAGTTTAGGTAAGAAAGAGGATATTTGCTGAATAAAAACCTTTATTGTCAAATAAAAAGTAACACACAATATTTTTTAAAATATAAATTACAACTTTCACAGCATCGACGTACATATTTGTCTAAGTTAAAGATTTCGTCTAGTAGTGATATCCACCGTTGTTGTAGCGTCCGCTATTGTAGGACCCCTCACTGTAATTAAAATAGCGTTAATTAATATCAGTAAAACAA
The DNA here is from genome assembly GCA_932273695.1 of Apotomis betuletana. Taxonomy (NCBI): domain Eukaryota; kingdom Metazoa; phylum Arthropoda; class Insecta; order Lepidoptera; family Tortricidae; genus Apotomis; species Apotomis betuletana. The sequence goes on along the minus strand of OW026307.1, from coordinate 8,812,100 downwards.
ATGAACTGTACTAGCTCTATTTTTTGAGGCCGGGTTATTATGTACTCACTAAAGATAGAATCTTTAAGTTGAACTAAAGCGATTTGAGTATCATCTGAGGGATACAACGCCAGTGTTTTTATACAGCGAGATTGGTTACCGGCGTTCCATCAGGCGTTAGTTAGGTAATAGGTACGTGAACGCATTTCACGTGTTGTCACCTTACTTGTATTGTACCCAGGCCCATGCAGGCGTACCTGTGAGGAAGGCTTCAGCCTGTACGGTTCTGTCCTCAGGGATGGGAGACTAGGTTCTGACATGGAAGCTCCTATTGGTGACATACAATACAACACCTATTATTAGATGTGACCATCGGGCGTTCGTGGCATGAGAACGCTCTCTCAACTCACCATCTTTGCCCAAGTGCCGCATTAATTGGTTACTCACGATGAAGGATTCTGTCCGACGGGGTAAAAGTCAGTGAGGCTTGCGGGCCATCGGGAAGAGAATGCGCACTCTTCAGGCACTGTACGGCCCTCTTACCAAAGGGCATTTGTTAACTGGTTTATACTCACGATGATGGATTCTGTCTGTTGAACTGCAGCGACCAAAAGATCGCCTCCAGAATGGATGGTGGCGGGGTAGGCAGGTGCGAGCCGACGGGGTGGAAGCCATTCTCATCAACAGTAGAAGTCAGTGAGACTTGCTGGCCATCGCGCCTTCGGCAGGCACTGCACGGCCCTCTGGCCAAAGGGCATTTGTTAACTGCTTTATGCTCACGATGAAGGATTCTGTCTGTTGAACTGCAGTGACCTGAGTATCGCCGCCGGAATGGATGGCGGGGTAGGCAGGTGCGAGTCGACGGGGTGGAAGCCATTCTCATCAGCAGTATAAGTCAATGAGACTTGCTGGCCATCGGTAAGAGAACGCGCATTCGGCAGGCACTGTAAGGCCCTCTGGCCAAAGGGCATTTTTTAACTGCTTTATACTCACGATGAAGGATTCTGTCTGTTGAACTGCAGCGACCTAAGGATCGCCTCCGGAATAGGTGGCGGCGTGGGCAGGTGCGAGCCGACGGGGTGGGAGCCATTCTCATCAGCAGTATAAGTCAGTGAGACTTGCTGGCCATCGCGCCTTCGGCAGGCACTGCACGGCCCTCTGGCCAAAGGGCATTTGTTAACTGCTTTATGCTCACGATGAAGGATTCTGTCTGTTGAACTGCAGTAACCTGAGTATCGCCGCCGGAATGGATGGCGGGGTAGGCAGGTGCGAGTCGACGGGGTGGAAGCCATTCTCATTAGCAGTATAAGTCAATGAGACTTGCTGGCCATCGGTAAGAGAACGCGCCTTCGGCAGGCACTGTAAGGCCCTCTGGCCAAAGGGCATTTGTTAACTGCTTTATGCTCACGATGAAGGATTCTGTCTGATGAACTGCAGTGACCTGAGTATCGCCGCCGGAATGGATGGCGGGGTAGGCAGGTGCGAGTCGACGGGGTGGAAGCCATTCTCATTAGCAGTATAAGTCAATTAGACTTGCTGGCCATCGGTAAGAGAACGCGCCTTCGGCAGGCACTGTAAGGCCCTCTGGCCAAAGGGCATTTGTTAACTGCTTTATACTCACGATGAAGGATTCTGTCTGTTGAACTGCAGCGACCTAAGGATCGCCTCCGGAATAGGTGGTGGCGTGGGCAGGTGTGAGCCGACGGGGTGGAAGCCATTCTCATCAGCAGTATAAGTCAGTGAGACTTGCTGGCCATCGGGGGCGCGGTAAGAGAACGCGCCTTCAGCAGTCACTGCTAGACCTTCCGGGCCGGCAGCTCGGGGTGAGCCGCTCTCGTGGGCTTTGATGCCGTTGCCGGTCTCATAGCTGAAAGTTAAAAACAGTTGCGAAACCTCTCAGAGCTGTTTTTGGACCTACCATGAATAATTTTTTTTTTTTTTCAAAATAATGGAATGACGAATAAATAGCGTTACATTATTTTATTACAAATAAAATATGTATATCATGCATCTGTAATTTAATGATATAACAATTGAATCCTAGAACAATATCTATATTTTACAGCATGTAGGTACCGATTAGTTTAATTTATGAATGAAAGATAAACCTCTATACTTAAACCTTTGCCACTTTAATTTTCTAGATACTCGAACGTACCGACTATTTAGTTGTAAGTTTTCAAATGAAACTAAAAGGTATTACTATGTTGTTCATCTTTAAAAATGCATTCACATACTCATGCTAAAAGCTCCAACTTGTCTTGTATGATACAAAAAGTACCTTAAATATTCCTCAACGGATATTAAGGCTTTTAAAGAAACTTCCTCAGCCACCGTAAGTGATGCTTGTAAAGTTCATTAACAAAGTTACAGAAGTTACTCCACTAGACCGTTGAAGGAAATTCTTCTTTATTTATAAGATATAGATGCTGCATTATGTAGGGGATACTTGATAATAATATATGTATTTAAACACAAAAGTCAGTACAAATGGCGAGCTTAATGCCAAATGGCATTCTCTACCAGTCAACCATAGAGCTAAAACAGAGATACTTCAAGTGGGTACACATTTAATCGATCTCAGAGATTATTGTAGAATATAAGTGAGATCTTTGAAGCTTCAAATTGATCAGGAACTTTAAAAGGGTTAAACTATTAAAAACTGTGGAGAAAACATAAACAACCATATTTTCAAACGACATAAAAAAGAGGAGGTTCTCAATTTGGTCTTTTTGTTTGTTACCTCAAAACTCCATCGTAAAACGTTTTGGAAAATATTTTTTTTTGTTTATTTAGAAATCAGGGGAGGTCCTCGATTATTATACACTTACTAAAGAAAACGAGTACAAGGTTGACTTTATAGAGAAATTCCCTACAAAATAAACAGTTTTGTTTGCTTTGTGAGAGAAAATGTACCCAATCCGAACGATAGCGCTAAGTGCCTGTGGCTGTGGCGTCTTGCAACCCGAGTCTCACCGGCTTTTTCACTTTATCGCTCTTGAGGAGTAAGGTGTGCGTTTATTTATCCACGGATAAGCTCTGCGATGGTTCTGAGAAGCATTTAATCGGACTTGACGTGACTTTGACGTTATCCGAGAATCCTTTGTATTGTGATTGTAAATTAAGAAGATTTCATGAATGGTTTTTGAATAATAATCTCGGCAACGAGGAAATGATCTATAGTGGTCCACAAAATGCGTCACAAGTGTGATGGCGTTCCATCGAAGGAGAGGTTGTTTGTCCGTCAGTAACCGTATCGAGACAGTCAGACGCTGACATTAGATTTGGATGCTTAGCTCGATAGCTCTGTTATAACAGTTATTACGAAAATTAATATATGTACACTTTGAAGCTTATGTTCATAGAATGAATGAATGACAAAATATGTATATGTGTGTATATTTTAGATTAGTTACACTTTTTCAGCATATTCTTTTTCTCAAATTGTACATTTTTGCCGAGTTTTTATAGTTTCCAAGGCTTACCTAACTCATTGGACACACATCTAAAAAATACCTGGAAAATGATTTTAATTTGGCAGAACAATGCTAGTAGGAAAATGAAGCAGTTACTCAGTGTGTCAGTCTCACTGAGTGAGGGTACAAATGACTATTTTTACTATGAATGATGTATAATTGTGTAACCACAAACCTGTATCTGTAGTTCCCATCCCCGTTGTTAACGTTTTCGTATCTCAGGATGGGTATTTGCGCGCCGCGGCTGTAACCACTGTTGTAGCTCCCGTCGTTGTAACCCCCGAAACTAGCGGGTCCTCCGTAGTTCTGGGGCCGATAGTGCGCAGCTGAAGCCATGGCCAGGATGGCGAAAGTTACTACTGCCTGGAAGAACAAATTGTGCACACCAATTGCTATAACTTCACTGCTGTCTAGATTAGCGATGCGACAGATAACAAAGACTGCGAAGCTGGATAAGGGATAGAAATGGAAGACAGATGACCTGACTGTTGTAGGTTGTAGGTCTAAAATTGATTGACGCCAAAACATGTAGTAGTTCATTATCTGGTGGAAGGTGGATCTAAAACAAGGATGTTAGAGCGCGACGGCAAACCTGAGACCTGAGGCTGGAGCTTCCAAACATATTTAATCATAATCGTAATTAAAATTGTCCTTTTGTGTAAAATTGTGCCTTTTGGAAACTTTCGTAGTTATGTTACCAAATATAAGAAGGATAAAATTACGGTCACGGGGTTACGTTAATATTTGCTAAGTTGAATATTGTAGGAGATATTTTGAGTAATAACCGATTTATGTTATACACACAGGAAAGAAGACCTATTACGGTTCGAAATTTTAGCGAAGAAATAGAAAAGCTAAGTATTTCTATTTAAAAAAAAAAAAGCCAGAAAACAAACCTTTAAAGAACACATGATTTTATTTTATTGTATTGATATCGATACTCTGGTACTGATCTGATACAACTGTGATGACAGAATGATGACTCCAAACCCCTGCGACTTTTTATATGGATGAGTGTCGGCTTTTACGAAATACTCACCTTGCATTTCTTAGGTTACGAATAGCGGGTGCCGCCTTTGCCCCCCGCTGCCTATTGATAATTGTATCGATTGTTCTGCTATGATAAGGTGTTCACGTTTAGTGAAACCCTGAACTTACCTTATATCACAGCAAATAAGTCACGTTTCTCCCGTAATAATTCTTATTTACTGGTTAATTTATAAGAGCTCTACTACCGATTTTTTAAACAAAACTCAGACCCTAAGCCCAATTTTTGGGAATAATCGATGAATTTTCTAAAGTAATCTAAACACGTCTAATAATAACATCTCAAGTATGTATTGAAGCGGATCCGTTGGTGTTGAATTTTAAATTAAGTGAGTAACATCGCAATTATAATCGACCCATTTTTAAGGTTCCGTACCCAAAGGGTAAAAACGGGACCCTATTACTGAGACTTCGCTGTCCGTCCGTCCGTCCATCCATCCGTCCGTCCGTCTGTCATCAGGCTGTATCTCAAGAACGGTGATAGCTAGACAGTTGAAATTTTCACAGATGATGTATTTCTATTGCCGCTATAACAACAAATACTAAAAATAAAATAAAATAAATATTTAAGGGGGCTCCCATACAACAAACTTGTTATAGATTATGGTACGGAACCCTTCATGCGCGAGTCGGACTCGCACTTGCCCAATTTTTTTATTTAATTTTATGGGAATTAGTTAGTTATTACTTATTAATAATAACGTCAAGCCCGTAAATAAAATACTCAGAATGGCTTCAGCTTGGGTTTTGACCCGAGGGCCGCAAAAGCCATTTTTAACCCTCTAAAAAATTTAACAAAACAATATGAGGAAAATAGATAATTTACATGCGTATTTGGTGTGTCTTTCTGTGGTTTCGCTAAAATGAGTAATTGACCGAGTGAGTGAAGAAAGCGAGGAGTCCCCGTTTGAGCTTCGGTAAAAAACATTTCGTGTGTCCGTTTATCTGGATTTCCAGCTGTTCTCGCCTACAGGTCGCATTTCTCGTGTAATTTTGTGGGCGGGTTCTACAACTCACAAGTTGGAAGCATCACATCTAAAGCCTCTTTAGGTGTTTCAAGAGTTTTTTTATTGTTACAGTGATAATGGATGCTAAGGTTACCCCAGACATTTGTATATTGTGATATTACCGGGGCCAATTTCAGCACATGCGGCGCCGCCTGGCGTGATGTGTGAATAACAAATTCATCGTTCATAAATGGCCGACGGGTCCAGAATAAAAAAATGCTTAATCTAAATAAAAGGAATATAATATTACCAGTGCAGTAAATGGGGCGGCGCCAACGCTGGGCACCGATCAATCAGTTTTCATTGCAACTATTAGCAAAGCAAAGCATTTTTAAGGCTCCGTAGTCAACTAGGAAGGAACCCTTATAGTTCCGCCATGTCCGTCTGTCCGTCTGTCCGCCCGTCCGCGGCTTAGCTCCGTGATCATTAGTACTTACTAGAAAGCTGAAATTTGGTATGAGCATGTGTAAGTACCAGGCCGACAAAACGGTAAAATAAAAACTAAAAAAAAACTTTTTTCGGGTACCGTACACCTAAAGTGGGGATGATTTTTTTTTATCGTTCCAACACTAGTGTGTGGGGTGTCGTGAAATAGGTCTTTTAAAAATAATAGGGGTCTTCAAACATCATTTTTTGATAAAGTCAGCAGTTTTGTAAATATTCGCTCCAGAAATCCAAAAAATTGTGCCCCCCCCCCTCTAACTTTTCAACCACAGGTCGAAAATTATGGAAAAATTCATAAAAATGAGGCCTTATAAGCACTTTCAATGAAAACTATATTGAATAAAATCGGTCAAGCCGTTTTTGAGTTATCGCAAAAATTCATAATTTTCATTAAAATGACGTAAGTGCCGCTCGGTGTCCTTATACTTCGAACGTTACACATATTAGTTAAGTTCCATACTGTATTAAAACATTTCGCTCAATCTGGCGCGTATAATCGATAACTTCCAGAAGGTAATAAGTAATTACAGTTACTTTGGCGTTTACGACCTTTTTATAGAGCTTGAAATCTTTCTCGTAATTTATTTAGTCTAATGTGAAGGATGGGCAACTTCGGAACCCTACACTGGGCATGGCCCGACATGCTCTTGGCCGGCTTCCAAGTTTAAGACCCTAGGGGATAATCGTAAGTTTTATTTTTGTAAGTCATCAACTCATCAGTCATCAAATCAACCGTACGACGTTTACAAAGATTTGAGGAGAACCTGCTATTGGGTTTTCTATGTTCCTGACTCCATCGGTGGACCACCTGGCTGAGGTTGTCACCTTTATGAGCATATACCTAATATAATGACATCCCTGAAGAAATTGTAACTTCAGGGAAATAGGTTTAAAACTAGACTAGCTTCTTATTGACAATTGTTTTTATAGCGTAATATATTTTCTCGAGATGTACATACGTAGAAGTGTGCTAATACCACTCATTTATTTATTTTCTCAGGATAGTACTTTTTTAATTTTCGGAGCGGATATTTACAAAAACTGCTGACTTTATCAAAAAATAATGTTTGAAGACCCCTAACGACACCCCTACTTTAGGTGTTCGAGAGGTACCCGAAAAAAAGTTTATTTTTTGTTTTTATTTTACCGTTTTGTCGGCGTTATACATACACATACTCATACCATACATCAGCTATCTAGTATCTAGTACTAATGATCACGGAGCTAAGCCACGGACGGACGGACAGACGGACATGGCAAAACTATAAGGGTTCCTAGTTGGACGGAACCCTAAAAAACGGAATCACCAAGCTTAGTTGGAACTCAGCAAGTGCACTACCCAGTTACGTTAATTTAGACCCTGGAATACGTATATGATGAAAGTATTTTTAATAAGTATTTAGTTTTACGTGATATTATATCCAAATGTGTACTACATGAGTACAGTACGTTTAATACGACTTTACATTCCAATGATTTTATGGTCAATAGGTGTAGGAATATTCCAATCAACTTCAAGTTTTGGGGTAGTTAGTTAATTGGTAAGTTTCTAGCACTTCTCACTCTGTTGTGCAGTAACGGGGTCTAACTTTATTACGAGGAATTAACTAATTAGCTAACCTTAATGCTCACCTTGTTATGAAATATATTACATGGGGAATTCCGCGGGTTGAAATATGATGACGTACATTTTTTGAGGCATTTCACTGGTTAACGTTGGTTTTCGGCAAAGTTTTATACAACAGAACATAATTTATGATCGCATACTTTCCGTATTCAACGACTTTAAATTCAGCCAATCCTGTACCAGTAATGCTATCGAATTATTAAAAAACTCGTGTAACTAAGGAATTAGGTTTACATGAGTTTAAGAGATCTCAGTTTCTTCAGATTTTTGATTCAGCCGTAAATGTTTACCTATTCAATTACCTACCTAAAATCACCACAGTAGCTACCTAGGTACTCGTATTATACAAAATAGCAAACTAGGAATCTAGTTGCACCTTAAATCTGATCCAAACCCCAACCATTGGGCAAACCAAGACCGATTTAGCTTACTTTTATTAAAAAAACAATAGGCAACATTTCTTTAAATGGGCAAGCCGGTGGGAATTGTGTTCTATGGACGCCACTCCAGTTGGTCCAGCAGCAGTTGGTTAGCAGTTAAGGTAAATATGTCAATATTTGAAATCATATGATACTCTAATCGACTCGCTAATCTTATTTGTGGAGTGGAGTAAGTCGCTAAAATATAATTCCGTACATAATTATATAGGTAGAGGTACACATCTATCGTATATACATTTATGATTGTTACCACAAATTGAAAATTGAAGGAAGGAGAGGAAGAGGAAGGCCGAGGATTAGCTATTTGGACCAGATCAAGAAAAAGGCAGACGTCGGGTCGTATCGGGAAGTAGAGCGGACTGGAGAGAACTGCACCGACAAGAGTGAAACTCTTAAATAATAATAATAAACCACAGAAAGTGAAGATGTAAGGAAAAGTGTCATTTATTTTAAATGGGATTGCTCTTGACTATATTTTTTGCATGGTAGGTAAGCATTGACGTACCCAGGAGATGCCTAAGACACCGTAGTCTTAAAAATGTCCACTGAATCATAGAAAATGTAACACTATATTAATAAAAGAGCACATATATTTTATACTCAATTATAATTTAATCCTCATGCATATTTACATCATAAAGCTAATTATAATAGATAACTAATGCTAAGTCGTGGTATCACAGTCCTGGTGAGGTGAGTTCGCGTCGAGTCCGTCGTGAGATCAATTAGTAGTGGTAGCCGCCCGAGCCGCTGTTGCCTCCGTGAGCACTGGGGTTGTACTGGCCCTCACTATAATAAAAACAGAATTATAAATAATAATGGACAATACGCAGGGCTGCTTTTTCACCCCTGACGAAAAAAGATGGTGTGTCTTTGGCATTATAGCTCCGAAACCGATGGGCCAATTTGAGTGCGTTTTCTTAAATCGAATTAAAGACTTGTGGTGTTGGTGGAAATAGGACCAGTAGTTTCCAAGATATTCAACTTTAATTGGAATAAGTGCGAATATTAAAGCTAATACGTATTACAATTTTTATAGTTATGTTACTTAAACGTTTTGAGGGAGGGTCTCATGACCCATGACCACCAGCTACTTGTATTTGGGGTGTTTTAAATTTTGAATTTAGGTTATTTTATTGAAACAGAAGTACGCTTCTAAGTTTTAACCTTTTTACTCCCTAAACATGTTTTAAAATTTTAGGGAATAAAAAGGTTTGAATGTTTGTCACTTAATGAATAACCATATGTGATGGTGTTATTGGTGGGTTTCAAAACTGGGGAACTTTTCAGTAAATTGTACATTTACGTGGGTGCGTAGTGCGTGGAGCCTGTTTTGATCGGTGGAGTACGAGATAGACATCAGCCGGCCGTCGCAGGCGGGGAAGGAGAATCCTCTCTCGTGCGCTCCGATGAAATACTTCTATGAAGTAACGAAGATCTACATTTACTTACGAAGAAGGATTGCGCTTGTTGAACTCAATGGACTTGAGGATCTCGGCCGGGATCGGGGGTGGGGTGGGGATGTGGGGGCCGACGGGGTGGAACCCGTTCTGGTCAGCGGTGTAGGAAATGGAGATCTGCTGGCCATCGGGGGCGGTGTAGGAGAAGCCACCCTCAGCGGTGACCGCGGGGCCCTCGGGCCCGGGGGCGCGGGGGGCTCCGCTTTCGTGCGCTCTGATGCCGTTGCCGGTTTCATAGCTGTAAAAAAAAGTAAGTATAATAAGACATACAAATAGGAGGATGATGTTTTATAGTAATGAACGTGTTCGTAGATCGCTGGGACTCCCAACTATCGCAATCGCAATGCGTTTCTAAACGGGCCGTTAAGTTCCTATCATTGTTTGTATTTGTCATATGATTAACACTAGGTTAAGTTTACTTTGTTACTAAGGCCCATCATCCAATAATACCTGAAATAAACGTTGGCATCATAATGGACAATGATAGGGTTAGCAAAGGCATTACTTTTCAGAATAAGAATTTACATTTTTGGCATTTATATACAGTTATAAATTAATGAATCTACTTAGATACTTTACCCTGGTTTCCATTTATTTGAATGTTAAGATTATTTTAATCGACACAGAATTCTTTAAAATCCAAAATTTTCTGCATTATTAAAATGCATGCGCAGACATTAATAAGATCGTGCTATTTCTTCTGCTACCTAATTACTTAGATAATGTTTTTGCTTACTCAAAATGATAAGTGCCGTCTCCGTTGTTCACGTTCTCATATTTGATAATAGGTATCTTAGCGCCGGCGCTGGATCCGCCGAACGACCCGCCGCTCGAGCCTCCAAAGCTGCTGGATCCCCCAAACGAGCTGCTTGAGCCCCCAAAAGAGCTGCTTCCTCCAAAGCTGGAGCCGTGGGAGCCGCCGGGGCGCGGGGGGAGGTACTGTTGTTCCAAGCGCCCGCAAAAAGCAACGGCGACTAGCGCCGCGCACGACAGTGTGAACTGCAAATAAAATAAAATAAACATTACTTAATGCTTCAAATAAACATTACTTAGTTCTAGTTTTTTTTTTCTTTTCGTTTATAAGTTAGTTAAGGAATTGATACACTAATGTAAACAGCAAAGAAATGTTCCCCCCATATAAAAAGTACAATATAGATTAGACGGAAAAAATACAACAAATAATGAAATATCAACATACTTTTTTCCTCAACTTATCTACTGAGATTTCTTCATGAGTAATGCTGAATTTAAACAATTTCAGTTCGTTATTAACGAATGTTTATGTTAAAAAGTTTTAGATCTTTTTTTCTTTAGTTCCGTATACATTCACATTTAAAATGTGATCGGTAACTTTCTTTACAGAAATATAAATAGAATCCCATTTTTAAAAATGGAGTATAGGAAACTATTTTTTGTTCAGAACAAAACACTAGATCTGAGATAAAATCCCAATAGGTTTCCAGATTCCGATTACGCGGAAAACAAAGGACTCACCAGAGCAGTGGTCATAATTGGAGCAGTGCAATTGTGTAAAGCCAGTTGTGCGATGTTCACTTGTTTACTGAATACTTCAGAGATGTGCCCCGTTTTATATAGCTCGCTTTTGCCCTTTCTCGGTTGCCTCACCTTGGTGCGTCGATATCGTTTCATCCAAACGCCTCAAGCTTTTCTACGTAGACTGAAGTTACTAGATCCCTTTTAAGGATGCAGCTTTTTTGAGAAAATTATGTGCCTATTTTGGGTTACAATAGATGTAATTCAATTCGCATACCTTTAAGATATTGTAATGTATCTTGTAAAGGTTTGTCTCTTACTAAGGGACTGAACGTATAATACTATTGTGTCTTAAATAGATGATTTTCATTATTTTTATTCGAAGTTTAGTATTTTAGTCAAGATGTACTTAAGTATCGAATCTCCTGCTGGCGTCAGTATGGGACAGTCAATATACCTAATGTACGTTTTTGTAAAAAAACAATTAGCAGCTTGCAGATTTTTAATTAAACGTTAGTATTTTGTTGAAAGTGTAGAATGATGTTTTCGACAATGGATATAGATAGGTACCTAATAGATAAAGTAGATAACTACAACATTCTGTAAATATATTTATGTAATATTCACATTAAATTTTGCGAATTTCATTATAATAATGAAACCGAGAAGGCATTTCCTGATATTTTTCATTGCTGTTCACCAGTTTACTGCAGCTTGTATTCATAAATGGGTAATTAATATCTACTTATATTATTATTTTAATAATAAAATTGGTGACTCAAAATTTCCGCGTTGGTATCACGATTCTATGATTCCAAGAAAAAACTTAACAGTTCAATGTAGGTATATTCCTATGTAATCCTCTTCCGCTACATCTTAGGTATGCATTTGCCTATATAAAAATAAACTATAAGATCACTTTTTATGTTTCCCGCAGTTTTACTTTTTAATTATTGTGGTGTTTAATTATCTGTTTGTTTTCGCTCACCAGACTGCCCATTGTTTTCTACTGTGGAAGTTGAGTTTTTCAGCTGTAATATTTTTCTTGTTGGTGTGCACTAAATAATTATTATTGTGCTGTGCATTGGTTTCTCTGGAATTAAAAATATAAACATCTGTTTTGACGAATCTTTGTTCGTGGACGGATTTGCGAACGATTTTGACAGGCAAAAATATAAGGTCAGTCGCGGGAAGTCCGCCAGCGGGACAAGTGCACTTATAGAAAAGTGCAGATGTTATATTACTAACGTCATCTTACTTTTGCCAAAATAGTTGCGTGGTTGTAAAAAGAAAATGATTAGGTATTATTATCTTATAGATAAATAAATAAATAAATAAATTAAGGGACAATCTTACACAAATTGAACTAATAATCCCAAACTATTAAGCGATGCTGTACGATGGGTACTAGACGACGATAGATATAAATACCTTATTGATAACATCCATGACCCAGGAACAAAATATTCGAGTTCAACACACAAATATTTGCCCCGGCCGGGATTCGAACCCAGGACCGCCGGCTCAGTAGGCAGCTGCACTACAAACTGCGCCAATTGCATCGTCATCATAGATATTTCGATATGATAAATATGTCGGTGCACTTGCCCCGCTGGCGCACTTTTCCCGACTGACCTTATAAACAACGCGTGACGTTAACGTGTAACGCTGCGTTATCGTAACGTGGAAATTTACGTCGTGTTACGTAAGAAACTACGTCGTATTTTTATGCTATTCCCTACCCGCAACTTCGTCCGCGTAGGCACCTATACTCGTAAATTGTCGTAAGAAATTATAAAACGCTTAAAAAAATGATGGCAATTATGGATTCGCCGTGAAATTATGGAATAAGTTGTCTCCCGCCCTAAGGCAGACGTAGTCCGTAGCATCGCTCAAGGGGAAGTTGAAGGGATTGTGGCTGTCAAACGAACAATAGGTTGCTGTTTTTGTTGTAATTATGACTATTTCTGTTTAATTTATGTATATATATTACGTATTATGTATTATATTGACTGTTTGCCTATCTCTCTCTATTTTAGTTTTTTTTTTTTTTGCATTTTCATGTGTAAGTATTATTGTTAAATCATCCTCCTTCGTATTGTACAAGTTGCTTTGGTTGTCTACCGTTTACATTTGTGTTTAGCACTCATTTACTCAAAGGTTAACTGGAAGAGATCTCTTAAAGGGATAAGTTCGTCTTTGTACATGTATTTCTTTTGTTTTGATGTATTTCTGTTTTTGTGTACAATAAAGTGTTTACATACATACATACATTCAAACATACTTACACCCATCGGTGATCGCACTTCCTTAGTATTCAACCCCTTTTTCTACCCTTTAAGGCTGCCTGTCCACATAAGCGGAGCGGAGTGGAGCTGTGTAAAATGGATCAATCACTTTCGTCAGATTTAAATTCACTTCTTTTGGGCTTCACAAAGACGCAGCCTGATTGGTTTATTTTCATAGCTCCGCTTCAGTGGACCGGCAGCCTAAAGAGATAGTTCCCATGAATAATTCTGCCTCTACATATGTACGTCTAGCATAACTGTGACTCTTTGTCGCGCGACAAATACTACCTGTAACTTTCCTTTCTATACCGTGCGAGCAAGACAGATGACGCTAAGTCGCGCGACAAAAGAAGTCGCGGCAAGATATGCTAGTCCTGCTGTACACCAAATTTCATCTAATACCGTTTTAGCCGTTATTGCGTGATTGAGTCCAAATTTTTTTTCTTTTCTAATATTGGCCTCTAAGTAATTTATAACTTTATTACTAGGTATCTGCATTGTTTCTTTTACAAATACGATTGATATTTAAGTTTATAGCCATTCAGATGGGAATGCGTATCATCTTCGGGACCACTCCGCGCGGGCACAATTTTTTTACAATAATTTTAGACTATTATTTATAATTGTTTTCAGAAATATTTTAAGGTAGGCTTTGTTAGATACCTAAATTGTATTTATTGGTATATGTTAGCTTTAGATATATTGATAGTAGATCTGCAATCACATATTTATATCATGTGATGATTGGTTGTTATTTTAGCTGTGATAATATACACACCGTGGGATAATCAGTGTTAACGAAACTAATCCACATTAATCCATACTAGCCATACTAAGTATACTATAATACTATCCATTCCATACTAATATTATAAATGCGAAAGTGTGTCTGTCTGTTACCTCTTCACGCTTAAACCGCTGAACCGACTTAGATGAAATTTGGTATGGAGATAGTTTGAGACCCGGGAAAGGACATAGGATACTTTTCATCCCGAATAAATTTAGTGTTCCCGTCGGATGAGCGGGTAACACCGCGGGGTACAGCTAGTTTATAATATATGATATATCCACATAATGACGACGCGATTGGCGCAGTGGCACGCAGTAGTCAAGCAGCAGCCTACGGAGCCGACGGTCTTGGGTTCGAATCCCGGCAAGGGCAAATAATTGTGTGATGAGCTCGAATATTTGTGCCTGGTTCAGGGATGTTATTTGTATTTAGGTATGTATTTATCTATATATGTATGTTTATCGTCGCCTAGTGTCCATAACATAAGCCTACTACAACTTACTGTGGAACTAGATTAATTTTTGTGAGGTTATCCGATATTTATTGTTTATTTTATTATATTATTTAAACGTAGTTAGTCAACTCGGCGTTTACCGGCGTATTACCGCGTCTGGAAACGTCACGAGATGGAACTACATTGTACATCCAGTACATCCGTAATCAGTTTATTCAAATTACGTCACACGCACTTATACTCGCGCTTCCATCCTTACTAATATTATAAGCGAAGTTATCTGTTGGTTTGTTGGTCAGGGTCAAGTTTTTTAAAGATTGCATAGTATCCAGAAGTTTTTGAGCGAACAGTGTAGCGAGCGAAACGTCTACGTTTTAGCTTGGCCAAAAATTATTAATTTTCGGATGCTCATGTCTGGATTTTCGGCTATTCTGGCCTACCGACGGTATTTCTCAACCGATTCTCGTGATTTTCTATGACCACGTTCAATTAATGTATAGAATTTTCTTGGCAAGATAGTTTTTAGATTTTTTTCAAAACGGTCAACCATTGAAAACGTAAAAAAGTCACACATCTGCCATTTCGAAAAATGATGGCGAAGTTTACAGCTCACAGAGCCTCTAGTTAGGGTTCCGTACCGTACCCAAAGGGTAAGAATGGGACCCTATTACTGAGACTTCGCTGTCCGTCCGTCCGTCCGTCGGTCCGTCCGTCCGTCCGTCCGTCTGTCACCAGGCTGTATCTCAAGAATGGTAATAGCTAGACAGTTGAAATTTTCACAGATGATGTATTTCTATTGCCGCTATAACAACAAATACTAAAAATAAAATAAAATAAAATAAATATTTAAGGGGGGCTCCCATACAACAAACGGAATTGGTTGCGTTAACTTTGCACCTCATTTGTATGGAGCGCTATACATACCAGGTGCAAACTTAGCTTAACCACTTAAGGATGGAAAGTGTTTGTACGGAACCCTCGGTGCACGAGTCCAACTCGCACTTGACCGGTTTTTTTTAAATCGCTCTCACGACTAGCTGAAAGTTTTACACATTTGGTACAAAAAAGAGAGTCGCGGGATTGCCTTAAAGGGTTGCGTTGTGCTACTGTGATATCATCACAAGACGGACTTATACACAGACACATGACTTGCCACTTAATTTTGAACCAAATGCCATATTTGTATGTTTAACCTGCGATGGGATATAGGATATAGAGATTGCTGTAGATATTACACAAAACTACTAAACATACGAAGTAAATCGAAGGAACTAGATAAAATAAAACTCCTGAAAAAATATACATTATATAAATTCTTATTTCATGAAATCTATTATTTTCTTGCAGTTAAAAGAAAATGTAACTTCACTGCTACACGTGGCTACACTTTGAAAATTGTATCTTCATGGATATTAAAAAAAACCTGTATATTAGTTTACACCCTCTCTTTTCTGCATCTAGCTTTCGCGCAATTTGGGGCCCAGATACCTAACTACAGTAATAGAATTTTGGATCACCTAACGCAGCCTAAAAGGGTCGGAAGAGCGTCTAAGTGGATAATTAACTTGAATAAACTAAACAACCAACTTAGGTAGTTTTTAGGAGCTTTGCACTTCAGTAAAATTAATGGTATAGTCTTACGGTTGGCTTTCTGTACGATTTACTTAAGGAAAACAATACTGTTGTGTGGTTTTGTACGTCATTATAGTTCGTCATAAATAGGAAGCGTGCTAAATAGGCTGTCTACCGAGAGTCGAACAAATGCTAGGTAAACTCCATTTCTATTAAATCAATTTTAACTCTTTGCAAATAAGGCCTTAGACTTATTGTATTAAGCGGTTTACACTCACGTGAAATTGTCAGGAACGGCCCGACATGTTTCGAACTGTCGGGCCGTTCCTGACAATTTCACGTGAGTGTAAACCGCTTAATACAATAATTAAATACTAGAGACCCGTTGCGGCGTCGAACCGCCGCTAGAATATGGAAATCCGGTAGTGTTACATAAAATAACTACTTTATCGATAAGACGTTTTTGGGGAACGAAGAATAAATACTGTAAAAAAACACGTTAAAATTATGTTTTAAAACGTTAAAACATGCCAGGCTAGAGCCAGGCCTGATAGCCAACTGCCAGCTTGATCGTGACGTGATCGTGACAACTTTTGCACCTCTTTTGTAAAAATAACTTGTACATTAATGACATGTGATCTGCTGACCTGTTTCACAAATAAAATGCATATTATTCGATTTATGGAAAAATATGATTCATGACAATATCTTAAAAAAAAAAATGACATATTTTCATAGGACCGAACATAAGATTGGTAGAATTTTAATTTGTTGTGCTTTCTTCAGGACATAAATTTATCGATTTGATCGATTTCTATCAATTCCCAGAAATAGCACATGAATCGAAACGGCAGATTTGGTCACTCACTACGCAGGTTTTAAAAAGGAAATCATGGAGAGCGTAACTGTTTATGTATTCATTTATAATCGTAAATACTTCAAAATATTGATAATAAAAAATTATACATAAACTCAATTGTATGAAATAGAGAGTAAAAAACGTTTATAGATACCTACACGAAAAACCACTATTATCAATGCTTGTTTTTTTTTTATGAAATTAAATAGATCGTGCAAATTTTCTTAATATGGCTGCTGCCATGTCGTCATCATCAATCATTTATTCAATAACAATTACACATCGTGTTTGAAATTCTGACGCTAGTTATACTTAATCAAACCCTACTTACTAATCTAAATAAATTACTGACCAACAATACTCCACCATAAAAAAAGAATGTGTCAGATATGTGTAATAAAAAAAATCCAATATATAAAACAGCTAAACATGTATGAAAAAAGAATAAAAGATATATATTTTTCAAAAAAATTAGAGCTGAAGGCTTAATACCCGAATTCCAAGTTCAAACTTTCGTGTCTTTCCTCTCATTGAAATCGTGTCTGACAGAAGAGTGAGGGAGATGCTATCTATACTCTCAAGTCCATAATATAAACCTAATTTTAGGGTTTCTTACCATAGTCGGTAAAAACGGAAGCCTTATAAAATCATTTTGTTTTGTTGACAGCAGAATTTGACATTTTTTTTTTGAATGAGAATAAGAATGATCAGCCAGACGTCATTAATTCAAATATGATTTAACCTCGAGCGCGTCGATTTTTTGAAATTTGCATCATATGTAGGTTATTTCTACCATCAAGTTCCGCATGTTAGGGTAAAATGTAGGGTCAGCTTGTCTATATTCCCATCTGGGTCATAATGCCAACTTGTCCACACACCCAATACGTCCACATTGCCAACTCGTTCATACACCCAACTCATCTGCATTGCCAACTCGTCTATATTACCAATTCGTCTCCATTGGCAACTTGTCCATATTCCCAATTCGTCCACAATGCCAACTCGACCATATTGCTAACTCGTCCATATTCCCAACTCGTCCACAATTCCAACGCGTCCATATTGCTTACTCGTCCACAATGCCAACTCGTCGACAAATACAACTCGTCCACATTTCCAACTCGTCCATATTCCCAACTCGTCCACATTGCCCACTCGTCCATACACCCAACTCATCTACATTGCCAACTCGTTCATATTACCAACTCGTCTTTATTGTCAACTCATCCATATTCCCAACTCGTCCACAATGCCAACTCATCCATATCACCAACCACACGTGCCAGCTTGCGATGTCATCGCCTCACCGTGGAGAATATTCCCACACGTACCAAGAAGTTTGGCAATTCCTTCATCTGCCGAACTATTAAAGTATGGAACTCCTTGCCGGCTCATGTGTTTCTTCCTTCTTATAACTTGGGACCCTTCAAACGAAGCGTGAAGAAGCATCTCTCGGGCCAGCATGGCAGTGTCAACTAACTTGGCACCGTTGGTTCCTCGTCAGTTGCCATTGCGACTTGGGCTCCCCTTTTTGCTTACCATCAGGCGAAGTGGAGCCACTATGTTGTGCCGTTATAAAAAAAAAAAATATTGCTAACTCGTCCACATTTCCAACTCGTCCATACACCCAAATCGTCTACAATACCAACTCGTCCTTATTATTAACTTGTCTTTATTGCCAATCTCGTCCATATTATCAACTCGTCTTCATTGCCAACTCGTTTATATTCCCAACTCATCCACAATGCCAACGCGTCCATATTACTTGCTCGTCCACAATGCCAACTCGTCCACATTTCCAACTCGTCCATATTCCCACCTCGTCCACAATGCCAAGTCGTCCACATTATCAACTCGTCCATACACCAAACTCATCTACATTGCCAACTCATCTTCATTTTCAACTCATGAACAATGCCAATTATTGATTTATAGATATTGCTAACTCGTCCACAAATACAACTCGTCCACATTTACAACTTGTCCATATGCCCAACTCGTCCACAATTCCAAGTCGTCCACATTGCCAACTCATCCACATTTCTAACTCGTCCATATTCCCAACTCAACGATACACCCAACTCGTCTACAATACAAACTCGTCCTTATTATCAGCTCGTCTTTATTGCCAACTTGTCCATATTCCCAACTTGTTCATTTTGCCAACTCATCTACATTTCCAACTCGTCCATATTCTCAACTCGTCCACGTTGACAACTCGTCCGTATTACCAAGTCGTCTTCATTGCCCACTCGTCCGTGTTCCCAACTTGTTCATTTTGCCAACTCATCCACATTCCCAACTCGTCCATATTCCCAACTCGTCCACAATGATAACTCGTCCATATTACCAACTTGTCCGTATTACCAACTCGTCTTCATTGCCAACTCGTCCATAATACGAACTCGTCCACATTGCCCCCTTGTCCATGTCCCCAACTTGTCAATTTTACCTACTCATTCACATTGCCAACTCATCCACATTTCCAACTCGTCCATATTCCCAACTCGACGATACACCCAACTCGTCCACAATACAATACCAACTTGTCCTTATTATCAGTTCGTCTTTATTGCCAAATCTTCCATATCACCAACTCCTCCGTATTACCAAGTCGTCTTCATTGCCAACTTGTCCATATTACCAACTCGTCTTCACTGCCAACTCGTCCATAATGCGAACTCGCCCATATTGCCCACTTGTCCATGTTCCCAACTTGTCAATTTTACCAACTCATTCACATTGCCAACTCATCCATATTTCCAACTCGTCCATATTCCCAACTCAACGATACACCCAACTCGTCTACAATACCAACTTGTCCTTATTATCAGCTCGTCTTTATTGCCAAATCTTCCCTATCACCAACTCGTCCGTATTACCAAGTCGTATTCATTGCCGACTCGTCCATATTCTCAACTCGTCCACATTGCCCACTCGTCCGCGTTCCCAACTTGTTCATTTTACCAACTCATCCACATTCCCAACTCGTCCATATTCCCAACACATCTACATTGACAACTCGTCCAATTAACAACTCGCCCATATTAACAACTCTTCCATATTCCCAACTCGTCCACATTGCCCACTCGTCCGTGTTCCCAACTTGTTCATTTTGCCAACTCATCCACATTCCCAACTCGTCCATATTCCCAACTCAACGATACACCTAACTCGTCTACAATACCAACTTGTCCTTATTATCAGCTCGTCTTTATTGCCAAATCTTCCATATCACCAACTCGTCCGTATTACCAAGTCGTCTTCATTGCCAACTCGTCCATATTCTCAACTCGTCCACATTGCCCACTCGTCCGCGTTCCCAACTTGTTCATTTTACCAACTCATCCACATTCCCAACTCGTCCATATTCCCAACACATCTACATTGACAACTCGTCCAATTAACAACTCACCCATATTAACAACTCTTCCATATTCCCAACTCGTCCACATTGCCCACTCGTCCGTGTTCCCAACTTGTTCATTTTGCCAACTCATCCACATTCCCAACTCGTCCATATTCCCAACGCATCTACATTGACAACTCGTCCAATTAACAACTCGCCCATATTAACAACTCTTTCATATTCCGAACTCGTCTATATTACCAACTTGTCAATTTTACCAACACATCCACATTCCCAACTCGTCTACATTTCGAACTCGTCCATTTTACCAACTCATCCATATTACCAGTGTAAGTAGATACATTCCCAACTTAGCTACATTTTCAAGTCGTCCATATTCTGAACTCGACCATATTTCCCATCCCGTCGACATGCAAGCGGAAGGACTAAGTTTTTTCTTGTAAAATACCATTTAATTTACCATAACTCATGCCATTTTCCTTGGAATTATTTTTTTGATGGACTTATATAATCATATTTATAATAATCTATCATAAATTTACTTATTTGAATGACGTTTACATTAGTGTTACTAATTTTTTTCTGCTTTGATTTATCGTAAAACTCGCCTATAAAAATAATCTAAATTATTCTTGAATGACGGTCAGTTTTTCTAATCTTTCGAGCACCAGTCCAACTCGCACTTAACCGCCTTTTTTCTCCACATTTTTGACTGCGAAAGAAGTTTCCATATCAACATTTTAAACCGAAAAACAACCTGGCAATTTAGAGCATTGACATAATAGCCCCCAATAATAAAGACATTTAAAGTTGTCAGAATATGGTTACTGTCATTCATTGTCAACAAACTGTTAAATTATTTTTGCATATTTGTACATGTTTTAAGTGATGCGGATATTATGTTGCCGACTCAAAAAAAATATTTCATCAAGCTGTTCAACTTACTACAGGTTTGTGAGCAAATCATGCTTATATTATTTGGTCATCATATGTCAAAATAGGGATCACAGGTCACGTGGTCAAAGTCACGTGGTTAGCGCACAGTAGTTTTTTCAAATCTATTTTTCAGTACCTTTTCAGAAAAAAATCAAAATTCCAAGAGTTTTATGCACCTCTCCAGCATGAGACGAATCTAATGACATATCATTTATCAAAATCGGACCATAACTGTAGATCTGATGGGATGTACAAAAATCGGCCTCGCGTAATATATATATAGATGTCTCACGAAAGTTTTAATAAAATTAAGGCCTTAGACTTTAATTATACACACATTTGGTTAATATTATAAACATTTGGTTTACGTTAGCAGACGTTACTGCTTTAATAGAAATAATATGTACATATTATTTTCCAACGCGAGTAGAGCCGCAGGCTTTAGGAGTAGGTAGCTACTGCATTATTGAATCTCAATGATGCGTTCAGCGCCCAATGTTCTCTTTCGCCGCTTGCAAAACTTTTACTGTCTACAAAATTGATTTTTATTATCAAGGTCTTCCATTTAAGCGGAGATTCGCTTTAGTTCGATAAAATATTGGACTTTATAGTGTTGATGAGGGCCACATCTTTACCACAAACTGCCAAAATACTTAAGTAGGTATTGCGTAAAGTTTTGAGTTGTAATACCTGTAATACACATAAATACGTACACAAATAGTATACGTACTCATACATTGTTAAGTACATTATTAAGGCCATACCTATCTCATGTAAAAAGAGCCGTATCAAATTCATTGCGCCGTATAAATGACTTATGAGCAATGAGTTAGATACTGCTCTTTTAACGGGAGATTAGGTATAACAGCAATAAACATTTAAATTTTTATTTTTACTAGCGATCCGCCCCGGCTTTGCACGGGTGCACTGCTGATAAAGTATGCATGTAATATACATATTATAAACCTTCCTCTTGAATCACTCTATCTATTAAAAAACGCATCAAAATCCGTTGCGTACTTTTAAAGATCTAAGCTATGTATAGGTATAGGGACAGACAGACGGGAAGCGACTGATGTTTTATTTATACAATGTAGTGTAGTGGAACAAAAATATTATAATATAATCAATTTCATACTTTTTAATTCCTGAGCTATAGCCTGGCTATAGCCGTTTTCTTAGCACCCGATTGATAGAAGGTATTCTTTTTCTTAGCGCTTAAAGAGGTCCTCCGCATTTTTTTATATTTCTAAACAATTACTATAGATATTATATAAAGCTTAGATCCTAAGAGCAGACATAAACTACTTAAATTTTTAATATATCCCCTGGGGACAATTCAAAGGATGACAGTTTATATGAAAGTTGTATATATTTGAAGTTGGAATGGTGAAAATTGGTATTACACACACGGTTCAGAAAAATAATTATATTTATCATCTATCTATACTATATTGAATTTTATATCTATTGTATAATTTTATATATTACTATATTGTATTGAATCAGTTTCCCATGGAGAGGGGTTATTATTTCAGGAAAAATCTTAATAGCGCCAGCCGTACAGCGCCACCTGTTGGTAAAATTGTATTTGTCCTCTCATCACGCTAAAACGGCTGGACGAATTTTAACTAATTTTAGTACAGGGATAGCCGGATATACGATTTCCACACACAGCTAGTATAAAAGTATAACGGATAAAGACACCTTTAGAACTTTTTTACGCATGCAATGCTATTCGCATCCATGTTTATCAAATCCAATTGACCCTCTTCTGGAAATCGTCTCCGAGTCTGTTTGGATCCGGCACGCGCCACAAGGTAAAGGAAGCAAGATTTGAACAATGGAAAAAAGACATAAGAACACATAACACACTTACAAAGTGTCGGTTCGGTCCCAGGGATAGTGGCGCTACAGCTTTCATATGGAAATAATGTGCATACGTCATATATTTGGATTATTAAACGTCAATACCGATTTGTAAAGGCTTTATCATTAACCAAATTCAAAACATTGTTTACCGGAATGCTCCTTCGTTCTTCTTGCGAAATAAATATCTACTGAATCCTATTGAAAAAACTTTTCTTTCATCGCTGTGGACAGTTTTAGCTTTATTCTGCAAAAAATATTTGAAATTTTGGGATTATTTACTTTTGTTTCCTCTTTGTTTACATCAGTGACATTCACCGACTTTCAACGTCAGATTACCAAAAATTTGTCGCTGCCAGTAAAATAAAATAGTACCAGTAAAAATCCGCAATACGGCGTGGGTTGTAAAACCGCCTGTTGGGCTATAGGTACTTACTGCATTCTTATTCTGGATTATAGTGATAGTAGAAGATTATCTGCGCACAAAGAAAAAAGACAAAAAGGCTCATCATATCATATCCACTCAAGGATACTTACCGCCTTTTTGTTCTGGGTGATAGTTGTGTCATTTGCGCGCTCCATTCACAAAATTCACATTGCCATCCGCCTGACACGGCAATACGATTGACCTCGATCCCTTGAACTTACTGATACATATTTTAAGAGTATTACGATCTAGTTATGAGAATTACAACTACATTCGCACTTTCTCGAGACTTGTTCCGCCCACTATTTTTAATCCGCTAGGTACTACGTTACAATGAAAAATAATGGATAAGGAACAGAGGCCTATACAGATTTTTTTAGATTGGTGTGATACTAAGTCATATTTAGATCACCTTATTCATATTTACTTATAGCTTTGTGGATTTTCCTTGAAGTGATGTTTAGCATCCACGGGAATGTATAGTTTAGGTAGGTACTTACCTTAAAATGTCGGGTAATTTAAACGGTATATATTCTAACAATTCATCTGAAATCACATCAATTTACTTATGCTAAGGCGTCTACGTAGAAGACTCAATGTCTTCGCTACGTAGTTTTGATAATCAGTGAGATGTAGATACTAAAATAAAAGCTTGTAATAATAGAAAGGAAAACAATCCTCAATCACGGAATATAAGATGTACCAGCCTAATAGAAATGGAAAGACAATTCAATACCTCAGCTCCCGTTGTACTCGCAATGCAATCAACGCGGGACTTGGAATTGAATTGCAAGCAATAATTTCGAATGAACTAGTTCGGTCCGGATTGGCAGGCAATTCTCAGATGTTTTGGGTGATGCGGCAATGATATACGACATAGGTACGCATTGTCTAAAAGCTTTTAGTAATGCTGACGCGATTACAAGTTATTCGTTGCGTAATTTGATTTAGACACATCCACTTAGAATCTATAACTGGTTTAAATATGATGAGATACTTACCGTATACCTTAATTCATAACTATCTAGGCTTTGCCGTCGAAACCAAGACATGGTCGTTCATAATGGGACTTAATAAGGCAGTTTAGAGTCACGCAACGTACAATAGAAAGGGCTATGCTCGAAGTTTCTCTGCCTGACAAAATCAGAAATGAGGATATTCGCAGAAGAAGTAACCGACAAAGCTCACAGGATTGCATCGTTGAAGTGGCAATGGGCGGCCCAAATAGACCAAAAGCCCGGGCTGGAGTGGCGACTACGTATAGGAAAGCGCAGCGTGGCACAGCCCCCGACTAGGTGGATGGGGACGGATGACCTCGTTTGGGTCGCATGGAGTCGATGGATGCGGGCTGCACATGATCGCATCTTATGCCGGCAACGCACTTGTGACTCCTCTGGTGTTGCAGGTGTCTATGGGCGACGGTAATCGCTTTCCATCAGGCGATTCGTTTGCTAGTTTGCCCATATGACAAAAAAAAAAAAAAATGGTTGCCTGTAAAGTCGGTTTTACGGGCGAAGGAAGATTTTACGTGACAACGTCTTTTTCTCGGTAGAATATTTATTTGTATCATATCCATTCACAATTTTCCTAACAACATTTTAAGTGTTACTTTCTGAACGCACCCATCACATGTGTCATTAATGTCATTATAGTGTCTTCCCTCCTCCCTCCTCCCTCCCCCTCCTCATCCCTCCCTCCTCCCTCCTCCCTCATTCCTCCTCCCTCCTCCCTCCTCCCTCCTCCCTCCTTCCTCCTCCCTCCTTCCTCCTCCCTCTTCCCTCTTCCCTTTTCCGTCTTCCCACATTTTAAAGTTTGAGAATCTGTGAACAGCATGATGACGTAGGCTTGTGTATTGCTACAATGACGTCATGTCCACGGCGCTACAAAGTATTGCTACAATTACGTTATCTTAAAGTATTACTACAATGACGTCATGTTTTTCGTATGTGCGGCCGGCGTTCATCAATTTATTAGACGTTGTCACGTCAAAAATGCCGAGCTATAGGCGGATGTACAGCAGTGGAAGTCTATGGTTGACAGATAGATAGGCTTCGGGAGTTTGCAAGACAAAAGATCTCTATGATAAAACCATAACGATTTGCCGCTACATTGTAGAAAGAAGTACAAGTAGCAGGCCCGTAGATGTAATACAAACAAACACATAATTATTCATATTTAATAATGCATAAAGAAATTGTTGATGTTTTAAAAACACAAAAATAACATCATAGATTCCGTTATAGTGTTAGATTCAAATTAGGAACGACCGTTACCCATCTGTTTATTGGATCAAAATAATTTTACATGGGCAACCTATTCGTGATATATTTTTGAATATACTCATACATATATCGCGAATGGGTTGCCTAAAAAAGGTTAAATTTGATTCGATTTGAACCTGACCATTAAAGGTAATTTTTGGTAGAATCTAAAGAAACCTTAGCAGGATTTCTTTAGCGAAGCTCATACAATTTGTGGGTGAGTAAATTGATTGTCTCGGGCCGTCTTTTGCCCTGTCCTGAGAGGCCAAACGGAATAGATAATCTGTTTGCCCCAGTTCCCAGATTTGCATGATCACTGGGCCTCTCGGGACATTTACTTTTTAGCTGGGGCTCAACTTGAGACTTTTTTCCAAATGGCAAGTTACTGCATCATAAGTTATTCGTGTTTTTTTTACTTTGCAATTTTGTTGTACACGGGAATGTATGAAAATGATATTGCAGGCGAATTACAAGCGAATTCTCGCAGTGAGGACTGTATAGGAGCGTCCTTGGATACGGCAAATAAAGCATTTAGTTCATGTTTTAGTTGCCAATTAATAACAACAACGATGATATTGATTGAGTAACTATTAAAATAAGTTATTAAGGACACTTATAATTAAAAAACAGTTATGGTTGGCGTCGGATGCGATGTCGAGATAAAACTGGGTTAAGATTATAAACTGCCTATATTATAGCCAATAAAAACCCTTATTACTACACTCTCTGTTTGTTCATTCACTCTTTATAAACGATAAACAAGTATAAAATAATAAGAAAAACTAACTTAACCTATCCTAAGAGAACCTAACTAACTAAAACCGAAATACCCCATACCTCTCAGTTTTGTCTTATAAGTCTCTTTCCTCGTACTCAGCCATTTTGTTTTATATTACCCCTGTAAATATATTAAATTTAGCCCGCCTAAAGTAACTTCAGTAAAATGGTAAAACATCCCATCAACAAATTTCATTGTCGCGGATTCCTCTTGGTGTCGTTCCCTCTAAATGAATCTGCGGGCTGAATGAAAAATTAAAAATGTAATATCTCATCTCAGTGACTTCAGTTCAAACCGCTTCGCGAAAAAACAAAATGAGCTTTTATTTCAGTATTCATAACTTGGATATTATTTAAATACGTACCTAACAAAAACAGTTGTGGCCATTAACTATTAATATTTAACTCGAATTAACTACCTATTTATGTAATTGCTTAGGTCTTATGAGTGAACTAGAATAGCATGAGTGAACCAGGAAGCAAACTAGATTTAAATCTTGAGCTAATGAGCTAAAAGATAAGCATGTGAAAGATTAGGGATCATTTACGTTTCAGAATGAGGCACGGTATCGACTCGCCTCGAATAAGGGTGAAAATGTGGTGTATCTAGGTAAGTATTCACTTTCTGTCTATTTCCGTGTAATAATTTATTTCATGTAAAATTTTGGTATCAAATTGACCTAGATTGTGTTAAATTCGCACCGCCATTTGATTGGGCAACACTGCGAAATCTATTGAAAAAGAAATAAGAACTGCATCCCTGCTCACCGCAAGACGCCTTGAACTTTCGTATCTCGGAATTTCCGAGCAGTTTTAGGTCGATGGCTCTCACTTAATAATAGCAATCCGAGCCCTGCCCTAACTTTGCTACTAGATGGATAAATGCCTTCATAACTCAGAGCGAGATACGCAGATAACAAACTGTGCAAATGGAGAGTTGTGTGTGAAATGTGTAGTGTAGGTAATTTTGACGGCGATATTAATATCGATATTGTATCACAATTTATAAGACACTCCATAATATTATCTATAATATGCTCAGGAAGAAAAGCCATATATTACTTATCTACATTACGCTGAGGAAGAAATATAAATAAAATAAAATAAATCAATAAATATTAAGGGACAATCAATACAATCATACACAAATCGACCTAGTCCCAAACTAAGCAAAGCTTGTACTATGGGTACTAGAGGACGACATACATAATATATAAATACTTATATAGATAACATCCATGACCCAGGAACAAATATTCGAGTTCATCACACAAATATTTGCCCTAGCCGGGATTCGAACCCGGGTCCGCTGGCTCAGTAGGTAGCTGCACTACAAACCGAGCCAACCGCGTCGTCAAATGATATTAATTAATGATAACTTCCTGTGGGACCTACAAATTTCCATCCCCACCTGTAGATACAGTCAGCCAAGAAAGTTAGACAAACAATGCAAGCCTCACCACTTTTGTACCTTAACTTTAATACTCACGAAATTGAGTCGAAAAATGGTACGTAGGTCAATTTTAGGCTGACCGTAAAATAATTAAATTAGGTTCTCGGCAATCTATGGAGCTCTAATCTATGGAGGGTAAAGGGGTCATTCTTGAGAATCGAATTCTTCATGTGATTCCCTTGGCGATTTTTATTTTTATATTTTTATACCTATTTGCTAGAAAATATGAAATTGTATTTAATTTTACGCCGATTTATCAAATAGGCACCACTTGTGGTCAATTTTATACAGAAATATACCACTTTATGTTTTTGCCGCCAGGGGAATAAGAAAAGATGACATGGGAATAAGAAAAACGCCAAAGAAATCATAATAAAAAGTACAGGGGAATAATATTCAGATCAGTTTTTCTTAAATAAATAAAAAGTTTTACAAAGTGTAATGATACAAAAATTCACAGTGTTTTATTCGCATTAATTGGCAATTTTCTTAATAATCGAACCACCGTCGTTGTATAAAAATTACTGGGCATAAGCATCTTCTCTTAAATTCAGTTCAAAATGATTTGAGACCTGCTGTACCTAAATGGAATAAAATTCTAAATCTATGATTCAGTCATCTGCAACGCGAATTAAAGGGAAATTTCTTTTCTTTTCATGAAAACGCAAGAAAAATGTGATTCCCTTGTTCGAAATTAGAACCAGAGGAATAAGAAAAAAGTATGTTTCTTGTCGATTCTGCCGAAACTAAAATTATAATAAGAACAACTATTAAGTCAACACATGCAGGCATTCATGTAGTTTTCTTTTTACTAAACACTATGTACCTATTGCAGATATAAAATTTTATATAAAAATTCAAGGGAATCAAAATCATAGTGAACCAAAGCCAAGTGAATCACATATTAGCCTTCATAGCTAAGAACTCCAGCAACTAGCCGCGACCATTCCCCGCATATCTAGAAGCGTTACTGACGATTGCCAAGCCCGGCCATTGCAAGTGGTCAGATGACGTTTAAGTAGGGATGTGCGCCGTGTTGAATGAGGCACCAGAGGAATCATAGCTTAGCTCTGGACAAACCTTTAAAATAGCTTTTTTTTAAATTACGATACACACAGCAACCATATTTTTTCTTCTAAATTAATAACTTATATTCTAATAATTTAACTCAATTCTATACTTGATTTCAATTCACAACATGTACTTTTTGGGGTAGTTTGTTCAAAAAATGGCGAATGGACGCACCAAGGGAATAAAGTTTTATGTGTTTAATATTTTTTTACAGTTAATTATACTTAACTTAAACAAAAAATAAATCGTGCTCCAGTTAGATTAGGTACTAATGTAATATATAAAAAATACTATGGTCAATTATTTCAATTGTGCGGGTACTTTATCCTTCTGGACGCTGTAAATTGACCCTTTCAAGAATCACCCAAGAGACTCCAAGGATACTCCAGTTATTTGGATTGGATGACATTTTGTAAGTATGGAAGGTAAAAAATCCCTCCATATATAAATAAATAAATACTAAGGGAAAATCTTACACAAATCGACCTTGTCCTCAACTAAGCAAAACTTGTACCATGGGTAGGTACTAGACGACAGTATACATAATATATAAAATACATGATATATAGATAACATCCATGACCCAGGAACAGATAATCGAGTTGATCACACAAATATTTGCCCCGGCCGGGATTCGAACCCAGGACCGTCGGCTCAGTAGGCAGGTGCAATCATAGATAAGAGTGTATTACTCAATACACACATAGGTTGAGGATGACCGAGGCACGGTAAGCAGTTTCGTATTTCTAAAAATATACATATACCTAAACCAGGTGCGTATAAACAGGTGCAGATATATTACGCTTCCGCATTATAGACCTGCCTGATCGTGGGTGGGACCATGGGGTCTGATCATGCATGGGACATCAGGACATGCTGCTAGAGTAACAACCTTTGGGCTGTCATTCGTTTTTACATCTGTGGCCAACTTAGTTTGACTACTCTACTCTTTGTCACCCTATTGTCATTACCGTAATGTTTGGATGCTAAGCATGTAAATTTATAAATAATATTACTAAATTACATTCAAATGGTAATTTATCGTCCTCAGTTTAGATTTAAAAGTTAATAATGGTTAAGCCAAGTTTTGCCATCAAATTAACAGAACTTGTAAGTATTAGTTCTTTTGCACATTCAGAAATGTTCTCAGCTGTTTCATCGAACTAGTATATTGATAGAGCCTCAAGTGTAAGTTTCCAACGCAATTAAATGTCAGGATGCGTTTAAGTTTCCCGTATAAATAACACGTTCAACATATTTAGTGTTTAAAAATAATTTACCTACACTAGAACCTCGGTCAATAAAGCCCAGTTTAATTTCTTACCACAATACGTCTAAACTAAAGGTGTGACTAAGCGGCTCCCGGCAACGGGAAGAAGACGCACGGTCAAAATATCGCCTGGTGACAATCAAAACTCACTAAAATACCAGCCGTCAACTCACCCCTGTGGTTTGGCAATGTGCTGAGTGGACTCCTCTTTCGCACAATACTTATACTTTTTATGTTATAATATGTGATCCTAATTGCGGCGAAATAAATTATCTTTCTTTCCTTCTTTCTTTCTAAAATTTCTGGCACTACTTTTCAAAACCTTGTATCTAGTTTGTAGATTGATACTTAGATACCTACGAGCTTTGTTTTAAGTAGGTATTGCTACTTAGTGAGTTTTGGTTGTCAACAGACGATATTATCCAACGAATATTACAATAATGCGTACGTAGGAGAGAAAAAAAACAGTGCTTACTACTTTTTCATTAACTGCTCAAAATTCGTTGTTTTATGTTCAGGAGCCAGCAAATAGCCCATTGGTTCGTTTTAGCGAAATATCGTGAATGTTCTTCACTGGGGGTACATAACATACAATGTCGTAAAAGCCTGTTGTTTACTGTATCTGTCATGGCTGTTCTTCAACAGGTAATAGCAGTAGCCTGTCTAGTGCTACAACAATACAGTTATGACCTGACAGACCTGCCAACTCTGGTCCTTTGTTCCGGCACCTACGTGGGCTTCATTATTGTGCTGTCAGGGGAAATTGTTGGTGAGAATGCTTACTTGTAACTATCTATAATCAATATTTGGCGAATCCTCTTAATGGAAACAATACAATATGCTTTACGCTTTGAAGCAAGTAGATATACTCGTATGCCCTCTCTGCTTTACGAAGTACCTAAGCCCGGTAGCACCTACGGTTTTGAACACGTTATAGAGGTATTACGATATGGAGGTAGATAAAAATAAAAAGAGGATCGCCCTATAAATTAGGAAACCATCCAATCATCCATGAATATAGAAGTCGCATTTATACAAAAAATAAAAAATCAATACCTATATTTATTATGAAAAGGTGTTAGTAGAATACTTAATTCGACCGCCTAGCGCCTGTCTTTGTAGGTAGCAGCAAAATTTCTAGTGAACTGTCTCATTTTCGTTCAAACAACTATGAATCTTCGCTTAGCCAGTAAGCCGCTAAAATTCTATGCGGTAGTCTTTCTCCAATATATTATATATTCTCTCCTAGGCCGTTTTCGGCCACGGCGACTGCTTCAACTCCGTTGTTGGCGGCGCTCGTGTGCTCTTGTGTAGTAAAGCGTTGAATGTTTTAGGGGAGATGGTATTCGCGCCGTTGGACGTCGTCCAGGACGTATACTTCGGCGTGCTGGGCATGTGCATGTTCGGAACTTGCGCGTATATCCTGTACAACGCGCGCATGGACCCGGAGCGGAACCCTCGCACGGACGGCACGTTTACCATGTACGCCGCCGGGCTCGCCGCCGCCAACGTGGTGGTCATGTGCGCCGACTTGAGGGTGTCCTCCGTGGTGGCCGACATGGAAGCAGCTTGCCCCGCGTGCCAGTAAGACGGGCGGGCCGCGTGCCACGATACCGATATATAAGTATGTATCTTGATACAAAATAACAGAGGCATATGTTTGTCCTTATTATTTGGTATATGCTCATATTCCGCTAAACTAATATCGTCCCTAAAATTGCCCTTATTTATGGATATGTTATTTGAGTACTATTTTTTTAAATTAATTGGAGAATATTTGTATAAATGCGACTTTATTAACCACACCACAAAGGTATGCATAGCCAATTTTGAGGCAAATACGGAAATAGCGTCATTTCATGACTTCGTAATATGCTACGGAATATCAGATGCTTCCAGACGCCACCAATGGCTGAAAATGCAACTATACGTTTACGGTATGCGCGGTACGTAGCTAGGAATATCGATGAATACGTTGCTCTCATCGCGATTCGCGATTTACGATTTGGTGAATTAGGTAATATCGAGCGACAATTATTGCTCTACAATGATAGATAAAGTATACACATGAGCAGACGATACCTACTTATAAAAGAAAAGAAACAATGATGAAATGAAAAACAAGAAAATCGCAAATTAATTTATCCACTAATGTTACAAGTATGACCATGTCTCTAGTTTCCGTTCACAACTCAAGTGGCTCCCTATCCGCCTTCGTCGAAACTTTCATATTCTGTCCCTTCTCTATAGTATTCTTTTTAACCCTGCAACTCCCCGCTACCTTAAAGATCGTTTTAGTTACCTGTTATCAGTTAGATGCGCTCAAAATTATTTACTCTCTGTTCCGGCTGCAAAGTCAAAATTTTATTCGAATTCTTTTACATTTAAAGCCATTCTATTGTGGAATTCTCTTCCATTGGATCTGAAGAAGGCTAAATCACTAGGTATCTGTTTTTAATGATTAAATTAAAAGATTACTACTTGTCGGTCCCATAGCTTATTGTGTGCTATTGGTAATTTTCTTAGCTAAGTTGGATATCAGCTGTGTTGTTTTTATTATTTTTCTTGTGTATATGTGTATTTTTGCCTATATTATATATATGTATATTATTTGTATATATGTATGTTTATCTTTATATATATTTATTTAAGTATGTGTATGACTTATACTTTATGTTATTTATGTTGCTGAATTTTTTATCTCACCACCTACTCTTTCATTGTTTATTTTTACTTATTCTTCTACCCAAAGGTTGTCTGGAAGAGATCGCTCTTTAGCGATAAGACCGCCTATTGTCTACCATTTATAAATCAAGGTTTCAATTGTAACATTTTTCTTGTTGGTGTGCAATAAAGAATTATTGTATTGTATTGTATTGTTACAAGAAAACGAATAAAAACCTGCATGTTGATAAACACGCAATTTGGCGAGAAAAGCACTCAGCAAATATGTGAATCCCCTGTTATGTAAAATAAAATTGACTAATCCAGGACGGCATAAATGCATTCTTTGTTGTCATCTCATCACTAATTTCTTTGATTGCTCGCAGGTGAGTTGATCGCAGAGCCGCAGGACGCGTTCATCGAGGCGTGGTGGTCGAGCATCAGTGCCATGCTCTTCGGCGCCTGCGCGGCCCGCACCCTGTTCAACTGGCGAACTGTCCCCGACTCGCCCCGCAGAGACACCGCCCGCGCCTGCGCCATGTGCGCCATCGCTATCACCTCCGTCCTCATCGTAGACACCATCAGAATCCTCTGCTCCGAAGAAGGCACGGTAACCATCAGTTCCCAGCATAAAATAAAGAAAACACGACCCCCCAAGGAAAATCTCAACCGAAAACCCAAAATAAAACCCATGACCAACTACTCTCCTATCAGAATGGTCCCCGCAAAGGTGCCGCTTAATGATTTATCAGCGGTTGGTGCTGCCGGTTTTATGGATAAGCCTGTGAAACCACCTGTGGGCTGTCCCAAAATGTCACCGCCAAAATTAACTCTTTCCAAATTCCCTAATATTTGTAAACCTCTTAGAATGGCTCCTAGAGTACAGCGCAATTTCTGGTGATGACACAATTTTGCAAGCTGGATGATCAACAGTTATCCAGTTATCCAGTTGGTTGGAGATATGTAGATTCGGTGTCTATAATAAACCGCTTTTATAAAAATCACGTTTGTAATTTATTTTAGATGTTGGTAAGATTCGAGAAAGTTAAGACTATGTAATACACCGCATGAACACGCTTATTCGAGTATAGACCAAACAAACTAGAATAGAACAACCATTACACAAAGGGAATTTGGACAAAGAAGGGGGATAAAATGAACAATCGAACATACGCTCGTTTGGTGTACAGACCCACCAACACAATGTCATGTAATTTTTGTTACATTGGAGGCGAATGCTCGTGGAGAGGTCGTTCCCTAAGACTTTTCATATTAATAATTGTTGCCTGCATTTCTACCATTAAGGCTACTCGAGTAAGTAGAGTGCGATGAAAAAATCCACACATCAAATGACGCTACGTAATCAATGTAACCTATTGATGGGTTTTAAGTCGTGACAAATATTTTAGTCAGCTGTCTAGTACTGTTTCGACGGTAGTGCACCGACTACTTTTGTGTATATCATGCGTCTATGCGATAGCAGTATCGGATCGCCACACCGAATTGGTGGTGGACTGACGTTACTGATTGGTATTGGCTCAATCCAAACCAAGCTCGAACGGTAAGTTGGTTCTCAGTCGAAGCACTGACGCCTGCCTGAAGGAAAACCAAGTTTTACACGTTCACTGTTCGAATCTGAAATGTAAACCTTATGTCTTTAATTGTCACGCACAGTGTACATGTTAACTGTTACTACTTACGGTTATGGCAAATCGGGAAGATCCCGATTATCTACTTGAATTTTAGCAAGGAGTTAACTAGGCGTCAGTTTTTTTTTAGCTGGGATATCAACTTTTATAATTACTATTAGTCATCGATTAAAACATCAACGTAAAATGCAAGTGTAATAAACTGAACCACAATAACATTTACAAAAATCAAGGTTACATATACAGTAAACAATGTTTTGTCATCGTATTCTGTCGAATAAGTTCGCATTTAACTTGCTCTCTCTTAAAGCAACACTGAAAAAGGTTGAGACAGAAAAGCGACAAAATTCGATGGCAAAACTTTATATACTGTAATAAGTTGAATCAGTATAACTTTATTTAGGCCTAGGCCGTGAGCTGAGGTCATCCCTATCTATAGCGCAGAGCGCAGTGAGCGCGTCGAGCACTAGCAGCGCGGTGTTCGTGAGCGCGCAGGCGGCGGCGGCGCGCCCGTGGTATTTCCGCGGGCAGTCGGGCACGTCCTTCCAGTGGAGCAGGGTGAGCGCGCCGCATGCGCCGAACAGCGCCGCCCCGCAGCACGACCACCACGCGTCCACGAACGCGTCCGACGTCGCTGATATCAGCTCACCTGCGCAAACGATCAACAGTTTTATCACTGTAGAGTCACTTGTCTTGGTATAGTCTTTCGGTTGGCGTTGTGTACGATCTCCTTAAAGAAATCAGTACTTGTATTCCCCAGGAAGAGAATCTCAGGTAGTCAGGTAACCGCGATTACTATTAAAGCAATTTTAACTCTTGGCAAATACCTTAGAATTGATAATCCAGCAGAATGATACCTTATCTATGAAGCACGTTTCTTTTTTACGACGGACAATAATAAAGTTACAAAACCACACAAGAGTAACACGGAACTGTTTTCTTTGATGAGATCTATACCAAGACAGGTGACTCTAGGCGCAGCAACAATAGCCCATGAAACGGTGTGCTTGGCACCATACGACATCGACATCGTGCGTCTACAGCCGCTCGTCAAAAATGTTGTAATTGGGACATTCAACGATAATAAAATAGGTACATTGTAATTGAGTTATTTTCTCAGGCGGTTTTTACGAAGATCAAAAGATGATAAATGTTTTTAACAATTTGGTATACTATATGCCAGATCAGATGCCTGTGCTCGTAAGGTACAATATTTTAACGTTACTTTTATTCGTCCATCAGCTTTCTCTTCAGGAACTTCTTCTTAACTTAGTGTATTTCTTAACTTAGTGATCTCGCGATTTAATTCATAGTAAGTCGCATTTATGCAAACAGATATTGGACGATCTCTTATAATCGCTGCAATAAAGTATGAATATGAAAATATTTTTACAAAAGAAACTGCGAGGCGAGAAGTTACTTTTCTATTGTCTGAATAATGACAACAGGAAAATAAAAGTTTCCGGAAGACATCGTTTTATATAGCGTCGGGTTCAAGGCCAGAACAATGTGAATTGAGAGTACCTACAGTTATGGCATCTCTTTTTGTATAGGAATAGAAGCAGTGAACAGAAAATCGTTCCAGTTCACATCGTCTACATACTAATCCCAAATTATCCATTCTTATAGGTAAATATATCGTTCAAATTTCCAACTCAGCCACATTTTCATCTATTTCTATTTTCATGTCGCATGTGGAATGAAGTGAACCTGGATGCTTAAACCCCGTAACGCTACGTGTTTCTCTTCGAATTATTTCAATAGCTATAATTCGAATAAAGCCTCTTTGCTCAAACACATTACTACTGGAGAGATGGAGACGGAGTCATGTAAGCTTTAAATTTTGATATCGGCAGTAGGCCTTGTTCAGGCGCGTTTTCGTCAATTTCAAATGGGTCCGTATTTGGCACAATACAAAAGGAATCTTAAGTTCAGGCTCTAAGAGCTATTGTTACAGATCCAAAGTCCACTTCTCGCCTCAACGCTATCGCTTACTGTCACACGCTGGTTTCATCACGAAATTCCTCAGAGTCCAAGTAGCCCATGCTTAGGTCCAGGAACATGAGCAGGGCATTCAGAAGGGCCAGACTGCCAGCGAAGATTGCAGCTGTGTGGTCTCCCGTGCGAGGGATCGGAGAGGGCTTCAGCCGACCGGTCAGCACCATCCCGCCGCAAAACGAGAACATTATCATGCCCAGAATGCCGAAGAACATGTCTTGGAGCAGGTCCAGCGGCGCGAATATCATCTCGCCTAAAATGTATTAGGGTTTATTACTTACCTAACAATTGTGATGCGTCCATAGGTTTATACTTCAAATGCTTCTTAAGAAGTTTGTATTGGGAGTACGAACTTCGAATGAAGCCGAGCTAGAAGGATTCGGATCTAGTTATCTAGTTTATAACTAACTGTAGGGCCCAGTGGGGTAAGGGAAACACATGGGGAAGTGGAACGCTATAATATATTTTCTATGTAATATTAATAAACATAAAAGGACCAACTGAACTGTTTCGGAAAATTGGATTCATCCCACACACTGTGATTTATTTTGAGTGTTTCCCTTACCCCAATATGTTTCTCTTACCCCAACTGACCTTACATCAATATACGATATAATGTCATTTCATTTGATATTTGTATAAATGCGACTTAACTTTGTGAACCTTTGTAAAAATTAACAGGGTGGCCCCGGTGGGTTTTATCGCTAAATTGCTATTTATGGTTAACATTTCTAGTTTTGATACAACGCAGAGTCTAGTAGTAACAGAAAACTGAGCAAG
Organism: Apotomis betuletana; assembly: GCA_932273695.1. Taxonomy (NCBI): domain Eukaryota; kingdom Metazoa; phylum Arthropoda; class Insecta; order Lepidoptera; family Tortricidae; genus Apotomis; species Apotomis betuletana. The sequence goes on along the minus strand of OW026307.1, from coordinate 8,774,638 downwards.
CAAGCACTGTTGACGGCTTAATAAATTTACGTTTAGCATTCATTAAAAATAATAACAATGATGATGATAGGTATTAAAATACGTGCGAAACGGGTTTACTCACGTCGTAGAAGTCGAATATCGCTCGACATGTTTCGAATCGGTACGCGATCCATCATCAGGAGCTACGATCTACGATCAGTCGCTGCGACTACGTTTCGTATATATTTTAATATGTGAGACTCACGGGAGTGTTGTATATAAAATGATGATGATGCCGTGCCCAAGAATGACTTGTGGCTTTCCTAATTAAATGCTATGATTTTGTGTATCGCGCAAGATAGCACATATACAGGGTGATCAATCCAAATGGGTCAGTAGGGAGAAAACAAAATCTATAAGAGATGGGGAAATCTGTTCTTAAGAACCATGGCCTTGATTTTACATTTATTATAAAATGCATTTTTTTATAAATCTTATACATAACCGGGAATTGAACCTGGTTATAATTCTGTAAGTAATCGCATATCTTATTGTAACATTCTTTACAACGGTTTTGACCAGGTTATGTATGAGATTTATAAAAAATAAATAATTCCGTTTTAATTAAATCTAAAATCGACGCCTAGGAACAGATTTCCCAATCTCTTATAGTTTGTGACTTTTCCCTACAAACCCATTTGGATTACACTTCCCGGTATACACTTCAAGTCACGTTGATTCCTACTGCAACTATGTATGTAGATATTGATTGATCTTGAATAATGGCGGATTATCTTTCGTATATTACAAACGAAGATTGAATAAGTCTCACCAACGATCTCTCCGGATAGCACCACTAGGAAGCCCACGTAGGTGCCGGAGCACAGGATAAGTGTGGTGACGTCTGTCAGGTCGTAGCTGTAGTGGTGCAGCACTAGGCAGGCTATTGTTAGTATCTGTAACAGCATTTTATGTAAGGTATGTATGCATGTATGTACAGTCGAGTTCATTTACATCTACACACTTACGAGAACAAAAATATCTGAACACGACCCTATTGTCAGGAGCATAAAGTCGTGTTCAGATATTTTTGTTCTCGTAAGTGTGTAGATGTACATGAACTCGACTGTACGTGTATTGACGACGCATTTGGCGCAGTTTGTAGAGCACTTGCCAACTGAGCCGGCGGTCCTGGGTTCGAATCCCGGCCGGGGCAAATATTTGTGTGATGAACTCGAATATTTGATCCTGGGTTATGGCTGATATATGTATTTATATATTTTGCATATCGTCGTCTAGTACCCATAGTACAAGTTTTGCTTAGTTTGGGACTAGGTCGATTTGTGTAAGATTGTCCCTTAATGTTTATTATTATTTATTAAATTTCTAATATTTTATACTGTACACAAAAAACAGTAAAAATACATATCTCTTTCAGTTAACCTATGAACAATTGAGTGATACGGGGAGAAGTTTGACAAACTAATACCATGTACAAAAAGGCATTAAAAATACTTGAAACTAAAAGTACAAACACTAACTAAACAATAATAATATAAGTACATATCGTCGGGGATAGCGCAATACCGCGTAAATAACAGCTGTTGATAAAGTTCTAATTTCAATAAAATACTTACCATTTGTTTGAATACTGATTCGTATATACACTTGTTATTACGCGGTATTGCATTACCCCCGACGATATAAACTAGTAATGTTAATAAGTTAACATACAATTTAAATAAATTTAGTATTCATCAAGTTCACATGTCATTCTTCCGAAAATATTTTAGTGGCGGCGGCCGGAAATAAGTAAAGGAGACAATAAACATTTAAGGAGACAGAAATTGAGAATATTAGGGGAGCCGTACATCCCATTCTAGAAGAAAATATTCTCAGAAAATGATGACGCTATATTGGACGTCAATTTGAAACAAATATTTAAGACAAGCTCCGATAGTGATACTGTGCAGGTGATGCGATGATTATGATGGCAGTACATTAGAGGTCACTTTGGAAAAAGTTGAAGAAAAGGCCCGATATTGGTACTGTTACTGTATTAGTTTCATGCTTGAAGTACTTATTCATGTGTAATCGCCATACTGATGTTTTCCCAACGTTTTTTTTGTTTGTTCTACAACCGTAATGACCATACGGGGTGGACATTTGCGAAATTAAGGATTCCAGGGCCTGATTTTCTTGCCTTGCCTTTGCCTTTGAAAATAAAGAACATTTCCTCTTCTATAATCCGATGTAATAGCAGCATAACCTAGATTCATACAAGCTCTTAACTTTTGACCACCGGAGGGACGAATTTTGTTTTTTGAACTGACAATGACCCATTTGGAGAGAGGAAACGCCGTATTTAAGAACTATAGTCAGTTTTATTTCATACATACAGTAGATTCCCATTAAGGTCATGTCACGTAAAGGTATATACTGATGACTAATTGCTCTACGTACAAAGCATTCAATAAGGTGCGTATAGCAGTGGCGTGGCGTCCATACAACCCGATCCCACCGGCTTGCCCACTTCAAAACGATTGAGCACCATTATCTATTGCTATTGAAGAAAAAGAAGACCTACTGCGCGTAACACCCGACGTAATTGCGTGGCTCAACACACTGAATGTTGACATCTAATTTTAGTTTAATTTTGTGACATTGTAATTTGAAGAAAATGCCTATATTTTATTGTACTAAACGCCATGCGATTAAATAAAAATTGAAGAAAAAGCAAGGAAAATCTACTCCGGCTCGCCCTGAGCTTTTGTTTGACGCCACGCCACTTGTGTGCAAAAATAATTCTTGCATTACTTACAAGTTCAGTTAATTTGATTAAAAACGTTGGTATTAACATTGTTTGATTTGTTTTGAGAGCTAAATACGTTTATAAATATTTAATTAAATTGTACTTTGTCATCTATTAATTTTAGCACATGACATCCAAATTTGACAGACAATATGGCCGAGTTTCATTAGTCATAAACAAAGTTGACAAAAAAAATATTTTTAAAACCGCCAGCGAAGAGATTTTACTCATTCCAATAATTTCATTTTTATACTACATTTACGTTATTTGCACTAATACTTCATGCGAATCATAAATATATTATTATTACATTATTAATCAGTATGACTGTAACGTCTGTATAAGCCATGTAAGGGACACATACATAATAGAGAATTAAAATTATAATACAAACGGCATTATGTATTAGCTCCAGCATATTTTAATGAACTCAAGGTATAAAATCAATTGTTACAATATAATTATATTAATTTATTTTAAACTGCCATCTGTTGGGACTAGCTTAAACTTATACTACTGTGAGTAAAAGGTGAAGCGAAGGTAACTTCATTTCGAAGTTTGTACGATACAATTAGTACAGACGTTTGTGTGTAGATGGCGTTAATGTTAAATCCAGTAGTATAAACATAAAATCTTACATTTTACCCGGCTAGGCAAGGGAAAAGGAAGGGTTGTAGTTGAGCTATTTTCTCCTTATAATATACACTAATGTACCAAAGCCATAGGTACACATATCACATTCAAATACCGGGGCAAATCTTGTTAGATGGCGAATTGTACTTATCCAGTCTTATCAAAGTGATCCAAAACATCTAAATCGGGAATCTCGTACATAGGTCACATATGCATAGGTACAGTACACTGCAGAGAAACCTTTTCATCATCATTTATTTACCTGTGTCGTTACGGCATTGGCTGATTCTAGAAACAAATGAATATCACAGAACCAATAAAGAGGCTCTATGTGGTCGATCAGTTAACTGGTACACCTTAATTAGACAACTAACATTCGTCGTCGTCGAAGGTCGTATTGTTTAGATATTGCGTAAGCCTTGAGGTAATTTGTCGTGATTGGATCACCCAGTCAAGGATTGCGTGGGATTGCGATAACTGGCCCAATAGGGACTAATGAAGTCACTGCTACCATGATTTGAGCTCTCTCAATCATTAATTAATAATGATATAGTCAAACCGATATACTACGACTATACCATAAACGATAGAGTCAAACCACGCTACGAGGGGCGTCTGAAAAGTTCTAAGCCTAAGGTATTTCGAGGTTATATATGCGTTTATGATACTGGCCACTAGAAAGGCCATTTAAAAACAAATTATTAAAAAATAACATGTCACGTTTTTATTATTCTGTTTCGAGATATTCAACGGAAAAGTACATCATGTGTGAATTACCAACGAATATTACGAAAATTGAGCACCGTGCTGTAATTAAATTCCTTACAAAAAGTGACAAATCACCGCAGTGTATTTTTGAGGAAATGGCTATTAAGTGGAGTCGCTTATTTAAACTCGGACGGGAATCGATCGAAGACGACCCCCGCTCAGGGCGGCCAATATCGGTAGTGACCGAAGAAAACGTAGCAAAAGTCAAAAAGCTGGTATTAGAAGATAGAAGAATTAAGGTTTGGCAAATAGCTGAGGTCTTAGGTATTAGTAAAGAAAGAGTCGGAGAAATTTTACATGAACATTTGTACATGAGTAAAGTCAGTGCTCGTTGGGTACCGAAAATGCTAACGGCCTTCGATAAAGTACGTCGTGTGGAAACTTCTCGGGCGTTTTTAGAATTGTGCGAAGATGATTTAGATGAAGTTTGTTCCCGAATAGTAACTGTTGATGAAACATGGATCAGACAGTATGATCCGGAGTGTAAGTCTGAGTCGATGCAGTGGATTGAAAAGGGTGAAAGGCCGCCGAAGAAATTTAAAGTGCAAAAGTCGGCCTCTAAGTTAATGGCTACGGTATTTTGGGATTGTGATGGCATTCTTTTAATCGATTATTTAGAAAAAGGCTCTACGATAAACGGAACTTATTATGCAAATCTAATAAGACAGGTGCGACAAGCCATAGTTGAGAAAAGGCGGGGTAAACTAAGGAAAGGCATTTTGTTTTTGCAAGACAACGCACCCGTTCACACCGCTAATGTTGCGAGGCGTGCTCTGAAGGAAGTTGGTTTTGACGAAATTGACCACCCACCCTACAGCCCAGATCTAGCCCCAAGCGATTATTTTCTATTCAATAATTTGAAGAAAGAGTTGAGGGGAAAGCGATTTAGAAGTGACGAAGAGATGAAGGCGGCTGTACAGGAGCATTTTGAAATTTTTGAAGGGCAAAATGAAGATTATTTTTTTAATGGCCTAAAAGCACTGTATAAAAAATGTAAAAAATGCATTGATTTAGGAGGAGACTATATTGAAAAATAAACACGAGTTGTGTAAATTGTTTTTTTCTATCTTAGGCTTAGAACTTTTCAGACGCCCCTCGTAACTCTTCCAAGCAAATGAACTGTCAAACCATGCAAACTGACTCACTTTGTATGGTTTGACAGTTCATTTGCTTGGAAGAAGTTAGCGTGGTTTGACTCTATTCGGTTTCTTTTAAATTAATATTTATTAATATATCTTATTTTATTTTGAAAATTGAATGCTCTGTCGCCGATGCTTTTTAATCTAGTGTTAGAGTACGCCCTTAGGAAAGTGTTAACTCTAGATACGGGACTGGAACTAAATGGAAAGCATATGGTGGTGGGTACGCCGATGACCTGGCTCTTTTGGGTGCGACAAGCGCTGGTGTACAGTTGGCATCAAAAACTCTAGAGGCTGAAGCGAGGAAAGTGGGCCTAAGTATTAACCACAGCAAAACTGAATATCTCCACATGAGACAATATAACACGCATCGCAGTCGGACAACAGACCTTCACGTCGGAGATATCGCGTATAAAGGAGTGGTCAGCTTCAAATACTTAGGCTGCACCGTGAATGACCTGAACACTCGTGATGAGGAAATAGACGCTCGTATACAAAACGCCTTACGTTGCAGTGCTACATAAGGTTTTGGTGTCTAGGCTTCTCAGCAGAAGTACAAAAATCCGTATTTATAAAACGGTTATACGGCCTATCCTCATGTATGGCTGTGAAGCCTGGACACTAACACTTAGGGAGGAGAATAAGCTTTTGGTGGCCGAAAGGAGGATTCTCCGCAAAATCGTGGGACCCAAACAGCGAGCGGATGGAACTTGGAGAATCCGAAAAAACGCCGAAATCGAAGAGCTGGTTGCGGAACCTAACATAATAGGAGTGACGAAAGCACATAGGCTTCGCTGGCTTGGACATCTGGAGCGCATGGGAGAGGACCGGGCAGTTAGTAGAGCGTTCCATGGAAAACCGACAGGTCGTCGTCCGGTAGGCTGCCCCAGATATCGGTGGGCAGATGTGGTCGAAGATGATCTGCGCGAGCTCCAAGCCGTCGACTGGCGTGAAACCGCACAAGACCGAGACCGCTGGCGGGAACTCTTATTGAAGGCCAAGACTCACTTCGGGTCGCTGCGCCAGAGGAGTAAGTAAGTAAGTTATCTATGTATCATCTACAAAAATATAATAAGGTAATTTATTCATAGTAAGTACTTATGGAAAAATTTGCAGTGGTATTACCTTTTAAAATTATATTTTTATAAAATGAAGTTGTAATGTTCTAATCTGGCAACCCTAAGCAGAGCGGAGAAGATGAACCTAGGTGAGTCTTTGTGAAGTCTGAAAGAAGAGCATTTAAATCTGAGAAATGTGATTAGTAAATTTTTACTCCGCTCCGCTCCGCTTAGGGTTGCCAGTTTTGCTTATGTTCACGTCAGTGACTCGTGTAGCATCGACATCATCTAAAAATCTTATTTTTGTTTACAGCTAGAAATAACCCCACTCAATCCTAGAAAAGACTAACAGATTTTACTGTAGCTTAAAAAAAAGATGATGGGAAAAAACATTTTCATCTTTACTATATCGATACTAAGGTATATGACATCTTATGGCTACGTGCGACTAATTAGTTTGAACATTATGATATAATAAATAGGTACGAGGGTAAATCAAAAAGTTCTTAGAATAAGGGTGAAAAACAAAAGAAAATTGTTTTTCTATCTTTTATTTTTCTACATTGTCTCCTTGTTATTCTATACACTTTAAGTACTGTTTTAATTTTTTTTTATTCCATCATAAAATAAGATTTTCCTTGGGACTCGAAAAACTCCTCTACAGCACCAACTATGGCATTATCATCTCGGAATTTTATTCCGCGGATGTGCTTTTAATTTCGGGAATATGTGAAAATGATTTCCTAGTCATAGTCCGGAGAATATGGCGGGTGGTCGAACAGCTTGAAGCCAGCTTGGCGGATCGCAGTGATTGCCAATTGTGAGCGATGAGCTGGGCCGTTGTCGTGGTGAAACAGTGCGCCTGTAGACCATTTTCCCCGGCGATTTTCTATGATCACTTGCCGCACTTTCGGGATTAATTCTTTATAATAGGGACCTGTAATAGTTTTTCCTTTCGGCAGGTAGTCAATAAACAGGATTCCTTCCGCATCCTAGAATATAGATTCCCTAATTTTGCCCGCCGTCGGAAAATCTCGAAATTTTTTATCAGCTGAAGAAGATGGTCGTTTCCAGGACATGCTTTGTTTTTTTGCTTCGGGATCAAAATGGTGGAGCCATGTTTCGTCCAGGGTTACAAATCGGCGATAAAACGCATCCGGGTCACGTTCGATGATTTCGAGATTCCGCTTCGAAACCTCCGCACGCTGTTCTTTGTTTACCTCAGTTAACATTCGCGGAACCCATCTTAGCGAAACTTTTTTAAACCCCAAAACGTCCGTCAATATTGATTGCACGCTGTCAAAAGAAATGTGTAGGATCTCTGCTAACTGTTTGATGCTAATTCTTCTATCTTCTAATACCAATTTTTTGATTCTCGCCACGTTGTCATCAGTAACAGAGGTGGAAGGCCGGCCGGAGCGAAGGTCATCTTCACACTTGGGCCTACCTCTATTAAATTCGGCAACCCAGCAAGTAACCGTGGAATATGGTACAGCATTAGTACCTTTAGTCTGCTGAATATCCAAATGAATTTCCTTAGTGGACATTTTTTTCAAACACAGATACTTAATCACGGCACGTAACTCATTTTTGTCCATTATGACAGATTTTGAGCGATTTGCTTCACAAAATAATTAATTATGTGTTATTGGTATACGTAATCAAAAAAAAATTGTCGTCATATTATGTCGTAAGGATAGCTAAAATAAAATAAAAATAAACTACATTTAAAAAGGTTTTACCACCATGCTGTTCTAAGAACTTTTTGATTCGCCCTCGTATGATATCATGACCATTTTGTAAACAATTCATCCGTAATCTCGTATTGTTGATAAGTGATTCGTTACCAAAAACAAACAGTAGGTATAATGAAGTAATACATATTGAAGCAGATCATTATGCTATGCCTGTGATTTCCTATTTGTTTTTCATTTGCTATCAAGATCTATATTACTCAACGCGGGTTATTAATTAAAAATAAAATGGTTGACGGGCCCTTCTAACTATATACATACAGGGCTTTAGTTCCACACACATCTTTCTCATTTTTTGGAGTAATCTCCGGTCCCAGCCCCGTTAAGTATAATAGTTAAGTATCATTTACGAAAAAAATACTGACTGTTACTTTTCTTTCGGCGTTTCTTCTCAACAAATGCCTCTTTTTGTGAAATGCCGGTAGACTCAGACATGTAAAAGTACACTTGTTCAGTACCATCGAAGACACTGATAACTGTATTTTTGTAAACGAATATAAGCCTTAGTACAAAGTGTTAAGATCTATGGGTGTATAGTTAACTGTGTCTTCGTTTGTACACAAATGTGCATTATTATTTATTATTAAGTCTACTCTAGCACTCACATAACTCGCCTAGCAGGCGTATGTACATATATTCCACTCGAAAATTGATTTGTTATTTTACTTTAATGTGCCGCGGTGCGGAAATAACTCAAGCCACAGAATAGATAATAGTACTCAAGCGTAGATTTCATTTCAGCTTGGAGCAATAATCAAGCAGACTGCCAATACCTAAACAAAGTTGGTGTAAGTCGCCTTCCACTGGTCTGTCGGTCCAACTCAACTGGCTGTGAATTCGATTATCGCGCTACACAGCTTTACCCGTGTCTCTCCCCTGTAAAAAAGTAGAAAAGAATAGACAACATAAATTTCACGCGACAAAGACTCCCTAGAAGTACTGTTGTGTACGTTGGCACTACGGTAGGTACTCTACACAGTAAGGGTTTAGTAAATACCTAAAAAGAAGCGCGCGCACTGAAGCAAAACTTGTAACCGTTTCAAAAACTGAGGCGAAATATATTATGTGTGTGTCAGTATTTGTATGTGTATTTACGGAGTCAATTTCTCAATGGTATTACGAATATCCCATTCATCATTTATCATCCAAAACACCAGCCCATTTGTACCCTTCATCGAACGAACACGGCTAGACTACCTCATCGATTGAGTCATTCGTGACGTCACCCTACTACAGTCCATGGACTACGCAGTACGCTATTGTCACCACAATATCCCGGATTTAACGGATATTCCCGTAACTGTGGGTAGGCGTCTTTTTTCAGCGCCGGAAGCCGGCAGTAAAGCCACGAAGTGATTTGTTTCTGTGCGCGAATGTAAACAAATAGACAGTTTATTGTTGAGGTACCTCAGGGTTCCGTTTTTAATCCGATGTTGTACATACGTCATATTAATAGGTACGCAAAACTTAATAATCTACAGGTTATCATACCGACTTTATGGCATACTTGTTCAAAGACGACAATATTAGAAAGTCAGGAATTGGAAGTAATTAATTTATTAGGTATTTGTCCAACTTCGAGAATTACGTCCAACTTCGAGAGGTACGTCCAACTTCGAGAAGGAGGTTAATCGACGAATTTAACTTGGCTGGGCAGCATTCGGGAAGCTGCATAATATCTTCTAGTAGAAAATTCCCTAGTGTCTGAAGACGAAATTCATCGAACAGTGCGTGTTGTCAGTAATGATAATGACTTACGGAACTGAGACATGGTTGTTAACAATGGGACTCATAAGGCGGCTAAGAGTCACGCAACGTGCAATGAAAAGGTCTTTCTTTACTTACTTTGAAGGGAGTTTCTTTACGTGATAGAATCAAAAAAGGGGAATATTCGCAGAAGAACCATGGTAACCGACATAGCTCACAGGGTTGCATGGTTGAAGTGGCAATGGTCAGGCCGTATAGTCCGAAGAATGGATGGCCTTTGGGGCAGCAATGTCCTACTGTCCAAAGAATTGACAGCCTATAGCTTATTTTGTAAACATTGCTAGACAATAACCATTGTTTATAATAATATATCGTGTAGAGAAGCTCAATTTAGAACAACAGTAAACAAGAAACAAAAAAAACGCCAACAAATGTATATCAAGTATACCACAACTTCTAAACGGATTAACCGATTTTACAGTTATATTTAGGTTTCATATCTACACACTATTTATGTAATATGTGTTATCACAGGCTTATCACATTTACAGTTTCATATTCTGAAGCGTTGGCTTCATGATTTTTGTTTATATTTCGTACACTCGAAATTCGTAAATCCGACTCACACCTAAATAGTACCTACCTAGAGTTACTTCTATGGAGTCTCAAAATTAACACCATCTCGACCCAAAAGGCGCATTGAAGTCCATCAAAGAATGTTTATATCTTCTTTATTTATAAAGCCATGGGCGCATTAAACGGTGATCTCACTCAGCGAGGCGTAGTACAAGAGTTTTGCGTCGCGCCAGTCCCTCCAGCGCCCTCTCGTCGAGTACCCGCGTCTGCCGGCACAGAGTGTAAACAAACGCTTGTGTTCTCTCATCGAATTTAACCTATAAAATGGCTATCAGCAGACTGTCCATCCTTAAGTTCTTGGAGCTGGTGAGTTGATAGTTTTTATATAACGATACCTTAGTTCACACTCGTTCTAATTACAATTATTCCAATGAAATTTAAACCTGTGTACTAACGTCGTAAATGCGACTACTTTTTCCGAAAAGTTAGTACGATTGTGCTCTAAGCTATCGATAAGTGCATTTACTTGTATGTGTATTTTGTTTTCCATTCAAGACATGCTACTAATTTTATCCATTTTCAATGATCACAAAATATTCTTTTGTTTATTTTTGGTTTTGAAGGTGCCTAGTGGTACGATAGTGTATAAAATAATTACTGGCTTAAATAATTATTGTTCAAAGTATAATCATGAAGACTATACTTATTAAACTTTAAGCAACGTGCGTAACGTAATGCACCCGGTAAACCGATCCAAATTAGGAGTGAAAATCTGCCTCGGTAATAAATCTTTACTTTCTCTATTACACGAAAGATCTCGAAAGTCATACACGTAATGTACAATTCTACAATGTATGTCATACATATAATAAGTAATATGAGCAGTGACCGCCATGCCGCCAAACAACTGAAGAGAGGTCCTGGGCATAAAAAAATCAACTCTAATATTGAGGTTGCAAGAATGCATTCAGCTTTCGTTGTTATCATTAACAATAATCGCTGCGATGTTGTTGTGGCTTTGCAGAGCATTGATCTTGATTCGCATATAGGTACGGTACCTTAGTCGCTGTTGATATAATTATACATATATACGAGAAGCAGACTCACCCGACATACCTAGATATTCAATTGTTCATGCCATCTGTACATGTATGCCTAAGTATTATAACATTGTAAACAGTATGCATCATCATACCGATGTCAATAAGTCTAGAAAAATCCTAATAAAATAGAACGATGCAAGTTTTGCTTAAAAGGTGTGCCATCTGTTCATTTATCTTTTCGCGAAATTAGTTATAAATTCTGATCCTATAAAATAGGCTTCCAGCAATTAGCAATACCTAGCTAGGTACCTACCACCGAGTTTAACCTTGAAGTACAAAGCGTGAACCAAATTGCTGCACTGCATTACCTACCTACAAGTTCGGAAGTAAACCGTTCGGATACTTGCGTCATGCGTCGCTGACTGTATATCATTACCAAACCAAAACCATCTGCCTAAAGATTATTCGACTGTAGTTTGTTTGTTTTGTCATTTTTACGATTTTTACCTCGTCCGGATTAACGCAATATTGATAACAAGAAAACGAGGCTAGTCGTATCAGTAATACCTAATACTGATAACTGTTAGGAAATAGTTATAGATAGAGGTCAACCGTACATTAAAAACGGCTTTAAAGGAAAGTCAAATCTATGGCGACGTGATGGCAGGTGATGGGGAGGGTAAAAAAAAACGTCGCTGCGCCGACAATCGACCCTTCGTAAAAAGGGTAAGGACAAACGAAATATGTTTTGATATTATTAGTTGCTATCCCGTTTTACATCAAACAACTGTGTTGTTCCATAATATACATACCTACTATGATAAATTAAAATAAATAACTCATCGCTTTCTTACACGTAGCCAATCAGTATGACCCGAAAGAAAAGAGGTCAGGGTCCTGATTTCTTATATCAGTATTCTTAGAATACATCCCTATACGATACCTAACCTATGTATATTGATGATTGCAGTTTGTCAGAAGGAAATCCAAATGCGTTGGGCAGAAATTCGCGCATTTTTATTGAGATTTAGTGTCTTCCTGTGAGGTCGTATTTCTAAGCACTTTGAATAATATACTTACTTACAACATAATTATGACAGTTATAATTTCACAATCGTCATTATATTTTATTAGTTTATCGCCACTGGTTTCTCATCATCATAAATTTAAGAATCAAACACAAAACATGTCGGTGTAGCTGAAGTTGTATATAGCTGTCTCCATCTATCCCTATCCATAGCCAACTCCTTGATTGGTTTCTAAAACGACATAAACATGATCTACACTAATTTAAATAGTACTATATTGGAAAGTGAAATGGGGCTCCAGAACCATTCCCTAATAAATTATAGCCGCATAAGTGTATCTAAAAAGGACGGCAAGGGCATTGTACTACCAAATGTTCTTCCAGTTCATTGACTTTCTCTTAATCTTGATTCATAAAGGCGCGTTCACGTTTCACGTTCCCTTTCATTATAGTTCTATTTTAATTTTATGGCTATACTGTAATCGGAACGTAAATGTAGCCCGCCCACAGTATGTTTGACTTGCCCTTCCTGAATATGGTAATTAAATTAGTTATACAACGATAAATGAACTTTTACAATTAACACGCCCGTTTCAAACAACGCGGGGCCCTATTGAACTTTGTTGGTTTGTGGTATTGGAGAGATATCCAGGCTCTTTGCGCTTCACATGATCCTAAGCTTAGAGATACTGTTTGACATTTACGAGTACGTGGTGTAATCAGTGCCGTAGCGTGAAATGATACAAAATGTATGAGCAAACCAGCAAAGAGATTTAGTTTATTTTTCCTAATAACAATTAGCATCATTTTCTAAAATAAGCAAGCTGGTTGGGATTGGGTCCTATGGATGCTACTTCACTGGTCAACAACAATATAAATGGGATTAAAAGTCACTATTCAACCACGCTATAATATTGAAGGAGTGATATCGCAAACACAATCTTGAAGGACATTGTATTATCACAGTTCCTAACCTTCGTCTTACATACCTATTTCGTATTATACTTAGATTACATGGTAACTAACTCTTTAATCTTCAGAGGGGATTGACTTGTATGGACGTAAAAGAACCAACCAAACAGGCATGTCGATTTTTTTGCCATTTTCATCCTGAAAAAGTGTTTGTTAAATAATGAGGATTGTGAAAACAATTTCAAGTTTAAACTAATCTTCCAAAATATTTACAGAAAAAAAATAGTTGTGGTAAGTATGACAAAACAAGTTAACCTTAGACGGTCAGTATTATCTCACCACTAGAGGTCCTATCCGTCGTCATGTTTCTATTTCTGGGGCCATCAAATTAGGAATCTGCGGCGTTTATGAACTGCAACGAGAGCTTGTGTCATCGACTCATCCAGTTGAGTTCACGAGGGATGTGTTAACTTATCTAAATGTAGGTATTTACTGTGAAGGAACCAATAACTGAATGAAGTCATACTATATCGGACGGGTTATGATTAGTTAGGCCGTTGTGTTATACTTAATGTCCTCGTTACAAAAACGGTACATATGAGTAAAGAGCAAAGCTATAAAAAGATCGTAAACGCCAAAGTAACTGTAATTACTTATTACCTTCTGGAAGTTATCGATTATACACGCCAGATTGAGCGGAATGTTTTCATGCAGTACTTAACGTGTAACGTTCTTAATTTGTAACGTTCGATGTATAAATAAAATTGTGAAATTTTGAAACTATAAGGGTTCCTAGTTGACTACGGAACCCTAAAAAGGACGACGGGTCATGTCATACAGTGCCCCTTTCTGATAGCGGCGTTCTTTTCTGCTAGGTATCTGCAATCTGCATATTTGTGACATGGGTAGTGATAGTGCATTACGGTAGATTGAAACCGTAAAACCGACTTGGCCCTGCATTCGACATGCGCAAAAACCTTCGATGCGCGGTTAAATCTATCCTTGAAACGACAATACGTACTAACCTAGTGTATTTTAAGTACTTTTCTTTCCAACTGACTTGAAAAAGAAGCTACTAATTTTAATGAAAGAAATAAATAAAGATTGCGCCTAAAATAATTATAAAGGTAGGTACACATTAGTACAATCGGACCACTTTATGCGTCATATTCAAGATAAATAAAGTCAACAAGTCGTGTGTGGTGCCAGTAGTGACATTCCATCCATGACGAATCCTATTTCAAGGGCAAACAAGGCGTGTGCCTTTAAAAATTTAAATATCCTCCTCGTTTTTATGGAATATGTTGGTTAATGATCAAAGAAGTTAATTGTACCTGCCAATAGAGCACTAAATGCGAGCCGTGATCCTTCTTAATCCTGTAACGGTTGTCTCAATTATGCGACCTTTATTCTCGTTTATAAATGCGGTTTATGACACACCCGCGCATGCGCACTAGTACGATGATAGCCGGCTCCAACGCAATCAGGGTCAGGGTAATAAGATTATTTGACCAAAATAAACATAACATCAGACAAATAAGTATATAATTAAAGGGGCATCATCATTCCCCAATTAAATACGGCATTTCTCTAGAAAGACCCGAGTTATAAAGCAAACCTAATACAGAGATAGCAGTAGTAGCCGATTACCTATTTATTTATGACTAGATGGCGCCCCCAACTTCGTAAGTGATTTTTTTTTAAACCGTATAATCGGATAAAAAGTATCCTATAATCATCTTAAAATCCGTCCAGCCGTTTCGGCGTGATGCGAGGACAAAGGAAATTATGCACAAGAGATGGCGCCCTATTATACAAAACAAATGACGATCCTGCGTCACGCCCACGCCATTAATTTTTTCCTGAAATTATGACCCCTCTCCATGGAGAACTGCTTTTCAATACAAAGGCCAGTACTCCAAACTGTAGTGAATGCGGTAGTATCACAGAATAGATAATAGTACAAGTACAGAAGGCACACTGCTTTGATCTTTACAAAAGCCGCTTTTTTTAGCCAAAAAAATATGATTTATGGCCCTTCTAAAGTCGTCGTCCCCAGCGCAAGCCAAACGGAACGTTAAAGCTGCGTGCCAACGGTGAAAATGAATTGTCTCGCTTGCCGCGTCGCCGAGAGCGAGGGCTGTCAACGACTAAAAATAAAAATGTATTTCCCATTCAATTCATTTATTTCTGGCATTCAATATAGAGAGCAATATATTTATATTCTTCATAAATTATATTTATTATTTCATTATTTAACTATAAAATAATCAATCTCAGAATTTGGACGAATTTAATCCACCACCAGGCCGCAGAACATTTTAGCTTTATTTTTAAACATTTTAATACGTATAATATAATAAAATAAATAATGCAACGAATGCGTTACCTTAACATGCAATTAAATTCTTGAGCTTAATTTTGTTTTTGCTTAGTTGTCCGATATTTATTTATTTATTTATTCATATATATTCATCACTACATACCTAGTATAAAACAAAGTCGTTTCTTGCTGTCTGTCTGCCCCTATGTATGCTTAGATTTTTAAAAATACGCACGGCGCGTACCGTGCGAAGCCGGGGCGGGTCGCTTGTAACAAATAAAACATGCACAAAGGCGAACTTATTCCTATTAGGGATCTCTTCCAATACATTTATTGTACGTAATTATTTATATACTTTATATACTTACCTATCAAACTATCACTCAATCGTTTATTCATTATTGGTAATTTTACAAACGTGATATCTAATATTATTATAAAAACCTCTGTGATTGTTGATTTAGTAGTAGACATACTTATTTTACTAGAATTTAAATTGACAAATAGCAGCAAATAATCAATTCAAAATTACATAAGTACTTAACAATTAAAATTGTTCTGAGTATTACCAGTGTTCAATATGGAAGTAACCTGCAATATGTTTTTTATTATTATTCAGTAACTAATTATTATATATTATGTTCATTTTCTTACCTTTCGGCATCCTTCGGACATGTTGGGAGAGCGAAAAATGCGTGATTCCAATTTCGGTCATTGTTCCTACAACCCGCTGCGATACAATATCTTTTCGCTGTCTTTTTACTCATTTAAACACTATTATAATATAACACTGGTATCAACAGATGAATGCGGAACGTTCACTTGCGACGTAAATCGTGAGCGCGCGAAAATCGTGTAGGTACGTGCGTTCCGAGACAGAGCGTGTCAGCCACTGAATAGGACGCATGCATGCGGCCACCCTCATGTACTTGTAGCGGGAAACGTTAATCGCGGAGTGCGCCCCGCCTGGTAGTATAGAAGATGTTCAGCATGTCTTGGCAGAATGTGTGCGGAGAGGGTCTCAAGTCTCAACGCTCAACCTTCAGCATTGGAGCCTGTAATGCTGGGTTGGCCAACCCTGATTCCGAGGAAGCCAAATTATTGTATAAGTTTTATAAAAGTTGCGTTCAATAAATTGTAAATACACCCATCAGTGAACGTATGGAGCGGCATGATCGTTAAAGGACCAAGCTCCTAAAATTAATAGATAAAAAAAATAAAAAAACTAGTATTTTATAACAGTATATTAATGGAAGCGTATTGTTGTTTGTATTTAAGAGATCTTTAATACTTTGAGCGGGATTTGCTCCCACGCCACGCCTCCACGGCTTTCCTGGCCAGACGGGAGAATCGCTCTATCAAAATCACTAACTGAAGTATCAGTTTTCATTTCTTCATTTTTTACATGCCTCAGAGTGGTATTGTAGCGCCATCTACCGTAAAGATTCTAACTTTTTCGGCATTATCAAGGACCATCATTATCATCTAAAATTATGTTCGCTGGGGCAGTGCGCTGCCTACAGCCTAGCATCACGATGTCGGTTACATCCGCAAGGCTACCGAGTAAGCCATCATTTACGATACGATACGATAAAATTATGTTGAGAATCGATTGAGTTTTAAAAAAAATCGCTTTAATTAAACAGGGTTTACGCCATCAGACGTTACTGCTCTAATAAAAAATAAATAGAAAAGTATTTATTTTCCAAACCAAATAAGACTGCATTTAAAGTCAGATATCTCAATGCGATCTTTATTCTCGTTTATAAATGAGATACCTATTATCTATAGATGCCCTTTCTGGATGGGGTCTAAAATGTTTACAAACCGTTAGGTACTACAACGTTTTGTACTCTTATAAAATATAAAATAAAATATTTTTAGTTGCTTAAGCAAACATTTGTAAAAAATCGTAAACATAAAATAATAAATTCCAAAAGAGGAAATTAAAGGTTCCGGACAAGTACGTGCGTATTGTCGCCCACCTTGGCTACCTCCATGAGGTCACGGCTCGGAATAAATGGCACGAACACCCATTAACGCTCATTCATGGGCCTGCACGTACTACAGGTACTTTGCGAAAAAACAACGCAATAGCTATAACAAGCATGGCCAAATAAAAAGTTCAGTTCAAAACTGCGCAGGATCGCGTGCTCTCGTTTCGGAGGCTAAGATCCTGTTTGGGTCACTGAGCCAAAAAAGTTAGTTAGTGGAAGTCTTCTCCCAGTGATAGTCTTACCCTACCTAACTTTATACTAAACGCTTATAAAATAAAATAAATTTTCACTACGCTTTTCCCCGCGGTTTCGCTCGCGCAATGAAATGTGCCCATACAAACTTTAAACTTTTACCCTTGTTAATGACTTAATATCCTTGTAATTTAATCTTACCTAAGCTATATTACTGAAAAGTTTCATGAAGATCTGTCTCGTAGTTTAAGTGGATCGTACCTAATGTTCCCACAAACTTCGTCTAATGTAGCAAAAATTATATGAAAATTTAATTTGTTTTTTTTTTTTACATTACGAGTACAGACTAATGCTCGGAGCGACCCTAAGATTACAAAAGTACCTGAAAATTGGAAATATTTCCACAGTTGTTTCAGAAAATAAATGCTCCCCTTAGTATTAAACCCGTTAAAAATAATAAGGTTAACGTATTTTATAGTGGACGTATAAATCTGAACATTTTGTAGCGGTTTATAGGTACGTTTGCTTTGAGTTATGTGACCTTTGCGTGTATCCGTTACTACTCACTGATAAGACCAGTACGTACCTCATACCAAATTATTTTTGCAGATGAAGTAATATTTGTACTCGTAAACCATGACGTAATTTTTGTACGATACTCCTACTAACCTCGCTGCTGACTTCGTTTATTGCAGTAGTAACCTCGTGGTAACCTTTAAAGTATGAGTCATGGGTTTTAAATTTAACTATATAAAATGTTGTCTACTCTATTTCTATTCTATTTCCGAATATTTCTAGAAAATCTAGTTCCTTACCTTTTTGCCGAATAATCTTTCATAGAATGTTTCATCTTGCAGAAATGTCATTTAGTAGAAAGCATTATCTGAAACCGTAAACAATTCGGGATTTTTATAAAACCAGCCTGACCTAACATAAGCAATAGGATGATATAATTTGCATGAATTATGAAAAAAATATGACTACAGAGCAATAAAAATTCTGCGAAGTAAAAATTCGGCGAAATGAAAAAACCGACGAAATAGGTATAATTCTGCGAAAAGGTAGAATACCCTAAAATCTATTTCTTATTCCTATCAGCAGATAATGACTCCAAGAATTGTATCGAGGATTAAATAATGAATAGTTGAATTGATATAGGTACTATTGCTGTTTATAAAACCGTGATGTCATTATGGTAATAATAATCGTCAGGGGCGTTCGTCATGACAGATTACCGAAATATAAACCATTTTATCTATCCAAATATCATAAACTCTCCATGATGCGTTCAAGAACCGCACATTATGACCAACATAAAAATAGACTGTTTTGTTAGAACAAATTTCTTATCTGTAAAAATGATATTATTGCTAAATAATAACATCGATTTCGATGGTATTATTTATTCAAATTTCGAACATCTCTGAAAAACAAAGAAATTTGATTTGACCTCTATTCTAATATCACTCGAGATGACGTTTAGTTCGAAATAAATTGTCAATTTGCTATCAAATTTGACAAATGTCGCACGTAAGTAAGATATCGAACGATATGATAGTTGGGGTCGACTTTAGTTTGTCTTTGAATTAAAAACAACTATGACAGCTGCCAGAAAATTTCATTACCGCCATTACCGGGTCCTGAATGAATCATGGAGGCTTATAATATGTGGCTAGATAAAGTAGTGTATGTAACTGTACATAATTAGGCATTAAAACACTCGTGTGATATTATTATGAAACTTGCCTTCGGCGCGTTTCATAAACCCACACTCGTGTTTAATACCCTTCATTATGTACAGTCACATAAACTACTATTAGGTCTTGGTTGACTAATATTGAAATACACAGAAAAAATAGAAAAAAAGAAACGGACTGAACCATTAAAATCTTAAATTTTTCGCTTCATTGTAAATATTTCAAAATTGTAAGTACCTATATTGTATGTTTTTATAAGTCATATCACTGATTTAGAATCATTCAAATAGCTATATATCAGTTTTATTTGAATTAAGGCCTCAGTACCCTTACCATGCGTTAAAGTGACCGTACTCGCTAGCGACAGCGTAGACGATATATATGGAGAACAATACAGCGCCCCTAGCGGTTGTAATTTGTACAACTACAATTCTCCATACAAATAGTTTACGCAGTCTCTAGCGACTAGGTACTGTCACTGTATTTTTTTTTTATAGTCCCCAAATTGGATGATACAAAATTATCATAACTTAATTTATGGTTACATTTTTGTACACCCTAAAATAGTAGACACAGCATGCGAAACTCATGGTTGTGACCGAAGTCACATGTAATACGACTTACGAGTGGTCTCTACGGTTTTGGAGAACAATCCATCCTCATAAGGGAAGCAAGCCACGCGAGACTTATTGAAAGAAGACCCTGAGGCTTCGCGAGTCGCATTGATAATCGAGGTGTAATGAACCAAGTGACATCACTGTTTGTGCTCATAATGTGGATAATTCGCAGCCAGTTATGCATCTATAATAAGTATTAATAGTTTGATGGCACATGAAGTGCGCAATAAGAGAGATAGATGCATAATTTAATTTAACAACTTGTTATTGCATATTTACTTAACTACCTATAGGTAAACATTTATACACCAAGTCATTGAATTAAATTCTGATCTACATAGGTATACGAGTATTCTAGATTGGGTTTATAACTAACAGCGCGTAACACCCGACGTAATTGCGTGGCTCAACATACTGAATGTTGACATCAAATTTTAGTTTAATTTTGTGACATTGTAATTTGAAGAAAATGCCTATGTTTTATTGTACTAAACGCCATACGATTAAATAAATAAATTGGGTTTATAGGTTTTGAAAGCGCTATAGTAAAACACACACTTCACAGGGGTCACTTTTCATGAGTAAAAAGCAGTCACTTTTTACAGGTGCTAAAAACAGTCACTTTTCTCATGTGGAAAAGACAGTGACTTTTCACAGGCACAAAAAACAGTCACTTTTCACATAAGAAACCAAAGGAACATAAGCATGGTTTCACAATACTCCTCTTATGAATCTTACACATTGAAAATGAGTGCTACCAAAGAATAAGCCAGCGTAGGTCACTTGGGATTATTATAGTCACTTTCGGACAGGTATAATATCAATTTACAGATTTAGAATAACATTTACTGCTACTCAAAATATAAGCTAATTTGTTCTTCGACCTAAGTGCTGTACTAAGAATTCGCAGCACGTCTTTTTCACATGCTAGTAATGTTTAGACACTTAAGGCCAATAAGTTTAATGCTCAAACATAAATACTCAAATATGTACGGCAACATTGGTATTGGCATTACATAAAGTGGCAAACGTAACTTTATTTTAACTACGTGTATTAACATAGTTTCTTTGTAAGATAAAGGCTAGTATCTCAAATTCCTGACCGCAATTTCTAACGTAATAGTCTGACTAATTAGTGTCTTAACAGGTGCTAATTGTCTCGAACGCTTTTAGATTGGATTCGGATTCAAAATCGTATCGTTCTAGCTTTTAGACTAAGAACTGAGAAATCAAATATCCCACGAATTTCACTTTCAGCTTTCCGAGAATCGTGTTTGCTTGACATTTATGTAACAATAGTTTTAACTTAATTCATCCAGGTAACTGTGGCCAATAGCTACCTTAAAATTTTGAAAACGTATAAATACAAATAGAAAAAAACAACTTGATCTCATTTTTTACTACCGAATTTTTAAAGAAGAATGGTTTTAAGTGTGACAATAGACACTTTATGGTACTCTGAGAAATTATGTCATTGTAAGGCCCAATAAAACAAATATATTTGAGCAATTCTCTAAAAACATCAGTGACTTCATAAATCTACACACAAACAATGAATTCATCGCCCGATTCAAAGTTTTAAGCAAACCATTAAACTATATTTTAATTAGTAATTATTATATTAATCACCATATTGTGAGTCACGATAGTTACGGTTAGGTGTCGGTAGTTAAACAAGAATCGGACGAGTGATACATATTTACTCACAATAATAGAGTTCACGAGTCAGGTATGAGCTCATTCACGATTTATTTTTGTGAATGACGCTTCGCCGGAAAAGGAACCTCTGTCGGTAACGGCCTTCTTACAAATTCTATTGTGATTAAAGTTATTACATTTGTTATGCCATTGTTACTTTCTATACTAACCATTTATACCATCAGTCACATTTCTTAACCCTGGAAGTAAGGAACTGACTATATCTATCATCGTAAAAATATATCTCCCAAGTGGCACGCAGGCTGCATAAAGCACTTATACAGGTTTATACAGCTGAAATTAGAGTTATAATGGCTGTATAAACTCTTTTACAGCCTATTTGCCAACTGGGCTGTCATCTCAGTACGTAGGTATGGTATAAAATGTAAATTCGACTAAAATATACTGAGATGATGATGATGTCAGACTCACAAAGCTATGTGAATGTGAAAAAGAATATAATTTATATGGTATTCACAAATAAGTCACTTGTTTGAAAGATCTCGAGTCCACCTTGGGAAGTACGAAGTTGGGTAAAAGTCGCAATGCACGGCACTCTAATTCTAATAATTAGGTTAATGTTGAGCAAATGTTTCGCTAGGGTCCGTATCTAAACATACAAGTGATTAAGTATATTACGTAGGTACACCTGTGTTTGAGTTTTTTTTACGTACCTATGATATGGTAAAGTACTAAAGCAATACTTATCTGTTATGGTTATGTTTATGTCTCTGAAAGCAAGGCAAATTCAGTTAAGATTAAAACAGGTAATTAAAGTAGGTTATTACTCACTGTGTATATTTTTCCATAATCATAATGTGCCTTCGCAGTGTTTGCTAGGTACACGTCAAAAGCTTTTAGCAATGCAGGGCGTATCAGGGCAGGGTTAATTAGCATGATGTTTACTAGGCGCGTACCTTGACGGGTACTCGTTTTTACCTACTTTATATGGGCGATCATTCAGAAGACTTATAAAATACGCTCTTTAAATGATCTGTATACGGGGTGATGTGGTCGCTCTGCGACAAAGCAAACACTTTCCGTCCTTAAGTGGTTAAGTTAAGTTTGCACCTGGTATGTATAGCGCCCCATACAAATGAGGTGCAAAGTTAACGCAGCCAATCCTGTTTGTTGTATGGGAGCCCCCCTTAAATATTTATTTTATTTTATTTTTAGTATTTGTTGTTATAGTGGCAATAGAAATACATCATCTGTGAAAATTTCAACTGTCTAGCTATCACCATTCTTGAGATACAGCCTGGTGACAGACGGACGGACGGACGGACGGACGGACAGCGAAGTTTCAGTAATAGGGTCCCGTTTTTACCCTTTGGGTACGGAACCCTAAAAATATGTATCTGTAAAACATTCCCAAGTAGCAAACAAGCTGCTAAAGCGCTTATATAGCTTTTATTCTGCTAAAATTATAATGGCTGTATAAATAATTGTTATGCTACTTGTTTTGAAAGGCTATTAAAACTGAAACATTTCCTTGTCATTTCCAGGCGCTGACATGCTCGTGCGTGGCGCTGCACGCCGTGAGCTTCAACGCGGACGTGGAGCTGGGCATGTTGGTCACCGGCACCTTCGTCGGGTACCTCATCGTCTTCGCTGGCGCTGCTGCTGGTAAATAACTCCAATTTCATATTCATATACACGTCTATACCACAAAACAGATAGGTACAGAAATCAATCTACATACAAGCGCGCTTGAGCAAACGCACACATAGACATTGCTCACGGACACGATATCTCGGACCAGTCCAGACCAGTGCGAGCGCGAGTGCCATACGCTTGACGTGTCCGTGAGCAATGTCTATGTGTGCGTTTGCTCGAGCGCGCTTGTATGTAGATTGATTTCTGCACCTATCTGTTTTGTGTCTATACTATTATAAAATTATAGATTTGTATTGAAAATCAGTTTTCTGTGGAGAGGGGCCGTGATTACAGGAAAAATCTTGATAGCGTGATGCAGGATCGTCATTTGTTTCGTAGAGGCGCGCGGCGCCATGCCAGTCAGGCGTCATCTGTTGGTCATAATTTCGATTGTCTTCTCATCACGTCGAAACGGCTGGACAAATTTCAACCAATTTTGGTACAGGGATACATGGACATCCAAAGAAGGTTATAGGATACTTTTTATCCGACTACGGTGTAAAAAAACACGCGTACGAAGTTGCGGGCACCTCCTAGTAAGTACTAAAATGGCCTTAGAGCATCGTATACGAATTTCCCAAGAGATGGCGCTGTTCTCTTATCTTTTGAACATATTATAGTTCTAAGACAATATAACACCAATTGACATATATTCCAAAGGAAGCTATGCTATGCATAATAAGTAAACGAATACAATGAATATAGAAAATATTCGAGATAATCACACTATTTACATATATCATGCTGAGATATTTCAATTTCAATTTCAATTTTCAATTTCAATATATATATACATATATACAGGCTTTAGCCTATATACTATACTGTGATATTAGTCTTCGCAGTAGTTCACTAAATTTTTGAGCAAGGATTATTGTAGTCACGCTTCAGACTCTTTATTAAGTTTTTAAGAGAGTACTTATACCACAAATTATTTATATTTTCCAGGATATGTGCTCCAGACTCCGTCTCACAAGCGCATCGACATCTTCTACACGCTGGTTGGTGTAGGCCTCTTCATTGCCAGCGGTGCTATTCTCATTGAGAGGTGAGTTCTTTTAACATGCAGGCCACTCTTTTCCCACTGGTCACTTAGGCCTGTGCCGAGGGCCCCCAATGTCATGTACTCAGGTAGAGCCTACAGAAAAACATATACGTGACGTTTTTTTACTGTCCAAGGGGGCCCTTATTATAGGAGTGTCCAAGGGTCCAGGGCAAGGAATCTAACCTTTTATGTACCACCAGGACAGCCTTGCTGTCATGGAATCTAACACTTTAGTTACCACCACTGCGTTCTCTTAGCAATATCAATTACTATTATCATCATCACAAAAAGACGTCAACTGCCTTAGTGTAGCTTTGGTCAAAATACACCATATTGGGACCCATTATCATTCGCGGATTGCCCGCTACGTGTGTTAGTCAGGGGATGATACAATCTTGGGGGACCTGATCCGCGCCCCCCCCTCTAGCCCACTCGTTGCTACGCTATTGGACGACAGTCCATATAGGTAGTGTTAATAGAAGTTAACTAAGTTTCAAGTTAGATTGCGTATGTGTCAAAAACCTGCTCTAGTTTTTTTTTAATAAAACAATAACGTATGTGTTTCCAGGTTCCACAATGCTTCAAGGAACGACTTCGTCAACAAGAACTTGGCAAAGGCCTCCCTGGCCATCATCAACGGAGCCATCCTACTCCTTGATGCCATCCTTACGCAGCGAGGTGGTTAAGCTGTATTTGCGCCTTAAGTCTGCAAACACTTTATAAATAAACACGTTAGCACACTTGTCGAAAAACACTAAACAAAGACTTCAACGATCTGGTATGAACAGGCTTTATGTTTTAATATGTACAAGAAAAAGGAAAGAAGAAAAATCGTAATTATTTTTAATGCAGTAATCTCAGTTAGCGATTATAACGCGAATTTGTACTGCGTGTACAGTTTATTTTCAACCAACGAAGAGAATGGTAGAACGTAGATCACATATATATTTTTGATATTCCAGACATTCCAGATTCATGTGGCAATGTTTAAATTTCTATACTCTGAGATATTACATAAATTGCAGTATTTGGAAACTATATTCTACCTACACTAAAACTAAATTAACTTAGGTATATGTAATAGTGGTAAAAAACAACAGATTATAGTTGACGGAACCGAGTAGTATACATATATATGACTTTTTATTAGCTTAGGCATTACGATTCACTTTGACCACACGCCGACATACTTTCGAGTACTCTAATAAAGAAAGAAAAGAAAGTGTTGTCCAATCTATACCTTAAGGACGTGTGGCCTTAAGAGTCCTTATTCCTTTTAAAATTTATTTTTATCATATTATGACGAATATATTGATAATTTCAACCAACTTTTTGTAGTGAATAATACTTTTTCCCGAGTTCTAGGAAGTAACGTAGCTATTTCATGCTTTCATTGCGTGCAGTCGAAAATAAGTTGAAAAAACGAATTTTCCACGTGAATTTTGTCAATTTCGAGTAGTTTTTCGAACAAAAATTATCAATGAAAAATTCAAACTGTAGGTTTCAAATATATACCAATAAATCCCAATGGCCCTGTTCTAGGAAGTAACATCAATAATATGTTAAGAAACATGTTTGATCATAGAGAAAAATGTCTAAACAATCAGCATTTTAAAAGGAATAAGGCCTCTTAAACTTCCAATTAGTATGCTTCAAGTGATGTATGTAGTATGTATATGTACCAAGTAAGTATGAGTACGGCAAAGCTAGACAAATCACGTTTGGATTTTTATAATATTGAAGATTTATATATTACATCGAAATCTCGATGTGCCCGCTTATATCGGAAATTTAATAATTGGCTTTAACTACGACGAAATATACATAAACACGTATGTAATTATATTGCAATATGCAATTTAGCAGGCCTATGAGCAATCATCGTAAGCCCCCCAGAAATGAACAGAACGAATTCTGTACTTATAAATTAAATATTAGTACTTTTAGTACATTAATGACGTTGTACCTAGTGATTCAAACACGGCTTACAATGCCTAAGCTGAAATATAATTATAAGATAGACGATAATAACTTATTTTTGACAAATTTAATCGTTATTCTAAGACTTTCATAACTATTTAATACAATAGTCACAATGGCATTTAACGTTTTATATTCCCCATTTACACATTCTTGCATTCAACTTTTACTTACATAAGTATATTATGAATTTAATAAGTATGTAGTTACTGTTGAAACAATTTGTATGTGTTTACCTGATTTTTATTAAATGCCTATTACACTGTTGTTATGTATTTTTTGATGTAAAAAAAAACCTTTCACTGTTCCCGCTTGCATTGTTTCTACGTGTATGGTTAAAAAAGTTACAACGATATGAAATCGTAAAAGGCGAGTTTATAACAAAAATAAAGCTTTTCATGAAACGTCCATCATCTATACGTCCCAAACTTTAAACGTATGTGATTTATTTAACCCAACCACCAGTTTTGAAAACCCAAGTAGCAAACAAAGCTGCAGAAGCGCTTATACAGCCTTTATTAAGCTTATTAGCAGTATACGAGCAAGGGTATACTGCTCATTTATGCAGGAAAGGTACTTCTGCAGCTTGTTTGCTACTTGGGAAACTACCTCTCTGTTGCAATCATTTCTTAGCGTGGAATGCCCCGTTTGGGGCGCGTAGTCACGCGTCACTTTGCGCCGTAAAAGCAAAATAAAAAAGTGAATTAAAACGGCCAAGTGCGAGTCGGACTCACGCACTAAGGGTTCCGTACAAACACTTACTCCATTTTAACTGGCTGGGTTAATTTAAGTTTGCACCTGGTCTATATGGCGCCGGATACAAATGAGGTGCAAAGTTAATGCAACCGATCACGTTTGTTGTATGAGAGCCCTAGTTCAATTTTTATTTTATTATATTTTTAGTATTTGATAACGGCAATAGAAATACATCACCTGTGAAAATTGTAACTGTCTAGCTATCACGGTTCATGAGATACAGCCTGGTGACAGACAGTGGAGTCTAAGTAGGTAAGTAATAGGATCCCGTTTTTTTACCCTTTGGATACGGAACCCTAAAAAAAAGTATCTGTAAATTAATTTCAAACATTTTCCATAGTTGAGGGGATAAGGTGTCAGGACTCACGAAGGTCCACATCCAGATTATGTTATAGCTGCACGGTGCTCGCATGACGTCAGATCAGAAATGGTGGCTTACTCGGTAGCCTTACGGCTGTAACCGACATCGTGTTGCTAGGCTGTAGGCAGCGCACTGCCCCAGCGCCTAGCGTGTGTGTGCTGGCGTGCACGGGCACTCGAACCAGCAGACGTGTACCTAGCTTGACAACGTCGTCTTGAGATCAGTCTGTTAGTGAATGTCATCTAGCTGGAATTTAGGTCGTGTGGTTAGGAAAGTGTGATCATCGCGGTGGCCGTCCCCGCCGGCGGAGACGACGGTGTGCACGTAGAGTGTTACGACTATGTCGTTGTCTACGTCGTTCTTGTCGTCGGAGGTCTCTCTCGTAGTAGTAATCGGCGTCGTGGTTGACTCCAGGTTCCGGTTCTGCCTCACTACCCGATGACGTGTCGTCAGGGTACCATTTTTTAATGGTCGCCGTGATGACGTCATCAGGGTCAGTCAGAAGGTTCCTGGGTCGTCTTACGTGTCGAAGTTTGGCCTGCCGGTAGGCCTTTACGTCGGGTTGTGTTGTCGTGAGTTGTGTCAGTACGTGAAGTCTGTCATTTAGGTCTCGGTCAAGGTCTTGACTGGGGTGAGAGTCTGTAAGGGGCATCTGTATGGTGAAATCTACCTGAAGCGGGTCTGGAGTCGGCACGTATCCCACCATCTCCCGGATGAGTGGGTTCTTGTGTTTAGATGCTTTTTCGTAATAGGTTTTAGATTTTTGCCTAACAAAGTCGGTGAGGGTGGGATACGTGGCGTCGTGGTGAAGCTGAAGGTTTGTGACTCCGCGCAGTGGTGCGTCGGTAGCCCTGCGTAAGAATCGATTTTGGATAGCTTGGAGGGGGCGAAGCTTCCTCTCCCCTATGTGAAAGAAGACTTGCCCAGCATATGTAAGAATGGGCCTAATGCAGGTGGAGTACAACGCAAGCTTGCTACTAAGTCGCATTTTACTACGCCTGCATATCATTGCCCCCAATCTACTCAGAACATAGGTGGCCTTGCCCCTGACCGCCTTGACGTGTCGCTTGAAATTTAGTTTTCTGTCGAGATGTACCCCGAGGTATTTGACCTCCCCGACCCAAGGGATCACCTCGTCATGTAATTTGAGGCCGTTAAGTTTTGCATGATAAGAAGTCGGATGAAAGAGAATAGCGGCGCTCTTCTCAGGGTTAACTTGGATGCGCCAACGATTAACCCATTGGCCCAGTGCATCCAGGGAGGATTGCAGGTCTTCGCAGATCCTCTGCACGCTCATGCTGCTAGAGAAGAGCGCCGTGTCGTCGGCAAATAATGCTAATTGGACATTGGGTAACTTGGGGATATCATTGGTAAAGAGAGAATACAACGTAGGCGAAAGCACGGAGCCCTGCGGGACACCAGCTGTAATGGGGTGAGGTGTTGAGAGCGTGCCCTCCACCCTATATCGAAATGTCCTCTGGCTCAGGAAGTCCTGGACGAGGCGGACGAGGCGGACCGGCACGCCCATCTGATACAGTTTGTGTATCAGACCGGCATGCCACACCTTGTCAAATGCCTTGGCCACGTCCAGGAAAACTGCCCCCGTCTTGAGGCAGCTGCCTCGCAAGTACCCCTGTCGCCTCGTGAAGCCATCGAGCACGTGCTCCGTGATGCGGTGCACCTGCTCGACGCACGAGTGGTTCGGGCGGAAGCCAAATTGCTCATCGATTAGGATGTTGTTGTCATTGATGAAGTCATTGAGACGGGCTAATATTACTTTCTCATAAAGCTTTCCCAGAGTGGAAAGTAGACTGATAGGTCTATAAGAGGTGGGAAGATTGGAGGGTTTTCCCGGTTTTGGGATACCGATGACTGTTGCCATCTTCCACTCTTTGGGGAAGTGAGAGTTGGCGAGGGCGGTATTGAAAATCTTGGCGAGGTACGCAATGTGGTCGTCGGGTAAAATCTTTATTAATCTATTTGGGATCCCGTCCGGGCCGGGGGCTTTGTGGGGTTTTAAGCTCTTTATGAGGGTGGTGATCTCGTCGGTGGTTACTGGCTTTATACTAGGTTCATTCGATATGTCTAGTTTTGTCCGTCTGTCCACGTCGTTGTCAATTTCATTAACATGTTCGAGATTGATAAAGAGTCTACTCGGGGAGCACTGTTCCTCGAGACAGTCGGCAAGGCATTCGGCCTTTTCGACATCCTCGAAAGCTATGGTGTTCCCTACTCTTTCTAAAGGGGGCATCGAGTGTACGGTATCCATTTTCAGAGCTTTCGCTAGTTTCCAGTAAGCCACGTGACTGGGCGTAAGCTCTGAAAGTAGATCGTCGAATTGGTTCGCCCGGAAATCTCTGATCCTCTCACGGACAGTGCGTTGCAACAGTCGGAGATTCTGTCGATTTGCGGGCGAAGGATACCATGAAGTATGTCTAATAAGGGCATTTTTCCGCTTTAGAAGAGCACTCAGTTCCTCAGGCAGAGGCCGGCGACGGATATCCTCCGCCGGAACCTGCTTCGAAGCTTCGCTTAGTACAGCGCTGAGATGACTGCTGAAGGCAAAAATGGCCCTGTCTGTCTCGTCAGTTGTGGTAATGTTGTCCGAAAATGATTCTATGATGGAGGGCGTCTTGAGGAGACCTGAACGTACCTTTTCCCAATTCACAATGGATTTGAGAAGGGTCGTATTATCATTGTCTGCTCCGAGTCTCAGTACTACGGGCAGGTGATCTGAATCTAAAGCGTGAACCACTTCAATAGAACGAAACTTTAGGGTTACGTTCTTTAGAAGGGCCACGTCCAAAATGTCTGGTCGGTGTTCGTGTGTTACTGGATAATGTGTCGGTTCTCTAGGGGCTATAAGGTCGAACGGCAAGCCGTCGATGAGTAAATTGAACAGCTTTGCCCCGTTTCTGTTATTTGCTACGCATCCCCAGGATGTATGCTTAGCGTTGAGATCACCAGCCACAATAACAGCAGTACCTAAATTGGAAAGCTTAATGAGATCGGAATGTTGGAGGAGCCTCGCAGGAGGGTTGTAAGCGGAAACTATGGTTATTGAAGGATGTCCCTCGAGGGCTAATTTGCAGACGGAGACTTCAATATTTTTGAGATTGGGAGGGTCAATTTTGCAACAGTGAAGGTCTTTTCTGAAATAGATGACAGTGCCGCCGCCCTGCCTGTCTGGCCTGTCATCGCGGATAATAGTGTAATTTGGAATTATGAAAAGCTTGTGATTTGGTTTTAGGAAAGTTTCCTGAATTAAAATTATATCTATTAAATTGTCTTTGATAAACAGCATTAATTGGTCTTTCATGCCTCTCAGACCATTGGCATTGAAAAAAGCTATGTTGATCGATCTAGGTTTAATTTTCTTTAGCTTATTTGACATACTGATTGTCAAAGTCCGCCAAGATAGCGTCGTGCTCGTTTAGCAACAGGAGGGCTCTGCGGCCGTCCGCACCCTCCATCTCCGCCTCCAAAGCAGCCAGGCGCGCCTGAAGGGCACGAACCTTATGCAAAGGGGAGGAGACGTCGGGCATATAGTGATGGTTTAAGGTGGACGGTGCAACCGTCCCCGGGACTGAACGTTGTCTGTTAACAGGCCAGGCAGGGGCGCCGGCGACGTTGGTGGAGGTGGTTGGCGCAGCCTTAAAATGTGACAGCAGATTACTGCCGTCATGGGGCCGCACTGCCGGTTTGGGCACGGGAAAATGGATGTCGTTAAGTTGGGGGAGCGGGGGCGCTCGTGCGGACCTTGTCGGTTTAGTGACGTCCGATGCAACCAGTCGATTGATATGAGCCTGATTGAAAGTCTGTGGTTGCTTACGGGGAGGGGCCATGGAGCACGACCTACTGTTCGCTGTGTGGCCCTCTTGGCCACACAGGACGCACGCCACGGGGGCTCCCGGTGGAAGGTCACATTTCCACGATGCATGGTCGCCAAGGCATTTCACGCAGCGTGGGCGCTCACTGCAGCCCTTCTGTGTATGGCCATACCTTTGACATCGATGACATTGGATGACAATGTCGCGAGGGCGGGGGATAAAAACCAATAGCTCGTCACAGAGGGCGCCTCCACTGAGTGTGCCCTGCCCTGTTAATAGGTATCGAAAGTTGGACAAATCGACAGTATTCGTGCATTACGAGTGCACTATTACGGTGGTATCAAAGGTGGATGTCACGAGGTTGGTGAATTTTTAATGTGTTGTTACAACTCATCTCTTCGTACAATGAGTTTAATCGGCTTATTTTCATCTCATCTATTGAGAACTTGTGAAGTTACTTTACCTAACCTGGTAACTTTCAAGTTACCACAAGTTACGAGAGATGTCGCTGCAATCAATGATCTAAATTATGAAAAGGCAAGCATGGTGGTAATGGTACTAATACGAGTGTCATATATTTAAAAGTGGGTGATTTTCATTTGGATGGATTTTCTCTTTACTAGTGTAAATAAAATGATTTAAGGAATGATGAGATACATAGATCAAACACAATCATGAATTTACCATCTTGCCGGATATAATTATAAAACCGACAACTTTTATCATCGTTGGAAGTAAAACATCATGATCTTCATAAGTTAAAACCAAGTCAGGTAATGGTTATTAGGAATCAGGTAATGGTACTACTTACTTTCGCCATATGTACTCAATTACCGAACTTTTAACTGTAATTACAGGAAAACCCCATTGATTTTTGAGTTAATAATTATTGTACCTACCATCTTTTAATATTCGCACCAGTTTCATCTCTGTGGGTCATCAGTCATCACACTCCTATATCATCGTCATTTCAGGTATCATATTGACATAATGATATGGTAAGAATAAGAACCCCTTTTCCCAGAACTGATTACTGAATTCACATAGATCGGTCATAAAAAAAAAACCTAATTGTATTTTGGCCTGCGTATGGCGTAACCATGTTGATCAATTACATATTTATATCAATATTTGTAGCTGGATGGGAGCATTGTTTCTAAGTAACCTTTCCTTATTAATAAATTAAAATCGATTTAAATTTTAGTAGTTACGTCTATTCTGGCCCTCTGAATAAGTGATTTGTGGCACCGACCGCGCGGCCTACACGTAATTGCCGATGTCGTCCGACCGTCCGTCCGTCTGCCACCACACTGAACAAGCTATTTCGGTAGCCAACGCATAGTGTGAGAAATAATTTACTTATTTTATTATTAACTTGTGTTTGTATTATTTTAGGATTAAAAAATAGGTATGAGACAGTGATTTAAAACAACACAGCGTAGAGCAAGCCAGATATGTATATTATCATTGTTTATAAGGCACAATTACCGGTGACTGATTGAAGTACTTATCTCGCTTTCCATTTGTATTATATTAATTGAATAAATTCATAATTAAAACTAAATAGAATTAGCGAAATTTCGAATAATTCACATAGAAATAATACGGTTACCTAGCAATCTATGTTAATATAGCAACATTGTTTTTTTAATATGGCAATAACATGTCAGCCGTTTTTCTCTCTTCTGACAATACAGAACTACACCACGTCAAGTCTCTTTTTATTTCTATATAAATAAATTTACCAACCCTACCCATTTGAGCTTTTAACAACTGTACTTACAACCTAATTTAAATGAAATATTTTCAGATCTGAACAAGTTGTAGTGTAGTACGTAGGTTTAGCTGGCTCTGAAATATGCAGGTCGCCATATGGGCAGCGGCGGTCGCCTGTGCAGGCTAACTCCGCGTCTAGTTAGCACGTTTGAAGAACACGCATTCTATTCAAACAAACTTTTATGTTTTAAGTGTTTATTTTGAAATTTTCGCCGCTGAAAAAAAATACTTTAATCCCACGATCCACGAATAACGTTTACTCTTAGCATAGTTTAGTCAGCATACAATTATGAGTATAGTTTGCTGGTAAAATTAAGGGATATTTCTAAACAAACTGGGTTTAGCGAGGTTTATTTGACAGGAGTCCTATGAGGGTGGGTATGGTGTGGGCCTTGGACCCGATGAAGAGGAAAACATATCGTGAATCATCTAAAACAAAAACAAGTTTCGGTTTGGGTTTCACTGGCTGGTGAAATATGCAAGCCGCCATATGGGCGGCAGCAGGCGGCAGTGCAGGCTAATTTCTGCATAAAATATGGTGATTGTTCGCTGACAATTATAAATGTTATGAAACACCATGTAAATTGTAAGTAGGCACAGAAAAGGAAAAACTGACTAATGAGAACAATTGATCAAATTATATGAATTACTTTTTTTTTAAACGTCCAGTCGGACTACCCTGATATCGGTGGAGTGACCAAGTCATCAAAGACTTGATTGATCGAGGTAGCTCAAGATAGAAGATGGCGTTCTCTGGTGTGGGAGGCCAAGATCCACTTTTGATCGTTGAGTAGTTGAGTCAGCGCAGTAAGTACTTATTTACTTGTACTTACAGTTGCCGAGAAACTTCTTGACCCAAAATGGCGGATCTGCGCATGCATATTTGTACGTAAATCGGCTACTGCGCAGTCAAGGTTAGGCTCAAGAAGTTTCTCGGCAACTATACCTGGTTATTGGTAAAATGTGATAATAATATATATTATACTCCTGGTTATATTCTACCCGCCATAACGACAACCAATAAGACGAACTGTCTTCGGCGTACACCATGGTCTACATAATAACCATAATTATAAAAATAATTATTTGTTACTCAGAAAATTGAAGTTAAGAAACTTAATTATTTGTTTTATGACATTCCTTAATAAAATACTTTTCATAACATTTTCTTCGGTTTCCGCGACGGTATTTAAACGGATTATGGCGGTTGTCACACTGCTCTGCACATCGGAGCGGCGTCCAGTGCTGCGGTTTTTAACTTTGTAGTACTGTAGAATCATGATTTGTACACAAAACCGCTGGGTATAAGAAACTGACACCGCATCTCCGCTCAAACTAAAAATCCACAGCACCGTTCGTCCGTCCGGATTCCGTCGCAGTGTGACAACCGCCTAAATCGCGTATATTAAATGAATTGAGCCTCCCTGACGAAAAGGTACCGAAACGACGGTTTTAACGAAAAATAAAATAATTATCACTAAGGGAAATTACAACAAGCTACACGTTTTGAGACAGTTAATAGCAATCCGTGAATAGATTATATGCGTGATTATCTATAAAGATATTACTTGATACCATCTCTCTATGAATCAAACTCGTAGGAACCGATTGAATATATTCCAGGCTCTCAAGTCGAGCGGGAAGACGACCGGTGCTATCTTAATTATGCACCGAACACAGCTTCGCCTTCGGCGCCTCACCTGTTTGCTTTTCATTGGTAAATGGAGTTGGCTCTGTTTGCCGGATCCCTCTAACTGACAATTTACCTGATTGCGTTCGATATGCGGGCTTTCGGGCGAATTTGACTGGGGTATTCGTTTATGGATTGTTATTATCTTAATAGGAGTATTGTGTCCCATCTTAATTACCTATACAGCCTGTCCAGACTTTAAGAACGTGGGCCAGATCCAACGTTGTATACTTATGAAAGGTTCTAAGAGCTCCAGAAATTAAAAGTATATAGAAACCGGCGAAAATATTCAAACTCTTATAAGACAATAAGCGTAGTACACCATTCGTAAAGGAACTTTTTCTGTAAATTTAAACTGGACATACATAACATACCTATCTAATCTACCTATATTAATAAGATAGTAGACTGTTAAACAAGGTATGAAAAAGATAAAATTTTCACTCGAGATATTAATTCTCACTTACGCTCGAGCGCCAATAATTCGATTCTGAGATGCCTAGTGCCTTTTATTTCGAGTTGAACACTACTTTTCGTTTTGAAAATGAGAAAAAAATCAAAAGCTTATAGTTAAAAAAACACATTCTTAAAACATCAACATTTATTTTTTGTAAACCGATTTCATATAACCGATCAGATCAGTGTTTGCTAGCAGGGACAAGATAAGGGCAATGGACAGCTTTCAAATGTAAGATCTTGAGTAAATACATCATCTAAGTACCCGAGTAACAAAATTTGGTACTATAAAAGTCCTGGGAACGTTTTAGGATGTGCCAAATAGTGTTCATGATCAGCACTATAATGGTGTTGTAAATGTTTACAGAACCCCAAAGAGGCCCTAGTTTTATCACTGATTAATTCTATAAACATTACATAAAGACTCGCGCGGTGATAAATCAGCTCTGTTGTTGAAGTATAAAAGTGTCGTGAAACGCTTTATAGTACTAACATAGTGCTGTCAGGAACTATTATGTCACGAATTTGCACTATAAAAGTAACCAAAACATGTTTATAGTGCTGCTCTGCACTGTAATCGATTCCAGTGTTTTTTGTCGTCAAAACTGTTTCCCATTTTATTCTTTAGATGTGTTATGCTTATGCCATCGTGGTATTGAAAGAAATAAATATCGATAAGTTATTTATGCTCCATTGTTACTTAACGTAACGTGTAATCAGAAGGATATCAGCACTTGCGAAAAAAAATGTATTGATAAATCCATTATGCTGATTTCAAATTTGACAATGCGCCCAGATAATAATCTTGTTTTAATTAAATTAAAATCAATAAATTTAAGACTATGGCTGCTATAGTACACATTGGCTCCAGCCGTCCCCTAATATGTGCTATCATGGCGTAAACAGCGGCCATATTTTTACTAGTGATATAATTGATAATAAAAAACTGCTACAGATCTAATTAGTCCATTAATTCATAATTTTAACTCTTTTATGTCACGTTTTAGTCCCGTAGCAGTAACACAAATTCACTTAAAGGGCTATTTAGAATTTAAGTTATTTAGCAGCTGCACTAGGAGCCGCTATGGTACTAATTAGTGCTATAGAAAAGTGTTCATCACTTTTACAGAACTAGCCCCATAGCGATGTTGAGGAAGCTTTTAAGAAGCCATATCGTTACGTAATGCTTGTACAGAGTACTTTTATAGTGCAAATTGATCCTATAACAATTTTTTGATCACTGCTACAGTGCCAGTACTGTTAAAGTCATTTTGACGCAAATTTAGTGCTTAATGGATACATAAAAGTGTCAGTAAGTTCATCTACAGTACTAAATAGTACCATAACAGCTTTTTAAATATCTAGTAAAGTGCAACACTTTAAAGATTCTTTTGTATGGTCCTGTAAGCGGTCTAAGAGCTAAAATATAGAACTTAATTGCTCTTTAATTTATAGAATTAAAACGCTCCGTTAAACACCTTTATAGTGCAAGCAGTCACAATGGATACCAGTATAGGCCGACTATATCACTGTTTGGTGACATAACGCCCTGGTTATAGAACTTTTTGTTACTTGGGTATGATCTCATTTTCAAGCCGTGTCGTGTAAAATAATTTCCAAACTCAGATCACAACAGATAAAGAAACATAACGAATATACCTACCAAAAATACATAATAACTTTTGAATAGTTGACTAAAAAGCAGAATATTTTAAAATCTGCCGGCTAGGGTTTAGATGGTTAGATAGCTTTATGATTTCGTAATCACGACGGAAATTACCCCGCATGAATAACCTTCGAAAATGCAGATTAGGTAATTTCTCCTGCGATTTTAGCCTAATTTTTACTTTGTTTACCATTAATTGCGCTTGAAATGTCAAGTGTCAGCAGGGACGTTAATTATGTTTCCCCGTCAACCTGGAAAGTTGCGGCTGCAGCACGAACATAAGTTCAGGAACTGCCGATAGCCACCGTGGTTGACTTTCCGCCTTCATTGCCCTTTTCTGGCTGATCTGTACATCTACCGTGACCGTGACCACCGGCTGCGCTCCGTTCCAAAGCCACCATCAGGGCAGTACTATCTCAACTGTGTACGCTTCTACAATAAAATACCTATTGATGTAGTAAAATTGCCCTGTAGCAAATTTAAAGCGCAAATAAAACGTCACTTATTGAATAAAGCTTATTATACTGTCAATGACTTTATAAACGACAGTGATGCCTTTAAGCCAGTTGTTTAGTGTTGTGTCAATAGTAAATTTTTAAATAAGCATTATTTTGGTGGGTAATTTTAATGTAACATGAGAGCACAATTTGTTGTTTCTCACCGGGCAAATAGTATTAGTCAAGTATGCCCGGCAGCTTGAGCATGTCATGCTCGCTTAAAGGTCTTTGCTTACGGTGGCGTCGTTGATCGGGTCGCAGCCTTCCCTATAATATGGTTGAGGGAGGCGATGGCTGAGATATGCGTCATACTCGTGAACGGGTGCCGTTTGTGGGGTCCGGTCTGTTCATGCTAGCAAGGGCCAAATTAAATATGTAGGAACCGCATACTAGTGTTAAATTAAGCAAACGTGAGAAACTTCATCCTGTACTCGATTGAAGTTATTCAATGTTGATTTTAACTTTTTGAACTCTTAGAGACTGTATACATCTCTAAGAAACAGCTTAGTAGGTATAGTATGACACTCGGAGACTTTATACATCTCTGAGGAAATTCAATAATTTTAAAATATTTTATTGCATGTTATGACGCCTAGAGACCATATACATCTCTAAGAAATTTAGGTTTAATAATTATTTTCTATTGTAAATTATTCACGTTGACGCCTAGAGACCTTATACATCTCTAAGGAATTTAATTAATTAAGTGATTATATTCTATTGCATGTTGTGACACCCAGAGACTTTATACATCTCTGGATATATTTAATATTTTTTATTTATCGTTAAATTTTCATTTTAATGTTCCTAATTAACATTGATTTGGAGTATCTATACATCTCCTTTACGTGTACCAGTGTAATTAGTTATAACACAAATGTATTATGTAATTGTTTTAAGTATTATTTAGGAAAAAAGGACTTACTGTTGAGTTTCTTTCGGCTTTCTTCTCAACAGCGGTCTCCTCTTGCGAAATGCCGGTAGATTCACAATCTGACTTGTAAAAGTGCCCCTGTGGCCTACTTACTGAATAAATTATTTCATTTCATTTCATTTCATTTCATTTCATTTCAACGGGCTGCGAATAATTAAAAAATTAAATTTAAAAAAAACGGAATAAACGTACTTTTACAATTAATCAAATCCTGTGTTTCATTTCACATCGGGCGCTTCATTGGCGAGACAGCAGATGTTGTCCTCATCAACATCATTTCTTATACTTAGAAAAAACATGTAGGTAGTTAGTTATTTTATAAAAAAATATATTTTTAAAGAACGCTTTTATTGCCGGCTGCAGAGTCATCTTCCATTCACAATGGCTGTATCCTGTGCTTTTTAGGAGTTCATATAGCCACCTTTCGTCTCTATCATCAGGTCAGCTCCAAAAATTGTATTGTCACTTGAACTATACTTAATGTACATGAAGATTTTGTTTTTCGATGTGACCATCTATAGATATAGGTAAAAAAATACATGAAGGATTTGACTATATATTGTTAGTTACATACTTACAAACAAACAAAACTTACTTACCTATAATACAGTTATATTATAATACAAGTGAAGCTAATAAATAAAATACTGTTAATAATACATTTCTGTAGGTACGCGTGAGAAGGCGCTGGCGCGGTAAAAAACCTATTTAGGACTTTACAGTGCTGCAGAGATGCTGACCGTTCGCTTGCTACGGTCTAAAGCTACGTCGTAGAAGTTATCGTAGCAATAACTTTCATTAGATGGCGAAACACACTGGCGGCACACTGGCGATTTGCGAGCGAGTTGAATGCGCAGAGAGCGCGCAACGATTTCGGCGCGAGTGCGTAGCGAGTTCGCCGAGTGTACATTGTACAATATGGCACCTCGCGGCGAACTCGCTGCGCGCTCACAATATAATTCAAGAGAAGTTAATGACAATGTCAGGTTTCAGATGGTGATCAGGCTTGTGTAGACGACGCCGCTTTGGCGAGATATCTTAGGCATGTTTAGGGTTCCGTAGTCAACTAGGAACCCTTAGTTTCGCCATGTCCGTCTGTCCGTCCGCGGCTTAGCTCCGTGATCGTTAGTACTAGAAAGCTGAAATTTGGTATGAGTATGTGTATGTATCACGCCGACAAAACAGTAAAATAAAAAAATTTCAAAAAATACCTGGTACCTCTCGAACACCTAAAGTGGGGGTGAATTTTTTTTTTCGTTCCAACACTAGTGTGCGGGGTGTCGTTGAATAGGTCTTTTAAAAATAATAGGGGTCTACAAACATAATTTTTTGATAAAGTCAGCAGTTTTGTAAACATTCGCTCCGAAAATAAAAAAAATTGCGTCCGTCCCCCCCCCCCCTCTAACTTTTCAACCACGGGTCAAAAAATTATGGAAAAATTCATGAAAATGAGGCCTTATAAGTACTTTCAATGAAAAATATATTGAACAAAATCGGTTGAGCCGTTTTTAAATTATCGCAAATTTTCATATTTTTCTTTAAAGGGACGTAAGTTGAGTTCCAGAAGGTAATAAGTAATTACAGTTACATTGGCGTTTACGACCTTTTTATACAGCTTGAAATCTTAGTCGTAACTTAAACCGCTGTTTTAAGCCCGTCTGTTGTGAAGGATGAGCAACTACGGCACCCTAGACTGAGCATGGCCCGACATGCTCTTGGCCGGTTTTTCTATGGCGTAAGACCCCTGCTAATGGAGCGTTCCACCGCTGCCTACGGCTTCCCCAATAAGCGCTACTTTTCATCGTTGCAAATGCAGCCAACATTCTGCATTATGAGTAATTATGTGGAACTATTTACGAAAAACTAGCAGTAACTAGACGAGTCATGTTTTACTCAATATTTATTTTCTTTACGTGAACCGCCCAGGATTTGCGTCAGGTACGGTAGCTGGATGTATCGAGAATTCGAGATCGGGGTCACCCTCAATAACCATAAATTGCACAGCGTAGGACTATAGCTCCGAACGACTGTGTCCGGCGAGGCACCGTTAAACATGTTTCATACTTCGGGTTAGAAGACTTTTTGTAACATACGTGTATATTTTACCTAATTCATTTTGCGGTTGTGGGTGAGAAGGCCCCTAACGAGTTGAACCAACAATCTGGATTGGATCGCGGAAACTTGGAAAGCCATTGGATAAGGAAAATATGTTTTACCACCTTATTCTGACAGGTTTTCGCCAATTGTATTTTTTATGCATTGAACTGATATTTTATTTCAATACATACAAAATTCTATCTTATTTTTTTTCATTTTTGTTTTATTATAATATCTGAGAAAACGAATGAGTGCCTAATGAAATTTGATAAAATTTACTACCGTCACACGTCATTTCTATAGCTTTTACTCGCAATTTACGATCCATCAATATGTAGGGGAAACCGGGGCATTACAGGCACCCGGGGCATTACAGGCACCCGGGGCAATATGAACACTCTATCTCCTCTCCCTACCAACCCGCGAACGCCGAAGGTTAGAGCTTAGACGGGCGTCAGATGACCCCGCGACCGCGCGGTGACTGGTGATGTTGACATTCGTGCGCGTCTCCCGAAGCCAGCGACAAATTTACGTAAGTACGAATTTTGATCTAATTTTTCTATATTTTGTGTTCTCTGAATCTGATAGATATTTGTGTTATTCTTTAATCAACAATAACGTTTTAATACTTAAATATCTTTAGTTTGTATATGACTCAAAGTAATTTTAATTTAAATAAAGGTTTATAGATTTCAGGGTTAGTTA
Source organism: Apotomis betuletana (assembly GCA_932273695.1). Lineage (NCBI taxonomy): Eukaryota > Metazoa > Arthropoda > Insecta > Lepidoptera > Tortricidae > Apotomis > Apotomis betuletana. The sequence continues at coordinate 8,733,275 of OW026307.1, read as the reverse complement.
GTTAAAATTATGATGTTGGGGCATTATGGGCGGGGTAATATGGGCAGGGCCCGTGCTAATCGCGGTGGTCGGGACAGTCAAAAAAAGAAGTTACTGGAGTTATAAGTTAACCCTATAAAATGGAACTGGAAAAATCAAAGCCCCAAAGAAAAATGATGAAGATGTAGAGTGCCTAAATTGTGGAAATTGGTACTCTCAATCCAAAGAGGGTTGGGTATCTTGTCGCGCGTGTAAAAGCGTAACACGTGAGCGTAGGCTCATTGTTCATGTGCAGACGAAGACAACGATGATGAATCCTTATAATCTGTTCCTTTTGTGCTATATTTCAGCTTATATACTTTTTTGTTTCTTGCCCATAGTGCACCGACTCATAATGCCCCAGGTATGACCATATTGCCCCGAGCACGGGGCAATATGAGCAATTTGCATTTTTTGGTTTAATGTTAATGGACCACGGGAATGGTAGATTGAGCTAATTATTTTGTGTTATAATTAACGACTATTAGTTAGTGTAATAAATTACTACTTAAGGAATTATGTATTTTACTCCATTCCCATTTTATCACGACATATCCTTAAGGGGCCCATATTGCCCCGGGTTCCCCTACTTATGTACAATATCTATACATTTAATTTAAAATGTTGTGTAGCAAATTTAAGTACAGTTAGCCGAAAAGTGTACACTTTCTCGCCGTTTAAGTAAAATATACCGAAGATCCTGTCTGCTGCGCACTGATTTTACAGAGCCATATTTCAGATTAATCGGATCTATCCGGTGCTACCAGCAAATGATAGAAAATCGGTTTGCAAAGACATTTGTGCTTTACATACAACCATGTAATTGTGGAATAGAAAACATGCCATTCATGGTCAGCATGCGAATTCTAGTCAGAATTCGTTAACCATAAATGATGAAACTCACACTAGTAGTGCTTTGTTTCCACTATTTACCGTTACATTTTAATTTCTATCATTAAGGACTAGGACATCATAGGGATGTGCACATTTCCATGCAAATGAATGCGTGTGGTTGTTCGTATCTCAGCAGCCATCTTTAATAACCATAAATCTACAAATCGCTCCGATCAATTATTTATGGCCTAGAAAAAATTAGGATACTATCCCATTTGCCGTTGAAATTGAATTTTCGGTGGCGAATAATTGAATATCTAATAGTTTGTGATCGAAATGGCATGATTCCGTGAATTTAGTACAATGCCACGAATATTTAGAGAATTATTAATTTGAAATTATTCATTTCTGAAGTATTTTGGTAAATAATTATTTTGGACTAAAATCTCAGAAGACTCAGAAAAAGGATACGTATCAAACTGCTAAACAGATTCAGATCACACAAAAAAATCCGAAATCGGCCCATTCGTAGGACTTATGATGCCACAGACAAACGTAGAGACCGTAGAGTTACTTAATCGCGTTAGGGCCAAAACACTATTACAAGACTCGACATCGCATCGTATGTACGACGCGACATCGTGCCGCGATGCGACGTCGTGTCGTGGAAATGCATAAATCCAAAATGAATCTTCATGTAACAGATGCAAAATTGAAATTCATTTTACAAGCTCACGACGTCGCATCGTGGCACGGTGTCGCGACGTACGACGATGCGATGTCGTGTCGTGTGTATTGGCCCTTAATGTTATTTTTAAAAATAAACTGCGAACGTCTAGAATCAAATTGTCAGTCCTATTTTATAAAACAACATAAGCATTTCTTAATTAAAGTTAGCTAGCGAAATCGGGCGCGTCCAGATAAATAAGGTGAAATAAAAGAGAACGACCTGCATCACTCAGGGAGCGCAGCTAGTGGACCGTTTACTCAGTGCCGTAACTACATAGTCTTTTATGTGCCCAATACAAGGTTCTAGTAACTGCATGCATGACCCAATTCTTCGTCTATAGTTTGATCATTCCAGCCTTGACTTTGTCTCAGGTTTGTCATTCTTACGATCGGCCATTCCTGCTACGATACGATAACATCTACACCTACGTCTGCATCTGCATCTAGTCTTCATAAGTAGTTTAGTTCATGTGCTCGTTTGCTTACTGCAGTCAACATTAAAATGCAATAAAATACGATTCATGCTTTTCTTCCGTGTTATATTTCTACCACTGTTCTATTTATTGCGAATTGCTGCATAAATACTAGGTACCCCGCGAATTTATAACAATAACTTTATTTTAACATTCGAGCACATGTTGCGTTGGATGAACTGCGTCGAGTAAAAATTGTTCTTAGTTCCTTTGAGTATGTTACCCACTCATCCCACGGGAACACTACATTTTGATCGGGTTAAAAAGTAATCTGTTAATCCAGAGTGTCAACTACCTTCATATCAAAATATATCACAATTGGTCCAGCCATTCGAGCGTGAAGAGGTAACAAACATACAAAACACATAAGTAAACACACAAATACACTCACAAACTTTTGCCTTTACAATATTAGTGTGAATATTCCTTATAAAATCTACCCTACATAATTGTGACTCTCCTTGTCTGATGTACCGATGTCACAGAATGTACAGGCCGCTACTCGAGGGCTGCCTTCCATCGTAGAATTGACCAACAGTTTGCAATTCTAGAAAAATCTAGGAGCCTACATCAAGCTACGTGTCATGTCCCTCAAGAGTTAACAGCAAAGCTTTTTACTCGTGTAAAACTTGCCTTACTCGGTCTGCCCGAGTCCCAGCGATAGATCGACAATTAAGCGGAAAGTCCCGCGAGGCCCCGGCGCCGCGATATCTAAACACATTATCTGCCCCTAATTGCACACATTAATTGTTTAAATGACTAATTGGTCTGCGCGGGGGCTAACTTTGTGAAATATGATAATAATTGTCGGTGTAAGAGGAGTTTTCGCGCAGTTTCGTCTGAGTTTGAGATGTTTCGAACGGAATGGTTTTATTTTAATGATTCGTAAAAAAATACATTTTAATATGCAAGAGGGTCAATTTAACACAAAAAATTCGAACTATCTAGTCCCAAAATAAGCAATGCTTTGGCGTGTATTACGGAAACTAGACAAAGCTATACATTAATTTTATTAAAACTTTCGTGAGACATATTGACATGAGTGTAAACCGCTTAAAATACAATAATAAAGCTATACATGTATACGATAAAGACATGTATCACATGTATGATACACGCAGAGAAATTGGTGACAAACAGAAGTACTGAATCGAATAGTTAAATTAGGTTACAACGTTTCTAGTTTGAAATACTTGATGCTTGTTATCTGTACGACTAATTATTAATTCCTACTAATCGTATGTTTCATTACATTATTTGAGTAATGTAGCTCACAAAAAAATATAATTGAACTAAAACATCAATAATTATGCATCATAAACAATAATTATGTTAATATGTATGTAATGTATTGTATGTAATAAGAAACAGAGATTCGCAGTTACTAAATGATCTAGTTACGGTTAATGATTTACAATGTTACTGGTGGACTACGAGTGTATTTGTAATCAAAACAATAATATTTTTATTACTGCTACATTATTGTTTGCAGTACATATCGTTCTAAGTGTCATTTAATATTCGTTTCGTTTGGTTTACTTTTTGTGTAGTGTTAAGGCTTAACAAGAATATTATAGTAAAAACCACCCGGTAACAGTAAACGGTACAATGGATGTATTACTCCGTGCTATTTTGTTAGCGTGTTTTAAAATATTTCAAATAATAATGTTACAATAACAATCGAGGTGGTATTCATAGCAAAATATCTTGTTCTGTTTATTGAAAACTGTCTTTGTAAACGAACTCCCGCGCTCGCACCCCGCCCGCCACCCGAGCCGGCCAGGCGCAGGCGGCGGCCATTGTGTTTTCTTTCGTCCAGTGCACAGTGCTGAGCTGAGCGTGGTTTAAGTAAATTGTTTTGTGGTGTTGTGTTTTTGAGTTTTCAAAAAAATTTACGTGATGTCTGATGACATTGATGAAGAAGACATCCCACAGTTACTGTACCAACTATATATTCGTCTTAAAAGCTTTTTTTTGCTTTAGGTGACAAAATTATGGACCTAGATGACATACCGCTTGTTTTTTATAAAAATGTTATGAGAATGCAAATGACGCCTTACCCAAGCGACAATGAAGAGGATGTCAAACCAGAAGTCGTAGATTCGTCAATACAATGCTCAATACAAGATAATGAATTGCAAGACAATGTGTGCCCGTGTGCTTGCATATCATTACGGCTATTATAAGAAAGCGTTTGGAGCAAGTGGCCAATGAAGATTTACTGAATTGCTTAAGGCCGTTCCCTGAGCCAGAACCCCGAGCCCCTCCTCAGGCCACCCGTCCCTGTCACATCACAGTCACATTTCAAAAGAGTGACGGAGACAGAGCTTGCGGGTCGTAAGGCGATATCTTTTTTCGTAAGAATTTGTCGATGATTATTTATTTTAAAAATATTGGCTTCAATTATTGAAATTCGGAAGCTGTAAAATTACTATTTTAGTTATGATTGATTTTTCTCCTTTTTTTGTTTCATAGTGTCACGTAGAAAAAAAACAAGTAAAGTTGGAGTAAAAATTCGAATTGGAGGTTACTTTGGGAATTAATTGTATCGAGCGAAGTGTTATGAATCGTGTATCGAATGCTGTGTTATTAAAGATAATATAATCAAGAATGATATATATTTTTCCCTCGTTTACTAATATCAACGTTTCGTAGAAAAATAGGATAATTTTTGGGGTATTTTTGCAAATCTGGCTCAGGGAACGGCCTTAAAGGAATTGGAAGGGGTCATAGATACGTACGAACGCAAGGAATAAAACAGTAATAGTTTTTGGTAAGTATAGTGTGTTTATTTTATATATTAATAGTTATGATATGCCCGAAAACACAAAATACATAACAGGAAAACCAGGGTAGTGTGTGTGTGTGTGTGTGTGAGTCTGTGTGTCTGTCTGTGGCATCGTAGCTCCCGAACGGATGAACCGATTTTGTTTTTTTTTTTTTTTGTTTGAAAACTCTTCAACGGTTACTAGTAAACCCTTTGAGTTTAGGCTATTATTTACGAGTAGGCCTAATAAAATAAATAAAATAATAAATATTAACAAATATTATAGGACAATCTTACACAAACCGACCTAGCCCCACAGTAAGCTTATTAAGGCTTGTGTTGTGGGTACTAGACGACGATATGTATAATAGATAGTATATAGATAAAATACTTATATACATAATAATAATAAATAATAATAAAACCTCTTTATACATACACGGCCATAACTCAGGAACAAATATTTGTGATAAACACACAAATAATTGCCCGTATCAGGATTCGAATCCGGGTCCTCCAGCTTCGTAGGCAGGGTCACTACCAACTATGGAGGCCGTTAAAACCTACCTATATACTTATTTAAGTGGTAGGTAATTTTAATTACTCACTATTTTATTTTGCAGGCCCCTGTTTTTGTAGATATGCTTAATCCCAAACACAAACAAATAAAGAGTGTGAGTGAATTTATAATTCCTCTAAACAACAATAATACCTCTACCCAACTAAATGATTCCGATGTCATTATATTGTCTATCACTGGTGAGGATCAGGAGGCTACCGCTAGTGAGGATTTGGATATGACAATCTGTAATGAAGACGTATGTTCGGTAAGATGAATACTTATAAAGTCACTATTTGACCTAAAAATAAAACAGGTACAAATGTTTAGAACTAAATTAAATATATGTCTTTGAAAAAACTTGATCATATTACCTACCTAATTATTGTAATCATTAATTTTATTTTTGTGTTATTTCAGCCGTTGAAAAATCTACTCTTAAAATCGAACAAAGGACGAGGCCTGCTAAATTTATATTCAGAACAAGGCAAATTATCAAATAATGGGCGAAGAAAAGTTTGCAATATAATAATAAAAGACCTAATGGAATCAGACCCAAATAAAATAAATAGACAGTTCTCTACTACTTACAAAAGCACAAGAAATAACTGAAGTATTCAAAAAGGAAAATATAAGTACATATTTCATTCCATACATTAATGATACTAAACTTAAAATTAAAAGATGTGCAAAGGGCAAATTATATGACTGTCTACAAAATAGGCGCCGCGAACTTAGGGAGGCTAAGGTCATTAAAAAGAAAAATTGCAGCAACACCGACAATAACAGCAACGAGCCACTAGAAGTCGTCGAAGAAGGCAAGTTTCAAGTTACCTACCTAAGTTTTTTTTTTTAATAGATCATACTGATCCCACTGTTGGACTAGAGCCTCTCCCAAATAGGTTATTAATTAAATGTTTACAAATGAAGCGAAAATTGAAAAATTTAATTTAAAAAAAAAAAAAAAAAAAAATAGGTTATTAATTGTATTCAATGATAGTATTTCCGCACTTTTTAGGGTTTTGTACCTCAAAAGGAAAAAAGGAACCCTTATAGGACCACTGTGTTGTTCGTCTGTCTGTCTTTGGTCTCTTTCTAGCAAGCAACAACTTGCAACTTCATCATCCTCCTAGCGTTTTTCCCGGCTTTCTGCCACGGCTCAATTGAACCTGGTACAACCTAATCCCATGATTTGGCGTGGCACTAGTTTTTTACATTAATAACTTGCAACTTATTTTATTAAATTTAATTGCTTTGAAATCTTTATTTCATGATGTTTTATTCGTTCATGTATCTTTCCAGAAGGTGGTACAGATGAAGATATCCAGTGGCTCCAAAACTGTACGGAACCCTGGCATTCAGACGAACATATAGTTGGTACCAACTTACCGTTAAAAGTATGAATGTATTGTGGCAAACCCCACTGCTCCAGTAACTGTGGGATGTCTTCTTCATCAATGTCATCAGACTACACGTCAATTTTTTTTGAAAACTCAAAAACACAACACCACAAAACAATTTACTTAAACCACGTCAGCTCAGCACTGGACGAAAGAAAACACAATGTAGAAAATTGTAATAAGACATTTTTTCTCTTTAATTCGTTTAAAAAGCATTTTAAAGAGTCATCAAAAAGACTCGAATTTCTTAGGTACTCACACCAATGACATATCAACAAATAATTTATTGAGTACAGTCCCTCCAGTGACAAATACAACTAATTCTGATATACATTCTATGGAAACTAAGTCTGTAAATAACAGATTAACATAATTTGTACTTTTTTTGTGTGCGTGTGGATTGAGTGAGCACCCTTCTGAAATAAAAGACAATAATGCAGTTCATTTAGTAAAAGTTCTAAAACAATTGTAAAACTAATCTCTGTATTTGTAAAAAGATAAATCAAAAGATACATCCTTTAACGTGCGCTCACTCAGTTCTCACAAACTACCCACGAATTCAGTGTATGTATTCATTTAACATATAATATTAATATACCAATATTTAGTAAAATCAATGCTAACTTACCTTTATAATTTGTAGATCACGTATGTAAGGTTTCCGCACACTTTCGAAAACCCGATTTCTGATGAAAAAACTGATTTGAGTGAGCATACGAAATTATTTGTAAAACCTTATATACGTTACTAGGTGATCTACAAATTATAAAGGTAAGTTAGCATAGGTTTTACTAAATATTAGTATATAAATATTATATGTTAAATTAATACATTCACTGATTTCGTTGGTAGTTTGTGAGAACTGAGTGAGCGCACGTTAAAGGATGTATCTTTTGATTTATCTTTTTACAAATACAGAGATTAGTTTTACAATTGTTTTAGAACTTTTACTAAATGAACTGCATTATTGTCTTTTATTTCAGAAGGGTGCTCACTCAATCCACACGCACACAAAAAAAGTACAAATTATGTTAATCTGATGTTTAAACATTGTTAATCTATAAGTAGTATTAGTGAAAACGCTCATTAGAATACTTCTAAGATGTGTAGAATAAGTATAGATATTGCACTAAGGATTGTGATGATTATAAAATAAATGTCATTTTTCTATGTACATAATATTTTTTATTTTTGATTCCAGGGAACCTAAACCTGTCTATAGAGCCGTAGCGCGTGCGACGTCTTAAAAAATGCCGATAATCTCAAATTCTATGATTCTAATCTAACACTTGTTGACACATATGATACGAGATAGTCGGAGTCTGGATATTGTATTGAAAAATGTATTTTTTATATATTTTTTAAGACGTCGCACATACTGCTGGCTCTATGGACGTTTTGATGGAGCGCCTGCAATCCAGTGGACTGACAGCACCAACAACGGATCCCTTTTAGGCTTTTAATGGAGAAAATACAGTTTTATTTACTTATAGACAAATAAAATTGGATTTTCGTCTACTAAAAGCCTGAGAGGACCCGTTAGTACTGCAAGTGCACTAGATTGCAGGTTTCATCTAAGCCAGTAGGTACCTACTGCATACGAAATAGTAGCTGTAACAATACCTAGGATGCTAGCATTACAATGTGTATTGTACGTGTTACAATAAACATAAAGCTAGTGTTGCAACACGAATAGTTATCATTACAGTTCACGTCGTAATGTCACACAAATTAATTAGTAGATACAGCAAAATATTTAGTAAAGCAAAAAAAAAAGTGTTTATGTTTACACGATTGCATAGTAGTCCTTACAACAGATTTAGTAATGTCAACTTGACGTAAGGTTACAATTACATGGTATTGTAACACGAATAGTTATCATTACAGTTCACGTCGTTATGTTACACAAATTAATTAGTAGATACAGCAAAATATTTAGTAAAGCAAAAAAAAAAGTGTTTATGTTTACAAGATTGCATAGTAGTTCTTACAATAGATTTAGTAATGTCAACTTGACGTAAGGTTACAATTACATTGGTATTGTAACAGGCGCGTTATTTGCCCTGTATCGAGTATTATATTGGTTGGTCAGTTAAACTTAAAATCTAGTTGTCATTAATAAAACGATAGGTAAAAATAATAACAGAATGGTTTTTGTAAAGTCGACTCGTGAGTCTTGCTGTCACGGTTGCTAACAGAAGTTCTAGTTACAGTAGCGCTTTTTCTCGTATAGGTAGCCAGATATTTCTCTGCGTGTAGAAACATTCAATATTTACTTATATAAATAACTATGAGTGTTTTTAAAATTTCTTTGTAAAATTCGTTATTCCGGTTATAGAATAAACACGCATCTATCCCACATAATGGTTGAAAAGTAATTAAGAGAGTTGATTTTTCCTTTGACGTGATAAACGGGCGACTATACAAAGTCATTTCCAGGGCATACCTCATTTGTTATCCGCGCAGTATAAAGCATAAGCAGACAATGCCGCATAACACGACTACTCGGGGAATACAGTACGCCGAGTCACCGACAGATAACTTCTCGGGATCTCAACAAATAAGTCCTAAAATTATGGTTTTCTATAGAGAGCGAAAAACTGACCTGATGCCGATCCTTTAGTGATATTGGCGCTATTAAACCACCCCCGAACTAAGCTAGGTTAGTTCTGCGGAGACAGACATGCGGTAAGATAAGATATAACATACAATCTGCATTATAAATGACGGCCCCATGCCGCCTCTGCCAGGTCCCCGTATAGTCCTATTTGTTATGAAAAAAAGCTGCACTCTGTGATGGAAGCAAGCCGTTTTGCACGGTGATAATATAGACCAAAATAAACGATTTCACTCGAGGCGAAATTAGTTTCACCCCTTAGGAACAGAGATGGCGCCACTTATTCAAAAAAAGTTTAAAAAATTTTAAATCCTGAACGAATACTCCGATTTTGACGTAAGAGGTGCCAATCGGCAGATAATTACCCAATTTAACATGAAAAAAATTAAAATCACGTAGAAAATAATTTTGGATACCTAAGAAATAATATTTTCTGAAAAAAATATTTAAAATTTGTGATTTTTGGAATTTTACTCGTAAAAATGTATGTACATGGTACTTTTTTTATTTATTTATATTAATACACAACTAATTTTACATTTACGAAAAAAAACCGCATATCATTAGCTCGTATAATTCCAAAGTTATTGAAGAATACAGACATGGCGCCGCTGGGTCAAAAAATCTTACAAAAAATCTAAAACCTCAACGGCTATTCCGATTTTGATAATTAAGGTGGTAATCGACAGATAATTACTTAAATTTGTTTAAAAAAATAAAATAAAAATTCAAATAGGCAAAAAGTAATAATATTTCCAAAAAAAAACATACATTTTGAAAAGATATTTTTTTTGGGGCTTTTATGTAATTTAATATAAAAAAAATTATGAATATGGCTTTATTTTACTTATGTATATTATAACACAATTAGGAAATTGATCGTTTAATAAAAAACCGCATATCGAGAACTTGTACAGTTCCAACGGTATTGAAGATTTTACTATAGGGTGCCGGTGCGATGTTGCCGCCGCACGTGCAACTTATGTACATGTATATGTATAGAAAAGTATTCTCCCGTTTCGAAGGTACTGATTACCCTGAAAATATAACCACAATTGAAAGTACAAATAATAATCATCCCAAGTAGCCCACAACACACTTATATCCCTTGTACAGCTTAAATTAGAGTTTTAACGGGTGAATAGGCTCCTATACAACCTGTTTGCTAATATCACAAGTATATTAGATGCTAAATAGCATTTCTGAATCAATATTTTACTTACTTTACGTTTTATTTTCACTTTAGTCTTTGCAGGCTTTGCATTGTAACGTGCAAGTTAGGCCGTCGCATCATAAAAAAAACAACAACGCATTATGCCACAGCCCAATTTGTATCCATAATGTTCAAGGAGTTTCCAAATTGAACTAACCTTCAACTATTGTGGACCCCACCTACCTTTGATGCCGTTTCATTCCCAAAAAGAAGGACTTGGGACTCGATATTTCCAAATTAAAACGTGAACCCACATTTGGTTTGCATGAAACGGTATTCAATGGCAGCTGAAATAGATGGAAGGTATCTCACAAGCTTGTTTAGTTTAGTGTTTTTTAGTTTAAATAGATCTTTTCGAATCGCATTAACAGTAATAATATATGCTCTGTTGGAGCATCGTATAGCCTGCATGTGAATCTGGGACCAACAACGTTACGATTAATTGAGAACCAATTAATGACATTAATATAGTGATTGAATCTTACACGATTTTCACACATTATATTAAAATAATAAAACGGGACTTAATTGCGGTAAATAAACATTTTTGAACTCGGTTAAATCCCGTTTTGTTATAATAATGAATGACATTAATTATTTTTATTTTTTATTTTTTTTTTATTAAAGCAGTAACGTCTGCTAATTAATTATTTAAACACACCCTAAAAAAAGAAACAAAAATGGCTCTAAGTAATCGTTTCACATGAGCCGTTACGTATCGAGAGAGAATTTCTATAGATAACAATGTAACTACTTGCAAAAGCAGTAGTTATTTCAGGGTATAACATGCAAGTTTTAAAACAGGTCTCTTTTCTATTAAAATTATTGTATTAAAATTAGACGTCTTGTCATACTCTGTGAAAGCCTTGAAGTGCAGTCATCATTTCATTACTTAAAGTAATAACTGTTTTGTAAACTGCTACTAGTAGACCGTTGCACTGACGACTGCAATTTGAATGCTTCGATGCTTTCACAGAGCTGGCGACCAGCCTTTCGCCGACTACTTCAGCTGCCATTGAACAACATGTTCTGCGTGTAGCGTTTCAAGCGAGCCAAATGTGAAATAAACGTCTTAATTTGGATATATCCTGTCCCAAGTCCTTTCTTTTTGGGAATGGAATGGCGTTGGAAGCAGGTTGCAGGTGCGATCCACAATAGAACAGTTAGTATGGGTGCAAATCGAGCTATGGAAAAATGCGTTGTTGCAGCCGATGCAACGGCCTAACATGCACGTTACAATGCACAGTTTAGTGAAAATAGGCAGAATATACTTGTGATATTAGCAAACTGGTTGTATAATAGCCTATTCACCCGTTAAAACTCTAATTTAAGCTGTACAAGGGATATAAGTGTGTTGTGTGCTACTTGGGATGATTATTATTTGTACTTTCAATTGTGGTTATATTTTCAGGGTAATCAGTACCTTCGAAACGGGAGAATACTTTTTTATATACATGTACATAAATTGCACGTGCGGCGGCAACATCGCACCGGCACCCTATAGTAAAATCTTCAATACCGTTGGAACTGTACAAGTTCTCGATATGCGGTTTTTTATTAAACGATCAATTACCTAATAGTGTTATAATAAAGCCATATTCATAATTTTTTTTATATGAAATTACATAAAAGCCCCAAAAAAAATATATTTTTTCAAAATGTATGTTTTTTTTTGGAAATATTATTACTTTTTGCCTATTTGAATTTTTATTTTATTTTTTTAAACAAATTTAAGTAATTATCTGTCAATTACCACCTTAATTATCAAAATCGGAATATCCGTTGAGGTTTTAGATTTTTTGTAAGATTTTTTGACCCAGCGGCGCCATGTCTGTATTCTTCAATAACTTTGGAATTATACGAGCTAATGATATGCGGTTTTTTTTCGTAAATGTAAAATTAGTTGTGTATTAATATAAATAAATAAAAAAAGTACCATGTACATACATTTTTACGAGTAAAATTCCAAAAATCACAAATTTTAAATATTTTTTTCAGAAAATATTATTTCTTAGGTATCCAAAATTATTTTCTACGTGATTTTAATTTTTTTCATGTTAAATTGGGTAATTATCTGCCGATTGGCACCTCTTACGTCAAAATCGGAGTATCCGTTCAGGATTTAGAATTTTTTAAACTTTTTTTGAATAAGTGGCGCCATCTCTGTTCCTAAGGGGTGAAACTAATTTCGCCTCGAGTGAAATCGTTTATTTTGGTCTATATTATCACCGTGCAAAACGGCTTGCTTCCATCACAAAGTGCAGCTTCCAGGCCAAAACCGTCCATAACAAGTAATACTAGTAGGAGAGATCCAAAAAATGGCTTGTTTTGATAAAGGACAGCTGTGTGTCTCACAGTAATAATAGATGGTAAAGGCCGTGTGAAGTAGATGAGAAAAAGCCGAATAGCGGACCCAGGCCTCGAATCAGCAACTAATGAATAACTGATCGGATATGAGAGAAAATTTAACTTATTTTTTTCCATAACCAATAGAAAATGTTGCTCTAACGACCTTAAAAGGTAAGCCGGTATAGGAATCTAGTTAAATGGGTCCCACGGCTGCATTGTTTATGTTATGCCACAGAAGCAATTACTTTTTGATCTTCGCAAAACCCGCCTGAAACCCGCATTTTATTGATTGTTTATGTAAAATGCGAGACAACCGGTCGCGCACTGAATGCTTCAGGCGACTGGCAACGAACGCTCTTCTTAGCCTTCCCTTTTATTCGGGCAAGGCTAAGACAAGCACCTTGATGCACACTGGCGCCTTGGTTATTAGCATATCCCGGGGTATTCGGTGCACAAATTATTCGACAATAGACCGACAATAGGCGCCAAATTATTCATATACCGAAACCCCGGGGGTATAAATAGTTATTAGCATGGCACCCGTGTGAGCCCCTCTTGGTTGTGGTTGTGCCACTGTAGTTGTCTCCACTGCGGAACGGCATCAATGGGCGCTGTGTCCAAGTGAATTGTTGTGCCTACGACTCCAATACCGACATAGGTGATAAATCGCACTAAACAATAGCACAGCAGGTTCGACGCTAACGCGGCAGACGCGCATAAATCAGAGCCCGGCAGCCGATACGTAGTTTTACTGCATTCCTTGCTGGTAAACTAGAGTGAGATTGCTTTTATTTACTACTTTGAATACGGTTTTTCATGATCAAATATATGGGTACATTCTACAATTCAAGATAAATCCTCTTCATTGCACACCTCAAATGCACAGGGAAACAATATGAGATAAACAACAGGCGGTCTTATCGTTAAATAGTGATCTCTTCCATACAACCTTTGGGTAGCGCAGTAGTAAAAACTAACGTTTGAATTGAATCTCTATAGATGAATGAATGCCTATGCATTCATTCGTTCTTACTTGTCTAATTTAGTAAACAAGACCTCAACTCTAAGTTTTTTGTCAAAAACCTCTATTTTCTCATATAGGAAGTGACCAAATTCTCTAATTTGAATATCACGCTGCCAGTGTTAAAGGTAAAATATTGTTTTACTTGCAAGGAAACGACTAGTTTTGGATTTAAATGTAAAATAAGAACGAATGGACTGTAAGCAAATGATTGTGTGTGGAAAGGGACTCGTGAGAAAATTCAGTGTTACTCAAAGAGCAATGGAGCGAGCAATTCTTGGAGTTTTCTTGCGTGATCGAATTTAAAAATGGGGACATCCGTTAATTTTGTTCAGTCCATGACATCCGTCGAATGATCTACGGTCATCAGTCGCTGAAGTTTGTCCACGAGATGCTGATGTTCGGTCTTAGGAGCGTCGCTCAATAAGGTCAGACAGCGGTGTTGTTGAAAATAATAACAAGATTATTAGCCTTAAGGGGGCGCCTCACTGCGAGCATTCGCCTGTGCAAAATTTAGAAAGCCCCCGATATTAAGGAGCTGGTTGTCATGAGACCCTAATTAATCAGTGGTATAAAAACGCTATTAAACCAACAATATTATAACAACAAAATTGTCTGAGTGAGACCCTGTCACTTGTTCCAATCAAAGCTGAATATTTCGGAAACCGCTGTAGTTATTTTTACGAAACATAGCTAAGAACCATATCGAGAGACAAGGGTTAAAAAGAAATTCAAATCAGTCCATCCGTTTTGCGATGCCACAGACAGAAACACAGACAGATACACATGTTAAACTTAAGACACCTCTTTTTTCGTCGGGGGTTAAAAGCATATGGAAAGACCTGACATTACCGGTCAATTATTACTTACAGCTCACAGTGAGGACGATCCCTATAAGAAGCTACTTCTGATTGGGAATAATCCATCCGTGGATTAACGGAATTAATTTGTCACAGCTTTCTCATAATATATACCATATATATACTTTCTCATAATATTTCCACTCCGGAGTCAACTTTTGGAAAATGTAAGGAAATAAAAGGAATACGGTAATAAGTTGTTAGTAGTGTTTGCTTTAATAGATTATCCAAATTTCTCTTTTTCTATCTTTTAAACATTTACAACAGTTTGTATTGTAAATAAATAATTTTGCAAAAATGAACATTCTCTAATTCATTTTACGTCACCCTAGACCGTAAGTGGAATTTTCTGCCCTGAAGAAAAAAGAAAATCTCACTTCCTGGCCAAGGCAAGACGTGATTAAGATATTTGAAAACAATAAAAAGCAAGCCTTCTGCGAAGTTCTGCTACGTTATAACTATGACTACACTCTCCGATTAGTAGCTTACAGCTTCCGCCTGAAGTTGCATCCTGTAAGCGAACAGTTAGCATATGGTACATGCTCCAACTGTTCGCTAACTATCTGATAGTGCACGGCCCGCGGGCCTGTCTGGACCACTCCAGACTCTAAACAGACCTGCAACTATCGGCAACAAAGGTTGGCTTCAGGAGAACTGTTGATATAAATACTGATTAGTTAATAATCAATTACATTGAGGTCATTAAGAGGAAATACCCTCTTTATTTCTCATACAAATCGAGGTATCGTTCTCGTCTGTTTCCTCTTGCAAAACTTGCGACCACTCTTTACGAAATTTTAGGAACTAAATAGAAAGGAAATGTTCCGTGTCGGACCGTTTCGATATTTGCGCTTATTAGCTGTTTTTGGCCAAAAATACGAAATTTCAGTACACAAAAAAAAATAGCTCTACTAGTTTAACTATTTGAGAAATAGCCAAATTGTGTAGTAGTAACCCAAATTATGCAAATTTTACAAAACTTTATTTAGTTACTAGTAGCCCTCAGTTTATCAGTCCTTCTACGCTAATATTTGGGCTACAGTTAACAAATCTTTTTTTTTTCGGTGTATGACATAGGAACATCAACATGTAACCTTGAAATCGAAAGTCTCTAAGTTAAGACCTTCATTAATTTAATTTCGTAAATGGAATTGATTAAAAGCGAGTCAAAATAAGATAGGCCTTTAGAAGTAATCAGTGAAAGAGTCAAAGTCGTCGATTATAACTAAATTGTTCTTAAATGTTGAATCTGACAACTTCGACGATAATTTCCTCCCGTCTTTACCCTTGGCGCCTTTAATTATTGAAATATTCCTTTTAATTTAGCTCTTTCCCCCGAAACATTTCTGAAGTAATAATGTTTGTTTATTTGAAATCGGATTTGTTTTCTACAGTTTATTAAAAGGCAGTGGGATATTTAAAGTAAGATTCTTAAGTGCTTAGGCACCATTATTTCTCGTTTGCATCTCCTTCTAGAGCATTCACTTGAGTTTAAATGTTGGTGAGATAATCCGCATAGAATATAAAATAGTAAGAGAATATTCACATCACCGGCTTAGGTGACGCTGTGGCCACTTTCCGTTTTCATGCTTCGCGACTCTTGTCGCGCGACATAGTGCTACCCGTCACTATCTCGCATTACTGCACAGAAAGAGACGGGTAATTATCTCGCGCGAGAAATGTCAGTTATGCTAGAGGTACAGTTCAGCTCGATGAGATTGCATTATTGTCACTGATCTTACATATATACCTAAGTCTCCAAATTTCAGCTCAATCGGAAACTTGATTGGAAATGGGGTTTGGAAGAGTTAACTTGAATTTAACCCAAGCACTAACATACACTTTGCCATAAAAAAAAACCTGCAATGATAACCAGCGCTCCCCACATAAAATAGGATATGCCGGCCGACAAGCCTAGCCATTTTATATATGTTACTAGAAGGTGTACCGTAGTCAGTTAAGTAAAACGTATCCTATCTATCTTATATCTTTGGATGTCCAGACTATCCCTGTACCAAAAATAGTTAAAACCATTCTTGCCTAATGAGAGGAAAATTTTTTTTTCACCTCACCAACTCAAACATGGCGATTTTGCTGTCAGATAACAGTGAACAAAATGCGATTTTGTTTCGAGCGTGAGTAGAAAGTAGCTTTTTAATTTTTTCAATATCTGACCACGAATTGTCATTCTTCAGCCAAAGGTTAATAATAAAATTCTAATCATTTGAATCTCGATGCACTCTGTTTCTTTCATATGCATATAAAAGAGAGGGATAGAAATTTATCAATTTGAAATTCGATTTTCGAATCCGACCTCGATTGAGAACAGTTCGGATACGCGTTATACCAAAAAATTCATTAAAAACACCCGAAAAAGTTTTAATTGCAACGTTTTTTCTTTTTCTTTATTATATTTTTATTTAACGACCGAATAATAAAATTATTGTGCCTATTATATAAAACAATAGGTCAAATAAAATAAGATTTTTCAACTTATTACTTATTGTAAATATAATAATAATTTATAATTTCACCATTTGTGCATATTCGAAACATACCTTACAAAATATCGAGTTCATAATAATATTATAATTGTTATTTTCTTTTGCATTTATTTTGTTTGGTGTTTTAGGAGTAAAAATATTAATCAATTTATAAACAAAATCTCGTAATATAACATGTATTTATAAATAAACACGTCATGTATCTGCTAAATCTTCCAATTCGATCAAATAATGACAATAACCGTGTTGGTTGGTTGATTATAATTTCAATTAAATTATATTGTTATTCCTTTTTAAGCAGCGCTTATCTATTTTCTGATTAATAATATTATTGAAATCAGCAACAAAGACTATAAACATACGTTGGAAGGAAAAGCACAAAATGTCGAATATGTTCTCGCTGATGAGGTGAAAAGTTGTGTGTGCTACACGAGAGCAAAGATTTTTGCATCTCGTGCTGTTGAGTCCCTCGCTACACTCAGGATTCTAACATAGAATCACTCGCTACGCTCGTGATTCAAACGTAGAATCTTTCGCTTGCTCGGGACTCAAAATCAGCACTCGCAACAAAAAACAACTTTGCTCTCTTGTTGCACAAATAACTATTTACCAACCGATGGCGCCGTACGCTTTTGCCGCGCGCCTATACAAAACCTGCAACGCGCTGTTAAGGTATTTCCTGAAATAATGTACTCCATATAAAACTGACTTTCAATACAATTTTAGAATTTGATAATACTTTTAGTATTGATTTTCTCATACTAATCATGAGTATTCACGTCGGCCACTGTGGTGCGACGTGGGTCAATTCTGCGTCTATATTCTTTGCTGAAACATACTCGCACTGTACGGGAAGCCTGATTTCCGGAGAGCCTCCATTATGTTGGATTCATCCTTTTGCTCGGACGCTAATCTACTCGTAGATATTCAATAATTCACCTACTTATTGGAACGGTGTGGGAAAGGGGGTCAAGAAATGTTCCGTTCACGAATAATGGGAATATCGAGTGACGATATACGAAACCCTCGGTGCCCGGGTCCGATTTGCACTTGCCGATTATATCCTTACAAATATAATAATAATAAGTGGGTGTTTAGTGTGAGGGCTATGCTCGGGGTGTCTCTACGTGATCGAATCAGAAATGAGGAAATCCGTAGACGAACTAAAGTGACCGATATAGCTCACCGGATTAGCAAGTTGAAGTGGCAATGGGCAGGCCACATAGCACGCAGAGCAGATGGCCGATGGGGCCGAAAAGTGCTCGAGTGGAGACCTCGGACCAGCAAGCGCAGCGTAGGACGTCCACCTACAAGATGGACAGATGACCTTATAAAGGTCGCCGGAAGGTGCTGGATGCAGGTCGCTTCCAACCGGTATATATGGAAGTCCAAAGGGGAGGCCTATGTTCAGCAGTGGACGTCCTATGGCTGAGATGATGATGATGATGATGAAGTGAGTGTTTGTTAATCGATTCAGTGGTAACGGCTTTTTTTATACACACTGCTAGCCCCTTTTAGCTAGGCTATCGCAATCAAACCTAGTTATACTCGTACATGATGTACCTATTCTATCTATTTTTGTGCCGCTAAAACTGCTTTTCAAGGATAGTAAAAGTAAAAGTAAAAAGTAATTTTAATATGACGCGATCCACATGCCTTTAGTACCAGAGTGTAGTCGTTGGGTCTCTTTACACTCTGACCAGACCAACTGGCAGGTCCGCCCTGGGGAGCACCTGTTAACCTATTCATTGCCACTGTTATGTTGTTATGACAACGCTAAAAGTTACCCACGTACGCAAAGACCGCATAAGATGAAAAAAAAACTGTGTGTTTCTGGACGTGGCGTTGAGAGCTCGATTCCATGTATTGCTAACCGCAAACCCTTCGGTGGTCTACAGATTATAGGTTGCGTGCCTGAAACAGTGAAACCCTGCAAGTCTTTGTGAGAGTGACGGTTGTTTTACCATTTATTTATGGCGCTATAAACGCGATCATTACGCCCACCCGCTAAACGGCTGACAATCAACTGATAGTATCGGCTGTGGCATCCAAAGGCGTTCGGAGAATCTCGAAAACTAGAGGAATTGCAAATCTTTATACTGATTTCAGAGGTGGGCAACAACATGCAAGGACCCCGAACCAGAATACTTATATATATAATTATGGATCTTAATTTCGCTCATGTTTTCTACGTCGTCTATATATTTAACCTGTGCGCGTCATACCATGACGTATTTTGCCGCTATACTGTGTGAGTGTGCAGTAAAGGTTCATTGCTTGACATTGGAGCATAACTTTTCTCTTGTAGCCTACATGTTAATAACATCGGTTAAAATACATAACAACTAGATACAAAAGCCCAATATATAAAGACTCCACTCTCCTAAAATTGTTCCATAGGTAATTCTGTTACATTGCCAAAGACCCGGTAATTATATTCAAAAATAGCACTTACGTTCGGCATGTTGTTATTCCTCGTGTGTCTGCTCTTTATGCGAATATACAATTTGTAAGATTGCGACGTTCGGGCCGGGAATGACAATATCCGGGAACTATATCACGTCCTGTATGCGCTTCTAACTGTAGTCTAGTTTACTTCCTAACTCTAACATGTGCAGAAACGGAAATACTGCATTTTACTTGCGTCAAAATAGGCTCACTACGCGCTAATAGTCATCGTAGCTCAAAATATTCGTTGGCTCCGCCTTCCACTTGTAGCGTGGCTCGCATTGGTGTACCCGCTTCACTCGGTTGCGTCTCCAGCCCAACGATCGATTGCATCGAATTTTACCATGGAATACACAGAAAAAAAGGATTAAGTACTTAAAACAGTTTTTTACCTTTAAGTATTGTGAAAAAAGTTTTCATCAAAGTATACTTCTCTAAATTATCAATAAAATTGTTATTCTTGAGTGAATTGATTTTATTATTGACTTAAACATTTTTGACTTGTTACAAAGAAACAAATTTAAGATATTTTTACTGATACGAAGTAAAGCTTCTCTAGCGTCTATAGGGAGAGGATCATTTTCTTAAAGTTAATAAATTTGCTTTAGTACAAGGCAATTTGTTTATTTTTGAGAAATCTGTTTTTACTGTGTAGAAAATGTACGCAAGCTCAATCTCTGATCGACTATATTTGATGATTCGGACCGACTTCTATGGCGCTTTTACGCTCGCAGTGGAGACTATAGGACTTTGGGCTGCCGAAATGAAACGCTTCATGAAGGTGATGAGGCCCTGTCGTCGCGGTTGATCGACGCCACGAGGTACCTAAATGCTGGCGCTTACCTCTAACAAAGGATCGGCCTTGCAGTTCATTCAGGGTAAGGTAACGCCGCCATTGTAATGGGGACCATGCCACAGGTTGAGCTGCTGAAGGGGGAGTTCTTTTTATAATTATTTTATTTTAACTTTAGTATTTATTATTTATTGGAGAAACAACAGAAGTAAATGTAACCCAATGTAATGTGTATTATTAGTTTATTTAGTGTTTATACATATACCTCTATTTCTTTAATATTGTAAATACCTATGTCATTTTTTTTTTATTAAATAAATTGTTGGACCACTTCTACGGCCTTAAACAGATATTTCTAGAGTTCAGATAATGGCATTGTTCACAGGCAACAAAGGTAAGTTCATTCGGACTCTACTATACACAAATACTCAGATACACAGGTTAAACTTATAACACCCATATTTTTTCTTCAGAGGTTTAAAATACGGTATCTTTATAGGTAAGGTACTTACCTACTTCTTAGCCTTTTCTGTGATAGGTATTCTACCGAACCATTTCAATTTGAAAAATAAATCCATAATATAAACGATAAGTTTACGACACGTTGAAATGTTTAATAAACAACAAAAGCTAGGCTTGAAGCCATAAAATGTTATAGCAAATAGGTATCCTAATATTCCCGTACTATTCATATTCCTGTTTTTATGGGGGACGGACATATCTTTGTGTTTCCCCGCTTTATGTGACCTTTACGCGATCGTCAAGTACAGTGACCCGCAAAATTCGTTTAGCTCCCGGTTTTATGGCTTTCTTTTTGTTTATTACGAATGCAGTAGATGCTTTTAGTAGATATTCATTCTAGAGGCATTAAAAACCTAGTGTGTCTAGACAATATATTATGTGTAGGAGGTTTGTGTACGAAAGCCAGCTTTAATAATGTACTTTGCGACTATCAAACCATCTAGAAAATAATCGTCCAAGTGCGAAGCGGATCCCGTACCAGGTGTTCCGCGCCGTTAATTTGTATTTAAGTGTTTTTTTTTTTTTTTTTAGCTTTTGTTGTTACTTATAGCGCCCATAGTACTTAATACATATTCTACGAAAATTCGTTTCAAGTATCATTCAACAGTTAGAGCTAAAATATTCAATACCACGAGTTTTATGTGGGAACCCACTTTAATTTTATAAATATTGACCCCTAGTATAGATACCTACCCTAAAATGTGCGCTTTACACGCACGATCCCCCGTCCCCATTGCTAGCAAGTGTGAAGACTGCGAGAGAGATGGCGCTGTTCTAAATATTTTTATAGAATATTTTTATCGATTCTATTTTTTTTTATGTCGAAACACCACATTTTTATTTTCATAAATATTGACACAAAGGTAAATTAGGTACGAAAGAAAAATTTAACGTGATCTCAACTACAAAATAAGCAGGACTCGAACCTGCGAACTCTACGTTTCCGGCGTATTGCTCTCCCAACTGAGCTATTAGATCGTTACGTCAATCACACCAAATCTTTCATTCCATAATTCTTACACTACTGGAGCGCCCTCTGCGTCATATGTGTTTGAAATGCTTTATGCGCATTAGCCATACCCTAGGATGCTACCTGATGCTACCCCACTTTAATTTGTTATTACTAATTATAGCGACTACACACTATAGTAATAAATATTATGCGAAAAGTTCAAGTCTATTACGGTTCCTATGGGAGACGGATAAACAAACAGCAGAGGCTTAGTGATAAATGACCCGGGAAAAAACATTCGAGTTCATCACACCAATATTTGTCCTTGGCGGGATTCGAACCCAGGACCGTCGGCTCAGTAGACAGCTGCGCTACAAACTGCGCCAACCGCATCTTCAATAACACCCTTTTGGTATGGAACCCCAAAAAAGAGAAAACAAACACAATAATAATAATAATAAAATAATAATAGGTAAATATCGGACAACCTCACACAAATCGATCTAGTCCCAAATTAAGCTCAAGAAGGCTTGTGTTATGGGTACTAGATGACGATATACGTACTTATATAGATAAATATATACTTAAATACATAGAACAACCATGACCCAAGCACAAATATTCGAGTTCATCACACAAATATTTGCCCTAGCCGGGATTCGAACCAACAATACGAACAATATTCACAACAAAACGGGGAAAGAAAACAAATAGATCGAATCATTTCAGTTTTTAATTTATAAACGATCAACAGAAACACGCTTCGAAAACATTACATTATGTTTCCATACCTACTTACATTTTACACTTTAAAACATCGTAGGTACATCTTTGGCAAGTCGACTTCTCTTATAACTTACACCCAAGCTCACTTAGACGACATTCGGATCTTAGCGACCGCGAACGGCGACCATCGCCAGCGACAACGAAACGATACTGCTTTCTGTGGATTAATAATATGAAACACTGGACGTAAGTGACCCACTGGTTGGCGGTCGCGTGACTCAGTCGCTTCACCGCGGCTCCGACATCGCGAGCCTAGCGGCAAAGACAAGTGGCGGCCATAGGAGTAAGCGAGACAACGCGCTCAGATGTCTTCCCGTATGGTCACCTCCACTGCCGCTGGTCGCACGATGTCGTAGCCGAGGCGTCAGTGTTTCACAGTATAGAAAGAATTGGGTCGCTTGCTGTGGTCGTCCGTCGGGCGTCATGGTCGTCGAGATCCTAATACCATCTTTACAACGATAAGTAGCACTTAACCTAACACAGCAGTACGTATTAATTTAATAAATACATCTGTAACGACTGCCCGCGTCTTGTAATATTTAAGCTTGCATTAAGATACCACAAATTTATTACAATAATTGTATATGTTAACTAAGTATATTTATTATGACTCATAATATATAGTATAGAAGCATCCGTCATAAGTAGATGTTGTGAATCATTTGTCATCGGGAAAAGTAGGATTCATTCAATTATCTATTCAAATTATTGATGTATTTAGCTGTTTATGACCAATTAATACGAAACTTTACTTTGCCGTGTAAAGTTTAATATTATATTAATTAATAGGAACTAGCAATAATTTAAAACGTAAATCGATTGACACTCCGGAAAATGTCGTAATTTCAGATTTTTTCCCATGCCCCATGATCATACACTACATGCCAAATGAGATATAATTATATAACTGAAATTGCTTATTGCATTGCGTTTCGAGCCAGTCAAATTGAACGAATAATAATGTTCTCCAACCGTAAAATTTTGAACAGAACCGTTTAGTACTGAACAGTTTTACCACATAGGTATATTGCCATGCAAATTATTAGCAACAAGTTTCTATACACGAACACTCATATTTTGCAGAATGCATCGAATATTCTACTTTTCATATAGATACTTTAAATTGTGTGCATTTTGTTGAAACTAGCAAAGTAAATAAGGAACACTATAAACTTTAAAATAAAGAACATTTTAACTTGTTTGGTCTTTTAAATTTTCTCATTTCTCTCGGAACGATATCTCAAATTCTCAAGACAATAGCTGTTGGTCACAGCAAATGTAGAATAATAACAATACTTTGTATTGCTTTAATTAAAAATATACTCAATATATAATATACTGCGGATAATATTGTACCCCGCTTCGAGATCTACCTAACTGATGTTATTTCAGCTTTTCTAATTGCATGGTTTCATGACTATACACATTTATTCAATAAATTAATTAAGAAGCAGAAACTGACACGATTTGAAGAATATTCTTATGCTACACACAAAAAGGAACAAATCACAAACTGTAAAGACATTACAAAATAGATCCATAGAAACAGAATATAATAAAATTTTACAAATTTGTAACTAGCCTCTTATATACTAAAGTCAATCTTATGAAAATTAATCAAATGAAAATCCATAGTTATCACACGAAGCTAACTCCGCCACCTTGATATGTCTGTCTTCTTGAGCTTCTAGCTTTAGAGATTACGACAACTAAATAGCAAATAATCTTAATAAACACTAAAATTAAACTATTGCATTTCACTATTATTATGTACAGCGCACAGCATTAAAACTTTACCACAATAAGTCGTCTAAGCCAGGCATCTCATACTTTCTGACCTTAGGATTTGTTTTTCATAGCAATCTATCTACTATCACATCAAAAGCCCCACAAATAAGCCATACCCGCGTAGCACACGTGTACGTAGCAAGAGCGTATACTGCACTTATATGACTTATTTCAGCTGTGTAAGGGCTGTATAAGCTCTTATAGGTACAGCATGTGTGCTATTTGGGTATTAGCAATGCCCGCGGGTAGACGTAGCCACCTCTCGGATCCCCGGGCTAACCCTCAGCCAACAGCGTGCCTACCAAATAATTTAGTTTCATTAAAATATATACAGAAAACAAACCTTCCACAAACACATCAATACTGATTCCAATTTGAAAACTTTTACATTGGTCTGCGAATCATTTTTGGCATGTACAATGGCTTCTTAACGGAGTCAGTGGAATGACTTAAAAACTTCACCCAATGTCATTTGGATTCTCTTTGGCACTAAAATCTTAAGCTAAGTCCGGGATAGGCTGATACCGCCAGTCTGTACACTCCTGACCTTTGCCTAGTAATCACACGTCACTCACTCTTGAGGTTTAAGTTCCACATCAAATTTCCTTGGCGGTCATACGAAGTCGTTGACTTCGTTTTGATTGACGGGGGTTTCGGATTTCTCTATGCACTTTCGGATGGCGTCCAGTATGATGCCAGTCCGCCGGTCTAGGGCCGCCAAGTGTGGCTCCCAGAGGATGGGTGCGATAGGGTCCACCTTCATGGAGTCACGTAGGGACGATGACAAAGGTTTACCGTTGTGGAACCTGAGAAAAAAATATTACTTTTATTGAACTTGAAATATGCAAGTTGGGGATGTAATGATAACAAAGACAGTTTAATACAATATCCTTCTGAAAACAAACGTGAATAAGTGGGAAACTTCGATACTACTCGTAACTAAGAGTAAGCTAGTTTGGCAATTTTACCAGCATGCAAAAGTATAAAAATTTGGATGTAAGTCAAGTTCTGTTTGGTAGAAGTTACCTACTAAATTGTTAGTGAAAGAAATGTACAACAGTCTTCAATTACTTTAGTCAAATATTTGCAATATTCCTAATTGTATGTTAAAGTCCTAAATCGGTAATGATCATGACTCATGATCTCTGCATATCGCATAAACTTAATTAAACTCTACATACAAGAAAACACACGCACAAATTGTCATTTCTGTCAAAGAGTCCTAGCAAGGTCATGATTAGTAGTACAAGAACCAAAAGTTCACCCATCACAGGGGTAGGAGCGTAAAGTCTTTACAGATCCAAATAAAAAAAAAACAGGGTAGTTAGGGGCCTGGGATGTCAAGATGCAGGGTCTATGTGATTTTCTTCTTTCCGACTATTGAACTTCCCTTAAGACCACGAAGTAAAGACCACAAGTATTTGTTTTATTTTGTGGTTACACTTAAGTACTTACTTAAGTAAAGTAGCAAGCGTTGTGTGCCTCACGAGGCAGCACTGTAGTAGAGGAGCCAGGATGCTGAGCTCGTCGTGGAAGGCTTTGCCGAACGCGCGCCCCTGATCCAGGTGCAGAGGAAAAGTCTCGTTGCCGAACATTCTAGAATAATTATTTCATGTTTACTATTGATTTTAAAAGCGACAATAATCAAAAATCTGTAAATGAGTAGTTACGCAATAAGATTACTGATTTATACATCGAAGCTTTTCTTACGAAATGTCTTGTTTTGTTTATTATCTACGATTTTGACAAAGTCGATTTTAGTCTTCACATTCGTTTTAATAAGAGAATTCCGTATTTATAAATTAAGACGACAAGTTGTAAAAATTGTCTTTTCTTATCAGTTAAGCTTTGATAATTCTTTATTCACTAATCGAATTGAATTTTTATGTTAATTGACTCCTTAACTCCTGTAATCCTTACATTATCAAAGTAAAACACGTTAATGCATAATTGGTACCAACTTGAAGGTTTCGTAGTGATGCCGGTCCATGTTTCCGGTGAGGAAGTCGAAGATGGCCATGTCCATGAGGTCCAGCAGGCGGCGGCCGGAGTCATATGGTGCTGTCGTCTTCACCTGTACAACAAACACCAGATTAGGGGTAAGACAGTTGAACAAGAACTGCTGTAGCCTGAAGTTGTCGTGAGATGCCGTGAGTCACGTAAGTTTTGAATCAAAATTTAGTAAATCAATGACACTACCTCTGATATTTTTATTTTTTATTTCAAAAAAAAAGGGGAAAACGAGTCAGTTGAGGAAATATTGCAGTTACCTATATGGTTTATTTGGAAGTAACAAATACCTACAGACATTATTATTAGACCCCGGACATTTGTCGCGGTGACGTCATAATAGGGTTAGTTTGGGGAGTAAACGGACCAGTGTTAATTAATACAATAAATTACATAAATAAATAACTTAATATTCTTTGGTTAATATTACCTATAAGGTCAATTGTCAATTGATTTATTTATCGTCGTTGTTATTTTGTTAACTGACTCTCCGTAACAAATCAAATGTTTGGTTTGCATTAATATACCAAAAAATGATGTTGATCAATTAATTCAATTAATTATGTAATTTTTGTAGTAAATTATTTAAATTTATAAACATACAGAGACAAAAGCATCTAAAATATTATAATTTTTTATTTTTTTTTTATAATTTAATAACAAGTGGGCTGTATTACCTACTTAATAAAAAATACTAAAAAATAGTGATTATCAATTGTGAATAAGAAAATTAAAAAAATATTGGGTTCAAAACTGTTAGTTTTTCCTTATTTATTAACACAGGTCCATTTACTCCCCAAACTACCCTATTGTCACGTGACTGCGACGAAAATCCGGGGTCTAATTATTATTAGTGACGCTTTCTCTCAATAACGCTATTTGTAAGAGTTTGACACGTTGTTAGCCAAAGATAATAAGTAGAAGTAGGTGCCTCCTGTACTAGTTTAATGGAATCCATACATTTAACTTAGGAACCCATACATTGTCCTGGTTGGGTAATACCACAGGCTACCAACTGAATGACTTATATAGCGAACATATATTGTTAATTGTGTGTGTAACAGTGAGATATTGTAATGTATTGTACCGTTTCGCAGTAATCAGACTGCATCTCCCACTGAGCTTTTCTTCGCTTGTGATATGAGCGTCTCCAAGGATGCCGCCACACCTGAAACCAAACAAATTCAGAAAATAAGAGAAAAGAAGCCAGGAACTACTTTCAATACCTTAGAGCACAATCGTACTAACTTTTCGGAAAAAGTCGTTGCAATTAGGACGTTAGTGCACAACTCTATGTGGTTTAAATTTTATTGGCAAAATTAATGGAATGAGTACGAGTGTGAACTAAAGTATCGCTTAATAAATTGTAGTAAAACAATAATATTGAATAAGCGACAACACTAGAGCAACTATAATATATAGATACATTAGATGACATGTCATTAAGTTCAATGAAAGACCATTGACCAATGCTTTACAACGTCCAAGCACGCATCCATTCCATTGATTGAAATTTAACTCAGACGTAGCAATTAAGTGAATAAAATGATGTAAATGTATACCTTATTGTCTATGAATATGAAGTAACCTATCATGGTACAATGTTACGGTATGTTGGTTGGGTGCTGTGCTCCTAGATAACATAAATTACAATTACTAAGCTAATTTTACTGATCATATCATTTTCCTCAATTGTAGGTAATACTTGGTAATACCTAAATGGGTATCTAGGAGTACGGTGCCAAGTCGAAAAAAAATTACCCCGGTTAGGTTTCGCCGGTTTCAATGCCCGTACAAAGCGGGAAAAAATATTCTAATATTTCAACCATTCCCCATTTAAAAAATAACGTTAAATAACTTAATTTGGTTAAATCCATTTGGACCGATAGAGTTGTGTAAAATCACACAGTTTAAAAAAATACAATCTAATATCGTATTGTTTATGTTCAATAAACGATAAATGAACGAGAATATCGCTTGACATTTTAGTAATTACTAGGGTTGATTTTGCAACTTGCAATCAATATATTTGCACGTATGCAATGAAACTCCGTTTTCATATTTTCATTTGATTTTTTTGCTTAAAACAAAATGGTTCGAATATTTGTTTCAATTGAACATACGCAATTACTGTTCTCGTACAGTTTCAGCCATTCCTACACTAACTTATTTGTATACTTATCGCTCGCTTCGTATTAGTACCTACTCGTATAAGTAGCTACATCTATACTATTATAAAATTATATTGAAAATCAGTATTAGGTAAATGAGAGGGGTAATTATTTCAGAAGAAATTTTAATAGCATAAGCAGGATTTATATCGGCACGCGGCGCCAGTCATACTGCGCCATCTACCAATTTTGGTGCATGGATAGTTGGACATCAAAAAATGCTTATAATGTACTTTTTACCCGCCTACGGTATAAAAAAATACGCGTACAAATTTGCGGGCCCTTCTAGTGAATAATACTTATTATTATAGAATTACTTAATGAACTTGATTTAACGCATACTACTATACGTTTTCTTATGCTAGGTGAGGAAATAATGGGCGTTAAATATTTATTTTACTTTTCTCGTCCCTTAATTTGACAGTGTTCGCCAGGATGAACATACTCTTTGACCATCTTTTTCCATTTTTTTTCGAACGAGAATTGTTTGCTCTATTCAACCTTAACGAGGCTTGAACTAGCGACCTTCGTTTTTTTTTGTCAAATTAAGGGTTAACGAGCCATTTTATGTCACAAGAATTTAACCGTAAACGTTTTTACCCGATTGTAAAGAAAATTCTTTACGCGGACGGTGTTACGGACATCTTCTAGTACCTACTGAATAAGTACATCACAATTGTTCTATTTTAGCAGCTGCTTAGCAATAGAATTATGTTATTTCTAAGAACCCAAGCGAGGCATTTAGAATGGTTGAATACAAAATGATTACAGGTGTGGAGTTATTTATGTTCACTGCAATGCTATTACGTCGCTAATATGTATCATTAGTTTTGAAATATAACACGGCACGAAGTTTCTGCTAACGGGCAACAAGTAGAGCAAGCGTGAACAAATCAATGGCGTAGCTTCCATAGAATTCGATTTGCACCACCTTGCGTACTTCACTAAATAGTATAAAACAAAAGTCGCTTTCTCCTGTTTGTCCCTATGTATGCTTAGATCTTTAAAACTACGCAACGGATTTTGATACGGTTTTTTTTTATAGATACAGTGATTTAAGTTAAGACAAATGTTTATATGTATAATACATGCATAATATAGCATTTCACTCGAGCGAAGCCGGGGCGGGTCGCTAGTAATAAATATCGGACAACCTCACGCAAATCGACCAAGTCCTAATTAAGCTCTAAGAGGCTTGTATTATGGGTACTAAACGACGGTATACAGATATAGAAAAATATATACTTAAATATATAGACAACGTCCACGACTGGGGAACAAATATTCGAGCTAATCACACAAATTCCCCTGCCGGGATTCGAACCCAACACCGTCGGCTGAGGAGGCTACTACCATTGCGACAACCACGTCGTTAAATAATTTTATGGCGGGAGAATAAGTAAGTCCAATCCGTTTAAGGTTTACCTAAAATGGTATGCATTACACAAAATAATACAAATACAACATTTGACCACATTCAGAATCAATTATTTTACACCAACCACTATATTTAAAAAAGATTTGTTGACAGTTTGACTACTGTACTACTAATTTGTGTAACAGCAGATTACATAGTAAGTAGTAGTTTTCCCTAAAAATGTGTTCTACATATCCCAAAAGAGTAATCACTAATCATCTTGACATGTCAATGTCATCAAATATTATTACATCCATGACACCACGTCTCGGCTATCCAAGTAAGTTCCCCCGGAACCTCGTCTAGCACAACTATTCTTGTCTTGTCGCGCGACATAGCGCTACCCGTCACCCTCTCACATAACAGCACAGAAAGAGATAGGCAATTATCTCACGCGAGAAATAGTCGCTTGTGACAATTGTGACAGTCGTGATAGATGTGCTGGGACACAACATCCAAAACGTCGAGAATTGACAACATAATTAAAAAAAATCAAGTAGTGTTAAGTTTAAACTAATTTCATTACTTTATTATCACAGAACCCAAAAACCATTATTTTTATTTGGTTATACTAGTTGGACTAGTTTTGAAAATATAAAAAAGGTGAAAGCACTGCGTTTAAGAATTAGTACTCAAACGACATCACCTTGTGGAAAAGTTACAGTCGCAAACAACAAAAAGAACAGTGGAAAGTGGAAAAACAGCGGAACAATTTCCATACTAAATCCGTCTTAGTAATAGTCCAACTATAAAAGGGTATAGCAGGATAGCCTAAGAAAAGTTGCCCCAGCGTTTTTAGGTCGAAACTATAATCAAACAGTAATCAAACGATGCCTTTTAGGGCGCGTGTAGACGGCGCCGCCTCCGCGCCGACACCGCACCGCCGCCGCGCCGCCACGCTATGTACACGAGACGCGTAAAGCCCGCCGCCGCGCCGCCGTCGCGCCGCCGCCGCGCCGCCGCCGCGCCGCCGCCGCACCGCGCCCGCAACGCCGCCGCACCTTCGCGCTATGTATACGAGACGCGAGTCCCCCGCCGTCGCCGCACCGCCGCCGCGCCGCCGCCGCTTAGCCCCCCGCCGCCCCCTGATGCCATTTTCAGCGTTGCCAGATAGTTACATTTGTTACTTTTTTCGAACTTTTGACCCTCTCTCGTAACATGTAAGTAACTTTTGATTTCTGGGCAATTTTCGTAACTTTTCAATAAGTTTTGTTAAAAATTCGGAAGTGGTAAAATTAATTGAGATTCTGAATCCAAATAACATGTACTATCGGGCAAAAATATAACATATGTACCACTGAAAAACTTAATCGTAATTTCGATAATGTGTTTCAGTTTTTTAGGGTTCCGTAGTCAACTAGGAACCCTTATAGTTTCGCCATGTCCGTCTGTCCGTCTGTCCGTCTGTCCGTCCGTCCGTCCGTCCGCGGCTTAGCTCCGTGATCATTAGTACTAGAAACCTGAAATTTGGTATGAGTATGTGTATGTATAACGCCGACAGAACGGTAAAATAAAATTTAAAAAAAAATTTTTTTTTCGGTTACCTCGAACACGTAAGTGGGGGTCAATTTTTTTTTCTTTTCAACACTGGTGTTTGGGGTGTCGTTGAATAGGTCTTGTTAAAATAATAGGGGTCTTCTAACATTATGTTTTGATAAAGTCAGCAGTTTTGTAAATATTCGATCCAAAAACAAAAAAAATAGTGTCCCCCCCCTCTAACTTTTCAACCACGTGTCAAAGAAAATCGGAAAAATTCATGTTAATGAGGCCTTATAAGTACTTTCAATGAAAACTATATTGAACAAAATCGGTCGAGCCGTTATTGAGTTATCATCAAATTTCATATTTTTTCTTTAAAAGGTCGTAAGTTGACTTCCAGAAGGTAATAAGTGATTACAGTTTCTAGGGCGTTTACGGCCTTTTTATAGAGCTTAAAGTCTTTTTAAACTTCAGGCTTAAAACATCAGTTTATTGTGAAGGATGAGCAACTACGGAACCCTACACTGAGCGTGGCCCGACATGCTCTTGGCCGGTTTTCTCAAATCAGATAGGATCCACTTTCATAAAACTGGCACTTCCTGCCACTTTCTGGTATACATATAGTAAGCTAACACTAATTTCTTTTTTTTCGTTAAACTGGACATGACGCGTGATCTTCGTGGCTAGAAATCTTTTACTAACGTAACGACCGTATAATAGCGCGAAGGTGCGTCAGCGGTTCGGAGGCGATGCGGCGGCGGTGCGGAGGCGGTGCGGAGGCGGTGCGGTGTCGGCGCGGAGGCGGCGCGGAGGCGGAGCGGTGTCGGCGCGGAGGCGGCGCGGAGGCGGCGCGGAGGCGGCGCGGAGGCGGCACCGTGTACACGAGCCCGTGCGGCGGCGGTGCGGTGTCGGCGCGGAGGCGGCGCCGTCTACACGCGCCCTAAGGGCGCCCTTAGACATCGCGCCGCCTCCGCGCCGCCTCCGCGCCGACACCGCGCCGCCTCCGCGCCGCCTCCGCGCCGCCTCCGCACCGCCTCCGCACCGCCTCCGCACCGCCTCCGCACCGCCTCCGCACCGCCGCCGCATCGCCTCCGAACCGCTGACGCACCTTCGCGCTATTATACGGTCGTTACGTTAGTAAAAGATTGCTAGCCACGAAGATCACGCGTCATGTCCAGTTTAACGAAAAAAATGAAATTAGTGTTAGCTTACTATATGTATAGAAAGTGGCAGGAAGTGCCTGTTTTATGAAAGTGGATCCTATCTGATTTGAGAAAACCGGCCAAGAGCATGTCGGGCCACGCTCAGTGTAGGGTTCCGTAGTTGCTCATCCTTCACAATAAACTGCTGTTTTAAGCCTGAAGTTTACGTTAAAAAAGACTTTAAGCTCTATAAAAAGGCCGTAAACGCCCTAAAAACTGAAATCACTTATTACCTTCTGGAAGTCAACTTACGACCTTTTAAAGAAAAAATATGAAATTTGATGATAACTCAATAACGGTTCGACCGATTTTGTTCAATATAGTTTTCATTGAAAGAACTTATAAGGCCTCATTAACATGAATTTTTCCGATTTTCTTTGACCCGTGGTTGAAAAGTTAGAGGGGGGGGGGGACACTATTTTTTTTGTTTTTGGATCGAATATTTACAAAACTGCTGACTTTATCAAAACATAATGTTAGAAGACCCCTATTATTTTTACAAGACCTATTCAACGACACCCCAAACACCAGTGTTGAAAAGAAAAAAAAATTGACCCCCACTTTAGGTGTTCCAGGTACCCGAAAAAAAATTTTTTTTTTTAATTTTATTTTACCGTTCTGTCGGCGTTATACATACACATACTCATACCAAATTTCAGGTTTCTAGTACTAATGATCACGGAGCTAAGCCGCGGACGGACGGACGGACGGACAGACGGACATGGCGAAACTATAAGGGTTCCTAGTTGACTACGGAACCCTAAAAAACTGAAACACATTATCGAAATTACGATTAAGTTTTTCAGTGGTACATATGTTATATTTTTGCCCGATAGTACATGTTATTTGGATTCAGAATCTCAATTAATTTTACCACTTCCGAATTTTTAACAAAACTTATTGAAAAGTTACGATAATTGCCCAGAAATCAAAAGTTACTTACATGTTACGAGAGAGGGTCAAAAGTTCGAAAAAAGTAACAAATGTAACTATCTGGCAACGCTGAAAATGGCATCGGGGGGCGGCGGGGGGCTAAGCGGCGGCGGCGCGGAGGCGGCGCGGCGGCGGCGCGGCGGCGGTGCGGCGACGGCGGGGGACTCGCGTCTCGTATACATAGCGCGAAGGTGCGGCGGCGTTGCGGGGGCGGTGCGGCGGCGGCGCGGCGGCGGCGCGGCGGCGGCGCGACGGCGGCGCGGCGGCGGGCTTTACGCGTCTCGTGTACATAGCGCGGCGGCGCGGCGGCGGTGCGGTGTCGGCGCGGAGGCGGCGCCGTCTACACGCGCCCTAAGGAGGTAATATCCTGCACAAAATTTCATTCCTCTAATTACCCCTTTGGGGTGAAAAACACCCGATTAACCCCAAAACTGTTTTATTTATTTTTTCCTAAACTATGAAAGTGACGAATTTAAAATTTTGTACAAATATTAATAAGACTAAAAGCTATATGTTTAAGCCATTTAAATTCCTGTAAAAAAAAAAAAACACCTAATCAGGTGTGTACCAAGAGCCAAACTTGTTATACTACAGGTTGATTATTATTTTTTTCTTTTTACAAGAATTAGGAAGGGCATATATTTTTTACATATAGCTTTTAGTCTCAATAATATTTGTTCAAAATTAGAAATTCGTCACTTTCATAGTTTAGGAAAAAATAAATAAAACAGTTTTGGGGTTAATCGGGTGTTTTTCACCCCCAGGGGGTAACAGAGGGATGAAACTTTGTGCAGGGTATTATCTCCTTAAAATGGCATCGTTTGATTATAGTTTCGACCCAAAAACGCTGGGGGCATTTTTGTTAGCCTATCCTGCTATACCCTTTCTGCTCGGTGACCAATTACTTGTCGCCTACGCTCTTTTAGAACGAAGAACTTTTTGGAATTTGGATTTTTTAATCATAAATTGGGATATTTTATGAATGTAGGTACTTACACCTGTGATAATATTTAATTTTTTATCGTTTATTTGATTATGTCGGAATAAGACCTGGTAAAAAAATGACGAATATCAACACTAAATAACTGGTCGCTCTGTGAGCTTTAGACCTCACGAGCTTGTTTCGAAAAATTGAATATGATTAACAAACCTACTCACGAAATTTCATGAGATTCGGTTGAGAGATGCGACTTCGGTCAAATGGACACCCGAACATCCAAACATCCGGACATACCTAGGTCGCTAAGATCAAGAAGAAGAAGAAAGCCTTAGCACACACAAAGCATAAGGAAATAATCGATAGGTTATCTAGCGTTAGGGTAGTGGAAAGGCTAACACGCTGGACTGATAATCCAGAGGTACCGGGTTCGTTCGATTCCCGGCCTCTTCCGCCAGGTTACGCATTTCAATTATTTTTCTTTGGGCTTTGATCTTTGTATCAGTAGTTTAATCCGGACATACCATTAAATATACAAATATCATTAATTACGTATAAATAAACGCAATTAAGTGCCATTTTGTTGCGATAATGTAGTACTAAAGTATGAACGATAAGCTCTCAAAATACCTACGTATTTTATGTTTAAAAATGTTAGCAATTCAAGCAAGCGATTATATTCTACAATAATAAACATTGTATTAATAAAGTGTCGCCACAGCACGTGTAAACGCTTATCAGAAAACTACAGTATTCAATTTGAACAAGACATTTTTACTGGCCAATATCGATAATAGTTACATTATTTACATACTAATGATATTAATGTATTACATAGTTCTTAGGTAGTCGCTAATATTTAACCGGGTTTTCATAATAACGTTTCATGTTATGTTGATTAAAAAATATAACCCCAATTTCAACAATCAGAAAATGTGTATAGTTTCAGTAAAACACGTTAAGTTAAAAGTTGAATTAAATAGGCCAAGCAATACATTGGAGGGAACAAATTATGATGTCAATATGTTATCTACTTCAAATATAATTAATGTTTGCTGCTCTTACTTTCCTTCTATTCCTACTTCTCTCAGAATAACTTACCTAAGTATATTAGAAAAGGTGGCAATAATTGGAGCAATTCGCGAACATAAATTGTGCAAAATTATTTATCAGTTTAATTATGTCAAAGTTACGTGTTTAGTTACAGTAAACACGATATGGTACTTCTTATTTCATACTCCACACGCACTTATTACGCAGACCCGATTACTTAATTTAGGACTCCTTTAGGTGCATAACACACGATCGGTTCCGCGCAAGCACTAGCTTTTAAAACGCAAAAGAGAGCGGGTCATTCCAGCGGGCCTATGACGGTTGTTTTTATCACGCGATAAATAAGTGACAAAGTATTCGTCACGTTTTGACAATATGCGAGTGTGATGGAAAGATGCCTTCTTACTTATCTATCACGTGATAAACGCAACTATCATAGGCCCGCTGATCTCTATCCACTAGATTGCTTTTGGTAACTACGGCTACCTGTCACCGCTCTTATTTTATTATATAAGCTGTTATGCTATAATAATGCATGAATATGGTGCAATAAAAGGAAAATGGATGAAATTCACCGTATTTACAACAAAGAGAAAATTCCATTTAATAATTCATTTTATGGTTCACACATTTAGACACTTCAATGCACAGATTTTCTGAAAAAAACTCAAGGTTGTATAGCATACCTGATTGAAGTACCTACCTGCCTCGGTTGAAATACCGCCTATCCCTCGAGGTGTTGCTATGTTGGAATGCAAGTTTAACCAACAGTGTCAACCAACAATCAGCATACCTTCCATTCAGCTAGCTCAAACGAAGGCAGGAACGTAGCGAAGCTCCAATATGTCGAAGTTCCCGCATATGGCGTGGCCGGTGTCGCAGTAGTAGGAGCACTTCCCGTGGAAACAGAAGTTGTTCATACCTACTACTAACAGCCAACATACCTTCCGTTCCGCTAGCTCAGATGAAGGCAGGAACGCAGCGAAGCTCCCCTCCAGCATGTCGGGGTTCCCACATATGGCGTGGCCGGTGTCGCATTATTAGGAGCACTTCCCGTGGCAGCAGAAGTGGTTCATACCTACTACTAACAGTCAACATACCTTCCGTTCCGCTAGCTCAGACGAAGGCAGGAACGCAGCGAAGCTCCCCTCCAGCATGTCGGGGTTCCCGCATATGGCATGGCCGGTGTCGCAGTAGTAGGAGCACTTCCCGTGGAAGCAGAAGTTGTTCGCCGGCGACACGAAGAAGGTCTTCAGGATGTCTCCCTCTGTGACGTCGTAGATCTCCGTCGTCATGTTCAAGACGCGGCCGACGACGGGCATTGCGCGGCGAAATCCCAGTATCCTGTACAACAAGATATTATGTTAGATGATTCCTTAAGAAATATAAAACGTAATAAACCTATTTAATATACATTCCCATTCTTATTTTTTTACGGCTGGTCGGATTTGCATAGTTCGTTCCCTAACTTAACACATTGGCTACTTCTGACGCAATTTTTACGCTCCGCCTTTACTGACGCTATTTTTATGCGGTAATTTATGGCTAGATATGCTTTTATGTTTTATTCGTTCGCTGTGGTCATGCAATATATATGTACATATCAAGCAGTTTCAACATTGTTACGTTAATTACCTCAGATATTCCCGCACTTTGTGCTATAACCATTAAATCTAGCTGCCTACTTAAAATATTTCTGATAGTGTAGGTTGGATACGAATTTGAAATGTTACATTTCAAGTATTTCTGCTTATTTACATCCGCTCTAGGATTAAGATACTGATAGTTACTACATGTACCTAGATTAAAGCCACTGAGCCAGGGCTAACAACAGTAGTCGGTAGCGTTATCTATTGCTTGTAATCGTATAATCGACGTTTACGTGACAGTTCTACTGCATAAGTGCGACACTTGATAACGACATTATCGGTCAACGCCGCTACACATGTTTACTTTCTAAGTATATTACTGAATGCGTATTCTATGTCATTATTTTTATTGATCTGCGTAAAGATATTAAGCTACTATTACAAAATTCTAAAATTGTATTGAAAGTCAGTCAGCTATGTAGAGGAGTTATAATTTCTAGAAAAATCTTATGTTCGCGGGCACCTTCTAGAACCTACTTTTATAATTTATGTGACCCTGACGTGTATCATTTATTTATTTAAACTTTATTGCACAAAATACAAAAACAAGTGTACACAACGCGGACTTAATGTCATAAGCAAGGTTCGGAATTCTCCATAGCAAAAATTTAATCTAACTTTGAGAGGGTTCGACCATAGTGTTTTATTGACTATCGATAAATAGTTTTCACTTAACGAAACATCGTTAAAGTAATGAAATCAGGCTTTTGGATACATACAGTGGCGTTCAGCTAATTAGCAGTAAGTACAAGTTTTACAGAAACTTTATTTTCCCTATAGTAAACCTTGTTTAAACACCCATACTTCATGTTAGTAATAATAAAAATGGTCAACCGCATCTTAAATTTTTCATCAAATTTCCAAAGTTTTATTTTATATGCAGTTGTATGGAATAAAATATTAATGATGTCGCTAATTAGCTGAACGCCACTGTATATATCCAAAAGCCTGATTTCATTACTTTAGGATGTTTCGTTAAGTGAAAATCATTTATCGATATTAGTCGATAAAACTCTTTGGTCGAACCCTCTCAAAGTTTGACATTTGCTATGAAAAATTCCGGACCTTGGTCATAAGGCATTCTCTGCCAATCAACCATTGGACTAAACAGAAACATCTGTATCTTGTTCTATGGAATTCTGTTAGGTATTCAATGCGGAAATTCTCACCTGTCGAGATGAAACGCAGCGATTTCAGCGTTGTGCCTTTCGTAGTCCGAAAAATAAAAATGGTTGGGCAGCGTTTGGACATCTCTCGCGAACCTGCGAAAAAGTATTACTTGTAAACATGATAACAGAGAACAACCGATGGGCGTTGATGTGATTTAGTAGCAGTATAGATGATGCATGTCAGCTATAATTTGTGTTGTTGAATTGCACGCTGTGGCGGCCTTTTAGGGGTGACGACCAGTGCGGCCACCCGAGGCGCTGGCTCTTAAAGGGCGTTTTTTAAAACCAGACCTTGGGGGCCCAGAGCGCCATGCAATGAGTATATGGCTAAGGCCGGCCCTGACTGCACACCGACTGCACAGGCTCCATACAAATTGCAGCTGTTTTAGCCCTTACAAATATATTTCTCTGTGGTCGCTAGCTCCCTCATAACTGAGGATCACGATCCTCAGTCATGGGTGGTTGTGGTTGTGGCTGCTTTACACCTAGTTTTAATGATCTGCCTCCACCGGTGCCAGTTCATCGCGTCTTTGATGAGCGAGCAAAACTTGGTTGAGGAAGGGCCCTTCACTTAATCGGTCCATCACTTATACATATAAGTGGGTAAAAAGCTGATTCGCCCAACGAATTACCTTTTTTGCGCAAAACAAGTACCTACCAGAAGTCGGTAAAAGGCCATAAGTAAAATTAAGCCCAAACATAGCCCAGAATAAAAATGATCACCGTTTCAGTTTAACCTCCTAAGACCCAACGGCCTATTTTAAAGACCAGAGATCGTACTCATTGCGGCCCAACGACATGTATGAATTTATCAAATATCCACCCAAGGTCCTAGAATTATGACACAGACTAAAAACCTACAATTAGGTCACTGGGTCGCTATTACAAATGTCCTAAAAATAGATTGGGTCTTAGGAGGTAAACTTCACTACATGTATTGTTCACAGAAAAAAGTCCTATTCAGTCTTGATAATTTTTTTACAAAAAATAACCGATTACAACGAAAAGAAATTGTATTTCCGAGAACAACTGAACGAGTTACTTACTATAAAAAAAACACCGAAATCGTCCTAGATGTGCCTATAATATTTGAAGAGTTGCCTTGAGGATCTCGTCATAAGATCTTCAAAATTATGGAATCAACTTGGAGATGCATTCTCTCGAACAAAAGAAAACATTTTCGAAATCGGTTCACATCAAATCAAATCAAAAATATGTATTGGGTATGCTTAATTGGTACATAATATCGTGGCCGGACCCTACTCCTGGTAAGTATAAAGCACATAATATATGATGGAGTTCAAAGGCAATAAAAAATACAACCGAATCGAGTCTCGTCCTTTTTGAATTCGGTTAAAAAACAAAGTTTAGAGAACACAAGCATAGGTATTGTTCAAGCCAAACATAAAATAACTCGATAAATGATTATTAAGTTGTCATCTGGCAGATGCTCAAGCACTCTATGGCGGGAAGCTGAGAGGGCGATGATAAAGCGATGGCATGATAGCGCACGGACTTTGCTTTTGTGCCGCCGCCGCCGAAACAAGGGAAGTAATCGACAGTTAATCTTTCCTTAAAATATGGCCGGGAGATTATGACACGAAGAGCCTGTCTTTTGAAAACTGTATTCTGTAAAGCTACCCAACTATAGTCCAATCACGCAACAATGGTCCAAAACAAAACTACTTTTCTGAAAACCACATCAAAATCGGTTGAGCCAAACGCGAGATCGCGGACATACATACATACATACTTACAAGTCAAACTAAGAACTTCCTTTTTTGAAGTCTGTTAAAAACGGTACTTAATCGCTTTTAAAAAGTGTTTATTTAATTACTTAGACGTTTTAAACGTG
The DNA here is from genome assembly GCA_932273695.1 of Apotomis betuletana. Classification (NCBI taxonomy): domain Eukaryota; kingdom Metazoa; phylum Arthropoda; class Insecta; order Lepidoptera; family Tortricidae; genus Apotomis; species Apotomis betuletana. The sequence continues at coordinate 8,692,767 of OW026307.1, read as the reverse complement.
ATGTTACGTTACGTTCATGGTCTTGAAGGAAATTTCTATCAAGAACCATTTTCTATCAGTGATTTTATACGTTTTTATTTAAATTGAATGATTGATAAGATAAGTTACAGCGATCAATTTGTAGATGATTTTATGTGAATTTGTTAATGTTATTAATAATTCAATATTTATGAACACTGATTTTGTGTATAATGTGTATTATGCATGGACCGGGAAATTAAATTTGCACGCCGAATCAGCACCTTATCCAATGCATCAACATCATGCAGCTTATAACTTGTAACTGCAAATAGCTATTTTGATTTTTTATCTTAAAAATACAAGATTAACTGTAGTCTTATCGCTAATAAGTAGTTGTCATGTATTAACGAGTACTTTTTTGTTAATTTGGACCGTAGTCGTGTGAACTGGACTATAGTTTTACGGTTTTATTAGTTGTTTGTGTAAAAAGCGACGCAATTGGTCGAAAGGCGTGAAAACGCGGCCGACCAACGCGTGCGCCGCTCTAGGAGTAGCTACGAAGAGGGAGCGTAACTGGGTTTTAATCGAACAAAAGTGGAAAGAAAAGCTAGAGCAGTTTAACTTCTGACAGATTACATCACTTTGTATAATGTTTTATATTGTAAAAGATCATCAACAAAACGTATTTTATTTTTTATTTTATTTTAGCTAAAAATACAGCATACGGCACAATACTATTTTCGGAAACCAAAATGTAACTCGACTCCTATTCAGGAGCGTAAAGTAACTTGAAACCAACTCACTTCATATAAAAATCAACCGAGTGACAAAAATTGAAACCGAACGAAATAAATCCATAAAGTAGAATATCGAATACCTGCGCTCCCCAGTAAGCAGACTGTCTGGCTAAATGAATTTATTGCTTGAAAATGTAAAGTTATGATAACGACAATAATTCATGTAAACTAATGGTAGAAAAAGTTACATAAATTCCCCCTGTCGTTCTCCAACGAGCTCAAGAGCACTTAACTAATTAAATGGATACTGAAAACATAAAAATAATTTGTACGTTTACAAATTCGCCTTTGTACATGTTTTATTTTTATCTTTTGTAGTTTTGTGAATTGTTTTTGTGTACAATAAAGTGATTACATACATACATACATACAAATATTTTTTTAGATTCAGGTGAGACGAGCTCAAAAACTTCATTATTTCGAAAGCTTAGAAGGTCGATGTTTTCAATGACAGATACAGCTCACACCACCACTTTAATGATGTGATATGGTTTATTTACCTTTTAAATGACAATTATTCAAATTCACTTAAAATTCAGCTCTAATAGCAAAAATGGTGTTAGGGTCTAAGTGACAAATTGTGCAGCAATTTTCACAATATCTATTGATCGGGATGGTGACAATGATAAGCTACTTAGGCAGGTTACGTTAGGTTATGTTTTATATATTATTTATTTATATTTATTATTATTATACATCACTCAGTGCTACATCTCAATGTCAATTGAATTAGGCCCCAATGAATAGAAAAACATATATTAAAAAAAATGCATAACCTTGTAGAGTAAAAAGCTAAAAATATCGGACGGTGGGGCTAACTATCGACTGTCGCGTAATCTATCGTTCCCGAGTGAATTGTGCGACGGTCTCTAAGGCCTCTTGATATGTCGTCGGAGCATCCCCCTGAGTCCATAATTTACCTACCAAAGCCACGGACCCCTTACAAGTAACCTGAGAGTTATACGTCCGTATCTTATCCATCGACATCTGTACCTAACATTTCTCGGCCACTTATTTCGAACGTCCCACCCGATTTCCCTTTCCCAATTTTTACAAAGAGAAATATAGTAACAAAATAAAGTGCTGAAACGTCTGACACGCGATATGCACCTCCTTCAGGAATTTCACGCAATCCCCGAGTGGATTTTTGGATGTTCTTTTCTTTTGTTTGTCGCTGCGAAAATTCTCTGTGGCCTTTACTGAACTTCATCTATTATTAACGAAATGATATTGGATTACTACTCTGTTCAAAATTTTCAAAGAACTCATGAGAAAGAATCGCTGAAAGTCCTTTGTGAATCTAACAATGATGTACAAGTGAGGGCAAACTCTGTTTCGAGCGTGCCTTAGTTTAATAGCAGTTGTAGTGGAAAAGTTGTCGGACAAGCCGCTAAGCCGATCGCGTGAAAGAAGTGTCTGGAAGTTTAGTGAATGGAACCGACGCACAACACTCGAACAGGGTTGTGTCACCTTCTCGGTTCCGAAGAAGTTGCGGAAAAGTTTCCGCGAGTCTCACTACTGCCTCGGACCATGCACGACTACTCGAAACTACTCCAGCGAAACTTGTATACCGTAGAATACTTACGTCTAAAGCCGCTTAGGTCGGGTAGAACGTGTTTCAGCATGATACGCAGAAATCAATGCCAAAATACTCACCTCATTGGTTTGAAGAGCGCTTGAATACCGTTGGGGTAGTCGATAATGAGCTTCAACTGCGTCCCTCCTTCTTTTTGCTCTGTCAAAGACACAAATAATTATTAGAAACACAATTTAAGCTAGCGTATTTAACAAAATTTATAATCTCGTTCAATTTACACGGAAATTAAAAGGGTTTCTACCTGGAGTTGAGAATAAATGGTAAACTATGAAATAAAGTCTCTCAGACAATGAAATCCAATTAACTGATTTAAATATTTAAGTCCAATTTGAAGTAAAGGGCGAGATTGTTGTGGTACTATTGTCCGTCGGACCGCTAACCCCAACTGATTGCAAATCCGACTTCATTTAATATACATACGGCTCCCTGGACCCACCGAGCAAGGAAACGACCATTGTTCTTACATGTATTAATGCTAATTATTAAACCTAGGGCCTTATTCAACTGGCATTGATATATAGTCATTCGAGCGATGTATCGGCCATATAACAGATATATCGCTGTTATTCGGCCAATATAGGTAAGCTAGCTATTTTAGCTGGGTACACTCTACAAAACTTTGAACCCGAAGTTTTATTAGAATTATCATAATTCCATAAACAATGATTTAAGTAACTTTTTTTTTGGGATAACGTATAACCCTATAACCCTAATCTAACCTAATTATATATTGTGCAACATACCATCCACAGCAAATATGATCGTTGGGCATGATAGTTCACTCGATTAATTAAAGTTCGGAATGATTTTGAATTGGTTTTGGACACACGAAACTTTGGGATTTTTGGGTGTTCCGATTCGAACTGCATTAATTTGACATTGCCAAGTGACATTGAAAGGACAACAGGGACGGCCATTAATATGGGACTCCACATGTGTGGATACCCTAGCGCCGTCCCATTTGGGCACGACGTCGTTGAGGGCAGGTGGAGCGGCTGCTGCGGCAGAGACAGCCAAGCGCCGCAAATACGCAGCTCTCGGTGATAGCTACGTATTTGCGGCGTTTGCCGTGGAGACCTTGGGACCGTGGGGACCGGAAGCAACTAAGCTTTTCAAAAAGCTTAGTTATTTACTTATCCGGTCCTCCGGTGATCGTAGGGCTGGCTCGTTCCTCGCCCAACGCATTGGCATTGCCATCCAGCGAGGTAACGCGGCCAGCCTTATGGGCACCCTACCTAATGGTAGCGACATAGGGGATATATGTACATATAGTTTAGGTCCCAATAGTTTAAGTTAGGTTTAATTAGATCATAATTTAAGTTTGTTATGGTTTAGTTATATACTTTTAATTTGAAAGGTAAATAAATAAAGTATGATAAAATTGACATTCCTCTTTCGAAAAAAATACACGAGGCATTGAGATTATTCTCAATGCCTCGTTGGCCTGAAATTAATGCCTAATATTATGAATGTGACCGAAAAACATTTTTATAACCGTCAACTATTCAGAATTGTTGAAAGCAAATCTTACCTGCATTAGATTATATTATAAATTAAATAAAAAAAAAAAGTTTGCGATTTTATAACTGCCTTTTCCATATGTAAAAAAACTACCATTCGTAACAAAATATCCAAAACTCATAAAAACATTTAAAGACAACAATTAATTATATTTAGGACCCTTTAAATTGGGATCGAGGAGAAACGGATTCAGTCATGAATTATAAATAAAAGAGGCAAACTGAGCAGGCGCGAGTACTTAACAAATCGTAAAACGAATGATAAGGATCAGCCAAAATACTAATATTTTGCTAAGCCCAATCACCTAGAGCTTTCATAATTAATATTTCTACTTTCTATTTACATTCTACTCAATATTTACATTGTAATCTATAGGCTGTAGGGTTGTTATTTATGACTTTTAAAGCACTGTAAGTTATAGTCCCTATAAAAGTTAGGATCAATTGTCACCCTAAAAAAATGACATCATGGATAATATGACCTATCCCTTTCCATATCTCACAATGGGAGATAGATGATATTATGACGATAAGTAATAATAAATAAAATATAATAAATACCTACCGTCCTAAGTCGCGGCCAGTTGTGTTAGCCTGACAACTTTAGCCTCATACACGAGCAATAAATAAATGTTATTTACCAATTGAACCATAAACCTAGTATTTTCATAAAGTACTTTTTTGTCAACTATTCGGCCAATACAACATAGGACAAAAAAATTGTACATTACTGCAGAAGCCAGGAAAAAAGGGCTTGCCGGGTGAGTAGGGGAGGTCGTCGGATAGTGATACGAAGCCGACAAGCCCTTTTCACGGCTAATAAGACATGATGTACCTATAGTGCTTTTCTCAAACATATGCAATGAAACAAAAAAATACACCACTCAAAAAAAAATAATTACCTGTTTAGCCTGTCCATGAACAGACGCCATGTTAAAAAAAAAACTTCCTGGCCTTAGCCTTCAATTTTGTATGAAATTCCTTTACAGTTCTCTCGAGTTGTTCCGCCCGAAACGTACTTCGAAGCCTACGCTCCGCCTAACGCATATTAAAACGACATTTCATTGCATGTTTGAGAAAATTTGCTTACCTGCGTGTAGTACGGGCAGGGTAACCATATCTTTGACGACGGCGTCCACAAGTGGCTCTCCATCTTCATACAGCTCGTGCTGGGCAATCTTCAGCTGGAACCTCTCCAGGTTGGAACCATTCACGCTGGAACAACAAACGGGATGGTATTATTAAGTAATGGAATAGATCTAATTATTCATGCAGAATCCAGACCCCAAGTGTCCATACCTACATCCTACATCTAAATAGAGGGGTAGCTATACATAAAACATATTTTAAAATACTTGATTTTTCATTTGCAATGCCTACGCCAACTTCTGTCATGGCGTCGCTATGACGCCGCCTCCCACTAAACAACAAAATTGACTTTAGCACACGCTGCTCAAGCAAATCTTGTTTCTTGGAAATGTCAAAATGTTTCGAGGAGTGTGACGTCACGCGCTGTTATTGTTGTTCCCAGTCAAGTGATAACAAGGGTGAATAATTAATAAAATAAAAATATTTTTAATATTATAGGTAAGTTTATGAGATGAGTGTGATTATCGGTAATTCTATATCAGATATACCTACTATTTAGGGTATCCCTATTACAAAACGTTTAAAAAAAAGATTGGAAGCTTTCTAAGTGTTTTTTTGAAGTGATATAGCATCCAGTTTACATTCAATAAAAGATATACATTATATAAATAAAATACATATAATAAATAAAATAAAATAAAAATAAATATACTCTGAAAATTGATAAAACCCTTTCGGATAAAGATAGGTAAGTCGTAAGTCACAAGAGTCTGTAGTGCACAGTAATTTGTATTAAGTAAAATGACTAATAACGATGATTTTCAGATAAGACGAGATAGTAAAAAAATACTTTAAATAATGTCACGCAACAAATGCAAGAAAACAAAATCGATGAAGTCTTTACTGCATAAATCAGACGTTGCTCCCGTGGAATCTACAATCGATCACGAAAAGGGAGCAAAATGCAAATTGGATTGTTGAGAAAACATCGCGGGTCCCCGGCTGCTTTGCAGTGTAGGCGCATATTAGTAAACCTGGCCGTTAATGTCGAGATTTACATGAAAGATTTTCCGATGGCGGCGTTGGTTTTGGCTGCGTGGAACACATAAGTGGACGTGATTCGCCTGCGAGGGAAGGTGCGAGACTCTAGGCGACGCGAAACGCCCGCCGCTGAATACTAAGGAGCCTACGTGTAGCGTTCTCGATTTGTGGCATGCTCCGATAACCTGCATTTAGAAATCAAGCTGCCAGCTACTCTTAAATTTATGGACTCTCTTTTTGGTGCCAATTGTATTAGGTGGGGATTCTAAAAGCTCAATTGTCCGAATAGATGAACGTAAGGAATACTAAATGACCAACAAAGTCCGGTTTATTAGCGGAATTTGAATAACGCACCACTTATCTGCCGAGGACTTGCAGATATTCCCTATTCAGTGGAAGTATGCGTCGTTACAAAAGATAAGTTAGCAATTCCGAAAAGACTACGAAATTAATCAGTATCAAGCCGACCCTTTCTTATATGAGACATGAAATTTTGGGCATAGGAGGGGGCCCTCATATCGCGAGCAGCGCTCGAGCCAGCCATCATGCATTCATTCCATTTAGTTTTATTGTCCGAGACCCGCGCCTATCGCGGCCCGCCCCGTAACTGGATTTTAAATAAGATTTCTTCCAGAGGTTGCGAAATTTGCCTGCGAGATAAAGAAAGGTCGCGTTGTCTGATCCTTATAGAATCGGCATGTCACCGAAGTATGATATGATCCCAACTTTATATCCTCGTGTATAGGAAAGTTGGGAAAATGTTTCTCCGGGTACGACATGTAATATTCTTTTCATTCTTTTCACAATGTTCCTATGAGATTTGGTCTAATATTTACTTTGGTGAAATTACCTACGTGGGCCGCCAAAGGCCGGCCGCGACCAACTTGTTTGATTTTGATGCATGCTTCAGCACTTAGCGCAGGCATAGCCAATGAATAAAAAACTCGTTTTAGAGTTACACGGCAACATTTTTCATCGCCTGTTTTTTTGTGATTAAATCATTATTTTAGCGCGCAATGTAAATAAATAGCGGACTTTATAGGAACTCACACATCCCAAAATAACAGTGGTAGCGTAATCGGTAGACCATAAATCATAATAAGCGTAGGTGTAGGCAGTGTAAATATACGCACAAGTTTCTAGTTGCTCGCGATAGTTCTTTAAGAACGCAAGGGAACACCAGTCCATTCCTCCAAAACTGTGCACCTCCCGAGAGCTGTTCCAGTGACATTTTACTTTTAGCGACAGTTATTAAACTTTAATTGCAGCAGTAGCGAAGTAACTAACAATTTAATTTGGAGTCTTGCACAAGGCTACATAAATCGTACTTGTGGATGTCAGCTGTCGGGAACTTGGGGAAATTTTCCTTGTAATGTCCTTTTAGCGTCGTTTTTACGCGGAACAATTTTAATTAATATTTCTTAACGGACACAATATTAAGCTGAACGTTCCTGTTATTACGTATTTACATTGTGCGTGAAATGTACTGGCAGTGTTAAGCATTCTTACGGAGCATCAATTTTATTAGACTTTAGAGCTATGTTAGGCGGTAAGATTTTCCTGTTATAAATTTAATGTTATCCACCCCTGATATTCTGAACTTAATAGACTCCGACTTATTCTCGTTTTAGTGTGTGATATTAATTGACCAAGCGAGTGAAGCTTTACCGTTTCAGCATGGGCAAAATGATTTCGTATATCTGAATTAAACAGATGTTTGGGTTTGCGGCTGTTGTCGTCTGCAGCTAGCATTTTTCAACCCATTCTTAGTCAATTCAGGATTCGAAACTTGACAAATTGGCGAAGATATAGCGTTTGAAGAATCATATATAAATGTGCCATCTCAAAAATGTTCACGACATCTACACAGTTCAAAGAGCCACCAGTTTAGATATCTACAATTTTATCTAATTTTGGTTGCACAACGACATCTCCAAATGCTTTTAACTGAACCACCAAGTAAACTTCATCTCATTATCATAGTATCTGTTATCCTGGAATAGATCTAGTTTGTAAGTTGAACATGCTGACTTCCCAATGTGATTGCCTTATTTGGTTTTTAGAACATGCACCTAGAAGGGAACAACGTTGAAATTTCACATTATGGATAAGGATCCTGATTATCTTGACGCACCAAGATCAATATTTGACAGATACGAATAGAGAACGAGCAGCATAATACAAAGTACTAATTAAATTTTGCTATTCATATAAAAGTAAGAATTTCTAAATAAGTAATCCAGTCATAACTTTATACTATAAAGTTAAGCTTATGAAGTTTATTTACAAACTTATCCTGGGATAAATATTCTTGCTAAGAAACGAATTAACAAGACATTCAATTTCAATGTTCCTGCTGCATTTTTATGTTTTTTTAAGCTATAGGAGATTTATCTTTAATCCTTTTAATGCGGTGTAAAGTTGTATGTGTGCCTTACTAAAAGGAGTTTTGTCCCCCTGTCGTAGAATTCTCGGACCGCTTGAAGTTCCTATGCGGGGCACAACAACCGAGTCAGACTCTTTAAAGCTGAGTTGCTGGGAGTCCAGGATCCGCTTCAGGTCCTCGAATTTGACAGTAATCGGTGCGGCTTATAGCACCTCTTGCCTCAATGCACTCTCTCTAGAATCCTAATAATCCTCACCTCACAGTTATCCTTGGGCAAGTTTGCGGTTCTTGTATCACTCATGACACATGGGAGCCGTCACTGTTTTAGTCTAGAGCATCTCCATAAACAATTCTTACCTCGGTTCCAAGTCCTCCATCTCCCCTATCGTAGGGTTCTCGGGCCTCAGCACGTTGAGGTCCCGGTGCGAGGGCACCACGACCGCTTCGGACTCCTTGGAGCCGAGTCGCTGGGAGTCGATGATTCGCTGCAAGTCCTCATATTTGTCGGCAGGCGGCGCGGGAGTCCGCGGCTCAGCGTCGCCGCCGGCGCTGCCGCTCGTCTCGCTTGGCTCGTACTCCCGGGAGCCATTGCTGCCGTTACTGTAAAGAAATGGCTTGTTACAATCACTCCTTATTGCAGATTTCCAGCTGTTCTCGTCTTGCTTGCTGGTTGCGATTCTCTACCGATTATCGCAAAATTTTGTGAGCAGGTTCGATATAGTTTTTGTTTCCGAGGTGGATTTAAAAAAAAAACAATATGGCGGAAACGCGCGCCGATTTTGCGCGAACAAACGCAAAGGTGTATAACTCATCTTGAATGAATCAAGATTGATATGTATATAATTTAAATTGAAAATTTTACGAGTACGGTTTTCAGTTACCATGTCGAGACCTGTTCAGCCGGATCAATCTAAACAATCTACCTAATCATAAAATTGCAAACGATACAAGCAAGCATTGATTGGTACTTTGATAGTAGGTATTGTTTAATAAACTCAAAATTCATATATTTTTATATGACGATGTTTTTGCATGTTTTATGTGGAAATGTCATAAAATACTCAGTGGTCAGAGGACTAAAAAGCGACGATATACTACAGTGATAATTACGAAGAAACCGTTTTTCACAGACCGATGATGAAAGGTGTGATATTGTGGAAGAAAGTGCTGATTTTATTTCTTTCCTCAAAGGATTTGTAACGTCGAATATTTCATAATACTTGGCCACAATCAACGATTCGAACTTATCTCGAAAAAGCTATCAACAATAGCTATATACAATAAATCTAACGCTATCACTACTACAGCCGTTGTAACAAACTTGATCAAAACGTGGGCAGTTCGGCGAGTTTGCAGTTACTTAACGTAAACACTTGTTTATGTCCGCGTTAATGTTGTAACTGCCTGTTGCTTTTCCTAATATTGCAAACATTTATCCAGCAGTTACCACCAGCCTTGGAATACCAGCAGTGGATGAGTTAGGAGCGGCAGAATTCAGGGTGAGGAAAAGGTTAGCAAATGTTAGGGGTAGAGAGAAAGCTGAGCTCAAAAAATACACGCAACCGCAAAATTCACAAATATTTTAAGCTTTATTTGTCTGAGATCGTCATTATTTTCAATTATCATATTTCCAACAAAAGTGGTTTTGTATTTTAATTTGTTTGGGACTTGTTTGGAACATCATAATACCCTAACCTACCCTATAATTATATTGTGTTACAATTTACAGCAAAAAGTAGCAATTAGTGGGATTTCGGTTTCGGCATTACGAAAATTAGGAAAATATAATATTTTGAATATTATTTATTTAGACTTACTGAGTGTCCCACGTGCCAATATCTAATTAGAGTTTAAGAGTACTCGTAGGTATATAAAAGCGGAGGCAAACCGTGATAATTTTGAAGTACAAATCTAAATGTAATGATATATTTAACGAGCCTGGTAAGAATGTGAAATAAATTAACAATCAAACTATTTGTACAAGAGTTTTTCAAGAACCAATTAAAATGTTATACTTCTGGGATGTTATTTTAAAATAAAACAGACAAATAAGTCTTCAATAGAAAACAATGATAACACCAAACTTCATCAACTTAGTACAATAGAAACGAAAATAGATACAGTCAGCAGCCAGAAGTTGTTACGCACGCAATTTGCTCAATATTACACGCACACAGACTTTATTATCAAGAGAATAAGGCTTGTACAGATAATTATAAGTGTGTTATTCTGCTAAAGTACTTCTGCTGCTAACCGTACGTACTTAAAACAAAGAATTTAAATTCGTTGAATAGGAATCCGTTAAGATTTTCGGTAAGTAGACTTACACAATTCAATAGTAAATTATTTTAATTGCCTTTTGTTCACTTTCAGTGTACAATAACAAGCAATTGAGATTCTGTAATTGCCAATACTCTCCCGGGAGTCTCGATGAATGGGCAAAAAGGCTGGGGTGCTTTTCAAATTCAATAACAACATTAGTCGGGTCGATGGTGGGTGGAAAGTGTTTGTTCCATCAACCAATCCGAACGTCAACAGACTCCTCTAGATTGCTTCCACTTGCGTGGGTACAGTGTGGACAGGACCTGTTGCAATCTTGTGCACTGAGAAAGTTATGTTTGTTCTTCAACAAGCTTTTTATGTATTTTATTAAACTTAGCAAAATAAAGAAAGTACAAATGGCGGACGTATAAGGTATTCTCTACCAGTCAATCATTAGGCTAAACAGAAACATGTTATCGGTGCAGAATTATAGAGTATCTATACCTACCTATTGAGCAAATAGTTTGCCTATATATAAAAGAAAAAAGATCTACCCGGGTGCGAAGAGAAACAAAGTTGGGCAAATACTCAACTGTGGGAGACTTTATGTTCTTAAATACATTTTCTAGAGCTTCAACGAAAATCTGATCATTATTGCAATTTGTAGCAAACTGTAGAGTGATAAAGTTACCGCCAGTACCTAATAATTAAAAAAAAGGCCAGACAAATAAGTGATTTGAATATAATTATGAAGATCTAACCGAGAGGCCGTGGAACACTCAAAGAGGCTAAAAAACACACATATACATATATATTATATATTGACGGTAAACAGTATGTTTCCATATATACGATACTGTTTACCGTCACTGGTACCTACGGAGGATTCAAATATTGTGTTTAATGCAATAACGTTGAAAGTTTATCGTAAAACTGTATTGTTTCTGTTTGGACTGCGTCCGGAATAAGAAGTAATAAAATTAACTACATTCTGAAATATAGTTCATTTTATTACTTATTCTACTAGATTATCAGTAAGTTAGTATTAGGCGGAGGAAATAGCCTTGTGATTACAAATATTTTGTGACCCGGGCAAATCGCCGTATTAGGCTTATTTTACATTTTCTAACGTGAAGGTAAATCTAAAATAATGAATACTGCATATGTTTTGACTTAGCATTTTAGAAACTGAGCTTATACAGCATAGTAATGTTCAACTAAATGCTCAGCTAAATATCACACTGATATTATAAAATCGAAAGTGTGTTTGTATGTTTGTCACTTCTTTACGCTTAAACGGCTGGACTGATTCTGATAAAATTTGGTATGGAGGTAGCTGATATCCTAACACATAGGCTACTTTGATTCCCAAAACAATGAAGTGTAGTCTTTCCGTGGGATGAGCGACACCGTGGGGTGAAATGAAAATTGGGCAAGTGCGAGTCGGACTCGCGCACCGAGGGTTCCGTACAAAAACTTTTCATCCTTAAGTGGTTAAGTTAAGTTTGCACCTGGTATGTATAGCGTCCCATACAAATGAGGTGCAAAGTTAACGCAACCAACCCGTTTGTTGTATGGGAGCCCCCCTTAAATATTTATTTTATTTTATTTTTAGTATTTGTTGTTATAGCGGCAATAGAAATACATCATCTGTGAAAATTTCAACTATCTAGCTATCACCGTTCTTGAGATACAGCCTGGTGACAGACGGACGGACGGACGGACGGACGGACGGACAGCGAAGTCTCAGTAATAGGGTCCCGTTTTTACCCTTTGGGTACGGAACCCTAAAAACTACCGAATTTAGGGAAAGTCCCAAAACATTCACGCAAATATTTTTTATTGAAAATGTAGACTTTTAAATAGTATACAGTATGTTATGGCCAGAATCAAAAGTATAGCTAACAATTTTACTATACTAGCTTATGTCAAATTGTATACTAATAACCTACTGATGTACACACCAACAATCCTCGGGGATTTACTAAAAAGTTATGATGGCTATCGCACTGACTGGTGGATAAACATTAATAAAAAGTAAAGTTCTTGCTACTCTTATATAAACAGTATTTACCTAGCATTGTTGCTTGTGAAAAAATATTATGCCGTTGTGTTTGAATGGCATGACTTGAATAAAAACTATGTGATGTTCGTCGACCAAAACATATACTTTTCAAAGATGACAAATCTGTTATCACGGAAAAAACGACTTAATCTTAAATTACCTGTCTTATATGAATTCAGACTCGTTTCCTGTGGTGACTGAGAGTAAATAACTTATGCGGATGATTCTCTTGAGTTGGTTGGCAATAGATTACTTTCAGTAAATAAAACACGCATATTTTATCAGTGAATAAAGCTAAACTAGTTAAACAATTAGTTATAATAAATTGTTATGAAAAACATCATTTTGTTATGACGATGTTAGTTAGATTTAATGTAGGCATTCTTTAGTAGGTATTTAATTCATAGCACATGCAAATAAGTCGGTAGGAGACGTATATGTTATATTAACACTAGTAATCTTGTTCTAAAACACTCATATTTAGGTAATAAAAGTAACGTATATCAAAGTAAAACAATTCACCGTTCAAAAGCACTTTTAACGGAAAAACAAAGGATTGCGAGTGCAATTCGCGCACCGAGGATTCCGTACGAACTATGAAAGCACTACATATTGCTCTAACGAAAAGATAAACTGTACGTTGGTACTGAACGACAAACTGACTTTACCGCTGGCAAACTGTACTTTAAATAAAGACTTCATATATTTTTGTGATTTAATCAGTTTAATCAAATCACGAATGTATAGTTTTTCGTTTTTCCTAATACTTGTAGTAGAGGGCGGTATTACTTACCAAATAGTTCTAGGCTAAAGAAAAGTACCCTATAAATTAACATTCCCTTGAGAGTGTCCAAATATCCGTTTTTTATGGCATAAACGGTCATACCTTTTTTTAACATTGACTCAGAAGTTGGATTTTTTTAAAGCTTCAAGGGCCTGTCGACTTGAGTATATGTTTTTAATTTAATTTCGAGATAAAGGGTCTTGACAGACAGACGGACGAACGGACAACAAAGTTACTTGGAACCTTAAAAACAGGCAAACAGCTTAGTCAATAGCAGTCATGGCATGACTGAAAATCGTTGGATGGAATAGTACCTACTTTTGACTGTAAATTTGCGGTAAAAAGTAATTTTGACTGATGCTCCCCTGGTCAAAACCACTTTTAACCACTGGACACTGGAAATTAAACAATGCGGACGGTTAGGTTCGATAGGAATCTTCAAATGCCTGAAGGGCAAACCACCTAAAAATAGGAGCTCCGCAACAGCGGGGCTTACATATATGTAATAACTTATAATTCACAAATTATGTACTGTCGAAGCGTCTTCTATACCTACATATAATAAAGCTGAAGAGGGTCGAAAGTCTGTACATGGAAGATATTCGAAAAAAGTTGGCGGGGAATACCTACTTCGAATCGATAACAGAACACGTTCCAACAGTTTTAAGATTTTTTTCTGTTTATCTGTTTATTTGACTGCGCATCACGTGAAAACGGCTCAACGGATTTTGATGAAAACTTCATTAATATGTCGAGAAAATCCCCGGCCATATAAAAATTTACCATTTATAGGCTATAAAAAATTTACCAATAATAGGGGGGTAGCCACTACACTCGATTGAGTTAAGTTTGCACCTGAATCTTATGGCGCTACTTAGGAATGAGTTGCAAACTTTACGACTATCGAGTACCCTGATAAACTACGTACGTATGGTACACGAGTAAGGATTTTTCCAGATTAATTATAAGTTTAAAAGAGGGAATACGGATATCAATAAATTTTATTTAATAATCGCTGCTACGTTACTGCCTGGTGGTAAAGCAGCTCGCACAACTATCAAGAACTAAGAAGATTTGGACAGCACGGAAAGTCCTGTCTGCGGGGTATCAAGAAACTGTGATGAAGCAAAACTGACACAGACCGATTTCAACGCGTGCGGAAGCGCGGGCAGAGCTAGTTTTTAAATAAAAAAAATCAAACAATATGGACGCCAACCAAAGCTATACGGTCACTAATATTGTATTGAAATTGTACCATTGGTTTATTCAACTTACCTACGTAAATAGACATGCGTAAATCGGTCCTATGAAAACAGAACTTAGTTCTCATTATAAAACTGTCACTTCAGCTTTTGTTGTGGAACAATGCATTAATTAGTTTGTCATTTCGGCTGCGCAAATATGTTGAACAAACGAAATACGACTCCGCCACTCAATGGTGTTTTTTTGGCGAACAATATGCACGCAATCAAAACCGTCGACAATGGGTAGCGGTGGGCACAAACAAAACCTAAGATAATGCTTCAATAATCATTGTTTGCCATGAATGCTTGGAAAATTACTAACATTCGCCATGCCTATAACCTTAACCGTGTAAACGACATCTATACTATAATATTGTCTTGGAAACTATTTAATCTCATGATTGTCACGAATTCAGGAAAAATCAAAACTAGCAGCTACACCTTCGAGTTAGTCAAGTTTATAATGTTAATGTTTGATATTTATCTACATACTAGCTGCACCGCGCAGTGTTACCCGCTCATCCCACGGAAACACTACATTTTTCGGGATAAAAAGTCTATACAAATACAAATACAAATCATTTATTTCGGACTTTATATCCATAGTGTTAGTGGTACAAACTTAGGGCTATGGTTAGTATTATTACTATAATTAAGCTAACTTGAACTAAATCAAATTAAAGGCGCCTGCCTATATGTTAATCCTGGGTGTCAGCTACCTTCATACCAAAATTTATCAAAATGGGTCCAGCCGTTTTTGAGCATGCAGGAGTTACAGACATACACACAAACACACTCACAAACTTTCGCGTTTATAATACCTATTAGTGTGATATATCGTCGTCTAGAAGCCCGGAATACAAACTTACTAAAGCTTAATTAGGGACTAGTTTCAAAATTCAAAAATTCAAAATTCTTTATTGCGTAAAAACACGTCTTATATATATGATCTAAGGGATGGGGCCGCCCTGTAAGCAAACAATTGCCTGACTCTAAAATTACGTAATATTTTAAGGACATAGAAACTTTGAAATTAGAATTGGCGCAGTTTTCTTAAAAACCAACGCACGCTATCTTTTTCTATAGAAATCTATTTTTTGCGATAGACGAAGGCTATTGTCCTAGAATACCTACTTAGATAATACTTCAATAATCGTTATTGTATAACTGACGCAAGAAAATAACTCACATTTGACATAATATTGCTCTAACTACTCTATTAAGTTGTCATTCATTATGTATTGAGCGGCAATTACCAACAGCTAATCACTACAGTACTACTATAATAGATGCCATTTAGTTAAAAAATACTAATTATCATTAACATTTTGTTAATAAAATCCGTTTACTTCAAGCATGTGTAAGTGTATTTTATTTATTTTTTAGGAAATGTATAGGTCTGCTACACTTAACTGTAGCAGACATATTAACTCACACCTAAGAACAGAAAAGAAAATCCACCACATGCTTTGTACATTTAAAAATATGGAATATTGACGCTAGAATTATTGTATGTTTAATGTTACATAAGGAAGAATTTACATCGTAAGAATTTTCTACCGACCGAAAAGAAGTAGTCCTGAATTCGTTTGTATTTTTAACTTGATTTTCCCAATTAAGCATGTAATATGAGTGATGAGTACTAAGTTAACGACCGAAAACATAATGTTATTAATTTATTAATTGCTAATGGGCATTCGATTCATTTACATACATTCACACATTCGAAAGGAAAACGTAACATATTATCTCTTAAGTCAATTAACCTATCAACTTGTTTGTAATCTAAAGAATGTCCTAGATTGAATAAAAAAGGTCGAAATAAAAACGCGATCTCTCACGCATTTATTATATCCACTTGTACATGTCTTATTTGAATTGTCAGTTCCCGCATTGCATATTGACCATGCATTTTAGACCTTCATGCATATCTATTGTCCATACACGCTAGCATTCGATTTTGAAACAAATGAACATTTTGTTTCAAACAATTCTAAGCTATTTACGAGTAGTGTATCGATCGTGCTTTGTTCAAAACTTGGAATAAAAATACATAGGTAGGTACGTATTTGTACTTATATATTTGCACCCAGGAATTTTGATATGCACTATATGCACGAATATGCACGCTATTTAATTTAAACAAACTTTTACAACGCGTATTCGTAGGTAATCGTGAAGTAAGGTATGTAAGATACCTTAACACAATCAATTGATATCCTGGATTTGTGAAATAACTCAAAACTGTCAGTTGAAGTAAGACTGCTTTAGGAGTCGCATGTTAATGTTTAACAGCCATATTCACACATATCTACTAGCATCGATTAAAAGAGTGAATAGGTTGTTTCGATATAGGTAGTACCTTTGTTGTGTGGCTATATAGGTGACATACTTTACTAAAGGACTGTAGTGATATAATGATATTAAAATACTTAAACGGGTTTACTCACGACCGAGCGTACCGAACACAAGTGAAGTTGGCCTCCGCCGCGACTGATCGTCTCTCCTGATGATGAATCGCGTACCTATTCGAAACATGTCGAGCGTTAATTCGACTTCTACGACGTGAGTAAACCCGTTCAAGTACTTTGACTCTAGTGATGTTAAAAAAATATTTCAAATATAGAACGCCAATTTCATAAGGGTTAGCATAAATATTACCGCGACTTCGATTGTCGCGCGACTCAGCGACACCTGTCTTATTCGCACAGTATTGAAAGGAAAGTGACAGGTTATATATCTCGCGCGAGAAAGAGTCGCGTGTCACAGTTGTGCTAGAGGTACACGTTACCACTACACCTAATCCTTTAGTTAAGTTTTTCACCTCGTACATCAACGGCCCAGCAGTAAACCATATGGTCAGTTATTAGTTAATTTTGAATAAATAAGAAAAAACGGCCAAGTGCGAGTCAGACTCGCGCACCGAGGATTCCGTACAAACACGTCCTATGTTAAGGCCGTTCCCTGAGCCAGATTTGCAAAAATACCCCAAAAATTATCCTATTTTTCTACGAAACGTTGATATTAGTAAACGAGGGAAAAATATATATCATTCTTGATTATATTATCTTTAATAACACAGCATTCGATACACGATTCATAACACTTCGCTCGATACAATTAATTCCCAAAGTAACCTCCAATTCGAATTTTTACTCCAACTTTACTTGTTTTTTTTCTACGTGACACTATGAAACAAAAAAAGGAGAAAAATCAATCATAACTAAAATAGTAATTTTACAGCTTCCGAATTTCAATAATTGAAGCCAATATTTTTAAAATAAATAATCATCGACAAATTCTTACGAAAAAAGATATCGCCTTACGACCCGCAAGCTCTGTCTCCGTCACTCTTTTGAAATGTGACTGTGATGTGACAGGGACGGGTGGCCTGAGGAGGGGCTCGGGGTTCTGGCTCAGGGAACGGCCTTAACTGGCCGGGGTAAGTTACTTAAGTTTGCAACAGGTATGTATGGCGCCGAATACAAATGAGGTGAAAAGTTAACGCAACCGATTGTTGTATGGGAGCCCCACTTAAAAATATTTATTTTATTCTGTTTTTAGTCTTTGTTGTTATAGCGGCAACAGAAATACATTATCTGTGAAAATTTCAACTGTCTAGCTATCACGCTTCATGAGATACAGCCTGGTGACAGGCGGACAGACAGACAGGCAGGCAGACGGACAGCGGAGTCTTAGTAATAGGGTCCCGTTTCTTACCCTTTGGGTACGGAACCCTAAAAACACATTCAATCATCTGAAATCTGAATAGTGGGTATTAAAGAAATGCTGAGAATGGAGCCAATTTAGCGACCCATCCAACTTGTATTTTGTGTTCGTAGTTTTAATGTTGTTGTAGTAATGGGCACGTTATAAAACATCGAGATGTGGGAAACCAGCTCGCGATAACCTTTCAGTAAAGCTATCACAATTCATATCATAATTTATGTTCAATTTTGTATGTCTTTTTTTTACGTAATACGTTGGTAATTTAACTGCGCATAAAGACCATCGATATAAAGATCAAAGTGCAAAGAAATTTTTTAATGCGTAACCTGGTGGAAGAGAATCGACCCCCGGTACCTCTAGATTGCGGGTCGATGCGCAGAAAGAGTTTGAAGAATTTAAATGGCACCTTGTATTACAAATCGATAACCATGTGTTGAATTAAGTAAAGTCTGACCAGAAATATATGAGGATGAGGATTGCGGAATGTCACTGGAACTAATTTCTTACACTGGCAATGATTTTATGATGGTTTGTTAACAATGTCAATGTCATTCGTGGTGGTTTCTTTAAAAGGCAAATATTTAAAATTATCCAAAGAAAATGCCGAAAACCATTCATAGCCGTGAACGTAAGATTATAAATAAAGTGTACACGTGTTTACTACGCGCAAAACAGTCAGGAAAAGAGTGCATTTCATTAAATGATATTACGAGGTTAACATAGTGGAACTGACAGGTACTTAAACTAATGTCATTATAGTGGGTTATGATTGGTTGCAAAATTGTTGCCATATAAATCTTATAAATATTAGTGCCCTCTTGACAATCCTCATATATTTCTGGTCAGGCTTTATATGGCTTATCAATCTTATCATAAAATATTTCTAATGCGGACGAAGTCATGGGTAAAAGTTCGTGCAAAATAAATGTTTAAACAGTCATCTCTTCACATTACCAGATCATATATATTAGTCAGATCTTGACATTACCGTGTGTGTATATATTGACCGCATGCATATATGTAAGGTCAATAGTACATACATACTTGACAACTGCAACAGCCCGCGACCTCCCCGCCCGTAGGAGACCGCTACTGCTTGCCCCGCGACGCCGACTCGCCAAGTCTCGTAAATCAGTAGGCATCCATGGTGTGCCTATTTACAACGCGTTACCACCGAATATTACGGACGCAAAAACCGACTCAATTTTTAAGAGAAAACTTAAATCGTTACTGCTGGACCGGGCTTATTACAGCATCGATGAACTCCATAATGACAAATCACTGACCTGCGCATCAAGTAAACACCATAAACAAATATAGCATGAAATCTAATCTAATAAATATAATGTAACATATCTGTATTATGAATATCTGTATAATTAATGACGTGTAAAATGTAATTGTGATTTTTTACCAATAAATTCTGTATTCTGTATTCTGTATTAGTGTCCAAATGTTATGCAAACTATCGAAGTATACTGGATCTGTATACGGATGGATATTGGTCGTTGGCGTTTGCAACTCCGCTGAACGTGGCAGAGTCGTGCTCTCATTCCAAATTAAATTGAATTAGTTTTTAGTTTTTGCACAAATTCCTGGGCACTGCGATTTTCACATTTAACAGAGACTCCCAAATATTCCTTTAGTGAATCTGAAATGAACGCTTTTCTGCACAGATGTGTTAATGCCGAAAAAAAAGTAAGCTGGTACACTGCATATGAACTTGTTTTCTACGTAAAACAGGGAACATCAATATTACTACTCTTGATTCATACTTGTTAAAGCAGTAGTAGGATAGAATTTTTCGTTACAAATTGCCTTAGTGTCCCTTATTTGTACCAAGGATAAACATGAAGCCAAAATTATAGGCAATCCACTGAAGTCCAAGTGGGAAAAAAACACACGACCTCTGTTTGACCGGAGCAGTGCTTGGATTTAAGAGGACTGCATACAATTTTGGCTTAATATTTATTCTTTGTATCTATATACAAATAAGAAATGTCGGATCACCACAAAAAATAGGATCAACATTGATTATGTTCAATAGTTAGTGTCACTTGTTGTTCAAAATTTCCCTGTTTTTAAAGCTTTCTTATGCATTTTCCACTAAATAAATACATTGTGCCCAATTGTGCTACAACTAAAGTAATAAACATCAAATGCATTCAAATTTTCATGTAAATTGCAACTGAAAGTTTAGTTATTTAGTTATTTTGTCTGTAATGAGATTGGTTTTGATAAGATATTCTTACTGCAACCCTCTCAAATCTTCTCAATAATATGAACTTAATGACCGAAACACTTATTGCATCGCTCCAATTTTGTTCATTAATACTTTGTGTCTTACAATTAGGTAGGTAAGTACCTCAATGTTTGTAAACTCTATACGTGTTGATAACAGTATCGATTACGGTGGTATCACTGATTAGATATCTTAATAACATCGCCGAATTTTCGTTATCATTGATATAAATAGGTACCATGCGAAGCAATGAACAACATACAATTTCACTTTAGATTTTGAAATCGAGATTCTTTCTCCGTTTGCGTAGTCCATAAAAATATAAAAATGCATAGGTATATAAATATTCTGCTAAATTAACCAGGCATTGGAGATGTTAAGATAACATTGGGTGTAGAAGTGAATTATTAAAGGACTTTCCCAAAACCTACGAGAGCAAATGTATGAAGAATTCGGGAAAATCGTGTAGGTACGAGATGGAATTAATAGTTGATACATTTAAAATTCGTCATTTGTACTATTATATAAAATTCTAATTGCAAAATTCGTATTGTAAAATCAGTTTTCTATGAAAAATGAAAATATTAACAGGGTGATGCGGAATCGCCTTTGAATGGGCGCCTCGCGCCATGCCTGTCATCTGTTGGTCGTAATTTCTTTATTCTCTGAATACGCCAAAACGGCAGCTGGATGAATTTTAACCGGTTATAGGATAGCTTTTACCTAACTATGGAAAAGAAAAAATTACGCGACCGAAGTTCTAGTATATCTTCTAATAGCCATCCTAAATTGTGTAATTTTGGTATTTTGATAAAAATAAAGGTATAACCTGCGCCCGAAAGTCTAAGTTCTACGTAAGTAGAATCGTACTACACACGTACTAGAGGTACACAAGTTATATGAGAAACTGAATTCGACGAGCGATTATTGCTCTCCTGTAATTCCTTTGAAAATAATTAATTCTGAAACTCAATCAGCTATGGTACTTGTCCTGTATACTTATAAGACAGGTACCATAGCTGAATAATTAAATAAACACCTCTTTAACTCGATTAACTCCCGTTTTGTCATAATAATGTTTAAATCAATATAATATATATAGGCGAATTAAAAAAATACTATGAAATGTATCGTAAAGAGGAACAACTTTTCGTGACAACAACAACAATATGTGAACAACAACAATATCTGAATACTTGTTACGAGTGAAATGTTAAACGTAGTTTTTTTGTCTTGTATTCATCCGCGAACATATAAGCATAAATAATCAAAGTTATAAAGGAAAGTTTCCTTACGATACATGCCTGAAAATTTTAATACTCGCATTTCAGTATCTCAAATATCCAAGTTAATACATGACCTAGTTTACGCGCAGATAAAATCATGTTACATTTTATTCTTATTGCGAGATCTATTCTGTCGTTTTCAATAGCATTGATGTCACAGTCCTTTGTAGTAATCTAACCTCGGAATTATTTTATTTAAGTAGGTATACATAAGCATATGATCGGCGATAATACCGATTTTAATAAATTAACTCGTCCAAGAAACAAAATGACGTGATTTGAGACAACCTTATCAGCCGAGACGCTGTCAAATTGGTAAACATGTGATAACGGCAAATTTATAGAAGATAACAGTTCCTAAAGTGTTCAAGCAACAATATCAAATTTATTTATTTGCCTAAATACGATCGTGTTAATATTAAGTATGGGTAAAGTAGAGATTTATTAACGGATTTAAAAAGGTTTTCAATTCGTATGCTCTTTAAGTTATATTATATACCACAGGCTGTGGTTTCATGAATCGAGGAGTTCAGAAAATGCCTCCACTTGTTTGCGTATTTTTAAATAACTTTTAAATGTATATTATTTAATTAAGTTTTCTATTTACATTTACTTGTGTTAGAGTTATTTAAAATTGAACCTAATTAATTAATGGAAATGTGTGACATGTTTCGTACTGATTGACTTGCAGACGATAAAAATTTGAAGGTGAATTACCCGGTAGTCGTTAATAAGATACTACATGTGTATCTCAATAACAGTTCTATCTATCTCATCTATTCTAGTAAGTCGTTAAGGTTTAATTAGATAGGTAAAGCTGCTCTTAATCCATGATTGTGTTGTTATTATATACAACTCGTAGGCATTATTTAGTTTAAAGGAAGGTATTTGAATTTTATAATATATAGTTATATAATAGGTAAAGTAAGTTTATATATCTATTTAAGCATGAAAATTGTATATACCTAGATCCTTGACATTTCACTGATAAATATGCAATAACAACGAAACGACCTAATAAATCTTATCTATAACTAATCTAAAACTTACCAACAGCTAAAACACTTAAAAAACAACATCACTAGCACTAAATCACAGCACCTCACCTTTTCTGCAGGAACCGTTTCCGAAATTCG
Organism: Apotomis betuletana; assembly: GCA_932273695.1. NCBI lineage: Eukaryota > Metazoa > Arthropoda > Insecta > Lepidoptera > Tortricidae > Apotomis > Apotomis betuletana. Next base: position 8,669,628 of record OW026307.1, on the reverse strand, counting down.
ATATATGCAGATTTTCCTTTATCGATGTCGTCTCCTATCTTGACCCGGCCATGGAGCGGGACTCTGTGTCCTGAGATGCCATAGTCCATTTGCAAGTCAACGATGAGCATGAGGGTGAAGAGGACGAGGAAGGCGCTGATGGCGAGCGCAAGGCGCTCCTTGAGCTTCATGTTGAGCATGATGCGCGCGGTCGGTTGGCGCGGCGGGGTGGGACTGCGGCGCGCGCATGCATGGTCGGGCGGAGGCGACCGCTTGCAGTCGCGCGCGCAAGCCGCGCGGCGACGCCAGCGCCCGCGCGCCCACCAGGTTAAGCTGAAACAGAATAGTGCTGTTAGGGCGGGGGTCTCAAATTGCAGAATATTTTTTTGAATGACGAATGCCTCTGACATGTTCACTATTTTTCAGTAACTACACTACACTGGCAAGTTAGCTAGATTTTGTTATACAAATGAATGTAAGTCAGCTGGATATATTGACTGCACACATTTGCCTCCTGGTAACTAGTTAATGCAGTCGCGGAAACATATACAATTTTACTAGAATTTAACTACCTAACACAAGGCCAATATAACTCTGCCGGAGCTCACAGCATTAATTAACTTTTGTGTCTAAATAAATAAATACAATATTAAATATGTACCTAAGTTAAAAACCGCTTACGCTTAACAATATGCATAGCGTCTGAAACCTATTGAAATCTTAACGACACATATAAAATATGCTCGCGCCACAGATTTCTGTAACAAAACAATATTCCGTTGCACAACTGCACCGGTGTCATGTGCTACGAATGTAAAACGGAATACCTATGAGAAATACGACGCTTGGTCAAAGTTCAATACCCATTCTGTACACAACACGTTGTGCTTATGTGCTCTTTCAGCCGTTAACCGGACTCCAATACAAAACAAGAAATAAGAATGCTATTGGACGACTTCTGAAATTCATGTCTGGAGGTTGTCTGGTAGTTTTTATTTTTATACATAAAATAAGCAATAAATTTATGAAACATGTAATGTCTCATTATTTTTAATATGGGTACACCACAATGCGTTTTATGTTATTGGAAGTTTTTCAAATAAAAGTGTACAGTTCCAAATGAAAATTTACAAAATTGTAATAGATGAGTAATATAAAGATAGGCGCTTTTTGTTGTAAAAGTGTGGCAACTTTTATACTAGACAATTATACACATATGAATTATGATATATTTTTTTACGGCTACTGTATTTTTTATTATTTATTAGGAACTTGTAATTTTTTTCTTACCGCAAAAAAAAAACTTACGAAACCAGGTTAGATTGATTGTGGGATCACTTTAGAGAATTTCTATCTTAGGTATACCTACGTTCATGATACAAAATATGTTCATGATACACATAGTAGATCATGAGATTTCTGATTTACACCCACTTCTAGTATCTCTGTTTGGCCCTATGGTTGACTGGTAGAGAATGCCATTTGGCATTAAGTCCGCCATTTGTACTGACTTTTGTTTTGTGCAATAAAGTTTAAATAAATAAATAGATAGTAAATAAGAGTTATTTCACTATTGTTATGTTTTTTTGTGTTACAGTTTGGTTCTTATTTCGAAACGGCAGATTTTCTTAGAATAACGTCAAGGAAAGCTGAGTCTAAAAGTACTTAACTTGAATTGATAACCTCTACATATTTACACGTGTTGCCGACCAATCATTTGAATTCAGATCGTAGAAGTTTATCTACAATGTAATAAGTAATAACGTGACTGAAGCAATTAAGTGACGATCGTCTGTATCATGTGTAATTGTTGTGATCATGGTAATTATTACGTGTCCCGGTCATTTAGGCTGTTATTAGTATAACTAACTGTAATTAGAATTGATATTGTCCCGATTTGATTTCATTACTCGGTATTTAGTAGCCCATTTAGGATATATGACTCCTAAGAATAATCTCGATCACTTAGTTTAGAACTGTTATTAGGTTAGTGTAATAGATACTAAGTAGCTCTGTCTGTAAGCTGTAGACCTCGCGAGTTTGTTTCGAAATGGCATTCTTTTTTTTTTATTAAAACCCTTATAATAATCACCCGATCGATCGATCGCCAACGAAATTGACAAAAAGATCTATATACGACGAACCTTCACAGTGAAGGCTTCACTGCATTGTGGAATGAGTTGTCGCTTGCGGTATTTCCGGATCGATACGACCTTTAAATCATCAAGAAAAGAGCGTACTCCCACCTGAAAGGCCGGCAACACACTTGTGACTCCTCTGGTGTTGCAGGCAGGTGTCTATGGGCGACGGTAATCGCTTTCCATCAGGCGATCCGTTTGCTCGTTTGCCCCCTATGACATTAAAAAAACACAAAATTTCATGAGTATCGCTTGAGTAATACAAGGCGAGAACATCAGGACATCCGGAATTCGGACCATGCATCCGAACAATTTTTGGCCCCGTTGAAACGGAGAAGCTTTGTTCGCTGCGTACCTACGCTCGGTAAATTATAGATTCCTACTCTGATGGACGTTTCATTGTATTTGAAAAGAAAACAATAATATTATAGTTACGATTATTGTACAAACACATGATCGTATTACAACAATATTATTGATTTGATTTATCGTTTACTCATATTCGGAAGCGCCGAATGCGCGTTTCCTTCCGATTAACACTGAATACAGATAACTTATTATTTTTTTCGACAAGGCTATCTTCTTTTTTTAATCTTATGTAAAATGACACTACAATATTACTCGTCGTTTTATGCAGATATATGTATTCAAACAAACTATAGGAAGTAGGTACTTGGGATCGTAGTATTTAATATTGATAATATTCAATAGAGTATAATATTGTATTAAGCGGCGCGCGCCGTGTCACATATCGGACGTACGGGTAGCAGTCCCTGATGAAGAGCTCCGTACGAGTTCGAAACACGTTGGGCCGTTCCTGACAATTTCACGTGAGTGTAAACCGCTTAATACAATAACTAGGTCGATGCAGAGTCAGCCACCGGCTAAGCTTGCACCATAGATTGGAGCGGAGTTTTTTTTTTTTTTTTTTTCGAAATTTTCTCTTCGTCACGACCTAGCGAAATTTAATTTGTGCATTTTAAAACAAAAATTTCTAAAATCGGTTGAGAACTCGCTGAGATCTGCGCATTGTTACAAAGTCCATTCGAGTCGATCCATGGGAGCTTCGCTCCAATTCAATATGTCTCACGAAACTTTTAATAAAATTAAACCTAATTTGTACCTGTATAGTATCAAATTGAGTCCAATCTCACAAATAACAACTTAATTTTATCTGGTTTTTCGGAATAAAAATACAAATCTGGAACAAAAAACCTCATTCAAACTAAAAGTGCCATATGACAAGTGATCTGATAAACAATGAATGGTATTACTTGTAACCCAATTAGTAAAGAGGTGAAAAGGCTTATTGAAGCGTTTGTTAATGACTGACTGTGGATTTCCATTGCCTCGTTATTAAGCCACAGTGTTATGTATCTGTGGGTGACAATGTACTAATTAGTGGAAAAAATACGAAGAGGTTTCCGAAACACATTAGGTTATCTCGGTTTTAGGAATCTTCCGTATTGAGATGTGATAGTCAGATAGTCAAACCTGTTATCGTAATTACTACCTATATGATTAATTCACCAGAAGAAGACCGCGACTCCGTTCGCATAGGACCTTTTTCATTTCAACGTGTGGTAATTTAGTATCATATTAATCATCTTAAAGTATTTACTCTACTCCTTCTACGATCAGTCCCTCATTACTGAGGATCGTGGTCACTGTAATTCCTCAAGAGGAGAGTCCGTTTTCGTCTATTCCGGTCAGTAAGCCCTCCTGGTAGAAGGAGGTGACCTCTTTCCCTTGGTCAGACCACCGTGTTGGCGACCTCGAACTACCCCTGTCAATATATCGAAGTTGTTTAAATCTGTCTAGCCGTTTTAGCGCGATGAGATCGTAAGGATATGCCGACCGACATGCCATAATTATGGCGTTATGGTAGCAATCGCTGTTAATCTCCATATCCACACATTTTGTCGCCAGTCGTACCTATACGAGTACAATGAGCTGCAGAATTGCATGGCCCATTTTTTCATTTATAAATAGGCCATGCATTTGTGCAGCCCATAGTACATCACGGCCCTGGTACGGTTACTTAGTTTCACAGTTTAGTAACTGTATTTAGTTATTATTGAATGGTAGGGCTTTCTTCTACCATTCAGCTCCAGGCTCAAACCCAATGAATCACGTTCAGGCTTGTTTAATAGGAAAGTGGTTGGGAAGCGTTTTGCACAACGGAGCGATTACCGCGCATGCGTACACCGCTCATTACGCGCCGAGTGCGCACCACCCGTATATTAATACTGTCCCCATTGAATGCAGCCATTTCGACACGCTTGCCGATGAACTACTGTCAATTGCTTTGTTGGTACATCATGTACGAATTTCTAGCTGTACTTATATGCTTTCATTTGTTTTTTTTATAACGGCACAACATAGTGGCTCCTGTTCGCTTGATGGTAAGCAAAAAAGGGGGGTCTTTGACTTGACCCCCATCATAGCATAGCTGTATAGCCGGACAATACAGTCTCGGGAAATTTTGGTATAGATTCCCCGGCTAGGAATCCATTATTGCCGAGACTGCTAACTAGAGTCTAAATTTTCCATCTTAATATCAACAGATTTACGAAAATATTATTGTCCTCGTAGAATGCTAATGCCAATGAATTGCAAGTATGCATTGCTTTCATTTGTTCTAAGTAAAGACAAACAACAAAGCAACAAATGATAGCATGGGATTCGGTTACTGTATGTCGACCAATTTGCTGTTAATAATAGTCCTTGTTAAATGTAGGCAATTTCGACACGCTGGCCGACGGATTACTGTTAATGTCAGATTATGCACTAAATATGTACCATGATTTCATTTCCCTACGTTAGACAACACTACTGACACAATGAGACTACTTGAGAGGCCCTAAGTCCATATATATCTCTATGATATCAAGGAGAAATTTCTGAAGTGGGTATATGCCTAAATAAGTTTGCGTCTCATTTATATGCGACACCAGAAGTATCTGGCGCAAACTTAACTTGACTGGATAGTAAGTGAAATGTCACTTTACGCAGCTTGAATCGCAATCACCGCATTTTAAACACAGTTGAATGCGATATAACATACCTGCAATATACCTAAGACATCGTTTATGTCGCGATGGCTCAAAGTACACTTGAATTAGCGCCCACTCAACAAATGCAACACAATTTTCTGTTTACGTAGTAAATATTCATACACGCTGATTTAAGACATTGATAATTTTTCAGATTTATGTAGTATATATATATATTTATGTAGTAGTATGTAGCTTCGCACGGGTACAATACTGATAAATTATGCATGTATTATACATTTATATGTATAATCTAACCTTCCTCTTGAATCACTCTATCAATTGAAAAACCGTATCAAAATCCGTTGCGTAGTTTTATAGATCTAAGCATACATAGGGACAGACAGCAGGAAGCGACTTTGTTTTATACTATGTAGTGATAAGTTTGCGCCTCATTTATATGCGAGACCACAAGTTATTACAAACTTAACTTGACCGGATAGTGAGTGAAATGTGACTTTACGCAGGTTGAATCGCAAACTATGAAATGCGATATACCATACCTGCGATATACCTAAAACATCGTTTATTTGGCGATAGCTCATACACTCGAATTAGCACCCTGCTCTCTACCCACCCGAATACAAAATGCAACACAATTTTCTACTTACATTTTTAATATTTATACGAGCAGATTTGAGACATTCAAAATTCAGCTGTATGTAGTTAGTAGGTAATTATCCATTGCAGGTAACTTTTAGCTTGCAAGTGCTAAGTAGAATGTCCCAGATATATCTAAGAATATATACATATTCAACAACTGCAGTAGATCGACGGTCATATTGAGGTCAGTCCTACGTCTAACTAAATTGTCCCTGTGTTCGCCGAGAAAGGAAATCATATTTGTGGAGCCGACGATATGCTAATACGTTGATAGTTTCAAAACTCAACTAGTAACACACACTCCATGAGATAGGTAAATAATTCATTGGCACCTATGGCACTAGCAGTTAGCTTTTATCGGATAGTCACCAGAAGCCTTGACATGACAATGAAACGCTGACTCGTCCCAAAACACTTGAGATATAATTCTAATATGAAGGCTATATATTATATGTATATCCGGCTATGTTCGACACGTAAAGGATCTAGTGTTACAAATTCGATATCAAAATAAAATATACCAGTATATCTTATTCCGTGATAGGTGACTTAAACAGTACTTTACTATAGTGTAGTATTCTTGAATTAACAACATTTTCGAAACTTTGGCTTGGAACTAATTGATATCGGATCAGTGCCAATATTGTGTGTTTTGATAAGCACATGCAGTCATGCATATCATTAATAGTTCTACTATTAACAATAAAAGGAAAGAAATATGATATTCGATAATAAAACATATAAGTTCTATTCAGCATGCTTCCTCTATCAACTTCGTTGAAAGAGCTGAGATAGAAAAACAAAATCAAGCTTGCCCGTCAGAACCGATGGAAAAACATTTATATGCACTAAATATGTACAAAATATTAAATTCATAGCCATAGTTTATTTAGTCTCTTGAAACGTAAATAATGAATAATCGGGCCAAAAACTTTCACTTACTTTAAGGGTCTCCTTATCCCTTAAAGATGCTGATTGTTTTAGAAATTTTTCTCTATGATCAAACACGTTTCTTAACATATTATTATCAGTGTTTCTACCTAGAACAGGGCCATTGCGATTTTTTGGTATATATTTGAAACCTTCAGTTTGAATTTTTCATTGATAATTTGTGTTTCAAAAACTACTCAAAATTTACAAAATTCACGAGAAAACGTTTTTTTTTTTACTTATTTTCGACGGAAAAGCATTAAATAGCTATGTCACTTTCTAGAACTCAGGGAAACCTATTATTCACTTTAAAAAGTTGGTTGAAATTATCAATATATCAGTCATAATATAAAAAAAGAAGGCCTTATTCCTTTTTTTAAAGGAATAAGGCCTCTTAAATACATAATTATGTGTATTTAAATTTAAATCTCATCCATGATCATGACCTAGTGCGCCAGTAAAATCTTCTTAATATTTTAGCTTAGTTATAAAAAAATAAGCATTCTCACGTTTGCACGTGTTTGAAAAACACATCATACAAAGGGCCCCGAATTGTCTTTGTAAGTGGTTCTTTTGATTGAGTACCAAAGGGGTTGTCGGCAATAGACCTTTATACCTACAAAGCGGCTGAATAATGGATGTAAAAACTTCGGAACTAATGAGAGCAATTAGTCGATAATAATTTACTTGTAAACGTATACTTCTATTAGTTGAAGAGTTGACAATTAGAAGAAAGTTAGTGATACGAGTAGGTAGATGTCAAAGACAAATAAATAATAAAAAAATAAAATGCGTGTTTTTACAAGTAAAATAATTTCAATATACTACCTCTTACTTTAACATGACTACGACATGAAGCGGAAACGGGTCAAAAATTATAACAATATTATTAAACAAACCGAATCGAACCAATCGCTTCTAATCTTATGGCATAGGTACACATTTTTTGAAACCCAGAAGTGTCAAGTGGTATAACATCTTCAAATACCTATATTTGTATTTGTTTAACTTATGTAACTCTTTGTATATAATATAGATCTTACACATTAAATATAAGTTACCCCTTTTTTCAAGTAAGTAAAGAAGTGTTTTAAAGATATTAATAAACAAATCTAATCGCACTAAAAGCTTCTTCATACTAATAGCTTTACATACCGGGTGTTGCCTGTAATAGTACAGGCAACACCCGGTATGTACTTACTTATTAACATCTTCAAATACCTATATTTGTACATAACATTCGTTTAACCTAATGTAACTCTTTGTAAAACTATGATATATGTGGATAAGTTACCTTTTTTTTTTCAAGTAAGTAAAGAAGTGTTTAACAACGGCGAAGGCTCAAAAGGTTCTTATAAGCGGTAGCAGCACGCAATGATATCTTTAGTAACTTGGGGAAAGTGAACAATAGCTGAAAAGCACCTATTCGCTTGATAACATCTCATTAATGAAGCTCATTTGGTATACATAATATTATTATATAGGTTAGGTAACATTCTTTCTTCGCAAACATGAACAATGGTTCAGAGCAACTAAACACAAGCGGGATGGGTTTGGGATCGATATTGGTGAAGAGTTTTAGCTATCAGTGATAAATACATAAATTCAATGTCGAAAATGTTACTACACTTTGACGGAAAAGGACGAACCTTCAAACAGACACGCCACGATTTCGGTGGCAAGCGGCGCGGCGAGCGGCTAAGCGAGATTTCAGAACGCGGCGGCCATACGAGTGAGCGAGACACACTTACCGCTCACCACGGCCGCTGTCGCGCAAGTCGTGGCCGGTCTAAGTGTTGTTAAAACGGGTTTAAGTTTAAACCACACAAAGACTGTGTGCGTCGCCGAAATGCATCAATATCTAAAGAATGAATTTCTTTCGTTCTATTTTACGTAATAGGCTGGTTTCATGTTGTCGTGTTATGTGCTAGACTATAAAACAAGGCACAGCGTGTGCATCACATGTTTCAGACAATGGCACGGAAAAATCTTCCATGGGAAGTGGGACGGTTTTTCTCAGCGCATTATTGTTGATATCGGCCGTGGTGGAGAAAAAAGTTATATATTACTTGTAGCTAACGTAAAGTTGATTAATGAGGGGGGCTCATGCGATATAATTCGATTTGGTTTGTTTGTTCTATTAAGAAATTAAACGATCAAAACTAATTTGATTACAATAATCACATATTATTATAGTTAAATTAGTTTTACACATATTATGCGTGGGACGTATGTCCTCCCAGTACTTTTTATGACCTGAATTCTCAATTTTCATCTCTCCTCCTCCAGTTACCACCTGCTGTCTAACGAATGTCGTCAGTCCACCTTGTTACAGGGCGCCCGCCCTACCCTACGTTTACCGACCAGCTCACCGTCACTTTAATATGACCCCTAGACACAGATCTTTTGTATCTATTTAAGGACCAAGTAGGCATGGCAATATGTGTGATGTTAGGAATTTTACTCCACTCCATCACCAGACTTGCCGCTTTACCAGTTAGGTCCACAAAGAGGAACCTGTTTAAGACACACGCCGCCGTGATCAGGACTTCCTACTATCCAATTAGCTTTCCGCGACCTTAACCATGGTATATGTTATATACCAGTCTGAAAAAACTATTGTCAGTACTCGTATTTCAACATTTCTCAATTATGTACTGCACAACTAGTTTGAAAGCTCTTTATTTTCTTGTCAAAAAGAGCACGCGAACTGAAGTCTAGATTAACCGGAAAATAAGCAAACCTGCAAAACATGTTTGCCCCTCTAGATGTTTTCTTTTGTGTCCATGCATTCACACCTTCGCGGCCTTGCTTTTATACATAGATGTTTGCTCTGGCCGCAGAATATGTGAAAGAAAATTAGGTCAAGTATATATTAGATACCAGAGAAATTGCACTTCTGCTAGACTTAAGATACAGTCTCTCTGCAGTCCAACAAATTATCAGTATCGTTCTTCTACGAGTATGTTTAAACTTAAGACATTAAAGGCGTTCATAGGTATGTATATTGTACTTTATTGTACAATGTGCACTTTATTGATATATTTACCTATTATAGACGGTTAAAAGCTACAACCACAGCAGATAATACAAATATATTATTTGCGAACTTATAATAGATAGCTTCCAGTTACTAATCGAGTAATTGAGTGAGGATATGAAAAAGATAGACAAACTAACTCCATGTACAAAATGTGGAAAATTCAAAAACGAAATATCATATGAATAAATAGATATTTAATTGTTTCAATATGGTTAAGCATTTTGTTTGAGGCCTGTTTATCGTAGAACGAAAGAGTTCTATTAAAAATGGCTGAAGCTGGAAACCACCAGTAAATATGGTCTCTGCCTTTAAATCGGAGAAAATAGTACATACTTACTGAATATTACCAATTTGCCAAATGAAATAAACAAAACAAAAAAAAGGTAACTTAATTTTTGTTCGTTCAGTAAAGAAAGAGTACCCAAAAAACAAAGGATAATATTAATACATAAATATAAAAGTTACTGCTTATTAGAGTTTTTGCTTCGAGGTATTTTCTGACACGTTTTCACTATGTGCGACTGTGCGTATAGGTATTATATTTTTCTTATAAGCCTGGAAATATAATTTTGTTTAAGGATACGGCGCAATATGTTTTGATAACGCACCATGTATGAGCTTTTAAAAAAGCTCTTTGGAATGAGGTTTTACCAACATAGCAGCTTCTAGCTATGAACGTCCATTTTATTTGCTATTTACTTAATTCAAGGCGCTTTGTTATTAAGGGGAAAGGTAATGTCATGAAAATAAATTCCTTTCAACATCGTATTTATATTAACACATTTTGTACTATAAATTGACATATATAAACAAGAGGAATAAACATTTATATTCTAAAGACATATTGCAGTATCGTGAGCAATATATATTTTTATCGAAGTACCATTTTACTACAACCACTACAACTTGCCGCTCGAATGGCGAAAATCTAAGTATAGGATGGTGGTATATCCATTATCCGTTATCAGTCCATAAACATGTATATGTAAATGTTAATCGAATTAAGATTTCTGATTCAGATTGTTTTATATCAATTTATACCGGGTGTGGCCTGTAATTGGAGCAATAAATTAAAACATAGATTCTACTCTGCAATCTGAACAACATTTGTTCAGCACCTTCAAAAAGACTTTAAAGCATTCGTATGATATGTACGTTCACAAGTATAGTACCTAATAAATAAATACACACATCGATCTAGTGAATCTATTCCCAGTTCCCACAGTAAGCTCTAGTAGGCTTGTGTTATGGACACTAGACGACGATATACATAGTTATATAGATAAGTATTATACTTAAATACATAGAAAACATCCAAGACCCAGAAACAAATATTAGAGTTGATCACACAAATTGCCTTTGCCGGGATTCGAGTCCGAGATCGTCGATTCAATAGGCAGTTCCACTATCACTGCGCCACGTAATGGAATACTTTACTCGTTTACTTCTTAAAGTGTTGTTCCTAGACTTCCTATTAAATGGTTTATTTAGATTTGATTTTGTAGTTTATCGATACACGGTTTGTGCGTAGATCTATGTTTTATATTTAATATGTTCGCGGGTATGGCGACTCGCGCTTGACAGCTTAAGCAGTCTTCATTAAATAGTGTTTAAAGACACACCGTGTTTTATTCCTCGCCCAGTACATATCAGATTTATCCATATCCATACTTCCATACTAATATCCATACTAATATTATAAATGCGAAAGTGTGTCTGTCTGTCTGTCTGTCTGTTACCTCTTCACGCTTAAACCGCTGAATCGATTTTGATGAAATTCGGCATGGAGATAGTTTAAGATCCGAGGAAGGACATAGGATAGTTTTCATCCTGGAATTTATCCCAAAAAAAATTGAAAAGTGAGTAAGTAATTCATGATGACATTGATGACCCTGTAGGAAATGTAATGATTAGACCTGTGGACAAATATCAGCAACACGGCCAAAATTAGGTAAACGCAATCCCAGAGGTCTTCTTCAAGTCTCAGCAAGACCTGACTATGAATTGCAACCATTTTTAGAGTATATCTTTCACTTGTTGAACAATCACAAGTCCGAGAATTCCACTCGCGAACGCGACACCACTTCCCGAGCTGGCAGGATCGCCATGTAGGGACGGGCGCGGAGGATGTAATGAAACGTGTCCATTGATCGAATATTGATTTAATTCTGTTCCACTAGCCTAAGTACATGGTTTATATATAAGCACTTACATACTACTCACAATTGCTCTTACATTTGCTTAGGCGCTTTTAATAATCCCTTTTATTAATTAAGGTGATTAGGTGGATATCTATCGTGTTGTACGAGGTTGCTTCCATACTTCCAAGTTCCACGCGGACGTAGTCGCGGGCAAAAGCTAGTATTTTATAATTACCTGAACGCAATTAAATATGTAAGTAGTTGGTACGACAAAATAATGAGTAGGTGAAAATATCCGACAAAATTTCCTAGCAAAAGCAAAACGCAGCAATAGTACCCCGGCACCTACTATAAAATACCTTTGTACTAGATATGACAAGAAACTCGTTGCATTTGGCTTGCAAATGAGCATGTCAGTCGGGACATAATCACAAACCGAGCGCAATCGCCGACCGTTTGCTAATGATTCCAAAAATATGTATTACGGTATTTGACTATACGTAGTGAAAATTAATTATACCATTGATACCACTAATCATACATTCAAAAATACACGGAACCAAATAAACTAACACTAACATTTGGAAATTATACCTACTATTTTTAATTGGATAAAACTAAAATGAAGACGTGTCTTGACTACTGATATTTATGACGTCACAAGCTAGTCTTCTTAGATTTTCATAGAAACTTCATATTAACAGATCGTTTTTGCAATTTCATAAAGAGTAGCCGATTTGTGCTGTCATCAAATACCGTTAATTACTAGTTTATTTGGGTAGTTGGATTAAATGCTTTGCTATTTGACTCTCATGTGCAAGCGTCAGGAGTCATTAACACATTTTCTTTTCGTAGTCGGTTGCATCTAAAACCATTCTAGGTATTTTTGCACTTCGATATTTTGATCCGAAATCAGCAACAGTACCTAAGTTGTCCTAACACGTTCAAAAATCTGTGTCACAATTTATCCGAACGGCTGTGATTTAATTGGTCTATGTACTGTGTTATTATTCATAATCTTGGTTACGCAGTGGATTTAAATATTGGTTGTAGGTTTAGTGGAATTCTACAACTATAATTTATTTCATCTATAGTATGCACTTAGTTTTAGTAATTTTAGTTTTATTGATTCTTCTTTTTTTGTTAATGTCTATGTTTTTAATATGAAATAAAAAACTTATGTGTTATAATAATTATGACTGCATTAATTGGCTGTTGGTAAAAAAAATGTTTACATAAAGGTCCTGTAGCACAGATTCAGTTTATAATTGCAATCATACCGCATAAAGGAGTGGACAGCTAAAGAAACTTGAAATAGTAACGGTCTGCACTCAAAACCAAATGAACGCGCTGAAAGAAACTCATTTCCTCAGCGTTTTCTCAATACATTTCATTTAAATACAGTCTTTAAGTCATCTGAATACAGAGTGAGGGTTAATTCTGACGCCAACTCGCATGAGACAAGGGAATGCTTTCATTCAGCCACTGGGAGCTGCTCTGTCTGTGATTCGTTCAATGATTACAATCAGATTGAGTGTGAAATGTAAGGTTTCTTACATTTTTTTTTACTGCGATTAAATAAACTGGTTTGAGGGTCATTGTCAGATTTCGGTGCGTGTCTTTCCGGTGGATATTTGTAAAATTAAGGATTTCAGGGCCTAATTTTTGTATTAAATGCCTGTGAGATAAAGAACGTTCCCTCTTCTGTAATCCGATGTAATAGCAACATAACCTAGATTTATACAAGCTCTTAACTTTTGACCACCGAGGCGACGAATTTTGTTTTGAACTGACAATGACCCTTGAGATACTTATTTATTTCCACGATAGGATTTTAATAGAAACCTTTTATCGTTTTAAAAGATGTCTAGAATTTTTTTATTTCTTAGTCTAAGCTGCACGAATGGAACATGACACCTTTTTGGAACGACTAGCATAACTGTGACCCGCGACTCTTTGTCAATACTGTGCAAGCAAGACCAGTGACGTTAAGTCGCGCGACAAGCGAAGTCGCATCAAGATATAGGTACTAGCCCCGCAGGTCACACGTACCAGGCGTAATACATTACTTTTACAAAACAAAAGCACGCTTATTTCGTGCTTTACTTTGATTTGACCTATTGTTACGATGTTTGTAAACAAATTGGTTACACTTATCTGAACGCTTGGTTGCCATTGACATGTAGCTGTGTCCATGACAAAGCATTATATATGCTCGTTTGCATTCTTGTATAGTTCCTTTTGTGTGTCATTTTTAGAAACAAAACGATTTAGGCCTACATGATTCGATTTAGGTCATAATGAAACGACCAGGTGTAAACTCCGAAATGTGTCTTAAACAAGACAGGCTCACTACGCGCCGCGAACCACGCTAATAACCTACGCACCAGCGCACACCCCACACACCCACTCCGGGCAGGTGCTGCCGGCTAGCCCCGCCCCCTGCCATGTAATTGATAAACGGATGCAGCCATACTAGGCTTCCGGCTTCCCGATGTAAAGAAAAAAAAAAAAAAAGGATTTCGTGGAGAGAACCTGTAGTCTTTAAAAATCTTTGTTGCTGTCTGAGCAAAAGGTGGGATATTATAAAAATATTACGGACTCAACTCGCGTGTAACGAAACGTCGAGGTAATTTAGTGTAAATAACACGCAACTGATTGTAGTAATAATGTGTGAAAATCATGTAAGCTTAAATTAATACATTAAAAGTGGGAGTTACTCAACTGATAAACCGACATCGTGAGTCATAATCATAAATGCAGAGGCAAAAAACGGAAACACGATAGAGATGTTTTATTGAAAACTTACACTTGAGGCTCTGATGACCCCATGGTCTCTAACGGAGATATTTTAATCACTTTTGTATGTTATTTATTTGCTACCAAGTTGAATACTTAGCACTTAGCAGGACAAAATACAATTAGTTCGTACCTACACAACATAATTTACTGTTTAAAACTAAGCACTAAAATTTACTTTCATGACAAAAAAAAAACATAATAGAACAATATGTCAAAAATCTGTATTAAATAATAAGTATAATACATAAAAGCTTTGAAATTGATCTGTCTCAATTACAGTTGAACCTTCAATTACATTCATACAAATTGATATTTCTGAATGGTTGACATTGGTTGTCCAACCACAATGGGGGCAAAACAGCATTATAGGTAACGGTAACAAAATGACAATGGACATAGTTCACGGTAACATCATATCAAAGTCATGTTTGTTAGCATTCCAGAAACCTTCGCATTTGTATTGAAATTATGGTGAATTGTGTAATTCGCTGGTGGGTGAAACTTACCTCCTCGATACATTGTTTCGCAAGAGATCCTTGCATTCTTTGAGTCACGAGATGAGTAACAAAAATTATGTTCCTGACACGCGGTTCGTGACTTTTTACGTATCAGTAAACGAGCCTCTTTCCATTAAAAAAAAGTATATGTATAAAAAATAAGTTAAAGTAAAAGTGAATAAGTTTCGTGAGCACATAGCTAATTTTCTTGACTAAGTAATGATGATAATGTTATCCGACGCAATGATTATTTTAAAATAAATGTATTCTAAAGAAATTGCTACACCCTATCAGGGTAACCATGTACACTAACATCTTTTAACATCTTGTAATTATAACCATGGTATTGCAATAAATAAATGAATTGAATTGATTTGAAAAAGGAGATACCCATCTACACATATCTTATTATTATAAACGTTAATTAGTTGACGCTCTAAATATTATTCTAGTTACATTGGCAAAAAAAATGCCTTCATAAATTAATGAAATTCAAGACAACATGATAGCCGAATTAAGATAGAGGCTTATTAACTTAATAATAAAAAAAGACTACTTACAACAAAATCTTTCTTGTAATATAATATAAAATACTAGCTGTGCCCCGCGGTGTTACCCGCTCATCCCACGGGAACACTAAATTTTTTCGGGATGAAAAGTATCCTATGTCCTTTCCCGGGTCTCAAACTATCTCCATACCAAATTTCATCTAAGTCGGTTCAGCGGTTGAAGCGTGAAGAGGTAACAGACAGACAGACAGACACACTTTCGCATTTATAATATTAGTATGGATGGATGTACAAACGAAGACACAGTTAATTATACATCACCCATAGACCTTAATACGTTATAGTTACTAAGGTTTGTATTAGTTTACAAATGTACATTTATCAGTGTCATAAGTATCTAAATAGATTCACAATAAATTATCGAAATTAACGTTGATACCTACAAAAAATACGGTTCGAACTGTCTCTCGTTTTGGAAGTTAAACTTGAACAGGATCTGCAAAACCAACTCAAAATCATGTACTCAATTTCATTGTTTACCTTACCTTATTTGGAGAAGGTATAATATCTTGAAAAATTTACGTCAAGATGTAAATCAGTTCTGCGTTATTTTGTGTATATTCGTTACTTGCGCAACATAGAGAATATAGTCTGTTGCCCAGAAAGGCTGCTCCTATGTTCGAAATTCGAATTTCTTCGAATTTATTCGAATTCTCTGTTGCGCAAGTTACGAATATACACAAAATAACGCAGAACTGATTTAACACAGACGCAGAATGAATAAATGAATGAATGAATGAATGAATTATACCTTCGCCAAATAAGGTAAGACAAACAATGGGATTGGGTAGGTGAGGTTTCGCAGATCCTGAAGGATGGCACTATTGCCATCCTTCTCAATCTCCTGTCAAAATATATTCGGGTGAGTGGGACGGTACTATACGACGGTCAAAATTCGAACATCGGTGTAGCTTTTCTGGTACAATTTGTAGTGCGCTCGCCCCGGCATGGCAAGAGATACCGATTCAAGTTCGACAAGCTGGTAAATGTTGTATGGTGTTGCATATTTTTATCGATTTTAACATATTAGTCAGTAACAGTATTTATATGAATGGACAAGCAGAGTTTTTTACATTTACGTTATCAATTAGCAATAGCAATAGCAATATGGGAGAGAAAAATCATTTCAATAACCGCAGTTTACGTCTGTATACGTATAACTATGTATATACCTCATACAATAGCTTGAGACGGTTAGACGTGTGTGAAATATTTAACATAGGTACCTTATAACAAAGTCATCTTATAAAATCAGGTTTGTTATGCTGTATTAACCTCGTATCTACAAATCAACTGTTTTCGAAAGCCGAAAATTGCTTCGAAATCTACTTCTACCACAACTCTGCCTGACAATTATCTATGTGTCATTTCATTTGCTACCTGGCTATCAATTATATTAAACTGGCTATTATATCTAATTACCCATAACGCCTGTTCGCTTTCAAAACCTCGTATAATTCTACCTTCGCTTCGAAAATGAACTTCATCGTCACGCAGAAAAATTTCCGTCAAATGGTAGGAAGGGACACGCGCCTTTGGAAAGGTTAGTGTATTGTTTGTTTCTCAGCAGGTAAGTGTGTCACTTGGTTAATAAACCGTGCGGTCGGGCGCACTCTGCATGCTAAAACAAAACACTGTCGCTACTATTTTCACGGACATGGGTTTAGTAACCAGCCGATCCCTATCACTGTCACGCGTTGGAAATTAAGTGAAAACTTGAATTAGTGTTTGAAGCAGGTACACGATTCCGATTTTAATGTTTGCCGCAGTAGATTACTTTTACGTAGGTGAGTTACGGTTAGGTCGTGAGTGTATTCTTTGGACCGGTTATGTAACCGTTTTGAACTAGATGTGATGTAGTTATTTTTTATCTACCTCTTATTTTATATTATATCAATTTTACTTACTTATTTATGGGCCTTTATACATGTTGTTTTTTACAGCCAGGTATTACTAAGTGCGCCGCGGGGTGTAAGCCGCTCATCCCACGGGAACACTAAATTTTTCGGGATTAAAAGTAGCCTAGCTATGAATTAGTCCAGGGTGTCAGCTACCTTCATACCAAAATTTTCAAAATTGATGGAGATGTTTACGTTAGCGTGAAAAAGTAACAAACGAACACATAAACACACAAACTCACTGACAAGCTTTCGCCTTTATAATATTATTGAGATGTAGGTACCCAAGTCATGTGAATTACCATTATAAGTATATTCAGAAAAGTATGCGTGTCATCACATCTCATACTGTTTAATTTGTTTTTAGATGCCAATACAAAAAAAGAATAGGTACAAATTAATGTTATTATAATTCTTTTCATTATACGATAACAATTAGCTTGAATAATCCAATACCATGCTTAAACATTGCTATTATTCTAAATTGTCACGCTTCTCACGCTTAAGGCAACGACACAAACACACGGAGAGCCGACCGGATATGTTTGAACTGAGCACACTAAATACGAATAGGTACGTACTACAATTTGGCAATTGAAACTTGAAGCATCGGACTGGACGCTAATTCGACAATGTTTTAAAATATGGCTAAATAAGCAATCTCTCGAGTATCTAATATATCGACCTTTCCTGTCATACTTGTACTGTATTTGCTTTTGGGGGTTGCCACAAACTAAACAGTAGGTACGTATTCCAACATAATCACTACAAACGTTTTTTGTTTTTTTTTATCGATATGTTTTTTATGTGGAAATACCACATTTTTATTTTTATAAATATTGACACTAAGGTAAATTACGAAAGAAAAATGTAAAGTGATAGGCTACAATTGTAAGCAGGACTTGAACCTGCGACCCTACGTTTCCGGCGTAGTGGTCTCCCAACTGAGCTATGTCAATCACACCAAATCTTTGATTCCATAATTCTACGCAACTAGAGCGCCCTCTTCGTCATATGTTCTTTAAAATGCTTAAGTGCATTAGCCATTACCCTAGGATGTGCGTTTTACACGCACGTTCGAGTCCGGCTGTTTTGCTGTAGTAGATGACATTAGAATCAGAAGTTTTATTTTTCAAACACAGGTATAGAATACAGTTATTAGTGATATCATACATTTTTCTTTCATAATTTACCTTTGTACAAATAATGTTTAGTGGAACATGCCTTTGTAAGTTATGAGAATTCGGAATAATTAGTATACTTTCGGACAGACGAAACATCAGAGTTTTTGGTTTTCTGGTATACCTATATGTATGTATAAATATATATATACTCCTCCTTATACGATACCAGTACCAATCCCAAACACACTATACCAATCCCAAATAAATAAATAAATAAATGTATAAGGCGCTGGCGGGTAGAATGGAATAAGGAATGTGTTACATTTGGTTGTCTAATATTTATATAGTATAAAACAAAGTCGCTCTGCTGTTCGTCTGTGCCTATGAAAGCTTAGATCTTTAAAACTACGCAACGGATTTTGATGCGGTTTTAATAGATAGAGTGATTCAAGAGGAAGGTTTATATGTATAAATTGTATAATACATGCATAATTTATCAGCATTGCACCCGTGTGAAGCCGGGGCGGGTCGCTAGTTGTAAATAAACGACGTGAAGAACATCCCGTGCGTTTTCCCTGCCCTTTCCCCACATATATTATGTGGTGGTATATTTTAAACCGTCACAAGTCGCGAGGCATCGTCATACAGCGGAAAATGCCGGTAAAATCTTTCAATCCATTCCTGTCTAGCTGCCTTACGTGTGTCGAGACCATTATATGCGAAACAAACCGATTCGTTTGCGTTCAACAAACATAATTTTATCGCTCACCTAGAGAGAACAAAAGAGAGTTTATTACTTTTTTAGTATCGAGATTGTTACGTATGAGGTAACAAATAATACGAGAGCCCGTGTTGCGTTTGGTAGTCGCGCATATTATTACTTATGTGGGCGGGTACAACCTCGACCCATCAAATTCAACGAATATATTGCATTCGTCTGTTGCATCAGTTATCAGTTTATTTATTGCTTTCATAGGTTACATCAAATAATAGGTACACATTACTGGGCCCTAATTCCATAGATATCTCCCTGATACCTTAGAGAGGTCTCGGTGGCGATATACCTAGTATATTGTCACTTCGCCAACCCGGTCGCGTTAAATTTGAGCCTCATTTATATGCGACGCAAACGTACTTGACCAGACAGTAACGTGAAATGTCATTATATGCAACTCGAATCTACCGTTTTTCAACCAAAGTGTAAATGAACTTTTTTCAGAAAATTGTTTTTTTAGTCTCCTTCGTAATCATAATTTTACATTCGTTTTCATTCCCGTCACGATTTACTATTAATGTTTTTTTTATTTGCTTTAAGCGTGACGATAAATACGTTTTCTTACAAAATTTTGGTAGGTACACGGTTTTTTCCTGTATTCCTATATACAAAGCGATTCTGAGTAAGATGAACTTACAAAATTAAATTTCGGGAAAATAGATCATATTCACTTTTATAACAAACGCTCACATGTTGCGTTTTAATGACATTTAAGGTAAAATGCCTGAGATATACCAGAGACATTGCTTATTTGGCGATATCTCAAAGTACACTCGAACTCGCATAAACCTGCAGATCTGCCTATCGCGGATCTAACCCACTAGAAAGTAAGGAATCCTTTAAAGTATTCATGACAGTTCAGGTACAATCATGCCAAAACAATAGTAATCTATCACCGTTTAGACGTGATAGGAAAACACTTTTAGGTAATAGCTCATTTCAGATTTCCTGTGGAATCTAGTAATTTCTATCTTGGAAGAGAAACCGCGTCTGGTTCGGGATAGTATCCTAATTATAGAACGAATCAGTATCAGTATGACATTGACCTCCCATGTAGCAAAGAAGCTGTTAACTGTCATAACAGTTTCGCAGGGCTTTAGATTATATGTAATCTTTGTTGTAAAATTAATAAAGAAATAAATAATAATAATAAGACCTTATACAGCTATTATAACTCTAATTTTAAGCTGTATAAAGGCTGTATAACTTTTTCGACTAAAAACATGACTTGAACTGTATCAGGGCTCGTCAGCCCTCACCACCAGTAGTCGGACTTTTTGTGGGAGTATAACCCGCTAATGGGATTATCTCCACGCCACAGGAGTGATATCGGGTTAAGTTAGGTTTGCACCTGGCATGGATGGCTCCGGATACAAATAACGTGCAAAGTTAACGCAACCAATCACGTTTGCTGTATGGGAGGCGGGAGCCCGATGTAAATATTTATTTTATTCTGTTTTTAGTATATGTCGTCATAGCGGCAATAGAAATACATCGTCTGTGAACATTTCAACTGTTTCAGCTATCACGGTTCATAACATAAAGCTTAGTGACGGACAAACAGACGCAACGGACACTGGAATCTTAGTATTAGGGTCCCGTTTTTACCCTTTGGGTACGAAACCCTTAAACAATCAGCTGTGAACATTTTTTCTAGTAAAACGCTATCATCGACCACAGATCACTGCATTCATTAAATATTTATATTCAGATACTATGGTATTCTCGGCGTTAAGCAATTGACCTGTAAACGCTGATCGTGCGTGACATTTGCGTGCCTAATCACGGTAAATAATACGTAACCGTCAACGTACCTTCTTTATTGACTGTCAGTTCCTCGCTATACATCCAGTTAAATAAACTATAAGTTAAATTACACATTAAAAAACATGTGTAACTACCGCTGGTTAATATTTGATGACATGCAAATAACTAAACTATACTTAGTTACCTAATTAATTTTATCTTGTTGCATGTCGTGACGCGTGACATATCAGGGAATAATTAAATTTTATTTTATTTTACCTAACTTTGATTTGGAGAATCTATACATTTCATTTACGTGTACCAATGTAATTTAGGTATAACATAAATGTAATCGATTGTTTTAAGTACTTATAAATTTACGAAAATAATTGACACTGTTGAGTTTCTTACGCCATATTCTCAAGGAAATCAAACTTAGGTAATGCCGGTAGATTTAATTTGTAAAAGTGCCCTTGTGGCCTAATTACTGAAAATTTTATTTCATTTAATTTCATACGTAGGCACAGTGTGATAATAATGTATTAAATCGGTTCTACCGGTCTGTAATCGTGCAATTTGGGCGGAGTATTGTGATGGTTAATATAATTGTTTTTTAATAAATGTAGCCATAAAATACATAATTAACATAGTTCTATACTACGTTATTTAGGTCAATTACAATTGTATCACAATATTTGCTATAAAAAGAGCCGTCTAGTGCTAATGTTGTAGGTATGCAATTCCTCGGCTCGTCGATAATTTGCTTTATGTGTTTATTTATTTGATTGAACAAGCGAAATTATTGTTATACTTATTATACAATTCACTGCAACAGTTCCACACCAAATAAAATAAGATTTTATTGCTTATTTAATTGGCAATCATTTGCATAATTATAGTTTATTAGTTACGCGCTTTTATTTGTTTCACGCTTTTAAATCTTAATTAGCACTCTGCAGATGTCCATAAGAAATGTTAGCAAGTTACCTAACTGCATATAGTTAGGTTAGGTTAAGATACAAATAAATTTCGACTCTTAACAAGCGACAAAGCAGACCCTTATGCCACTTTCCGACACATATATAAGCGCGAAAGTGACGGTTGCTTTATAAATATCATTACAATAACTAGATATCAGACAATCTCACATAATCAACCTATGGCTCTGACATCTGGTTCGTGGTCCAGTTGGTAGGACGCCCGTGTTGGCCCGGAAAGCCGTTGGAAACGCAGGTTCGAATCCTGTCCGAACCATTAAATTTTTCAATTTTTCGCTTCATTGTAAACATTTGGTTTACGTAAGCAGACGTTACTGCTTTAATAAAAAATAATTAATCAACCTAGTTTCAAATTAAGCTCAAAAAGGAATGTGGTGTGGGTAGTGGGCGACGATATACATACTTAAATAGACATATAAATAGTTAAATACAATAGAACATCCATGAGTCCATGACCCAAGCACAAATTAAATAATGTGTCCTTCACACAAATGCCCTAGCCGAGATTCGAACCCAGGAACAACAACAAAGAAAACTCGCTAAACAGAAATTATACTCGTACTACAATGGGAGAAACATGTGCTAGACGCGATTGGTATAGTCGCTGTGAATGTAATTTTAGTCATCCTTTTCCTTTCCTCCATTTTTTATATGGCATCAAACCATCTGATGCCAAATTACATTATAATATAAGATATTTATTGAATAATTTCTTATTTAAAACAATCAGTAACTTATATTATGTATCTTCGTATGACATATTGTGTAGTGCTTCCATGTTTTCTTATATTTCGCGTTACTAAGCGGATATAATTACATCCAATTTGCACAATAACACTTAGCATTATCTCCCGTTCAGCCATAAATAGCAGTATTTGGACACATTTAGATTTATAAGTATGGACAGTGAATGCGAATGCGAATGCACCTCACACAATGAGTGCTTACTTAGGTACTTAACCCTTACCATGAGCAGGGCCGGACTTAGAGGGCCAGGGCCCCTAGGCACTTGGGCCCCCTCCCCTATAGGGAGAACATTATTATAGTGTAAGTCCTGCATCTGGGACTGGACCCCTAGGCCCGGGCCTTGTGGGCCTTGTGGGCCTAGGGGGAAATACGGCAAGGCCCTGACCATGAGTTTACAGTGACAATGACAGTACTCGCTAGCGACGACCAAGTAACAGCTAGGGGCGCTGTGTTTTTGTTTTTTTTTTTTTTTTTTTATGTCATAGGGGGCAAATGAGCAAACGTATCGCCTGATGGAAAGCGATTACCGTCGCCCATAAACACCTGCAACACCAGAGGAGTCACAAGTGCTTGCCTACCCGGAGGACGAAGATAGAATGCCTCTATGCTAGTAATTTCACCGGCTATCTTACCCCCACACCGGAACACAACAATGCGAACATTGCTGAACATTGCTTATTCTCCGTACAAATCGTTTACGCTGTCGCTAACGAGTACGGTCACGTCCACTCATGGTAAGCGTACTGACATTATTTGTTTATAGGCTATGGTTATGAAACCTTAAGTATGGAACCACATCGCATCCACAAACGCTTATTAGCGACCACCAAACAAGTCGCGGCAGTCGTGATCATAACAATGGCGACATCTATTATAATGTGATGTGTGAACAAACTAGTACACATACTAGTATCAAATAAGTACTACTTGTACTTAAAATAAGAAACATACGTAGGTATGTACCTAAAATAGAAATTCACTAAAGAGATCCCAGTCACACCAGCCACTAGTTTTGTGGGACATTGTTTTAGCTGTATTTTTTTTTATTGCAAGATACCAGCACTGAGTTCTGTTTGCAACTCTAATGGTTGTCACTACCGACTATACATATATAGCCCCTTGCATCAGCTGTCATATATATTAATTATTTTTATCAAAGGCTAACGTAAACCAAATGTTTACAATGAAGCGAAAAATTTAATGGTTCAGACAGGATTCGAACCTGCGTTTCCAACGGTTTTCCGGGCCAACACGGGCGTCCTACCAACTGGACCACCGAACCAGATGTCAGAGCCATTGAATCTTTCAACCAGTTGCTTCGACATACCTTAGGGTGGCATCGTAGCGCCATCTACCGTAAAGATTTAGACTTTATATATAGTCGGCACCATCGTCTCAAATTTGTTGAGAATCGATAGTACCTAACGATGTGCTACACCCAAATTAATTATTTTTATTAAAGCAGTAACGTCTGCTAACGTAAACCAAATATTTACAATGAACCGAAAAATTGAAAAATTTAATGGCTCAGAGGATTCGAACCTGCGTTTCCAACGGCTTTCCAGGCCAACTAAGGCATGTCGAAGCAACTGGTTGAAAGATTCAATGGCTCTGACATCTGGTTCGGTGGTCCGGTTGGTAGGACGTCATATATATTTCTCGCTCTATCATTGTCCTCCTTGTCGTGATCGTCAATGACTAACCTGGCTCCACGACCTTCACGAGCGTCATGTTCCCGAATGAAGATGAACCATTGCTTTCCGCATCTAAGTAACATCATCATCATCATAGCCGGTAGACGTCCATTACTGGACAAAGGCCTCTCCCAAAGATCTCCACGACGTTCGATCTTGCGCCGCCCTCAACCAATTTCTGCCCGCAACCCTAACCAGATCGTTGATCAACCTTGTTGGATCCTTCTTCCCACGCTGCATTTAAGTATACGAGACGTAGATTAAGGCAGACTTTCCGTGAAATACCCCATATAATAATATAAAATGTTATCCATAAGTATTTGCACAATTTCATTACCTATATTACGGTTAGGTACGTTACGTAAATACTCATATTGAAGAAATGCTTACTTTAAGACACAATACTGCGAAATCGATCAACATTCGAGAATAAATATCCTTCTGTGGAAAAACTTGTTTAGTAGATACTCTTTAGAAATTTCGCTCAGTCCGTAGTAAAATGCAAGAGAAAGATTTTCACATTTTGCATAGATAAGAGACGTTTGAGGTTAACCTCTCGATTGGAAGCAAGCCAGCCACGCCAAGAGCTCTTGACCTAGAGTTACATTTATAAACAGAGAAATCTGCGGCGTTTACGCAGAATTTACGGCTAGAACAAAGGAAATGCATGGCGATACGAAGCGCACATTTTATCTTTAAGAATGGATGAACAGTCGATAGCTACTTCATTCAAATCTATAGAAGTTTCGGAACTTACTATGTGGTGGTGTGCTCGATATTTTTCCTACATTACCTATACCAAGATTTTCTTACATCTTTAATCTTTGAGTTGCTCTCATCTCAAGTATATCGCAGTAAACGTGGTAGGTCCTATTTGATATCTACTACATATGAATATGTCTAAGACTGAAATGTTGGACGGCCGTAACTCATTACTTCTCCTTAATTATCCAAGTCAGAATCTTGGCAGTGTCAATAAGCGATTAATCATACTTAGTTACGCATAATGAAGTTTATCTACTATGCTATGACTTCATCTGTATCTAGACTCAGAACGAGATATATCAAGATTCTAGGAATGTTATATTAGAAAAGGGTTTCCCGAGAAATGTTATGAGCTCAGGCTCTCTGCACATTGCAACAAGCTAATTAACCAGCTATGAATAGTATACTCGAGGAAGAAGTGCGCTGAAACATAGCTCACAATATATAAATTAGTTAGAGGTGGAAGGAGCCAATAAGACGAATCCTCAATCTAGTCAAAATCATAGACAGCGGTTATACGCTCAGTCTGGTGTCAATTCAGTCCATCAGTAAGAGTCGAATACATATATGCCCTGGTCAGAGTGACGAGAGAATGACTCCGTCTGACGGAAGGACGCCCCGGACTGGTGAAAATGAATGAATGAATAACAGTAAACTGCAGTCCAGCTGTTGTCTCCTCGGAGAGCACTCTTGTATGTCTTTCACCTGATAGATTTATGATAAGTTTTCTTAAGATTAGGACCCCCACCACAGAAAGTCTATGATTACAAACATTCGAATTTTATGATAGTGTACGTGCTTATTTATTCAACATCAATAGCATCATCCATAAACGTTATTGCAGCAATCAACACACCAATCCCAGGGAACGAGCAAAATTTCCTTGGAATATATTCAAGGTTCACGTTAAGTAAACCCTACAATAATCGACGCTGACGTGTCGATATCTGTTATCCTTGCCGGATTTATTAGATCCGAGCGAGACGCCACATCTTAGGACGGTGTTGAGCCGATCAGTAATTGGCTCGAGGCGCTAACAGGTGGCAGTGTCGTCGCTCCGACTCGGGAACTAATCCTCATTGACGTGCGAAAATGCTCCCGACAGGTCCGACACTAGTCCGTCTCGCGTACACAGAAAGACATAACTGGCGACAATTTCCGACAAACATACGACATTTTGTGTCTGAGAAGTATTGCTTCTTGTTTACATAATATGAAATATCTGTATATGTGCCGGTTTTAATCGCAGAAACAGAGTTGTACGCATTCTGTGACGAGGCCGGAGCTGTGAATCTGTGGTTTATTGTTATAGTCTATTGTTTACGTATCATCTTTGCTATGAATAAATCAGCACTTTAATTATGTTGTTTACACCGGAGTTTATTTTGATATTGTTAAGAAATAATGATGTTTTGAGTGAAATGAAGTCCATTTTACGGTCGTTTAATAACTTCGTTACTTACAAACTATTCGGTATTTTATACGATGGTTTAAATGATGAAGTAAAATATATGTAGGTAGCGATATTTACTTTTCACCTCGCCAGCTCAAACATGGCGGCTGTTACGGACACAAGCCGAAAACTGTTAGTTCATAAGCGAATTTGATATGTAAAACGTTAATTTATTTAATTTATTTTATTGCGCATAAAAGACGCTATAAGTCGATTTATTATGTACCAAATGTATATAAACGTCCGTAAAAGAGACACATATATGTAACTGGTCTAATCCCGAACCGATTCCGATCCGAAAATCCCAATTCGATAGCGATGAATATTGCATAAGATATCCACGTGGTACCGAACCACGTGGCAATGTTATGATAATATCTCATCACCTGCTATCGCTTCCGCAATAGTGCCAAGCGATAGCAACGGATAATCCCATCAGGAGTCCGTTTTTATAATGTTTCTAAAGTAATTAGGTCAACCGCAATTCACGTTAACGTAAAATTAACGTGAATTATGAACCGTCCGATTAGAGCCCATTTTCAGTACGAAATCGTATCGGAATTTCGTCTTAACAATTCAAATTAACTTCATTATGACCTAATCACTTAGTATACACTTATAGATGCATCTGGACTCATTGCACTTACCTTTTATGGCCTTCCGCGACTTGCTAACACACCGTAAATTTAACTTCATCGATCGATCCGACTTAATAACTAACGAACCGTAAATCTTATCTTATAAAACGTAAGGCCATTTAATGCGGTGCAATGAAAGCTACAGATTGAGACATCTCACGTAGAAATCGAACCGTAAACGTAGACACGACACTTCCCGAACCACCCATCCCGTAGACCAGAAAAGCCGTTAGAGCTGAAAAATGGGAATATGAACGACCAATCACGCAGCTAGTTCACTTTTTCATACAACGATTCTTAAAAAAGAACGAACTTGACGAAAGGGGCGTGCCGGCCGTAGAATGTACGGATCGACGCCTCCTATTGGCCTGCGAGCCATTATTACGCTTACAGATCCTGAGTCGAATTAGATCTTAAGGAAAAAGCTTATAAGGAATTATTGTTTTCGATTGTTTACCATACTGCCGAAGAAAATTAAATAACGAACAAGTCAACTAGTGTTTTTAACTCGTACTCGAACCTGCATCGAACCTGCATCGACCAGCTGCCGTAACCAAGTTTGTCTGAGGTCCCATTCGTGTTGGTTGATCTCCAAACTTCGGTCTACGTTATCTACGTGATATCTACGTGGCGTTTACGTCGTGCAGCTACGCATCGGATCCGGAGCCGCAGAACTGAACCGAACCGCACTACGAGCTACGAACGTACGGTTTGCTACGTGTGACGTAGCAACTACGTGGCAACTACGTGCCGCGTCTGAACCGCCGTGCCTACGACTGGGTTAGCCACGGCGACCGAACCGGAGCCACGAATTCCGAGAACCGACATACAGTCCACTGTGCTCACTCGTGAGCTACCGAAGAGGCAGTGTTGAGCGAGCATCCTCAACATTTTGGTCATTCGAGCGACGGATATCTGAACCACAGAACCGGACCATTTTGGTCATTCGAGCGACGGATATCTGAACCACAGAACCGGACCATTTTGGTCATTCGAGAGCCGGATTGGAAGAACCGCCGAACCAACCGACAACGATGGTCCACACGAGACGCCAGGCATCACGAGACGGCCGAGCCCCCAGCGAACCGAACCGAGGGGAATCCACGTCTGCGGAGATGCACGGAGCGCGTCGACGACTGTCGGACACCAGGGAGCCACAACGTGCAGCCCTGGACGAACCGAGCCGCAGATCGAATCCAGAATCGCCGCCCACGGACACGACCCAATGGCGGCAGAAGCTGGACGAGCACCTGCGTCGAGCCAGTCTACGGGAGCAACGCGACGACCCCGCAGCCGGCTTTTCGACGCCGACGACTCACCTGCCGGCGCACCCCGAAGCCCGAGCGCCCACGCGCGCCGCCGGCTACGATCGCGACCGCAGAGGCCCCGAGGCCCCCGCGACGTCCGCGTACCGCGCGTTTAACGCCCCCCTCGCCGCGCACGCGCCGATCGAATCATCCGCGGCCCGCGCGCCCGCGACTCAAACCGCGACTCACACCGCGACTCGCACCGCCGATCGTTCCCGAGAACGAGCCGATCGCG
Source organism: Apotomis betuletana (assembly GCA_932273695.1). Lineage (NCBI taxonomy): Eukaryota > Metazoa > Arthropoda > Insecta > Lepidoptera > Tortricidae > Apotomis > Apotomis betuletana. The sequence continues at coordinate 8,640,490 of OW026307.1, read as the reverse complement.
AACGTGCTTTCGACCAAGTACGCTTCAACATCGGCAACACCCGCGCGCCTACGGTCACGTCCGCCACGAGCAGCACCACCGAGGCCCGCAGGAAGCAAGCCGAACTCGCCGCAGCCGAGAGCATCGCAAAGCTACGCCGACAACAACTCCGCATCGAAGAGGACCTCGTGAAGAAGCGACTCGAGACCGAGCTGCAACAGATCGAGGCGGAGGGGTCCCAGGCTGGCGGCTCACAGGCGGGTCGACTAACGCCGACCGACCAAGAAACCACGCAGCGTATCGATGCGTGGTTTCAACGAACCGAGGTGAGTGACGGAGCAAATATCGTGCCTGCTAAACCGACGCCGATGAGGCAGCGCACGGTCACGCCTGAACGAGGCGAACTCCGTCCGAGCCGAAGCCGAACCGCGAGCCGCAACGAAGACATCGACCGACTCGCCGATCGCATCGAGAGTATAACTCGTCCGCCGCCGAAACAGGTATACGAACTCCCGATCTATACCGGACTGCCGAACGAGTGGTTAACATTTTACCACTCGTACACCGAGAGCACACAGCGGTATAAGTTCTCGAATTTCGAGAACATGGCTCGACTCCGCGCGGCGCTGAAAGGTGAGGCGCGAGAATGCGTCCAACACATGCTGGCGTCGGGATCGAGTCCGGACTTAATCGTCCGCATATTAAGGAAGAATTTCGGTAGGACCGACATCCTCGTCGACAGGGCGCTGGAGGACTTGAAACGATTGCCCGCCCTAGGACCGAGCGCGACTGACCTCAACACTTTCTCCATAAGGGTGATGAACATCGTCGCGACGCTCATGGACTTAGATAAGTCACACTACGCAGGTAACCCACTACTGATCCGGGAGATTACCGACCGCCTGAGCCCGCACCTGAGATCGAGATGGTGCACACACGCACGTGAACACATGCGAACAGGTGAGTGCGAGATCGTAATGCTAGCGGAATTCTTACTCGACGAATCCGACGCCGAATTACAATTCTCGCACGCACGAGCCCCAGCGTCGCGACGCCCAGCCGCTACGAACGTGAGTCACCAGCCGCTGCCGTCCCGACGCCCGAACCCCGTGAATAGCGGAGCTGCGATACGACGCCCCGCACCCGTAAGAGCCCAGACATACGCCACAGAACGAGTGGACGCCTGTCTGTGTTGCGGCAACACACACCGAACCACGGATTGCCGCAAGCTATTAGGTATGACGATAGGAGCGAGATGGGAGTGGGCTCGAGACGCACGCATCTGCTACAAGTGTCTCGACAAGAGACACCGCCGCGAGAACTGCACGGCGAAAGGTTGCGGCGTACCTAACTGCCCACACTCACACCACAAACTGCTACACGATTCGACGCCGCCTACGAGTAAGGCGCCGCCCCACGTAGCACCCGACGTAGCACTCGACCGCCCAGCCCGCCCGACGCGTAGCACAGCGCAGGCGGCGCCCGGCCCCACGCGTAGAGATAAGACGCCCGTGCAGAACGAGCACGCGCACACTACGGCGGAGCTAACCGCCAATACCGTCGACGCGAACACGAAGGTAATGCTTAAAATAATGCCTATCGTCGTAAGCGGACCGAACGGAAGCATCGAAACATTCTGTATGATCGATGAGGGGAGCACGATATCTCTCATCGATCAGGGACTGGCGGATCAACTAGGAGCAACGGGACCTGAAAAACCTCTCGTCATACAAGGCGTAGGCTCGATATGCCTAACGCAACCGAGTCAGCGCGTAGAGGTAAGCGTCCGAGCTACGAGCGGAGGCCCGTCACACTCGCTTACGCTGCGCACTGTACCGCAACTGGGACTACGTGAGCAGTACATGCCGCGTAGGGCGGTACTCAACTTCGAACACTTAGCCGACTTGAACGAAGCCTGCTACGAACATGCCGCGCCTAAGATACTATTGGGCGCGGACCACTGGCACCTGACGATCCCGCTAGAAACGAGAACGGGAAGGCAGTGCGACCCAGTGGCGATCCGTTCAAAAATCGGATGGACGATTTACGGCATGGCTCCACGCTACCTACGGAACCAGAGCGATCGAGAGGTAGTCATGCACGCTTTCTCGGATGAAGACCGAGAAATAAACATGGCGTTGAAAAGGTACTTTGACGTCGAAGCGCTAGGCGTGAAATTAATCGACAAAAGGAGCCCGCAGGATCAACGCGCTATCGACATATTTAACGCGACAGTTAAACGCATCGACGGCCCGCGCTACGAGGTTGGACAACTGTGGCGCGACGACGAACCCTGCTTGCCGCCCAGTTATACTATGGCGTATAACAGGTTGCGCGGCATCGAACGACGCATGGACAGGGATCCGACGTTTGCAGCGGAATACACCGCGCAAATAGATAACTTGCTGACCAAGGAGTACGCCGTGCGACACATAGGCGATTACGACGGTCATAAAACCTGGTTTTTGCCGCACTTTGCTGTACGAAACATAAATAAAGGCAACAAAATCAGGTTGGTATTCGACTCCAGGGCGACCTCGCAGAACGTCAGTCTGAACGACAAGCTGCTTGAGGGCCCGGATTTACTGCAGTCACTCCCGGGTATCCTGTGCAGATTCCGCGAAGGTGAGTTCGCAGTTAGCGCCGACATACAGGAGATGTTTCTACGGATCCAGATGAGACCCGACGATCAAATGGCGCAGCTATTCCTGTGGAGGGGAATGAATCGGGAGCGACCGCCGCAAGTATATCGCATGAAATCGATGATATTCGGGAATACGTCTTCTCCATACTTAGCACATAGCGTGCGAAACAGGAACGCCCAGGACAACGCCGAGCTGTATCCGGACGCCGTTTACGATATTCAGACGAATCATTATATGGATGATTTCTTGGCGGGATACGAGACGGAGCAGCAGGCGATCGACGCCGCTAAGCAAGTAGCAGCCTCACACGCTATGGGAGGCTTCGTCCTGCGAAGCTGGGCCTCGAATTCGACGAGGCTAATGGAGCAGATCCCGCCCGAGCAACGAGCCGCCGACGATCTCACAAGCTTAGGCAACAAAGAGCAAAAGGTATTGGGATTGTATTGGAACGCTCGAACCGACGAGCTAAGCTTCAATACATCGCTGATTCGCGTGCCGCCCGAGGTACGAGAACTACAACGGGGTCCCACGAAGCGCGAAGCCCTCAGCGCTTTGATGAGCCTGTTCGACCCGCTAGGGTACTTAGCGCAGTACACCGTGACGGGAAAGGTCCTGCTACAGAACGTGTGGGCCCTGAGAACGAGCTGGGACTCGCCGCTGCCAGGCGAGTTGAACAACGCTTTCGTTACGTGGCTGGAGCATATCAAACACGTAGCCGAGCTGCGATTACCGCGACGCTGTATCCAGCTAGGTACAGGCGTGCGGCATCAACTGCACGTGTTTGTGGACGCGTCAGAGCAAGCGTTCACCGCCACCGCGTACTGGAGGACGGAAGGGGAGACGGGCGAGAACGAGCCGCGAGTACACTTAGCCGCAGCGAAATCTAAGGTAACTCCCGTTCGTCGCTTGTCCATACCACGAGCCGAACTTCAAGCCGCTTTAATAGGAGCCCGATTAGCGCAGACATTGCAGAACGAGCACCGCGTGAAACCCGTGCAGACCGTCTACTGGACCGACAGCCGAACCGTGCTGCACTGGGTACGCGAGAACGCGCGCCGATACAGCGCGTTCGTGAGCCACCGCTTAGGTGAGATAGCGGAGCTCACCGAACCCGAACAATGGCGCTGGGTCCCGACAAAGATGAACCCGGCCGACGACGGTACTCGACCGGACCCCTATCGCGTGGTAAGGAGCACCGATAGATGGTACGTGGGTCCTGATTTCCTGCGACAACCCGAACCCGAATGGCCGCAGGAAACTCGAGCACCGCAAGCAGAGCCGCCGATCGAAATAACCGAGCAGGTACCGACAGAACGGTGTTACGTGACGAATCACGTAGATCCGCCGCTGCCGAAAATCGAGCGTTTCAGCAACTACGATCGCTTGATCGGCGCGACGGCCCGAGCACTCCTTTTCATAGAGCGACTGAAAAGGAAAACCCAGGTATCGTTAGAAACACGTCACTATCTTACAGCTGAAAACCTGTGGATGCAGTGGGCCCAGCGGCGTGATTTTCCCGAGGAACTCCGAGCTCTCTCACGGGGGGAGGCCATCGCCCGTAGCAGCCGGCTGTACAAGCTAGACCCGCAGCTGCAAGACGACGGCCTCATACATATGCGCGGGCGTATCGACGCCGCGCCCACGGCTACAAACAAGCAACCCGTCATATTGGACGGGCGAAATCCGTTTACGAAACTTTTTATTTTGCGCGCTCATAAGCGAGCGCATCATTGTTCTAACGAAACAGTTGTGAATGATTTAAGGCAGCAACTGTGGATCCTGCACCTGCGACCAACCGTTCGCAGTGTGGCCCGAGCGTGCATGCATTGCGTGCTCCGCCGCACGCGCCCATGCGTGCCACCCTTGGGCGATCTGCCCTCCGATCGCTTGCAACCGCACGCACGGCCCTTCACTTACTGTGCGGTGGACCTGTTCGGCCCGCTCACAGTCACTGTGGGCCGCCGGCACGAGAAGCGCTGGGTAGCGCTATATACGTGCCTCACAACCCGAGCTGTACACATGGAGCTCGTGTACTCCCTGTCTACGAGCAGCGCCGTCATGTCGCTACGCCGCCTTGCCGCCCGCAGAGGATGGCCCGCCGTCATGTGGAGTGACAACGGCACAAATCTGAGGGGCGCGGATGCTGAGCTACGCGCCGCCTACCACGACTGGATACCGGCGCTACAAGAACACGGCGTGCAACACCGAATGAGCTGGCGTTTCATCGCGCCCGGCGCACCGAACATGGGCGGCGCCTGGGAGCGCCTTATACGAAGCGTCAAGACTGCACTCGCCGCTACACTCAACACACGAAGCCCGAAAGAAGAAATCCTGATTACACTTCTAGCTGAAGTTGAATATTCGGTCAACTCACGTCCCCTAACACACGTGAGCGTTGATCCGAACGAGAGCGAAGCGATAACGCCCAATCACTTTTTATTGGGCGGCCCGGCGGGGGTCCCACTAACCGGCCCCTGCGACGAGGCAGATCGCAAAATATGGAAAGCAAGTCAAGCTCTCGCCGACCACTGGTGGAACCGGTGGATCCGAGAATACCTGCCGACCTTAGCCCCACGACAATCCTCAATGTCACGGGAGCCTACGGTCGCCGTTGGTGACTACGTGCTCATCACGGACCCCAGCGCGCCTCGCAACGTGTGGCCGCGCGGCATCGTGGAGGCGACCTACCCCGGCCCTGACGGCGCAGTACGGAACGTGGACGTCAGGACAAGAGGAGGAGTCTTCAGGCGAGCTACGAGCCGGCTTGTGGTCCTGCCCATCACCGAGGGATCGACTTCGCGATCGGGGGGAGAATTGTTACGGACACAAGCCGAAAACTGTTAGTTCATAAGCGAATTTGATATGTAAAACGTTAATTTATTTAATTTATTTTATTGCGCATAAAAGACGCTATAAGTCGATTTATTATGTACCAAATGTATATAAACGTCCGTAAAAGAGACACATATATGTAACTGGTCTAATCCCGAACCGATTCCGATCCGAAAATCCCAATTCGATAGCGATGAATATTGCATAAGATATCCACGTGGTACCGAACCACGTGGCAATGTTATGATAATATCTCATCACCTGCTATCGCTTCCGCAATAGTGCCAAGCGATAGCAACGGATAATCCCATCAGGAGTCCGTTTTTATAATGTTTCTAAAGTAATTAGGTCAACCGCAATTCACGTTAACGTAAAATTAACGTGAATTATGAACCGTCCGATTAGAGCCCATTTTCAGTACGAAATCGTATCGGAATTTCGTCTTAACAATTCAAATTAACTTCATTATGACCTAATCACTTAGTATACACTTATAGATGCATCTGGACTCATTGCACTTACCTTTTATGGCCTTCCGCGACTTGCTAACACACCGTAAATTTAACTTCATCGATCGATCCGACTTAATAACTAACGAACCGTAAATCTTATCTTATAAAACGTAAGGCCATTTAATGCGGTGCAATGAAAGCTACAGATTGAGACATCTCACGTAGAAATCGAACCGTAAACGTAGACACGACACTTCCCGAACCACCCATCCCGTAGACCAGAAAAGCCGTTAGAGCTGAAAAATGGGAATATGAACGACCAATCACGCAGCTAGTTCACTTTTTCATACAACGATTCTTAAAAAAGAACGAACTTGACGAAAGGGGCGTGCCGGCCGTAGAATGTACGGATCGACGCCTCCTATTGGCCTGCGAGCCATTATTACGCTTACAGATCCTGAGTCGAATTAGATCTTAAGGAAAAAGCTTATAAGGAATTATTGTTTTCGATTGTTTACCATACTGCCGAAGAAAATTAAATAACGAACAAGTCAACTAGTGTTTTTAACTCGTACTCGAACCTGCATCGAACCTGCATCGACCAGCTGCCGTAACCAAGTTTGTCTGAGGTCCCATTCGTGTTGGTTGATCTCCAAACTTCGGTCTACGTTATCTACGTGATATCTACGTGGCGTTTACGTCGTGCAGCTACGCATCGGATCCGGAGCCGCAGAACTGAACCGAACCGCACTACGAGCTACGAACGTACGGTTTGCTACGTGTGACGTAGCAACTACGTGGCAACTACGTGCCGCGTCTGAACCGCCGTGCCTACGACTGGGTTAGCCACGGTGACCGAACCGGAGCCACGAATTCCGAGAACCGACATACAGTCCACTGTGCTCACTCGTGAGCTACCGAAGAGGCAGTGTTGAGCGAGCATCCTCAACAGCGGCGTTGCTGCGAGATAACAGTGAACAAAATGCAATTTTGTTTCGAGCGTGATTAGGAAGTAGCTTTTTAAATTTTAAATTGTTTGACTACGAATTGTTATTTCTCAGCCACAGGTTAATTATAAAATTCGAATCCTTCGAATTTAGATGCACTCTGTCTCTTTCATATCTACATGAAAAAAAGAGAAGAAATATCGTTCCGAAATTCGATTTTCGAATCCGACTTCGAATAACACGTTCCGATACGCGTAATACCAAAAAATAAAAAATAAAATGCCTGAATAAGTTTTTTATTACAAAATATTGTTTTTAACGACCGAATGTTTAAATAATTGTGTCATTTATATAAATCAAATAGAATATCGTTTAAATGAATACGATTTTTCAACTTTATACTGGAAATACCTGGACCAATAATTTATGACTTCACCAAACTTTCACCTTTTTAGGGTTCCGTAGTCAACTAGGAACCCTTATAGTTTCGCCATGTCCGTCTGTCCGTCTGTCCGTCTCACAGTGCCAAATAATGCCACATTTTTCGCCACGGACAACCTGATACAGAATTGGTTAGAACTTATCATTAGAAACCTCGGAATATACTACAACAGGTAGCTATTGTGTTTATTTTCCAACTTATTCATTGTTGGTAAAGTGACGTAATTTTCGGGCAAAAGAAAATCAAAGTAATCCATCTCTTCAACTTTAAGAAATATTTTGAATTATAATGTTTAAAACGTAATATTCATCGTACCTTTATGTTTAGAAATGATTTACAACCTTCTACAGGCATTAGAAGTCAAGATATTAACTATTTTAGTTTTTTTGTTTTTATTTTTTTTCTCCCAAACGTGCAAGTAGTGGCTGATAATTTTGATATGGGAAGTACCTCTGAGTGTCCTGAACATGTGATATTAAAATGGGCGCGGTAGCTCGTGGGGTCTTCAAGATACATGCCAATAAAACTTTTTGTCAGGGCTGCCAAAATAATTCGATCAAATTTTCGGTTAATTAATTTTTATGTAAACATTCATAGGAACTTTATTTTCTACTTACTTTACAAATAATCACAACATTTTAATTAAAAAAATATATAATTAAAACAAAAAATATTATTCCGGTTTCATAAAATGTAGGTACGAAAACAACTTCTTTAATTTTACATATGCTGGTGTCTGGAAATCCCGCTCTTCCATCAATAGAATATAATAGAAAAAAACCAAAACAAATAATACTATAAGTATACATATTATGTATACAAATATGTCTATGTTGAAGATTAAAAAGATTCGTCACTTTTGGAGTCACTTAGAGTCAATGTTGGTGTTAAGGTTCAAAAGAGACGAACATTTTTCATGCCACGGCTGTACCAACAAGACGTCTGCCTAAACCTTATCCTTCACCGACTAGACCGCAAGATTAAAGTGATTATTAACTAACATCATTAGTTGAACATTGCGGCGAGCAAATTAAAAGGGCAATACATGTATCAATGAATGAGTCACTTATGTATTTTCAGGTTATTTACAATAAACATATTATGGACAAAAAGTAAGATACAAATTTACAATAAACAACGCCATCAGCAGGATGACTAGGTACTTAAATTCTAATAAACATGCGATCATTGAGGTGTGAATATTGGAGATGAAAAAGTAAAAGAAGGTGAGTCTACACATGTTACAAATGTATTTATTCATTCATTAAGAACACCACCTGTTTTTTAAAAACCTTCCCTAAGAATAAACTCGGCCGACTTAGCCGAAAATTGAATTCTAATAGAATGTCTAATTTCAAAAGAGAAGAGTTTGCCACTTACTACCGGCTTGGGAGCCGGTTTTACATCTTATCAAGGGTCAAGCAAGACACAAGAGTGGAAACCCTGGGCCTCGAACGGTGTAAATTAAATTAGTGTTTAAGGAAGTATATGTAGAGAATTTGTTTAAAAGTATATCCCGGCAGTTCTTTCTTCTCGGTAAGCCTTATAGCGAACCGCTAACCGCTGGTCGATATTTTAAAATAAAAAAATTAATGCCCTTCTGGCACATGTATAACTGTATACTTTTTTATATTTCAATCGTATTTTGGCAGCAATCTGTCAGATAAGAAACACTGTCAAAATTAAAAGAACCCATCATACGAAATAATGTCAAAATGTATACCTACAGGCCATCATTTTACGAAAAGGAATTTGCAGACACATATTAATATAAGATTTATAATAGATCTATGTATGTATTTACACATTATGCATATCGTCGTCTAGTACCCATGGTACAAGCTTTACTTAGTTTGGCACTAGGTCGATTTCTGTATGATTGTCCCTTAATATTTATTTATTTATTTAATGTTTAATTTCAAATACTGATTTATACACAAATTTAATAATTTGTAAGATTCAAATAATTAATAACATTATTCATTAACACTATTCAGTCAAATATTATTGACCGAAAAGTATCAACCCTAGACGATGATATTTTTATCAAAACCGAAGTTGATATTTCTTCGAGACCCCACGAGCTACCGCGCCCATTTTAATATCACATGCTCAGGACACTCAGAGGTACTTCCCATATCAAAATTATCAGCCACTACTTGCACGTTTGGGAGAAAAAAAATAAAAACAAAAAAACTAAAATAGTTAATATCTTGACTTCTAATGCCTGTAGAAGGTTGTAAATCGTTTCTAAACATAAAGCTACGATCTATATTACGTTTTAAACATTATAATTCAAAATATTTCTTAAAGTTTAAGAGATGGATTACTTTGATTTTCTTTTGCCCGAAAATTACGTCACTTTACCAACATGAATAAGTTGGAAAATAAACACAATAGCTACCTGTTGTAGTATATTCCGAGGTTTCTAATGATAAGTTCTAACCAATTCTGTATCAGGTTGTCCGTGGCGAAAAATGTGGCATTATTTGGCACTGTGCGTCTGTCCGTCTGTCCGTCTGTCCGTCCGTCCGTCCGCGGCTTAGCTCCGTGATCATTAGTACTAGAAAGCTGAAATTTGGTAAGAGTATGTGTATGTAACACACCGACAAAACGGTAAAATAAAAAAATAAAAAAAATGTTTTTTCCGGGTACCTCTCCAACACCTAAACTGGGGGTGAATTTTTTTTTCGTTCCAACACTTGTGTGTGGGGTGTCGTTGAATAGGTCTTTTAAAAATATAGGGGTTTTTGATAAAGTCAGCAGTTTTGTAAACATTCGCTACGAAAATAAAAAAAAATAGTGTGCCCCCCCCCCCCCCCTCTAACTTTTCAACCACGGGTCAAAAAAATATGGAAAAATTCATGAAAATGAGGCTTTATAAGTACTTTCAATGAAAACTATATTGAATAAAATCGGTTGAGCCGTTTTTGAACTATAGCAAAATTTCATATTTTTCTTTAAAGGACGTAAGTTGACTTCCAGAAGGTAATAGGTAATTACAGTTACATTGGCGTTTACGACCTTTTTATAGAGCTTGAAATCTTAGTCGTAACTTAACCCGTCAAGCGATCGCCTCCCCTCCCCCCCGCAGTCATTGATACGCATAGTGCACAGGCAATTTCGTAGAAAAAAAAACCGGCCAAGTGCGAGTCGGACTCGCGCACCGAGGGTTCCGTACAAACACTCCATCCCTAAGTGGTTAAGTTTGCACCTGGTATGTATAGCGCCCCATATAAATTAGGTGCAAAGTTAGGTATTAAAAAAAAATTTATGGTTTTCGTAATTATTCCTTTATCTATGCTATAAGACGTTGCTTCGTACCAAATTTCAAGATTCTGAGTTCACGGGAAGCACCCTGTAGGTTTTGATTCCCTTGCAAGTGTCGAAAATTTGCGGCATAAACGGCTGTATCTTTTGATTGCGTTGGCTTAGAAGTTTGATTTTTTCACAGCTTCAAGGGACAGTAGACCTGAGTAATTGATATAAATTTCAGCTTCATACCTCCACGCGTTCCTGAGAAAAAGGGTCTTGACAGACGGACGGACGGACAGACGGACAACAAAGTGATCCTATAAGGGTTCCGTTTTTTCCTTTTGAGGTACGGAACCCTAAAAAGACATGCCGACCGGCGCTAGAAATTATGAAATTGTGCTAATATGTTATAATTATATTATAAACAGTATATACTATTTAAAAGCTGAGAAAATTTTCTATACATCTAAATGTGGAGAAATTGACTGACCTGTTCCATTACAGTGAAAAAAAATGTTTTCTTCGATATTCACTTGTTTTTTGTCACCTGTTGAAACAAACCCCTCACTTCATTAAACTTTATCACAAATTTCACATTGTTTTTGCACTATTCTGAACTTTATAAAACAACACACCGATTTAAACAATCACCTCCTTTTAATATGCATTATTTAATTCATAATGATTAACACAAGTCACGAAATCACGTCTTCGGCAATGGCGCTTGAGAGAAATATTTTCAATATTTATTTTTTCCTGTGGCCTGCTAGAAATTTGGCCAATACAATTTTTTTATGTTGGTGCAACGTTTTAGCTATCCAGAATTATTTTATCATGGATGGTAATTCAACAAAACCAACGAAATAATTCGACCAATGACAGCGCAGCCGTCAGGCGCACGGCGTGCGCCTCGCGCAGTTCCTGCCCAATTTCGTTAGGCATACGCGTGTGCGCCTCAATCACTCGAGGGGTTAAATTCTCAAGTCTATTGTGAAGGATGAGCAACTACGGAACCCTACACTGAGCATGGCCCGACATGCTCTTGGCCGGTTTTTTTTATCATAGACGCAGTTTCGAAACGTACTTAAAAAAATATCGAGTTTAAATTGTTATTTTCTTTTGTATTCATTTTGTTTAGTGCTTTACGAGTTAAAATATTAATTAAACTATAAACAAAATCTTGTATAAAATAAATAAACACGTAATGTATCTGCTCAATCTTCCAATTTGATCAAATAATGACAACCATGGTGGTCGTGAGGAACTGGTACAGTGTTGAAACGTATTATTTCTAAACCACTGCAATTAAATAAAAATGTTAATTATGAGATTTATTATTAATAGTATGTTTGCTATAAAATTATAATGTGTAATTGTCATTAATGTAATTTATTTTAACTTATTTGTATCTTATGGACTTTTAATATGGACCAAGTCTGAAATAAATGTTTTTTTTTTTTATTTCAATTTAAATATAAGTATTTTAATTTCATTTCCAGCAGCGGGTATCTATTTTCTACTTAATAATTTCATTGAAATCAGCAACAAAGACAATACACATACCTACACCTGAATGGTTGGAAGAAAAAGTACAAAAAGTCGAATATGTTCTCGCTGTTGAGGTGAAAAGTTGTGTGTGCTACACGAGAGCAAAGTTTTTTGCATCACGCTCGTGATCCAAACATAGAACCCTTCGCTTGCTCGGGAGTCAAAATCAGCACTCGCAACAAAAAACAACTTTGCTCTCTTGTTGCACAAATAACTATTGTATGAATGCAGTTTAATAGTACGGATGTTTATAGGTGTCAGTATGGAACTATTGTTATGTTATAGACATGACATGTGCGTGTTTGTATCTTGGCTAGCAATTGCCGCAGCATAATATTATAAATATATATATATATATATATATATATATACCTATATATACATATATTGATTTTATGTAACAATTGGAATCATATAAGTAACTCGTGACATCTACTAATTAAGTCCCTATCCGACACATTTATATTAATACCACTATTTATGTCTTCGTTATTTTATCGGTTGGATTATTTTGATATTCGTTGCTCATCGCTTTGTTCTAATAATAATTTCCTTATTGTTATAGTTTCAGTGTGATATTTATTTATTATGGCTACGTTGAGATGATTAAGATAATATTATCAAAATAGTGTAAAGGAATTTAAGAATGTGGTTTATCGATTTAAACTTACACGATTTACGAAAGTGTTTATATATGTAATTACCTCTTTATGAATAAAAAATTTCTGTAGAGGAATTCCCTAGTGATACAAATAAAGCGAGACATACTAAAATATAAAGAATGACGTTGAACAATGCAATTTTCAAAAGACAAAGATAGAAATTGCTGGCATTGAAGAAATCAAGATCAACTAGAGAAACGGACAGGTACCTACTTAAGTGGACTTATATGGATGTCTAGAGATGATAGATCAGAACAACATGTCGTGATGATCTGACTTTGCGCAACAGAAAGATGAGCCAACGGTTATGTATTTAATATAGATTATAATTTAATCTTCTTCGTCGGCTTCACTCTTGTCAGAGTGGTCGTACTCATTATTTCTTATGTAGGTGGCAAGCTTCACAAGACGCCGCCATTCTTCCCTGATAGGCACCTTCCTCATGCGTTCATGTAGTGACGATGAGCCATTTCTTGCATCTTTTATTTAATTTATCCATCTCATACGTGGTCTTTCTCGTAGCGTGGTACCCTTAACCTTTCCCTGGAGCACGAGTCGCTCAATAGCCACGTCCCCCGGCGGCATACGTGGCCAAAGAAAGTGAGGATGCGGGACTGTACTATAAAGACGAAAAAAATTACAATCCTACATACTAAAAAAAATGTTAATGGATAATGTATGTAGTAAAAAAAAAGAGATAGTAAATAAAAACGTACTGTGACCTTGTGTCCTATCAGATTACAATGAACGCATAAAAACGCCTAGTAAGCTGGCAGAAAGCACCTTGACGAGATGTCAAGCAAGTTCTAAGATGATGTTTATTGCGAAACGTACTTAAGAGTATGAAGCAATACGCAGCATAATAATAATTAAATATTATTAATAGATTAAGATTTGATCCGTATCATTATATCCTATTATACTTTTTGCAATTACCAATTATCCATAATTATAATACAGCTAATTGAGTTTTATAGCGTGAGCCGGCTGACACAGTGGCTGAGTAACCAACACCCGCCATGTTTTTTCACACGCTCGCAGAAACTCTTGCGCTTCGGAAGCGGAACGAATGTGCGCACGCGATCACATCCTCGAGTTTGCGCAATCAACAGTTAGCTGAACATAGAAAGTGAAAACCAATAACATCTGTTTATTTAACGAGATTCGCGAGATTCGTCTTTGGTTGGTTTGTTTACGCCGGTAGAGACGCTCGATTTATTTTTATTTAATACCTATATTATTTACCACATAATCTAACCTATCTCTAAATAAAGTCACTTTTAGTTCATTACTTAATATTTATCTTCGGACTTCTCCCCTATATCAACTTATTAGGCCAGTAAATTATTAGTTAACTATTCGCCTTATACATATTTCATGTGTCTATTTGTATTTTTCAAAAGTGGTATACCCTGATCACGGCACCAATGCTGTAACAGTACTTACATCTAGAGTTTAATGCGAACTTTAATAAATGAAATTGGCTAAAGGTTGTTACGATTACTGTACATCAAAATAGCTATATCTATATATGAATCCAATACTTCACACTATTGCACTTCATCGAGTATGACAAATTAATTAAAATCTTAATTTCAATTCCCAGTATCGGCTAAGTGCTCTCGGTTGGCCTGTGATGTGTCATGTAAGTGCACTCACACTGAGGTATGAAACTACGTAGGTGTGTAGGTTTATTTAAGTAGAAGGTTTATTTTAACATTTGTTAAGCAACTTCTGAAAATAACGTGTAATAAATGATATTTTGTAGAATAATGTTTAGACAAAGAAGCAATGTATTACGAAATGTCCGATATTAGTAGAGTGACAGCTATGTCAAAGCTCAGGGAATGTTGGACGACTTACATTGAAAATACTATTTCATTTGTTTGAAATAATAAAATTCTGTAAACTGACTTTTTTTAAAGCTGCTGAACAAATGTTCAATTTGAAGAGTAGAATCTATGTTTTAATTTATTGCTCCTATTACAGGCCACACCCGGTATCTATATCCATATTATACATGCTTTATATCTTTATTGAGGAAATATTAGATTTATGTGTTTTATTATTGAAGCAAAAATAAGGTTTCAATAGCTCTACTGTCGCTCTATTAAGCTCTATTTGAATTTGGCTACATAATAATTCGTATGTATTTCGGTCACAACCAAAATACCTGTAGATATCACAAATAATACAATGTGACACTCAACGTCAGAGTAAATTAGCGATGATCAAACACAGTGTTAGTGAAGGAAGCGGCAGACTGGCTCTCGACAGATTCTATCGATGCATGCGAGGTAACTTACAATAAAACTATGTATGATAAATTAGTTATTTCCGAAGCAATTTTTAATATTTTGACAAAGAAATGAAAATATTGTCAATACAGTCTCGTTTAATTCTAAGACACCTTTGCGGTCTCCTTTGCTTTTTTTAAGGATGATTTATAGTGACTGTGTTATGAAGTTAAATTTCCGTAGCATTGTATTTATTTAGTATTTATATAGGTATTTATTTTTAATGGAAAATACTTAATCAGTAAGTACAGTCTGACCAAAAAGAGTAGAAATTAAAAAGTGGCAATAATGTAGTGTCGTCCCTTTCTAATCAAGTTATGAAAACGGGGATGGCACTACAGTATTGCCACTTTTTAATTTCTACTCTTTTTGGTCAGACTGTATTTTGGCGCTTTTTCTTACCGTGTCATTTCCAATTCGTTGTAGAATCAGACGTGTAGAAGAAGCCTTCTAGCACAATACAGTTTTGCAGCAATTAGACTTTTCTATTGGTAAGATACATTTTGGTCCATAACCTTTGAAACTCGCGTAGTAACTGTGTAAAATTACCCTTATGCTTATTCTGTACAAATGTAATAGCGTTTTAGAAAGCAATACGCAAATTTCCGTGCCGTACACACAATTAGCTACTTACTTCCGATGATATTGCGTGTTGTACAGCAATAATTAGTTTGCATCTTCTAGCTAAACGTGCTCTATCTAAAGATAATATTGTCTGCATTTCCCATTACGCAAAACCGGGGCTAAAAGCTAACCCACAAAAGCAGGTAAGTATAATGATGTTTTTTTCCATTGCCCCGATTCAACCTCAGAAACGAATTACCGAAATGGATATATGTCCTCGAAAGTAATGACTACTTTACCGTGAAAACAAAGGAGAGGCCGAAAAGGCGCTAAGGGGTGATTTAATTGACGTGCTACGTCAATTTATGGAATACCAATACCGACAGAATCCGCAGAATCAATACAGGTGTGTGCGTGGGCTAGTTCATACCGAGAACTTTAATGCCTGGGAAAGGTTGTAAAAAGCAATCAACGATTTTAGGATGAAATAATTGTGTTTAACCTTTTGCCCGCCACACACGGGCGTCATATCACCGTCCCTGACGCCATCGTCGCCCAGTGCCGTTTATTAAAGATCAAAACTTTGTAACTCAAACCGCTACAAGTGTTTTTTGTTGATTTTGGAACATTTTTAATTTGTTTTGTTATGGAATCAGTTGCGCGGTCAAAAGTTTACATGCATGATTAAAACATTGATAAGACACGAAAAAAGGATGGCTTTTTAACGAATCACTTGTTATGCATCATATTTATCTCGGTACAAAAAAAATGCTGAAACCAGATAGAAGTCATCAGTAAACATACATAAATCAGCTTGTCTTTTGTCCAGTGTACTTACTACATACGAGCTCTTGGTTTCTTCTACTCGGCTTAGGCCTTGGGGTCGCCAGGTCGCCACGATAATGTAAATACGAGCTAGGTTATCAAGGATAAGAACCTAAACTAGAGTGAGGTCTAGGTTAGGCTTTGTATTGGATTATGTTTGGCCAAACTCAGGTAGAGGATCCATAAATGAGTTCGTGTATCTAACCCGTAAAAATGTTTGATTTAATATAGGTACACGTTTGATAAATAGTAAAAAAAATCCACGTTTCTTCGTATAAGCGCGAGAAACAACTAACAATTTAATAGAAGTTTTTTAATGTCAAATTAATGTAGCTAGAATATAAAATTATCAGTCGTATTCTATCGATATTTGCATGATCGGACCCTTTCATTTCATCAAAGTAAGCTTCTGTCGACATTCGCCTAATAGTACAGTACCGGAGTGCGCGTCTTCGCTGAAATCACACAATGTACTGAACTCAGCTGCAGTATTACTCCTTACACTGTGACAACACGAACGCACGTACACGACACGAGCAGTAAATACGCATCTAAAACCAGGTCCAACAATAATTAGTGGTCCGCGATAGCTTATCTCGTATCGGTTAATGAAAACTCTAATGAGCTGGATCGTGTTTACTGCTTAGAATTCGCCGCGCAACACCGAAGCAATATTAACGAACGTTCCGACTGAATTGAAAAAAGTAATTAACACTCGATTCAATAATAATGGATACGCAACATTGATTTCCGAAAACGCACGGTCGAACACGGAGTGCTGCCGCTTAAAGTTTCTTTAGCCAGGTCTAGGGTGCCACAAGGACGCTTGGGTTGGCTTGGGCACGTGCATGGGATGGAACCATCTCGTTTGCTCTCTTGAGTGAGATTGCTAACGCTAAGCGACCCATTGGACTACGACAGCGTAAAGCGTGACAAGTTATCCTTCAAGATTGAAACCCATCACTGGGAGGATATGTCTGAAGACCGTGACCCATGAAGAATGACTTTGTGGGATGGTGTGGTTGCACATGATGAAGCATAGTTTGCTTCTCTTTCCCATAAGCGCAACCGGAGACACCAGCGTGCAACTCTTCCCCCTTCATCGATAGGCGCAACATTTATTTATCAATTATGCGGACGTGGCATCGCTCACGCATCGGGCTGTTGGCTGGACATCTTCGTAGATGCCGCACTTTATTAGACACTGTTGAACTCATCTGTTATAGATGTAAAAGGCCAATGATAAGGGCCACATAATGAATGCGCCCAGGGCGCCTGAATGAGTAAGGCCCGCTCAACGTAGGTATCCGGCCGGATTACTGGATCCACCGGACCGGATTGGAATCCCTATCTACATTATCTGAGGGACCTTTGAAACACATTGCGCGGTGCATTCGCCTTGTAATTGTTTGTCAAATGCAATTGATTATTTGCCCACTTGGGTAGTTAACTTTAATTGACCTCTTCGTTTGATATCAATAAATAAGAATTATGTGTGATATACATGGTTTAAAGACATTGCGTGCAATATTGTCAAACGTAACAATCTTGTTAAGTAAATTTGTGGGATGGCTTTTCAGACTAGATCAAAAGCACCGACAAGTGTTAGTCCGACTTATTTACACATCCAGAGTTCCGTACTATTAAATAGGTACACTATGAACATATTTTACTATTTACAAGAAACAATTTGGCATGTGTTTCTAGAGTTCTACACGCCAACGACAACGTCAGTAGATGACAAAACCAGGGGCCTAATTCGAGTGTCGATCGCCAAACGTCAGATCACCGTTAGATAACAGTCATCTCTCCGTGATCTCGCCTTTGAACTGTCATTAAAACGCGATGATGAAGCTCATCGCGTTTTAATGACACATGTGACATATCTCATCTCAGTTTTGGAAATACGAAGGCGATAACAATTGTCAAAAATGCTATTCCTACAACTGATCGTGATTGACATTTAATTTATGTTATGACAGTCAGTTTGATGTGTCACTGTTATGAAAATAGTTGAGATATTTTGCTTAATTTATAATTATTGAGAAAAAGAGTCAGTAATGTGCTTAGTGTGTAGTGAAAAAATACAAGAAAACTTTCACTGAGTGGTGCGAAGTACTATATACCAGCGAACAATGGTTGTCACTGTTTGCGATTTTGGAAGCAGAAAAAACCTATTTATAATTAAAGAATAACTGCTGCTGAATCCAATATTTGAACCAAAAATGTACGTGGGAGAATTCGCTGCCAAGCGCAAATATCATAACACGGTATTCCGATGTAAAGTATTAAGAAAAATAAACCATCAAATTCTCGACTTGTCTATTTGTTCACATTGGCCTGGCTAGAAGTAAAGTTTTGCGAAACATCTTATGCACTCAGCCAAAAACTATAGCATTTAGTAAGGTATTTAAATGAAATGGCGCCTTGCTCACCGTAGAAGCTACCTATTGTTGATTTGATAGGCATTTCATCTATATATATCAGAAATAGCTAAATGGGTAAATTTCCAGTACCTACCAATAGAAAAATGCTATACTGAAAAGTGCTATTATTTACAGTATACATATATTCATATTTCAAACCACTTGGCGTTACCCTAATATCGACAAGTCCCACTACCAAGTTTAATGTTTTATTTAGTCATATACCTAATACCCGTTTAATATTTATTGCATTAGTTACACATATTCATCATATCTCTCTTTAACATAATTGCACAGTATAAACCATCTCACCATATTATTATATTTTTATGGATATTCGATGTAACTGGAATTTACAAAGTATTATTCTCAATTCATATCACAGTTTTATCAATTATAATAATCTGTTTGGACTGCAACTTGGTATCTAGATACAGTTTGCAGTTTAAAGTATAACTATCAAAGAGCTGAAATTATCAATCACTGAGCTCCGGGTTACACATGAAAATGTTAGGAAAAACAGGCGTTTTTCCTGGGGACATTATAATAGGATTAGGCTTTAAAGCTTTCTATTCATCGAGAACTGAGTAGGTAATAGAACTATTAAGTATATATAACCAAATCGTTACTAATGCATTGTCCACAAGAAAGACGCCCTGTGTCCCACTCCCACCCTTGTGCGCTTTTGAGAAGGGAAAAGTAACAGTAAGCTATTTGTATGACACAAGTTTTATTAAGAAACACATAATACAATATTGCACACTGCTATTTTATTATTTTTCAGATTAAAAAAGGCAACATCAATATGAAAATTGTGTGTTGGATTGAAATGGTGTCGTCGTCTTTACAATAAAAGTTTCCTTTATTATGTTCCATTGCGTTCACTTCATTTGTGAATCAAGCCACCACCGCATTTTGTGGGTGCTACCAGGTCTCCCCTTAATCAGCCTCTTGAGTTGACGATGATTTGTTGTAAATAGTTGCCTAAGATTGATCTTGATACTAATACTTAATACTAATGAGTTTTTTGGCAATTCTCACTTATCAAAGCTTGAATCGGGCTTAACGTTAGAACGTCGGATTTATCGTGCCCTTTCAGATTTATTTCATTCAAGATAATTAAACATTCATTGTGTTTCAACTGCGTTTTTGTTATAAAATATGATAGAATTTATATATGTCAATAATATTTGACGCGTGTTTGACGATTAAATTATCCTACTGAGTGTAAAAGGGAGGAGCAGCATCTTCATAATATCCAAAAATTCCCGCTGAAAGGTGATAAATTGTTGGCGCACAGTTTTTTAAAGATCCCGTTTTTGTCTCACGCTCTTTTCAAAAATACGATACATATTACCATTAAGCATATCAAACTAAAACCCCCACATCGATAGATCCTGTAGTTTTATTTCTAAAAATCATCAAAGTTGCTCATATCTGGGTCATGAAATTTACATTTTTTTTATTGCTTAAGAGCTGGTATACTTACAGAAATTTTGATTAAACCACATGAACCTGCTTATGATTCCATCTTCCGCACAATTGCGGCACAATCTGCGATTTTAATACTGTTGATACAGGTACATTTGAGCTATCGTGTACTGAAATATCTCCGCCTAAGACGGGATAAATATGGAATAAACAATTAAAATAGAAATGTCTAACACACACAATAATATCCCCGAAAGTATTAACGGTAAACGTACGAAAAAAATTCAAGCGGTAGGGAATCATATCACTCACTGGTTCACGTAGTTTAATCAAAATAAGTAGGCCTGTTCTTAAGCAATAAAATTAAATGTAAATTTCATGACCCGGATATGAGCAAACTTAGATGATATAAAAAATAAAACTACAGGACCAATCGATGTGCGAGTTTTAATCTGATATTCGTAATGGTATGTATCGTATTTTTTAAGAAAAAAAGCGGCGTGAGACCAAAACGAGGTTTTTAAAAGACTGTTTGGCGTTACTGTGGCGTAAAGTCGTTTCGTTAGTTAGCAACGAACGGTTCATTTCTAATTTTTTTATACAATTTAATGAATTTTTTTTTCTGTGTACCTAATATACTTAAAAAAACTAAGTAGGAATTACTCTGGTCATCTAAAATATTCAAATTATCAATTCGAGACAGTTCACTCTGTCTAAAACTTGCAATATTTTCATGCTGACTCTATCGCTATTGGCCGGCATTGGAACTGTTATTTACTGCTTACCGCTGGGCATTTTTTCAAATATTTTCCTATGCGTCAAGGTCGCTATAGCAACTTTTGATTTATTATTGGTCGATATAACGATTAAGGGAAATATTTGGCATATTCTGAAGTGATCTAACTATCATCAGGTATAATGAACTTGTAATATAACAAATATTAATCTAATACAATAACATACAATACAACCTTTTTTAAATATACATTATCTTAAATGAAACGTGTGTGACATTTTCATGAATGTCATCAAGAAATAAACAAATATCAATAATATAACAAAATTAAAAATGAATTAATATAAATGCTAGTTGGTACAGTTTTTGATACAGAACATGTAGCAAAACTAACAAAAATGTAATCGTGTAGTAGGCTTCACTTCACGGCCCGGACGAATATTTATACTTTATTATGAGGATCAAACACAACATGTTCTTCAGAGCGTTGTTCCGTTTTCACGAACTCATTATTACTGTATTAAAGTAGTAATTACTCGGATTGAATGGACGATGGATCTATAAACATAGGGCGTTCAATATATCGTCTGTTTCATGCTCCGCTGCCCTGACCTGGAAAACAATGTTTTTTTTTTTTTATATTATGGTGTTTTTTTTCTTGACTCAGATTAAAACACTTACGAATATAAGTATTGCGTCTACGTATTAATTTTGTTTTACCAAAACAGATTAGTAATTGTTGGTCATCTATCTAGGTATACTATTAATATATAATTGGAAAAATAAAATTTCTGTACATTGAAGATATTTAAAATAATAAGTGAAATGGGAATTTGGCGGTCAATGAGTCAATTATATTTTTAATATGTATGTACAGTATAATATTATTAAAACTATCATGAGAGATCTTTAATAAATATAAAAGGGTCTCCATCAGGGTCAGCTATCCGTGCTGCTACGTGACTCGCGGCCGACTACACTGGTTCCCGCTCTCCTCGCCACCTTGCTGTCCCTGAAGAAGAGCTCTATATCAGTTCGAAACATGTCAAGCCGTTCTGTACAGCGTGTTTGTGCGTTTATCATGCTTTAACGGCGGGACAGGTTTCAATGAATTTTGGTACTTACACGGGTAGCTGAGCTTTCCGATAGTGACAAAAGAGAGTCTTAGTATTTAACAAGACGACAAAGTTAGCACCTTTCAGTGCAATATAACAATTTATTTAAATACTAAGACTCCAGATTAAGATTGCTGGTATACAACAGATAATACAATTTTATACAATGCTGCACTTAGGTAAAATCGTCAGTAAGAACGTGTTATTGTTGGCAGAGTTGTGCAGAGATGGGAAAGGAAAAACAAATTAAACAGAATATTTTGTCTGAATCTCGAAAATTTACCTCTTTTTCTTGATATATTTCTTCTAAATAAATAACGTCTTGTTGGTTGTGTATAGACGTTGCGGTTGGCTCAGTTTGTAGTGCAGTTGCATACTGAGCTGGTGGTCTTGGGTTCGAATCCCAGCAAGGGCACATATTTGTGTGATGAACTCTAATATTTGTTCTTGGGTCATTGATGTTATAAATTATAAATTTATTTTCATATATTATAATATATTGCCATCCTCTAGTAGTACCTGTACAAGCATTGCTTAGTTTGGGACTAGGTCGATTTGTGTAAGATTTGCTCTTAACATTTATTTATTATTTTGCAGTAATTCATTATCTCATATTTACGAGTATTGAACTTATTCTTCATTATATTTTATGTAAATTCATTTTGACAATAATCAACAATCAGACATTAGTCAAAAATGCAATATGAATGAAGTTTGATATCTCGGCATAGTGTTGCCAGTTAAGGTAGGGACATAAGATCAAATAGGGTCATTGTACACGGGGGTAATTGGCATCTAGCCTAATAAATACTTTGTATGCATATGAATTTCTGCTTAGAACGAAACGTAACTGTCTAATTTCACGTAGTACCCGGACAAGTTAAGTATGCGCCTGTTATCTACGCCGTCACATACAAAGGAGACCCAAATTTAATTCGACCGGATTGGCGAAGTCGCGATGTTCTGGAGATATCGCCACTTGTCAAGTTGGGAGACGTCAAAAGTGACGGATGGCGTTCTCACGGAGAGATCTCCATTATATCTCTAAAGTTGGTCGAATACCCCCCCAGGGGGGGTATTCGACCAACTTTAGAGATATAATGGAGATCTCTCCGTGAGAACGCCATCCGTCACTTTTGACGTCTCCCAACTTGACAAGTGGCGATATCTCTAGAACATCGCGACTTCGCCAATCCGGTCGAATTAAATTTGTGTCTCCTTTGTATGTGACGGCGTAGATAACAGGCGCATACTTAACTTGTCCGGGTAGTACGTGAAATTAGACAGTTACGATTCGTTCTAAGCAGAAATTCATATGCATACAAAGTATTTATTAGGCTAGATGCCAATTACCCCCGTGTACAATGACCCTATTTGATCTTATGTCCCGACCTTAACTGGCAACACTATGCCGAGATATCAAACTTCATTCATATTGCATTTTTGACTAATGTCTGATTGTTGATTATTGTCAAAATGAATTTATAAAATATAATGAAAAATAAGTTCAATACTCGTACTCGTAAATATGAGATAATGAATTACTGCAAAATAGTAAATAAATGTTAAGAGCAAATCTTACACAAATCGACCTAGTCCCAAACTAAGGAATGCTTGTACAGGTACTACTAGAGGATGACAATATATTAATATATGAAAATATATTTATAATTTATACCATCAATGACCCAAGAACAAATATTAGAGTTCATCACACAAATATGTGCCCTTGCTGGGATTCGAACCCAAGACCACCAGCTCAGTATGCAACTGCACTACAAACTGAGCCAACCGCAACGTCTATAAACAACCAACGAGACGTTATTTATTTAGAAGAAATATATCAAGAAAAAGAGGTAAATTTTCGAGATTCAGACAAAATATTCTGTTTAATTTGTTTTTCTGCACTCAATTTTATAACAATAACACGTTCTTACTGACGATTTTACCTAAGTGGAGCATTGTATAAAATTGTAGGTATTATCTGTTATATACCAGCAATCTTAATCTGGAGTCTTAGTATTTTAATAAATTGTTATATTGCACTGAAAGGTGCTAACTTTGTCGTCTTGTTAGATACTAAGACTCTTTTTTGTCACTATCGGAAAGCTCAGCTACCCGTGTAAGAACCAAAATTCATTGAAACCAGTCCCGCCGTTAAGGCATGATAAACGCACAAACACGCTGTACAGAACGGCTTGACATGTTTCGAACTGATATAGAGCTCTTCTTCAGGGACAGCAAGGTGGCGAGGAGAGCGGGAACCAGTGTAGTCGGTCGCGAGTCACGTAGCAGCACGGATAGCTGACCCTGATGGAGAGCCCTTTTATATTTATTAAAGATCTCTCATGATAGTTTTAATAATATTATACTGTACATATATATTAAAAATATAATTGACTCATTGACCGCCAAATTCCCATTTCACTTATTTTTTTAAATATCTTCAATGTACAGAAATTTTATTTTTCCAATTATATATTAATAGTATAGATAGATGACCAACAATTACTAATCTGTTTTGTTAAAACAAAATTAATACGTAGACGCAATACTTATATTCGTAAGTGTTTTAATCTGAGTCAAGAAAAAAAACACCATAATATAAAAAAAAAAACATTGTTTTCCAGGTCAGGGCAGCGGAGCATGAAACAGACGATATATTGAACGCCCTATGTTTATAGATCCATCGTCCATTAAATCCGAGTAATTACTACTTTAATACAGTAATAATGAGTTCGTGAAAACTGAACAACGCTCTGAAGAACATATTGTTGTGTTTGATCCTCATAATAAAGTATAAATATTCGTCCGGGCCGTGAAGTGAAGCCTACTACACGATTACATTTTTGTTAGTTTTGCTACATTTTCTGTATCAAAAACTGTACCAACTAGCATTTATATTAATTCCTTTTTAATTTTGTTATATTATTGATATTTGTTTATTTCTTGTTGACATTCATTCGTTATGATATTAAATGTCACACACCTTTCATTTAAGATAATGTATATTTTAAAAAGGTTGTATTGTATGTTATAAATAATTTTAAGTCAGATTTTTAGAAATAAAACTACAGGATCTATCGATGTGGGGGTTTTAGTTTGATATGCGTAATGGTAATATGTATCGTATTTTTGAAAAGAGCGTGAGACAAAAACGGGATCTTTAAAAAACTGTGCGCCAACAATTTATCACCTTTCAGCGGGAATTTTTGGATATATGAAGATGCTGCTCCTCCCTTTTACACTCCATAGTTATTGGTGCTCTAGGATAATTTAATCGTCAAACACGCGTCAAATATTATTGACATATATAAATTCTATCATATTTTATAACAAAAACGCAGTTGAAACACAATGAATGTTTAATTATCTTGAATGAAATAAATCTGAAAGGGCACGATAAATCCGACGTTCTAACGTTAAGCCCGATTCAAGCTTTGATAAGTGAGAATTGCCAAAAAACTCAATCAATAGTATTAAGTATTAGTATCAAGATCAATCTTAGGCAACTATTTACAACGAATCATCGTCAACTCAAGAGGCTGGTTAAGGGGAGACCTGGTAGCACCCACAAAATGCGGTGGTGGCTTGATTCACAAATGAAGTGAACGCAATGGAACATAATAAAGGAAACTTTTATTGTAAAGACGACGACACCATTTCAATCCAACACACAATTTTCATATTGATGTTGCCTTTTTTAATCTGAAAAATAATAAAATAGCAGTGTGCAATATTGTATTATGTGTTTCTTAATAAAACTTGTGTCATACAAATAGCTTACTGTTACTTTTCCCTTCTCAAAAGCGCACAAGGGTGGGAGTGGGACACAGGGCGTCTTTCTTGTGGATAATGCATTAGTAACGATTTGGTTATATTTACTTATAGTTCTATTACCTACTCAGTTCTCGATGAATAGAAAGCTGATAATACATGTCTAGCAAGAAAATTAGGCTTTAAAGCTTTTAAGCCTAATCCTATTATAATGTCCCCAGGAAAAACGCCTGTTTTTCCTAACATGTTCATGTGTAACCCGGAGCTCAGTGATTGATAATTTCAGCTCTTTGATAGTTATACTTTAAACTGCAAACTGTATCTAGATACCAAGTTGCAGTCCAAACAGATTATTATAATTGATAAAACTGTGATATGAATTGAGAATAATACTTTGTAAATTCCAGTTACATCGAATATCCATAAAAATATAATAATATGGTGAGATGGTTTACATTGAGCAATTATGTTAAAGAGAGATATGATGAATATGTGTAACTAATGCAATAAATATTAAACGGGTATAAGGTATATGGTATATGACTAAATAAGACATTAAATTTGGTAGTGGGACTTGTCGCTATTAGGGTAACGCCAAGTGGTTTGAAATATGAATATGTATACTGTGAATAATTAATAGCACTTTTCAGTATAGCATTTTTTTATTGGTAGGTACCTACTGGAAATTTACCCATTTAGCTATTTCTGATATAGATGAAATGCCTATCAACAATAGGTAGCTTCTACGGTGAGCAAGGTGCCATTTCATTTAAATACCTTACTAAATGCTATCGTTTTTGGCTGAGTGCATAAGATGTTTCGCAAAACTTTACTTATAGCCAGGCCAATGTGAACAAATAGACAAGTCGAGAATTTAGATGGTTTATTTTTCTTAATACTTTACATCGGAATACCGTGTTATGATATTTGCGCTTGGCAGCGAATTCTCACACGTACATTTTTGGTTCAAATATTGGATTCAGCAGCAGTTATTCTTCGATTATAAATAGGTTATTTCTGCTTCCAAAATCGCAAACAGTGACAACCATTGTTCGCTGGTATATAGTAGGTACTTCGCACCACTCAGTGAAAGTTTTCTTGTATTTTTTCAGTACACACTAAGCACATTAGTGACTCTTTTTCTCAATAATTATAAATTAAGCAAAATATCTCAACTATTTCCATAACAGTGACACATCAAACTGACTGTCATAACATAAATTAAATGTCAATCACGATCAGTTGTAGGAATAGCATTTTTGACAATTGTTATCGCCTTCGTATTTCCAAAACTGAGATGAGATATGTCACATGTGTCATTAAAACGCGATGAGCTTCATCATCGCGTTTTAATGACAGTTCAAAGGCGAGATCACGGAGAGATGACTGTTATGTAACGGTGATCTGACGTTTGGCGATCGACACTCGAATTAGGCCCCAGTGTGTTTTCAGTATTCATAAGTGTATTAGTAACATAAAACAGAGAGAAATAAGAAAATATGGCACCTTTGGGATGAAGAAGCCGACCTAACTTTAATTTCACGATTCTATGAGTTAATAGGTCGGTTTCATTTAAAGGTACGACATTTCTCAGGGCACGACACGTAAAATTATAAGCTGTCTAACTAAATGTTCTACGGTCGCGATCGGCTCATAACTTTCAATAAAGAATAGAACGCAATCGGTCAACCGGTTGTACAAAAGATCCAGTTTCGATTAAAACTTGGTTTTCCTATACTAAAAAATATTGATTGCACTCCCTACTGAGACAGTTCATGCGTCAGTCACCGCAGGACGGCAGTTAGCTGCAATCAGCCAGCGTCGCGGCTTAATAACCGATACAGCCATCCACCATTCCATTGCTGACCGTTTTCGCAACTTGGGCCTATTTATCTAATGGGTTATGACTACGACTGATCAGTGTTATGAAATAAAATAAGACAATTAGTCTGAACGGACCACCCGTGGAGATCACGTCTATGTACTATTTAATTGTAATAGAAGGACTGCATATCAACTGCAACTTGTATAGAAGCTGTGCAGTCGGCGTCCACTCAGCGCGCAATTCTCGTACAAATAATGGTAGCTGGCACGCACGCGTTCTCTCTGTATGGGCCCTTAATGGTAGTGATAGTCGATGGAACTGAATGCCAACTGCAAATAAATAAACTACATCGTTGGTTTGTAGTTTCGGTACAGTTCTGTGATCTCCAATAGAACTGAAGCCAAACTGCATTTTGTAGCGCATGTAAATAAATTGTACCTAAGTCTTTAAGATAAAAAAAAATTAACAACCTATGTTGGTTGCTTTTATCATGCGATAAATAAGTGACTAAACATAGGTCATTCACACTCATATTTTGTCAAATGCGACAGATGTTTTGTCACTAATTCATCGCGTGATAAAAGCGACCATCATAGGCCCGCAGAAGCTAATAGTGGTCGGTGTAAATGTTGACATACCTACCAATATAGTCTACCTCTACCTCTAGCCAATTATTATTGTGGTATTGTCTCACAGCCACCATTTTTTACCGTAAACAAAGCATGAAACAAATAAAACTGTTTCGATGAATGTACCTGTCATATACAGAGAGCTCAATTGACCGATGCGTAGAAAGCAGCAGTGTTCCTGAAGCACTCATACATGACATGTCGGAGTCGACTTTCCAGAAAATTACAATGGTTAGTCACTGACGTCACGGAAGTAATGAAATCTTGGAATCTCGGATTTAAAAAGATTGAAAATGTTTCGTAGAAGCTTTGTCAGTTTTCAAAATAAATCATTGGCAAATTCTAATTAATGTTTTCTTTTACTGATTTCGCAAATATTTAGAAATGATATACCGGGTGTTTCCTGGAATAGGAGCGATAAATTAAAACATATTCTTCGCTTGAAACTGGACAACATTTGTTAAGCAACTTCTGAAAATAACGTGTATTAAATGATATTTTGTAGAATAATGTTTAGAAAAAGAAGCAATGTATTGCGAAATGTCTGATATTAGTATAGTGACAGCTATGTCAATGCTCAGGGAATGTCAATGTTGGACGACGTACATTGAAAATACTATTTATTTTGTTTGAAATAATTAAATTTTGAAAACTGACTTTTTTTTTAAGTTGCTGAACAATTGTTGTTCAATTTGAAGAGTAGAATCTATATTTTAATTTATTGCTCCTACTATTACAGGAAACACCTGTACGCCTCCAGGAAACACCCTTACGTATGTCATGGAAGTTTAACATGTATCTAAATATTTGTATGTCTGAGGCGACAGTTCCGCGTGGGCCATTGAGTATTATTTTTTACTAGATAACGGCTGCTTTGTGGTGTTTCTTCATGTTTGCAGGATATTGGATTTAATTTTTAATTTAGACTGTCACAAATACTTCATGTTTTGAATAGTTACTACAATTTATTCACTGAATCTGACGCCATATAGGTATTTATTTCTAGCCAATTAGAGCTTCTATTGTACCTAAGACTGATAAAATCTCTGAGATCATCATATTTACTTAATTCTACCGTCGTAAAGATTAAGTATACCTATAGTAGATATTTGCATGAGATACCTTTCAGGAAAGACCATGGTGTTGCATATGTAATTGATTTGAAAACCTTAGTTATATGGTTAGGTAGGTATGTCAACTTTACTTTAAAAATGTGTGGTTCATTTGTCATTTTATCAGGTAAAACCTTGGGGGTCTAGAAAATGGCGATTAAGCTTATGATGAAGAGCTATTTACCCTAATTTACACACAGGCGGAATTCTTGACAAATCGATTTCAAATCCGCTACACAGGTAAAGCTAGTGCATGCCATAATTACGTCACGATCCGCAGCCATTTTGTAAAACAGTGTCAAGCGAGACCCATAAAAGTTATAAATCGAGCATGCGATCGCGAGTGGGCCACGCGTGAGATCGGTACAGATTATGTGCCGATACCGTCGATTGTCGCCTGGGTGCTGTTAACGGGCCGCTCTTCTTTTACATCTAGAGCAGGGGCTTGATTCCTGCCGCATCTTTCCGCCATCGTTCTACACGACAATCCTTTCATCCTCACCACTTAGATAGTTGGCAGTCCACAACTGTGCGTTATCTAGAAATTTCCTGCCTCGCACGACTGCATTGTGGAATGAATTGTCGCTTGCTGTATTTCCAGACCGATACGACCCTCCAACCTTTAAGAAAAGAGCGTACTCCCACCTGAAAGGCCGGCAACGGACTTGTGACCCCCTCTGCTGTTGCAGTAGTAGTCTATGGGCGACGGTAATCGCGCACCATCAGGCGATCCGTTTGCTCGTTTGATGAAGGGCAGCCTTAGCAGTTAAATAAGGTAGCTTTAAAAAATCGCAAATTGTATCAATAATTTTGGTGTGGATTGATGACTTTAATGTTGTGTCCGTAGCTTACCGACGTCATTCATTGCGTTTCGATTTCATAATATATGATAAACAATGATATTCTATAGTTGTACCTATCGAAACCTACTGTTTATTGTATACGTGATGTACAGTATTGAGGGTAATGCATTTTTTGATTCGTTCTGAAATTACCTGCGCAAAATCGAAGACTTATCTGAAACCCATGAGTTACTATAAAGTATTAAGTACTTCCTACTTTTTACCCTAAGTAAAGTTATCAATAAAATAAACTTACCCAGAGAGAAAGTAAAAGACAGCTTCCAGATTTCTGAAAAAAAGAAACAAACTCAAATGAGATCAACATTACATTTATGGCAAAAATAATACTTTTCAGTTCATTATCTGTATTTATGAGCAACATTAAGTATGGAACGGTATAATAGGACACGAGACAGCGTGTCACGCCAAGTTCAGAAAAACTGGCGAGCAGCACTTTTGACCCTTACCAAACTATTTGAAATAAACACAATAATAATATAGTGATCTGATAAAAAATATATTATCGTTAAAAAACTTAAAAAATCGTCCTTTTTTGACTGACTTAGATATAGAGCAAAAACTTAACCACCTCCCGATGACCTTAGAGAGTTTGGATGTAGCATCCAGCTATTATGTGGAAAGTGAACAATCAGAAAATAGTGAAATTACAAATAATTACATATTTTTCCAATCAATCTATTTTATTAATAAAACTAAGCACTTTGCAAAATTAATAAGAGTTAACACTTTCTTTATTATTCGCTGGAGAGTACCTCCCATGACGAAAGGTTATGTTTATCGTTTTCAAAAACATAAATGTGAAAGTGGGACCCAAGTTGATTATAATAATTATTTTATTTTTATTTATTTATTAAAGTATAAAACTAAATATATATACAATTCCCTGCAAAACGGTTTGTACTGTTTGTCTGCAGGTGTGAGTCTCTATATACATAATAATTTCTACAAATGTTATTAGACACTTTGAATTATTATTAAGCCGAGAATGGCAGCTCGAGACACTTTGAATAGACAACTTTATCACTCAAGTGTCAGGCTGACTGTCAGCAATAGATGCTTTTTTAAGTACTTTTTAAATTTGGACTTATTTGGCATGGTTGTCGCTATATCGCATTCCTTAATATGCAATTTAGGCAGGTATTGTTTTAATAATGAATGATCTTTATCAAATAATATTGTGTAAAAGTACAATATTTTTCTCAACATCTATTTGAATTCTAACCGCCTGATGTATCCGGCATGTCACAACCGTGCATTGTAATAGTTTAAATTAATCAAATGGACAGTATATTTTCGCCAATCCGAGTAGAATCGCTTAATTAAACCATGACGAAGTACCTAATTATAAGTAGCTAAGTTAATTTCGTACAGTTACATTACATAATTATATCCATAAAAAGTCGGCCCGGCCATTAGTAACTAGGCCATTGTCAGTGCCATATGACTCGAATGGAATTTTAATTTCGTTCTGTATTCTCATTTTTAAGTTCTCGTTATAAGCCAGTTCATAACTGAATGCTGTCGGCATTGAACATATTCGTATATGTATGTATTTGTTGTTTTAAAGCCCGTTTCAGACAACGGGGGTCGATTATTGAGAGGTCATCTTGATTGCCTCAGTAGGATTGCGTTTCGATTTCATATGACAATAACGAGAAGTTGTTGCAATCTCTTCTCATCCGTTTTCGATAAGCAACCAATTGCAGTTGCTTCTTCGAGTTTTTGTAAAAAAAATACACTTTTTTTTTATCTCACATTTTTGGATTCATTGTATCTGCATTCACAATTTACATAGGTACCTAGTTTCATAAGGGAAGCTTTTAAATAATGTGGGAGAAATGAAGTTGCAATATATCATTAAACACTGAAACTAAATAAAATGTGTGAGTGCGGTCATATTAAATAAAAAAAACCGGCCAAGAGCATGTCGGGCCACGCTCAGTGTAGGGTTCCGTAGTTGCTCATCCTTCACAATAAACTGCTGTTTTAAGCCCGAGGTTTACGTTAAGAAAGATTTAAAGCTCTATAAAAAGGTCGTAAACGGCCTAGAAACTGTCATCACTTATTACCTTCTGGAAGTCAACTTACGACCTTTTAAAGAAAAAATATGAAATTTGGCGATAACTCAAAAACGGCTCGACCGATTTATTTCAATATAGTTTTCATTGAAAGTACTTATAAGGCCTCATTAACATGAATTTTTCCGATTTTTTTTGACTCGTGGTTGAAAAGTTAGAGGGGGGGGGACATTATTTTTTTTGTTTTTGGAGCGAATATTTACAAAACTGCTGACTTTATCAAAAAAAATGTTAGAAGACCCCTATTATTTTTACAAGACCTATTCAACGACACCCCACACACCAGTGTTGAAAAGAAAAAAAAAATCACCCCCACTTTAGGTGTTCGAGAGGTAACCGAAAAAAAAAAATTTTTTTTTATTTTATTTTACCGTTCTGTCGGCGTTATACATACACATACTCATACCAAATTTCAGCTTTCTAGTACTAATGATCACGGAGCTAAGCCTCGGACGGACGGACGGACGGACAGACGGACATGGCGAAACTATAAGGGCTAGTTGACTACGGAACCCTAAAAACTAACACACAAACACAATCACAATGTTCACAATCATATAGTAAGTACACAGTTTCTATTCGTATTTTTTTTTTACAATATTTTTGTTAAATTTGAGAAAAACGCTGTTGTTACCTCGCTTGGATGTGTAATTATCATGCTCCGTTTGTCAGATATCATACATAGAAACTGTTAAATCGCTTGAAAAGGTCATTGGCGACCTAAGCGCCTTAAGTGCCGGCAATCGAAACCTCCACCCACGAGTGACGATAACAGTCAGTGTCACTAATTATGTATTAAGGCTAGGTTCACGTGTTTTCATTTGAACTTACACGATTTTCACACATTATTATAACAAAACGGGACTTAATCGCCTTCAAAAGAGTTTATTTAATTACCTCGACGTTTCGAAGGTGATGTTACGTTATACATATGACGTAGTATTTTATTTTGTGACCCCGTGGTTATGCCCGTTGCCATTGCCACAAACAACGTGCACAACCACGGGGTCACAACGTGCCACAGGCAGTGCAGCCAATAATGCTGTTCATTTGTACCTGGGTCATTTCTTCCAAGTATTGATTAATATTATCGTCGTTTAGCACCCAAGCGAATTTGATTAGCTCAATAAAAAAATATTACCCCACGTCCTGGGCCAATTTTGCCTTGTCACGCTTTCATGTGAACCTAGCTTTATACTGTCTATCGTTGGTACCAGTATAACTACAGCTGCAGTTGTATTTTTAATTAGTGAGAGTAAACTGACAGTTACGGTCGCATACCTAATGTGATTACAGGTCATGATAATGTGCAATACGCGAAATATTATACATATAACGGCCAGTGTCTCTTGTTTGCGGTCGGATATATGCTGATCACGTATCGATCTTTTGAGCCACCAAAGACGGTGCTTTGCAGACTAGATATGACGATGATTATACATATATAGCTTAGAATACACAAATTATAAATGCCCCAGAATGTACAAAAGCATTAAGGCTCAATAATAACCTTGAAATAACTCAAATGTAGGAAAAAGTTAAATATATATTTCACGAATAAGTACAAGATAATATCTGCAACACGCTTTGTCGAAACCCAATTTAAAACACTCCGCCCGCAACGCACTCAGCTAAAAAATCCCATACGAAAACCAGCCCAGAGCATTGCACAGACCTGTCAAACGCATAAAATGCATGAAGCAAAACTGAACAGAAAATATGTTATGTTATGATTATGATATAAAATCTAGTTCATTCATATCCTTATAGACGGTGCCAGCCACTTTTTTTTACCGTAGTTGGGTAAAAAGTATACCTATCCTATAACCTTTGGATGTCGAAAATTGGTTACAAATTTGCAGCCGCTTCGGTGTGATTAAAGAAATTATGACTTATGACCAACAGATGGAGCCCGACTTTCCATAGAAAACTGAATTAATAATACAAATCTGATATCCTGATAATAATAATAATACAAATCTAGATTTTTATAATAGTATAGATATATCAACTGTGAGACAACTGCTCAAACCTGTAACGAAACATTTACCAGGACCGCTGTCAAATTAACGCTAATTAAAAATACGTTTGTAGCTACTATAACTCTGCATTTTATTAAGTTGTTTAGCTTTTATTTTCTGTTTAAAGAGTAAGTAAGGCAATTAGCGGAAGTTTGCCGCTGAGTCAGAGTTGGTTTGATTTTGAAATGTTCGTCTCTAATGACCGATGCTCCCCTAATGGGGGTTGATGGCTACTTATTGACATTACCGACGGTTATTAATATTTATTGCTTGAGCGTTCTGATATTTAGCTTTATTTGCACTGACAATATGGTTTTTGAATTTGAAAAGAATATATATATATACGAAATAGTAAAGCACCGATCACATCAATTATATTTACTATTATCCTAAAAATTTAATATTCAATCTACATAATATTCTAAATACTAAAACTAAAACTTAACATTCCTAAAAAATAAAAATTCATATAACCTAATAACAAAAAAGAGAGCTAGGCTAAAAACCGTCCCGCGTTCCTCCTGAAGCAAAGGTGCCCATCACGCTCGCCGCGTTGCCACGTTGAATAGCGATGGACAACCTTTGCATCAAGAAGGACCCGGAACGAGGATCGAGACCTGCTTGTGCCATGCGCCGCCCCAGCTCCATTAAAAAGGTTTTCCCCTCCGCACACCAAACTCCGGAAATCTCCACCGCAAGTGGAACGAACATGTAGTTTGAGAGTCCCGAGTACTTTTGGTGTTTGCGCAGCGCCGCCAGCTCAGCCGCTGCACCTGCTGCCCGCATGGTACGGGTAACGTGCGAAGCCGCGAAAGTACTAACGCATTTAGCGTCCCAGAGCAGGCAGCGACCTTGCTGCCAGGGCACTAAGGTCAGACCATCAGGCCTTTTACCATCTGATCTGCTAAGGCCTGGTGGTTCCAGAACACATGGAACCCTGGCAGAAACAAGTGCTTTCCTCGTGATGTCGTTAATGGCGTGATGTCGGGGAAACCTCCCTGCACACCGACAACAGCTCAATGCGTGGTGACCGTTTCTCTCTACCATGGTCCCGCAGATGCACACGTGACGTTCGCAAACATCGCAGCCCAGGCGGAGAGCAACGGCTATCCGCATCGAGTCATTGTCGAGTAGGGTACCTAAATGCGGGGAGGGGTATGCATGAAGCCACGCCCCGGTCTCCGGCCTCGACACGGCGGTCAGCCTAGCCTTGTCCACGCCTACAGAGCTCTCTAATAATCCGTCAAAAACTCGCTTGACCCCTATGTCATCCCATAGACGCTGACGGAACAATTCTACGGGTATGGCTACGCCGGGATTAAGAGCCGTCCAGGCCGTCAAAGCATCGGAGGCGTAAGGAATGATAGCCTTGTCACCATCTAAAGATAAAATTTGAGTGACAAGGTCCACCACCCCACACTAGGGGCTAAGAAGGCCGGGAGGCTCACATCTCGCGCGCGACGCACGCCCAAACCACCAGTTCGAATCGGCAAAGAAGCCTGGTCCCACTGACCTTGGTTAAGGGAGACGTTCAGCACCTTTTCCAAACTCTCCTTCAACACGAAGTCAAAGGAGTCTGTCTGGACAGGGTGCAGCCAGGCTGGCACGGTGCGCAAGAAATATGTCAGCTTAGGCACGGCAAAGCAAACTCGCAACATAACGAGGGCTACGTGAGCAGAAAGTTCATTCAACCTCTGCGCAGCTATCAGCAGAAGCAGCTTTCTCTCCTCGAAGGCTTCAGGAATGGCTTCTGGGAATATTGGGGACCCCAAGAGGTTGAAAGATCTCGCCGACAACACTTTCAGTCCGGGGAGCAGAGCACTGAATAAGGGGAAAGAATCGTGTGAGTTGGTACTGCAGGGAAAAAATTCACATTTGCTGAAATTAATATCTAAACCCAGAGCTTTTAAACGAGGCAGGAGCATGAGCAAGTCTTGTTCCACTTCTTCAGGTTTACCACCTAGGGTACCGTCATCTAGGTACCAGATATTCAATGGGGATTTAAACTCTGAAATTACCTTTTGTATGGCCAGACAAAAAACTAAAGGGCCTAGCGGATCCCCCTGCTGTGCACCAACTTGGGAAAGAACAAGAGAACCATTGTAAAAAACATTAGAAGTGGAAGAATATACTTAGAAAAGGAAGGGGTAGAGTGATGGCACTTTATCCTTCACTTCGGACAGTAAAACATCACGCTCCACTGAGTTAAATGCGTTTTTTAAATCAATTTTAATTAAAACGCATTCTGAGTTTTTGGTATCTACCGAAAAAGCCCGCGTAGCGTGAATTGCAGCCTCGCAGCCCATGCAATCTTGTGCCAAACCCTAATTGGCAAGGTTGCAGATAAGCTGCCATTTCTTCTCTCACTGCACGGCATCCTAGCTTTGCCGTTAAGCGGCGGAAAGCGCTGCCTATGGCAATGGGTCTTATACCACCGTCTTTTTTTGACAGCGCACATAAGGAAGCACCATAAATATAGGGACAAACTTCAGGGTTTAATTGACCACTGAGCAAAAAATTACAAAGCTTGGCCAGATGTTCCAGGAGCCGAAAACCGGCGTCTCCCGCAGATGCAGACGTAAGCTCCTTAAGATGAACAGGGCGGATACCATCCAAACCGGCGGCCGAACTATTGTTGAAAGAGCTGAGTGCCTGCACCACTTCCTCCGGCTTAACAGTTTGAATTTGTCTTTATCTAGATACACATTTACATAGGTAACAATATTTTATTTCGGAACCCAATTTGTTTTTCGAAATGCGTACGTCCAGTGCAATTACCTATCAATTGAATATTTATCGTA
Organism: Apotomis betuletana; assembly: GCA_932273695.1. Lineage (NCBI taxonomy): Eukaryota > Metazoa > Arthropoda > Insecta > Lepidoptera > Tortricidae > Apotomis > Apotomis betuletana. The sequence goes on along the minus strand of OW026307.1, from coordinate 8,603,228 downwards.
ATTTAAGTGGTTTTAATACATTCATTACTGGAATGTTCAGGAAGGAGCAACAATAACAAAGCAATCTTGCAATTAAATAGTCTAATTGCGTACAACATTTTGCCATTCGTTTCGGTTTCAATCGCTACAATTCTGTGAAACTATTACCATTTCAAACCAACTCTGATTCCAAATTCAATTAACTCTATGCCTACCAATTTATTTTATGTCGGACACACTTTGTCATTACGTGGGTATTCTACGCCTGACGAACTACAGTTTCCTTGTATCATACTGGACGATACGAGTAATAACTCTGAATTTAGAAATCCAGATTTGTATCGTGCCGTCTTATTCCCTCAGATATTGTTCAACAGGAGAGCGAGAAGGCCAGTGCTATAGACTTAGAATTCCGAAATTGGTAGTAACCTCGTTGCAGGAAGCACATTCCTAGTTCCCAGTCAGTTGCAGACGAAATTAAGTAATAAATTGAATTTATCACTGTGTGGGAGTGGGAGTACCTTCCTATGCTGCCCGATTGAGTTAAGTTTGCATCTCGTCTATATTATGTTCCATAGAAATTAGGTGCAAACTAAATTTAACCGAGTAGTTCAGTAGGCTTACTATCTCACAAAAAACGTAAATATGAAAATGGAAGCCATGTTCAATATTATGGTAACTATGCTTTGGTTATCGACTTTGCCGGTAATAGATTTAAGATCTAACGGGTGTGAAGTTAGTAAGTAAAGTCGAATACTAACAATTAAAACCACAAACAAGTTTTACTTAATACCTTGCTGGTTTTGGTTGCAAAGTTATAAAGTCTGATCACTAAAACACGCAATGAAAATAAAACGATTGTCATTATTTACTCGTTGCTTAGTTACAAAATAACGATCTATAATGTCAGATTTATTTTAATTGCAACCACTATTGTTGTACAGATGCTCTGATTCTTATCTATTTTTGAAACCAAGAACTGATACGTATAGTTGACACATTTAATTTAAAAAAAATTATTGCCCTACAACGAATATTTTGAAATAAAAAGTTGATGATCACATTAAAAAAGTTTTAAAACGTTGTGAACCCTAAACATACTAGATACTCAGTTAGAGTAAGAAGTCGCTGAAATGTCACTAACAGTCACGTTCTAGTTTGCCTTTTGTTTGCTTTACTAACTTAACATTTAAGCTGAACTTTCGAATTCCTATTATACGTACTAGACATTATTCAATTATTACTTCAATGGGATTTAAGTTACTTCATACTCACAGGCTTTAAATATCGAGTTTTTATTATTTTATCGAGCATTTAAAACATCCAGTATACATTTTCCTGAAAAAGGCTGAATAATAATAAATGCACCCACCGCCTTGTATGATGACACTACTATTTTCACTTAATTAGATTCATTTTAACATTAAGAGACACTTGATCAATATCAACCAGATACTTGACCAGCGTTATAAGGCCAAAAAATGTATTAAGTGACATAGACAAATTAGCATTTTAAATTAGAAGTGTACAACAATAAAGTAGACACATCATTAGAAACGTCGATCCTTTGCAATATGTTTCAGACTCAGTATAAAACGGAATATGCGCAATGTTATCCACGACTATGTAATTATTACGGCAACGGATATTTTGCCCGTGTCCGCTCGTAACCGAGTCATGACAGATCACGAAACCTGTCTCCGACCTTGTCTCCGCGAAACCGGTACTGATACTGTTATTTATATCTGCAAGTTGTATGATAACTGAGGTACATAATTTCGAGAAAAGCGAGTTTTTGTGAACATTTGGGGACTAGGACAGCCTGCACTACATATTTGGAGCTGTTTTTTTTTCATTCATTAACTGGCCAGCGATTGACCTCGGTAACACCTGATGGTAAGTGACTACGGGGTCGAAGATGTAGCTCGCTGGTTCAGCAACAGCCTATTCACTCTTGAAGAGGCTCAAGTTATAATTTTCAGGAACCACCATGGGAGCGAAGTACATTCCTTAGCGGTTCGGTTTGCATGTTTTAGTCAGATGCGGGCTAATAAAAAACGTGAAGAAAAAAAACTCTCACGTTACTTTATGTATGTATGAAGGCATAAACATTTATAGGTACAATAAGCTAATTAACCACGTGGCCATTGACATCGGCTGTACTAGGAGTATGTAATAGTAAACTGTAGGCACTCAAATTATTACCCTTAAATAAAAATTTGCTCACTTTATAAGGACCGCAGTCACCCAACAGTATTTTATAATATAACTGACCTATGAAAAAACACTGTCGAGAAAAAGTTAATTTACACCTTTTTATCTTTGTCGTTTGTTGTTTTTATAGTCTTCTATCATTGTATAGGTATTTGAAAGTTAGCACCAAACTTTTGTGGTTGAACAGCTTCTACCTTTAATACTTAATTTGCCAAATCATAACAACTATTCCAAAATTACTACTAACAACAACACAAAGAGTCAAGTACGAATCCGAATAAGTAGGCATACGAATTACTGAGGACTTGTTACATAAACTTACATAATTTTTGGTACTTGACTGAGATTGACCTCGGCATACAATTTCACACCGCGCCGTTTTATCCAAATCACTTGGAAGTAGACCTTTCATCTAATGTTCAATTATGCAAAGGAGATTTCACACGTTGACAGTAAGCGCTGACGACTTCTAACAGTTGTAAATAATGCACCGTACCTAAGTAGGTACTGTAATATTAAGTCGACGGTCAAATCATTCCAAATACCATTACAAATTGTAGTTCGGATTTAGGCACTGATCAGGCATGTAGCAGGAAGCATATCTTAGACCTGTAACTATTGACGTGCCGTTTCCGAGGATAGTTTTATCCAACGAAGTGTGCAAAACGGTTAGGGCTTTATCACACGTGCGAGTTGCGACGACTTTTCTATACAAATATCAGTCGGGATGAACTCGCTGCGTGATCGCCTTCATACAAAGTCGCTCGCAAATCGCAAGTGTGATATGGCCCTCAGATAGGATCAATGAGTATGCACGCAGTAGAATGGCACGTAAAAGCAGATTTGAATCATACGGTCTAATAATAAGACGGGACGATAGTCACTCAATAAAAATCGTCTGAAAGATCCCCAACGCAGAAGAAGAGAAGAACGCGTGCTAGTCCAATATTTAGAAGGTGAAGGTGAAAGCGCAGAAGCTCATTCAGCTTTACCTATATTACCTGCCTATGACAGTCCAGGACAGGGCGTTCTAACACTGCTGTATATGGGGACCCAACCCCAGACAGAACAGGGAATAGAGCAGTATTATATCCATAAGGCAAAGTAGCAAACTGCTGCAGTTAAGAGAATTACACTGCCATGCTAAGGTAAAACTTAAAAGGCGACCTTTTAGTATGGAGTTCCATACAAAAAGGTCGCCTTTTACCTTAGCACGGCTGTACATGGGTAACGGACATGCCATAACTTTCGGCGGCAAGCCGAGCGGTAAAGCGAGAAATCCGAGCGCGGCGGTCATACGAGTGAGTGGGATACACATACCGCGCACCGCTGCCACTCGCCGCTAAGACCGAAGACGTGGCCGGGCCTAAGGGTCGAGAACCCTCGTAACTAGAATTCCTTACATGCCTCTATACAACCTTATCCGGTAAAACTGGGGATAAGGGAAAGAAAAGGAAGATTCCCCATGCGGGAAATATTCCCGAATATTGCTGTATAAGTATAATCTTTGAACGACCAGTCACTCTGTAACCACAGCAGCTTAGTTGAAGGTATTATTGGCTATTAACTCCTAACCGAAAATTAAGGTTCTTACGCGAACACGTTGACTTACGAAATGGTTACGTACCATAACAAATCGCATTGTTTAGGTTCCGTTGATATTATTTTACTGTTTCTGTAGTTATGCTGTTTTATTTGTTTACACTTTGCAGCATCAACAACAAGTGGCATTATGCAAATGCACCGGGTTGCAATACGGATACCCAACAGAATGGTGAGGTAGCGATCGAGACATAATCATCGAGATTAAAACATATATGCGATTCTTCTATACTTTATGATTACTATGGGTGGAGTCCAAATTGCGAAATTTGTAAAGATTAAGTAATAAACTATGGATTTGTACTAACAAAGGTTTGAATTTGTGTTTAACTTCTAGGTGCCTAGTTCACATTCCCGTCATCACGGAAACACATTATAACAAAAATGTTAGAAATTATAACAAAAACGTTATTATCTCACGAAGCACACAAAACACTTAATCATACCTAATACTTAACTAAGAAAATTTCATAAATCATGTTTATAATATTGAGCCGATAGTGCGAAGTTTTCCATGTATACAAGTAGAGCATTAATCCCGATTCGAATCCCGATAAAACCCTTAGAAATAAAACCAATACATTACCTAAACAACAACACTAAACAAAACTGAAAAAACCTCATCGCTTCACCAAAACGTACACTTGCACTATAAAATCACTCACACATGTCAATTACCGGATAAAATAGACGGAAAACGCGGGAAAAGGGATATAATGTAAACCGATCCGCAGCGCGCGCGTCGCTGAATGTTTTGAGCGCGTGGTAAAGAAAGATCGACTCCCACGCATCGCGCGCAGCTATTACTAGAGATTCTCTGTTGGCCCTCGGGCAAGGTTGCCTGGAATACCGTGGTTTGTCCCACTTTATACATAGGTCTCACAACAAGACTTGATTTTATTTTGAACACTGGGCTATAAATATCTTTCAGCTGACGCTTTCAGGTTAAAGCCAAGCGCCAGGTATATCGATAACGTCACTTTGAATGTGTGTCACATACATATAAAACACTATATACACAATAACAGGTAAAAAATAATACATTGTTTCTTGGGTATTAATAAAATGGGGCCAATTTAAAAGTAAATGACAATGAGACAAAAAAAATTGTCTACCACATAATTGTACAGCCATGGCGACGCTGCCATGGCGTCCCAGTGAGACAGGAGACTTAAGACAAATCCGTTGACGTAAGAATCATCAAAATCAACGTGCGCGTTCTCTTTAGTCCGCCACAACGAAGGAACATAATATGTACCTACATACAAACATAGACCAATAAATACATTATCTGCAGACTTTGCTCGTCCTAAGTTAAGTCCTAAGTCCTAGTTATTGGAAACAGCAGCGTCTACCTACTATAAAAAGCTTTAAGGTATTGAACGTCTTACATTGCAATACCGTAATAAACGCGTTACTTCGCCTGGGATACCAATCATCGTGTATTTTTGTAAAGTTGCAATTCCCGCCTAGATTTAAAGTTAGCCATAGTCACCATAGTTGATTAGAGAATATCGCCATGCATAAAAAACACTTTCTATTTATTAGTTTAAATTTTTATAGTCTAAAAACTAGACGGGTATTTATTATTTTATAAAAAAAGGCCCAGGTTTTACGTTACCTATTTATAGGAGAGGTTCTAGTCCAATTCAGCTATTTCACTTTCGTAACTATCACATAAAGTTAATCGTACAAACGGTTTGTGATAAGATTGTAGTTGTAGCCCAATGTATCAGACAGCGCAATAAAATCGTTATTCTGCTGATACCGCTTCGATACAAGTTTTATATATGCACCTTATGCATTCAGTTTTCAGTTAACCCAAGGTTTTTCGTTGAAGAAAAACGATTTGCTTCTCTGAGGCTAGTTCTTGGAATTGTTTCCCAAACATTGATGTCACAATCTCTTTCGTTTAACATTATTTAAAACAGACATGTAACTAGACGCTTGACAAATATTCAGTCACAAGTGAAATGCCAGTCTGATTCAGACAAAATTATGTAAAATAAAGGTGCCCAGTGCCCACCTACTTTCAGCGTTGAGAAAGTGAAGTGCGAAATTTCATAGGAACTTTAGTTTGTTCTGGACAGCCGGACTCAGTAACTGTTTCGTGTTGCCTGTCGGTCACAGTTACCTATATATGCTAGGTGTATAGTTTTATAGCACATGTTTATGGAGCAAGCTATACTGGGGGTTATAAAAGTAGCCGTTAAGTCAATTGCATTGGTACGCGGCGTGCAAAGTGCATAATGTTGGCAAAGGTTGTGATGTAACGTCTTGTTCCGAAGACGAGCCTCGAAAGTGGTCAGACCGGTCGAGTCGTCGACCGGTTGCCCTTAATAGGGTTCCCACTGCAATGCGACCAGAGACGATACGGCGAGACTTTGATATCCCCAATTTAGCATTATCTCAGTTTTGTCATGGCTATTTATATAACGGACATAAAATATATCGATAGTTGCCTTCGAGCATTAAGAGACGTTCTTCACTCAATGATTCAAGTGTACTGCTTTTAACTTTTTTTTTTTCCAAAATTGGTAATGTATAAATTTTATAAATTTGACACAGCGAGTTATTTTCACCAACTACCAACTTAAACATTATTATATTGCAATGCAACATTATACTTTGCAGCCTAACTGAAAATATAGTGCCACCAACTATGCTCTATGACCCGTGACATCTCTGCTGTATTTTCAAGCGTATTTAAATAAACCAGTTAAATTGACCAGACAGTGTTATTTATGTTTAAGATACTAACTAATACTAATGTTATAAAGCTGGATGTTTGTTTTATTTGAAGTCGGTTAAAAATCCCGCCGTGGCTGACAACCCTACGCAACCAGAGTACCTCAAGCGATTCCTGATTGGCCACTGTGTCATCGGAGCAAGGCGAGCTGACCGAGAATAAACGATAACATAATGACTGCGACGATTACGCGCACTTTCCAGAAATCGCACTTGACGTCCATTGTTCATATGTACTGGTACTTAATCCTACAAAGATACCGTGTCCTGGCGTATTATGGACGTATAAGGACAAGCAGACATATCTATTATCAGCACATCCTCGCAACTCACTAAGAAAACAATTGAAAAGACAACTGAACTCCGTATACTTTGAGTTCACATTCCAAGCCAGTTTCAAAGTATGATGCGACCATGCTGGAGTTATCCACTATTGATTGTCACTAGAACCGGTTTTCATTTGCAATTAATAAATCTGTTCATTGTAGACATAATGGAGCTAAGAATTAAATTGGATAATTGGATTATCTATGTAATTTTTTTATTGTGATTGTTGAGCCATTGTACGCCCTGCAGTTAACAATATCCTGGTTACATTTTATGTCACCAGTTTCGTAATATTCCACTAGTTTTGAGAACAACTACTTGTCTATAAATAATCGTTAAATAAGAAATTAGTACATAGCGTCAGGTACAACTCGTATTCCATTTTGTGATCATTGTTTGAGTGTCTCTTAAGCGGCCTGATTCCACAATTAACAAGTGATGAAGACTTGACACAATTTATCGCACAAACTTGGATCAACTAAAGTTCTATGAACTGATGAACGACGTCAACCAACTGAACTTTTTGCTTCTACTCGCTCAATCGAGCAAACAATAGAAGGTTGATGGGAATCAGACATCGTCACCCCGCCCCGCCCGTTACCGTGGATAAATGCAACGCCATACGTTACTCTATTTTCTTCTTCGTCCTTCCGAATTCTGTTCTGTCTTCCGTTCATAGCTGATGAACATGACCTACTGTAATATTCTAGGATTCGAACCTGCGTCTCTAACGGCTTTCCGGGCCAACACGGGCGTCCTACCAACTGGACCACCGAACCAGATGTCAGAGCCATTGAATCTTTCAACCAGTTGCTTCAACATGCCTTAGGGTGGCATCGTAGCGCCATCTACCGTAAAGATTTAGACTTTATAGTCGGCACCATCGTCTCAGTTGAGAATCGATTGTAACGATGTGCTACACCCGAATTAATTATTTTTAAATTTTTCGCTTCATTGTAAACATTTGGTTTACGTTAGCAGACGTTACTGCTTTAATAAAAAATAATTGATTTTGTTGGATCATATTTTATTATTTGGCACGTATCATATACCTGCAAAAGTAGTGACATTTATTGTTACAGTCTCACATGAATATGTATTACGCGCCATATTATCATTATTAGCGTTACATATTTAGATGTTATGATGTATGCAAGTTACACAAGAAACGCGTGCACTAGGGTCACCGAGTTGAGTAAAATCGAATTGCGATTAATTTCCCTTACTGAGTTTACAGGTACTGTACTCGCTAGCGACTGCGTAAAGTATTTGTATGGAGAATTGTAGTTCTACAAAGTAACCGTTAGGGGCGCTGTACTATTCTCCATACAAATCTTTCACGCTGTCGCTAAGCGAGTACGGTCACTTTAACTCATGGTAAAGGTCTACATTTTCACCTACCGAGTGCGCAGTGGTGATTTGATTCGATTAGCCGCGGCTGCTTATTGCTACAAGTGTTGATTGTGAATTCCGAGCAAGTAAAGAATTGAATAATTGAATCGTGAGCATAGCGATGATTAAACAATATCTGTTTGTATTGAATAATGCAATTTAATTCTACTTGGCTCGAAACCAAATGCACCGGCTTAATAAGAATTTTATTCGTGTTTTTTACCACAAAACCAGAATAACATGTACCGTAATGGAATTTAACCTGAACTCACGCAAGATGGCCAGTTATGTCCCAATATGTGAGTGCCTAAACTTGAGTCATACTGCGCGGGAAACGACCAATGACGGATGCGACTTGTGTAGGATAGGAAGGTATAGTGAAGACGAACGGAGCGTTTAGGGTATTAAGACTTTTCTGCCAACCCTTGATTTATTATTTATTAATGGGATTCTAGGGAAGGTTGGATCCAGGGTCCTAATTCCATATACATTATACAGCTTTCTGATATCTCGGAGAGATCTCCAAAGTTGCGATGTACCTAGTATAGAGTCACTTCGTCAACCCGATTGTATTAAGTGTTTTCCTCATTTATATGCTACGCCATAGATATACCTATCAGGCGCAAACTTAACTTGATCGGATAATAACGAAAAAAAAATTAAACTTGGCGATTTTAATGCCGAAACGAAGATATACTTGAGACTTTATTTTGCGATACCTCAAAGTAGGTAATTAATCGCTGTCCTAAGGTTGACTGGTAGAGAATGCCTTATGATATTAAGTACGCCTTTTGTATAATGAGTTTCCTTTTGTGCAATAAAAATTAAAGTCAATAAACAAGGAACGGATTTTTTTTTCAGCTGAAAAGTTATGGCTGGTAATTGAATTAATGTAATAATAAACGAGTTTACAATCACGTGAAATTGTCAGATGAACGATGAAGAGCTAGCTAGATACGAGTTCGGAACATGTCGGGCCGTTCCTGACAAATTCACGTGAGTGTAAACTGCTTAATAGTACATTGCTGCAGAGGCCGCGAAATAGGGAATTGTTGGCCGAGTAGTAATAGATGGCCGAGTGATAACGAGGCCATCTAGAGATACGAGGCCGACAATCCCTGTTCGCGCCGAGGCTTGTATAGTGCTTTTCTCAAATAAATCCAAGGAAATAATACAAATGTTCAACTTATATATTCATATAAAAACAAATGTATTTCAAAGGCCATGCCAGGATAAGCTAAGTGAATCTGCCCCCAGCGAGTTTTGGCTTGTAATTTTTTTTGTTGATTTGTCTTTTTATTAGTGTCGTTTATGCCAAATTACAGCTCCCCAAACCTTACCGTTTTTCTTTAAAAAAAAAAACGAAATCTGATCTTTCTTCGATATTTTTTTTTCTAGCCGGCCGATTTTGACGTGAGTCACGTATATTGTGCTTATAATAAAGACAATTATATGGTATTAATTTTAATACATATTGCCATACAAAAACTTGAAAAAAAGATTAGAATTTATTTTTAATATATTTTTTTAGCATTATCTCGATAGCGACACCTCCAGATTTTTCACCAAAACTAGCCTCTTTAATAAGCTACAAAATGAATGTATTAACTTAATTTTATTTGTGGTATAACGGGTTGTTTTTTTTAATTGAATTCATCACCATACATTTTCTTTACCCGCTCATTATTAAAATAATTCGATTAAAAACTGTTTAAAGAAACGTGTATGTTTATAATGAACACTGGCCACTTACAAAAAAAAAAGTATTGATTCCTTCGTATTGAAAAAGTATTGTAAAAAGATCCGATCTGGCAACGCTAATGAAATGTATGGCCTATTGCCCTTGCCCCTCTCGCCGTGCCGCCCCGACCTCGCTCGGCGCCCGCGCCCCGCGCGCGTCCTATGTTTTGGAGCATGTTCTTACTTACAGACGCGCCCCGAAGATATTTGACGAACTTACTGTTTTCGACCAAGACTAACTTGTTCTTGTTATTTTTCATGTTCATTTTAAAATTGTGGATTGACAAAAAAAAGGTGACAAGTAATAGTTGGTTGAATGGCGCCAATACCAAAACAAAATGCAATCGGCCGTCGGTTTGGCGCCCCGGGCTATAGCCCGGATGGCCCTAGGGTAAATACGTCCCTGCACAGACTCCATTGCTATATTGTATAGCTTTTTAACGTTTTTTTTAAAGCACTTCTTTATTATTTTCCTGCAATCCATTTTTAACTAAAAGTTTTTCCGATAAATATTCGAAGTTTATGTGAATAACCAGCGCCGAAGGAATCAATACTTTTTTTTTTGTAAGTGGCCAGTGTTCATTATAAACATACACGTTTCTTTAAACAGTTTTTAATCGAATTATTTTAATAATGAGCGGGTAAAGAAAATGTATGGTGATGAATTCAATTAAAAAAAACAACCCGTTATACCACAAATAAAATTAAGTTAATACATTCATTTTGTAGCTTATTAAAGAGGCTAGTTTTGGTGAAAAATCTGGAGGTGTCGCTATCGAGATAATGCTAAAAAAAAATTATTAAAAATAAATTCTAATCTTTTTTTCAAGTTTTTGTATGGCAATATGTATTAAAATTAATACCATATAATTCTCTTTATTATAAGCACAATATACGTGACTCACGTCAAAATCGGCCGGCTAGAAAAAAAAATATCGAAGAAAGATCAGATTTCGTTTTTTTTTTTTTTAAGAAATACGGTAAGGTTTGGGGAGCTGTAATTTGGCATAAACGACACTAATAAAAAGACAAATCAACAAAGAAAAATACAAGCCAAAACTCGCTGGGGGCAGATTCACTTAGCTTATCCTGGCATGGCCTTTATTAAAAAAGAACAAATTTATTTTTTAAGCTGTTCGTGTTAATGTTTTTGCCACCAAATGTTAAGATGATTCTATTTATTAAAAAATGACAACACCTTATTAATTAGATATTGTTATATTTTTTAACAATAAACTTGATTCCTTGTTTATTTTATTGAATATCTGTTTTAATCTAATTTAATAATCTAGTTAAATATCAGAAATAAAACGTAAATATACATACACAAACTACGTTTTTTTTTATTGGCAGTATGCCATAGATTATCAATAAAAGAAATAAACCCCACTGAAACAAAAGACAATCTCTGTTGGCCACGGCCAATAATGTTGTATGAAATTCCTTTATTGACCTCTAATTTGAAATTAGAACGAATCTTCAACAATTGCTATACAAAGACGTATTTCGCGTTCTGTTAACACGATCATAAGCACGACATTTCCTTGGATGTTTGAGAAAATACAATAATTAAATATGCCTCGCGAAAGTTTTAACCCCTCGTGTGCGAGGAACAACATTGAAAGCAAATGACAAATTTACCGTAAGGTTAAAATGATCTGCACGGCACGGATCCGTGTCTACGCAAGCGAGGGGTTAATAAGATTATGGCTCATTATTTATAAGATTACTACTTACTCATACTTGATTACTCGTTCAGTGACAACGAACTAAACAGCCCCCATTGTATTAAGATAAAATAAACTAGTTACGTTTAGCAACAATTTGGTAAGCTCTGCTCTAAGCGGTTCCCATCAATTGTTTCATCTCATCCGCGACGTAATTAAACGATATACCTGCAAGTCAGCAGTAATTAACCGTGCTGGTCTACTAATAGCTAATAAACGTCAATTACTAACAATGTTCCCGCTGGATTGGTCTTGATGGCGGAAACCTTAGAACCAACGGCGTAATAAGATTTCTACTCGAGCGCAACGGTTACAGCAATAAGCGCTTATTAGATCACTGTTTGAGTGCTATTTGTCTAACCTTATATTAGGCATACGATAGGTACAGTGCAGTCGAGTTCATTTACATCTACACACTTATGAGAACAAAAATATCCGAACACGATTTTATGCTCCTGACAATAGGGTCGTGTTCAGATATTTTGATATAGATATTTAGTAAATGAACTCGACTGTACATAATAAATAATATCTAAGACGTTGGACCGGCAATCCAAAGATACCGGGTTTGAGCCCGGGTGTGGACCACGTATGAGCGCAATTTCAATTTTCTTTGCGTGTTGATCTCTGTATCTATATCTATATAGCAAATAATATGTTTGATTCATGCTTCAAAGTAAAGAAGTCAATATTTTGGAAAAAAAACTTTGCTGAAATTTTCACAAAGACGTAAGAAACTCCTCTGCAGAATTTTATGTCTCTGCTTCTTTTGGTTTGGGCTTTATCTTACAATTTATTTCTCAACATAATCATGTTACCTTACTAGGGTTAACATTCCGAAAAAAAAACTAAACAACACGGTGTACGATTAACTTAAAACGTGTGACAATAGCGGTAATACGGATAGATTTGGACAAATTGTATTGTATCTACAGATTATTTTTACTCGACTATGCTGAAGCAATAAAAGGGTTTATGGTTTATCTTTTCCCTATCCGCGTACGATGTCGCGAACACTGTTTTGTTCAGAATTATGTTCAGTCGACACGTCAGAGTCATAACTACCTATATATATTTTTTAAAGAAGCATTGATTATGAAAGCTATCTATTATATATTATTGCTCCGGCTCCTATTCATTTAATTGCCTATTATGAGCTACGTCCATCAGATACGTACTTAATTATTTAGTTAAGGCTATTGCCTTATACCCGTTTCCGTATTAAACTTATATGAGTTATTAGGAATATCGATTAGTAAGTAATTGCCTGGTAATAATAAAACCACATCAAAACGTAGACAAACAACTAAGCAAACTTTGTCGTCATGAGTAAGAAACGTGTTTATCGTTTAAATAAAATAACAAAAGTATTGACTGACTTCAACCTTTGAGCTCTAAACAGCTTAGTAAGGCTTGACATAACAAATAATATGCGTGTTTCCACATAGATCTAGGTAAGTAGAGTGCAACTTGAGATTGAAACTTAACAATAAGGTTAAGAGGCGAGCGATTGAAAGAGTCACGATTCGCCCGAGCCTCTAGGCGTTTCTTTAAATGATGCAACACGCACACGCTGAGTTGACAGTAAACGTTAAATCCGCATCTGCAATAATGCCAGTGGAGTGGAGTCAAATATACGTCATTATAAATCAATTATGGCTGCTAAATTGATAATTAAGCCGTGATTGTTACTGATGTGTTACGTTGTTAGCGAAGTGATAACTAGTTAATACTTAAAGATGAATATTGATGAGCAAAAATTTGATCAAAATATATGAACTCACCTCTATTGTTACCGGCACAAAGGCGCATTAATTTAAGAACTCGACTATACGGGCAAATTTTTATTTTGTTGTCGATAAATAAAAAACGATAAATAATTCGACAAAATAATAAAAATTGGCCTATGGGCCAATTTCTGTAATACATTTTGTGTACCTCAATGGAGAGAAATTTGTAGGACATAATATCGTGAAATTGGGCTTACCATGGTCAGAAGAAGCAACTTTTTTTGTACTTAATTTAATTCAATAATCAATGTAATTTAATCTGCAAATTTTAAGTTTTAGTAATTATTTTTGACATAAATAACAAATTGAAATATGTAACAGTTAAGTATTTGAATATTGTCTTATTTTGTTTGCATGCCTTTTTGGTAGAACATAAGCAACACTGTTTATACCTGTATCACCTAATTTATTACTATGTTCTTGCAATAAAAGAATTTGAATTTGAATTTGAACTTTACCAACGCATCTTTTATTGAAATCTGAGAAAAAAAAGAAATCGACAACAAAATAAAAATTTGCGCATACACTACCTCCCTATGACTATTAAAATCGTTTTTTTTTTATTGGTGCATTTATAAGCCGCCGGGAACAGTATCGCGTGCCGCGAGTTGCCTACCGCTGATTTTGAACTATAGAGATGATGGCATAGCTTGGTTAATTTTCTTAACAAAAGGATTTGGCTGTGAACCAGTTTCGGGTCATAACTCAATGCATCGGCTCGACTATTTCAGGTCGCGTGGGCCGCGTTACGCGGATAAAATATATCGGATCAACACACCGCGTACCGCGTGTCGCGGAAGCGGAGTGATTTAGCGACGTCGGTGACCGTTGTTTACGCGTTTTTAAAACCTACAGGAGTTCAGGATACATACTTTTAACTTATTAATGAAATAGTTTAAAAAAAATACAGGTTTTTAATAGGTACCAAATTTATTCGTCTCCCTCTTTATGTTTGGTTAATGTTTAATAATAAGTTTCTGTCAAAAATTTCATTTTTGTGATAATCTTTTTTAGCCGACTGTACCTACTTTTCTTTAAACCTCCATCAAAACGATTTTGAACACCCCGTAGGTAGCTTTATCTATTACAGAGTTTCTAGGGCCACCTTCCGGCTCCATAATCAGACCAGCCCCCCATGGGGCCTACCATATTATTGTATTCTCATTCTCATCATAAGCATCATAAGTTAAGTAAATAGGTATGCAAAATTTCAGCTCAATCGGTTGGAGATATCTATGCTTCAAAATTGAATTGCAAAATTCCAGCCGAATAAACATAAATATACATACATAGCTACATACACGTGCAAGTTAAATAAAAGCTTGTAAAATATTACATGACCTTAACATACCAAAATTTATCCCGTTTTGTTGAGAGCCACAGGAAGACCGTCCCCTCCTGCCAATGACCAGCGAACTAAACTGGATGACTGCATGATCTTAATTAGCTTAGGGGCCGAGATGTACTATACGAGTACTTACATGTATTTATATTGGGAAGTACTAACGCAATAACCTTGAATATTCTATAGGTTGCTAGGTAGATATTTATTTAACGCAATAGTAAACAAAACAACTACAAACCATTGACATCCACAACACAGGTTTCGTCCATATAATATGTTTATAGGTTTACAGGATCAACTTCTAGACCCTTAAAATGAGTTTACAGAGACAGTACAGGTACACGCTATCAACAGCGTAAACGGTCTGTATGGAGAATTAACTAAGTTCTAGTAGTTAATTCAACAAAGTAACCGCTAAGGGCGCTATACTATTCTCCATGCAAATCGGATTCACTGTCACTTATCAAAAGTCCGGGAATCATTGTAGGCAAATATCATCACTGCTACATCGCATAATGTTAAATTCTACGAAATTAAACTGATATAACCATTATACAAGCGTTGTTACTTCCATTAATGTTCTTTATATATACACGTGCATGACCATACTATAAAATATGCATTATACTCGTAACTCCATGCAGATAATTCGCAGAGTGGGTATTCATGAGAAACAAATGTTATTTTGATTGGATTGTCTTTTATCCATGTGCGGATAAGTACAAGGAGGAGTAATGGGGACAATATACATCTATATTATACTTAATTAGCAGCGCCGCGCGGTGTTACCCGCTCATCCCACGGGAACACTACATTTTTCGGAATAAAAAGTAGCCTGTGTTAATCCAGGGTGTCAGTATAATATACCTATTTGTCAATATTTATATGAATTTAAATTTTCAGAAATTTCAAAACAAACTGGCTAGTTCTACAACTTATAATTATTAGGGTTTATAACCATTAATTTTTAATTTACGAAATAATCCCTTGGGCTCAAAATAGCGTCACCTTACGTTACTTCACGAGTACTTGAATGCGTTAACATGCACATGGTAGTAAAAGTCAGAGTGACAGCTTCATTATGCAGCGGCGCGCGCGCAGATCTGACGTACTAATTCATTCGCATGGATTAGGTACTTGCTGACTTCCGTATGGGAAATATGTATCTCTATTGTGTTGCAGTTTGTACGTAAGTTAGGTACATAAGTGGTCCTGGGCGGACAATGTTTACAGCTCAATGATAATATGAATTTACTGCGGAAGTTAGTATACCTAGATAATTTTCGATTAATTTTAAACTATCACAACACTGTACCTATATTTATAGTTTCGAGTTGGACATTTTGGGACATTATTATTTTTTACGAACGGGAGGGACCTGAATGGTGGAATTCCATCGACCAAAGTTTCCAGATCTCGATGAAAGATAATCAACCAACCACCACCAGCAACCAACCAACTTCAAGTATCTCTGCTTGGCCCTATGGTTGACTGGTTTGTTATTTGGCATTAAGCTCGCCATTTGCACTGACTTTTGTTTTCTACAATAAAGTTTAAATACATACCTAATTAAAATAAAATATAACTAGTCACTGAAAGCATTCTTATATTATATCGTATAGGTTTGCTTAGAAGAGAAATATTAAAATCCTCAGTCAAAGACAAATCATCGAAAATCGAGGTGTATGTAAGTTTCCGCGTGAATTTCTTATTCTGTCCAGAATTTTTATACATATGTACATCTAAAATATACACGTACCTATGTAATTTATACAGGATTTGGAGGAATTTGTTATGAATAATGATCATCTAAAAACTGTATTTTTTAGGGTTCCGTACCCGAAGAATAAAAACTAGCCAAGTCCGAGTCAGACTCGCGCACCGAGGGTTCCCGTCTTAATTGGCCGGGTTAAGTTAAGTTTGCACCTGGTTATTTGTATGGTGCCGCATACAAATTGGGTGCAAAGTTAACGCCACCAATCACGTTTGTTGTAACTATGGGAGCCCCACTTAAAAGTAATATTTTCAAATTGAATAGACTATCATAAGAATTCCTATAATAGCGAATTGCAAACATCACGAAACAAAATATATCAACCGGATCACCCCATATTGTGAATTTATCATAATAATGATTTTATTTTGTTTTGTGTCTCCTTGACGGCAATGGCAGGAACTACATGGAAAATATATGTCAGTCCTTATTACTTTGATTTAGGGTTTTATTTGGCTGTAGGAAAGTCTAATTTCATTGAACGGTTTTTTCGTTTTATTTTGCAACAGTGAGCAAAGATGTTTTAAAAGAGAATGAAATCTATTATAAATCTTTGGAAATAGGATCAATTTTCAGCAGAACACAACTACTTCGTCAGTTTCCAGTAAGTAAATATTTCCCCGTTATTGTCTCCTAATAACCCCGATTATTAAACTAAAGTGATTTGTTTATCATTTGCACTTTCACAAACGATGTAATTAGTTTCATTATGAATGTGTTGACGGAATGAGATTTTTGACATTCTGTTTTAATAACATCTGACACAAACCATAATATTGACAATTAATTGACTTTTATGAACAAGATTACTTGACTGTTATGTACAAGATGACTGCTGAGTGACTGTTATGAACAAGATGACTGCTGAGTGACTGTTATGAACAAAATGACTTCTGAATGACGCATACTATGTATGTATATGCCTGACTGATTAATACTGTATGTCTACATCATAATTCTCTAGTTTAATGTCACACTGCTTCACTCTTTCTTGCATGACCGACAATTAAAAGTATTTTGTCTTTGACTTTGTCTTTAATGAGTTTTGAGTCCGCCTTATAGGTATTATAGTGCTTAACATATGTATTATAGTGCTACTATAAAATAAAATAAAACGTGTTTTTAGTCCTTGGAACTTTCACTGCCTACAATATCAAGGTAATTATTCTGAGTGGATTATGCTTTTTATATTCTTTCCCTAAATAATTTAGTTCTTCTATTACGTGATCCAGTTCCTCTTGAAGGTTCTTGATGCGATTAAATGCCACTTCATGTGCAGAGGCGTACTGGTTGAATGAGTCCACTAATTTGTCCATTCGCAGCACCTCGCTCATGGTTTCCAATTACTTAATGTCTTATTCCCCCAGCTCGTATTTCAGTGACGTATTGCTGTTTTTTGTAGCAGTACGACACCCTCATACCTACCTTCCCTAATTGAAGCAGCTTCGCCCACTAAGAGAATCAAATGGATGAATGGATTTGACGACGCGTTTGGCTCGGTTTGTAGACACCTGCCTACTGAGTCGGCGGTCCCGGGTTCGAATCCCGGCCGGGGCAAATATTTGTGCAAAATATTTGTTCTTGGGTCATGGATGTTATCTATATATGTATTTATATATTATGTATATCGTCGTCTAGTACCCATAGTACAAGCTTTGCTTAGTTTGGGACTAGGTCGATTTGTGTATGATTGTCCCTTAATATTTATTTATTTATTTATTTATTTATTTATTTATCAGTGATCATGACATGTTACTTGCGATTAGCTAAATACGAATCATGTTTACATTTTAGTACAATTAGCTGTTGATCTCAAATGTTTAAATTTAAGTACAATAAGGTACTAAGTTCAAGAGTTTAAATTTAAGTATAATTAGCTACTTATCTCAAGTGTTTAAATTTAAGTACAATAAGGTATTTCGAGTGTTTAAATTTAAGTACAATTTGCTACTTATCTCAAATGGTTAAATTTAAGTACAATTAGCTACTGATTTCAAGTGTTTAAATTTAAGTACAATTTGCTACTGATCTCAAATGTTTTAATTTTATAATTGTTTGTTAATAATGATCTCAATTACAATTTCACGAATCGGTAAACGTAGTGTAGGGCGCCCTGTAACATGGTGGAGCAACGACATTCGTAGGACAGCGGATGGTAACTGAAGGAGGAAAGCTGAAAATCGAGGTCAGTGGCGTGCCATGGGAGAGGCATATGTCCAGCAGTGGACTGATACAGGCCGATGATGATCTCAATTTCAGTACCTACTCATTCTAAGTATTTTTACTAGTAATTAAATGAAGATTAAATAAAAATACATAAGTATAGGGACATACTCGAATTTGAATGGCCGAACCGGAATAGGGTCATTCCGATTAACAGGAAGGCCGTCTGTTAGCAACTTTAACTTTTATCATTAATGTTATTTGGAAATAAAGTAAAAGTACTTTATGTCGTTAATATGAAATGAAAGTGTAGATGTACCTACGGATGAAACTAGGGAAAGGGCCGGATGTGAAACAATTGGCAAGTGGTGTTGTGAGGTTAGAAAGAAAAATAATCGTGTATTGCTGGAAAAAGGATTGTAGGTATCTCATTATATACGTTAATAATATGCTGTCAACATTTGTATTTCATAAATGCAAAACCCACATTCGACAAACAACTGGGCAGCATTTGCTGCGTCTCGATGAATCAATTGTCTCCCCGTGACCCCGTATCGCGAAAAAAACCGGTAACCGATTTCAACTTTGAGGAAAGAGGTGATACAAATGTAGCGATAAAGACTCAATCCTAACCATCAACTACTATGTGCAAAAAGAACTTTGCGGCGCTTTCAACGTCGGTTGAAATTCGTATGATACGTAAATACATCAAAACTGCGACAAATATTAAATGCTGCTACTGTAAAGTTCTACCACATTCACACGATGCTACTTTGACAAATATATTCATAAGAGGTTACTCACAATAGCTTTACGATATACTAACGTAATAGCCTTATCTTTCGCAAGATCATGCGTGGAATACAAACAATGCACATTTTTTGAGAACCTTTTGTAGTGCTCAGTGACTTTATTTAGAGATAGCTAAAATTATATGGTATTTTAGTAGAGGTGGACCGACTAGTCGGGACCAGCGACTATTCGCAGCTTTTATATTCGGCGACTAATCGGATAGTCGGCAAAAATTCACTCTCTTCTAGAGATGATCCGCCTAGTTGGGAACGCCGACTAATCGGCAACTTTTATAGATGTTTTATATAATTTAAAATCGCCGAATAGTCGGCTGACTAATCAGCAATTCGAAAACACATAAGTCGGCTAGTCGGCAAAATCCAAAGTCGGCCCATCTCTACATTTTATCATACTAATATTATAGATGCGAAAGTATGTGAGTGTGTTTGTATGTTTGTTACTTCTTCACGCTCAAACGGCTGGACCAAATTTCAGTAATGATCAAAATTCGGTATGAAAGAGAAAGAAATAAGAAATACATTTATTCGTGACGAGACACAAAACATAATTACATTATAAGGTGTGACAGAAAATAAGATAAAACAATAAGCAATTAGCAATTATTTTTATGGCTGTGCCACGAAAAGGTCCCACCTCAGCAAGATGCTAGCTCGAGAGCCAGCGCTGATCTTCCGGTGGGACCATAGGTGGCGCCACGGTATGAAGGTAGGTGACACCCTGGATTAACACATAGGCTACTTCTTATACCGAACACGGGGAAAAACGCGTGGCGCAGCTAGTTATAAACATATGGCGGATTCAACCAGCGCCACGACTCGAGTCACCAAGTTAAAATTTCTTGAAAGAAACACTCGAAAATTCTGCAGTTTACACCATGTTTAGCACGTATTAAAAACCCTGCAACATAGTGTTTTGTGACGAAAGACGCATTTTTACATTGTTCGCGCCTCTGAACAAAACCTTGCTGATAAAAAGTTTCGCATCTTATTTCACGATCGCTCTCAGTTTCGACAGAGTCGTGAGAAATTAACTTATTTAGCAGGCACGCGAATGGTATTGTAACTATTGTGGCTGCGTAAACTACCTACCTATTGATAGAAAGAATTAAGATTAAGATAGTAATTACAAACCTTATCTTTGCCGGTTATACGTCGTAACAACGGTCTAGTGGGTCTGCCTATCTGAAATTAGCGTGATAAAATGCGAAGACTAGACTATTTTTATCTCTGAAAAAATCATAAAGTTTATCTACAAGTAACCCCAGTTTTTCATAGATTATCTAATATACTGCAATAGGTATTGCAATGGCTTTCAAGTAATAGAGTAGGTAGTTTCGATACTATTAAATTTTAAAAACGAAGAGTTTATGGTGGGCCAACCAGACAAAGCCGCGGTATTGATAAAGCGACTCCGCCTAGTGATATAGAAAAATAAAAAAATTGGGCAAGTGCGAGCCCGACTCGCGCATGAAGGGTTCCGTACCTATACATATATATAATCTTTAACAAGTTTGTTGTATGGGAGCCCCCCTCAAATATTTATTTTATTTTATTTTTAGTATTTGTTGTTATATCGCGGGTCGCTGCTATCCGGCCCATGTGGAAATCTATTGAGGAGGCCTGTGTCCAGCAGTGGGCGTCCTATGGCTGAAATGATGATGATGATGATTTGTTGTTATAGCGGCAATAGAAATACATCATCTGTGAAAATTTTAACTGTCTAGCTATCACCGTTGTTGAGATACAGCCTGGTGACAGACGGACGGACGGACGGACGGACGGACGGACGGACGGACGGACGGACGGACGGACAGCGAAGTCTCAGTAATAGGGTCCCGTTTTTACCCTTTGGGTACGGAACCCTAAAAACAAACTTTATAAAATAAAAGAACTAAACATTTTAAGGTGACTTACATCACAAAGGAATGTTGAAACAGGTTTCATTAATAATAAAAAAGGCAGGTTTTTGTGAACAAAGCAGCATTAAATATCGTTTCCATTAAATCGAACTATTAGGCTCATGAAGCACCCAAGCGTAGAAATTAATGCAATTTCTGTTACGTAATCGTAACCCCCCCCCCAATCTCAATATTTTACAGTTATTGTAATCTACTTTAAAACAGAATGACATTGTATAAAATAAAGGCTTATTATTTTCGCGGCGACAGAAAAATTAAAGAGCAGCAAACTATTTGCAACTAAAATAATAACTTGTCAGCGATTAAATATTTTGGCAATCATTTATATTAAATGAGCTTTAAACTACGGATATTTTAAAATTCAAATAATGGCAGCTACTTTAAGGTAGCAGAAATAATAAACAAGATTACTGAAATCATAGGTGAGGTACTATAAATAATGACTTGGCGACGAATATTAGCAGAAGGATAACAAACTTTATATTAGTGGCAACTACAGGTCTCCATCTAAAAAAGCATTTTGGGCTTTGATTTGCTGGCAGCTTCAATATTAAAATGGGTACTATATAAAAGTAATGGGGAGTTATTTTTTTAGTTTTCGAAACCATAATTTAATGAAAACGGCGATAAGCGTTTTTTAGGTAAAAATGTTTTGCCCATACAAAACACGCTTATTTT
Source organism: Apotomis betuletana (assembly GCA_932273695.1). NCBI lineage: Eukaryota > Metazoa > Arthropoda > Insecta > Lepidoptera > Tortricidae > Apotomis > Apotomis betuletana. The sequence continues at coordinate 8,581,018 of OW026307.1, read as the reverse complement.
AGTCCGAATCTAGCTAAAACACGCTACGCTAAAATAAGCATTGCATTATCATAAGACTTGCCTCAGAACCGAAGCTGTCAACCCCGATTCCACGTGGTCTTGTCTGCCCTACCCCTAGAGTGTATATAAAAAGCCGGAGGCGCGGAGGGAGAGCAGCCCTCGCCCGCCGTGACAAAGCTCGGGAGCCGTGCGGAGCGGAGCGGCTGAGGCTGGTCGCCGAAGGCGACCAACAAGCCGAAGCTGCGGAACGGAGTACGGGCGACCGTGCTTTGCCACGCAAGGGCGGAAGGGCTGCACTTCCCGCAGTGCCGGAGCTAAGGCAGAGTCTGACACAATATCCAAAAAAATATTGTCGGTTTTAGGAGTCCATATCTCGGTAATTATTAAGTTTAGACAAAAATTGTCCATACAAAACACGTTTATTTTAACGTATTCTATACGATAGAATCATAAAAAATAGGTGTCAATATGACATCACACCTGACGAAAAATTGACCAAAATCAGAGCCACTAAATAAAACTATAGACCAAAATTATTATTTATACATGCAATTTTCAACTTTGATTAAAGCTCTTAAATTGTCGCACAAAGTATTTTTTTTTGACCTTGATTTATTTTATATGTAATCTCCATTGAACAATTAGAGTAGGCCATTTTCAACTTTTTATCCGCTGTCATGTTTCCGCTTATTTAGTTAATTCAGTCGCCAAAACAATAACTCGATGCTAGTTTATATTGAAACAAAGCCGAAAATTGATTACTTAGCTGCTACTTTTTACTTTAATAGTCTCCGCAATTAGTCGCCAACTTATTATTTTTGCTATCCCCTTTAATTTTTTATAAATCCCTAAATCTGATTAATTTGTCGCCGCGTTAAATACATGCCTAAAATAAATACGACAATGCAAAATACCTTCGATAAAAATAGTAATATATCTGTCCTTGGAAATGATTGTAATCATATTTGATATCTACTATAATTTGCCTGCGAACCAGTTCGTGATGCTCTAAATTTCAAAACCCTCATTATTGCTTAGCCGTAGTAAAATATTTCTTGATTGTCCAGATATAGATTGGGTAAATGAATATACAATTTTTTAGCAATGCTGTAAATCCATATCCATACTATCCATACTAATATTATAAATGCGAAAGTGTGTCTGTCTGTCTGTCTGTCTGTTACCTCTTCACGCTTAAACCGCTGAACCGACTTAGATGAAATTTGGATATGGAGATAGTTTGAGACCCGGGAAAGGACATAGGATACTTTTCATCCCGAATAAATTTAGTGTTCCCGTGGGATGAGCGGGTAACACCCCGGGGCACAGCTAGTATTTTATACTTTGACTTGCCTTGAATAATAAAATGGTATAAAATATTATACTTAGGTTAGGAGTAGGAGTCACCGCGTTGTTTTATATTGTAGTACAATTTCAAATAGATTTTGTCTTTCATCAAATTAAAGATTCGAAATTCGAAAATCAGCCTGTGTCAAGGATGGCCTATAAAACTAGCAATGATTTTCATTGAGTATAATAATATTTTCAATAAAATGTTAAACATAATTATTATGACCGTGAAGTAAAGGCTAAGGCCATACAAAGTCATGTATGTCACAGCAAGTAAAAAGCCAAAACCAACAAACCACAGACAATGAAGCGAGTACAATATAAATACGATAGTGGAACACTGGCCTAAATCGGATAGTGTGTGTAGAGTATTGCATATGCAGCCTTGCGGTTGCACCGCGGTTGTCTCCAATAACTGACGTCATAAACTGACAGTTATAGCGGTCGCAGTCGATTGTTTCTGCAATGGGTGTATTTGAATCTTCTGGAACTGTAATTAAGGGCCATGAAAATAAATGTGTCTAAGGCTATAGCGTCGTTGTGCTTGCCAAATTTGTTATACGCGTCATATGAGTTTTGGAAAACAATGCCTTATTTTTTGAGATTATAGAAATAGAAATATTTATTTGCAAGAACGCGTTACAATAATATTTGGTCTTATTACATCATAATACAATCAGCATTCAGTCAACATGAAGTCAACATGCAAATTAATTAATTAATTAAATAACTTGACAACCATTTTCGCTGTTAAGTATCTTAAAAACACTCTTGTTTGTCATAACTTAGAAAGCTAATAAAATATTACATTAAGGCAATGTCAAGAGTCTAAAATATAAATAATGTTAATAATCAATTAATCATACTGTTTACGCTTTATAACTTAAGAAGTCTTTTACACTATAAAAGCACTGATCTTGAAGCCATCCAGTCAACCTTGTCTTGAATGTTTTACCATCCAACATTCAAAGCTCATTTGGAAGATTATTAAATACAATAATGCACATATTGAAAGCGTTTTTTTTATATATATCGGATTTACATGGTGGATGATATAACATATTTTTTATATTGCGCTCGCAGTTTCCTAGCAAAAATTTCATCATATTTTTTAAAATACTCAGGATGGCTCTTTGTGAACATACACGCTTTCAGTATGTACATGGAAGCTAACGGGAGTATTTGGAATTTTTGGAAGAGCGGTCTACGGCTCTCATCATAACGAGCACTACCTATTGCACTTATGCATTTTTTTTTAATTAAGAAAACTGCCCGGTTCAGTTGACGAACTGAACCGCCCACAGCAATAGACCATAGTTATTAAGAGAAGATGCTACATAACCGTGATATGCAGATAATGCTGCCTGAGTGGAAACGGAGTTTTTAAGTTTTCTTAAAGCAAATATAGTCGAAAAGCACACATTAGGTACTGGTTTGTATTTGTATACGATATACTGGCCATAGTCAAATGAACACATGATGTCTTTGCGTAATGTAATTGTTAAAAACAAGTTATAAAAAAAACTCTACATTTTAGGTTAGAAATTTACCACGTATTTTGGAATGCGAAGTACTAAACAAACTTTTTATAAGTCTTTATAAGATTTTTTTAATAAAAAAAGCGATTTTTATACTAACCATAACTTCATTATTTAATAAATTAATACGTAATACCGTGTTCAAGAGGCATAAAGTCTAAAACTAAAACAAGATTGCAGTTAGACTGATTAACGAATGTTCTGCTAACTGGTTTGTTGGCAACTAATCGTCTGAGAAGAGTCATTACTGCGATTGTGACACGAAAACGATTCGCAGGAATATCTAGATGTGCAATGCTTCGAGAATCTATCAATAATTTTCTCGGTTTCCAAGTAGGAAAAATAATTGGCATCCAACACATTAATTTGTAAGTATATACCGAATCAAGTAAAGCTTTTCCTATCAACCCAGCAATTCTCAATATATAAGCCACCATTAAAAGAAGTGTTCCATACAAGCACTCAAACGGTCATGATGACATAAATGTATCGACGACGGACCTAAATATTATCGACGATATGGTGACTTTATAAAATACATAAAATTTGTAAGCTTAACTAACGTTTTCCTGAAACTCTCATCACCCAATCAACGATAAAAAAACCAATTGACAATCAATTCTTGTCTATGCCGTAAATCAGCGGCTAGGAGAGCACTTCATGCGACCGTGATAAATTGATTTGCGGAAAAGACTACCGTTACATAAATGCATTCACTACGAGTACTTATTCGTAATCGCTACGAACACGCGATGCCGCAAAAATAAACAACATTATCACGTGTATTGGATTATAGGCAAAGACAAAAGAGAACAACCACCACCCGATATTATTTTAAGCAACGTAAACCCATTTGACCGTGACCACAAAGTTGTGCCAAATCTGACCACAGACAACGTAATGTTCACTTTCGTTTTTATCTATTTTACGCCATTGGGTAATAGCCACAGCTTGATAACAGTGAAATTGTGATAGTAATAGGCTTTGGTAGTTATTACAAAAGCTATTGATCGGGCTAATCGCATTAGTATTAAAAGCAATTGCATGTTCATTGTTTATTATGGATAGAACTGATATAACCGAGCTGACTTTGGCTTACATATTCTATGATCATCTTTTTGTATTTTTAGGGCATTTAATTTGCCGCTGCTACAATGTTATTTTCTTGAAATGCTTGAAAAAATGCAACTTCTTCTAAAACGTCGGGATAGAGATAGGGCGAAGAAGGAAGAACAGAGGCAAGGCTGACCCCACAACGATGAAGAGAGTATTTTAACGTAATGTACCTATTTTTTTAAAGTTTTGGCAAATTAATGGTTACACACTTTCACACTTTTTACTAATTCATACTTGCAGTAGGACTTTTATTATCTGCAAATAGACGCATTTAAAATTCAATAGCTATTGAATAAAATTTATTTTCGCTTGTTCTAGTGCCCTCGTGCCCGTTATTAAAGAAGACATACAAACGTGAATTGATATAATTAAATTTAAGTAGGAAACGACAGTCGAATCTCTGAATCACAGCCACAGTAGATACGTTGCGCACGAGTGCCGCTAATGCGAACTACAAGAGGCTACAAATAGAAAATAACTATTTGAATTGAGCCCATTCATCGGGATCGATACGTGACAGATCACAGTTCCTACAGATTCAGAACATGTAAATATTTATATGGTCCTTTAGAGTATGACATTTATATTACGACAGCCCTATAACTAACAGGGCTTGTATTCGACTCTTATTTTGAGTGATCTCTCGCTGTCGTATTGTATTTTTCTTTTATTTATATTATTATGCCTTCACTATCATCTTTTAAGTGCAGAGTGGAATCACTGTCCTGCAGTCGAAAGCGTTTTTTTTTGATAGAGCTTAACTTTGGGCCAGTAAGCGGAACAAGAAGTAGGTAAATTTTTGTTCCGGTAAGGAATTCCCTTTTATTTTCCACGTGAGCGAAGCCAGGTCATGCCGCGATGGTTGTAAATCAACAAGAACAAGAAAAAGTAAGTTTAATCAATAAATTCTGTTAGTCTAGCCTAAGCTTGTTAAAATAATTAATGTTTCGAGTTAAGATCTTCACTATCTTTATATTTATTCGTGGAAGTTTTAACATATTGGTTTCTAATCTTTACCTACATTGTCGCTCAATGTTTGACCCGCTGTGCCAATTCATTGCCAAATATAGTTCTAAATCCCGTCATGCATGTACACCGCCCTTCTTCCTATGTTAATATTCTCAACAAGATTTTAATCTAGATTTTAATCTCAATGCCAAATGCAGCAACGTACAGCTCAGCAACGTAAATTACTAAGCTTCACGGCATTCAAGACATTTAAGATTGGCACTTTCTGAGATAATCGAAAGAGGGCCCATTTACTTTCTACAGAAACCTTTTGGACGTACCATTATATTAAGCAAACATTCAATCTTAGTATGACTTTGGGTACTTTCCGTAAAATATTAATGCAATCCTTGGATTTAATTCTCAGCAGTAATTACTCTTTACCCAGCGACATTGTGGCGAGTGAACGTGAATATAAAAGTAGGTAGAGTATTTATAGTTGATGATACTTATTATGTTTGAGGTCGCTAGACTAAATTACAAATAAAGAGTTAACACATAGTTCAGTTAGTGACTCGTGAATATTCGATAACTGTGGATAGCTAATAGTACTGTTTCATATACGGGTTTATTATTCTCGATGGGTTGATGGGTTGATATGAGTTGATGGATTGTAATACTTTAGTATATCTGTCTATTGATTTGTTCATAGTGAACTGATCTGCAGACCGATTTTGACGCGGTATCTGAACTTGAAAAAGAAAACCGAATACTGGATAATGGTTTTAATTATAGTTAATTCTAGTATCATAGATAATTATGTGTCTGTTATAATCCATCTAAAAGACACAGCCATATAGTATTTATATATTTATCACATTGAATTATAACCGCTTATGTGGTATTTTAATAATCTTTCATTTACTGCAACAAGAGCGAATAACCTCACATACTTATCTAATCTAACACAAAGAGCTCACTAAATAGAACGACAAAATTCCTTCCACCCGTATTGTTAACAAAACACTGTCGGTATTAAAATAACCTTTAACATTCAAAGTAAAAGTGAATGCCTGATCGTAGTATTGTGTTTTAGTAACCCTGACTGAATTTCTCCAGTTTTGCCTACCGTGTTATTAGTGGGTATCGTCAGTGAATCCATCACTTTCTCTAGACGTCTAAATTTTGCATCGCGCGATAGCGTATGCATGAGTTTGACGCGTGCAGTCTGCAAGGTGCGGCAAATTATGGACTTCGTAACAATTGAATAAATTACATTAATTTGGCCAACCTGCTTGAGGTTAGATTTAATTAAATTGTGCTACTTCAATGTCAATGTGTAGTATTATACCTATGTATAGTATATGGGTGTCCGGTCAGTGACTAAGTCGCAATGTTATTAGTGCTAATGCTTACCTATACCGAACCGTACCGTAATTGGATCTAAACAATATTCACATTGCCTTTTCTACGAGTTGATAGTTTTGGTCAAAGTCTTGTAAGATATGACAAAGTACATAAAAAAATCTACATAACACTAACGAAATGTTTAACAGCGATCTGTGCAGGTGGCGCATAGGTAATTTAAGTTAGTCAGCTCAGGTATTAAATCTGAGCAAAAGTTGGTTTTACATTGACAGAGACACCTAAAGTGACCAGTTGATCATGATTAATTGCGATTTGTTGAAAGGGGTACATTTTCAACAAGAGATTTTATTTTTTTATGAAAATCTCAAATTAGTGAGGCGGTTAGTACTAGAACAACGTCTAAAAATTTTCCTAGACATTGTTACAAATCATTGTACTACAATGGTGCGGTTATAAGCATCAGAGATCGGACGGAAAGGCATCATTGCACGCAGCAAATATGAGTCCAAATGTTTAATAATTTGGCATCTCCGTTTTTAAACGTAAACGAAAAAAAAACAGTGGCCTATGAACATTTGCAACGCCAAAAGCATCACGCACGAAACTCTACTTGTATCACCAACTCACGGGAATGGCGCGTCCTGTTCACAACCTTTAGTAATTCATTGACCAATCCACTTAAACATCTAATGTTTTTCGTAAGTTTCGTGACCAAATTCGGCACGGAAGTGAAGTAAACCGGATCACTTTGAAGGTTGTGTGACTAACTTATAGGTACATTTGGGTGCTATATAAATACAATATACTAAATACTAAGTTTCTTAGCATTTTTGGCTCGTCACGTCAATGATAAGTCAGACTATTTTTTGGAGCTACAGTAGGTAAATTTAGCTGCCCTGTGCTAGTCAAAGCATATAGCTTTGACTATTATTATTACATGTTCTGATGCCAGAACTTTTGGTAGCATAAAAGAACTTGGCTTATATTTCAGTCTTAATATCTTAATATTTAGAAACCACCTAAGAATAGCGATGTAAATATAAATACAGACTTTATAAAAGTAGAGCGACCTACCATTGTAACTTTATCAGTTTTTTTTTTATTCTCTACTTATCGTGGGAATTGTGGTCATCATCTCGCTGACCCTCACGGGTGTCCGCAACTGCGAGTATGAATTTCACTTTAAGCGATGATGCCTAACAAATACGATAACGAACGCCTAACCACAGACTCCGCATTGCAATATAATCATATTTCTTTTCAGGATTCAGTAGGCACAGTCAGCACTAAAGTTAGCTGTCAATTTTAGTATGTAACATCAGCAAGAAGTGAAAGCCAAGAAGGAAAAAAAAAATTTGTATGTAATTTGACATAAGTTCGTATTACTTTATATGTATATGTATTTAGATATTATGTATACCCTCATCTAGTACACATAGTACAAGCATTGTTTAATTTGAGACTAGGACGATTTGTGTAAAATTGTCCTTTCATATTTATTTATTAATTTATTACTGTAGGTAATAGTTAAGTATGCTCTCTAAATAATTACTGACTGTTGAGTTTCTTTCGGCGTTTGTTCTCAACAGATTTCTCCTCTTGTGAAATGCCGGTAGACTTAAACATGTAAAAGTGCCTATGTGGCGTACTTACCTACAGAATAAAGTTACTTATTTCATTTTATAAGCCAGTAGTAAAATTGACCGCTACTTTTGATGCTAATCGTACCTAGAGGGGAACTGTCATTGTGTAAAATATCAACGTAACGTAACGTATGCACTATGGCCTGCACAAATGCATGGCCCATTTATGAATGAATACATTAATAAATGGGTCATGTAATTCTGCTGCTTTGTACGTTGGTACACGTAATCATACTTCACTATCACTACATAACTACTACATATTTTTATCTATATTATTTTAATCTAAAAACAAATGGCGGTTTCTTAACGTTAATTGTAAAAAAAAAATATTTTAAGAATTTCGTGTCTCTGTATTTCAAGTTGAAATTGCCCAACAAAGCGGGAAAACCGATTCATGAAAAAAAATGTTTTAGGAATTTCGTGTCTCTAAATTGATAAAATCAATCACCAGTAGAACTTGGGCTATAGAAAACGCTCGTGGAGACAGTAACGGAGCTGGACGTCATCTCAGAAACCTGGAGGGAATACTGCCAAACTTTGTTCCAGGATCCAGAAGCACATTGTTTTCCATCAACAGCGCCTGATCCTAATGAGATGGAGCCTGAGATTCTGAAGGATGAAGTGAGAGCAGCCATAAGACATCTCAAAAATGGCAAGGCAGTAGGAAGAGACTCCATCCCAATAGAAACTATCAAGGCGTTGGGGGAGTATGGTGTTCAAATTTTCCACACTCTGTGCAACAAAGTTTGGCGAACCTGCGTTTGGCCTCAGGATTGGGCGCACACTATCTTCATACCATTGCACAAGAAAGGGTCAACAAAATCTTGCAGTAACTACCGCCTAATTGCACTAATATCGCATGCGAGCAAAATACTTCTGCACATTGTGAATGAGCGCCTGAAAGCGTACCTGTCTAAGGAGATATCGCCGGAACAGGCTGGCTTTGTGAGGGGGAAAGGCACCCGCGAGCAGATTCTGAACGTACGCCAAATAATCGAGAAATCTCGGGAATTCAACAAGCCAACTTACATCTGCTTTGTTGATTTCTCGAAGGCGTTCGATTCAGTTAAATGGCCGAAACTCTGGAGCACGCTCTTGGATATGGGTACCCCAAAACACCTGGTGACACTACTTCGACACCTATATGAAAACGGAACAGCCTCAGTAAGAGCGGACGAGGTCCAATCTAGCAAATTCCACCCCAGTGCGGGAGTTCGACAGGGATGTATAATTTCTCCATTGCTATTTAATACCTACACAGAGCTAATAATGAGGATTGCTCTCGAAGGCTGGGAAGATGGTGTCACCATCGGAGGCAGGACGATTTCGAACCTACGATACGCAGATGATACCACGCTCTTCGCAAGTAGTGTTGAGCGTATGGGAGAGCTCCTACATAGAATGGAACGTATTAGTCTTGATTTCGGTCTCAAGATAAATCGCAGCAGGACTAAGATGATGATAGTCGATCGTGCGAACAGCAACTCGCCAGAGGTTACACGAATAGCGAATTGTGAGGTAGTACAATCATATATCTACCTCGGAGCACTTATAACAAATAACGGCGGCTGCATAGACGAAATCAAGAGGCGCATGGCCATCTCCAGATCGGCTATGGATAAGCTGAAGAAAATATGGAAGGACCGAAACATTACTAAGGGCACCAAAACAAAACTTGTCAAGGCTCTCATATTCCACATATTTCTTTATGCTGCTGAAACAAGGACCCTACGAGAAAGTGAGAAGAAGCGTATCGATGCTCTAGAGATGTGGTGCTGGAGGAGAATGCTCGGTATATCATCGACGGAATTCCGAACCAATGAGTCCATTCTTCGAGAGCTAGACATCAGACAGAGGCTATCAAGCATAGTACAAGCTCGAATCCTCACTTTCTTTGGACACGTATCGCGGGGCGGATGCGAATCTATCGAGCGCCTGGTGGTACAAGGCAAAGTCGAGGGAACGAGACCACGCGGAAGATCACCGATGAGGTGGACGGATCAAGTAAAAATCGCCGTCAACGGTCCCCTACACGAATGTACCAGGAGGGCAGCAGTACGACAAGAATGGCGTCGCATTGTAAAGCAGGCCACAAAATCAAAGACGTGACGGCCACGACCACTCTGGCAAGAGTGTACCGCCAAAGAAGAAGAAGAAATTGATATAAATTGAAATAAATTATTATAAATTGACTTTAACAAAGCGGGAAAACCGATTCATGGTTTTATATAAAATGTCATGATTATAATAGCGATTAATGATTATATACAGAACTATCCACGCCCAAGTTCGACTTACGGTTGCCGTTTCTTTAAATTCAGCGCCACAAATCGGCGTTTTTGCACAATTGTATCTACGTAAGTTTTTACCACGAGCCTGATAGGCGCCCCAAAATTTACTAGACCTGCAAATTGAGGCTAGCGGGTGCACACATTTTGTGGCTCCATGATAATGTTTGTTGACATCAATATTAAAAGTCGCTTAACATTCTACCCAATAAAAAAATGTACCTAATACTCTATAGGATGATTAATCCAAATGGGTCAGTATCCGTCAGAAAACGAAAACTATATAAGAGATAGGGAAAACTGTTCTTAGGAACCATGGCGTTGATTTTAGATTTAATAGAAACGGCATTATTTTAGTTTTTTATAAATCTCATACATATAATTGATCCTGGTTATAATTTTGTAAGTAATCGCATGTCGTATTGTAACATTCATTACCTCTATCATTACAAAATGCCTTTTTTTTATCTAAAATCGACGCCACGGTTCCTAAGAACAGATTTCCCCATCTCTTATAGTTTCTGACTTCTCCCTACTGACCCATGTGGATTGATCACCCGGTATAGGATCCACTCTATGGTCATATCTTTGACGATAAATTAAATCTAAGTAACTATGAATAACAAGGCACATGGTTATTCGATTTATCGATCAATCATTGACTCAATATTATTGATAATGGCACGAGAACAGAATCTTAGTAATAGAACCCAATTATCGATATGACATACATACTAAGAGCACTTTAAACCACTCTTTCCGTACATTGCAGTTTTTGCATAAGTACCTAGATTAAAATGGAATGGAAATAGTCTGCATCAATACATAAAACGAGCCAAAACATACTTTATACGTATTAAAATAATAAATTAGTTCATATAATTTGAAGTGACAACTAAAAAGATTCAGGAGTAATAAATAAAAAATTGTATCTATTGCATGAACGATATAACTATAATTCCGTGCGAACCCTATATTTACTCGTGTGTATCAAGGAAAATAAATAGTGGTGTGTATATATGAAGATTAATTTAAAAAAGTGGATTGTTTGATACTTTTTTGATATACATCAGACAGACTCACAATACGAGTTAATGGATCAGAATAATACGAAAATAATAACTTGTTGACATCAATTCAACTACCACTTACACCACAAAAAGGAAATGATACAGAAGTATTATTTAAATTAAAATCATAGATGTATAACTAATGACCACGGCGACAATTTGGACATAAAAAAGGCATTAAATAAGCTCGTTGCTTATCAAGAACAACGGCACAATCCGAAATGTGCCGTTATTCAATTAAAAACTATTTTTCAACAATTTAAGGTTTCTAATCGAATGACATCACAGTTCAAATTGTGCCGTTGTTCTTCATAATCATCGAGCTGTCTTCGAATCTATTGTTGACATTTTATTAATAAATGAGTATGAGTATGAGTATTCTACCTTAACAAAACACAACAGCAATTTTAGTACACAAAAGAAAAAGAAAGAGCTTTTCAAATAGCCGTGAGTGTTTTGAAAGATTAGGAATAGTAGAGTAGTTTTAATAGGTTAGCTACTATTTTTTTACTAGCTTGCCAAATTTGTTATTATTTAACAATAGCAAATGAAGAATCAGCTACATAAAACAAATAAAAAAGAAGATAAACGTCATGTCGTATAAAGAAATCAAAGGAGTTGGCCATGGATAGGAAGACAGCTAATACCTACATACTACAATATCAGCTACACCACAACATCAGTTTGACTCTTAAATGTATGATGAGTAGATTGTGATAGAGACTGGAAAGTAAATTATAGATGAACTAGAACCATAGAACGAAAATATTTGTTTGGCCGAGACTAAACTATGCCGTGCTTTTCACGACTAAAGCGAGGAAAAAACAACCATTTTATTTTAACTCAAAACTAACCTGACGAAAAAGTTAATGCAATTTCGATTCATACGGATCACTATACCAGAATACTTAACAGAAAAGCTAAAAACATGCACGAGAGGAAATGCGATAACAGTCCAGAGAAACAAAGAAAAAATCCGAATAATTAGAACAAACAAATCGGTTGGAACAATCGTGCAATTGCTAGTAATGCAACAATTTGTAAACACAGCCATGTTTAAAGTATGACTGCTTAAAGGAGGCTTTGTAAGCAGCTTGCAGTTATGTGACGTTGTAAGAGATGAGATGAGGCGGGAATTTGGAGATTTCAGAACGTGATTCTGAACATTCCAACATAACTTTTTTTTTATAAAAAAAATATTGAATCTCAAACCGAGTGAATGAATTAACGGCCGGCAAGTACGTTCGAAAATCGGATCAGCGAGACAAGTACCCTTACCATGAGTAAAAGTGAGCCTACTCAGCGACAGCTTAAATGATTTGTATGGAGAATAGTGTAGCGCCCCTAGCGGTTACTTTGTAGAACTACAATTTTCCATACATAGTTATTTGTGCAACAAGAGAGCAAAGTTGTTTTTTGTTGCGAGTGCTGATTTTGAGTCCCGAGCAAGCGAAGGATTCTACGTTTGAATCACGAGCGTAGCGAGTGATTCTATGTTAGAATCCTGAGTGTAGCGAGGGACTCAACAGCACGAGATGCAAAAAACTTTGCTCTCGTGTAGCACACACAACTTTTCACCTCATCAGCGAGAACATATTCGACATTTTGTGATTTTCCTTCCAACGTATGTTTATAGTCTTTGTTGCTGATTTCAATAATATTATTAATCAGAAAATAGATAAGTGATGCTTAAAAAGGAATAAAAATATAATTTCGTTGAAATTATAATCAACCAACCAACACGGTTATTGTCATTATTTTATCAAATTGGAAGGTTTAGCAGATACATGACGTGTTTATTTATAAATAAGTACATGTTATATTACGAGATTTTGTTTATAAATTGATTAATATTTTTACTCCTAAAACACCAAACAAAATTAATGCAAAAGAAAATAACAATTACAATAGCTATGAACTCGATATTTTTAAGGTATGTTTCGAATATGCATTTATGATAATTATGGTGAAATTATAAATTATTATTATATTTACAATAAGTAATAAGTTGAAAAATCTTATTTTATTTGAGCAATGATCTATTGTTTTATATAAAAGGCACAATAATTTTAATATTCGGTCGGTAAAAAAAAATACGTTGCAATAAAAACTTTGTCGGGTGTTTTTAATGAATTTTTTGGTATAACGCGTATCCGAACTGTTCTCAATCGAGGTCGGATTCGAAAATCGAATTTCAAATTGATAAGTTTCTATCCCTCTCTTTTATATACATATGAAAGAAACAGAGTGCATCGAGATTCAAATGATTTGATTTTTATAATTAACCTTTGGCTGAAGAATGACAATTCGTGGTCAATAATTGAAAAAATTAAAAAGCTACTTTCTACTCACGCTCGAAACAAAATCGCATTTTGTTCACTGTTATCTGACATCAAAATCGCCATGTTTGAGCTGGTGAGGTGAAAAATATTTTACATACAGTCGCTAGCGAGAACTATCACTGTAAACTCATGGTAAGGGTAAAGAATGTGATTAAAAACCACACTAGTGTATAATAATGAAAAAACGTTCCTATAGATGATGAAAACCTTTTACAAGTAAATGTCTCGCGTCTACTGTAGTCATAATAGGTGCTAATAATATGCATTAGATGATTCACGTTAGTGAATGTCATAACGTAACCGACACCTTCTTGTATATAATATTTCACTTTGATAAGTAGGTACGGAAGACACTAGTTTTTTGGCCGTTCCAGGCAAAGTTATTTCGAATATACTTCGGGAACTGTGATTATTTCGATAAAAAGTTGTTTTGAAACTGTAAGACTCAGACCTAAATTTCACCTCTGTAACGGCTACATATGTACATTTAGTTATTTTAATAATGTTTATGAACATTTACTTAGTATGTTTAATATTGCATTAGGTATGTTTACATGACGACATGGTTTATGAATGTTTGATTTTAACACTAGCGTAATATTTCTAGGAATTATACAAATTCAATGAATATTGTTTTGTTATAGATTAACTACTCTGCATTCGAAAAAAAACTGATTTGAATGGGTTTTTTTACGATATAGGTAAACGAGTAGACGATCCACCTGATCACAGCCTGATGATAATTGAATGATAAATTAGTCCAGTAAAAATAGGTATGCCTTTTTACTGTTTGCCCTACCGCCTGGCGAGATGGTAGTCAATAGTTTCCAGTTTAAATCTTAATAATAACTTGGCATAGATGTCAAGTTATTATTTTTGTAAGTTAGGTTAGACTTTTTTATTTTTGAGATGACCAATATATTTATAAATGCCATTAATTATTTAATCCAAATGTGATATCGCCAAGATGTATTGATAAGACCATTCGCTACACCGTGAAACTTATATAATCGTTCCATGTCAAGTCAATGTTAGAGCGAATTTGGTCTATTTGAACTTATATTTAGGAAAAGTGGTCTAAGGGTCGATTGCAAAAAAATTGTAGGTACATAGTTAAAAGCTTAGTTAACATAGAATACGATCGCTTCCTTTGTGTGACGAAAGTTAGTCATACAAAATGTATGGGTAACTTTCGTCACACAAAGGAATCTATTAATTTTGTTTTAATTAAAGCCCTTAACTATGTAATTTTTTTTTGCAATCGACCCGTATTTCATATACATAAATAACTTTATTGCAATTTAAGTAACAGTACAAGTAGAGAACGCAAACTCTATTGATATTAGTGAAAAATTCGCGGGACCACGTGCTAGCGAGACAGCGGCGCTTACAAATAAACTTTCGTGGATTATAAACGAAGCTTTAATTTATAACAAACGCCAGACCTAATCGCGGTATGCAACGCGCCTGATAGGTTTTAATAATTAAATTAGAAATATTTATTTCAGGCAACTGTGGCCCGTGTTGATACAACACTTTAAAACTAACATATCTACATATCAAATACCGAATAATAAAAATATTGGCAACTAAACTAGATCATATTTTTACTATGTTACGCGAGCTATCGGTGTCGTCCATGGAAACGCCAGAGTATGACATAGAGATGTGCCGTTCTCGGGAGTTTCCTGTCTTACATATTCTACAATCAATAACAA
The DNA here is from genome assembly GCA_932273695.1 of Apotomis betuletana. Taxonomy (NCBI): domain Eukaryota; kingdom Metazoa; phylum Arthropoda; class Insecta; order Lepidoptera; family Tortricidae; genus Apotomis; species Apotomis betuletana. Next base: position 8,565,634 of record OW026307.1, on the reverse strand, counting down.
AAGTAAGTAAATAATGACACAAAGGTAAATTAAGAATGAAAAATTGAATGCATTATTTATAAAAATAAAATGTGGTATTACCACATAAAAAAGAAAAATATGAATCGATAAAAAGATTCTATACAAATATTTAAAAGTAAGTAAGTTTCACTCGGGACTGAATATTATCAAAGACGTTTAACTGACAGCACATTATGTATTATGTAGGCACAAGCCGTGATGATCAATGTAATTAATCGTTGAAAGTAAAATGCGGTTGGAAGCCATCCGACTGTGGCGAAGTAAAAACAAGGGGTTATGTTTTTCGCACGGATATTTGAACTGGTTTTTAACAACATACAGCATACAGGTGGTGAAAATGCAATTTGTTTCAAACGAAAACGAAATAAAACATTGACTACTTAAAATATTACTACATTTAATAATCAAGTAGAATATTTTAATTAAATGTCTCCATGAAAAATACGCGTGAAAAAACAATGCTTTAAGTAATAATAATAAAGATACGAATGAGCAAAGTGTCTTCGTTTCAGCTTGGCTTAAAATTCTTTCGTATGTCCGTATGTTCAAATTCCCGCTGTTCTCGCCTAGAGGTCGATTCACATGAAATGTTGTGAGTAGGTTAGTTAATATTTTTTTAAAGGTGGAGATATGGGCGTTTACATTAATGTAGAAATTGTCAAATTTTAGCAGTTTCTACAACTCAGAGCACCAGCCCGACTAGCATAACTAGGCTTCGCGACTGTCGCGCGACATAGCATCGCCCGTCATTCTCTCATAGTACTGCGAAGAAAGAGCAAGAAAGAGTCACGTGTCACGGTTTTGCTAGAGGTGCAGTTTTAAATTGTAATATTCCAGTAGGCCTCATGGAGGCTTTGACTCTATTTACCGTTTCGGAAAGTAAGACATCTGGTGAGAAACTCCAATAATAGTTATTTGTGCAACAAGAGAGCAAAGTTGTTTTTTGTTGCGAGTGCTGATTTTGAGTCCCGAGCAAGCGAAGGGTTCTACGTTTGAATCACGAGCGTAGCGAGTGATTCTATGTTAGAATCCTGAGTGTAGCGAGGGACTCAACAGCACGAGATGCAAAAAACTTTGCTCTCGTGTAGCACACACAACTTTTCACCTCATCAGCGAGAACATATTCGACATTTTGTGCTTTTCCTTCCAACGTATGTTTGTAGTCTTTGTTGCTGATTTCAATAATATTATTAATCGGAAAATAGATAAGTGCTGCTTAAAAAGGAATAACAATATAATTTAATTGAAATTATAATCAACCAACCAACGCGGTTATTGTCATTATTTGATCAAATTGGAAGATATAGCAGATACATGACGTGTTTATTTATAAATACATGTTATATTACGAGATTTTGTTTATAAATTGATTAATATTTTTACTCCTAAAACACCAAACAAAATAAATGCAAAAGAAAATAACAATAAAATTACAATATGAACTCGATATTTTTTAAGGTATGTTTCGAATATGCATCTATGATAAATGGTAAAATTATAAATTATTATTATATTTACAATAAGTAATAAGTTGAAAAATCTTATTTTATTTGAGCAATGATCTATTGTTTTATATAATAGGCACAATAATTTTAATATTCGGTCGTTAAATAAAAATACAATAAAGATAAAAAAATACGTTGCAATTTAAACTTTTTCGGTGTTTTTAATGAATTTTTTGGTATAACGCGTATCCGAACTGTTCTCAATCGAGGTCGGATTCGAAAATCGAATTTCAAATTGATAAGTTTCTATCCCTCTCTTTTATATACATATGAAAGAAACAGAGTGCATCGAGATTCAAATGATTAGAATTTTATAATTAACCTTTGGCTGAAGAATGGCAATTCGTGGTCAGATATTGAAAAAATTAAAAAGCTACTTTCTACTCACGCTCGAAACAAAATCGCATTTTGTTCACTGTTATCTGACAGCAAAATCGCCATGTTTGAGCTGGTGAGGTGAAAAAAAATATAATTTTTTTGTGTGTTACTTATTTCACAAGAATTACATAAAAGAGTGTGAAAGATCGGACTGATCGAGTGCGTAACGGAATGTTCAAATAATGGACAAAGGGTCACATCCCATGGTGAGAAATCGCACCCTAAACCAATGAGAAGCAACAAAACCGAAGTTTCACTTTACTTTTTAAACTATGTAATTTTTTGAATAGAATAGAAAAATCTTTATTCAGGACTAGAAGGTGAACCCGCAACTTCTTTCGCGATCTTCTTTACCATAGTCGTTTGGACCATAGGCGGAATAGTGATTCCATTGTACGCATAGTTGTTCAGGTGAAAGTGGAGGGCACGAGACCATGTGGTAGATCACCCATGCGATGGACTGACCAGATAAAATCTGCTCTGGGTAAACCATTGCATGAATGTACCAGAAGTGCTACAAACCGGACGAGATGGCGAGACATCATTAGGCGGGCGACAGCAGCCGCCAACCTTCCCTAATGAAGACCACGATCGCTCTGACAAAGAGCGATACGAAGAATAAGAAGAGTCGTGTATAAAGTATGCAATAACCGTCTTTGGATGTCCAGCTATCCCTGTATCATTAGTTAAAATTAGTCCAGCCGTTTCGACGAGAACTTTTTTTTATCTAACAGATAGGTCTGGCCCCGCGTGCCTATACAAATCCAGCAACGCCCTGTAAAGAATTTTCCAGAAATAATGGCCCCTGACATTTTCAAATATTTTTTTGAAATTTATAATAGTATAGATAACACATCATTACAGTTTTTCGAAATATCGAAAAGTGGGTACAGATGTTATACTACTGACGCCTTCTAACAGCCATGCAACTATATAGTCAGTTGGCAAAAGTAAGATGGCGTTAGTATAGCTCAACAGGGGGTTTTACAAGCATCCCCATATTGCGGATTTTTAATGGTCACTAATTTATTTTACTGGCAACGACAAATTTTTGGTAACTGACGTTGACAGTCGGTGAATGTCACTGATGTACACAAAGAGGAAAGAGGACTAAATATTCCGCAAATTTCAAGTAATAAAGCCAATACTATCCACAGTTATGAAAGTCAAGTATTTTTTTTTTTTCAATAGGATTTAGTATTTATTTCGCAAGAAGAACGAAGGATTGCGCAGCATTCCAGTTAATAATGTTTTGAATTTTGGTTAATGACAAATAAATCTTTGGCAAATCGCTATTGACGTGTTATTGACGTTTAATAATGCAAATACTTATAGGATGTATGCACATTATTATTGCCATACCTATGAAAGCTGTTTGTAGCGCCACCATCCCTGGGCCGGACTGACGCTTGTGAGGGTATACATACTTATTGATATTTCGATTTAGTAGTGTGTAGGTGCACTTGTCCTGACCTTAAGACCTAAACCCAGTTAATTTAACCCTGGTTCATCACGCCCTTGAGGAATTCAGCCATTTTGCAATTAATCGAAGTAAAGCTATTTATTACATGTAATAATGTTGTTAGTTAGTTGTTAATAACAAAACGTGACGATGATATAAAGATTATAAAGCAATTAATGAATTTAAATACTTCTTACCAATGTTAAAAAATATTTATGCTTTAAATCTCATACAATGATTCAATGTCGCAGAGGAATAAAACATGTGTTAGTCGATCCACGTAGAACGACATATACCTCACTGCACTTTTCAAGCATCGAATTGAATAAATAAAATCCATTTATTAATCCTCGTGTTTTATTTCATCTCATTTGCACGGTGCAAACATTTATTTTGTTCATTACACAGGTAGAATAGTTGATCTTTCACAAGTAAATAATTGACCGAGCAAGCGAAGTGTCATCTTTTCAGCTTGGCCGAACATTCTTACGGATGTCTGGATGTATGGATGTCCGGATGTCCGTTTGTCCGGATTCCTAGCTGTTTTCGCCTGCAGGCCTCATTTCTCAATCGATTCTCGTGAAATTTTGTAAGCAGGTTCAATAGTTAATAGATGGATTTTATTTCGAGTCAGTTTATCTAATTCTTGCAGGCAAAATGACGAAGACTTGTAAACGTAAAAAAGATTATATTTCAGCCATTTCGAAAAATGATCGCTAGGTTAACAGTAAGCTTACCAGGAGTTTTTTACAGTGTCCGTACTCTTTAGCGACTGCGTATACACGATTTGTATGAAGAATTGTAGTTCTACATAGTATCCACTAGAGGCGCTGTACTATACTACGATTTCTAATTCAAGACCAAAAAAACTACGACAGATACGTCACTGTCAAAATTGACAACATTTAAATGACATCTGAGTTTGATTCTTGGCTTGCGCCAAATGGACAATGTTACAAGTACAATATCAGATTTTGTACCAAAAATCCCCGATGTTTAAGTTTTTATTATCTCCTCTCGTAATTATGTAATAATAAGTATTCCTAGTTATTTTGTTAAAACATAGAGTTAAAGTTACCAATAAATAAATTATCCTAGCGTGTTTAAAAAATAAAAATAAATTTATTATTGTAAAAATATTTTATTGTAGTGGCAACCTTGTGGTAGTTTTTTTGGTCTTGAATTAGAAATCGTAGTATAGGTATTCTCTATATAAATCGTTTACACAGTCGCTAGCGAGTACAAACACTGTAAACACATTGTAAGGGTACAGTTCGTCTATTTTTTGCAGTTGCTATAGGAATTATTGAGTGTTTCTCAATCAGTTACTTATCAGTAGTCATTTTCCGACCAATTTTCTTTGGTTTCGGTCAGCTGCCTCTAGTATCCGATTCGTAAAGATATTTAAATTGCCTTCACATACACACAACGACCATAGAATCAATTATTAACGTCTATCTTACTCAAATTATGTATCTAAGGCAGAAGCATCGGTTTTTGAAATCTTATCACTGTTCCCAAAAAAAGTGTCCCGAAATTTCCATTACATCCATGTCAGGTTTAAGTATTAATCTTTTTTTTTTCTAACGACACGTTCAGAAAAATATGTTTTTTTATTAGAAGGTTGCCTGTTACCCTTTTAGCTCTCACCAGGTAAGGTACCCATCATCCAAGCTTTTATTAGAAAGCTTGTCCAAACTGGATTAACTATGTTTGATGAAGACCAGGTCTGCAAAGCCGTTTTTTAAGGTTCTGTTAGGTATTGAAGAAGTAGGAGCCTTGTAGATGTCTGTTCACAGGGTGTGTCCATCAGTACCGTGACGTCAAACTTTTTCTTACCAAAGCCAAAGCAGATTTAGGTTGCTGCTTCTTCTAGAGTTGTAAAGGGCGCTCTTAAAATAGGCAAGCTGGTGGAAATCGAGTCAGCACGCACGGGCGCCAAGGCACTGATGTAGGTATGCATGTAGTTTGTAAACACTAAAATAAAAACATAAGATGTGTACAAAGGCGAACTTAAACCTGTAAGGCGTTTCTTCCAGTATTTTTTTTACCTTAAATTTCGGGGTAAATTAGAGTATGAATGTGCCGTACATACTCGTAATGTTTATCTTTGTTGGCTCTACATATATGTATTAAACAATTCCGGATTTATCTAGGAGGCGACATTCGTTTTGCAAGGAAGTGAAAAATTATTCAATAAACAAAATGATAATCGAAACGTGTTGACTGTTGATACACATTACAATATTCACGCATAACGGGTCAGATGAGTGGTAGGTAGTTTAATTTTCCTGGTTCCATCATATCACACTACTCTACATAACATAAAGTACTAATACGATCCAAGCAAACTTCGATAGGAACGAGGAAAGAATATATTCAATCGTTACCTAACCTAACTGAATATAAAAAGAAATAATACCTACATTTCTAAAACTATTCTTGCCTCACAGCTGACGAATCATTTCACAAACAACTTTAATTAAATTTCTTTTACAATCCCAGCTTTGTTTATGTGAGTTTCGCGGTGACAAACCGCAGTAATTTCCTTCGAAACTCAACTGCTATTCTGAAACCCATTACAGGACTAAAAAGGTACCTTTCTATGTTGCAACTAAGCATTAAAAATAACATACCTGTAATAGATGACCGGCAAACCGGTGATGTTTCCTAATCAAAACAAATGACGGCGGCGTGAACTGTAATGTCCAATTTAGCAATTAGGTATAATCAAAAGTTATTTTTAGTAACACGACACCACGTGACAGTTGCGACACACGTGTAGTATAATTTAAACCGGAATATGACTTGGATATTAAACGAAAAGTTATTGTTATTGTACGTAAAATATTACGCGGAAGGCGGGGCGACGCGCGTGCGGTACAACCCGGCTCTGAATTGTTACTGGCGAATGGCGATCGGATCGTGATTGTATTGTACCGTAGTTAGGGGACTTGGTGTTCCGCCCATATGGTTAACGTAAACGTAGAGTCAAGTTTAGTTTGTTGTAGAATCAAGTTAGCTCGCCGCGGAGGTTTAGTTTGTTTGGCAAATGCTGTTGGATCGAAAAGGCAACTTGGCATGAAACCTTCAATCGGTTGGATGCAAATCGGAAGTACCTAAATAGTAATGAATAAGGCAATTTATGTAAAATTATTTAATCTAACTTAAAAGCTTAGATACTGGCCATATAAAAAACTCCTGTTTAAAGTTTAAGTTGGTATAGAAAAAATCTAGAAATTGTGACTTTTGAATTTCAACGATTGCTTGGGTTCCTGTTTTTGTTGTATAGTTAACTGGACCCTTAAAGGGATAAGTTCGCCTTTGTACCTACACTAGAATTTTTCCGTTAAAATGTATTTGATGGTTTGCGTACACTGTACAATAAAGTGTATACTGACATTCAACAATTATATATATTTGTGGTGTATGTTTAAGTACTTAAATATGTGTAGAACAAAAAGGTATAAAACATACTCTAAATAACCTAAAATACAATAATAAAAAAGGTCATAAAAAGAATACCCCATCTAAAAGATCCGCTTGCGGCATGGTCCCCAGAATGCTGGCGGCGTTACCTATAGCTCTTTGTATTTGTATAAGTAGTCAGACATTCTCTGGCAGATGTGAGCGCCAGCTCTGGGGTCAGGTTAGGTCTTACATTCATAAATTTCAAAATCTGCATCAAAATTTGTCCACATTTTGAAAAATACTCAAATAAAGCTATTTAAGGATTAATCTTCTTAAGCTTCATGTGGGTACGCTATATGAACAAGGTGTCAGATTCTGCCGTGCCCAGCTAAAAGGCGTCCTTTTTGTATGGAGCTCCATAGCAAAAGATCGCCTTTCACCTTAGCACGGCAGGATTTTAAAGATATTGTCAACCGACTTCAATAAGAAGAGGTCCTCGGATGAACCTCGAAGCGTTTCAACCGCGGTTTTATCGCAATTTTTGTGTCATAATTATTACCATGTTATTGCCACAATGGAAGAACAAGACGCTAATGACTGTTTTAACTAAAATAAGACTCCAGCATCCCCAGAGTATCTTTCGGATTCACAAGCAAATCAAAACTTTATGCTGAAGATTGGCCCTCTTAGAGATGTGCCATTCTCAAGATCGTTTCTCGATCTTTATGGGAAATGTTCTCGAGAACGGCAAATCTCAACCCTCTCAATATTGATATTTACGTTGATACTTATAAATTAAAATCGTCTACGGGACTTCTCGGTTTTTGTATTCACATGAATAAATTGACGTTTTCCATATAAATTCATGCGCAAGGAGAGGAGGGGTCCTACCTAAACCTAGGAGTAATATTACTTTCTATATTTATAATTTACTAAAAGGTACTATCTGTAGAGCCTTGTTGCAATAACAGGGCTTACTCGGTGAGTTTTCGTTATGTTTTGTTTTGTTATTGCAACAGGGTTCTCTCGTAAGTAGGTACGATTACTTGAAAAACTGTTACTTACGATGGTTTTTAATATCTTAGCATCTTTGAACCGTAAACGACTGAATCCTGTAATAACTTACTTTCATTTTATTAACAAACAAAACAAACACAAACAAATCCACTTTATTGCACATCTCAAATACACAGGGATACAAAACATGAGAGATATACAGTAAAAAATTAACGGAGGTTAACAACAGGCGGTCTTATGGTTAAATAGCGATCTCTTCCAGACAACCTTTAGGTAGCGGAGTAGATCAACAAGAGTTAGAATTATTGAGTAGGTGATGCGAAACAACTTATGATCTTGGGTCATGGATGTTATGTATTTATATATTATGTATATCGTTGTCTAGTACCCATAGTACAAGCTTTGCTTAGTTTGGGACTAGGTCGATTTGTGATGATTGTCCCATAATGTTAATTTATAACTTATTTATTTATAACGGGTACTATTTAAACAGGCTTCTTTTTAATAGCATTATTCGCCTCAGAAAATATAAGTTACCTTCTAAATTACTAAGTCAGCCACAACCAACGCGCGTCTGAATAATAATATCTCAGCCACTAGTTATCTTCTTTGTAAGCCACTGTAATTGTAACTTAGCATGGTGATTATTTTTTAGCATCTAAATTTGAGGCATGCATTCAAATAGCAAACTTCTAAAATATTATTATATGACACCAAAATAGTAACTCTATGAGCTTCTAATTTTATAACTTAGTATGTTTAAAATGTAAGTCATCCTACATTAATCGATCGTAAAATTTACCTAAAATTGACATCAAATAGTATATTAAAGCCACTATTATTACATATGAACTATTGAGGAGAGAACAAAACAAAATACTTAAATCTCATTTTAGGTTAGGGTCGCAGTTCAACCTAACACTTCTCCTCGCTTCGCTCGTCGTCGTACCTAACCTAAGCCAAGTCGGACCTGCCTTAGAACTAGATTAATGGGTTACGTACCGTTATGAAATATGTTTTTTTTTTAAGGGTCGTTGTTGAACACGGTCTTATAACTTAGAACAAATTAACAGATTCTTATGCTACTCATTTAGGTGGTCAGTCTAACATCTGAAATTGCATCAATTTTAAGTGATATTCAATTTCGTCGAGTTACATTGGAAAAGTTTACCGGTTCTTAGCGAGAGATGCCACTGTTATCGTCTAAATTAAGAGAAGAATTTTAGACGCTAAATCTTATTACCATATTTTGTAAAATAGTTAATTTATATTATTTAACATATGTCCCACTAAAACAAACACTTTTAATCAAAATGCCTTTTTATTGCAATGGTATCATTCAACATTATAAATTATGGTAACAAAATCTTCCAATATTTACTGCGGATTCCAATTGACGCATGAAATGTTTAGATCAGAATATTCTGAATTAGTATTATCAATGATTTTGTCACTACCGAAACAGATTTAAAAGTGTGAGCACTCTTGTAATTTTGAAACGAATATATTTTATGATGTAAGGCGTTTGCTTTATAATTTATTTATTGTAATGAATTATTACTACAAATAATGACATGCTGTATTTTTTGTGAAATGGAACGTGATATTGACATATTTGACGTATAGATTGTGTTGATGTGTTAAATTAAAAGTTTACCGTTTCACATCTCAATTTCAATTTCGGATACATTCAAAACATTTTCTCTGCTTTTAATTGATTATTTACGACGACCTAGCTTTGTTTTTGGATGCCGATTCTTCTATTCACGACTACTCTGGCAATCTACCTACTGGATTGTGATGACTGCTTCTTCTACGCAATTATATTATTACGACAATATTTTCAGTTGTAATGGACTACTCGTTTATAAATTGCGAGGATCATAAGACTTTTATTTAGCTAGTATTTGTGTAGTGTAGTGTAGTGTAGTGTAGACTTGATTATGACCAATTCGACTAACTAAGTGTAAATGATGGCAGTAAATTACTGTAGATAACGCTACAGAAAATAAACTTGTACGCATTTAATATTGTTTTATTTTACAATAAACCGATTTTGATGCTATTTCTATCACACTATGTAAATTGATACATAGTGTAATAGAAATAGTTCGAAAATAATATCTTGAGCTAGGTACGTAGCACGCCGCATGTAGCTGTATAGTTTACCGGCACAAAGCACGAGATGGCGCTACATGTCAAATCTTTAAGTGATATCTCTATCTCATATTATCGGGGGGCACGGCAGTGCCCCCGCCAAGTCGAGCGCGAAGCAAACACTGCCGTACCATCCTTTACTGGAACCATTTCGCCGCATTTTCAGGCCCCTATTTGAGCACCTCTGGATAAGACCAGAACGCAGAAATTTTCGTCATCCAGTAAGCTATAATCACATACTTAAAGTCCAAAATTTCAAGTCTGTAGGTCATTTAGTTCCGAAGTTAAGCGAAAGCAAAGTTTCACATTTATGACACTCACTCACTCACTCACTCACTCACTCATGATCATCAGTAAAGAACTAGTACTTCCCATAAATTCAGACAGCTGAAATTTGGTACAGAGTTAGGGTTTAATGGCCACATAAAGCGAAAACTATAAAAATTGGGCAAGTGCGAGTCCGACTCGCGCATGAAGGGTTCCGTACCATAAAACAAGTTTATTGTATGGGAGCCCCCCTTAAATATTTATTTTATTTTATTTTTAGTATTTGTTGTTATAGCGGCAATAGAAATAGATCATCTGTGAAAATCTCAACTGTCTAGCTATCACCGTTCTTGATATACAGCCTGGTGACAGACGGACGGACGGACGGACGGACGGACAGCGAAGTCGCAGTAATAGGGTCTCGTTTTTACGGAACGTACGGAACCCTAAAAACCACCTAACCCTAAAATAGGATAATCGAAGATCTGGAGTACTCTGATTAGAAAACACAAGAGCCCAACCAAACTATTAGAGATCGACCTACCGCCTTTACAAAAAATATTCAACTTGTTGTTGTGTTCGGTTGGCCGCCGTCGCGACTGATCGTCTCTCCTGATGATGGATCGCGTACCGATTCGAAACATGTCGAGCGTTATTCGACTTCTACGACGTGAGTAAACCCGTTTAAGTATTTTAATATTCAACTTGGTGGGCCGCTTCATTTGATGTCAAAAATCCAAGGTCTGAAGTATTTTGACGACGCGTTTTGCTCGGTTTGTAGACACCTGCCTACTGAGCCGGCGGTCCCGGGCTCGAGTCCCGGTCAGGGCAAATATTTGTGTGATGAACTCGAATATTTGTGCTTGGGTCATGGTTGTTCTATGTATGTAAGTATATATTTATCTATATAAGTATGTATATCGTCGTCTAGTACCCATAACACAAGCCTTCTAGAGCTTAATTTGGGACTAGATCGATTTGTGTGAGGTTGTCCGATATTTATTTATTTATTATTTATCTGATGAAGAACCCTCAGCTGGTTTCAGCTGTATTAGAGATATGGTAATGCCCCCTTCTATACTATTGGTACATAAAAAAATCGACTGTCATTGCAAAAATCCAGCGTAGTGGGACACATCTTCTAATTTAATCTAGCCTATAGCGTCCCACAGCTGGGCGGGTTACGTATTACAATCCCGAAAGTCCATAATACCTACAGTTGAAATACCGATGGTCAAAATACCGAAAATAAAAATACCGAAAGTTCAAAAAGCCGATATTCGATAAACCGAAGCTCAAATTACCTATTTTCAGAAAATCGAAAGTTCAAAATCTCGAAACCTACGCTCGCCTCCGCAGCTTCGGCTTTTTGGTCACCTTCGGCGACCAGCCTCAGCCGCTGCGGCTCGCTTGATGCCCGCACTTTCTTACGGCGGCCGGGGGCTGCCCTCCCTCCGCGCCTTCGGGCTTTTATATCAATCTAGGGGTAGGGCAGACAAGACCACGTGGAATCGGGGTTGACAGCTTCGGTTCTGTGGCAAGTCGATTAAGAAAAGGAAAGAGTCCGGGAAAGTGGGAAATTATGACACTAAATATTCGATATTATGATAAAATATTCTGTCATGGACTGCCAACCGAACCGAACTTGTCTGGAACCGAAGCTGTCAACGCTCGCCTTTTTGGTCACCTTCGGCGACCAGCCTCAGCCGCTGCGACTCACTTGATGCCCGCACTTTCTTACGCTAGGGCGGAGGGGCTGCACATCCCGCAGCGCCGGAGCAGATCGGTTCCACAGAAGAGTTCACTAATAAATAAGTAGTAAGTATAGTAGTAGGCAAGTAGGTTACGTAATTTAGGTTAATATTCTTTGTATAAAATAAACATTAGAATCTGTAAGACTACACAAATATAATTCTCGAGAGTTTAAATAATATTCCGGATTACAACCTTCAGGCAGGATCATAGTCTTCGGGATTATAATCTTCGGGATTACAGTCTTCGGGATTACATTGTTCGGGATTACAGTCTTCGAGATTATAATATTCCGCATTTCATCCTTTCGATCAAACGTTCTTTCGGGATTTTAAACTTTCGGTCAAATAAACATTCGACATTTAAATTTTCGGCTTTCCGTCCATAGGTCTTATGAAATTCGGTATTTTGACTTCGGCATTGTAATACGTACCCGCTGGGCAAATGCCTCCCCTTCTGCTTTTAATACGCATATAAATAAAATTAAAGGAAAACTCTGGATAAGACTAGACTGGCTTTTATACTTATACTTACAAGTTTACAAGAAGAAATAGTCGAACGATTAACTTTATTCTACTCGAACATTACACAAATTAAAAAAAAAAACAAATTACACCAAAATATTAATTTCGCTCAAAATTTGGTCAAAATATAATGCATTGGACTAAGAATGGCGGTGATACACGTCGCTAGATGGCGCTGACTGTATTTTAAAACGCGCCTACGTTTGTTTTTCCGATAACCTTATATGGCGATGTGGCAACCGGCCGCGTTACAGTCGTTTACGAAATTCTTCTACTGCGCTTGGAAACGTTTGCTAGGGATTAGGAGGGATTATTTGCATTTCGTTAATTTCGCTTATTATTTCGTGAGGTTCGCTAAAGTGAATTAGCAGGTTGTTATAAAACAATATGCCCACGTTTCTACAAAAAGAAGTGAAATCCCACCAAAAACATTCTGTAAAAAACTAGCCAAGTCTCGATGGAGCTGCTTGTTTATCTCTAAAAAGTAATGAAATCTAGACAAAGTCGTACCAAGTCTAAGGTTCCTTACTGCGATTTCTTTATTATTATAGTTAATGTTGTGTGACTTGGCCGTTGAAGGGTACACAAGGGTACAAAACCAGGTGCTCCATGATACCATTGATAGAAATCTGTCGCCAGAACCGCTCCCCATTGACGATGGAAAATTGCCACTTGGAAAACGTTGATTCAATAACCAGTCAATTGTAGGCTTGATAAAGCTGCGTATTTCAATAATACTTATGTATAGGTGAGCCTGAAACAAACAGTATAAAAAATATTTCTAGTACAGACGGACCTCTAATCATTGATAGAAGTCCGTCTGTACGTCTATTTTATGTTAGATCGGTGGTCGATTTGACGCTCCAAAAAGAAGAGAGCAGAAGTCAGCATTGTCAACAACAGCCTAAATGAGACACTAGCGTCAAATTACCAATACCAGTATGGGCTATTATCTCGCTTAACAAACATAGCTAGTTACAACAGATATAACATTACGTGTAAACAAAATTGACTTGTTCTGGGGACAGATTGGTGCAATGGTGTCATGGAGCACCTGGTTTTGTACCCTTGTGTACCCTTCAACGGCCAAGTCACACAACATTAACTATAATAATAAAGAAATCGCAGTAAGGAACCTTAGACTTGGTACGACTTTGTCTAGATTTCATTACTTTTTAGAGATAAACAAGCAGCTCCATCGAGACTTGGCTAGTTTTTTACAGAATGTTTTTGGTGGGATACAAATATACTCTATGTTGTTGAACCTAAGACTCCTCCTCGCTTCGCTCGTCGTCGTACCTAACCTAAGCCAAGTCGGACCTGCCTTAGAACTAGATTAATGGGTTACGTACCGTTATGAAATATGTTTTTAGGGTTCCGTACCTCAAAAGGAAAAAACGGAACCCTTATAGGATCACTTTGTTGTCCGTCTGTCCGTCTGTCAAGACCCTTTTTCTCAGGAACGCGTGGAGGTATGAAGCTGAAATTTATATCAATTACTCAGGTCTACTGTCCCTTGAAGCTGTGAAAAAATCAAACTTCTAAGCCAACGCAATCAAAAGATACAGCCGTTTATGCCGCAAATTTTCGACACTTGCAAGGGAATCAAAACCTACAGGGTGCTTCCCGTGAACTCAGAATCTTGAAATTTGGTACGAAGCAACGTCTTATAGCATAGATAAAGGAATAATTACGAAAACCATAAAATTTTTTTTTAATACCTAACTTTGCACCTAATTTATATGGGGCGCTATACATACCAGGTGCAAACTTAACTTAACCACTTAGGGATGGAAAGTGTTTGTACGGAACCCTCGGTGCGCGAGTCCGACTCGCACTTGGCCGGTTTTTTTTTTTTTTTAAGGGTCGCAGTTGAACCTAACACTCCTCCTCGCTTCGCTCGTCGTCGTACCTAACCTAAGCCAAGTGGGACCTGCCTTAGAACTAGATTAGAGAGAACGCACATGAACCTATTGCAATATGAACGAACGAATGACAATAAACAAACACGGGCGGGTCGGTCGGTACAAGAATCGAATGGCGCTCTCTGATTGGTGCAAATGGCCGTGGCTGTCATGGCGCGCACTCGCGCCAAATCGTTCCTGCAGTGGCTATTTTCATGATTAAAGAATATGAAGTATTATTTTAGATGTTAAGTTATAATATATGATGCTGTCTATTGAAGCTCGAATATATAATTTTTGAGGAGCTTGTATTGAAGCTGTAAAACGAAAAATGATGATGAGTTGCAAATTCCGTGGCTGAGTTAGTAAATTAGATGGCAATGTATAAATCAGAAGGACAAGTAATACTAATTGTTGATTATGACTTGATGCTTTCTTTAACATTTTTAGATGGCGTTGTAAAGAAGATGAATCAGTTTATTAGAGGCTATCTCATATTCCCGATGCTTAGTTATTAAATGAGAAGTTCGACCAAGTGGCCAAAAAATAAAATTGCGGCCGGATTTATTATTTCTCATTTATAACTATCCGTACCTGCAGGCTCATGCTACTACGGGATAAGTAAGTAAGAACTAAGGTATACAATCTCGTACTAGTTATGTGGTGACTTTGGGTACTTAGGTACTCTCGATTTTTACGAATATGAAACCAGGCAAAAGTAAACTGCACAAGGCTTCGCAATAAGCAGTTATTCAGCTCAGTATGTCTAGCATAACTGTGACACGTGGCTCTTTGTCGCACGGCAAAATACTACCTGTCACTTTCCTTTCAATACCGTGCGAACAAGACATGAGACGCTGTCTCGCGACAAACGAAAGACGCGGAAAAATATGCTAGGCCGGCTGGAGAAATGTAGATATCATAGACACGTGCGCCGAGAATACGGGATGTGCAATTTTTGGAAGACTACTAGTACATTACTGCAGACGCCGGGAAATAAGGGCTTGCCGGCTGATTAGGTATAGACGGCCGACCGTAGGGAGGCCCGATAGTGATACGAAGCTGGCAAGCCCTTTTCACGGCTAAAGTATGTATAAGTAGTGCTTTTCTCAAACATATGCAATGAAATAAAAAAATACGCCACCCAAAAAACATAAGTCAGCTGTTTAGCCCATTTTGTTTACAGTTTTTGGAGTAGTAGGGCCTCGTGCAGGGCCCGTCCGGATTGTTACTACCGTCTTGCCTGCTAACCCACCGCCAAACAGCAATGTTCGCATTGTTGTGTTCCGGTGTGGGGGTAAGATAGCCGGTGAAATTACTAGCATAGAGGCATTCCATCTTCGTCCTCCGGGTAGGCAAGCACTTGTGACTCCTCTGGTGTTGCAGGTGTTTATGGGCGACGGTAATCGCTTTCCATCAGGCGATACGTTTGCTCGTTTGCCCCCTATGACATAAAAAAAAAAAAAAAAGTTCTCTCGAATTGTTCCGCCCTTCGAAGTCTGTTTTAACGCACGTGACGATATTTCATTGCATTGTTAGCGAAAATTAAATTTTTTCGATAGTCCTTGCCGTAAGAATCTACAAACAGCAGCTCATAAATTTTTCTTTACCATAAATTTTCCAAAATAAATATTTTTTTTATCAACAATTTGACAGTTTTTAATATTCTTGGCCGAAGGGATTTTTGCATTCAAAACCAATTTCATTTCGGCATCCATTCAAGGCATTCCACACGGCTCGCAAAGTTGAGTAGTTGACCGACGTTGGCCGAGGCGAAGTTGGCCTAAGTATGGGTTTCCGAAGCAAAGTGCCTGTCCACGCTATCATATTCGCCCAACATTCGGTCAACTTCGCCAGTAGTGTGGAGCTGCTATAACCGTTGAAATTTTAACATTGACAAGTGTCAACCACCGTGAGCTTTACCCTTTGGCGAATAATGATAGTTAAGGAGACACTTCACTGCAGAAATTCCTACTTCGGCCAACTTCGCCCTAGCATATTAAACTACTCGCGAATTTGGCCGATGTTGGTCGAATATCTGTTGGAGGCTCTTCGCTGTGGAAACCTTACTCGGGCCAACTTCGCCTCGGCCAACTTCGATCAACTTTTTCATCGTTCCCCATTTCATCCACTCCCCATTTTTTTTTTACTAAAATTAAGTGGTGGAGACAGAATACGACATAATAACATAACAAATTAGGAACGCACTTTTATTTTAGAACGCAGCATTTCGTATCTTGATGTTGTATATATTGTATTGATGACAGCGCCATCTTTGGACTAAGAAGGTCAAGAAAAAGACTAGTATAGAGAAGGAACAATTTTACTAATTAAAAGCGCTTATGTATTACAGCATTTACATTCTAGGATTAACGAATATTAAGTGCAAATAGATGAAATCGTTAAAACAATGTTTAAATTCAGCCAAAACCTAAACATGAAATAACTTCACTACCTCACCACGACATGTTCTTTTGTTGGTCTTGTTAAATTGTTAGGATGGCAGCACTGTCACTGTGTAACTTTCGTCGTGGGTGGTTGTGTGATGAATTCGTGAAACGTACGATCAAAAATGTGTATTTGGATAAAAGTTACTTACACAGTTTGCTAATAGCGTTTTCATTCTGATTTCATAAATAATCACTGTGTATATCACTAGTGAACAGCTAATTTTCTTGTGTCAACGTTTAAAGCTGTGTACAACGTTTTAGAAGAAAATGTTATTGTGGGCTAAGTTTCATAATGGCGGCCCGTCGCGTCCCCCGCGCCTCCATTTCGATGACAGTCAAATTATGACAATGCCGATACGTAAAGTTTAGAAATGTTGTGTTTTTGTAAATATTTTAGTAAAAGTTACTAGTTTTGTAGTTAATAAGGACTGAAAATGAATCCGGAGCACCACAATATCAACACGGGTGGCGGCCAGCCCCCAGGAAATTCAGAGGTTCGCAGTTTTTGAGTGCTCGGTCACCGTCCTTTTTTCGTGTTAAAATGTTAATTATAGTTGGTTATTAGTATCCCAAGCACAAAGAGTTATTTTTTTCTGCAGCAACAACAACAGACTACCAATTTGACCCCCACGACATCTGCCACGGACCTTCGTGTCAACTCGGCGGCAGTAAATGTCGCTTTGTCTAGCGTCGCGAAATACTGGGTGTTTACAAATCTATTCCCGGGTCCAATACCGCAGGTATCGGTGTACGGACTGCCCACTGGGACGAGGATAGAAAATGGGAAACCATTGCAGGTAATGGCTCTATATACATTAAAACAATACCCAGACCATTAAATGAATAAGTACGTACTTTGGCCGTATCTTAAATCACGCCTCAATATCAGAAAAATTGTGGTTATGTATTTCATGTTATGATTCAAACTTAAATATAATCTTTTAAGGAACTTTGATTACTGTTATTATATTATTATTTAAAAGTAACATCATGAAATGTGGAGTTTATTCTACACATAAAATTATTTTAAATATTTTTTACAAAATGGCTCTCACACTTCAGGACCTTGGTCAAGCACATGCAAGCATACTCAATGGTGATCCAAATATTATACTTGGACATCCGGGGCAGCCGCAAGTTACTGTCTCGGCAGCACAACAGTTACCTCAGATCATAGCCACTCAAACAACAACACATGGTAATTATAATTTCTCTTATTCCACTAACAACCTCCATGCATGCTTGTTGCTTTCATTGCCATCAATTTCAATTTGTATACAAATTAGAACGCCATGCACTGAAAGAATACTATTTCTTCAATCGAAATAAAACATCAGTATAAATGTTGCAATCAATTAACTTATGTAATTAAGGCTGAGGAATGCAACAAAGTGATTGATAGCCTGCCTGTCTCTGGCCGGGCATCCCTACACCAAATCAAATCTATGTAACTGTTGCTAGTAAGTGCTCATATACAGTACAGGATATTTGAGCTAATTTATTATGTAGACAACTGCCCCTAGAGTTATTTAAAAAACTCAGACTCAGCCAGAGTCACTCAGTTTCGTTTAGGTATTACTTTTGCAATTACGCAACTAAGTTGCTCTTCAGGTTAAACTTCAAGGTGAGCATTTGGAAGATTGACATGAGGGACTACGATGAATAAACAACTGTACTGGAAAGAAATAGTGTATAAAAACTTTCATACTTGTAGTTTTACATGGCTTCCATTTTTTATATTTTGTACTTTTTGTTAATTATAAACTTAAGAGATAATATCTTAAAATGTGAGAGTTAATTCTGATTTATAACAAATAATAATTGCAACAGGCTCTAATAATACAGAAAGTATTCTAGTTAACCTATTGAACACTAAGCAGTGAAGCAATTCACCATGCCACTGGGGGATTACATTTAAAAATACTTATAGTGAGGATATACAACAGGGATTTAAAAATACTTATAGTGGTTTGATTTACCAAGATTTTGATCATTAAAATTTGGACGACCATGTCCAAGGTGGTGTGAGTGGCTAGACTTAGCTGACGGACACAGGTTAACATTGAAGTTTCCATTTTATTGCACTAGAGTATACATAACATTTCTATTCTAATGTAAAAATAATTGGCTTGTAGATCACAATTATGATTGTGTTTGAATCATAAACCTGACAAGTGTTACTCTAGTGTGTGTTATAAAATGTGTTCTTTCAACAAAATATTATTACTCACATTTGATGAGTTTTATTTATATACATATTAATTGACACTATTCACACTTAAGACACTTGCTGTTGATTTCGAACAGAAAAGAGTGGTAAAAAAAACACGACCAACTAGAGGGCTAGAGGCATACTATTAGCCTAACTTTCCAATCTCCATACAAAATTTATGTGTTATCAAACATCAACAAGAGAAAATGCAACAAACAGTAAAATTTATAAACCACAATTTTGCAGATTTGGATTGTTTTCGAACATACAAAGCGTCCACTATTCCAGTAATGTCTAATGATCTACTTCTCGTTTTTGCCTTGTAAGATTTATTGACATGTGCATAGACAGCATTACTAAATTACACAGGTATCTTGATTTTTTACATTTTGCCAATTGGTTGCTAGTTTTAGCTGTTTTCTGTTATGCTAAATTACACAAATTATCAAATAAAATTATACTTATTTGCACTTGTGAATTCCATTGCAATACAATGCTGTTGTATTTTTGTTGTAGTGTTGTAATAATTTTGTTTATTTATCTCACAATAAAACATTTTCCTATTCTTATGAAAACTAAGTATAGGCATATAGAGAAGATCTATAATAAGAGACAAGTTTGAACATGACTAAAGTTATCTAAAACCAATTAACCTTTGCTTACAAAAATATATTAATGACAATTTGTTTGCTTACAGAAGCGCTAGCGCATGCTCAGCAGCAAGAGCTAGCCTCCCAGCAGGGCGCAGGCTCCGGTCAGGTCACGACTAACACGGGTCAAACCCACCAGCAGGTACCCAATAACCGGGTCGAGTTTGTACACCATAACATTGATATGGTAAATCATGTGGTAACCCACTCCGTTACTAGCGGGAATGCTGAACGTTCAATGCTGTTATGTAGATAGATTGGCTAATATGAGCTTGTGTATGAGTTTAGAATAGGGTGCTTTCCTGCAATTTATCATGTTTTTGCAAATAGGCTGGACGGGAAGTTCTACAAGTCAAGTTAGAAAATTTATGTGGAAGCAAGAAAATGTTGCATGCAACTCTTAAGTAAAATTTTTGAAAAATACAATTAACAAACATCAAAACACTGGTTATGAAATCATAGTTAACACATTCACTGTCTGTACTTCATATAAGCCTGTATTACAAAGCCATGAGGTTTACAATTCAGATTCGGACAGTGGAAAATTAAAAATATAAAGAATGTGACAAAGTGCCTATAATCACATTATTATTACCTAAAGTAAAAACATAAGTGTAAGTTACTGTTGTTTCAGAATTAACATTTAGTGTACAAATTTGTCTTCACAACAGGAAGGTACCCTATTGCATGTCGGAATGAAAGGCTGATCTACCATCATTTTTTACAATCAGGGAGGGAAACTCATTCAGTTTAAACTAGTTATTCCTATCTTCCTTTTTAGTCTCATTTTATATAACTAGGTAAAATAAGTAATACTTTTTACATAGGACAATGTTAAAATCATGCATGTAGTCTGAATGTAATTTGAATAATGTTTTTGCATGTATGAGATCCTTAGATTTTATTGTCTGTCATTCATGTATAAGGCGACTTTGTTTTCTTCTTTTCTATGGAGATTTAGTCACATTATTTGCATAGCATAGTTATTTTGTTTATATTAGTTTTTCGATTAGTTACAAATGCGTGTGATTCGAGTTTGTTCTACGTAATGACGCGTCGAATAGGACATACATCATCAATGATTCTTCGCAACATAGTTTTTAGGGTTTCATACACTAAGCAAGCCCACAACATAAACTTATGCTGCCAGTCTTGCTGCCCCATATGTTTATTTGAAAGCGCCAAACTAGTGATAACCAAATTCCTAGCAATTTTGTGGATACTACACAAAATGTGTATGAATGTCAGACTACCACTATTAGCTACTTTTATTTTTATATTTCCATGTAAAATTTATTTAATCATCACTTGTCAAAATTTAGTACTGATATCACGCGCATTTGTTACTTTCCAATTGGCCGTAGATTATTATTTTAAATTATAATTGTTTTAAAACCAGGGCCACCACTCTCAGCAGCATATAATGCAGCAACAGCTGATGGCAGCAACCCGTCCTGAACACTCCAACCAGCAGGTATTATAAATATTATACAAAGTAATATATCGTCACTGCTTTGAAAAAATCTTGTCTCATTTTAGTTACTAGTATGCATTTCTGTCCGTGGGCTCTTAAATTAAGCCTTTGGATTGGGTCGGAGAGGTTAAATTTTCGACAGCGTAAGAGCGAGTGAGACAGGTAGAAGTAGACTCGTGATTGGTTTCAAATACAAGCTTTTATCAATGTATTGACGAAACGCTGTGTGTTCATTATATCTTTATGCACATTGTAAACAAACATTCCTATAATTCACGCTGCTTTATACCAACGAATTGGCAGGTCAGCGAGGTAAGTTATATCAACGCAAATTATACTAAATTGCCTTATATCTTTTGTGAGTGTGGGGTTTTATTTTTAGATTAGATGGAGTTTCTCATATGCTAAATGCACATCTCACTGCAATAATGCTTTTTTGTGGTTATGTGATATTTAAATATAAAATACTTATTTTGAGTCTTGTGATAGAGCATATTCAGTGTTTCAATATTTTAAATGGCACGTCCATGTAATAAAATAATATGTGTACTACTTGCATGACTAAACATTATACTCGCTTTACTATGGCAAGCGAAGAAAATATCTGTTAACTAAGAACATTTTGCATAGAAGTTGCATATATCTAAGACGCGGTGAAATACTTTTATTACTTTGTGAAACTAAAAAAAACGGTCAAAAATCAGTATTGTATATAAAGTACTGTACATAATTTTTTTGATCCTGAAAATGACAATATCGTGTTTTTGTTCCCATTTTATATTGCGGTTAAAACGCAATCGATAGAAATAATGTATCATGTTTGTTCAATTCCATGGCCAAACATCTATCTAATCCAGTGGTGGGCAATCTTTCTTCATGGGGGGCCAGAAAATTAAGGAAATTTCTCAGGGGGCTAGAATTGCAGTAAAAATGTATTTTGATTTACTAATCAACGAATCATATAAAAGTATATTGAGTAACTTAAGACCCCACTAACTGAAATTAAATTCGTTAAAATTTGCTGACTCAACATAAGTTCATAAATTATGGAATAGTTATAGGATATTTATACAGTGCTTCTTTGATTCTATTAGATCCAGCTAACCGTGAGTGAAGATGGCATTGTGACGGTGGTGGACCCAGGCGGAGGCAAGCTAGTAGACAAGGAGGAGCTACATGAAGCCATCAAGATGCCGGCAGACCACACCCTCACAGTGCATCAACTACAACAGATTGTTGGACAACAGGTAAATTTAGAAGTGTACCTGGGGCTTCATTAGATCCGGGTAACTGTAAGTGTGATGGAGTGGTGCCCTAGGTACAACAAAAGAAAGCAAGGTGGTCAATACCGGAGGTGGGAAGACGACATAAAGAAAATAGCAGGAACAACATGGATGAGAACAGCAAGAGACAGATCGGCTTGGAAAAATCTTGGGGAGGCCTATGCTGAAAAGCAAGACAGTCAATGACTGTAGACAAAGGCTTATATTAACTGTAAGTTAAACGGCATCATGACGGGGTTGGAGCCGGGCGGCGGCCACAGTCGACAAAGAGGAACTACATGAAGCCATCATGCAACTTTATGTAGGGATATTTTTATGACAAACTTTACTGTTTATGCCGCCATCACAACATTGTGACTGGCCGCCTTTGTTTTTTTTTTTCTATATTTCTAGAAAGATTTAGCCTTTAGATTTCTACAATAAGACAAGTCAGTCAGTTAAATTTAATCAGAAACCCAGTCCTTTAGCCATCATCATTCCCTATGCCCTTATCCCGTTTATTTGGGATCTGCGCAGCAGGTTTTGTTCCTCCATTCTTCCCTATTACTCGTCATCTTGTCGTTTAAATATATAAATATCGGACAACCTCACACAAATCAATCTAGTCCCACAGTAAGCACTAATAGGCTTGTGTTATGGACACTAGACGACGATAAACATACTTATATAGATAAATACATACTTAAATACTAATAACACCCATGACCCAGGCACAAATATTCGAGTTCATCACACAAATATTTGCCCTTGCCGGGAGTCGAACCCAGGACCGCCGGCTCAGGCCGATTCGCGCAGTTGCTTAACCACTGCGCCAATCGCGTCGTTTAATTCATTCTTATTCATATGTGGTCTTTCTCTTCTATATCCGTCCGCATTCATGCTTAAGAGGCCTTATTCCTTTTGAAATTTATTTTTTTCATATTATGACAAATGTATTGATAATTTCAACCAACTTTTTGGAGTGAACAATACTTTTTACCGAGTTCTAGGTAGTAACATAGCTATTTCATGCTTTCATTGCGTGTAGCCGAAAATAAGTTGAAAAAACGAATTTTACGCGTGAATTTTGTCAATTTCGAGTAGTTTTTGAAACAAGAATTATCAATGAAAAATTCAAACTGTAGGTTTCAAATATATAGCAATAAATCCCAATAGCCCTGTTCTAGGTAGTAACACCAATAATATGTTACGAAACATGTCTGATCATAGAGAAAAATGTGTAAACAATCTGCATTTTAAAAGGAATAAGGCCTCTTAACGCATCAGTATTGAACCAAATGAATTTCCAGGTGTTAGAGAACGTAGTCCGCAT
Source organism: Apotomis betuletana (assembly GCA_932273695.1). Lineage (NCBI taxonomy): Eukaryota > Metazoa > Arthropoda > Insecta > Lepidoptera > Tortricidae > Apotomis > Apotomis betuletana. Next base: position 8,541,855 of record OW026307.1, on the reverse strand, counting down.
CGAGCAAGCGACCGGCGAACCGGCGAACATACTCGTGACGCAGAACGCCGACGGCACCACGTCGATAGAGGCCAGCGCGGCGGACCCGCTCGCGGTGGTCAAGGACGAGAAAAGCGTGTCCAAAATAGAGACGGCGCATTTCGCGTTGCCTGCGGAAATAAAGGACCTCAAGGGTATCGATTTGAAGGTGAGTTTGGCCCTGATAATCCTGAATAACGAAAAAATTACAGTACCAAGCGTGGAGTCTGGTCAAGTCTATAATGGCTTTATTTAGAACTAGCTGTGCCCCGCGGTGTTACCCGTTCTGCCCGCTCATCCCATGGGAACACTAAATTTATTCGGGATGAAAAGTATCCTATGTCCTTTCCCGGGTCTCAAACTATCTCCATACCAAATTTCATCTAAGTCGGTTCAGCGGTTTAAGCGTGAAGAGGTAACAGACAGAGAGACAGACACACTTTCGCATTTATAATATTATAGTATGGATACGATGCCACATAAAAATAGCACTAGCGATCTTCTTGCGCAGTACAAACGACTACTGCGCAGTAAGTTAGACAGCGCTTCTTTATCTTTTATGTGGCGCGACTAAATATATATTTTCAAGTGCATTTCTCCGCAGTTTGGCTCTCTAAACTACCAAACTAATTCAGATGTCCTAAGGTATTGAGACATGTATTAAACCCCTTAGTGCGAAAGACGACGGATCAAGACGAAACTTTCTCAGACAGTCATTAGCTGCTATGGTGTGCAGCTTCAACACTTGGCTTTCAGGCAGTTTTTCAAAGAATTGGCACACCAATCATTTGTGACAGCAGTGTTTCGGTAGCGTACTGAATGTTCAGATGGTTGAAATCTTTTTGAACTGACGTCAAAAAACTTAGCAAATTCTCGGTTCTATAAGTGCTTTTTTTTAATCGATTACTTGGCGGCTGAAGCCTTTGTGTTTTTTTATTATTTCAAAGAGCATACTTTCCAGTCGGTTACTTTTTTGTTAAAAAGTGATTATATTTGAAACAGAGTGTAGGAGCGATGGGGATGGAAGGAGCCGTGGTGAAGATATCGGCCGGCGCCGCGGACCACGACATGCACGCCATGTATAAGGTCAACGTAGAGGACCTCTCACAGCTGCTAGCCTACCACGAAGTCTTCGGCAAACTCAATGCGGACGGACAGCCCCAAGCCAAAGTAAGGAAATTTACGTTAAGTATTATAAGTTGCTCTCAAATTAATGAAAAAAAAATTTTTTTTTGTTCACTTTGATTAGGTAAAAAGTCAAGACACTAGGTACTATCCTTGGATGTCCTGTCCGCTAAACGAAATATATACGCAACTGCCCCCAATGCCAGTAAATGGGCATCATCTGTTGCGGTAGTTGATTTGGAGCGCTGTCTTCTAATCTTGACTGTAAAGATCAAGAGGTTCGATGGATGGGCTCTGGTGTTGTTAGACGTCAAATTCATGTGGTACAAATATGAAAAAAAAACAGTCGAGAACTTTAATTTAGGACCCACTTTGAAAGTTCTAAACCATGTAAACACCCTAACATGTATTTAATTTTATAGATATAGAAAAGATAATTTTAAATTTATTAATTATTTTTGTATTTGTTTAGGTAATAGGTGAAGTGGAGGTAGAAGCGGGGACTAGCGCTGCCATGTCCGCGGAGGAGAATTCGCCCGGACACCATGCCTGTGATATTTGCGGGAAAATATTTCAATTCCGATACCAACTTATTGTTCATAGGTGAGAAATGATACATTTAAAGTCAACTTGAAAACCGCGTAAGGCTTTTTTTTCCAGATCTGATTATATTTATGAGCATGCATACCTTATTTAATATGTGTATAATTATTTGAATTAACGAAGTATATTTTTGACTTTATTTAAAATAAATATTTTCCATACATTTCGTTACAAATACGTCTTGGAAAGCGGAACGATCAGGAATCACAACAATTTATCATAGGCACTTATAAATTATATTATTCTGATGATATCATGTTTTTATTACTATTTAAACATTGACATTGTTCAAGCCCATTTTAAATGTTGATGCTGTAAGAGCAAAGTTAACCTGACATCTTTTTGCAGACGTTACCATGGCGAAAGGAAACCTTTCACGTGTCAAGTATGCGGTTCGGCCTTCGCCAATCCCGTCGAATTATCGAGACACGGGAAATGTCATCTTGGTAAGTAACTGTTTCACACTTGAGAAGTCATGAGTGTTACATAGATGATACTATCCTACCCATACGCAGCATTAGATGGGCGCAGAATTGCCCAAACCAGGCGGGCTAGTCCTAGTGTGACTAACAATTCTATTTCGCCGTTTCATTCTTTACATAATATTACTAGGTAGTCATTTACACCTGCATGCGACATTACACGAGACAATCAATTGACTATTAATAAAAATAGTCACATTCCATTCATTCACTCCGTTCTTCCCACCTCCATATTTCCTCATTCTTTTTTCGTGTTCGCTACGCTCACATCGTAACCCATGCCTCTCGCGTTTTTTATCCTCCTTAGACAACTGTTGCAAGAGAATTTAGTACTTTACAAACTGAAATTTTAAGAACTTTCATAGTTCCAATTCTGACCGCAGGCGGCATTGCGGTCGAGGTTGACCACAGCGACACTGCGGGTTTGTATGGTTTTCTATGTAAAGCAATCCGAGCGCGGGCGTCAGTGTGGTTCAGAAAGGTTACGCCGAAGATCCTCTCTCGATCTCGCGTCAAACAATATTTGCACGAGCAGAACGGTTATATTCATAAGTTCCAATTTCGAACATTTGAGTAACGCTCTGGTGAATAAAGTTTTACCATCGTATTTGGTCGTGCCCGACGTTAACGGCCGACGTTAGACCGGTGGGAGCGAAAGGTGTAAGCGCGGTGTCTCGCTCCCTCCTATTGCTACCGCTTGCCGCCGATGTCGTGTGTCGTATTAGAGATCAAACTTTTCCGACAACGGAAAAACAGTATTCACATTCAAATTATCTGTAGCGCATTTGTATCTGCCGCCCGTGGTCGGAACTGAAATTATAACTTTACGTATTTTAATATGTACTCTCGGGAGTCGTCGGCAACATCAAAGGACTAGGCTTTCTGGTGTAGTTGGGTTGCCAAGAGTAGTGCCAGCAACCTGTCACGCAAAATACGCGCATTGTAAGACGTTCAGTTGCGGAAAACCAGCCCGCGATCCATATCCATACTAATATTATAAATGCGAAAGTGTGTCTGTCTGTCTGTCTGTCTGTTACCTCTTCACGCTTAAACCGCTGAACCGATTTAGATGAAATTTGGTATATAGATAGTTTCAGTCCCGGGGAAGGACATAGGATACTTTTCATCCCGAATAAATTTAGTGTTCCCGTGGGATGAGCGGGTAACACCGCGGGGCACAGCTAGTAACCTATATGTACCTTTAGCAATTTTCAGCTGTTTTTCAATTCGTCATCTGTTGTTACAGCCGGCGATCCAGCGGACAGGAACGCCAAGCGTTTGACCCAGGACAAGCCCTACGCGTGCACGACCTGCCATAAAACGTTCGCGCGCAAGGAACACCTCGACAACCACGTCCGCAGCCACACAGGGGAGACCCCGTACCGGTTCGTACTCATACTCATACTCATTTATTCATAATGCACAAATACATTATATGTCAATTTTTACAAAAGGGTACAAATTTACAATGTATACTTCCTTATCGACTAGATTGCTTTTGGTAACTACGGCTACCTGTCACCGCTCTTATTTTATTATACCGGGTGGCTCATTTAAATCGGTCAGTATGGGAAAGTCTGAAACTATAAGACATACAAAGATCTGTTCTTAAGAACCATGTCATCGATTTTAATAACAAGAAAAACTGCATTCATACATTAAAAAAAAACCTGTACTCAGCTCGTGAATCGAACCCGGTTGTTTTGAAAAAATAAACTGACACTGTTTCTATTTAGATATCGATTGTGTAGGTCTAAAGCAGTAAATGTCTCTATGAAACATGATGTCTAAAATGAATAAAATGTATTGTTTTCACATACTATAATCAAAACAACCGGGTTCGATACCCGAGTTGAGTACAGGTTTTTTTTCAAATGTATGAATGCAGTTTTTCTTGTTATTAAAATCGATGACATGGTCCCTAAGAACAGATCTTAGTATGTCTTATAGTTTCAGACTTTACCATACTGACCGATTTAAATGAGCCACCCTGTATAAATAGAGTCCAACTCAAAGTTCGAAGCAATTGAGTGGTTATGAAACAACGTGTTGGTAACACAGCAAAGATCAACGGCCAAGGAGAGTATTGTCGAGATTTGCATTATCAAAGATGAAGTTGCACAAGAAAATTAGCTAAATGTAAACATATTGATACACATACCTGGTATAACTCGGGGCATCTATACGAAAGTGATGTAGCAAAATATTTTATCGACAAAGAAATGTATCGATGTTATTGTCAAAAAATATTATCCAACAATTTTTGTCTTTTCATTTTAAAATAAAAACAATAAAACGTCCATCATTCGTTTATTTTAAAATAGTTTTCATAGTAAGTGCACAATCAATATTTTTCCCATATGCCTCGGTATAAAATATTGCCATCTAGATGAAAATATTCGCTTTGTCAGACATGATATCGATCTTTTTATAGTAATCGAGAATATTTAATGCATGCACATGCAAATGTATGAATATATTTATATATCGTCATCTTTTTGATCGATATTAAATCCCTATGAACGTGCCCCGAGTTAGCACAGCAGGTAATGATACATTACATGAGACTAACAAAGCTTAGTTCAGTGTCGCCCTTATGCTATGACCAGTATATTTAAAGAAGCCCTAAATTGAGCTAAGATCTCGTGTTTGTAGCAAATAAAAGCGTGTTAAAGTTATTTATAAATTCGCTCTATACTATGTAGATAAGAAATCAAATTACCAAACGTAGCCTTCAGCCCACTGTTATGCGTTGGTTGTCGCGCGAAAAACGATATCGCGCCGACAGATTATATCAGGCAGTTAGTCCATAAGTTAAGAGGACTTATTCCTTTTAAAATGCTGATTGTTTAGACATATTTTTTTATGATTAAACATGTTTCTTAACATATTATTGATGTTACTACCTAGAACAGGGCTATTGGGATTTGTTGGTATATATTTGAAACCTAAGTTTTTCATTGATACTTTTTGTTTCAAAACCTACTCGAAATTGACAAAATTCACGCGGAAAATAAGTTTTTTTTTTTTTTTTTTTTTTTTTTCAATTTATTTTCGACTGCACTCAATGAAAGCATGAAATAACTATGCTACTACCTAGAACTCGGGGAAAAGTATTATTCACTTCAAAAAGTTGGTTGAAAATGTCAATATATATATTTGTCATAATATGAAAAAAAATTTTTTTTAAAGGAATAAGGCCTCTTCACGTGGGCTGGATTTCCGCACCTCGACATCTTACAACGCGCCTATTTTGCGTAATCCGCTGCCAATCTGTGGCGGGCAGATGTGTCTTTTAAGAGGCCTTATTCCTTTTAAACATTTTTTTTTTTCATATTATGGCAAATATATTGATAATTTCCACCAACTTTTTGAAGTGAATAATACTTTTCCCCGAGTTCTAGGTAGTAACATAGCTATTTCATGCTTTCATTGCGCGCAGTCGAAAATAAGTTGAAAAAACCAATTTTCCGCGTGAATTTTGTCAATTTCGAGTAGTTTTTGAAACAAAAATTATCAATGAAAAAATCAAACTGTAGGTTTAAAATATATACTAATAAATCCCAATAGCCCTGTTCTAGGTAGTAACATAAATAATATGTTAAGAAACATGTTTGATCATAGAGAAAAATGTCTAAAACAATCAGCATTTTAAAAGGAATAAGGCCTCTTAAGGTTTAAGAAAAATTGAAATTGACACATTGTTATCCAACAGATGTCAATTCTGCGCAAAGACTTTCACCCGCAAGGAGCACATGGTGAACCACGTCCGCAAGCACACGGGCGAGACGCCGCACCGCTGTGACATCTGCAAGAAGAGCTTCACCAGGAAAGAGCACTTCATGAACCACGTCATGTGGCATACAGGTCATTTAACTTAACCTTTAAGGCTGATTTAGACGATGCCAATTTTGAGACGCCTAAATTACGGCGCCAGTGATTACCGCACAGCACACCTCCGACCGTTTAGACGATGACTATGTTCAGCCGCCTAAATCTCGCCGCCAGTCGTGTTTACACGGTGCTTTTTTTCAGTACCAGTCATTAGTGGCAGCGAGAGACGCGGAGGGGGGGTCACTGGCGCCAAAAAATAGGCTCGTGTTCTATTCCGCGCCAGCGCTGGCATGCGGCGAAAAAATGGCGCGGAAAGTGTTTACACGGTGCTTTTTCGAGGCGCCGTAATTTAGGCGTCTCAAAATTGGCATCGTCTAAATCAGCCTTTAGAGCGCCAAGCGGCAAAGCAATTCACCGTGCCACTGACGCCAAACCAAAAAAAAAAGTGCTCCAAAATGAACAGGGATTGAAAAACACAGATAGTGGTTTGAATTAACATGTTTTTGACCATTGAAATTTTTGACGTCAGTAGGCGTCGTTGGCGTCAGTGGCACGAATTCCCGATGACGTGATTTGCCGTCTTTGGCGGTCAAAGGGTTGAATAAATTTTTTTTATACATCAACGTTAGAGCACGATTTCATCAAGCTTTCCTAGAATAATAGCCAATTTAACGGTTAATGGCGGCATATGTGAAATACAATCTCTCTCATAAATTTATGAAACATGTAATGTTTCATTTTGTTTAATGTGGGTACACCACAATTTTTATTATTTAAATTATGAATACAAAGATCAAAGCTTAAAGAAAAATTGAAAAAGGAGCTACCTGGTGGAAGGGACCGGGAATCGAACCCGGTACCTCTGGATTATCGGTCCAGCGCGTTAGCCACTTCGCTACCCTCGCTCCACGTAGACCTGACGAATTTTTCCTTATGCTTTGTGTGTCGATCTTTGCATTGTTTATTTGAAAGGTTTTTACACCTTAGCGACTTCTATGTGAATACGTTAATATTCACATCTTACCGCACCACTTTACAGTGGTGAACGAGCAAGCGAAAGAGGGCGCTGTTAGTTTTATAAATTTATGAAACATGTAATGTCTCATTTTGTTTAGTGTGGGTCCCTTCCACCAGGTAGCTCCTTTTTCAATTTTTCTTTAAGCTTTGATCTTTGTATTCATAGTTTACAATCTCTCTCGTTTGTGGATTTTATGCTTCCACACAAAGTCCGACTCACTGGCAGAGAGAGGTAGCCAGCTCTTGTACAGGACTAATCATTAAAGTACCCGTAAAAGATTCGACAAAACTGGCGTGTTCAGTTCACAATAACAGAACCTGGTGAAATTAGCGTAAGTCGAATTTTCATCCAGTGCATTAAGGACAGAACTATACTGTTAAGCTACTGAGGCCTCACAACGGTACATTTTTTGTCAACGAGCTGGGCTCTGAAAAGCACAATTGTATAGCGACACTTCATTAGTGTGATTTTAGGCACTTAAATTAATTTCAATCTTACTAATATATACGAACTATGTTTAATTCGAGCGGTCAAAACACTTGAAGAGTTGCATCCTAAAAGACTGCGGTTCTGTCTTCACGAATGTGCTCAATTGTGCTTGCATGGTCGAATTCGCGATTCTGTCAATTTGCCTGTAGATTAGCCATTGTTTTTCTGAGTTGTAGAACAGTTATGTTTTCTGTTATATTGAAAATTAAAATAAATTCGGTCGGACCTTCCAAGCCTGCACCGATCGGGGTTAACGGTGGTGCAGAAATTAGAATAATTGAATGATTCAACTATTGACACGACACGTTCAGTGTGAGTTATTGAAGATCTAACACATAAATGTAAGTGACATTAACATTATTGTCTCCCAAAGTTATAGTTCTCTTCGTTAAACAAACAATAACACGTGCTCAGTCTTTTTGTCGATAATTTTCGGGAGACGTTTGTCGAAGAGAATAATAAATCGGGAGTGACATAGTTGCATCATTGAATGTTAACATTTTATTTTCTGCCCCACCCTCATAGGTGAAACGCCACACCATTGTCAAATATGCGGCAAGAAGTATACTAGGAAGGAGCACTTAGCCAACCATATGAGATCACATACGAATGATACCCCGTTCCGGTGCGAACTGTGTGGCAAGTCGTTCACGAGAAAGGAACACTTCACCAATCACATACTGTGGCATACCGGTCAGTATTAGCTTCATTCACATTCTCATCGGTCAGCTCGACTCGGTGGCAGGCTTGGTTTTTCTGTACAAAATTATAAGTGTGTGCTTGTAACAAACGTGCATATAGCTGGAAAATAACATATTGAAGTCGAAGTTTGGCTAACTAACATGTCTGTGTGCTCATTTTCATATTGGAAGTGTGGTTCCTTCTGACCGCCCAGCTCGTTGACGAAAGCATATAGTTTGACATTATATATAGCGGCATATGACGACGTTCCGTTTGGGACACGGCTTTCCGTCGTCGTGATTTGCCGTCTCGAGCACTCAAAAGGTTAATGGAGTGATCTTGTCCACCAATGGCATAAACTCCTCTGTCTGTCTCGTCTTTAAAAACCTTGTACTACTTTACATCGAAAATAATTTGATCAGCAGTGCTAAATGTCGTATCTAAACTTGTAAAATATATATCCTATTGCAACGCTATAGAATCTGCATTGGTATGGCGACTAATTCTTCGTTTGAATATTGCATGTTTGTTAAGTTAAATAGTTAGTAAGTAAGCATCACTGTGCACAATAATTGTAGTGACAGAACGCGACGCCAACAAACTGTTTCACAGTTTGGCGCACTTTAAACACAGTGTAAAGTATGTGCTAATATTGATAAATAAAAAAAAAAAAAAAAAAAAATTCCAGGCGAAACCCCTCACCGCTGCGACTTCTGCTCGAAGACATTCACGCGCAAGGAGCACCTGTTGAACCACGTGCGACAGCACACGGGCGAGTCGCCGCATCGGTGCAACTACTGTTCCAAGTCGTTCACGCGCCGCGAACATCTCGTCAACCACGTGCGACAACACACCGGCGAGACGCCATTCCAGTGCGGCTACTGTCCGAAGGCCTTCACCCGGAAGGATCATTTAGGTAAAACAAAATTGTCTATGAAGGCTGATTTAGACGAAGACAATTTTGAGACGCCTAAATTACGGCGCCTCGAAAAGGCACCGTATAAAAACTTTCCGCGCCATTTTTTCGCGGCATGCCAGCGCTGGCGCGGAATAGAACACGGGCCTATTTTTTGGCGCCAGTGACCCCCCCGCGTCTCTCGCTGCCACTAATGACTGGTACTGAAAAAAAGCACTGTGTAAACACGGCTTGCTGGTCACTGGCGGCGAGATTTAGGCGGCTGAAAATAGTCATTGTCTAAATGGTCGGAGGTGTGCTGTGCGGTAATCACTGGCGCCGACATTTAGGCGTCTCAAAATTGTCTTCGTCTAAATCTGCCTTTACTCCGAATTTATAATAACCTGCCCGGAGGATGTTTAAGAGGATGGATGAAATGGTTGAGGTAACGAGGTGCGACGGGAGCATCTCGTCAACCACGTGCGATAGCATACCGCAGAAACGCCATTCCAGTGTGGCTACTGTCCATTGTCACAAGGCCTTTTTTACCTTTAAGGGCCATCAAAAACCTGTTGGGATGATGTTGACGAGGAGATGGATATTTCGATTAAATACATGGCAGATATTGGAAAAAGTTTCAAGTGAGGAGTACCTGCAACCGACGAGCGTATATGAAGTATGTAAAAACCGTAGATTCTCTGGCACTCGGTGATGGGATGCAAGCGTGAGTTTATGCTAGGATCATGTGGGTCGCCTAGCGGGACGTTATTTTTAGATAATAAGCTAGTAACAGCCATTTACGTATTGTCGTTTGGAAATGATTGTAGTCACGGCAAGATCGCTTAAGATGGCATTGCACTTCGTTATTTGTATACCTTTACATGTATATAGCCGGGAGGCTTAAGTAAACAACACCGGCTATATGAGAAAATAATATATTGAAGGGATAGAACGAATAAAAGTATAGAAAATAACAGTAAAACACGTAAAACAACAGTCGTCTTCCGGCAATGAGTATAAACTGACATACGTCTCGCTCTGACACCTTCATTCTTACTATTCTCATTCAAATACAAACTTCTGTCATTCATCACCGGCCAGCCATCAGTCCCAGTCCCACATGTATACGTTAAAATTTGCTTATTTACGTTTAAGATTAGCTTTCTCACGTTTAAGATTAGCTTTCTCACGTTACCTATCCATTTCCAGTGAACCACGTGCGCCAGCACACGGGCGAGTCCCCGCACAAGTGCTCGTTCTGCACGAAGTCGTTCACGCGCAAGGAGCATCTCACGAACCACGTGCGCCAACACACGGGCGAGTCGCCGCACCGGTGCACGTACTGTGCCAAGTCCTTTACGAGGAAGGAACATCTCAACAACCATGTCAGGTGAGGACAGAGAGAAAATATCCCCCGAACGTCAAGATCGAGCACGAGTCTCGAAAATTCGATATTGATCGATAGTGAAGCCTTGAATTTTTCTAAGTATTAACGCAGGCGATAGTGATAGGCTTAGTCTGAATAATCGGAACTCGCGAGCGATCTCTATGACAATTTTGTGACCTTAGCAGGTCATAAATCATGAGCGTAAATTCACGTTTCCTTATTTTGGGTTTCATTTAAATATGACGTGGTCCTTGTGGTATACTATTGGATAAGATGGTCAAGATAACGCATGATTACGCTTAAGTTAGGCAGATAAACAAACACGAAGTATGGAAACGAGAATCAGTGTTTGCCAAGATAAATATTAAGCAGTATGATAAGATCAAGTAAAGTTGAAAATTGTGATGCGTAGTGCTGTAGGATTTTATGATAACTTGGAAGGTTATGAATTCAAGAGTTGCGATGACAACATTCATAAGATTCCAAAGTTAGCCGTTAGTACCTGTCGTTACTCGTCAAATACGAGATTATTGCATAAAGTATTCGCCAAATACTGTTAGATACAACGATGATTGTAACAAACAATGCTGTGCTACAAACTGCAGAATCTAACGTTCACACAATCGTAGTAATAGCATGTATAACAAAACGCATGAATGCACGGTTTCCGAACCCAAGGTAAGCTCCTTCACTACTAACATCGCATCTAAATCGGGCGTCATTTGAGCCGTTTCCCCCGGAGCTCGTAGCACAGCATTGTACATTCCGATTTGACTCGGTCCCCTCCCCTAGCCTAGTAGTGTTGTGTTAGATCGGAATGTACTCGCTGTTGCAGACAGCACACGGGGGAAACTCCGCACAAGTGCACGTTCTGCCCGAAGGCGTACTCGCGCAAGGAGCATCTCAACAACCACATCCGCCAGCATACCGGCGACGCGCCGCACTGTTGCACCTATTGCAACAAGAGCTTCTCGAGGAAGGAGCATCTTGTCAATCACGTTCGGTGCGTATCTCATTATATAGGGCACTTTCCTTTTGCTGCACTGATTCCAATTTCTTATCAGGATTTAATGTTTCTTTGCCTGTTCCTATCGAAGTGTCGTGTTTCAGCAAGCGTACGGAATGTGGTTTATGTGGAGAATGAAATTAGACCAAAATGTGCCATGCTCTCCATAGCGTGAAAACTTGGCATCACAAGCTAATTATAGAACTAAATAAAGTTACACGGGTATCTTGATTTGAATGAAAAAACCTATAGGTATATTTCAGTGGCGTGGCGTCAAAAAAAATCTAGGAAAACCGAAGCAGAATTGGCTGACGGCTTCACTTAGAACAGTGCTAAAACGCTCTAAAGTAGCCTAGGTGGGAATTGGATTCTATGGACACACACAAGGCCACGGGTACCTTTTGTATAATACAACTTGAAAACGAAATAGATTTTCATAATTTCCTCTCCGCGATTAGTTGCTTATTTTCTTCGTGCGTATGATGTTGTGTGCCTTAAAATAAATACGCCTAAAAACCTAGTTAGCGCTTGAAAGTGAAGCCATTTTTGGCTAGCCACGGGCTAATATCGTCCGTGTGCGCATCACAAGCAAAACGTCTCTATGATTGGTTCGTAAACACACACGTGAAACCAAAATTGACTCATTTTTCGCAAGTCGTATGAAGACTCTCGTTCTAGGTGTACTTATTCTAAGTTGTGTGCCTACCTTTTGAAATAATAATTGCACTTGATACTAAAATAAACGTTTAATTTAACAGGCAGCACACGGGCGAGACGCCGTTCAAATGCACGTACTGTTCGAAGTCGTTCTCCCGAAAGGAGCATCTCACGAACCACGTGCACCTGCACACCGGGGAGACGCCGCACAAGTGCCCCTTCTGCACCAAGACCTTCTCCAGGAAGGAGCATCTCACCAACCACGTCAGGTTAGTACAGTTGTACATACTCGAATTTCTTAAATAACAATTGAAAATTGACCAATGAAAAAAATCTTTCTCGCTCACGAAGTTTCTCACAAACCACGTGCATCGCAATATGTTCGTTTTGCTCTAAAACCTCGATATACCGACACACAGAACAGTCGGTTCCAGAGATAGACCCACTGGATATTCGTCACGAAATAAATGGCAGGCCGGTTCTTCCGGCATTTCATCTCACGTTGATAGCTAAACTTAAAAAGTGCGCACAGCGCCTGCTAATATACTATGTAATTAAACTAAAATACATAAATATTCAGGGACAATCTTAACAAATCGATCTAGTCCCAATTTAAAATTAAAAACCCTTTACTGTGGGTACAAGACGAATATATATAAATAAAATCCATGACCCAGTAATAAATATTCGAGTTCATTACACAAATATTTGCTCTTGCCGCGGTTCGAACCCAGGACCGCCGGCGAAGTAGGCAGCTGCACTACAAACGGCGCCAACCGCGTCGTCCAAATAACTATAATGTTTTTTTTTTTTTCAGGATACACACGGGCGAATCCCCGCACCGGTGCGAGTTCTGCCACAAGACGTTCACCCGGAAGGAGCACCTCACCAACCACCTCAAGCAGCACACGGGCGACACGCCGCACTCCTGCAAGGTCTGCTCCAAGGCCTTCACGCGCAAGGAGCATCTCGTGGCGCATATGAGGTACACGACCAGTATAACTGGCTAATTCCAATCCGTTGGTGCGAATACATCAAAGTATTCATATTGACGAGCCAATAGCCAATTACAAAATAGGACCTGTCGAGAAGTGAGCATTGTCTCTCAATCTTGTACAAAGATAAATCTGTTTTGACGTGACAACGTCTTAAATTAGGTTGCGCTCGGAGTCACTCATGAAAAAGTGTAACGCCCGCTCACGTCTGTTAGGATGAGTTTAGTCCCGCTAAAACTCGAGAACGGCTGAACCGATTTGGCTAATTTTAGTATCGAAATATTCGTGGAAGTCAAGGGAAGGTTTAAACGGTGAGAACATATTGAATAAATGAGTGGAAAATAATAAAAACGATAATTTTATATTCGCATACAAATACAAACTGTTCGTACTTACCTGTCAAACATATGATGTTTGTTCCGTCGGTTCGGTATTTTTAGAATAATTACATGTAGATCTAGACTAAATAAGGGTTTGGAATCGACAACATACATGCATAATAGTCAGATTATCGCATATTTAGATTTAAAACATGTAAAATAATGACACTATAATGACATTAATGACACATGTGCGTTCAGAAAGTAACACTTAAAATGTTGTTAGGGAAATTGTGAATGAATATGATACAAAGATTATTTCTATTACATCACAATGATAATACAAAAGCCTGTAAATTCACTGGCAACACAAGCTATTCAAGTTAGTAACTGTTATTGAATAAGGGTTTGGAATCGACAACATATATCCATAATAGTCTGATTTCCTAACAACTGTATTTTCTCACATTATTCTTATCATGCTACTGCTCCGCGTCGCTACTTGCGTCTTAACGCGTAAATTAGCACGATATTTGAGCTATTGCGTAGATGTGTTTAACATAACGTGTCATCGCTTAACGTTTAATGCCATTAGCACGTGAATGGCATAAAACGTTTAGCGATGACTCGTGTCGATTTTTTTAATATATCAAATGGTTATATCGGATATTTTAAGGTAAAATGTACCCAACATGTAATTTTAAAGCCTTATCCAACGCGTAGAGGACGTTAACATGACCAAATGCAAGCGGAGTAGTAGTATAGCATTAGCTTAGTCATTTGTTCTTGTATATAACGGTGAACGTGTATGTAAGAACGTTCGCGTTTCACAGTCATCAATGCCCAAAAAGTCATAACCCTCTTTTTGCTTCATCATAGTCTAGAAAAAGCTTTCCTTACATAGCCTATTTCGTCTCGATTGTACAGATTGATACAAACCTTTCGTCTTGCATTTCCAGATCGCACAGTTGCGGCGAGCGGCCTTTCAGTTGCGGCGAATGCGGCAAGTCGTTCCCGCTGAAGGGCAACTTATTGTTCCACGAGCGCTCGCACAACAAGAACGGCTCTGCCGCGAGGCCGTTCCGCTGTGACGTGTGCTCCAAGGACTTCATGTGTAAAGGTAAGTTTCTTTTGAAGTTAGTTTACAATACCTCTAGCACAACTGATTATCTCTAACTAGCACAACTGTGATACGCGATTCTCAGACGAGCAATACCGCGCAAGCAAAACCAGTGATGCTGAGTTGTACGACAAGTTAAGCTAGCCCCGCACTTATTTAGCCCCTTCCCAAGTAAATTCCACATGTTTCGAACTCGTTAAGTCTTATTCAGACACACCAATGCGATATATTTTGCCACGAACGATCCGCTATTAGGAAATTACAGATGTCTTAAAAAAAGTTTTAATAACTCTAGGCGTTACTCCGTTTTTGGCATAACTATTTTTCCTATCTGCGTCATTGCCCGATTCTCCGAAACTAATCAATTTTCCGGCTATTTTTTTACTATAGAAGTAGTTTATGTGAGGTTTGTCCTATAAAACATCTGAAAAGATTTCCGGTTTTAAAGAATAACGTAGTTGGCGACATAGAGCTGTTTGAGAAACACCAGTCACTCGTCAGTATAGCAACGCTTATCTTATCTTATTAGGAAGGGGTCCTTGCGGATACACTTCGACCCAATGGGATCTTTTGTGTAGTTACCCCCATCGCGCCTACTCAAAGGATTGTTCCACCACCTTCATATATCGGATGATGGAACCAGTTGGTAGTGCCTGGAATTCCTTCGGTTCTGGGTAACCAATACCGAATTCCTTCATTCTGAGTCTGGCGAGGGCATGACATCCACACAGTATGTGCTTCATTGTCTCTGCCTCCTCGCCACACATTCTACAATCTGTATTGTCAGACAGTCCCAACTTGGCCAATAGTCCTTTGACCCCAAAGTGACCAGTAAACACCCCCGTTATGATTCGGAGCTGTCTTTTGCTGTATTTCCATAATTTCTTGGTCCAGCCTGATTCTATAAATTCCATGAATAGCTTTGAGTGCCTCAATAGCAACGCTAATGAATGTTGTAGGTCACCTGGCGTCGCACCGGCGCACGCACGCCGACGCGCCGGCGGAGGGCGCGGCGAGCGACGCGGCCGCCGACGACTGCGGCGACTGCGGCAAGTGCGACAAGGACGCGCCCGACCAGCCCGAGCGGAAACACGACATCAGGTACGCACTATGCCTATACTTACTTGGCCTAGCTAGCCATATTAGCGCTCATCATATACGAAGTCCATAATCAACCAATATCATAGTAAAGCCTGACCAGAAATATATGAGGATTGTCAAGAGGGCGCAATTTATAAGATTTACATGGCAACAATTTTGCAACCAATCGCAACCCACTATAATGACATTAGTTTTAAATACCTGTCAGTTCCACTATGTTAACCTCGTAATATCATTTAATGGAATGCACTCTTTTCCTTGCAAAAAAAAAAAAAAACTGCGCGCGCCAACCCGCCTGCCAAGCGTGGCGCGTATGGCAAAACCCCCTTTATGATAAGTCACATTAATACCAGGCCCCCAGTCTCCGGCAGCTCCGCTATCCCTGGCGTGGTAGCGGCCAAGGTAATGGCGGAGCAGGGGGTGCTAAGAATCCCCGGACGAAATCCGGCTACCCATCCCCACGACGACTGGCCCTGGTAACACACAACATACGCACAATGAGGACTGACGAAAAGATTTGCGAGTTGGAAGAGGAACTGAGCAGGTTACACTGGGACATTGTAGGATTATGCGAAGTCCGTAGAGAGGGGGAGGACACCGTAACCCTGAAGTCTGGTAACCTGCTCTACTACCGGGAGGGCGCCCAACAGTCCCAAGGCGGTGTCGGGTTTCTCGTTCACAAGTCCCTCGTTAACAACATAACTACCATCGACAGTGTGTCGAGCAGGGTGGTATACCTAATACTCAGAATATCCAAAAGATATTCGTTGAAGGTCATTCAGGTATACGCACCGACCTCGTCACATTCTGATGAGGAAGTAGAGGCTATGTATGAGGACGTAAGTAGGGCCATACATACTTCCAAAACCTACTTCACTGTTGTTATGGGGGACTTCAATGCAAAGTTGGGCAAGAACAGCGGTGATGAGTTGAGAGTGGGGCAATTTGGATACGGGCAACGGAACCCTAGGGGACAGAGGCTGGCCGACTTTCTGGAGAAAGAGGAACTCTTCATGATGAACTCTTTCTTCCAGAAGCCGCCTCACAGGAAATGGACCTGGATAAGTCCCGATGGTTCCACGAGAAACGAGATTGACTTCATCATGACCGACAAGAAACGGATTTTCAGTGATGTGTCTGTGATCAATAGGGTAAAGACCGGCAGTGATCATCGAATCGTAAGAGGCACACTGAATATCAATGTTAAACTGGAAAGGTCCAGTCTGATGAAGTCTACGCTCCGACCTACTCGGGCCCATATTCAAAACCCCGAGAGCTTTCAACTCGAGCTCTCCAACCGCTTCGCTTGTCTGGAGAACTTTGCCTCAGTGGACGAGATCAACGACGGGCTAGTGGAAACTGTCCACACGGTAGGGTCTAAGTTTTTCAGACCCCGCCGTAAAGATAGACCTCAGAAATTGTCTGATCGAACCTTAAACCTCATGGCTGAACGACGCTCGCTACAGTTGCAGTCTCCCGATGACGCGAGGTCATATAGGCAGCTTAATAGACGTATATCGAAGTCCTTGCGACATGATCTGCGGCTCTTTAATACGAACCGTGTTAAAGAGACCATTGAGCAGAACAAAGGCTCCAAAGTGTTCGCAAAGGACAAGTCTATTGGACAAAGCCAGCTGACCAAGCTGAAACGGGAAGATGGCAGCATAGCGTCGACCAAAGCAGAGGTTCTAGGCGAGATCGAGAGGTTCTATGGTCAGTTATACACTTCAGTCGCAAAGCCCGTTGACAGCTTGGTAGGCGATCCAAGAGCCAAGCTGTCCCGACATTATACCGAAGACATCCCGGACATCAGTCTGTACGAGATTAGGATGGCCCTGAAGCAACTTAAGAACAACAAGGCGCCGGGTGAAGACGGAATCACCTCAGAGCTTCTGAGAGCGGGTGGAACACCGGTACTTAAGGTCCTCCAGAAGCTCTTTAATTCCGTCTTGTCCGAGGGCAAAACGCCTGAAGCATGGAATAGAGGCGAGGTGGTACTGTTCTTCAAGAAAGGTGATAACAGCCTATTGAAGAACTACAGGCCCATCACGCTTCTAAGCCATGTTTATAAGTTGTTTTCAAGGGTCATCACGAACCGTCTCGAACATAGACTTGATGACTTCCAGCCTCCCGAACAAGCCGGTTTCCGAAGAAGCTATAGTACCATAGACCACATACATACGCTGCGGCAAGTTATACAGAAGACTGAAGAGTATAACTTGCCATTATGCTTAGCGTTTGTGGACTATGAGAAAGCCTTCGATTCGGTGGAAACATGGGCGGTGCTCGAGTCACTTCAGCGATGCCATATTGACTATCGGTACATTGAAGTGTTGAAGTGTTTGTATAGTAACGCCACCATGTCGGTCCGAGTTCAGGAGCAGAGCACAAAGGCCATTCCATTGAGAAGAGGCGTGAGACAGGGGGACGTTGTGTCCCCGAAACTGTTTACGGCCGTTATGGAAGACGCCTTCAAGCTCCTGGAATGGCAAGGACTTGGCATCAACATCAATGGCGAATACATCACTCACCTTCGGTTTGCCGACGACATCGTAGTCATGGCAAAGTCGATGGAGGAACTCAGCATGATGCTCGATGACCTCAATCGAGTTTCTCAACGGGTGGGCTTAAAAATGAACATGGACAAGACGAAACTCATGTCAAATGCCAAGGTTGTGCCCATCCCAGTCTCTGTTGAAAACTCGGTACTCGAAGTTGTTGACTCATACATCTACCTAGGACAAGTGGTCCAATTAGGTAGGTCCAACTTCGAGAAAGAGGTCAACCGCCGAATCCAACTCGGCTGGGCAGCGTTCGGGAAACTACGCAATGTCTTTTCGTCCGACATACCTCAGTGCCTCAAGACGAAAGTCTTCAACCAATGTGTGTTACCAGTGATGACTTACGGCACCGAAACGTGGTCTTTCACTATCGGCCTCATCTCAAAGCTCAAAGTCGCTCAACGAGCAATGGAGAGGGCTATGCTCGGGGTGTCTCTACGTGATCGAATCAGAAATGAGGAAATCCGTAGACGAACTAAAGTGACCGATATAGCTCACCGGATTAGCAAGTTGAAGTGGCAATGGGCAGGCCACATAGCACGCAGAGCAGATGGCCGATGGGGCCGTAAAGTGCTCGAGTGGAGACCTCGGACCAGCAAGCGCAGCGTAGGACGTCCACCTACAAGATGGACAGATGACCTTATAAAGGTCGCCGGAAGGCGCTGGATGCAGGTCGCTTCCAACCGGTATATATGGAAGTCCAAAGGGGAGGCCTATGTTAGAATAGAATAGAATATATTTATTTGTGAAACATAGGTACAAAGCAGTTGTTACATTCATTACATTATTGTTACATTATGTTCAGCAGTGGACGTCCTATGGCTGAGATGATGATGATGATGACTCTTTTCCTGACTGTTTTTCGTGTAGTAAACACATGTGCACTTTATTTATAATCTTACGTTCACAATTGTGAATGGTTTTCGGCATTTTCTTTGGACAATTTTAAGTATTTGCCTTTCAAAGAAATCACCACGAATGACATTGACATTGTTGACAACCATCATAAAATTATTGCCAGTGTAAGAAATTAGTTCCAGTGAAATTCCGCAATATGGCGCATCCTCATATATTTCTGGTCAGGCTTTAATACCTGTATAAGACCTGTGTGCAGTACTCCCAATAACGCTCCGGCTATGGTATGACCTGCAGAATTATTCCGAGATACTTATAACATAACGTTCTTACCAGCTGAGTTTATTGAATCCTAGTGAATCTGGGAGTATGGTACACCACTAGCAACAGCAACCTGTATGAATCTTAAAATATCGTGACTGTTTCGAATTATGTTGCGCAAAAACGGATTGCCAAAACAAACCATTGGTTGGCAACTAATCAGCAGTGATAACGTCAGCGTGTGTCCTACCGTGTCGGAGTAGCATGCCTGGCGGAATATATTGTACTATGGCTTCTAGTGACTAACGGTAGTAACGGTTCCAGTAAAGAATGTGTCAAGAAACGTAACTCGATGGGTCGATGAGATTGTTAATTTGTAAATTAATGTTCCCACCATCGCGACTCAAGCTCCACTCATCCGGACCTCTTGCAATGTCTGTTGAAATCTATAACAAGCTACCTAATAATATAAAAGATGAAACAAAAGATCCGATATTTACAAACAAATTAAAACAATTGCTAACAAAAAAATCATATTACACATTACAGGAATACTTAAATGATAATTTGTGACGTTATAAAATTAAAACTAATATGTTACCTAATAAGAACTATCACAACATGCTCGTAACAATACAAAATAGACATCCACATATACACGAACATAAAATGAAATAATAATTACGCTCATAACGAATTAATTCAATTTTTTTATTTTATGAATATTTATGAATAACATTTAACATGCAGAGTATCTATAAATGATATTTATAATTTCAAAATATTTTTGTGTACCTACATACATTTCATATTGCATTTTATTAATTTTTGTATCATGTTCCTAGATTAAGTTTTTTATTATTATTTTAAATGTTGAATTGTATACCTCTAAATAAGTATCTCTCAAATTGCTGCGCCCTGTTTACAGGGTACATGATGTGATCTCAAATTTGCAACATTACCAACTGTAAAACCATTATGTACAATAAAGTATTGAGTATTGTTATCTTTGTAATTTCAGACCAGCAGCGGAAAGCCGGCCGGCTGAAAGCGCCGTTGCACAAAATTCCCAAGCTAACCCAACTGTGATGCAAATTACCAGCCAAGTAAGTTAATTCTCTATTGCTGTATTTCAACAGTAAGTTTACTGCTGCTTGGCGATATAAATATCGCTTCTTGGCGATATGTCACTTCTTTTTTTTTTTGTTTCATGACACTGACCTATTTTTATCCATATACTTATGTACAGTATGCTGTAAATTTCAACATCTATTATAATTCCCATTGGAATGCCAGATCCGTCGTTATCGCTCGTTGCCTATAATATATCATGAAAAAAATGTATTTGGTGTCGTGTGAACAATGAACATCTTCAAATTCTGATGAAGTAATTTTTTATCGCTAAGTAAAGTACGCAAGTGGGATATGGTATACAGTAAATATTGAAAAGGACACAGCTAGTCATTGTCATTGAAATTTAACTAAACTTTTATCAAAGCTTCTACAAGTCGTTCTATATCGGGATCCTAAGGTGGGTCTACGCTAGACGAACCGAGCACGAGCGAAGCACGAGCGTAGCGTTCTCGGCTTCGTCGTTCGCCGCGTCAAGTGTGGACGTACAATACAACGAACACGTCCACGAGCGCACTGCGAGCGCGAAGCAAATCCCTTTGTGTTCGTCAAAAAACCGACAACTGGCGGAACGCAGCCGAGCACGAACGAAACGCTCGCAGCGCGCTCGTTCGAGGCTTGTAAGTCGGTCCACATTAGACGAATTGTGTTCGATTCGTGCTCGGCTCGCCTAGCGTAGACGCACCTCTAGACTAATAACGCATGTTTGTTTGTATGTGCAGCAAGTGCGAGCTGGCACGACGGTGGGCCTGGACGCGGCCGCGAGCGGCACCTTCACGTCCGCGCACCTCACGCACGCGTCCGGCGCCGGCCTCACGCACCACACCGTCACCGTCAACTACTAGCACGAGGACACTGGCGACGCTGAACCCTGGACCTTACAGCTGCCGAGCTAGCGCAACTTACTCAACCCAAAGCTGATTTAGACGAAGACAATTTTGAGACGCCTAAATTACGGCGCCTCGAAAAGGCACCGTATAAACACTTTCCGCGCCATTTTTTCGCGGCATGCCAGCGCTGGCGCGGAATAGAACACGGGCCTATTTTTTGGCGCCAGTGACCCCCGCGTCTCTCGCTGCCACTAATGACTGGTACTGAAAAAAAGCACTGTGTAAACACGGCTTGCTGGTCACTGGCGGCGAGATTTAGGCGACTGAAAATAGTCATTGTCTAAACGGTCGGAGGTGTGCTGTGCGGTAATCACTGGTGCCGTCATTTAGGCGTCTCAAAATTGTCTTCGTCTAAATCTGCCTTAAAACGGGACGCAACTGCCTCTAATGCAGCGGCCCGCTACTGAACTGCAGACTGTGGATCTCCAACAGACGGACTAGCATAACCGGGTGACATACCCGAGACTTCACACGAGATAGTAGTACAGAACCGTGAACTGTTCGCCAGCGGCCCGTCTAGCAAAACTGATACGCAACTCTTTATCATCACGCAACATATATCTGTCACTTTCCTTTCAATGCCACTTTTTCTTTACTATGCCAGGAAGAAAGCAATGTGTGTATTACTTACCACCGTTTATGTAACAGTTTGCAATATACCAAAAGTAGTGTAACTATTAAATATGGTGAGCCGTGTTTAACCCGTAGATGCGTACGGTATCCAAAATGATACTGCATTTTATTTCTTATATGAGTTAGATAAAAATCAAATCCCTTACAACTGATACTTTGAAACTTTGACCAAGTCTCAATAATCATTAAGTTGATTTCGATCTATGTGCATTTCAGTTGTAGAATTTTGGATACTTCATGCATTTAAGGGTTAAAACAGGAAAGCGCGGTTTATGGGTTCTTAGGAAGTTAGGAAACATGATCTGCGGTTCAGTATGTATTTTTAATTTTCAAATGAAAATAATAAGTGAAGTATGTAAGTTGGGTTAGGTTGGGTAAGTTGCAGAAACTTTCCAAAAATCTGAGAATATGTCCGGAAATTTCTGGATACCTTCACTAGAAATTAAAAGAACATTTTCAATTGGGAAATTCTCATGTGGAAAGTGCTATTTTGGAAACTTTCCGATCCGGATCTATTTTTATGAGGGATTCAAGCCTATATCCCAAATATTCAATCTCCCTATACAAAACAGATCTGAGTTGAAAACCCCGTTACTTCTAACGATATAGTCTATACTATAGTAATACTTATCAAATTTTGGTGTTCAGGCGTCTTTAGATCCCAACTACGTCATTTATTACGACAGAAATGTCTGCTCCATTTTCGTTCTGACAGTGGCTATCATAAGGAGACACTTTTGAGTGTATACACCAAAAAGTCTTAGTTTAAACATAGCTTTACTTGCCTTTAACTTTTATTTCCGTTGTCAAATAAAAGAAACTATCCTTACAGCTTAAGTACTGAGTATTTCTTATATTCATTTCTGATGTATACTTATATGTTCTATAAAGGTGATAGGGTGATTCTTGTATATATTTCGGTATTCGATTTTATCTGCCATTTTACAAGTTGCTAGTCTGTGACGTCAGTATATTGCCTGTTCTCTAATGTACGCCCATTTTTAACCGCCTCCAAAAAAGGAGGAGGTTCTGTTTTTATACATAACATCATATCCGTTATTGCTTCTTTATCGCGGAATAATGTTAT
The DNA here is from genome assembly GCA_932273695.1 of Apotomis betuletana. Classification (NCBI taxonomy): domain Eukaryota; kingdom Metazoa; phylum Arthropoda; class Insecta; order Lepidoptera; family Tortricidae; genus Apotomis; species Apotomis betuletana. Next base: position 8,518,706 of record OW026307.1, on the reverse strand, counting down.
AACTATGATGAATAACGGTTACCAGGTTTATTTTATTTTGTGTAAATAGTAGTTTAGGTGTATTATGTTACAGGATATACGACGCGGTATAATATTTTATGCGTAGATCACTATAGATACTGAACGTTTTTACATTCCTTCTAAGTATCTTGAATTTTATAACATTGTGTTGCCTGTTTTAACTGAACATGAAGTTACAATCGGGTACAATAAGTTATATTTTTAATTTTTTATATTACGTCAAATCACAAATGCGGTGAAAGATTGAATGTTATATTATAATGTAAAAAGGGACCACGCATACGCGAGAGAAAAGCGTCTATATCTCGCAGTTTCCCGAAAGCAACAGCTACCTTAGTTAAGCGCTGAAATTTTGGGCAAAATTGGCGTTAGTTTTAACAAATTTAAATATCTATTTTTGTCACATACTACTTGTCTTTTATGATCAAGCTTATAAATATTATATTTTGCCATGAATGTACAGTACAAGGCGTGATACAATCTGTGTTTTAATGCGAAAAAAATGTATAGCTATCAATAAGATGCAGGTGAGGTCTATTAACCAATGTCGTCCACCGGCGCTGAAGTGGTGTTGTAATCACTTCTTAGACCACTGGCCGGCTTTTAAACAGAATACAGCTTATGTTTAAATGTAAATAGTCTAGTTGTAAATTATTAGGCGTACCCTGTAGCTATATTAAGACTTACTGTAAACATTATGTTAAAAATGGCTGACAAAAGATTATTGAACAGATTAAAGGAAACGATTTAAAATCGTTTTTATTTAATGAAATATCGTTTTAAGACGCGATGAATCATTGGGATAAATTATATCAGAGCCAAACAAAATGGTAACTTATCTACAATGGTGCCACGCTATTTATATTTATAGGAAAACTAAATCCTTAGACACAATAGTAAGTACTAAATTATGTTCAGTAATTTGATATGAATGAGATTAAAAAATGAAACAAAACTGTCTTCTTTTCATTCTAATTATATTTAACTACTCCTTAAATGACTACTCCCTTTAACATGCTTAACGCAGCAACGGGTAACAACTTATTTTCATTAAACCAATAGGTATGTCTCTACGATATATAAATAGTTACAAGGTGATGCCCTAACCTCCCTGACTCTTCACACTTACTCTAATTCCAATAGGTTAGAATTTCGCTGGAAAAAAAACAGTTGCACGAGGTACATTAACCCTTCGTATGCCGCGTCCAGAATACGCGTACCGCGTACGGATTCAGGACACGGCATACGAAGGGTTAATGGGACAAGCATTATATATAGTAAAATTAAGTACTTGTTAATATTAGACTGCAAGTGGTTGCCATGACGTAACCTGGAAGAACCGTGAAAAAATACACTATTAGAGCATTCCACGGAAAATAATAATTTTCGGCGCGTCAATACATTTATTTAGCAATTTCTTTGGCATAGGTATATTCCTTACACAAAATCAATTGTTTCAAGTTAATAATTAAAGAAATAGGTAAGTACGATCTGATTCATTATTTACTTATGTTATGCGCGGGCAAAGAATTTGCGCTAATATACGGAATGTAATACTTAATGCCTAATTAAATCTTTATTATAGGTATATGTAGCTTTCGATTTCGAGAAAATCGAACCAAACCAAGGTAAAATAACGGTGGACTGGGGTTGTCCCATTCCCATACAAACAAATAATATTTTTGGATTTTTAGTGTTAATATATTTATAACATGAAAGAACTGTTTAATAGACATCTCTTACAGCTAAGTAATATTTACTGTAACTTTTATAGAATACGAACAGAATACGCTTGGTTAAGAGGCCTTATTCCTTTTTAAATGCTGATTGTTTTAGACATTTTCTCTTTGATCAAACATGTTTTTTAACATAGTATCGATGTTACTACTTAGAACAGGGCTATTGGGATCTGTTGGTGTATTATACACAAATATAATATTTGGAACCTACAATTTGAATTATTCATTGATAATTTTTGTTCCAAAAACTAGGGTAGACTGGGGTCAAGTGAAACACTTTGCCTTTGACAGCCTGTAACGGTCATATTTTTATGAGTAGAAAGATGTACACTCAAAATATTTCAAGGTTAGTTATCTGGTTCCTAAATAAAACGCACCTGGTTGGTCTATAATCCATAGTTTTTTGACAATCATGTAATGAAGAGAATGGGACAGAATGGTTCAATTGACCTCACATGAGTGTCAATTGAAACACTATGTTAGGTCAATTGAAACACTCGAATATCTTCGGCACAATAAAAGTACTTATATCTGTTTTAATCTTTTTCATCACTACCACGGCATGCAATGCGATCCTCAAAAGTTCGCAAGCATTACATAAACATTTTTCAATTTATGAGCATGTGAAAAATCTCAATAAAAACCCGCGTTTAAAAAAAAACTACTTACTTTAAGTTTTCTTTGTTGCTGCTATCTTATTCATTTTGCTTAGCCAAAGTAGTTTTAATGCAATGATAAGATATAAAGATACAGAATTTCAGAACACAAGCATAATCATGTTTCATACAAGTGTTTGTTTCAACTATAACAATGTTTCAATCATAACCATTCCGTGTACCTACCCTGTGACATAGTGTTGCAAACGTCGGGATGTAAAATTACGCAATAAATACCTAATCAATTTCAATTATATTACTAAACAAAAACATGGCGATATGTCAAACTAAACTTTTTCTGATATACATATTTTAAAGTCGGTTCCTTTTGGGGACAATTAAAACGCTTGAAACGTTTCAATCGTCCACAAGCAAGTTGTTTCTACCGTCCCCACACTACGTTTTTAACTTTAAGGTCAAATAATAAATATAAAAAAAAATCGAATGCTGATCAACGGCCATTAAAAACATTCGTTTATTCCTAACTATAACACCAAAACAATTTGATCAGTCAATATACAAGAGTACACGAAGTTATAAGAAAATATAAGACAGCGCAAATCCTTACTTTTTACCGCGAAAAACTGATTTGGCTCGTGAACACCCCCGTCTTGCATCGTCGCTCGAGCGCTACTGGCCAAAGATTCAAACATGGCCGACTGCGTGTTCTGAGTCTTGCGTCAGACGCGTAGGTATAATAGTTTTCGAGAAATTTGACTTGTTTCAATCACGACGTGTTTCTATTGACCCCAGTCTACCCTACTCGAAATTGACAAAATTCACGCGGAAAATTCGTTTCTTCAGATTATTTTCGACTGCACACAATGAAAGCATGAAATAGCTATATGTTACTACCTAGGATTCGGGGAAAAGTATTATTGACTTCAAAAATTTCGTTTAAAATATCAATATATTTGTCATCAACTCATCATATGAAAAAAATTTTTTTTAAAGGAATAAGGCCTCTTAATTTGGTATGGTCGATCCTATCTCTAATTCGCACAATTTGTCGCATAAACCGTAAAATATTCCTTTTCATTTATGTATGTTGTGAAGTTATCTTGCTGTATAGGTTGCGCTGCGCGGTAGTTCACAAACTAAGTCCTTATTAGCTTAGTTGGGGTTGGGACGTGTTAGCTCCTTTGATCTATCAGATTGTTCAAGAAACTTGTCTTCAAAGTAAGTAAATGTTTCTTTCGGCACATGAGGAGTGTGGTAATTTGAATCCAAGATTTCTTCCAATTCAGCATTCACTGCCTCATCGTCTTCCATTCTCAATGGAGCAGAAATAAGTAGACTTATTCTTTTCTGCTTCTCAATTTCGTCCTTCGTTGATGCAATGGTTTTTCCTTTTTGTTTTTTCTTTGAACGATCAACCTGCAAGAAGGATTTTATATTATGTAGATATATTTGGTTTTTTTACGTAGGTAAACGTAGATATGCCTTCCTGCCCAAGGCGAGACGTAAAACTTTAGACAAACCACGAGCGGTAATTCGTAAAGCCTCCAATCGCATATTTGCAATCTGGGACATTCACGAATTCACCGCGCCGGCGTTGTGAAATGGGCGCTTGTGGGTAAATAGGTAGTAAATGTGTCGTTTTCAATCAAGGGGGTCCACTAGGGTCCGCTTTGTCGCTTGTTAATAGATGGGCCCTACTGATTGAAAGCGTCACAAAATACTCGTGGGTGTTACGAACACGATAACTACTTACTGGAATCTGGTTGTCGTTGTAACCAGATCGTTTTAGCCGCTGTTTATTTTTCCTCTTCAAAAATGATTTCCACTTACTGCGTTTCTCTTTCTTTTTTCCAATTTTAATTATCTGTCAGAAGAAAGAAAACTAGTTTACTTAATCGACTTAATCATATTTCAATTTACACAAAAACGATCACTTTTCAAATTGACGCGTAAAATGGAACCCCTCTCCTCTCCCTATGGAAAATGTCTTTCACAATTAAGCTTGAGGGTCGATGCTGGAGACATTTTTGAGCTCGTTATCCATCTAGGTTAGTAGATATACCTACTAGATATCTAACTGCTGCCCGATTTCTACAGAGATAGCCTTCTAGCATGGGGTTCTACTCTTCAAGAATTATATAAGCTGAATTTGCTAAATTTTTGTAGGTAAACAATTAAAGCTAGTGGCTCAGCTGTAAGCTGTAGAACTTGCGATATTTTTTATAAATGGCTGAAATATACATTTTTTAAGGTTTTTTACCCCATCCAATCTCCACCATTAAAAAAAAAACTAAAAACTAAGTATAAAAAAATAAGTCCAAGCTGAAGCAGAGACGCTTCGCTCGCTCGGTTAAAGAAATATTAAAATATCTTACCGCATTCTCAATTTGCATAAATTCAAGTTCGTGTGTTAGCTGTTCTATTTTATCTAATTGAGTTTGAGAGTTTCTTATTTGTTGTTCATGGTATCGTTTCTTCCTTAGGTATGTTTTTGCTGCTTCGTTATTACCCTCTCGGATACTTCGTTTAGCCAGCTGTAGATCACTTTCTACATTAAGTTCCCTTTCCTGCTGGTACTGTTTCAAATCATCTCGTATAAGTTTCAATCGTAAAACAGTTTTTTCTTGTGCAGCAACATTTGTTCGCTTTTTATTTTTACCAAATGATGCCCCCATGTTGTACCTATTGACGCAGAAAATAATATGAAGATGGGTACGCGACGTTTTTAAACTCGTAAGTAATAGTAACGGATGAGAACGCAATCCGAGCCTAACGTAGGTAAGTATGTATACATAACAGCCGTTAACCGTTTCCGCGCGCAATGCCACCTACTGCTTTCCGATCGCTGAAATTGTTTTGAAAACAAAATTCGGCATTTCAAGGCCGATTCCTTTTTTGAATATTAATTTATTTTGGCGTGGCGTTAAACAAAAACTCATGGGTGCTCATGGCAAGCCAGGGAATTTTTTTCTTCAGTAGCATGGCAATAGAGAATAGGACTCAATCGCCCTGACGCGTGCAAGCCGGTGGGAATCGGGTTCTATGGATGCCACGCCACTGACTTATTTATGTAGGTATATTAATTTAAAACACTATCATTATCTCACTTCCTTACATCTACTGTTGGACAAAGGCCTTCAAAGATGTCCATAATTGCCTACCTTGCGCTATCCGCATGCAGCCGAAAGACCTACCTAGCTGGACAAATGTTCCAAAAGCACCACACCGGCCCTGGTCCTGGGCTGTCCTCATCTGACGACTATCAGTCCCATATTCCTGCTTGAGAATGTTATCAAGTTAGGTATATAAATATAGATAAGTATGATGGAACCGCGTTCGTAAGCGTTTTTGAGAAAGAAAACTTTACCTACATAAACTTTTTTTTCTTATCTAACTCGGTCGTTTGTACATGCAAACCTCATGCATTTTTTCTTGCATTTTTCCAGTGTGTTACTCTTACGTTCTGCAGAAAAACAAAAACATGACAATTAAGAAATTTTAAAAAATTAAAATTTGTGTACACTTAAAAAAAACGCTCTTATAACTAAACACCTGCACTGGCTGTGATGTGATAGGGTTCGTTCCAAGAACTTCTTGTTCAGTCGCGTCCAATTTATATTTTGAAACTTATGAAAGGGCAATACGACTTAAAGCTGTATACGTAGGTATGTTAGACTTGACCTTACACCAGATATTGGACACACAACTAAGTAGTGCATTCCGTAACGGATTGTTGTATATGTACTTTAGTAGGTATCTTGTTTTATTCAAATCTGACCAGCGATTTACCTCTGTAGTATCTACGGTAAGCGACAAAGTCGAGAAAGTATCTCGCTGGTTCAGCAACAGCTTATTCCTTATAATCGAAGCAAATTCGCAGAAAAGTTAGAAAACACGTTTTATTGAAGAATAGGTATTCTGTGAATTATATACAAGAATTTTTGGTTTTCATGATTTAATGGAACAAGTATTCTTTAGACAGTTGACTTTTTATATTGATTTAAACTTACACTATTTCGCACATTATTTAACAAAACGGGATTTAATCGCGCTTAAGGTGTGTAATGAGGTTAATCAGTCGCATCGATACCATAATTCGTAATGTCATGTTTGAAACGTCGAGGTAATTAAATAAACACCTTTTGAACGGGATTGAAACCCGTTTTATTATTAGATTATAACTTGATTTATACTTTAGACATGTACTTACTTGAATATTATATTTATACTAGCTTTTGCTCGCGACTACGTCCGGCGTCCGCGTGGAACTTGGAAGTATGGAAGCAACCTCGTACAACACGATAGATATCCACCTAATCACCTTAATTAATAAAAGGGATTATTAAAAGCGCCTAAGCAAATGTATGAGCAATTGTGCTTTTGGTCTAATAATTACATTACCTACAGGGTTATCAATGTCATCATGAATTACTTACTCACTTTTCAATCTTTTTAGGGATAATTTCCAGGTTGAAAACTATCCTATGTCCTTCCCCGGATCTTAAACAATCTCCATGCCAAATTTCATCAAAATCGATTTAGCGGTTTAAGCGTGAAGAGGTAACAGACAGACAGACACACTTTCGCATTTATAATATTAGTATGGATGTAAGATATTTAAATCGTATTTTTATCTAGATAGTATTTAATCCCTTTTCTGAAAAAAAAAATCTACAAAAGGGACAGTTAAACATCTGTTGACTTCTTCCTGACACATTGAAAAAATTAGGAATGGATTCATATTCCGAATCTGACTATACCTACATAGCCATTTTTTTAGTTAACTCTTCCATTGTGCTTTAAGCTTTTTGGTAAATCCCCTATACGGATATATGTCAGTGTTGCCATAATAATGTTTAACCTTTTGAGCGCCACAGTCGGCTGTGGCCGTCAACAAAAAATCGTGCCCCTGACGCCACGTTGGCCACAGCCGTCCAAATTTCAATGATCAAAAACTGTAATTCTAACCGCTACAAGTATTCTTCAATCCCTGTTGATTTTGGGGCACATCTTTTATTTTTTACTCTGGCGTCAGTGGCACGGTAAATTGCTAGAGCGCTTGGCGGTCAATAGGTTAAATACAATTCATGGGTTTATCACTAGTTTTTGTCTAATGGTATTCAATGTTATGGGGATTGGGGATTAGGTACATTTAGGTTGGGTAATTTTTCAAGTGTTTGTTCAGCATGATGTTTGACCTTAAAATATGATTTTAAGCAATTTCTTACAATTCAGATCAGAGATATCCCCTGAATAGCTTGATGCAATAGAAATTTACAAAGACTATCAAAAATGTGTCTATCAAAGAGAGGCAGTGGAGCAGTTTTAGTACAGTACACTCTGTCCAAAGCGCAGGGAATTCTAGCTCAGTACCCAAAGTCATTTATCATTTAAATACATTCTGTATTATATATTATATAAATAAATTCAATTTTCATTTTCAAACACTGACATTTACAAAACAACACAATTATAGTACAGAAATATATTTACTTATGGCAATAATAATATAAAATCTTATGAACAAATATAAAGATTTAGGCTTCCATAGCAATTTTAGTGGGAGCTTCTTTAGCTTTACGAGGCGTCTCGGCCATCTTCTCTTCTTCTTCAATAACCGGCAACTTCTCTTTGGGAACATCGGGAAGTTGGTCGCTGACATCTAGGATGGCCTCCAGCTCAGCCTCAACTGCCTCGTCATCTTCTTCCGTCAATTGACCAGAAATAAGTTCATCTATTTCTCTCTGCTTCTCAATTCCTTCTTTGGTTTCATCCATGATTTTCTCTATTTCATCTATGTTCAGGATGTCATGAATACTTTTTAATGCTACATTTCCAGTCTTTAAGCCATCCAGCACCTGCAAAGTACATAATCAATTAAAGGTGCAGCCAAAGAAATCTTAATCTTAACAGTGTACAAATATTATTATTAATTCAATAACCATAATAACTGAAAAAACTTTTCACATAATTTTAAATGTTCCCAATAAGAGCCAATTAGTCGACTGCATGTATGGACTATGGGTTGCACAAATGCATGAAACATTTATTAGTAATTGTATGTTTTTTATGACTTGAAATTAGTTTGTCGTCGAGCTAATAAGGTAGTGACAAAGGAAGTTTAATATGAAATCTTCACTTTTTAAGAAAACCAAGCGTGAGTATTGATTATTTCAATGAATATAACATTAATTACTTGCTAAATTGTTATTATATTACTCATTTGTCACTAATTACTTGCAGAATGGTCCGCTGTGACTATCATCAAGCCGCAGTATAATTATGCAGAGAAGCTTAGAAGATGTAGAAGAAAAATACACCGGAACACCATAATGGACTTCTGCAACCCTTTCGGATTTCCTGACGATGAATTTCGTCGCATTAAATACTTGGATCGCGTGAGAAGAAGATGGCACTTATGTAATGATCTCGAGATGGATCTACGTACTGTCTCTGTCTGCTTATATAGCGGCAGACAATTGAGAATAATAAATATTTATTTCTGTTATTTTTTGTGTTATTATTTTATTTCTCAAAGACGTCGTCACATGAGCGACAAAGCAAATGTTGCTTTGCAGTGGACGACATATAGCTAGAACGGTGTCGATACTACGACTACGTCTCTTACGTCTTGCATACATCGGTGTCTTGCCAGCGTCACCGCGGAGGCTGGTGCACAACGCAATCCCATCGCCGCGCTATCCACTACCGCCTCGCACCACCCTCTGCACCTCTAGCACATGAGTCACGAACTATTGTTGTGCTAGACGGGCAAGGCAGGGGCGCTGAGATGATGCGGCGGGACGTCAATGTTCAAAGGACGTTAAGAGACGTTGTCGCGTCGCTGATCACCCTGATGCTCAGAGATACTAGTGTGATTGTCTGTTATGTGTGCGACGTGTTATGCAAGCGTAGCTGTCGCTGTTATAACGACTTAAACCTGTAGAACTCGTACGATCAGCATCAAAACTAGCTAACAATTTGACTACCGGTTTGTGCCAAATTACAATACTTACTGAAATACACACTACTTTTGTCTATATGTGTCTTTGCTTGGCAGCTGACGCACATATTACCAACACTCACTCACTGCTTGCCATTTGCTTAGAGTAAGGTTTGCACAGTAACTTTATTATTTTGCTCGTAAAGTATATCTCTTCTGGCGGATGGAAAAATGAAAAAAAAAACAGCATAAATACAAAGTGTTGTTTATTCAGACTAATCATTATGCAGGATAAATGGGTGACTATCAATAACAATTCACTAAGTAATTTTAAATTTAATTATGAATTCATTCTTTCATAAATGGGCCATGCCATTCTGCAGCTCATTGTGCAGAAATGTGAAGATAGGTCAAATTATTTTAAATCTAGATTTTGATGGTTATTAATAATAGTTGCGCCTTAGATCTATACATACCTGAATTTCAATTTGAGCAAACTCAAGGTCGTGAGTCAGCTGTTCCAATTGCTCTAACTGCGTATCTGTGTTTTGTAGTAGCTGTTCTTGGTAACGTTTCTTTTTCAAAAGTGATTTCGCCTTCTCACGTTTGCCTTCCCCAAGCAATCGTTTAGCGAATTGACGGTCTCTTTCCAAATTAATCTCTATTTTCTTCTGATACTGTTTCAATCTATCCCTTTGCTGTTTCAACTGTAGCACTGCTTTATCCTGTTCAGTCACCCTGCTTGCGTGCTTTTTTTGTTTAGTAAATAGTCCTCCCATTTTGATATTCTGCTACGCGAAAATTACAAATTCAAAAGCACTGACGACTGCAAATTAAGTACTTGATTGTGATATATACAAGAAGAAATGTGTAACCAGACTCAGCTCATTGTAAAAAATCTTATTTTTCTTATCGTAGAGCACCTCACCAAAACAAAATCCCATGACGTTATCAGCGCCATCAAGTTCAACACTGTCCTCATGTCAAAGTAAGTAAACTTCATTTCCGCATTGTTTGAGTATTCGAGAAAAACGCTCTGATATGTTTTATTTTACCTAGAAAAATACAACTTTTTTCAGATACCAACATTGAAATATTGATGGCCGAATGTCATGTCTGACAGCTCGAATAAAAAGAAACTTGATCGCGTTGAACTTTGATGCAGTGAAATAAATTAAAATGACAGTACAACAACTGAGCTCTAATATTTCTGACGACTCCGATGACATGGTTAGTTTACCATCGGAGGAAGAGATTTACAGGCGTAAATATCAATTGTTACTGGAACGATGCGAAGTGCTACAACAGGATAACGAACGAATAGTTAACAGGTTTGTGTTTTGCCGCTTTATAACGCGAGTTTTGTTGGGTACAAATGTGTGAGTATTTAATGCCATTGCAGGATACACGAAGCTAAAAAAATAACAAAGCGCTACCGTAAAGATATGAAGCTTTTAGTTGAACAATTGGACAAACATGGAGATGGCTTCCGAACAGCGTCTGCAGAGGTCGAGCTAAAACCTGATGTCGTGGTTAAGACTGCACGGGTGGCGTCCAAAACGCAGCCAGCATCAAAACAGACAGAAAAACAAAATGCTGGTGGCAAAAAACCTGGACCCAAAAGAAAAAGTAAAGCTGACAAGGTACGGGGATATTTTTTTTTAATTATCTTGTATGCCAAGAGGTGAAGCAATTGTGAGCTACTGACGCCACAGCCAATATAATATATGTATACATTTGTAGTGGCTTAAATTACAGTTTTTTATTATCTACATCCACCCACCCATCGTCGTCTAGTACCCATAGTACAAGCTTTGCTTAGTTTGGGACTAGGTTGATTTGTGTATGATTGTCCCATAATATTTATTTATTTTATTTATTGTTAAACGCCCCAGATTATACTATCCTTTACTTATTGCTAGTTAAGTGTTTAAATGAAAACAAAACTTATGAAAAAATCCTTAGTATAACAAGTTACCTTTTCAATTTTGTAAGAATAACTTTTGTTTTACAAAGGACACAATCATGATTTTGTTTTCATTGAGCATATACATATAGAATGTAATTGTTCATTTAGAATTAATTCAGAATAACCAAAAACTGCTATACATCAGATTTATTTATTTATAGCCATATCTCAGATACATAATATTATAGTTAATATATATTTCAATTTAATTTAATCTGTGTGCCCTTTGTTCAGCTTTACTATAGGTTTTTTGTACCAATGTCAAATAGATACTATGTGAATAAAGAAAAAACTCAATGCCTATCATTAAATGATATTCTTCCACAGCCTGAAAGAGACCCTAATGCTCCCAAGAAGCCTTGCAATGCATTTTTCCAATTTTGCCAAGAGCAGCGACCAGTGGTTGTGGCGGAAACCAGCTCGGAGATAGGTGGGGAGCCTACCAAACAAGAAGTCACCAGACAATTAGCCTCAAGATGGAGAGCATTATCCACGGAGGATAAAAGGGTAAGTTATGGTATATTTCAAAAGTAAAAATATTTATATAAATATACATTTTGTCTTATCTAATGGTGCTATTTATGTGAAAGTGGCCACACTGCATAATGGGATTAAGGCTAATTGTTGTCAGTTAGAAAGGCAAGTAAACTCTGCCTACAAAAATCATTCCTACTACACACCCTGATCAATACTTTTCTTCTTTACAGGTGTATGTGGCTATGTTCGAGAGATCAAAAGAAAAATATGCAGAAGAAATGTCAGCATACATAAAAAAAGAACAGTGACATCGCTCTCCAAAATAGTTCTTAGATCTCTTGTGATTGTCAGCTTTAAGGTTAGGTTAAAGTTAATTATACATTATTTATGATTTTAGTTCTTTTATTTCAAATAGAAGTCATTATAAAAACCCAAATTAGTATTGAAAAATAATTTTATTGCAATTCCCATTTACCCCTATAACTTTGAACAAAACAGTTAAAATTGTTCAGTACATTTCACAAAAATATAAAATAACAGGATTACAATACAACAACAATATAAGATTGAATTTTTTGCCTTAACACTTTCGCTACCAGGAACCCGCCTGGTAGGCACTCGTAATCATTGCTCAGATGCCGGTCACGTATTTTTGCTTAAAGAGCTACCCACCTAGCGGGCTCTCGGTTTCTGGGGTAGGGTTAAATTTTATATCTGGTTGCGAAAGTGTTAAAATTCAACTAGATGGTTAAATGCATGTGCCACTGATCTAACGCCTGGTGACCCTGGTGTAGTGTTACCCTGGCCATTCACTCTCCATTGAGATATGCATACCATCCTTTTCTTACCTATATAAAGCAAAGAGCATGGCATGCCTGTCTTAATCTCTTTCGGAGTAAGTTTACATACAGTCAGCATCAATAGTAGCTGACAATTTTAGTACGCAATTTGACATGCCAGTAGTAAAATTAACAGCTTCATAATGCTGCCCTTACAACCAAGGTTAATAATAATAAGAAATAGATGCTTATGAATGTGTTTTTTATGCGATGAAGTTGTCCTTCTCTAGCCTAATGGATTTCATGGTTTCAATAGGGTTAATCTGTTGTGCATGCTTCTGCACTGTTGGGTACATCACCCTCATGAACGGATTGTACAGCTTTTCTTCTCCTATTGTTGATGGCACCTATAATAAAAAAAAATGTGTAAATACTTGTGTTGTCTGAACAATTAATCGTGATCGTGACACGGAAAAAGCGATAAAATTAAAAACTCACAAGTAGGCAACACAGACTTCATAGTAATGTGGGTAAGTATTTAGAATGTGACGCATATACAGGGTGGAACAGATCGAGGGACTTTTAAGCAAACAGGGAATTGTTCAGACAGTACTTCATTTTTCACCAATGAACTACATAAATATTTCTATCCATTTTTGAGATACAGTTTGTTAAACATTAGAGTAAAAATCTGCACATATCTACCCTAGCATCTTTTGAACATCGCTTAAGTTAAAGACAGGTGTCATTTAAAATGTAAATAAAACCTTTGAATTAGTAGGGTTGTCACTGATATGAAAATATTTCACTTTGATGACTTTTTTTTCTTTTAAATCCAGCTTTACAATTATAATAGGTTTATTGTAGATCACTCAGATGACACTATACTGTCAGCCTAGTCTTTAGAAATGTTCCACCCTGTATATGAGGTAAAATTGTTGCCACTGGCCAGACTCTAATGGTGCTCCTCGTCGCACCTACATACAATCTGACAAAAAAGAGTAGATATTAGAAAGTGGCAATACTGTAGTGTCGTTCCCGTTTTCTTAGATTGATCAGAAAGGGACGACACTACAGTATTGGCACTTTTTAATTTCTACTCTTTTTGTCAGACTGTATTTTTTGACAAATAATTCACTAATATAAAATGATATTCATTTGACGTAATTGGTTGGCATCTAACAGAATAGAAACCATATTCCAGTTCTGGTTAATTTAATAATGATTCTCATAATTGTTCCAATCACATCAGTTTTTATGTTGGGCGATTTTAATGCTCACCCTGACAGCCTCTTTGGGCGTGAAATGTTAAAATTTTGTGACGACCAGTCATGGCTATGTGCTGATATTATAAAGTTAGGCATAACATCAGATACGTTTACATTTATAAGTGATGCGCACGGTTGTACTCGCTGGCTCGACCACTGTCTTGTGACTGAGGCAGCGATGCAATCGGTCGTTGACACTAAGGTGCACTATGGCTCCAACTGGTCGGATCACTTAGCGTTGGAAATTAGCTGTAATATAGACGTGCTAAAGCCATCATGTGCTCAGATACCGAAAGCTCATAACAAGGTACTGTGGGGGCACAGGGATGCGGCACAAATTGAGAAATATCATGAGTTATGTAACGAGAGACTGAGAGATATAGACTTCCCTCAGGACCTATCCGAGTGTTGCGACGGTCTGTGCAGCAACTCTGAGCATAAAATGGTTTTGGACAAGTTATATTTTGACGTTATTAATGTACTGAAGTATGCGGCTGAGGAGAGTTCGTGCGGGGCTTATAATAAGAAAAGAAAGTGTGTAACTGGCTGGAATAAACATGTTCATCAGGCTCACGTGGAGGCTAGGCAACATTTTCGGCAATGGCTTTCAGTTGGCAAGCCGTCAAGTGGGCATTTTTTCGAACGCATGACGGAAACGAAACGCATCTTTAAGTCAAGGCTGAAATGGTGCCAGGATAACGCGGAGCAGATAAGGATGGATATTTTAGCCACGCATCATGCAAAGAAGGATTTCGGGAATTTTTGGAAGCAAATCAATAAACTTAATCCTAGGCCGTGTACCCCTCTCAATGTGAACGGTCTCAGTGAGCCCACTGACATAGCTAATATGTTTAAAAATAGCTTTATGATTGAATATCTGCACAGTTGCGCAAGCGCATGCCGGGCCGGGGTGGTGGAGGAGCGCGAGGCGGTGCCGCTTACTAAGTTTGACGCAGTTGAGGTTTCTTCCGTTATACGCGGTATGACGAGAGGGAAATCTCCGGGGCACGACGGAATTAGTATTGAGCATCTTAAATACGCCGGTGCGCACTTGCCTCGCGTTCTTTCCATGTTTTACACCATGTGCGTACGTCACTCGTATCTGCCGGGTGATTGTATGAAAACGGTCGTTGTGCCAGTAATAAAAAACAAAACTGGGGACTCCTCTGACAAGGCCAACTATAGACCCATATCATTAGCAACCACAGTGGCGAAGGTACTGGATAGTCTGCTTGATAGACAACTTGATAAACATATTAAGCTACACGACGCACAGTTCGGTTTTCGAGCTGGGCTGTCGACTGACACAGCGATTTTATGTCTCAAGCAGACTGTCCGGTACTATACGGATAGGAAAACTCCTGTTTACGCATGTTTCCTCGACCTGTCGAGGGCTTTTGATTTGGTGTCGTACGAACTGTTATGGCATAAATTACGCACGGAAACGACCTTGCCAGAGGAAATAATTGGTGTTTTTGATTACTGGTACAAAAACCAATTAAATGTGGTAAAATGGGCTGACACATTTTCTGACGAATACAGATTGAGGTGTGGGGTTAGGCAAGGGGGTTTAACGTCTCCTCGGCTCTTCAACCTATATATGAATGCCCTCATAGGGGACCTCAGCGGTACTAGGGTTGGCTGTGCCATTGCTGGAGACATGGTCAACAACATTAGCTACGCCGACGACATGGTGCTGCTGGGGCCCTCTGTGTGCGCAGTCAGGAAATTGCTCGGTAAGTGTGAAGAGTACGCCGCGGCCCATGGGCTCAGGTATAACACGGCAAAAAGTGAGGTTCTTGTGTTCCAGCCACGAGAGCATAAAGTCGATACGGTACCTGAAATTGCGCTGTACGGTGTTCCGCTCAAGAGAACCGACAAGTTTAAGTACCTGGGTCACTGGGTCACGGAGTGCCTTTCAGATGACCTTGACATTGAGAGGGAGCGTAGGGCGTTGGCTGTCCGGGGGAATATGTTGGCCCGCAGGTTTGCACGATGTACGAAAGAGGTAAAAAAAACTTTGTTTAGGGCATATTGCCAGTCCTTCTACTCGTGCGGCCTGTGGTTAAACTATACTCAAAGGACAATCAACGCCTTACGCGTTCAGTATAATAACACGCTTAGGATGCTGCTGGGTTTTCCTAAATACTGCAGTGCCTCTGGCATGTTCGCGGAAACGCGTATTGACGGTTTTCATGCCATTATGAGGAATAGAACTGCCTCCATAATGCGTCGCGTAAGGGACAGCTCCAACAGCATCCTAGGTGTGATGGCGAGTAGGTTAGATTGCCCCATAATGAGGCACTGGGCGAGCCTCCACGTTGGACAAATGCCTTAGGTGTAAATTAATGACTTAGAGGGTGTTTAATGTATTCTAATTTTAATTTTGTTAATTGTTTTGCCTATTTAATTTTATTCCATTTTATATTCAGTATTGTTATTTAATTAATTTATTTCTAAATGATGTTTTATAATCTATATATTTTTTTTTTTTTTTTTTTTAATAATGTTGACATTCCTTATCAAAATTAATTAGTTTTATTTGTCCAGCGTGTGTGTATAAGTAATTTGTTTCTAAAATGCCTATTAACATTTAATATTTAAGCCTAATTTAATTACTAACAAAAAATATGGATCGTTGTTATCTGAAATAAATGACTATTATTATTATTATTATTATAAGCAATGGTATTTTAGGTCCAAAAGGATAACTCTCATAGAAAATCACTCATAAACCATTCTGATTACATTATAGAACTATTGATACAGAGATCCAACAACAAGTAAGTAGGTATAACTAAAATTACTTACTGTAGGTTTTCCTTCCTTTCTCCTTAGATTAGACCACTCAATCTTCTTGAAGACTTCTTCATTCTCAGGCTCCACAACAGCTGCAAACTTCAGGTTGGCAAGAGAATATTCATGGCCACAGAAAACTCTAGTGTGATCCGGCAGCTGGGATAGGACGCTCACAAGAGCATTGTACATTTGATCAGCAGTGCCTTCGAAAAATCTGCCACAACCGCCAAGAAACAGAGTATCACCTATAAATAATTTATACGTATGTTATCTTTCATATGAATGATGCAATAATGCCTTAGCAGTTATCTTGTTTATTGTAACTTATAGAAAGTTTTATCACTTAGTTTCTTCTTCCCAGTTAGTAGCAAATATTTATTTATGTTTTATAATCACCAGCACCTTTAACACAACGCGACTCTCTCTCGCTCAAGAAATATTACATATCTCTTTCTTCACTGTTACTGTATGAGAGTGACATTCTATGCTATGTCGCACAACAATAGTTGCAAGGCATAG
The DNA here is from genome assembly GCA_932273695.1 of Apotomis betuletana. NCBI lineage: Eukaryota > Metazoa > Arthropoda > Insecta > Lepidoptera > Tortricidae > Apotomis > Apotomis betuletana. The sequence goes on along the minus strand of OW026307.1, from coordinate 8,501,575 downwards.
TTGTGCTAGACGCACCGTTAGCTAAAAGACTTAAATGGACGACTGTTAATTACCTGTAAATACTGCAGGATCACTGTCTTTCTCAGGAGCAGTGACAAAATAACAAATGTGCCCAGCAGTGTGGCAGGGAGTAAATAGGCATTGTACATTCAAATTGCCGATTTTGAACTTGCTGTCATGTTGTACCTTCTGGGTCAGAGCTCCAATTCGATCATCGCCACCATACACTGTCAAGTTGGGAACCATTTTCACCAAGTTTTCATTGCCTCCAGCATGATCCCTGAAAAAAGTTATAGAGAAGATATTTCTTCGATAACTTGTAGGGTTAAATGTAGTGTTGATTTTAACAAGTCAGATTTTATACTAGCACTTTCATGTCCAGACAAAAAAAGGTAGGAGCTTTGTTGTGAAAGCGTTAACCACAACAAACTCCCTATCCATATAAGGCTCTGTAGAGATAAGAGCTGCTAAAATTACCGGAGCCCTAGTCCAGCAAAGTTTGAACTGACAAGGAGATTTTGTCTTCTTTGCAGTAAGGAATCTTCCTTAACCCCTTGTATGCTTAGACACAGATCCGTGTGGGATATTTATCAGTAAAATTCAATTTGATTAGCAAAATTTTTGACCTTGCATACGAGGGGTCAAAGTACCTAGCTTGAATGCTGTTAAGAAGCATTTGGTCTCGGTCTTGTATATTTGGTCATGCACACTTAATATACTAATATTGATATTGACATATCCAGATTAGGTTACATTTAATTGTTAATTTTATTTCAAGTTTCTAAATAAATTTACTAATAAAATCCGAAACAAGTTTATTACCAGTGGTGATGAGTGGTCATCACAGTAGTTAATTTGGCTCCATGCTCCTCCACAGCCTTTACAACCGTGTCGGGCTCCACAGGGTCGACAATGGCCGCTTCTTTAGTAGCCTTGTCGATAATCAAGTACATGTAATTGTCTTGTAGAGCTGGCAGGATCTTCACTTCCATGTCTCTGAAGAGATGGTGTTCTGCTAGACTGTGAGATCCCTTCTGATTTCTAACAAGAGCTGGAAATGTTAATATTACGATATCATTTGATTTACTCAAGAAGTTATCATTATTTATTATTAAATGGAAACTTACCTCGAAAATAAAGTTTAGTAATTTGTTGAGATAAGCCGTTCGGCAAGGAGTTAACTAATCGGGAGAGCATGAATGACACTTTCAACAAGATGAAAAAAAAAAGATAAACAAGATGCGAAATGCGAATTAACATGCACTTATCCAATTTCTTCTAGTTAGGATAAATAAAATATTCCGTATTTCTCTTCTCTTTTTATATTTTTTTATCGTTATCAGTTGAAGGTTTATTTCGTAGAGGATTTTTATTTATTGTTTATGTTAAGACGTCAGTGACGTCACAGACGATGGTATGTATGTACCATGCAAAACGAAGCGAGTCCGATCGTTTGGATATGGTTTTTCAAGGGTTTTTCGTACAGAGGAGAACGGTGGTACGGTCGTCTATATACGCCTTAAATGTCGCGCCAAACACTCAAACATATTCCTTAGGCAGCTATTACACTTTCCTAAATTAGTCAGACGAGAGGGATGTAGCAATACGAAAGAGTGAGATGGAGTTATCTCCGTACGTGTCTCAAATATTGCTGCATCCCTCTCGTCAGTGACTAATTTAGGTAAGTGTAATTAGTTAGCTGCATTAACGAAACGCTGCATGACGTTTATTTGGCAATGACTTAAACTTCAAATAAACGTCAATCAAATGTGGTGTGCGGCAGTGCGGCTTAGACATGTGGTTTTATTTACGTAAAATAATAAATTGTCGTCATTGGTGAAATACCTCTTGCTAACATCAGCAAGAAGTGAAAGCCAAGAGGGAAAAAAAAAAAAAAAAAATAATAATAAATTATTATTTAGCCAATTCATAAGTACTAAAGAAACCATCAAGTCATCAAGATGAAGATTAAACCTGTGAAGCATAAAACCACCAACACATTTCGGGTATGTGTCTTTGAACTATAATATAAATATATATGGAGTTTTTGGTTGGGAAACTTTTTGTACTCAAAATCTTTGCTTACGTTTACAGTTTGTACCTTTTGCCGAACGAATCAACTCTATAGATATTCGCCATGCAGCCCTTTACCACATAGAGCATGCTTATACCGAGCAACCTGAAGAAAACGAAACGCATTTCCATCTTGCCTTACGGAAATGGCACGGACTAAATTTAACGCTAAACTTCAAGAAGTTTAAAAAAGAGGTCTTTGGAATTATAACAGTTCCACAGTTAGTCCATAGGAGGGATGATGTAGTCGCAATATTGGAAAGATATTTGAGCTTGGAAGATCAGTTGTGCTTACAGCCGTTACTGGAGTGAGTATATTCATCATAATCATAATAGCCTTTATTGCCGAAATTAAATTACACAATCTACTTAAACACCAACACATCGGATTGACCGGATTAGTGTTCGGCGTGTCTTCGGACACAAGCCTCTCCCAGCTGTTTCCGTTTCAGAGTGAGTATATTATAGAACCTTTATTTTACACTATATTAAAACAAGCTTTATTGCTTGCATCAGATATATGTCAGGATATTGAGTAGTCTCTTAAATCTCTTTATTTGTGGACTATCAATGAACCAATATTTATCCAAATATAATCAACTAGCTGTGCCCCGCGGTGTTACCCGCTCATCCCACGGGAACACTAAATTTATTCCGGATGGAAAGTATTCTATATCCTTTCCCGGGTCTCAAACTATCTCCATACCAAATTTCATCTAAGTCTGCGCCTAAGCAAATGTATGAGCAATTGTGCTTTTGGTCTAATAATTACATTACCTACAGGGTTATCAATGTCATCATGAATTACTTACTCACTTTTCAATCTTTTTAGGGATAATTTCCAGGATGAAAACTATCCTATGTCCTTCCTCGGATCTTAAACAATCTTCATGCCAAATTTCATCAAAATCGATTTAGCGGTTTAAGCGTGAAGAGGTAACAGACAGACAGACACACTTTCGCATTTATAATATTAGTATGGATGTTTTACATGTGATAAAGTAACAAACATCTAAACATCTGCACAAAATTTTATATTATAAAATATAAAACAGCAGTATTCTTGCTGAAAGTATAATACAGAAAGTCACTTGCCTGCTCCCCACTAATACACTGTATTAACACCGGCAAATGAATAAAAAAATAGTAATTTTTGCATTTATTCAAAACATTATTTTTCATTCATACATTTTTCTTTCAGAATCCTTGTATCACTGGCTAAGGACTTGCGAGATGACTTCTATCCATACTTCCCACGATTCCTAGATGTGCTGATAAAATTACTTAAAACAAAAGATGCGGAGAGGCTGGAATGGACACTGGTCTGTCTGGCGTTCCTATTCAAGATCCTTAAACCGTTCCTCAAGAAGGATATTGCAGTTGTGCTAAAGAGGATTATTCCGCTACTGAGTGAGAACCAGCCACAGTACATAAATAACTTTGCAGCAGAGAGCTTTGCGTTTGTGGCTCGTGATATAAGAGACAAGAAGAAGTTCATAGAACTTGTGTTGAATTACCTGCAGACTAATGATGACGTAAGTAAAAAAATCATGGTCAATCAATAGGCATAGAATTTCTGATAAAACTTTAAAGAGCTATGGAGCCGATATTAACATTAAAATACAATTCATACTCATACTCGTATTCACAAGTGTATTTCATTCAGAATCTTATTTTTATAGTTGAGGGCAAAGTCTTAAGAACAATCATCATCATCATCATCATCTCAGCCATAGGACGTCCACTGCTGAACATAGGCCTCCCCTTTGGACTTCCATATATACCGGTTGGAAGCGACCTGCATCCAGCGCCTTCCGGCGACCTTTATAAGGTCATCTGTCCATCTTGTAGGTGGACGTCCTACGCTGCGCTTGCTGGTCCGAGGTCTCCACTCGAGCACTTTACGGCCCCATCGGCCATCTGCTCTGCGTGCTATGTGGAACAATACAATCTTTTAATAAAGAAAATAAAAATAAAAAATAAAAATACAAAGACCTAATTTGTGCAGTAATTTTTTTTCATCATAATAAAATACGTAAAGAATTTCATAAGTAAATTGGTAATATTGATTGAATATCCAGTTATGACTAGAACATGCTAAAATCGTCAATTATATATTTAAATCTAAGAGTTTGCAATAAGTATCATACAAATTAAATTTTATTTATAGTTTTAGACATTTAATACTTGGGATTGTTAACTACAATAGCCATAAAGGTAGTTTGGAATGAAATCTATGAATGAGTATGAATTGTATTTTAATGTTAATATTGGCTCCATAGCTTACTATTATAAACCAGACCAACCTTTGACCAGTTTTTACAATGGTTCTCAAGGGTCTTTAGAGCGCCAATTTGTATATGGATAGATCAACTTTTTTCTTGTTATTCTGTCCAGTGGCACAGGGGAGAATAGTGATTAAACTTCATTATTTGGCAGGAGATAGTCTACATAAGAATTTGCTTACAACTGTTGTAATTACAAGATTTAAGTCCAGGGACATTGCCATGGCAATCAAATGAGCAGCTAAAAAAGTTGGTTGACTTTATGTGTTCTCTTTTACGTTTGTCTAAAATAAAATAAAACTTATTGTGTTACAGGCAACAACGGGCTGTGGACACCTAGTTTTTGAAATAATAAAGGGTGTCCCAGGCAAGTTTCACAGTTGCATTGAGACATTCCTCCCTTTGCTCTTACAACATCTGAAAGAACGCAAAGAACATCAAGAAATTCTCTTTAAACTCTTGACACAAACATTTGAAGACAGTTTACAGACAATTCATTACAAAGAATTCTCCATATTCTGGACTAGTATTCTAAAATACACAGAAGAGATACTTAAAGAAGATGAAGATAATAAAGGGTTGGAGTTTATATTGAGACTTGCCGGACAAGTTATAGAACATCAGAAAGGCAAATATTTGATCAACCCCCCTCAGTTTGTGTTGCTTCTAATTAAAGTTATTTGTGAACAATTGGCGGAAAATGTTCTTGAAGTTTGCGCTCAAATAGGAGCTCTGTTACTGCTCTCTCCAAATGTCTCCTTGTCTCAAGAACATGCTGGAATCATTGTGAAAGTGTTGCTACCATTGCCATACCCTAACATCCTGGTAAATTTTGTGCGAAATGTTATTGATTACACCCAATTTGACATGCACATATTGCCGCCTTTCATAAAGTATGTTATTCAAACTGATTTTGATAAAGATGCTATGAGCACACTCAGCCAAATATGTCTCAAGAAATCCCAACTGTGTATGAATGGTATTAAGCTATTTGAATGGGTTAAATATCCTATTGACTTTGGAGCAAATCTTTCTATGTTTATGGAGCATTTCAGCAATGTAATCAATGAAGACATCAACAACATCTTTGAGAACCCGCAGCGACTTATGAATGTGCTGTTCTGTCTGCCGCACATTGAGAAAATAAATATTGATGGTTGTGTGGCTGCATTGAATCAATTAATATCAAAACTGGTCCAGATACTGGCCAGTTACAATCTTGAAAACCATACTGAGGGGAATAAATATCACTGCAACACTACAGACTTATCAAAAAGTGCACGAAAGGTCCTCTTCATAATTGCTAATGCAATGGAGAGTGCTATCCATATATCAAACTGCAGGAACTTGAAGGCAATTTGTGATATAGATACTATACTGCCTGTGATATTGCCATATGCGGCCGATCCTAATTACTTGGCAGCATTGCATTTGACAGATCTGTATTTGACTGCGTGTGAGCAAGACAATATTCTGACTTCTCCAGTACTGTCGCTGATTGACTCTTATTTGAATACTAATGTATCTTCTCCATTCCATGTGGTAAGTATTATTTGCTCCAACATGTTCTATTTTAACTTACTTTTCTTTCTAAATTATGTAAATACTACTATAAAATACTACAATGAAATTATGTTTCATTTTTTAAATATTTTTTTAGTAAATAATCTATTACTTTTTCAGGTACGTCTCTTAACCACGCATATTTACAAATTGTTTGAGAATACAGAACCGCTGAAAAAATCTGCTCAAGTCGGAGGTATGACTGAGAAGTTGACAGTATTCAGCATGTGCTACTCTGTAGAATCTACAGCTCCTTCCATTCAAGAATACAGAGCCCAACAGAACACGCTACAGAAATTGGCTTTCAATACAACTCAGTATGCACTCATAAAAGATACTGACTTCCATTTATATCCATTAAACTATATGTTTGGAGTTCTGTATATGAATTTTAAATTGTTGTGGGAACCAGTGATCGAGTTCATAGCGAGTTATGGTAATTCTCTTACCACAGACCAGTTTTGGCCCACTTTCCATAAAGTTCTGGAATCAGCTTTCGCTAATGCAAAAAGAGACTTGAAGCAGTTCAAGTTTGATGATGAATTCGACAATGACTTTGAATTATTGAAAGAACTTTATGCAGATTATAATAATATCTCAGAGAGGCCTGATTTGTATAATTACAGAGATCTGTTGCTGAAAGTAATGACAAACTGTATTCAAGTGTGTGAAGCGAAGAACAGGGATGTCGTAGTACTGTTTCTAAACTTCATTGAAGAAGAATACAAAAGGACTGACAAAGCGAATGCTCTTAAAATTGACGTGGAAAGTCGGGATGCTATAGAAGTTGATGATGATAAATCGGATGAAGCAAATGTAAATGCAGGTAACATAGAGGAAATTACTGATATTGTTGAAGATTCCAAAGATACTGTATCTGGCAAAGTGACGTTTAAAACGCTTATAAATGTAATGCAAGTTCTTGCACAATTTAAAAATCCTAGAGCACTTCATAAGGAGCCTGTGTTCTGGGAACTTTACATGGAATTTCTAAAACATAAAAATGCAGGTTTACAGAAATTTGCTTTGGATTGCGTCATTAACTACAAAAACAAAAGTGTGGTTGCATATAAAAGCAACTTGTATAATTTAGTTGATGATAAAAAGTTTAAAGATGAATTGACTCTATTCAAAATTACCGAAGACGCGCAAAATATTCATGCTGAAGACAGAGAGCATGTCATCCCGATTATACTAAGAATCCTTTACGGAAAGATGACATCTAAGATGGCTACAGATAAGAAAGGGGGAGGCCAAACCAGAAGATCTCTGATCATGAGATATGTTGCCGGTTGCAATGAGAAAGAACTCAAAGTCTTTGTTGAAATGGCATTCTCTCACGTAAAGCATTACATTACAATGCAACCCAAGGAAATATATGAGAGCATTGTTTCCACATTAGATTTGAAATCCGTGATTATTCCAGGAAAGTTACATAGTATTCTTAACTTGTTTGAGGTGGTACGTGAATATTTCGGGGGATATCTGAAGGGTGAATTGTTATCAGACTTACTCAAAATTTTCATATTTGTATGTTCGACGGTTGGAGGCGTACTCGCTCACGGGGACAAAGTACACGTTGGCTATTCTAAAGTTATGAAAAACCTCAGAACTCTGGCTATAGGTATACTAACAAAGCTGTTTGATCAATTCGATAAGTATGCATGGAGCTCAGAGGAATTGCAAGTTGTATTCGAAACACTGATTTGGCCCCTAATGCCTAAACTACACGTTGAAGGCATTCATAGCCCCACTGCTCTTTTGAAGTTGTTAAATACGTGGTGCCAAAATCCTAGATATTATGTTCTGCTTGTAACATGTTCAGAACAAAATCCTTCAGTGAGCGCAGTACCAGAAATATTCAAACTTCTGTTGGCACCTAAAACCAGTCCCGTAGTTGTCAATATGATTCTTGATATGGTGGAAAAACTGTTGACACTGACAGAAGATGAAGAGGATAAAGAGTTGCCTCCTATAGTGCCCTTTTATACTTCACAAGTTGAAAGTAAACCTGAACTGGCAGTTGAGACGAATTTCGGAAGCAAAATTTTAATACCACATATTCCTAGCATATTGGAAGTCATGAAAAGACGTATCGCGAACTCAGCAAAGTCAAATACTATGAACAAAAGAGATCTGTTGATTCTTTCGCGGGTTACAGAACTTGTGGCTTCACCAGAATTGTGTGATGAGCTTCTGAACCTTTTGCTGCCGATATTGGTTAAGAAAATTTGTATGAACATGGCTGAAGAAAACATGGAGTATGCTGTCAACACTATCATCAACTTATTAGGCCACAGCAGTAACCCCCAGGCATATATCAAGAACATTGCTGTATTATTTAACAAAATTACTCCTGTCGATGTCCGGAAGCTCCTACTCAAACTTCTGTCTTCAATAGCTGAAGCAGCTCCAAAGAATAAAGAAGTCCTTAGTCGTATGAGTACCGTCATAACTGAAATGAATGCATTCCACAAGCGATGGATTGAACAGCCTGATTTTGACAGGAGATTGGACGCTTATAAGACTATTTACGAATTACTAGACGAAAACCAAATCGACTTAGACCTCGCGATATTAATTGTTAACAACTGTTTTTACTTCATTCGGACTGAGAAAGACATTGGATTGCGTGACAGCGCCTCGTTATGCCTTAAGAAGATCCTTCCAAAACTGCTCCTTAAGTATTGGTCGGCTACTGACGGTCAGTTCTTAGTTCGCGATACCGTTTTGTCTTTAATATCAAACGGTATAAGAGATTCAAAGAATGAAATACTGAGGAATGAAGCCATAAATCTGCTCGGAGAATTGTCCAGAGAATGCCCAAGTACTGACGTAGTTTTATCAGATCTGGCACATTTGATCAATAACGAGGACAGAGAAGTAGACTTCTTTGACAACATGTGCCACTTGCAAATGCATAGACGCGTTAGAGCACTAATGAAGTTTTGCAAAGTTGCCAAGAAAATGACTAAATGTCCTTCACCCAGAACACTCACCAACTTCATTCTGCCTTTGGCGACAATATACATTTGCGATGATAACTATACGGACAAAAACTCATTGATAGACGCGTGCATAGAAACATTATCCACTTGCTGTAGATTACTGCCCTGGTACCATTATGAAGTCATACTTAAGCTATATTTGAACAAAATGCGCCATGCTTCAGATCACCAGAAACAGTTAACGCGACTTGTCGTCAGTGTTTTGGATGCGTTCCACTTTGACTTTTCAAAAGTGAAGAATATCGAATTGCCAAAAGCCTTATTAACTAATGTAGATAATAGGAAACCAAGAAATAAGAAAGGAAAAGGCGAAGACAAGATTGTTCGAAATGGTGATACTGAGAAAACATCAAATGAAAAAGAAGAAGATGAGCCAATGGAAGATAAAGAAGATAATTTAGACACTGAAGGAAATGACGAAAAAGAAATAGACGATGCTGAAAAAACGACAGAGAATTTAGAAGAAACACAAATAGATTTAGATTCAGAATTAAAAGCTGCAGACGATGAAGCGGCCATCGAAGAGCCAGTGAGTAAGGATGTACCCAATGTACCGGCGTTTGAAAAGGTCACACAAGTGCCGCCGTCTCTGGCGAAGAGAATTATCAAGTCCTTGTCGGCAGGATTACTTCCACAACTCAATCGGTAAGCGTATGATAGTATACTTTTTTTTTCAAAATGCTAGCCTGTGTTATTGTTGCTTTGAAAACGATAGAGAGCTCACTCTCGTCCTTACATAAGGCGGATATAACCAGCTGGTGTATCATTTACCCGTCAGCTGGACTGATAAATTAAGCAATTTATTCATTGAGCAAGTGTTAAATTTGTTAGATACAAAAGTCAATCTTTCTTCTAGTGCGATTGGCAAGCTTACCGATCATGAGGAGTCCCATAAGGTGAACCGCAGAAAGTTGGGGCTCGAACGGCAAGCTGAAGACATGTTGCGTGTGCCCATCGCGCTTGCCCTGGTTAAGTTGCTACAGCGGTTACCGGGAGACGTGCTGAAGTACCATCTGCCTGGGTGAGTCCGAAATATTTTCCTAAACTACCGTACTTCCCACCTGTCTAATTTACCAGCCCGCAAATTTCTCTAAAATTGATTATCATTGTTTTGTAATTGTGTAACACAAAATGTTAAGTTAGGATAGTTTTAAACCATTGATACGAAAAAAAACCACATAAAAATGGGACATTACATGTTTCATAAATTTATAGGATAGTTTTTTTTATATAAAGTTACGAAAAGTAGAATATAGAGAAAAGTCGAACATCAATGAATCGGTTTGGGAAGTTTTATCGGAAACTCCAAAATCTTAGTGGTGTATTTGTAAAATGCATTTTTTGTTTACTCTATTTACTCACAACACAATGCTGATGTATTATTCTTTGTTTGATTTTAGTATCATCATAAAACTATGTTCATTCTTAAAATCGCCTCTGAAACAAGTGCGAATCACGGCTCGAGATATAGTTAAGAAAATAATGGTCACTATCGGGACATCGTACATAGGAATTCTACTGGAGCATATGACGTTACTTCTCACGAGGGGTTTTCAAGTCCACGTCCTAGTCGCTACAATACATTCAGTCTTAGATGCCTTGAAGACAGAGTTCAAACCAGGAGAACTGAACGAGAACTTACATTACATTCTCGATGTTTGTACAAACGATCTGTTCGGAGCGCTGTCCGAAGAAAAAGAAGTCGAAAAACTTCACTATAAAACCCCAGAAGCTAAACCCAGCAAGAAGAGTTATGTGACGTTGATGATAGTTTCCCAAAATATCACAGAATCGTGTCTTATTAATCTACTTCTGCCTTTCAAGGAGGTTTTACAGAAACATCAGTCAAAGAAAATCGTACTGAAAGTACAAGAAGCCCTTAAACACATAACAAGTGGTTTAGTTACAAACAAATTCATAGATATCGAATCTCTGTTCATATTCTTACATGGTATAGCTTCTGAAAGCATACCCGAATTTGTACTCGGAGCACCAAAGAGAGAAATAACACAAAAGCAGAAAGAGAAAATGCTTATCGCTAAACCGGATTGTTTTATTATTCCTGAAACACCTAAGAGAAATAAAGAAGTACAAGCTAAGCATGTCAAGGTTTCGGCGAAAGCTAACGCCCATGTATTGGTGGAATTTAGTTTGAACATACTTTATGTAATTCTTAAAAGAGAAAAGGTTCCAAGAGTAGAATGTCGAGCGTTTGTAGATCCATTAATTCCTCTTTTGGTAGATGCGCTGAGAAGTGACCATGTCAGGGTAACTACGGTTGCTTTGAAATGTATAGCAACACTGTGGACTATAAGGGTGACTACTCCGACACTTGAAGAAATGGTGAAGGATATTGTGAAGACTCTGTTCCTGATATTACATAAGTATGCGACGTTTGTGATCAGCAAGCAGAATGATAATTATCATTTAGTTAGGAATGCATTCAAGGTGAGTAAAACTATGTAGCTATCTCTATAAATAATATATTATGCAGTCTATAAATGTATTCTAAGTCGGAGTAAAGGGACCGGTCATTCCTTCACCCACACATTTGTCTGAGCGTAATTTGACTGTACCTAATTTCGGTCGCGCCATACTTAGTGTGACGTGATCATGTGACATGATGTATGGCGCGACCGAAATTAGGTACAGTCAAATTACGCTCGTCTGGCTTCACTCTGAAACTGACGGGTACTTTACTGTCATTAAACTATAGTGCAGTAGAGATAGTTAAAGCTGAAATGACGCGCCCCACTACTTAATTAGTTGATTTAGATGTGACTGCAAATATTAATAACGACACCTCATCTGTGAGCGTGATCCATGGACTAATCTGTATGATCTGTACAAGACGCGACTAGTCGGGTGATAACTCCGACAATGCTCAAATGCGGAGGTGGGCCGCGTCATTTCAGCTTAGACGATCTCTAAACGTGACCTTTTTAGACCTACCAATTTAAAAAAGTTAGCTATATTAGATCAATAGTTAAAACATTGTCTCTGCATCAGAGAAACGGTCCCAGTTTATTAAGATTTGACGACGCGTTTGGCTCGGGCTGTTTGGCGGGTTCGAATCCCGGCCAGGGCAAATATTTGTGTGATGAACTCGAATATTTGTGGTTGGGTGTGTTTCTATGTAAGTACGTATATCGTCGTCTAGTATCCATAACACAAGCCTTCTTGAGCTTAATTTGGGACTAGATCGATTTGTGTGAGGTTGTCCGATATTTATTTATTTATTACGGTGAACTTTTTTACTGAGTTTATTTTGAGAATTGCATTGTTGATCTTATTTTATAATTTTTTATACTTTATAGGCTATCACAGTTCTTATCAGACACGTAAAATACTACACAATGGAAGCGGACCAGTTGAAAACTCTGTTGCTCTACGCAGAAGAAGACTGCCAGAACGACGAAAGGCAGGCCAGTTCGTTCTCGCTACTCAAAGCGATATTGGAGGCTAAACTGGTATCGACTGAGCTTCATGAAGTAATGGAGAAAGTGTCGAAGATATGTATACGGAGCGAGTCAGCTCGATCAAGGTAATTCAACTTGGCCGTCATCCGCTTGGCTTTATCTTTTAATTCGTGCAATGTCGGATGAAAATGTATTCCATCGTTTGTGGCTTATCTAATTAGTGGGGAAGAAAAAAAGGGGGTTATAAGTTCAACATGTGTATCTGTGTGTCTCTCTGTGGCATCGTAGCTCACAAACTGATGGACTAATTTCAGTGCGGGTTTTTCTAATCGAAAGACTTGTCCGTCGAGATGGTTCTTAGCTATGTTTGGTGGAAATAGGACCAGTAGTTTCCGAGATATTCCGCTTTAATTGGAACAAGGGACAAGATCTCTGTCAATATTCCTTATGTTATGTTCAGTTTTAGTTAATAGCATTTTCTATATCACTCATTCCATGAGGGCTACTTGTGTTGGGGTGTTAACATTTTTAAATTTAGGTTTTTGTTCAATAATCTGTGAGACCTGGTTAAAATATAAAGTTTGTTTGTTTAAATGATAGTTTTCCAAGAAGTAATCGGAACCCAGGAATTTGTTCTTTACTCTTTTTACAAGATTTACCTTTCTAGAGATTGAAACCTGAGATCATTAGCTTCGTAGGCGGTTGTGGTACTAAACCAGGTTTTGTTTACTTTACTACGCCTGAGTAGCAAACAGGCTGCATAAGCGCTTATACAGCTCTTAAAACTCAAGTTTAAGCTGCATAAGCGCTTATCTACTTGGGCGGTAAAACCAAAACAATTTGGATTGTATAGTACATTTTCTTAAGCTCATCCACTTACCTGCATTCACAATGCCATTGTGTCTAATACAATCCTATCTGCTTTTGTTTTCGTAACCGCCAACCAGTTACTTACAAAAAAAGGTTAGAACTACATTGCGTGGATATTGGATTTTCAACCTTATTCCTTGTTGAATAGGTTTAAAATGGTTGATGATGAGAGTTCATAGTCCTTTTTCAAGAGAATACGTTCTTATGGAGAGTCGGGTGATTGTAAAATTCCAAAAAAGTTATGATCACCATTATTCTGTTACTGTATTTGTAGTCTAATGTCCGAGGAAATAGAGTCGATAATCTATATTAACCTTCCAAGGTGGTTACAATCTGCTTTTACTACGAGCTCGCTATCTTAATTTGTGGTTAACCACTCAATGGTATACAGTTCTTAATTGGATGAGCTTAGCTTAGAAAATTTGTACTATAGCAGTGTATATTTGTATTTGCAGAGACGATGCTCGGGCAATATTCGTGTTATACTTGACCAACTACTCGCCCGGCAAGCGGCTGGAGCGCTACATCCAGTTCTTCGTGTCACAGCTGAACTACGAAATGCAGCACGGCAGGGAGTCGTCGCTCAAGTTCCTGGACATGATCATCAGTAAGCTACAAGTGGTAAGTTATTTGTGTAATATAACAAAATGTATATGAAAAATAGCGCCCCGCCCCGGCTTCGCACGGGTGCAATGCTGATAAATTATGCATGTATTATACATTTAAACCTTCCTCTTAAATCTATTAAAAAAACCGCATCAAAATCCGATGCGGTTTTTAAAAGATCTAAGCATACATAGGGACAGACAGACAGGAAGAGACTTTGTTTTATGCTATGTAGTGATGACGTAACTTCAAAATTTGAAAATCTCCCTATAGTCATTATGAGACCCTCATTTAATGAGTGGCATAAAAAATATACTAAACTTGAACATAATGCTTCTTGACGCGGGCGCACTGGGTGCATGCACTGCGTGGTGAATAGACTGAACCGAATCAGTCTGACTTAGGGCGGGAGGAGAGGGGAATGGATGGCATCGTAAACTGAGGTGCTGAGGAGGGTAGAGCGTATCTGGTCCAACCAGCGTGTTGGTCTTCTGCCTATGTTCCTTCTTCCGCACAAATTGCCTGTTATCAGCAGCTTATCTAAGTTTCCACCCCTCGGCCAAAGAACTCCGAACTTCTCCGCTTGCATACGGTGCTGAGCCTCATCGAAACCTTGAGCTCGGTAAGAATGGACTCGTTTTTAGGGTTCCGTAGCCAAATGGCAAAAAACGGAACCCTTATAGATTCGTCATGTCTGTCTGTCCGTCCGTATGTCACAGCCATTTTTTTCCGAAACTATAAGAGCTATACTGTTGAAACTTGGTAGGTAGATGTATTCTGTGAACCGCATTAAGATTTTGATGCAAAAATAAAAAAATAATAATAAATATTGGGGGCTCCCCATACTTAGAACTGAAACTCAATTTTTTTTTTCATCAAACACATACGTGTGGGGTATGTATGGATAGGTCTTCAAAAATGATATCGAGGTTTCTAAAATATTTTTTTTCTTACCCGAATAGTTTGCGTGACAGACGCTTCCAAAGTGGAAAAAAGTAGGTCCCCCCCCCCCCCCCCCCCCCTCTAACTTCTAAAATAAGAAAATGAAAAATCTAAAAAAAAATATGATGTATATTACTATAAAAACTACCAACGAAAATTGTTTTGAACGAGATCTAGTAAGTAGTTTTTTTTTAATACCTAACTTTGCACCTAATTTATATTGGGCGCTATACATACCAGGTGCAAACTTAACTTAACCACTTAGGGATGGAAAGTGTTTGTACGGAACCCTCGGTGCGCAAGTCCGACTCGCACTTGGCCGGTTTTTAAAATATGCCTCATTGTTTTTTCAGGCACAGCTTACTAAGCAAAGCGACTATCTGCTCTTGGCTCTCGGGGCGAGCATGCTCAACGATGCCGCACCAACGTGCCGCGAGGGCGCCGCCAATTGTATAGAAAGCATGCTCAAACGGTTCTCCGCTTTAGAGAGGAACAAACTGTTCGAGCTGGTCGTCAAATTCTTTGAGAACAATCAGGTAACGCCAACTGCAATATCAACTTTGGCGCGTTCTGCCAAAGCGTCATTTTTTTTCATAGTAAAACCGGTTGTATGCACATAAAACCGGTTTTGGATCCCTCTTAGTCTCCTTTGTCGAGCACGTGCACGTCGGGCTATGACCTACCTTAAAACATATGAAAAGCCAAGTACAAGATCCAAGTTGCAAATAATTAACATACTAAAAATGTACTTCCTAAAATTCTATTGGAATTCTGGTCGAATGCCTTAAAGGGACTAATACGTTTTGTATCACACGCAACGACTTATTTGTCGTGTGTTTTAAGGATATTTAGATAAATTCCGGCTAAATTTACATTTTATCGATATTTTGTTCCCGGTTAAGACAACCTGCATACCGACTTTAGATTACATTGTAACAGCTATAACAGCTTTAATACTCTCATCATCTACTGTGATCCTTTCTTTAGTATGTTTATTAATATGTTTCAGCCTGTACACATCGAGCTAGCAGCCCAACTGAGCATCCGATTCGTCAACGTTGAAGGCGACGAATTCAAAAACCGCCTCAACACCGTACTATCCCTAATCAGCGGAAAACTTCTCCTACTGAGTAACGACATCGGCGAAGGGCGATTCGTCAAAATCAGACTGGAACACTCAGAAGACAAGACTGACGAGGATAAACAAAGAGAAAAGGACCACAGTTTGATACAGATGCTCAATCTTGTCGATAAGATCACTATCCATTGCGCGTCTACCTTGAAAAATAAGAAGTACGTTAGCGAATATGACGATATAGCGCAGCAATGTCAAGCGTTGTTAGCGTATCCTCATTCGTGGGTCAGGATCAGGGCGGCTAAAGTTTTGCATCAGATGTTGTTGACTGTGGATGCCGAAGAGTTGGATATGATTGTTAAGAAGAAGGTGGACAGCGAAAGAGGTTTTGTTTATGATAACACGGAAGAGGCGGTAAGGAGTTTGGTGCTGGATTTGTGTGCACAGTATACTGCTGGTGTTTCACAAGAAATGGCCGAACAGGTGAGTGTTGTAGTCTCGTTTTCGATATTACTATAAGTCTATCTTTGTATGGACATTCTTGCATTGATTATACCTGTCATAAATTTTATGTTTACTTTCTGTAATTTCTTAGTTACAAACAGAGGGTTCGATAGCCAAGTTGAAATACGAAGGTTCGAATCGTGCTATCCCACTCACTGAAATTTTGAAGAGCAGAAATTTGAGAAGGAAGCTAACTTAAAAGTCTTCATTTCTGTGCTAGGAGAATCTCAGCTTTTTTCTTTGCAAAAGATCACGATTAAGAACTAGTGTTCGTAACAAACATTAGACTTAAAAATATTGACACAAAGGTAAGAAAAATTGAATGTGATCCGCTGCAATGTCAGCAGGACTCGAACAAAAAAAAGGGAAAAAAAATAAAAATGTGCATTTCCATATCAAAAACAGAATGGATAAAAAGATTCTATTAAAAAACGTATCTCACACCAATATTTTTCCTACAGGTCACAGCAGTATTATTCCAAATACTGAAGCTAGTGCACTCAATGTCCAGTTTCAAGCTGCCGAGTAAAATAAAAGAGGAGGCCGAGGAGGCGGAGGGTAGCGGGAGGGTGAACGTGCGGTGGATACTGTTTAAGCTTAGGAAAGCTGTTAACGTCGAGGTGGCTAAGGCGCCCAACTCGATGAATATTGTAAGTGTTTATAATATTTATCTATGTATTATTTAGATACTAAACATAGGTTAAAAAAATAAAATGCTAAGTGTGGGTGTTATTGGTCAAGAACGTATTTATACCGTCGGCGAATGATGATGGTGTGATTACATTTTGTGAAATGTCCCAGGGGTCATCATTCGCCGACCGGGGTATAAATACGTTTATATTTACGTTCTTTATACGTTACAATGTGTATTTTACTAATGGAAATTTCATCAAATTCTTTAAGATTTGACTTTCAGTTGTGACACACTCACAAGTGCGTGATGTTTTTGCGCCAGTACTTCATTTTCGAGATCAGCTCAATAGAATATTACTCAAATTCTCATAGTCATGTAGACTTTATGAAGGAGTTTAGTAACTAGCATTATAATCCTCAAAATTTGTATATATATAACTACTAGTTGTGCCCCGCGGTATTACCCGGTCATCCTACGGGAACACTAAATTTATTCGGGATGAAAATTATCCTATGTCCTTTCCCGGGTATCAAACTATCTCCATACCAAATTTCATCTAAGTCGGTTCAGCGGTTTAAGCGTGAAGAGGTAACAGACAGACAGACACACTTTCGCATTTATAATACTAGCTTTTGCTCGCGACTACGTCCGCGTGGAACTTGGAAGTATGGAAGCAACCTCGTACAACACGATAGATATCCACCTAATCACCTTAATTAATAAAAGGGATTATTAAAAGCGCCTAAGCAAATGTAATAGCAATTGTGCTTTTGGTCTAATCATTACATTTTCTACAAGGTCATCAATGTCACCATGAATTACTTACTCACTTTTCAATCTTTTTAGGGATAATTTCCAGGATGAAAACTATTCTATGTCCTTCCTCGGATCGTAAACTATCTCCATGCCAAATTTCATCAAAATCGATTCAGCGGTTTAAGCGTGAAGAGGTAACAGACAGACAGACAGACAGACAGACAGACACACTTTCGCATTTATCATATTAGTATTGAAGTATTGATAGTATTGATGGATATGGATTAGTATGGATAAGATGTGGCATGTGCTCCGCATTGCAAACTAGTTTTTTTTTGCCTTCTATGGTTTTTTAAACTGAGTATGTTCCCTTCCAGCGCATCTCAATCTTCACCATGTGGCTGCACCTCATCAGCTTCCTTGAAAGCTCCGACATCAACGCCATTTTGGATGTCCTGCTGCCGCCGCTAGTGCGCGAGTTGTCCACCGGCGACCCGATGGCGCCAGCGTCGCCTGTCAGACAGCTGGCGACTCGGCTCGGCAAGAAGCTAAGGAGGAAAATCGGGGATATTGAGTATAGCAAGCTGTTGGCAGAGGCGCAGACCAGGCTGAATATCAGAAGGGCTGAAAGGAAAAAGGTTAGTTCTAGTTGTTTTAAGCTCTGGCTATTACGGGTATAATACTTGCAGGTTGCAATATGGCATTATAATGTGGAGTAAGGTTGGTCCGGGTTTGTTGTGAAAATGTCTGAACATTAGTGAATTTAGTGAAAATTATGCATTTTCGAAACGTAAAACGTATACGCCTTGATAATAAGAAATATAATATAGCCTCCACATTTTCAACTGATATCCGATGGACATGATTAGGAACAGGAAGTACAGGAGGTCTAAGTTAATGTTTCTTTGTTTAGTACTTACATAATGGTATTCACAAAAATCAGGCGTCTTGGATCTTTTAGCCAACGGTGGTGATACTACAGATAAATAAATAATATGACCTCACACAAGTCGATCTAGTCCCACAATATGCTTAGTAGGCTTGTGTTATGGACTAGATGACGATAAACATAAAATCCATGAGCCAGGCACAAATATTCGAGTTCACCACACAAATATTTGTCCTTGCCAGGATTCGAACCCAGGGACGCCGGCACAGTAAACAAATACAAAAGTTTACTTTGGTTGGCTGAAAAAAACGTGGTTTTTAGTTTACCTTCGTTAGTTACCGTTTCTTTGTCAGTTTTTCTTCCTACTTACCATCATATTATATTTATATTCGACTACGCGGTTGGCGCAGTTTGCAGACATCTGCCTACTGAGCCGGCGGTCCCAGGTTCGAATCCAGGCCGGGGCAAATATTTGTATGATTAACTCGAATGTTTGTTCGTGGGTCATGGATGTTATCTATATATGTATTTATATATATTATGTATATCGTCGTCTAGTACCCATAGTACAAGCTTTGCTTAGTTTGGGACTAGGTCGACTTGTGTATGATTGCCCCATAATATTTATTTATTTATATTCATTGTATTTCTATCTTCCAGGTCTTGTTACAAGAAAAGGTAAATAACCCCGATAAGGCGGCGAAAAGAAAACTACAGTTGAAAGAAAAGAAGAAGCAATCAAAGAAAATGAAGATAGAAATGATGCAGGGCAAGCGGCCGCGGCCCAAAAAGCGGAAAGCAGAAGACATGGACATAGAAGACACGCTATTGAGAGACGATTAGAATGTAGAATTGTTACTGGAGAAATGTTGAGTTTAAGTTGAATCATGAAGTCGGGAAAGGACGAGTTTAGTTGATAAAAAAAGGAATCAAGTGCTTCTTCATAGGAAAAGGTACGCGACAAAGTTATCTTATCAGGGATCTATTTTCCAAATTATATGGATAGATGTGTTCGCAAATTATGCATTGCTCTTCTTAGAGGTTAAGAGGTTTTATGAACATGAGGCCTATTCAAAATGATATTTTTCACTAAAATGTTAGATTTAAACGGTTTATGACTGGATTATGTAAATGTAAATATATCGTTAAGTTAGTTATGTATTTGAATACATAAGAAAATTATTAAACAGTCGTTAAATTTACGTAATCGTTTTAATGTCGCCGTCAACTTGGATCAAGGAATTTATACAGGGCGTCCCAAGACTATCAAGGGACATCAAGGGAAAGTACCTTTAATATCGTAGATAGGATATTTTGCTGAAAGAAGACATTTATTTTATTTTTAAAAGTTAGTAATTCTGACCGAATAAATGTGAAAAAAAAATCTTCCCTATTTTTATGATGCCAATCGAAAGAATGGTCGAAAAATAATAATTCTTCCTAACAACGTAAAATGTTTGAATAAAATTTCAAGAAAATTATTTATTGCCGACGACGAATAATAAGCAAGTAATTCATAGAAAATCTTTAACCTTTAGAGCGCCAAGCGGCAAAGCAATTCTCCGTGCCACTGACGCCAAACAAAAAAAAAAGTGCTCCAAAATCACCAGGGATTGAAAAACACAGATAGTGGTTTGAATTAACATGTTTTTGACCATTGAAATTTTTGACGTCAATAGGCGTCGTTGGCGTCAGTGGCACGAATTCCCGATGACGTGATTTGCCGTCTTTGGCGGTCAAAGGGTTAAATGCAGAATTACTAACTTTTAAAAATAACAAAGTCTTCTTTCAGCAAAATATCCTATCGACGATATTTCCTTTAGTCCCATCTCGTAGCCAGATTTGGTAGCTAGCGACGAAATGGGAAAAATAATCCCAATTAAAAGCTGGCTACGAAACGGGAATATTAAACTCCCATTTCGTAGTCAGGTTTTGAAGCTGGCTTCCAAATGGGAAAAGTAATCCCAATTGGAAGCTGGCTACGATATGGGAATATTAAAGTCCTATTTCGTAGCCAGTTTTTAAAGCTGGCTACCAAATGGGAAAAATAATCCCAATTGGAAGCTGGCTACGATATGGGAATATTAAAGTCCTATTTCGTAGCCAGTTTTTAAAGCTGACTACTAAATGGGAAAAATAATCCCAATTGGAAGCTGGCTACGAAACGGGAATATTAAACTCCCAATGTTCAGTCAAAATAGTAGTTTAGTTTTTTGCAAGAAGCAGAAATATGTATATCTTTAAGCGGATTTTTTTTTTATTTATTTAATTAAAAGTCGAGTTTAGTTGGTTCTTACCTATTATACTCATCTTTTATTTATTATTTAAGTGTAACAGCTAAAAAGTTTGTGTGGGAAATCCATAATTCCATCCTCGCCAAGACTAAATACAGATACAGCTAATTTTATTTTATCAAAAAAAACACACACTACAATCAAAACAAAATACAAAGGTTCACACATATTAAAATATATTCAATACTATAGACTTTGCCCGCGGCTTCATACGCGTGTTTTTTTTTAAACCTAATTAAATGTGCCTACTCTCATATGGGGAAATAGGTATATAGAACTCTGAAATGTGTCGCAGTAAACCCTCAGAACACATTTTTAGTAATTGGTTGCCTACAAGATGGGAAAACATATTTTCATCTCTCCTGTTCGGAAAGTGTCATTTTCATGAGTAGATAGCCGGGTGGAAAATAGCTTTTCCATCCCTAGGGTGGAAAGTAATTTTTTTTTTAATTGCCACGGAGTCAAAGATAATTGCCTTCTAGATGCACGTCGTCACCAACTAAATTAGGTACAATCTAGTCGGCCGTGGTAAGTGGCAATTGAAAGAAGGTCTCCGAAGGTTAGATATAGGCAAGCTTAATTTATTTATATCTAATTATGAAATATAAATTTGCCTTATATATAAAATAATACATACATAATTATAATACCGTCCCTTTATTGATAGATCGTACATTTATTTAAAAAATAAAATTGAAACCATTGGATTGTTTTTTGTTTTAACTTTTTAAATGTTGGCGGTACGTAAATCTTAACTTTTTTTTATCTATAAAAATAAGAGAATGAAAGTTTGCAGTAGAAAAAGCGAGAACACGAGATTAAATATAAATACCGTGTCTTTAATTGATAATTTGTTAAAAATGTCATGGACATTAATAACTCACTTATGACATACTAGCTGTGCCCCGCGGTGTTACCCGCTCATACCACGGGAACACTCAATTTATTCGGGATAAAAAGTATTCTATGTCCTTTCCCGGGTCTCAAACTATCTCCATACCAAATTTCATCTAAATCGGTTCAGCGGTTTAAGCGTGAAGAGGTAACAGACAGACAGACAGACAGACAGGCAGACACACTTTCGCATTTATAATATTTATGACATTTATGACATTATGACATATGTGCGTGCAGTATTTTATTTTCCTCGCAGGCGAAATGAAAAGTAGAGTGTTTAACTCGGGTGAAATTACCCATTTCACCCTCGAACTATTGGCGCTCTCACTTCGTTCGAGCGCCAGAAATATCTCGGGTGCAATGGGTCACTTTCTACCCTTGGTTAACAATCTACTATTCCCTTTTCGTAGCGTCTACCAAACCTAACTACGAGATAGGACTAAAAGCCCATTTGGTAGCTAGCTACAGGATGGGAAAACACATTTCCCATTTGGTTGCTAGCTACCAAATCTGGCTACGACATGGGATTTTTTTGCCTATTTGGTAGCTAGCTACGAAATGGGAAATGTGATTTCCCATCTTGTACCTAGCTACCAAATCTGGCTTCGAGATGGGAAAAGAATTCCCATTTGGTAGCTAGCTACGAAATGGGAAATGTGTTTTCCCATCTTGTACCTACCTACCAAATCTGGCTACGAGATGGGAAAATCATTCCCATTTGGTAGCTAGCTACGAAATGGGAAATGTGTTTTCCCATCTTGTAGCTAGCTACCAAATCTGGCTACGAAATGGGACTAAAGGCGATATTTAAGGTACTTTCCCTTGATGTCCCATAGTTAGTATCTCCGTGACCGGACTCCGTGAGCTCTTAGATTGCGATTCGGGTTTCGGTGAAAACTGAGAGGTTCTTATCTGAATCGCGTAAGAGCGAGCGAGATGGGTATAAAACGGGGATCGCACAAGTACTGTGCGCGAGCTGTCAGAATGCGGGTTTGGGTGAAAACTGATTGCGGTTCCACACTACTCGCGAAGTTGGCCGTGGTTGGGTGAACATGATAGTGTGGAAGGACACTTCGCTGTGAAAACACATATAGTAGCCGGCAAACAACTTGACCCAAAATGGCGGATCTGCGCATGCATATTTGTACGTAAATCGGCTACTGCGCAGTCAAGGTTATGCTCAAGAAGTTTGCCGGCTACTGTACAGTCCGACCAAAAAAAAATTGAAATTAAAAAGTGGCAATACTGTAGTGTTGTCCCGTTTTCTTAGATTGATTAGAAAGGGACGACACTACAGTATTGCCAGTTTTTAATTTCTACTCTTTTTGGTCGGACTGTACTTCGGGCAACTTCACCGCGGCCAAATGCAAAAACTTTTCAACCCACAAGTCGCTGAAATTTAATATAAAATTACTATCCATGTCAATAAGTTCAAAATTCAATTTCAAGTGACGTGTGGGTTGGATCGTTATTGCATAACTACGTCCAAGTGATAATTTGAGCGTTTTAATCGTCTTATTACTCAGTATATTGACGAACTCCGTATGAAGTGTGGTGCCATTTTGGGTTATCTTGTCGCAGTTGCGGATTTTTACAAAATGATGTTGTTTATTTTTATGAATTGGTAATATTGAGGACAAAGTAATAATACGGTTAAAACGCATCATCACCCACAATCAGTTTTAAGAACAAGGTCCGTTCTCATTGGGTCATCAAAGTGAAACAACTTTAGTTAAACAAAATAATATTGCTTTATTTTATTATGCTCTAAAAGTATAAAATAATTAACAAAATCTACGAACAGATAACACGGTTGAAATTATTATAAATAACAGTTCAATAGAATCATCGCTTTTATCATAATTTTAAGCTTTCACATTGACCGTTTAGTTATAAGAGGTTTAGTTGTGCAGTTTCAAACTTTATTTTCATATCTGTAGGGTTCTAAAATGTTTTTAACTTATTTACATTATAAGGTCAAATAGAAGAACAGTGAGTATCCAAGTTATAGCAAGACACTTTCGTTAATTGACAACATTTCATTGTAAGTGGTCACAGTGCAGAAAATCAGTCGCACTCTATTACTAAGGGCGGTATAAGGGCGGTATGGAAATTATACCACAGTCCTTTTTGTGTGCTCTGTCTGACTGTCAAATTTTCCACAAGGTGATGTCATGTAGAGGGCCGATTCTTAGATGACGCTGCTTCACATTTTTTAATGCTTTTAAAAACTAGCCGGTATAATCAAATCAAAATTATACTTCTAAGTTCCGTGATAATAAATTAATGAAATTAGTTTAAACTGAATACTATTTGAAAATTTGAAATGTTGTCAATTGTATTGGCGTATTCTTCGTTTCCGACATTACACAATAATTGTCTATCTACAGACACACAGAGGGGTCTGATATATATATAATGATTATACCTATAAGGTCGGTCGGAATAGTGCGGGCCATAACTGCAATTTATGGATTGCTCGGTAGCCTTACGGCTGTAACCGATATCGTGGTGTAAAGAGGCTTATTAAACGGGTCATGTTTTGCTGCAATTTATGGTTGACCATATTAGTATTTGCATGTTGCTCCAGCGTAGCGTGTCAGAGAAGGACGGCTATTGTTGCCGGCCACGAATTGCAGTAAAATATGTCCCGTTTAGAAGGATACACTACAATACTCCGAAGTTTCATTTGTCCGAATGCATCATCATTCCGAATTTTCATAATTCCGAAAACCATGTTCTGATAAAATATTTACATAGTAGTATTTTTTGGGATATCATAACCCTAACCTAATTATAGTAAGTAACATATGATCCATGGCGAAAATGAATTTTTCGCGTCATTTCACTTTCGGAATTTTGAAAACTCGGAATATGATGATGGTCCGGATAAATGAACCTTCGGAATTTTTAGTGGTCCCATCGTGGTGCTAGGCTGTAGGCAGCGCGCTGCCCCAGCGTCTAGCGTGTGTGTGCTGGCGTGCACGGGCACTCAAACCAGCGGATGTGTACCTACCTAGCTTGACAACGTCGTCGTTTTGAGGTCAGTCTGTTTGTTATAGGTCATGTAGCTTGATTCTAGGTAGTGTGGTATGCACCCCACTTTTTTTAGTTTTTGGCTATTTTAGGAATTTTCTACTCAGAATCACGAGCTCTTTTATTTATTTATGTGATGTACAAAAGGCGGAATTAATGCCATAGCGCATTCTCTACCAGTCACAGTCAACCATTGGGCAAAGCAGATAAATTTCTCTTTCGATCTAATCTGGAAAAAATAAGAGTCAATATTTTTACGTTCCATTCCGTTATCATTTCCATGGCGTTAACGAAATGGAAGCTCAAAAATACATTTGTTAACATTTTGGAACACTTATTCTCGCATTTAGTGATAATCAGTGATTCTGAATTAGAAAATACCTAAAATATCCAAAAACACCCCACGTGTACAACAAAATTAAAAAATGGCCTGGTAGGTATAACGCCTGTAACTACTTTTCGATCGATATTCTCCCGATATTTGCCCGCTAGTGCACTTTTTCCGACTGACCTTATGTTAAAATTAATCAGTATCTAGGTACATGTTTCACCAAATAATTCTTATATAAGTAGGTACATTTTACAATTTCTATTAAAGAAAATATATACATAAGCCACTTACAAAACAAACTAATTAAGTTTGGATAGAACTTTCTAGCGCGTACAATAAATAATAATTAAACTCTACTCAATTACATCTATGGAATATTCATTAAAACAAATATTTATTCACAGCACCATATTGCACTCATCCATATCATTTTCTGTCACTTGATACTATTTCTATCTATGTAGGTAACATTTATACGGATACTATAGTAACTTTATTTTCATAGTTTTACCATGGTAGAGAATAAGGTAAGGCACTCCGGCAAGTCAGCCTTTCTACGTCACTGATTAATTGCCGCTTTATGGTAACAAAGTAATTATAAGGAAAAAATGTTATGTCATTTGGGCCATTTTCTCTAAAGTTGTACAACCCACATTTTTTTTAATTTTCGATATTTTGGGTATTTTCTACTCAGAATCACGAGCTCTTTCGATCTAATTAGGAGAAAAAAAATATTCATAATTTTTTTGTTTTTCCATTCCGTTACCGCTGTAGTAGGTTATATGGAAATGGTAACGGAATGGAACGAAAAAATATTGGGACACTTTTTTCTTCTAATTAGATCGAAAGAGCTCGTGATTCTGAGTAGAAAATACCCAAAATATCGAAAACCCAAAAAAAGTGGGGTGTAGGTACAACTTTAGAAAAAATGGCCCATTTATGCATTACAGTTCTTTAACTAAATTTTATTTTGTCACAATATTTTGATTTAAACCACTCACGATTTTATGAGATTCATACAGGTAACAAGGGAATTGGGGAGTATTTATGATACACCACTGGCAACAGAAACGGATTGACAGAACCGCCCAACCAATCATAGCGTGAGTCTCATCTGTCATTCCGGAGTGCCGTGCCGTACCTTATTTTCTGATACCATGAACTTTACTAGGGGCCGAGTACATCTAACAATTTTCATTAGTTAAGATAAAACAGTGCAATCAAGCTAAATGTGTTCTTAAGATATTTTGTTTCATGCTATTTCATCTATGAGATCACATATAGAATATAATATGTGTTGACTGGAAATGTTAACGTTTTTTTTTGTAAATTCTTATTAAAAGGTACATAGACAGGTACAGGCGAGTACACAAAGCTCAACAATTCAAGTAAAATACAAGTCGAAATCCATAGAAGCTCTTAATAAACCGCGTT
Organism: Apotomis betuletana; assembly: GCA_932273695.1. Classification (NCBI taxonomy): domain Eukaryota; kingdom Metazoa; phylum Arthropoda; class Insecta; order Lepidoptera; family Tortricidae; genus Apotomis; species Apotomis betuletana. The sequence goes on along the minus strand of OW026307.1, from coordinate 8,474,959 downwards.
AAACCTTTACACCAAAACTTTTGCCTGTTAAATATTATTCTTTACCGTAGTCGGGTAAAAAGTATCATATAACCACCTTTGTCCATTTAGCATAACTACCTACGCTTCGCGACGCGACTCTAGTCGCGCGACTTAGCGCTACCCGTCACTCTTTCACATTACTACACAGAAAGAGAGGTAAATATCTCGCGCGAGTTGTGCGAAAGGTGTTGGTTGATGTCCAGCTATCCCTGTACCAAAATTGGTTAAAAAAATTAAAACCTGTCATGACGTTGATAGGCAGTCTAATGAATTTTTACCAACAGATGGCGATGAACGTCTGGCGTCGCAATGCTGCATCGCGCTATTAAGTTTTTTTCTTAAAATTATCTCCTCTCCATAGAAAACTTATCTCAATACAATTTTAGAATTTTATAATAATATAGATGTTTTAAGGATGAAGGAAGGAAGGCATCTTGGGATTTAGGTAGCCGACCCCGATTGAGAATTCATTCTCAAAAAATGGGACAAAGGCTAGGAGGATGATGATAGATGTTTTAAGGAAAGTTGTGGTTTTTTTTTTTTTTTTTTTATGTCATAGGGGGCAAATGAGCAAACGTATCGCCTGATGGAAAGCGATTACCGTCGCCCATAAACACCTGCAACACCAGAGGAGTCACAAGTGCTTGCCTACCCGGAGGACGAAGATAGAATGCCTCTAATGCTAGTAATTTCACCGGCTATCTTACCCCCACACCGGAACACAACAATGCGAACATTGCTGTTTGGCGGTGGGTTAGCAGGCAAAAAGTTTAAAAGGTGAAAAGGTTTACCGAACAAAACAATTAGGTATAAAGTTTAGAATATAACAGTAACATGGACGGCAGCAAGCTCGGCGATTACCTAAATTTAAAAGCATAATTATACAAATAGTTTTCCTCTTACATTGGTTACACTGAAAATGCCGGTTGCGTTGATTCAAGAAGCTTATATAAAAGGTACTATGGGCTGCACAAATGCGTGGCCCATTATGAGTGAATTCTGCTGCAGAATTGCATGACTCATTTATGAATGAATTCTGGAGCTCATTGTACCGGCTGGAGATCTCTGAAGACTTATTTTTCTAATATCCGAAAAACCCCCATTGGCGTAGAAGAGAAAAAAATCTGTCTCGACAACAGTTTTCTTGCTATTTCCATTGTAGTTATTTAAGCTTCTTGTAATGTTTACTACAAATATAAGGTACCTTTAGACTCGTCTAGTTAATTTATTGATTCTTGAAACACTACAAATGTTGATACAGAAATATCGTACTAGATTTTCGTTGTAAATGTATTTTTATGGTATTTTTACAATGCATGAATCGACTTGCGAAAATCTAGTAGGTAACTCTAGGTACTATTGGAATGCAAAATTGAATTGACTGTATCTACACCGACATTTGAATCCAGATAGGCCTGCCTAAAATCGTCTCTGCCCGTTTGCTTTCCTCACAAAACATCAGGGCGATTCTAAGTATAGTCAACATCTTGATAAAAACGTTTATGTTTTCTTTGCTTGATAGTTACGAAACGACATGATCATAAAATATGATATCAGAAACGTTTTTCAAGAGTAAATAATTTTAACTGTGAGTTGCAGTTTCAGAGGCAATTCTAAATAGAGCCCAAGATTAAGTAGGTAATTGACTAGTTAACAGTAACCGACTGCGTAAAACTTACATTAGTAGGTACTTACAATTATAACACAATATTGTATATCCTAAAACCACGTTTTAACATTTGTGCCATATTCACTATAAAATACAAATTAAGAACGTATCAACTAAGTACACGACGCTATTCCAAAAAGTCGTTAATCCGAAAAAAAAATTATATGATGATAGTTGATACCTATCGGAGAAAATACAATTAAGTTGTCACGCAATGTAGGTATGTTTTTAAAACAGATATTTTCTTGTGCCCTATGGGCCACTAAGGTCTCTTTAGGTTTATATTTTCGGAGACACGATTATTTAGGATAGACATGGTACAATTTTAGGCAGACCATTAAATGTTATTTTTTCAATACGTTGCAAGTTGTGGTTTTCCCAAAATGTTCTTCTAAATTGCCTTCGAAACCCAATTAAAACTAGTTTCGACATCGACTGGGTTTTGGAGGCAAAGATCCCTTCAGCAAATAACAAATTGTCAATTAATAAAAACATTTTGGAAAAACCAAGGTAATGAAAAATGAATGACCTGCAGTTTTTAGATACTTACAGCAAGGACTATAAAAAAAAGTAATGGTCTTCTAAAAATTGTACCAAGCCCGTTACGTATGTGCGCGAATCTCCGACTCACTTCCGAGTGTTTGAACCACACGGTTTTATCGTCATTTTGATTTGATCACATAACTATGCGATCAAACTAGAATAAGACACCAGAGTGTACTTATTCCGGATTCATGAGGAAATCAAAATTTGAACATGACTTCAATCATCACCAACCCGATACTTATTTGTTGAGATAAGAATGACGAAAAAACGCCGTAAAAACGCTCAAGATTCGCCCATTGAGAATCTATTGATACAGCTTTTCCCATATACACGATAATTTGTTAAACGATGTCATTATTTATCTACCGCCATTTTCTCTGGTATCACAAATCAATTTTGGTTATGTATTTTTGCTATATGCTCATAGGCGTGCTCTCTGACCGTGAGCATTCGACTGTAAGGTAGGTACCTAAAAATAATAATATTTTCATATAATCGTTTGTATGGTATTGCTCGCAGTGAGGAACCGCCTTAAAGCTATTTTTTTACTATAGAGGGCATTCAGGATTTTTGATTTAGTTTCCTATCAGCAGAGCACAGAAAACCTAATAGGGAGCTTTCAGCCAATCAATATTTTGTATGTGGTCATACCACTGGCTAAATGAGCTGAGTCATTTCTTGTTCAAATTTAATTGAATACAGAGTACATTATGAATAAGCTTCACACCATCGAATTAGGTGATACATGGTGGCCAAAAAAATGCCCTTATTAGAAACAACCATCATTATTATAAATTAAAACTCATTTACTTGATACACACAAAGATTGTCGCATATAATGATATCAACTCGTCACCGACTGAAGTGCAATAGTAATATAAATAGTTCGCATTGCCACATAAAATAATGCTTGGCCGTATAACCAGTAGCGGCTTTAGGCGGGTTCGTCCCGAGCGCTGGCTCCTAAAGGTGTTTCTTTATGGCGCCTAGAGCGCCACAGCTGTCACATAAAAAATGGCGCGCAGAGGCGTATCTGTGGCTAAAGCCGACCCTGCGTATAACTGTACGTGGATCTCTTATGGTCGCGTTCATGGTATAGGTATTAGGAATCCTTTTTTGAGGCCGAATTAACTTCGCTTTGTTCCAACAAACTATGTGACTAAACGGGTAAGTATTGTGTGCATTATGAATTGTGGCCTATACTACGAAATGAAAGACCAGTTTCTATACTCCTTGTACGAGTTGTGCGTCATTGTGAACCCTCTAGGCTCTACTTCGACTTTAAGAAGACTGTGAGAGATTTGCACTTATGATGCCTTTCATTTCAAAGTAGCAGTTTGCGGCCACAGTTCATAAAGCACATAATACCCATTGGGGCCCATTATTTATTAGAATAAAGCGAAGTGAATTCGGACTCAAAAAAGGATTTCTACCATAGATAAAGCTTCCATCACTCCGTTACCAGTTTTATTGTTTATCCAACGCATTTATAAACGTCGCCATCATAGCCTTAATGTAACGAGCTTTATATTCCAACAAAACCTTACAACAACATCGCCGATATAGGGTTGTACCTCATAATTTTCGACAGCAGAATCCATAATAGTGATGTAGTGGTAGCGAGGACGACTCCTCCCCACCCAAGGTCCAGAGACCAAGCTGTGGAGAACTCCCGAGCAGCTAAGAGGGGGTAAGCCGGTGCCTGGGGGCCCACGACCCCGTCCCCGGTGCCGTCGCCGTGCGTGCCTCGTGTGGAGACACGCTGGATTCGCTTGAAGTGTATTATCATTAGCGTGAACATCGCGAACAGACCTGGAATTAGAAGAACATTGCATTAAGATACATACAATATACAGCAACAATCCATATCCATACTAATCCATACTAATATTATAAATGCGAAAGTGTGTCTGTCTGTCTGTTACCTCTTCACTCTTAAACCGCAGAATCGATTTTGATGAAATTTGGCATGGAGATAGTTTAAGATCCGAGGAAGGACATAGGATATTTTTCATCCTGGAAATTATCCCTAAAAAGATTGAAAAGTGAGTAAGTAATTCATGATGACATTGATGACCCTGTAGGAAATGTAATGATTAAACCAAAAGAACAATTACTCTTACATTTGTTTAGGCGATTTTAATAATCCCTTTTATTAATTAAGGTGATTAGGTGGATATCTATCGTGTTGTACGAGGTTGCTTCCATACTTCCAAGTTCCACGCGGACGTAGTCGCGGGCAAAAGCTAGTAATTCATATAGTTATATTACGAATAACTATTTAAACAAATCGCGTTCCGGCGACCCGCGTTACCAATAGCGGTCTCTACATTTATGAATAGCGCTTAGAGTTTATTAACTAGTGCCATCTGACAGCGCTAATATGTATGGAAAGGTCTAAGTACCATAAGAAATGTAAGGGATGGTCCTTAGCTATGTAAAGGTGGCGTCGTACAGGAGTAGAACATTTTTCTGTGGAAATAGACCGTCATTCTCTTTGGCTTATCGAAGTCAAACATCGGCCATAAAAACCGGGTTATAACGAAACGTGCAAACTAAGTCATCCTCCTAGCCTTTGTCCCATTTTTTTGAGAATGAATTCTCAATCGGGGTCGGCTACCTAAATCCCAAGATGTGGCGTAGGCACTAGTTTTTACGCAAGCGACTGCCATCTGACCTTCCAACCCAGAGGGGAAACTAGGCCTTATTGGGCTTAGGTGGTTTCCTCACGATGTTTTCCTTCACCGAAAAGCGAGACGAACGCGAACTTCACCGAAACGTGCAAACTAAGTGTAAAATCATAATGTTATTAGTAGAAACCATTTAATTTAAACCTCGCGTTTTCCGCAGATATGCCCAATCGAGCACGTATTCAATTTAAATTCAATTAGCTGTTGAAACCATGATGGATTCATTCTCATATGGTATTAGTGGAATATTTAGCGAGATAGTCCTGTTAAGTTACGCCCTACCTGAGGGAAGTGGTAATGGGCAGTAGCTTAGCGTGGACTTATCTAGATTGGGCGAAGGTAGGATTCCCGCTATAAGCCGGGTCGTCACCACCAAGGGTCCACGCGGGCCGATTGTCTCGTTTTCAAGCTAGGCTAGATTATAGGCACTGAAATGAACGTCCCGTTGTAATTTTGAGTAATTTGATACAACATGATACTTATTTATTAAAATATACCACGACGCGCTTGCTCGCTCAGCATTAATTACCCTAATGCGCCCTGTGTTCTCTTCTTCAGCACCTTCCGTCCTCTTTTTTTCCGTATGTTGACGGCCAATATGACCTTACTCAGTTAGACCGTGCGAAGGAGTCCCGCATTTTATAATCCTAATCCTGCAAATTGATCGCAAATGTGCCGCAAATCTGTGCACTAAAGTTTGCAACCCTACACCCGAGGCACATTCGAGGCACACCCTTACGGTAAGGGCCTTACCACCCAGCTTGCTTAACCCTTAAATGCATGATGATGTATATTTACACGTTACTGAAATGACACAAGTCAAAATCTGAATATTGTCAATAAAGACTGTCAAGATTGTCCCGAAATCTCAAACTGACGTGGATTTCATTGCTAATTACGTCATTTTAGAAATAAAATTAGTATAATTGTATGCATTTAAGGGATAATTACGCCGAATGCCCCTACCCGCGCCTCCACGGCACTATGAGGCTAATAAAAGTAATAAACCATAACACACTTACCAGCCAGCAGATACATGACTCCTGTGACCAGTACTGCGCTGATCTGGTGCTTGCATACTCCGAATGCTCCAACCAACGCCGCGCTCCCCAGCACTATGAGGCAGACGAGTGCGCACGATATGGAGAGGTTCTGCATGCCTGTAATAATAATAATCACTACATAGTATAAAACAAAGTCGCTTTCTCTGTCCCTATGTCCCTTTGTATGCTTAAATCTTTAAAACTACGTAACGGATTTTGATGCGAAGGTTTTTTTTAATAGATAGAGTTATTCAAGAGGAAGGTTTATATGTATAATACATGCATAATTTATCAGCATTGCACCCGTGCGAAGCCGGGGCGGGTCGCTAGTACACTATATATAAATATTTTGACCGTCACTCAATAACATAAAAAAAAACTTAAAGGACAGTGAAACGCGTAGGTACTTTTATGTATGACCCCTGTATGGGCTGGGCCTCATACACTTGATTTGTAGGTTGTAGTTAGATGTTTGTTGAATGGAGAAAGATAGTTAAAGTTAAAGTAATTTATTATGGTAACACAACAAAGTAAATGTATTAATAATTCTTTCTCTTGATGCTTAGTGCTCGGATGTTAATAGCAATCTCATCTATATTATAATTGAAACTTATTATAAATACGTTGTTGCCGTGTGGCCTAAAGTAGGCCGCATGTAAGCATAAATAAATGTACGGTAATGAAACCGTACAACGACAAACCGTACGAAGTCATTGTGTTTGCGACAAAAGCACTACGGGTCAATAAAAGTCGTGGCGGTTTTTTTAATGTTCTGATGTATAAGCCTATTGTTTATCGCAAATGACATGTGGGTTTACCACCATAATTACGAGACAAATGCGGGTAGTATGAATCTGTAAAGTTAAGTAGTTAAGGCTGCGTTTCCACTAGAGATGCGTAGCGAGGGATGTGTTTTTGTTAAACAATAGAATAACTTAATTTACCTACGTATCGTCGTTCAGCGCAGCTATTGGTTAACAAAAACACATCCCTCGCTACACATCTCTGGTGGAAACGCAGCCAAAAGCATACATGTATATCCTCAAGATTGGTGTTGTCTTGGGCCATGTCCACGACGAACAGATTACTACTGAGGAACGTTATACCACCCACGTCCCTCTTTTCGTCGCCTTTTTCGTAAAGTAGGTAGGTACCTACTTACAATAAAGGAAATTGAAACACACATCTTTTTCATATAAAAATTAAGGGTCAAAAAGGTACGCGTTTCAGTTTCCTTTACTGGAAACCAAGAACAAAGATCTTACTGAAAATATACCTATTTACCTGGGAATAACACACCAACCCTAATGAACCTGTCTAACTTTAGAACCTTATGTTTGTTTATATGAATAAACCTTGCCATTGTTTACCTATGCGATTAATTTATGTAGGTCTTCGTCATTATTATTCCATTAGTAACTAAGGTATCAGTGAGTCGGCAATCAATTTAGACTTAGGCTTAGATACACATTAAGTACTAGTTCTTGCTCATGGTTTCGCTCAAACTTACAAGAAACCGGTCATTTAGTCTTAGGTTATTGAGTGCACTCACGTAACGGAGCAGCACGGTAAGGGCAACAAGAACAAGGTGAACTGACGTTCCGATCAAGATCGTTGAGGCCGTTATGAAGATTCTTGCAAGAAGCCTTTATGTAACAGTATACGTCTTTGGTCTTGAAGCTTTCTTGAATGAATCAATAGAACTTTTAATTATTTGTTCGCGCGCTAATTGATTTTTGCTTCGGGATTGACAACATTTAAAATATTCAAGTATTTTTATTTATCAAATTCAAATACATATCGTTAATTTGTCGTAAGTTCTAGAATTTTTATCCCCATTTAATTTAATAGTATCTGATTGAACTACATAATATATTCTTTAATGCCAGAAAGTAAGTCTACTGTTACATTTGTCATACAGAGGAAAATATTCGTCATTTCAAAAACAGGGGAAACAGTCCCCGCTGAGTTTTTATAGCCGCAAAGCTAAGCAGAAACAAACAATAAACACCACTCCCCTAAACTGAGCGTTGCCATTCTATGTTCTACATGCCATTGTACAAATTGTATGCATAATACCTTTGTATCTTTGCAGGGAGACTTTTGGAGACACGTCATTTTCGGGTAAAGCCGGACGAGCGTGATTTGATTTTCGTAATTGGACGTATTTATGCAAAACGGAACCAACCCACATTAAACGTTTGTACTTTACGCTATAGTTTACAGGGTTCAATGTAAACGGTTTTGATATGTGGACTGGTTCCTTTGCCTAAATACGTCCAATTTCGGTCGCGCCATATTATCATGTCACATGATCACGTCACAGTCGTCACACTAAGTATGGTGCGACCGAAATTACGCGACTAAAATTACGCTCGTCTGACTTCACCCTTCATCGTTTTCTATCGAACCTCCAAAAAAAAGATGTAGACGTGACCTCCAATAATGCTTATTCCGAGATGATGACGTATCAAAATTAGATTTCAATCGACTGCTGTAAAACGGATAATCATGAAGTCATTTTTGTTTAAATTATAATTAAACATTAACTATACAGTGTTTTACCGCCAAGTAGGCTTTTCTTAAAGTAAAGTAAAGTAAAGTAACATAGATCTTTAACGTATCCATGACCTTAATTTAATTAATTAACTTAAATTTCTAACAATTTTTTTATCGCCAGTAGGTAACGACAATTACGCTGTACACCTACTACATTGAATGTGCGGATTTAAGAAATTTAATTGTGCAGTTAATTTACATAATTATGATTAGCTAATACTGACAAACAATTACTAATGGATCATATTAATATCAGTTTTAATGAATGCCCGCATGCCGGTAACAGGCTGTATAGATTGTTATTGTACTAAGCGGTTTAGATTCACGTGAATTTGTCAGTGAGTGTAAACCGCTTAATACAATAATTAGATGTTTTACGAAAGTTTGAATAAGATTATAGATAATAATGCGAATTGCATTTATTTTTTCAAAAACAGATTATTTTTCTTTGGATACTCGTCACGTTTGAACGAAAGAGACGGTAACAATAGGTAACTCTGTGTATACATAAGCGAATCTCTGCAATTCACCATAGACAATACTACATTACATACCTGGGGCGGTGAATTAGTGAATGCCCCAGATCGCAGCTGTGCAGGTGCATAAATATGCTATCTGGGGCTTTACTAATTACCACCCGTGGCTTGTCTAAAGTTTAACGTCTTGCCTTGGCAGGAAGCGAGATATTCTCCTCGGTAAATCCCACGTGACATTCATCAACACATGATGACATAGTTTTGCAAGGCAAGACGTTAAACTTTAGACAAACCACGGCCGTTAATTGCGTACAGCCCCAGATCGCATATTTATGGCTCTCACCTTCGGTTCGGGCTACAAATACCTGTCATTCGGGACATTCACAAATTCACTGCCCTAGGTAAGTACCTAATGTAGTATTACGGTCGTATTATAGCAATATTAATAAATTTTCTATACCCGCCGTAACCTTTGTTTAGACCTCATTTTCTTTGTTCCGACTGTTTATCTTTGTTCCACGCTTTGTTTTACGCCCTATGTGTAGTTAATTGATAGCTTTCTATGAAACTTTTAAAGGTCAGGTTATAGCGGTTGAAAATTTAATGCTCAAAGATCTACCCGTAATTTAACTTTTAAATTTTAATTTGACAGTTCCACGGTATGCAAGGCCGATAATTCCGATAAGGGTTTTATTTTTTTTATTGCACGAAAATTATAGGACACTGCAAGCTAAGTACAAAAAATACCTTATCCGTATACACATAAGGTGTAAAATTGTTGATAAAATAAAATGGAAGTGTCATGTTCGCCATCTTCGTTTGCTATGATTTGTATTCAACGTTTCAGGTCAACATCTTGGCTGAAATCTTGGCGTACATATAAATGGGTCGAGGAAATGGCTCTTACTGAAAAAAGGGGTTAAGCGCTTTACTAAAGCAAACACTTAATACTATGTTTCAGTTTAGATTTGGAAGAAAACAAGGGTCGGTCGTTAAGTGGCGTAGGCGAGGGGTGTTTCTACTCGTACAATTGGATCGTAGCGTTAGTTAGCCAAAGGAAAACGAACAACGGGAAATGCGAATAACATTACGTGAGTTATGACATTTAGGGTTGTCATATCTATCTATCCTTATTACAGGCGTTTAACTTTAAGATTGTATACATTTATTATATACTAATGTTTACCCGCGGTTTCGTCTGTGTTATCGGGAATAGTTGTCTATGTCATAATCCATGTCTTTGTCTAAATCCATATCTTATCGCTAGTTAAAGCATTATTGTGTAACAAGAAATATTTTCATGAACTTATTAAATAAATAACTAAATAATAAGGGACAATCATACACAAATCGACCTAGTCCCAAACTAAGCAAAGCTTGTACCTACTATGGGTACTAGGGGGGTATAAATACATATATAGATAACTTTCATGACTCAGGAACAAATATTCGAGTTCATCACAAATATTTGCCCCAGCCGGGATTCGAACCCAGGACCGCCTACTGAGGCACCTACCGTCTATTTACAAACTGCGCCAACCGCTTCGTCAATACTTATAGGAGTAAAACTTGGAACTTAATTGTTTTTATAATTGTCCTTTCTGTACCTATAGTGATGTAAGTGAGGAATAAGAAAGCACCTCGAAAATGAACCTTCGAACTCTGATTACGATAGCAAATATACCGTCCCATTGTCGTCTACAAAAAGGTTGAACACCCAATTTATATTCTCCTATGAATAATAATGCCCCAGTGTCAATTTATCGTGATAAAATATCGGTAAAAAGCCTAGCGTGGGTTGAATTCCCTTTTAATTTTCTTTATGAATCGAATTCAAAAGACATTCATTGTTATTCCACTAACGTTTACTTTTATTCACCGTTGAAAGCATTTTCGTATTTATTTCGTTTACTATTACGAAACCTATTATATTTCATGAGGGATTTAATATACTTATTGGCTCGGTCGAACGAATCTAAGAATGTTCATTGAGGTGAGTAGATAAACGGAAACCACACACGTCTACGTTGAACCAATCTTGAGATCCAGTGGATATTTCTAGGGTCCACCATCAGGTAATTTTTATGAGGGATCACCTCTAGTGGAATAAAAATTCTTGTCATAAATTCGATTGTCATAACTCATTTCGCATAATGGCTTTCCTCATACTTGTTATTTGTCATAAATTGTTATTTGCATAAAATTTTTACGTCATAAATGTTGTTCGGCAGGCTGTTCATAAGCATAATTTAGTATGGCACAAAATTTCAAATCATATTATTGAATGTCATAATAATTGATAGTACGAAGAAGAGCAACGCATAAATTATGGCTTTCATAATTATTAATGGCAATAGACATTATATAGTATAAGTTATATCACATGTACCAAAAATATAACATTTGAAATAATGATACAAAACTTACATAAGCAGGAAAACGAAAGGGGGGGACGGGGGGGCGAAGCCCCCCTCAAGGGGGGCTCGGGGGGCGAAGCCCCCCGCATTAAGGAATCCTTCTCCACACTGACCTCTTAGTTGTAGGTTAGGTTAGGTTAGAATTGTGAACCTATAAATACGAACATCGGCCAGAAAAGTAGGTTAGGTTAGGTTAGGTTAGTTGTAGGTTAGGTTAGGTTAGAACTGTGAACCTATGAATACGAACATCGGCCAGAAAAGTAGGTTAGGTTAGGTTAAAAAAGCGCATGATATGTAGGTTGATCAGGAAAAAAAAAATGTACATGCTTTATTTATAAATGACGTATACATACGCATCGTAAAATAGAAGTGATAACACTAGTCACATGTAAAATGTTATAATTAGTAGGTACTCATTACACTAATTTCAAATTAACAAAATATATCTATTATGGAGATTGGTATGTATGTTGTTCAGTATTATGCGCCAAAATATGATATGCATAAAAACATTATGGCGTTAAAAGATTATGATTTAGGTTCATATGCTCCAAAAGTATATGGCATTCCTTACTTATGCGTACAGACATTATGGTCATAAAATGTATGCGGATCAATTAATGCCTAACACACTTATGCGCAAAGATTTTTATGACAAAAGTGGTTATGCTCACCGACATTATGGCTTAAAAATTTATGCAACCCAATATGGAACCTTTTTATGATACTGGCTCTAACTGCTCATCTATGTAAATCGGCATGCGAAAACTGCACATATGTATGTACCTTGAACGAATCCTGAGATCCAGTAGATAGGCACTTCCAGGGTGCATCATCATAGAGTTCGGGCCAGGTTCGAATATTTAATAAAAGAAGCGTGTAAAACAAGTACAATGAGCTGAAGAATCGCATGACCCATTTAAGAATGAATTTATAATTAGCCTTTAGTATACTTACTGAGACGTAGTTTCCGTTTTGTTGGTGTAGGCAACCCTAGGCGTATAACACGCCCCACAACGTCCTACAACCAACGTCGATGCAAGTCATGCAAAATTACCAATCAGATACTAGTAGCTGTGCTGTGCCTACGCTTAAACTTGAATAATAAAATTTAAGTTTTCGTAATTTAATTAACTGCTAATTTTGTTCGCTTAGATTTAAGCGTTAATCTAAAATGTTCACTACTTTCTTAACTCCTAATAAATCTGACTTGCTGAAATTACACCCCCCGGGCATGTAACATCTCAAAGTTATTATTTGCGGTGTTAAGTAGCTAGTCGAATTCCTTGGCTTAGTGGTTCACGGCTTTAGCGAAAGCTTAACGCAGCGGGTCTTAAAGTTTTACGGTGACAGGAGCTTTTTGAAAGCCTTTAACCTCCGAAGGATTATATAATATATGAGTTCAACGCCTGAAGGTAACTGTGTAGTAAGAGTGGCATACCTCTTAAACCACACATTAGATGATTTGTTAATATCGGCGGTTTTCTAATGTAATTTTATTAAAGCAGTGACGTCTCGTGGCGTAAACCAAAAAATTAAAATGAAGCAAGAAATTGAAAAGTGTAAGGGCCTTATCACGGTTGTAGGTACCTTGTTTTGCCTAACAACTTTTTGCCTAATTTCGGTTTGCCTAATTTCATTTAAACTAATATTATTTAGCATAACTATTCACTTTGCCTAATTTTCATTTGAGTGAAAGTTGTTTTGTATAATACTCATTTCACATAATCTTATTTCGTCTAATTTTATTTGGCCTAACTTTTCGTTCGTATAAACATATTTTGCCTAACACATTTTTTGCCTAATTTATTTATTTAGCAAGCATTCTGACGCTCCGCTCGCTTCGCTCGCTCCGCTATCCGTGGTCATAAAACAAACCTAACCTAACCTACAGTATTCGGTCTTTAACCTAACCTACAATTTTCAAAATAAGAATCGACAAAGTGAGTTTTAGATAAAATAATATTCGACAAAACAAGAGTTATGAAAATGATCATTTAGGCAAAACGAATTTCGACAAAGTAATAATTATGAGAAATGATATTATACATATTGACTTTAGATAAAATGTTCATTGTTCATTATGGTAAAAGTTGTTAGACAAACTGAAATTAGACAAAAAAAAATTAGACAAATCAAGGGAATACCCCTTATCACACTTGCGATTTGCGAGCGTATTTTCTATACAAATAAGCGACGCGGCGAACACGCTGCGCGATCGCCTTCATACAAAATAAGGCTCTTATGGTTCAGGTAGGGTTCGAACCTGTGGTGTCTCCAACGGCTCTCCGGCTACGATGCCAACCTAAGGCATGCAAGAAGCAACTGGTTGAAAACTTTAATGGCTCTTGCATCAGGTTCAGTAGTCCAATAGGTAGGATGCCCGTGTTAGAAATCTGAAATCTATTGGAGACGCAGGTTCGAATTAGAAACCCTGCCTGAACCATTAAATTTTGATGTGCTTTCGCTTCATTGTTAACATTTGGCTTTCTAATTTGTATAGGTATTATCGTTTATACTAGTAACTTAATGAAAAACAAAATGTTTTGATTGTATTCATTTGAGTACCGTAAGGTAAGGTAATTTAGAACCCAAGGGCCTATTCGGTAATTTGAAAATTAAAGGTTTTAAGCCCTAATTTCCATCGCAATAGTTGTTGATATTAGTGAATTCAAAAATTAACTAATATCATAATAAATAGGATAAATATCCGTAAAAGGCCTTTTCAGTGCGAGTAGCTCAACGAAATAAAGAATTTAAGGCAAGCCAGGCGCCTACTTATATAATTTGTAATGCTAATGAAGTTCGCTGGGAAAAGAAAACACAAATTTACTATAATGTCAGTCTTTGTTTCCATTAATTATCCTCCTTATGAAGGAAAATGTCGATTCTATTTTCATTTTTTCGGGTCTGTTGTATCGCCTCTTTAACGAAATATCTTGCCATTAATAATGTGCTCGTATCAAACTAGAGTTCATTCATGCCAATGAGAAAGAAAATCGAGTAAACACATACCATTAAAGTAGAAATAAAGGTAATATTATAAAAACAATCGTGAGACATCTTTAATGACTACTTATTAAACGATTTAAAGTCACGGAACGGCCCGACATGTTTCGAACTCATTTGCTAGCCCTTCATCAGGGGCAAGATCCGTGCTGCTACACGACTCGTGGCCCACAGTGGGCCACAGTCACAGTACCATTATTAGAATTATAGGTACGAAATCTCGTGTGAACTGTTATAGATGTAAATTGCAAACGATGAATTGAAATCTACTTAAGTTTTGTGATTTCTCCTTAAAAGTAGGTAGAGTCTGGCCATCGAAACGTAATACTGAAAATTACCGCCAAATTTAAAAACTCAAGCACATATTTCATCGCCAATGAGCAATGACTGATACTAATGCAATGGTGCAGATATATTAGTTATTGACGATAGGTATAAAATATAATGTCAAAAGTACCAAAACTGCTTAGTCTTAAGTTTGTACAGCGATATTAGAGCTAGAATTTTAAAATTTCGCGGGCATTTTCAGTATCACGTTTCGATGGCCAGACTACCTATTTTCAAACCTTAGGGTGCGTCTCTACTGAAGCGAAGACATGCAGTATCGACCAATCACAAAAGTGAAGTGGAGCTGAGATACAGATTTCAACTCAGGATGGGTCTATTCCGCACTTCTCTGCTCCGCCTCGGTTCAATGGTGACGCACCCTTAGTCTCGAGTTATCGAGGCCACTACGGCGCCCTTGCTACTGAGGAAATGCTGGCAGTAACGTCGTACATCACGCACGTTGAACATGACGCCCCTGGGGCTGGTGTTTATGTGTTTCACGCGCGCTTAGGGTTGCCATCCATGTGATTTACAAATGTCAGGACTTGAATCCTCGCGGGATACGAAATAAAGTTGAATGTAGATGCAGGGCAGGGCTGAGTCCGTGCCTTACGAACGATACTTGTGTTTAATTATTATCGACGCAAAACCTCATTCAGTATGAGATAAATAAATATAATAATAATATAGACAACCTCACACAAATCGATTTAGCTATTCCCACAGTAAGCTCTGATGGGCCTGTGTTATGGGCATATACATACTTACCATATATACTTAAATACATTAGAAAACATCCTTGACCCAAGAACAAATATTCTAGCTAGTTCATCACACAAATATTTGTCCTTGCCGGGATTCGAACCCAGGACCGCGCGCTCAGTAAGCGGCTGCACTACCACTGCGCCAACCGCGTCGTCAAGTCAATATAAAAAAACATAAAAATAGTATTTTAAATAAAGTAACCACCAAAATAATGTCATTGTGCCTTATTCGAAACTTTTCTTATTTGGCTCCTTCATGACACTTCTCCCCTATATTTAAAGTAATTATAGTAATAAAAAAAAAGTATTTTTATTAAATTGTATACCTACCAAATGAAATTTTCTGTCAGCTGTAGTGCAAAACAGACAGGGTACTTATCACATTGTTGTAATACCAAAAGTTAAATTAAGTATGCTTAAAGATAACTAAATTTAAGACACAAGCGAGGCTTTTAATCGTTAATGAGTATTTATATTCATTAACTGTTTTATAAAGTGTTCAAATTATTTAACTTAACGACAACGTCGATAGCAGTTCTTTAACAAAATACACTTTTAATGGGCACATTTTCAAGGCTTAACTGAAAGAGCCCGTGTCAAAGTTTTTCGATTACGAGTTGGCAACCCTATTCTGATAAACGGCCGGTGAATAATTTATTATCGGCGTCGCTGTGTCATGGGATTGCTTTTTATACATATTTAGGAACATTTCGCTTAAAACATCGTTCGAAATGTATGGGCGTACCAAAACAGAAATGATACTGAAAGCATTATTTTTAATGGTTTTCATATGAGTTCCTAATAACTTGTCAAACAAACATTTTATACTTTAATAATAATAATAATATCAGCTCGTTTAGGACTCTCATTGCCAAGCTAATCTGCTTTAGGGGGGGCAACAACCGCCCCCGTGTGATGCGCTACTTCGCGGGGACTGGCACCAGGCCCTGCGATTACATGGCATGTGTCACAGAGCGCATCGACTACCTAAAGCAGAAAGTTTATGCATGGGCAAGCCGTATTCGCCGCTACAGAGAGCGTGTGGATCGATTCCAGCAGAATCGTCTCTTCCAAAGTGACCAAAGGAAGGTATACCGAAAGTGGGAGGGAACTGAACAATGTGTGAGCGACGGGCAACTGCCGGATCCTACTGCCATGATTAACTTTTGGCGTAGTATCTGGTCGGTGCCAGTCGAGCACACCGAGGGCGAATGGATGAATGTTGTCAGACGTGAGTGTGAGCCGATCGAAGCCATGGGGGCTGTGATTATCAGCCCCGATGATGTAAGATGTGCGGCCTGTACGACCCAGAACTGGAAAAGTCCTGGGCCAGACGGGTTGCACAACTTTTGGATCAAGTGGTTTCGATCCTCACACGAACGTCTGGCAACACAATTTCAAGACGCCCTCGAGCTTGGTTCCCTGCCATCTTTCATGACTACTGGTGTTACCTTCCTGCTCCATAAGTCCGGTAGTACCACGGAAGCGAAAAACTATAGACCCATCACGTGCTTGCCCACTTTGTACAAGCTCCTTACGTCCATTCTGAGAACAAAAATTAACACGCACATTGTTGCGAATAACGTTTTGGCCTTTTCTCAGAATGGATGTAGGGTTGGGTCCCGTGGTACTAAGGAGCTCCTCCTCATTGACACGACCATTTGCCAACAAGTCCGGCGGAACAGGGGGTCTCTCTCGGCCGCTTGGGTTGACTATAAGAAGGCCTATGATTCGGTGCCTCATTCATGGCTGGAGAGGATCTTAGAGCTGTATAAAATCGATACAGCTCTAAGATCCCTCTTAGGCGCGTGTATGAGGCAGTGGACCACACTCCTTCGTCAACCAGGAGGCGGGGATGGCCCCCCTGGCCCGCGGGACTTGATAAGGATTGAGAGAGGTATTTTCCAGGGTGACAGTTTGAGTCCTCTGTGGTTCTGCCTAGCCCTGAATCCGCTCAGCACTCTGCTGAAGGATTCAGGACTAGGTTGCCGGCTTCGAAGAGGAGGTGAGGTCATCTCTCATCTGCTTTACATGGATGATCTTAAGCTATATGCACCAAAACGCCAGGATCTGGTGGAACTACTGGAAGTAACTGAAACCTTCAGTAGTGCCATCAAAATGGAATTTGGCGTAGACAAGTGTGCGGTCATGCATATACAGCGGGGGAAAGTCGTAAATTCCGCGAACTTACAGCTTTCTGAGACAATGACCCTCAGGTCTATCTCCGAAGTTGAAACCTACAAGTACCTTGGTATGTCACAGTCATTGGGTATTGCGGACGGAGACATTAGACAGGCGTTGAAGGAGCGTTTCTTTTGTCGTTTGACAAAAGTACTTAACAGTCTTTTGTCCGGTGGCAATAAGGCACGCGCCTTCAACGCTTGGGTGATGCCTCTGCTCACTTACTCCTTTGGCATACTAAGGTGGACTCAGACTGAGCTGGACGCCCTGGATACGAGGGTCCGTCAGCTGCTCACTACACATCGCATGAGGCACCCACGCTCGTCAGTTATGAGAATGTACATCCCGCGTAAGTGTGGGGGCCGTGGCTTTTTAAACGCCAAGGACCTCCATAACCGCGAGGTGTGCAGTCTTAGGGAGTATTTCCTAAACAACGAGTGTGGGATTCATCGCGATGTAGTAGCAGTTGACAAAGGCCTCACCTCTCTCTCCTTAGCAAACGAGAACTGGCGCAGACCAAAGGTGCTTAGCACCGATGACCGCAGGGCTGTATGGAAGAGCAAGGAGCTACATGGGCGGTTCTACAAGGCCCTTACGGGGCCCGATGTAGATCTGCTCGCGTCGGTGAACTGGCTACGCTTCGGGGATCTCTTCGGGGAAACCGAAGGTTTTGTCTGTGCAATTGCGGACGAAGTAATGATGACGAACAATTACCGGAGATATATCTTGAAGGACGGTACGGTCGACATTTGTCGGGCATGCCGCCGTCCCGGTGAGTCACTCAGGCATATAATCTCCGGTTGTTCTCATCTTGCTAACGGCGAGTACTTGCACAGACATAACCAAGTAGCCAGGATCATTCACCAGCAACTTGCTCTTCGATACGGTCTTGTGGGGTCTGAGGTGCCGTACTATAAGTACGCACCGATGCCAGTTCTCGAAAATAGTCGTGCCACGCTCTATTGGGATCGATCTATCATCACGGACAGGACTATTGTAGCCAATAAGCCTGATATCGTGTTGGTAGATCGATCCAAGCGCCAGGCAGTGCTCGTCGACATCACCATCCCCCATGACGAGAACCTCGTGAAAGCCGAGAAGGACAAACTCAGCAAGTACCTTGACTTGGCTCACGAGGTGACCGCAATGTGGGATGTTGACTCGACGATCATTGTGCCGATAGTCGTTTCGGCGAACGGTCTTATAGCGAAGAGTCTCGACAAACATCTTAAGAGACTCTCGCTAGATGGCTGGATCAAGGGTCAGATACAGAAGGCGGTACTCCTGGACACGGCGCGCATCGTCAGGAGGTTCCTTCTCTGCAGCCCTAACCACCGGTAGCCTGGGCCCCGCCCCGCTGCCGGCGGCACCCTAGGTTAGGTTTTTTTATAATGTATCTATATTTTGTAATTACGTTGTTGTATTTTACTTTTTATATACATTTATTGTAAAAAAACTTAACCTAAGAAATTAAATAAATATACGAAATAATAATAATAATACTCTTTATTGTGCACCACTAAATATAAATAAAGATTACACAAAGAAATTGCAAAAAACAATACAGTAGGTAACAACAGGCGGTCTTATCGCTAAAAAGCGATCTCTTCCAGACAACCTTAGGGTAGTGAGAAATACGAAAAATAATTATGAAATTGGTAGTGCAATATTTTTGAAAACAACTAATTTGACACAAACAACTACAGACAAACTAAAACATAAAAAACGAAATATACATTACATATATGTTAATTAAAAATAGATACTAAAATATACATACATAAATACATAATACATACATAAATACATACGACGACATACATTAATGAATTAACCACATCGACAACTAGACCTAGGAAGCGACAAATAATGTTGTTTGAGATGATTTTTGAAAATCGGAAGAGATTTTGCACGCCTCAGATCCAACGGCAGAGCATTCCACAACTGGACCGCTTGGAAGGTGAATGAGTCATTGTAAAATTTGGAAGATGAAACAGCAGGAGCAAGAATACAATTTTGAGAACACCTTAACGAAGACAGATATTTAAAGCGCTCTTTAAGATAGCAGGGGTAGCGGGGTTGAAAAGCACGCCATAAAGAAGGGCAAGAATGTGAGAGTTACGGCGAAGACGAATGGGAAGCCATTTGAGCTGAGAACGAAAATGGGAGACGTGGTCATACTTACGCAAGCCAAAAATAAACCGGATACTAAGGTTTTGAAGGCGCTCTAGTTTGTTAAGCTGAGCTTCAGAAAGATCTAAATAGCACACATCGGCACTTACACAGGGCTCGTATTCCACTCTGCATTTTAAAGACCATAGTGAAGGCATTTTAATATCATTTGTTAGTATGGGCATTCGAGTGCAACTATACGTAGGTAGTAGTTAATGATTGTTTACGAAAATTCATAAATGTTTCATATATTATGGCACTAACATGACGTGTAAATCTGTACTACAGTCAATATTATTACAATTTACATGCATAAGAATTACAATAAAACACATAGTCTATCTAAAACTAAAACAATCTGGATTTATCACGTTAAACTACTATCCCCCTAGCTGGGCGGTTCACCAACAACGTCGTAAATTTTCATGTTTTTGCATTGGATACCTACACATTTGTGTGGAAGTAGCGTAATGGAAAAAAAACGAACATAATTAAGTGGGACACTCTTTTTCTCCTGCTACAAATATTATACCTGATAGTGCTCAGGAATCTGAGTTGGAGTAACAACTTTTCTTCAAACGCAATAAGGGAAAGCAACGATTTGTGAAAACGCGCATCTACCTTCTCCAGTGCGTGGTCTCCACTCGCCACTCACGCTGGTCGCCGACGGTTACACGAGAAACTCGAAATAACTAGAATATTTATCGAAGAAAATCCGTACTTAAGTAAAAAAATCATATAAATATTTAAGTTTGATGTGCATTACTGTTTGCCTATTTGTTAAACTCCAAGGATTGACAAAATCTAATTTACTAACATTGCTCAGTTCTGTTTGCTTTATCTCAAAGAGCGAGTAAAATTAGGTTGACAATCATTATTTGTTGAATAAAACATAGTACGTTCTTTGTGACTAATATTCTAAGAAATAGCTGAATATTCTAGAAACTTGTTACGACTTCAGTGACATGAAAGTACCTACTCGTTTATTCATGTAAATTAAGCGAAACATTATTGTCATAGCATTTACTTCAACAGGATTACATCTTGTGAAGATGCCAAGTATTGTGAAGATGTATAGGTAGTAAGACATTTAATAAAATAGCATCGATCGTCCAGAAAAAAACGTACCTATTTAGATGAAAATACAAAATATAAAACCATAATATGACCATCCATGGCGTGAACATGCAAAATAAATATACTTAGGTACTTAAAAAAAACAATAACATAATATCGATATACCTTAGTTCGCACTAACGTCCTAATTGCAACTACTTTCTTCGAAAAGTTAGTACGATTGTGTTTTAAAGTATCGTGTACTTACTATTAATAATGAAGAACATGGTGTTTTACACTTTGGTTGTCACATATTTGATTTGTGGATTTTTCACTAATGTTATAGATAAGAATTGATCTCATACAGTGAAAAATTTTCGTGAGCTCTCAGGTTAGTGAGTGACTCCCACACAAAGTCCGACTCACTATAGTGAGGGTGAGGGAGGATGAGAGTGACGTCTAACCGGCCCTGATACAGTTCAAGTCATGCTTAAAAAAGTTTTTTTCTCAAACATGCAATGAAATATTGTCTTTGTGTTCCTTATAATAGGCTCGGAAGTATCGGTTTTTGGGCGCAGCAACTCGAGAGGACTGTAAAGGGATTTCATACTGCTTTTCAGGCCTAGGCCTGCAAAGTAATTTTTTTTTGGTTTCAACAACAAGGTCATTCACACAGCTGGCTGGTTTGACAAAAAGCAGGTTTTGTTTTTAAAGGTTGGTTGTTAGACACTTGTGGAAAATAAAATTCAAGACGGCGACTTTTTTTTTTCAAAATTTCAAATTGGTGCTAGGCGGTGGTAGCCTAGTGGTTAGGGCATGCGACTTTCAATCCGGAGGTCGCGGGTTCGAACCCGGCCCGTACCAATGAGTTTTTCGGAACTTATGTACGGAATGTCATTTGATATTTGCCACTCGCTTTTCGGTGAAGGAAAACATCGTGAGGAAACCACCTAAGCCCAATAAGGCCTAGTTTCCCCTCTGGGTTGGAAGGTCAGATGGCAGTCGCTTGCGTAAAAACTAGTGCCTACGCCACATCTTGGGATTTAGGTAGCCGACCCCGATTGAGAATTCATTCTCAAAAAAATGGGACAAAGGCTAGGAGGATGGTGCTAGGCGGCTAAAATTCGGTATCGGGGGGCTCTCGGGGCTCAAAAATATGAATCTGAAATCTTGTCCGAAAATTCGGTCAAATTCGGAAAATATCGAAAAAAAACAAAAAAAACGATTTGTATGGAGAAAATTTCAAATTGGTCCTAGGAGGCTGAAATTCGGTATCCGGGGGTTTTTGGGGCTCCTGAGTCAGAATCTGAAATCGGATTTTTTAAATTCGGTCAAATTCGGTATCGGGGGGCTCTCGGGGCTCAAAAATATGAATCTGAAATCTTGTCCGAAAATTCGGTCAAATTCGGAAAAGATCGAAAAAAAAACGATTTGTATGGAGAAAATTTCAAATTGGTCCGAGGAGGCTGAAATTCGGTATCCGGGGGTTTTTGGGGCTCTTGAGTCAGTCTGAAATCGGATTTTTAAAATTCGGTCAAATTCGGATTCGGGGGCTCTCGGGGCTTAAAAATATGAATCTGAAATCTTGTCCGAAAATTCGGTCAAATTCGGAAAATGTGGAAAAAAAACGATTTGTATGGAGAAAATTTCAAATTGGTCCTAGGAGGCTGAAATTCGGTATCCGGGGGTTTTTGGGGCTCCTGAGTCAGAATCTGAAATCGGATTTTTTAAATTCGGTCAAATTCGGTATCGGGGGGCTCTCGGGGCTCAAAAATATGAATCTGAAATCTTGTCCGAAAATTCGGTCAAATTCGGAAAATATCGAAACAAAAAAACGATTTGTATGGAGAAAATTTCAAATTGGTCTTAGGAGGCTGAAATTCGGTATCCGGGGGTTTTTGGGGCTCCTGAGTCAGAATCAGAAATCGGATTTTTAAAATTCGGTCAAATTCGGAAAATATCGGACAAACAATATTAAGTGTTATTCTTTGAAGTATATTTTTTTATTTCATTGTATGTTTGAGAAAAGCACTATACATGCCTCGTCGTGAAAACGGATTCCCGGCCTCGTATCACTATCCGGCCTCGCTCGCATTTTCCCGGCCTCTGATGTAATGTACTATTGTTACCTTGTATCGTATCGAAAATAAAACTTGTTTTAATACTTACGATGCTGCCAATCAGCTCTAGGCTCATCATCTTGATTGTCCGCCAGATAATTCGTACACACAGGCTGTGTTGGGAACCCGGCTCTAGCCAATATCGACACTTCTTCCTCTGAAAATAAAGAACATTTCTCAATATCACGAGAGTTAGGCCTAAATCGAGCTCAGGATTCCCAGGCACCGAATTGAAAATTGAATTAATTTAATCTTGAGAGATATTAGCTGACGTATTAAGTACGTAAGAACTAAGGTAGCTGAAGCTTATGAGAATATTATTTGGTGGTAGAATAAATTCACAATTTAAGGTTTCGTAATTTTGTGAGTTACTTTTATTGTGTAGACCTATATGAAATGACTATTATGATTATGGAATTTAATTTTTGAACCCTATGAGCGCTTAGCTGACAGAAAACTGAATCCCGCACGGCAAGTCGGTAAATAAAACGTATGTACTTACAGATGTCGTGAATAATGTTTTGTCATTGTATTTGTCAGGAAAGTTCGTTTTAGCATGCTTTCTTGTCAACTTCAGTGAAAACGTTGACATATACAAGTATAATCTCTCTCTCTGTGGTCGCTCCCTTATGTTATGACTGAGGATCGTGGTCATCGGTGGATATGGATGCTCTAGACCTAGTTTTTATGATCTGCCTCCACCGGTGCCTGTTCATCGCGTCTCTGATGACCGAGCAAAACTTGGTTGAGGAAGGGCCCATCACTTGATCGGTCCATCTGGTTGGGGACCGTCCCCGGGTTCGTTTGCCCTCCTGTTGGGAACACGGAGGGCAAACGAGTATAATATACGATGGTAATAGTACATTATGATACAAGTGTGCTAAGTTGGTCATTACAGTCGAGGCGGAATTGCAGCCCGAGCCGTAGGCGAGGGCGTAATAGAGCCGAGAGTGTAATGACCAAATGCACACGAGTTTCATACGACGTTTTTCAACACACTTGCGAGGAAAAAAACACCCGTTTATAACTGAAATATTTAATTATTAAAACAAATTGTGAAAGTACAATTATTGAAATGATACACAGTGGATTTCGATCGCATTTGTACAGTATATTTTTGCCTTCGTCGAACGTATATTTTCGTATTTTTTTAACTATGAATGTGAATTGTGAATGATCGTGGTATTTTGTTTTTAGTGTTAGTAATTTTTACTAACAGCATTTTGCCGTGATTTTCTATGCCTTGTAGCAATATTAATCAGTTCCTGATGTCTACATGCTCCAGTAATACCGAATATTAACGAGACCTGAAAGTAAATTAAATACATATTTAGTTACTACTGCCTGCAAATTAAGCATGTCTGGGCGGTGGGCGGATGTCCAGTTTTTTTTGTAACAAAAATATTTGAAATCAGTCTAGTCGTTTAGATTTGATATGGCTGCCAAACAATACATACACACTTACCTACATAGATATAAATATAAAACATAAAATAGTTGAGTAGATGAGTAGCCTCATGAGTAGTCGTTTTATTTTTTTATAAACATAATCATTCAGTGTACAGAAATTTCATATTTAAATAAAATAACAATTTCGACTGACCTTTGTTGCTAGGTACTGGCTATCCGGTTCTTCTTTCAGAAACTTTTCGATGTCCTTTGAGGACAATACTTTAGATTTTTTACTTCTGTAACCATCTGAGCGCCTCTTCAAGAACGCAATCAGATTGGCATATGTTTTTATGTCAATACCATTTTTGTTCCGAACAGTGCTTTTTAACATGGAGATAGACCACTGCGAGGTAGGCTTAAATTTATTTGCTAGCTCATGAAAATAAGCTAAAATACGTTTTCCGAGAACAAATGGGCTTTTTTGCTGGATTCCCAATGAATAAAATCTTCATAGGCTATTGGATACTTTTTTTTAGATTTCAATGGCAACAGGCTGTCATTAGCATTTTTGCATCATTAAGTATTTCCGGAGGCATCAATTCCACATCTAAATCTTCTTCATTACTAGAACTCGACATTTTTGTAAATCTAATCAGTCACAAACTAAGTACAGCGATAAACTCGAATAAACAAATTTTATGCAAAGCAAAATGGCGCGGAGATTTATTTTTTACGCGGTTATGCGCGCGCAGGTGCAAAATGGAAGCAATGACGAAACCGTCAAACAGCCAAATATTAAAAATATAATAATATATATATTTAATTATACCTGGTGCAAATTAGTGTCAATTACATGACAAAATTAAATAATTTGATAAAAATAATTGTTTAATTATTGCGTTTAAGGCATCACAATTACTTTATTCACAAAAATTTTGCTTATTATATAAAAGTAAAAACTCTTTGTTGAAATTTAAAAAAAAACTGTAAAGTAAAGACACTAGTGCGTAATAGAAAAGTCAAAAGCACGCGTGTTTTATAGGATACTTTGCGGCCATAAAAACAGTTTAATATGGACCACTTTACGAGCAAGTGTGTTGAAAATCTTTATTTACTACCGATCTTTGTATGACACTGTAGAGTGGCATTTCATGACATATGGGACAAACTGTTCCGCCAAAGTGAGTGAAGATATAGGGCTGCAGGGGTTAAAAAATGCTTGAATATTTTTCTAACTATTCATGTAAATACCTTCCAGAGACACGCACATGGTCCAGATGCCGCCATTCATGGGCACAAGGAACGTCCCACCGCCTTTCCGGTGGCCTGAGTGCTCGATCTGCAAAAAAATATATATATAAGTAATAAAATATATAATTTGAAGCTGAATGAATTCGGATTAAGTAATAAGTTAGTCGAGGTTAGTTAAGGGCCTAAAACGATGAACATGCTTAATCATGCCTAGATGATGGGCTGTAGGTATCCACGATAATCAGGGACGGCATTAGATATACAGGCGCCCTGGTCTAGTCGTTCCTTGTGATGCTTTAGGCACCCTGGTCGAAGAGATCGCTCGCTCGTGTCACCCTACATTAAAGCCGCCCCTGGAGACGACATTCTGCAAAGCCGAATACAGTCGAGAGGGAGTCACATAAACGACAGTCTCAGACAGAGAGGAGAGAGGTATACATAGCGTTACTGTAATCTTTGACATCCTATTTATTAGGCACACGAGATGCCTTGAGCCGGAATAGGCATGCAATGACTGCACTTATCTCGCACGGAGACCACGGAGTGCATGTCGTGAACCTATTCAATCGGCTTGAAAAGTCTGAAGTGACTTTTTAACCGACTTCAAAAAAGGAGGAGGTTCTCAATTCGAACTATTTTTTTTATTTTTTTTGTATGTTTGTTACTCGATATCTCCGAGAACCGCGAACCGATTTTAAATTTATTTTTTTATCGAAAGGGTATAACTCCGAGTTGGTCCCGTTGGCACTAAGTCGGGATCTGATGATGGAATCTTGGAGAAATCGAGGGAACTCTTCAAATGTTATAGGGACATGTACGGCGCTTTCGGTAATTTATTGATAAGGTCAAGAATTTACATTCAGTAAATAGGATTCGGTGTAAGGAAACAGATGATGAACACATACGAATCACTAAAAAGCAAAAAAAAAAAAATTTACAAAAAAAAGAACCTACTTCAGTAAAACTAAAAAAGCCAACAATAACCCGTTCAAGTACAGATTACATTTGACTCACCCTTCGAAGTCGGTGCCAAACCTCGCGTAAACTATAATATATAAATATAAGAACTGGTTTGGGATCGACTTCGAAGGGTGAGTCAAATGTAATCTGTACTTGAACGGGTTATTGTTGGCTTTTTTAGTTTTACTTAAGTCGGTTCTTTTTTTTTTATTATCTTTTCAACATGAAATTGAATTGAGAAGAATTGTGTCACAGTTGTAGTATTTTTGTAACCTTACTGTGAAGATTACTTAGTACAGTCTAAATCAAAAGTAATTGATCATCTGATTGAGTTTGAACGTGTCGAAGCCATTGAAGTAAAAAGGTACCTACTGAAAATAATAAGTTTCTGATTTCTTTGGTTGGTTACTGTATTTGCGTGTGCTTGTAAGTCCTATGATTTAACCGCTTGATGCAAGCACGAAGGCGAAATTAATAATCCCTATATTCCAGTTACCCTCTTAGTAAATAGTGTACACACAGAGACCTAAGATACCTGACTATTTCGTGTCAATTGTTTACGCAAACCTAGATAACATAATCATAACACGTGTAAAGCCATTGACATAATGGCGATTACAAAGAATAAGCCTTAGATATTCGGTGAAATATGAACTTAAAGCTAATGGACACAGGTCAGGGCTTCTAAGGCTTCAGATCAACGTAAGTGGCATATAAATCACTTGACTGGAGAACACGGTTCGCACGTGTTTAGCCGACTTTAGCTTACCAGCTTAGTTGTGCAGTGTGAAACTACTTTAACACATTGGTAGAAAGACTATTAGCTTAGTTTGAACCTGTAATAAGTTGGTTTTAGTTTGGCCGCGACCTTGCGATGCTTCGATGAAATTTAATTTGTATTGTAGAAAATCGCAGGCCCTTTTATGTTCATTTCATTTGTTAGAGTTACCAAAAGTAACGAAGTTGCGGACCTTTCACATTTGGCAAACAAGTTATGAAAAATATCCCCTTACCTTGGTATACTGACCCGCCAGTATGAAATCAATTTTGACACCTGTCATCTCAATACATTTTATAACCTAAAATCGATGTTTAGGTTATACAATGACGTATTGAGATAACAAGTGTCAGGATTGATCCGTAGGCTCCGTAGTTCTGATATCATAAGGTAAAAACTTGAAATTTATTTTGAAAACTTGGACTGGCGAACCGGGCTAGACCAATGATTAGTGATCTATTGTGATTGGTCTGACTGTCTGCTCCAAATGGTGTTATTAAAAACGCACTCTAAGCCAACTAAATTGATCACATAGGTTACACTGTAACCTCCATAAATAACAACTAGAACAAGTAGGTACTTTCCTTTCCGTAATTTCATACTAAAAGCAATATGGAGTACGTGGGAACTTAGTGAAGAAAATTATAGTTTTCATTAGCCGAGTTCGTAACTTGCTGGAAGTTTGTCGGCCACTTGATAATGTTATTACGTATAAGAATAATAAATGACATAAGTTTTCCATGTACCATGCATACCAGGCATGCCTATTGTTGTGTTTTATTCATAACCAGTTAAGTATTAAGCATATAAGCATCGTGAGAAATGACAAATGTCTTCCGTGGACAATTGGACATTCATCCAAAAGGATAACTGAATAGAATAGAATAGAATAATTTATTTGTAATAAACTTACATTGTCAAACATCAATTATAACATGTTCAGTCCTAAAAATAATAATAATAATAGGTACCTAATACTAAAAGTGTGTGTGTGAATAACACTAGCCAAGTGAAATACTAGGGCTAAATTCCACGAAATACGTCTATTTCGGCGATTTCCTCTATTTACCTATTAATGTCAACTGCAATTTTGAAAATCAAAATTGTATTATATCTGTCATATCATGGAAAACTTTCGTGAGTTGGTTGATACGTTATTCATGTCAATGTCAATAATAAATAATATATAATAAAGGACTATTTAAAAAAAAAAACATGAAATTTTATATTTAAGTAAAAAAAAAAGGATTTTTAATATTTCAAATTTTTTTTTTTTACTTTCAAGGTGACGACACCTACCAGTATTCGATATTTTATAAAGCATTTAAAGCCTGACCAGAAATATATGAGGATGCGCCATATTGCGGAATTTCACTGGAACTAATTTCTTACACTGGCAATGATTTTATGATGGTTTGTCAACAATGTCAATGTCATTCGGGGTGATTTCTTTAAAAGACAAATATTTAAAAGTATCCAAAGAAAATGCCGAAAATCATTCACAGTCGTAAACTTAAGATTATAAGTTAAGTGTACACGTGTTTACTACACGAAAAACAGTTAGGAAAAGAGTGAATTCCATTAAATGATATTACGAGGTTAACATAGTGGAACTGACAGTGTATTTAAAACTAATGTCATTATA
This sequence comes from Apotomis betuletana, assembly GCA_932273695.1. NCBI lineage: Eukaryota > Metazoa > Arthropoda > Insecta > Lepidoptera > Tortricidae > Apotomis > Apotomis betuletana. The sequence continues at coordinate 8,445,883 of OW026307.1, read as the reverse complement.
GTGGGTTGCGATTGGTTGCAAAATTGTTGCCATATAAATCTTATAAATAGCGCGCTCTTGACAATCCTCATATATTTCTGGTCAGGCTTTAATTCTCTACCATTTATATTTTTTTCAAAAAAATTCACTTGGATCAACAGGTTGGAAAAAGCAAATTTGTAACATCTCATGCTTGCGTAAGTAAATACATATTAGCTTTCCCTTTACTGCGTACGTAGGTTTCAATAACAGTAATTGAGGTAGTCTATGTCCTGATAAATGTCCGTGAACCTTACTCGCACTTTCTTTCTATATTATAATGTATAGAAATAAAAACGGTGAAATATATCATCATTCACACTATCTACTACTAATAGCTCCCTATTAGCCTCAAATAATGCTTAGTTTGGGACTAGGTCGATTTGAGTAAGTATGATTGTCCCATAATATTTATTTATTATTATTATTATTTATTATTTGTGAAGGAATGAAAATCTTTCCTCCTATTTAAATAGAAATTCCATTAAGTATTATTAACTAGTTTGTTATTGTTATTATGTATAACTATATCTACCTATATTTTCAGGGGTCATGTGGTGTTTAGAAGCTTCGGACGGCGTTGCTTTGCTTATCAGTTGTTTGCTTGTGTGGGCTTCTGGTTCTACATAATATGCGGTTAGTAAGTTTATTTTATCTATTTCTTTCGAATGGACGTACCACATATGAATTAACCTTAATCTTGGCATGATAGTGCCCGCAAAAGGTACCTACGTGCTTTGGCTTTTCGTAGGTATTTACAACCGTGAAACATGCCAACTTTGCCCGCTTTTTTCGTAAAAACCCGAATTTCTCTCATTTTTTCTATGACGGGATAAAGTTTTTTGTTGTCTAACGCATCCATCGTATTCATATGCATGCGTTTATTACGAGAAACAATTTTTAAATCTACATTTAACCATTTTTTTTATCAATTTTCACCTCGGGTAAAGTTATCTAAACTTTTGCAAACATTGCCCAAATCGATTATTTTCGTAACTATAGCCCCTACAACGTTAAGATAAGGATCAGTATAAAATCTGGGGTAATAATGGCGCTACTTAATATCTTGGTCTTAACTGTACAAACACGTTTGCAATATGGGTGGGCAATGTTACATAGGTATTTTGTTTTTCTCCATACAAGCTGAATCAAGCAGTTTGAAATTGTTAGGGTTGTCACTTTTGGTTGAGTAAACCATCTTTACCAATGCCATTATCAAAATGAAAAATGTATGCTTAATATTCGATACTAATAGTTTGGCGGTTATTTTTTTACTTCACGTTAGAATAATCTAAATAATAATGGTCATAATTGAATATTCTATATTTTTTTGTTTTATGGACATGACATGACATGCAGCTAATGCTAAAAGTACAACGGCTTAATAGAAATATAATTTACCTTACCTTAAATACATAACCCTCCTTTATTTACGCAGTCAGGTAAAATTACGACAAGGTGACAACCCTAACCCTTTTTTAGTCTGGGCAATGTTGGCATTCATAGGTTAGCAAGTTACTGGATAACATTGCCCACCATCATAACTCCGGTTTTAATAAGTATTTTTAGTTCAAACTACAATAAAAATTATCTACAGTTCTTATTTTATAACAAGCAATAAGATACATTCACCTGAGGCTTCCCCATTCTGTAAAAAATACACCAGAACTTCACCTAGAATTGGCCCGCCAAATCACGCACCTTATTCGACTAGCTAGTCCCAACACGTTACGGAATGAAGTTGCGCGCAAATGTGATTCCCAGTGATACCACAGATATAATCTATTTTCCACTAAAAATAGTAGTGTTGCCATAATCATCTTGAAATTGTCTACAGTAACGTTTCTTTTTTTAAGTAGCGTTTTGGGCAAAGTTCCCTGTGGAGGCAAAGTTGGCGTATTTCACGGAACCCTATAATATAACATATCATACCTAGTAAGTAGAGTTGTACTAGAGTGCACATTTTCGAGGTTTGAGTTTACCTTTTACGGTGCATCTCTATGCTTATATTTTCAGACTACAGTTTGATTTGTATAAACGCTACAAGTTCGAAGAGTATTTTGATACGGTCAATGCATATTTATTTCAGAAAGTTGTAGGAATTGTATGGTTACGTCATGTTTGTACTTCACTACAGTCGTGATTTGATAACACAGTAAGTATGCTATGGTGACTCACAATCTCGCAAAAAAATTAAGTATATTAGGTACGTACTCATGTCCTGGGTTCGGTGTTTAAGTATTGTAGGTAGGTTGGTTGTTATTGTAAAAACATCGTGAGAACAAAGAAGACAATGGTGATGTAATTTAATAATTAGGTTTGTATTTTAACACTCAATTTTATTTTTATTTCAAACGGGAAGCACTGGCTTTGAGGAACTACGCTTTAACAACAGCTTTACCAGTATTCTCGCCGGCCAACATTCCAACAAAGGCGTCGTAGATGTTATCGAAACCTTCGGTGATATGCTCTGCAGTTTTCAGCTGGCCTGATTTTGTCCACTTTATTAGATCTGCAAACGCTTCGGGCCAACGCGAGATCCAACGTGCCACGATGAAACCTTCCACTTTCAGTTCCTTGAACAATACGAATGGTTGAATTATTGTTGCTTTAGGCATGTTTTTAGGATCTTCGTTATATGTGCTTATGCATCCGCAAAGGGCTACACGTCCGTATAAATTCATTTGAGACATGATCTGGCCACTAATCTCGCCACCAACGTTATCGAAGTAACAGTCAACTCCTTGCGGCGCCGCTTCTTTGAGGGACTTGATGACATCTACGGTTTTGTAGTTGAAAGCCTTATCGAAACCTAACTCCTTCTCCAGCCATGCGACCTTGTCATCGGAGCCAGCGAAGCCGATGACTTTGCATCCTTTGATCTTGGCGATCTGTCCCACGAGCGAGCCCACCGCACCGGCGGCTCCCGTCACTACTACTGTTTCGCCAGGTTTAGGCTGACACAGCTCGAGTAACCCGAAATATGCAGTCGCTCCCGGCATACCTATAGCTCCGACCCCAAGAGAATTAGACAAATCTTTCAAATCTGGGAGTTTGTAGATTCTATTCATAGTTTCATCGCTAGCATTTAAAATGCTATAGTCTACCCAGCCTTTGTGAGAGACGATTCTTGAGCCTTCTGGGAATCTGGGGTCTTTGGATTCCAGTACTAAAGCGACTTGGTACCCGAATTGGTCGTAGGGCACTGGGTAGCGAACGTTGTAGGCGCGTTGGTACGGGTCCACGCTGAGCCATTCGGCTTTCACGAGGATCTCTCCATTCTTGATGGGAGGTAGTTCGGTCTCAACGATTTCGAAGTCATCCCGCTTGGGAACTCCCTGGAAGGTCTTCTTCACAACGTATTTCCTTTGCTTCACCATATTGAACGTCCGTTTGCTGCCCCTCTCGTAATTCAACTGATATCAAATCTCACAAAGGTATAAATACCAATCGCAGAGATAGTATAATCTATTGTATCTAATGATAAGTGTTGACATTAATAGATTAAAAATTCAACCAGAAAGATCAGTTCATTGAAAATGTAGATTAAAATGAACTTTTTTTTTTATACTACGACGGTGGCAAACAAGCATGCGGCCCGCCTGATGTTAAGCAGTTACCGCCGCCTATGAACGCTTGCAACGCCAGGAGCATCACGCGCGCGTTGCCGATCCTTTAAGAACCTATTTACTCCCCTCTTGAAGAACCGCATACTGTAGCCGCCGGGGAAAACCTCGGCAGGGAGCTCATTCCATATGCGAAGCGTTCGCGATAGGAAGTTCCTCTGGAACCGGACAGTTCTCGACCATTTAGGCTCTAGCATGTGAGGATGAACAACCTGCCGATGGCGAGCAGTGCGGTGGTAGAAGGTAGCCGTGGGCATCATGTCAAACAATTCCTCAGGACACATCCCATTATAAAGACGGTAGAACACACACAAGGAGGCAAAGTCTCTCCTCAGACTTAAAGGCTCGGTTCCATCTGTGAGTTTAGGATTGTCAACAATTCGCACAGCACGTCTTTGTACCGAGTCAAAAGGGCTAAGCTGGTATGCGGGGGCTCCTGCCCAGAGGTGACTACAGTCGTACTCCATGTGGGGTCGGACTTGCGCTTTGTACAGCTGCAGCAGTAGCTTTTGCCCAGGAGTGAAGTACCGCTTCGCTCTGTGCAGTACACCAAGCTTTTTAGATGCCAGCTTTGCCTTATCCTCTAAATGACTTCGGAACTGAACGTCACTGGTGATTTCAACCCCAAGGATCCCAATACTCTTTGAGATGTTGAGGGATGAGTTCTGGAATTGCGGGGCCACAGTAAACGGAGTTTTCTTAGCGGTGAACGCGCACACTTGTGTCTTAGAGGGATTAAACCGGACCAAGTTATCCTGCCCCCAATCGGAGACTCTAGATCCTAGAGTACTCTCAATTTCAGACACAAGTTGCTCGCGGCTTTCTTCCACAACGGAACGAGGGATGTTAGCACGGCCTGTGTAGAATGCATCCCCAGTGCTGTCGTCCGCATAGCAATGAATGTCACCAACAGATAACATATCATTGATATGAATCAGAAACAGCGTTGGAGATAGCACGGAGCCTAGTGGGACGCCAGCATTTTTATAACCATATGTACTTGTAGGAGATGTATGAAAATTTTATTTTACGTATCATTATGTCAAAATCAAAACTACTCATGATACTTATCTAGGCAAAATGTGGTGGTTGACTTAAATAGGTATTTGTGAATGGGTGCTAATGCTAACTAGCACCTTTAAGACTTAGTCAATTGTGTAACGAGATTCTTTGTCGCGCGACATTGTTCGTCACTTTCAATTACTGACTCAGGAATCCCAGGATCACCCTTTCGAACGAGCAAGACGAGTGATCCTGACTCACACGACAAGTAGGTTAAGTCATTGGCAAGCGGCAACCGCAAGCCCAGCAGTGCCTAGGGAAATATTACCAGTTTCTCATTAGGAGGACCTAGAAATACCCTGAACGTATTAAGATTATGGGGCCTTTAGGGAAGGCCGATTCAGGCGACTGCCCGGTGCACTGGCGCTCCTAAAGGGCGTTTCTTTGACCTTTTGGACACTTTACGTCAAATAATAAATTGTCACTCACACGCTAAACTGTCACAAGACAGTGAACCTTATTAGAAAGGAAAGAGTTTGGTTCTATTAGGGTTCCGTACCCAAAGGACCCTATTACTAAGCGTCCGCTGTCCTTCCGTCTGCCTCGCTGTCTGTCACCAGGCTGTATCTTATGAACCGTGATAGCTACACAGTTGAAATTTTCACAGATGATGTATTTCTGTTTCTGCTATAACAACAAATACTAAAAAATAAAATAAAATATATATTTAAGTTTGCTCCCATACAACAAACGTGATGTGTTGCGTAAACTTTGCCTCGTTTGTATCCAGCGCCATACATACCAGGTGCAAACTTAAGTTTAACCCGGCCAGTTAAGATGGAGTATTTGTACGGAACCCTTGGTGCGCGAGTCAAGACTCGCACGGCCAGTTTCATTATTCTTGTTAACGCTTATATGTATAGGTGGCGTAGTAGGAACGACAGCTCATGACACCTTTAGGTGTTCTTGGCGTTCAAAGGGATAGTCACGTCTAGGGCGCGAAGGGCGCCACACACCCACAACGAATCACCCGCGCGGGGCGCCTTTATGGCTAAGGCCAGCCCCTGATTAGGATAATAATTATTATCTATGGGCGTTACGATTCTATAGAGCAGTATGTCAATATAATTTACTCGGTTGCACACTCACTCACTTGAGATCATAGGTACAAAGGTACATAGATTTATTTCGTTCTTACTTCGCCAAGTGTTTTGATCATATGAACGAATCACTTGGTTATCTTTGATATTTTTTAGATAAAAAGTGGAATCACAATAAGCTTAACTTTTGTACCCACTGATAAGAAACGATAAAATGTAGTTTATCGGCTAGGTATCTTTAATCATAAATGATCTTCACTTCTAGGAGTGTGTCTTACTTCCCACATATTTTAGTAGGTAAGTCATATTAATATTTTATCAGAAACTGACTGACAAAGCACAAACCTAAGGGGCCTCAACATAATTCAAGTCATCGTGACGTCAAACGTTTTGAGCCAGCATCAACTTGACGTGGATAACATCCATATAAAACCAGCTATTCGTACAACAATATAAAAAAAAACGTATATAACTTCCCACGTCTTTCGTTGTATTTTTGCCCTGAGCCCGAATGTGATGTTTCTTTAGCCAATCTAGATACGTTGGACCGCCGGCTCAGTAGGCAGGTGTCTGTAAACTGCGCCAACCGCGTCGTCTTTCAATTTTTCAAATTTTCATGACTTACATAATTTTATACGACACCCAGTGCACTAGGTTCAAGAATTAAAAACAACTAAAAACTATGATAACGTATAGATAATCCATGACTCCTACTAACAACAGTCTACACGTGCAAGCAATCCCAATTTGTAAACAAAAAGAACGGTTTCTTAGAAAGTTCGGTATGTATGATGCCGACAATCGAGTTTATTACGGGCTAGGATAATAAAGCGACAAAAAAACGTACACAGCTGCGCAGTTTTTATTAATTTTGCCAACAAAAAAAGTGTACATATGCTAAATCAAGGGCCGATACAGACGAACAGCATCTGAACTAGAACCAAGTTGCAAAATTTCAGTTCTGGTGAGATTGGCGTAACTGCATCCAAACCGAAAACCAACTGCGCCTCGACTTGCAGGTAGCGGGCAGTTCTATGGACCGACGGCAACTGGTCAACAAATCCTGCCCGTCTGTATCGGCCCTAAAGAAGATGTGAGCAAATCGTTTTTTAAATGAAAATTTTCTAACTATTAATATCTTGAGATGCGTTTGGATTTATTCAAGTTATTTCTTAACTTAAAGTGAAAATAGACATATGATTGAGAAAAAAGGGTAACTAAATTATATTCCGATACATGTATAATGTGAAATCAGCAGCTGCGTAACATCATGCCGATGGCTAATTCAGGTCAAGGTGCTCCATGCATTCATATCGAAAAGGACATTAACACCGTGCATAATCCACATACATACGCCCTTGTGTAAGTAGGGAAGTTCCTTCCGTGTAATAATGACTTAAGTATTAAGTAACGCGAACGGAAGGTAAGATATGACGTTTTGTAAGCAGGGATGTGGGGCTGGAAGCGGCCTTCACTTGGGCAATCACGATGCGGAACTGCACCCTTTTGCACGCGACGATCGGTACACTAACTGTTTCTTAACACTTTCGACACCAGCAACCCGGTAGCCGGGCTCTCGCAGTAAGTTTTAGCTACATACGGTTTTTCCCATGTTATCGGCTACGAGTGTAGCCCGTAGCGCTACGCGGTAGTGAATGCGTTAATGGTACTGACAAATTGAATTGCTTAGAAGTGTATTAAGATGTTGAGTAGTTTACTAGAGACGATTCTTGTTACTTTCTTTAATTTTGAGTGCTGCCGGTTCAAATTCCCCGCTCCACCTTCCGTCTTTGCTCGTTCGAAATTGGCTACTAGCTTCCTTTGGTGTAAGTAGCCTATCTCATATTTCACAGCTTTTTCATCAAGCAAGCGGATTCCGCTTTGTCTTCCCTTATTTTTCGTGAACAGCCATTAGGACTAGGTACGTATACATGGTAAGAACAGCCATTATATGGATGAAACATACAACCCAAAAATTATGACATACTTACATGTGTATATCTCTAAGTAAAACATTATTTGCTACCACTGATGGCGTACTCTTGACGTATTGGAGACCTAAAAAAACTCACTTTGGGTTTTTGTACTTTTTAGGGTTCCGTACCCAAAGGGTAAAAACGGGACCCTATTACTGAGACTTCGCTGTCCGTCCGTCCGTCCGTATGTCACCAGGCTGTATCTCAAGAACGGTGATAGCTAGACATTTGAAATTTTCACAGATGATGTATTTCTATTGCCGCTATAACAACAAATACTAAAAATAAAATAAAATAAATATTTAAGGGGGGCTCCCATACAACACACTTGTTTTATGGTACGGAACCCTTCATGCGCGAGTCGGACTCGCACTTGCCCAATTTTTTTTAACGTTGGGGAAATTCGTTTATGCACGTTTGCACGGGTCCACTATGGTGGGGCAACGTGCGCATAGCGCTGGGCTCTGGCTCCCAACCGTGCCTGCTCCGCGATTTCCTTGAGTGACATAACTTCGTCACAGAAGGAGAATAACTTCAATAAATTGTCGTTCATGAATAATTAATTCTTTTAAGCAATTTTAACTCTTGGCAAAGGCCTTAGAGTTGATAATCCACCAAAATGACAATCCACGAAGGCATTATCTACCTACTTAGCACGCGTCTCTTTTATGGCGGATGATAATGAGCTACAAAACCACAAAATAGTATTGTTAGTATTGTGGATCGTACACAATGCCAACCAAAGGCCAATAGTCTGCCCGCTCGTTTACTCCATACTATAAAAAACCTTCTTGAGCTCACTAGCGTTCCTAAAACACATTTGAGAAAGCTCTAAAATATCATCACCGCTAAACGACCACATGAAAAGGTTAAGTACACATTAACCCGCGCGGGTACCCTTGCTTGAATATTTTAGGTGCGCAATCAAATTCGAATTACCAGCAAGTGTAAACACGGGTATTTACCCGAAGCCTGTGATTTTTGTCAATCAGTTCAAGTCGCCCCACATTGAAAGCCTTATAAATGGCTGGCTGGGAAATCTCTGGGGAGTAACTATAAATTAGAAGTCTAGACGTAAATGGGTCACCTTTAGAAAATGGTTTAGTGTTGTGTAATATAGCAAAATTACGTAGTGCGAATTAGGTATCCGATTTTGCTGAATATTTCAATGTTATTTGAAAGGAGTTAATTAAGCGAAGTGTTTCCAATTGAAACATATAAATACGGCGCGATAATGCGCGAAGATATAATTTCCCATGAGCATAATTCATTTCACTACCCATTTTAATTAAAAACCAACTAGTTGCCGAGCAACTTATTCTAATTAACCCATTCTATTCGCCCCCTTTGGAACTTAAGCTAGTCGCATTAATATTCCGAAATGGATTTGTTTCGAAATAGGTATTCACAAAGTTAGACAGATCATTACATGAAGGCATCAGTTTAGTACAGAAATTAGGTATTGTACTAAAGGTCAAGGATAGACTCGGATCGACTTGAATTTAAATTAGCTAGTGGCTTAAAGTACTAAGTGCTAGCATGATCAGGAGTTTATTGATTGAAACAGTTATAATACGGTGAATAGAGACTAAAGTACTATGTGTGACCTTACAAACGGTCCGGTAGTTTTGAATTTTTGATATGTTGTCTAGGATGGTTAGGCAGTGTTTAAAATGCAAAATGCACAATTCCCCCCCCTCCGCGCCCGCCGCCATATTGAAAAAACCGGCACTTTCTTCATATTTTTGCTCATATCTTCCTTTAGGAGCATTTAAGCTAGAAGAAAGCTTGGACAATGTTATAGAGAGTTAAATTTACTACATTTTCCATTTTATATTTTTTTTCTAGGACAGATAGTTACGGAGATATCCACATTTAAAAAAACGTAAAAAATCACAATTTCCTACTGAAAAACAAACTTCTGGATTATATCTTCGTTTAGGAGCATTTTAGCTACAACAAAGCTTGGGCAATGTTGTAGAGAATTAAATTTACTATAATTTACACTTCAAATTTTGTTTCAAGGACGGTTAGTTACGGAGATATGCACATTTAAAAAACAGGAAAAGTCGAATTTTCCGAAAATTTCTCAAAATTCTTGGTTTAGAACGCTGTCATTCAGTTACGGACTAGTTTAGGACAAATTAAAACATGTAGGAAATATAATTGCTTATAAAACTCATGTCCATTTTTACATGCATTTTCGGTAAATGTGACTTTATTTTTTACATATCTCCGTAAATTATCTGTCCTAGAAACAAAATTTGAAATGTAAATTATAGTAAATTTAATTCTCTACAAAATTGCTCAAGCACTATTCTAGCTAAAATGCTCCTAAACGAAGATATAATCCAGAAGTTTGATTTTGAGTTAGAAATTGCAATTTCTTAAGTTTTTTTAAATGTGCATATCTCCGTAACCATCTGTCCTAGATACAAAATATAAAATGGATAATGTAATAAATTTAACTCTCTATAACATTGTCGAAGCTTTCTTCTAGCTAAAATGCTCCTAAAGGAAGATATGAGCAAAAATATGAAGAGAGTGCCGGTTTTTGCAATATGGCGGCGGGCGCGGAGGGGGGGGAATTGTGCATTTTGCATTTTAAACACTGCCTAACCATCCTAGACAACATATCAAAAATTCAAAACTACCGGACCGTTTGTAAGGTCAAAATCCTTTATTCACTGAATTATTAGTGTCGTAAACATTTGAGTGTTTGAATGAATTTCATATTACCATTGTTAAATTTAGGATGTAAGTATTAAGCCTATTTAGGGTTGCGTTTATAAAATAAACAATATACGTACCTACTATTTTACGTCAAATTGCTTATTTTTATCACATCCCCTATGTAAAATAAGCAATTTTATAAAGTACTAAGCAGCTGCGATCATTTAAACGTGTAATTACATGTACAATTTTGAGTAAATATAACAAACAGATGGGGCACCTCTCACCATTCCCTAAATAACAAAGCAGCTTTAGCGTAACACAAATTGCTTACTCGCCCGTCCCTCCAAATGTTGCCACAAAAACCTTAATTTTTACAAAGAGGGCAAAATAACGGCCTAAAATTGCGTACAAGATGACTTTAATCCGTAATTTCCCTGGGACGTACAGTAAAGAAAACTAAAACGCGTACCTTTATGACCCTTATTGTCAACGTCAAAGAGCGAAAAAGGTACGCGTTTAAATTTTCTTGAGTGTAGGTACATATGGGACGAAAGTACTGGGTAAACACTGGGAGGGCTGAATATCTTTACAGTACCGTTGTCTAGAATACCTAAACATAACGTTAGTAGCGTTAATAGCATTGTAAATTCTAATTTAGTATGATATTCGTTACCGAACATAATTATTTCTAATGTATGAGTAAGTAAGTAAACTATATAGTATTCATGGTTTATATAGTATTACCTATGTAGGTATAGGTATTTACGTATTGTTACTGAAGGATACATCGCCAAACCAGATTTTTTCTGGCTTCTTATTTGGGTTAGGACCAAAAAGTTTGATGAAATTAAGGCGTAGTTAGCCATACAAAACGAGGAAATAAAAGCGATTGGAATAAGTTGCGTTATTCCAATTAACGATACAATAAGGGCGTGAATCAAATTTTAAGTGCACCTTGTTGCTATGGTTACGCAAAATTTGTCCCTCGGACAAGCATTTTTCTATGAAACAGTATGAAGATGTCACTTGGACAACGGGGACAGAGTAAACAACACAAAAAAGTTGATTCACCCAAGGAACCTTCAAATAGAACCTTAAATTACGTTATTGGAAGGTTAACTGTCGTCGCACAACGGAGACTTTGATACAAATATTAATTGACTGAGTTAAGGTGGTAAACTTTTTGGTCTTCACCCATTTACCTTTTGTATTTATGTTTGTAATGTGTTAAAAAAAAGTTATTCCAAAAAGCCTTATCATACCGAAAAGGGGGCAATACCTACTTGCTGTAATTCGATTATCATCTTTCATATTTTGACATAACAATGCAAATTATACGACATAGTATGCCTTTCTTTAATGTATTGTAATTTTAAATACAATTGCGGGGAATAGGTTTCTTGAACCGCCTGACAGTGACACAAGAAGGTGGCGCCGACATTGAAGGACAAAAGAACCAAATAATAATGTATTAAAGTTTTTGGAAGACAATTTTATATCTTTTCAGATAGCAGTAAGGTAGCTCTTTCATTTTTCATTACTTACCATGGCTTTTCCAAAATATTTTTTTTTTTATTACCGTCATGACGGTTTGCTTTCTTTTTGGTTGAAGGGCTATTTGCCATCAAACCTCAATAAAAAAAATACTGTTTGATGAGTCGGCACTTGTCAATGTCAAACCGTTGAAATTTTGGCACATGTCATTGTCAAACCGTTGAAATTTTTGCACTTGTCAGTGTCAACCCGTAGATATTTCGTCATTGATAGGTATTGTTTAAAAGAAATCCTTTAGACAAAAAGAAAGCAAATAGTCATGACGAAAATTGAAAAAAATGATTATGCTGAATTAAAAAGCTTCAGTTTGTAGATCTTAAAACAACGAATATCGAAAAAAAAAGAGTTTTATTCGTCTTCCAAAAACTTTACAGCACAATATTGAAGGTCGATACAACCCCCGCAAAATTAGAAACATGCCGCAACAACCACAGTAGCTCGCGTGCAAAACATTTCAAGGTGACCCGAAATAGCCCCATTACGCAGAATATTCCCATTGCGATATCGCATTACCATATCATCAGTGAAACAAACTGGAATTAATTAAAACGTTTAATCCTGTTTTGGCAGGCGGCGTTCTTTTGATGTTCCACGAAATGCGTTGCAACACTATATATCACTAAAGTATTCATGGCTCATTTCGGTGACAGGAAATCTATCAGAGATCTCGACACTATATTTCTACTTCGCCGATTTAAAATTTTGATTGGCGTTTAATTCAAAATGGCGAGTCGTATAGCTAAAGTACAAATGACTGGAGTGCGATGCCTAATTTTAACATACATATCTCCTTTAGAACGTCAATTTATGGATGTCACTCAATGCAGCCCGACTAGCAAAAAGAATACTTATGTCGTAAGGTAAATAAATATCAGACAAACTCACACAAATCAAATACTCGAGTTCATCACACAAATATTTTGCCCTTGCCGGGATGATGCAGATGATATGATAAATTTAAGTCTCGCGAATATTCTGGGGATATTGACAAAAACACGGATAATTAGACAATGGTGACACTATTGCCCAATAGGTTAGGTTGGTTAAGTAATCTTTAAATGCCCGAAGGGCAAACCGCCCCAAAATAGGAACCACGCCACAGCGTGGCTCCGCCAATTTCATAAAAAGTGATAATATATGTTTTACGGAATCAGTTAGTTAAAACTACTATTCACCCGGCTTCATTTCATCACCATTATGTAATTATAATTGTTTTCGCAAATTTTCGCGAAAATTCAATTTATCGAATCATCCTACGACATATATATTGGATACGGACAAATGCCGTGCGTGATAAACCGATATTGCTAAATTGAAGATGTCGTAAGTTCCAGTATCGTCGAATTACTTAGTACCCTGTGCAACACAAATTATTCGGAATGTTCGACTTAAATGTGTTCCTTTTAAAAATATTGCGAGCGTTAAAACTTGCCAGACGAAAATGAATAATAAAATCAACCAGCAAACTCCCACCAAGTTTCTTGGCTGCGATACAAAGGGATCTGTACAGCTGTACGTATAAAGTGTCTACAAAGTGTATACAGCCGTAGAAACTAGATGGAAAACTTTTCCAACTTTTAGTGAGAGTTGGTAAATTATGAAGGATCAGTTTTGTTCAGCCCTACTTTCCGGTCTTACACACGGGGCCATTTTTAGTCGCAAATGGGAGTGCCATGGGGTGATAGCGAGGTTCACACTGAGTAAGATTTGCTATGTGGTAAATTTTATAATCACGAAGATAAATAAAAAAAATTAATCCCATTCACAATAAAGAATATATAATGGATTGTCTATTTAGAATTACCTTTGTATCGATTACAGGGCTGTTGAAAGCTTGATTACCGTTTAAAATGCATTGTAGCATAATGCATAATTGAATTGAGAAATGGCTAGAAGCTACATCAATATACCGTTTAAATTATGCACTGGTTAAGTTAGGGAACTAATGATTATACCTATAAAACTAGCTATTGCTTTGCTCGCGGGTCGTGGCTTCGTTCTCAAAAGAATTTCGTAGGAGCCGTTCTTATTCTCAGTGTATATAAAACGGAACTTTTAAACATGCAAAAGGCATTCTTGGCCTAAGGGTTTGGGCTGAGTCTTTAGCAGTTTATTCAGCATTGCCAGTCTCATTGGCGCGGTACTGAAGGGAAAGAAATAGGCAATATTTTCCTTGCGATATAGTCACGTGTCACAATAGTGATAGACGCGTGTCACAATAGTGCTAGATGCGTGTCACGATAGTGCTAGACGCGTGTCACAATAGTGCATGATGCGTGTCACAATAGTGCTAGACGCGTGTCACAATAGTGCTAGACGCGTGTCACAATAGTGCTAGACGCGTGTCACAATAGTGATAGACGCGTGTCACAATAGTGCTAGACGCGTGTCACAATAGTGATAGACGCGTGTCACAATAGTGCTAGACGCGTGTCACAATAGTGCTAGACGCGTGTCACAATAGTGATAGACGCGTGTCACAATAGTGATAGACGCGTGTCACAATAGTGATAGACGCGTGTCACAATAGTGATAGTCGCGTGTCACAATAGTGATAGACGCGTGTCACAATAGTGATAGACGCGTGTCACAATAGTGCTAGACTCGTGTCACAATAGTGATAGACGCGTGTCACAATAGTGCTAGACTCGTGTCACAATAGTGCTAGACGCGTGTCACAATAGGTGCTTACCTTAGCGACTTTCTCGTCCAGCAGCCACTGCAGCGTTGTGCTGGACGCGTTGGCGAGCGCGGCGAGCGCTGCCCGCTCCCAGACCACGTGCTCCCAGTGGTCTGTCATGATGGCGGCGCAGAGCATCGCCGTTGAGCAACTGTAACAAGACACAATCATTTAATACCTTTATTATTTAATAGCCGTGATGCAGGATCGTGTTTTGTTTTGCATGGGCGCGCGGCGCTATGCCAGTCTGGCGCCATCTGTTGGTCGTAATTTCCTTTGTCCTCTCATCACGCGGAAATGGCTGGACGCATTTTAACCAATGTTGGTACATGGATAGCTGGACATCCAAAGATGGTTAGATACTTTTTACCCTTTTTACAGTAGAGAAAAAGTATGCGGACAAAGTTGCGGGCATCTGGTTAAGATTTTTCCTGAAATCATGAGCCATATAGTATAGATTTCCTTTTGTTATACGTGCTGTGAATGCCGGCTATACACTATACACGTCCATGTAAAGACGTCGAGACCAAGAAGTCAGCTTTGTGTTTGAATTTAGCGGCTTCGTTATATGTACAGTGTGTAAGTGTATATATGACAAGGCGCTTGATCTTAGGACCTCTTCTTTGGCAGATAGAACCTAGTGAACCCTTAAGAACAGTTTAAGGAGGGTAAACGGCTTACCTATTTCCAGCACAAACATTCAAGATGGCTCCTTCTGAAAATGATCTTATTTGGGTTCAGAAAGTTCATCCTGCCAAAGGAGAACTCCTGATCATCAAGTACTTAAACAAACATTCTAACATTACAGTTCAAAATATGATTTAAAGTTTGTCCTTAATCTCTCTCACCCTAAGACCTTAAGTGTTACCTTTGTCACGCAGTTTTCGAAGGTCTGATACCTAAATCAATTGTTTATGAGTATTATGAGTGGGCAAAATTTACTAGTGGGAAGACTTAAAAAATGCAAGCAACATAATTCTTTCTTATAGTTAGTAAGTGTTCCTACGCTTGTTAAAAAGTGACGATTGTTTTACGTCGGGTCGGTACGTTATCTAGTTAGCAGTAAAATGAAGACCGTAGTCCGTTGTACGAATCGTGGCTCGTATCGTAGCACTTCGTAGCGGGTCTACGAGCAACGATAACTTTTTATTATTAAGCTGCTTTCAATATATTTTGATAATAAGAAAATGATCTTTTTTGTGCCTTTTATCAGCCATAATACGCGAAACTTCGTCCACGTGGAAGGATAAGAGGTCTTATTTTTTTCGATTCAGTGACCATCAAAATAAATGGCCTATTTCACTTATTTCTACAAACTTTTATTGAGTTTAATCTGTAGCTCTCTGTCCGTCTGTCTGTAATCAAATCTTGCCAGTTTTTGACCCACTGCGATTCATTCCGATGACAATGTAAGTAATATGGAGCTGATGCATGATTTTTTAGCGTGGAGATATAGAACACCGGCCTGCACCTCTAGCGCAACTATGAAACGCGACTCTTTATCGCGCGAGAAATATTACCTATCTCTTTCTTCGCTGTACTGTGAGAGAGTGACAGGTGATGCTATGTCGCGCGACAAGAGTCCCGAAGCGTTGTTGTGATAGACGGGCTGAGAGAGGTATAGGATCTCTATCCCACGTCATTCGGGCGAAGTCACGGGAAAAACGTACAGTCGTATAAGAAATATTTACGCCAACAATAAGCATAACTTAGAATCCGTTGTCTTGATCGTCAATAAAAGTTTGCTACCCTTTTATTGTATCATTATCAAATATTTCGTGTATAAAAGTGAAGTTCGTGCGCTCTAATAAGGTCTTTTATAAGGTTACGTATTTTTTTTCTACATCTCCATTACACTACAGCGTATGTCTATAAACCATACTAGACACTTATGCCTTTTTAGTTCCAAGACAATATGAGTATGTCTAAGGTATAATATGTAGGATAAGTAAATACAAGCTCATAAATCTGCGGTCACGGTCAGTCACAGTTGGCTGTTAAGGCGAAGGGTGAAAGCATAATTACATAATACGATATCATATAGTAGGTATAATATGCCTGAAATAAACAATATTCTATTCTATTCTATAATACAACGTCATGTTACGCTATGATGCGGTGGTATATCAATCATTACATAGCATGTCGATTCTAAATACACGGCAAACGCTAACGTGGTGCGATTTGAAATAAATTGGTTTTGGATGAATTATTTTCTACGATAAAATATTTTATCGTGGCACAATTTCGATTCGTGGCACGACACGACATCGTCCCGTGTAGGCCGTGTATATTTACGATGTTCGTCATAGAATTTTGCAACGACGCGACCCAGCATCGTATCGTGTTATAATGTTTTTAGTCCGAAGGGCGTGCGAGAATCGGTGTGACAAAGACTAAGCCTTTTCAGCTCAGTGATACCCTCGTAATACCCGTGTAATTAACACGCGAGTTATGTGTGTCATATACCTATTATGCAAGGAACAATAACATTTTAATCTAGATGATTCAGACAAAGCACTCGGTTTGCAGAAAAAAATGCAAAGCTGACGAGGAAATGGCAGGTGAAAATGAATACAAAGGGTATACTTACCTGAATCCAATGAGATATTTTGTGCCTTTCCTAAAAGCCAAAACATAATTACAAGACACGACATCGCATCATGGTACGACGCGATATCGTGCCGCGATGTGACGTCGTGTGATTGAAAAATGTATTTTCACCTCACTCGCTCGGAAAAGCTCCGTTTATAGGGCGAAATCTGCGTGCAAAAGTCTATTTTATCCGCTAGCGTGCAAAAGTCATTTGAATTTCGAACACGACGATTTTGGTTCTCTGTGGTGCATGTAACTTTTTTATATTTAAGACTCCTTCAACGCGTGACTGATTTCATCAGTCGATAAATCTTCGAATAACCAATCAACGCACGCTAATAAAGGGCGATCTGGTCAGGCCGGCTAAAATCATATGTACGTTTGACTACTCCTTTAAAAAAAATACACATACAATATCACGTCCAGAAACCTGGTTTGTGGTTACAGATTTTTAAGTTTTTATTTTTTCTACACTTTATTTTATGTTGAATATGTTTATATTATATATTAATAGTAAGTATTTCAGTTTCATTTACATATTTTGACTAATTATATTAAATACATCACAAATTTTAATATTTATTTGTTATAAAAGTTGGAACATAAGAGTGTAATTTCTGAACGCACCCGAGAAAAAAAAAAAAAATTCAAAAGTTGGATGTTTTCACAATTCACGTAAACAACGTAAATTGGTTCTGTGGAGAATACATACTGTACTGTTGTCTTACTTTATAGAAATGTGGAAAACAAGAAAGTTAAGCCCAATTTGGAGTATTTATTCAATGCTAAAAGCCTGCATTAAAATCCTTTTCCGGATTTGTTATAAATATTTGGAGACAATAAGTAATTTACCGAAACTATTGGCGTTTTTAAAGAAGATAAAGCCGAAATAATCTTGTTCGGATCCCATCGTCCAATAACTTCCAAAGCAAATGTTATGGAAAATACATCCGAGTGGCCAACTAATCCTTCCCAGAATGCCATTCTCCCACATTCACAACGAATGATGTCAAGTAGTTTCAAATACAAATATAATATAACAGTGCTTAAGAAAAACTCAACGATAAAAATATACACGACGATAATACAAATTACGGCCATATTTTTAATATGTGTGTGCTTCTCTCGTGTTTATTTGGTTTGGATTGAAGTGTGTTAATGTTTTAAATTTGATGTGCTAAATAGAAGGCAAAATTAAATATGATTATTTTTATGTTTTAATTGTTTTTCTTGAACTTCCATTTTCCTCGCTGTAGTGAGGTGAAAAGTTGTGTGTTCCGCATGGCTGCAATATTATTTAGCTTCTCGTGTCTTGAAAGCTTCGCTACGCTCAGGAATCTATCTTTGAACCATTCGCTTCGCTCATGGTTCAATTTTAGATTCCTTCGCTCGCTCAGCTTTCAATTTCAACACTCGCGCCAAATAACAACTTTGCAGCCTTGCATAACAAATAACTATTTTTATTTTGAAATTCCACTTTCATTTCGTATCTTGTGATTGTGTTCAGGCCGTAAGTATCAACAGTCTGTTATACATATACAAGTAGTTGCACTTTTCTGGGCAGCTGGATGTACCTACTTTATCTATATATATTAGCGTATATGTATATCGTGAGAGTATGTGTGAAAGGAGCTATTTATCAAAGTAATCCCCGATGTAGCAGGTTTAGACAAGATGAAAAACGCTCTCTAGCGGTTCACTTGCTACAATATAGGTAGGTTAGTGAAGTGAATAGTTTTAAGTTTTATTCCGTGTAGTCATAGACAGACAGTAATAAAATAATGTATGCGTGAAATTAATGACAGATTATGGCATCATCTATACTATTATAAAATTCAAGATTCGTATGAAAATCACTTTTCTATGTAGTAAAATCTTAATAGCGTGATGCAGGATCGTCATTTGTTTTGTATGGGCGCGCGGCGCCTGCCAGTCTGGCGCCATCTGATGGGCATAATTTCCTTTGTCCTCTCATCACGCCGAAACGGCTGGACGGATTTTAATTTAACCAATGTTGGTTCAGGGATAGTTGGCCATCGGAGGATGGTTATAGGATAGGTGCTTTTTACCCGACTACGGTATAAAAATTACGCGCACAAAGTTGCAGGCAACTTCTAGTCATTAATAAGGATCAATATTTCCCTTAGTAATTTGGTGTTCATCAGGTACGGCCACAGACAACCCCCACTAGACGGAGCATGTAAGGCGACCCGCGCGCACCAACGATATGGTACGGCAGAACATTAAAGTATCAACACGGCGGCCACCGTTTAGTTGCGTCCATGTTTATGAGGTCTCTCTACACCACTTAACACTACAATTTACCATGTTATTTATTTAATTTCTTTTTTCGTTGACGTACGCATGGATCATAAACATGGACGCAACTAAACGGTGGCCGCCGTGTTGATACTTTAATTTTCTGTCGTACCATATGGGGGTTGTCTGTGGGCTGTGTCACGGCTGTGACAAATAGTAGTTTCATGCCGCAAGGTACACATTGTTAATTGCGAGCCAATATTTGCTGTCAAGCGAGCGGCTACGCCCTTCAGACACCGTACCGATGAATACATGAATATCACAACGATAGATTATCTTCGTATAGATGTAGTAAATAATAGTTTTCTCTGAGGCTGATGATTTTTTTATTTATCTTCAAACAAATTGAAGTTAAATAAATAGTATATATCGTGAGACATCTTTAATAATTATAAAAACGGTTTAAACTCACGTAAAATTGTCAGGAAGTCGACATGTCTCGAACTCATTTCGAGCTCTCCATGAGGGGTAGCTATCCGTGTTGCTACGCGACTCGCACCCACTAGTCACGAGTGGGTCGCGAGTTTTTACGTGAGGTTAAACAGTTTTTATAATTATTAAAATAAAAAAAATAAAGTAAATAAATATTAAGGAACAATTTTACACAAATCGACCCAGTTCCAAAACTAAGCAAAGCTTGTACTATGGGTGCTAGACGACGACATACATAATACATATAGATAACATCCATGACCCAGGAACAAATTTTCGTGTACATCACACAAATGTTTGCCCTGGCCGGGATTCGAACCCAGGACCGAGCCGAACCGTCAATTAAAAAAACATCAGCTTCAGCGGATCAGTATAATTTAATAAAATAATATCTGTGCCAAAAGATACTATTGTCTAAATGACCCGGTCACGAGGCTTTCTTGTTATAAGGGGTAAGGGGAAGAACTGGCACACAATTCTTTGTTAAAAAATACTAAGCCAGTTCATTCATACATAACCTAAAGATCATTCTTTATGTAGATTCGTAACCATAAATACTACTTATCTCAGAAATTGTTATTTAGGAACACGTGTTTATAGAACAATAGTTTTCATACAACAATAGTTCGTGTTCTATTCGTCAGTCTCACATTTATCACATCTGTTACCTTTTACACAAAGGGATGTAAGATAATGCCCTAGATAATGACAGAAATAGGATTCGGAAAGCTATTGTGCGATAAAAGCTCAAAGCTGAAACTCATGGTAATTTTTCAGAGTGGTATATTAATTGAGCAAATCACCATTTTTTTATCCAACTTCATTGTCTGGAGTGTGTTATTAGGGTTACGTATCCAAAGGGTAAAAAACGGGACCTCATTACTAAGACTCCGCTGTTCGTCCGTCTGTCTGTGTGTCCGTCAGTCACCAGGCTCTCATGAACCGTGATAGTTAGACAATTGAAATTTTCACAGATGATGTATTTCTGTCGTTAACAACAAATACTAAAAAAATTGGGCAAGTGCGAGTCCGACTCGCGCATGAAGGGTTCCGTACCATAATCTATAACAAGTTTGTTGTATGGGAGCCCCCCTTAAATATTTATTTTATTTAATTTTTAGTATTGTTGTTATAGCGGCAATAGAAATACATCATCTGTGAAAATTTCAACTGTCTAGCTATCACCGTTCTTGAGATACAGCCTGGTGACAGACAGACGGACGGACGGACGGACAGCGAAGTCTCAGTAATAGGGTCCCGTTTTTACCCTTTGGGTACGGAACCCTAAAAAACAGAATAAAATCTAAATATATAAAAGAAGAAACTGACTGACTGACTGACTGACTGACTGACTGACTGACATATCAACGCACAGCCCAAACCGCTGGTTCTAGAGAGTCCAAATTTGGCACGTAGGTTTCTTATAAGGTGTAGGGGTGCACTAAGAAAGGATTTTTCAAAATTGACCCCCTAAAGGGGTGAAATGGGGGTCCAAAGTTTGTATGGGGAAACAAGATTAGTTAGACTATTTTATTTGAAACTTCACAGGAGTATTTCTGACAATAAATGATTAAACACATGTTTCAGGTTTTTTGAAAATTCAACCCCTAAAAGGGAGAAATGTGGTGACAAAGTCTGAAAATCAACATGGGTATTGTTTTTATGGTTTATCGGGTCGCTGATTTCGAAAACCGCAACGATTTTAAAATCCAACGTGGCGGACGTGAATTATCATCTCCCCTGTTGGGGTGAAATGGGGTTGAAATGTCTAAATACTAAACCGCTGGTTCTAGAGTCCAAATTTGGCACGTAGGTTCCTTATAAGGTGTAGGGGTGCACTAAGAAAGGATTTTTCAAAATTCACCCCCTAAAGGGGTAAAATGAGTTCCAAAGTTTGTATGGGGAAACAAGATTAGTTAGACTATTTTATTCGAAACTTCACAGGAGTATTTCTAACGATAAATGAGTAAACACGTGTTTCAGGTTTTTTTTTTAATTCAACCCCTCTAAGGGAGAAATGTGGTGACAAAGTCTGAAAAGCAGCATGGGTATTGTTTCCATGGTTTATCGGGTCGCTGATTACGAAAACCGCAACGATTTTAAAATCCAACGTGACGGACGTGAATTGCCATCTCCCCTGTTGGGGTGAAATTGGGTTGAAATGTCTAAATACTAAACCGCTGGTTCTAGAGTGTCCAAATTTGGCACGTAGGTTCCTTATAAGGTGTAGGGGTGCACTAAGAAAGGATTTTTCAAAATTCACCCCCTAAGGGGGTGAAATGGGGATTCAAAGTTTGTATGGGGAAACAAGATTAGATAACTTGGTAGGTACCCTGTATCCCGGAAGAGGGAAGAGGGAAGAGGGAAGAGGGAAGAGGGAAGAGGGAAGAGGGAAGAGGGAAGAGGGAAGAGGGAAGAGGGAAGAGGGAAGAGGGAAGAGGGAAGAGGGAAGAGGGAAGAGGGAAGAGGGAAGAGGGAAGAGGGAAGAGGGAAGAGGGAAGAGGGAAGAGGGAAGAGGGAAGAGGGAAGAGGGAAGAGGGAAGAGGGAAGAGGGAAGAGGGAAGAGGGAAGAGGGAAGAGGGAAGAGGGAAGAGGGAAGAGGGAAGAGGGAAGAGGGAAGAGGGAAGAGGGAAGAGGGAAGAGGGAAGAGGGAAGAGGGAAGAGGGAAGAGGGAAGAGGGAAGAGGGAAGAGGGAAGAGGGAAGAGGGAAGAGGGAAGAGGGAAGAGGGAAGAGGGAAGAGGGAAGAGGGAAGAGGGAAGAGGGAAGAGGGAAGAGGGAAGAGGGAAGAGGGAAGAGGGAAGAGGGAAGAGGGAAGAGGGAAGAGGGAAGAGGGAAGAGGGAAGAGGGAAGAGGGAAGAGGGAAGAGGGAAGAGGGAAGAGGGAAGAGGGAAGAGGGAAGAGGGAAGAGGGAAGAGGGAAGAGGGAAGAGGGAAGAGGCAAGAGGGAAGAGGGAAGAGGCAAGAGGCAAGAGGGAAGAGGGAAGAGGGAAGAGGGAAGAGGGAAGAGGGAAGAGGGAAGAGGGAAGAGGGAAGAGGGAAGAGGGAAGAGGGAAGAGGGAAGAGGGAAGAGGGAAGAGGGAAGAGGGAAGAGGGAAGAGGGAAGAGGGAAGAGGGAAGAGGGAAGAGGGAAGAGGGAAGAGGGAAGAGGGAAGAGGGAAGAGGGAAGAGGGAAGAGGGAAGAGGGAAGAGGGAAGAGGGAAGAGGGAAGAGGGAAGAGGGAAGAGTTGGTTTCTATGGATTATCGGGTCGCTTGGAATGATTTTAAAATTCAACGTGGCGGACGTGTAATACCATCTCTCATGTTAGGGCGCGATGGGGTAGAAATGTCTAAATAATGTCTAAAAATATGGGTGTCGTTTTTAAACGCACAGCCCAAAACCGCTGATTCTAAAGAGTCCAAATTTGGAACGTAGGTTCCTTATAAGGTCTATGGGTGCACTAATAAACGATTTTTCTAAAGGGGGTGAAATAGAGAGATCCAAAGTTTGTATGGGGAAACAAGATTAGACTATTTATATTCGAAACTTCACAGGAGTATTTCTAACAATAAATTAGTAAACCTACAAGTCCTCTTTATTGCACACCTCATAAAATATACAGGAGAAATATAATGCAAGACATTACAATTAGAGGTAAACAACAGGCGGTCTTATCGCTAAAGAGCGATCTCTTCCAGACAACCTTTGGGTAGTGGAGAACTTGAAATAATAAGATTTTGTTATTAGGCGGTGCAAAAATCGGATAATAATAATAATATATACATAAAAAACAAATAAAAACATAAATATAATAAAAAAAAAAATACATACATACATTCAGCCAACAGATAATAGGACCATTTGAATAAAATACGAATTATGAAAGGGATAGATAATGTTCTTTCAGTTGAGCTTTGAAAGAAACAAGAGATTAGCGCGTCTTAAGCTAACAGGCAAGGAGTTCCACAAGCAGACAGCTTTAAAAGTAAACGAATTATTATAAAATTTTGAGACGGAAGAAGGTACGGCAAGGAGCAAATTTTGGGCAGATCGAACAGAAGTGAGATAAGTGAAACGCTCTTTGAGATAGCGGGAAGTTGAAGGATGAAAAAGTATACTATAAGGAAGAGCAAGAATATGAGAGTTACGACTTAAACTTAAACCTAATAGATGTTTAAATTTGTATTTGGTGCCATCTCGATTGTCGTCAAGGCCAGTACGGGCGGCGCGGCGGGACTGGAGGAGTAGTCATCGGGAAACTTCCTGCAGCCGTAATAAATGCATTCAAGCTTTTCAACAATAAAACGGCTAGACGGATATGCATGAGGGATAAGCAGATAATACCCTAACTTTAACAAATAGCCTAATTTTTAACCTGAAAAAAGAGCATCGTTCCCGTAGGATAATGTATATTGTATAGGAACGCGGGCGAAGCCGCGGGTTAATGCTAGTAAATATATAAGGGGGCTCCCATACAACAAAAGTGATCGGTCTTTGGACCTCATTTGTACCTATCCGGCGCCATACATATCATGTGCAAACTTAACCGGCGGTCAGTTAAGGTGGGATAAGTGTTTGAACGAAACCCTCGGTGCGCGAGTCCAACTCGCACTTGGCAGATTTTTTAAACAAACTTTTTAATAAGAAAATCGACTTCAGCGAAAAAAATGACTTATTTTGTAACAAAAGAAGGTCAAAGTATTCCACAAAAATTGCGGGATTCCGTCGATCATCATCTCTCAATTCTGACAAGAATAGTAGCAGGGCCAACACAGGTTCAAGCTATCAAATACATTGCGAGTTAAGAACCTCCTTTTTTGAAGTAAGTTGATAAAAACATGTTTTATTATGAATGAGTTGTTAAAGCTTGCTATATCTGTATTTCTTGTAGTTCTGGAGGATTTTGGGAGATGGCTTTGGACTATTTCTATTTTATTTTATAGGAGAAAGTACGGGTTAAGTGAGACACCGCCAAGTTCAGATCAAAGACAATCTTTATTTCTTCTTAATTAATATATGTCAATCTTGACCATAGACTATCTACATGCCCCTTTTTAAAAAGAAAATAAAATGACAGATGACGTTTATCAATTTGACACTGACAGCTAACCTATATTTACAGCAGGCAAACATTAGCTTACATTATACATTAATTTAAATTTCATTACATTATTTCATTTATATGTCAGGCTATTAAAATTAAACAATACAATAAATAACATTCTAGTCAATATATTTATATATACATCATTATCAACATCTGTGACGTGCAATACATGCGAATTGAATTACATCAGTGGAAACCTCGTCAAATAATTATAAATACATTGTCATATTTTTTAATAAACTCATAAATCGAATTTGTTCGTTTTCTTTAACAATCTACCTCTTGAACTGTACCGAGGTTCCTGGTTCTGAACAATAGATGTTGACATGCAAGGTAAGTTATCATTGTTTACATTCTTATCACTATTATCACTAGATTCTGACTGACATATTATTGATTCATTACTTTGACTATTTTGACTAGAATTAGGACTGGATACATTTTCAATAGAAATACTTGACATAAAACTTTCACTTTCTGAGCTATCTAGACTAGACTGACGACTTGACATTTGACTCTGAAGTAAATACTCAGGTATGTAATAATATGTATGAATATCCTCCTTTTCTACATCTTGACTCTGATTTGTTAAATTACATTTGTTATACTGACTTGACCTCTGACTATGAGACATTGACTTTGACTGACAATTTGTGTTTGTGAATGCTTGACTTGACTGTTCTGACTGTGTGTTTGACATACTTTGACTTGGACTGTTTGACTGACTTAGACTGTTTGACTGACTGACACTGTTGGAGTTAGACTTAACATCACTACTAGGTTTTGACTGTGACTTTGACAAACATGACTTAAATAACTTGATATGTTGAGTATTTCGCCTATAAATTGTTCCATCTAAATTTTTCACTAAATATGACCTAGGAAAATTAGTTTTAGACACAATTGTACCTTTTGTCCATGACACATCATTAGGATTTTTCTTGAAAAAGACTGAATCATTTGGCTGAAATTCCTGTGGAGGAACACTACTTTTATTATAGTATGTTTCTCTTTTTGAAATGACTTTTGACTTATTTTGAGAGTGTTCTGCAAATGTAATGACTTTAGGCTTTAGATTCTCAGAATGGGTAGGTAACCTTGTTCTGAGTTTTCTAGACATTAGTAATTCTGAAGGTGACTTTAGATTTCCTCTAGGTGTTGTCCTATATTGTAACAAACTTAAGTGAAAATCTGTACCTGAATCTTGACATTTTCTTAACATATTTTTTATTATTTTTACAGATACTTCGGCTAATCCATTGGACCTTGGAAAGTGAGGACTCGACACTATGTGTTCAATATCCCAATCACTAAGAAATTTTTGAAACTCCTGACTATTATATGGTGGACCTCCATCGCTGACCAGTTGCAATGGGATTCCGTGACGAGAAAACATTGACTTCAAATGCTGAATAACAGTTTGACTCCTATGATCTGTATTCAGTTGTGCAATTTCTATATAATTAGAATAATAATCTACTACTAATAGGTATTTTTTGCTATTGTAATCAAATAAATCAGTTGCCAACCTTTGCCATGGTAGAGAAGGTTGATCATGTGACAATAATGTTTCTTTTGTTTTATTTGGACTAAATGACATGCAAGTTTCACACTGCCTAACTTTCATTTCTATGTCATGATATATGTTAGGCCAAAATACCAAACCTCGAGCTAAGTTTTTTGTTTTTTCTACCCCCATATGACCTTCATGTAAGATATTTAATATTTCTGAACGCATTGACTTGGGAATAATTACAGACTGACTTTTGAATAAAATATCATCAATGACATGAATTTCATCCCGAATATTCCAGTAGGGTAAAGTTATAGGATCACATTGAGTTTTATTGTTTGGCCATCCATTTATGAAATATTCTTGTAATTTTAATAAAGTTATGTCCGATTTAGTATGATCTCTAATTTTTTGTAATTTGTTTTTTGTTATAGCCAAATTGGAAGTTAGAAATTTTACTTGACTAATGACATTATTTTCAAATTCATTAATATCAAATTTTTCTATAACTGTGTTTGATGACACTGGAGCCCTTGATAGAGTATCAGACACATACATTTCAGTGCCTTTTGTATATGAAACAATCAGATCATATGACTGCAATGCAATCATCATTCTCTGCAGACGAGCTGGCACATCTGACAAGGCTTTTTTAAATAATGTTACTAGCGGCTGATGATCAGTTTCTACTTGTATAGTTTTACCATAAATATATTGATGGAATTTTTTACACCCATACAAAATAGCATATAATTCTTTTTCAATTTGAGCATAATTTTGCTGTGTGCTTGTTAGCGACTTTGATGCATAAGCAATTGGGTTTTTTCCATGAAATATGACCGCACCTACTGCATCTTTAGAAGAGTCTACTGACATTCTAATCGGTTTATTGACATCGTAATGAACTAAAACCGGTGACTGACTAATAAGATTTTTCAATTTTATGAATTCTTTTTCATGATTATCTGTCCATTGCCAGATATTTTGTTTTTTGAGTAGACTTCTAAGCAAATTTGTTTCATTGGCTAAATTTGGTATGTATGAACCTAGATAATTCACCATTCCTAAAAATCGTTGCAAGTCTTTAACATTTTCTGGTCTTGGCATATCGACAATGGCTTCGACTTTAGACTTATCTGCTGAAATGCCATTTTTATTGAAAACATGACCTATATAAGTAATTTCTGTCTGGTTGAACATACATTTGGCTTTATTGAATTTTAAGTTGACTTCACGGGCTTTTTTGAGAACATTTTCTAACCTTTCATCATGTTCTTTTTGACTTGATCCAAATACTAAAATATCATCGACAAAAATAAGTACTCCTGGTAATTCTCCGAATAAGTCTGACATTACTTTATGAAAAATTTCTCCACTAGAGTTTATACCGTATGGCAGTCTAAGGAATTTATATCTACCAAATTGTGTGTTGAATGTACATAGTTGACTACTTTCTTCATCTAATTGGATCATCCAATATCCTGAATTTGCATCTAATTTTGAAAATACTGACGCACCTGCTACTTTCGACCTTAAGTCGTCTAGAGTAGGATAAGGAAAATGTGGTCGCTTAATAGCTTTGTTTAGTGGTCTAGGATCTAAACATATTCGTAATTGACCATTAGGTTTCTCTATGGGAACTATTGCATTAACCCAGTCGGTAGGAGTTGTGACTTTTTCTATGACTTGTAACTCTTCCATTCTATCTAGCTCATTTTTAAGTTTTGGATGTAAAGCATAAGGAATTCTTCGGACAGGACAAATTTTAGGCTCAATACTTGTGTCAATATGTAAGTGTGCCTTGA
This sequence comes from Apotomis betuletana, assembly GCA_932273695.1. Taxonomy (NCBI): domain Eukaryota; kingdom Metazoa; phylum Arthropoda; class Insecta; order Lepidoptera; family Tortricidae; genus Apotomis; species Apotomis betuletana. The sequence continues at coordinate 8,417,502 of OW026307.1, read as the reverse complement.
AAGGCAGACAACCTAAACCTTCAAATGTATCAGAATAATTATCCAACAGTGACGTTACTGACCTTTGATTTGTCACTTCAAACAGCCTTTTGACGATGCCCAAGTCTTCACATGTCTTCGCACCTAGTATAGTCGAACATCCACAATCCACAACAATGAACTTGATGTCAGCTTGAGTCCCATTTTCAAGTGTACAAGTCAGTATTACACTACCTAAATTTTTTATTTGTTGGCCTGAAAATGAAAATATGTTATCAAATGATTCTTTGAATGGAATTTTGATGTTGTTCACCTTTTCTAAATTTTTGACAGTATGATTTGAGATGACACTTACTTCAGCGCCAGTGTCAATTCGGCAAGTTAACAGCTGATTTTGACATTTAAGATTGATTTTCCAATTATTATGATTTTGACTAGACTTGACATTATTTGTGACAGATTCAATTATAAAATTTTCTTGATTAAAATTATTATGACTATGACTAATGTGACTAATATGACTAGAACTAGGGTCTTTTTCCGAACTGCGACTAACTACTGCACTTACTTTTCGACTTAGACAATATTTGGCAAAATGGTTGGGCTTCTGACAGATTGCACAGGTCTTCCCTTGCGCTGGACACTTGTAACGGTGTACCTGCCCACATCTTCTGCACGTCCCACTGCCCGCTTGACGACTTCCTGACGTTGATCTGCTGCGATCCTGGCTCGTTTGTCTTGGTCTTGATGAAGTTGGTCTTGACGGTCTTGAAGTTGATGAATTTCTTTGTCTTGAGTTATGATGGTGTTTTGAAATTGTTTGAATGTGACTCGATTCTTGATGTTCTTTTATTCTTTTGGATCTTGTACCGGACAATTCTATTGTTTTAGCTATTGTGACTGCTTCATTGACATCTTTGATAGTGTTATTTTGTAGTAACTTTTCTTTGATGGTTTCATTTTTAAGACCTATTATGAACATATCTTTGACTAGAGAATCCTTAAGTGTTTCAAATTTACACGTGGCTGCTAGGTTATTTAGGCATGTGACGTATTCGTCTAATGATTCCTCTTTTTGATATCTTGTGAAAAAATTATACCTTTCTACAGTTGTGCTTCTACACGCGTTGTATTTTTCATCAAATTTTGACAAAATTGAATTAACGGTTTCTTCGGATCGTTGCAAGTTGAATGAGTCATATATTTCAAGTCCTTCATCACCTATCGCGTTTAGCAATATAGCGATTTGTTTCTTTTCTGGCAGCTTCTCCAGGTCGTTTGCTTCGCAGTAAATTTCATATTTCTGCTTCCATCTTCTCCATTTCTCAGCATTTGCACATTCCGAACCTCCGCCATTTTGAACGTTGAGCTGTAACGGCTTGAGACTGTTGGCCAAAATTACATTTTGTGACTTTTCCGTCGTTGACATTGTTTTTCTTCTCTTCTTTCGTTTTCACTTCTGACACCATGTATTTCTTGTAGTTCTGGAGGATTTTGGGAGATGGCTTTGGACTATTTCTATTTTATTTTATAGGAGAAAGTACGGGTTAAGTGAGACACCGCCAAGTTCAGATCAAAGACAATCTTTATTTCTTCTTAATTAATATATGTCAATCTTGACCATAGACTATCTACAATATCTATACACAATATCATATTCAACACACTATTACAGTATCATGAGCATCGCGATGTTATCTGTTTGATGGCGTTTTCATTTTGAATTTTTTATGGGTTAGTTAATACGAACGTTTTATCGATAAAAGTGACAATATACAGTAAAGTAGCTGCCGTGTTTCAAATAGAATATAAAAAATTTCAAGTGTGTTAAGCTTTTTAGGGCTCATTGAATAACAGGAGGTTCTGGCGCTTACCGTTACAAAAAAAATAACAAAATGTTCAGTACTGTATACAAAGGTTTTACTCATATATATGCATAGTTCTACGTGCACTTTGCCTGCATGGGACTGCTACAGACACATATACATGTATAGGTACTAATTTCATTTAATTAATTTTGATTCTTGTGGCGATTTTATAGGTAGGTAGTCTGTTGTTACTTCTCGTTCGATGAATTTAACCTTTTGAACGCCAAGCGGTGAATAAATTCAGTGTGCCAATTACGCCATAGCAAAGTGAAGAAATAGAAGTGCTACATAATCAAGAGGATTTGAAAAACAATTGTAGTGCACTACAATCAGGGACGCTATATTCTGTACCATTAGCATGAGTTAACGTGAACCTCGGGTAGGTAACGTAAGCTTACGCTACGCTAAACGTTACTTTGTAGAACTACAATTCTCCATACAAATCTTACGCTGTCGCTAGCGAGCATGGTCACTGTAAACTCATGGTAAGGGAATTGGTGTCACGATATGATGACTACTGCAGCGGTCAAAAGATGAAGAACAATTAATAGCGTTGGAGAGCGGGCTGCTAAGTGTAGTGCCGGCAGTGCCGTATTTACCCCTAGGCCCACAAGGCCCGGGCCTAGGGACCCAACCAAGTCTAGGGGCCCCAGTCTCAGATGCAGAACTTGCACAATACTTTTGTTAATTTGCATAAATTTCACTACCAGAAGGTTGTCTGGAAGAGATCGCTTTTTAGCGATAAGACCGCGTGTTGTCTACCGTTATTTATAAATTATAGGTATTTGTCTTGTTTCCTCTTATTAGTGTGCAATAAAGTATTGTTGTATTGTATTCTACGTTTTCCTTATTTATCACTTAAAATACTACTTTACCTAGTTACTATGTAATTTTCTGAAAACTGTTTTAAGATAGGGGAGGGGCCCCAAATACCTAGTGCCTAGGGGCCCTGGCCCTCTAAGTCTGGGCCTGATCACCGATAGTGGCTGTAAATAAATTAAAACTTTGATGATACAAGGACGACGTGTACCTATTCTTGATGACACACCGAAATGAGAAGAAGGTATAAAATTCAACTTCACTGCTGATATGCAACATCTTTGCCATGAAATTCCTTTCATTAAACATATCCGTATCGTAACGCTGATTCCAGGTAAAACGGCTATTATTAGAGCGTTATTATCATAACAATCTTCTAAAAATCCCATGCTAATATTATAAAGCAAGTCGGTCAAACAAAAAGCTTTCTTATCATTTGGGTATATCTGTATGGCCAGCATATTATGATGGGTATTTAGTTTTACGGATGTTATTATTTAAGAATCAGTCACAAAGGAACTTGCTGTGTGGCCATGTTGTTCCCTAAACTTGTGTGCGAGTATTGTTCCTAGTCAGTTCTCAATTCCCTGCTAAAAAGATTGAAAGATGATGAAGGTCATCAATAAGTACATGAAATAAACTTAATGTTTTAAAAGTTTTAAAATCAAAGATATTTTGTATTATGTAATAGATATAAACTATTTTAAGAGGAGCACTGTTCATTTCCTCATACTATCAGTTTACGTTAAGATCTAGTTACTATGGCGTCGCATACAAATGAAACCAAATTTGTAACCGGGATAGCCCCTTGCCGCATACATAATTTTTTTTTTTCGAAATTGAACTTTAACCTGTGTCAATAAGGTCGACATTAATAACTGTCATATATGGCTTCGTATGCAGTAAGGGGTTAGACAAATCGAGGTTTCGTTTTCGTCTGTTTCCCCCTCCAAAATTTAACCAAAAGAATAAAAGTTAAGGAAACTGAATAGGGCATCGGAATGGCATTTTTACGTGTCCGGGCTTGAAAATAGTTAAATTTACTGTCGAATATTTCTGAATAAAATCAAGCTAGTACCTAACGGTCTGTTTCGTCTGGCAAGCTATAGGAATTGTATATTCTGTGTCGGACCGTTTCAATTTTTGCGCAAATTATTATAGAATTTGTGTACTAGGCTTCCGTTTGCGGCGAAATTTTGGCCCAAAACAGACGCCTAGTACACTAATTTTATAATAATAAGTGCTAATATCGGAACGGTAAGATACAGAACATTTCCTTCACATTAATTTACAAAAATTTCGTAAATCGTTGTTTTCGAGGAACAAACAGACGAAAACGATACCTAGATTCGTGTGGATGAAATGAGCGCTAGTTTCCTCTAAAAAGGTTTATTTCTACCAAGTTCCTTCATAAAACACACCACACCACGATAATATATGTTATGAGGAATGGAGGATATTTTATCAGCCAACCACACCCAAGCCGTTTTATCTCAGCTACATCTATTTCTCATGTCGCCCTTTGTCCTGAGGTTGTCCAATTAACTTAGTAAGTCACGTCAAGGGAGGTCGGGGTGTGAGCTTGTGACGCATTACGTCACGAACGTCACTAGTCACGACACGGTTAGAGCCATATCACACTTGAGAGTTGCGAGCAATTCTGTATGACAGCGATTTTAATTAACAATCCATGCACGGTAGCATGGTTAACCCTTTATGTCAATGAAACGATTAAAATACACTCGCATTTCATTCGCTTGAGATAAAGTTAAAGAACGTAAGGACGCATTCAGAACGATGATGAGACTTATAATGTTAATGTGTATAAAGATACAATAATTTATTGTCATAAACCTTCCACCGCCGTCACCGGTAACATCGATGAATGTACCAGTATTATTCAGTTCACGCGCACTTAATATAATTGGGAGACCGCTGCGGAGGGCATGCACCTTCTAACCCTCCTAATGGTCGTATCAACTCGATTAATCGACTTGTTTGTTGCTTCATTTCATTACGTTCGGGTACAGATTAATTGAACAGTCAATGTAATGAATTGTGCGTAGGTAGGTATCTACCATATTCAATGTATTCTATGGTACCTACTCGTATTAGTTTTTGACAACGACATCAAGTTTTTTTGTAATTATTACCTAATACTTAAAAATTATGTTTGGGCTACGAGAGAAAGACCTATAAGTACCTACTTATGAAAATTTCGCTTGCAGTAGCTTCTATTTTTCTTTCAAACTAAAGTAAAATTCAATTTATCTTGGAGGGAAATATAATATTTACAACGAAATCTAATTTTAATTACCGTGCCATAGGTAATTAAAATTAGATTTCGTCGTATTAGTCGGCCGATTGATAAAAAATAGTATAATACTATTTATCTGTCACTGACTAAGCTGTTCAGCCGTGTTAGCGTATCTAATTCGAAAGCACACATTCAAACATGTACTAGAAAGCGATTCATGGACCTAAAAAGAAACCTATTAATTTTCCATTAAGTTTTTCGTTTTTATTATCATTGTTAAAATTTACAACCTTGCGTTTCGCTGCTGGTAATACTTGTAGGTGATGTACAAACAAATTTTATAAAATAGCATCCATTTACCTATTCTAATCTACAGGGCAATGAACTCTAAGTTAACATGAAACATTACGTAAATTTATTCCAACAGTGAAAAACCTTTATGGTTGAAAAGATTTACATAATTCTTAGCCGAAATGTTAACTTTTTTTATCTTCAAGTAGTCTGAACATTTGATTTTATCAACGATATCTTCATATGCTCCTTTATTTTATTGAAACCCTATCAGACATTAGCTTATTTGATACACAGAGGTAGGTATTCGTACAAGACTTTTCTTTTAAGAAAATCTCAGCCTCTTGTAATTCAGCGCACATTTTCCTTCTATTTTTATTAAACTAAAGGTAATAAAAGGCTTCAGGCGTAACAAATGAGATTTTATTAAGCTTGCTAATGGTATACCTATCTTATTCGTGAAGAAGGAATCTTTTGTTATCGTGTAAGGGTACTTTAGTGAGATGTTTTCTGTTTGAGAGATGAGTTTTCTCAGTGAGTGGTCAGACGGACGGATGGTTGTGATAAATGGTGGATTAGAACGGATTCGTTATAGATTGACGTAGGTAATACTATTCATGAAGTTTTTATGTGGGTTGCATGTCTAAATCTAATAATAACAAGGTATATTTTTTAATTGCGTACAGCGGTTTGAATGGTTATGATGACTGATGTATGTTCTATTCGCTGTCGTTTTTTTTTAAATCCAAAAGCATATTCGAAATTGTTTTCATAATCCTCGTGATTCAAAAAAACAATAATTGTATCACAACCATGTACTTAATAAAAGCACATTTTCAAATGACGAATTTTTGAGTTGTTTTTCCATTCCATACAGATATATTGGTAGTAAAAATTTGCGTACCTTTGAAGTTTCATATTTATAGTCATAGTTTCATATTTAGTCCGTTAACTTTTTTTTCTTTATGTTATAAAAAATTTAGCTATTTTTAATCATATAACAGATTATTACAGCATGCCTAAACCGCAAAACAAAAAAGAAACCCAGGTTCCCTCGGTGCCGTTAAAAATAGTCAAAAAATCTGTTTAACTAAAAAATGCAAAAAGATGGTCAATAAATATGTATATCTGGCTATATTTCGAGAAATTAAGGGTTTATGTGAAAAAATATATGTGACATTTGATCGGTTAATCCATAACTATACAATATTTAACCCAAATTTTATAGCAAATCCCCATACATTGCGCCTAAATCGTACATCGTGTTGTTACATTTATTCGTAAACGTAACATAGCAAGGCAACTGATTATTATAATAGGTATGAACCAAACAAAACCACACTAAAAGCAAATAAATAACAATTTCATTCGATTTAATGGCACAACATACTAGTTTACTATCCACGAGTCAAACTACGGGGGATAGCCTAATGAAATAAAAGCACTTCGAATGCACTTAAATAAGATCAGCCAAGACTTTATTGCTGGAAAACTGTAAAGGCTTTTAAACTTAGTGCTAATGCTGTTACGTCCTTTTGGTTTGCACGCTTCCCGGTGTCGGAGAACTATTGATGAGATTATATCTTAAACTAGGTCACTAGAATATTTTAAATGCATAGGTCACGTTCTGAACATCGTATATTATGCGATTTTAATTTTGTATGCTTTCGTAGCTTAAGCTGAACTGCAATAGCGTCGATACAATATATGTCTCCGCTAGTAGGCAATTATCCTTATGACCGTCACAGTCCACTCGTCTAATCATCACCTAGCTTTTTGAACGATTTGTGTTTTATTTGTGCAATAAAAATTATATAAATACATTCACGACATCGGGAAATTGTGCCATTGATGGCAACGTCATATAAAGCGCTATTTTCAATCCCTGTGGATTTTGGAGCACTTTAATTCCTTTTGCTATGACGTCACTGGCGTCAGTGATCGTACGGGTTCCTCTCTTTCTCGGACAGTAAACGTTTTAAGATTTTAATAAACTCGTGTTCAAGTGGCGAATAAACCAAAACGATCACTTCATCGTTCAATTTCCTTCGCAATCTCCGCTTCACCCTATTTCCCAACAACGCTAAATCAAGGGATCTAAACAAAATAGCACCGATTCACGGGTGTATTTGCACCGACCCTCGAAAAATATACGACGTATGACTCGTAAAAACAAGTGAACGTCACCTTTATTTACGAAAAGGCTTGGCAACCCTTGCCTTGAGAAATCTGTTAAGGATTTTGCTACGTGGCCTTTGTCTTTGTTAGATTTGTTTTTATTTGCCGTTTGAAAGGATTAGCTTCCTTGAATGGGATTTCTCTTCCGATTTGTATTGAGAGTCAGCCGCTTTGAGAAGATATTGTACAAAGCATTTGTCGTTAGTACGTTTTACTGTTATGTGCTGTTATGTATTTCTTCTCTAGTTTTATCTCGCTAGTGGCTTCGGTCTTAAAATATCACGTTCCAGCTAGAAATACGAAATCCCGTATGAAGAGTTTAGTTGCGTTTTGCTATGTTGCCATATATGTATGAAAGGAATCCTACTGTTTGCTGTATTTTTTACGTGAAACTCTTAGCATTTGATTTTGCTTAAAATAAAATATGGCTATTTTTCTTCCTGATTCTGCTCGCGCGACACGGGTGTTCAGGGACCATGCATTGTTCGGGATAAAGAAGCCGGTCAAGTGCGAGTCGGACTCACGCACCGAGGGTTGATAACTGCTATAACGAAAAGATAAACACTGAGCGACAATTAACTTTACCGTCGGAAAATCGTTTTACATATACTTTAAATAAGAACTATATTTTCATGATTTAATTACAAATGTATAGTTTTCAGATTTTTCTCTATACTTGTAGTATAAAACGGTATTACTTGGCAAATTTCATAGTTCTAATTTAGATAATCTCGTTATAACTCTTCAAATATGAGTTTTTCCAAAAAATATTCTGTGACTATTACATACGTCGGAAAAGTAAATAAATAATTAAAAACGACATGGCAAGTTCACTACTTTCCACGGGTTCCAGTTTTCTTTACACCTTAGGTTACACCCCGTATATACATACGTCTTCCTTCAAGAAAACTGCCGAGAAACCTCGACCGGTATCGAGTCGCGTTTATATTTATATTCGCATTTATACGATTTTGAAATGTATCCGAGATCTCTGGAGAATGGGATGAAACTACGCCAGTCTTACGTAAATAAGACGTATTCAGAGCGCTGCAGAGACACCAAGTATCGCATTCCAATGCTAGTATCTGATACCTAAATTACTCTGCATTCGTATCTAGATTGTAGCAGCGTAGTAATGTAATGGCACAGTATATACGAGAGTACGGCAACTAAACTGGAATCTGTAATTCTTTATATTTATTATTTGCTGTTATGCCACTTGGATTATACCACTGCGACTTGATAAGAGCAATAATTTTGCTATAATCTTATTAAAACTATAGTGAGACATTTTTAATATCTAATGAATAAATACTGATTAAACTCACGTAAAAAATATCAAGACCGGCCTGATGAAGAGTTCGAAACATGTCGGGCCGTTGGACATTTTGTCAATTTTAATCGTTTTTTGGGTTTTGAGTTACGAAAAGAAAAACGGAATCCTTTGTTGTTCGTCTGTCTGTCAAGACCCATTGTCTCGGACATGCGTAGAGGTATGGAGTTGAAATAATGAAATTAAAACTCACACTCTTTAAAGTTTTGGCATGTAGGTAAGGTCTTTCTACAAGTATAAGGAAAATCTGAAATCTATATGGTAGTCGGTATAAAAAATAGTAGTAGGTTTAAAAAATATAGTCTTTATTTATCGTACCTAATCAATCATCGAGTGTCAGCAACCGAGGCCGAGGTTAGGTACCGAATCCTCAGTTCGGTGAGTACGCCACGCACTTGTCCAGTTTTTTTAATAAATAAAATTACAAAATTGCTATATAATATTGTTTTAATTACAATGGATATTCGCAAAGTAATGCCTGCGTCTATATTATTTCCAAGTAAAATAAATGTAACATGTAACCAAAATAAAGTTCTGTGATAACGTGTGTTTAGGTTGGATATATTTTAAGCTTAGCAGTTTCATATTTGAATAACTCTGTCACGATTGACACACAATATGCTTCAGTTACGACGTTATAACACGAAATATTACTTCCATTCTGAAATACGGTCGGGTCGTCTCGCCCAACTTTCTTGTTCGAAGTAAGTAGGTACTTAGCGAAATTCGTGGCAGAAAAAAGGGAAATTTTACTTGAGCATTCTATCAGCTATATACGCCTCCAGGGCACAACTTATTGTTCCTATGATAAAGTTAAAGGCATAAATTCTCAAAAAACTGAATGGGAAGGAAATGTTCTGGAAATTTTCATTTGGATTATATCAGATTATATCCTTGGATTAATCTTAAAAAATATATGTTTATAAATAATAGATTTTTTGCCGCTACTGTATGTTTGGGTCAAATCTTTCAAGCTAATATGGATTCAGTTCCTTTGACATCCGATTGTATACTTTGTATTGCTACTTTCCGTGACAAGGCAGTAGTTTTCTATGTACATATTATGTACATAGAAAACTACAGTGAGTCTCAGTCTCAGACATATAAATAAATAAATAAATAAATAAATATCAGACAACCTCACACAAATCAAATCAACCTAGTCCCAAATTAAGCTCAAGAAAGCTTGTGTTATGGGTACTAGGCGACGATATACATACTTATATAGATAAATAAATACTTAAATACATAGAACATCCATGACCCAGGCACAAATATTCGTGTTCATCACACAAATATTTGCCCTTGCCGGGATTCGAACCCGGGACCGTCGGCTCAGTAGGGTATATTAAAACACAAAACGGGTTTACTCACCATCGTAGAAGTCGAATATCGCTCAACATGTTTCGAATCGGTACGCAATTCATCATCAGGGCCGATCAGTCGCAGGCAGTGCTCAGTTTAATGAGGCATTCATAGGGTATCATGGAGGTGGGTTGATGGATGATGGCCATAAGAACTCCTGGTACTCTTATAATTAAGATATACTCATCGTGTTTGGGCTCATACCATTCGCCATTCTAATATATAAGGGTCCGCATCAGAATTTAGTGCTTTCGTACCTTATTGAGGGTCCAGGCACGTCGCGGCGACGAGGGCTCTACTTTTATAAGTTGGGTGATCCGTGTTACGTCAGGGAGAGACATCTTTCGAGATTGGTGTTGCTAAGTCAGGTTATCTATACTTTCATATACAAAAAGGGTGTGTAATAATGTATATAAAAACATTTCTTATAATTTCAATGGATATAACAATGAGCATATTTTCATTGGCTATAATTTCAATTAGTATAAAAGACATTTGACATAATGTTTATAATCGCAAGATAAACTAACATTCCTCGCTTCGCTCGTCGTTGTACTTAACTGTGGCTCTATGACAGTTTTACTTTTTAGTTTCAGCAGTTTGAGTGTGACTTGAATTATACCAAAAGTTAAGGAATGGCGACTGACTTTCCACAGTTACACCATACCGCCGGTGCCACACGGCATCCCGCTGCGAAACCATTGCGCAAACAACTAATGAATTATCATATTCACTGAAGCAGACTCCGGCCTTCCCCGACCAAGAATCAAAACTGGTGACAGCGGTAAGATACTGCTCCTGATCGACGGAGCTAAGCATCGCATCAAAGATCAGAAGGTTTCCACCTGAACAGTAGGTAAGACCCCAACTCTATGAAGACGGCTATTATTTTTACTAGAAATTTCGTACGCGAATATACGAAACTAGACATCAAATATTAGGAGGAGGAAATGGGCGAAATTCGCACTAAAGAGCACAGCACGAAACCGTGGGAGAGCCATACTTCGGTATGAATGGGCCGGCTCGACCGGAGAGATACCACGGCCTCACAGAAAACCGGCGTGAAGTATCACTTGCGTTTCGCCGAGTGAGTGAGGGTACCGGAGGCCCAACCCCCCCCACCCCCCCTAATGATGGCGCAGTTGAATAATATGCTACCCCAGGAGGGTACCAGCTGCGCTTGCGCTGGAGAATCCCTCTCTGGGCTTCCATGCTCAGCAAGTATCATTGCTGAGCGTGGACGCCCAGACTGCCCCTCGTACTCTGAGGGGGGGCAAAACCGCGCTCTATCATTCGACCTCTGCCAAGGACAAGAGCAAAACAACCCTGGCTTCCCCTACCACGCTAGCCGTGGACTTCTGTAACATCAGGGATATACATTCAAACCTTAATGCTGTTCACCAACACCTCGAGACAGCAAAGCCGACCTTGCTCTTTTTGACCGAGACGCAGATATCGTCTCCAGCGGACACATCTTACCTCTCCTATCCTGGATACGAACTGGAACACTCCTTTACGCCCAGGGCTGGGGTGTGCGTGTACGTTGGCGATGACATGTTCTCGACGCCTCAGCAACCTTGAAGGTAGGGACCTCTCCACCCTATAGTTGCGTGTAGACAGCGACGACCACCCGCGCATCTATGCGTGCCTGTATAGGTCCCATAGCGGTGATGCTGGAACCGACCGACTCTTTGAACAAATTCAAATGGCTGTAGACTTTGTGCAACAGCAAATCCCATCCGCAGCGATTGTGATACTTGGCGATTTCAACGCCCATCACGCCGAATGGCTCGGCTCTAGCAAGACTGATCATGCGGGGAGATCTGCTCACGACTTTGCTCTGGCGTATGGTTTGACGCAATTGATTACTGCGCCCACTCGAATCCCAGATGTGGAGAGCCATGAATCTTCCCTGTTGGACCTTCTGCTGACTTCTCATCCAGCTGGCTACCAAACGTCTGTTGCAGCCCCACTCGGCTCCTCAGATCATTGCCTAGTCCGGAGTACTGTGCCACTCATGTGCCCGCCGCGTCGGCGAGTTGCCTGTAGTTGCCGTGTATGGCACTACAAGTCAGCAGATTGGGATGCGATGCGGTCCTTTTTTGCGTCCTACCCTTGGAGGCAGGTTTGCTTTGCCCTGGATGATCCCAACGTTGTTGCTGATTCTGTTGCTGACGTGGTGCTGCAGGGAATGGAGCTCTTCATTCCATCTTCTGTAGTACCTGTCGGTGTCAAATCCCAACCTTGGTTTGGTCGATCCTGCAAAAAGGCTTCACGTAAAAAGCAGGAATGTTACCAAGCCTGGGTAAATGCAACAACGGTTCGGGATGAAAAGACCAGTAAGTTAAAAAAGGAGTTTAACTTTGCCTCCAGGTCCTTCAAGAAAGAAATTGCCAAGGCAAAGTCGTTGCACATTGGTGGAATTGGCAAGAGACTAGTGCGCCTCCCTTCAGGAACTCGTGCGTTCTGGTCCCTTGCCAAAGCTATCCAGGGAAATTTTTGCACGCCATCTTTTCCACCTTTAAGCAAGGGAGATGATTCGTTGGCCCACGATGCGAAAGAGAAAGCCGATCTTCTGGGCAAACTCTTTGCGTCCAACTCGACTTTGGATGACAGGGGACAAGAGCCGCCGACCATACCGCGGTGCAAGAGCTATATGCCGGATGTCCGGTTCCACCAAAGCTCAGTGCGCAAAGCACTTCTTTCCCTGGACATTCATAAGTCGAGTGGGCCCGATGGAATCTCGCCTATCGTGCTGAAGATGTGTGCTCCAGAGTTGGCTCCGGTTTTAACGCGTCTCTTTCGGCTCTCTTACTCCACTGGTGTAGTCCCGACTTCGTGGAAGTCAGCTTTGGTGCATCCGATTCCTAAAAAAGGGGACCGCTCTAACCCTTCCCACTACAGGCCGATAGCCATAACCTCCCTCTTTTCAAAGATAATGGAGTCCATTATAAACTGCCAGCTCCTTCGGTACCTTGAGGACCACCAGCTGCTTAGTGACCGTCAATATGGTTTCCGTAGAGGCCGCTCAGCTGGTGATCTTCTGGTTTACCTGACACATCGTTGGGCACAGGCAATTTGAAAATAAGGGTGAGGCATTGGCTGTTAGTTTGGATGTAGCGAAGGCTTTTGATCGGGTTTGGCACAAAGCACTTCTTTCGAAGCTTCCGTCTTATGGGCTTCCCGAGAAATTATGCGAATGGGCCAGTAGCTTTCTGGCAGACAGATGCATAAAGGTCGTAATTGACGGTGCATGCTCTGAACCCATGTCTGTGAATGCTGGTGTCCCTCAAGGCTGTGTGCTTTCGCCCACATTGTTTCTTCTGCATATCAATGATATGCTGCAAATTTGTGGCATTCATTGCTATGCAGATGATAGCACGGGTGATGCCTCCTATACCGGCCGCATTAATATTTCTCGGGAAATTGTCATCGAGAGCCGAAAAAAGCTTGTGTCTGAAGTCGAGACTTGTTTAAAAGAAGTCTCAAAATGGGGTCGACTTAATTTAGTCCACTTTAACCCTGCAAAGACACAGCTTTGCGCGTTCACCACCAAAAAATCTACGTTCGTCGCGTCACCTCTTTTTGAAAGCACTCCCCTAACTGCCTTAGCCACTATAGGAATCCTTGGTGTCGACATCTCATGTGAAGTCCAATTCCGCGGACATCTAGAGGGTAAGGCTAAATTAGCCTCCAAGAAGCTCGGCGTGCTCAACAGGTCGAAACAGTACTTCACTCCGGCCCACCGCCTACAGCTTTATAAGGCGCAGGTTCGCCCACATATGGAGTACTGTTCTCATCTGTGGGCTGGGGCGCCCAAGTACCAGCTTCTCCCTCTAGATCGTATTCAACGAAGAGCGACTCGTATCGTCGGCTGCCAGCGAACTTCAGATCGGCTTGACTCCTTGGCGCTACGTAGAGATGTAGCCTCTCTCTGCATCTTTTATCGCTTGTATAACAGGGAGTGCTCCGAGGAGTTGTTCGGATCTATTCCTGCCGCTTCTTTCCGCCATCGTTCTACGCGACAATCCTTTCATCCTCACCACTTAGATAGTTGGCAGTCCACAACTGTGCGCTTTTCTAAAAACTTCCTGCCTCGCACGACTGCATTGTGGAATGAATTGTCGCTTGCGGTATTTCCGGACCGATACGACCTTCAAACCTTCAAGAAAAGAGCGTATTCCCACCTGAAAGGCCGGCAACGCACTTGTGACTCCTCTGGTGTTGCAGGTGTCTATGGGCGACGGTAATCGCTTTCCATCAGGCGATTCGTTTGCTCGTTTGCCACCTATGACATAAAAAAAAATAATAATAATTTTAACGCGTTGCAGGGAAATTGTAGAGACCATATTAGATAACCATGAAGGCAAAACAAACCATATTCTGGTGGGAAATTCTGGTGGAAATATGGAGGTAATTGTACCATATGCAAAGCAGCCAAGTAAGATCGTTATTCACATAAACCACCTATGTTATTTCCCATAGCTGTGAGGCCCTTAAGTCACATTTTTGTGATGTCGTCATTGACGTAAATGGATGTCGTAGTAATTGATGGTAAGCAATACTTGGCGATAGTAGATGGATTCTCACGGTTTGAGTTTGAGATAACAACCGACGCTGGAAAATAATTCGCTTTACTCAAAGAATTAGTAAATATGTGACCTTAATGTTAGGTCCATTTTACAACTCCATACAATCCGAACTCGCATGGAATAGTAGAACGGTTTCATTCTACCCTTCGCGAATATTGTAGGTTACTAGCAGAACTGTTTAAAAATAATTAAATTACCTTATCATGATAAGATGAAAACTCGATACAGTCTGATATTAAGATGAGACCACAAAAAATACTGTTCGTCATACAGATGTAGAATCCTTATTGAATTCCATTCACGTCACGACTAAGGCATGCACGCGGTTCTGATTTTGTATGGCGAGAACCGGGTATACCCGGTTCCGGTACTGGATTTGTAAGGGTGTGCTCCCGGTACTCATTTTCTATACAATAATCCAGTACCGGAACCGGGTATTCCCGGTTCTCGCCATACAAAATCAGAACCGGGTGCATCTGTTGAACACTTGTTGAAGTGCTTATAAATACTACGAGCATTTAACGCACAAAACTGAACAATTAATACGTCTGGTAAGAATATAGCACCAATGAAAATAAGGTATACCTACTGCTTTGTGTGTCGGATGTTCGGCAAGGAAATGCGCGACCAAAATGAAAAATTTACCACCACCGGATACGGCAACTGGAAGAAATTGTCAGAGGCTCTTCAAAAACACGCCAATTCATCGGTTCATCATCAAAGTAAGGGGATGCACTACACATAATCTGCATCAAGCATCAGTCCACGATCAGGTTATCACCCAACATGAAAAGGAAGTCGAGCAAAATAAAGACAATTTACTGAAAAATATAGACATCGTTCTACATCTGGTGCGCCAAGGATTACCTTTAAGCGGCCATTGTGAAGTCAAATGTGGAGTCAAAAAATAGAGGTAACTTTCTAGAGATGGCCCAACTTCTCGCTAAATACGATGAAACGTTTTCTCAACAGTTAGAAAAATATGTATCCTATATTGCAGTGCCGGTATACAAAACGAGTTAATAACTATTATAAATAATGTCACGATTGCAGGTATTTTGGAAAACATAAAACAATGCGGTTTTTTTTTCTATAATGGTAGATGAAGCGATATGTTTCAAAGAAGATAAGTTGTCGATTGTTTTGAGATATATGATGGGGTTGGAAGTGGAAAAGTGTTCGGGGAAAACCCGGACATTTTGAATATGAATAAAAAATAAAGCGATTGTTTTTTTAATAATATTATTTTTGGACACATCCGATCCGGGAAAAAATGCCATTTACCGACCGGTTTTATTTAGTCTTTGTCCGGGTTCGGCTAATTTATAGATGGCAGCCCTAACCAGAACAGAAGTGTTAATTTCAACGTAACAAAACCAATTTACATTTTACACTAGAACCTCCAGACTATATTGCATCTAAGGGTGAGCATCTCCAGACTATATTGCATGAATAATTTTGATCTATGGCAGGACCCAGACTCCGCGGCGCCGCCGCATCGATTGTGGGCGTAGCTTTAAATAACTTCATCTGTGCGGGTTTAATTACTGACAAAACAGGAGTTTGCTGAGTTTATAACTATAGACAGCGAATAATGAACTGACCGGTAGAACCCATAATTTTTTATAACAATCCGGTAAGTGAACTATATTCTAACATAATATGTTTGATCGATTTGCACGCTCTGTGACGGATAAGTCCGTAGTTGGTGTTGAAATTGAAAAGGTTGAAATTTCGCGAACTGCCAAGGGCGATTCACAAGGTGTGGCACGAATGGATTGCATTCATTATATTATTATCTATTCTGTATTCATTCGAAATATTTTGTTTTTAAATTTGGTAGGTAGGTACTTTACTAAATAATAAGTACTGTCTAAGAACGGCAGTCGCAGTGATATTACTTTCGTCAAATCATGAATGCCAGAGCTCTTACCTTACATAACTACCTACATAATACGGAGGTACATTACAGCAAGGGAAATTTAAGAACGTTAAGAAGGAAACAAAATATCTGTTAACGGATAATTAAATTTATTGACAAATAATAAGTACGCAAAACAAATAAAAAAATAAAATAAAAAAATGGCATATAAAAAAAATACACGCCGAAATACTAGCTAAGCATTACATACAGAAAAGATAAACATTTTAATATAATAATAAACTATTATACCTGTCCCGTTTCCTAATTACGTCGTTGCTACGCAGGTGTGCCGACAGTCTGCAATGTCTGCATGGTGTTAACATTCACTCGGGACAATGGGTCGGTCGGCTAAATGCTTTACACAAAGGGATTAACGTTATTTTTTTAACATTACTTGTTTTGTATCTGGGCTGTTTAGCCTTCACTATCAGTGACTTGGATTATCGTTTTAAAAGGTCGTGGTATTAAGTCATTTTTGAGCAGGTAGATGTAACTGATAATGATAAAGCTGGAAGGGGAAATGGTGAAGTAAAAGTTGGTCAGTTGTCAGTCTGTGTCAAAGTTGCATAGTGTTCGGAGCTCTGTGTTGTGACAATTATGAGTATTTTATGGACCACATTTCAGTGTGTTATGTGTAATCAGTGTTAAGTTTAAATTCAGTGTCGCCCTAAGGTAAATTTTAGAGATAATATCTTATCATTTTAATACACTTACCCGAGCTTATTATTCACTCTAATTCGAAATCTAGCATAAGACTTGACACAGAATGTTATTTTCGAGTCAACTGATAATTTGTGACAACTTTTAGCTACTAACATCGAAATTGTACAACTGTACCTATATTATACTAAAGTAATCGGTTCGCTCAGTTTCGTATAAGTAATATTTTTCGATATTGGTCTCATACCTGTGCCCATAGTAAAATTAGATTCGAAAAACATCACTATCATGTACAGTGCAGTGGTAGAATAGCTGCTGAGCCTGCTACTGAGCCAGCGGTCCCGGGTTCGAATCCCGGCAAAGGCAAATAATTTTGTGTGATGAACTCGAACATTTGTGCCCGGGGTCATGGTTGTTCTATTTATTAAAGTAAATATTTATCTATATAAGTATGTATAGCGTCGTCTAGTAACACAAGCTTTCTTAAGCTTAATTTGGGACTAGGTCGATTTGTGCGAGGTTGTCTGATATTTATTTATTATATTTTTTTTATCGTAGGCGTTCTTGTATTAAAAAAAAAATACCATTGCTAATATTTCATTAAATTGAGGTTTCATTTTCGTCTATTTCCTCCTCCGGGTATGCGCCTAATCTAATATTGTAAAATGTGTGTACTAGGCGTCCGTTTTTGGCCAAAATTTCGCTGGAAACGCCTAGACTAGGCAAATTTTGTATTAATAAGCGCAAAAATTGAAATTTTTAATCGAAAATATGGTTGTACGTTTTTTTCATAGCGTCGTCTAGTAAACACAAGCTTTCTTAAGCTTAATTTGGGACTAGGTCGATTTGTGCGAGGTTGTCTGATATTTATTTATTATATTTTTTTTATCGTAGGCGTTCTTGTATTAAAACAAAATACCATTGGTAATATTTCATTAAATTGAGGTTTCATTTTCGTCTATTTCCTCCTCCGGATATGCGCCTAATCTGTATTGTAAAATGTGTGTACTAGGCGTCCGTTTTTGGCCAAAATTTCGCTGGAAACGCCTAGACTAGGCAAATTTTGTATTAATAAGCGCAAAAATTGAAATTTTTAATCGAAAATATGGTTGTACGTTTTTTTCATGGACTACCTACATTTTTATAGAATTTCGTTTCACATAAATTGATTCTCATATTATTTTTATATGAAACTATTCGTAAATAACATAAAAAATTAATAGCTGATATCTATTTTACACGAAAACGATGTCGCACAGGCCCTAATAGCCATAACTGATCAGTAATAAAAAAAAGAAAAAGAGCAGTATTTGGTCCTCTTCACCCCGCTCTCCCACCACACCGGGGACGAATCTGACTTCCCTCCACATCTGAAAATAATCACCGTGGAACGCTCTATGTGTGGTAGAAATTTCATGCTTGTAACCCGATGCGCACAATTTCGCGGCTTAGCAACTCTACTATATGGTACTTAGACCTTTCTTAACATATTAGCGCTGTCAGATGGCACTAGTTAATAAACTCTAAGCGCTATACATAAATGTAGAGACCGCTATTGGTAACGCGGGTCGCCTGAACGCGATTTTTTTCAATAGTTATTCGTAATATATATGAACTAGCTGTGCCCCGCGGTGTTACCCGCATGTCCTTTCCCGGGTCTCAAACTATCAACATACCAAATTTCATCTAAATCGGTTCAGCGGTTTAGGCGTGAAGAGGTAATAGACAGACAGACAGACAGACAGACACACTTTCGCATTTATAATATTAGTATAGATTATTTAACACAGAGTTGTTTTGTGATCATTTCATTGAAAACCCGGCCAAGTGCGAGTCTGACTCGCGCACCGAGGGTTCCCTACAAACTTTCACTTATCCCATCTTAATTGGCCTGGGTGAGTTAAGTTTGCACCTGAAATGTATGGCACCGCATACAAACGAGGTGCAAACTTAACGCAACCGAGTTCTCCAAATATGATGTTTTGATAAGGACTATATTTTTTATGATTTTATTACAAATGTATAGTTTTCAGATTTTTATAAGTATTTGTAGTATGTGACGATATTACTTGCCAAATTTCAGTTCTAGGTCATCGGGAAGTATCTACCCTATCATTTTTGATTCCCTTGAGTGTCGAAATGTACGTTTTTTGCGACATAATCGGGCGTATCTTTTTTTCACGTAAACGTAGAAGTTGGATTTTTTCACAGCTTCAAGGGACCGTAACTTTAAATTTCGTTTCGATACCTATACGTACGCGTTCTTGAGATAAAGGGTCTTGACAGACAGACAGACGGATATAAGGATTCCGTTTTTTCCGATTGAGCTACGGAACCCTAAAAATGAGCGATATGAAGAAACGTGACGTTTCTCCAACTTTGAGAAATCGGAAGTGCATTTATTAACCGAATTAGTTACAAAATATATAAGTCTGACCTAGAAAACAAAAAACCGACACCGTGACAACTAAAGAAAAAGAAGCTGTTTGGAGTACTATTGCCACGGTTATTAATGCTGCATCCAGTTGACATGCAGTACGAACGAGCAAAGCTTTAAAACTCAAATAAGAGAGCCTGAGAAAATGCACCAAAAAGAAGATGACTGCATAGGTAGGAGTTATATCGAACAGGCGGCGGTCCTTCTGTTGCTCCTACTTTTAATGACGCGGGGGAAAAGGTGCTAGCAATATGCTCCAACATATCTGGAGTAGACGCTCGCAATGATAGTCATTAGTGATAATAATGTAATGAAGTGGTCCGGCCTGTATTTCTCTAGGTTTTCTATCAGCTGGTGGATGTACGTAATCAATTATTTGTCTGTCTTCTTCGATAGCTAGGTCTTCAACGGCGTCAAAAATATCCATTGGGTAGCCAGTTCAAGGTTGTAATTGTAACATAACCTAAAAACGTCCAACTTGACAGAGCGATATCTAGGTACTAACTGGCTCTTGAACGGACAGATAACTTTATGCCTCCTTTAACGGATTTATTCCTCAGTTAACTGCAATCTGACTGTTGAAAAACTGAAGTTATCGCTATCTTTAGAATAAAACCTATTTGACTGTTTAACTGGGGATTGAAAAATCGGCCCTTAGTATTCGTAATAAACGTTGTAGAGGCTGTAAAGTAAGCAATAGATGAACGAGTTAAATTTCGAAGGCCGACCCGCAGGGGATGCCTTCGATAATACGAGTTCATCTATTGTACTTTCAGCCGAGACTGAACAGAGTGCTTTTCACGACTACTGCGAGGAAATACATTAAAATACGAGTGTTTTATATTTGTAAACTAGGCGCCGGTATTGCATACTCATTTTTGTACAAATTACGGCTATTGTATACGTAAAACTGATTGTGCCCCCAGATTCAAACGACGCAACGGCGATTTTCAACCCATTTATTAAGAAATAACAAAAGTATTAAATTTACCTCACTTTCCACTAAATTTAAACTTTTAGTCTAGGTTACACTTAGGTAAACAACTCAACAATACATTCTACACTGAAAGATCATTGTAACGTTACGTCAATATTAATATACGTTCCTAATATTATTTATTTCGTGAGTCAATGAGACCGAATATTATTTGTCCTATCGTTTGTTTTGCCTAAGATTCAACTGTCGAATGATTAATGTGCATAATTGTGATGTTTCTAGTAATGACCGTGCTAAAGCAAGGGGGATAAAAAACTCGTTTCTGGCGTTTCGCTCGCTCGTTAGGGTCGCAGTTTAACCTAACACTCCTCCTCGCTTCGCTCGTTGTCGTACCTAATCAACGAGGAGTGTTAGGTTGAACTGTCACCCTAACGAGCGAGCGAAGCGAGCGAGCGAAACGCCAGAAACGAGTTTCTTATCCCCTTCGCTTTAGGGAGAACTGCGAACCTACAGTAAATGTATCAGCATGAAGTAAGAATCATTACGTAGTCTATCTTAAGGCAGATCAGACTTTTAAACTTCACACGTCCTATCCGAAATATTTTCTGCAAAACAAAATTCTATGAAACTTCTGTCTGTAAAACAAGGGATCACCCGAAAATTTCCTTTTCCCATTCAGAACTTAAAAAAACTTTACGAAATTTTAGTCTTTATGTTTGGTTACCCTCTTACCCTTAATTTGACAATGTTCGCCAGGATGAACACACTCTTTGACCATTTTTTTCTATTTTTTTTCGAACGAGCATTGTTTGCTCTATTCAACCTTAACGAGGCTTGTACTAGCGACCTTCGTTTTTTTGTCAATTTAAGGGTTAAGTTTTGAAGGAGGAAATAGACGGGAACGAAACTTCGATTTGTATATCCGATGTCATAGTTACCAGGTGCAAACTTAACGTAAACTGATAGTATGGGAAAAGGAGCAGTAACACCTCTTAATATTATGAGAATACGTAATTTTTTTTTATGTATTTATAATATAAAAGGCAGCAATGTGGGCAAGCAATGATATTATAATAATGTCAGATTAGTCTTTCCAATAAAAAAATGAGTATACATAAAACATATATATATTAAGAGGCCTTATTCCTTTTAAAATTTCTTTTTTTCATATTATGACAAATATATTGATAATTTCAACCAACTTTCTGAAGTGAATAATACTTTTCCCCGAGTTCTAGGTAGTAACATAGCTATTTCATGCTTTCATTGCGTGCAGTTGAAAATACTATTACAACTGTAAAAACTAATTTTCCGCGTGAATTTTGTCAATTTCGACTAGTTTTTGAAACAAAAATGATCAATGAAAACTTCAAACTGTAGGTTTCAAATATATACCAATAAATCCCAATAACCCTGTTCTAGTTAGTAACATCAATAATATGTTAAGAACATGTTTGATCATAGAGAAAAATGTAAAAAAAAAACAGCATTTTAAAAGGAATAAGGCCTCTTCGGCTTCACACTTTTTCAACGAAATCGTCTGCAGGCACGATTGTAACACGTTTTTACGCTTTCTTTTATGACAACCAATTAAGAACCCATCTGTTAGTATATAAGGTCGATACCTTTTCTTTTGTTTTGACCTGACCAGGCCCAACATCTGGTGACCATAGTATAGTCGGCCTATTCTATTAGTTGCATCTTTAACGGTTTCGTGGAACAACACTTTTTTGCTAAGTGCTAACTGCCTACCATTTTATAATATTGTTAAAATTTTGTTGGACAGGAACAAGATTATAACAATGTGGGAACAACGCTATAACAAGACGGAAATCGCTACAGAGTTAAATGTGTCGGTAAGTTTAAAACCCATTTAAAATAATTCATAATAATTTGTAGTGATTCCGTGGAGGTTAGGCCGGGTGCTGGTGTGGGACGCCACCTGCGTAGACACACTGGCCCCGTCTCACCTTCACGGGACATCAAACAGAGCAGGGGGCAGCAGAGGCGGCCGAAAAATTGAAACATAATAAGTATAGAGGTCTCAGCCCCGAATATAATTTCATTCCTTTTGGGGTCGAGACTTTAGGTCCGTGGGGTCCCAGCGCCCATAAACTCTATAAAGACCTCGCTAAAAGATTGTATGAAACTACTGGGGAACGAAGATCTGGCAGTTTCCTCGCACAACGCATTAGCATTGCTAATCAGCGAGGAAATGCTGCCAGCGTCTTCGGGACCATGCCGCGGGGGCACAGTTTTTTACACCTTTTTTAGTTTATTTTAGTTACGTAATTATTTTATTTATAACTAATTCCTTGATTAAGTTTTTATTTGTTACTATGAAATAAATAAATCATCTTGTAGTGATTGTGTAGAATTTAAGTTAGGAGTGAGCCTAAGTTAAATAATATTTTCTGCAGGCTAACGATGTAACGAAACTCTTAACAAATTTTATCGTAAAAAAGATTTAGAATCACGATATTGGATTCCGATTGCTTCAGTTAACCGACGAGGCGAGATGACACGATTTTTATAGACAAAATAGAAACCGTATTAGGTATATAAAAAGAGGTGACTCGTACGAGTTAATTTGTCCAAGTGTGTAAAACAGTCAAGTCAATACACAGTATAGAAATGTTCATAAAAGACTAGCTTTTGCCCGCGGCTTCGCTCGCACAGATCTGGAAACGTGTCTGTGTAACTTTCTACCGTCTTATTGTTTCTTAAGTGGCCTTATTCCTTTTAAAATGCTGATTGATTTAGACATTTTTCTCTATGATCAAACATGTTCTTAACATATTATTGATGTTAATACCTAGAACAGGGTTATTGGGATTTATTGGTATATATTTGAAACCTACAGTTTGAATTTTTCATTGATAATTTTTGTTTCAAAAACTAGTCGAAATTGACAAAATTTACGCGGAAAATTAATTTTTACAACTTATTTTCGACTGCACGCAATGAAAGCATGAAATAACTATGTTACTACCTAGAACTCGGGAAAAAGTATTATTCACTTCAAAAAGTTGGTTGAAATTATCAATAATATTTGTCATCATATGAAAAAAAAAATTTTAAAATGAATAAGGCCTCTTAAAAGAATACAACTAATAATTATGGTCGATTTCTGTATTTCTATTTAGATCGCGCCGTAATAACACATGGGACAATTTACTTTCCGATGAACCGAACGAAATCTTAGACAAAAGTGATGTTGCCTAACAGAAGCAGAAGAAGTTTAGTCCAGCTCTCTAAGGGCCATCAATAAAAGCAAAGAAAAATAATGCATCGGTTATTAATTTAATGTTGTTAATTTTTCTGTCTTTGTCGTACCTAAAGAAAACTTTGAATCGTCCTACTTTATTGGCAATTTTAGTAACTAACGGAGACTAATATTTTGGAACTAATCTAGGTGCGTTGTGGTCGTAAGATACCCAACACAACACTCCTATTCTCTTAGTATTAATTTGCGCTGTTATCTACTCAAGTCTTACTCAAAAAATATATTGCGCTTTTGCACATTTCCCATACAAACCTTGGGTTTCCGTTTAATTCCCTTAAGGATAGGAATTTTGGAGACCGTTTAAATCAGTATTCTCAGTTAATAAAAATGCTTTTAAGAGGTATACCTGTATAGTATACCTCTTATTCATAAGTTCATGCTAATGTTCTCCTCACCTTCAATTTAACCTGCTTATGGGATGAATATTAAAAAATGTTTTTTTTTTACTTTGTATAGAAGAACGAAATATTACCATTCATGCATTTTAAAGAATCCCTAGCTGTTCATACAAACTTTTATCTCCCACTACCCCGTTAGAGGATGAATTTTATAAAACGCTGAAATTAGGGTTGCCACCTGTACTATATTATATAGTATCGTACTATATTGCGGTCAATTGTACTATATATTATAGAAATATAATATAGTACGGAAAATACTATATTTTCATTGCTAACTCCACTGCTGCACTTTTTTGTATAAACATCGACTAAATTGGAACGTACCCGCAGTGACGCGTTGTGAATTTTAGAACGTGTACTATTTTTTTTCCAAAATTTCCCAAAAGTACTATATTTTGGCAAGGTTCTGAGAAATTTGGGGGTGAATTTCCAAAAATGTTGAAAATTGTTTCCTTACTTTGTATTGAAAAATCTATACACGAAATATTACCATTGTTACTCAAGGAATCCCAAACTCGAAATACAAACTTTCACCTTTCACTTTACCCCATTAGGGGTTGAATTTTCAAAACCACTGAAATCAATATTCTCAGTTTTAGACTAAGAGCCCCCCCTTGTACCCCTTACTCAAAAAGGCCACGTTTCTCATATAAAGATTTACTTTCCATTTAATCCCGTTCGGGGGTGAATTTTCAAAAATGCTGAATGTTGTGTTCTTAATTTGTATAGAAAAACCTATACACGAAATATTACTAGTCTTACTCAAAGAAACCCAAGCTCTTCATACAAACTTTCAGCTGCCACTTTACCTTATTAGGGGTTGAATTTTCAAAATCGTTTCATATCTCAGTTTTTGATCTACAATCTCAGGTTTTGGGTCTACACGTAAGATGATGCACCTCTGAATCAAAAAGACTACGTTTCTCACACAAACTTCCATTTTCCATTTAACCCCTTTTGGGGATGAATTTCCAAAAATGCTGAAAGTTGTTTACTTATTTCATAATGAAAGTGTGTAATGAAAATGTGGCTACAAAATGAATGCTTCTACTCGGTGTCTGAATTTCTGAAAAGAAACGAAATTGGCCGAAGCTATTGACATATATATATATTTAAATAAAACTAGTACACATAATATAGCAAAACTGTCGAAAATATAATGATTAATAAGTAATTAGAATTGTATGTACATATATATTTTGCATGTCACCCTGTGACAAAGCATGTGATGCTGATATTATTTAACCGAAGACCTATGTAATTACCATGTTTTATGCAAATAAATGATTTATGATTTATGAAGAATCTATACACGATTTTTTATCTTTCTTACTCAAAGTATCCCAGGTTCTTCATACAAACTTTCACCTCCCATTTAATACCTTCAAAGGATGACTTTCAAAAATCCTGAATATAATTTTCTTGTTTTTATATGAAGAATCTGTACACGAACTTTTGTATCTCTTACACAAAAATTACACGATTTCCATACAAACTTTCAACCCCAATTTGACCTCCTTAGGGTATGAATTTTGAAATATGCCTTCTTATTCCTTGGCTCTATTGTATACTTGATCTAAAAATATTTAAAAAATATTAAAAATATAAAAAAATATATTAAGGGACAATCATACACAAATCGACCTAGTCCCAAACTAAGCAAAGCTTGTACTATGGGTACTAGACGACGATATACATAATATATAAATACATATATAGATAACATCCATGACCCAAGAACAAATATTTTGCACAAATATTTGCCCCGGCCGGGATTCGAACCCGGGACCGCCGACTCAGTAGGCAGGTGTCTACAAACCGAGCCAAACGCGTCGTCATTTTACTAATTTGAAGAATCTATTTTACTAATTTGAAGTTCCTAGGTTCAGTAGTTTCGGCTCTACGTTGATGAGTGAGTCAGTCAGTCAGTCAGTCAGTCACTCAGGACTTTTCCGTTTATATGTACAGATAAACAATATATATATTATTTTGACTTAATGCTATTTATTCTTTATGTTTGTTTGCAGAGGCGCCCTGTCATCAAGCGGGTTCGCCGGTATGAGCAATGAGTGGTACGGCGTCCTCTGGTCTTTAACCAGAGGACGCCCTCACAAACGTTAACTTATCAATGCGGACCCTTTGGAGATAATGAGGAATGACTACAATAGCAACTTGTTTACTCCGACGCGACATTTCGCAAATCAATTTGATTGCTCTATGGAAACTGTGAGGAAATCTCTCCATGTCGCAATAATACACACTCGTATTCCGGCCAAAAAAAATAAGCTTCTCCGAGAATCACAAAACAGCACGTGTCAGGTTCCCAACTGATCATCAGGATTATGATTTCTCACGCGTCATTTTTACCGACGAGAAGACTTTTCAAGTCTAACCAACCTGGCCGTCGACATTTATGGCGCGTAGATAATGCAAGGTACGAACCTGATAACGTGCTGCTCAATACAGAGTCGGGGAGGCAAAATTATGGTTGTTGTCCCGACTCTTTCTTGTATCTACACGACTTTTTAATGGTGGCCAGAAGTCTGCGCTTGCGATGGTGTCCTGTAGCCGGAAGTTTCCGAAAGGAGCAAGAACTCTGAGCTGACGTCGAGATAATATCGGCCCGCGTACGTACAGTGTGATTGTTCTAAGTTCAGTATTACAGAAGTGTAAATTGAAATTAAATTCAGTGAAGCGATAAACTTATCCATATGGGCAACAAGAACAATTTGAACTTCAGTGCAACGTTTATAATTTAAGCGAAGGACACCTTACAGACTGTGTACTTAGTTTGAAACTTACGTTACGAGTAATTTAGCGAAGTACTATGTTATTCTTATCAATGTATAACGGAGTGAGAGGGAGAGTAGTTTATCAATGTTGTTGTCATTCCTGCAATTTAACCTACGTTTAATATTAGAAATGTTTTTGGAACGTGTAGAATTATGGAATTCTATAAGTAATGGACTAGTTTTGCCATGGCAATGGCATGAGACGCATTTCGTGGCCAAAGACAATTGTACGGGTTGTAAAGTTTTTATTTTAATTTAAATATAAGACATTTTTATGTAGACTTAAGTTTTAATCATAATGTTATATTGTTATTGGACACGGCGGAAATTTAGTGTGACGGTTACGGGACGTGTCGCAAGAGATTCTCATTTGAATACGAGTACTCGAAATCCTCAAATGAGAAACCCTTGTCGTTCAAATTCAAAATTCTAGTCTCAGTCTTTTCCTTAAACGCGCTTCACACGTATTGGTTGTTCTCAATAAACATGGTTGATGTAATAGTGGAGACCGCGGATCGGCAAGCGTAGTGTGGGACGCCCTCAGACTAGGTGGAGCGATGATCTGTGCAGAGTGGCTGGCAAAAGCTGGATGAGAGTAGCCGAGGATCGCTTACAATGGCGTGCAGTTGGAGAGGCCTATGTCCAGCAGTGGACAAGAATAGGCTGATGATGATGATGATGATGATGTAATAGACCCTAACTCGGTGCTGGTGAAGGACGATTTACTTTATTATTTATTTATTTGTGGAGTTGTTTTTAATTTAATTATAAGACATTTTTATGTAGATTTAAGTTTTAATCCAAATTTTCTGTTATTATTGGACACTGAGGAACCGTGGTGTGATGGTTGTGGGACGTGTCGCTACGACCATTATTTGCCAGACGTGTGCCGAACGTGTACCATAAGGTAAGTGAAGAGAGATTCCTCACTGTTTTTATCATCACTATTTATCACAATTGCATTACTTATAATATTGTGTATGGAATAGCTTTCTGAAAAAGTAGTACTTACGAGTATATACAACTTTTTTACTAAACTCAGAATACAGAGTAGGTTTCCACCTGTGACGTGATCGCCCTCACAAACCTGAACTTATCAATTCGGACCGTTTCCAAGCGGATAAGTTTACTTGTTTTTGTGTGTATTTGAAGCTGATGCTATTTAAGGACCGCGGGGGGACTTAGAACTTTTAGTTACTCTGAGTTATTCGTAACGCGAGTCATGTCTTTAATATATCGCATCAACGTTGAAGAGGTTCGCGTTCGGGGACGTGGGAGGCTTTTACAATATTTGCTTAATAGAAAACTGAGGAAGTGTGAAGATCTGCTGCGCCGTATTGCGGCGAGTCAGCAGCTTCACACTCTCAATGCTCAACATTCTCCCGAGGTCGATGAGCAGTGGGACGACAATGCAGAGTGGACTCCAATCTCTATCACCACAGCCCGACATCCACTATCGGTGGAGGAATGACACCCCCTAGGGGTTGGGAGAGGCATCACTCGGAGGGTGCAATGGAGCACCCTTCCAGTCAGGCAGCCATCCGTTGGCACCATCTACAGCGGGAGGCCTGTGGGGGTAGTCACCCCGATGGTCCAACCACCCAGTGTAGGCCACCCCTGATCCCCTTCACACCACCACCACCACCATCATCACAAGAATGTAAGTTTTTAGAAAAGTAAAAAAAAAGAAACGTAGAGTGTTATAGTTTGTGTTTTCAAAATTATTTATATGTGGAGTTGAGAGAATTCAAAAGATACACCTGCAACCCCTGGGGTGGACTACAGACCTGGCAAACTATATGTGGATAGTTATTGGTTTCATCTGATTTGAAAGAAATGGACCCTTTTATAGATGTGGATGGATTTCTAGATCAAGGAGAATTTATTAAATTCTTTAAATAGTGGATTAATTTGGCCATGGGATGAGACGCATTTCGTGGCCAGAGACAATTGTGCGGGTTGTGGAGTTGTTTTTAATTTAATTATAAGACATTTTTATGTAGATTTAAGTTTTAATCAAAATGTTCTGTTATTATTGGACACTGAGGAACTGCGGTGTGATGGTTGTGGGACGTGTCGCTACGACCATTATTTGCCGGACGAATGTGACGTGGGCCATCACTTTCTTTCTAACATTACCACCCACACCACCACCACCAACCAACAGGCGGGAGTGGTCACCGCAACCATGCGGTCAGCATGTGGAGCCATCCGTTGCTATCACCATCTACAGCGGGAGGGGGCCTGTGCCCCGATGGTCCGATGTGTGCCGGTGGTGACCTATAACCAACCACCGGGTGTAGGCCACTCCTGGTCCCCGTCACATCAAGTGGGTTCGCCGGTACGAGCAAGAGGGAAACGTAAACCAGAGGACGCCCTCCCAAACCTAAACTAATCTTGTTTGGAGATAATGAGGAATGCCTACACTAACAACCAGTTTACGCCGACGCGACATATCGCAAATCAATTTGATTGCTCCATGGAAACCGTGAGGAAAGCTCTCAATAGAGTCGGAATACTCGGAATACATATACAGGTTCGCAACCGATCATCAACATTATGATTTTTCGCGCGTCATTTTTACCGACGAGAAGACTTTTAAGTCTAACCAAGACGGTTGTCGGCATTTATGGCGCGTAGATAATACCAGACACGAACCTGAAAACGTGCTGTCCAATACAGAGTCGTGGAGAGTGACGGTCAACATGTGGGCACGGATGAGTGCTGACGGTCTTGGTGAGATGGTATTTTTACCTGAGAGGGGCTTCGGAGAGACCTATCTCTAGGTGCTGCTGGATGTAATGCTACTGTCGGTTAAAATTGTCTATCCGGCAGAAATGCCAGATATCGTGATTTTACACGACAACTGTTCGATACACACGTGCGATGCCAAACAAAATCTACTTAAAGCTTTGTTCAAAATCAAATTTGATATTATAATCAAATGACGAAGTATTGAAGTCAAAGGAAACTTCATTTTGTTGTAAGCACTTTAGCTGCGAAAGACCCACAACCGCAATGAATACCATAAGAAAATTAATCAGTAAAGGCTTGAAATGGCATTCGTTTTTTTTAATGACGCAAAAGACACTTGCGAAAATTTGTTGTAGACCCTTCTATATATAATAATATTAGTTAAAGTTCCTTCAAATCAAAACAGGCCGCGCTTTATCTAAATAGAGACTTAATATAATGAGGTGAACTATTAACAATTGTTGACCCTCAAAAGACTCAGTGCACTATATTGCTTGACTAAAGTCTGCGAGATTGTGTTTATTAGGTTTTTTAAATAATAGGATAGTAGTAGGATACTTTAGTTAGTTAATAAAATGGTGATATTTGTGGACGTGGACCAAATATTAAGAAGTGATTTTATGTTTATGTTAGATAGTGGACTCATTTGGCCGTGGGATCTCAACTCATTTCGTTTTAAGAAGTAACTGGTATTAACCGTGGACTAATTTTTACGAATTTCATCGTAGATTTTAAGTTCTGGACACAATATATTAGTGTTAATGGACCAATTTTATTTTTGGTGCGGTGTGTGCGAAACGTGCGTTTATGACCATTACTTGCCGTCGTTGAAACTGGTCGAAATTTAAATAAAAATAAATATTTCTATACTCAAAATAACGAACTGGCTTTTTTCTTGGACTCTGATCTTGCGTACTACTCGGTTACTTCTTGGTTTATTTGTCTTTTTAACGTCTTCAAAACGTTAATCGGATAAATAAATGCTTACGCGAGTTTCTGTGTTTTTCCTTTTGGACCCTGATTTAGTTTTCGATTTTTGGCTTTTTTTTCTTTGACTCTGATCAGAGGACTCTGTGTCGGAACGAGCGAGGCGAGAACTCCGTCTGAACTCCGTTTGACAAACGCTAGGTGCAGGGAAAGGCTTAGAAACCTCGGTAAAGTAATTCAATACCATCATTGTCTATGACAAATTAGAGTGATTCAGAGTTGCATCCCAAATTTAACAGTAAATTCAGTAGATCCTTGCCATACAAGTAGCCGTCGTGGACGCAGAGGCTTAGTTAGACATTTTGTACCGCCTAGGTCGTAATAAGCACCTCAGGCCTGGCCCTTCCCTGTAGTATACTTGAAACACTTAGCTTAATTCACCTGGGTGATTCAATTATACTAATAGTATCCTTTATTCACTTTGTGCACCTAGTGAGTGCATCAAGTTTACTAAAAGTTGACTTGATGCACTCGCCTGCTGGCATGGGTGCATTAAGTTAACTTTCGGTGTACTTTACACACCTTTGAATTCCAAGGCCACTGTCTACAAATCCCTTTTTAGGGTTCCGTAGTCAACTAGGAACCCTTATAGTTTCGCCATGTCCGTATGTATGTCTGTCTGTCGGTCTGTCTGTCTGTCCATCCGCGGCTTAGCTCTGTGATCATTTGTACTAGAAAGCTGAAATTTGGTATGAGTATGTGAATGTACCTATCACGCCGACAAAACGGTAAAATAAAAACTAAAAAAAACTTTTTTTCTGGCACCTCTGGTAACTTTTATATCGTTCCAACGCTAGTGTGTGGGGTGTCGTTGAATAGGTCCTTTAAAAAATAATAGGGGTCTTGAAACATTATTTTTTTATTAAGTCGGCAGTTTTGTAAATATTCGCTCTGGAAATCCAAAAAATAGCGTCCCCCCCCCCCCCCTCAACTTTTCAACCACGGGTGAAAAATTATGGAAAATTTCATGAAAATCATCTCAAAATTTCATAATTTTCTTTAAAATGACGTAAGTGCCGCGCGGTGTCCTTAGTATAAGGACACCGCGCGGCACTTAAACGTTATTAGTTAAGCGCCATACTGTATTAAAACATTTCCCTCAATCTGGCGCGTATAATCGATAACTTCCAGAAGGTAATAAGTAATTACAGTTACAATAATGTTATGATTTTAAAGACAAATATTTAAAATTAGCCAAAGAAAATGCCGAAAACCATTCACAGTCGTCAACGTAAGATTATAAATAAAGTGTACATGTGTTTACCACACGAAAAACGGTAAGGAAAAGAGTGCATTCCATTAAATAGTATTACGAGGTTAACATAGTGGAACTGACAGGTATATAAAACTAATGTCATTGGGTTGCGATTGGTTGCAAAATTGTTGCCATATAAATCTTATAAATAGCGCCCTCTTGACAATCCTCATATATTTCTGGTCAGGCTTTACATAAAAGACCTAAAAAATTTGATACTTTCAATTGTTTTCGTCATATTGAGACCTTGACTGTAAAGTCGCCTTCAGGCATAACGCCTCGAACGCACGACTCTATTTTCAAGGCATTAGAGTGCATGTTCAGATATTTTTGAGCAACCTGAATAAATAATATAGATATTTGTGATGGCGACTGTACCTACATTGACTTTAAGAATAATAACGACAACGTTTTTGTTTGGTTTTGTTTTCTTGGAGCGAAAAAACTAGTATTTAATAATTAACTGAATGCACAGTCAGCATCATATTGTTTGTAGCAGCCAAGGCCGCGAAATAGATCGGAATAAAGGTGTGTAACAATATAATAATTTGGCGGCCTTGGCTGCTACGAACTATGTGACGCTGACTGTACTTATGCCAAAACCAAAATGCACGTGTGGACAACACCACAGTGCACAAAATTTTCTTTCAGTAAACTTAATGTACCTACCGCCTATTCAGGTGCACAAAGTTTACTTGAAATATCGATGAAATTTATTCTAATGCTGAAAGTCTATTAAATGTACTTTTAGTGTACTTGATTCACCTGGGTGAATCAAGCTGAGTGTTTTAAGTATACTACAGGGGCCCTTCAACTTGGGAACTACCAGTTCTTATCGGGGTACTGTTAGCTTGCCTAATGGTGATCCTTTGCGCCGACTTTTGTGTGTGGTTTAATGTTTGGTGTCGTAGGACCATCCGTACTACGCGTCCGGAGGGAGGAAATAATGTAGAAATTGAAATGGTCCGTATTTGATTTGAATCAAGGGAGGAGTGCAAGTGTGAAATCACTCTAGCTGTAAATACGTGCTTGTACTATTTAGATTTAAGTAAATATAGAAGGTTAGCCTCTCTTACAGTCATTCCTCTGGAATTTGGTAGTTAAGGATAACTCTTAATATTAAACTATAAACTTTTGTGTGCATGTGTGTGACTAGATTTAAAAGCCAAGAGGGTTTTTGGGTTGAAAATTTCATTTTCTCTCTTATTAGCATGGCTGTTAGGAATGAAATGTTCGGCTATGGTTGATGCGACCCATCAACCATGGTCTAATTAATCGCACAGATTCGTTTGCGTATTTTCCTAAAGGAGAAATAAATCTAGATAAGCGATTTGATAAAATAAATCTAATTTTACACAATTCCATATTTTTTATTTTTTTTACCCCATTGTTAGGTATCCTAGGAATTGATAACGGAGATTCTGCACTAAGAGCGTGGTCCATAAAGCCTATAGTACAGCACTAGATTGTCTAATAATTATTTCAGCCGGAGCGACTGTTAGGGCTGAATCTCCGATATCAAAAACCCGTATCTTATACTCAATTACGATTTCCATTCTAAAATGGTATCAGTCGAGTCATTTCTTTGAGACCTAGTTGGACCTAAAGACAAATCTAGACTGTGTGGCAGTCAGTCGAGTAGATCAGAGATAATGGGAGTTGAACCTTGGTCAGGCATTTATACTAAATTAGCCGGAAGGTATTTGCTAGGAGAAATCGTGACAACTCGTTACTACCTATTGATCTGGCGCGGAGACGCGGGGTGACATCTGAAGGCGAATACTTACACACTTACCTACTCATTATACGTAAGTATATACTTATGGTCCACACTTGGCTGCGGGTGGCCACGACGGACTGCGGGAATCTGTAGCAGCGACGGCAGAGGGGACCAGTTGGAGGCAAAGGGGCGTATTAGCAGAGAAAGGTGATATTTTTCTAAGGTAGGCGTCCTAAGGCTGAACCTTTAAGTGTAGGACAATGCAGGCTGAATCTAGATAGCAAACCTAACTCGAAGCAGTCGGTAGCGTGACAACTATTCAGTTTACAAAGGCGTGACAGCGGCGGTTGCCGGTCACTCTACTACACGCCATGTCTTGCAGATTGACCCTCGACCTTTGATTTGGCCAAATCAAAACCTAACTTATTTGCATACCGACACCTAAATAAACTATGACCCGGGTCGTTTGGGGCGGGCTCTTAGCCCATCGAACTAAGTCCTCATCTTCGGATTCGAGGCGAATTAAGCGCTTCTCAGCGAAGAGGGTCAACTGCGCCCCTATAACTCGATTACGAGGCCAGGCGTCTGGTCTGCCTGAGCGTAGGCCTCCCCTGTGATAGCGGGCAATCGGTTGTTCACGACGGGAACAAAGCCCGTACAATGAAGACTACTTCATTCGTCCTGATAACGGAATTGATGTCACTAACGCCGACCTCTAGTAGCCAGATAGCTATGACTGCTTCAGCCTGGATGTATGTAAAAGTAGTAATGAAATCTCTTAACTATACAGTAAGTTTTAATTCTCTCTAAAATTTATTCAATTACATGAACAGCTTTATAATAGACGATCACTTCACAAGCCGTACCATCACAACCACCACCACCATCACCACCAGCATCACAAGAATGTAAGTTTTTCGAAGAGTAAAAAATAACTAAGAAACGTAGTGTTATAGTTTGTGTTTTCAAAATTATTTATTTGTGGAGTTGTTTTTAATTTAAGAGAATTCAAGACATACATCTGCAACCCCTGGGGTGGACTACAGACCTGGCAAACTATATGTAGATAGTTATTGGTTTCATCTGATTTAAACGAAATGGACCCTTTTATAGATGTGGATGGATTTCTAGAACGAGGAGAATTTATTAAATTCCTTAAATACTGGTTTAGTTTGACCATGGGATGAGACGCATTTCGTGGCCAGAAACAGTGTGCGGGTCGTGGAGTTGTTTTTAATTTAATTATAAGACATTTTTATGTAGATTTAAGTTTTAATCAAAATGTTCTGTTCTTATTGGACACTGAGGAACTGTGGTATGATGGTTGTGGGACGTGTCGCTACGACCATTATTTGCCGGACGAATGTGACGTGTGCCATCACTTTCTTTCTAACACCACCACACACACCACCACCACCACCAAGCAACAGGCGGGAGTGGTTATCGCAACCATGCGGTCAGCAGGCCGAGCCATCCGTTGCCACCACCATCTTGAGATGGTCAAATCGACTACTATAATTTTTTTTGGTTTTGTGAAAGCGTGAGACCTCGAAATCACATCGGTCTTTGGAATCGTAATTCAAAATATAATGGATACTGCGCTGCCCATAAATAACCCGAGGCTATTTTCAAACAAGTCACAGAACCCTAAAACAATTTAGCTGGAATTCTAAATTATTGTTAAGACATCGGGTGACGCAAATTTATTATAGGGATAGGTTGTTTTGTACCCGTCAAATTTCTCGCGTGTTTGTTCAATTTATTACCAAGGAAGCGAGACAGAAAAAAGGATTTAAGTATAGGCGATTGGAATACAACACCACGGGGTATCATAAAACTAAATTGCGCAACCTTTTCTAAATAATGAGGAGAAATCTGAGGCGAAGCAGAAGGGGAACCACATCCATGTTATTTTTTGTCGCGCTAGCCCCGAATCCATGACCAATGGAGAAGGCTAACCACTTGGGGCGGCACTGTTGACATTGTTCATTTTACTGGCGTGGGGCATTTTAACACCCAAGCTGCAAAAATGGATCTCCAGAGCTCACTCTACGACGAGGATTTTTTTAAACCCTGCGTGGACGTTGAAATGCTCAATCAAACATCGAACGGTTACTCGTTAGCTTTGCAACGGTTACGTTGGGGGTATACTGGAAACCCTCTTTTGATAGAATGGGAAGATGAAGAAGACGACGAAATCTAAAATGATATGGAGCCCATACGTTATGAAACATGGAGTTCACCTGTTTTAAAAAGTGCTGAATAGTTTATGGAGTGGGAACAATGGCGTGATATGGAATAAGAATTTTACAAGCTTTTTATATAACGATAAGACCGCTTATTGTCTACCATTGTTTAATTTTAAGGTTTTGTAGCAGCTGATATCGAACCGCACCAAGACCTTAGATCCCCGCAGCCATCAACATCTCGAGCCGGAGCTGAACCATCAACTACTCCTGACCTGATGATACCGTCGAGTGTAAAACCTGCAACCGGTGCGTTTCCAGAAGGTACTTCACCCAGCATTTAAGGAGTAATTTACATAAAAATAACTGTTTAAAATTTCAACATTCCTATCCCAATGTTGAACTTATTAAAGCTGCATTTGGAAAAAGGTTATTAACTTATAGAATAATATCACAAGGTGTACTATACACAATTGTTGACCCTCAAAAGTCGGCGAGATTGTGTTTATTAGGTTTTTTTAAATAATAGGATAGTAGTAGGATACTTTAGTTAGTTAATAAAATGGTGATATTTGTGGACGTGGAGCAAATATTAAGAAGTGATTTTATGTTTATGTTAGATAGTGGACTCATTTTGCCGTGGGATCTCAACTCATTTCGTTTTAAGAAGTAACTGTATTAACTGTGGACTAATTGTTACGAATTTTATCGTACATTTAAGTTCTGGACACAATATATTAGTGTTAATGGACCAATTTTATTTTTGGTGCGGTGTGTGCGAAACGTGCGTTTATGACCATTACTTGCCGTCGTTATATTGGTCGAAATTATTAATAAAATAAAATTTTCTATACTCTGATCTTGCGTACTATTCGGTTAGTTCTTGGTTTATTTGTCTTTTTAACGTCTTCAAAACGTTAATCGGATAAATAAATGCTTTCGCGAGTTTCTGTGTTATTCCTTTTGGACTGATTTAGTTTTCGATTTTTGGCTTTTTTTTCTTTGACTCTGTTCTTGCTCACGATTTGGTTACTTCTTGGGTTTATTTACCTTCGAAACTTTCAGCCGGCAAATTAAAAACTTTCAAGTTTCTATACCTACTCAAAAACGACCTTAAGCACACTAATTTTAATACTAACTTTCCCCTTTTTGTCTACTAATCCCAAATTGTTGTCTGTTTCGTTTTGAAGTTATTACACTTTTTTTACTCATTGTTTTAGTTTTGTAGTTCTATTGTGTAATATATTGGATATTGTTTTGGGTTTAATCATTGTGTTTAGTTTTAGTTTCTAACCAGAAATCCAATTGTGATCCAATTTTCGGTGCTCACCGAAATCTGGCAACTAAATTGCCGTCTACCAAAAATCTTAATTGATAAATAAGAAGTTGCTGTTTAAACGTAACAACAGAAGAGCCTCCATTAAAACAAGATGTGCAAAAGCGCCAAAATCCTGTCAAAATTCATACAGAAGTACAAAATCGAGAGGAAATTCGCAATATTAATGTACAAGATGGTTATCGTACTCTCCATGACATACGATTTGAATGTCATAGTCATGGCATTAGTACTTCTTTGACTAAATCTCAGTTTGTTTAAAACTGTAACATGTAATTTTTGTATCTGTTTTATAATTAATTCCGCTGTTTTTATTATCAATGTCATCATATTTTATCTCTTAGTATATGTGACGATCATAGTATAAGTGCTTGTAAATTGACTTAGTGTAATTTATATTGACATTTTATAGAATAACCAAACTAGTAAATATGAACCTTGAGACCGCGATTGATGTCTTATACATACAGGGCCAGCGTAACAATACCCGGCCGGGGCCGCCTCCGGGTTGGGAACTATTGACAATAGTTATAGGCCTCGTAGCGTGCCTAATTATAGCCGTCTGTATCGGTACTTGGAAGAGGGCTAATGCCTGGTGTCGCAAGACACTATCCGCGCGACGGTCAGGAGGAAGTGACCGCGTTGCTGGAGGTAGCCGCGTCGAATTTGAGATGGCCTGATATTTTAAGTAGACGCAGGGTTGCGAATTTGTGAATGTGTTAGCTGTAAATATGAGTGTTAGTTCCTTAAGCTAAGTATAAGTGAGTGTCAACCTCTCTCTCTCTGTTTCCCCTTAAGATGTAGTCGATAAGGACTACTGTTTAATTAGTGTAATTGCGATAACTCTTATCTGCATGCGTGTGTAATTAATTATAACAGCCAAGAGGGTTTTTAATTTGAATGTTACGTTTTCCCTCTTATTAGTATGGCTGGTTAGAAATGTAACATTCGACCATGTCATTGATGCGACCCATCAACCATGACCTAATTAATCGAACAGTTTCTTTTGCGAGTTTACCAAAAAAAAAAGTGAAATAAAACTAGATAAACAATTTTGATAAAAATAAATCTTATTTTATACAACTCCATATTTTTATTTACCCCAATGTTAGGTACCTTTAGGGATTGATAATGGAGATTCCCCACTAAGGTCGTGACTTATAAAGCCTATAGTACATCGCTAGATGTTTAATAATTGTTTCAGCCGGAGCGACTGATAGGGCTGAACCTCCGATATCAAAAACCCGTATCTTATACTCAATTACGATTTCTATTCTAAAATGATATCAGTCGAATCATTTCTTTGAGACCTAGTTGGATCTAAAGATGAATCTAGACCGTGTGGCAGTCAGTCGAGTAAATCAGAGATATTGGAATTTGGACCTTGGGTCATCAAGCATTCATTTAAAATGCCCCATCTAGGGCAATACTTACTAGGAGATTCCTTGATAACCTGTAGGTACCTACCTATTGATCTGACGCGGAAACGCTGGTTGATACCTGAAGGTGAATACTTACACACTTACCTACTCATTATACGTAAGTATATAACTATGGTTCACACCTGGCTGCGCGGTTGGCTACGACGGGCTACGGGAACCTGAGGCAGCGAAAGCAGATAGGACCAGTTGGAGACCGAGTGGGCGTTAGCAGTAAAGGTGATATTATTGTAAGGTCGGCAGCGTAAGGTCGAACCGTAGCGTGTTGGACATGCAGGTGTGAAGCGAAATAGCTCAACTGGCTCGATGCGGTCGGTAGTATGGCAGCATTCTGTTTTCGAAAGCGTAATGGCGGCGACTGCCGGTCACACTAATACACGCCATGTCTTGCAGATTGACCCTCGACCTTTGATTTGGCATATTCTTCGGATTCGAGGCAAATTAAACGCTTCTCAGCGAGAGAGGGTCAACTGCTGCCCCATAACTCGAAATACGAGGCCAGGTACCTGGTTTACCTGTGCGTAGGCCTCCCCCGTGTCAGCAGGTGGTCGGTCGTTTCACGACGGAAACAAAACCCGTACAATGAAGACTACTTCATAGTCCTGATAACGGAATCAATGCCATCAATGCCGACCTCTAGTAATCAGATAGCTATGATCGCTTCAGCTTGGATGAGCCTTAAAATAGGCGTAAATTCTCTTATCTAATGAAGAAAATTTAATTTCTTTAAACTATTAAATTACGTAGGTAAATTCTCATTTAAATTGCCGTCTACCAAATATGATAATTGATACATAAGAAGTCAGCTGCTGTTTAAACGTAACAACAGAAGAGCCCCCTTAAGACAAGATTTGCAAAAGCGCCAAAATCCTGTCAAAATTCATACAGAAGTACAAAATCGAGAGGAAATTCGCAACGTTAATGTACAAGATGGTTATCGTACCCTCCATGACATACGGTTTGAATGTCATAGTCATGGCATTAGTACTTCTTTGACATTAGTATCTCAGTTTGTTTATAACTTTAACATGTATTTATTTTTGTTCTGTTTTGTGTTTAGTCAGATTAAAATAGAATTAAAAATGCCTCTTAACCACATGATGATCGAAAAATACAATCCCAGTTATGACGGACATAAGGACACGCTAGACTTTTTCATAGAACAAATAACCATAATGGCTATAGGGCGCAGATGCTAGGGCTCTCTTGCCTATTATAGTTAAAAGTAAATTAAAAGGTGATGCCATTAAAGCTGTAGCACATTCGCCTAATAGTACCCTGAATGATATTGTACAGTACAGTCGTTAAAATCTAAACTTGGGGATAATCGATCCCTAGAACAAATTATTTCAGAAATATCTAGAATTCATCGTACACCCTCAGAGGGTCCGCTCCAATTTGAAAAAACACCTTATATACGCAGTCAAAAATAAATCCAATAACCAGCATTCTAAGGTAATCATAGAAAGTATTTCAATAGAGCAACTGTGGAAGAATTTAGATATGTCTACAGAAAGGCTAATTTGAAGCGCGCATCACGATTCGTTCGATAAGGCTTACAATCATCTTAGAGACGAAATAGAATTACATCCTGTGTATTTCGCGAAAAAACTGGAGAAATCGAATTGGAAACCGCGAGTAGAGTCTGCATTACCCAATAGCAGTTAGTCGTTACATTTATAGCTGGGAATTCCAATGCAAAAGATCTACATAAAATCCAACATCACATTAAAATATTAACAAACAATGAGAAGATCTTGTATAATGTCCTTAATGAAGCCATATCTACGGTAGAGGTTAGAATGACTAGTATTAGGAGGGACCTAGGCATAATTGCCCAGAGAACCTACAGTAACCAGATTAATTTAGCTATAGTTACTAGTTTTATACTTATAAAAGATAAAATTAATATCATAGATTTAGGTATAACTTTAGCAAAGCCGGGAATAGCGTGTAGAGATATTTTCGACGAGATTAGTAATGTGGAAATAGATTCGATTATCGTTTATACAATAGATAACATAATTCACTTCGTAGCGAAAGTACCACAAATAGAATCTATAGGCGGTATCGCATTCAAGATTATTGCTTTTCCCAATCCCCATGGACAAATATTAAAAATTCCCAAACCCATAATCCTAATCAAAGACTCAAGGTATGCATATCCCCGAGCAATGCAAGAAGAGGAAAGACAGCATTCTCTGTCATCACGTGTGGTGGAAGAATGCCGAGAAAACACCCGACTGCGTACACTAGGCACTTCATCATAAAAACAATCACACATGTCCTACAATGACCATAGATGATAGCGAAGTAATCGAAGTTATCAACGAAGGGATATTCCTGATATACTTAAGAGACACACAGCGAGCGAAAATCAAATGCAAAGAGACGCACTATGCAGGCTGTGAAGTCACCTTAGGAAGCTATATTCAAAAGCGAGGTCCAGCAAATCCAGGTGCATTTGAAAGAAGAAATCAGCACATACCGCCCTACAGACGAACCAGCTCAATAGACACACCAGCAAACCCCTGGAGTGGACTACGGACCTGGCAAACCATATGTGGATAGTTATTGGTTTCATCGGATTTGAACGAACGGGACCCTTTTATAGATGTGGACGGATTTCTAGAACGAGGAGAATTTATTAAATTCTTTAAATAGTGAATTAGTTTGGCCATGGGATGAGACGCATTTCGTGGCCAGAGACAATTGTGCGGGGTTGTGGAGCTGTTTTTAATTTAATTATAAGACATTTTTATGTGGATTTAAGTTTTAATCAAAATTTTCTGTTCTGACACTGAGGAATTGTAGTGTGGTGGTTGTGGGACGTATCGCTAGGACCATTATTTTCCAGACGAATGTGACGTGTGCCATCAGGTAAGTGTAGAGAGATGCCTCACTGTTTTTATTATCTCTATTATAAAAAAAAAAACTACCTATAATGTGTATGTAATAAATCTAAAAAGTAGTACTTATATACAACTTTCTTTCTAACATTAACCCGTTACATTGTAACTAGTGATGTAGAGACCTTTATCCACTCATATTTGTTTATTACCAATAATCTAAACCAATGCCCTTTGTCAGCCTGTAACTGAATCCGACACCTATTACTCGTATTAAAAGGCGGCACTTGTCTTAGATTGTAAAAACACTTAAGTTCAGTCTTACTGTGGACACTGTGGAATATGGAAACATTTATAAATTGGTTACGCTGTTGTTACAGGAAAATATTTTTTTTTTATCTGCGTATTCCCATTGTAATTTTTTTTGGAGGAAATTATCGGCTTATTAACTGAATCTGTGATAGTAGAGCAATATCACACTAATATTATAAAGGTGAAAGTTTGTGAGTATGTTCTTATACCTATGTTTGTTACTTCTTCACGTTCAAACGGAAGGGCACAGCTAGGCCACCGTGGGGATAGGAGGAGCGGGCGCAGCAGCGAAGCCACTCGCCGTCACCGGATCCGGAAGGAACATGCTTTGGATGCGGCATGCTGCTGCGTCTTTGCCTGTGGTAGGAAACTGCGATACTAAGTCTTACATTTCCCCTTGCTTGACGTCCACTTTTACAAACGTTGATCCCTGTAGTTGAGAAAGTTCCCTATTCGCTTTTCGCTTTTTTTCATAGAGCCTCTGAAAGCACCCGTGTCGGTACCACCGACACCGCCACCGACGCCAGTGGGGGTCGCCCGTCGACGCAGGCCAGCTAGGCCCGTCGCGAGGTCGAGGTCGCGGCCTGTCGACATCCCAGGGAGCCGACGGAATCGGCCGAAGTCTTAGATGAAACTCGTAGCCAAAATGTAATATATTATATTTTCCTCAAACAACAGCGGAACCAATTAATAAATAAGTTAACTTTCGAATTTATTGTATAATATGTTTGTTTGTAGCTTCTGGATTGCACGGCGGGGACAGGAGGAGCGGGCGCAGTAGCGAATCCGCTCGCAGTCACCGGATCCGGAAGGATCATGCTTTGGATGCGGCATGCCGCTGCGTCTTTGCCTGAGGTAGGAAACTGCAATAACTAAGTCTTACATTTCCCCTTGGTTGACTTCCACTTTTACAAACGTTGACCCCTGTGTGTTGAGAAAGTTCAGTATCGTTGAAATTCGGATTTGGTTTCGCTTTTTGTCATAGAGCCTCTGCAAGCACGCGTGTCGGTACCGCCGACACCGCCACCGACGCCAGTGTAGGTCGCCCGTCGACACAGGCCAGCTAGGCCCGTCGCGAGGTCGAGGTCGCGGCCTGTCGACATCCCAGGGAGCCGACGGAATCGGTTACCCACCGAAGTGGACCGATGTACGGGGCCTGGGTGCCTGCTTTGCAGGGAACCCTATCAGGGTATCGGTCATTCTCCAGATTTGTGTTCTAATTCTAATTAACGCGTCGCTTTTTTTCTACTTACTTTTCAATCATTTTTATCTCAAATATAGTAACATATCGATCATTGAAACTTAAATGTGGATAGGGCACTTTATAATTATTAAAGGTTCATTACTTAGAAGCAAATTAAAATTTATATGACGCGTGAATTAGAAAAACGACGTGTTAATTAGAATATTTGACTTTTGTATGGCGCGTGAATTAGAAAAGCGACGCGTTAATTATACAAATTCAGTTATATTATTAAATTAAAATAAAAACGTTTTGTATAATAATAATATATGAGTTATATGATATAAGCTATGTTTTAAATAATATGAAAGTACCTAAGTACTCAAGAAACAAGCACACCGGCCGTTAGAGTTACTAGGTACATTAGGTATGTAAGTATGTATGTAAATTGAATTATTATGATAAGTTATAATAAATAAAACACCATAGTTCGGACTAAGGTAGTCTTAGTGTTGGCGGAGAAGTTCCTATCATTCCGTACATTATTAAGCTGCGACATTGCGCCCTTAGCCATCCTAGCGCGAATTCTGCGAACTTCCGTCTTACATGAACCATTATTGCTAATGTTAGAACCCAGGTTCTCCGTGATTTCGAAGTTAAGTTTTCCACTGAGTTCTACCTTGCCTGTACGATCAATAATCATGAGGTTGGTCTTGGATCTGTTGATTGAAAGTCCAAATTCTTCACTAAAGCGCGCTATGCTGGTTCAATAAACTGCCCATCTTGCTTTCGCTAGCTGCTAGGAGGGTGGTGTCATCGGCGTATCGCAAGACTTTACGTCCACGAACACTAATGCTACCGTCCCAGCCGTCCTCCTTATGATGTATTCGCCGTATAAATTGAACAGTATAGGTGAAATAATGCAACCTTGTCGGACGCCCTTTTGGAAACTGAAGGGATTGTATGACGTCTTATCTATTCTCACTGTTGCCTGGCTGTTGTAGAAAAGTGACTGTAGTGTAGTAGCAGTGAGGAGGCGAGGAACACCCAAATCGGTCAAAATATCCCATAGACAGTCCCAGTCGACACAGTCAAAACCCTTGCAATAGTCGAC
Organism: Apotomis betuletana; assembly: GCA_932273695.1. Lineage (NCBI taxonomy): Eukaryota > Metazoa > Arthropoda > Insecta > Lepidoptera > Tortricidae > Apotomis > Apotomis betuletana. Next base: position 8,373,248 of record OW026307.1, on the reverse strand, counting down.
AAAGCACATGATGAAAGGTATATTGAACTCGTAGCACTTCTGTACAATTTGCCTCACGTTCAGTATTTTCTCGCTCGTGCCTTTTCCCTTCACAAAACCCGCTTGTTTTTGCGCGATCTGCCAGTCTAGATAGTGATGAAGTTTGTGGTTTATCACGTGGAGCAAAACTGAGTCAGACCAAGTGTACGATAGTTGTCGCATTTTGTCGTTGAACCTTTTTTGTGTAACGGGATGATGACGAATTGGGTCCAGACTTTTGGCCATCTGCCGGTTTGCCATAAGTGGTGGCAGATCTTGTGCAAGATATGGATTCTTTTATCACCTAGAGCTTTGAAAACCTCGGAAGTAATGTCGTCTAGTCCTGGAGCTGTTTTAATTTTAAAGCGATCGATTGCAGCTATTATCTGATATGAAGATGTTGGGCTTCAGGTTCAGAAGTCCCCAGTGCTACCGAGTGTCGGTGGATGTACAGGGTGTTTTGTACAGCTGCTCATAGTGGCCACGCCAGCGTTCTGCAATTTTGTCAAACTCATGCAGCGGTTGCTCATCGTGATCTTCAATGACCCAGAACTTGGGTTTGAACTTTCGACTCAGCAGGCGAACTTTCTTGAACAGATCTGAGTTTAAGTGGATTTTGTAATTTAAGTGGATGCGACTCGACTTTTTGGCATATGCTCGTTCTTGTCTCTGCGGCATTCCCTTTGAATTGCTTTACATAGTTTCGAGTATTCCCTTTTCAACTTGGAGTCTTGAAGGGCATTAATTTTAATTTCTTGCCGGCGCTGAATTAGGTTCCACGTTTCCTCAGTGATCCATGTGAACCTTCTACAATCCCTTCCTCTCTTAGATACGATATCCTCAAAATCTTCATTTATTACCTGGACTCAGCATCACCTGCGGTGGCCTAAATTCATGAGCGTCGCTTCAGTCACATTCTTAGTGTTTAGGTCGCGCGTTACAGTAAACGGCTTTGAGACGAATGGAGAACGAGGCACGCAGTAACCGCATTCAGCTCAAGGGAACGTTTTCACTTAATTTTTTGACAGATGACTTCCAGCGCTTTTCTACCAGTATTTAGTCTATCTGATTCCTAAAACGACCCAGGTTCCAGGAGACTTCCAAGTGTAGAGTCATGTTTTGTGATGGTGAAAGAGAGTGTTAAAGTAATGGTCAGACACAGAACACAGAACTCTGCAAGCCTCTGACCTCGTTCGTTCTTAGAGTCTAGACCATATTTTCCAATGGCGTCTCGGATTTCATGGTCTATTTCTGAGCTTCCTGTTGTAGCATTCCAGTCTCCCAATACCATTACGATTCGCCGGCTTGGTATGCTGTCTAGAATTTCCTCTAGTTGATATCCTCTTCCGTGGACTGTGTTGTAAACTTACACGACGTTGAGAAGACATAAATTGGTGTTCAGCTTCATTGTTATTATTCTATCAGACACAGGGTTATATACAAGTACGAAATTGTTCATGCCTGATGGTGCTAATATATGGCAAAACCGCTTCGGCTCGAATTTTCCAGCCTTGAGACATACAGCTTGCTACCTGATGAGGTTTTAAAATGACCCCACGAAGATGTGACTATATATTATAGGTACTATGACTATTATATATACAAATCTTCTAGAAAAAAAAACCAAACTGATGATTAAAACCGCATGGATGGTTAAATTCTAATTAACGCGTTCATTTTTGATGCGTGAATTATACTTGTGAATTAGGGATTCTTGAAAAATAAAATATAACTTTTTATAGGTACATGTAATAATCTACAGAATGTAGTATCTATTAAATAATGCGGCCTTTAATGTACACTAAAATTCTCAGCGCAATAGAGTTACTGGTTGATTTTTAAAACGTGAACGTGTTAATTAGAAATTTCGTGAGCCAAAACGCATGAATTAGATACTTACAGTCATAGTCCGCGACCCGTACACAGCTAACACAACCATCCCACACGGGGCTTTAGGCACGACTGACCGCTTCACCGAAATGCGTGAGTGAGATCCGTACCTACTTTCAGAGGACTTGTGTGATCAAAACCGAACGCGACGCGTGAATTATTATACGTTTCGAGACAAAGTTACTATAATTGATATCTTTGTGATATATTACTTGTATTGACTAGGTTTTTTTTGTGCAATTAAAACATGTATTCTTTTGTTTAAGAAACTTGCTGACATTGTTTTTTCTTCATGTATATCATCAGGAGAAATTGGTATGTAAGTAATTTGGGTAGTGGAACGCGACGTGTCAATTAGGAGAATAGGGCTAAAAGTTTTTTTTTCTACCCGAAAAGTTTTAAATATGTTCTTGAAAATTCATGTACAGTTCAATACGAATACCTGCTTCGATCAAAAAATATAAGATATAATTAAATCAATAATTTTATATTTTTAAAGAGTGAAGACAAGCAAAAATGTACGTCTGGAGAATGACCGGTATGTTGATTTTCAATAGAAATCTAGAATTTTATTTGATTAAGATTAGCTCTCTTTAGGCTCAACGTCAATTATGGTGTTTACTTAAATTATTTAATAATGACAAAAAATATGAAAGTCTGGTAGCATCAACGCAAATTAGTGTAATTTTTATACCACTGTATATCTATGATTATGATTTTTATTTATATTAATTAAAATGTGACATTTTATAGTGACTTACCCCACTCGCTTGTTAACCAATGTGGTTGATCAATAATTAGTTACCAATAAACAGTTTTATACCAACTGAACCCTACACTACTTACAATATTGACCAATTTGTTTCTTTATTACAGACAGCCGCCGCCGTCCACACTAGCCGCCGCCAGTCGGGAATTTACCCCCTTTTCAAACTCGGAAATACTTGCATGTGGGACGATACTAGGCCACATGTTTCATAGTTAGGGCTCTTGTAGGCTACTATAAAAAAATCGTATCACTGAAACAATAATGCACATAAGTAGAAAGTTTTGGTGGAAATAAGGATTTGGAGGATATAAGAAACTTCATTAACAATTGTAACATATATAAAGCAGCCAAGTACGAGCGTCATCCACATACACCACCAATGTTAATACTGCCCATAGCTGTTAAGCCCTTAAGCCATATTTTTTGTGATGTCGTAGTAATTGATAGTAAGCAGTTGCAGGTTGTCGATAGTAGATGGTTTCTCACGGTTTGCTGTAATAAAAAAGCTGCGAGACAAAAACAGTTTGACAGTAATGTCAAAGCTTTAAACATTCTTCGCTCATTTTGGTGTAGCACTTGAGATAACAACCGACGCTGGAAAATAATTTGCTTACTTCTACTAAAGAAATTGGTAAATTTGTATAACATTAAGGTTAATTTTACAACGCCGTACAATCCAAACTCGCACGGAATAGTAGAACGGTTTCATTCTACCCTTCGCGAACATTGTAGGTTGAAAAGTGTAGGTGGCAGAACAGTTTAAAAATAAGCTACCTCATGATGATAAGATGAAATTAGCAATGATAGCGTATAACAACTCGATAGAATCTGACACAAAGATGACACCACAAGAAATACTTTTTGGTCATACGGATGTAGAATCCTTAATTAATTTCATTCACGATTCACAACTGTTGAACAGTTTAATGAGTAAACATAGGGATTATTTAAAAACCATTTATGATTACATATATAAAATTAATCGTGACGCACAAAGTAAAAGAACTAATAAGTATAACGAAAATACCGAATTGACGGAACTGCAATTAGATACCCATGAAAAGTGTCCAAAAACTAATAATAAGCAAGCAAACGTTTTCTCAACACGCCGTAAAACTTACAAACGTGAAGTCAAAGCCCCAAAAGTATATCTCTGTCTCGTGGCAAGAGACTTTCAGCCACTAAACTGCGGCCTGTACTTGTTACAGGGCGGGCTGCAGTGCCGCCAGTTACCAGATCGAAGAGCTTGAAAACCCGAACGGGGTGTACTTCGAAAAATTAGGGACAGAGGAGATAAGCGGTTATTCTTATTACACGAAACGATGCAATTTGATCGAAATCCAGGATTGTTTGGCAAAATTAATGGCTACACGCTCTAGTGACGACAATCATTACCTCAATAACCTATACTTGCATATGCTAGGACGATTAAGTCATATGATGACCTCCAATAAGAGAGCGAAACGCGGACATATATATGGATTAGGCACCGTAGTTAAATTGGACATGTGCAGATATTAAAAATTCCCACACCCATAATCCTAATCAAAGCCTCAAGGTATGCATATCCGGAGGCTGAGCAATGCAAGAAGAGTAAAGACAGCGTTCTCTGTCATCACGTGTAGTGGAACAATGCAGAGACACCACCAGACTGCGTACACCAAGCACTTCATTCGAAAAACAATTACACATGTCCTGCAATGACCATAGATGATAGCGAAGTAATCGAAGTTATCAACGAAGGAATATTCCTGATATACTTAAGACACACATCGAGCGAAAATCAAATTCAAAGAAACACACTACGAGAATATCAATAGACCCTACAAATTACAACTCAACGCAGGCTGCGAAGTCACCTTAAGAAGCTATAGCACTCGTGTGATAATTCAAAGCAAAGATATATTCAAAAACGAGGTCCAGCAAATCCAGATGCATTTGAAAGAAGAAATCAGCACATACCGCCCTACGACGACGAACCAGATCAAGAGATACCTGCAACCCCTGGAGTGGACTACGGACCTGGCAAACCATATGTGGATAGTTATTGGTTTCATCTGATTTGAACGACATGGACCCTAATATAGATGTGAACGGATTTCTAGAACGAGGAGAATTTATTAAATTCTTTAAATAGTGGATTAGTTTGGCCATAGGATGAGACGCATTTCGTGGGCAGAGAAAATTGTGCGGGTTGTGTAGTTGTTTTTGATTTAATTATAAGACATTTTAATGTGCATTTTATGTTATAATCAAAATTTTCTGTCATTATTGGACACTGAGGAATTGTGTTGTGGTGGTTGTGGGGATTTCCCATAATTTCAGTCTTACTGTGGATACTGAGGAATATGGAAACATTTAATGCCTATGTTTGTCTTCTTCACGTTCAAACGGCAGGGCGCAGCTAGTAAAGTAAAAATTAAAAAAATCATAACTAACTTTTTGATTGAGTTAACTTTTCAAATTTATTTTATAATATGTTTGTTTGTAGCTTTAGGATGCACGGCGGGGACAGAAGGAGCGGGCGCAGCAGCCAAGCCGCTCGCCGTCACCGGATCCGGAAGGAACATGCTTTGGATGCGGCATTGCCTGAGGTAGGAAACTTTAATATTAAGTGTTACGTTTCCCCTTGCTAGACGTTCACTTTTACAAACATTTATCCCTGTAGTAGTTGAAACAGTTCACTATCGTTGAAATTCGAATTTGGTTTCACTTTTTATCAGAGAGCCTCTGCAAGCACTCGGGTCGGTACCGCTGACACCGCCAACGACGCCAGTGGGCGTCGCCCGTCGAAGCAGGCCAGCTAGGCCCGTCGCGAGGTCGAGGTCGCCACCTGTCGACATCCAAGGGAGCCGACGGAATCGGTTACCCACCAAAGTGGCCCGATGTACGGGGCCTGGGTGCCTGCTTTGCAGGGAACCCTATCAGGGTATGTTGATTTTCAATACAAATCTAGAATTTTATTTGATTATAAGATTAGCTCTCTTTAGGCTCAACGTCAATTATGGTGTTTACTTAAATTATTTAATAATGACAAAAAATATGAAAGTCTGGTAGCATCAACGCAAATTAGTGTAATTTTTATACCACTGTATATCTAGATTATGATTATTATTTATATTAATTAAAATGTGACATTTTATAGTGACTTACTCCACTCTCTTGTTAACCAATGTGGTCGATCAATAATTAGTTACCAATAAACAGTTTTATACCAACTGAACCCTACTGTACACTACTTACAATATTGACCAATTTGTTTCTTTATTACAGACAGCCGCCACCGTCCACACTAGCCGCCGCCAGTCGGGAATTTACCCCCTTTTCAAACTCGGAAATACTTACATGTGGGACGATACTAGGCCACATGTTTCGTAGTTAGAGCTCTTGTAGGCTACTATGAAAAAAAAATCGTATGCGGAACGATACCACATGAGAGTATTTCTGTTAATTTTGTTTTGGACAAAAAATAATACGGACAACATGGCAGCGTCAATCGACGTTGATAACAAAACAACATTATTCATCGTCACAACGCACCGTTCACGACTACTCCGACTAATAAAGCTGAAGCCAAAAAACTCGATCCTAATCATCCTAGGTGACTTCTTTGCACACATCGGGTATATAGATGCAAAAACGCGACGCAACCATCCCTAAATAGGGACAAAACCTATGTATACCAAAAGCAACAGTAATGGGGAAATACTAACAGACCTTCTAGGATTAGAGAAATTCCGACTAGAAACGAAATCATTCGGTCGCTGTAGCTGCAAAGCCACCTGGGAATCGGGCAGTAAAAAGTCACTAATAGACAACATAAGGACCCAAAACAAGAGCTCATCTAACTTTAGCTTCATCAAAGGTCAGCACACACCGTTATCAGATCACAAAATCATCTAGGGTGAACTGAAACCACAAAAACCGAACAAGACCAACATAAACAACACCTCCCGAGATATAACTTCAGACTAAGCTCAATCATTCAACTACAAGATACTAGACTACGACGTGCTCCAAGATAAAACCACAAAAAAGAAATATCAAATCATCGTACAAGAACTGGTAATATAGTACAGAAACATACAAATAAAAGCCCGTTCCAATGGCAAGAAATTACGGACATAATGAAAACTTCAGCGAAAGAACTATCAAATTGCATCCAAAGTACTCAAAAGAACGCAGAGTAGTGCCAATAAAACTGAAACAAGCAAAATTCAGCAAAAACCTACGCCCAAGTGACACCACGAATAATCAACCTCAGATAATGGAGACGAAATCTACAAGTAATCGAATCAACAGAAGCCGTAAGGGAATTAAGAATATTTTAAAGAGCTAGCAAACCCGTCAAGGAGGATGAAAATCACCTACGACTTCTATAGAAGACACAAGTTCAAGGCAAGACTTCGATCAAAAAACAAGTTTATCCCAATGTCCAAATGGGAAGAAAAACTTGCTAAATCAGAGGGCCCAAGCATTGAGCAAGTAAGCGACGAAAACCCGAGAGATCTAGAACCGGAGCCCACGCTAGATGAAATAAATTACATTATCCAGAAGATGCGTAATGGCACGCCCCCTAGAAGAGAAATAACTAGGATTAAGATCGTAGCCCGTAAATTGGAGACCCCTTTGGGACGCCATACGGAGCGGACGCGTTGTCTTAGCCCTCTGAAACGTTTCATCCCAATGTCAAACTAGGTAAGAGAGTTGAATAAAAGCGAAGGCAAACTACCTAAAAGATTCACAGGCCAGAAGGATGAAGTGCCCACCGAAGATAGGCCCGTCACGGACACGATAAACAGCATCATTAGGCGAATGAATAACAGTTCTAGGCACAGACCAAATTGCGCCGGAGCTGTACAAGGCAGCACCACCGGAGTTCGTCGCAAGGGTCGCAAGAGTAATGCAAGAAGCCTGGGCTAAAAATAAAATCCCAGAAGAATGGCTGCTGTCCAAACAAGTGCCAATACCTAATAAATCATCGCCAAAAAATTTGGACGAGTATAGGATGATTATCTGCAACGTCGGTAATCGTATCTATGCCACTTAATTGAGGCACTAGGTAACTACCAAGCGGCCTTTTTAAATAATAGATCCTCCGGTGATCACCTGTTTACCCTGCGAAGAATTCTGGATGCCAATTGGAGGGAGGGAAGGAGACTTTTCGTAGAGGCCCTTGATATTGAAAAGGCTTTCGACAATGTAGATCTTTGGGCCTTACGGGATATCCTTCTCAGCAGCACTAATAAGTCTTAATTAAAGTAGAGAAAATAAAGTTTAAGTGAGATAAGTGATTAAAAGGACTCTGTGTCGGAACGAGCGAGGCAAGAACTCCGTCTGAACGAGGCGAACGAGGTCCAAAGCGAGGCGAGACAGCGAACGCGGGCGAGAGACGAGTTAGCGTTTGACAAACGCTAGGTGCAGGGAAAGGCTTAGAAACCTCGGTAAAGTGCTTCAATACCATCATTGTCTGTGACAAATTAGAGTGATTCAGAGTTGCATCCCAAACTTCACAGTAAATTCAGTAGATCCTTGCCATACAAGTAGCCGTCATGGACGCAGAGGCTTCGTTAGACATTTTGTACCGCCTAGGTCGTAATAAGCACCTCAGGCCTGGCCCTTCAACTTGGGAACTACCAGTTCTTATCGGGGTACTGTTAGCTTGCCTAATGGTGATCTTTTGCGCCGACTTTTGTGTGTGGTTTAATGTTTGGTGTCGTAGGACCATCCGTACTACGCGTCCGGAGGGAGGAAATAATGTAGAAATTGAAATGGTCCGTATTTGATTTGAATCAAGGGAGGAGTGCAAGTGTGAAATTACTCTAGCTGTAAATACGTGCTTGTACTATTTAGATTTAAGTAAATATAGAAGGTTAGCCTCTCTTACAGTCATTCCTCTCGAATTTGGTAGTTAAGGATAACTCTTAATATTAAACTATAAACTTTTGTGTGCATGTGTGTGACTAGATTTAAAAGCCAAGAGGTTTTTGGGTTGAACATTTCATTTTCTCTCTTATTAGCATGGGTGTTAGGAATGAAATGTTCGGCTATGGTTGATGTGACCCATTAACCATGGTCTAATTAATCGCACAGAAGAATCGTTTGCGTATTTTCCTAAAGGAGAAATAAATCTAGATAAGCGATTTGATAAAATAAATCTAATTTTACACAATTCCATATTTTTTATTTTTTTTACCCCATTGTTAGGTATCCTAGGAATTGATAACGGAGATTCTGCACTAAGAGCGTGGTCCATAAAGCCTATAGTACAGCACTAGATTGTCTAATAATTATTTCAGCCGGAGCGACTGTTAGGGCTGAATCTCCGATATCAAAAACCCGTATCTTATACTCAATTACGATTTCCATTTTAAAATGGTATCAGTCGAGTCATTTCTTTGAGACCTAGTTGGACCTAAAGACAAATCTAAACTGTGTGGCAGTCAGTCGAGTAGATCAGAGATAATGGGAGTTGGACCTTGGTCAGGCATTTATACTAAATTAGCCGGAAGGTATTTGCTAGGACAAATCGTGACAACTCGTTACTACCTATTGATCTGGCGCGGAGACGCGGGGTGACATCTGAAGGCGAATACTTACACACTTACCTACTCATTATACGTAAGTATATACTTATGGTCCACACTTGGCTGCGGGTGGCCACGACGGACTGCGGGAATCTGTAGCAGCGACGGCAGAGGGGACCAGTTGGAGGCAAAGGGGCGTATTAGCAGAGAAAGGTGATATTTTTCTAAGGTAGGCGTCGTAAGGCTGAACCTTTAAGTGTAGGACAATGCAGGCTGAATCTAGATAGCAAACCTAACTCGAAGCAGTCGGTAGCGTGACAACTATTCAGTTTACAAAGGCGTGACAGCGGCGGTTGCCGGTCACTCTACTACACGCCATGTCTTGCAGATTGACCCTCGACCTTTGATTTGGCCAAATCAAAACCTAACTTATTTGCATACCGACACCTAAATAAACTATGACCCGGGTCGTTTGGGGCGGGCTCTTAGCCCATCGAACTAAGTCCTCATCTTCGGATTCGAGGCGAATTAAGCGCTTCTCAGCGAAGAGGGTCAACTGCGCCCCTATAACTCGATTACGAGGCCAGGCGTCTGGTCTGCCTGAGCGTAGGCCTCCCCTGTGATAGCGGGCAATCGGTTGTTCACGACGGGAACAAAGCCCGTACAATGAAGACTACTTCATTCGTCCTGATAACGGAATTGATGTCACTAACGCCGACCTCTAGTAGCCAGATAGCTATGACTGCTTCAGCCTGGATGTATGTAAAAGTAGTAATGAAATCTCTTAACTATACAGTAAGTTTTAATTCTCTCTAAAATTTATTCAATTACATGAACAGCTTTATAATAGACGATCACTTCACAAGCCGTACCATCACAACCACCACCACCATCACCACCAGCATCACAAGAATGTAAGTTTTTCGAAGAGTAAAAAAAAACTAAGAAACGTAGTGTTATAGTTTGTGTTTTCAAAATTATTTATTTGTGGAGTTGTTTTTAATTTAAGAGAATTCAAGACATACATCTGCAACCCCTGGGGTGGACTACGGACCTGGCAAACTATATGTAGATAGTTATTGGTTTCATCTGATTTAAACGAAATGGACCCTTTTATAGATGTGGATGGATTTCTAGAACGAGGAGAATTTATTAAATTCCTTAAATACTGGTTTAGTTTGACCATGGGATGAGACGCATTTCGTGGCCAGAAACAGTGTGCGGGTTGTGGAGTTGTTTTTAATTTAATTATAAGACATTTTTATGTAGATTTAAGTTTTAATCAAAATGTTCTGTTCTTATTGGACACTGAGGAACTGTGGTATGATGGTTGTGGGACGTGTCGCTACGACCATTATTTGCCGGACGAATATGACGTGTGCCATCACTTTCTTTCTAAAACCATTTGTGGGACGTGTCGCTACGACCATTATTTGCCGGACGAATGTGACGTGTGCCATCACTTTCTTTCTAACACCACCACACACACCACCACCACCACCAACCAACAGGCGGGAGTGGTCATCGCAACCATGCGGTCAGCAGGCCGAGCCATCCGTTGCCAACACCATCTTGAGATGGTCAAATCGACTACTATAATTTTTTTTGGTTTTGTGAAAGCGTGAGACTTCGAAATCACATCTGTGTAGGGTCTTTGGAATCGTAATTCAAAATATAATGGATACTGCACTGCCCATAAATAACCCGAGGCTATTTTCAAACAAGTCACAGAACCCTAAAACAATTTAGCTGGAATTCTAAATTATTGTTAAGACATCGGGTGACGCAAATTTATTATAGGGATAGGTTGTTTTGTACCCGTCAAATTTCTCGCGTGTTTGTTCAATTTATTACCAAGGAAGCGAGACAGAAAAAAGGATTTAAGTATAGGCGATTGGAATACAACACCACGGGGTATCATAAAACTAAATTGCGCAACCTTTTCTAAATAATGAGGAGAAATCTGAGGCGAAGCAGATGGGGAACCACATCCATCTTATTTTTTGTCGGGCTAGCCCCGAATCCATGACCAATGGAGAAGGCTAACCACTTGGGGCGGCACTGTTGACATTGTTCATTTTACTGGCGTGGGGCATTTTAACACCCTAGCTGCAAAAATGGATCTCCAGAGCTCACTCTACGACGAGGATTTTTTTAAACCCTGCGTGGACGTTGAAATGCTCAATCAAACATCGAACGGTTACTCGTCAGCTTTGCAACGGTTACGTTGGGGGTATACTGGAAAGAATGGGAAGATGAAGAAGACGACGAAATCGAAAATGATATGGAGCCCATACGTTATGAAACATGGAGTTCACCTGTTTTAAAAAGTGCTGAATGGTTTATGGAGTGGGAGCAATGGCGTGATATGGAATAAGAATTTTACAAGCTTTTTATAACGATAAGACCGCTTATTGTCTACCATTGTTTAATTTTAAGGTTTTGTAGCAGCTGATATCGAACCGCAACAAGACCTTAGATCCCCGCAGCCATCAACATCTCGAGCCGGAGCTGAACCATCAACTATGATACCGTCGAGTGTAAAACCTGCAACCGGTGCGTTTCCAGAAGGTACTTCACCCAGCATTTAAGGAGTAATTTACATAAAAATAACTGTTTAAAATTTCAACATTCCTATCCCAATGTTAAACTTATTAAAGCTGCATTTGGAAAAAGGTTATTAACTTATAGAATAATATCACAAGGTGTACTATTCACAATTGTTGACCCTCAAAAGTCGGCGAGATTGTGTTTATTAGGTTTTTTTAAATAATAGGATAGTAGTAGGATACTTTAGTTAGTTAATAAAATGGTGATATTTGTGGACGTGGAGCAAATATTAAGAAGTGATTTTATGTTTATGTTAGATAGTGGACTCATTTTGCCGTGGGATCTCAACTCATTTCGTTTTAAGAAGTAACCGTGTCTTAACTGTGGACTAATTGTTACGAATTTTATCGTACATTTAAGTTCTGGACACAATATATTAGTGTTAATGGACCAATTTTATTTTTGGTGCGGTGTGTGCGAAACGTGCGTTTATGACCATTACTTGCCGTCGTTATATTGGTCGAAATTATTAATAAAATAAAATTTTCTATACTCTGATCTTGCGTACTATTCGGTTAGTTCTTGGTTTATTTGTCTTTTTAACGTCTTCAAAACGTTAATCGGATAAATAAATGCTTTTGCAAGTTTCTGTGTTTTTCCTTTTGGACTGATTTAGTTTTCGATTTTTGGCTTTTTTTTCTTTGACTCTGTTCTTGCTCACGATTTGGTTACTTCTTGGGTTTATTTATCTTCGAAACGTTCAGCCGGCAAAGTAAAAACTTTTAAGTTTCTATACCTACTCAAAAACGAACTTAAGCACACTAATTTTAATACTAACTTTCCCCTTTTTTTCTACTAATCCCAAATTGTTGTCTGTTTCGTTTTGAAGTTATCACACTTTTTTTACTCATTGTTTTAGTTTTGTAGTTCTATTGTGTAATATATCGGATATTGTTTTGGGTTTAATCATTGTGTTTAGTTTTAGTTTCTAACCAGAAATCCAATTGTGATCCAATTTTCGGTGTTCACCGAAATCTCTGGGCAACTAAATTGCCGTCTACCAAAAATCTTAATTGATAAATAAGAAGTTGCTGTTTAAACGTAACAACAGAAGAGCCTCCATTAAGACAAGATGTGCAAAAGCGCCAAAATCCTGTCAAAATTCATACAGAAGTGCGAAATCGAGAGGAAATTCGCAATATTAATGTACAAGATGGTTATCGTACTCTCCATGACATACGATTTGAATGTCATAGTGAGATGGTCAAATCGACTATTATAATTTTTTTTTGGTATTGTGAAAGCAGGACCGCATCTGGGTAAGGGTCTGGAAATCGTAAATTCAAAACATAATAGATACTGCGCTGCCCATAAATAACCCGATGTTATTTATAATACTAAAACAATTTCGCTAGAATTTTAAATTGTCACTAAGACAACGGGTGACGGAAATTTATTAGGCAATAGATTGTTCTTAGCCGTCAAACTCTCTCACGGATTGTTAAATCTATTTCTAAGGAAGCAAGTTAGAAAAAAAAAGGGAGTTAAGTATAGGCAATTCTAGATACAACACAGCGGGGCGTCGTAAAACTATATTGCGCAACCTTTTCAGAGCGATGGGGAGAAATTTGAAACTGCGCACATGTGCAAAGACATTAATCTTAATGTCGTCCGAGACAAACAGACAACGTAATTCTAATGAATTTAGGGGCGTGTCACTTGACGCTGAAATCAATGACCAATAACCAAGCATGACTAGTTCGGGGTGGAGTTTGGATCATTGTTCACATTGACTGGCGGGAGAATTTCTGGTTTACAGGAGGTGTGGCATGGACCAGGAAGGAGGCCTCTCGACTCGGACTGGAGCGAGGCTTCGGGAGTTTACGTCTGGAAATCACAGCGCGCGCTCGGGATCTTATCTACTAAGCGTACCTATTGTGTTTTAACTTAGTAATTGTATTCCCAAAGTCATAGTCTAATTTAGTTCAGTGTAAAAGTGTGAGGAACTTTTGTGTCGAACGAGCAACGTGGGGAGGTAACCTGACCTGCGAAAGGAGACAAGTTGGCCCATTGGCGAACGCTAGCCACTCGAGTAGACCGCGAATTATTTGGTAAAGTACTTCAATACCATTATTGTCTGTAGAAAATTAGAGTGAAACAGAGTTGCATCCCAAACCTCACCAGTAAACTCGGTAGATTCTAGCCACACGAGTAGCGGTCATGGACGCTGAGGGCGCTCTAGACACCTTGTACCGCCTAAGTCATAACAAACACCACCAGTCGGGCCAAACAACTTGGGGTTTACCAGTACTTTTAGGGGTACTGTTAGCTGTTATAATGGTGGTCATTTGCACCGGGTTTTGCGTGCGGATTAATGTTTGGTGGCGTAGGGTCATTCGCACTACGCGTCTGGGAGGGAACGATAACGTAGAAATTGAGATGGTCCAGTATTGATTTGAGTAAAGGGAGGAGTGAAAGTGTGGAATCGCTCTAGCTGTAAATATGTGCTTGTGCTATGTAGATTTAAGTGAATATAAAAGTTTTGCCTCTCTTACTGTTGTTCCTCTTGAATTTGGTAGTTAGGGACAACTCTTAGTATTAAAATTGTAAAATTTTGTGTGCATGTGTGTATAAACTAGATTTAAGAGCCAAGAGGGCTTTTGGGTTAAACATTTCATTTTCCCTCTTATTAGCATGGCTGTTAGGAATGAAATGTTCGGCTATGGTTGATGCGACCCATCAACCATGGTCTAAATAATCGAATAGTTTCTTTTTGCAAATTTACTTAAAAGTGAAATAAACTTAGATGAACCATTTTGATAAAATAAATCTAATTTTACACAACTCCATATTTTTATTTTACCCCATCGTTAGGCACCCTTAGGGATTGATAACGGAGATTTTGCACTAAGGCCATGGCTCTTAAAGCCTATAATACATCGCCAGATTGTTTAAAAATTGCTACAGCCAGAGCGACCGTTTAGGACAGAACCTCCGATATCAAAACCCGTATCTTATACTCAATCAAGATTTCCAATCAAAAATGATATAAGTAGAATCATTTCTTTGAGACCCAGTTGGACCTAAAGACCAATCTAGACTGTGTGGCTGTCAGTCGAGTAAATCAGAGACAATGGAAGTCGGACCTTGGTCAGGCATTTATACTAAGTTAGCCGGGAGGTATCTGCTAGGAGAACCCGTGACAACTCGTTACTATATATTGATCTGGCGCGGAGACGCAGGGTGACACCTGAGGGCGAATACTTACACATTTACCTACTCATTATACGTAAGTATATAACTAACTTTTTCTGCTACCCAAAGGTTGTCTGGAAGAGATCGCTCTTTAGCGATAAGACCGCCTGTTGTTACCCTATTTAACGTTGCTTTATTTCTTTGTATTAATCTTTTTCATGTGGTGCACAATAAAGGATATTATTATTATTATTATTATGGATCACACTTGGCTGCGGTTGACTACTGAGGGCGGCGAGCACCGGACCAGTTGGAGGCAAAAAGGGTGTATTAGCAGAGAAAGGTGATATTTTTCTGAGGTAGGCGTCGTAAGGCCGAACCTTTAAGTGTAGGACAATGCAGGTTGAATCTAGATAGCGAACCTGACTCGAAGCAGTCGGTAGCGTGACAACCATTCCGTTTACAAAGGCGTGTCAGCGGCGATTGCCGGTCACTCTACTACACGCCATGTCTTGCAGATTGACCCTCGACCTTTGATTTGGCCAAATCAAAACCTAACTTATTTGCATACCAACACCTAAATAAACTATGACCCGGGTCGTTTGGGGCGGGCTCTTAGCCCATTGAACTAAGTCCTCATCTTCGGATACGAGGCAAATAATCGCTTCTCAGCGAAAGAGGGTCAACTGCGCCCCTATAACTCGAGTACGAGGCTTGGCATCTGGTCTGTCAAGCGTAGGTCTCCCCCGTGATAGCGGGCAATCGGTTGTTCACGACGGGAACAAAGCCCGTACAATGAAGTTTACTTCATTTGTCCTAATAACGGAATCGATGTCACTAACGCCGACCTCTAGTAGCCAGATAGCTATGACTGCTTCAGCCTGGATGTATGTAAAGGTAGTAATGAATTCTCTTAACCATACAGTAAGCTTTAATTCTCTTTAAAATTTATTCAATTACATAAACAGCTATAATTTAGACGATCACTTCACGAGCCGTACCATCACAGAATTTGGTGCCGTGACCAGGATCCATGTACGTATTCGCGATTAACGATACGACTGGATTTATATTAGCTTAAAAATAAACACAACGTAGGAATCGTAATTGAGTATATAAGAGGAATTTCAGGAGAGAGGTTAAGAGACACATTGCGCATGTTATTATGTAAGAGTTGTATTACATTTACTTTAGGTCTGGGGAGCAGAGACACATTGCGCATGTTATTATGTAAGAGTTATTTTACATTTACTTTAGGTCTAGGGGAGCGGGGGAGAGCTATATAATTACTAATATGGAAATTACAGGGATTTTAGAAGGAGATTGCGGCGGAAGAGACACTAATCCTTGTCTATTTCTTGGATTAGTTTGTCTATGTGCTTTTGAAATTGCATATAATTGAACCATTTACTTACTGTGTTATCTGCTTTCTATTATTGAGCTTGTGTATTGTCTTGAATTTATCCCTATTGTATGGAAGTTTGCGCAAGACTTGTTATTGGGAAATTGACGGGTGACGGGGTTAGAACGGTACATACGAGTAGTAGAAGTATATTAGCATCAATCGGAACATGGATACAAGGAAGGGAAACGCGAAATTTATATGTGGCACAGCCGTCGGGTAGCAATCCAATTTTGACGGGAAGTCTTTCGACAACCCTATTGCATTTTAAAGCGGTTAAAAGTATATAAGGGCGGTAAATGGGTCGGATCGAGAGATAAATAATAGTGCTAGGGTGCATTACCGGGCACGCGAGTAAGGTGATGGACCTATACTCGAAGGTTTGGATCACGTTCGCTGATTTTGAGAAACCAAGGGAGGTCGCAAATAGGCATACGCTAATTTTTAGGTTGAAGACCTAGTTCAGTTAGAATAGTTACAGCGATTTAGAGTAGAATAAGAGATAAGTAGTTTAACACGTTCACTGCGGCAATCTAAAACTCTGTCCTGAATTTCAGTGCGTTACGGGGCCTGATTGACCCCGTAGTGGTTTTCGCCGTGATGCGTTACGGGTATAAAAGTGACCCGTACTCCCCCGTCAGTTAAAACTGCTCTAAAATCGTGAAATCATATTTTTTTACAAATTTGTTTTCATCAATTCAAAGAGTATAATATGACTTATGTGACCCTGCTTCCGCACGTAGACACGATGAAAGGTTATTAAATTAGAAGGAAAAGAAAGTACGGGGTTCTATTATCCCCGTATCGCACTAGAATCACCAGAGTACGGGGTTTAGCGGACCCCGGACCGCACAGACTTTGTGTGTGTCGATAAGTTGATAGTGATGGGAATAAAAACAAACGATAAATTTTAATCATAATTATGTTTTAAACGTGATTTAAACTGTATATACAAAAATAAACAAGTGGAACAGTCTTAAGTAACTTGACTAACATGCAAAATATTGCACATACCTACATTTGAGCTGTATTTAATGTTCTAAATTATAACAATTTAAACACAGTGGTTTTTGGCACTTACGTACACATAGTTTTCTACGTATGATCTTATCTGCGATACAATTTACCGATACCGATAACAAGACTTGCAATAATTACTGCACTAGTGACACTGAGATCATTAGCCCGTACGGGTCAGCTAATATCTATACGGGGTTCTCAGTACCCCGTATCGCACTGGAAGACAATTTTTGTTCTGTGGTCGGTACGGGGTTCGTGGGACCCCGTTTATATTTTATATATCACCTGATTAGACTTAAAAAAAGGATCATAATTATATATTTGTATCTATTGTAGACAAAAAAATACCAAAGTTACAGGCTCCGCACCAGCGAGTAAACACTGTTTTTTGACCCCCGCACTGAACGACGACGTCGTACGGGGCTCGGAGGCCCCCGTACCGCAGTGAACGTGTTAATCATTTAAGTACATGGGTACTATGATCATCATCATCATAATGATAATTGCATATTTGGTTGAAGCGTAGTCAAATATAATAAGTGTTACGGTTGTAAAGGTTGGTTCTACCGAAATAAATCGTATAAAAATAAATCGTAATTATTTGGTATAATACGGACATTAGTTAAGAAACTATTTTTTTTTTTTTTTTTTTTTTTAATCTATTAATTAAGGAGCTTTGATCATTTATTTAACTAATATTTGCGTGTCCGTCTGTCTTAGAATATTTAAACGAATATTAATTAACGCAAAATACTTCATCACATATTGATGATTGAGAACGCATCCTACGTCTGTCTGTCTTAGGATATTTTGGTTGGTGAAAATATTTTAGCTTCATGTTTTATGCTGAAACGAAGGGAACTAGAGTCTGTCTGTCTGTCCAAGAATATATAAACGAAATATATTCGTTACTATTAGTCATTACTGGAATAAAATGTATACATATATTGTGTGCAATAGCAAGTATGTATGTATTGGTTTTGCGTCGGAATTACTGGAAATTAGGCTTATTTAATAGGGCCATTTCAGTTATAAGAGAGGTAGGATAGATTATTGACGAGATTAGTTATAATAAATAAGTTTTGTTGTGGTTTGGGTGGGTTCGACTCCCAACAAATCTACATCAAAATGTATAAGCGTTAAAATACAATTTATTGAAGGAAACCAGGTTCAATCCCTGTTGACATATTTTGCTGTATTTTATTATTGGTTTTGTTTTATAAACGTGAGGATATAAACTTAAGAACATGAGGATATTTAGTCGATGGCTGTGGGGCTGCAGGTTCGATCCCTGTGTGAGTTAAATGTCCAGGGTTCAAGTCTTAAGGTTGCGGGAATACAGGTTCGATCCCTGAGAAACTTTTGTTTATTTACTAAGTGTTATATGACATTCAAGGTGTCAGTGAAGGCGCAGGTTCAATCCCTGCGAAATTAAATCGATGTGTTATTTTGATAACCGCTTAAAGGGTTCTGATCACAGAGAGTGCGAGGGTGCAAGCTCCATTCTTACTTAAGGTTATAGAACGACGAATTGGGTTCGATTCCCATTTTCTTTATGAAATTGCTGAATTTTGCTTCTTATAGGATCTGATACAAAAGTTCGACTCTTGTGTAAGATTTTTTATGATTACCTAAGTAAGAATTTAACCCTTTGAGCGCCAAGCGGCAAAGCAATTCACCGTGCCACTGACGCCAAAAACCAAAAAAAAAAAAAGTGCTCCAAAAACACAGATAGTGGTTTGAATGAGCATGTTTTTGACCATTGAAATTTTTGACGTCAATAGGCGTCGTTGGCGTCAGTGGCACGAATTCCCGATGACGTGATTTGCCGTCTTTGGCGGTCAAAGGGTTAAGGAATAAAGACGCTTAATTTCGGACCATCATGTCTATTGTAAGAGAGGGATTTTCGCGGGCGATGGATTCGATATTAGCCGGAGTACGGGAATTTTGCGTGAACTATTTAGGTGACATTGTCATATTTACTACAGGGGATATAGGGTTGCATTTAGCGCATCTAGACCAAATACTAGGCAGGTTAGAAGCCGCGGGACTTTCGGGCCGACTAGGGAAATGTCGATTTTTACGTGTAGAGGTGAACTTATTAGGGCACATAGTAAACACCGACGCGGTGCGTATGGATCCCGAACGCGTAGAGGCAATAATAAGTTTTACCATACCTAAGACGGCGAAACAATTACGGGGTTTTTGGGCTTAATAAATTATTTTCGGAAGTTTATCTCCAAATATAGTTCGGAAGTTAGGCCATTGTGTGACTTATTGAAACAAAATACAAGATGGTCCTGGACATTGGAGATAAATAACTATTTTGAAAGGGTTAAAAGGTTATTTGTAGACACAATACTTCTCGCACACCCGGATCCTAAACAGACTTATTATTTGCAGACCGATAGTAGCAATCTAGGAGTCTCGGGTTACGTTTATCAATTAACAGGCGAGGGAGAAGAAAGGGTAATAGGGTTTTGTAGTAAGTCACTTTCGGAGACCGAACGTAGATGGACTGTTACGGAACAAGAACTATGGGCGATCATATCCAGCTTGTCAAAATTCGAAACCTACCTGAGGGGCGCGCGATTAATCATTAGAACCGATCATAAACGTTTGATATTCTTACAAACATGTAAATTATTGAGCGCGCGGATGATACGTTGGGTACATTATATAGGGCGGTTCGATTACACTGTTGAACACGTGAAGGGCCGACTCAATACGGTAGCAGACGTGCTATCCCGGCATATAAAAGGGACGACCGACGTTTTAACTAATAAGGCAGTAGGACCTGAGATGAACCTATTCAAAGTACCTTTAGGACGGGTGGTACAGAGCAGGTGGAAGGAGATCAGGAATTATCAGGAGCGCGATGAGGCGGCTAGGAAAATAATTAGTCGAATGGAGACTATAGGTACCTCCGAGTCAAAGTATTATGTGCTTAAAGAGGGAATTCTTTATAGATCAGACATACATAAGGGTACATTTAGGCTGTACGTCCCCGAGGAATTACAACAAGATTTGATCATTAGCATACATGAGGAGATAGGTCATTTTGGGCGTTACAAGGTACTCGTATATGCGCTAATGAAGCGTCGGTATTATTTTTCCGGTATGTCTCGCATAATAGGTAAAATCGTAAGAGCTTGTGAGGCGTGCCAGAAGTCGAAGCACGCGAGGGAAACTCATACGGGACCGATTAGGACTGTGATAGCAAGGGAAATAGGGGAGAAAATGTTTTGCGACATTTATGGACCATTACCAGCGGGACGTTTCGGGTTCAAATACATATTTGTGGTGCAGGACGCCTATAGCAAATGGATTAAACTATATCCGTTACGTCGAGCAAGTGGAAGGGCGACGTTAGCATGCATAAAGAAGTTTCATGTACAGATGATGATTAGGCCGCTATGTTCAGATAGGGGCACTAACTTCACTTCAAAGGATTTCGAGTCAGGTGTGCGGCAGCTAGGTATCGAACTGACGCATACATCCGTTAGGAATCCGCGGCCGAACTCAATGGAGAGAGTGAATAAAGAGTTAGGTAGGCTATTTCGAACCTATTGCGACAAATCACACCGTTCTTGGGTAGATATGTTACCGTAAATAGAGAATTGTTATAATCAGGTGGTACACACCACAACGGGTTATTCACCGAATGAGATAGTATGGGGAAAAGGACCTTATTGTCTACAGACATCAGAAACGGCATTTTAGGCGGAGTAGGAGAACCACCGGAGGATCTCGAACATATTCGACAACAGGCCCGACAGAATATAATGAAAGCGGCAGAAAGTAGGGAACTCCATTATAACAAAAACCATAAATTGATACAATTTGAAATAGGCGATTTGGTGAAACCTAAAACTTTAGCTAAATCGGACGCGGACAAGAAATTAACAAAAAAATTCATGCGATTGTATAAGGGACCTTTCTCAATAAGGGCCGTGCCATATAACAATGTATACACCTTAATAAACACGCGCACTAACAGGGTCGAGGGAAATTACAATGCAATCCACCTGTTTCGTTATAACAAAAAACGCGTAGGGCCTACAGGTAGAATGTTGATTAGGACTTGACTAACAAAGAGGTTGCGAAGTGTAAGCGCCACCGAAGAAAAAAAACTCACAATGGATAACTGACCCAGACAACAATGCGGAACTTAGATTGTTTACGGTTTTATTACCACGAAGTAGTTTTATGATGAGCATGGGAAAAAAAGGGATAGTCGTGGGAACTAACGAATTAGAGACTTGCCGTTTCACACGAACGAGTTGGAAATATATTTTAATTTGGTCTAGGACATGTGTGGGAACATAAAATTCCTGGCCAAATTCAAATCTATTTGGGGGAGTGTGAGATGGTCAAATCGACTATTATAATTTTTTTTTGGTATTGTGAAAGCAGGACCGCATCTGGGTAAGGGTCTGGAAATCGTAAATTCAAAACATAATAGATACTGCGCTGCCCATAAATAACCCGATGTTATTTATAATGCTAAAACAATTTCGCTAGAATTTTAAATTGTCACTTAGACAACGGGTGACGGAAATTTATTAGGCAATAGATTGTTCTTAGCCGTCAAACTCTCTCACGGATTGTTAAATCTATTTCTAAGGAAGCAAGTTAGAAAAAAAAGGGAGTTAGGTATAGGCAATTCTAGATACAACACAGCGGGGCGTCGTAAAACTATATTGCGCAACCTTTTCAGAGCGATGGGGAGAAATTTGAAGCTGCGCACATGTGCAAAGACATTAATCTTAATGTCGTCCGAGACAAACAGACAACGTAATTCTAATGAATTTAGGGGCGTGTCACTTGACGCTGAAATCAATGACCAATAACCAAGCATGACTAGTTCGGGGTGGAGTTTGGATCATTGTTCACATTGACTGGCGGGAGAATTTCTGGTTTACAGGTGTGACATGGACCAGGAAGGAGGCCTCTCGACTCGGACTGGAGCGAGGCTTCGGGAGTTTACGTCTGGAAATCACAGCGCGCGCTCGGGATCTTATCTACTAAGCGTACCTATTGTGTTTTAACTTAGTAATTGTATTCCCAAAGTCATAGTCTAATTTAGTTCAGTGTAAAAGTGTGAGGAACTTTTGTGTCGAACGAGCAACGTGGGGAGGTAACCTGACCTGCGAAAGGAGACAAGTTGGCCCATTGGCGAACGCTAGCCACTCGAGTAGACCGCGAATTATTTGGTAAAGTACTTCAATACCATCATTGTCTGTAGAAAATTAGAGTGAAACAGAGTTGCATCCTAAACCTCACCAGTAAACTCGGTAGATTCTAGCCACACGAGTAGCGGTCATGGACGCTGAGGGCGCTCTAGACACCTTGTACCGCCTAAGTCATAACAAACACCACCAGTCGGGCCAAACAACTTGGGGTTTACCAGTACTTTTAGGGGTACTGTTAGCTGTTATAATGGTGGTCATTTGCACCGGGTTTTGCGTGCGGATTAATGTTTGGTGGCGTAGGGTCATTCGCACTACGCGTCTGGGAGGGAACGATAACGTAGAAATTGAGATGGTCCAGTATTGATTTGAGTAAAGGGAGGAGTGAAAGTGTGGAATCGCTCTAGCTGTAAATATGTGCTTGTGCTATGTAGATTTAAGTGAATATAAAAGTTTTGCCTCTCTTACTGTTGTTCCTCTTGAATTTGGTAGTTAGGGACCACTCTTAGTATTAAAATTGTAAACTTTTGTGTGCATGTGTGTATAAACTAGATTTAAGAGCCAAGAGGGCTTTTGGGTTGAACATTTCATTTTCCCTCTTATTAGCATGGCTGTTAGGAATGAAATGTTCGGCTATGGTTGATGCGACCCATCAACCATGGTCTAAATAATCGAATAGTTTCTTTTTGCAAATTTACTTAAAAGTGAAATAAACTTAGATGAACCATTTTGATAAAATAAATCTAATTTTACACAACTCCATATTTTTATTTTACCCCATCGTTAGGCACCCTTAGGGATTGATAACGGAGATTTTGCACTAAGGCCATGGCTCTTAAAGCCTATAATACATCGCCAGATTGTTTAAAAATTGCTACAGCCAGAGCGACCGTTTAGGACAGAACCTCCGATATCAAAACCCGTATCTTATACTCAATCAAGATTTCCAATCAAAAATGATATAAGTAGAATCATTTCTTTGAGACCCAGTTGGACCTAAAGACCAATCTAGACTGTGTGGCTGTCAGTCGAGTAAATCAGAGACAATGGAAGTCGGACCTTGGTCAGGCATTTATACTAAGTTAGCCGGGAGGTATCTGCTAGGAGAACCCGTGACAACTCGTTACTATATATTGATCTGGCGCGGAGACGCAGGGTGACACCTGAGGGCGAATACCTACACATTTACCTACTCATTATACGTAAGTATATAACTATACTTAACTAACTTTTTCTGCTACCCAAAGGTTGTCTGGAAGAGATCGCTCTTTAGCGATAAGACCGCCTGTTGTTACCCTATTTAACGTTGCTTTATTTCTTTGTATTAATCTTTTTCATGTGGTGCACAATAAAGGATATTATTATTATTATTATTATGGATCACACTTGGCTGCGGTTGACTACTGAGGGCGGCGAGCACCGGACCAGTTGGAGGCAAAAAGGGTGTATTAGCAGAGAAAGGTGATATTTTTCTGAGGTAGGCGTCGTAAGGCCGAACCTTTAAGTGTAGGACAATGCAGGTTGAATCTAGATAGCGAACCTGACTCGAAGCAGTCGGTAGCGTGACAACCATTCCGTTTACAAAGGCGTGTCAGCGGCGATTGCCGGTCACTCTACTACACGCCATGTCTTGCAGATTGACCCTCGACCTTTGATTTGGCCAAATCAAAACCTAACTTATTTGCATACCAACACCTAAATAAACTATGACCCGGGTCGTTTGGGGCGGGCTCTTAGCCCATTGAACTAAGTCCTCATCTTCGGATACGAGGCAAATAATCGCTTCTCAGCGAAAGAGGGTCAACTGCGCCCCTATAACTCGAGTACGAGGCTTGGCATCTGGTCTGTCAAGCGTAGGTCTCCCCCGTGATAGCGGGCAATCGGTTGTTCACGACGGGAACAAAGCCCGTACAATGAAGTTTACTTCATTTGTCCTAATAACGGAATCGATGTCACTAACGCCGACCTCTAGTAGCCAGATAGCTATGACTGCTTCAGCCTGGATGTATGTAAAGGTAGTAATGAATTCTCTTAACCATACAGTAAGCTTTAATTCTCTTTAAAATTTATTCAATTACATAAACAGCTATAATTTGGACGATCACTTCACGAGCCGTACCATCACAATAGTCATGGCATTAGTACTTCTTTGACTAAATCTCAGTTTGTTTAAAACTGTAACATGTAATTTTTGTATCTGTTTTATAATTAATTCCGCTGTTTTTATTATCAATGTCATCATATTTTATCTCTTAGTATATGTGACGATCATAGTATAAGTGCTTGTAAATTGACTTAGTGTAATTTATATTGACATTTTATAGAATAACCAAACTAGTAAATATGAACCCTGAGACCGCGATTGATGTCTTATACATACAGGGCCAGCGTAACAATACCCGGCCGGGGCCGCCTCCGGGTTGGGAACTATTGACAATAGTTATAGGCCTCGTAGCGTGCCTAATTATAGCCGTCTGTATCGGTACTTGGAAGAGGGCTAATGCCTGGTGTCGCAAGACACTATCCGCGCGACGGTCAGGAGGAAGTGACCGCGTTGCTGGAGGTAGCCGCGTCGAATTTGAGATGGCCTGATATTTTAAGTAGACGCAGGGTTGCGAATTTGTGAATGTGTTAGCTGTAAATATGAGTGTTAGTTCCTTAACACGTTGAACGCCATGACGGACACCATGTAGCCGACAGTATACTTTCCCCAGCGGCCGGACCATAAATCGAGAATCGTCCCAAAATCGTTGGTGTGTTTTTTTGCAGTTATTGTCAAGAAATATCTCAAAAATAATGGGCGACTTACAGAAACAGCGATATATTCATTATTTTCTGTTAGGTATGTTAAAATGGCAGACCCCAGTGTCCGTCGCGGCCTGTGCCAGCGTCCAACCGTATTTCCTTCCGTAGGCGCCGCGCGGGTCACGCTGTCGGTCTAAACATTTAGGTATATACATAGTAAGTATTTATTAAAATTCAAATTTAACGGGTTTTATGATTTCCTTAAGGCATCGACATATAATCAAGCCGAAAATTTTATTCAAAAAAGGTAACTTCTTACGTAAAGTATCAAATAGGTACGGAACCCGTTTCTGATTTGATACCGACTAGATTGAAAGCAATTTTAAATCTAAAGAATTTCTAATGTCTTCTTAAACTAAAAAACTACGTGATAACTATAATAACTTTTTATTTAATGATATAAAATACTCAGTTTTTATACCTACTTACTACACTTTTGGAGACATCATGTAAAAATATCCAGAAATCTTAAGAACTTTGTTTTTTTTTGTGCCAAGCGGCCAGGTTGTTCAGTGGGGCCGCGCGGGTCACTCGCCTTAGTAAAAACCATTCAAATGCCGTCCGTCGGCCGCGTATAGGCTTCTGAAGCGATCGTGAGCATGCGGACACTTGGTGTCCGACGCGGCCCCATGGACTCGACATGTTCAGGTCACATGGTGTCCGCCGCGGCCCCCTGGGCTAAACGTGGTTTTTTGTATGGCGTTCAACGTGTTAAGCTAAGTATAAGTGAGTGTCAACCTCTCTCTCTCTGTTTCCCCTTAAGATGTAGTAGATAAGGACTACTGTTTAATTAGTGTAATTGTGATAACTCTTATGTGCATGCGTGTGTAATTAATCATAACAGCCAAGAGGGTTTTTAATTTGAATGTTACGTTTTCCCTCTTATTAGTATGGCTGGTTAGGAATGTAACATTGGACCATGTCATTGATGCGACCCATCAACCATGACCTAATTAATCGAACAGTTTCTTTTGCGAGTTTACCAAAAAAAAAAGTGAAATAAAACTAGATAAACAATTTTGATAAAAATAAATCTTATTTTATACAACTCCATATTATTATTTACCCCAATGTTAGGTACCTTTAGGGATTGATAATGGAGATTCCCCACTAAGGTCGTGACTTATAAAGCCTATAGTACATCGCTAGATGTTTAATAATTGTTTCAGCCAGAGCGACTGATAGGGCTGAACCTCCGATATCGAAACCCGTATCTTATACTCAATTACGATTTCTATTCTAAAATGATATCAGTCGCATCATTTCTTTGAGACCTAGTTGGATCTAAAGATGAATCTAGACCGTGTGGCAGTCAGTCGAGTAAATCAGAGATATTGGAATTTGGACCTTGGGTCATCAAGCATTCATTTAAAATGCCCCATCTAGGGCAATACTTACTAGGAGATTCCTTGATAACCTGTACCTACCTATTGATCTGACGCGGAGACGCTGGTTGATACCTGAAGGTGAATACTTACACACTTACCTACTCATTATACGTAAGTATATAACTATGGTTCACACCTGGCTGCGCGGTTGGCTACGACGGGCTACGGGAACCTGAGGCAGCGAAAGCAGATAGGACCAGTTGGAGACCGAGTGGGCGTTAGCAGTAAAGGTGATATTATTGTAAGGTCGGCAGCGTAAGGTCGAACCGTAGCGTGTTGGACATGCAGGTCTGAAGCGAAATAGCTCAACTGGCTCGATGCGGTCGGTAGTATGGCAGCATTCTGTTTTCGAAGGCGTAATGGCGGCGACTGCCGGTCACACTAATACACGCCATGTCTTGCAGATTGACCCTCGACCTTTGATTTGGCATATTCTTCGGATTCGAGGCAAATTAAACGCTTCTCAGCGAGAGAGGGTCAACTGCTGCCCCATAACTCGAAATACGAGGCCAGGTACCTGGTTTACCTGTGCGTAGGCCTCCCCCGTGTCAGCAGGCGGTCGGTCGTTTCACGACGGAAACAAAACCCGTACAATGAAGACTACTTCATTGTCCTGATGTATAACGGAATCAATGCCATCAATGCCGACCTCTAGTAATCAGATAGCTATGATCGCTTCAGCTTGGATGAGCCTTAAAATAGGCGTAAATTCTCTTATCTAATGAAGAAAATGAAATTTCTCTAAACTATTACATTACAAACACATTACACAAACAATTACGTAGGTAAATTCTCATATTAGACGATCACAACACGGGCCCTACCATCACACTGGGCAACTAAATTGCCGTCTACCAAATATGTTAATTGATACATAAGAAGTCAGCTGCTGTTTAAACGTAACAACAGAAGAGCCCCCTTAAGACAAGATTTGCAAAAGCGCCAAAATCCTGTCAAAATTCATACAGAAGTACAAAATCGAGAGGAAATTCGCAACGTTAATGTACAAGATGGTTATCGTACCCTCCATGACATACGGTTTGAATGTCATAGTCATGGCATTAGTACTTCTTTGACATTAGTATCCCAGTTTGTTTATAACTGTAACATGTATTAATTTTGTTCTGTTTTGTGTTTAGTTAGATTAAAATAGAATTAAAAATGCCTCTTAACCACATGATGATCGAAAAATACATTCCCAGTTATGACGGAGATAAGGACACGCTAGACTTTTTCATAGAACAAATAACCATATTGGCTAGGGCGCAGACGCTAGGGCTCTCTTGCCTATTATAGTTAAAAGTAAATTAAAAGGTGATGCCATTAAAGCTGTAGCACATTCGCCTAATAGTACCCTGAATGATATTGTACAGTACAGTCGTTAAAATCTAAACTTGGGGATAATCGATCCCTAGAACAAATTATTTCAGAAATATCTAGAATTCATCGTACACCCTCAGAGGGTCCGCTCCAATTTGCAGATCGCCTAAAACACCTTATATACGCAGCCAAAAATAAATCCAATAACCAGCATTCTAATGTAATCATAGAAAGTATTTCAATAGAGCAGCTAATTAGAAGCGCGCATCACGATTCGTTCGATAAGGCTTACAATCATCTTAGAGACGAAATAGAATTACATCCTGGGTATTTCGCGAAAACTTTAGAAATCGAATTGGAAACCGCGAGTAGAGTCTGCATTACCCAATAGCAGTTCCTAGGCGGTATTTCAACAAAATCCAATTAGACCCACTTGGATTGAACAATAGTAATAACAACAGACCAAACTCATTGGCCAAATCAGAATCAACAAATTCAATTTTTTTTTTTCAAATTCAAATTCGTTTATTGCCAGATGTTAGGCACCGTCGTTACATTTATAGCTGGGAATTCCGATGCAAAAGATCTACATAAAATCCAACATCACATTAAAATATTAACAAACAATGAGAAGATCTTGTATAATGTCCTTAATGAAACCATATCTAAGGTAGAGGTTAGAATGACTAGTATTAGGAGGGACCTAGGCATAATTGCCCAGAGAACCTACAGTAACCAGATTAATTTAGTTATAGTTACTAGTTTTATACTTATAAAAGATATAATTAAAATCATAGATTTAGGTATAACTTTAGCAAAGCCGGGAATAGCGTGTAGAGATATTTTCGACGAGATTAGTAATGTGGAAATAGATTCGATTATCGTTTATACAATAGATAACATAATTCACTTCGTAGCGAAAGTACCACAAATAGAATCTATAGGCGGTATCGCATTCAAGATTATTCCTTTTCCCAATCCCCATGGACAAATGTTAAAAATTCCCAAACCCATAATCCTAATCAAAGACTCAAGGTATGCATATCCGGAGGCCGAGCAATGCAAGAAGAGGAAAGACAGCATTCTCTTAAACATTATCTTAAACACCCGACTGCGTACACTAGGCACTTCATTATAAAAACAATCACACATCGAAGTTATCAACGAAGGGATATTCCTGATATACTTAAGAGACACACAGCGAGCGAAAATCAAATGCAAAGAGACGCACTATGCAGGCTGTGAAGTCACCTTAGGAAGCTATATTCAAAAGCGAGGTCCAGCAAATCCAGGTGCATTTGAAAGAAGAAATCAGCACATACCGCCCTACAGACGAACCAGCTCAATAGACACACCTGCAACCCCTGGAGTGGACTACGGACCTGGCAAACCATATGTGGATAGTTATTGGTTTCATCGGATTTGAACGAACGGGACCCTTTTATAGATGTGGACGGATTTCTAGAACGAGGAGAATTTATTAAATTCTTTAAATAGTGGATTAGTTTGGCCATGGGATGAGACGCATTTCGTGGCCAGAGACAATTGTGCGGGGTTGTGGAGTTGTTTTTAATTTAATTATAAGACATTTTTATGTGGATTTAAGAGGCCTTATTCCTTTTGAAAATTATTTTTTTCATATTATGACAAATATATTGATAATTTCAACCAACTTTTTGAAGTGAATAAAACTTTTCCCCGAGTTCTAGGAAGTAACATAGCTTTTTCATGCTTTTATTGCGTGCAGTCGAAAATAAGTTGAAAAAACTAATTTTCAGCGTGAATTTTGTCAATTTCGAGTAGTTTTATAAACCAAAATTATCAATGAAAAATTCAAACTGTAGGTTTCAAATATATACCAATAAATCCCAATAGCCCTGTTTTAGGTAGTAACACCAATAAAATGTAAAGAAACATGTTTGATCATATAGAAAAATGTCTAAAACGATCACCATTTTAAAAGGAATAAGGCCTCTTAAGTTTTAATCAAAATTTTCTGTTCTGACACTGAGGAATTGTAGTGTGGTGGTTGTGGGACGTATCGCTAGGACCATTATTTGCCAGACGATTGTGACGTGTGCCATCAGGTAAGTGTAGAGAGATGCCTCACTGTTTTTATTATCTCTATTATAAAAAAAAAACAAACTACCTATAATGTGTATGTAATAAATCTGAAAAGTAGTACTTATATACAACTTTCTTTCTAACATTAACCCGTTACATTGTAACTAGTGATGTAGAGACCTTTATCCACTCATATTTGTTTATTACCAATAATCTAAACCAATGCCCTTTGTCAGCCTGTAACTGAATCCGACGCCTATTATTAAAAGGCGGCACTTGTCTTAGATTGTAAAAACACTTAAGTTCAGTCTTACTGTGGACACTGTGGAATATGGAAACATTTATAAATTGGTTACGCTGTTGTTACAGGAAAATTTTTTTTTTTTATCTGCGATTTCCCATTGTAATTTTTTTTGGAGGAAATTATCGGCTTATTAACTGAATCTGTGATAGTAGAGCAATATCACACTAATATTATAAAGATGAAAGTTTGTGAGTATGTTCTTATACCTATGTTTGTTACTTCTTCACGTTCAAACGGCAGTGCGCAGCTAGTAAACAAAAATAAAAAAAAAATCATAACTTTATAACTTTTTGAACGAGTTAACCTTCAAATGTATATAATATGTTCGTTTGTTGCTTTAGGATTTGAGCGGGCACAGCAGCGAAGCCACTCGCCGTCACCGGATCCGGAAGGAACATGCTTTGGATGCGGCATGCTGCTGCGTCTTTGCCTGTGGTAGGACACTGCAATACTAAGTTATACATTTCCCCTTGCTTGACGTCCACTTTTACAAACGTTGATCCCTGTAGTTGAGAAAGTTCCCTATTCGCTTTTCGCTTTTTTTCATAGAGCCTCTGAAAGCACCCGTGTCGGTACCACCGACACCGCCACCGACGCCAGTGGGGGTCGCCCGTCGACGCAGGCCAGCTAGGCCCGTCGCGAGGTCGAGGTCGCGGCCTGTCGACATCCCAGGGAGCCGACGGAATCGGCCTAAGTCTTAGATGAAACTCAAAGCCAAAATGTATACACTTAAGTTCAGTCTTACTGTGGACACTGTGGAATATGGAAACATTTATTACCTAATTGGTTCCGCTGTTGTTACATGTGCATATATTTTTTTAATCTGTGATTTGTAATTTTGTAATTTGTAATTTTTTATTGGAGGGAATTATCGGCTTATTAACTGAATCTGTGATTGTAATAAACCATTAAATTTAGCATACCTCGCGATTAGTATTATAGTAGAGCAATATAGCACACTAATATTATAAAGATGAAAGTTTGTGAGTATGTTCTTAAGCCTATATTTGTTACTTCTTCACGTTCAAACGGCAGTGCGCAGCTAGTAAACAAAAATAAAAAAAAAATCATAACTTTATAACTTTTTGAACGAGTTAACCTTCAAATGTATTGTATAATATGTTCGTTTGTTGCTTTAGGATTTGAGCGGGCACAGCAGCGAAGCCACTCGCCGTCACCAGATCCGAAAGGAACATGCTTTGGATGCGGCATGCTGCTGCGTCTTTGCCTGTGGTAGGACACTGCAATACTAAGTTATACATTTCCCCTTGCTTGACGTCCACTTTTACAAACGTTGATCCCTGTAGTTGAGAAAGTTCCCTATTCGCTTTTCGCTTTTTTTCATAGAGCCTCTGAAAGCACCCGTGTCGGTACCACCGACACCGCCACCGACGCCAGTGGGGGTCGCCCGTCGACGCAGGCCAGCTAGGCCCGTCGCGAGGTCGAGGTCGCGGCCTGTCGACATCCCAGGGAGCCGACGGAATCGGCCGAAGTCTTAGATGAAACTCGTAGCCAAAATGTAATATATTATATTTTCCTCAAACAACAGCGGAACCAATTAATAAATAAGTTAACTTTCGAATTTATTGTATAATATGTTTGTTTGTAGCTTCTGGATTGCACGGCGGGGACAGGAGGAGCGGGCGCAGCAGCGAATCCGCTCGCCGTCACCGGATCCGGAAGGATCATGCTTTGGATGCGGCATGCCGCTGCGTCTTTGCCTGAGGTAGGAAACTGCAATAACTAAGTCTTACATTTCCCCTTGCTTGACTTCCACTTTTACAAACGTTGACCCCTGTAGTAGTTGAGAAAGTTCAGTATCGTTGAAATTCGAATTTGGTTTCGCTTTTTCTCATAGAGCCTCTACAAGCACCCGGGTCGGTACCGCCGACACCGCCACCGCCAGTGTAGGTCGCCCGTCGACACAGGCCAGCTAGGCCCGTCGCGAGGTCGAGGTCGCGGCCTGTTGACATACCAGGGAGCCAACGGAATCGGTTACCCACCGAAGTGGCCCGGTGTACGGGGCCTGGATGCCTGCTTTGCAGGGAAGCCTATCAGGGTATGTTGATATTCAATACAAATCTAGAATTTTATTTGATTAAGATTAGCTCTCTTTAGGCTCAACGTCCATTATGGTGTTTACTTAAATTATTTGAAAATGACAAAAAATATGAAAGTCTGGTAGCATCAACGCAAATTTGTGTAATTTTTATACCACTGTATATCTATACTTATGATTTTTATTTATATTAATTAAAATGTGACATTTTATAGTGACTTACCCCACTCGCTTGTTAACCAATGTGGTCGATCAATAATTAGTTACCAATAAACAGTTTTATACCAACTGAACCCTACACTACTTACAATATTGACCAATTTGTTTCTTTATTACAGACAGCCGCCGCCGTCCACACTAGCCGCCGCCAGTCGGGAATTTACCCCCTTTTCAAACTCGGAAATACTTGCATGTGGGACGATACTAGGCAACATGTTTCATAGTTAGGGCTCTTGTAGGCTACTATAAAAAAATCGTATCACTGAAACAATAATGCACATAAGTAGAAAGTTTTGGTGGAAATAAGGATTTGGAGGATATAAGAAACTTCATTAACAATTGTAACATATATAAAGCAGCCAAGTACGAGCGTCATCCACATACACCACCAATGTTAATACTGCCCATAGCTGTTAAGCCCTTAAGCCATATTTTTTGTGATGTCGTAGTAATTGATAGTAAGCAGTTGCAGGTTGTCGATAGTAGATGGTTTCTCACGGTTTGCTGTAATAAAAAAGCTGCGAGACAAAAACAGTTTGACAGTAATGTCAAAGCTTTAAACATTCTTCGCTCATTTTGGTGTGGCACTTGAGATAACAACCGACGCTGGAAAATAATTTGCTTACTTCTACTAAAGAAATTGGTAAATTTGTATAACATTAAGGTTAATTTTACAACGCCGTACAATCCAAACTCGCATGGAATAGTAGAACGGTTTCATTCTACCCTTCGCGAACATTGTAGGTTGAAAAGTGTAGGTGGCAGAACAGTTTAAAAATAAGCTACCTCATGATGATAAGATGAAATTAGCAATGATAGCGTATAACAACTCGATAGAATCTGACACAAAGATGACACCACAAGAAATACTTTTTGGTCATACGGATGTAGAATCCTTAATTAATTTCATTCACGATTCACAACTGTTGAACAGTTTAATGAGTAAACATAGGGATTATTTAAAAACCATTTATGATTACATATATAAAATTAATCGTGACGCACAAAGTAAAAGAACTAATAAGTATAACGAAAATACCGAATTGACGGAACTGCAATTAGATACCCATGAAAAGTGTCCAAAAACTAATAATAAGCAAGCAAACGTTTTCTCAACACGCCGTAAAACTTACAAACGTGAAGTCAAAGCCCCAAAAGTATATCTCTGTCTCGTGGCAAGAGACTTTCAGCCACTAAACTGCGGCCTGTACTTGTTACAGGGCGGGCTGCAGTGCCGCCAGTTACCAGATCGAAGAGCTTGAAAACCCGAACGGGGTGTACTTCGAAAAATTAGGGACAGAG
The DNA here is from genome assembly GCA_932273695.1 of Apotomis betuletana. Lineage (NCBI taxonomy): Eukaryota > Metazoa > Arthropoda > Insecta > Lepidoptera > Tortricidae > Apotomis > Apotomis betuletana. Next base: position 8,339,224 of record OW026307.1, on the reverse strand, counting down.
GAGATAAGCGGTTATTCTTATTACACGAAACGATGCAATTTGATCGAAATCCAGGATTGTTTGGCAAAATTAATGGCTACACGCTCTAGTGACGACAATCATTACCTCAATAACCTATATTTGCATATGCTAGGACGATTAAGTCATATGATGACCCCCAATAAGAGAGCGAAACGCGGACATATATATGGATTAGGCACCGTAGTTAAATTGGACATGTGCAGATATTAAAAATTCCCACACCCATAATCCTAATCAAAGACTCAAGGTATGCATATCCGGAGGCTGAGCAATGCAAGAAGAGGAAAGACAGCGTTCTCTGTCATCACGTGTAGTGGAACAATGCAGAGACACCACCAGACTGCGTACACCAAGCACTTCATTCGAAAAACAATTACACATGTCCTGCAATGACCATAGATGATAGCGAAGTAATCGAAGTTATCAACGAAGGAATATTCCTGATATACTTAAGACACACATCGAGCGAAAATCAAATTCAAAGAAACACACTACGAGAATATCAATAGACCCTACAAATTACAACTCAACGCAGGCTGCGAAGTCACCTTAAGAAGCTATAGCACTCGTGTGATAATTCAAAGCAAAGATATATTCAAAAACGAGGTCCAGCAAATCCAGATGCATTCGAAAGAAGAAATCAGCACATACCGCCCTACGACGACGAACCAGATCAAGAGATACCTGCAACCCCTGGAGTGGACTACGGACCTGGCAAACCATATGTGGATAGCTATTGGTTTCATCTGATTTGAACGACATGGACCCTAATATAGATGTGGACGGATTTCTAGAACGAGGAGAATTTATTAAATTCTTTAAATAGTGGATTAGTTTGGCCATGGGATGAGACGCATTTCGTGGGCAGAGAAAATTGTGCGGGTTGTGTAGTTGTTTTTGATTTAATTATAAGACATTTTAATGTGCATTTATGTTATAATCTAAATTTTCTGTCATTATTGGACACCGAGGAATTGTGTTGTGGTGGTTGTGGGGATTTCCCATAATTTCAGTCTTACTGTGGATACTGAGGAATATGGAAACATTTAATGCCTATGTTTGTCTTCTTCACGTTCAAACGGCAGGGCGCAGCTAGTAAAGTAAAAATTAAAAAAAATCATAACTAACTTTTTGATTGAGTTAACTTTTCAAATTTATTTTATAATATGTTTGTTTGTAGCTTTAGGATGCACGGCGGGGACAGAAGGAGCGGGCGCAGCAGCCAAGCCGCTCGCCGTCACCGGATCCGGAAGGAACATGCTTTGGATGCGGCATTGCCTGAGGTAGGAAACTTTAATATTAAGTGTTACGTTTCCCCTTGCTAGACGTTCACTTTTACAAACATTTATCCCTGTAGTAGTTGAAACAGTTCACTATCGTTGAAATTCGAATTTGGTTTCACTTTTTATCAGAGAGCCTCTGCAAGCACTCGGGTCGGTACCGCTGACACCGCCAACGACGCCAGTGGGGGTCGCCCGTCGAAGCAGGCCAGCTAGGCCCGTCGCGAGGTCGAGGTCGCCACCTGTCGACATCCAAGGGAGCCGACGGAATCGGTTACCCACCGAAGTGGCCCGATGTACGGGGCCTGGGTGCCTGCTTTGCAGGGAACCCTATCAGGGTATGTTGATTTTCAATACAAATCTAGAATTTTATTTGATTATAAGATTAGCTCTCTTTAGGCTCAACGTCAATTATGGTGTTTACTTAAATTATTTAATAATGACAAAAAATATGAAAGTCTGGTAGCATCATCGGCGCGGACTTGGATTCCACCCTTATGTTGTCGATATACCACTGATTCGTACGAAACGCTTTGCGTCTACTTTCCTTATGAGGACAGCTAAGGAATGGAACTCTCTTCCTGCGCACCTGTTTCCTGAAAAATATAACTTGGATCTCTTCAAGTCGAGAGTGAATAGGCATCTTGAGATGGTCAAATCTTCTATTATAATTTTTTTTGGTATTGTGAAAGCGTGAGACCTCGAAATCACATCTGGCAGGCTGGAATCGTAAATCCAAAATATAATAGATACTGCGGGGCCCATAAATAACCCGATGTTATTTCTAATACTAAAAACAATTTCGCTAGAATTTTAAATTGTCACTAAGACAAAGAGTGAGGGGAAATTTATTACGCAATAAATTGTTCTTAACTGCCGAACTTCTCACTGGTTGTTAAATTTATTACTAAGGAAGCGAGTTAGAAAAAAGGAGTTAAGAATAGACAATTCTAGACACAACGCCACGGGACGTCATAAAACTATATTGCGCAACCTTTTCAGAGCGATGGGGAGAAATTTGAAGCTGCGCACATGTGCAAAGCATTAATCTTAATGTCGTCCGAGACAGACAGACAACGTAATTCTAATGAATTTAGGGGCGTGTCACTTGACGCTGAAATCAATGACCAATAACCAAGCATGACTAGTTCGGGGTGGAGTTCGGATCATTGTTCAAATTGACTGGCGGGAGAATTTTTGGATTACAGGAGGTGTGGCATGGACCAGGAAGGAGGCCGCTCGACTCGGACTGGAGCGAGGCTTGGACAGTTACGTTTTGAACCGCGCTGCGAGCACTCGGGATCTCCTCGAGACTAGCGTCAACTGTGGTCACTTTTTCTTTGTAAAATAATAATAAGTTTTAAATAAAGTAAAGGAAATATAGTTTAAGTGATTAGTGATTAAGAGGACTCTGTGTCGGAACGAGTGAGACGAGAACTTCGTCTGAACGAGGCGGACGAGGTCTACAGCGAGGCGAGACGGCGAACGCGGGCGAGAGACGGGTTAGCGTTTGACCAACGCTAGGAGCAGGGAAAGGCTTAGACATCTCGGTAAAGTACTTTAATACCATCATTGTCCGAAACAATTAGAGTGATTCATATTTTGCATCTCACTTTCATATTAAAGTCAGTAGATCCTATTCACGCGAGTTTCCGTTATGGACGCGGAGGGTGCTCTAGATGTTTTGTACCGCCTAGGCCACAACAAGCACCCCACCCCGGCCCTACGCCTTGGGAATTACCAGTCCTCTTAGGGGTACTGTTGGCCATTATAGTGATGATCATTTGCGCCTACTTTTGTGTGCGATTTAGTGATTGGTGGCGTCGGATCACTCACACCGCGCTCCACGGGGAAAACAATAACATAGAAATTGAGATGGTCCGGCCTTGATTAGAATAAAGGGAGGTGTGCGAGTTTGGGATCACTCTAATTAAAGAAATATGTGCTTGTATGAGATAGGTTTAAGGAAGTGTAGAGGATTCACCTTTCTCACTGTTGTTCCTCGTGAATTTGGGTATTAGGATAACTCTTAGTATAAAATCTGTAAATATATGTGTGCATGTGTGTGTATAAACTAGAGTTAAGGGCCAAGAGGGTTTTTGGGTTGGATATTTCATTTTCCCTCTTATTAGCATGGCCGTTAGGAATGAAATGTCCGGCGGTGGTTGATGTGACCCATCAACCATGGTCTAAATAATCAAACAGTTTCTTTTTGCAAATTTACTTTAAAAGTGAAGTTAAACTTAAATGAACCTTGATAAAAATAAATCTAATTCTACACAACTTCATATTTTTTATTTACCCCACTGTTAGGCACCCTAGGGTTGGATAACGGAGGTTGTGCACTAAGGTCGTGGCTCATAAAGCCTATAGTTACATAGCTAGATTGTTTAATAATTGTTACAGCCAGAGCGACCGCTAGGAACAGAACCTCCGATATCAAAGCCCGTATCTTATACTCAATTACGACTTCCGTGCTAAAAACGGTGTTAGTCGAGCCATTTTCTGAGACCTAGTTGGACCTAAAGACAAATCTAGACTATGTGGCAGTTAGTCAAGTAAATTAGAGATAATGGAATTTGGACCTTGGGTCAAGCATTTATTTAAAAGACCATATAGAACAATGCTCACTAGGGTATTCCTTGGATACCCGTTACTACCTATTGATCTGACGCGGAGACGCCGGGTGGCACCTGAGGGCGAAATAATCACGAGTTTACTTACTCATCATACGTAAGTATATAACTATGGATCACACTTGGCTGCGGTTGACTATCGAGGACGGCGAGCACCGGACCAGTTGGAGGCGAAGGGCGTATTAACAGAAAAAGGTGATATTCTCTAAGGTAGGCATCGTAAGGCCAAACCTTAAGTGTAGGACAATGCAGGCTGAGTCTAGATAGCGAAACTGACTTAAAGCAGTCGGTAGCGTGACAACTATTTCGTTTACAAAGGCGTGACAGCGGCGATTGCTGGTCACTCTAATACACGCCATGTCTTGCAGATTGACCCTCGACCTTTGATTTGGCCAAATCAAAACCTAAACCTATTCACATACCAACACTTAAATAAACTATGACCCGGGTCGAATGGGGCGGGCTCACAGCCCAATAACAAGACCTCATCTTCGGATACGAGGCAATAAAACGCTTCTCAGCGAAAGAGGGTCAACTGCGCCCCTATAACTCGAGCACGAGGCCAGGTATCTGGGCTACCTGAGCGTAGGTTTCCCCTGTGATTGCGGGCGATCGGTTGTACACGACGGGAACAAAACCCGTACAATGGAGGCTACTCCATTTGTCCTAATAACGAAATCAATGTCACTGACGCCGACCTCTAGTTGCCAGATAGCTATGACTGCCTCAGCCTGGATGTATATAAATGTAGTAACGAATTCTCTTAACCTTACAGTAAGCCTTAATTCTCTTCAAAATTTATTCAATTACATAAACAGCTATAACTTAGACGATCACTTCACGAGCCGTACCATCACAATCTTCTAGCCAAGCATGCTCCATCTTAGGCCTTATTGTCACTTAACATCAGGTGCAATCGAGGTTAAATGCATGGCTATCATGAATAAAAAAAAAAAAACAACGCAAATTAGTGTAATTTTTATACCACTGTATATCTAGATTATGATTATTATTTATATTAATTAAAATGTGACATTTTATAGTGACTTACTCCACTCTCTTGTTAACCAATGTGGTCGATCAATAATTAGTTACCAATAAACAGTTTTATACCAACTGAACCCTACTGTACACTACTTACAATATTGACCAATTTGTTTCTTTATTACAGACAGCCGCCACCGTCCACACTAGCCGCCGCCAGTCGGAAATTTACCCCCTTTTCAAACTCGGAAATACTTACATGTGGGACGATACTAGGCCACATGTTTCGTAGTTAGAGCTCTTGTAGGCTACTATGAAAAAAATATCGTATGCGGAACGATACCACATGAGAGTATTTCTGTTAATTTTGTTTTGGACAAAAAATAATATGGACAACATGGCAGCGTCAATCGACGTTGATAACAAAACAACATTATTCATCGTCACAACGCACCGTTCACGACTACTCCGACTAATAAAGCTGAAGCCAAAAAACTCGATCCTAATCATCCTAGGTGACTTCTTTGCACACATCGGGTATATAGATGCAAAAACGCGACGCAACCATCCCTAAATAGGGACAAAACCTATGTATACCAAAAGCAACAGTAATGGGGAAATACTAACAGACCTTCTAGGATTAGAGAAATTCCGACTAGAAACGAAATCATTCGGTCGCTGTAGCTGCAAAGCCACCTGGGAATCGGGCAGTAAAAAGTCACTAATAGACAACATAATGACCCAAAACAAGAGCTCATCTAACTTTAGCTTCATCAAAGGTCAGCACACACCGTTATCAGATCACAAAATCATCTAGGGTGAACTGAAACCACAAAAACCGAACAAGACCAACATAAACAACACCTCCCGAGATATAACTTCAGACTAAGCTCAATCATTCAACTACAAGATACTAGACTACGACGTGCTCCAAGATAAAACCACAAAAAAGAAATATCAAATCATCGTACAAGAACTGGTAATATAGTACAGAAATATACAAATAAAAGCCCGTTCCAATGGCAAGAAATTACGGACATAATGAAAACTTCAGCGAAAGAACTATCAAATTGCATCCAAAGTACTCAAAAGAACGCAGAGTAGTGCCAATAAAACTGAAACAAGCAAAATTCAGCAAAAACCTACGCCCAAGTGACACCACGAATAATCAACCTCAGATAATGGAGACGAAATCTACAAGTAATCGAATCAACAGAAGACGTAAGGGAATTAAGAATATTTTAAAGAGCTAGCAAACCCGTCAAGGAGGATGAAAATCACCTACGACTTCTATAGAAGACACAAGTTCAAGGCAAGACTTCGATCAAAAAACAAGTTTATCCCAATGTCCAAATGGGAAGAAAAACTTGCTAAATCAGAGGGCCCAAGCATTGAGCAAGTAAGCGACGAAAACTCGAGAGATCTAGAACCGGAGCCCACGCTAGATGAAATAAATTACATTATCCAGAAGATGCGTAATGGCACGGCCCCTAGAAGAGAAATAACTAGGATTAAGATCGTAGCCCGTAAATTGGAGACCCCTTTGGGACGCCATACGGAGCGGACGCGTTGTCTTAGCCCTCTGAAACGTTTCATCCCAATGTCAAACTAGGTAAGAGAGTTGAATAAAAGCGAAGGCAAACTACCTAAAAGATTCACAGGCCAGAAGGATGAAGTGCCCACCGAAGATAGGCCCGTCACGGACACGATTAACAGCATCATTAGGCGAATGAATAACAGTTCTAGGCACAGACCGAATTGCGCCGGAGCTGTACAAGGCAGCACCACCGGAGTTCGTCGCAAAGGTCGCAAGCGTAATGCAAGAAGCCTGGGCTAAAAATAAAATCCCAGAAGAATGGCTGCTGTCCAAACAAGTGCCAATACCTAATAAATCATCGCCAAAAAATTTAGACGAGTATAGGATGATATCTATCTGCAACGTCGGTTATCGTATCTATGCCACTAAATTGAGGCACTAGGTAACTACCAAGCGGCATTTTTAAATAATAGATCCTCCGATGACCACCTGTTTACCCTGCGAAGAATCCTGGATGCCAATTGGAGGGAGGGAAGGAGACTTTTCGTAGTGGCCCTTGATATTGAAAAGGCTATCGACATTGTAGATCTTTGGGCCTTAAGGGATATCTTTCTCAGCAGGACAAACCCCCCGCCCCCCTGACAAACAGAATAGTGGATGCGTGTATGAGAGAACGAACGTTTATTACCTGGTTCGGCCAAAACTCCGCGATAATCAACAAGGGCAAGTAGTTAAACAAGGCTGTCCACTATCACCACGCTTATTTACGATCCTCATGGATGATGTCCTGAGAACCCTGGAGGAAGAGGATGAGACTGTTATTCTAAACCAGGATAACAAAAAATCACTCTTCCACTAATCCTTTCCTTTGCGGACGATCTAATTAAGATAGGTGACTGCATAACAACGCTTGAATAGCTAACCACAGTAGGACTCACCATTAACGGAACAAAAACCAAGCTTATTGTGAGGGACCCCTTCGGTCTACCCGTCGCCGAACAGCAGCAGATAATCCTTGGTGGCGTGCCAATAAAACCAATCCAGACCATAAGGTAAGTACTTGGGCTCGTACATTACTGCAACACACAACAGAAGAGCCTCCATTATAACAAGATGTGCAAAAGCGATCCGAAACGCCAAAATCCTGACAAAATTCATACAGAAGTACAAAATCGAATGGAAATTCGCAATATTAATGTACCAGATGGTTATCGCACCCTCTATGACATACGGCTTGAATGTCATGGCCCTTACAAAAGCGAATAGATTTCGGCTCAGTAAATATGAAAGTCACGTATTAAAAGAAATGTTGGGTGCCTCGAAGAACCCTCCTAAAGGAAAAATCCATCAAATACTGGAAGGAAAACCATTACAAAAACCATCAAAGTGCGTAGAATATCCTACTATGGCGATTTAACTAGACGTCCGAAACCACACCTGCTACACGCTGCACAGGACTACCTGGAGTCAAAGCGGAAGATTGGCAGACCTATCTTTACCTGGACTGACTCACTAAATCACCACATAACTCGATACACTAACCGGAACCGAGCCTATTAGTAGTGCTTGCAACGAATCGTAGCCTCGGCAAGAAGAAAGCCGAAAAAAATTACAACACTGTAGAAACAGACAAAGAATAAAAAAGAAGGAATCAGCATACAAGAAGCAACGGCTCAAGAAGATCAACCTCCACAAGAAAATATTCATCCGACAGGGCATTGTAATCGCAGTCCAACATTCTTTCCATGTATATTTACACATATATCTGTTTATCTATTTCCCTTCTGGCTCGATGCTGTGGTTATTTTAAACACTTACCAACTTCATCAAATAATCCTGCATGCAATGGTAAATCACTCGCCTATTGTACAAAATAGTGATGAAAATGAAAAAGTTTATTTCGTTCTTCTTATAACACTAATAACAATGAGGTTGGGACTTCCTAGTAAGTATTATCTACCAATAACCGGGAGTCCCGCTTGCATTACACTTTAGTAAATGCTAAACTATTTATACGTTCAATGATTAAGTGCGCAGAATATTATACTATGGCCATGTCATTATCTAGGCTCCCTGAATCATGATTATGACATAACTAAACCGAGCGAGCGTACTGGAAACACATTGGATCGAGTCGGGGCCCCGTCAAGAAGAAAGCCGAATGGTATACAGAACAGTAGAAATTCACTCTGAATCAGAACCAGAAGAAACAAACAGATGCCAGTAGTTAGTAGATTACAGTTTCTGCGGCACCCCTGCGGAGCGGTTTTTTTTTCGTTGTTGTAGTAGTAGTTTATTTACAGCTTCTTCGACAGGTACGGCACTCCCGTACAATCTCTGCGACATTTTTTGTGGGTGTGTTTTTTCTTATGAATATTGTGGTGTATAGACACCTTTATGAAATAAAGTGTTGCCACCACCTGCCCGCTGCCGCCATTACTAAGACAGACGTCAACGGGAGCGGGCAGATCGTGTCGACGGTAAACCCGTTTACGTGTTTCATTGAACCTATTCCCGCCCTGAAACCCTGGACGTCACAATGGCGACGAGGATTAAAACGAAACAAGGAAGTGTACAAATAACCGATACTAATAATCAGTGGAATCCTTTTAATTAATTTCTGTAAAAGGAAAAGAAAAGGAAAAAGTGGGTATAGTTGTTTAGAATATTAAAGTACCTACAACAAAAGTCGCATAACATTCTGACCAGTACTTTGTGCACTTATGTCAAAAAATAAGCAGAGGAATTAGCCGTAGTAAGAGTATCTACTTATTGGAAATGGATGTTGATATCATCAACAAAGGTGTCAAAACATAAGTGATAACTATTATTTATCAAGCTAGACAATCTAGCCCCGGTATAATCGGTTTTATTTACCTATAAATTGTGACACGGTCAAAACATGTAATTGTAAGAACAACAGATTTTAATATATTTGACGGTCACTTGGCCTACTAACACAGGTGAGACAATGTAACTTAACCGACTATATCGGGTATATCGTCTATGTTTTTCATTAATACATTTTCGTTATCAAATATAGCCATCTAAATAATAACAATAATAATTTATTGCGACCAAGTACTTAAAGCTAGGTACAAGGCCCTGTCAGGGCGTAGCAAACATTTATTTAATATTTTTGGATTGGCTTAGTTACTAGAAAAATCTTACAAACTAGGTCATAATTACTCAGTATACTTATGTGATTAACTGCACAATTAAATTTCTTAAATCCGCACATTCAATGTAGTGGGTGTACAGCGTAATTGTCGTTACTCACATCACGCTGTCATTTAACACTCACTTGTCAATTTATTCACTGTACATTACTGGCAATTAAAATTTTGTTAGAAAGTTAATAAAGCCTGGATTTAAGTTCATTAATTAAATTAAGGTCATGGATACGTTAAAGATCTATGTTACTTTACTCTGCTTTAAGAAGAGCCTACTTGGCGGTAACACATTGTATATGCTACATGGTAATTGGCGTCGTAATCACTTTATAGCACAGAAGATGTATGTACTTACCTAGTCGTACAGCTCGTACAACCGTACCGAAGGCGTAATCAATATTTATGTATGAGTATAATACATACATATACCTGAAATGCCGGTAGACTCGGGCATGTAAAGGTGCCCTTTGCCTACTTGCAGAATAAAGTGCATTATTTCATTATTACCTAAGTGTGACTAAAGTGTATGCAATAACTACTAAGTATTGCGAATATAACATAACAAACACAAAAGAGCGTAAGCTCACCGAGTTTCTCACTTCTAGTGTTTGTAAATAATAATATGCAATTATTTGTATTTTGTGTTATGTAGCAATCAAGAAAACTTTTCGGGTTTCTTTGTAAATGAATAATCCGGGTAACAAAAAAATGCAAATCAAGGTCTAATCCTGGTACTGTTCGTTTTGCCCCCATACAAGTACTCGTACGTTTCCTTTTGGCCAAGCCAACCGAAGTATCGACCGATGTTTGGTAGTAAAGTAACAAATTGAATGAACAAAATTAACGTAACTAATTGCCAATATATTTATGAAGTAGTGACATCGAGAGTAATGTGCATTAATCGGTTCCTCGTACTAACATACCGTTTTGACATTTAATTAAGAATAGCTGATTTGAGCTGTCATCAAATACCGTATTGGCACCTAAATAGAATTATATTTTAACTAGCCCGTCAACTGTTTACTCCTTGAGTACAGGGTGTCTGTCACTTTCATTTCAATGCCGTGCGAGCTAGACGGGTGGTGTTGAGTCGCGCCACGGGTGGGGTCGCGGCAAATATTGTGCTAGCCATGTAGATGCTGCAAAGCATCGGAAATTCAAATATTTGTAATGCAATTAGTTTAAATAAACTACCCTAACATTTGGATACCTAGTAGCAAATAAAGGAACTGGGAAAGTGGGAACGTAATTAAAATATAGGGATATGGGAGGCAAAACCAACAGGATTTGAGGAAAACAAAACCCTATTAGGGTATCAAAATAGAATCGGTTCAGCTGTATCAGCGGTGAACAACTACAAAACAAGCTGTCATTGGTTGGCAATGACAGGCGGAAAGATCTCGTATCAGCCCTTAGAGTAGCCCGTAAAGGTACGGAAATTAACTACCAAACAAGCTGTCGTGCGTTGGCAATGACAGGCCGAGAAAATAGTTTTCTAAATTTTAAATTGTATGACTGATAAATGGCCGTAAAGGGGGTGCGAGTAATAAAATATGCCCCCAAACTATGACAAGCGCATTAGACCCTATTTACTGGAGGTCTCGTTCGAGAGGCTGGACTGTCAAGTGAGTGTTGCGCAGATGACATCTCTTCACCCTTTACTGCACATGAAGCCATTTATGGCCGTTATAATTGTATGACTTTAAGTGACACCGTGTCAAATTCGAAAGTCGAATGATACTATAGTAATTCATGTCGTAGAGGGATTATCGCGAAATTGATTGGATATGTAAAAAATAAAACATGGTATTGATTTATCTGCATTGGAACTAAATCGACAATAAGTGTTATATATATTATACTCTATTAAATAAATCGTTGTCTAGAAGTTGAAACGATTTGACTGATTTGAGTTCACTATAGAATAAAGTATATAACAAAAGAATATATATATTAGAAATAACGACTTATTTGTCATTTAAAGTATTCGTGCATTATAAATAAACGATTACGAGTAAAACATGAGTATTATGGTAATGACATTTTAAAACGAATTGTCCAGTTTGTGGCGTTTAAAGCAAATCTTCGCTTAGAAATTGAGTCGATTTGACCTGATTGTCATAGTTCTCTGGAATAGGTAAATTATACTAGTAATTGTGAATAATTCGACATTTATTAAGCATTGTGAATTAACTAGTATGAGTATAGGTAATTCTATTCTATGAGCAATTGATAAAAGCATTTTGCCAGTTGATAGAATAGATTGAATATTCTTTATTGCACACATAAACAAGGATAACAAGTAAAATTAGAATTACAATGGAGGTAAACAACATGCAGTCTAATAGCTAAAGAGCGATATCTTTCAGACAACCTTTAAGTAGAGTGTTGTTCTTGTCTTTTAGGCATTTAATGCTATAACTGAATATTAAATATAATGACAACCCTCTTAATTTCTCATATTCTGAAAGTTGGTCAATTGTTTATCTTAATTGCGGGTTGAAAGTGAATTTCCATTTTGGTTTGATTTTGCAGGGTTAGAAGCAATGTAAAAACAAAAGTAACATTTAACCTTGCATAGAGAACCAAATGCGCTACAGGGCAACTTGTACAGCCACGGAAAACGCACGGTATTGTCTGGACTGGATGATATAAAGTATTACGCGTTAAACGAGAAAATAGTAGACTTCAGTAAACGTTTCCTGTGTAATAAAATAATACTGATATGTTCCTAAATTATAAGAAAATAGTTTAATAAATACTAAAATAAAAAAATATATTTATAATACATAAGTACGACGTAAATTCCATGTTAAATTTAAATCATCAACCTGGTGGCTGAAATTCCAAATTACGATAATTTATAGTTTAATCGAACATATTGCATATTGAGAAGATCATTATTCGGTAAAAGATTAAGTGAGAACTAAAAAGGAAAACCAATATTAAAAAAAAAAAAAAGCGCAATATGAATGATTTTTCGGATGTCACGGGAACACATTGCGTGAGATACAAACGCTGAGTGTGCATTAGAGCAATGTTCCGGTTAAACAGAGGTCGTGTGTTCGAGTCACACTTGGACTTCACATGCGCGAAATTGTATGTATCCTTTGTATGTTAAAAAAAAGGGTTTTTAACTACACCAATTTCAAACAGGTTTTACAAACTAAAATCTACTCGCATTATAAATGGCATGCATTTCTATGGGATTGTATCTATATTAATATAACGTCGTATTAGTATATGCATATATGCCATGCATTTGTTCTAGATACTCGTAGTGTTCGCTGGGTAGTGTAGTAGACACGTCAACACTACGTTAAACAATACCTAGGTGTAGGTACTGATAATCACATCTATTTCTTAATGGACCGAGTAGTACCTAAGTCGAAATTGACTGGTACTAACAACAAGTAAATAAAAGATCTACTCTAATGGGCTAAGTAGTAAGTCTCTGAAGACTGGTACTAACAACGAGAAAAGTAGTAAGTCTGTGAAGACTGGTACTAACAAGTAGTAAGTCTGTGAAGACTGGTACTAACAATTAGTAAGTCTGTGAAGTCGTACTAACAACGACAAAAGTAGTAAGTCTGGAAAGACTGGTACTAACAACGACAAAAGTAGTAAGTCTGGAAAGACTGGTACTAACGTCGAGCAAAACAATAGACTATTCTATTGAAATTTTGTAGTAAGGCTGTGATGACAGGCACTAAAAAAAAACAGAAGTAAACTGCGTAGCATATATATATATATATATATACACATATATGTTTCAGTAGTACTTGGAATGTGCACATTCAGATGATACTTAAAAAATAATTATATTAAAATACAGTTACAAACAAGGAATTGGTACTCAACTGATATACAATAAAAAGTTAACGAATATCGCAATAAACTGATTTTTTACGTTAATTGGCACCACTAACAGTAAGACGTCGCGCCGAATGTGAGTAAAACCTCTATTTATGATAAACGCGTCTTCATAATCATTAATCATACATGCATTAAAACGGTGTTGTCCCTGAATCAAATGGTAAAGTGAAATAAACTTCGGGTTAGACGAGGGTTTTCCAAATTGAAGACTTTGTTTTACATTAAGATATGCAGCGTTTATAATATGCATGAGCCCTCATAAGAGAAGTAGGCAGTGTATATACCTACCTATCTATTCTCCTTGAGGTATACTCATTTGTAACTTTCAATGTAAATTTCAATAATGCAGCAGGAATTCGTGATTTCTTGTAAAGTTACTACGGTATTTGAAATTATGGTCGTTTTTATAATCAATAAAATTTATAAAGAAAAAAAAACACATTTTTCATTTCAAACGCTGACTAATCAACGCCGGTTTAGTATTCTGAAATAATTACATTTCATGAGAAGATTTTTAAATTCATACCAAAAATTGGAAAATGTATATTTCATTGAAAAGGCAAACTGTGAGTTTTCTTGCGGCGCTTCTTTCTCACGGAGGCCTTAGTTGGAAGCGCTGGTAGATTCCTAAATTTTAGAAAATAATTGCTCTACAGGAGATTAATTCACGAGTAAATAAATATAACTTAATGTTATGGTTGCCAAGGGAATTAAAATAATAATAACTGCAGTGACACAATACCAAATACAAAATATTTAATAATCGCATTAATCCATTGCGTCCTCCGATTAATAACAAGTAATTGACAATATTTTCTTAGTGCATCATGATTATGAAAAAAAAAAAAAAACAAATGAAAAGAGAAGAAAACGGAAACGTGAGAGTTGTTTAGTGATGTAAAAGTGAAGACAACTTATTGAACTTGAAACTACTAAAAAAACAAGTATAAGTCCTCACTAAAATTAACTTTTTATATGCATAGATTTATGATTAAAAGCCTTGTCTCAAACGGAGAATAAAGTGAATAGTAACAAAACAAAAACATAATTCTTTATGACACATTTATTACAAACTTACAAAACAGTTGTTGATAAGATTAAACTATTGTTATATTTCAATGTACATTCAAATTCATGATTGAGAATTAAATTAGAAAATATTAACTACAGTCTAGTGACCGGGGTATTGCTATTGTTGCGCATACCCGTTACTTTGAAATATTGTTGGCTGGTTTGCTCACTGCGCCGACGCGTACATATTAATGGTGGAATTATCATCTTCGCTGTCTCAGCGAAGGTGCTGGATGTACGCGATGCGCCACAATAACCGTGCTCAGCTGAACCCTGAGTCTGAGCAAATGCTTCGCGCCTTGGTGTTTGGCTTGGTTGGCTGGTGTGGGGCGTCTGGATGTAGGCCCCGAATTTAGTTCAATTCACTCGGACGGAGCAGTGAGCGAATCCGCTAAGGGTTGTAATTACTGATAATATAAATCAGTCTAGATTCCGGGAATAAATAAAATGTACATGTAATGCAATCTCGATATGAAATATTAATAACTAGCAATAAGTAAATAAGTAAGCTATCAATAAAACTATTTCAAATTTATCAAAAGAGGATGGTGTGGTGTATAGACACCTTTATGAAATAAAGTGTTGCCACCACCTGCCCGCTGCCGCCAT
The DNA here is from genome assembly GCA_932273695.1 of Apotomis betuletana. Classification (NCBI taxonomy): domain Eukaryota; kingdom Metazoa; phylum Arthropoda; class Insecta; order Lepidoptera; family Tortricidae; genus Apotomis; species Apotomis betuletana. Next base: position 8,324,037 of record OW026307.1, on the reverse strand, counting down.
TACTAAGACAGACGTCAACGGGAGAAGGCAGATCGTGTCGACGGTAAACCCGTTTACGTGTTTCATTGAACCTATTCCCGCCCTGAAACCCTGGACGTCACAAATATGAAATGCGAGCATGTGATTTGCGACCGCTCCCTGTTTTTTATATGATGGTGTTCGCGCTATTCCCGCGCAAGGATAAGTACATAATTAAATTTTACATTCTGTGGATGGTCATATATTACAAAATTTATGTTCACATCAGGTAGTCGATCGTGATAAAACATATTTGGAGGAACCATAAAATATCATTGATTATTACGAAAATGTCATGGTTTTTGTATTTTATGACGTATTTAAGCACAGAACATTTAAAGCTAAACACGTTCACATGCATTCCATTTCTTTGGATATTCCAGTAAAAATCTTGTTAGAACCTGTTGCATGATGCAACGAACAGGTGTCTGTTTTATTATTCGATTGTTTGGCTTATCCGCAACACGTGTGCATGTGTGTTGATGAATAAAAGCAGAGCTCAATTCGTTGCCGCCATCATTCGTTCAGATTAGCTGGTTTGAAAAACCGTGTCAAGCTGGTGTCAAGTGTTAAAAGTGTTTTATATTTATAGTACAGTACGAGTAGTTATCCCTACATTTTATTTTTGAAACTCCGTGTTTACGTCTTGTTACAGTTGCTACCAGTGAAAATGGAGGTAAGCTCAACATTAACGACTACGCATAAATAAATATTATTAGTTTCCATTTGTATCAAGCAACTTACATAAATATATATTTTTTTTATATCAAACGAGAATTCTCTTGAATACAACATGAACAATTATTAATATGGTAATTTGAGTGACGATGAAGTTCAAGGCTCAAAACTGCTTAAAATTCAAACCCAGAAACGAACCAACAACATTGATGTATTTTTCGATAAGCCTAAAAAGAAACAGACTACAGAATATTCATCTACTGTCGCCCAGTCTGCAAGTGGAGGTACCAACTATATATCATCTCGCGTAGATGATGTTACAAAGATCTCTCATCGCGTTAAAATTGATGTCTACGATGTAAAAAAATTGCGTGAAATACCAAACGATCAGCACTGGAAATTCGCTGATACTAGAATCAAATACTACACGCAAACACAAGGCGATGACTATTATTCCTACACAAAAGAATTAATATACAATATAACGAAACATATTGCAACAAAGAACCACTGCAAAAAGTATTTTATCGATGCTAAACCATAAATTATTTCTTACTCCACCCACACCGCCCACAAAAAAACTCTCTCCCCCACCAACAAACAAATGATTTTTGGGACTATGTATAGTAAGACAACGCAAAAGAAACCATACCGTATCTATCTTTAACACCCAAGCTGCAAAATGGATCTCCAGAGCTCACTCTACGACCAGGATTTGTTTCAACTCTGCGTGGACGTTGAAATGCTCAATCAAACATCGCACGGTTACTCGTCAGCTTTGCAACCGTTATGTTGGGGGCTTGGGGGTATACTGGAAACCCTCTTTTGATAGAGTGGGAAGATGAAGAAGACGACGAAATCTATGATATGGAGGCGGTTACTCTACGTTAAGTTGCATATAAACCCATAAGTCATCAAACATGGAGTTCACCTGTTTTAAAAAGTGCTGAATGGTCTATGCTGCGAAGAAGAAGATCTGCACCAAACTCGTCGCGTACGACACCACAGCCCGTCCTTCATGCGAATTACAAATCCTGCACAGTATCTCCAAATGTCTCCCGCAAACTTGTACAACGTCAACAATCGAAGCTCATATCAACACGTTCCAGTATATTCTAAAATTCAGGAATCTGTCAGGTGTAGATTAATAAATTCAAGATATTCTAACAACTCGGGTATGTCAATGTCGGAACATTTTGCTGTACAAGTCGAGTCTATGCAGTCATTGACCATTGCTTTCAGCGAAAGGGACATAGTTAACTCCATCATGCGACATTATACTACTGATATACAGAGGTTGCGATTTACTAGGACTGAGGAAGTTAGCATAATGAGCGGGGCGAATTTCCTAAGGAGTATGGAGCAGAATATTTTTGAGAAACCAAGGGAGGTCGTTAGGGAAGTAGTTGGCAGAGTGACCAGAGGGGGGCGTTACGACAGGCAGACATCGCTGTCGCGTCCTATTACCGCAACCATTTCGGCAGAGAATAGGAGATGGGGTAGGGGAGGCTCAGCAAGAGGACGGGGCTATCGTCAAGGCCGGCGAGGCTACGGGACAAATTATAATAGGACAGCGTCGCCTAGGTTTGAGTCAGCAGGATCGAGTTCGAGGCCAGCTATCACTTTTGTTAAGGAGGGTGAGAGTTCCACTCCGTCGTCAACTGTGGAGGAGGGCCAGTCAAAAAACTAGAGTCCCCTACACCAGCGTGGTCCGATAGTTTGTTGTTGTGTAACATAGGGGGAACAGGGACTTCGGAAGGCAAGAAAACAGGGGTAGCCTATAAGATTCTAACTAGCAAAGGATGGAGGCCGGGACAGAGTCTGGGGATCGGCGAAGGAGGACTGAAGCGGTTGCTGAAGGACGGTGCGCGGGGCCGCGAAGATAGTTGTCAGGCGCTAGTTCGTAGGGTAGGAATCTTATTAGAAAACCAATTTAGTCACGTGATCGAATGCGGCGAGGTAGGGGCGACGTGCGAATTCTGTACAAGGAGGGGCAAGGAGATGAACACCATGTTTCACGAATTAGACGAACCCACGTATGCCGGAGCCGATTATTCTTTACCTAGGTTACCTGAGGTATGTGTGTGGTTGTATGGGAGAAGCATGAACGCTCTTATTGATACTGGAAGCCAGATCAGCGGGATAACTAGGGAATTGTACGATTCTATTTTGAGGGAAAAGGGTGATCTACCTGAGGTCGCTATTCCCGCTATACAGGTGCAAGGGGCATTCGGGTCGCGGAGTGAAAGCACAAATCGGCTAGTACTAATAGAGTTCAAATTAGGTAGTACTTTCGTCGAGGCACCGGTGCTCATTATGAGACGATTACCTCGTTCCTTGATATTGGGGTATGATTGGCTAGAACGAGTGAAAGGAGTGGTAAATTGTGGGTTAGAGCGTATGCTAACGATCGAACATCTAGGGGTTAGGTCTAGTGTTAGGCTGAACTCTGATTGCCAAATCGAACGGTTAGGGGGAGAGGCGAATGCCGCCATTATTAATTCAATATTAGACCAAAGCGCGGGGATAGTAGGACATAGTATGCCGAGTAGCACAATAGGAAATGACAACAAGGGAAAGGAATACCATTTAGACGATTCGTCCTTGAGTAACGAACAAAAGGTGCTCTTATTACCTGTTCTAGACAGGCATCGTAAGGTGTTCGCGGACAGATTGGGATTAACCGATAGGTACGAGCATGTTATCGAGTTGGTAGACGAAACTCCTTTCGTGACACACACAATTATCCGGTACCTATGGCCCACAGAGAGCAGGTTACGGAACAATTAGAAGAACTGGAGAAATTAGGCGTCAGCAAGCAAGAGGCAGCTCCGTATTGTAGCCCGCTCACATTTACAAGGAAACGAGATGGATCGATAAGGCTTTTGTTGGACGCGCGGGAGCTCAATAAGAAAATGATAGGAGATGCGGGTTCACCGCCACTCACGTCCGAAATCTTATAATCCTTTCACGGGGTAAATTACATCAGTTTAATCGACTTAAATAATGCTTACTTTCAAATACCATTGCACCGGGATTCGAAGAGATACACGGGATTCTCTTTCATGGGTAGGACCTATACCTATCAGGTTTTGCCTCAAGGGTTAAAGACGTCTGTGGCGGGATTTTCGCGGGCGATGGATTCGATATTAGCAGGAGTACGGGAATTTTGCGTGAACTATTTAGATGACATTGTCATATTTACCACAGGGGATATAGGTTTGCACTTAGAGCACCTAGACCAAATACTAGGCAGGTTAGAAGCCGCGGGGCTGACGGGCCGACTAGGGAAATGTCGATTTTTATGTGTAGAGGTAAAATTATTAGGGCACATAGTAAACACCGACGGGGTGCGTATGGATCCCGAACGAGTAGAGGCCATAATAGGTTTTCCCATACCTAGGACGACGAAACAACTACGGGGTTTTTGGGCTTTATAAATTATTTTCGAAAGTTTATCTCCAAATATAGCGAGGAAGTTAGGCCTTATTGTGACTTATTGAAACAAAATACAAAATGGTCCTGGACGTTGGAAATAAATAATTGTTTTGAAAGGGTTAAAGGTTATTTGTAGACAGGATACTTCTCGCCGATCCTAAATAGACTTATTATTTGCAGACCGATAGTAGTAATCTAGGAATCTCGGGGTTACGTTTATCAGTTAACGAGCGGGGGAGAAGAGAGGGTAATAGGGTTCTGTAGTAAGTCGCTATCAGAGACCGAACGTAGATGGACTGTTACGGAACAAGAACTATGGGCGATCATTTTCAGTTTGTCAAAGTTCGAAACCTACCTGAGGGGAGCGCGATTAGTCATAAGGACCGATCATAAAAGTTTGATATTCCTACAAACATGTAAATTATTGAGCGCGCGAATGATACGTTGGGTACACTATATAGGGCGATTCGATTACACTGTTGAACACGTGAAGGGCCGACTCAATACGGTAGCAGACGTGCTATCCCGGCATGTAAAAGGGACGACCGACGTATTAACCAATAAGGCAGTATAGGACCTGAGATGAATCTATTCAAAGTACCTTTAGGACGGGTGGTACAGAGCAGGTGGAAAGAGATCGGGAATTACCAGGAGCGCGATGAGGCGGCTTGGAGAATAATTAGTCGAATGGAGACTATAGGTACCTCCGAGTCAAAGTATTATGTGCTTAAAGAGGGAATTCTTTATAGAACGGACATACATAAGGGTACATTTAGGTTCGTCCCGAGGAATTAGAACAAGACTTGATCATTAGCATACACGAGGAGATAGGTCATTTTGGACGTTACAAAGTATATGCACTAATGAAGCGTCGTTATTATTTTTCCGATATGTCTCGCATAATAGGTAAAATCGTAAGGGCTTGTGAGGCGTGCCAAAAGTCGAAGCATGCGAGGGAAACTCATACGGGACCGATTAGGACTGTGATAGCAAGGGAAATAGGGGAGAAAGTGTTTTGTGACATTTATGGACCATTACCGGCGGGACGTTTCGGGTTCAAATACATATTTGTGGTGCAGGACGCCTATAGCAAATGGATCAGGCTATATCCGTTACGTCGGGCAAGTGGAAGGGCGACGTTAACGTGCGTAAAGAAGTTCCATGCACAGATGAGGATTAGGACGCTATGTTCAGATAGAGGCACTAACTTCACTTCAAAGGATTTCGAGTCAGGTGTGAGGCAGCTAGGTATCGAACTGACGCATACATCCGTTAGGAATCCACGGCCAAACTCGACGGAGAGAGTGAATCTAGTTAGGTAGGCTATTTCGAACTTATTGCGACAAATCACACCGTTCTTGGGTAGATCTGTTACCGGAAATAGAAAATTGCTATAATCAGGTGGTACACACCACGACGGGTTACTCGCCGAATGAGATAGTATGGGGAAAAAGGACCTTATTGTCTACAGACATCAGGGACGGCATTTTAGGCGGGGTTGGAGAGCCGCCGGAGGATCTCGAAGTGTAAGGAACTTTTGTGTCGAACGAGCGAGGCGGGGAGGCAACCTTGACCAGCGGAAGGAGACAAGTTGGCGTATTGGCGAACGCTAGCCACTCGAGTAGGCTGCGAATTATTCGGTAAAGTACTTCAATACCATCATTGTCCGCGACGTTTAGAGTGATTCAGATTTGCATCCCAAACTTCATATTAAATTCGGTAGAGCCTTGCAATAAAAGTAGCTATCATGGACGCGAAAGCATCGCTAGATATTTTGTACCGGCAAGGACGTAATAAACACCTCCGGCCCGGCCCACCTTCAACTTGGGAACTACCAGTTTTTATTGGAGTGCTGTTAGCTTGCCTAATGGTGATTTTTTGCGCCGACTTTTGGGCGAGGGTTAATGCTTGGTGTCGTGGGACCCTCCGTACTCTGCGTACGGGAGGAGATAATACTATAGAAATCGAAATGGTCCGTTATTAATTAGAATCAAAGGAGGAGTGCAAGTGTGAAATCACTCTAGCTGTAAATACGTGCTTTTGTGTTGATAGATTTAAGTGAAGATTGAAGGTTAGCCTCTCTTACTGTTGTTTCTCTTCAATATGGTAGCTAGGGACAACTCTTAGTATTAAAACTGGAAACTTTGTGTGCATGTGTGTATAACTAGATTTAAGAGCCAAGAGGGTTTTTAATTTGAATGTTATGTTTTCCCTCTAAATTAGTATGGCTGGTAGGAATATAACATTGGGCTATGTCATTGATGCGACCCATCAACCATGGTCTAAATAATCGAACAGTTTCTTATTGCAAAATTACTTAAGTGAAATACACTTAGATGAACAATTTTGATAAAATAAATCTAATTTTACACAACTACATATTTTTATTTTACCCCATTGTTAGGTACCTTTAGGGATTGATAACGGAGATTTCGCCCTAAGGTCGTGGCTCATAAAGCCTATAGTACATCGCTAGATTGTTTAATAATTGTTTCAGCCAGAGCGACCGATAGGGCTGAACCTCCGATATCGAAACCCGTATCTTATACTCAATTACGATTTCCATTCTAAAATGATATCAGTCGAGTCGTTCCTTGAGACCTAGTTGGACCTAAAGACGAATCTAGACTGAGTGGCAGCCAGTCGGGAGATCAGAGACAATGGAAGTGGGACCTTGGTCAGGCATTTATACTAAATTACCCGCTAGGGAGGTATTTGCTGGGAGAACCCGCGACAACTCGTTACTATCTATTGATCTGGCGCGGAGACGCGGGGTGACACCTGAAGGCGGATACTTACACACTTACTTACTCATTATACGTAAGTATATAACTATGGTTCACACTTGGCTGCGGGTTGGCTACGACGGGCTGCGGGAACCTGTGGCAACGACGGCAGAGGGGACCAGTTGGAGGCTAAGGTGCCAGGGGCGTATTAGCAGAGGAAGGTGATATTTTCTAAGGTGGCCGTCGTAAGGCCGAACCTTTAAGTGTAGGACAATGCAGGCTGAATCTAGATATCGAAACTGACTCGAAGCAGTCGGTAGCGTGACAACCATTTCGTTTACAAAGGCGTGACAGCGGCGATTGCCGGTCACTCTACTACACGCCATGTCTTGCAGATTGACCCTCGACCTTTGATTTGGCCAAATCAAAACCTATCTTATTTGCATACCGACACCTAAATAAACTGTGACCCGGGTCGTTGGGGCGGGCTCATAGCCCATTGAACTAAGACCTCATCTTCGGATACGAGGCAAATTAATCGCTTCTCAGCGAAAGAGGTTCAACTGCGCCCCTATAACTCGAGAACGAGGCCAGGTATCTGGTTCTACCTGTGCGTAGGCCTCCCCTGTGATAGCGGGCAATCGGTTGTTCACGACGGGAACAAAGCCCGTACAATGAAGACTACTTCATTTGTCCTGATAACAGAATCGATGTCATTAACGCCGACCTCTAGTAGCCAGATAGCTATGACTGCTTCAACCTGGGTGTATGTATAAGTAGTAGTAAATTCCCTTAGCCATTCAGTAAGTTTAATTTCTCTTAAATTTATTCAATTACATAAACAGCTTTATACTAGACGATCACTTCACGAGCCGTACCATCACACTTTAAATCTAAGTTAGCATCATAAAATCTTAGAGTTAAAATAATCTAATTCTATTCTCTAAATCTAATAAAATATTAATTTAATGTTACAGGGTCATCTGCCCTACAAACTCTCAACCTATCCCGCATGACAATCCTTCAGTTCTAAATATCATCAATAATCCTTATATTAGCTTTGTCATATGCTCAATAATAAAATTAATAATGTAAATAGCTCTCTATAGACTTTACAAATAAGTATACCAAAAAATTTATTAAATCAAAATCGAATTCTAATAGGACCAATATGTCTCTTTCAGGGCCTTCGCCATGGCGAACGGAGCCACCTCCCAATTTACTGAACCCCTACACTCCTATTCCGGACTATTCTTTAAAGACGAAGGAACAATGTTCCTTAGTGACGAATCATGGAAACTAATCGTATATAAAGACCTAAAACCACTATTTCTGGCCAAAGATTCACTCTCACGCCTATCTGCCAAATTCCACTACGTTTCATCAAAATATAATAACTTCACACATGTAGATTCAAATCAACGAAGAAATCTTTCCTAAAAATCAATATGGACAAAATAGAAAACCGCTTATGGGAACTCAACATGTATTTAGGGAAAAATTATAGACAAAAGCGCAAACTCTTGGATGGACTCAGCCCAATTTTGACATGGCTCATTGGCACTCCTGATGCTAAAGATGCCAAAAGGTATGATGACTGTATAAACCAACTCGAGAAAAGAGAGACCGACCTAACCTCACTGATGTCAGAACAAACTCAGATACTGTCTTCCACAGTAAAAACCTTCAATGAGAGTCTGTTTAAGATTACTTACAATGAGCAAATATTAAATGAAAATATCGTCAGACTAAACACCTATTTAAACTCCACTCAAAAACTAATATTCAGCCTAAAAGCCAGTGAAAATGTTTCAACCATCTCACTACAAATCCTGGAACTAGTTGTGAATCTCGAAAGCGAAATCAACGATTGTCTCTCTAGTATTCTTTTCGCCAAATCTAACATTGTTCACCCTTCGGTGATAACCCTTAAAAAACTATACCAAGAACTCTTACTATCAAACCACGTCCGAACAAACAAGCGCCTTGTGGCCACAAACACTAGAGAATATCCACACAATACTAGAATCTTCATCTCTATCAGCTTACGTATATTCCGATAAACTTGTTTATATCATATCATTCCCATTAACTCAAAACGAGCCTCTCAACTTATACCATATATACTCAATCCCTATTCAACATCCAAATTCCTCCTTTCATACCACCATCCTTCCTGAGCACGTGTATCTGGCCACGAACCCGAACGGTCAGACGTACGTGACCATGAGCACCTTGTACAACTGCAAAACCTATGCCGCGAAGAAGAAGATCTGCACCAAACTCGTCGCGTACGACGCCACAGCCCGTCCTTCATGCGAATTACAAATCCTGCACAGTATCTTCAAATGTCTCCCGCAAACTTGTACAACGTCAACATTCGAAGCTCATATCAACACGTTCCAGTATATAGACGGCAACAAGTGGTTGTATATTTTGTCAAATGAAATCAACTGCATTTTACAATGCCCTAAAGATGTCACACACCATAAAATCCAAGGAGCAGGTATCCTATCACTTCCAAAGAACTGCAAACTCCACACATTATCAGCATACCGGGAATCCTGAGATGGTCAAATCAAATATTATATATTTTTTTTGATCTTGTGAAAGCGTGTGACCCATCCACATCTGCGTAGAAAGCCCGTACAATGAAGACTACTTCATTTGTCCTGATAACGGAATCGATGTCATTAACGCCGACCTCTAGTAGCCAGATAGTTATGACCGCTTCAGCCTGGATGAGCGTAAAGTAGTAGTAAATTCTCTTAACCATACAGTTACAGTGAGATTAAATTTCTCTAAAAATTATTCAATTACATAGACAACTTTATACTAGACGATCAGATCACGAGCCGTACCATCACAATCCGAAGAAAACATAACATACCCTATTATAATACCTGACATTAGAACCGACGACTGTTTTGAAGAATATCGAAACATTGAGAAGCCTGACATCCTGCCTATAAAAATAAGCGATTTACCTTTAGATTCCTTACGACAAATTAAGAACCATATAGACAAATATGGAGACAAAATAAATAAAATCAAATCTGCAACTTTTACCCAGAGGAACACAATACGTTCTCTTGGATATATTTCACTATCGGAATGAAAATGTTGGGGTACCTTGTGTAAACCTTATGTAAACATTGTCCAAATGGACTCATACTACGCCGCCAAACGTCAAATACGCAAGATCCTAAAGGATCCATCCAAATATTCAACAACGTCAGAGAACCCACGTCGCTATTCCCCTGTCTACGATCTCAACTAGCTGCGTCACAGAAGACGAAGACGAAGATATCAACATCCAGAATTCGCAACCCGTATCTTTAATGTCTACCGATTCTACAACTTCTAAAAGATAAGGCGCTAACGCCCAAACTTTATTCTAAGGGGGGAGGTGTTATAATATTATTGTTATATTATAATCCCGTATGCTATGTAATCTACATATTAATAAAATAAATAACTGTGCCTTATTTGTTTTTCCCAACGATATACATTTCCTCCAGGTATCTTAAATACTTTGTTTACCACAGCATTTGCTCATTAAGTAACTGTATTATTGTTTACTTTTCTTGTTACAAACTCATTTGTGTACTTTAGTCGAGTAATTAGTTGTTTAAGTTCTCATATTGTAATGAGATACCATTCCCAGGCCGACCCCTATATAATGGGTCCTCCCTGACTTAAATCAGTTCTTATCGAGACTCCAAACGGTGTTTTAACCACAACAATTCCAACACAAAAGAATTAATATACAATATTACGAAACATATTGCAACAAAGAACCACTGCAAAAAGTATTTTATCGATGCTTAACCATAAATTATTTCTTACTCCACCCACACCGCCCACAAAAAAACTCTCTCCCCACCAACGAACAAATGATTTTGGTACTATATATAGTAAGACAACGCAAAAAAAAACATACCGTATCTATCTTTAACACCCAAGCTGCAAAATGGATGTCCAGAGCTCACTCTACGACGAGGATTTGTTTCAACTGCGTGGACGTTGAAATGCTCAATCAAACATCGCACGGTTACTCGTCAGCTTTGCAACCGTTATGTTGGGGGCTTGGGGGTATACTGGAAACCCTCTTTTGATAGAGTGGGAAGATGAAGAAGACGACGAAATCCATGATATGGAGGCGGTTACTCTCAGTGAAGATGCATATATGAACCCATAAGTCATGAAACATGGAGTTCACCTGTTTTAAAAAGTGCTGAATGGTTTATGGAGTGGGAGCAATGGCGTGATACGGAATAAGAATTTTACATGCTTTTTATATAACGATAAGACCGCTTATTGTCTACCATTGTTTGATTTTAAGGTTTTTGTAGCAGCTGATATCGAACCGCAACAAGACCTTAGACCCGCAGCCATCAACTTCTCGAGCCGGAGCTGAACCATCAACTACTCCTGATGATACCGTTGAGTGTAAAACCTGCAAACGGTGCGTTTCCAGAAGGTACTTCACCCAGCATTTAAGAAGTAATTTACATAAAAATAACTGTTTAAAATTTCAACATTCCTATCCCAATGTTGAACTTATTGAAGCTGCATTTGGAAAATAGGTTACTAACTTATAAAATAATATCACTTACCGGAAACAACTAATCCTGAATTTGAAACACCTGAACTTTTGAGGGGGTTAAAAAATGTCTAAATAATCTAATAGACGACACTCATAATCAACTAACAATTTCAAAGTAAGTTTTTTATTACACGCAGAATTTTTACAAGAATCCAAGGGAATCAACAACTTTTTCGATTTTAATGTTTTGAGTTGGACCATTTGCAAAGGTGATGACAGGGAAACATTTTTAGAAAATTTGAAAAACTGACGAATAAAATTTCAAACTGAAAAAAAAAGATAGTGGATGGAGTCTTAAACACATAAAATACTTAGATATGAATATTAATCAATTTAATCCATTGCGTGGTTCTTCATATATTGATTTACCACATGATATTAAAACCAAAAAGGTAATAATTAACGTGCAAAACCATGATCATGCGTGTTTGAAATGGGCAATACTTTCAGCATTGTATCCAGAAGGATAGTTCAGAGAGAGTATCGTCCTATATTACTCATCAAAACAAATTAAATTTTTCAGATATACCATTTGTTGAAAAATTAAATGAAATAAGCATTAATGTTTTTGGATTACGCTATAATAAAAATTCTAACTCACATGAAGTAATCGGTCCACTCTACTTTACCAAATGCCGTAAACCAACACACATAAATCTACTTTTCATATCTAGAGGTAACCAAGCAGTTTGTGCTAAAGTTTTCATGAAACCTTTATAGCGATTTAGCACAATTTATTAAATTCATTCATTTCAAAAGCATCAAGTCCAATTAAATCAGAGTGATCTTAATAAAATTAGAGATGCTAGTAATAATAAGTGTTTTATTGTGGTGATCTGTTAAAATCTTAAAGCATTTTTAGTTACGATTGGACTTCAGGGAAATTCCAAGGAGTGGCACATAAGTCATGTGATAATAAATTCATATGTGCCTCCATCATAATTATGTGACAGTGTCTTTTCACAATCTAAGTAATTACGACGCACATTTTATTGCCAAGGCTTTGAATTTCCGTGAAGGGCCAATCGATATTATCCCACAAAATAAAGAAAAATATATTTATTTTTCCAAACAGCTAAAGTTTAATAAGAAATGTTTATCACTGAGATTTGTTGATTCCTTTAGATTCATGTCGAGTAGTTGAGATAGTTTAGACAAAAATGTTCAAGAACATCAATTTCACGAGTTAAGGAATGAATACCCTAGAGATGAGGATTTTAAACTTTTGAAGCGAAAGGGTGTGTTTCCATATGAATTTATGAAATCGAATAAATCTTTGGAAGTAACATCACTTCCTCAAATAACTGAGTTTTACAGTTCTTTAACTGAACATGCACAAAACGTTTGGGCTTATTTCAATTGTAAAACAATGTTGGATTATTCTAACTTGTATTTAAAAACAGACTTACTTCTATAAACAGATATTTTTGAGAATTTTCGTATGGTCTGCCTTGAAACATATAACTTGGATCCCGCTCATTATTTTACGGCACCTGGTCTCAGTTGGGATAGTATGCTTAAAATGACAGGGGTTCAGCTTGAACTTTTAACATCTTTCGACAAAGTTTCGTTTATTAAAAAAGGACTGGGATGTGGTATTTCACAGTGCAGCAATCGATATGCTAAATCAAAAAATTACTACATGGCAGAATTTAATCCTGATGAACCTTCATCTTATCTCATTTACCTCGATGCTAATAACTTATATGGTTGGGCCATGTCGCAATATCTTCCTATTGGTGAATTTGAATGGGTCGACCCTGCAACGGATTTTAAAATTCCTAACGATGCTGATAATGGATACATCTTAGAACTTGATCTGGAATACCCAAATTCCTTACATGATTCTCATTCGGATTAACCATTTTGTGCTGAGCACATAATTGATGAAAGTATGTAAAAAAAATTAGTTCCCAATTTGAAAAATAAACAGAAATATATTATACACTGTAGGAATCTCATACAATGTTTACAAAATGGATTAAGGTTCATAGAATCCTAAAATTTAAACAAACTAACTGGCTAAAAATATGTCGATTTGAACACTTCATTAAGAATAGCTGCAACATCTGCCTTCGAAAAAGACTTTTACAAGCTGATGAATTATACAGTTTTCGAAAAAACTATGGAAAATATTGAGAAAAGGGTTGATGTTAAATTATTAACACATTGGGAAAATCATGGTCACATCACAGGAATTGAAAGTTATATGTATCTCGGCATGAATTCGTCAGTCTTTCAATTTTTTCAGACAACAGCTGCAGTACAATAAAGAAAAACTAAACTTATTTACAATAAACCTATTTGGGCTTTTGCATATTAGATTTATCTAAAACTTAAATGTACCAATTTCATTATGGGTACATACATCAATAATTTAAAAGAAAGTTTAAATTATTATAATGTTATCAGTTTATTATATATACAGTATATTATACTGATAACAGATAGTTTCATATATAAAATTTATACGGAAGATTTTTACTGTGACATAAAAAATGATTTAAGAGAACATTTTGATACATCTGACTCTGAATCCAATAATATTTACGGTTTTCCATGTATAAATAAAAAAATCGTAGGATATTTTAAAGACGAAAATTAAGGTAAAATATTGAAAGAATTTGTCGGCTTAAGATCTAAAATGAATTCTTTAAATGTCGAGGACTTTATAGTAGCTAAGGCTAAAGGCGTCAATAAATGAAATTTCAAATCCAGGATTACAAACGTTGTTTTTTAAATGAAAGAAAAAAATACTATCGGAAAATGTGTCGATTTCGATCAATAAAACATACAATTTTCACACAAAAAAATAAAAAAATCTTATTGTCATATTAGGACATAAAAATATATCTTTGTAATGATTCATTCGACACATTAGCTAGTGGTCATCATCCTTGCCAGAGAGAAACGATATTTATTCTGAATGCTGCGCGAGGCTATTGAAATAAAAAAATATGTTAAGTTCAATAGCGAAGACAGTTTGTCATTACCACCGGCCTTGAATCACAAGACTGACAACTCTGGATCTCGAACGGAGTAAAACAAAAAAGTGTTAAAGGTAATATATTTATTTTAGTATTTCTTTTAAAGTATATCCCAGGAATACGTAGTTTTCTTTCGGCAGTTCTTTCTCCTCAGTAAGCCTTATAGTTAACCGCTGGTAGACATTTTTTAAATAAAATAATTAATGCCTTTCTGGTACATGTGTCTTTACACATTATGCCCATCTGGCATGTATGTACACTAAAGCTTCATTTTTAATTCATAATTTATAAAATTGGTAGTTTGCACAAATGTAACTTTACAGAGAAAAATTGTGTTTTTCTCAGTCTTAAGTCAGTCAGTTTCTAAGAAGTGTACGAGGACGAGGGAAACTTGGAGACCAGATGGCGCCCTCCCGAACCTAAAATTATTAATGAGGATGGTTTGGAGGAAATTAGGGCTGCCTATACGATAAACCAGCTTACCCCGACACGAAAATTCGCAAACCAATTTGATTGCTCAATGGAAACCGTCAGGAAAGCTCTCCATAGAGTCGGAATACACCATCGTATTCCGGCCAAGAAATAAGCCTCTCTGAGTTAAACAAAGCAGTGCGTAAAACTGCCTTACATCTGGCTATATGCTATGGAACGGTGAATTTTACGCGCAAGTTGATGGTGTGGCTATGGGGTCTCCAGTATCTCCTGTTGTTGCCGATATCTTCATGAAGGACTTCGAGGAGAATGCACTCTCAGTATCACCTGTCAAGCCCAGGATCTTTAAAAGATACGAATATAATTGTAAACGACAACCGCGTCCGTCGGCTATCGATCACATAGACACTCCGAAACTCAGGGATGAGTATGGAGCGAAGCGGACTGTAGCTTGAGAAATAGGGTAAACGAAACGGACGAGTACGCAAAGTAAAATCAACGAAATATATTACACAAGAAATTAACAATTAACACAACAACGGATCGGAAAAACACTTAAATTTAACACTTAATTACTTTAGTCTCTGTCTAATGATTTTAACACTAATCGCGGACCGATGGTACTACGCTGACACTAACAAACTAACTTTCGCGGACCGATGGTACTACGCTACTCGAATACAGAAAGATGGTAACTACGGTTAACAAGAACTGAGAAGTGATAAGTGATTCGATACAGAAAATGGTCGTCCTTTTATATCATTCGCTTAAGGTTGTAAACATTTTCAGAGGGACGCCCGCTCTGTTACATTATACTGATTTTTAGGTAAATTACAATTTTCATCTTAAATCTAACTTATAGTTAACATTAAGGTTTGTTCGTAGAACACAATCACATATGTTATTTTCATGTGAGAGCTCCTAATTAATTACAATTACATAAAATTGATGCAACTTCTTTGTTCCGACTCAGAGGCCGTCTCGCTCGCACGGGTCGAGATATGCACCTTCCCGGTCTCTCATTAGCCGGAGCGCGCGACGCGCCGTATTATTTTCGTGTTTGCCGGGCTCGCAGCAGGTTGCGGCCGGTATAATGTAAAGTGATTTTACTTATATTTCTACAGGGAACGTTACTACAAAGTTTCAGAGTTATTTAATTTTTATCCTTAAATTTTGCAACCAAACATAATTCCTTTGTCTCGCGCTGCGAGTGGAAAGTTACCAGGATGAGTCACACTTGTTTGTTTTAAGACGCCGTGGTCTTTAACTATTTCTACATAGTATTTGGGAGCTCTCTTATAATAAATGTTTCTTAGGAAAAATAAGTGTTATACACATGATATTGCCGCTTTTTTTGGGCATTTAGGAAAATAAGGATATATTATTTATTTGCCTTAATTCTAGTTTCGCCTAACCTTTACACACATATATTATTTATTAATTTATCTATTACATTAGCCTAGCTGTCCGTAACAATAAATCCTTTGCTATTTTACCTAAATCTAGTGTTTCTGTTTTCAGACCATTTGAACTCCATTCATGGAAAATTAAATTATAATGGAATTAGAAAATGAAAATTTACTAGCTTTCTTATATGTCAGTGTGTTGAGAAGGTCTGACCATACTGTAGGTCATACTGTGTATACGAAGCCTAATCACACTGATAGGTATTTAAATGGCAAATCACATTACCATCCTAGTCAACTGGCTACAGTAGGTAAATCTTTGTTTCAGAGAGCCAAGTAATAATAGATAATACTTCAATCCTTGCCAGAGTGAAACGATATTTACCAGAATGTTGTATGAGACTATTGAAATCAACCTTACTGATCACAAAAATTTCGAATTCTCCCGTGTCCTTTTTACCGACAAGAAGACTTTTAAACCTAGCCAACACGGCCGTCGGCATTTAAGGTGCGTACATAGTGCAAGGTACAAACCTGAAGACGTGCTGCTCAATACAGAGTCGGGTAGAGTGACGGTGATCATGTAGGCATGGATGAGTGCCGACGGTCCTGGTGAGCTGGTATTTTTACCCGAGAGGGCCAGCAGAGAGATCTATCTCTAGGTGCTGTGATATGTTATTATGCTGCCGCCGGTGAGAATTCTTTATCCGGCGGCAGAAATGCCAAAATTGAAATTCGTACATGACAACTGTCCAATCCACAATAGCAAGGACCATATACACGGGACCGCTATTCTTCATACTACGCACCGTACTCCGTTAGTTACTATCGTTCTACGTCGCTAGATGCCGCTAAGGGTCTCAATTCATTCAAAAGTCGTCATTTTTCAATCTCTACCGTACGGTACGCGCAAGCGTGAAGTAACACAGTCGTCAAGCGTTCAACGACATTCCAACTTCCAAGTGATACAGTAAAAAGTGAATAGATGACGTTAGGTGCGATGTTTGTTTACTACGTTCCGTTTCGTCTCATTTCACTATTTGTGTATGTTTTATTTAAACATAAAAATTACTTACATCCTAATCCTAATCCTAATAATATTATAAACGTGAAAGTTTGGATGGATGTATGTATGTACGTTTCACTTAATCTCAAAAACTACTGGACGTATTATGATGAAAGTTTCCAGTTATGTACCTTATATATCAGAATAGGACATAGGCTATCATTTATACCAAGTTTTATCCCTTTTAGGGACGAAAAACGGGATTAAAATTTGTATGGAGAGCAAATCATTGTAGTTGCAACAATTCCCTACATGTCATCGTTTTGACGTAAACTAATCAATATAATAATAATTTTGTCTGGGCCTACGATAGACCTTCACGAAACGCATACCAAACTATTCTTTGTAAAAAAACAATAAATTCTGATATGGAAACACGTAACCGCAAAATTCGATTAATCGCGTAATTTCATGAATAAAATACATACAATTTTACAAATTTGAAACAATGACATTTGATTTGACGACATCACACACCCATCTGGCAAGACATGTCAAACCAGTGATGCCAGAAGGGCTACCCCGATGTTCAAAATTTGACTGTCGAATAGCGCCATCCTTCTCGATCATCTGTCAAAGAATATTTTAGTGAATGGAATAGCACTATACGACAGTAAAATTTCCAACATCGGAGTAGCCCTTCAGGTAGGTATCACGTTTCGAATCGAAACTTTCGATACGCACATCATCTGAAAATAGTAGGACAAACGAGTAGTATGCCATTCAACAGTATGCCAAACATTCTCGGCCAAACATTTTTAGGACAAAAAACATTATGCGATACGACAGGCACCCGAAATTTATCTATACAAAAACTAACAGAACTAACGACAGTGATAATTCAATAAAACCACAATTTTATAAACGTTTTCCTTATATTACTTTTAACAAAAACAAAACGAACGAATATATTTTCGCAGGCCGCCTGCATGTAGGCAATTCCTAATTGTTCTAGGGTAAATGTCAAACATTTCCGCAAATCGTCCCGTTGGCGTAAAGCCATTTTGTCGTCGGCGTTGGTCTTGGGCCATGGCAAGCGGACGATGCAATGGTTACTTTGCTTTGCAGTAGATCAATAAGGTTTCCTTCAGCATTATATCGCCGTACCCAACGTCAAACTGTGTCCCTGCTAGCATTTAACCGACGTGTGATCTCATAAATCCGTATTCCTTCCTGGTGTAACTCCACTCTTTGAGCTCTTCATTGTTTTCAGTCATTATCATTATCTTTTAATAGTTCACGGTTAGCGGCAAGCATTTTATTTTTCAAATTAATAACGTTGCTGAAAATTATTTTTCGATTTTCTCGATTGACACTGACATATGTTCCTAATTAGAAATTAAAAGCAAATGATAACCTTTCGCGAGGAGGTTTTTTGTAAAATGAAGTGACAAATAATAATATTGACATTTCAATACTATTATTGAAATATAATTTTCGGCCTTAATGCATTGCGAATGTCTAACGACATTTTAACGAAATGGGTAGGAAATGAAATTCCTTGACTGTACAAAACTTATCTAACAAATATTACGTTACTGACTGTTTGTTAGTGGGAAATGTCGCTTGACAATTCGGGCGTAACTTATTTTGTCCATTACATCAGTGCACCAACGCCATCTAGCTATTTTGTGTAGCAAAAATTGGCGAGCCCGCAAGCAACCTTGAGCTATCCAGAGGTAGTGCCATCTATTTTAATACGATCAAACCACGTTGTTGAAGACTAAAAAATATAATCCTTAAAAATTGTGTATTTAAGTTATATTATCGTATTAAAACAAAGCAGTAACGCGTTTGATTTTCAAAAATCAAAAATCACTTATAAATATTGGTAAAAAATATCATTTTTGTCACTTCCAGGCTACGAAGCAGCGCCATCTAGTTTTTATACCGAATTTTGAGCTTTTTCAGAGTTACGTTTTCTTGTATGAGAACATAAGTCCCGGGTATATGGTCCTTGACAATAGTGAATTTAGTCACGGATTGGATAGCCCAATAACCTGATTTAACTGCTTTGCCGTGGCTTTCCCGCTCACCGGATTTCAATCCCATTGAACATCTATGGGCCATAATGGTTCAACGGTGGGACATGAGAGCCGAAAATACAAAGGAGGTACTTGTCCAACTTGTCAAATAGGTTTGGGAGTCGTTACAGAATAGTGATATCTGCAATCTGTTAGCGAGTTCGATGAATGAACGATGTAATGCCGTAATAAATTCCCATGGAGCGATGACAAAATATTAGTGGTAATTATCATATATGTATACCTAAGTTTATTTTGATATTGATGATTTGAGTTTGTTTAACGGTCCGTAAGTAAGTACCGTGCTTCGACACCGAACGACATGTGAATACCGCACCCAGACAGAGATGAGCACACATTTTAACTCCAGAACGTATACAACATTGATGATTCAGGGAGTGATGAAGAAGGTACACTTGCTTTTAAAGTGAAGCAAGCAATAGCAAAGAAACGTCCAGCAAACAGTAAAGCGAGTTTCTTAAAAAAACCATAGAAAAAAGTTAAACCCGTGAATATATCTTCCAGTGTGTCTCAAAGTTCACATACTGGTGTTGCTTACTTATCTTCGGATAAAAACGGGGCTGCGTATGTGCGTATGCATAACATCTCATTAAAATAGAGATCTACAATTTAGAAAAGTGAAGAACATCGTACCAGAAGAACACTGGAAGCATGCCAATTAAAATCTTACATCTCAACTGATCAAGATCCACAACTTGAGACTACCCGTGATGTTATATGCAACATTACAAAAGATATAGCTTCAAATGACACTTGCGTGAAATATTTTAGACAATACAAAAAGTGAACTAAAAGTGTATGTGTAGTTTCAATAATTTTATTTTGTAGCCTGATCATATTGATTTATTTCCCTTTACAAATTGAGATGGCCAAATCTACTATTATAATTTTTTTTGGTATTGTGAAAGCGTGAGACCTCGAAATCACATCTGGCAGGCTGGAATCGTAAATCCAAAATATAATAGATACTGCGGGGCCCATAAATAACCCGATGTTATTTCTAATACTAAAAACAATTTCGCTAGAATTTTAAATTGTCACTAAGACAAAGAGTGAGGGGAAATTTATTACGCAATAAATTGTTCTTAACTGCCGAACTTCTCACTGGTTGTTAAATTTATTACTAAGGAAGCGAGTTAGAAAAAAGGAGTTAAGAATAGACAATTCTAGACACAACGCCACGGGACGTCATAAAACTATATTGCGCAACCTTTTCAGAGCGATGGGGAGAAATTTGAAGCTGCGCACATGTGCAAAGCATTAATCTTAATGTCGTCCGAGACAGACAGACAACGTAATTCTAATGAATTTAGGGGCGTGTCACTTGACGCTGAAATCAATGACAAATAACCAAGCATGACTAGTTCGGGGTGGAGTTCGGATCATTGTTCACATTGACTGGCGGGAGAATTTTTGGATTACAGGAGGTGTGGCATGGACCAGGAAGGAGGCCGCTCGACTCGGACTGGAGCGAGGCTTGGACAGTTACGTTTTGAACCGCGCTGCGAGCACTCGGGATCTTCCTCGAGACTAGCGTCAACTGTGGTCACTTTTTCTTTGTAAAATAATAATAAGTTTTAAATAAAGTAAAGGAAATATAGTTTAAGTGATTAGTGATTAAGAGGACTCTGTGTCGGAACGAGTGAGACGAGAACTTCGTCTGAACGAGGCGGACGAGGTCTACAGCGAGGCGAGACGGCGAACGCGGGCGAGAGACGGGTTAGCGTTTGACCAACGCTAGGAGCAGGGAAAGGCTTAGACATCTCGGTAAAGTACTTTAATACCATCATTGTCCGAAACAATTAGAGTGATTCATATTTTGCATCTCACTTTCATATTAAAGTCAGTAGATCCTATTCACGCGAGTTTCCGTTATGGACGCGGAGGGTGCTCTAGATGTTTTGTACCGCCTAGGCCACAACAAGCACCCCACCCCGGCCCTACGCCTTGGGAATTACCAGTCCTCTTAGGGGTACTGTTGGCTATTATAGTGATGATCATTTGCGCCTACTTTTGTGTGCGATTTAGTGATTGGTGGCGTCGGATCACTCACACCGCGCTCCACGGGGAAAACAATAACATAGAAATTGAGATGGTCCGGCCTTGATTAGAATAAAAGGGAGGTGTGCGAGTTTGGGATCACTCTGATTAAAGAAATATGTGCTTGTATGAGATAGGTTTAAGGAAGTGTAGAGGATTCACCTTTCTCACTGTTGTTCCTCGTGAATTTGGGTATTAGGATAACTCTTAGTATAAAATCTGTAAATATATGTGTGCATGTGTGTGTATAAACTAGAGTTAAGGGCCAAGAGGGTTTTTGGGTTGGATATTTCATTTTCCCTCTTATTAGCATGGCCGTTAGGAATGAAATGTCCGGCGGTGGTTGATGTGACCCATCAACCATGGTCTAAATAATCAAACAGTTTCTTTTTGCAAATTTACTTTAAAAGTGAAGTTAAACTTAAATGAACCTTGATAAAAATAAATCTAATTCTACACAACTTCATATTTTTTATTTACCCCACTGTTAGGCACCCTAGGGTTTGATAACGGAGGTTGTGCACTAAGGCCGTGGCTCGTAAAGCCTATAGTTACATAGCTAGATTGTTTAATAATTGTTACAGCCAGAGCGACCGCTAGGAACAGAACCTCCGATATCAAAGCCCGTATCTTATACTCAATTACGACTTCCGTGCTAAAAACGGTATTAGTCGAGTCATTTTTGAGACCTAGTTGGACCTAAAGACCAATCCAGACTATGTGGCAGTTAGTCAAGTAAATTAGAGATAATGGAATTTGGACCTTGGGTCAAGCATTTATTTAAAAGACCATATAGAACAATGCTCACTAGGGTATTCCTTGGATACCCGTTACTACCTATTGATCTGACGCGGAGACGCCGGGTGGCACCTGAGGGCGAAATACTCACGAGTTTACCTACTCATCATACGTAAGTATATAACTATGGATCACACTTGGCTGCGGTTGACTATCGAGGACGGCGAGCACCGGACCAGTTGGAGGCGAAGGGCGTATTAACAGAAAAAGGTGATATTCTCTAAGGTGGGCATCGTAAGGCCTAACCTTAAGTGTAGGACAATGCAGGCTGAGTCTAGATAGCGAAACTGACTCAAAGCAGTCGGTAGCGTGACAACTATTTCGTTTACAAAGGCGTGACAGCGGCGATTGCTGGTCACTCTACTACACGCCATGTCTTGCAGATTGACCCTCGACCTTTGATTTGGCCAAATCAAAACCTAAACCTATTCACATACCAACACTTAAATAAACTATGACCCGGGTCGAATGGGGCGGGCTCACAGCCCAATAACAAGACCTCATCTTCGGATACGAGGCAATAAAACGCTTCTCAGCGAAAGAGGGTCAACTGCGCCCCTATAACTCGAGCACGAGGCCAGGTATCTGGGCTACCTGAGCGTAGGTTTCCCCTGTGATTGCGGGCGATCGGTTATACACGACGGGAACAAAACCCGTACAATGGAGGCTACTCCATTTGTCCTAATAACGAAATCAATGTCACTGACGCCGACCTCTAGTAGCCAGATAGCTATGACTGCCTCAGCCTGGATGTATATAAATGTAGTAACGAATTCTCTTAACCTTACAGTAAGCCTTAATTCTCTTCAAAATTTATTCAATTACATAAACAGCTATAACTTAGACGATCACTTCACGAGCCGTACCATCACAAAATGTATAAAAGTCTCCACCCTTTAATATAAAATCACTAAGATTACGATTAAACGTAAAAATCAGAGGACGCCATCCGAAACCAAAAATTATCAATGCGGACCGTGTGGAGATAATGAGGAATTCCTATAGTAACAACCCGTTTACCCCGACGCGACATTTTGCAAATCAATTTGATTGCTCAATGGAAACTGTGAGGAAAGCTCTCCATAGCGTCGGAATACACCATCGTATTCTGGCCAAAAAATAAGGCTCTCCGAGAATCATAAAACAGCACCTGCCAGATTCGCTACGGATCATCAAAATTATGATATCTCGCGCGTCATTTTTATCGACGAGAAGACTTTTAAGTCTAGCCAACAACACGGTCGTCGGCATTTATGGCGCGTAGATAATACCAGACAGGAACCTGAAAACGTGCGTTCCAATACAGAGACGGGGAGAGTGACGGTCAACATGTGGGCATGGATGAGTGCTGACGGTAGTAGTAGGGATTCGCTGGTTCTGCCCCCGGTTTTACCGCGGGTGCCTCTACCACCCTCCTGTGGTTCATTCTGCCCCTGTTGTAAGGCCATCAATCCTAAAAAAAAAAAAAAAAAAAAAACAATAGCCCCCCATTTGGAGCGTTTGCGCTGGGTCCCGAGACTGTCAAACGGCTCCTTCCCATACTTACGTCGACACGCAGCAACACAATACACAGCGCACGGACCCTTTTCCATTGTTGCGTGCGAGCCCTATTGTGCTATTGTTCACCGGCTGCGCTCGCCCGATTATTGCGTAGCTGCCACGTGGGCTTCTTTTTTTAACACTCTTGCTATCGATAACGATTTCACTTTCTTTGAATGACATATTACCTACTTTCCCTAATTAATCTTACCTACTTCTTTCTGTGTCAGGCTCACAGTTCTAACCTAACCTAACCTATACTTCTCGGATGCGCTACCTACCAATTACGGTTACATTTTCTTACTATTGCATATTTACTTCACTAATTACTAATACCTACTTCTTTCTGTGGCAGAATTGTACTTTTAACCTATACTTCTCGGACGCAGTATCTATCCTTTACAATTCACTTTTTTTACGTATAACACTTGGTACCTTTATATTCACCCCACAGGCGCTAACGTAAACAAACGTGTAACCTTTTTTCCCACGTAGAGGTTTTTGTTAACTTTCGGAATTTGTCTCCGTAAATACTTGTACCTGACCAGTGGCAAAACCCGCGTTATTAATCGTTTTATGGAGTTTCTTTACTTACTACCTATTCAGATTTCGCTTTCTGTGACTTGTATGGAACATTACGTACTCACGAAATTCTTAGCGTCGTTTATGAACGTTTAAAACTGTATGTTTTTTAGGTACTTGAAAGGGATACATAGTCGAATGCGCGATGATTCCCACGCAGGGCATTTTTTTTTTTGTCTTTCGGAATTTGTACCCATAAACTCGCAGTGGCACCGCCTACATTATTCATCGTTTTATCGAGTTTCTTTCCTTATACCGATTAAGGTTTAGCTTTCCGTGACTTGAATGGGACATTAAATAAACTATGAGAATATTTTTTATTATAAATCTTTTGCTTGATTTAGTTATAACAGACTGTCCCGATCTTTTCGATAGCATAACTGTCAAACATAATCCTAAAATTAGCGATCACGGGATGATTATAGCGGAATTAAAAATCACCAAACCCAAAGAAATGCCACAATATATTTACAAACGGTCCCTGTGTGGAATCGACCAAGAAAACTTTGAGGCGGATCTCAAACAGTTGCCATGGTCGGATATTATAAAACTAGAGGATGTGAATGAAAAGGTAAAACTATTTAATGAGCTAATTACGTCACTATTCGACAAGCATGCACCTGTACATAGAGTATGCATCAATTCTCAATCTTACCCTTGGATCACCGATACCATTAAAACAATGATGAGATTACGAGATTCTGCCTTAAACAGAGCCCGCAAATCAAAGATTCAGGCTCATCGGGATTACTACAAGACCTTGCGAAATTACACTAGCGCTGCAATCGAACGTGAAAAAACTGCCTATTTTGCTTTTTACGTAAATAAAAATAAACGTCATCCAAATAAAATGTGGAAACACCTTAAAAGCTCTGCTAGCCTAGGCGGTTACGATAAGCCCATTATCCCGGACCACTTATGCAATGCGGACGAAATTAATAACTTTTTTTTAAATTTACCTGGTAGTTCAAAGACGGATCCAGACACAAAAAGGTTTTATGATAATGAGACATTAAATGAATGCGTTTTCGAGATAAAATGCTGCACGGTAGAAGAAGTGAGCAGAATTATTATGGCAATAGACACAAACGCAACCGGCCATGACAGCATATCCATTGAAATGATCCGGCTTACTCTTGACGTTACCCTTCCTGTAATAACGCACATAATAAACGCCTCAATCCAGTCGGGGATCTGCCCAAGTGAGTGGAAAATTGCAAAAGTAAGACCTATACCAAAAATTAATCAAACTGAAGAATACAAAGACCTACGCCCAATCAGTATCCTTCCGATACTTTCCAAAATTATAGAAAAAGTAGTCTGCGAACAACTGACCAAGTACCTGGAAGTAAATGAATTATTGCCTTCAGTCCAGTCTGGTTTTCGCGGTAGACATGGCACCGCAACAGCCTTGGCAAAAGTTACTAGTGACATTATTACGGCGTCAGACAATGGTATGGGTACTATATTGGTTCTGTTAGATTTTTCTCGCGCCTTCGACTGTCTCAACACGACGTTGCTATTGTCGAAAATGGCTTACTACGGAGTGTCCGCACCGTCACGAAAATGGTTTAAATCGTTCCTGAACAATCGACAGCAATATGTAGAACTAACAAGTCCACAGGGTACACAAGCTAGTTCCGAACTGAAACCTATCAGTCGAGGTACTCCACAAGGTTCTATTTTAAGCCCATTACTATTTATTCTCTACACAGCAGATCTGGTGAATAAGCTAAAGTATTGCAAGGTTCACTTATACGCGGACGACACGCAGCTGTACTATTCGTTTAACCCACATGAAATTCAACTTGCAGCTACTAAAATTAACGAGGATCTTGAAATCATAGCGGACTGGTCTGGAAGAAATAATTTAGTACTGAACCCATCGAAATCACAGTTTATAGTTATGGGTAACAAATGGCAGCGTGGTAGCATCATCGAGAACAATCCAAGGGTATGTATAGGAACAGAATCTATATGTAGGGTTGAGAATGCAAGGAACTTGGGTATGCTAATGGATGGAGAAATGAGATACGTCGATCATATAAATACTAAAATACGAAATGCCTTCTACAAAATCAAAACTCTGTACCATATTCGGAAATACCTATCCGAGGGTATTAGAGAAATTCTAGTAGAATCGTTAGTGCTTTCGCTCTTTAATTATGGTGACATCGTTTATGGTCCGAGACTCTTAGATAAAACTAAAAGAGCCATACAACGAGTGCAAAATGCTTGTATACGTTTCTGTTACGACACTCCAAGACGAGCGCACATCACCCCCTATCTAAACAGCAGAGGAATCCTAAACATGAAGAACAGAAGACACCTACACATAGCATTCACAATTCGCAAGGTTATGGAATTCGGGAAACCAGGGTACCTCTACAAAGAGCTAAAGTGGGTCAAGGATGGACGCACAAAGCCACTCAGGAGCAGTAGGGAAACAGATTTAGTGATACCGCGGCACAAAACCGCGCTGTTTAAAGGTTGTTTTAAATTTGCCGCCGCGAAAATATGGAACGACTTACCCCCTCCACTACGAGAACCGATGCCTTTGGCAAAATACAAAAAATTACTCCGAAAACATTTACTTGAAATACAAAGACAAAATTAACTAGTTACCATGATATTCACATACTTAATCCCTTTTTTTTACCCGTATATCATACCACATCATATTTATCACACCAATTGATGCAACCAAATCACTCTCAAAATACACAACCATCCGCAGTACATAACCACACACACACACACACACACACACACACACACACACACACACATTCTTATACATAGGGCAAACACATACTAATCGTCACATAATAATCTACGCAAATATTGTTATATTGTTATATAAATGGCGCACTATACTTAAATATCCGTAATTCTCCATCTTCATATATATACATATTATTTATTTTTTCAATAGGCATAGTGCTTCTGTTGATTAAATAAATAAATATATCAGTGTTACGACCTCGAACATAAAGGGGCCATGCTGAAAATCAGCGCTGGTCGTCCAACGGCCAGCATAATTATGCTGAGCTTGGTACCCTTGGCCAACATTATTGTTTTTTTTTGTAGATAATATTGTATACGCATAGACCTATAGTACTATTTTTCTTTTTTTTCTCCGCTTCTGTATGTATACTTATATTGTTAATATTGTGTTTTTAATATTGTGTCAATAAAGCTAATTTGAATTTGAATTTGAATTTGAATTTATATTGTATGCGTGTTGACGCAACAGGTTCGAACAGGATCAGATGCAGGTAACAGGTGTGCGATAAAAAAAAATATGTAGGCTGCATCCTGAGATATATAGTGTTGACTGGAATCAACATGTTAAAACCAATCGAATTTTTTGTGTAATATAAATCCATATAAAAGGAGCTTCTCAGTGGCTGTGCTTAAATGGTTCCTTCGTGTCATCCTTCAAGTAAGGTGTTCCAAAATTCTATAGTGTGGAGTTTCCTTAGATTTGTGAAAGTTTATTCTTAAGTGCAGTGATTAGATTACAGTAGCGGCACAATGGATGTAAGTATGTTATATATTGTCATTAGTTACATATGATAATTTTTATTTATACATGTTTGATTAAATGGTAAATGTAGTGTCAGTTCTCGGACAATACTTTCAAATTATCGATATAGGTGTTCAATTTAATAATATTTGTTTCAGCTCTCGGATGATATTTTCAAATTATTATATGTACTTAATTGGTAAATATTGTTTCAGTTCTCCGATAATACTTTCAAGAACTTCTACTACCCTGAAAACAAAGATGATTCTACAGATGAAGAAGGCACTGTTGGTCTTAAAATAAAGCAAGCCATCGCAAAGAAGAGACAAGCCAATAACATTGATAGTTTCTTCGAGAGACCTCAGAAGAAAGCAAAAGTGATTAAGAGATCTTCAAACGTATGCAAAAGTTCTAATGACGGAGTGACGTTCCTATCATCTGGTCAAGACGACGGAGCCTACGCATCACACCTCATTAAAATTGAGGTGTATGATATGGATAAAATAAGAAACGTCGCGCCCGAAGAACATTGGAAACACTGTGAAATTCGTATGAAGTACTACTCATGTGCAGAAGACGATTCGAATGTACAAAGTGCCCGTGATGTGATTTATAATGTAACAAAACAATTAGCATCTAAGGAGAACTGTACTAGGTACTTTATGGACTCTAAGAAAAAGTGATTACCAGTCTAGTTTAGTTAAGTTTAGTTTTGACACTAGAATAATATCTTTATATAATAATTTTAATATGTGTAAATGTATGTAATCCCTCGATAATCAATACTTCAGACGAATGTATTTCTTATAAATGTAATCGTTTGTTTCTGTCTTTTCTGTCAAGTGTTAAATTCAGTTTTAACACTAGATTAGCGTGTAAAATAATTTGTTAGTCTTTTTGTCAAGTCTTTGTTTGTAAAAACCGCCTACACAGAAGCAATCCCTAAGTACCCATTGTCTGTTATTGTATAAAAACGCATGGAGCCATAATTCTTGTCCCGGGCCTAAATAGCCTTACCAATTCGTGTGAACCAAAAAAATACTTGAGGGCAGTCGGAGACTGGGCTACCTGTTAGACATTGTGTTCAGATATATTTATTAAAAATGACATTAAAAGCCACATTGGAACTCTTTTTATGAGGGGTTTTCTAAGAGTTGCCATTTGTTTGTGATTATTTACCATTTTAAACTTTTTTCTTTTGGGTTTTGTAAAACACCTGGTTTCTACTTTCCCACATTACAATGAATTTGGTGGGAGACATATCTAAACTTACCTGCTATTTAAACATGTGACAACTTTGTGAAAATACTCATTCATCCTAAGCACTCGCCATGGACAGCTTGAACTACGACTACGATCTGTACAACACACAATTACTCGTTGCTTGTCAAGATGCTGAAGAAGACGAAGAACTATACAACGCCGCGGAAGTTATAAGCCAGCAACAAAAAGAAGCGTGAGTACTACTTTAAACTTTATACATATTCATTTCTGTTTAATCGTATTCGTTATACGTTCATTTATCAGGTTACTACCTGTCACGACAGGTTGGGAATCATCCGATTCAGTCAGACATAAAAAAAAAAAATGGTTGCCTGTAAAGTCGGTTTTACGGGCGAAGGAAGATTTTACGTGACAACGTCTTATTCTCGGTAGAATATTTATTGATATGAATATTATTAAATTGCACAATAGGAACAATGAATGAAAATAAGAATTGCACAAATTTTAACTATAGAAATATATTTTGTTCCTCTTCCCTCTTCCCTCTTCCCTCTTCCCTCTTCCCTCTTCCCTCTTCCCTCTTCCCTCTTCCCTCTTCCCTCTTCCCTCTTCCCTCTTCCCTCTTCCCTCTTCCCTCTTCCCTCTTCCCTCTTCCCTCTTCCCTCTTCCCTCTTCCCTCTTCCCTCTTCCCTCTTCCCTCTTCCCTCTTCCCTCTTCCCTCTTCCCTCTTCCCTCTTCCCTCTTCCCTCTTCCCTCTTCCCTCTTCCCTCTTCCCTCTTCCCTCTTCCCTCTTCCCTCTTCCCTCTTCCCTCTTCCCTCTTCCCTCTTCCCTCTTCCCTCTTCCCTCTTCCCTCTTCCCTCTTCCCTCTTCCCTCTTCCCTCTTCCCTCTTCCCTCTTCCCTCTTCCCTCTTCCCTCTTCCCTCTTCCCTCTTCCCTCTTCCCTCTTCCCTCTTCCCTCTTCCCTCTTCCCTCTTCCGCCCTCTTTCCTCTTGTTACAGTAATGCTCGATGAATGAAAATAAGAATTGCACAAATTTTAACTATAGAAATATATTTTGTCTCTCTCTCTCATCAGACGTGAGCGGGCGTTACACTTTTTCATGAGTGACTCCGAGCCGCAACCTAATTTAAGACGTTGTCACGTCAAAATTCAAGTCCGCCATCTTGGATTTCAAAATCACAAAATGGACGTCATTTTCGTATCCGGAACCCCGAGGAACCTCGGAGATGACACCCATATCGATTTATAAGAAAAAATTATGTCCGCCATCTTGGATTTCAAAATCGAAGTCATTTTCGTAATCGGAACCCCGAGGAAACTTGGAGATGACACCCATATCGATTTTTAAGAAAAAATAATGTCCGCCATCTTGGATTTCAAAATGGATGTCATTTTCGTAATCGGAACCCCGAGGAACCTTGGAGATGACACCCATATCGATTTTTAAGAAAAAATAATGTCCGCCATCTTGGATTTCAAAATGGATGTCATTTTCGTAATCGGAACCCCGAGGAAACTTGGAGATGACACCCATATCGATTTTTAAGAAAAAATAATGTCCACCATCTTGGATTTCAAAATGGATGTCATTTTCGTAATCGGAACCCCGAGGAACCTCGGAGATGACACCCATATCGATTTTTAAGAAAAAATAATGTCCGCCATCTTGGATTTCAAAATGGATGTCATTTTCGTAATCGGAACCCCGAGGAACCTCGGAGATGACACCCATATCGATTTTTAAGAAAAAATAATGTCCGCCATCTTGGATTTCAAAATGGATGTCATTTTCGTAATCGGAACCCCGAGGAACCTTGGAGATGACACCCATATCGATTTTTAAGAAAAAATAATGTCCGCCATCTTGGATTTCAAAATGGATGTCATTTTCGTAATCGGAACCCCGAGGAAACTTGGAGATGACACCCATATCGATTTTTAAGAAAAAATAATGTCCACCATCTTGGATTTCAAAATGGATGTCATTTTCGTAATCGGAACCCCGAGGAACCTCGGAGATGACACCCATATCGATTTTTAAGAAAAAATTATGTCCGCCATCTTCCCTCTTCCCTCTTCCCTCTTCCACCCTCTTCCCTCTTGTTACAGTAATGCTCGATGAATGAAAATAAGAATTGCACAAATTTTAACTATAGAAATATATTTTGTCTCTCTCACTCATCAACCGTGAGCGGGCGTTACACTTTTTCATGAGTGACTCCGAGCCGCAACCTAATTTAAGACGTTGTCACGTCAAAATTAGATTGCCATGTGGTTTGGTGTGGGGGTATCCCTTTTATTATATAAAAGCACATTATCCACAGGTATCATTCAGTGTGGTTTGTGGATTTAGTGAACAAGTTGTGTGTCCGGTACTTTTTAGTGATGGCATTTACATTTTTTCTTGGTCCTAGACTAGCCCGGAGTGAAATAGCTAGTTTGAATAAAGACTTTATTCTTTGCAAATTCCACAAATACATTAGATCATGGTATATTGAAGGAGTTTTGCCAGATTCTCTTCGCAAAGATCCGGATATTGTTCCTTATTACACACCATGCAGTGTTCATTTAAAATCAGCGATACCGTCATCTGATACGGATGTGATAGATGGAGTTTTACTGCAGGCCTATTGTTTGCAATGTAAAAAAAAATCAAGTTAGTATTCTACATCTAAATAAGTTGGTTGTGTATTGTGATGTGTAGTTATGTTAAAACATTTGTTTTTTTGCGTAGGTATTCACAAGTTGGACGTGGTTTGAAACGGACAGCGACAAATGCAGCTACAGAAGAGCCCGCGAAGAAAAATCGCCCCTCAACTAGCCGTGATCATACATCAAGTTTATTAGTGACACCTGACGATGATGTAAGTACAATTAATAATGATAAAATTAAATGTTCTGTGTGTCATATCTTTATATCAAAGAGATATTTTGCTAATCATCTAAAGAGCAATAACCACAAAAATAAAGTTTTGAGTTCCGATAGTGACTTAATTGATGTTCAATTTATTGAAACTGCCTTTGGGAATAGAGTTGCTACTTACAGAGTATTATGTAGTGAAAATGGTTGTCAATCATTAGATACACCAGAAATATTTTTAGAAAGAAATAAACACAAAATTATTTCTTTACTAGATCGCTCGCAAAAAAATCATCATGCTCTAAAAGTAAATTTTATTCTTAACGCGAATTTCTCTCAAGAAACTAGACAGCTTACCAATACATTTGATTTTCAAACAAATAATAATCTTGTTCACATAAGCAGTGATAAAGATGAATTTTTTTCATCTGTCGTTAACGAAATTTTATCCAAACTATCAAAATTTGAGAAAAAAGATAGTGGGTGGAGTTTGCTTAAGATTAATCATATTGACGTTAACATTAATAAATATAATCCATTGCGGGGGTCGTCATACATTGAATTACCAAGTAATATTAAGAACAAAAAAGCAATAATCAACGTCAAAAACAACGACTACGAGTGTTTTCGTTGGGCGGTATTATCAGGACTATACCCACCTCGCACTAATAATCGTGCTAACATGGTTAATTCATATATTGCACATAAGCACAAGTTAAATTTCGGTAACATTCCATTCCCAATGAAATTGACTGATATTCATAAATTTGAGGCAATGAATTCTTTAAGTATTAATGTATTTGGTCTAGAATACAATTCAATAACTAAAAACCATGAAATTGTTGGACCATTACACTTGGCAAAGTGTAGAAAAGAAAAACATTTCAACTTGTTATATGTGGTTGATGGGGAAAAAGCTCATTATTGCTTAATTCATAACTTATCTAGATTAGTTTCTGCTCAACTAAATGATACTCGACGTGCTGTTCATATATGTGATGGTTGCTTGTCAAGTTTTACTTCAAGCGAAAATTTGGTAAACCATCAACGAAACGATTGCTTTCACGTGTGCACTAACTTACCCTCTGAACAAGATAAAAAGAAAAATTGGTTCAATAAAATAGTTCCATCCAATGAAATTACTTTTGATAACTATGATCATAAACTACGACTTCCTTTCGTTATCTATGCCGACTTCGAAGCCTTTTTAAAACCAATCCAGTCATGTTCCAATAATCCACTCACATCTTCAACTACTAATGTCCAGAAGCACGAAGTATACAGTTTTGGATACTACATTAAATGTTCGTTTGATTACAACTTGTCAGTCTATCGGACATACAATGGTGAAAATTTTGGAAGGAAATTTATGGAATATCTTAAAAAAGATTTGCAGGATATTTGTAAAAAGAATACATTTATAAAGACCCCTCTGCCTTTGACACCTGAAAATGAAGCAAACATTGCGCAGAGTAGTATTTGTTATATTTGTGACACAGACTTAAACGGAGATATCTCCATTTCATATAATTGCTACACTGGTGTTTACGAAGGTGTAGCACATGAACTTTGCAGTAAAAAATACAGGTCACCCAATTTTGTACCAGTATTCCTTCACAACTTAAATAATTATGACAGCCATTTCATAGTACACGGACTAAGTTTTGATGATGGTGAAATAGAACTTATCCCAGAAACCAAAGAAAAGTACATATCTTTCACAAAAGTTTTGCAGGTTAATAATCGGACTATGAAATTAAGGTTTGTGGATTCTCTTAAATTCATGTCCAGTAGTCTCGACAAACTAGCCAAAAATTTAACACCGGAACAGTTCCATGAAATGAAACTAAATTTTCCACGTGAAGATGACTTTCAACGTTTAATACATAAGGGTATCTATCCATATGAACACATGACATCGTTTGAATCATTAAAATTGACATCCCTTCCTCCTCGAGATAAATTCTACAGCTCTTTGACTGAAAGTCACATATCGGAAAATGAATATAAACATGCTGAAGATGTATGGAATCATTTTAACTGCCAGAACATGGGGGACTATTCAGATCTGTATTTAAAAACAGATGTCTTATTACTAGCCGACGTATTCGAAAATTTTAGAAACGTATGTCTTAAAACATACGGTTTAGATCCGGCACATTATTACACTCTACCTGGACTTGCATGGCAAAGCATGTTAAAACTCACAAAAATCAAACTTGAACTTAACTGACATTGATAAGATTACTTTTATTGCAAAAAATATTCGGGGAGGAATATCCCAGTGCAGCAACAGATACGCAAAAGCAAATAATAAATTCATGGCAGAGTATGACTCGACTATTCCTTCTTCTTTTCTGATGTATTTAGATGCGAATAACCTATACGGGTGGGCTATGTCTCAATACCTACCTACAGGTGGATTTCAATGGGTGGATGTAGACACAAATTTTAATGTTTCTGACGATGCCGACCATGGATTCATTCTAGAAGTTGATCTTGAATACCCCACGGAATTACATGATCTGCATTCAGATTTTCCCTTTTGCCCGGAGAACGTTTGTTGTGGTGATTCAAAAGAAAATAAATTGATACCTAACTTAAAAAACAAAACCAACTATGTAATCCATTACAGAAATCTTAAGCAATGTTTGAAAAGTGGTTTACGAC
Source organism: Apotomis betuletana (assembly GCA_932273695.1). NCBI lineage: Eukaryota > Metazoa > Arthropoda > Insecta > Lepidoptera > Tortricidae > Apotomis > Apotomis betuletana. The sequence continues at coordinate 8,289,389 of OW026307.1, read as the reverse complement.
TAGTTAAAATTCATAGAATTTTGAAATTTAAACAATCTCCATGGTTGAAAAGCTACATAGATTTAAACACCCGCATGCGGTCACAAGCATCTTCAGATTTTGATAAAGATTTTTTTAAATTAATGAATAATTCAGTCTTCGGCAAAACGATGGAAAATGTTTTGAAGCGAGTAAACGTAAAATTATTGAATCATTGGGAGAATAAAGGAAAATCTCAAGGAGTTCAATCTTTAATAGCCAAACCTGAGTTTCATAGTTTGTCAATATTCTCAGAAAACTTGGTAGCTGTACAATTGAAAAAAACTAAAGTTTTGTACAACAAACCGATATATCTTGGTTTTTGCATTTTAGATTTGTCTAAAACTTTAATGTATGAATTTCATTACGATTATATGAAACCCAAATTCAGTAATAAACTGAAACTGCTGTACACAGATACTGATAGCTTAATATATCAAATTTTTACTGAAAACTTCTATGACGATATAAAATTAGATCTGAATTTATATTTTGATACATCAGATTATCCTACTGACAAAGAGTACGGTTTACCTTTAGTAAATAAAAAGAAATTGGGTTTTTTCAAAGATGAGAATAATGGAAAAATTTTCAAAGAATTTGTTGGACTTCGTTCAAAGATGTATGCGATTGATGTCGAAAGTAATAGTGTAATGGCTAAAGCCAAAGGGGTTAATAAATGTGTGACTCAAAAACTTACCTTAGATCACTACAAAAGATGTTTATTTGACAAGCGTATACAACATAACACAATGTTACGTTTTAAATCAATTAAACATTTAATATTCACACAAAGAATCAACAAAATATCTCTCTTATAATGACACCAAGCGATTCTTGTTGAATAATTCTACATGTACTCTCGCTTGGGGTCACTATAAAATACCTAATCAACCTTTATAAGTTGAATGACACATTTGAACAGAACATTTTACATTTTGTCATTATTTTTGTACATTATTTCAGTGATATTGTGAAGAAAAAAATTATGGTTTTTAAATGTACATATTTTGTAAATATTATTTCTTCATCACTTCATTACAAATTGGTAATTGTATGTATAAATTTAGTTACTTTGTACTGTACTGCTCCCTCTAAAATAATTATCAAAACATGTTAGTGTTTGTAAATATGTCATAGAAATTTAGACTTGTAGTACTTAAGTTTATTTAAAGACTAAAGAAAGAGACTTTCTGAAAAGTTTCTTCCAGTGCTTCTTCTTTTCAGATGTCAATATAGTAGATTTCAATTCATTGTGTTTCTGACATCTTTTTTACTTTGGATTACATTCTTAAAATCATGTTATTAATTGTTTTCCTTACTACCTACCCCCTCTGATTTATATAAAAGGCAATGGTATTAACAATGCCAATCATTTGAAAGTTAATCGTTTTCTTAATAACACATATTACGTGAATTCAAAATGATTCACTTTTATCATCCATTTACTGCCATAGTAGCGGGTCCGAGTGGATGTGGTAAAACTAAATTTGTAACTAATTTTTTACATCATTCTAAAGAATTATGTAATGTAGAATTTGATGAAATTATCTGGTGCTATGACGAAATGCAGCCTCTGTATAATCTAGAAAATGTGAATTACCATCAAGGAATACCCGATATGTCCATGTTTGATGGGAAAAACCCCAAATTAATTATAATAGATGATTTGATGAGAGAGTCAGATGGTCGAGTTGTAGACATTTTTACAAAAGGTAGTCATCACAGGAATATAAGTGTGTTTTATATCACACAAAATTTATTTCATCAAGGGAAAGGTCAGCGTGACATCTCATTAAATACGAGTTATATCATATATTTCAAGAATCCTCGAGATAAAACTCAAATACGCTACTTATCACGACAAGTTTACCCAGAAAATTCAAAATTTGTTGACGAAGCCTACAAGGATGCCACTGATAACGCTCATGGTTACCTCATGATTGACTTAAAACAAAATACTGATGATGTATGTCGTTTTAAAACTAAAATATTTCCATTTGATGGTCATTGTACAGTGTATATACCCAAAAAAGGGTTTAAATACAACAAGAATCAACAAGTTTTAGTCAGTTCTAAATGATGCACGCTCGAGTTAACACATATAAACACTTACTTGAAGCACTCCACTTACTTAAACCAAAATATCGAACGGCTTTGTTGAAGTCTTGTGATGATGAAGAGATAAATATAATTTGTGAGTGTATTTATAACGTACTTAAGGGCAAAATTCCTTTAGAACATAAACAAAAATCGAAGTTAAAAAAATATAAAGATATATTACGAAAATTAGTATCAAAGACGAAGCACAAAATAAGAAAAACCGTTATTATTCAGAAAGGCGGTGCATTTTTACCTATTGTATTGGGTGCAGTTTTAAGTGCTTTATTTAACTCTATATCTTCGACTTAATGGAGAACGTGAAGAAAATGTTACTGGTAGAACCTGACTTCATTGAAAGACTGAAACGCAGTGAAAGTTTATCGGAAAATTCATCGTCCCGCCTAGATGGAGAGATGGAAAAAATATTAAAAAGTAAAATAAAAGATCGTGAAAAGTGGGCATTATATTCTCAAGCCCTACAACGATTTTTACATTTCGCTGAAACAAATCGAAAACCGTTTAAAATACCAATAGTTATGGATGGAATCGAACATTTCACCAAAGAGAACAATTTTTTTAAATCAGAACATATTAAAAAGGAGGAGAATGCTCCTAATGATCCAGATGAAAATGAAAATTTGCAGAAACCAGAAGATGATACTTATGCTACACCACCGGCTGCATCGAAAATGGAGTTACCTAAACAATATTCCCCTTCTTATATTGTAGATGTAATACCTAAATCTTATAAAACAAAAACCCAAACTTTAATGACTTGCATGATTCAAAGTAAACCTAAAATTTGGTGGAAGGAGAACGGTGAAGTAGTAATAAATAATCGTACCATTCCAAACAGCAATATTCTCGATTTGGTCGGCGATGTGCTCAGACCTCTGAAACGTTCTAAACCGATAGGTTGGGAAGATTTTGCTATGTTTTTAAATGATATCAAAGTTCCTAGCTCATGTATAGGTAACCCCACGAATTTGGAATTTATTAAAGGACTTCAATCTAATGATTCTTACACTTCATCTGCTTCCACAAGCATGAAAACCTCATCGCTGAAAGAAAAAAACACATCCACGCCTCTTTCTACTAAAACATTCAAAAAATCTAATAAGAAATTAGATTGGGAAAAATGGACCCCCTATTAGAAATAAATAGAATCTATTATGATGTGTCAAATCCCGCCGGTTACAGCAGTGTACACAAGTTAGTGAAGGAAATGAAAGGTCGAATGAATAGAGAAGAAATACGAAAATGGTTACAGTCACAGGAAACATACACTTTGCATAAACCCGTTCACAAACGATTTACAAGAAATAAATACATCCTTTCTAACTTTAATGACCTCTGGCAAGCTGATTTAAGTGATATGCGTACTTATAGTGAATACAATGATGGATACAAGTATATTCTTTGCGTTATTGATGTATTTAGTAAATACGCTTTTGCGAGAGCCATGAAAAAGAAAGACTCTGTAACAGTAAAAAAATGTTTTGAAAGTATATTTACAGAAGCTAATGCTACCCCCCGCCACATTCAATCTGATAAAGGTACAGAATTCGTTTCAAAAGTGGTTAGAGAATACTTCAAAAATAAAAATATTAATTATTATACTACAAATAACCCGGACATCAAAGCGAGTATAGTTGAAAGGTTTCAAAGAACTCTAAAATCAAAAATGTGGCGTTACTTTACCCACAAAAATACTTACAATTACATCGATGTATTACAAGATCTTCTTAATTCTTACAACCATAGCTATCATTCAAGTATAAAAATGCGTCCTTTAGATGTTAACTCCAATAATATATTGACAGTTTGGAATAACTTGTACGATAGAAAAAAGGATAGACAAATCTTATTAGAAACCCCGAAACTAGATATAGGTGATCATGTAAGAATTACTAAATACAAGCATGTATTTCAAAAAGGTTATGAAACTAATTGGAGTGATGAAATATTTGTTATTGAGTCAGTGGTTAAAAGATCTCCCTGGGTTGTTTATACTTTAAAAGATTTAGAAGGTGAACCGATCGTTGGTACGTTTTATTCGAAAGAATTGCAAAAAGTAACTTACCACCCCTCCATCAAATATAAAATTGATAAAATAATACGCTCTCGCCGTGTTGGTGACAGAAAGGAAGTGTTCGTGAAGTGGAAAGGTTATCCTAATAAATTTAATTCTTGGATTCCCAAATCAAGCCTAGAAACAATATGAATCAAGACAGTTTTTATGTAACTTTGTTAAGTAATAGCTCATCAGCTTATTATACTGATAATACCACAGCTCATTTTATCACTAAACTACCAAAAACTATAAAACTGGATGGCGAATGGGTTGTTGGTTTAGTGGAATTCCAATATCCATGTTCCATGTACAATGTTCAAGAACATGAAAATGTGATCTATATAAAAAAGAAAGTATTGTCACCTAACAAGAAAGAAAACATTGTTGAATCAAAAACACACATACCCCCTACCTCATATGATAATATCGATCAATTTCTTGATGCATTTAACAAAAACCCACAGCTAAAAGATATAGTGAAATTTAGATATGACAAAACTACAAAAATGGTTGGTGTAGCAGCAAATAATGACATACATTCAATCACAACAACACCTATATTAAGTCTGCAGCTTGGATTTAAACCACAATCGAATTTAAAACGAATTTCTATTGGAAAAAATCCAGCAAACTTATACTTAGGTTTACCATCACAAATATTTGTTTATACTGACATAATTCAACCACAAGTAGTGGGGGATGTCATAACATCATTACTAAGGATAATACCCTTAGATCCGACTAAATATATATACGGAGCTTACAAAATGCACGTTTTTTCACCTGCTCACTATGTACCTGTTTTACGTAGGGAGTTTGATACTCTCGAAATAGATATAAGATCAACTACCGGGGCGAGAATACCATTTCAATTCGGATCCTCCTGCGTGAAGCTACACTTCGTGAGAGTAAAATGAGTCATACAAGATCTATCTGTCCATATGAACATTATTATACCCATCAAGCTGGCTCTGGTGTAGGAATCGTTTATAGAGGTTTACCTTATCAACGAGGACATGGAATTGGTAGTTTTTTGGGAGGACTGTTTAGGTCCGTGCTCCCTTTATTATCCAGTGGATTTAAAACTGTTGGGAAAGAAACGTTAGATGCGGGTATTGGTTTGTTGTCAGACATGGTTAATTCACAGCCCATGGAGAGTTCAATTAGATCTCGTCTAAAGGAAGCAAGTGCTAATTTGAAAAGGAAAGCTGATCAAAAAATTGATTCTCTTATGTCGGGATCGGGGTATAAAATGCCGATCAAAAGACGAGAGCGGTTCATTACCTCGAAAGCTTCGCGACGAAGAGGAAGCAAAAAACTATCTAAGTACAATATTGACGACATTTTTTCAAACTAAATATGTCATTCTTACATAATCATTCATGTGAATGCGCTTAGTCTGAGTTGGATATATTTGCACTTCCATCAACTCAAACTAGTATTGAAAGTGGACAGTGGGTGCATTACAAACCAATTTCATCTTTAAGCGATGATGGACCCATTGAGTTTCAAGTTCCTGGACCGGGGGATGACTATATTGACTTGTCACATACATTGATACAGGTTAATGCTAAGATATTGAACCAGGATGGTACAAAATTAAAACCAGACACCTTGGTTGCACCCGTCAATAATTGGTTACATTCTCTTTTCAACCAATTAGACATATATTTGAATCAAAAACTCATATCACCTCCGAACAATACTTATGCCTACCGAGCTTATATGGAGAATCTGCTTAATTATGGGCCAGCTGCGAAAGAATCTCATCTTACTTGTGGTTTATGGTACGAAGATACTGCGAATTATATGGACACCGTTGACGCAAATAACAAAGGATTTAACAAAAGAAATGAATTTGTGAAAGAAAGCAAGGAAATTGAAATGATTGGTCACTTACATGGGGATATTTTTAATCAAGAGAAATTTCTAATAAATGGTGTGGAAATGCGTGTTAAGTTAGTTCGTTCCAAAGAATCATTTAATCTAATTTGTCATCAAGATCACAAATTTAAAGTACAAATAATAGATGCCAGTCTCATTATACGAAGAGCAAGAATAAATCCTAGCGTTTTGCTAGCACATCAAAAAGTATTAGCAACAACAACCGCAAAATATCCAATCACAAGAGCGGAGGTAAAAGTTCTTACATTGCCAGCAGGAATACAGGGTAAAACTTTGGATAACATATTTCTTGGTCAAGTTCCAAAAAGATGTATTATTGGATTTGCTTCCAACTCAGCGTTTAACGGTAATTTAGCTTTAAATCCTTTCAACTTTCAACATTTTAATATGAATTCCTTTAGTTTGTATGTTGATGGTCACGAAATTCCTTCTAAAACATTGGAACCCTCGTTCAGTACCGGTTTAATAGCATCATCATATCACACTTTATTTTCTGGAAGCGGTATACATTTCCTTAACGAAGGTAATGCAATTACCAGAACCAGTTACGGAGGAGGTTACTGTTTGCTATGTTTTGATTTGACACCTGATTTATGTGCTAGTTCGACTACCCATTGGAATCTTATTAGACATGGGAGTGTTCGGATAGAAGTACGTTTTGATTCATCTTTAAGTACTACTATCAACTGCATCGTGTACGCAGAATTTGATAACATAATAGAAATAAACAAAAATCGTGAAGTCACAGTAGATTATAACAGTTAAGTACCACTTAAATAGAGAGACTTCAGCCACTTACTTCATTTGCTCTTTATAATTGTAAGTAAAATCATCAACAAGTGTTAACTTGTATTTAATATGGATACAAATGAAATACAGTTATGTATGAATAAAATAAGTTTTAGATTTGTATCAAATGTATTTGCTGCCAACCAGATCCCCATTTGGGTCAATTTACCTGCTTTTATAATAAGCAATCTGGACCCTGACTATAAACCTGGCTCACATTGGGTTGCCTTGCACATTGATGTTAATGGAAAAGGTGAATATTTTGATTCTTTTGGAAGAAAACCAACTGGTTACCACAAACTATTTCTAAAAAGAAATGCAAAGAGGTGGATCTACAACCATAAATCACTTCAAAGCCATTTTACCTCCGTGTGTGGAGAATATTGTCTAGTTTATATTTATTTTAAGTTTCATGGCAAAAGTATGTCTGATATGCTAAGTTTGTTTTCTAATAATTCTTTATGTAATGATATAGTATTAAGAAACCTGTTTAAATCAATTTACATGAAATAAAACAATGTGAGTAATTAAAATAATTGTGTTTTATTCATCGGTTTTTCTTACAAAGGCTAATTAAGGTACGTCTTATAAACAAAATATTTAATCAAACAGTTACAAGAAAAGACAGAAACAAACGATTACATTTATAAGAAATACATTCGTCTGAAGTATTGATTATCGAGGGATTACATACATTTACACATATTAAAATTATTATATAAAGATATTATTCTAGTGTCAAAACTAAACTTAACTAAACTAGACTGGTAATCACTTTTTCTTAGAGTCCATAAAGTACCTAGTACAGTTCTCCTTAGATGCTAATTGTTTTGTTACATTATAAATCACATCACGGGCACTTTGTACATTCGAATCGTCTTCTGCACATGAGTAGTACTTCATACGAATTTCACAGTGTTTCCAATGTTCTTCGGGCGCGACGTTTCTTATTTTATCCATATCATACACCTCAATTTTAATGAGGTGTGATGCGTAGGCTCCGTCGTCTTGACCAGATGATAGGAACGTCACTCCGTCATTAGAACTTTTGCATACGTTTGAAGATCTCTTAATCACTTTTGCTTTCTTCTGAGGTCTCTCGAAGAAACTATCAATGTTATTGGCTTGTCTCTTCTTTGCGATGGCTTGCTTTATTTTAAGACCAACAGTGCCTTCTTCATCTGTAGAATCATCTTTGTTTTCAGGGTAGTAGAAGTTCTTGAAAGTATTATCGGAGAACTGAAACAATATTTACCAATTAAGTACATATAATAATTTGAAAATATCATCCGAGAGCTGAAACAAATATTATTAAATTGAACACCTATATCGATAATTTGAAAGTATTGTCCGAGAACTGACACTACATTTACCATTTAATCAAACATGTATAAATAAAAATTATCATATGTAACTAATGACAATATATAACATACTTACATCCATTGTGCCGCTACTGTAATCTAATCACTGCACTTAAGAATAAACTTTCACAAATCTAAGGAAACTCCACACTATAGAATTTTGGAACACCTTACTTGAAGGATGACACGAAGGAACCATTTAAGCACAGCCACTGAGAAGCTCCTTTTATATGGATTTATATTACACAAAAAATTCGATTGGTTATAACATGTTGATTCCAGTCAACACTATATATCTCAGGATGCAGCCTACATATTTTTTTTTATCGCACACCTGTTACCTGCATCTGATCCTGTTCGAACCTGTTGCGTCAACACGCATACAATATAAAAGATTTATAATAAAAAATATTCTCATAGTTTATTTAATGTCCCATTCAAGTCACGGAAAGCTAAACCTTAATCGGTATAAGGAAAGAAACTCGATAAAACGATGAATAATGTAGGCGGTGCCACTGCGAGTTTATGGGTACAAATTCCGAAAGACAAAAAAAAAAATGCCCTGCGTGGGAATCATCGCGCATTCGACTATGTATCCCTTTCAAGTACCTAAAAAACATACAGTTTTAAACGTTCATAAACGACGCTAAGAATTTCGTGAGTACGTAATGTTCCATACAAGTCACAGAAAGCGAAATCTGAATAGGTAGTAAGTAAAGAAACTCCATAAAACGATTAATAACGCGGGTTTTGCCACTGGTCAGGTACAAGTATTTACGGAGACAAATTCCGAAAGTTAACAAAAACCTCTACGTGGGAAAAAAGGTTACACGTTTGTTTACGTTAGCGCCTGTGGGGTAAATATAAAGGTACCAAGTGTTATACGTAAAAAAAGTGAATTGTAAAGGATAGATACTGCGTCCGAGAAGTATAGGTTAAAAGTACAATTCTGCCACAGAAAGAAGTAGGTATTAGTAATTAGTGAAGTAAATATGCAATAGTAAGAAAATGTAACCGTAATTGGTAGGTAGCGCATCCGAGAAGTATAGGTTAGGTTAGGTTAGAACTGTGAGCCTGACACAGAAAGAAGTAGGTAAGATTAATTAGGGAAAGTAGGTAATATGTCATTCAAAGAAAGTGAAATCGTTATCGATAGCAAGAGTGTTAAAAAAAGAAGCCCACGTGGCAGCTACGCAATAATCGGGCGAGCGCAGCCGGTGAACAATAGCACAATAGGGCTCGCACGCAACAATGGAAAAGGGTCCGTGCGCTGTGCATTGTGTTGCTGCGTGTCGACGTAAGTATGGGAAGGAGCCGTTTGACAGTCTCGGGACCCAGCGCAAACGCTCCAAATGGGGGGCTATTGTTTTTTTTTTTTTTTTTTTTAGGATTGATGGCCTTACAACAGGGGCAGAATGAACCACAGGAGGGTGGTAGAGGCACCCGCGGTAAAACCGGGGGCAGAACCAGCGAATCCCTACTACTGACGGTCTTGGTAGCCGGTATTTTTGGCCACCGGAGAGACCTTTCTCCAGGTGCTGCGGGATGTATCGCTGCCGTCGGTGAGAATTCTCTATCCAGCGGCGGAAATGCCAGAAATCGAGTTTGTACACGACAACTGTCCGATACACACCTGCGGTGCGATGTAGTCACGGACTGGATTAACCGGCAGCCTGCATTAACAGCTTTACCGTGACCCTCCCGCTCACCGGATCTCAATCCCATTACACCAACGGTGGGATATGAGAGGTGAAAGGACAAAGGAGGCACTTGTCTAAGATATCAAAAAGGTTTGGGAGTCTGATATCTGCAATGTGTTAGTGAGCTCGATGAATGAGGGATGTAATGCCGTAATAAATTCCCATGGAGCGATGACAAAATATTAGTGGTAATTATCATACATGTATACCTGAGTTTATTTGAGTGATAGTTTGATGATTTGAGTTTGTTTAACGGTCCGTAAGTAAGTACGGTGCTTCGACACCGAAGAACGCGAATCCCGCACCCAGACAGACACGAGCACACATTTTAACTCCAGAACGTATGCAACACTGATGATTCAGGGAGTGATGAAGAAGGTACACTTGTTTTCAAAGTGAAGCAAGCCATAGCAAAGAAACGTCTAGCAATCAGTAAAGCGAGTTTCTTTGAAAAACCACAGAAAAAAGTTAAACCCGTGAATAGATCTTCCAGTGTGTCGTAAATTTCACATACCGGTGTTGCTTACTTTTCTTCGGATAAAAACGATGGTGCGTATGCATCAGATCTCATTAAAATAGAGATCTACAATTTAGAAAAGTTAAGAACATCGTACCAGAAGAACACTGGAAGCATGCCAATTAAAATCTTACATCTCAACTGATCAAGATCCACAACTTGAGACTATCCGTGATGTTATATACAACATTACAAAAGATAATAGCTTCAAAGGACACTTGCGTGAAATATTTTATAGACAATACAAAAAGTGAACTAAAAGTGTATGTGTAGTTTCAATAAAAAAAATTTGTAGCCTGATCATATTGATTTATTTCCCTTTACAAATGTATAAAAGTCTCCACCCTTTAATATAAAATCACTAAGATTACGATTAAACGTAAAAATCAGAGGACGCCATCCGAAACCAAAAATTATCAATGCGGACCGTGTGGAGATAATGAGGAATGCCTATAGTAACAACCCGTTTACCCCGACGCGACATTTTGCAAATCAATTTGATTGCTCAATGGAAACTGTGAGGAAAGCTCTCCATAGCGTCGGAATACACCATCGTATTCTGGCCAAAAAATAAGTCTCTCCGAGAATCATAAAACAGCACCTGCCAGATTCGCTACGGATCATCAAAATTATGATATCTCGCGCGTCATTTTTATAGACGAGAAGACTTTTAAGTCTAGCCAACAACACGGTCGTCGGCATTTATGGCGCGTAGATAATACCAGACAGGAACCTGAAAACGTGCGTTCCAATACAGAGACGGGGAGAGTGACGGTCAACATGTGGGCATGGATGAGTGCTGACGGTCTTGGTAGCCGGTATTTTTGGCCACCGGAGAGACCTTTCTCCAGGTGCTGCGGGATGTATTGCTGCTGTCGGTGAGAATTCTCTATCCAGCGGCAGAAATGCCAGAAATCGAGTTTGTACACGACAACTGTCCGATACACACCTGCGGTGCGATGTAGTCACGGACTGGATTAACCGGCAGCCTGCATTAACAGCTTTACCGTGACCCTCCCGCTCACCGGATCTCAATCCCATTACACCAACGGTGGGATATGAGAGGTGAAAGGACAAAGGAGGCACTTGTCTAAGATATCAAAAAGGTTTGGGAGTCTGATATCTGCAATGTGTTAGTGAGCTCGATGAATGAGGGATGTAATGCCGTAATAAATTCCCATGGAGCGATGACAAAATATTAGTGGTAATTATCATACATGTATACCTGAGTTTATTTGAGTGATAGTTTGATGATTTGAGTTTGTTTAACGGTCCGTAAGTAAGTACGGTGCTTCGACACCGAAGAACGCGAATCCCGCACCCAGACAGACACGAGCACACATTTTAACTCCAGAACGTATGCAACACTGATGATTCAGGGAGTGATGAAGAAGGTACACTTGTTTTTAAAGTGAAGCAAGCCATAGCAAAGAAACGTCTAGCAAACAGTAAAGCGAGTTTCTTTGAAAAACCACAGAAAAAAGTTAAACCCGTGAATAGATCTTCCAGTGTGTCATAAACTTCACATACCGGTGTTGCTTACCTTTCTTCGGATAAAAACGATGGTGCGTATGGCATCACATCTCATTAAAATAGAGATCTACAATTTAGAAAAGTTAAGAACATCGTACCAGAAGAACACTGAAAGCATGCCAATTAAAATCTTACATCTCAACTGATCAAGATCCACAACTTGAGACTACCCGTGATGTTATATGCAACATTACAAAAGATATAGCTTCAAATGACACTTGCGTGAAATATTTTATAGACAATACAAAAGTGAACTAAAAGTGTATGTGTAGTTTCAATAAAAAAAAATTGTAGCCATATCATATTGATTTATTTCCCTTTAGAAATGTATAAAAGTCTCCACCCTTTAATACAAAATCACTAAGATTACGATTAAACGTAAAAATCAGAGGACACCATCCGAAACCAAAACTTATCAATGCGCACCGTGTGGAGATAATGAGGAATGCCTATAGTAACAACCCGTTTACCCCGACGCGACATTTTGCAAATCAATTTGATTGCTTAATGGAAACTGTGAGGAAAGCTCTCCATAGAGTCGGAATACACCATCGTATTCTGGCCAAAAAATAAGTCTCTCCGAGAATCATAAAACAGCACCTGCCAGATTCGCTACTGATCATCAAAATTATGATATCTCGCGCGTCATTTTTATCGACGAGAAGGCTTTTAAGTCTAGCCAACAACACAGTCGTCCGCATTTATGGCGCGTATGTAATACCAGACAGGAACCTAAAAACGTGCTTTCCCATACAGAGACGGGGAGAGTGACGGTCAACATGTGGGCATGGATGAGTGCTGACGGTCTTGGTAGCCGGTATTTTTGGCCACCGGAGAGACCTATCTCCAGATGCTGCGGGATGTATTGCTGCCGTCGGTGAGAATTCTTTATCCAACGGCAGAAATGCCAGAAATCGAGTTTGTACACGACAACTGTCCGATACACACCTGCGGTGCGATGTAGTCACGGACTGGATTAACCGGCAGCCTGGGTTAACAGCTTAACCGTGACCCTCCCGCTCACCGGATCTCTGTCCCATTTAACATCTATTGGCCATAATGGTCCAACGGTGGGATATGAGAGGTGAAAGGACAAAGGAGGCACTTGTCTAACATGTAAAAGAGGTTTGGGACGACTCCCAAGAAGGTGCCCTTGCTTTAAAAGTAGCAGTTTGTCACAAAGTTCACGTACCGGTGTTTTTACTTATTTTCGGATAAAAACGATGTTGCGTGTACATCACATCTCATTAAAATAGAAATCTACGACTTGGAAAAAGTTCAGAATATCGCACCAGAAGAACACTGGAAGCATACCGATGTAAATCCTACATCTCAACTGATCAGAATCCACAACTTGAGACTATCCGTGATGTTATATACAACATTACAAAAGATAATAGCTTCAAAGGACACTTGCGTGAAATATTTTATAGACAATACAAGAAAATTAACTAAAAGTGTTTATGTACTTTCAATAGGTACTAGGTTAAAACTGTATATATTATAATAACACATTAGATAATATTTTATAACATACCCTTGTGTACTATTAGCATTATAAATATTTTTAACTGTTTAAACTACAACTGTTTGTTGTTTAAAAATTGTTAAGATTCGTTTTATAACCTCATGTTGTAATTTATTTTGTAGTCTTATCAATCTTATCATATTAATAGACGTAATTATATTACCCTTTACAAATGACTGTATACAAATTTCCAGTCCAGTCCCTTTAATATAAAATTACTAAGCTACGTTTGTTATTTTAAGGAGAAAAAATGTTGTAATGTTTAAGCTTCACAGCTTAAAGCTTAAGACGTTTATGATTCCGAGCTCGTCAGGCTATGTGAAGAAATTGAAAATGATCAAGAATGGTATGAGATCGGGGAATTAATAAGCCAGCTGCATAGTGAAGGGTTAGCACTTTTGTTACAACCTGTTTCATAGTTTATTGACATTGTACTTGTACATTAAAACATACAATGAAGTCGGTTAATAAAATTTAAACCATTTATTCCTGTTCGAACTTGTAACAACCATTGACCATTCTCATTGGGTTCTGGAAGATTCTTTATAAGCGGCATTAATTGTTCCAGGTATAGTGCCTGTGTATTTTGCATAATACTGTTTTAAAAATGGGGCTTGATTACTTTCATATGTGAACTAGTTTATTAACCCATGACAAAATTGCAGTTTTAAGCAAAGGATCCATTTTAAAAGTGTTTCACAGAAATATAAGATTGTGGTATATTGACAATCAATTACCTCAGGCGTTTTTGGAAGATGAAGACATTATACCCTATTACACACCATGTGATGGGCATATGAATAACTCGATACATAATATGTGATCAGACTTAATTGATGGGGTACCTATTAACAACGCAGGCGTATTGTCAACAATGTCGAAAAAACTTAAATTAGTATAATGATAATAAATTGATAGTATTTGAAGTATTAAATAATGTATTCAATACTAACGTTTTATTTTTTACAGATCTAACCCAAGTAAGACGAGGAACAATAAAAACCGCTATAAACACGCGTACGGAAGTACCAGTGATTTAGTTGACTTAGTTTACTAATCGTAGTAAAATTTACATTTCTTGATTCTCATAAATTTATATCGAGTAGCTTGGACAAATTAGCTTAAAACTTGACTACTGATCAACTTTACGAATTGAAATTGAATTTTCCACGTGAAGAAGACTTCTAACCTCACGTCTAATACGAAAAGGAGTCTATCCTTATGAGTACATGTCGTCGTATGATTAACTGAAATTAACTATACCTCCTGCTCGGGATCAATTCTATAGTTCTCACACAAACAATCACATTTCAGAAAACGATTTTCTACATGCTCAGGATAATATTTGGTTTCATTTCCAATGCAAAAATATGGAAGATTATTCCAATATTTATCTGAGAACAGATGTTTTATTACTAACTGACGTATTTGACAATTTTAGAAATGTGTGTCTTAAGACATATGGTTTAGATCCTGTCCATTATTATACCGCATCTGGACTTTCCTTTGATACGATGTTAAAAACTACCAAAATGAATTTAGAACTTTTAACAGATATTGACAAAATAGATTTTATAGAGAAAAACATTCAAGGAGGTATTTCAGAATGTAGCAACAGACATGCGACCCTTTTTACAAATTCTATGAGTGATAAAGTGGAAACGGAACGGGAGTTTGATAGCGACCCCAACCATCCATTAATTGAGTGGATTCATCAGTTCCAAATTGCATTTATTGAATTCAGTGAGAAAAACTGAGGATCAGGAACAAGGAGATGAGACGGATGAGCCTGAGCCTAAGCCGAGCATTAAGGAAAAGTACTTTCTTTATCACCAAAATGCCTCATTATCGCAAGATACAACAAAATAACTGGTGCAGGAAAAGACGTCTGACGAAAATAACAGACTATACGCAATATTGTTCAAATTAACACTAGTCTGAAATAGACATTGTAACTATATATACCTAACATCACGTGTGGTTTCTAGTTGTCGATTTTGTTTTTAAGGGATGTAAGATTAACCCATATTTATCGCCAAACAATCCCTCTCGAGACAGCCAAATTTTAATTTACTTCGACAAAATATATCAATTTTACCCATGTAGCTTCGATCAAAGCTTTCCTTAAGGTAAATTTAGATAAAATAGATAACCGCCTGGGCGAACTCAATATGTACCAAGGCGTAAAGTCAAGACAGAAACGGGAGCTATTAGACGGTCTCAGCCCAATCCTTAAATGACTCTTTAAATTTTCTCACTCCCACAAGGTTGCAAATTCCACACTAACTACAGCACACTTACAGCTCTTCAAACATCAGAAGAAAAAACTACCTAGCCAATACCAGACCAGACATCCGAGATGATGACTGCTTCGAAGGACTTCGAAGTATAGAAACACCAAACCTAATCCACAATCCTTATCAAGATTAACGAAGTGACTCGCTGCGACAAATCAAGAACCTAAAAGATAAATATGAAAAAGAAATTAGTTGTTCTGACGACTATTATTGATATGATTTTCAACGAATAAATCAGTTCGTTCACTCCGAGATATCAAGCAGTTTTCTTCCTCCACATAAGTACCTAATCAACAAAATGCCCCTTGACTCACTATAACAAATCAAGCTCCACGCCGATAGATATAAAGAAGAAATCGAAAGAATCAAATCCAGAAAAACGGATCAACATTTATGTGGATCTATTTCACATTGGATATGCTAATGATTAGACTATCTAATATTCAGAATCTACAAACGTTGCCCAAATGGATTCTTTTTACGTCGACGAAGACCCAGCAACGAGAACAGTTGCATCCAGATATTCAACAACTGTTTTGCTAACTCTTCACATCGCCGCCAAAGAACTCAAGTTGCAATTTCGATGACTACAATCTCAACCTGTATGACTGAAGACGAAGACGAGAACGTACTTCATCAACCTCCTATTTCCTCGACTCCGACTCCTCGATCGGGCGTTAACGCCCAATCTTTATTGTAAAGGTCTCTCCCCCTTTGTTATACTCGTATATTGATAGTATTTTCCTTATTATCATTTAACATCATTTGCTATTTTATACTTTGTTATTTACTGTTTTCATTATGTAAGGATATTATTTTGTTTATTCTTCCCATAACATTAGCTTTGTTTGTAACTCTCATTAGATTACTGGAACTGTAGATTATTGGAACTGTTTACATTTGTCATAGCATAATTAGTTGGCCGGTCCTAATAAGGTGTACCGCTTAATTAATAAATCAGCTCACTGCGGGACATCAAACCGTGTTTTACTCTGCGCCACATAATAATATCCTCGAAAAAATTGTTCATTCCAAAACATCAAACCGGGTTTTACTCCACGCCTCGTAACACTTATCAAGAAACTATACCGATAAACTGGCTCTCATACACTCAAACCCAATTAATGCACTTGAATGTCATATTGTATCGAAATTTATGAGGGTTCACTAATGGATTGCAAGTGCATAAAAACAATAAGAACTGTAGTTACGAGTGCTCCGTGGGCTTTGGTTAAGTTCGTTAACTCACAGATTATTATTATTACAGAATACACAAGTAGGGATAAATTTCCTAGAAAGAATAGTCACAGAAAATTCAATGTTACAATATAATTGCTGATACAGAAACTTTGCAATTTGACGCCAAAAACTTAAGAACTCAAGGGAAAAGAGTGTATATGGGGAAAACTCTCCACAGATAAACGGGAGAGGAATGGTAACGGCGAAATCGGAGAATCCACAATGTTTCAAAAACAATTAGCATATAGTATAGCTACAAACATAGCACGGGGCGGGTGTACCGATGAGGGAAAAAGGAACTTGCCGTCAGACCAGTGTTGAAAGCGATGAAAAACCGACCACTTCCGAGTGAGACCACGTTAAGAAAGAATCTAGAATCATGAAAAAAATATCAAAGACCAAAAATTGTGGATATATATCATAAAAATTCCAAATAAATAACATCCTAAGCCCAAATAAGAACTGACGGGTATCATAATAATTAACGAGTAGGTAAGTATTGTAATACTTATAATGACCAAAGTGCACAAATATACTATTTGAATTTTATTTAAAAAGTCAAAGTAAATGTGTTATATATCTACATAATACCTATTCTTAGATTGTTTACCTTTCAAGTAGTTTAAGGATATTAGCTCTTCTCATCATTAATTATCTAATAATTGTTTACCTTTCCTAACTGTTTACCCTATTTGCTCTTCCCGTCATTCATTATTTGATTACTGTTCATCTAAGTTAATTTGTTTTGCCTCTGCAACTGCAACCACAGAACATCAACTCATAGAACCACTCCCTCAATACTCTGGACTGTTTTTCAAACGCGAAGGAACTATCTTTTTAAGTGACGAATCATGGAGACTGATAGTCTACAAAGCCTCTATTCATCGCCAAAGAATCTCTTACACGATTATCAAGTAAATTTCAATTCGTTTCCTCTAAATATATTAACCTTAAGTAAATTTGTAAAAAATCGATGAACGCCTTACCGAACTTAATATGTATTTAGGTAAGAATTCGAGAAACAAACGCGAGCTCTTAGATGGTCTTAGTCCTATTCTAAAATGGCTTATTGGCACACTTGACGCAAAAGACGCTAGACGTTACGATGATTGTATCAACCAACTTGAGAAGCGTGAAAAAGAATTATCATCCCTTATGCTGGAACAGATTCAAATAACTTCATCAACCGTCAAAAACTTTAACGAAACGATTTTTAAAATCACGTATGACGAAAAAATTATTAATGAAAATATCAATCGACTAAAGCTACGAACCCTAGCGGACAGACCTACATCTCAACGAGCGACCTGAGCTCCTGCTAAACCTATGCAACGAAGAAGAAAGTCTGCAGCAACATCGTGTCCTGCGACTCTTCAAAACGACCCATCTGCGAACTTCAAATTCTACACAGTTTATCAAAGACTCTGCCAAAAATCTGCACTAGCTCCGTATTCGAAGCGAAGATCAGCTCTTTTCAAAATATATACAACAATAAATGGCTCTCCATCCTCACCGAAGAAACAAACTGCGTGCTGCAATGTAAAAACGCCGTAACTGACCATAAACTTCAAGGAGCAGGCATCCTCTCACTTCCACAAGACTGCAAGTTCCATACCGGATATAGCACACTTACAGCACTTCGTACATCAGACGAAAATGTTACTCTAAATCTTTGCAAGAATATAATCGTAGTAAAATTTACATTTCTTGATTCTCTTAAATTTATATCGAGTAGCTTGGACAAATTAGCTAAAAACTTGACTACTGACCAATTTTATGAATTGAAATTGAATTTCTCACGTGAAAAAGACTTCAACGTCTAATATACGGAAAGGATCCTTATGAGTATATGACGTCGTATGATTCACTGAAATTAAGTTTACTTCCTGCTCGGGATCAATTCTATACTTAGTTCTATCACAGACAAACACATTTCAGAAAAGGATTTTCTACATGCTCAAGATATTTGGTCTCATTTTCAATGCAAAAATATGGGGAATTATTCCAATATTTATCTGAAAACAGATGTTTTATTACTAACTGACGTATTTGAAAATTTTAGATATGTGTGTCTATTAAGACATATGGTTTAGTTCCTGCCCATTATTATACCGCATCTGGACTTTCCTTTGATTCGATGTTAAAAACTACCAAAATAAATTTAAACCTTTTAACAGATATTGACAAAATAGCTTTTATAGCGAAAAACATTCGAGGAGGTATTTCACAATGTAGCAACAGACATGCGACACTTTTTACAAATTCTATGAGTGATGAAGTGGAAACGGAACTGAAGTTTGATAGCGACGATGGCCTTCCATTAACTGAGTGGATTCAACAGTTCGACATGGCATATTTTGGATTCGGTGAGAAAAACTGAGGATCAAGAAAAGGGAGATGAGACGGATGAGTCTGAGCCTCCGCCGAGCATTAAGGAAAAGTAACTTACTTTGTCACCAAGATGTCTCAATATCGCAAGATACAACAAAATCACTGGTGCAACAAAAGTCATCAGACGAAAATAACAGACTATAAGCAATATCGTTCAAATAAGAAATATGTTTTATGTAATTACTAACACTAGTCTTAAATAAACATAACTATATATAAAATCACGTGTGATTTCTAGTTTTGGATCTTGTTCTTAAAAAGATGTAAGATTAAAACCCATATTTATCGCCAAAGAATCCCTCTCGCGACTATCAGCCAAATTTCAATTTATTTCGTCCAAATATACCAATTTTACCCATGTAGCTTCGATCAAAGCTTTCCTTAAGGTAAATTTAGATAAAATAGACAACCGCCTGACCGAACTCAATATGTACCTAGGCAAAAACTCAAGACAGAAACGGGATTTATTAGACGGTCTTAGCCCAATCCTTAAATAGCTCTTTAAATTTCACTCCCACAAGGTTACAAATTCCACACTAGCTACAGCACACTTACAGCTTTTCAAACATCAGAAGAAAATACTACCTATCCAATAATACCAGTAGCCTTGAACCTCCAGTAATTGCCCTTCAAACTTAAAGTGAAGATATAACAAAGCAGAAAATGTGAGATTTGTTATTTATTTTTTCAGTAACCTCCTTATAACCAATGACTTAACGTCTTAAGTAGGCGGACACAAGACGCACCGAATAATAGACAAATAAACATTATGAAGATGTTTCAATTTGTGACTTTTAATATGTCCTTTTAATTACACCAACATTGGGGAGCGGATCTCCAAACAAAGATGGAACAAATGGTTGCCATGTACTACATTCAAACGAGACGAAAACCTACTTAAACCATTTCGGGTATTCTATATGAAATTCAAAATTCAAACCAACAATAGTTTTGAATGACTTCGAATGTGTTTCGCATTAAAACTAACCTAAATGTTATAGAAGAATTCAACTAGATATTTTTTATAATTTAATAGTCAACAAGATTACGATAAAATTCTAAATAGTTCTATTGCTACTTAGTCGGTCAATTGCTTTTTTTTTCTATTATTTTTGATTGTTTATCTATTCTATAACACATATAAGCGACAAATAAAAAAATAAGTAACATGTGAAACAAACTACCCGGAAAAAACTACGTATATAGCAAATTTAACTGAATAAAATCACTTTTATAATCCTAATTATTTTTCACGCAACAACAGTGACCATATATTATTGATCCTAGAAACTTGACATTGCGAAGTTACGACAACATTGTAACGATCAGACTTTTTTAGAATTTATCGATTCTACTGAAAAGAATTTCGTTGGTTAATCTCAGTATTTCAATAAACTCTCTAGACTACTTCGACACAACTTTATGACAAGGCAAATTAATACTTTTTAGTTCAGAAGTAATTAACAAATTTAACAACATAGGCTAAAATGTTTTCCACACACAAATTATATGTCAGGAAAATTAATATTTTTTACAGTTTGAAGTACTTAATTCACAAATCTAAACAACACAGGTTAGGCTGCGAGATTTTGCGTCATAATTTTCAATGAGGACGAGAATTTAAGAATTTATCCACTATATTTTTGTCTATACTCTAAGTCATAAGGGCGAGTTGAGTTTATTCCACTTAATAAATAACGATTTTAGGACACCGTTAACAACTCGTTAATATAGAAGAGTGTTAATATCGACCAAATTTCAGATACGAAAGCTTCATAAACTTTGTTTATTTAAAAACATAGACTACTGAAGACAGCAAAATTAGAAGAGAGGATTTTCGGAAACGATCACTTTCATTCTAAAACTAATCTTTTCCGATTTTTGCCCTAGCAACACAAATTTTAGAAGGACAAAGCTTACCATGCGACACTATCGAAATATTTTTAAAATCAAGCAGATTGTTTTATCTTATACTTTGTAAAAATCAGTTAGAGAGAATTCTTGAAAATGATCGTTGAAGAGATCGAAAAAAATATACATATTCAGATACCGTAATAATTTTGGTATAGGCAGTTAAGACAACATTGTAATGATCCGACTCATTTGAAAATTATTTATTTTACTTCAAATAATTTCGTCAGATTCCCTAAACATTTAGGAGATACGACACCGTTGTAACGATCAGACTCCATTTTTAAAATATCGATTGGACTAAAAACAATTCCATTAGATAATCTCAAGTCTTTCAAGAAACTGTCTAGGCTTCGACACAACTTTAGGACATGACAATATTTTTTTTTTAAATTTGAAGTGCTTAAGTACCTAATTCCCAAATTTGAACAACATATGCTCTGCGAGATGAGGTGAGTCACCTTCCCTTAAAAAATAATAATTAAGAACACCATTAACATAGAAGAATAGTTACCTAATCATCGACCAATTTTGAAGATGGGATGCAAAGTAAAAAATATTTTAATTTAAACAAAAAAGACTTGAAGAACTAGAAAACCAAATTATAAGAGAGCATTTTCGGAAACTACTATTTTATTGTAGAATCTAACCTTTTTCGATTTTCGTACTAGCAACATAAAATATAGAATTAAAACTAGCCCTCAGACACTTTCAAAATAATTTTGAAGAAACCAGCTTATTTCATAGACACACCATTGTACAGATATTAAACTTTATTTTCATTCTAATAAAGCAGACTAATTAAGAACTAGACAGCAAGATTAAGAGAATTTCGGAAACGATCAATTTCATTCTGGAAACAGATCGTTTTCGATTTTTGCCCTAGCAACATAGAATTTAGAAGACTAAAACGAACCCTCAGACACTTTCGTATTAATTTTGAAGAAAGTAGGTATCTATTTTTTCCTTAGACACATCATTGTCAAGACATAAACTTTATTTTTATTCCAACAACATAGACTACTGAAGAACTAGACAGCAAGATTAGAGAGGATTTTCGGAAACGATAAGTGTCATTCTGGAAACAAATCGTTTTCGATTTTTGCCTTAACAACATAGAATTTACAAGGACAAAACTAACCCTCAGACACTTTCGAACAAAATTTGAAAAATCAACCTTACTTTTTTTTAAGACTATTTTTATTCCAACATAATTACAAATAGACTACCGAAGACAGCAAAATATTAAGAGAGGATTTTCGGAAACAATCGATTTAATTCTGGAAACAGATCGTTTTCGATTTTTGCCCTAACAACATAGAATTTAGAACGACAAAACTAACTTTTCCACACTTTCGAAACGTAGAATCGTCGAAAATTATCAGTTAATAAAATTTGAAACATATTTTGATGCCAACTCAGAAGATCAAATATCTTCGTTTCAAAATTCAAACAAAACTAATCAGGACTCCAACGAACAGCCGTTAAGCATTCAATGAGACATTATTGAATAAGTAGCTAACAAAAACCAGCCCAAACAACGATATCACACAATTGACAGACACAATTGATAGCCTTATAAACATCAATCCACAAAGGCCAGTCACGTATTTTAGTTTTCATTTAGATAAATACATATGCTGGTTTTAAAGGCGTCCCACCTGGTGATCTGGAAGGCCTGATTGCTTCACTCAAATGCATGGATTCAGTACAATGGTTTTCAGAATCTTCTAGAAGCAGCATTTAATCTTCTTTGCCGTTAGCCAGATCAAGCCTGCCGGATGGAACCTCATTGGAGGAAGTCCAGCGAACGACCATCAGCCAACGGCGCATTGGATCACGACACAAGTTTTTGCAATTCCATTCATCTGTTTATATTCAGTTTATGGTAACATTTCCCCTCGAGCAAAACTCGCACTGCATTTTCGATGTCTTCGCCGCTTGATTTTTCGTTCACAACTGAAGTTGATTCGGGCGTGTAGATCACAGCTTGTTCACACGTCATCATTGTTGAATCACGTATTCACTTTTTGCAGTGTAATAACACTAATGCGTTTCGAGGACTTACTCGGTGCGGCGACCGTTAGCAAATGAACGCGCCGGGAGGGGAGACCATGCTTTTATATGGTTTTTATTGCAACGCTGCCGTGCTAAAATGAAAGGCGGCCTTTTTGTATGGAGCTCCATAGCAAAAGGTCGCCTTTTACCTTAGTAGGGTAGAACTCAGGTAGTCGCGTTAGAGGGGGTCATTGTCGTGTCTACGAGTCGGAACTTGAAAGTGCAAATACCTAGTAGTCGGGATGAAGAAAAGATAAAAGATTGAATAGTATTTTATGCTTATCGTTCCAATATTGAAGGGTGGAGATTTTGTAAAAGATTGTGTTGATAAAATAAAGTGTTCTTTACTAAATAAGAACGAATTACTAGTAAATTCCCAAGAGAAAATCGTGGTGATATCTACGTAGTTATATACAATAATTAACATTATTATCTCAATCAGATCAATAATTTATTTTGTTTTGATATAAATATTTTAATGCGCAATAAATCAAATAAATGGACTAGTAAAATATAATCATCAATTTATTGTTTACAATATTCGTGATACATCACGACTGTGCGAGTCCATAAATTTGTAAGAAAAACATTTACTTATCAAAAAATATAATATGTGCAACAGCATAGAAACGTGTATTTTTTGCTTATAAATATAAGAGCTCGACTGTACTTTTTGTGCGTTTGTAAGTATGTACGTAAAGTTTAGTGTTTAAGCTTTTGTATGATTTGCTTTTAGGGCCTTATGACACTTGCGATTTGCGAGCGTATTTTGTATGAAGGCGATCGCGCAGCGTGTTCGCCGCGTCGCTTATTTGTATAGAAAATACGCTCGCAAATCGCAAGTGTGATAAGGCCCTAATGTTTTGTTTGTATATCACGGTCTAGTTGAGTCACATATGTGATCTAAATTATAACCAATTTTGTATTTATAAGGAGAACCAACAGCTACAAGTTGGTGTTAAATAAATTGATTTTACAGTTACACATAGTTAAGAGAGAGCCAGGTACAGGTTTCCACAATGGCAATATCAATATCGATACAAATGTAATTCAATATGAAACTCCTATTATTAAAAATATCTAGGTTCTGATCAAAGCTATTGACTTTCTCACAAGTTGTAAATTTAGATTATAATATAAGCAGTGCACATTTTCGCCGTACGATAAATAAATTAGATGTAGGTACATCAGTCAGTGACTTTTACCTCGCCATATGATTAAGTAAACAAATAAATAAAAATATTTAACTACTCAATTTATATGATTTATTGCCTATTAATTAAATGCAATAATTATGTCAATGCTAAAATTATCAAAACGAAATTCTTAGTAAACAGTAATAATAAATATATTTTTATCCCAAGAGTGCCCGCTAGCGGGCGGAGATCAGAGACAAGTTAACTTAAGGGGCTCCCCGCTCTCAATGACCTTCGATCTGTTGCGATAGATTTTCCCATATTATAAATAGCTAATCATAATAACATAGTTTTTCCACAACAAAATACCGTGTCAAGTACCTTTCACATGTCACTGACTTTGAGATACAGGCCGTCAAAGTTTACGATTTTTTCGGGGAAAAAGTTGTGGAAACGGTTTTTTGCGTTTTTCTCGAAAAGTATTGAGAAAAATAGAAAAAGCTTCGCAACAAATTTTGTGGAATATGGTTTAGAACAATAAAATGTAAGATATTTTCTACATATACACCGGGGATAAAAGTAGAAACGAGATTAGTGTATTTTTGGTCCTTCACCGAATATTTTTTTATAAAATACACAGTCGTTAAATCAAAATTCGGGTCACTACAAAGTGTTAAGCATAGACCATACTACAATATATATTAAATAGGACATTATAACTCTATAATCCACAAACTAGATACGATGTAAAAATCATCAAATTGGCTGATTTCTGTAGGGAGCCCCTTAAGCTATTATATGCAATTATAAGCTTTAAGTAATTTTGCCGATTTTTTTTATTTTAAGAAATACAAAGGACCCCGATGTGTTTGTAAACCAAACTACACCATGATATTAAGACGTTCTAGAATATTATGACTGTGATATAATTACAATCAGTATAATAAACCCATGACATCGACTAAGGGCGAGGTTAGCAGTTTTAAACTTTTGTCCTGTTCTTAACAATACAAGTGGTGAACATCTGCCGATGAAAACAAAGGACAGACTTAAAGGAACGTATTTTTTTATGGCGGTCAACTTTGAGGCATGAGATTTTAAGGATTTACTTATAAAAAATACTTTCGTTATTGAAATAAGAACATGTGTTTGTTGGTGTACGTCCGTGGTATTAAGAGAGTAGCTGAAATGCGAGTATAGATAAATAGACTTGATATATCTGCCAATAAACTTACTTGGCTTAGTTGTTACCAAACACGTAGGTATGAAACTCACTCGCACAGAAAACCCGTAAAGTTGTGACTAACTACTTCAATTTAACCCATTAGGTATAGACTGAGTTTTTTTGAGGTGTCCAATTTTGGTATTTTTTTTATATGTTGTTTATTAGAGTATATGTAACGAAATTTGAGCAATCAAAACTTTTTGTAATCTTTGGTTTTTGAAAAAAACGCTGGTACCATATGGGAACGCTAGCCTCTTACTGAGGTAAAGATTTGGAAATACTATGAAATGAATAACGTGCTACAAATATGGTTAGTATTATTTATTTAATAAATCAGCCTCCAGAGTTGCAACTTAATATATATAGAACATTTGTTTGACTAAATAAATTTAATAAAATGAGCCTCCGGGATGTTGCAACATTTTTTTTTTATTTACTTTACATGAAATTGGTAGTTGCATTGCATGCAGCACATAATCCCCCATCACATTTCGAGCATTCCAATCTTGATCGAGCCTGGCAGTTCTCGTACGCACATCTTCGTCGCTTTGAGAAAGGATGAGAAGGTGGTTTTGAGAAGATGGTGTGGTGGACCATCGTACCTTATGGTGTCACTTACATTACAGGGCTGTCAGTTCGGTGTAACACTGTATCTAAAATGCTCCAAAACTTTATTAATACGATAAAATAATATATTTAAATAATATTTCGTTATAATCATTCGATATTATGTTAAACCACTTTTGCATATTACTTAAAAAAAATAGTACTTCACATAAACTTTATTTAAAAACTGCACGGGAACCGCCTAGCGATCCCGTACGGTACCAGCAACTTTAACGCAGGGTAGCTCTAATATTTATACCTACGTCCGCTATTTTAAGTAAATAAAACTAAAGCCACATTACTAAACTAAATGTTTTTGCAATAAAATTGGTTATTTATCTGTTAGCAAACAAAATATCATAACTTACTCGAACGGCGGAAACATTTCTCCGCAAAATTTGCGATGCACCAACTTTGACCTTCAATCACACGCAACTGATATCAATATGAACTGTTTTAGGTAAACAATATGGTGGCGACAGTCTCCTAGATCAACTTTAACCAATGAGAGCCCAACTTACGCGCCGCAATTTGGTCAATCACGCGCAATTAAATCACGTAAATAAATGGTCCCATACGGTACCGCTAGTCTATAATGGGTTTTAACAACAACTGAGCGAAACTAAAGGTTTACGAAGCGTCCAGTCGCGGTTGGCGTTGCCAACCTAGCAGTTAAATAAGTTGGGTGTTTAACTTATGCAGATAAGAGCAAAATGGTCCCTGTAGTATTCCAAGTAGCAAAAAGGCTGTAAAGAGCATTTGTAGCTATTCTATAACTCCAATTTAAGCTATATAAGAGCTGTATAAGTGCTCGTATAATTATTTCAACGCTGTGACTTAGAAAAGACGATTTCGGGTCATTGAGCCCGAGTAGAAAGTAAGTAGGTAATATATATAAAAATAATAAATATAAATATCGGACAACCTCACACAAATCAATCTAGTCCCACAGTAGGTAAGCTCTAGCAGGTTTTTGTTATGGACACTAGACGACGATAAATATACTAATATAGATAAATACACGAAAAGTTAAAATTCAAGTACCTATAGGTAATCGTCGCCATTCATGTGTACGTTTGGATACATGACTAAAATTAACTAATAGGTGATTAACTAATTGCGTTGTTGTTAGCTAATTATCACCTAGAAAATTACAGTAAGCAATTTCAAAAAAGCCAATTATGATAATTTTATAAATTGGAGAGGTGCCAATAATAAGTGTCTGATATTAATTATCATCCTATTATTTACGAAAGTACTGGTTGGAAAATTAACACGTCATGAGTATTAATTTTTTTATATGTTATTCCTACGTTTTTTTAAATGTACATGTTTCTATGTTTTGTAAATAAATGCATTTATATACTGTGCGGCTGGGGTGTTATCGCATGCCATTTATGATGTGGCCTTTTTTACGCGTTACCCAAAAATTTATTTTCGGATGCCCTAATTATTTAGTAACAGTCACGTGCCATCTAGGGCACGCGTGCCCTTGGGTCGCCAGCCCTGTCTAAATAAATAGGTACTTGTGATGACGTGACTCGCAATGAACTTTGTACTTACCTTCTCATGTAGGTACCTACTACGAAACAGGAAGGACATTGGCGTATTTAGGGGAGTGGCCGGGTGGGCCGTGCCCACCCCAATATGGTCTAGTGCCCGACCCAGGATTTTGGGTAACCCATAGAAATTCAGGACTTCATCTCATAGACCATGGCCAGGCCCCACCCAGGCCCCGCCTGAAAAATAATCTTAGATACGCCAATGAGGAAGGAATGAAAATGATGAAGGAAAGACAAATGAAAGTTAAAAGTTAAGATAGAGGACGAAGGTTTAAAGTTAGGTAGGTAATTATTTGATGCTGACCGTACCGATCTAGTAACTAAGCAGAGTGTGTCATTAGTACCTAAATGTAGAAGACGGTTTACCTATCTGAAACATACATTTTTGTTTCCCATCTGTCTGTTTTGTCCGATTGCCATTTCATAATGTTAATTTATCAGAATACCTAATTATAAAACAAACCTAACCTAACCGGTTCTTTAAAAAGATGCTTACCTATAAAATTCTCGAAACATTACGGGTCTCAAGAAAAATATACATTCGGACAATTGAAAATTTGGCGAAACGTTACAGACAATGTTTCTTGAGATTGGATATACCGTAGAGGACACATAATATGCGATGGTTTAATAAAAAGGGCATTATTTATTACTTACTTTAGATTACCGCTATGCCCTGGCAGATAGAACCTACCTGGTAAGCAGCAGCGTGGCGAGCAGGTAGAAGACGGATGGATGCACGCCGCACTCGCATTCCTGGATGGAAAAAGTTTCATTATTTTAGAGCTCGTAAAAGGATAACAATACCTACCGTTGTGTGGAAGGGAGCCCTTTGTTTCCAAGAAACTTATTTCGTTAAATGTTACATTTCGCCGAAAAATCATTTCGGTGAATTTTTATTCCTCTGTTAGTCATTTAATTTTTCATAATTCTTGCAAATATCATCCTATTGCTTTTGTTAGGTTAGGTTTGTTTTATAACAATCTCAAATAGTTTACGGTTGCAAAGAAATATACTTTCTACGAAATGATTTCTCGGCGAAATGAAACATTCGACGAAAAATAATTCTAGGAGTCAATATAGACCCGTGTGGAAGATCCTTGTGTAGGCCGCGGGTACAATCTAAGTTTTATAGAAAAACAGAAAAGTTACACCCTTCTGATCAAGTGGAGGACGTTTTGTCTTAAGGGGCTCCCCGCTCTCAATGACCTTCGATCTGTTGCGATAGATTTTCCCATATTATAAATAGCTAATCATAATAACATAGTTTTTCCACAACAAAATACCGTATCAAGTACCTTTCACATGTCACTGACTTTGAGATACAGGCCGTCAGTTTACGATTTTTTCGGGGAAAAAGTTGTGGAAACGGTTTTTTGCGTTTTTCTCGAAAAGTATTGAGAAAAATAGAAAAAGCTTCACAACAAATTTTGTGGAATATGGTTTAGAACAATAAAATGTAAGATATTTTCTACATATACACCGGGGATAAAAGTAGAAACGAGATTAGTGTATTTTTGGTCCTTCACCGAATATTTTTTTTATAAAATACACAGTCGTTAAATCAAAATTCGGGTCACTACAAAGTGTTAAGCATAGACCATACTACAATATATATTAAATAGGACATTATAACTCTATAATCCACAAACTAGATACGATGTAAAAATCATCAAATTGGCTGATTTCTGTAGGGAGCCCCTTAAATATAACTGTGGCAATTTTACTTTTACCCTCATTACATTGTTTCCGCGTAATTTTCTTGCAGAACGTGTCGTCTTAGTACGCATGGCAGGCATGGAAAATAAAATTTCGCACCCGTCGTGTGAAAATAGGAAAACATAGTTACCAAGCGATTTTTTTGTACATTTATTGTCCCGGCTCTTTAAACTTCTTATGCATTCATAAGTAGTTAAGTAAAGGAATATAGCTTTTTCAGAATGAGAGGCTTAGTTTTCAAGGAGGCAATTCTTTATGCTTAGGCCTAGAGTGGCCTAGGCCCCGTTGTACAGAGCTGTCCAATTAAAATAAATGCCAACAACTGGTTTCATATGCCCACGCATGCTAAGCAATGGTTTCGCCAAATAGTTTGAACGATGTGAACGAGGTTAACATCATTGGTGTAATCGTGACACGACGTCGTTTCATGAAGTGCCTAGAAATTGCATAATGGGACTAGTTTTAGTTGTTATCTATATATATAAACGGATTTGTCCTGACTGACTGACATATCAACGCAGAGCCGAAACTACTGAACTTAGAACTTTGAAAATTCTACAGTAGATCAAGTATATTATGTAGGCAAGGAATAAGAAGGGATATTTCAAAACTCATCCCCTGAGGGGTTAAATTGGGGTTGAAAGTTTGTATGGAAAATGCGTAATTTTAGAGTAAGAGTCTTAATACTTTGCATACACACTTTAAATATAGAATGAAGAAAAGTAATTTCAGCATTTTTGAAAATTCATCCTGCAATGGGGTCTAATTGGGGTTGAAATTTTGTATGAGAAAAATTGCAGTTTTTGAGTAAGAGCGATTATATTTCGTATTTAGGCCGTGCATTAAAAAATATTAAAACTGATTTCAGCATTTTTTTAAATTCATCCCCTAAATTGTTCAAAATAAAGATTAAAGTTTGTATAAGAAACGTAGCATTCTTTGAGTATGAGGTATATTTTGGGGGTATAGACTTACTTTTTAACCGACTTCAAAAAAGAAGGTTCTCAATTCGACCTATTTTTTTTTTTTTTCTATGTATGTTACTCGATATCTCCGAGAATCGTGAACCGATTTTCAATTTTTTTTTTAATCGAAAGGGTATAACTCCGGGTTGGTCCCGTTGGCACTAAGTCGGGATCTGATGATGGAATCTTGGAGAAATCGAGGGAACTCTTCACATGTTATAGGGACATGTACGGCGCTTTCGGTAATTTATTGATAAAGTCAAGAATTTACATTCAGTAAATAGGATTTGGTGTAAGGAAACTGATGATGAACACACATACGAATCACTAAAAAGCAAAAAAAAAATTTTTTTAACAAAAAAAAGATCCGACTTCAGTAAAACTAAAAAGCCAACAATAACCCGTTTAAGTACAGATTACATTTGACTCACCCTTCGAAGTCGGTGCCAAACCTCGCGTAAACTATAAATATAAGAACTGAGTGGTTTCAGGTTTTTTGAAAATTCAACCCCTAAGAGGGAGAAATGTGGTAACAAAGTCTGAAAATCAGCATGGGTATTGTTTTTATGGTTTATCGGGTCGCTGATTACGAAAACCGCAACGATTTTAAAATCCACCGTGTCGGACGTGAGTTACCATCTCCCCTGTTGGGGTGAAATGGGGTTGAAATGTCTAAATACTAAACCGCTGGTTCTAGAGAGTTCAAATTTGGCACGTAGGTTCCTTATAAGGTGTAGGGGTGCACTAAGAAAGGATTTTTCAAAACTCACCCCCTAAAGGGGTGAAATGGGGTTCCAAAGTTTGTATGGGGAAACAAGATTAGTTAGACTATTTTATTCGAAACTTTACAGGAGTATTTTTAACGATAAATGAGTAAACACCTGTTTCAGGTTTTTTGAAAATTCTACCCCTATAAGGGAGAAATGTGCTGACAAAGTCTGAAAATCAGCATGATTATTGTTTTTATGGTTTATCGGGTTGCTGATTACGAAAACCGCAACGATTTTAAAATCCAACGTGGCGGACTTGAGTTACCATCTCCCCTGTTGGGCTAAAATGGGATTGAAATGTCTAAATGCTAAACCGCTGGTTCTAGACAGTCCAATTTGGCACGTAGGTTCCTTATAAGGTGTAGGGGTGCACTAAGAGAGAATTTTTCAAAAGTCACCCCCCAAAGGGGTGAAATGGAGGTCCAAAGTTTGTATGGGGAAACAAGATTAGATAGACTGGAGGAAATGGAGTTGAAATGTCTAAATACTAAACCGCTGGTTCCAGAGAGTCCAATTTGGCACGTAGGTTCCTTATAAGGTGTAGGGGTGCACTAAGAGATAATTTCTCAAAAGTCACCCCCCAAAGGGGTGAAATGGGGGTCCAAAGTTTGTATGGGGAAACAAGATTAGTTAAACTATTTTATTCGAAACTTCACAGGAGTATTTCTAACGATAAATGAAAAAACACGTGTTTCAGGTTTTTTTGTTATTCAACCCCTAAAATGGAGAAATGTGGTGACAAAGTCTGAAAATCCATTGGTAATGCTTTTATGGTTTATCGGGTCGCTGATTACGAAAACCGCAATAAAATCCAACGTGGCGGTCGTGAATTAACATCTCCCCTGTTGGGGTGAAATAGGGTTGAAATGTCTAAATACTAAACCGCTGGTTTAGAGAGTCAATACTTGGAACCTACGTGTCCTTATAAAGTCTAGGGGTGCAATAAAAGAAGCATTTGTCAAAAGTCATCCCCCAAAGGGGTGAAATGGGGGGGGGAAAAAGATTAGTTAGACTATTTTATTGAAAACTTCCAAGGAGTATTTCTAACGATAAATGAGTAAGCACGTGTTTCATGTTTTTTTGAGAATTCAACCCGGAGGAGAATATGGTGCCAAAGTCTGAAAATCAACAAGAGTAATGTTTCTATGGTTTATCGGGTCGCTGATTACCAAAACAACAACGATTTAATAAACAAACGTGGTGGACGTGAAATACCGTCTCGCCTGTTGGGGTGAGATGGGGTTGAAATGACTAAATATGAGTATGGGTGTAATTTTTATGGTTTCCTGGGACGTTAATTACGAAAATGCCACCGAATTTGAAATTTTATATTGCGGTCATGAAAATTCTTGAAAGCATTTGCGCCAAATTGCAATTTAATCGGTCCAGTAGTTTTGCAGCAAATCGGTTGTAACAGACGGACTGACAGACAGCTACACGTGCTCCTATAAGGGGGTTCTATTTTTGCTTTTGAGGTATGGATAGAGACCCGTGTTATCCTAATAGATTAAAAAAATAGTATTTGGTGGCATCTCGATCGTCGTCAATCGGTACCTATAGGCGGGTGGCGCGTTGGGACGGGAGGAATAATGATCGGGAAACTTCCTGCATCCGTAATAAATACATTCAAGCTTTTCAATAATTATGTCATTTCAGAATTCTGAATTACGTTTATCTGGCTCAGTATAATACATGTTTCATTCATCAACGAAGAGAACCTCAATATCTTACAATAGAACATGACGTAACTTAGAACATGGCGAATATCCCAAGTCGATAAGCGGAGGCTCGGGACATTATAAAAGCTTTATACAAATAAAATGCACACATATCCCGGTGTCTTAGCTTCACTTCGAGTTATGAATTTTGAAGTGAACTTTATTTGGATATGGATACAGTTAAAGCTGAGATCGCTTGATTTGAGTGCTTGAGTTTTCGGTTTGATTTGTTAAAGTGGAGTTATGATAAAATAAAAAGTATTTCCCAGTAATATTACAAAAGCGAAAGTCTGTGTATGTTTGTTACTTCTTCACGCTAAAACGGCTGGACGGAAATGCATGAGGGAAATGCAGATTGCAGATTATACCCTAACTTAACAAATAGCCTACTTTTAATCCTGAAAAAAAGAGCATTGTTCCCGTAGGATGATGTATATTATATAGGCACGCGAGCGAAGCCGCGGGTTACTGCTAGTGCTATATAATCGGTCTACGTATCGGTCGGTCAGCATAATATACAGACCTGTAGCGATGTAGGCGCGTGCCGTGGGGAGCTATTCATGTGACATAATATTATCTACTATACAAACCTGCGGCGAGGTCTGGGTCTCCATGGCACCGCCAAGCTTGTGGTAGGCGATGTAGGCGCCGTTGTAGCACAGAATAAAGACACTACAGAAGCCGCACTCTTTTGTTATTTGCCGCTTTTGCAAAAGCATTAGCCTACTCGTATCTGATTGGCCATTTTTAATGACGTACGACGCTGTTGGTTCTAGCTTCTTTGGGGCGTGTCATACTCCTAGGGTTGCCTACATTAGCAAAAGGGAAACTACTTCTCTGTGTTTGTAATTATTTTAAAGCTACTTTTACAAAATACGTTCAAAATAAGAGGGACCTAGCGCGATCTTTATAATGATGGGCTCTAAGAGTACCTACTGGATCTTTGGATTGGTTTAACGTAAACATGTGCGGTTTTTTGCTTTTCGAACCATTTTGATTAGCATTAAGATCCAGTATTATAAAATTGACCGGATTTTGTATCCTGGAAGTGCTTACTAGATTCTCAGGACTGGTTCAACGCAGTCACGTGCAGTTTTCGTATTCTGATTCACTTTGATGAGCAAGTAGAGAATGTGTTTATATTATGTAAATGCATTTTTTAATTTTTATTTTAGCCTTTGGAAGTTTGTAGACAGAAACATTTTTATTTATTTTATTATCGGTTTTACAGCCGTTTACATAACATTTCATTTTTATGCACACTTGACATCAATGATTGATGCAATCGACGACGATCAATGACAATATGGTTTATATTTGTATACATAGAAATAAGCCCGTTTCTAGCGGCCCTTTATGTTCTGGGATTATTACATTTTGTTTGTTCGATATTTTCCGAAGTTGAGTGAATTTTGAAAATCCAATTTCATATTCTGACTCGGATGACCCAAAAGCCTCCCGATACCGAGTTTTAACCCCCTAGGACTAACTTGAAATTTTCAAAAAAAAGTCCCCATTTTGATTTTTTTTTCACGACTGTACTCGGGTGGGGGTCTTCTATGACATTCGTTCGAGCACCCCCTACCCATTTCCAGCCGTTTACGAGATACGGGACCCTTAAAAAAAAATCTCCATACAAATCTTGTTGTTTCGATATTTTCCGACTTTGACTGAATTTTTTTGGACACCGATTTCAGATTCATATTTGTGAGCCCCAAATGCCCCCCGATACCGAGTTTCAGCCCCCTAGCACCAATTTGAAATCTATATATATAAACGGATTTGTCCTGACTGACTGACATATCAACGCAGAGCCGAAACTACTGAACTTAGAACTTTGAAAATTCTACAGTAGATCAAGTATATTATGTAGGCAAGGAATAAGAAGGGATATTTCAAAACTCATCCCCTGAGGGGTTAAATTGGGGTTGAAAGTTTGTATGGAAAATGCGTAATTTTAGAGTAAGAGTCTTAATACTTTGCATACACACTTTAAATATAGAATGAAGAAAAGTAATTTCAGCATTTTTGAAAATTCATCCTGCAATGGGGTCTAATTGGGGTTGAAATTTTGTATGAGAAAAATTGCAGTTTTTGAGTAAGAGCGATTATATTTCGTATTTAGGCCGTGCATTAAAAAATATTAAAACTGATTTCAGCATTTTTTTAAATTCATCCCCTAAATTGTTCAAAATAAAGATTAAAGTTTGTATAAGAAACGTAGCATTCTTTGAGTATGAGGTATATTTTGGGGGTATAGACTTACTTTTTAACCGACTTCAAAAAAGAAGGTTCTCAATTCGACCTATTTTTTTTTTTTTTTCTATGTATGTTACTCGATATCTCCGAGAATCGTGAACCGATTTTCAATTTTTTTTTTAATCGAAAGGGTATAACTCCGGGTTGGTCCCGTTGGCACTAAGTCGGGATCTGATGATGGAATCTTGGAGAAATCGAGGGAACTCTTCACATGTTATAGGGACATGTACGGCGCTTTCGGTAATTTATTGATAAAGTCAAGAATTTACATTCAGTAAATAGGATTTGGTGTAAGGAAACTGATGATGAACACACATACGAATCACTAAAAAGCAAAAAAAAAATTTTTTTAACAAAAAAAAGAACCGACTTCAGTAAAACTAAAAAGCCAACAATAACCCGTTTAAGTACAGATTACATTTGACTCACCCTTCGAAGTCGGTGCCAAACCTCGCGTAAACTATAAATATAAGAACTGAGTGGTTTCAGGTTTTTTGAAAATTCAACCCCTAAGAGGGAGAAATGTGGTAACAAAGTCTGAAAATCAGCATGGGTATTGTTTTTATGGTTTATCGGGTCGCTGATTACGAAAACCGCAACGATTTTAAAATCCACCGTGTCGGACGTGAGTTACCATCTCCCCTGTTGGGGTGAAATGGGGTTGAAATGTCTAAATACTAAACCGCTGGTTCTAGAGAGTTCAAATTTGGCACGTAGGTTCCTTATAAGGTGTAGGGGTGCACTAAGAAAGGATTTTTCAAAACTCACCCCCTAAAGGGGTGAAATGGGGTTCCAAAGTTTGTATGGGGAAACAAGATTAGTTAGACTATTTTATTCGAAACTTTACAGGAGTATTTTTAACGATAAATGAGTAAACACCTGTTTCAGGTTTTTTGAAAATTCTACCCCTATAAGGGAGAAATGTGCTGACAAAGTCTGAAAATCAGCATGATTATTGTTTTTATGGTTTATCGGGTTGCTGATTACGAAAACCGCAACGATTTTAAAATCCAACGTGGCGGACTTGAGTTACCATCTCCCCTGTTGGGCTAAAATGGGATTGAAATGTCTAAATGCTAAACCGCTGGTTCTAGAGAGTCCAATTTGGCACGTAGGTTCCTTATAAGGTGTAGGGGTGCACTAAGAGAGAATTTTTCAAAAGTCACCCCCCAAAGGGGTGAAATGGAGGTCCAAAGTTTGTATGGGGAAACAAGATTAGATAGACTGGAGGAAATGGAGTTGAAATGTCTAAATACTAAACCGCTGGTTCCAGAGAGTCCAATTTGGCACGTAGGTTCCTTATAAGGTGTAGGGGTGCACTAAGAGATAATTTCTCAAAAGTCACCCCCCAAAGGGGTGAAATGGGGGTCCAAAGTTTGTATGGGGAAACAAGATTAGTTAAACTATTTTATTCGAAACTTCACAGGAGTATTTCTAACGATAAATGAAAAAACACGTGTTTCAGGTTTTTTTGTTATTCAACCCCTAAAATGGAGAAATGTGGTGACAAAGTCTGAAAATCCATTGGTAATGCTTTTATGGTTTATCGGGTCGCTGATTACGAAAACCGCAATAAAATCCAACGTGGCGGTCGTGAATTAACATCTCCCCTGTTGGGGTGAAATAGGGTTGAAATGTCTAAATACTAAACCGCTGGTTTAGAGAGTCAATACTTGGAACCTACGTGTCCTTATAAAGTCTAGGGGTGCAATAAAAGAAGCATTTGTCAAAAGTCATCCCCCAAAGGGGTGAAATGGGGGGGGGAAAAAGATTAGTTAGACTATTTTATTGAAAACTTCCAAGGAGTATTTCTAACGATAAATGAGTAAGCACGTGTTTCATGTTTTTTTGAGAATTCAACCCGGAGGAGAATATGGTGCCAAAGTCTGAAAATCAACAAGAGTAATGTTTCTATGGTTTATCGGGTCGCTGATTACCAAAACAACAACGATTTAATAAACAAACGTGGTGGACGTGAAATACCGTCTCGCCTGTTGGGGTGAGATGGGGTTGAAATGACTAAATATGAGTATGGGTGTAATTTTTATGGTTTCCTGGGACGTTAATTACGAAAATGCCACCGAATTTGAAATTTTATATTGCGGTCATGAAAATTCTTGAAAGCATTTGCGCCAAATTGCAATTTAATCGGTCCAGTAGTTTTGCAGCAAATCGGTTGTAACAGACGGACTGACAGACAGCTACACGTGCTCCTATAAGGGGGTTCTATTTTTGCTTTTGAGGTATGGATAGAGACCCGTGTTATCCTAATAGATTAAAAAAATAGTATTTGGTGGCATCTCGATCGTCGTCAATCGGTACCTATAGGCGGGTGGCGCGTTGGGACGGGAGGAATAATGATCGGGAAACTTCCTGCATCCGTAATAAATACATTCAAGCTTTTCAATAATTATGTCATTTCAGAATTCTGAATTACGTTTATCTGGCTCAGTATAATACATGTTTCATTCATCAACGAAGAGAACCTCAATATCTTACAATAGAACATGACGTAACTTAGAACATGGCGAATATCCCAAGTCGATAAGCGGAGGCTCGGGACATTATAAAAGCTTTATACAAATAAAATGCACACATATCCCGGTGTCTTAGCTTCACTTCGAGTTATGAATTTTGAAGTGAACTTTATTTGGATATGGATACAGTTAAAGCTGAGATCGCTTGATTTGAGTGCTTGAGTTTTCGGTTTGATTTGTTAAAGTGGAGTTATGATAAAATAAAAAGTATTTCCCAGTAATATTACAAAAGCGAAAGTCTGTGTATGTTTGTTACTTCTTCACGCTAAAACGGCTGGACGGAAATGCATGAGGGAAATGCAGATTGCAGATTATACCCTAACTTAACAAATAGCCTACTTTTAATCCTGAAAAAAAGAGCATTGTTCCCGTAGGATGATGTATATTATATAGGCACGCGAGCGAAGCCGCGGGTTACTGCTAGTTTTGAAAATAAAAGCCATTCGCCATTTTGAATTTAATTTGGTTCGCTAATTTTCACATTCATAAGCTAAGTCGAACAAGACGCAGCAATGCGGTCTAAATCTGTTTGTTCGTGTACACGTTAGTTTGTGGACACGTCCACACGCGCATTGCGTTTGTAGTAGTGTACCTATCGCAGCGCGGTTGTATGAAGCTTAGTCTCTATTCCGTTTCTTTACTCATGTGGAACCAGTCCTGAGATCCAGTAGGTACTTTGGAAGTACCTACTGGATCTCAGGATCTCCATCATCAGGTCAATTTTATGATACTGAGTCCAAATGTTCATTGTGGTGAATCGAAATGTAAAAACCACACTTGTCTACTTTGAACTAGTCCCGAGATCTAGTAAATAAGTTCCATCATCAGATCATGATTTAATGGCTATGGGAAAACCGTAGCAGTAACCGTATTCTCTTACTAATAAAAAATATATATATTTACACTTTACGGAGATAATCGGTGAACTTACGTTCAAAACGATTCAATGTAGCGAACACTGAATCTCTTCCTTTTTAAAGTCGGTTAAAAATAATAAAAAAATCACAATAATATGTAAATAATACAAATGTAATCGATGCGTTGTCTTCGCTTCAAACGTGCCGACCCTAGCCGAATAAAGGCGGGACGATGGGCGGGCTGGGGCACAATTGTGACCCGAAATTAGTAGGTATAGTTTTTGACACTTCAGCGGAGTGAAACCCCCTTGGTTGTAGGGAATTGTGCTATTCATGTGATATTTTAGTATATACTATAGGTACAGACCTGCGGCGCTGTCTGGGTCTCCATTGCGCCGCCGAGCTTGTGGTAGGCGATGTAGGAGCCACGGTAGGGAGCTATGCTATTTATGTGATATAGGTATATACTGTACAGACCTGCGGCGCGGCCTGGGTCTCCATGGCACCGCCAAGCTTGTGGTAGGCGATGTAGGCGCCGTTGTAGGGAATTGTGCTATTCATGTGATATTTTAGTATATACTATAGGTACAGACCTGCGGCGCTGTCTGGGTCTCCATTGCGCCGCCGAGCTTGTGGTAGGCGATGTAGGAGCCGCGGTAGGGAGCTATGCTATTTATGTGATGTAGATATATACTATACAGACCTGCGGCGCGGTCGGGGTCTCCATGGCGCCGCCGAGCTTGTGGTAGGCGATGTAGGAGCCGCGGTAGGGAGCTATGCTATTTATGTGATATACGAGGGTGGTATGATAAGTAGTGAGCCTACCCATGAAAAAAAATTTTTTTTTTTTGTTTTTTTTTTTTTTTTTTAACATAGTCCCCTTTCAAATTTATGCACTTTTCCCAACGCGTCTCCAACTTCTTTAAGCCCTCCAAAAAATATGTCTTCGGAAACTTGGCAAAATACTCATCCGTGGCCTCTATGACCTCTTCATTTGACACGAAGCGTTTGCCTCCGAGCCAAGATGTCATGTTTGGGAACAAGAAGAAATCGCACGGAGCTAAGTCCGGGGAATAAGGCGCGTGCGGCAGTATTTTGTAACACATTTGATCCAGTTTGGCCTTGACGATGTTTGATGAATGGGCCGGAGCATTATCCTGGTGAAACAGCACTTTTTTGCAGGCTAAACGGGGCCGTTTTTTTTTAATTCTTCGTCGAATCGTGATAACAAATCAGAGTAATATGGCCCCGTGATTGTTCTTCCTTTCGCTAAATAATCTATGTGAATAATTCCTTGCGAATCCCAAAATATGGTCGCCATCACCTTCCCAGCCAACGGAACCGTTTTTGCTTTTTTTGGAGCACTTTCGCCGGGACAAGTCCACAGCTTTGACTGTTGTTTTGTTTCTGGAGTATAGTGGTGGATCCACGTTTCGTCCACGGTAACGTAACGCATAAAGAAGTCCTTCGGATTACGCTTTAATAGTGCCAAACACTCTTTGGAAGTAGCCACACG
The DNA here is from genome assembly GCA_932273695.1 of Apotomis betuletana. Classification (NCBI taxonomy): domain Eukaryota; kingdom Metazoa; phylum Arthropoda; class Insecta; order Lepidoptera; family Tortricidae; genus Apotomis; species Apotomis betuletana. Next base: position 8,249,092 of record OW026307.1, on the reverse strand, counting down.
ATTCTGCTTGTTTTATTCACTTAGCAAACGCGGTACCCATCGGGCTTATAGCTTGCTCATGTCCAAATGTTTATGAATGATATTTTGTACACGCTCCAGTGACAAGCTACATTCCTCAGCTACCTCCCTTAATTTCAGTCTACGATAGTTCATCAAACTATCACAGACTTTTTTGATGGTTTCCTCCGTGGTAACTTCATTTGGACGTCCTGGGCGGGCCTCATCAAACACAGATGCTCTTCCATTTCTGAACTCATTATACCACCCCTTAATTGTGGCAATCGAAGGCGACGCATCGCCATACACGCTATCTAACTCGTTTTTTATTACATCACGCGTTTTTTCCCTTCAAAAACAGGAAACGAATCACTGACCGATGTCGTTCTTTTTCCATTTTATACAAAGACTGCCACTTTCTACTGTTTAAAAAGCTATAATTCATGAAGTAATTGACAGAATCATTTGAAACTGTAAATTTTCCCGCGTCCAAGATGGCGGCTCTGAGTAAAGACATTTTTAATATTCAGCCATACTGCATTGCTTCAAGGCTCATTACTTATCATACCACCCTCGTAGGTATAGTATATACTATACAGACCTGCGGCGCTGTCTGGGTCTCCATTGCGCCGCCGAGCTTGTGGTAGGCGATGTAGGCGCGCGCCGGGCTGCCGTGGGGAGCAATTTTCGTGGCGTTGCTGAGCTCCCGGGTGAACAGAGCATCTGGCCGCCGAGGAGGCTGTACTCCTCACCTGGGAAGATAATAAGATAGTCATACGGAGTCGAATAAAAAAGTTAGCTACATTAGATCATCATCATCATCAGCCTATTCTTGTCCACTGCTGGACATAGGTCATAGGTGGCTACGTTAGATCGCTAGGAGCCAAGACTCACTTTGGGTCACTAAGTCATCGGAGGAAATAATTAGGTCTTAGGGCTAAAAGTAAACAGCTTGCAGGTATGCTTGTAAGAGGTGTCGTTGCGACCGAAAGACATACCTACTGATACCTTGTAAGTTGGTTTATTCTTCAGTTAGTGAGTAAGGTAGGTATTGACATGAACGAAAAGAAACAGTTCATTCACATACTTCATTGTAACGGAAAGAATTGGGTTTATAAACATTGATATTATTATTGTCTTTGTTCATAGTTAGGACACCGACAATCTTCGTCTTATTTACGTTTGAGACGTTACGTGAGTGTTTCAATAAGTTTGTTCCCACTTGACTTTAAGGACTTCCACTTGACGCTGGTTTTGGTTCAGTTCGAAATCAAAATTAAATATTGAGTGATTTGTTACGATCACGATGTGGCCATGTGGTCTGCTTGCAAACTATATTTTTTTAGGGTTCCAGGAACGCGTGGTGGTACCGAGTTTAAATTAAAACCACTTACTCAAGTCCACAGTCCCCTGAAGCGGTAAAAAAAACTTTAAATTAACGTAAAAAAAGGATGTACGGCCGTTTAGGCCGCCAGAAAATGTTTTTATTTCGACACTCTCAAGGCACCTCAAGGGAATCAAAATGTATAGGGTATTCCGTTAGCCTAGAAACTATGAAATTTGGCAAGTAATACCGTCTTATATTGAATGTATAGAATTTTTCTTAAAAACTGTACATTTGTAATTAATTCAATCATACTGCAGGCATTTTTGCTCCTCCACCACCTTAAACTCCCTCACTGCCGTCGTCATCCAATTTTGTATACGTACAGTCGAGTTCATTTACATCTACACACTTACGAGAACAAAAATATCTGAACACGACCCTATTGTCGGGAGCATAAAGTCGTGTTCAGATATTTTTGTTCTCGTAAGTGTGTAGATGTAAATGAACTCGACTGTACATATTTGTATATTATTAATATTTTATTTTACTTCAATATTTTCTTATCTCTGTAATTAAATCATAAAAAATAAATATAGTTTTTTTTTTGTATTTAAAGTTCCTAATTAAAATAGTTTTCTAATGGTAAAATCTGTCGCTCAGTAGGTATTACAGTTTATCTTTTCGTTAAAGCAATATGCCGTGTTTTCATAGTTCGTGTTCGTACAGAACCCTCGGTACGCGAGTCCGACTCGCACTTAAACTGACTTTTTTAGGGTTCCGTAGTCAACTAGGAACCCTTATAGTTTCGCCATGTCCGTCCGTCCGTCCGCGGCTTAGCTCCGTGATCATTCGTACTAGAAAGCTGAAATTTGGTATGAGTATGTGTATGTATAACGCCGACAGAACGGTAAAATAAAAATTAAAAAAAAAATTTTTTTCGGGTACCTCTCGAACACCTAAAGTGGGGGTGATTTTTATTTTCTTTTCAACACTAGTGTGTGGAGTGTCGTTGAATAGGTCTTGTAAAAATAATAGGGGTCTCCTAACATTATTTTTTGATAAAGTCAGCAGTTTTGTAAATATTCACTCCGAAAACAAAAAAAAAAGTCCCCCCCCCTCTAACTTTTAAACCACCCGTGGTTTAAAAGTTAGAGAGTCGGTGTCCTAACTATCAAAAAAAAACGGAAAAATTCATGTTAATGAGGCCTTATAAGTACTTTCAATGACAACTATTTTGAACAAAATCGGTCGAGCCGTTTTTGAGTTATCGCCAAATTTCATATTTTTTCTTTTAAATGACGTAAGTTGACTTCCAGAACGTAATAAGTGATTACAGTTTCTAGGGCGTTTACGACCTTTTTATAGAGCTTAAAATCTTTCTTAACTTAAAACAGCAGTTTATTGTGAAGGATGAGCAACTACGGAACCCTACACTGAGCGTGGCCCGACATGCTCTTGTTTTTAAAACGTGTGCGCGTCTCTGCGCTCATTGATACAGTTCGTGGTATTTTACTTAGGGTCATGTCGTATGCAGTTTAAGAAAACTTATTTAGGTACTAATCGGCATTCCGCACTTTAAAGAATAGTTTCTTAAACATTTAATAGAAAATCCCAAGAAAGGCATATTTTAAAACAATAGTCCGTTAATGTTGGAAAACAATACATTTAAAACTATCCAATACCCAATTTTACCCATCGTAAAAGTAGGTTCGAAAAATCCACAAGTGATAATAATTACTTTTTTCTATGCATTTTGCCTTAGCAAACAAAAAATATTCTAAAACTATTGTTTATGGTGCCGACAAAAGGCACTCAATACCTGCTGTGCTTAGCAAAAGGCCACATGGCAAAATAGCTACGCTATGGTGTTTCCGGTTTATACAAGTAAACTTGGCTGGTCGCATGTTATTAAAGTCTGATTTTTTATTCGGAGTAAACTGATGCAATTTTTTACGAGCGCAATTTGATTAAGTTGAATTTGGTATCAACACTATCAATCAACATACCACTTTTTATCAATAAAAGTCAATCTAATATTATCAGCATTACGTGTTTTCTCATTCATTGTTTTAAGAAATAATTTCTGAATAGAAGAAAATATAAATTACGACATCTGTCAAATCACTTTGGCTAATTAAAGATTCAACTTTACGTATTAACGAAAAACACAACTACTTATCTACACTGAAAAACAAAATTAATCAGCCCAAATGCTATCTAGGTATAGCTAGATCGGAGAACTGACAAAACTGAGGGCTACTAGTTACCAAAATAAGTTACCTAAGTATGTAAAATGTAATATTTTAAAATAAAGTGTACATCGATACATTCAATGATTCTTTTTCCTAATATAAGGTTGCACATGAACATACAGACACGCACACACACACACTCACATCGACATACACACTTTCATTTGCGCATTTATCTTTGCAAGTAAATGTAGTACATAATTGTAGGTAATAGGCTAAATAATTTTATTAACGGATACCCGAATGTGAAATGTCAATGTTTGCTTAACGGTCACCACGATACAGGCCTAGCCTAGTGTGGGATCACTGATTAATTTTACAATTTATATTTCTGTCTTTTCAATAAACGAATTTTATTTATTTATTATTTTTATTTTATTTATACCTACGATTTTTTTTCGACTTCTAGGTCGATATCTAGGGATTATTATTATAGACTCCATACTAATATTACCCACAACTGCCTATTTTTATTGTGTAAGGGTAAAGATATTATTATTATATCTCGTTCTCTGATTCATACCATAATAGTTTATTGCGTATCATTTTCATTTTACAGTAGATGATATGGTAATTAAAATGTAGGTACATGAAACCCTTATGATTTGTTATCTCACGTATGCTAATGTAATTCCGGCTTTACTGTTATTATTATAGGAGTCAGACTCCTCTCAAAACACATAAATGCTGTTAAATACGTAGTATCAAAGCAAAAAGGGGAGCTCTTGTTCTAGATTCTTAATAGTAGGCACAAAGTACCAATGGGTTGGTTTTTACCAGCTTTTTACTGTATAAGAGTTTTGAAATTAGTTCAAGTGTTTTTATCAAAATGACCTAGAATCAATTTTCACTAGACCCAGTTACCGATAAAAATAATCAGGCTTATTTAGGTGCATTGCGGCACAATTATTAGGTTAATCTATCGGTCAATCATTCGAAAGTAAACAAAACAACATTATCTAAGTATGTAAGTCACCCATGAATAGCGAAAGTTTGACCATAGTCCGATAAATATTTATTACCGACAACAGCTTTATTGGAACACCGAAATGAGTTGTGATAACTATCGCTAACTTGCGTCGCGCGTCGATAATCACGAAATACTTACTTTTATCTTGGCATTGCCGGTATCAAAAAGTGTGTAGGTTGATACAGGCGTCACATTTTCTTTTTTAATAGGTAGAGTGGTTCGAAAGGGTATTTTTATAGTCGCGTGACTAGTGTTCGGAATGAATTGGAATTCTCTCGCGATAGGGATTACTCGACGCGGCGAGCGGCCCTCCCCTGTGCTCGAATGGAACTGAAGAAAATGAAGCGGTTTCTAGGGATGGGAGTGGAAAAACCTCGATAGTCGATTAATTTGGTGGAAAAGTCGGTTTAGGCAGAATTATTTATTACATATACATATATTGAAGTACAGAAATATATCGATCAATTCGTGATGATAAATAATAAAATAGGCTACCTAACTAACATTTATATTACATATAATTTTGATGACACGTGAATGTTTAATGAAATTAATCTTTTGGATCGTTATTGTGTATAATGTAAACTGTTTGCACAAATAAAACATTGAAGCATTACAGGTGTTAAACTCATCATTACAAACCAATCAAAATATTACCTACGTATTAATGAAATACCCAATCCATACTAATATTATAAATGCGAAAGTGTGTCTGTCTGTCTGTCTGTCTGTCTGTCTGTTACCTCTTCACGCTTAAACCGCTGAACCGACTTAGATGAAATTTGGTATGGAGATAGTTTGAGACCCGGGAAAGGACATAGGATACTTTTCATCCCGAATAAATTTAGTGTTCCCGTGGGATGAGCGGGTAACACCGCAGGGCACAGCTAGTATTCTATACGTGTAATTACAATATTCAATGTTAGACTTCCTCCAAAAATTACAAAAAATTACCCCTTACGTACTATTTAGAACAAAACATTTATAAATAAACAGTAGCAAGGGATAAGTATTCGTATGTAAAATCATAACAGCAACGCGTAGAAAACGGTCAATTAATTACTTTCGACTATTCTGCGTTTATAACGTTCTGGAGCCTTACCACGATCTCTTAACGCGACTCACTTTAGGCCCTAAACTGAACTGTATCGCTATTTCATACCATGACATTGTATTTACGACTCAGTTCAGATGCAGTTCAGGAGCCTTACCACGATCTCTTAACGCGACTCACTTTAGGCCCTAAACTGAACTGTATCGCTATTTCATACCATGACATTGTATTTACGACTCAGTTCAGATGACAGTTCAGTAAGAGCGTCTCAACTATTTCATTCTCTCATTTCAAGTACTTTTCGTACCACGATGTGTCACTTGAGACGAAACTGAATCGCACGAGTGTCAAATTTTGCGACTCATAAAAAGTTCCTCATTGAATGTATCGTTCTGGATAGTTTTGTGTAGAATATTTATTAGTTCTTAGCTTTTGTTCGCGACTTGTCTCGCACAGGTCTGAAAACGTGTCTGTGTAACTTCCTACCGTTTTATTCAGGGACGTATTTACCCTAGGGCGATCCGGGCTATAGCCCGGGGCGCCAAACCGACAGGGGCGGCGTAGGCGCCCCTGGCCGTTTGCATTTTGTTTTGGTATTGGCGCCTTTCAACCAACTATTACTTTTCACCTTTTTTTGTCAATCCAAAATTTAAAATGAACATGAAAAATAACAAGAACAAATAGTTTTGGTCGAAAACATGCTTGTAAGTTTGTCAATATCTTCGGGGCGCGTCTGTAAGTAAGAACATGAACATGCTTCAAATATAGGGCGCGGGCGCCGAGTGAGGTCGCGGGCCGGCAAGAGGGGCGGTGGCAATAGGCCATACATTACATATATCAGCGTTGCCAGATCGGATCTTTTTACACTATATCGGTCAATTTTGTTACTACGTACCCCCGCGCCGAACAATTTCGCTCTCGCTGCGCTCGCGTTTTCATCTGATCGTGTTACTACGCATCCCCGGGCCAAAAATTTCGGGCTCGCTGCGCTCGCGTTAATATCTATTTCTGTTACAATATATACTATACTACGTAGTCTACGTACGTTTTTTTCTGATTGTGTTACTACGTACGCCTGCGCCGAAAAAATTGGCGAATACTGACGAGTTAATTTCTTTTGAGTTATTATAATACGATCTCTTGGATAATGCAACGGGGAAAAAAAAGATGCACAATGCGCATAGATAAGAGTGCATTACTGGTAATAAGTAGATAGAACTTCGTGTTTTTCGGTTCCATATGACTACTGCAATACTACGGTAAAGAGCTCGTAGCTTTGTATGGATTTCATAGTAAGATACGTTTTTTTTCCGTAGCATTGCAGACTGTAGTAACTAAATTAGCCGCTCGAGGGTGCTTTACATCATGCTTCTTTATTTGGTTACTATTTAAGTTCTTAAACCACAATATGATTTTTAATAGATTGAATTATAAAAACAAGTAAACTATTTTGTAAAACAAAGAACTGGAGTTACAAACATTTGCACTGAACCTAAAATAGGCAACTATAATTGAACATATCTTTAAGCAGTTGATAATTTATTTATTATTCAAAAAAGTTACACAGCATTACAGTAATAAAACCAATAAGGCACTGAACTACAAAAATACATATAAACAAGACTTAAAACTAGTTAATTTAGGCGACACAACCGCGTGGGTCCTTTGCGTCGTCTGATCTGGTGTATAATTCGGCAAATTACCGCGGAACTGCCGAAACACAACACCCTTCCGCCAGAAGTCTGCACTTGCGATGGTGCCCTGCAGCGGCCGCGGCACGCACACCACAAATGAGCTGAAGTACACGTAGTGCCGGGACTGCAGCTGGATAATATTGATATCATGGGGTCAAAAATATAAGCCCGATTTCAAAGGTCTCTATCTCGGCGGGAGACAGCTGGCGATAAAAACGGAGCTTTTAACATTGTCATTGACACACTTGATATTATATGGGTGATAAAATCACTTCACCGCATTTCCTGGCCACAATTTCGTTCCCCTGAACGAATACACTAAATCTGCGGAGGATTAAACTGAATTCGAAGATTGGCATACCACGTAAAATTCATTTGAAATTTAACAAATTTACATGTCAATGATTGACATGACATTATCACAGGCGGAAGGCGGCACACGTTCCGAGTCTTAATTACAATTCTTTTGAAATACAGACATTTTAAACTTTATTTCATTCAATAAAGCATAGACAATTGGAACATTATTTGGCTAGCCAGACTATGTATTTGTTATATGAAGAAGTTTAAATAAAATAAACTAATTATTTTGCAATGCAAGAACCCCGATCATCCAAATTTAGCCATTTGAGCTCATTTGGTTCGGTCTTAGCTAGTTCTACCCATTTGGACCGGCGATATTTATAATTTCTCCTTTTCGCCTGGTCTTGGGTCTTCTTTAACCCCTTTGCCGAGCGGGCCCATCCATGCCGTCACTGTGAATTATGTACCTACGAATGAGGAATAGTAGAAGAAAATCGACATGAATATTAATATTATCGATAAACCGTGTCACGTCCCTAGCGACATTGGGCGGGCAGCTATGGACTGGGCGGGCAAAGGTCGATAGCTACCTCGTGGTTACGCGATGCACGATGCACCAACTACATAGTGCTAAAACAACTTTTATGGCAAGGAAAAGTAATTACGGTCACTTAAGAATTTTCTTTCTTTTAGTCAGTGATGAGAAGTAATGAACTTTTATTTAAGAATATTATTTAATATTCTTTTAACATAGTGGCAACCATTGGATCAATATTAATTAAAAATATGACTCAGTAACGTAAAAAAAATGGTTTTACCACTCGGACGGTGGCGGGTAACTTGCGTCATTAATCACCTCAGTCTAGCTAGTTTTATAGGCGCAAATCACAAACGTAAAATAAAATTTTAATTTATGGCAAATAAATGGACGTGCATTTACTTATGTAGACTAAATATAAGTATATATCTAGCCACTATCTTTCGCCCACGGCCTCGCTCGCTTTAAAATCGCAAACACTAAGTATCCTATGGGAACCGTGCTTTTTTCTGGATACCTAAAATGTAGCTGATGTGTTAGTATTGTGCAGTATCCACTAGTGCGAGTGCCTAAAAAAAACAAGGTAGGTAACTATAATAGTTTACGACAATGTCCCGGGCGGATCCACTAGTGGAGGGTAACCAAATTTTTCTAAGTGATATTTAAGTTTTATTTTGTTATCTTTTTTATATAAATTGTATATAAGTAGTGTTTATATTCATGTAAATTGTTTAAGTGTCGTATTCTTTGAGTAAATAAATAATTGTTTAAGAATAAGTTCGGTTTTGCCAGCCACATCAGGAAAAACGTCATCCAGGTATATTTTTTAGATGTTTTTTTAGGGAGTTGTTGGGACCTCCCAAGTAAGATAGGGGGCCCTCGTGAGACTGGGGGCCCTGGACACGTACCCAAAGTGCCTAGTGGGAAAAACGGGCATCAGGACGCAAAACGCAAACACGACCGTAATTGGCTCAAGTCGCCGTCGCTGGTAGTGCCGTAACGGACGGTGATCTCATTCTTTGAATCCTTCCTTATACTTACTTGAAACTTGGCTGGCTACGGCTAACGGACGGTGCACGGTGCTCTCATTCTTTGAATCCTTCCTGATACTTACTTGAAACTTGGCTGGCTACGGCTAACGGACGGTGCACGGTGCTCTCATTCTTTGAATCCTTCCTGATACTTACTTGAAACTTGGCTGGCTACGGCTAACGGACGGTGCACGGTGCTCTCATTCTTTGAATCCTTCCTGATACTTACTTGAAACTTGGCTGGCTACGGCTAACGGACGGTGCACGGTGCTCTCATTCTTTGAATCCTTCCTGATACTTACTTGAAACTTGGCTGGCTACGGCTAACGGACGGTGCACGGTGCTCTCATTCTTTGAATCCTTCCTGATACTTACTTGAAACTTGGCTGGCTACGGCTAACGGACGGTGCACGGTGCTCTCATTCTTTGAATCCTTCCTGATACTTACTTGAAACTTGGCTGGCTACGGCTAACGGACGGCGCTCTCATTCTTTGAATCCTTCCTGATACTTACTTGAAACTTGGCTGGCTACGGCTAACGGACGGCGCTCTCATTCTTTGAATCCTTCCTGATACTTACTTGAAACATGGCTGGCTACGCCCGTGCCCAAAGATGATTATATTTCGTAGGATACTTTTACTTGACTACGGTAAAGTAAAATGGGCTAGATGGACGAATTTATATATTTTATTAATATTTTAGTCATAGAATGATAACAGTAAGTACAATAAATTATTTTTCTTTAGATATCCGCAGAAGCTGAACTTCGCTAAAAAATAGTAAGTACAGTCTGGCAAAAAAGAGTAGAAATTAAAAAGTGGCAATACCGTAGTGACGTCCCTTTCTAATCCATCTAAGGAAAAGGGGACGGCAGACTATAGGATAGCCTTGGAAAAATGACCCAGAACTTGGAGATTATAACTAAGGGGGTGCGTAACGATGCGTATAAATTTGTTTGTAATAATTTTAGTCGGTATAACGTTCATTTGATATAATTCCCAATTAATATAATAACACTTACCTACTTAATATATTTGCATATGTTATAATTATCGTTTATATGTATAAAGATCATTTGATCGAGTAACATTTAATATAACATACATTTAGTATAATGCATATTTCTTATAATGTACATATTATATAATATAACGTGAATTTTATCTAATGTACAGTTAGCATAATACCTAATAGGTAACGGCGGAAGGGCTGCTCTCCCTTTAACTAGATAAAATAGACGATATATCCTAACTTGTTTCTTTCCTGAAGTCAGAATCATTACCTAATCTACCTTAAGGCAGGTCATACTTGGGTTAGGTTAGGTACGACGACGAGCGAAGCGAGGAGGAGGGTTAGGTAGAACTCCGACGCTAACGAGCGAGCGAAGCGAGTGAGCGAATCGCCAGAACCGAGTTTTTTCCGAATCATTAATATGGCTATAATAATAAGGAATTAATAAGTATATCACTTGATAGTTATTTCATATCACTTGTATATAAAATGAGCATATGATGATTATAATAAATAAGCCTTAGACCAAAACATTATTATAATAAATAAAAATATATATTTTGAAATTATATTAAATGATCATTATAATATATAAAATGAGTTATTAATCACACATCGGTAACTCGTGGCACTTAGGTAGCACTTGACAGTTTCTAACAGACTAGTTAGTGATGTGACAATGTTCTTCCTATACCAGTCGAGTATAAGAAACCATTCAAAAAAGGATTTTTAATCATTTAATATATGACATTCGTGATAAACAATTAATATTTGTTCTTTTCACAAGTTAGCCTACGTCTTCTACTTGAGAAAATCCACTTTGTGTACGAAAACTATCTTTCAACCTCCACTGACGTAATGGGTAAAAAAAGCATTTTATTGTAAAGTTGTAGCGTATTTTTATTGATATTCTCTTTGATTTCAACTTCTTTATTTTGTAACAAGTTATTGATGTTTTTTGTTGTAAGATATCCTGGATTTTTTGATAACACTAGTTTCAGCTTTTGATAAACAAGTTTACCTTTGTGGTGCAGTCTCAGTAATAGTATTACTTGTTATGGACGGTTTTGGCCTGGAAGCTGCACTTTGTGATGGAAGCAAGCCGTTTTGCACAGTGATAATATAGACCAAAATAAACGATTTCACTCGAGGCGAAATTAGTTTCACCCCTTAGGAACAGAGATGGCGCCACTTATTCCAAAAAAGTTTAAAAATTTTTAAATCCTGAACGGATACTCCTAATTTGACGTAAGAGGTGCCAATCGGCAGATAATTACCCAATTTAACATGAAAAAAATTAAAATCACGTAGAAAATAATTTTGGATACCTAAGAAATAATATTTTCTGAAAAAAATATTAAAAATTTGTGATTTTTGGAATTTTACTCGTAAAAATGTATGTACATGGTACTTTTTTTATTTATTTATATTAATACACAACTAATTTTACATTTACGAAAAAAAACCGCATATCATTAGCTCGTATAATTCCAAAGTTATTGAAGAATACAGACATGGCGCCGCTGGGTCAAAAAATCTTACAAAAAATTTAAAACCTCAACGGATATTCCGATTTTGATAATTAAGGTGGTAATCGACAGATATTTACTTAAATTAGTTTAAAAAAATAAAATAAAAATTCAAATAGGCAAAAAGTAATAATATTTCCAAAAAAAAACATACATTTTGAAAAAAAAATATTTTTTTTTGGGGCTTTTATATAATATCATATAAAAAAAATTATGAATATGGCTTTATTTTACTTATGTATATTATAACACTATTAGGTAATTGATCGTTTAATAAAAAACCGCATATCGAGAACTTGTACAGCTCCAACGGTATTGAAGATTTTACTATAGGGTGCCGGTGCGATGTTGCCGCCGCACGTGCAACTTATGTACATGTATATAGAAAAGTATTCTCCCGTTTCGAAGGTACTGATTACCCTGAAAATATAACCACAATTGAAAGTACAAATCATAATCATCCCAAGTAGCACACAACACACTTATATCCCTTGTACAGCCTTAATTAGAGTTTTAACGGGTGAATAGGCTCTTATACAACCAGTTTGCTAATATCACAAGTATATTCTGCCTATTTTCACTAAACTGTGCATTGTAACGTGCATGTTAGGCCGTTGCATCGGCTGCAACAACGCATTTTTCCTTATCTCGATTTGCACCCATACTAACTGTTCTATTGTGGATCGCACCTGCAACCTGCTTCCAACGCCATTCCATTCCCAAAAAGAAAGGACTTGGGACAGGATATATCCAAATTAAGACGTTTATATCACATTTGGCTCGCTTAAAACGCTACACGCAGAACATGTTGTTCAATGGCAGCTGAAGTAGTCGGCGAAAGGCTTGTCGCCAGCTCTGTGAAAGCATCGAAGCATTCAAATTGCAGTAATCAGTGCAACGGTCTACTAGTAGCAGTTTACAAAACAGTTATTACTTTAAGTAATGAAATGATGACTGCACTTCAAGGCTTTCACAGAGTATGACAAGACGTCTAATTTTAATACAATAAGAAAAGAGACCTGTTTTAAAACTTGCATGTTATACCCTGAAATAACTACTGCTTTTGCAAGTAACATCGCTATCTATAGAAATTCTCTCTCGATACGTAACGGCTCATGTGAAACGATTACTTAGGGCCATTTTTGTTTCTTTTTTTTTAGGGTGTGTTTACATAAATAATGTCATTCATTATTATAACAAAACGGGATTTAACCGAGTTCAAAAATGTTTATTTACCGCAATTAAGTCCCGTTTTATTATTTAAATATAATGTGTGAAAATCGTGTAAGATTCAATCACTATATTAATGTCATTAATTGGTTCTCAATTAATCGTAACGTTGTTGGTCCCAGATTCACATGCAGGCTATACGATGCTCCAACAGAGCATATATTATTACTGTTAATGCGATTCGAAAAGATCTGTTTAAACTAAAAAACACTAAACTAAACAAGCTTGTGAGATACCTTCCATCTATTTCAGCTGCCATTGAATACCGTTTCATCCAAACCAAATGTGGGTTCACGTTTTAATTTGGAAATATCGAGTCCCAAGTCCTTCTTTTTGGGAATGAAACGGCATCAAAGGTACGTGGGGTCCACAATAGTTGAAGGTTAGTTCAATTTGGAAACTCCTTGAACATTATGGATACAAATTGGGCTGTGGCATAATGCGTTGTTGTTTTTTTTATGATGCGACGGCCTAACTTGCACGTTACAATGCAAAGCCTGCAAAGACTAAAGTGAAAATAAAACGTAAAGTAAGTAAAATATTGATTCAGAAATGCTATTTAGCATCTAATATACTTGTGATATTAGCAAACTGGTTGTATAGGAGCCTATTCACCCGTTAAAACTCTAATTTAAGCTGTACAAGGGATATAAGTTGTTGTGTGCTACTTGGGATGATTATTATTTGTACTTTCAATTGTGGTTATATTTTCAGGGTAATCAGTACCTTCGAAACGGGAGAATACTTTTCTATATACATGTACATAAGTTGCACGTGCGGCGGCAACATCGCACCGGCACCCTATAGTAAAATCTTCAATACCGTTGGAACTGTACAAGTTCTCGATATGCGGTTTTTTATTAAACGATCAATTACCTAATAGTGTTATAATATACATAAGTAAAATAAAGCCATATACATGATTTTTTTTATATGAAATTACATAAGACCCAAAAAAAAATTATTTTTTCAAAATGTATGTTTTTTTTTTGGAAATATTATTACTTTTTGCCTATTTGAATTTTTTTTAAACTAATTTAAGTAAATATCTGTCGATTACCACCTTAATTATCAAAATCGGAATATCCGTTGAGGTTTTAGATTTTTTGTAAGATTTTTGGACCCAGCGGCGCCATGTCTGTATTCTTCAATAACTTTGGAATTATACGAGCTAATGATATGCGGTTTTTTTTCGTAAATGTAAAATTTGTTGTGTATTAATATAAAGAAATAAAAAAAGTACCATGTACATACATTTTTACGAGTAAAATTCCAAAAATCACAAATTTTAAATATTTTTTTCAGAAAATATTATTTCTTAGGTATCCAAAATTATTTTCTACGTGATTTTAATTTTTTTCATGTTAAATTGGGTAATTATCTGCTGATTGGCACCTCTTACGTCAAAATCGGAGTATCCGTTCAGGATTTAGAATTTTTTAAACTTTTTTTGAATAAGTGGCGCCATCTCTGTTCCTAAGGGGTGAAACTAATTTCGCCTCGAGTGAAATCGTTTATTTTGGTCTATATTATCACTGTGCAAAACGGCTTGCTTCCATCACAGAGTGCAGCTTTTTTTCATAACAAATAGGACTATAATGAAAGTGACTTTTCAATTTTAAATACGATCTCCAAAGACTCTTTTAGTTTTAGGCTTCTACCTTCCAATTCCTTGATTGATGTGGCCAAGATACCAAAATTTTGATCGATGAAACTTATGTCACTTTTTAAATCACTCAGCGAAAATAATCGCTTTGCTTTTTCTATTGCAGCGGCTTCTGATGAGTCCAAGTTTGAAATTATTTCCTTCACTTTTTCATAAGGGCTTGTGCACAAATCACGTGAGGTTCGATAGGGGGGGGAGGGGGTCACGAAAAAAATCACGAAAGATCACGTTGGGGGAGGGAGGGGTATAAGGAGACCTCACGTGTATTTTTCTACTATGAACGAAGACTAAGAAAAATCGATATTTTTTCTCGGCTTCGTTAAAAATAAATCTTCACTTGTTAAATACTTCAAAATTGCGAGTTTATTTTACGAAATTCTGGCAGAAAAAAAATACACGTGAGGTAGTATGGGGGAGGGGGGGGTTAGCAAAGAACCTCACCAAATATCACCAGGGGGGAGGGGGGGGGTCAAAAAGTAGCCGAAAAAACATCACGTGATTTGTGCACAAGCCCTAATTATCATTATAGTAGTGGACTGCCTCAAGCCAGGTGCCCCATCTGGTTATGACAGGCTTAGGTGGTAAGGGCGTGTCGGGGAACCCTTCTTTAAATTTTTTTATTCGACGTGGAGACTTCAGAAAATTTTTTTTTACTAAGTTTACTAAATCATTTACTTTTGGATAAATCAAGCGAACTTTTTCGGCAACTCTGTTTAGGCCATGGGTTAAACAAGTTAAGTGAGTTAAATTAGGATAAATTTCTTGCATTTTCTTACCCGCTTTAAGCCTCATACATACGAGGCAGCATCTGTTGTAAAAAAAAGAAGCTTGTCCTTGTTTTTTTTCGTAATTTTCGCCCCAAAGGTCTTTTAATGTTTCATTTACAAACTTTTGAATTGTATTATTGTTTGTGGCACCCAATGTTTTTGATGCAAAAATATGTGGCATTGATGGTGTTTCTTTTAAGCTTCCAATTATAATATTTGCAACATCATTACCATTTGCATCAGTAGTTTCATCCACACTTAAATATATGTATTCATTTTCTAATACCTGTTTTATTTTTTCTTTTTTCTCATTAAATAATTTAGGTAGACTATTCCTTCTTAATATTACAGGTGATTAAAAACTCTGCGAGATCCTTATTAAATTCCGTTTGTATGTTTTTATTTTTATGAGTGTCCGAGTCTAAATGTTTTAATACATTATATTTTTTAGGTTTTAGGAATAATTGACATTTAGTGCAAAAACACTTACTGTCTCTTATTTCAATGTCCGGTAAATTTAGAACTAAATTTTCTAAAGCTGAGGTGGCAAATGATTGTTTGTGCTTTTTGGTCTTCAAGTGCATGTTTATATTAAATGTCTTACAAACTATATAAACATCGCAACGGGTGCATTTTACCTGATCACCTTGCAGTAAAAGTTCTGAATGCTTTCTAAAGATTTCCTCCATTATTGAAAATATCGTAAAAATTATTACAAGGAAATGAATGACAATATCATTGACATTGATGTTTTTAAACTAGTAATCAAACCTACTTCGTCATATGTTAAGACCATGTAGGTAATATTAATTTATTATTTTATCTTATCTGAAAAGACACTTAGAAAACGTGTCCCATCACTAATCTTTTAATTGCTATCTAAATGCCACGAGTTACCGATGCACATAGGGGTAAATTCACCATCTACGGGGCCAAAAGTCGATTTATCAAAACAATAAATACCTCTGCGATAACAGCTACCTACAGTAGAGGACCCTTTAGCGGGTACATAACAATCCCCACTACCCTCGTATGCACGTTCTTACTCGTTTCACGTCAGTCGGAATTTGTTCGTTTCACTTCGTGTACGTTGCTTGTTCTCGGCGCTCTTAGAAAAGCGAAACTTTGAAGGTGTGGTTTATTGTTTTTAAGTGACCAAGAGTGAAACAAATTATGGATTCTGAAACAACAGGTTAGTGATTTATAAGCAAAAATAAAAATATGCTTTATTCGTTTGTTTTTGTGGCTAGGTTAATGCTCTGAAAGAGAGACTGTTTTTGAGCGTCATTTTTCGCAAAAAAAAAACTTCACTCGTTAATAAGTAATACAATAGGGTGAGATCAAGCAGAATTGTTAATGGCATATTATTGTCCATTGTTTTGCTTATTAGAATTAAAAAAAAAACCTTCCGCATACTTCCGCCAAATCATAATTGTTATACTTTGAAAATAATTCGCCATTTTACTCAGAAATATTTTATCGCAAGGAAGTTTACGAGAGAAAGCTGCAACACGGATATTTTGAATCGCTTACTTTTGAGCTCCAACCCCTTACTGAGCTGCAGGAGAAAAGTAAAAAAAAGAAAGCACAGTACTTTCCTGCCAGAGACGATAGAATTGCTATTGCCTGCCGATCCGAACCCAAGGTGCGCTTCTGGAAGCGAAGAAGAAAACATAATAGCAGAGAGTGTAGCTTAATATGGCAACTGATTTTATTTCAGTAATAAATGATTAATACACATTTTACTATATTTTTATTTTTTTCTTTTTTGTGCAGATGTCGAAATTTTACATATTAATAGAATTTTGAAAAAAATACCCTATAAATAAATAAAAAATATCTTGAAACAGTTGTTTCAACTTCGTAATACGTTACAAAATACAAAAAACCGCTAAAATAATATTGGCCCCGTCAAGGGCGTCGCCAGCCAGAGGTCCAGGGGGGGGCAAGTTGATATAAATGCAGGATGAGGAAAAAAAGGAAGGAAGGTACAGCCTTGCTAGAGGATAGGAAGCTGCACCCAGCACATAAAAATAGAAGTGGATTTCGGTTTACAGTCATTTTTTGGAAGGGAACCGTTTATAACACTTCTAGTCAGATAAAACGCGAGCGTAGCGAGCGCGAAATTTTTTGAAACGGGACGTTTAATAATACTTATTCAGATCAAACGCGAGCGTAGCGAGTGCGACATTTTTTGGAAGGGGACGATTAATAATACTTATAGACAGATAAAACGCGAGCGTAGCGAGCGCGACAATTTTTTGGAAGGGGACGGTTAATAATACTTATGGTCAGATTAAACGCGAGCGTAACGTGAAATTTTTGGAGAGGAAGGATCAAAATAAATCCAGATGAAAATTTACGCGAGCGCAGCGAGCGCGAAAATTTTCGTTAGCAATAACGTAAATTGAAAGGCATCATTCAATAATTACTTTTGGATGCAAGTGCGGAAAATCACGAGTCATGGGACCGAGAGATCTTGCCACGAACCGAAGATCCACTGGACGCGACGAGTAAAGACTCGAGGTTGCCCAATAGACCGCAAAATCACAAAGCTTCATCAACCGAGCGAGTGAAGCATCTCCGTTACAACTTGGCCAAACATTCTTTCGTATTTTCGTATGTTTGTCCGGTTGCATTTCTTGTCAAAATGACGGGTAGTAATGGGACTGGAAACGTAAAAAAAAATAATTTCAGTAATTTCGGAACAAACTCGCGAGGTCTTCAGCTCACAGAGCCACTATGAGTAGTTCTATTATTTTATTTTAGTACCTATGCTATGTTTTATAGACCAGTTCTTCTTCGGTACTCTCTACAAAGTGTAACCTGTCAGTGTGAGACACGTCGCCACTCGTTTCGTAGAGTCACTTTCCGTGAGCTTTACTGACGGTAGCCCAACGATCATCCTTTAGCCCCTGACCTGGCCTGGTACTGAATTCATTTGAGTTTCGATGTGCAAGAACGATCGATCAGACAAGTCAAGTGACTGGACATATTTTTGGATCTCTAGGGGGGGGCAGCTGCCCCCCCCCCTGCCCCCCCTTGGCGACGCCCATGGGCCCCGTAGATCGTGAATTTACCCCTATGTGCGATGTGTGGTTATTATATAAGTATCCAAGTTTTATCTGCTGAGCTAAGATGCAGCGACGGTGGTAGCATATAGAAGCAATCTGTTGTTATGGCGCGCCCGCCGCCTTATTAATTCCTCGGATCCACGGGAGTTACTATTACATAATGATGAATAATATGTGTATATAAAGTAGACAAAATAGCGTATGCAATTGTACATAATTAGGATTTATGTTCCTAGTCGTGTGATCCTATTATAAAACTCGAACCTAAACCATACTCGTGTTTTAAGACCGTAACATTATGTAACAGTTGCTTAAACTCCTACTTATTGCAAACTTTGAAAAATATATTGTTGGCGGTTCTGCACTGGTAACGAATTGTAGCGCCATCTATGTGGCTCTGCTGCATTTATCGGCGTTGCGTTTTCTGCCATAAATTCAAGTCATAATAATAGTAAAAAAACAGAACCCGGTCTTTTATGTCGCGCAGCCGGGTTTATGGTCAATTCATAAAAAACAAAAAATGTATGTGCTGTGATGTCTGTGACGTTTGCATATTTGGCGCGTAATTAGGAACGGGCGGGAATGAGCACAGACGCAAAATAATAATGTAGGCTGCTTTACTCTTTCATAAGAAAGTTTTAATCGTAGTTGTTTGCATGTTGGCAACCTAACTGTGGAAATATTTTTTTAAGTATTAAAGTTTTTTTGTTTTTCTAGTTGCGTTTTACTATATAATTATTTGGTTATTATCAATATTCCCTTTTAAGTAATAAATTTGTCCGTTTCAGTACGCTTATCGTAATATCTACCAAATATTGATTTCGCTAGTAATGTTGGCAACTGTTCATTACATTTTGTTAGTTATGATGTCATATTCTTTTTTGAAAGGTCGATGCAATGATATTTTATCTGTGTTGTCAATGTCTGTCTGCGAACGAGTGAAGAAATCGGCAAAATTAGAAAACTCTCAGTTATATTGAGTTTAAATAAATACGGTTTTACATTTTACAACTTAACATATTTCGTACTAACGCTCGTGTGTGACCAATTATTATCAGTTTTATAAAGCTCAAAGGCAAGTATTACTAACTTTATATCACGCTGGCAGTACTACTTACTTGAATACTATGATTTAATTACCTCAGAATGTAAAATGTATACACTTTTCTAGTAATCGGTCCGTAGATTTTACTGAGTCTTGCATACTGTAAGAAATTTGTTGCAAAGAATGCCGAGAAAACACTTGACACGTGTTGCACAGAATAGCCATTGTTCGTCGTGACCGTTACGAAATTTTTGACTGTAAAATTAATGTTTGTATCCCCTTTAGTATGAAAAAGATATCATTTCACGAACTAAATTTTACCCAAAGTAAGATTTTGCCGTCTGGATGGAATTTAGTAGGTATATTTTTTTATTGTTAATAAATCGCTTTCAGATGACTGATGTTGAAGAAGTTACGTCTACTCCCACGGAACTGCTGGCTACTGGGCGGCGAAACCTCGCCGTTCGGGACTTCCACGCCGCCACAGAGGCTCTGGCCAAAGCCTGTGAGCTGCTTGCTAAAGAACATGGGGACACGGCAGACCAATGTGCAGAGGCCTATTTGTGGTAAGGAACATAAAATTGAGTCTATGAGGCCCTTTGAAGGACAGATTAGCACTGTAACAATAAGTATGTTAAGATTTAAGTCTGTCTATTTTACAAACATTTTAAAACTTATCTGCTATATTTTCAGCCATTGGAAACTTGACTGCTGTCCGAGTTTATTTGAACAGTTTCACTAAAACTTTATCCATTTGTAAAGGTACGGCAAAGCCCTACTGGGGTTGTCGAGAGAGGAGAGTGGCGTGCTTGGTAATGGCATGCCAGGCTCTGGCAATGCTGATGCTGAAGACGATGATGATAATGAAGGTAAGTCAAAATACAAAGTATTGAAAGTTTTCTAGGTCAAGGGTACAACCTCTTAAACTAATAAGTATATAATTTAAAAAAAATGGGATCGAGTTGTTCTGTGACACGGCCATGACATGCCACCAGATTAAATCAAATTTTTCTTGCCATCAATTATTATTTATTATATTGGACATAGATGATATTATAATATTCTGTTATTATTATTGGAATCACAATCCTAATCAGAACAAGAAGAAAATGGGGAAAATGGTGAAGCAGAAGCCGAGCCCACCAAGATGGAGGCTGACGAAGGGGTGAAGAAAAGCGAGGCGGAGTCCACCACCAAAGATGACGAGCCAGCAAGTAGCAGTACTACAGACGATAACAAACCGGTAAGCAAATGTAATGATTTCAATCAAAAGGGTTCACTTTGTCTCCACTCTGTTACCATTTTTATATAATTAATCCGTCAATGCATCCTCAATGTCCTTAAGCGACAAAGTGACTCTTAATGAATACTGTCACAAATAATATCAACCTTGTTGCTTATCTTACCCCATGTCAAAGCATCCGTCATGTTTTGACAAGATGTGACTGACAGATGCTTTGGCACTTATTTATCACGTGATAAACGCAACCATCACACACTGTGTAATTTTCCTGAAAGTGCGGTCACCTTGTTTTATCTCTTCATCCTATAGATCCACTCAAGAATTAAAACTTCTGGGAAGAAACCTTGTCTCTTTTATGTTTATTTTTAAAGTTATCTTAAATTTCGAGAAAACATCATAAAACCCATAGAAATTAATTATTTTGCTGAAATGTATTGTAATTACGCAATATTACAGTGGCGTCTTAATAAAGATTCTAAATATCTACTAATTAAATAAAAAAGAAATTATAAATAATCGTTGATAAATGAGAAAATCGATTTATTAAAAAAAAACTTATTTATTTTTATTTCACTATCACCATTGTTTCTGCATGGTTTTCCAACATGAATAGTTTTATATTATATTTAGCTATAGTATAAAAAAAATCAGGCGTCAGCAACGTGGGAATTCGGAGATATCGAATTTTTATTTTTGAGGTTAGGGTTGTCAGCTACTACATTACGTACAATTCTTAGATAACTTTGACAGCCAATTTACTATTTTTCTTGATGTAAAATAAAATGAAGCACGTATTATTCTAAGCTAGACTACTTTTACGTACCTAAGTAGTGGAAAAGTGGAATAGGAGAAATCTATTAATAGATATTGTACATATTCTTTTTAATTATAATTGCATAGTATCATGAATGTTTTAATAATGTATTGCGAACTTTATTCTGTGAAGGATATCATGTGATATTGGGAAGGGGTCCGTTACCAATTGGTATGCTGAGTGAGCAAGCTTCAGAGTCTCGTAACCAATTCTGGCGCTATGATAGGGAACATCATACGAGAAAATTAGACCGGCAGACAACTGTGCTTGACCTATTTCACCGTGCGTTAGAATCGTCAGATCCGTTCTTGTCTATGATGTCACTCAGTACACGCCAAGAAAAGCACAAGCGTTTGGTTCTTCCTGACAAAGTTCGTGAGCTTTTAAAATCATAAAAAAAAAAAAAAAAATGAAAACGATGTTTAAGTTTTTATTATCTCCTCTCGTAATTATGTAATAATAAATATTTCTAGTTATTTTGATAAAACATAGACTTAAATTTACCAATAAATATATTAGCTTAGCGTGTTTAAAAGATAAAAAGAAATTTACTATTGTAAAAATATTTTATTGTAGTGGCAACCTTGTGGTAGTTTTTTTGGTCTTGAATTAGAAATCGTAGTATAGTGCATAATAATGTATGGGTTGGACCAATACCCGTTTAAATAAAATTGAAAAGTAAAAATCACTAGTGCCTGAAATCGAACTTTGCGCACGTTCTAGAGCTACGTAAAGTACCTACCACTTTTTGAGCAACTGTATTAAAACATTTTTCAGTTTGAATTTATTTAACTTAAATAAATATTTGAAATTGGACAACCCTATTTCCATAGAAAATCTATGGAACTTTAGAAACATAATATTTCCTAATTCCCAATGTTTACTTATTTGGTTTTTATTCTGTGTTATTGCTAAATATATTGTGCATGTTCCGTTTTAAAATCAGTTGCAGAATCATAAAGATTACGGAGAAAACTCAAATTTAGTGAAAATACAAAAAAATGCGATTTCTCTTTGTCAATCGTAGATGCAATACCTAAACTTTTTATGGAGTTAGATATTATGTTGTTACTATTATAAAACATGTATTTATGACAATAATATTATTATTTTAAAGTGTACAAATAAAATCAGTTTTTTGCTGATGTCAGCAAACTTTAACTAACTTAAAAACTAAGCATAAAAAAAACATAGTTCCTTCCCAGAAGTTTTAGTTCTTCCCTAGATCTATAAGATGACAAGTATTGAAGAAGCAAAACATAGGTGACCGCACTTTCAGGAAAATTACACAGTGTGCATCATAGGCCTCGGTAAGCGATATGTAAGATCAAAATAGGATGGCAACTCAGGATTACCACAGAATAAAACACAGATGGTACTCTCTTTTCATAATCGCAAAAGCTTCCTGAGAACTGTATTTTAATAGGTGTTATGTGTAAAAGGTGGCAATTATTTGTGGGATGTAGCAACACGAACTGCCATCGGATTTATGCCGCTACGACTGGCTACAAATGCGGGTCGCTTTGCCCGAACATAGGGCTATGAAACTTGTCAGATTAATTATGATTAGGTATAAAAAATATTTTACGAATTGTATTATTTTAAAATGTAACAGGGACCATCAAATGGCGAGGCACCTGATGAGTCAGTGGCTGACTTGGAGAATGAAGACGAAGTTGACAACCTTCAATTGGCGTGGGAGATGTTGGGTGAGTTACGACATAGATCAACTTATACTTCACAAACCTGGATTTCATTGATCCCTTCAAGACCATGGATGTAACGCCTGAAAATTGAATAAGATACGCCATCAGATCAATTTAAAAAATGCATATGATACAGTTGTCTTTAATGAAAATTAAAGATATAACTGTGTATTATGCAATTTTTTTTTTCAACACAGCCATGAAGCCCAATTTACCTCTCAATGCTCAAAGTAACACTTCTAAAGGTCTTCGCACATTATAACAACTCAACGGCGACTCGATTCTATGCCAAATATTGAAATTTAAGCCGTATGTCATATTTACTAGGTTTAATTTCAAAAAATGATATTAGTAGTGGACGACGAGTGGACGCGTCGTACATTAACCTCTACGTACTAACCTTAACTCGGTCCTTGTAAAACAAAAAAATAATCCTAATTGAGATTTAAAAAAATAAACAAGTTTTTGACTGCAGGTGCAGACTTGTTAAGAAATTGTACATCAGAATGTACTATGGGCTGCATAAATGCATGGCCTATTTATGAATGAATTCGTTCATAAATGGACCATGCAATTCTGCAGCTCATTGTACATAAGGCGTTTAGGCCTTATGGTTTTATTTGTGCTTGGGCGTCACAAGCATTCAAATCCGAGTCACTTTAATGTTGTGATATGGATTAAAATCAATTCAATTTTATTGCACATTATCTCTTAAGTGTTAAAACTGAGAGTAGGTGGGTAATATTGACCCAGAAAAAATGTACCATGGTACTGAAGTTAACCTATTGACCGCCAAGCGGTCTAGCAATTTACCGTGCCACTGACGCCAGAGTAAAAAAAAAAAAAAGATGTGCCATTGTGCCCCAAAATCAACAGGGATTGAAAAATACTTGTAGCGGTTAGAATTACAAAGTTTTTGATCATTGAAATTTGGACGGCTGTGGCCGACGTGGCGTCAGGGGCACGATTTTTTGTTGACGGCCACAGCCGACTGTGGCGGTCAAAAGGTAAAAAAAATAAATAGATACAAGTCAACTAAGTATAGGTACATCACAAAAATTACAGCAAATAATTATTAAAAAAAATGACAAAATATTTTATTAATATGGACCATTCGTCAGTGAACACATCGGCATCCTGGATTTCTTTCAATGATTGTATGTATGTATGTAAACACTTTATTGCACATAAAACAATATTGACAAAAACTCAAAACAATACATGTGTACAAGGGCGAACTTACCATTGTAGACCTGGCGCGGAGCATCCTGCGCAAGCGGCTGGAGAGCGGCGGCGGCGTGGCGGCGCGCGCGCAGCTCGCCGACGTGCATCTCGCGCTAGGAGAGGTCGCGCTCGAGAGCGAGACATACGACAAGGCTGTTATCGACATGCGTTCGTATCCCGTTTAAGGCCGTTCCCTGAGCCAGATTTGCAAAAATACCCCAAAAATTATCCTATTTTTCTACGAAACGTTGATATTAGTAAACGAGGGAAAAATATATATCATTCTTGATTATATTATCTTTAATAACACAGCATTCGATACACGATTCATAACACTTCGCTCGATACAATTAATTCCCAAAGTAACCTCCAATTCGAATTTTTACTCCAACTTTACTTGTTTTTTTTCTACGTGACACTATGAAACAAAAAAAGGAGATAAATCAATCATAACTAAAATAGTAATTTTACAGCTTCCGAATTTCAATAATTGAAGCCAATATTTTTAAAATAAATAATCATCGACAAATTCTTACGAAAAAAGATATCGCCTTACGACCCGCAAGCTCTGTCTCCGTCACTCTTTTGAAATGTGACTGTGATGTGACAGGGACGGGTGGCCTGAGGAGGGGCTCGGGGTTCTGGCTCAGGGAACGGCCTTAAAGCCTGACCAGAAATATATATACAGGGTGATCAATCCAAATGGGTCAGTAGGGAGAAAACTAAAACTATAAGAGATAGGGAAATCTGTTCTTAGGAACCATGGCGTCGATTTTAGATTTAATAGAAACTGCATTCAATTTTTTTTATAAATCTCATACATAACCGGGAATTGAACCTAGTCAAACATTCTGTAAGTAATCGGATGTCATGTTGTAACTTTCTTTACAGCGGTTCTGACCGGGCTATGTATGAAATGATGTATGAGATTTATAAAAAAATATTAATGCAGTTTTTATTAAATCTAAAATCGACGTCATGGTTCCTAAGAACAGATTTCCCAATCTCTTATAGTTTGTGACTTCTCCCTACTGACCCATTTGGATTGATCACCCGGTATATATATATGTGTATTCCCATAAATATGTATTTATCAACATACCTAACTAGTATATTTTTTTTTGTTTCGACATTTGCATCGTGTGTATACACGTATTGTTTATTGTTGTGTGTATACCTTTCCCGCACCTATAATGTCTCTGTTTGACCTTGTGGTTGACTGGTAGAGAATGTCTCATGGCATTAAGTCCGCCATTTGTACTTTTACTTATGTATTTTGTGCAATAAAGTTTAAATAAAGAAATAAATAAATATATGAGGATTGTCAAGACGGCGCTATTTATAAGATTTAAATGGGAACAATTTTGCAACCAATCGCAATCACACTATATAATGACATTAGTTTAAATATCTGTCAGTTCTATGGTTAACCTCGTAATATCATTTAATGGAATTCACTCTTTTCCTAACTGCTTTTTGGGTAGTAAACCCGTGTACACTTTATTTATAATATTACGTTCAGGGCTGTGAATAGTTTTCGGTATTTTCTATGGATATTTTTAAATATTTGTCTTTTAAAGAAACCACCACGAATGGCATTGACATTATTGACAAACCATCATAAAATGGCCAGTGTAAGAAATTAGTTCCAATGAAATTCCGCAATATGGCGCATCCTCAAATATTTCTGGTCAGGCGTTTAACGTTTAAACCTAATTATTTATTTACTAGATGGTGCCCGCAACTTCATACACGTAATTTTGTATACCCTAGTCGGATAAAAAGCATCCTATAACCATCTTGGATGTCAAGCTATCCCTGCATCAAAATTGCTTAAAATTTGTCCAGCCGCTTTGGCGTGATGCGAGGACAAAGGAAATTATGAAAACAGATGGCGCCAGACTGGCATGGCGCCACGCGCCCATACATAAGACATTAAGACATTTATTTATTGTCAAGACTGTGTACACAAGGTCATATTACAGAATTATAGTTTCAACAGCTTATCCATTTCGGACGTACAATATTAATTTCACTGAATAATTACCTAAACTATCTGCGCTAAAATATTCATTTAAATTGTAAAAACATCTAGTAACCAGCCACTCTTTAAGTTTCCTCTTAAACTGACTTACAACTTCAAGCGACTTTAAACATTCAGGTAAATGATTGAATATTTTGATTCCAGCGACATACGGGCTCTTGCTTAATATGTAACTGGAAGGCCGAACTGCACATACATCATGTTTATATTGGGATCTGATATTATTTTTCAAGTCACTTCTTTTAATGAAAATGTCGTTTCTACCTTTAATAAATAAACAAATTTCTAGAATATAAATACATGTCAAAGTTAAAATTTTATTATTCTTAAAAATATCTCTTAGTGATTCTGTGCTTCTTAGTTTGAATATAATTCGTAGACTTCTTTTTTGCAAAGCAAAAGTTGATTGTACATTTACAGAGTTCCCCCAAAATAAAATGCCATATGTCAGTAAAGGATATACATTTCCATAATATGCGGTTTTTGCAACGTCAATTGAAGTAATATTTGTCAGCATTGATAATGCATAACAGCTCCCAGCTAGCTTTTTATTTATTTTCTCAATGTGATTCTTCCAGTTAAAATTGCCATCTATTGTAATTCCTAAAAAATTTGTAAACATAACAAAATCTTTGGATGTCAAGCTATCCCTGCACCATAATTGCTTAAAATTTGTCCAGCCGCTTTGGCGTGATGCGAGGACAAAGGAAATTGTGAAGACAGATGCAGCGCCATGCCAGTCTGGCGCCACGCGCCCATAAATAACAAATGTGAATGAAGATTTTTCCTGAAATCATGGCCACTCCATAGAAAATCAATTTATCAATACAAGAGCATTTCTCATAAAAAAATTACACAATTAAGACGTCATTAATGTTCAATTATATTTTTTCCATTTCGTTGCCAATTTTGTTTCTAATTTCCAATACATTGATTTCAGATACTATGAGCACTTTTTTTTTGAAATGCTCACAAATCTAAAATTTTATTATGGTATAGATGACACCAGCGGGCCTTTGATTGTTGCTTTTATCACGCAATAAATAAGTGACAAGTATCCGTCACGTTTTGATAAAATGTGAGTGAGTGACATCTGTCACTTATTTATCACGTGATAACCAGCTAAGGCCCCCTGAAGACTATAGTTGACTAAAAGGCAACTTCGTAAGCGTAGCTTTTTTAAATACTTAAACGGGTTTACTCACGTCGTAGAACTCGAATAACGCTCGACATGTTTCGAATCGGTACGCGATTCATCATCAGGAGAGACGATCAGTCGCGGCGGCGGCCAACCGAACACTAAACCCGTTTAAGTATTTTCATATGTCTGAGACTCACTATAGATTTCTACGTAGCTTTTTTAACTATAATCGGGTAAAAATAATCCAATAGCCATTTTTGGACGTCCAGCTACTCATATACCAAAATTGGTTTAAGTCCGTCTAGCTGTTTCGACGTGATGAGAGGACAATGAAATGTTTACTAACAGATATCGCTGTACGGCCATACAAATCCTGCATCGCGCTATTAAGATTTTTCCTGAAACACTGACCCCTTTACATAGATAGAACTGATTTACCAACCAGTTTGACCGCCATAGACGACAAATCACGTCATCGGGAATTCGTGCCACTGACGCCAACGACGCCTATTGACGTCAAAAATTTCAATGGTCAAAAACATGTTAATTCAAACCACTATCTGTGTTTTTCAATCCCTGTTGATTTTGGAGCACCTTTTTTTTTTTTTGGTTTGGCGTCAGTGGCACGGAGAATTGCTTTGCCGCTTGGCGCTCTAAAGGTTAATAATTATATCATTGATACACTTTAATACATTTATAGTTTCTTCATATCGTATTAAAACTTGAAATAAAAATAATATAAGATATCAATTTCAAGTTATTTCAAATGAAGTATTTTTAGTATGCTCACAATTTTCATGGGTATACATCTCACTGAGATTCTCACATATGATAGAGAAGCGGCAGCGGCTAGGTGACTTCGCCATTGTTATGACACAAATCAGACACTCGATTGTCGACTATTTTACACCTAGCATTAGATATCTTTAGTTTGCCCAATTGCCAAAATGTAAACAACTTTTATATTCGTTGTTTTGTATTGCAGAAAGCTGTTTGGAAATCCAGAAGGAGCTTTACAGTAGCGACGACAGGCGCATCGCTGAAACCCACTACCAAATTGGTGAATAATATTACAGTTTTTTATAAATTTACAGCAGAAATTATTCTGTTACTTGCGACAAATTCTAAGATTTAGTAATTAGCCAGTCCTAAAATCTACCACCAGCCCGACTAGCATAACTGTGACACGCTCTTTCTCGCGCGACTAATATTGTCTGTCATTTTCATTATAATACTGTGCGAGCAAGACAGGTGACACAGCGTCGCGCGACATGCGAAGCCGCGGCAAGATATGCTAGCCGTAGACCTCGCGAGTTTGTTTCGATGTGGATGAATATCTGCACCATTTTGAAAATTTTCAAAAAACTGATTCGTAAAAAAAATATCAAGCCTATTCACAGAATTTGAATCGATTGAGAAATGTGACCTAGCCTACAGGCTGTAGGCGTGAACAGTCCAACATCCAAACATCGGAACATACGGAAATATTTATCTGGACATGCGGTTCTTCAAGAGGGGAGTAAATAGGTTCTTAAAGGGTCGGCAACGCGTGTGATACTCCTGGCATCACAAGAATCCATAGGCGGCGGTAACTGCTTAACACGTTCACTGCGGCAATCTAAAACTCTGTCCTGAATTTCAGTGCGTTACGGGGCCTGATTGACCCCGTAGTGGTTTTCGCCGTGATGCGTTACGGGTATAAAAGTGCCCCGTACTCCCCCGTCAATTAAAACTGCTCTAAAATCGTGAAATCATATTTTTTTACAAATTTGTTTTCATCAATTCAAAGAGTATAATATGACATATGTGACCCTGCTTCCGCACGTAGACACGATGAAAGGTTATTAAATTAGAAGGAAAAGAAAGTACGGGGTTCTATTATCCCCGTATCGCACTAGAGTTGACAGAGTACGTGGCTTAGCGGACCCCGGGCCGCACAGACTTTGTGTGTGTCGATAAGTTGATAGTGATGGGAATAAAAACAAACGATAAATTTTAATCAAAATTATGTTTTAAACGTGATTTTAAACTGTATATAAAAAATTAAACAAGTGGAACAGTTTTGAGTAACTTGACTAACATACAAAATATTGCACATACATTTGAGCTGTATTTAATGTTCTAAATTATAACAATTTAAACACAGTGGTTTGGCACTTACGTACAGTCGCCATCAGATATATTGCAGCATATAAGGCGGTCATAAATATCTGAACAAGACTCTTATTGACTAGGAATTACAGTACATGTTCACATATTTATGAACGCCTTATATGCTACGATATATCTGATGGCGACTGTACACATAGTTTTCTCCGTATGATCTTATCTGCGATACAATTAACCGATACCGATAACAAGACTTGCAATTATGACTGCACTAGTGACACTGAGCTCATTAACCCGTACGGGTCAGCTAATATCTATACGGGGTTTTCAGTACCCCGTATCGCACTGGAAGACAATTTTTGTTCTGTGGTCGGTACGGGGTTCGTGGGACCCCGTTTATCTTTTATATATCACCTGAAAGAACTTTAAAAAAGGGTCATAATAATATATTTGTGTCTATTGTAGACAAAAAAATACCAAAGTTATAGGCTCCGCACCAGCGAGTAAACACTGTTTTTTGTCCCCCGCACTGAACGACGACGTCGTACGGGGCTCGGAGGCCCCCGTACCGCAGTGAACGTGTTAACATCAGGCGGGCCGCATGCTTGTTTGCCACCGTCGTAGTAGAAAAAAAAATAGAAAAATTGGGCAAGTGCGAGCCCGACTCGCGCATGAAGGGTTCCGTACCTATACATATATATATAATCTATAACAAGTTTGTTGTATGGGAGCCCCCCTTAAATATTTATTTTATTTTATTTTTAGTATTTTTTGTTATAGCGGCAATAGAAATACATCATCTGTGAAAATTTCAACTGTCTAGCTATCACCGTTGTTGAGATACAGCCTGGTGACAGACGGACGGACGGACGGACGGCGAAGTCTCAGTAATAGGGTCCCGTTTTTACCCTTTGGGTACGGAACCCTAAAAACATTTCGGCCAAGCTGACACTGAGACGCTTCGCTCATTTGGTCAACTAATCCCGACTTTAAGGACAGCTAATGTGAAAGTTGTCCACTTATTTAAAACTACCATGAATTGCACTATAAATGCTGATAGTTTTGTGTAAACTAGATTTTTGACTTGTATGTTATTAATTTTACCTATTTGTCTTCAGGTCTAGCCAACTCTCTCGCATCGAGCTTCGAAGACGCCATTACACACTTTAAAAACGCCGCGAACATTCTCGAAACTCGCATTAAAACGCTAGAAAACCCAGCGGCCGTGAAAGACGATGCCACCGTCAAGAAATACGCCAACGCCGACCCCTTCTACTCCGTCGAAGGAGAGATCAAAGAATTGAAGGAGTTGCTGCCTGAGATACAGGAGAAAATACAGGATATGATGGACTACAAGACTGAGGTGAGACCATGTGATTGCTTAGAGGAAACGCGAAAAATGTTAAGGGATATGATTATAAAGGAAAAAACACGTCTAGTTATTGACTGCCAATCAGAAGTCTGAATTTGAGCTCCAATATGTTTAAATTCCGCGCACAATACTCGAGTAGGTTTTGACGGGCTTTAGAACTGAAATTCATTTTAATAAATAGGTAAGCTTTTAATAAATAAGTAAGTAGGATATGTCTATTATAAACGTCCATCCATAAGTTCATAATCAACATAAAATCATTAAGCTTAGTAACTAACTGGTTATGCATCGAATTTGGAAACTAAGTGTACCAGTTAATAACATTCCGTATTTATTTGTAGTTTTAGAAGTTCCTGTTTAAAGTGCCAAATCGATGGTTTTGCCTAAAATTGTGATATGATGATTGTATTGAATTGAGACTATGGTCAGTATTATTTTTGGATACATTTTGAAATTTTGTTAGGATTTGTTAGTGCCTTATGATTAAAATTGTCGGGTTTAGGATAAAACCAAGGATTTTAGTTAATTAATTTGTATGGTTGTTTTAATAATTATCAGTTATATACATTAAAATGGTTAAGCTGATCTTTGAGATTAATGTTAACTTGCATTCGGATTTAAACGAAGCCCTAGGTCTCTTAGCCCTAAAAATCTCAATTTGCATTTAAATACTCATAGTTTGTAATTGTTTTGTACTGATTAGGTTTAAGCGGAACATTTTTACCATATGGCCATTTTTGTATTGTATCACTGTATCGAAATAAAGTTGATCAAAATTATGAAATGTGTATTATTTCAGCTGATACCCCAATACATTAATGGCCATGTGTGAAATGTTCCCTTACAGTACAGGCATGGCCATTAATGTTAAGGTTCCCATGGGTATAAACGGGCCGGCTTTAACCTTTTGAGAGCCAAATACGAAAGTCTGCCTCAGACGCCATGCCATCATTGTGAGCGTCAGGATGGCGGGTGTACATCAACAAATGGAGCTGCGGTATACGTCAGAAGTTAGTGCTAGCAATGTGCCAAACCGCAGCGGCCGCTGACCTGACATCAGAATGGCGGGCGTCATTAATTTCTTAAATATCTCTGGAGCTTAAAGAGCACATTGCTCCAATTTTGGCGCACATTTGGCACATTGCTAGCACTAACTCCTGACGTATACCGCAGCTCCATTTGTTGATGTACACCCGCCATCCTGACGCTCACCCATCATTAGCTTCTTGCTATAAAGTGTCATGTAGACAGACAGACGTGATCTGAGACAGTTTTCCCATTTACGAGTTGAGCCGTCAAATCAAAGTTAATCTTCACAGACAGGCGGTAAAATCGAATGAACCCATATTGCCTGGTGACAACCAAAACTAACTAAAACTTCTGTCACCGCTCTTCAAAACCTCGTATCAAGTTCGTAGATTGATAGTGAGATACGAGCCTTGTTTTGAGTACGTATTTGTTACGTAGTGAGTTTTGGCTGTCAACAGACCATATGCAGACAGGTAGTTGTTAAAACAATACTGCTGAACCGACAATGTGGACCCCACTCCTTACAAGTCACTTTCTGGCCAATGCTAAGACGTAAAGCTTTAAGAATAAGGCGGTAATAAGTAAAGCCCCAGATCGCATATTTATTTCACAAACACGTGCGATCTGCCGCCACCACCGCCCTAGGTATGTAATGTAATATTACGTAATCTATTATGGTTTTATATACCACCGTGAGCGTCAGGATGGCGGGTGTACATCAACGAATGGAGCTGCGGTATACGTCGGGAGTTAGTGCTAGCAGTGTGCTAAATGTGCGCCAAAATTGAAGCAATGTGCTCTTTAAGCTCCAGAGATATTTAAGAAAAGTAGGAAGAAAACATACTGCGCCGACCCCACATAAATGAAAAATTAGATTAAAGCAGGGGAATGATAATACTGTGCTTTTGTTACATTATATATTAGGTACATAACATAATGCCCATTTATTGATCAAGTATATTTAAATAAAACAATTTAAACGGATTAAATCGCGTATATTAATTATTTGAGCCTCCCTGACGTTTCAGTACCTTTACAGATACCGTTGTCAAAGGTTGACTGAGAAAAACATAATTTTTCTCTGTCAACCTTTGACAACGGTATCTGTAAAGGTACTGAAACGTCAGGGAGGCTCAAATAATTAATATACGCGATATAATCCGTTTAAATTGTTTTATTTAAATGTGTGACAGTCGCGGAAACCGAAGAAAATATTATGATCAAGTATATGTTAGTTTTTCTGAAATTATATAATGCACAACGGACCCCGATTTCACAGCTTTTCGTAGTGTTACAATTACGCGACGAAAAGCATGGATATGATAACGTTTATCGCGCCATAATTATGATTAAGCTATCTCTTTTCGACAAGTTAGTGATCATTCGGAAAAAGATTGTCGATCGCGTGATAAAATCGACTAACATGAAAAAAAAACTGTTAATCATCACATGTGCTCCGTAGAGCACAGCACGAGTGGGATAGAAGCAAAAAATGCCTATCGATTCTTTAGAAATAATAATTTTGTGACTTAATCTTCATAAAACATCTAAGTACCATCGCAATACCCTCGGCAAGAAAGAAGAAGTCTGGGTGGAAGTGGGATTCATCCTTTCCGAACTCACGCCGAGTTCGGCGAGGACTCGTCAAAACGTGGACATATAAAAAGATGTTAATAAATAAATAAAGTTTCTCAAACATGGCCGACCGTAGGGAGTCCGGATAGTGATACGAAGCCGGCAAGCCCTTTTCGCGGCTAAGGCAAATATGCAATGAAATAAAAATACACAACTCAAAAAAATAAACAGCTGTTTAGCCTGTTCATGAACACGAGACGCCATGTTTTAAAAAGATTAGGTACTTCCCAGTCTAGGTCTGAAATTTTGTATGAAATTCCTTTACAGTTCTCTCGAGTTGTTCCGCCCGAAACGTGATACTTCGAAGCCTGTTATAACGCACGTTATGACAACATTTCATTGCATGTTTGAGAAAAATAACTTAACCTATTGACCGCCAAGCGGTCTAGCAATTTACCGTGACACTGACGCCAGAGTAAAAAAAAAAAGATGTGCCCCAAAATCAACAGGGATTGAAAAATACTTGTACCGGTTAGAATTACAAAGTTTTTGATCATTGAAATTTGGACGGCTGTGGCCGACGTGGCGTCAGGGGCACGATTTTTTGTTGACGGCCACAGCCGACTGTGGCGCTCAAAAGGTTAAACAACTGTCTACATTCACCACATTTTACAGACCATAAAGCGAGTCCGCGAGCAACTCTTTTCCGGCAACGGCGAGAGCTCTCAAGCCAACGGGAACGGGGCAGGATCCAGCTCATCATCAGAAGCCAAGCCCAAGCCGGCTGCATCCGACATCTCGCATCTCATCAAGAGGAAGAGAAAATCCAGCGAAGGAGACGCCGAGGCGTCGTCTGCCAAGAGGGTTAACACGTGAATTGAGGGAGGGAAGGATCCCACGTCTTTATTAAGTGTTGGTATATGTGGGAATTATTATAATATCGTTTTATAAGTATTTGCGACGTTCTGGCAAAAGGTACCAGTTTGAAAATCAATACTTGTTTTAGCAGAAAACACTGCTTTAGGAACAAGCGTCAACTACAACATTTAACCTTATTTAACCAGGCTTTTCCATAAATAATGAAATATCACCAAATTTTCGAAAATATCGTAATTTGTGATTGGAAGATTAATTTGAAAAGTTCTTCATTCTAAAAAAGCGTCGGCGACCAGTAATTAATTGGTCACTGCGCCGAAAATCAAACAGTCGGATTATTACTAAGGTGGACGGTTCTTGTGTGTTGTCACTGTCAAATTTTCCACAAGGTGTCGTCATGACAGCGTTACTGTAATAAGTAGGTTTTCTACTACGGTTTATTAGGCAATCTGGTGCCCTTTGCTTGTAATGTCACATTTAAAAATGTGGAGAAAAGAATGGTTGCTTTTGAATACCTGATTTGGGTCAAATGTGTGGCCTTTGCCTTGTTTGAAACTGCCGTGATCACTTCATACTGGTAGCATTGCCTCAAATTAGTGATTTCTGTATATATTTATAAAAATTCCCAGTGTAATAGTTTAGCAGAGATCGAACATTTCAATTTCATTCGCGATTAGAAGATGTCTAAAGATTGAGTCGATAGTTTCGTACTTATTTGGTTCCAATCGCGGAAAAAGTATATAAAATGAGACGTTGAGGACTCAACTATAACCAATCGCCTTAATTGTACCTACAAACCCGATTAAATATCAATATCACGATACCCAATCGTAATTGTTTATCAATGATGTCATGGTGTACAACATTCCGCTACAAGTTGCTATTAGACTGATTGAGAAATTTAGTCGCGCTTCGGTTCGGTGGTCTAATAGGTAAGACGGTATCGGCCCAGAAAGCCGTTAAAAAACGCGGGTGCGTAATGTAAACATTTCGGAAATAAAAACTTTAACTACTGCACAGCGCAAATCTGAAGGCTTGAAACATCGACAGTTGATCAACGAAAATGTGGAGCATGGTGAGAACCTTGCCAGCTTAAAAGTGATGTTGATTCTAATTAGTCACTCTTGTATTGGATTACTACAAGGTACTGTGTGCTTAACATTTTTGTACGCCTACTGTAGTGTACCTACTTTTTAAGGTACTCAAGTGCTTGACATTTTTGTACGCCTATTGTAGTGTACCTTTTAGGCTCCCTGCTGGAGCGGAGCTGTGTACTAAGGACCAATCACATACCTCAGATTAAAATGCACTTCTTTTGGGGCAAAGTCGCGGCCAGATTGGTTAATTTTCGCTTCGCTTCAGTGGTTAGACAGCCTTATAATTTTGTTCGCCTTCTGCATAATTAAAGTAAACTTATTCGGAGACATACTATTGCTTTATATAACGGAATGTTACTTTCTTATGTCGTTTAATAAAATCCCAGTACATCTTTGCATATTTTGTTTGTGTCGTAGATTTTTGAGGTCTAATTCGTCTTTATAGGTAAAATATGCCCCAATGAATAAATTGAAATAATTGATAATTGCTATAGTGATTTCTACGTTATTTGGATTTAAACTAAACAAAAGATATTGATATTTGTAGATAGCAAAATAAGTAATGGATATTTATCAACATTGAACTGTGAAATTGACATTAAAATTATTACTTTTTGTTTTTAGATTTTATGTATGATAAATTCGTCGCATAAAATTTTACAGACTGATATGATAAGTACGAGCAATTAACATGTTGATGTTAAATAAAGGGGATGTAAAAAGGTATGTCTTTTATATATTTATCACTTAATTATGATCACAGTCTGTCTTTATGTAATATTATTATAAGTTCCATTAAATCAGTTAATTTAGTAACAAGCATATAATTCGATTATCATAGGCCTTGTGTTTTTTTTATAGTAAGATGATTATTAATGTCGGCAAAATACTCCAATAAAATTATATGAATCAGTCTGTCCCTCTGGACCAATCACGTGTAATAGTACATTACGGCAGAGACCAGTAAGTAAGCCATACTGGCCGAGTAGGAATTAGACGGACCGAGCCGTAGGCGAGGTCCGGATATAATACGAGGCCAGGATGGCTCTTACGGTCGAAGCAAGTATAGTGCTTTTCTCAAAAATTAAACAAGAAAATTAGATTAAAATTATATTTTATAGGTGACATTCATATTCGGCCATTTTCCAATGAATATTTTTGTTATATCCCATTTTTATTATTACACATTGTGATATTCGTCGTCGTAGGCACCATTAACTCCCATGATAACAACCTATAACAAAAATAATTATGAGTTTATACTTGGATAAAAGATATAGTTATATCGTTATCAAATAGTGGCAGCATTTATTTACCTTCATCGCCAAACTGTTTATCATCTAGAGCTTGATTTAAGAACTTTTCTATATTTTTCTGCTGAATATTTGTGATTTCTTTCCTTTGTAGCCATCCGATTGTCTCAGAAAGATTGTTGAAATATTCAGACCTTATCACACATTATCTGACCAACTAATAACTTGATTTTCTTCCTTCCATTTAATGAATCTCTTGTATTTTTTTATATCTCCTTGGATTTAGTCGGAAGTAAATTATTTTAGCTAACTCTGCCTCCGCTTTTAAGTATGGAGGAGTGCCGTCTATTCGGAATCAGACTCGTCTGAACTCATTTTTGCTGAATTATTGTAATAGATCACACAAACAAATTTGAAATTTTTGTCTTTTAATTTAAATCCCGCCTTAATTTCTTTTTTTATAAATACTGCGTTTAAATATTTGCACTGTCTTACAAATCTAAGTCTTAAAGATAAAATTTAATTATTGTTATACATTGTTGTATTTTCTAACTAATTTTCATATCATAAAGCTTACCTTAAATTTTAACTCCGAGGTTTTTTCTAAACGACACAAAAAAGGAAGGAATTCCGAAATATCATTGTCATTTTACACAGCACAATAAAATGAACTAAACGCTGCATACAAACTTCCGCACTAAACCTTGTCGCTACTTTTTTTTTTTTAATATGCATCTTGAGTTGCGTTTATACTGCCAATAGTACTAACCTCTTTTTATTTTACATTTGCTCTTAGTGTAAATTGCAAGTGTATACTGCAATGTCGTCTCTTTCTATTTAATCTATGAAAAAGGGACGCCACTTTTTAATTTCTACAATTTGCTCTCGCACTGTACTTATAATTAAAACAATTTGTGGAATGCATCCTTTTCCCATTTATATACGACCTCATCGCCTTTACATCCTTAGTTTTTTTATAGGTCGGTGACGATGTAAATCGTGTTTCGATATTCAAATATCTTGATACGTAATAGGAATTACATACTTACTTACTGGACAAATATTGATTCCAAATTTAAAATCTCGCTATTTACTGGACACTTCTAAAAAGTCTTCGGTATGTTCCACTTACTGTAGTCTATCTAGCGATGGTAAGGCAACATTACATGCCATTTTTGAGAAAATAAAATTAAATGTCTTACCTTGACGGAAATTATGTTCCGCCGTTGTATTCAGTTAGAAAAGTTCTTGTTAGTACGCTTTCTCTATTAATTTCGGTGAAAAAGTTGAGAAAGAAATATAAAACCTAGAACAAAAAGATGGCATTATTTTATATACTCTGTGTCTAATAACTGCAGTCTCTAGCGCATCTGTGAGACGTCCGAATCTGGAGAACCCGGACATCCGAACCCGGAAAATCGGGAAGACTGAAATTGGTATCGAAAATAACGGGTTTAAAAGGCCTTTAGCTTTAAGTGGTAAAATAATGATAACTGAAATAAAGAGAACCTTCGGTGTCTATTGAGATTATATTGAAAGATACGGTCCACGACACGGTCCCAAAGAAAGAAGAATGGGTCCCATATTTTAACACGTTCACTGTCCAAGTTTGACATGTAAACCTTATGTCCCTGTAATAGAGGCTTGTCGTGACCCCACGTACAGACACAGACAGTGAACGTGTTAAGTTTTCGGTCCATGGCGTCCTTCTTATCCTAGAAGATAACATGATGTTGCCTTGCCGGTTATTCTATACAAGCCTCTGCAGACTTAGACTGGTTGGACTAACTGGATAGTACTTAATCACACTTCACGATATACTTACTTAATAACTATGGTTTTTGTTCTTCAGGTTTTGTATGGAAATATTATAAGTTGTATTGGTATATTTTGCTGATGTCTAGAGTATAAATCAACTGCTTAGGGAAACTGTTTAGATACAATCACTTGTTAGTTATAACTGTAGATTACCGCACTACTTAGCTGTTATTTTATGTTGTAAACTTAACATTAAGATCGATTTTTAATAAAATAGACTGACAAGTTCGTTGTTTATTTACCCTAAGCGCGCACAAGTGACTTTGTCACCGTAGACAGAGAAAATAATAGAATATCTGAATCTGTAATTGGGGCTTCCGGTTCGTGTCTCAAGATGGCCGCATGCGTTTAAGTTTTGTTGTTCATTATTTATTCATTTTTGTTGTTCAATGTGTAGTATTGATAGCGTATTGTGCAGTGATCTAACGTATGAGTGAATAGCTAATGAAGGATTCAACTTGAAGCGTTCATAGCCCTTCCTGGGTCAAGGCCCGATAGTCCGTGTGGTTTTTTGTAAATCGCTATCACTTTACAAAAAGCTCAACTCACCGTACAACGTTCGTCAACTTTGACACTGGCAGAATTGACCCTATGGGCAGTAGCCATTTTTTTTTTATATAAAAATTGAATTGAATTGAATCGGTAATAGTGCAGTCATTGAAGCATTATGGCTCCGATTTTTTTTACGGCGAACCGAATTGCATACAATTTTGGAATTAGGTTCATCTTACCCTTAACTTCAAAAGTGAAAATGATTTGAACTCCGCAACCACCCTGGGGGTGGTTGCCACCCCTTCTCGGGGGTGAATTTTTTTTTTTTGAAAATTACCTCGGATATCGATAGAAGGCCTAATTTTAAGCAAAAAAACCATCTATAAAGTTTTTCAAAAAATCCAATACTTTTCAAGTTATTGGCAATTGAAAATTCGCAATTTTTTCACGTTTTTCATCGGTTTTTTGCAAATATCTCCAAAAATATACGTTTTATCGAAAATTTTATAAAAAACAAAATTGTAGCAGGTAAAACAATGAACAATTTGATTTTTTATAAAGTATTCTAAGTGCAATATTAAGCTAGATATTAAAGATCAAAGCCGTTTTTTATTATGTCTGAAATTTAATCGATGTGGTCGATGCCATCTAGCGGCGAGCAGATGCATTTTATGCATTCTAATACAAAAGGGTTTTGTAGTGCTTGAAATAAGCTTTAAAATGAGCACTATAAAAAGTCTTTTGCACGTAAAATAAGTGAGCTGTATTGCAAATAAGAGGAGCATCTAATGTTTTTTCTTTCAAATCAATGGGTTCCATAAGTGCCATTTCCACCAAAATTAAAATTAATCGTATTCCGCCTAGAATTAACTTTATTATGAAGAGTTTGATAGATAGTATCAGTTTGGCTGCTTCAGGACACATATTTTTCAAAAAAGTCACGATTAAAAAAAAAAACAAAATTTCAAATTTTAAAAGAACCCACTTTATTTTCATAATATCTCAAAAATGACGACAGATACATATAAAAGTGTACGGATTAAAAATTTAGGTATTTTTCTGACAAACAATTTGGTTTTTTTGTTTTTTCTGTCCAACAAAAATTGACGGAGATATGATTGTTTAAAGAGCGCATGGCAGCGCAATCACAGCCTCTCTTAAGCCCTTTAACCCTTCACCGTTTTAGAAAAAGGTTTTTTACTATATATTGCAATAAAGGATGTTGTAGCTCTCTTAATTACCTTTACAATGGTTTTTTATAAATTATGATAGCATGAAAATTGAAGGAGTTATGGTCCAAAAACTTATCATATTTTTTTCTACTTAGTAACTGAAAATTTCGGAGTGTGAATATTTGGAGCAATGTGAAAGTACGCAGTATAATAGAGACCAAATGATCATTTAACCAAACGTTATTTCAAGATGAGGATGAGGAAGAGGAAGAGGAAGAGGAAGAGGAAGAGGATGAGGATGAGGATGAGGATGAGGATAACGTTGAGGATGAGGATGAGGATAAGGATGAGGATGAGGAAGAGGATAAGAATGAGGATGAGGATGAGGATGAGGATGAGGATGAGGAAGAGGATGAGGATGAGGATGAGGAAGAGGATAAGAATGAGGATGAGGAAGAGGATGAGGATGAGGATGACGTTGAGGATGAGGATGAGGATAAGGATGAGGATGAGGAAGAGGATAAGAATGAGGATGAGGATGAGGATGAGGATGGGGATGAGGATGAGGATGAGGATGAGGATGAGGATAAGTATGAGGATGAGGATGAAGATGAAAACAAATGTATGGGCGAATATACAAAAGTTGGGTAACTTTTCGGGATATTTTGTTTATGATAGTTTTTTAATCAAAATGCTACAAATTCGGGTATATAAGATAGGTAATGTAATGAATATATTGCTCGAGATTGGGCCAGTCACTTTTTTAAGTAGAACCGGAGAAATTTCGGTTTTTCTGAATTTGACTGCCAGGGGACTGACGAGGCTGACAAAGTACTGACAAAATACACAACTTCATAACATATGCTTGATATTTATTAAAATTTAGAAATAAATCTCTTAGGAACTAATCTATCTATTAGCCACAGACGTCCACTGCTGAACATAGGCCTCCCTCATGACTCGACACAAAGTGCGATTCCGTGCAGACCGCATCTATTGATTCCCCGCTACCCTCAGGAGGTCATCCGTCCATCTAGTCGGGGGCCTTCCCACGCTGCGCTTTCCTATACGTGGTCGCCACTCTACGACTTAGCAGCTCCAACTGCCGTTCATTTACCGGGCTACATGGCCTGCGCATTGCCATTTCAACCGTGCAATCCTGTGAGCTGTATCGGTTACCCTGGTTCTACTGCGGATATCCTTATTTCTGATTCTTTCACGCTCAGAAACTTCGAGCATAGCCTTTATTGAAGAACTACAGGACCACCTCACTGCTGAGCCATATTCATCAGCTGTTCTTCAGTCATTACCAATCGTCTCGTGCACAGTCGATTTCCAACCTCCCGATCAATCCGTATTCCAAAAAGCTTTAGCACCATATACCAAATTCATACACTGCGGCAGGTTGTACAGAAGAGAAAGGAGTATAACCGGCCACTATGTTTGTGAACTATGAAAAGCCTTTGATTTGATCGAGACATTCCAGCGGTGCCGTATCGACTATCGATACATCGAAGTGCTGAAGTGTTTGTACTGAAACACCACCATGTCAGTCCGAATCCAAGACCAGAGCCTATCCAACTGCAGCGAGGAGTAAGACAGGGAGACGTTATTTCTCCAAAACTGTTTACTGCTACACTGGAATATGCCTTCAAGCTACTGGATTGGAACGGACTTGGCATCAACATTAACGGCGAGTACCTCACTCACCTTCGATTTTCATACGATAGAAACTATTTTTAGTCTTATTCTTATGTTTTTAGTCTTATTCTTAGTCTTCATTCACTGAAGTAATAATTGAAAAAACTGTTTAACGTGTAATACTGTGAGAAAGATCTATCTCCACCATTCAAACAGCTTTTTAATTGGCTTTACTACTTTGAGGTAGTTTAACAGTATACATTTTCTAAGTAAGCATCCCTGTTTTTTTATAAGTCACTGCTATTTTTGGTATTCTCTATAATTTTGTATTTGTTGTAGCTTGTTCGAACTTTTTTTTATCTCTTTATGTAGTTTCTTTTAATTTAATTTAAATAAAACTTCCGCATAGGCCCTTCTTCACTGTTTCCTTCTTTTCCTTTTAGTAATATCTTCACTCATTTCTCCAATTCTGGTTTATGGAGTTTCTTCCATAGATTTGACAACTTACTTAGACTGCTTTTTGACTCTCCTATATTTTGGTCGATGATTTTTCAGTCTAGTTCTCAGTTTTGAAACCATTGCTTGGTCCAATATTTTTTAATTGCCTTATTTCTGGACTTTTTCTGTCTTTCGCTTCATTTGCTCTTTGGTCGTCGTTTATAATAGGTCATTTGTTCACCATCTATTGATTATGCTTCGTGGTCAGTAGTTCTGGCGAACAAAGATATAAGTAGTATGATTCAGAAGTTGTTTTTTTTTTTGCGTGTACTCAGATGTTTTTTTTTTTTTTGTGGCTAATCGTTGCTCCCAAGGTGTTATTTCCTTAACAAATGTCTTTACCCCTGTTCCTTCTTTTTTTAAGAAGCCGCACGATGGTTTAAACTGAAATAAGTAAAAATATACAGCTTCAACACGCTACAAATGTCAGTACCCTGGAAACCCGTCAGTCCTTTGGCGCAATATAACACAAAGGACTGACGCCAACGGACTGATGAAAAAGACATGAATTTGGGGTTATCTTTAGAATCAACATTTAATTTGATATTTTCGAACATCAACTAGCTACATTTTAACAAAACAAAGTTGACTGTGTATAAATTCAAGTATAATACAGATTAACAAGGAAATAACGACTTACCATAGGACTGATTTTTTGACTGGATCGGCACGTGTTCACATGACAACCACAACTCTGGTACAGGCTCAGTAATAGTGGCCGTAAAATGGCTCGACCTGCAGCTAACTTTACTATCAACTTTGAAATTTAACGCGGATTTGAATTTGAGTCGCCGATATTTAGCGCGAAATTCCAATTCGAACAACAGACAGCGGACTGACGAATAAAACTGAACACAAAGTTTCTTATATTTTTTACAACAACAGTGAGAATATTATATTATGAAAGTAGTGTTATACATTACTAAATATATCATAGATTGTATTGAAACAGTAAGTTTTCTTACATTAGAGGTAATATTTAATACACAGCCATTTGATTGCCCACTTTTGAGGTTGTGACATGCCAAAGTACTGACGTTTTAAGGATAAATTGTGGAGTTTCACAAATTTGTATTTAAAATGAATAGCTGAAATTGGGTGACCAAATAAAAAGCTTTTAGTAGTATTCAAATAAAATTAAAAATATAAACAAAATATAACAAAACATTATTTTATTGCCCTATGACATCGAGTTACCCATTTTTTGT
Organism: Apotomis betuletana; assembly: GCA_932273695.1. Taxonomy (NCBI): domain Eukaryota; kingdom Metazoa; phylum Arthropoda; class Insecta; order Lepidoptera; family Tortricidae; genus Apotomis; species Apotomis betuletana. Next base: position 8,205,291 of record OW026307.1, on the reverse strand, counting down.
AGAATCACCCGTATCTATCTTATCTGTATCTTATCTTTATCCTATCTTTATCTTATCCTGTCTGTCTATGGCATTGACCACATCGATTAAATTTCAGACAATAAAAAACGGCTTTGATCTTTAATATCCAGCTTAATATTGCACTTAGAATACTTTATAAAAAATCAAATTGTTCATTGTTTTACCTGCTACAATTTTGTTCTTTATAAAATTTTCGATAAAACGTATATTTTGGGAGATATTTGCAAAAAACCGATGAAAAACGTGAAAAAATTGCGAATTTTCAATTGCCAATAACTTGAAAAGTATTGGATTTTTTGAAAAACTTTATAGATGGTTTTTTGCTTAAAATTAGGCCTTCTATCGATATCCGAGGTAATTTTCAAAAAAAATAATTCACCCCCGAGAAGGGGTGGCAACCACCCCCAGGGTGGTTGCGGAGTTCAAATCATTTTCACTTTTGAAGTTAAGGGTAAGATGAGCCTAATTCCAAAATTTCATGCAAATCGGTTCACCGTAAAAAAATTCGGAGGTAAGACCGTGTTTTTCGCTTCAATGACTGCACTATAATTTTAAAAGTGCCAAAGCGTGCCAGAGCCTCAAATTTATTGTCACGGTGACAAAAAGCCACCAGTGAGTGTACGCCTAGCTTTAAACCATTTCATAATTAATAATTATAAAGTTTATTTGTCATTTGTGAAGTTTCAAATTTTAGTTATCAAATTAGTAAACAGGATATCTAAATTAATAGTTATCGCCGCAACCTGATATTTTTTTCACCATGGCAGATGATCGCATCGCTCATCCAACGGAATCCCAAATAATGTCTTTTGCAAATTCAAAGATACCTCTCCTTGGATCCCTCGTAGACTATTTTGATATCGGCTACCATTATCTGACGAAAAGCAATTCATTTACAAGTGCCGAGAAACTCCAACCGAGATATTCAAAGTCCACGCTTTCTGCGTCGTTCCTAGCGATGGTGTGTTTAGTTTTTGGCTTAATTGCTAATGTTAAATTGGAAGCAGTCCGTTTTGATGAGAAGCCACTAAACTATGATTTACATTTCCTGCTGATGAGCAAAACAGATAACATTTATATTGATGAGATCGATCCGTCCCGTAAGTATCAGTCATATATTTTAATTCTTGAAAATAAGTATGCTTTACTATATTATATTATTATAATATAATATATTATAATACGGTGTCGTCTAAAATTATGTAGATCATGAAAATTTGTGTAGGAATAAAATCTTTTATTCCTAATCAAATAGAGATTCCATCAACGTAAAGTACAATTAACTAGTTTGTTATTATGTACCTATTAAGTAGGTACTATATCTTCCTTTATTTTCAGGGGTCAAGTGGTGTTTAGAAGCTTCGGACGGCGTTGCATTGCTTATCAGTTGTTTGCTTGTATGGGCTTCTGGTTCTACATATGCGGTTAGTAAGTTTATTGTATTTATTTCTTTAGAATGGACGTACCACATGATGACTTAACCTTAATCTTGGCATGATAGTGCCCGCAAAAGGTACCTTCGTCCTTTGGCTTTTCGTAGGTATTTACAACCCATAACATAGCATATACCTAGTACCTAATAAAGTATAGAGTTGTACTAGAGTGCAAATTTTCGAGGTTTGACTTTACCTTTTACGGTGCATCTCTATACCTACTTATATTTTCAGACTACAGTTTGATTTGTATAAACGCTACAAGTTCGAAGAGTTCTTTTGATACGGTCAATGCATATTTATTTTACAAAGTTGTAGGATTTGTATGGTTAGGTTAGGTTAGGTTACGTCACGTTTGTACTTCACTACAGTCGTGATTTGATAACACAGTAAGTAGGTACATATGCTATGGTGACTCACAATCTCGCAAAAAAATAAAGTAGGTACTATTAAGTGCTCATGTGCAGGGTTCGGTGTTCAAGTATTGTAAGTAGGTAGGTTGTTATTGTAAAACCATCGTGAGAACAAAGAAGACAATGTTGATGTAATTTTAATAATTAGGTAGGTATGTATTTTAACACTCAATTTTATTTTTATTTGAATCGTGAAGTACCGGTCGTGTGGAACTACACTTTAATAACAGCTTTACCGGTATTCTCGCCGGCCAACATTCCAACAAAGGCGTCGTAGATGTTATCGAAACCTTCAGTGATATGCTCTGCAGTTTTCAGCTGGCCTGATTTTGTCCACTTTATCAGATCCGCAAACGCTTCGGGCCAACGCGAGATCCAACGTGTCACGATGAAACCTTCCACTTTCAGTTCCTTGGGCAATATGATTGGTTGAATTATTGTTGCTTTAGGCATGTTTTGAGGATCTTCGTTATATGTGCTTATGCATCCGCAAAGGGCTACACGTCCGTATAAATTCATTTGAGACATGATCTGGCCACTAATCTCGCCACCAACGTTATCGAAGTAGCAGTCAACTCCTTGCGGCGCCGCTTCTTTGAGGGACTTGATGACATCTACAGTTTTGTAGTTGAAAGCCTTATCGAAACCTAAGTCCTTCTCCAGCCATGCGACCTTGTCATCGGATCCAGCGAAGCCGATGACTTTGCATCCTTTGATCTTGGCGATCTGTCCCACGAGCGAGCCCACCGCGCCGGCGGCTCCCGTCACTACTACTGTTTCGCCAGGTTTAGGCTGACACAGCTCGAGTAACCCGAAATATGCAGTCGCTCCAGGCATGCCTATAGCTCCGACCCCAAGAGAATAAGACAACCCTTTCAAATCAGGGAGTTTGTAGATTTTATTCATAGGTGTAGTTTCATCGTTAGCATTCAAAATGCTATAGTCTACCCAGCCTTTGTGAGAGACGACTCTTGAGCCTTCTGGGAATCTGGGGTCTTTGGATTCCAGTACTAAAGCGACTTGATACCCGAATTGGTCGAAGGGCACTGGGTAGCGACCGTTGTAGGCCCGTTGGTACGGGTCCACGCTGAGCCATTCGGCTTTCACGAGGATCTCTCCATTCTTGATGGGAGGTAGTTCGGTCTCAACGATTTCGAAGTCATCCCGCTTGGGAACTCCCTGGAAGGTCTTCTTCACAACGTATTTCCTTTGCTTCACCATATCGAACGTCTGTTTGCTGCCACTCACGTAATTCAACTGGCGTGATGATATCAAATCTCACAAGGTATAAATACCAATCGCATAGATAGTATAATCTATTGTAGTATCTAATGATCAGTGTTGGCATTAATAGATTAAAAATTCAACCAGAATGATCAGTTCATGGAAAATATAGCATTAAAACGAACTTGTAGGAGATGTATGATTTTTTTTTTCGTACCATTATGTCAAAACTACTCATGATATTTATCTAGGCAAAATGTGGTGGTTGGCTGAATACTGAAATAGGTACTATTTGTGAATGGGTGCTAATGCTAACTAGCACCTTTAAGACTTAAGACAATTGTGTAACGCGACTCTTTGACGCGCGACATTGTTCGTCACTTTCAATTACTGACTCAGGAATCTCAGGATTTCCTTTCGAACGAGCAAGACGAGTGATTCTAAGTCGTGCGACCAGTAGCTTAAGTCTTTGGCAAGTGGCAACCGCCAGCCCAGCAGTGCCTAGGGAAATATTACCAGTTTCTCATTAGGAGGACCTAGAAATACCCTGAAAATACCGACAAAGCAATAGTGTTAATACCTACGTGTTAGTTATAGTTTTTGGTAGCTTACTTATAAGTCTATCTATCTATAGAAATGAATTTATGATTTTTTGAAGTGTTTTGTATTTCATTGCGTGTCTGAGAAAAGCACTATACATACCTCGGCGAGAAATGGGGTTGCCAGCCTCATACCTATCCGGCCTCGCTTCGCTCGGCCGTCTATATGTATTCGGCCGGCAACCCCTCACTTCCCGGCCTCTGTAGTAATGTACTATTATTTATTTATTTATTAACTTGTAAAGCCATGTACATTTTGGTTAAGGTGTTACAGTATACAATATAAGTCAGAACATGACACCCTGTAAGGGCACACAAAAACTTAATTCAATTTAATACAAATAGATTACAGTATACAAGAATATAAAATGTCAATTTGAGTATGTTAATAATAATGTATTATCATGGTATTATCATTTAAAAACTGGTCTACCGTGTAATAACATTTCTCAATGAAAAGTGCCTTTAATTTATTTTTAAATAGGTATTTTGTTTTTACCTTCCTTTTTAATTGATTCCGGGACTTTATTTGTAATTAAAAAAATCACAGATCTCGTGCCTTTCACGACCTTCTGGTACATTGGAAATGCACTTAGATAGGGCAAACTATAATGAAAACAACTCTTTGCGCAAGAGAAACACAAGGGTTAGTAGCAGGTACCGGCGAGTACCGTTATCCATATACTAATATTATAAATGCGAAAGTGTGTCTGTCTGTCTGTCTGTCTGCCTGCCTGTCTGTCTGTCTGTCTGTCTGTTACCTCTTCACGCTTAAACCGCTGAACCGACTTAGATGAAATTTGGTATGGAGATAGTTTGAGACCCGGGAAAGGACATAGGATACTTTTCATCCCGAATAAATGTAGTGTTCCCGTGGGATGAGCGGGTTACACCGCGGGGCACAGCTAGTTTTTTATAAACGGACAACGTCCTTTAACAAAGCTCAGCCTTTTTTTCGCCTTTTGCACACACGCTTTCGTCCGCCAGATGTGAAATCATCAGCATTACCCAAACCACGCTATTCCTACGTTCGAGAAGACGAAGTATAGAAATAATAATCATAATTTTTTACTTGAAGGAACTTTCTACTTCATATGTCAAACAATTTATCTTGTAACAAATGAAAAAACAGTCTATAGGTAAGTTCTCGTTCTCTACGTATAAAATACCTAAGATAAAGGATAGTAGAGTCATAAATCAATAGTACCTAAGTATATTGTTAAAATAAGTTGAGAGCATGAAAAAAATAGGACTTAATTGTTTATAGCCACTCAATTGCTTTTGGTAACTACGGCTACCTGTCAACGCTTTTATTATATTATATAAATAGAGTTCAACTCAAAATTCGAAGAAAGTGAGTGGATAGGGCCGCTTACGAGCAATAATACAAAAAATTTATTATGAAAAGGGTGGTACAGAGCCTGTCGCACGTAAAATAAATAAAATAAGTTGAAAATTAATATTTGCTTCATCACGCCACGCAGTAGGCAAAGTAAATTTTGTTTTGTTTAATTTATACGATTCATTTTCAAGGTACTAGAAGGGCACGAGATTGTATGATACATAGGTAGTAGATTGTATAGCAAATAGAGAACCAAAGAAATAAAACAATATACATTTTTTTTTTATTTGATAATTAATTGTACGTTATTACAAACATTTACCACCGACCCATTTTGAATTGAAGGCAAACTTCTTCGGCATCGCGCTTTTCGAAACGACGTTGGGCCGCTGCAATTCTTTAGGAATGTTTGCATAAGCCAAGAATTCCACCTCAGAATTTAGCGATAGCCCCGTGCGAGTAATCTTGAATCCGGATAACGATATCACGGCGAACGCATGAATGAACTTCTGCTCTAAAACGAGACGCTTCCATTTGACTTGATCGCACTGATTCTTGGCAGGATCTTTAAATTCCATCAGCTCAACGTGTATCTATCTTACTCGGCGTCGTCTGGCTGTTCGGCACCTTCACGTTGAACAAGCCTGGAATTTTCCCTTCGAGACTATCCTTGGTCGCCGACAAGAGTTTGTCTCTGAGATTGAACCAGCACCGATGCATCTCTAGCTCATACTTATTCATAGTGTCAGCAAATGGCTCCGTTGGCATGACGCGCTTTAAGTCGTTCACTAATTTGGATTCGACGAACTCGCGCATCAAGAGCTTACTGCTTTCGTGCCACCAGTGTTCGACCGACGGCAGCAACAAGGAGACTTTATGCTTCGGCTGCAGGTGCGTCATGTCAAATATTTTCTGTCTCTCGCTGAACGCCTCGGTGGTATTAACGAACGCTCCGAACATGTTCGTTACAACGGCCAATCGTACTGGTGTCTTGTAGTTAAACTGCGTAAAATGCACTCGTTGCAGCGGAATTACCGAGTTTTGTTTTTAGCGATCTCACATCGCTGGCGCTCCTTAACACTTTCGCAACCAGATATAAAATTTAACCCTACCCCAGAAACCGAGAGCCCGCTAGGTGGGTAGCTTTTTAAGCAAAAATACGTGACCGGCATCTGAGCAATGATTACGAGTGCCTACCAGGCGGGTTCCTGGTAGCGAAAGTGTTAAAATAGGAGGCAGATCCGGACGCTTATCGTTGCTGCTTGCGACGAAATCATCGATGAACGCGTTCAACGCCTCGGAATCTTTGAACATGCCGTTGATTGGTCTCGCCTCGTAGACGCTCGTCATTGATCTGCCCGACAACACTTGCTCGTCGTCAGAGGAATCCGAAGATACTGCGTTACGATCTTAATTTTTTTAGCAGACGGGAAATCCGTGTCATCGTCAAGCACCGGTATCAAATCCGAAGAAGAAGCCGATTCTCCGCTCAACTTCACGGCCGGAGTAGCTTTAGAAGACGTACCCGCTCTAACTTTTGTCTTCCCCTTTGCTGCGGAAGAGACTTGCTTCGATTTACTTGCACTGTCCATTCTCAAATCGGTTCACCCGTATGGGCGCTACGATGCCACAGACAGACACACAAATACACAGATACGCAGATACACAGATACACATGTTAAACTTATAACACCCCTCTTTTTTCGTCGGGGGTTAAAAATATAATCATTCATATTTATTTTAATTTTTTTTATTTCATTTTTTTATGTAATCTAAATACATCAAGGTTTACAACTTAACTAAAAAAATATTAAACTTACTAGTACACGAAACTCACTAATATACGCGCGCGCCGCACGCCGCGATAACTCCGCCACATAAAGGTAAAGCTTTCTCCAACTCCATTACAGATAGCAAAGTTCCGTTTTTTGCAAACTGTAGCCCAACTCAATACCCCGAGTGCTTTTTTTAATTTTTTCGATATCGATTTTCGTTTTTGAGATATCGTCGATTCAAGTTGAGAAGTCGCAAAATAATCACGTAATTTTTCGACATTTTTGCACTTTTTCGAAAAAGTTTTTGACATTTTAATTTTTTTTTACACCATCTTGTAGATTTCGTCAAGACACGTCTTTTGATACCCCATTGACCCGCGTAGCCCCAAAATTGACGACGCCAGAGCGATGTCGCACTTTCGCTGAAAACGGCCCCCTACCAACGCGATCGAAAAAACATTTCCAATGTTAATACATTTATAATGTGGACCATTTTTATACATTGCCAAGTTAGAGTTTGGTAGCAATAACTTATTCCTATACTGCGCTCTGGTCGCCGCGACATCTTTTTTCTTTTCCCCATGAGCGTTACGATTCGATAGAGCAGTATGCCGCATACTGCTCTATCGAATCGTAATGCTAGGCGCATACTGTATGCGCCAATATACCTAATTTACTCAGTTGCACACTCACTCACTTATAATGGAGATCATAGGTACAAAGATAGATTTATTTCGTTCTTACTTCGCCCAGTGTTTTGATCATATTGAACGAATCACTTAGTTATCTTTGATATTTTTTTTGATAAAAAGTGGAGCCACAACAAGCTTAACTTTTGCACCCACTGATAAGAAACGATAAAATGTAGTTTATCGGCTAGGTATATTTTATAATAAGTGATCTTCACTTCTAGGAGTGTTTCTTACTTTCCACATTATTTTAGCCATATTAATATTTTATCAGAAACTGACTGACAAAGCACAAACCTAAGGGCCTCAACATAATTCAAGTCATCGTGACATCAAACGTTTTGAGCCAGCATCAACTTGACGTGGATGTTATAATATTAATATACATCCATATAAAACCAGCTATTTGTACCTATAACAAAAAAAAACGTATTTAACTTCACACGTCTTTCGTTGTATTTTTGCCCTTAAGCCCGAATGTGATGTTTTTTAGCCAATCCAGATAAGTACGTTATATTGCAGCGACTATAGGGTAATGGAATTAATCGGTATAGAAACGTAGGCAAGGATTATATGATGAGTATGTTAAATAGGTATCATAAGCACGTGCCACAATGAGCAATGCGATATTACACACGGCAGACGTCACATACTTAACAATTCATGTCCTTGCACTAATAATCGAGTTATGGTGTTGATTATTAATTAATTATCTTGTGGCTAGGCTATTAATTATCTGAACAAACAAGTGAGTCTATTATGTCTCACTTGTTTGTTCGTCTGGTTTTCGTGAACAAATTTTTTTGCTCTATATAAGTCGTCACCAGCCGATGGCCTAGAAGGGGGCAATAGCCCCTTCCTGTGCCCTCTTGGCGAAGCCCATGGCTGTATACAAATTTGATCTTTGCAGGGATCCTAAAGGAGAGTAGGTGTGGGTTGAAATGAAACTATTTTGGTAAATTCAGTTAAGTATTTTTACGTACAAACCAAATTGAAATTAGTTAGTCAAATGAGAACAGTTGAACAGATTAAAAGGTTCCTTAAAGTATCACTGTGTCTTACACTTTGACCACAGCTTTGCCAAAATTTTCTCCAGCCAGCATACCGGTAAAAGCGTCGAAGAGTTTATCGAAACCTTCGGTGACGTGCTCTTTAGGTTTAAGCTGTCCGCTTTTTATCCATCCGATAATATCGACAAATGCCTCAGGCCAGCGATCGACCCATCGTGACACTATAAACCCTTCCACCTTCAACTGTTTGAACACTAGAGACGGTTGCAAGATCGTCGCTTTTGGCATCTGAGTCGGGTCCTCATTATACGAACTGATACTGCCACACACAGATACCCTACCATGCAGATTCATTTGAGATATAATCTGACTGCTTATCTCTCCTCCCACATTATCAAAGTAGCAGTCTACTCCTTTCGGAGCCGCATCTTTCAGTGCCAGAATCACGTTCGCCGTTTTGTAGTTTATAGCTTTGTCGAAACCCAGTTCGGTCTCCAACCATTTAACTTTCTCGTCGGATCCGGCAAAACCTATAACTTTGCAGCCTTTGATCTTGGCAACTTGTCCTACCATAGAGCCTACGGCGCCAGCAGCGCCCGTCACGACTACTGTCTCTCCAGCTTTCGGCTTGCAAATCTCCAGAAATCCAAAATAAGCTGTAGCTCCGGGCATACCAACAGCACCGACGCCCAGAGACGGCGACAATCCACCCAAATCGGGTAGCTTGTATACTCCAAAGTCTACCGTCATTTTATCTTTTGAGTTGACGATGCTGTAGTCGGTCCATCCTTTTTGTGAGACTACTCTGCTGCCGACGGGGAAGTTGGCTGCCTTGGATTCAATAACTACGCCTACTTGCGAACTGAACTGGTCGTAGGGCACCATAATCTGGGAGTTATATGCTCGTAGGTACGGGTCCACGCTGATCCATTCTGCCTTGACGAGGACATCACCATCCTTCAGCGGAGGCAGTTCCTGCTCCACCAGTTCGTAGTCGTCCCTTTTTGGCACGCCTTGGAAGTGTCTTTTGACCACGTACTTTCTTGCTTTAACCATGTTGGAGCTGAAATCAATATTTATTGCATTAAATACTAGGTACTTATTTATTGTATTTGTAAAAATGTTTATGTTTATTCTGATCTACGCTGTGAACTAACTTTTAGACTCCTTTCGGGATTAAGATTTTATAAATTAGACAATTCAAAGAATGTAGATTAATTTCAAGACATTAATTTAACCAGGCATCTATAAATGAATAACTAATGGGTTCGAATCCCGGCCAGGGTAAATATTTGTGTGATGAACTCGAATATTTGTGCTTGGGTCATGGTTTTTTTAAGTATATAAGTATATATTTATCTATATAAGTATGTATATCGTCGTCTAGTACCCATGACACAAGCCTTCTTGAGCTTAATTTGGAACTAGGTCGATTTGTGTGAGGTTCTCTGATTTTTATTTATTTATTTATAACTTTGCATCTGTGTCCTGGGCAACCAATACAAAGTTATTCTTTGGTATCTTTCACGTTTGGCAATTTTCTGTTAGTGTTATGTTTTAAAATACATTGTTTTAGCTGCTATTAGTTGATAAAAGTAAAATCTGCCAGTTCATCATATTAGGTGCCCGGTGCCTCAATAATAACCCTATAGCGCTGGATTTTTCCGGTCCAATTCAATAGTGATAGGAATAACGTCAGACTTTGATTATATTGTAAAGCACTCATCAGGCATTGTTTGATACAGAGATATATGTATTACCTTCTATGGGTGTTAGTTATTTAGTAGATAGGCGTTAAATTAAATGTCAGAGTTCCATGACGCATTAGGTACTAAGTATTTCAGATACATAAGATGATTGACACCTTTATCGTTGAAGACGTAGATTTAAATAAAATGTATTGAGTGGATGATATAACGCGTTTTTATTGTTTAAGTACCTACTTAATAATAATAACGTGGTATCGCTGTTCATGAAACCCGATTTCCACCTTACGTTCTTAAAGAAAAACTAACTGAAAATTTCTATTTGAAATATAGATTGAGGTCATAATGCCACAGATACAGCCAATGTTTTTTCCTCGAAAGCAAAATTCTCTTATCGTTATCACTAGGCTTCGGATTTATCATAGCACAGTAGGACGTTAATACATTAACGCAGGTAGCAGCCAGCAGCGGGGCCGCTGTCGTCTAAAGGGCGTCTCTTTTAAAGGGCCTAGTGGATTTGACATCCAAATCAGACTTTATAAAAGTACCTACCTATACCTATAATGAACCTTATCATGCACAACGGCCATTCACTTTCTAGATAACACCGTATTATCACAACCCGTACAAACAAACATTCAGAATGTAAATAACTGATTGTATGTTAAATCGAGAACCGGCTTTTTAACCTTGACTTTCACATTACGGGATATCACGTATTACATAATTATAATACCTTACGAATCTCTTGTCTATACTACACTATATTTTTAGTATTAATATATCGGACTAGCATTTACCGGTGAGTTTGATCGCATTTCCGTAAGACCATGCAGAGTATAAAATCATCTGTTATGTTTATCTATTTTCGCGTTTGTACAGATATTCGAACATATTCACAAACTTTCACATTTATCATGCACAGAATGTAGAACTTTGTATCTAACAACGTTGCATGACGATACGTATATTTTGTAGCTCAATTTACACGATATATCTAGAAAATTCACGAACACATCTAATATTAGACCGCAGAGTGAACAATATCAAAGGAAATGGGCAACCACGAGAGATAAATTGGTTAGAATGGGTTGCTATTTACACTATTGTCGTTCCTAGCAGGTAAAAACTTAAAAAGTACAATTAGTATAGTTATATTTCTTTTGTAATATTATGTGTATCTCTATCACTTACCTTATAACGACCAGCGGTTAAGTCGTCCGGTTCGCTTGACGCTCTAAATGGTACTGACGAGTGACGATCTTTAACAAAACAACGTTAATCGAATGCATCCTTTGAACTGTGTATGGTAGAGTTAACAACACAAGTTACCGATTGTTTTGTAATCACAATCACACATTGGCATGGTGTTTGTGCTATGCTGTAACATAACTGAAAGTATTAATATAGTTAATTTACAAAATATTTTTACATTACCGCCAGAACATTCTATTTTCATAGTTAGTACTTAATAATTTTGATCTATCCAAATATCATAAACCCTCCATGATGCTTTCAAGAACCGCACATTGTGACCACCATAAAAATAGACTGTTTTGTTAGCAGTGTTAGCACAAATATCTTATCTGTAAAAATGTTATTATTGCTAAATATTTCGATGATATTATTTATTCAAATTTCGAATATCTCTGAAAAACAAAGAAATTTGATTTGACCTCTATATATTATTCTAATACATTCTAATATCAGTCGAGATGACGTTTAGTTCGAAATGAATTGTCAATTTGCAATGAGACAAATATGTCGCACGTAAGTAAGATAAATCGAACGATATAGTTGGGGCTGACGGCTGACTCGTTTGTCTCTGAATAAAAAAAAAACTATGACAGCCGCCAGAAAACTTCACCGCCATTACCGGGTAATATTTGTTATAATGTGCGACTCCTGAATGCATCATGGAGGCTTATGATATGTGGATTATCTATCTAGATAAAGTAGTGTATGTAACTGTACATAATTAGGCATTAAAAAACTCGTGTGATGTTATTATGAAACTTGCCTTCGGCTCGTTTCATAAACCCACACTCGTGTTTAATACACGAGTGTGGGTTTATGTTAGGTTATAATAGGAACATTTTCATTGAAGTCTTAATTTTGTATTAAACATTTTAGGAAATTCTGATTAATTGATCTGATGAACTGATATTTAGTTGGTCATATTTTGTAATTCAATTTTAGAATGTTTTTGTAGGATTACATAATGTTTTCTTTTTCTCAAACTTTCAGTTTTGTTTCGAATAATAAAAAACTTACGGCTGTTTATTTATCAATCGCGAAACCGAAGAAAATATGATGTTGTGACTCATTACATGAGTCATTACTAATGACTTATTTGTAATGATAAATCGTTGTCTTAATCTTAAATATAATAAAACGATTGCAGCAATTGAAATGTATTATGTAATATTATTTATACACATATGGGTCAACCTATACCTATAATGCCTGGGTTACCTACATTGTTTTTTATTCCTACTATGGTATTTAGGAACAGGAACAAATTACCAAATTCGACCTCATCTTTCATCCCTTTAAGGAGATGCTACCACTTTGCGTGGCAGCGGCAGCGGCGCGCGGTACGTGTGTCTCGCTCACTCGTATGGCCGCCGCACTCGGATCTCTCGCTCAACCGCTCGCCGCGCCGCTGGTCGCGCAGTCGCGGTATATCCGTTATACTTCTACCTTCGACGTCGGCGTTGACGTAGAATTCTATGAGGGCGGACTCAATTTCGTTTTTGTTATTGCAACCTGTTATCTTTAGTGTGATTATCTATTACTGTTTCGAGGGTGTGAATCTTAATTTTAGTTACATTTCAACATGTATCCAAGTAATATGAACCTAATATATGTAATCGAAGTGCCTAATTTATTAGTTACTAGCTGTGCCGCGCGCGGTGTTACCCGCTCATCCTACGGGAACACTACATTGTTCGGGATAAAAAGTAGCCTATGTGTTAATACTGGGTGTCAGCCACTTGAGCGTGAAGAAGTAACAAACATACACATAAACACACTTACAAACTTTCGCCTTTATGATATAGTGTGATCACCGTTCATCATCAATCATCATGTCATGTTCATATCGCTTTGCTCGTATCTGGTAAGTAGGCGCAGTGTTCTTATACCTACCTAATAGATATTCGTATACATATAAATAAAGTACAAACATTTATATAATTTATTATTTTATAGTCTACAAAAAAAAATCGTTCATTCGTTTTATTTTATCTCGAAACGGGTATTTATTATAATAAAAGTTATCGCAAAATAAAATACTTTTTTTACTTACGGACTCCTTGGATTCAAAAGTACCTATGGCTTGGCCGTTTCATAGACTTTACAATATTGCGATAATATTAATAATCTTAATCCTTATCCATGAAAGGCTATGGCAGGCTATTATCTACTTTTGAAACCAAGGTGTGGGGTTCGTAAAGTCAGGGCTTAGGGGCTTGGCTTTTCCTGGCATCTGATAACCTTTTTACAGCGAAAGCGTTATGAGCATTATTTGAGTCTGCCAATGCTTTTGGTGGGATTATAATTTCTTAAACTCAACCACTGCTTTGCCGATATTCTCTCCAGCAAGCATACCATACAAATGTAGGTATCGTATATGTGGTATCTTGGATTTATAGATTTGTATATATATAAATAAATAAACGTGTATGCGGGTAGGCGGGGTGAGGCGCCCTTCTAGCATTCCGTTATCTGGTTTCACGCCGGACGGACGTTGCACCCCAACCTGTGGTGTATAGGTACTCAAATATATATCTGTGTTTAATTCCAAATCCTTTGTGGAGGACACCACAGTATAATTTATCAATATCCTCAGTTATGGTGCTCTCTAGGTTTAATCTGTCCAGTCTTAATCCATTCAACGAGATGCACGAACGCTTCTGGCCAGCGATCCAACCACCTCGACACACAGAAACCCTCTATCTTTAGTTCTTTAAAAACTAAAGATGGCTGCAGATTGTGGCTTTCAACAAGTTGGCAGCGTCTTGATTGTATATTACGCGGAAATAGATCCACATAACACTCTTCTCTTCTCTTGAAAATTTGGCGAAACGAAATGGGAAACAATGTTTCGGAGTAGAGTTGTCTCAACCCTTGTTTCTTCCGTGAAAAGCACAGCCGAACCAACGGACTTTTACAATACAGCCGGAACCCCACTGCTGCGCACGCTACGCACGCACACGCTACACACGACGCCCACGTGGATCCATTGGTCTGGCTGCGTGTATCAACGTTTTCACAGCAACCAATGCACGCACACGTAAAACGTGTGGGCCACGTGGATACATTGGTCAGCTACGTGTATCCAGATTCTCCACTGCGGGCCACGCACATGCACGTGTGCGCGAGAGGCACACTCGCTCATCAGCGTTGCCAGAGCTACGGAAAAATCCGTAGATCTACGGAATTTAGGCTTTGTGTCCAGATCTACGAAAACTATTGGGGAACCTGCGGAATTTCAGACTACTTTTATTTCATTGTCAAAACATGAAATAAACGAAACGGAATGTTAAAATAAAATCGGTCAAGCCGTTTCTGAGTTATCACAAAAATTCATAATTTTCGTTAGAATGACGTAAGTGCCGCGCGGTGTCCTTATGCTATCGAAATAAAAGTTTTAATCCCATTAAATGCTGATTTTTGATTAGTACTTATGCCCTCTAGTATGGAATAGCAAAACTCGTTTTTGAAATTTTTCTTGACAGTTTTTTCTTGGAATGGTGAGTAGCGGAACTAATTGCATGTCAATAATGTTGTGTCCATACCGTCGCTGGTAAACGCTTGGAAATACCAAAAAAAAAGTAAATCTAGGTAGGTGTCAAATCAAAAGGAAAGTTGAAGACAAGTGTGTACTCGTGTATTATTTTATCTCTTGCTTATATTATATGGGTAAGAGCGAAAAGTGAATATAGTGTTACCTATACTTTTGGTGCGACGTGTATTAATTACCATTGTACCAAATATATAATAAATACATTTTTATTATTTCTCACGTGTTTTCTAAATCAATTGTTCAGCGAAGAAAAAGCTTACTTCTTAAAATACAACGCTCGTAATGATCAGTGCGTATCTAACGTATCTTCATGATAATTTATCAGTAATAATCAATTACCAATTACAGCATTAGGAGTTCATTTGGTGATAATTTTAATGCAAAGTAAGCAAGCGTTTTTACCTAGAATTCACCTGATGAATAGTTACTATCAAGTCAAAGAAAGAGCATGTTTCCTAAGAAAATGCATATTGTCTCTCAACTGGAAGATCCAAGTTATGATTTTCGGGGAACAGGTTCAGCGCAAGATGAATTCATTATTTTGGGAAAACTCAACTTACCACACACGCTAAAGGCTCGTTGGACAACATGCCGTCACCGCATTTTTTTTCATAAACTTATTTCCTGTACGTTCCTATGTTATATACTTCGCTATTTTAATTCTTCGTTATTAATAAGTATAGTATGGGTCTAAGAAACAAATACTGGTGCACATTTAGACCAAGCGGGATTTTAAACAGAATACCAGACAGACCAGGTAGCAATTTGTTTTTTATAGACCACTTGTTGTTCCGACCAGCTTTTTGGACGAACTGCTTTTTAGACGAAATTATACTAACCCCTTTTAATTTATTATATCGAGTTGCTCATTTGAAGTCCTAAATTCAAACATTTATCTGACTCTTTCGTAGAGTATAGTTAGAAATTCTCATGTTGCAGCCACTGCACCAGATAACCGACTTGTTACTGATGGAAATAAAAGGAAACTAGCTGGTTCCTAGATAATGGTATATTTACATATGCGTAAAATAATAGTAAAAAATGTATAAATAAAAATACAAAAGTATAAACTGGTACAAATACTACTTCCTGGACCGAACACTTCCCAAGACTACCACTTCCTATACTGACCTATTCCCTGAAAGCCTCTTCCCGGAGTGACTACTTCTCATATATTGATGATCATACATTAAAGACAAGTTCCCGGAACGACTACTTTACCCACGAAATAACGGATGTAGGATAGACTGAAGATGTAGGGGTTATAAAAAATGAGTTTCTATGGAATAAACTAGTGTATTGCTATTTGTGTCGTATACCCACTCCTATATATAGATCTTATATTTTCTAATACTAAACAGGTAAACCAATATGGTGTTATCTGAATTAAACAGTTTACATGAATGCATGTATTTATTACCAAAGTAAATACCAAAAGAAAAAATAGTTTCGTGTACACAAAAAATAACGAATGCTTACTTGAAACCAGTATCAAGCTTAATATGT
The DNA here is from genome assembly GCA_932273695.1 of Apotomis betuletana. Lineage (NCBI taxonomy): Eukaryota > Metazoa > Arthropoda > Insecta > Lepidoptera > Tortricidae > Apotomis > Apotomis betuletana. The sequence continues at coordinate 8,188,763 of OW026307.1, read as the reverse complement.
ACTTTCGTACATGTGGAATTGTGCATAACGGTGTATTGCCTCGCTCACTGTCTTGGTGCCTACTAAATTCGGCAGCACAATTTGACACGTAATTTTTAGCTGTTCTTCCGAGAAGTGGTCAGTGGGCAGTGGTAATTCTGGAAATGGTCGTTTTATCAAGTGTTCGTCTTGGGAATTGGTCTTCATAGGAGTTGACAATCCGGGAAATGGTCGCTTTGGGAAGAGGAACAGGCCATTACGGTCATACATAATTATCCAGGATGACTTTAAGTCGTGAATGGTATAGTAGAGTTGCTAAGCCGCGAAATTGTGCGCATCGGGTTACAAGCATGAAATTTCTACCACACATAGAGCGTTCCACGGTGATTATATTCAGATGTAGAGGGAAGTCAGATTCGTCCCCTGTGTGGTGGGAGAGCGGGGTGAAGAGGACCAAGTACTGCTCTTTTTCTTTTTTTTATTACTGATCAGTTAAGGCTATTAGGGCTTGTGCGAAATCGTTTTCGTGTTAAATAGATATCAGCTATTAATTTTTCATGTTATTTAAGAATAGTTCCATATAAACATTTGGGTACATTACCGGAAAGGTAAAAATCACAACAAGTTTTTTTTATTCAGAACGATAAATTAGTTGTCTATCCTGAATATTTACAATTAAAAAAAATTAATACTAAACAGCAAATTTAATCTTGTTTTTAAAAATGTATATATATTGGATACATTTAATACAAAAAATACCTTGAAAAAAATGTTGATGTTACGCTTAGCCTGCGTGTTCTAGTACATTTTGCTAAGTCGCGAAATTGTGTACATTGTGATACAACCACGAAATTTCTACCACAGATAGAGTATTCTGCGGTGATTATTTTCAGATGTGGAAGGAAGTCAGATTCGTCCCCTGTGCGGCGGGAAAGCGGGGTGAATAGAACAAAGGAGTCCTCTTTTTATTTTTATATTACTGATCAGATAACGCTACTAGGACTTGTGCGGTATCGTTTTCGTGTAAAACAGAAATCAGCCATTAATTTTTCATGTTATTTATTCATAGTACCATATAAAAATACGGTTGTATTTCCGAAATTGTAAAAATCACAACAAGTTTTTTTATTCAGGGAGATAAATTAGTTTTATTTCCTGAATATTTACAACTAACAAAAATGTTACAAATAGCAAATTTAATCTAGTTTTTAAAAATATATACATATTGGGCACTCTTCATACAAACAGTAACTTAAATAAATTGTTGATGTTGAGATTAGCCCGTGTGCTCGTGATACATTAGCAAAATAATATTTTGTTTTAATTACGTTAATTTGTTTTTCTAGTACGTATATAGTAAATATAATATGTAAAAGCATGTTAATAATCATTATTTAATGTATTTAATGAAACGAAATAGAATGACGTAAAGCTATATTTTAAGCTACTGTTTGTATGAGAAGTGCCCAACATGCATATATTTTTAGAAACTAGATTAAATGAGCTATTTAAAATAATAATAATAATTTGTAAATGTTCACGAAGTTGAACTAATTTACCTCACTGAATAAAAAAACTTTTTGTGATTTTTAGCTTTTCGGCCATACACCCATATTTTTATATAGAACTATACAAAAATAACATAAAAAAATAATTTCTGATATTTGTGTTACACGGAAACGATACCAAACACGTCCTGGTAAACTTAACTGACCAGCAATAAAGAAAGAAAAGAGGGATAGGTACTTCGCCCTATTCACTCCGCTCTCCCGCCTCACAGGGCACAGTGTGGAATTTGCCATCAGTTTTTTGCACCCCTATTTTATGTTTTATTTTAATACTCTGATACTTTATAAACCCTTCAATCAAACTCCCAGTTGATTTCTACTAATAGTTTTCAAGATACAATTTTCTAAAGGCGCGGTTCATGACGTCATCAAAGTGTTTGTAATGTTATTTCCTAAAGTAACGTCAGTAATGACATGGTTTCTTTTGTATAACATTTTATGAAATATAATATATTACTAGTATCAATTACAATAATTTATCGTTAATAATTAAGCCGGTAAGACGTGAAATATTTTATTTATTTATTTTTTTCTAAAATAATTACTATACAATTGGGGTACCTTATTGTTTCACTATAAAATTTGTATTAACTATACCTATATGTCCTAAAAATTTTAACTGTTTATCTCAAAGGACATCAGAGTTATAGCATTTCTAAGTTTTTAAGATATTTCTATGGAAATAGGGGTGTCACATTTAAGGAACCCGTGGTTTATAATTTCGGTTATTTTAGTACGTAACAAACTCAGCTTTTATGAAAAATCTGTCAACTGCGAGTTGTACTCGCACTCGGAGGGTTCTGTACTTAAAAACTGACAAGCATGTATAAAGAATTAAATTAAGAGCTATTGACATTATAACGGTTATGAAATACATGGGAAACTTACGTTTACGTGCCTTGTCTATTATTTAATTATATATTTGTATCCGACAGAATCCAGCAATTAGAACTTCACATATCACAGCACAATAGCACAGTTAAACTTTTGGATAGGTACAGTCAGCAAAGAAAGTGGTCTACCACTTTTGGACTCTATCACATGTAAAATAGAGTCGAAAAGTGGTAGACCACATTTTTGGTTGACTGTACATAGAACACTCTTGTGAGGTAAAGCTAAATTATATTATTTTATTTTTTATAATTTTTAAGCAGGGATAGGGTAACGTTATTAATTGCGAGGTAGAATAGCCTTTATTTAACATTATCAATCAACGCTTGAAGATAATCAAGAAGTTACGAAACCTTCCCTTCTTCTGTGGCCAGCTGCGGGCGCGTCACCGCGTTCTTGGGGCGTTGGCCGCCGACGGCGCAAGAGACGCGCTTCAGGGTCTGGGTTTGTACTTCTGAAAGCATTCTCACAAATTAATATGTCACGATTGCGGCCTGCTTCCTATTCAATTACTATGTCCTGCTTTTATCGTAATTATATTCATATTTCTAGTAGGTAATACAGTTCTGCAATGACTTCTTCCGTCCAAATGATCTTCTTCTCATATTATTATCTTTATCTGTAGTTGAGTAAATTATGTCCATTAACCATCCGTGAATACCTAGCTACCTGTCCAACAATTATTTTTTAAATAGATTCAGTTGTTTAGGCGTGATTAATGGACAATTAATGACACAAATATACAAACATAAAAAAAAAATCCTTTTCGGATTGCTGACCTCCAAATGGCCTTACCTATAGCAATAAACTAAGATGAAAAACCGGCCAAGTGCGAGTCAGAATTGCGCACCGAGGGTTCCGTACAAACACTTCCCATCTTAACTGGCCGGGTTAAGTTAAGTTTGCATGGTATGTATGGCGCCGCATACAAGTGAGGTGTAAACTTAACCCAACTGTTCACGTTTTTTGTATTGGAGCTCCACATAAATATATATGACAGACCGACAAACGGACAGACAGACAGACATACAGACAGACAGACAGACAGACAGACAGACAGACAGACGGACATAGTAAGTAATAATTCTTAGTAATAGGGTCCCGTTTTTTACCCGTTGGGTAGGTAGGTACGGGACCCTAAAAAAGAATAATTTATTTTTTGTTTAACTTTAAAAAACATATTGAGAACCAAGCAAAAGGTTGGAGTTTTGAGCCCAGCCCAACACACCCGATATTACTTATACAGATTACGAATTCGTTATCGTACAGTACACGTAAAATTGGTCTACACTTTTTTTAAACAACTGAAGTCGGTGAAGCGGAGGCAGCTTGGATGAGAAGAGTCCCGAAGAATTATGAAAAGTCCATCCTGGCTAAATAGTAACATTAGGGTAAGCATTTATTCTAGTAAACGTAGTGTTAATTTTAATTTAATATTTTTATTTGGACAAGTTATATAATATGGAACTAGAACTCAAACCTGAGCTAACTGGTTTCACAGGCAAAATTTTGTCCGAGGAATCGAACCTGGGGTCAATTTTTTCACAGGCAGAACTTCATTCGAGTATGATTCCATCAGGAATCAAACCTGGCCTCAATGTTTTCACAGACAGAGCTTTATTCGAGTATTATTCCATCAGGAATCGAACCTGACCTCAATGTCTTCACAAACAGAGCTTTATTCGAGTATTATTCCATCAGGAATCGAACCTGACCTCAATGTCTTCACAGACAGAGCTTTATTCGAGTATTATTCCATCAGGAATCGAACCTGACCTCAATGTCTTCACAGACAGAGCTTTATTCGAGTATTATTCCATCAGGAATCGAACCTGACCTCAATGTCTTCACAAACAGAGCTTTATTCGAGCATTATTCCATCAGGAATCGAACCTGACCTTAATGTCTTCACAAACAGAGCTTTATTCGAGTATGATTCCATCAGGAATCAAACCTGGCCTCAATGTCTTCACAGACAAAGCTTTATTCGAGTATTATTCCATCAGGAATCGAACCTGACCTCAATGTCTTCACAAACAGAGCTTTATTCGAGTATTATTCCATCAGGAATCAAACCTGGCCTCAATGTCTTCACAGACAGAGCTTTATTCGAGTATTATTCCATCAGGAATCAAACCTGGCCTCAATGTCTTCACAAACAGAGCTTTTTTCGAGTATTATTCCATCAGGAATCGAACCTGACCTCAATGTCTTCACAAACAGAGCTTTATTCGAGTATTATTCCATCAGGAATCGAACCTGACCTCAATGTCTTCACAAACAGAGCTTTATTCGAGTATTATTCCATCAGGAATCAAACCTGGCCTCAATGTCTTCACAGACAGAGTTTCATACGAGTATTAAACCACCAGGAATCGAACCTGAGCTCACTGGCTTCACAGCCGAAGGTTCATCCGAGTACCATATAACTAGGAACACAACACAGTTCACAAGTAGAGCTTCATTCAAGGGCAGAACTTCATCACTATCGTACCACAGAAATCGAATCCGAGACCAGTGTTGCTCCGTAGATGTATTTCCATGAATTTAAGATTGGCTCAGTCATTTAGAATAGAAGAATTAAATATTTTGTACTTTCAAGGAATTAAATGACAGTGGATTTTTCAACGGTGTCAAAATGTCAATGACGTGTGTTTTTTTAAATATATTTCAAAGACTATGGTTTCCGATGTTATTTTTTTAATGATATGACTAGACTGACGTGTAAAAACCACATTTTGAAAGAAGGTAGCGTGTTCTACTCTGCACCAGATGTCACTACACCAGCGATTGCAGTCTCTTAAAACTATTAAATAACAGTAAAGTAAAGTACTGTGTAAGTTTACTTAGCGAGTCAAAATACGGAATTCGAGTAATCGGGATGTTTTTAACCACTTTCTGTTTTTTTTTTTGCGAACATGGCAACCCCACATTTTGTGAAAAGGCCTCCTTATAGATACGGCATTTGTCCGTAGCGTGGACAGCGTGGCGTGGGTCGCAGTGGGGCTTTGCTTGCCACGCGCACTAGTGTGTGCGTGGCAGGCACTTCGGTACAGACCACGCGTGTATCAGTGACGTCATTTCGTGCGCAGCGTGCCCGTGCACTGCTGTGGAAGTATCTACCTACATTTTCATACAAAGCGTTTACGTACCCACGTGTGTAGCTCGACCGTGCGCAGCAGTGGGGTTCCGGCTTACTACTAATGCTTGGGGGTGCGTCCCATATTATATACAAACTTTTGGTATAATTTCAATTTATAAACATACAAAAGATATAATGCACGATATATATAATAAGATATACCATATTTTCATGAAATATAAGGCTTGATAGGTATAACATTCAATTCATATAATATCATACCTATGTTATAATGGTTATTTTCTCTAATAATTTTAGATATAATATGTATTTTGTATAACAATTATGACATATAATATAATATCATTTGAAATATCTATCATATAAAATAATACTATATGACATACCTAGTACCATTTTATAGGGAACACCCAAATACTCCGAAATATTTTATTCCGATTTTGCTTATTCATTATCCCTAAGAAGCGAGCGAGCCGCGCAGGTCTGATTTGGCTTACGATTCCTAACATTATCATTTTTTACCTTAAGACAGATCCGACTTGGCTTAGGTTAGGTACGACGACGAGCGAAGCGAGGAGGAGTGTTAGGTTGAACTATGACCCTAACGAGCGAGCGAAGCGAGCGAGCCGCGCAGGTCCGACTTGGCTTACGATTCCTAACATTACTTATTTTACCTTAAGGCAGATCTGACTTTGCTTAGGTTAGGTACGACGACGAGCGAAGCTAGGAGTAGAGTTAGGTTGAACTATGACCCTAACGAGCGAGCGAAGCGAGCGAGCCGCACAGGTCCAACGTGGCTTACGATTTCTAACATTACTTCGATGCTTCGATGTTTCGAGTAAATGTATATTATATGTAATACCAATTAAGTGTTTTAAATGTTATACCACTAGATGATTATACTTACACAATGTCATTATACCTACAGTTCATTATATATTATGAAAATATGCATTTTATTGTTATATGTTTCGTTCAGTATACAAATTGAATATTATACCAATTAAATTTATTCCAATTGAACCTATGTCTAATGAGTGTTATGTCTATTGTTTATATATGTTCTATTACTTACCCAATGCTTGGCCAGAAATATGGGAGGATGCGCCATATTGCGGAATTTCACTGGAACTAATGCCTTAATCAATGATTTTATGTTTATGATGGTTTGTCAACAATGTCAATGTCATTCGTTGTGGTTTCTTTAAAAGACAAACATTTAAAATTATCCAAAGAAAATGCAGAAAACCATTCACAGTCGTGAACGTAAGATTGTAAATATAGAGTGTACACGTATTTACTACGCGAAAAACAGCCAGGAAAAAAGTGCATTCCATTAAATGATAATACGAGGTTAACATAGTGGAACTGACAGGTATTTAAACTAATGTCATTATGTGAGTTGCGATTGGTTGCAAAATTGTTGCCATATAAATCTTATAAATAGCGCCATCTTGACAATTCTCATATATTTCTGGTCAGGCTTTAGAAATAATTCTGAATTGGTTCCAGAAATCACCTCTGAGCGAGTACCTGTTCCTCCCCTGGCTTGGCGTGACGCTGCGCGGAGTGGTTCTCCGACAGGTCCCGACGGTCAGCGCCCTGATCTACGCGATGGCGACCGTCGACAGAGACCACGTCAATGTGCTATTCCTCATCACGGCTTCCTTTCTGTTCTGTTAGTGAAACATACTTTAGATATCAAAGTATAGATATCATACTATTTTAAAATTCTACATTTGTATTAAAAATCAGTTTACTGCGGGGAGGTCATGAGTTCAGGAATAAATCTTAATAGCGTGATGCAGGATCGTTATTTGTTTTGTATGGGCGCGCGGCGCCGTGCCAACCTGGCGCCGTCTGTTTTCATAATTTCCTTTTTCCTCGCATCACGCCAAAACGGCTGGCAAATTTTTAGCCAGTTTTGATACAGAGATAGTTAGACATCCAAAGATGGTTATAGGATACTTTTAATCCGTCTACGGTGAAGAAAAAAAATACATGGACGAAGCTGCGGACACCTTGTGGATTATAATGTTTATTGTTTTTGATTTCTAGTGCTGGAAGCGCGAGTTTGCGTCGAGTTACTGCGCATCGTGCGCGCGCGCTGGGAGAGGGGAGAAATTAACAGGGCGCCTGCGCGCGCCGAATTGCAGACGCTCTGGAACAGCGAGGACGACGACGGGCTTAGTGTTGAAGTGCGCAACTTGTAATCTATCGACGAAGCTTACTATAACTCTAAAGCTATCCTGAGTCACGGACCATCAATTGTAATACTTATAAAGACTATCAGCTACAGAAATACATCCTGGGAACGCGCGCCAACTGAAATGTCTGCTTCACCCTCCTCACTAAACTCTACTCCTACAACGAAGCCCTAAGAAAACTCTACTACAATTACCTAAGAATATCTTAACAGTAGCTCCCAGTCTTATATATCCTACAACTAAACAAATCTAAATATGAAAGGATCTTTATACAATTGAGCTTGAACATTTCTTATTAACTAATGGCCAAATGTGATCAGTAAAACCGTTGTGAACGTCTAGATTGGTAGGAACCTACGTTGTTGTAGCAACTCAAATTCTTTTAGGAGATGTTCAGCCGAGATGTGCTGCTAAATGCCTCTGTACCTATACTGTGCTATACTATTATGTATTTTTGTTAAATAACCTAAATAAATGTGTTTTCTATTATTTATTTAATGCTTGTTTCCCCTATCATACTGCTATCTTGGTTCTTCATACTAATTAAATTTCTAACTTAATTTTAATGTTATCTAACCTTAAATTATAAATTTATTCCTTCCTATGTAGTCTAGCCTTCAAAAATATCTACAGTTCTTATAGCATGATTCAGTATGGGATATTCCACTCTTATCAAATATTATTTCTATATGAAATATAAACTCATTCAGTCCACAAGTAAGTTATAGATATATTAGATTACTCTATGTAACAATAAAGATCAATATATGAATCAAAACCAAATCTTATTAGAATTCTGAGATGAAAAATTATTTAATTCTTGAAATTGTATATCTTGTTCAAAAATGTTTGTTAGACAAATAATTATGTACAATATGAAATTACACTTCATAACTATTCTATAAATAGATTGAAGTTACTGACAATACAAGGTTCTATTACAAATTTAATGAATCTTAAGTTTTCATGTTCGACTAAATTAAATAATGTTAGTATGATAATTTAGTATGGAATAAAGCCATGGAATTCATACTTTTAGTAAGTTCTAGTATGATATTCTAAAATAGATTCTAGGCCTAAACAAGAAGTAATTGGTTGGTGAATAGAATTCTGAGTTTTATTGAAATCCTTTGACCGCATACAAAATATTATCATTTGACGGTATTATACTAGTAATGTTATCATCTCATTCTCCCAAAAATATTTAGTTTTGTTTAAAATAATGGCGGCTACCATCATGTCTAATGACATGGGCAATCGGGTAAAAAACATGGTTACTTCATGTGTACATATTGAGGGAAAATCGTTCCTCGGAAAATAAAACAAATTTCTGTTAAATCTGTTTGGTGTGTTATTTTAAATATCACCAAACCCATGTTCTCTGGATGCCGTATGATTGCCAGATTTGATCTTTTATTGGCCTTCGGGCTCTTTTAGAGTAAAGATCTCTCCCGGATCTATCTAGAATCTATGAATCTTTACTATCTATATTTGTTATTAAACAACACGAATTTTCTTCACTCGTGGACTAAATGAATTCTCACTTCATTTATTACAAACAATAGATTTGTATAACTTGGGTTTTCGTTTGGCTATACTCAAAAAAAAATGGCATTCATCCTTGAAACATAATAACTCATTGTCAATTTGAAGTCTCTTTCAACTCGCGAACTTGACTCATTGTGATAAGGGAATTTACTCTCAACCCTTGTGATATTAATTAATTAAATTCTGAGATCTGTGATGTAAATACGGGAACGAATAACTTTCATTATTGTCATCCATAAGTCCCCGGCTTCTTTTAGCAATTTACACTTCAGATACTCCAAATCCAGCCTTAGGAATGCTTTGTTTTTCCATACTACGCAACAATCAACAATAGAATCTCCTCATCAACACTGGAGCATATTTTCTACAATCCATTTCTGTTTATTGTAGGGATAAAAAAGGAATGAAATTCATTTCATTTTTCATGTGATTTGACTAGTGACAGAAATGACTTTTCTCGCTTTAGTGTTGCCATCTCGACACAACAGCTGTAAGTAATATAAGAGCTTTACTTTACCAAAACTTAAATCATAATCGATAAAAAAAAATTAACTAAATGTTTCTACAAATCTCGATGTAAAATTAACGGTTCTAAATATCAGGTTGCTCTATTCCCATTCTTTATAAACTGTTACAAGATTTTATTTTCACTACTGACACCCCGAGTCATAGACACTGGTAATACAAGAAATCAGCTGTTTGTATTTTTATACCAGACGAGATTAAAATAAATTGAATATATGTTATATTAGTTAATGATGAATGGCCGATTGCTCGGAAGATAAAAAAACCCCATCCTAATGTTCCTATTAAAGTGTACCTATCGCTATACCCTGTTCCCTAGCTAGTACAAAAACACTAGAGGCCTAAACCTCATATTTACATTTAAACGTGTATGGAACCTAGGTAAGCTAAACTTTAAATTCGGGAGATTAACCCGAGGTTGGACTAAAATCCGTGTAAGTAGGTCCCCCTTGCGTGGCTAACACACCGGAAACGCAAAGTAACCTGCCCTAATATGTGTAGATATTGCAAATATATAAATATATACGTTTATGAGACCAAACCTGGAGGTCCATCTGATTTCAACAAGTGTGGATATCCCACATGCCCAACCTGTGGACCTTGCATTCACCAGATAGATTACTCTAGATCTGTAGGCAATTCACTGCACTTATATATGGCTAGTGTCCGAGATGCCTAGCTCGGATAAAATTAGAAGAGTCTGAAAGATATTCGTTTAACAGCCGCAAGGTTAAATATCTTTCACCTGGCAACCATGTACCAAAACACTAACTCTGGCATGTAATTAAGCTTAATAGCTTTTTAAAAAAACAAAATCCCACCAAGTTTTAATAAATAATTATAGTTCAGAAAATTAATCTAAATTCCAACAGAATTTCCCCTTAGTATTATATTCAGTACCTTAATGCCAAAGAACAATGTTACCCGTTCGAAGTTGCAAGAAAGAATGAATGAACTCTATAAAATCCGTCCCTATTTATACCAATATTCCCCGACACGCTAGACAAATAGACGCCCTAGACAAATAGACGCCCTAGACAAATAGACGCCCTAGACAAATAGACGCGCTAGACAAATAGACGCGCTGGACTCGCGGAAAACTCTGGACATTTCTGGACACGCCCACAGACACGCCCACGCCCATAACTTTGATCCTTATGCAGTATGAATAAAGCTCAATTCTTCCGTTGGAAAATTTTGTGAATAGTAATTTGCTATTCTAAAAAGGTAGGGTGCTTAGTTATTGGAATATTTTTACTTGCTTTCGTAAACATTAATACTGTTACTTCTATTAGGCATTTGTATTGTATTATAACTATTCAATGATGATTTTAGTATTAGCCGGCGAAATATGATGCTAGTGTCGGGAACGTGATGATGACAATGATGATGTGAGTCTTACGATGGTGATATATGATTATAATATGACGGCGAGCACATGAGGAGATCATGTGAATCGCTACAAACTTCGTATATTAGTTACCATAGCGATGATAAATAAAAATAATCCAGTGTTTTTGACGTGATTACGTCTTATAAAGCCTGACCAGAATTATATGAGGATTGTCAAGAGGGCGCTATTTATAAGATTTATATGGCAACAATTTTGCGACCATCCGCAACCCACTATAATGACATTCGTATAAATACCTGTCAGTTCCACTTTGTTAACCTCGTTATATCATTTAATGGAATGCACTCTTTTCCTGACTGTTTCTCGTGTAGTAAACACGTGTACACTTTATTTATAATCTTACATTAACGACTGTGAATGGTTTTCGGCATTGTCTTAGTAGGATCATTTTAAATAATTGTCGTTTAAAGAAATCACCACGAATGACATTGACGTTGTTGACAAAGCATCATAAAATCATTGCCAGTGCAACAAATTCGTTCCAGTGAAATTCCGCAATATGGCGCATCCTCATATATTTCTGGTCAGGCTTTAAATCCATGAGCACCGGCTGCACGCACGTAAAAGCATGACTCATTGTTACGTTCCGCCTGAGCCGAGCGTGCAAGCGAGATAGAGAGGCACGATCGGCCTAAGCGTTCGGCTTGTGACGCATCTATCTCTCTTCTACTTCGATGGCGGTCGGCATTCAAATCATAAAAGCTATTTTTCATCAATGTTTTCTTATGACGTTGTCACGTAAAATTATCCCTTTAGTCCCATCTCGTAGCCAGATTTGGTTGTTAGCTACCAAATCGAAATGGGACTAAAGGAAATTATCGTCTGTAAACCGACTTTACAGACAGCCAATTTAAAAAAAAAAAACTCACTGAGATGTCGATGTGACGTCTCAGACTGATGTGTCTAATCAAACCTCTTTGTTTGTTTTTGTTTTAATGAAGTAAAATAAAGTGCAAAGCAACGTCTTAGTTTATTTTATTCTTAATATTTTCGTATGTAGTAATATAATCAGTGGTTAGTCTGCAATGTTTTATTATTATTACACTCAAATAAAAATAGCTTATTTAACTAAAACCGTGTGCAGACTGCAGAATGCGCTCTAATTCGAACGAAAAGTACTTATTGATCTTATTTATCGACAAATATTATCAAATCCTATGAGTTTGAAAAGCTTATCTTGTCATTTTGTAGGAGTTCTTACGGATAATACCCTTTGACCCTACTGTCTCTTGTATATTGTAGGTCGATGTGTGTATGATTGTCCCATAATATTTATTTATTTATTTGTATACAGTCTGATTATTTTTGTATGCCGAAGGATACACCCGTTTCACTTTCAACGGGTGCAAGATATTGTCTTGGCAGACTATCCCCGGAGAGTACGGTTTTATGACTGGCTATTACAAAACCAACACCTAAATATTTTATGGTCAGACGAAGCTACCTTCAACCTTCACAAGAGTAGGGCTGTTTAACGGTAACCTATCTCAAACACTAAAAACCATTGACCGACTTTCATTTGTCCGAAAACTATTCGAATTATTATCGTTTGTCCGATGACAGGATTCGTACATTTTTCTTTTCACCATTTCACATTAGTAGAAGTATCGTTTGTCCGAAAAACTTTTCTCGTCACATTCACTTGCCCTATGAGTTGTTACGTATTTTTTTTCGTAGCCCACTTTTCATTTACCCAATGATACTTTTGGCACTAGGGGAGAAGTGGCATGAAAGAGCCAGGTTTTGAAAGAGCCACTTGTATTATTTCGGTAGTTTGAGTACAGATTTGGTTGGCAATATTATTTTTAGGTGGCAACACAGATTTTCCGTCACCCACAAACATTTGACAGTTCACCGAAACCAACAGACGCCGCCGGTACATCGAGTCAAAGTTTTGGGAACCCAAAAGTAAGCTTTTTGCTTCATTTTATTTGTTTTTTGGTATTTTATAGTTAAAAATTATAGGCAAATGGATTATAGATTCAGTTTGTGCATATATTATATTTGTTCTTGCAGCTTCATAAAAACTTAGCTGCAAACGCTTTGATATTGTCGTTATTTTGAACTTAATATTTGTTTTTGGAACAAGTCGTGAAAGAGCCGGATGAATGGGCATTGAAAGAGCCGGCTCTTTCATAATAAAATAACGTAATACTATAAAGGCATTTTTTTATATATTATTAAATTATTTGCTTTAGATATTGCATTATGGAGAACGCTGGTCCAAAAAAAAGAAAAAGACCCGAAACCTCAAAGTTAGCAATATTATTTTTAAGATTTTGAGGATTTATTGATGTTGGTTTTAAATTTTGATAGAAGATACTATTTTTTATTAGATTTATTTTAAAGACTCTTATATTAATAAAAGAATCCGCTTGTATGTTAGGTTATATAGTAGGTATATGTGACTAATTAATATTTTAAAATTAAAGCGTTTGTAAGGATTACTCAAAATGACTGATATAATAAAAAATCCTGAAAAATGTTAGTACTAATTACTTAAAAAGTCTGTTACAAATGTATTTGAGTTTTTTTTTATGTCGCCTTTATTGTTGTTTTTGATAATTTTCATAATTACGCGTTGTAATACGGACACGAAACGGCTTTTTCAAAACTTGTAGCGGCTCCTTCAATTCCGTAAGGTCGGGTTACTTCAGCCCTGGTATTGAATAAAGGTTTTAATAGGTGGGCAATGTCACCCGACCTTTCGGTACCGAAATGGTACCGAATAGTGATGAAAGAGCCAAATGACACTTTTTTTTGAAATGCATATTTCATTGATAAATTTATGTTATTTAAGATTCATTTGTACCAAATTGCATACTCAAATAAATAAAGAATAAATTACAAAAAACAAATTATATTTTTTTTCATTTGTAGGTTGTACTTTTTCCTCCGTAAAGAAAACTGGCTCTTTCATGCCACTTCTCCATACATTTAAACCAATTTTCAGTTTACCTTTTAACTTTTCCCGCCCCATTCACTTGCCCTCCGAATTGAGATGTCTTTCGTTTAATACTTACTAATTTTTTCATTTACCTACGAGATATTTTTGGCATTACATGGCATTGCGACCACAACAGCGCGCCAGCCGAGCGAGTGAACCTAGCGTGCCGCGGCAGCAGCCGGCAAAGCTCCAAAACCGACCTGGCTGGGTTAGGTTAGAACTGTGACCATAAAAGCGTGCGAGCCGAGCGAGCGAAGCTAGAGCGTGCCGCGGCAGCAGCCGGCAAAGCTCCAAAACCGACCTGGCTGGGTTAGGTTAGGTTAGAACTGTGACCACAAAAGCGCGCGAGCCGAGCGAGCGAAGCTAGCGTGCCGCGGCAGCAGCCGGCAAAGCTCCAAAACCGACCTGGCTGGGTCAGGGTAGGTTAGAACTGTGACCACAACAGAACCACCAGTCCACTTGAGAACAGTCGAGTAGTTAATAAACCGAATCGTTACATCGGACGAATGTAACCAAAGTCATACAAAAAAAGTCGAATAATTAATAAACCGAAACGTTACATCGGAAGACTGATATTACGGACAAATGAGATTTAGGGAAACGTGTCATTAGTCGAGTGAATAAAAAACCTAAACAATTAATGCCCAATCGTAAAATATCGAATTGAATTTTCGGACAAATGAAAAAAAAGTTAAAATTATATTTTTCGAATACGTTTTATCGAAACGAAATTCGGATTAACGTTTTTAGTGTTTCAGATAGGTAACCCTGTTTAACATACACAACGAGCACTGGTGGAGTGATATCAATCATGTGACGCGACGAGACTCATTTCAAACACGCTTCTCAGTTAATGCTTAGGCGGGTATCCTCAATAATTATGTCATAGGACCTTATTTTATTGAAGGCAACCTAGATGGAAGAAAGTACTAGACTTGAAGAAACGAGTTGCCAATGCTGTTGCAACTAATTCCCGAACAAAACTTGCAAAACATGCATTTCAACAAGATGGAGCTCTAGCACATTTTTCCGGCCAGATCGGAGTTACCTAGACCGAGAGTTCCCCGAACGATGGATAGGACGCAATGGTCCAGTGGAATGGCCGCCTCGTAGACCGGATCTTCCACTGGTTTTTTTGTGTGGTGCTCAAAAGACGAGTATACTTATAGTAAAAGAGAGTCGAATACTGCTGCGGAGCTCCGCTATAAAACAATCTAGGCGTTTGACTTTGAAGTAGTAAGAACGACCGAGTTTGTACTCGATAGAGTGAAAATAAATCTTCAACGACGCCGACGTGCTATGTTCACGAAGGAGATGGAGATTTCGAACACTTGTTACAGTACATTTGAACTAATGTTCACTTAATTTTTCTTTTTGATAATAAATTATTTTAAACAGGATATCACTTTGTGTATGTGCTATTTATCATTTGCTTTGGTTTTAGTAAACACACTGATGACCGATAACTAAGCTTTAATCCAGTGAATAAAGGGGTTTTACCTTACAAACGGTCCGGTAGTTTTGAATTTTTGATATGTTGTCTAGGATGGTTAGTCAGTGTTTCAAAATGCACAATTTTCCCTACTCCGCGCCTGCCGCCATATTGAAAAAACCGGAAATTTCTGCAAATTTTTGCGTATACCTTCGTTTAGGAGCATTTTAGCTAGAAAAGAGCTAAGACAATGTTGTAGACAGTTAAATTGGCTGTTATTTACATAAAATTTTGTTTCTAGGACAGATAATTACGGATATAATATATAAAAAAAATAAAGTCACATTTTCCGGAAATGTATGTAAAAATGTACATGCGTATTATAAGCAATTAAATATCCTACATTTTGATGCTTGTTTTCCTAGACTAGTCCGGAACTGAATTACAGCGTCTTAAAGCCAGAACTTTGAGCGAACGAAAATGCGACTTACAGTTTTATAAATTGTGAGTGAGTTTAGTAAAACGTCCCACTTTGTCGATTCGAGTTACGGGCAGTTTAGTGAAAATTTGGCAAAACCTACTGAAAATCGTCATTCAATAAAAACTGATGGAAAATACTGTAATAAACCTATAATTTTGATGTCGACGCATAAATGTCCAATGTAAACACCTTTTTAGGGCCTCAAAGTTTAGTGCCTAGCTTCCACTTTGTCGAATATACCTTATAAAATCGTCGATATCATATTTGTGACTGTTTTAGGGAAAACTTCGTACTTTGTCGATATGGAGTTATGAGTAGTTTGTAAAATAACAAAACATAAGCTATATTTTGGTGAAAGAATTATGTTGCACACACACACACACACACACACGCACGCACGCACGCACGCGCACACACACACGCACGCACGCACGCACGCGCACACACACACGCACGCACGCACGCACGCACGCACGCACGCACTCACGCACGCACGCACTCACGCACGCACGCACGGACGCACGCACGCACGCACGCACGCGCACATACACACGCACACGCACACACACACACACACACACACACGCACGCACGCACGCACGCACGCACGCACGCACGCACGCACGCACGCACGCACGCACGCACGCACGCACGCACGCACGCACGCACGCACGCACGCACGCACACGCACACGCACACGCACACGCACACGCACACGCACACGCACACGCACACGCACACGCACACGCACACGCACACGCACACGCACACGCACACGCACACGCACACGCACACGCACACGCACACACACACACACACACACACACACACACACACACACACACACACCACACAAGTAATTAACAGATAATAAGTGATTTACACGGGTGTGTAATGATCGATATAAAAATAAATGGTATAAGTATTTTTGATATAACAACATTGGGTATAATGACTCATTTGATATAATAAACGTTTGGTATAATTTCAAAATATCTATTTCAAATATATTGGTATAACAACATTTGGTATAATTGCATATGGTATAATTTGATATGGTATAATGTTCATTTGGTATAACAACATTTGGTATAATTTCATATGGTATAATTTCATATGGTATAACAACATTTGGTATAATTTCGCTCGTCGTCGTACCTAACCATGACTCTATTACAATTTAACTTTCATGTTTGAGCAGTTTGAGCGGGTATTGAGCCTTTAAACGTATTATATCTTTTTTTTTTATTGCCACCTTTTTTCCTTTTTTTCCTTTTTTTTTCTATCCTAACCTAACCTAACCTACGTTTCTCTTGAACTTTCGGTTTAAGTTTTTTTTAATGCGGGGGGGCTTCGCCCCCCGAGCCCCCCTGTGGGGGCTCCGCCCCCCGCCCCCCTATTTCTCTATACCCTATACGTTATGCCATTTGAACGTTAGATAAAATAAACGTTATACCATAAATTCATTAGACGAAATATGCATTATACTAAAAGAATGTTATATTAAATGTTATTCGATAAAATGATCAGTATATGAAACAATAATTATATCAAATGTTGATATATTAAGTGTTGTTATATCATTCAATCATTATATCAAATGAGCGTTATACCGACTGAAATTATATCAAAAGTTGTTATAGCCATCGTTACGCACCCGATTTACACATCATAACAATTTCTGTACAAAAAGTACCTAATGATATCCCATCAAAACATAAATGTTAAATGAGAGCCAAGTTCAATAACGGGTGCAATGCGACTTTACCGACAAAAGAATTGAGATCTATATGGGTGCTAAGTTTGTCGTCACGCTCGTTATGGTCCAGTGGTATGTGGTCTTTAAATGAATAAATGAGATATATTGTAGGAGAAGCCTGACAGTTCACGAGGTGACGATGTTTTTACATAATAATAGACTGGTACAGAATTACTGAATATACGAAATATACCTAGTTCACTGACCTCGGTTATTAGGTAGAAGTACTGTTTGTAGGCGACTGGAATCGTCCGCACAGCTACCCGAGGCTCGCTCACGATGAAACCTTGAGCTATAGGTACTGAAGTTGAGTTGATGCATGAGGGTTCTGAACTGAGGAATTACTCTTCTACGCTGATGGTCTGAGGAGTCTGAGCTGAGCCACAAAGCTTCTTAATGATGATCTGAGAGGCCTGAACTGAGCCATAACGCTTCTTACTGATGATCTGAGATGTCTGAGCTGAGCTGAGACATAACGCTTCTTACTGATGATCTGAGACATAACGCTTCTTAGGTACTAATGATCTGAGACATACGCTTCTTACTGCTGATCTGAGACATAACGCTTCTTACTGATGATCTGAGACATAACGCTTCTTACTAATTATCTGAGACATAACGCTTCTTACGGATGATCTGAAATATCTGAGCTGAACCATAACTGAGAAATAACGCTTCCGTGTTGACGGTCTGAGAAGTCTGCTGAGGCCTGAGCAGTCTCGCCTACCACTCGCGGTAGCGATTCCCTTTCCTATTCTATCAAACAAGTTACTAACTGATCTGTGTAAATGACCCTGATCTCCCGGTCAGTGTTACCTCAACTTCATGACATAATTGTTGGTATTACAATAACGAATTCATTAATCACTAGCAGCGTCCTTCCACCTCGTTTCGTTCCCTCTCAAAAACTGCCCGCCATATTTTCGTTGTCATGGTAACGTCACTCACGTAGACGCTAGCGCCCTCTCTGCGAGAAGCGCTGACATTTACATTTATTTATTTATTTATTATTATTATAAACAAAATATATACAGCTTTACAGTACAGAACCAAAGCGCTGCATTATTGAGGTTTACACCAAATAAAAGACAAAGACAGGTATATACATGCTATGATACTCTACTATCATCCATCGCCTCGCAGTACCTCAGACATTCCCGACATACATCTGCCCATCGACTCGCAAATCAATCACTTTCAGGTGCCCACGACAGAAACGAGTTGAGAAGTGCGAGTGCTCGAACGGTAGGAGAATTTCTGTGCGCTACAGTCCGTGCTACAGGAACGGCAAGCAAATTGTACTGTCGCGGTCTGAGGGCCTTTTTCGACAAACGCGGAACAGCGAGCTTAACTATTTGCGCTACCAGTTCAGGGCAGTCAGTATCACCACGTAGAATATTGCAGGTTGTCACCAGAAGCTTGCAGTTGCGCTTTACTTGAAGGGAGTTGAGGCCCAGACAACCTAGGATAAATTTGGTCGGGTATAAGAATGGATAGTAATTGCAGACTTTTTTATACATAAACCTAAGAAATGCTTTTTGAACCTTTTCTAACATCAAGGTATACAAGGCCTCTGAAGGATTCCACACAATGCTCGCAACCTCGAGTTTACTTCGGACAAGGGCAGTATACAGCGATTTAATAGCTGTGGGGTTGTTAAAATCTCGAGCATTCCACGTAATAAACCCGAGGCGTCTGTAACAGTTGGCGGCTAGTTCCTTAATGTGATCATGGAAAGTGAGTCGCGTTCGCGTGTCGAAGACTACGCAAAGGTCTTTTACAGTAGTTACGCGGGCTATAACTTCAGTTCCCAGCATATACTGAGCGTGAAGTGGCGGCAGAGAACGAGTGTAGGTCATAACGCAACATTTTGGCACGTTGAAAAATAGCTTGTTCACAGCACTCCAATGCACCACAGCATCTATGTCCTCCTGCATTGCCTTGCAATCCGCCATA
Source organism: Apotomis betuletana (assembly GCA_932273695.1). Taxonomy (NCBI): domain Eukaryota; kingdom Metazoa; phylum Arthropoda; class Insecta; order Lepidoptera; family Tortricidae; genus Apotomis; species Apotomis betuletana. Next base: position 8,168,953 of record OW026307.1, on the reverse strand, counting down.
CCCTCCACCCCGTATATGAGCTTCAGGTCGTCTGCGTAAAGAAGACAACTGGTATGTTTCAGCACTGACTCAAGGTCGTTGATCATAATACCAAAGAGAAGCGGGCCGAGAATGGAACCTTGGCTGACACCTGATCGGGTTGGATAGATCGAGGATACGAAGCAACCATGTCGTACAAATAGTTGTCTGTCACGCATATAGCTCGCAAACAATTTAAGAAGTCTCGGGGAGAATCCAATATGACACAGCTTACTAAGCAAGATATCATTATCAACTTGATCAAAGGCCTTTTTAAAGTCGAAGTAGAGGACATAAACTTGCTTACCCTTATCTAGGAGACCAGAGATAATGCTCGAGACAGTCAAGAGATTAGTTTCAATTGAACGCTTTGGTCTAAAGCCATGTTGCGAGTCGCTTAGAAAAGGTTTAAGTTGGGGAAATAGTAATTTTTGCAGAATGGACTCAAAAAGTTTAGCCAATGTTGAAAGTATAGCTATAGGTCGGTAGTTGTCAATCCGAGACGTGCCAGTAGATTTAGGGATAGGCGTTACACGCGAAAGCTTCCATCGGCTGGGATACTTGCCGGTAGTCAATGACAGATTCAGAATGTGACAAATAGGAAGGGTGAGGTAGTCTTTACATCCTTTTATTACATAAGGGGGGATATTGTCTGGCCCCACTGAACTACGAGGCTTTAGTCGCCTGATGGCTGCTTCCACGTCCCATGGGGTTATGAAATCAAGGTGCACATAATTTGCGGAACCTGAGTTATCATCGCTATTCGCGGCATGGTGGTCTAGCAAAGGGGCATTGGGTAAGAAAACGCTAGAGAAAAACTTTGCGAAGGCCTCAGCTACGTCACTACCTTCGTACTCTTTTCCGTCATTATGAAGACACGATTCAAAACCACCTTTCGATTTTAGTGACCATATGTGCTTCCAAAATGCTCGAGGATCGTGACAAATTTTAGCTTGCGGACCGCTGTCATATTCGTCATAGGCAGAACTTAGCCGGTGTTTTATTTCTGCCCGTAATTTGGAGAAAATATTGTAGGTGGTGACATCATTAGTATTTTTCCATTCCCGATGTAGCCTAGCTTTACGAGAGATGTCACTGATTATTTCTCTAGTAAACCAGACCGGATAACGCCTGCAACGTTTTTTAGGGCGAATTTTCTTCGGGACGGCTTTATTAAAAATGGTATATATAGTGCTATATAAAATGTCGACAGCTTCATCGACATCTTTCGAATTAAGTAATTCTTGCCAGGACACTTTGGATACTAGCTCATATAAAAGATCATAGTCTCCCTTTGCAAAATTCCAGTCCTGCTGCGTATTGACATTGCTCGGATCAATGAAGCCTCCGATGGGTCTCTCTTGACTATGGTCAAGATTGGCGACAATAACCAGGGGGGGATGGTAAGCATCACGATACGGCACAAGTCCGCCGCCTTTGATCTCCCTAACATCGCTAATCTGAACGCGTTCCGTCACAAGCACTACGTCAAGCTTACCACCATACATATTTTCTATTTTGTTCATCTCAGTCAGGCCAGAAACAGTTAAAAAATAACAGTAATAGTGTTGGATATTCTGAGAGGTATAAAGAGGGTTCAGATTGAGATCTCCAAGAATAATAACCTTATCACTTAGCGTCTCTATCACAGATTACATGTACTTACATTCGCGATAGTTCGCGACAAAGTTCTTTGCCCTAAATTTTTTTGATACAAGAACATGCAACATATTAAAATAAATGTATGTATTAATAGTTATTATAAATTCTTAAATTATAACAAACATGTATTTACTCAATGCATTTCTTTTACTTGGGGTGTAATTCAAAAAACTAAAAACTTCATAAAACTAGCCAAGTTAAATCTTAATATTGAATTCAAGGTTGCGTTTTCAGTTCAGTTGCGTGCGTCGTGAAAATTTAAATATTTACACAGTTTGTCAGTTATTGGCGATGTTTTACAAACTTTTCGTAGCGTTAGAGCTGAACTAAAATGAGTTTTGTGTTTATAATGATTAAGGTGACAACGCTTACATACTTAAATGGTATTTACAATATCATTCCGCACGTAACATCTTTGCCAAAATGCAGTATACAAGTGTACTGTTATTTATAGCTATTGTCAGTTACCTACTTATTAATTTAATCGTATGGCGTTTAATAATATAAAATATAGGCATTTTGTTAAAATTACAATGTCACAAAATTAAACTAAGATTAGATGTCAACACAACATTCAGTATGTTGAGTCACGCAATACGTCGGGTGTTACGCGCAGTAGGTCTTCTGGGGGATAATATGCTCCATACTAAAACTACTTAATGGAAATTGTAATACCTAGTTAGGTATAGATAACTGACATTAACGAATAGGTGACTGGCTGTTGAGTTTCTTTCGTCTTTTCCTTCAAAAGTGTGCAGTCTTTTCTTGGGACAGGTCGACAAACATAATAAAGTTCATTGTTTTATTATTTATAAAGCGGTATAAATGCAATAAGTATAATTATCTAACCGAGCGCATACCCAGGGGGTTGGCAGGGGAGGGTCAGTTCAGTGGTCTACTTGATGGTCGTCACGTATTAATTTGGTTCTGAAAATAAATATTTACCCACTGTACCAAGTATGAGTAGGTTTCCCACACACGATTTGACCTACAGTGTTACCAGGCCTTCTCAATACACAGACCTCCCCATCCTCCTTTTTTTAATTCGGTTAAGAATAAAATGTGTACGTGACTTCTTCTTGTGCCGTTTTAAGAACGTTATCCAATCACAAACATAAAATGTAGAAAAATGTTAAAGTCTCTTTAACACAACTCGCGTCTGCGCCCGTCTAGCACAACTATTAGCGATTATTTGAGCGTCTCATTAATAAATGTCTACAATAATGGCCAATCAATAAAAGCAATCAAAAGCACTTTGGATGGAATTGTAAAAATCTGCGAGTTCTACAAAACAACCCCAAATAGGCGCCTTAGTTCATAAGGAGGTCCTCGATATTTGTTATACTTCGCGACTCTTGTCGTGCGGCATAGCGTCTCCTGTCACTCTCTCACAGTACTGCACAGAAAGAGACAGATGAGTATCTCGCGCGAGAAAGCATCGCGTACCTATCACAGTTCTGCAAGAGGTGCAGGAGCAGGAGCATTACCTACTTATAGCTGTAACGCCCCTTTCTGTCGGCCAGTAAAGGCAAGCAAGAGTTGGGAATAGTACCGGCCCTCTTAGGCTTTCATTCCAATGAGGACTCATTGGAGACAAGGGCCCTGACAACCTCTCTGGACATCTCTGCCCCAACTGCTCTGCACTATTCGTGGCCCAAATTATCAAGCGCCGCAAATACTCACGTTACTCAACAACTACGAATTTGCGGCGCTTGCAGTCGAGACATTGTGCTCATGGTCAGCCGACATGACAAGGTTCATGAAAGCCTTGTCGAAACGGCTGAACGACGCTTCGGGAGACCCCAGAGCTGGCGCTTACCTCTGCCAGGGAATCTCTCTGACTGTACTGGGGACCATGCCGCAGGCGGACCTTTTGGATGGAATATTCTTTTATGGCCCTTATAGTTTCGCCATGTCCGTCAGTCTGTCTGTCCATCCATACTCATCATCCTCCTAGCCTTTGTCCCATTTTTTTTGAGCATGAATTCTCAATCGGGGTCAGCTACCTAAATCCCAAGATGTGGCGTAGGCACTAGTTTTTACGAAAGCGACTGCCATCTGACCTCCCAACCCAGAGGGGAAACTAGGCCTTATTGGGCTTAGGTGGTTTCCTCACGATGTTTTCCTTCACCGAAAAGCGAGTGGTAAATATCAAATGACATTCCGTACATAAGTTCCGAAAAACTCATTGGTACGGGCCGGGTTCGAACCCGCGACCTCCGGATTGAAAGTCGCATGCCCTAACCACTACGCTACCACCGCTTCTGTCCATCCATACTAGAAAGCTGAAATTTGGTATGAGTATGTGTATGTAACACGCCGACAACGCGGTAAAAAAAAAAACGCGTTCCTCCCTCCCGTACACCTAAAGTGGGGTTTTTTTTTCCGTTCCAATTCCAACACTAATGTGTGGGGTGTCGTTAAATAGGTCTTTTAAAAATAATAGGGGTCTTCAAACATCATTTTTGATAAAGTCAGCAGTTATGTTCGCTCCAGAAATCCAAAAATAGCGTCCCCCCCCCCTCTAAATTTCAACCACGGGTCAAAAAATTATGGAAAAATTCATAAAGCTGAGGCCTTATAAGCACTTCAATGAAAACTGTATTGAATAAAATCGGTCAAGCCGTTTTTGAGTTATCGCAAAAGTTCATAATTTTCTTTCAAATGACGTAAGTGTCGCGGAGACGTGTCCTTATACTTCGAACGTTACACATATTAGTTAAGTGCCATACTGTACTAAAACATTTCGTTCAATCTGGCGCGTATAATCGATAACTTCCACAAGGTAACAAGTATAATTACAGTTACTTTGGCGTTTACGACCGTATTATAGAGGTTGAAATCTTTCTCGTAATTTAAACCGCTCGCTGCACGCTGTTTTAAGCCCGTCTATTGCGACGGATGGGAAACTCCGGAACCCTACACTGAGCGTGGCCCGACATGCTCTTATTGGCCGGTTTTATTTTTTCTTTAAACTTGGCTTCACGCACTGACATGCCTCTCAGTGTTAACTTGAATGCAATATTAGTTTATTTACTCAAGTGTAACCGTACTATAAATTCAGCGCGTCCAGGATTCGGCACTATTCAGTCTCCTGGGTACTAAGAATAGACAACATGAGATTCTTCTTTGGTAAGTTAATCTATAATACTAACCGTCCGCCAAAAAAATTGGTCCACCACTTTACGACTCTATTTAAAATGTATTAACCGTTAATTTCACGATGTATAGCCAGATATACATATTTTTGACCATCTTTTTGTATTTTTATTAAAACAGATTTTTTTACTACTTTTAACGGAACCGAGGTTTGAACCTGGATTTCTTTTTTATTTTGCGACTAAGGGTTGTTCGCTGATAGGGTGGACTGGCGGCTTTAGATTAATTAATAAAACGTACATTATGTAAACGCTCATGTTGCTGAAACAGGCATTCATCTTGCATACATTTCGAACTTTACTTTTGACAGTGGTTTCATTAATTCATCGTTGATTCCCTGTTGGACAGTAACTGATTTTGATGAGTCCGTTCACGAAATGTTCGAAGTTTTGTTGAAGGATCCATGGATTAGGCATGTTAAATCGAACCCATAACGTGCAAATTTATTTTTATATCCACATTGGTTATTTCTTTCAATATTTAGAGATTTCAGCTGCAATGCCTCTTTGCAACAGTCTACTGCGGCTATGTACTCGGCCTCGGTCGACGATAATGCCCATGCGACTGGTCCTTCGGCTCGGCTCGAGTCGCTGTCAGCATCGATATTCTCTATCGGTGTGTTTCGTTTGAACAAATCTTTCGTTCCCACCAAATACAAAAAAAAAAATCTTTACTTTTGTGACATATTCTCTTCATCTTCGCCATAGATACTAGGTGGAAACTTAACGTAAACTGACAGTATGGAAAACTAATCAGTGCCATTTTCCTATTAAGTTCGCAAAGGTGCAAAATTATCGTCAACCAGCTAGTAGGTACCACTTGCTGAGTTGTCGTAGAGTTACGGAATCCTCGCTGCGCAAGTCAGACTTACACTTGGCCGGTTTTATTTTAAGGGAGAATTTAGTTATTAGTTATGATTCAATGTTTGAAGATCAGTATTTTAAGTGTATCAGGATTTCTTATTGTAATAAATGTTTAATTGTTTCAGTGTTTGCTCTGCTGGCTACTTTTGTGGTGGCGGCATTGTCTCAAAATCTTCCTCAACAATGCCAAGACAAATGTGCTGGTGAGCCTGATGACCCAGTCTGTGGAAAGGAAGCAAAAGAAGTATTCAAAAATAGATGCTTGTAAGAACTTTTAATAATTTACTCATTACCGACCAAACAACGTCCGTACGTGTAAAATATTTATCGTTTTTAGGGTTCCGTACCCAAAGGGTAAAAACGGGACCCTATTACTGAGACTTCGCTGTCCGTCCGTCCGTCCGTCCGTCCGTCCGTCCGTCCGTCCGTCCGTCCGTCTGTCACCAGGCTGTATCTCAACAACGGTGATAGCTAGTCAGTTGAAATTTTCACAGATGATGTATTTCTATTGCCGCTATAACAACAAATATTAAAAATAAAATAAAATAAATATTTAAGGGGGGCTCCCATACAACAAACTTGTTATAGATTATATATATATGTATAGGTACGGAACCCTTCATGCGCGAGTCGGGCTCGCACGTGCCCAATTTTTTTTTCTTTATTGTCAGAGAGTTAGTTGAAAAAAGTATATTGTTTGACAAGGGGCTAAAATAAGTCATTGTGACACGAAATGATTATTTGAACGAGCGAGCAAAATGACACTCTTAATTTTCTCCTCGACTGCGAGAAAATGAAAAAGACTTGAAAATGTTATGTCACCTTGCGCAAAACCTTACTTAAATGTTGAAGCCTTGGCGCTTTTTTTTTAAACTATGGTGTGGGGTTATTATTTATATATTGTTGAGTAAAAAAGTTTATTTTAAAATAAACACATGCAATATAATATTTACAATACTAAAAACTACAGATACATATAAAAGAAAGGATAATTATTATATACAATGGCTTAAAACTAATAAGAAAAATAAAATATGTACATTTTCTATAAAAAAATACCCCGTCCAGTAGGTCTGCCTGCGGCATGGTTCCCATTATTTGTTGAGTGTAGTTTACTAATGGATAATTATTCCTTTTCTAAAATCTTTATTTATTATATCAAATCACGCCCAAGCGAACCCAAGGCTAGCGAACATTTTTAATGTCATTCTTTCTATGGGGACGTGACCAAAAGAAGACTGCAGTTGCTTCGGGACTATATACCTGTTTTTATGCTGGCGTACTTTAATCTATCAATTATAATTTCACAGACAAAATCACAATAACACACTTTTTAATCCTGTACTCTATGGTACCCGCTACAGAACTTTAATATTCATAAGACATCTCTCTACTCAACTCTAATAATTTCAAAAAGAGAACAACAGCATATTTGGATTAAAAAAAAAGCACGCTACTGTTCACTGATTGGTCGAAATTACTTGTCAAAAAATTTAACCAATCCCAAGGCACCCGCCATGACCATCGCGATTATGTTTTTTTCTTAATAGGTCAACTGAACCTGAAGGAAAAAGGTTACATCAAAAATAAATCTCATAGTGTTGAATGGGGAAAAGTAAAAAATGTTTATCTGTGTTTTGTTTGTATAAAAAGTTCGTATGCAATAGTCACACAATTACAGTCCGTCCAAAAAGAGTAGAAATTAAAAAGAGGCAATACTGTAGGGTCGTCTCCGTTTTCTTAGATTGATTAGAAAGGCACTACAGTATTGCCACTTTTTAATTTCTACTCTTTTTGGACGGACTGTATTAGGTCTTAAAATCTCGTACCTTACTTAGGCCACTCGGCAAGCCTCGTGACCTGAACGCGGTACTCGACTTTAAGAACTTTCATTGTGCAAAGATTGCATAAAATACGCGTTCTCTTCAGTACACTTTTTTGTTTCAGCCTTGAGTGTTTCGGTGATACAAAAGAATCAATGTCTTACTGCGAGGCGGCAACCAAAGAGTAGTAGATCTTGCCGATGACGAACACTAAGTCATCAACCCGATGACAACTAGTAACATGTGTTAAAATTCTGTTAAATACAATCATATTGTGTTATTTTATTGCATTAAAAAGTTAAAATACATTTTGAAATCTTTACATCAACCTCAACGGCCCATCTCTGCGTCAGTGGACATGCACCTTTGGTCGGGTTTCGAAGGAAGAGGTCCCTTCAGCCAACACTATTGCAAACTCTGTCAAATTGACAATAAAAAAAAAACCCTTTTTTACCATGGTTTTGGAAAAACCATGGTAAAAAAATGACTTGCAGACTGTAGATCCTTATTGCAGGGACTATCGAGAAATAGTAGATTCTTTGAGAAGGGGCTAAAACAAGCCATTATATATATGACACGAGGTAATTATTTGGACGAGCGAACGAAGTGAGCGAGGCCAAATATATCGGAGTGTCATAATGGCTTGTAGCCCCGTGTTAAACACTGCTTTTCACTTCGACTGAAAAAAAAAACGACTGAAATAATTTATTTTATTTTTTCATTTAATATTCTTAGCCAAGATGAAATGTTTAAGATTAAATTTCTTTTCGTTGATTATAAAACGTGCTAAAATAAAATTTCAGTTAATATTCCAGTACATTGTAAATAAAAACTTTAGTTTATTTTTTTAATTGGGTCGATCTGATCAGGTTGCAGGTTTTTTTATTTTTTCAGTGTCATAGAAATTTGTATGGGATATGGTTTCCTTTTAAACCCTAGGGGCTAAATGTACTATTTTAGCCCCGCTTTGCGAACTTATAACGACGTACTCAGACGTACCTTTCGAGCATTAGAAGTGAAAAAATATTTTTTAAGTGATCTTCAAAGAATTGTACTGTACCCAGTATTTTCTTAATTCGATACAGATTGCAGCATAGCTATTGATGAGTTATATTATCTGCAGTATTTCAAATGTTAGTTGTTTAAATGCAGACTCATATCTAGGTACTTCATCATCATCATCATCATCATCATCATCATCATCATCATCAGGCTGTATCAGTCCACTGCTGGACATAGGCCTCTCCCATAGCACGCCACTAAGCTCGATTTTCAGCTCTCGTCCTCCAGTTACTACCCGCTGTCCTACGACACGAATGTCATCGCTTCACCTTGTTACAGGGCGCCCTACACTACGTTTACCGATTCGTGGCCTCCACTCCAAAATTCGTTTGCCCCAGTGGTCATCTTCTCTACGACAGATATGACCAGCCACTGCCACTTCAGCTTGCTTATTCGCTGTGCTATGTCGGTCTACAACTCTAGTATCGATTTTGGTCAAATAATTTGTAATTTTAATCTCATTCGTGTTTTTGGCCTTACGGCTAACACTACAGTCACTGTGGCCGTACTAGGTAGTCACTACCTGGCACGACCAAGCAAGATTTGAAGTCCAAGAAGGTTAAAATATCAATTATAATGGGTAAAAATTCTAAAAAATAATTGACCCACTATAATTGACAACCTTCAACCTTCTTGGACTTGAGATCTAGCGTGGTCGTGCCACGTAGTGACTGCGTAGCACGACTACAGTGACTGTGCTGAATTGGCGAAACTATAAGGGCCGAAACACATAACCGCTAAAATTGGCGGTAGCGTCAGCCCGATTTGTATGAAAATCGGCCAACGCTACCGCCAATTTTAGCGGCGCGACGCCGCAACGCGGTTATGTGTTTCGGCCCTAAGGGTACAATTGTTTTAAACTATAGTACAAAAAGTACAATTATTTTTATGAATTTGTACCGTGATAGAAATAAAAAAATCCGCCGTGGTCGTGCCAGGAAATATTACAAAAATTTACGCTAGAATTATGAAGATGATCATGATGACGATGAGTGATGAAAAATACCTTCAAGCCTTATCTTATCTTATTATGGGGGTCCTTACGGATACACTTCGACCCAATGGGATCTTTTGTATAGTTACCCCTTGTACCACCTACGCAAGGGATTGTTCCACCACTTCCATGTATCGGATGATGGAACCAGTTGGTAGTGCCTGGAATTCCTTCGGTTCTGGGTAACCAATACCGAATTCCTTCATTCTAAGTCGGGCGAGGGCATGACATCCACACAGTATGTGCTTCATTGTCTCTCGTCTCCTCGCCACACATTCTACAATCTGTATTGTCAGACAGTCCCAACTTGGCCAATAGTCCTTTGACCCCGAAGTGACCAGTAAACACCCCCGTTATGATTCGGAGCTGTCTTTTGCTGTATTTCCATAATTTCTTGGTCCAGTCTGATTCTATACTTTCCATGAATAGCTTTGAGTGCCTCAAGCCTGCCATTTTCCTCCACTCTTGTTGGTGCTGGTTTTTGGCATAGTCCTTGATGGCTGTTGCTATGGTTCCCTGCGAGAGACCCACACAAGGTTCAGGTCCTATGAAACTTGTCGCAGACCCTTTTATAGCAAGTTCATCTGCGATTTCATTACCGATGAAGCCTTCATGCCCTGGGATCCATACCAGTTGCACCTTATTGTGCCTTCCAAGCTAGTTCAAAGCTAGGACGCCATTATACACAAATCTAGAACCCACTTTAGGCGCACCTAGCGCTTTAAGTGCCGCTTGACTGTCACTGTGTATGTAGATGTGCTTCCCTCTGGTAAGCCTAGTACTGTAATAAATAAAACAACTAGTTCCTTAGATGCTATATTTGTACAAAATATACACCATTGAGTATACAAATCATGTAACGTGATTAACTAAATACAACTTTAAGAAAATCCGATATCAATATCACAGTTATATTAACTAGTATCTAAAATAGTTAACAAACAATGTCAACTAACTTGTACTTATCAAACAATGTCAACTAACTGTTCTGCCAAACCCTCACTATCTAAAGTTAAATCATTGGTTATTAAATCAATCTTATTTTCTGGTCGATGAGTTTTTCACAACTAAACTGTTTAGGGTAGCATTTGTAGGACATATCATATTTCTTACGCGGTGGACAGGGGAAAAATATACGATTTTTTCGAATTTTAATTCTCCCTAGTACCGCCTAACACAAAATAAGTATGTTGCGCGACATAACGTCATCCGTCACTCTCTTGCAGTACTGCATAGAAAGAGATAGGTTGTATTTCTCGCGCGAGAAAGAATCGCGTGTCACTGTTATGCTAGAGGCCCACAAGCTATAAAAACAACGCATACGTGTAATGCTATCTCGTTATCAAAGAGGTTGTTGCTTTAATACCGATTCATATATGAACTCTCAGATGTTACCAGACTGAGCATTTTTCTCTAGGGTTCATAGGCGAACCAGCCGGACACTGGAACTCCCTCGCAAAGTCGAAGGAGTTTGAAAGCGTCCCGATGACCCGAAAACGGCCTGGTGAGTGGACGGCTGTCTTTAACTTGTTTCGCATCGCCTCTGAACGCATTGCACCGCACCACACCTGAAAGATGAAACAAGTCAGCGTACCTAAGATGGTTGCGTCTATCCTGCAATAAATATACGCAAAACGTATCTGTCACTTTATAACAAGTTTATACGTTTTCGGAATTCAAAGGATGATTCTATAAATAAACCACGAGCACCCAGTCCAGAACGCTTGCTTACACCGTTGTAAGCTATGTTTCATCCTAAAAATCTCTCACCTGTGCAAAGTTAAGGAAGAACAGTTGAGTGTGCGTATGGTTAAGGCCAGGTAGGGTCTCGTCTTCAATCCCGTGTTTTTCCACCCAGTGGGTGTAAGCCCGGAACGCTTGCTTCACGCCACCGTTGTCAGCTATGTTTTCACCCTGGTAATTTAAAACCTTGCTAAAGTTTATGTGCTTTGGTGTCACTCGGTGAGACCGGGTGATACGCAGACAGCAATACCTTTGCACTATTACAAGTAAAAAAAGGCTGTCATTAATATGTCGCACGGTCTTTCCAAGACTGTACAGCCAGGGTATCTTTAGGTATGCGTCATTATTCTACGGTTTCACCCGAATCATTTTCGTTGTTACGATTCTGTCGAAATGAGGATTCTCACCTCGAAATACGACAATCTGTAGGCACTTCGACAAAATTGTGTCCACAAAAGGGAGGCGTTTGAAAAAGCTCGACTTTACCTATGGTAAAAAAAACTAGTGCTAACAAGTAAATGGAGCACAATGAAATACCTACGTCACTTCCAAATAGAAATAAATACCTATCTATTGTGTCGTTATCTGTGTTCCCTTAATCCAGCTTTATATAACTAGAGCTCAGGCACCACATTTCGTCCATTCCCAAGCAGCAGAAGCACTCATAAGCCCTTAAGCTGAATAAAGGCTGTATAACCGCATCTAAAGCTTGTTTGCTACTTGGGTTGATATTTGCGTTTGTATTACCTGTGTGTTCACCCCGTCCAGCTTCATATTGACTTCAGGTACCACATATCGTCCATATTGGTCTATAAGACATTGTGCATGCTGGTGAAACGCCTCGATGGCGGTATCTGACCACCAGCGGTGGAGGTTGCCGTTGCAGTCGAAAAGACGGCCTTTATCGTCGAAGCCGTGTGTTATTTCGTGGCCTAGAGAATAATCACTACAAATTATAAAACAAAGTCGCTTTCTTCTATCTGTCTGTCCCTTTGTATGATTAGATCTTTAAAACTACGCAACTGATTCTGATGCGGTTTTTTTTAATAGATGGAGTGATTCAAGAGAAAGGTTTATATGTATGTATGATAAATGCATAATCGGTCGAGCACATTTCGACTTCATTGAAGGAAAGAGCCAAGTAGTATTTGTCTCGTGTCACAGTTGTGCTAGTAGTACTAGCCGTATCGCTAAAGTAGACTTCGGACAGATGTCATTAGAAAATCTCAATTTAGCTCCTGGTAGTCACATCAATGATGAGCCCGTTTATAGTAAAAAAATACACACTTTATTAGGTAGGTTAGGACGAACGAGAGAAGTTGAGATATTATACCTATCGCGGCTAGATTACATTCAATGACATTGCAAATAAAGTGGCTTATCAATATAGTATTACATTCTCGGTTCAATTTACGGTTATCTACCACGCAATGCCAAGGTGTTCGGACTGCCCAGTTGATTAGTCTATTAGAGATCCGTAAGGAATCATAAAACATTTCAATTTTTTTGTTGGTACTAGAAGGTGCGAAGTATGTATATGTACGTTATCCTTTTTTCATTACCGTAATCAAGAAAAAACTATCCTTTGTCAATCATTGGATGTTCAGCTAAACGCGTACCAAATTGGTTAAAATTCATCAGCCGTTTCTGCGTAACAACGATATCCCAATCGATAGAGGGCTCTGTACTACGCGCTCAGAGTCCATACGAAAGCTCCTAGCCCTGTTTATTTTTTCAAAATAATGATCCCTCTTCATAGAAAACAGATTTTCGATATAATTTTAGCGTTTTGCAAGAAGACATCTCCTACACCCCCGCGGCGAATGAAGAGTCCTATGACACCTATCATCTCAGTACATTTTATAACCTATAATCGAAAAAATTTACTGAGATGACAGGTGTCATAGAACTCATCATTCGCCGCGCGGGGTATACGGTCAGACCAAAAAGAGTAGAAATTAAAAAGGGCAATACTGTAGTGTCCTCCCTTTCTAATCAATATAAGAAAGCGGGGACGACACTACAGTATTGCCACTTTTTAATTTCTACTCTTTGTGGTCGCACTGTAGGTGGTGGCTATATTGATTGTTGATTAACCGCGAAGGATGTCACTATTAGCACTTATGTGTCGATCATTCGACAATTAGCTTTGGCTGTAGTAGAAAACATTGATAAAATCTATCTCCATCCTGTCATCAATATTAACATTCTATTCTAGGTGGTAAAATTCAGTGATCCGATATGATTCTGCAATTTGAAATGAGACCCTTTACGAATATGAATCGACATGACATAGCTTCACTCGTCACTCTCTTACAGTACCTACAGTAATAAAAGAGATAGGTATAGTATACTGCCCTGCTAAGCCGAAAAGTGCTATCTCAATCTGTAGGCCTATGATGGTTGCGTTTATCAAGTGATAAATAAGTGTCAAAGCATCCGTCACGTTTTGACCAATTGCGAGTGCAAGGGACAGATGCTTTGTCACTTATTTATCACGTGATAAACGCAACCATCATAGGCCCCCTGAGTAAGTTTTGAGAAAACCGACTTTTCGTAACTAGATCGAAAAACGGAATTACCGCTCTTATTGCCTTAGAAATTGAACTAGTTTTCAAGTATTTTTAAGCGATTCTGGCCTATGTCAATATAAGACTTTTTGGTTTCAAAGTAACGATATGCCGCGAAGTCTTATAATAAATTAATAAAAAATGTAGATATGAAAAAACTTGTGGTTTATTTAATTTTTTTAAGTCAGATAGCACTATTTGGCTTATATCATTAGATGCGGAATTGTCATAGCTATCGAAAGGTATAAAAAAACGGCGTATGTCAGACATAGTGCCTTTTGGCTTAGCAGAGCAGTATATCTCGCGCGAGAAAGATGCATGTCGCAGTTTTGCTAGAGGGGACTAGCTATATGACTCGATCTCGCGGCGCGAGCGCAAGCTCCTACCTATCACAACACCAATGCCCCCATAATTTAGAGACTTTGGGAAATGACGGTGATAAAATGGCGGCTGCAGGATCCCTGCTGGGAACATGATCTGGTTCTTGTTACGGCTGTAGTAGGCATTTACAACTGCGGGGGCCGTGTTCCATAGAGTTTTGTTGACGGGTTGACCTATTCTGAAAATAAGGGCAGGCAGATTAACGAGGTGATTTATTTAATACGAAAACATTGGCAACATCGTACAAATCGTCAACAAATGCATTTATTTATTGTACAGAAATACTACAGAATATTATGTAGGTACATATCTTCCAAAGCTTAGTTTAGGTAGGTGTAACTTCTTAATATGATATCTAGAAGTTCCGTAGATTATAAGAAAAATTACCGAGCTTGCTCCGTTTCTGTCAGATGTTGCAAAATGTTCAATATATTCTCAAAATATTTGTCAGGGTGGATTATAACATCTTTATATCTCTCATCCAATTCCTTTTTACTCAAAATAAAATCAGGATATCCAATTCTGAGCATCATTTTGTCTACTTTTTGTGCAGCTAATTTTTTCGTTCCATCGTCAATCCAGTCAATTTTTTGCAATAGTTCGATGAAGGATTGTTGTAGTTCAGTTGTCATTGTAAGGGTATCATTTTTGCTAGTTTCATCAAAGTGCTTCTTTACAAACATAGCACCAAGAGCCATCCCCATGTTTGAATTCACTTGTGATACGCAATTCTTCCATCTTGGTGGAGATTGTTCTCGGCCAAATAAAATAAAATAAAACCTGCAAATAACATTTCATTTAGATAATGGTAGTGACTACTATTTCGGTACCTTTTTTGCATGAATGATAAAAACAAAAGTACCTAAATACCGTATCCTACCAATATTGATACCGAGATTTAGATATAAAGAGAAATTATGCGCTTCGCCCAAAGCCGGAATCAAATCTGTTTTTTATGGTATCCCGTATTCGTCATGCTCTTTAAGGCAGCCTCACTTTCTCTCTTTTGCGCCCATATCTTTCTCCCATTCACCTAATAAAAAGGCACAGGAACGCTTGTTGTTGTAATGCAGATGTGTGTGTATGTGTGCAGAATAATAATAAACAGCATTAATATAATTGCTTGTTTAATTCATACATGAAATTTTTCTGTTCCGAAGTTAGAAGACTGTCATATTGCAGCTATCCAGCAGTGCGCTCCTGAAGATGGATTCGCATTTTAATTTACCTTAGAGAATGAGCAATTAATAGACTTACTGTTGCTTAGCCGATTGAAATCTGTCATCAAGGTTGTTGACCCTGTGCCTGACGAATCGCCACAGTAAATAGTTTGCCAAGACACGTGGTTCTGTTTTGTTTATTAGCTTCACAAGGTGCTGAAACAGCATCAGATTCTGATAGAGCCAAGTGTGCCAAATTATGAAAATCTTAAAATTTTCTAGATACAGAATATTTTAAGTAAGTAGGTACTACACTTAGCACATTTTCCTGTAAATCTTTGTTTTTTATATTCATTACAAAAGTATTAAAAATATAATTATTCCGAATAATTTAGATATGCCATTAAACAAAATAATTTAAAAGTTTTGACCTTTGGAAATAAATTGACCAAAATATGGACATTAAATCAACTTACTCTTACGTAGGTGAGCGCAAAAAGTACAACAGATTCATTCGATTGGACATTTCTATTCATGACACCGCATAAGTATCGTCTCCATTTAATTTCAGGCACCATTTTTTCTAGTTTATGAAGAGTCATTCTTTGGTATAGTTCAGATACATTTCTTCTGTCTTCTGGAGCAGATGTTATACCTGCTAATCTATAAATTATAAACAGTTTTATGATAGATTTGCTAAGGGATTTCATTTAAATTCGAGAACAGTAAAATAACGTCTGTCATGCCCAAACTATCATTATTGAATTGTTTTTGTAGAATCTTGTGGAAATACCACATTAGTAGAATAATTATTATATTTACAATTAACAAAGCAACATTACTTACTTTATTTCAAAATTAATAAGTTCATTCGCGCTATGTAATACATGCTCTTTCTCTCCCCCTAGCAAATTAGCAATTTTTATAAGATAATCTTTATATGCATTTAGGTATACTTTATTGGAATCTTGCAGGAAGTAGTCCCTTGTTGGTAAACCTGAAGAAATAGCATTCGATTCAGTGATAAAAATATTTAAAACTAATAAGTTATGCCATTAACCCAGAAGCCTTACCTAAGCTCGTCTGGTCAAACTGAATAACGTATTCATCAGAATTTTTGATATCTGGCCCAACCCATTCAGAGATTAAAATATCGTTATTGTACAACCGTAGTTTCACCATAAGTTCTAGCCAATCAAAAGCTTTCGGTGTCCATTTTTTATCAAGAATTGGCCAACCTCCTAGTAAATCTAATAAGTCTAAAAGTGGCTGGTGTCCGCGCTTTTGCAGTATATTGTAGTTCATGCACGAAACAAATAGAAATTTAGCTTTCAATGTTGCGTCACCCTCGGATAGGTCGTCTGGATGTTTTGCACCATCTGTTAGTCGTTTATATCGGGACTTATGCACAGGCGATATTTGTAACTTTCTTCGAACTATGGGTTTGGTTTGGACTATTCTTTCTAGGCTACGCTTTTTCCTTCTATTAAGTAGTAATTTAATAATGTTACTTTCCCTTAGGTTATGCTTGTCAGTGTCACTGGCAGTTATTAATGTTATTATTGGCTTAAGTTTTTTCCTTCTATCATGCAGCAATTCCATAACGTCACTTTTTCTTAGGTTATTGCTTCTCTTGATTTTTGTGTGAGGGATACCTTTTGACTTTGTGACATTGGACGCTTTTACTATAGGTCTTGTTCTTCTTTTCACTAAACTGTGGATATGATTGATAATTTCAGATTTATCATCGTCACGATTCATCCAGTGGTAGATATATCTGCCTTCATTAGTATTATTAAATAAATCACGATTATTTGCTTTAATAGCTTCTAGGTAAAGTTCATCACTTGTTTTTTGTTCCCATTGCTTAATGTTGTTGAGTGAAAAATAATTCATATCAAGATGAGCACCAGGGTAGCTACTGCGGAAGGGTTGATTAAACTCATGAAATTCTAGGAGTTCCTTTAGTACGACGTCGAGATTTTCTCTAAGCATTTCGAAGGTATCGTATCTAGAAGCAGATATGAGGTACATTAATAAAACAAAAGGAACATAAACCTTATAACTACAAAGAACTCAATAAATTTCTTTGTGTTAATTTTATGAACATCGCACAAAATACCTGTAAATCAATATGGGTAAGTATAATCGGTAAATCTAACAGCAGTAGAGCACAATGCGTATAAAACATGTAATAAACCCTTTTCTCAAACGCCTTTATGACAATGTTATTTTATTATAATGCACTTAAGTACATGCGTCAATCAACTTTTATCTGTTCTGTTGCTCGTTCCCACGGTGGAGTCCCCTGGAAACTCTTAAAACTATGATTTTCGAGGCTTATATTTGTCAAAATCTTCTGTACAAAATCATCTATTCTTGTGGGCTACACCTCTGACAATACCAATAATATAAATTCCATTAAGTATCAACAGGATTCAAAGAAATTTAATCAGGATAAAATATGAAAAAGTTGATCGACCCACATTCTGTTTTCAAACTGCATGGACGACTTACCCGGCCTTATCAGCTGGTATAGGGTTTAACGCAGCCCAGTTTCCACAAGCGTACTGATAAAAATCTTGACAAGGGTTAGCCGTGAAGTCCATATTACGCTTCATGATGCTAGCTTGTGTATCTCTTATGTTAGTCTTATCACCTTGGCCTTTCCAGAATGCGTGAGTTCCTGTAAGAACGAACTATTTGAAGAATATGTTTATAATATTCTTGATCAATCACTCTTTTCATTAAAGAGGTATATGTCAGAGGAGGTACTCGTAAGTTTTTTTAAATATGCTTGAATACGCCTCATTGAGCTGGGTACCGAGACAAGGGAATGATATTGATATTGACAAGACAACAATATGTCAAGATTGTCTTTTATTTTCAAAAAAATGTATCATTAATGTCAATGATTTAGTATGCAGGTACTGCATATTAGAAAATCACGTCTGAGTAATTTAGAAAATCACGTCTGAGTAGATCAAAGGTGTGCGTAACCTTGATCTAAATAGGTCCATATTAGGCATCAATTGGATAATGTCTGACAAAAGCGAGCGTGGGTCACTGTAACATAGGATATTCAATTACTGTTAAGCGGATCACCATGACAAACAGAAATTAATCGACAAATCGATATAATGTATTAGCGTCATACATTTTATCAGAATTAACATGACAAGGCCGGTGATAAGGGAATGAACAGCAAAATTTCCTGATTATTCAGGTGTATACATTCTTACCGCTGACCTTGGTATATTCATTTAAATGTTATTCCACAATGAAGGCTTCTTAATTCTAGTTGTCTTCACATACAGGTATCTTACTACAGAGAGGTTTGCCGTCAAAGTCACATTGCTTTCGTAGCTATTCTGATGTATAGAAATTTTACTATAAAGTCCGTTTCCATTAGAGGTACAGCAATAATAAGTCGTTTTAATTTGAGGCAATTTGCTTTGCAAGCGTTTTAAATGTTAGTAATTTTGACACTTAGTCTAATAGCTGTTGAGGCGAAATCCTTCAAACTCGTTTTGCGGCGTAGGCATTGTGATCTTAAAGGCAATTTTTTTTTACAAAGTTAAGGGTTTTAAATAAAACAAAACTTAACTGATTCCTTTGTGTGACGAAAGTTACCCATAGATTTTGTATGACTAACTTTCGTCACACAAAGGAAGCGATCGTGATTTTTTGTTAACTAAGCATTTAACTATGTACAATTTTTTTGCAATCGATCCAGAAGGCCTCGTTCGACGTTAGGGCACTCGCTACTGTATGAAATACATTAAATACAATAACTTTACCAACCCTACCTGAATTTCGTGGAGCTGGCTTATACAAATGTGAAGTAAATTCCAACTCCCCCTCTTCTAGCGCCGGCTGGCAGATCTGCTCTACCACATCGTCCAAAGGGCCTCGATCAACAATAGGTGGCACGATACTGTATGAAATATATTCAGCCCAATAACTTAACACTCCTACCTGTATGTCGTGGAGCTGGCTTATACAAATGTGCAGTAGATTCTATCTCCCCCTCTTCTAACTCCGGCTGGCCACGAATTTGCTCTACTACGTCGTCCAAAGGGCCACGATCCACGGTAGGTCGCACGATACTGTTGAAATAAAACCAATTCAGTAACTTAAAAGTCCCACATTCATCAATCATTGAACCCACATCCACCCACTGTTGAGTAAATTCTTCACTTTCATGCCACTTTGCACAGTCCTGGGTAGTCGGATGACACAGTTTATCTGCTACCTTTCATATACAGTAGCTTATACAAACATTTTAAGATTAAAAGGATCGAAAAATAGGATCCTAATGAAAACTGCTGGAATTGTAATAGATTACAAATATAAAAATATGTATCAAAAAAAAGGCGCACAATGAAGAGGAATGCGCGTGCGCATCAAGACGGTAGCCTGTCTACTTAGAATAAAAACCCCTAGAAACATTCTTAGCGCTTGCAAGTGACAGGTCAGTTTTGGTTAGCCACGGGCTAAGTTTCGTCCGTTGGTGCATCTGTCTCAACTTCAATATCAGAAGTAAAACGTCTCTGTAGACAGACATACATAAAACCAAAAGCGGCTTCATCTTTTACAAATCTGTTGTATGAAGATTCTTGTTATTTATTTATTAAGAACAACCAGTGGCTGGTTTGACTTTGGGAACGTCGTTCTAGACGTATTTATTATATGCCTGTTTGATGATATCTGGCCTAGTCTTTTCTAGTCTCTGACTTAGCCTCATCACGACAGAACGATTTTTGATCCCAATATAGCCATGGTAGCTTGTTTACATATAAACTAGTATAAATAGAAACGATTAAGCTAAACCAAAAAAGGAGGGTTGTTTTTGATTCACTACGCGAATGAAGAATAAGAAATTAAAATTATAGGATACCTAAGATAATTTTACTGACAGAAAGGAGAGGACAATAGTCAGAATTCCCTGACATCTATCTTACTTAGTAGTAGGTGAAAAGCTGTGTTCTAGAAGTCTACAAGTTACAGAAGCGTGATATAATGTCTCATGCTAAATATGTGATTCTCCCAAAATGGAGAAGAAAGGAACAAACTAATATGCAGTTTAAACTAAAAATAGCGCCCAATTTGATTCATCGATTAGGGTCAACCACGTTCATTCACCGTCGTGTGAGGCCCAGCCTGCGCACGATCACAATAGCTCGGACAACGTTTAGCCAATTCACGTGCGGCACCGCATTTACACATTCGCCTTGCTTACAGTTGTGCTAACAGAAATATGCAAAATTGTGTAACTTTTCACGTAAAGATTTCGAATTGATAATCTTTCTAATTATTCAAAATAGAAACTTCATCTCCAGGCGAGATGAAAACCAAAAAACACTACCTAAAATTTTTGTCACTGCTCTTCAAAACCTCTTATCTAGTATAGTAAGTACATCGACACTGAGATACGAGCTTTGTTTTAAGTAGGTATTTTGTCCCTTAGTTTTGGTTGTCAACAGACGCCCTGGCCGTGTGTCTCGTCACCATTCGAGGACTCACCCCAGTCATCCCGGTGGCGCGGAGAGCGGAGATATCTGCTGGTAAGTTTGTACTCCCATAAAGCCTAGAGGGCTATTAGCCACTTCCTATTCAGTTCAAAGTTAAACTCATTAACCTTTAGAACGCTTTTCCTCCCGTGTCAAAATGTGGCTTATACGCTAATAGATGAAAAAAAAAGAGCGAAAATATACCTTATCTATCAGCAGGAAAATTGCTTTGACAGCGTCCGCCATTCCGTTACCCGTTTAGTGGTCGTTGGCGTGGTAGGCACGACAGCATACGACCACTTTCGTGGTTCTTGGCGTTCAAAGGGTTAAAGTGCATTTATAATGACTTTTATGGGTTACTTCTTGTTTCATCTTGGGTAGTATTACTTCGCTAGCAGAATGTTCTACTTTTATATAAAAACTCATATAGACATAACAGACCAACCTTTTAATGCCTTCGTTTTCTTGCTGACTGTTAGTTTCTTCTGAATCATAATCTTCGTCACTCTCATCTGTACTGTCTTGGTCTCGCTCTTCTATTCCACGATGGCGAGATGGAGAATTCTCTTCTCTTGACCTTACGTACGCAAAAACAAACACTGTTAATTTGAAGTATTCATACAAAACATGTAAGTATTGTATGGTAAGGCTTGCAATAAAATTATTATAAGTTTTACTCATAAAATAACCGGAAAGATATCGTATTTCCTAAAATAGCTGAACGAGTACTATAAAAACACAGGTTCTATGTAAACAAGCCCATTCGTCAGTCCTTCTCAGACTTTTGAAGTCGGTTGAATACCACTTTTAATGCTGTTTTTGTGGGGTGAGTAAAGTTAGGAAGTACCTATTGTAGGCACTGTACCTTTGGAATATGACTACCGAGAAATAAAAAAGTAGTGTATTTATGATTATGATTGAGAAAATTACATCCATACGATGCTCTTCTGACTCTTGGCCCTCATTTAGTAGTAACGTGTTACTTATTAAATAAAATTTCAACTTAAGAGGAATTATTATATGTTAAGACTACAAACTAAATGAAAAAATTTACTTGTAAGTAAAGTCTTACTTGTCATCTTCTGAAGTAAACAGAAAGCTACTCATGCGTTTAGGCCTACTTGGAGGCCTTTCTTCATCCGATAAACCCCATATAAAACTATCACTCGGTTCATTATCAATTTCTAGATTTCTTTGAGAATGTCTTTTTGCTAGCATCACCTCCTCCGCAGGCAAAAATGAGGTCCGAAACCCATGGAACAGATCCCTTTCTTCAGGATCGATGCCTTCTAACTTGCTGTAAATTTTTGGTATATATTGTTCTGATTCAGTATCATCTACGGGAAACACTGGCTTCTTGAGTACAATGGAAGCACCGAAGATCAAAAACACTAATGCTATCACTAAAACGAATCGCAGAAGATAGGCGGCTGTGGAATTTTGTTCGATTATTCCATGGGGTGGAATTCGCGTGTCAGCCCGCGTCATGGCAGCTTCTAACTGGCAATGTCAGGTCTGATTGACGGATATTCGTAAGTGGAACATCACAATACTACGTAGCAGACGTAGCACCTATTGTGTGACCCTGTAGTTAGGTTTGCTACGTAAATTGCGAGTAATCGTGAATAGCAACCGGTGTCGGGCCGGTGGAAACTTGAAAAATCTGATAAAAATGCTAGATTAAATTGATTATTTGCAGTCTAACTTTTAGCCGACCTTCTTAGTATAAAAAATAAAAGCTTCTTACAGAATGTGACGTGCTTTAAAACTCTTTATCACTGTACTTTTTTAAATTAAATATTCATGTTTTGTCAATTTGTGTCAACGATCTGTCAATAATCTTTTGCTATATTTATGTATGATGTTTTCCTTAATTTGAAATGCAAAATACAAATAATCGCATACACTTTGACCAACTAACTAAACAAGTATTTGATTTAAAAGATGTTATATTAGGGGATATTGAACGTGGTTTTGGTTTGTACATTTATTTTATACATTTTATAACCTATCAAGTTCAGCAGCTCTCAAACTTTTTCGGGTACGAAAGCCTTTTGGATAGCAAAATATATGACTAAGCCCTAAATTATTCAAAAGCGACTATCATATCAGAAAAAGGTTGGGGTATAGCAAAGGGGGCCCGATTTTAGGACTTAGAAAAATTTATGAAAATTTTGTGGTATCATAATGATACCTTTTTTATATGATTGTATCGTCTAGAATACATCAAAATAAGCGTGTTTTGTTCTATAAACTTTTTTTTTCCGATCAATATTTACCGAGATATCGGGGTTCAAAGTTCAGACATTTTGAAGGGCTGACTTTTGATTGGGGGTGGTGTCATTATAACACCTATTTTTATGATGCTATCGTATAGAGGACGCTAAAATAAGCATGTTTTGTATCGGCAAGTTTTCTCTAAACATAATCATTACCGAGATATTGAGGTTTTTAAGGTAAAAATGCTTGCTGAAAATATGGTACATGGGTTGAAAAACCGAAAACTGTAGGTTAGGTTAGGGTTTTTTTTTTGTGACCATTTATAGCGGAGCGTCAAAATGCTTGCTTACATGGACCCTCGTAAATAGTCTACTATTAGGTACTTACATCAAAATATGTTATTTGTATGTATGTTATGCATTTGAATCCCAATATCTTGGTAAATATCGATCTGAGAGAAAAAGTTTAAGGAATAAAATATGCTTATTTTAGCGTAATCTACAAGACTCAATCTAATTTAAGCCCAAAACAACAAAAAAAAAATTTTGCTCGTAAATTTTCTAAGTCCTAAAATCGGGCCCCCTTTGCTATACTCTGACCCAGAAGAATATATCAAAATGTATTAAATCACTCCATCGACATACGCTTCAGCTGATAACATGTAACAAGCTCAAGAAAAAGAGGTTCAACTCCAAAGTCGAGCATCAAATTCAATAGATCTTTAAATGATTAAAGTTAATTTCTACTTTTAGACAAGTCTTCTAGCGAGGATGAAGACAATTGTGACTTCGAACACCATAAAGCGGTCACTAGGAGCTGGTTCGCGAGGGTATCCAGCTCCAATAAGAAACGTTTCCTCCTGGTGTTACTGCGAGACGTTCAAAGCGCGTGGACGCTGTCCTTGCTGCTGAAATCCATTTGGAATTGTCGCCCAAAGGATGCTATTCCATCGCCATTTGAGTAAGATATAATATATATCAGTTACTAGCGACCCGCCCCGGCTTTGCACGGGTGCAATGTTGATAAATTATGCATGTATTACGTATACATATAACCTTCCTCTTGAACCACTCTATCTATTAAAAATCGCATCAAAATCCGTTGCGTGGTTTTAAAGATCTAAGCATACATACATTTTATCCAGTCCTTTAGAATAAGCTAGCCTCCAAAAGGGAGAAAAACATTAGTTTTTAGCCCTGGTGCATTTGGCAAAATAATCGGATCAGATAACAGATGAGTCATCGCTGTACACAGCATCTTTGTAGCACATAACAGTGGCTGCTTTCGGAGTTCAAGTTTTAAGTTGGCTCGATAGGCCATCGCTAAAGTGATAAGAATACCTAATGTTATCGCAGTAAGATACATGTGTTATACCATTTCTGAATTTGCATAACATGCCTAATTTATGACGTTATTTGTTTGTTTCGTTTCTAATAAATAAAAAAACGATGGTCAAAGTTGAAATTCGTGTTATTGTGACAAATTAAATCAAGATTAATCATGTTTTCTTCATCATTTTACAATAGTTACCTACTGACAAAATAACACTTTGCGCTTCTGAATTAGCTATTCATGATTTGATACACACAAAAAACTGTCATTAAGAGCTTTCCGTGTCGATGCTGGTACTAAAAATGTAAAAACAAAGGGGAAAATTGTCACAAGTTTTTATTTCGGTAATAACTCGAAAACCGTGCAACTTTTACTGAGGTCATGTTAGGTTGGTGAATCCCTAAACTTCTGTCTCGGGAATGCCTGCTTTTGTTTTTCAGAGAATGGAGCATCTATGATCAGGTACCCCTAGACCACAACAGATCAGTTACGCCTTTGGAATTATTAGTGGAAGTCATGGAAGCCGAACGCAAGTGGTTCCGAACATTAGAACCGGTGAAAAGTTTATTTTTCTCGTGGTTTAAATAGACTACGACATTAAGCAACAAAAATGACGTTCATACACTTAAGCGTCTGACTAACTGTTTTATTTATACTACAGGGAAGTATGTCCCATAATCAATGCTCTGCTGTGGTAGGTACAAAAACAAAGGCCCAATTTCTAGCCGAGCGAAATTCAATCGCCAGTTTGCTTAGAGGGTATATAATTTTGGTACTGACCATAACATCTATTTAAATATCAATCCCTATCCAAACATGAACATGATATGAATATCGAATGAAAAATATTAGCTTTTAATAGAAACATATTTATCTATATTCAGTATCGTCAAACCCAGCTGCTATCAGAACTGCTTAAGTGTGCCGGGGGACCCATCATCTGGGCCGTCTTCTACAAAGCGGAGGCGATTTTCGAAAACTATCGTGATTTCCAACTGCTAAACATACAAGAGTGCATGACCGTCGTTGAAACACCCGAGGCAAAAACGTTTCCGGTAGTTGACGATAAGGTATGGTAACCATTCCCCAATGTTTAAAGGTCTTAAAAAGTTTTATTCTCAAACATACATTGAAATGTTGCAATAACGTGCGTTGTAACACTTGTAACAGGCTTCGAAGTATCACGTTTCGGGCGGAACGACTCGAGAAAACTGTAAAGGAAATTTCACACGAAATTGAAGGCCTAGGCCGGGAAGTAATTTTTTTAATACATGGAGTCTGTGTTCATGAATAGGCTAAACAGTTGAATATCAGATACTTATTTAGGTTTTTTTTGAGTGGTATATCACTATCCTACATCTACACCTACTCACCCGGCAAGCCCTTCTTTCACGGCGTCTGCAGTAATGTACTATTTTTGTACGAAAAACTTTGCGCTTGCGATTATTTGTCTTGATCTTCGGTTTTGATGTGAGAACGCAACTTATAATTACGCATGAAATAACCATATTTAAGAGAAACACGAGGCTGGGGAAATTAACGAATTATTGTTATAGGCCAAGAAAGCTCCGACGCGTAGACTGTCAGCAAATGGAGGGGAGACATCTCAGGCAAAGCAGCCTCCGACGCCAGAAGCTGCCCAGCGGGAGGTAATGTTAAGATTGTAATCTGATAATTTATCCTGAAAATGTACCATTACTGAGGTAACCAAAAAGTCGTGGTGCGCCACAGAAAGTAAAAAAGTATGTCGTGTTTCGCTTCCATTTAATATTATATACTTATCCCAGGGATCTCAACTTAGGTATCATTCGATCCTAATATAACTAGGTACCAATGAGTCGGACTTTGTGTGGGAGTATAACCCACTAACGGGATTATCTCCGCGTGTGATTTGGGGGTGTCGCGGGCGCACTGTGCGCATGTAACTGCTTCGTGAATAGACGAAACGGGTCAGGCTGACTTAGGGCGGAAGGAGACGGGTTGGGAGAGGGGAAGGAGAGATGCAGAGTACATGATATTTGTGTTTGTACTTTCTTATAGTTGGAGGCACGAATAGCGCAATGGAACTCTATCATTAAAACCTTAAAGGACAGTCAGAAGCTAGAAGAAGTGGAATTGAGTTTCAGTGATGGAACAACTCAGAGGATGTGGAAAGTCAATAGGCCTAAACCGGAAGTCACTGAGACCGTCGACTATGTGAGCCAAGACTCTTTTTGTCCTCTAAGGGTTCCGTACCTCATTCGGTAAAAACAGAATACTTTGTTGTCCGTCGATCCGATCCTTATTCATAGGAATGCATGTAGGTATCAAGCTGAATTTATAACGAACAATTCTGTCTGAAATCTCTTGAAGCAGTGAAAAAAAGCCGGTCGAGTGCGAGTCAGACTTTGCGCACCGAGGGTTCCGTACGAACTATGAAAGAACTGCATATTGTTCTAACGAAAAGAGAAACTGTAAGTACTGAACAACAAACTTAACTTTACCGCTGGAAAGCTGTTTTGCGTACTTTAAATAAAGACACTCGCAAGGTGTCAACCTTGTGTCATTGTATTAGCGTATAGCGACTATAGTTTACTCACGGTAAACTCAAGTTTGTCCCTCAATCCAGTTTATTCTTCCATCTTTTGCAGATTCAATTGCTACCTCTCTCCGTAGCCAAGCAAATATTGAACTACGTACCCCGCACACAGTTGAACGATTGTGCTCATGTGAACAAGTACTGGGCCTTCCTTGTTGACGAGTTCAAATCTGAACTGGCCGCTAGACTCAAAATTGACATGGAAATTAAGAAGTTGACGGTACTGTTCAATATTTTAACGGTATATTAACCCATCTGAGCGGTTTCGAAAAAACCCCATCCCTGTTTCTTCCAGAACTTGACATTTTTCGGTTCATCCTACTTAGAATCGATAGCATTGTCATTGTGAAGAATAAAAAAAAGTGTCCCAAAATTCGCATGGGAATTTTAGTTAGGTACCAATGCGTAACGCTCGTGTAACTAAAAAAGTTAACATTCAAACGTAATGGAACGGACAATTTTAGGACATGTTTTTATCTACATTGAAAATGCTATCGATTTTGAGTGATTCCCATTTGTTCCATGGAACTGTGACGTCATGGTATAAAATAGGATTTATTTTGCCAAATTGTTCCATAGAACTACATACTAGCTTTTCACCCCGGTTTACTTGCCAGTGACGCACTGGAACAAAATAATACTACTCTTTTCCCATGCTGTTCCATTATGAAACAAAATAGTAATTAGTTTTCCCAAGTTGTTCTATAGAACTTCATACTAGTATATTACCCGACTTCACTACTATGCAGGCGACCTTATCACACCTCAGGCGAAGTAATAATTTTACTTATCTAATCTGTTTTACAATAAATTTTGTAACTTCAAAAAATAAAAGTTTTGTTCGTAGAAATATTTTTGTAAAGCCTGCCAAGTTCCTATTTAGAACTAATTTATTTTAATGGTAATGATTTTTTTGACAACATTTTTTAATAGATTTTTAATGAAAGATTAGTCTACTTTATTATGTGTTTTACTATCATATTTAAAATAAAAAGGAAACTAAGACATCATTTCATTGATTATATGAAAATAAATGTTGGGTCCTTGCTTTGAGTATCTACTACAGTCTGGAGTCTACACAGACTTGTCATGACTCAGAATGGTATTTATGACTTCACACCAAAATGTTTGCGGGGGGATGCTCATCAACAATTTATGTAAATGTAGTGGCTCTGTTAAATAAGAACAAGCTTCCCAATACTGCAAAAAAATACGTTTTCATAATTAAATACTACAGCTTTTCTCTAACCCACACAACAAATCATCATCATCATCATCATCTCAGCCATAGGACGTCCACTGCTGAACATAGGCCTCCCCTTTGGACTTCCATATATACCGGTTGGAAGCGACCTGCATCCAGCGCCTTCCGGCGACCTTTATAAGGTCGTCTGTCCATCTTGTAGGTGGACGTCCTACGCTGCGCTTGCTGGTCCGAGGTCTCCACTCGAGCACTTTTCGGCCCCATCGGCCATCTGGTCTGCGTGCTATGTGGCCTGCCCATTGCCACTTCAACTTACTAATCCGGTGAGCTATATCGGTCACTTTAGCTCGTCTACGGATTTCCTCATTTCTGATTCGATCACGTAGAGACACCCCGAGCATAGCCCTCTCCATTGCTCGTTGAGCGACTTTGAGCTTTGAGATGAGGCCGATAGTGAAAGACCACGTTTCGGTGCCGTAAGTCATCACTGGTAACAACACACCTTGGTTGAAGACTTTCGTCTTGAGGCACTGAGGTATGTCGGACGAAAAGACATTGCGTAGTTTCCCGAACGCTGCCCAGCCGAGTTGGATTCGGCGGTTGACCTCTTTCTCGAAGTTGGACCTACCTAATTGGACCACTTGTCCTAGGTAGATGTATGAGTCAACAACTTCGAGTACCGAGTTTTCAACAGAGACTGGGATGGGCACAACCTTGGCATTTGACATGAGTTTCGTCTTGTCCATGTTCATTTTTAAGCCCACCCGTTGAGAAACTCGATTGAGGTCATCGAGCATCATGCTGAGTTCCTCCATCGACTTTGCCATGACTACGATGTCGTCGGCAAACCGAAGGTGAGTGATGTATTCGCCATTGATGTTGATGCCAAGTCCTTGCCATTCCAGGAGCTTGAAGGCGTCTTCCATAACGGCCGTAAACAGTTTCGGGGATATAACGTCCCCCTGTCTTACGCCTCTTCTCAATGGAATGGCCTTTGTGCTCTGCTCCTGAACTCGGACCGACATGGTGGCGTTACTATACAAACACTTCAACACTTCAATGTACCGATAGTCAATATGGCATCGCTGAAGTGACTCGAGCACCGCCCATGTTTCCACGCTACATACGCTGCGGCAAGTTATACTCTTCAGTCTTCTGTATAACTTGCCGCAGCGTATGTATGTGGTCTATGGTACTATAGCTTCTTCGGAAACCGGCTTGTTCGGGTGGCTGGAAGTCATCAAGTCTATGTTCGAGACGGTTCGTGATGACCCTTGAAAACAACTTATAAACATGGCTTAGAAGCGTGATGGGCCTGTAGTTCTTCAATAGGCTGTTATCACCTTTCTTGAAGAACAGTACCACCTCGCCTCTATTCCATGCTTCAGGCGTTTTGCCCTCGGACAAGACGGAATTAAAGAGCTTCTGGAGGACCTTAAGTACCGGTGTTCCACCCGCTCTCAGAAGCTCTGAGGTGATTCCGTCTTCGCCCGGCGCCTTGTTGTTCTTAAGCTGCTTCAGGGCCATCCTAATCTCGTACAGACTGATGTCCGGGATGTCTTCGGTATAATGTCGGGACAGCTTGGCTCTTGGATCACCTACCAAGCTGTCAACGGGCTTTGCGACTGAAGTGTATAACTGACCATAGAACCTCTCGATCTCGCCTAGAACCTCTGCTTTGGTCGACGCTATGCTGCCATCTTCCCGTTTCAGCTTGGTCAGCTGGCTTTGTCCAATAGACTTGTCCTTTGCGAACACTTTGGAGCCTTTGTTCTGCTCAATGGTCTCTTTAACACGGTTCGTATTAAAGAGCCGCAGATCATGTCGCAAGGACTTCGATATACGTCTATTAAGCTGCCTATATGACCTCGCGTCATCGGGAGACTGCAACTGTAGCGAGCGTCGTTCAGCCATGAGGTTTAAGGTTCGATCAGACAATTTCTGAGGTCTATCTTTACGGCGGGGTCTGAAAAACTTAGACCCTACCGCGTGGACAGTTTCCACTAGCCCGTCGTTGATTTCGTCCACTGAGACAAAGTTCTCCAGACAAGCGAAGCGGTTGGAGAGCTCGAGTTGAAAGCTCTCGGGGTTTTGAATATGGGCCCGAGTAGGTCGGAGCGTAGACTTCATCAGACTGGACCTTTCCAGTTTAACATTGATATTCAGTGTGCCTCTTACGATTCCATGATCACTGCCGGTCTTTACCCTATTGATCACAGACACATCACTGAAAATCCGTTTCTTGTCGGTCATGATGAAGTCAATCTCGTTTCTCGTGGAACCATCGGGACTTACCTATCCAGGTCCATTTCCTGTGAGGCGGCTTCTGGAAGAAAGAGTTCATCATGAAGAGTTCCTCTTTCTCTAGAAAGTCGGCCAGCCTCTGTCCCCTAGGGTTCCGTTGCCCGTATCCAAATTGCCCCACTCTCAACTCATCACCGCTGTTCTTGCCCACCTTTGCATTGAAGACACAACAAATAAGAAATAATAATTGCCTCATAATTGAGAATTAGTTCTTCTGGTTGAGAGTCCATTTTACAACAATGTCATGATATGTTCAAGACTAATCAAAATCACAAAGACTAATCTAACTGACAGTGTTTTGAGTGGCCAGTTAATGATGATTGATAAGGTAAAGCATTTATTAGAATATATAATCGTAAAGAATATTATTTGCTATTTCATTCTAACCTGTCAGTTCCATGGAACAATTTTAAAAATCAAGTTTGCCATGTGTTCTATAGAACAACTTTACAATACTGCCATATGAGTTTGTTCCACAGTATTCTAGTTCTATAGAAGAAATAATATTTGGCAATCTTTTAAGTTCTATGGAACAATTAAAAATTAAAATATCACTTACTTCTATGACGTCACAGTTCCATGGAACAAATGGGAATCACTCTCGATTTTCGCAGGGATTCGGTTTTTTTTTTTGGAAAGTCGTTGTTTTTTGAATTTTTTTGGGGGTTTTCTTGATATAAATAGGTACCACATTCTCCTAAGTACTCGCGTATTTTTCTGAAAACTGCATGAAAATCGGTTCAGCCAAACGCGAAGTAATGAAGCACACACATACATTACATACATACATACATACGTACGGGCAAGGGTACGGGTCAGAACTGAGAACCTCCTGTTTTGGTTAAAAAGAATAAAGAGAATGTCATGTGGAAATTGTAATGTACTTACAGGAAATAATGCAAAAAAAACGACCTCGACATCGACAATCGCGGCCACAGCATACTCACATTCCAAACTGCCACGACGGGGACTATTTCGTACGCGTCCAGGTTGTATCGCGAGCCCACTGCGGGTAGCAGACTGACTGGACCGCTGCGAAGCCAGAAGTCTGCCGCGCACAGTGTGTTTAAGCAAATCCTGCGAACTAAGAAACATGCTGTAAGTCCTCCTTTAGTCGATATCCTCAATACTGGTGGTCGTGGCTCTGAATAACTTTTTCGTGGAATATTTTTCTCTATCCTGGGCTGTGTGGCATCGTAAATTGAGGTCTTGATGGTAGAGCATATCTGGTCCGACCGGTGTGTTGGACTTATACCTTTGGACCGTCTTCCGCACACTTTGCCTGTTACCAGCAGCGTTTCTAAATTGCCACCTCTCTTTCTGGCAATGTGGCCAAAGAACTCCAAACTCCTCCGGAAGCATCTGCTTGAAATGGCAAGCCAAGACAAGGTTTATCATAATGTATTGAAAAGGGTCATTATTTTAAGACAAATCTTAACAGCGCGATGCAGGATAAGTGCGCGGCGCTATCTGTTGGTAAAAAATCTTCGACCTCTCATCACGCCAAAACGGCCGGACGGGTTTTAACCAATTTTGGTACAGGAATAGCTGGGCATCCAAAGATTCTTATGGGATTTTATTTATTTATTATTCAAATAAGTTTCACAGCATTACAGTAAAAACCAAGGCACAGTGAACTACAGAAATACATATAAAGAAAGATTTAAAACTAGTTAGATTTAAAGGCGACACAATGGCGTGGCTCCGTTGCGTCGTCTGATCTGGTGTAGAATACGGCAGATTGCCCCGGAACTGCCGAAACACGACACCCTTCGGCCAGAAGTCTGCACTTGCGATTGATGACTTGGGATACTGTTCTCAGTTACGGGCACTTTCTAGTTTATTCTATACAATCTTGACATAGGTACGAGTAATTTGACTAGAGCTTTCTACGCTCGGCGGCGGCGATGCAATAATTTGAGGCTGATAAATAAGCCGATGAGGCCTCTGGGTTCGGCAGTACCTAACACGAGTACCTACAGTATTAGCTTACACCAGTTACACCGAATCCTAAAACTATACTAGAGTCCAAGCACGCTAGTTCTTCCAAGCAAATGAACTGTCAAACTATGCAAACTGACTCACTTTGTATGATTTGACGGTTCATAAAGTGGCTTGACTCTAGCATTGTTTCACGACAATCAAAAAGCAGCCAGCGGCTAACACTTAAGTATAAATAAATCTGTTTCAGCTGAGGTTACCCCCGATTCGTAACATGGCAGAGTTGTCAGAGAGGCTGAATCGACGGGGTGCCGCAGATGATAACTTGTGGGATTGGTGCAAGAAGGCACTGGAGCTTTACAAAAAACCTGTTTATCGAAAGTTTAACTTCCCTCCCATAGCAAATCAGGTGAATATAAATGGATCATCCTCAAAGTAGGTAGTTTCATAACGACGTCTACGATGACAGAATATTTTAATAGAGAAATTATGAGCGGTAAGCATATGGCAGTGTACCTACTTACATGTCTACTTATAGGTTGAAAAATCAAAAAATATTCCTTGCACGTTATCCAGTATAGTAAACGTAGGTACAATCAGAATCAAAAGTAGTTGTCAATTTTAGTATATGACATATGCAGGTAGTAATATTGTCAAGTACCTATATATCCATACCATTATAAAAGTCTAAAATTGTGCAAAAAAACAGTTCTCTATGGAGATGGTTATATTTCAGGAAAAATCTTAAGGCGCGCGGCGTCAGCCTTACAGCGCTATCTGTTGGTTATATTTTCTTTGTCCTCCCATCACGCCAAGACGGCTATACGGATTTTAACCAATTTTAGTATTAAGGGGTCAGGACCAAAAAGTTGGATGAAATTAAGTCGTAGTTAGCGAGGAATTAAAAACAATTGAGAAAGTTCCGTTGTGCGACAAAAAATAACGATACAATAAGGAACCTTAAAATAGAACATTAAGGTACGTTATTGAAAGGTTAACTGTCGTCGCACAATGGAGACTTTGACACAAATTATTGAGTTATTATTGAGTGAGTTAAGGGTGAGTTAACGTTGCAAACTTTTTGGTCTTCACCCATAGGGATAGCTGGACAACTAAAGATGGATATTAGGATACTTTTACGCGACTACAGTATACAGCCTGTTACCGGCAAGCGGGCATTTATTAAAACTGATATTAATATGATCCATTAGTAATTGTTTGCATGTATTAGCTAATCATAATTATGTAAACTAACGGCACAATTAAATTTCTTAAATCCGCGCATTCAATGTAGTGGGTGTACAGTGTAATTGTCGTTACTCATATCATATCACACTGTCATTTAACACTCACTTGTCAATTTAAGCGGCAATTACACTTCGTTGTTCGCCGCATGCGGTCGCCAAATTCATTTTAAACTACTTAGGCACAGACCACCCCCACTAGACGGAGCATGTAACGCGACCCGTAGGCGACCCGCGCGCACCAACGATATGGTACGGCAGAACATTAAAGTATCAACACGGCGGCCACCGTTTAGTTGCGTCCATGTTTACGAGGTCTCTCTACACCACTTAACACTACAATTTACCATGTTATTTATTTAATTTCTTTTTTCGTTGACGTACGCATGGATCATAAACAAGGACGCAACTAAACGGTGGCCGCCGTGTTCATACTTTAATGTTCTGCCGTACTTTATATGATCTGTGGCCGTACCATATCGTTGGTGAGCGCGGGTCGCCTTACATGCTCCGTCTAGTGGGGGTTGTCTGTGTACTTAGGCCAACAAACGTCGCCTTCACATTAGTCTGTCCGCCTACTACGGCGACCGCATGACTCTTGAATGGATTCGATCAACGAACGTCGTCTTTACACTAGTCTGTCCGCCTAATGCGGTGGCCGCATGCGGTGACCGAATGCGGCGGCTGACGTACAAAGTCATCCATCAGATCTCTGAGAGCTGTCGCGGTGTCAAAGCTTGTGCTTAGGTGCTAGTTTATTAGTTTGCTTAATAATACAGGAAATATTATTAAGATCAATAAGAAAGAAACGAAGATACTGGGTTCGGAAGATATATGCACAGCGTTACGCCTATGGAGCAACAGCAACTTTGTGTGACGACCTGTGCGATGTGCAATTTAAACAATTTCATAGAATGGATAAACCCTGTGAGAAACGGAACGTTCCTCAGCTATCTCGCTCACTGCGACGTCTTGCTCTCTCTTGCAATGTACGATACACGGTGACTTAGCGTCTAATAATAAATTCCAAGTATTAATTAATTACGAGGTTTTATTTAGATACATCATTGGCGACGATTAACAGAACTCAGAGTGCAACGGTGAAATAATATAAAAGAAGAAACAAACAAAGTTAAAAGTGGAAATCTAAAATAAAAAGGAGCGCTTACATGTGAACATAGCTGCGGTGGCGGAATAGCCGGCGCATTCCTAAGGGCCGCCATGTTGTGTCACTGATAGTGATAGTAGATTATTGATTCGGTCAACTTCACATCGGTTTACATGTCATCTTCAGACTCAGACAGCGAATACCTAGAACCTGCTCGGAATTTCGTGGGTTTGGATAGCGTGGAACAAGCCAACAATACTAAACTTGAACAAGTAAAAAAAGGAAATCGGACGCTTATCTATAAATGCAATAAAAGTGAATTGGAACAAGTGTGTAAGGAAGAAGGTTTAAAGTACTCCGCAACTACAAGTGTAGACGAATTTAGGAAGATACTCAGCAACTTTTATAAGAATAGAGTAACGAGCCTAACGAAGCAAAAGAAAATGTCCATGTGTGGCGAAATCAAACCATTTAATGGTGAAAAGTGGGATGTTTTCGTTGAACAACTGGACTGTTTTATGCAAGTTAATGACATCGAAGAAGAGAAAAAAGTTCCGTTGTTGATTACTAAGTTAACACCGGAGGTATTTGAAATACTCCAATACCTCTGTAGCCCCACTAAACCCATCAAAGTGTCTTATGCGGAAATATGCACCAAATTAAAAGATAAATATGCAAAACCTATATCAACTGCTATTGAAAGAACAGAATTCCGGCGCCGAAATCAATTACCCAACGAAAAAATCCAGGATTATGTGTTACAATTACGAAGATCAGCAATTAAGTGCAGCTTCAAAGACATGGATGATCAAATTAAAGAAAAGTTCATAGACGGCGTAAGTTCGAAAGTAATCAAATTCGAGTTAATGAAGAATGCAGATAATAATTCATTAGAGGAATGTGTGAAAATTGCCAGGAACGTGGAAGCAGCTTTAATGCAGAATGATAATGCACATGAGATCACGGAAATATTTTACAGCCAGAAAAAAGTCAAGTCGGCACCTAAACAAATACCAAAACAAAAGAAAAACTTTCAGCGACAGGAAATGCAATGTTTTTGCTGCGGAAAAAATAATCACTTAAAGGGCCAGTGTTCCTTGATTAAGAAATATTGCTCAGAGTGCGGACAACAGGGACACATCTTCAGGATGTGTCCAAGAAAACAACGAAGTGCTAATGTTGTGGAGGTTCAAGCAGAGACAAATGAAGATAGTGAGGAGGTAGTTGACTCTATTAAACAATTATATGAAGAATATGAAACATACTCTTATAATAGTGTGAGTAGAATACCACCTCATTTTTTGATTCTAAATATTCACAACCAGGAAATTTCATTTCAGTTAGATACTGGTTCAGAGGTTACCGTCATGTCGTTGAGTGATAAGAACAAATATTTAGATAAGTATGTAATAGAAGAATGTAAGATTTTCTTTAAAAACTTTGACCAAAGTATTACCCAACCGTTAGGTATCATAAAAAACATACCAATAGAATTTAATGAACAAAAGAAACATTTAAAAATATATATAGTAGAAAATCACTGTCCTAGGGTAATTGGACGAGACTGGTTAAATGAATTGAACTTGTGGCCCCCCCTAATTGAAAACAATTTATGTTTGGGTGTTAACGTATTGAAATCTGTTTCAGAGACAAAACAACTTGTAATGAGCCAGTTCGCAGAAGTATTCAGCCCGGGTTGGGGAAACTTCAAAGGGGAAGAAATCACTTTAAAATTAAAACCTGGAGCTAAACCGGTATGTCTTCCAGCTCGACGGGTCCCGTTTGCCCTGCGTGAAAAGGTAAACTCTGAAGTCCAAAGACTCTTAGATAATGGTCGTATTATACCAGTCGAGCAAAGCGAATGGGGTACCCCCGTAGTACCAGTCCTAAAACCAGACGGGTCGGTACGGCTATGTGGGGACTATAAACTAACGGTAAATAAATGCCTAGAAATTGATCATTTTCCACTGCCCCATGTAGAGGATATTCTGAATACATTACAACAGGGAGAATATTACTGCGAACTCGACCTCAAGGAAGCATATTTGCAGGCTCGGCTTAGTGCTGATAGCCAAAATTGTACTACTATTGTAACAGAAGTAGGCACATATAAATATCAGTACCTTCCATATGGTGTAAGTTCGGGACCTGGTGCATTTCAGCGGTTAATGAGCAAAAAGATTCAAAATATTCCAAATACTATAGTCTTTATAGATAACATTTACATTAAAGGTTCCAGCTTGGAGGATACTTACAACACCCTGTGTAAGGTATTAAAAAAATTAAATGAGAGTGAATTTAAACTTAAGATAAACAAATGTAAATTCTTTACAAAAGAATTAGAAGTTTTTGGCTATAAGGTGAACAAGAATGGTATCAGCATAGTAAAATCAAATATAGAACCATTACTCAAGACTAAATCACCTTCCAACCTAACTATGTTGAAATCATTCTTGGGCAAAATAAATTATTACAGTCGTTTTTTGAAAGACATGGCAACTGTAATCGCGCCTTTGTATGAATGCACCAAAAAAGATAGATTTCTATGGACTGAGAAATGTGAAAACGCTTTTACAAGCATTAAACATAGGTTAGCGAATGCTGATAATTTGCGCCACTATGATCCAAAATTGCCATTGATATTGACTTGTGACGCGTCTGATGTTGGGGTAGCAGCCGTATTATCAAATAGAGATGAAAATGGCGTAGTAAAACCGATAGCATATGCTAGCAAAAAATTAAATGATGTTGAACAAAAGTATACCATCATAGATAAAGAGGCCATGGCTATCATTTTTGGGATCACCAAGTTTTATAATTATGTATATGGCAGATTATTTGAATTAGAAACGGATAACGCAGCCCTAATGAGAATATTTGGTCCGACAAAAAGCATCCCAAAGATGGCGGCAAGGCGACTACAGCACTACGCGATTTTCATGTCAGCTTTTAATTATAAAATACGACATATCAAAACCACAGAAAACCCAGCGGATTTTTTGTCTAGAATGTCAAGCGAGGAAAAAGTAGAAAATAGTTTATTAAATGTAAAAGATGACTTTAACTATGATTGTTACGTAAATGATTCCGAAATCGGCACTCTAGACTGGAAAAGAATACAGAAAGAGACTAGTATAGATTTAATACTCGCGAAACTAATAAGATATCTTTCAGATGGGTGGCCAGAAAAGAAAATGATTACAAAAGAAATTATGCCGTTTTACAATAGAAAAGACGAACTTTCGAGTGATCGAGGTTGTTTATTATGGGGTTACCGCATTATAGTTCCAAACAGCTTGCGTCAACGCACACTTACAGAACTACATAAGAGCCATTTCGGAACCATACGTATGAAAGAAATAGCACGGTCATATTTTTGGTGGCCAAACCTAGATGTAGAGATAGAGAACATTACAAAAAACTGTATGGTGTGTCTTCAAAATAGTAAAACTCCAACGAAAATACAGAAACCATGGCCTATGCCCCCTTCACCCTGGCATAGAATTCACGCGGATTTCCTTGGACCGTTCTACAATAAAATGTTTTTAGTGGTAGTCGATAGCTATTCAAAATGGCCAGAAGCTTTTGAAATGGCAAATATTACATCACTGCGCACTATAGAAGTATTCAAAACAGTGTTTTCAAGATTCGGGTTACCAGTACACTTAGTGACGGATAACGGTAGAAGCTTTACCAGTGTAGAGTTCCAAGAATTTTGTAAGGAAAACCAAATTAAACACACTTTTTCTCCGCCATACCACCCTGCCACAAATGGTGCAGCAGAGAGATTCGTGGAAACTTTTAAAACAGCTGTAACTAAAATTAAAGAAAGCGGTTTTAACTTACAGTCAGCGGTGCATCTATTCCTGTTCGACTACAGAAGTACAATACAACGAACTACGGGAGTGACACCGGCTAGACTAATGTTAGGTAGAGAAATCCGGAATAGATTTAGCCTGTTGCGACCACCCCCATTGGTAGACATAGTTAGAGAGAAGGTAGAGAAACGGGATCAAGGGAATAGGCGGATTCAGTTTGAGATTGGACAAAAAGTAATGGTTAAGGATTTCAGGAAGGGAGCCAGGCCATGGGTTCAGGGATTGGTTATAGAAGAAGCTGTACCAGGTCTGACCTATGTAGTAGATGTAGATGGGATTAAATGGAAAAGACACGTGAATCAAATGTTGTCCTGTTCACAGGAATTGGAATAGCTGTAATTTAAATTAAGGGCCCATTAAGGGAAAATCTTAAGGGTAAGATTTAAACAGTGAGGGAGAGTGTGAGAAACGGAACGTTCCTCAGCTATCTCGCTCACTGCGACGTCTTGCTCTCTCTTGCAATGTACGATACACGGTGACTTAGCGTCTAATAATAAATTCCAAGTATTAATTAATTACGAGGTTTTATTTAGATACATCATTTTGAGTATTTATTAAGACGGGTTTCACGATTAATTGAAAAAAAAAAAACACCATTTCGCGAGACTTTAAGCTGTCGTATGAAACTACAAATAAAACTACGTCTTCTAGCCACGCCACGGGAGATTCATTTCAAAGTCTGCAGTATTTGTTCAGAGTTCCCGAATCCTCCTAAGTAATCATCCTAAGTTTGCATAGAGGTTTTACTTTATCAAATGATGTGCGGTCGCCGCTGTCGGTGACCTAATAAGGCGGACAGATGTCGTATTTACACTGCTTCGGTCACCTTATAAGCGTTGGCAGCTGTCGATCGCCGACTGCGGTCGACTAACGTGTTCTTTACACTTTTGCGGTCACCGCATGCAGCATGCGGCGAACAACGAAGTGTAATTGCCGCTTTACTTTACTGTACATTACCGGCAATTAAAATTTTGTTAGAAATTTAATAAAGCCTGAATTTAAGTTAATTAATTAAATTAAGGTCATGGATACGTTAAAGATCTATGTTACTTTACTCTACTTTAAGAAAAGCCTACTTGGCGGTAACACACTGTAGAAAAAGCATAAAACTACGCCGACGAAGTTGCGGACGCGGTCTATTACTTTACTTACGTAATTAATGAACGGCCAGCTACCTTAAGTCCTGCTAAAAAAATATTGCTTACTGTTACTTTGCAGGCGCGATCCATACATAGTGACGGCGTCATGGCATTTAGGAACGTGCATTTTCCATGTCCTTTGATGTCAATGAGCGTAGATCTGCCGCTCAGACCACCACTACGCAAGAATTTCACTACAGTTGCGTAAGTAATCTTATTAAAAGCGGGTTTCACATTGGCCACGCGCTACATCACGCAAGTTGGTCGTCATAAAAATAATCTATGCGGTTGAGCCCAAGGCGTGTTTAAGTATGATACAAAGCGTGTTTTTTTGTGCAAACGGGGGCATACAATGTTGTGGACCAGCAGTTCTAGCATAACGCGACTCTTTGTCACGCGACATATACTACCTGTTGGCATAATGGCCTATGGTCTATGCCCTAGATGTATCCGAGTTGATTAAGAAAAACACACCTAGAGTAAGGCATAGACAACATGAGGCGAGCTGTAAAACCAACCTAGAAATAGCGCACGAGCATTGTGCATTTGTCCGAATACATTTTGAATAAATAATTCAAAAATTACTTAATGGTAATTTTCATTTATAAAACATGGTGGCAGCGGTTTATTGAGCACAATGGATGAAGCACTAGCAGAGATCGTCCAGCAACAAACGGTGCTCTTGAGGTCTATGCAGGAACAAATCGCTAGACTCTCACGGACTCAGCCGGCTCCGTCGCAAAACATAAACGTACCTTGGCCATCCGCGATCAACACTAATAAAGATCCAGAAGATGCATATAAAACATTCCAATCTTCATGGAAGGATTATTGCCGCGCGACGAAAATAGATAATTGGTCGGCTGAAGAAGAACCGAGAAAGGTGAGCATACTATTCAGTGCCATAGGCGAAGAGGCCTTAAAAAAATATGGAAATTTCGGTCTCACAGATTCCGATAAAGAGACAAAGTCATGCATAGAAATATTAAACCTAATGAAGGTCAAAATGGTTCCAAAGAAAAACATAATCTACAATAGATATATTTTTTTATGCAGAAACCAGTCACAAAATGAACCTTTTGACATCTTTTATGCAGATCTGAATCGATTGATCGAAGACTGTGACTATAACACTTTCAAAGATGAGATGTTACGAGACAAAATAGTGCTCGGTATAAGAGACATGCCATTGAAAAAAGAGCTCTTAAAAAAAGACAATCTTACCTTAAAAGAGTCCATTAACCTATGCCGTGCAGCAGAAGCAACTGACAGACATATAAAGGAATTTTCAACACCTTCAACTTCAGACATAAAAAAAATAGAAGAGAAGAATATCAAACAAGGAAAATGTCGCTTCTGTGGGAACAACCACATATTCAAAAAAGAAAAGTGTCCAGCCTGGGGTACTGTATGTACTAACTGTAAGGGAAGAAATCATTTAGAAAAAGTTTGTAAAAAGAAAAAACAGATAAAAGAAGTCAAAGAAAATAAGGAGAAACGAGATGAGGACAGCGGCAGCGATTCAGAACCTGATTATTTTATAAACAAGATAGTTGCTGACAACAACAAGAACTTGGCGGAGTGCAGACTAGAGTACAGAGTCAAAAAAGAATGGAAAACAACTCAATGTCTCTTAGACACAGCTGCGGATGCATGTATAATAGGTCTGCAAAATGCTGAACAAATGTTGGGTAAAAGTTATGTACAAGAAAAAATGCGACCATCAAAGAAAACATTGTTTGGTTTTGGAGGAAATAATGTGATGATCCATGGAGAAATCGATATATGTCTAAAAACAAACATTTCTGGTCTTAAAACTAAGTACACTGTCACATTCCAAATTGTACATATCACACACATTCCACTATTGTCATGTAAAGCGTGCACACAGATGGGTCTTGTGAAGTTCTGTAAAGAGGTACGATGCAATTATTCACAGGAAACACAGGACATAATAAGCAAGTACAGCTCAGTTTTTGAAGGCAACGGTAGTTTCTCAGGTGAGCTTAATCTGGAAATTGATGAAGCGGTCCCACCAGTTGTCCAGAAGGCTCGTCGCGTTCCAGTAGCACTGTGGCCAATCCTGAAAGAAGAATTGCAAAAATTAGAAGAAGAGGGCATAATAATAAAAGAAGACAATCACACTGATTGGGTAAGCAATATTTTATTAATCAAAAAGAAAGACAGTTTCAGAATATGTTTAGATCCAATTCCTTTAAATAAGGCGATAAAAAGACCAAATCATCAGTTTACCACTGTGGAGGAAATTCTGCCAGAACTGGGCAGGGCTAAAATATTTTCTACTTTTGATGTAAAGAAAGGGTTTTGGCACTTAAATTTGTCTGAACAGAGCAGCAAACTCACCACATTTTGGACACCATTTGCAAAATATCGCTGGAAAGTCCTTCCTTTTGGTATTTCATCAGCGCCGGACTATTTTCAAATAAAAATGAATGAGATGATTCAGGGACTATCGGGCGTTGAGGCACTTGTTGACGATTTGTTAGTATACGGGGTGGGTGACACAATGTCAGAAGCCATTATGGATCATAACAAAAACCTTGAAGCTCTATTCGAAAAATTGGTAAAACATAATTGCAAACTAAATAAAACTAAGACTAAACTATTACAAACGTCAGTGAAATATTATGGCCATGTTTTCACTAATAAGGGTCTTCAAGCAGACCCATCTAAAATAGAATCTATTTCAAACATACCAGAGCCCAGAAACAAAA
The DNA here is from genome assembly GCA_932273695.1 of Apotomis betuletana. Classification (NCBI taxonomy): domain Eukaryota; kingdom Metazoa; phylum Arthropoda; class Insecta; order Lepidoptera; family Tortricidae; genus Apotomis; species Apotomis betuletana. The sequence continues at coordinate 8,126,322 of OW026307.1, read as the reverse complement.
AAGAATTACAAAGATTTCTCGGTGTAGTCACATATCTTAGTAGGTATATTCCTAACTTAAGTGCAGAATCCACATCCTTGAGACAATTAACTCATGATAAATCTGAATGGATATGGAGTAAAAAAGCACAAAAAGAATTTCAGACCCTCAAATGTATAATAAGCGATATAAAAACATTAAAATATTATGACAAAAATGAACCGCTTGTTGTCGAATGTGATTCCAGCGAAGGAGCCCTGGGAGTGGCGCTGTTCCAACAGAACCAGCCAGTTGCATATGCCTCACGGTGCCTCACCCCAACTGAGAAGAAATACGCACAAATTGAGAAGGAGCTTCTGGCTGTGGTCTTCGCCTGCACACGGTTTGACCAGCTTATTATTGGTAATACCAAAACAATTATTAAAACAGACCATAAACCACTTCTTAATATATTTAAGAAGCCTCTTCTACATGCTCCAAAAAGATTGCAATCTATGCTGTTGACATTACAAAGATACAGTCTAGAACTACAATTTGTATCTGGGAAAGAAAACATCATGGCAGATGCTTTATCTCGATTTTATCTTGATTGTAAAGACATTGATAAGTCTAAAAACTTTAAAATATTCGAAATAATTGAAAAAATAAACCCATTAAGAAATGTACCAGTCTCTAATAACTGCATCAGAGAAATTGCAAATGCAACACTAAAGGACAGTAATTTTATGATTCTCAAAGACTATATCCAGCATGGTTGGCCAAAATTCATAAGAGACATACCAGATGCTCTGAAACCTTACCATAGTTTTCAAAGTGACTTAACAGTTCATCAAGATATAATACTAAAAGGACAATCTATATTGATACCAGAAAGTTTAAGAAGAGAAATGCTCAATAAGTTACATAAAGCACACTCAGGAATTGAAAACACATTAAAATTGGGTAGAGATGCTGTATTTTGGCCATCAATGTCCAAGGACATTAAAGAGATGATTACCTGTTGTACCACATGCAATAAATATCAACCAAGCCAGCAAAAATTTACTATGCAAAGTCACAACATACCTGAATATCCATTTCAAATAATATCAATGGATGTATTCTTCTTCTCTCATAAAGGAAGACAAATAAAATATTTGATATTGGTTGATCACTATTCAGATTTTTTTGAAATTGAAGAACTAAAAGATTTATCATCTAAACCAGTAATTGAAGCGTGCAAAAAGAACTTTTCACGGCATGGTACTCCAGAGAAGGTAATCACAGATGGCGGAACTAACTTTGTCAATCAGGATTTCGCAGATTTTGCTAATGAATGGAATTTCACACATGTGACGTCATCACCCAATCATCCACAAGGAAATGGTAAAGCGGAGGCTACAGTAAAAATTGCAAAAAAATTACTACAGAAGTCTACAGAGAATGAAGAAGATTTCTGGTCCAGTTTGCTCTGCCTCAGGAATACTCCTAATAAATTGAACTCAAGTCCTGCCCAAAGGTTATTCTCTCGTAGAACAAGAGGTTTCCTGCCTATTATCAAACAATTATTAAAACCAAGTATAGTAGAAAATGTTCCCGAAGATATCCAGAGAAAAAAGGAGATGGTGAAGCACTCACATGACAAGCGAGCTAGACGAGCATCTCCACTAGAAATAGGACAGGCGGTATCAGTTCAAATGAATCCAGCTTCAAATAAAAAGTGGACGCCTGGAATAATCTCTGACATACTTTCAGATAGGTCATATCTAGTTGATGTTAATGATATAACATATAGGAGAGATCTAGTACATATCCGTCCTCTTGTGCAGAGCTCCAAGGATCCATCAGACACAGAAACACCACACATTATTGACATTCAACCACACCAAAATATAATGCCTTGCTCTAACATAGACCAAGAAAATGTAACTCTAGGTATCACACAAAATACTTACCCATCTCCTAAGAATGTAGAGTCTACCTTAGATGACTTAGATTTACTTGTAACTCGGGATCAAAGTTCTTCTCCCAAACCCTCAACTTCGGTAGTAAACTCACCTATTCTTAGGTCATCTAATTCTAATACCAGGGATAACCGACCTAGGAGAGAAATAAAAAAACCTTCCTATCTCAAAAACTATGTTAGTTAATCTTATAAACCAATTGTTGATGTTGTTTAATGTATGAATAATTATGTTAATATTTTTATGTTTACAGTTACAGTCTGGTAGCATGTTACCATGGCTTGGCTATAGCTAAACTTGTGTTGATTATACCTTAACTTTTGCCAAGTTGTAATTTCGTCAATGATGTCTAAATCTCTTAGTCTTTATGGTTTTTGCAACATTTTTGTTCTTTATAAAAAAGGCAACGTGTTGGCATAATGGCCTATGGTCTATGCCCTAGATGTATCCGAGTTGATTAAGAAAAACACACCTAGAGTAAGGCATAGACAACATGAGGCGAGCTGTAAAACCAACCTAGAAATAGCGCACGAGCATTGTGCATTTGTCCGAATACATTTTGAATAAATAATTCAAAAATTACTTAATGGTAATTTTCATTTATAAAACACTACCTGTCACTTTCCTTTCGATACCGTGCGAGCAAGACAGGTGATACTGTGTCTCGCGACAAGCGAAGTCACGGCAAGAAATGCTAGCCTTACTGGTCCGTCACTCCTATCCTATGGCTAGTGGCGGCTCGCCCGCAGACGTTTGTGCGACTGCGGGTCGCCCAAAATCGCAGCGCGGTATATAAGTAAATCTGTAGCCGCGCGTGGCCAAGGTGAAAACCGCTTTATATATCTGACCGGCTGAAATAAAATATCGCTGATATTCGACATACTTCCCAAAACGATACTTGCCTACAGCTAGCATTTTTCAACCTATTCTCGTGAAATTTGAGAGCAGGTTCTATGATTATGCATATAGATTTTATTTTGTTGAGTCAATTGTCTAAAAAATTCAAAGTGGTCTTAATGTGGAAATTCATAACCTAAACAAATATATTTCAGCCATTTCCTAACAGACTACTAGTTTATGTAGTAAATTAAAAACTGTTTTATAAAAATTGGCCAATGTTAAACAAATATGTATCTGTATAAAAAAATATTGTAATTTATGCTGTGGATTTTGTATCAATAAATAAATAAATAAATAAAATAGTCGGTAGACATATTAAGTAATGCTGATCTTGTTAATTTTCTAGCCCCGCAAAAAAGAAAGTAAAAAAATCAGCAGATACAAATTACACGCAAGTGGTCAGTTTAACCAAAAATATTCCTCAGAAACGTTTTAGTCTTTGGAGTAAAGACTTTTCGAGTCTTTATACCGCTTTTAAGATTCCTTATTATAAATCCCCAGTGTAATGAAACAATAAAGTTATTTGGGATATATTTGTATTTCATTGCTTTGTAGAATAATTAGATAATAGAGAAATAGTTATAATCTGTTTTTATAACTATTGAGTAAATTATCTGTCCTAGAAACAAAATTGAAATGTAAATTATAGTAAATTTAATGCTCTACAAAATTGCCCACGCACTGTTCTAGCTAAAATGCTCCTAAACGAAGATACAATCCAGAAGTTTGTTTTTGAGTTGGAAATTGCAATTTCTTAAGTTTTTTTAAATGTGCATATCTCCGTAACTATCTGTCCTAGAAACAAAATATAAAATGGAAAATGTAGTAGGTAAATTTAACTCTCTATAACATTGTCGAAGCTTTCTTCTAACTAAAATGCTCCTAAAGGAAGATATGAGCAAAAATATGAAGAGAGTGCCGGTTTTTTCAATATGGCGGCGGGCGCAGAGGGGGGGGAATTGTGCATTTTGCATTTTATACACTGACTAACCATCCTAGACAACATATCAAAAATTCAAAACTACCGGACCGTTTGTAAGGTCACACATAGTACTTTAGTCTCTATTCACCGTATTACTCCATTATTGTAAACACTCACCAACGTTTCGACGTAATGTTCATTCACTGCAGAAAAGTACGGGTCGTTCGTCGTTCGTAAATATTTTTTCCCGCCTAAATAAAAAAAAAACAATGCAAACTGTGTTGCTACATCAACTAATAAAATAATTGTCCACTCAACGATTTTATTCATTTTATCGGCGGTCACCACGACAACATCGACAGTTTCAGTCTTGCTTGCATTTTATATAATTTCCGGCGATGATAGTTACTGTAGCATTTGCGTATAATTTATAGACGCGCTTGTTTTTTGTGCCCCGATTCACCGAGCTAATTGGCCGTGGATTTTGTCGACCTCTCTGATCTGATCTGATCAGAATCGTACATTAAATTCATTCTCAATTAAAATCTTTCTTACAATTACTCAATACAAATAATAGTACTTATAGCCTAACAAGTTGTGATGATAATGATGATGTTTAATAGATCAATACACATTATTGCCATATGAAAACTGTTTGTAGCGCCACTATCCCTGGGTCGGACCGACACTTGCTAGGCTGTATGCTGTATAATTGACGCTCTAAGTTCAATACATTTCAGCGGCCCGTACCACGCTGTGTTTTTTTTCCGATCTTATCAGATTGGCTCTGATCGTCAGGATGTTCCTTTACGGGCAGCGGACCATAGACTAGAAATATTTTCCCGCATTCTAGAGAAAAAAAAAGTACTGTCATTTCATTCATCGGACGTCAAAGTCAAATATCTGGAAAGTGGGGAAAAATAAAATAATAAAATAGAATAGGTACTTTCTGATTGAGTGTACGAAAGTTGCGTAAATAGTTTGAGGGCTTCGTTGTGCATATAATGGTATCTTTTCGAACTTAAAACAGCACAAGGAAAAGACATAACGATGAGTAAGCATATGTATTCAACGGCGAACCTAAGTGACAAAGAATTAAAGGAACAAGGAAACAGACTTTTTAGTTTACGACGCTATGAAGATGCAATGAATTGTTATACAAAGGCAATAGTAAGTAAAACAAACTATATATTACAAGTAAATACCGCTGTGATCATATTGAATTCCCTAAATTATAAGTATAATACATTTCTAGAAAGTGTTGACATTGCTTGGATACGCAATTCAAGTGCTCAATTTGAAAGTCTGAATCTCAAGTTGACCGTATAATTTAGAATATTTTTTCATCTACACTCAAAAGCAAAATTGATCGAATAACTCTGGTGTGGTTTATTGTCTCTGATTTTATTGCAAATCATAATTATGTACTGACTAACTATTGGCTCTGAGCTAAAGACCTAGTCATATTTTTTTTTAATGACGGAAATATTTGTTTATATGAATTTGAAGATTTGACTTGTCAGTTAACATCCCATAATCCCATAACATATTGCGCATTGAATATCAAATAAACTTAGTAAAATTAAGAAACTTAGCTCAGATATTTCAATATTATTTTTTGTTAACAACTACTATCAGTGATGAAGAAGTAAGATTTTTTTATTTATTCTACCAAGTAATATGTTGATGAATCAATAACACAATATACATTTAATTGTATACAGTGTAAAAAATTTGCTAATCAAATTGAAACTAACTGATATTTTAACTTAAACTTCAAATGTACCGCATGGATCTGCGCCTAAGCATACATGGGATTAAAAATTAAGTTTTGACCCCCATTGTGCCCGTGATCTATATGTATAAATAATAATAATAATAAAGCCCTTTATTCTGAAATTAGTAAATTTACAATAAGTTATTAAAATTTCGATTAAGCTACAATATATCCCTAATTTCAGTGTGCCTTTTGGCATAGGCCTCCTCCAAGGACTTCCATTGGCTTCTGTCACTTGCAACTCTTCTCTATTTTAATCCCACAGTCAATTTCAAATTCAAATCAATTTCAAATCTATATGTATAGTTATTGTTATTTAAAGACATCATAAGGTGTAATATGAAACTATCAACTTTTATGAAAATATGATCAAAATCATTTGAAAAAATGTGGAACTCCCATATTAAAATAGTCAGCTTTAAGTTTTGTATAACTATAATTTTTTATGCTTGTGCTGGTTCCCTCTGGGTTGGAAGGTCTGATGGCAGTCGCTTGCGTAAAAACTAGTGCCTACGCCACATCTTAGGATTTAGGTAGCCAACCCCGATTGAGAATTCACTCTCTACAAAGATATGGGACAAAGGCTAGGAGGATGATGATGTGCTGGTAGTCTTGTACTAAAAGTTGATTGTAATTATGAGTACACTGAAAGTAATATTTTGTATTAATGTCTTATTCAAGGGTGTCATTACCACCTTATCAACCGTATCATTGATGTGGGGGGCACCAGGTCACAGGGACCCCGACGTGTTGTCTCTAACCCATTGTCAGGGCCTCCTGGTACATTTAACACAGAGTTCTCACCCTGTCTATGTGCATGACCTCTGTCTATGCTACTGTCTTTCATATCACTTTGTCAACATTTTTTCGGTTTAAAGAAACTTTATTCTCAATAAGACAATTGTCACTTACATGAGAACTTACAGGCTAATGTAATGTTAGTACACTAATAGTATGGATTTAGATAGTGATCTTAGTAATATACAATGGTCTGGTTTTAGATTAAGATATAAGTATAGTAGTAGAGTGTAGTAGAGGAAGTTAAGAAAATAAAAATTAAAAGAAAGAATATAACTAAAAAGGTTCTCTAAACTAATAATTATCATTACCTAGGTACTACTATTTACATTATAAATAATTTTAAAATAATTATAATTATTATTGTAAAATATTTTTAGATAAAGAATCCATCAGTAGCTACGTATTTCACCAACCGGGCACTGTGTCACCTGAAGATGAAGCGCTGGGAGGCCACATGTCAGGACTGTCGCCGGGCACTTGACATTGACTCTAACCAGGTCAAAGGGCACTTTTTTTTAGGACAGGCTCTTGTGGAACTTGAGTGTTACGATGAAGCTATTAAGCATCTTCATAGAGGTAAATATATATTTACTAGCCGCGCTGCGCGGTTTTATTCGTTCATCCTACGGGAACAATACATTATTCGGGATAATAAGTCTAAACCTATGTGTTAATCCAAGGCGTTAGCTACCACAATACCAAATTTCATCAAAATTGGTCCAGCCGTTTGAACTTGAAAAAGTAACAAACATACACATAAACACACTTACTAACTTTCGCCTTTATAATATTAGTGTTATAATTTAAAGGCCTTTTTTGCAGATTTATTTGCATGGGGAAAAAATCTTAACACCCCTTGGCTGCACACCACAAAGTTATACAACATCACTCAAATAACCTATTCACTGTTATTTTGGATAATATTTTCAAAGCAGACATTTTATTTTTAAAACTTTTATTAACATAGATAAAAATGAAATAAACGATAACTAACAGGATTATAGTAGGTTTTTGCAATAAGAATGTTGTATGTGAGTGTAATAATAATTGTGAAATTTACTTTCAGCCAATGACTTAGCCCGAGAGCAGAAACTTAATTTTGGTGATGACATTGCTGCCCAACTTCGTATTGCCAGGAAAAAGAGATGGAATGTTCAGGAAGAGAAGAGGATCACACAAGAGATTGAACTACAGACATATTTAAATAGGTAAACGAACATAGAAGATAATAAAACATTTGTAGAAGGTAGTTATAAACAGGATTTTACAGAAATATGCTGTTATAATGGAACAAACATATTTATTAATTTATTTACGTGGTATCCATGCATTTATTCTGAAGCTAGAAAGAGCCCCATTGTCCGCGTTAAACTTAAAAAAAGAGAAAAGGATTGTAAAAAGCATCCTATAACTATGTTTCTCCTGCTACTCCTATACCAAAATTAGTTAAAATCCATCGAGCCGTTTCGGAGTCATGAGAGAACAATATTTTTTTTATCAACGGATGGCGCTGTACGCTGCTAGCGCCGCGTATAAACAAACCCTGCATCGAGCTGTTAAGTTTTATCCTGACACAATGATCCCTCAACATAGCAAACCGATTTTCGATACAATTTTATAATAGTAGGTATAGATAAGAAGTATCCGGTAGTTATTCTATGACCCAAATTACATTTGTATCATTATTTCAGTACAAGTAAAAAAAAATGACATTTATTCAGTACACCATTGCATAGGTAAAACAATTTTTCGTATTAATGATATGTGTAAGGATTCTATTTCACTGTTGTTTATACATACATACATATATATAGTTTATTCCTCAATTCAATTAACGACAGTGACGATGTATCATTTATATCGCGTAAAAATTGGGATCCTAATAAGTCATAACGCGGCTCTTAGAATAGACTTGACCTTTAACATTTTAAAGCAAACCAATACTGTATTTATTGAATTACCTAGTTAATCCTATTACCGGACTCGCCCACGCTCTCGCGCAAGATCGCACGTCATAAGTACAATTTGCAATAGTAACCTGACCTATGACCTATATGAGCAGTTAACTCTTTATAAACTTTGTTTACGAGTCTCTTTTTAGTTGCTAAAACTTTAATTCAACCCGTTCACATGAGGGAGAATTACAGTGGGTTTTTTTTTTATTATTTGACAAATGACAGCGCCTATATAATCCCGCGGCTCCGCCCGCGTGGAATTCGGTCTGTGTCAGTAAGCTGTTAATACCTCACCGTTTAAAACCTTCCCTGGACTACGGCAAATATTTCAAAACCAAAATTAGCTGAATCGGCCCAGCCATTCTCAAGTTTTAGCGAGACAAACGAACAGCAATTGATTTATATATATAAAAATAGATTAATATCGAATTTGATAAGAAATAAGCAATGAAATAATGTTTTTTTAAGTACTTAAACGTTTTTTTACTTTATATTTGATACAATTAACTCTAACTACTTATTATAGTTATTATTTATAATGGCCAGTACGAATATGCTCTATGCAAATGAATTGTACTCTAATTTCAAGAGTTTACCTATTAGCACTCAACCTTTAAGAAAAAAGAAGTAGAGAACCCGTTTGTTGCATGGGGATACATACCCTTTTCTTTTTTATTTTCATGATTTGTTGTTTGTGACCCCACGAATTATGAGAAAATTTCAAGTCTACCTTTTAAGACTGGCAAGATACAGCCCTGTAACTGACGAACAGACAGATAGCGGAGACTTAGTAATAGGGTCCCATTATGACCCTTCAAAAGGACCCTTAGGGTACGGAACCCTAAAAATTCAAAAATATATCATGGAGAAGGACATGGGGGCTTAGTCGATTTAGTTACTGAAGACGCGGATTCGATTCGAATCCTGCTCAAAGCATTTGTGTGTGTGGATAAATTGAGTTAAATAAAACGTACCTAATTCTATTTCAGGTTAATAAGTGAGGATATGCAGCATAGAATAGAAAATTTAAAACTAGAGCACAATAATGAAGAGGATATTAATTTAAAAACGACGAAAATAGAAGAAGAATGTGTAAGTAATCTTTATCCCCTAATCATCTACTTATCTGTGTTTCATAAACATTTTTAATTTATATAGTCATAAGACTCCATTTTTAATTTATATAGTCATAAGACTCCATTGCTTCCAGAAGTAGGTAGAAATGAAGGACTTGTACCTCCAATACACCCAAGCGAGGTCAAGAAAGCACTACAAAAAATGTCCAACATGAAGGCCATAGGACCTGACGGTATCCCGATAGAAGCTTGGAAATGCCTTCGTGAGCAAGGAATCGTACTTCTTACCAAATTCTTTAACTGCGTGTTATTCTCTTGCAAAATGCCAGAGGCATGGAGATTGAGCACGATAGTTCCCATTTACAAAGGAAAAGGTAGTAAGTACGAATGCAACAACTATTGCGGAATCAAGCTTCTAAGCCACACAATGAAGCTATATGAGCGAATCATTGATAATAGACTAAGATTAGAGTGCTCATTATCTAACAACCAATATGGCTTCGTTCCTGGCTTATCGACCACCGATCCAATGTTTGCTCTGAGCACGATTGCTGAGGAGTATCGCGCCAAAAACCACCCATTGCACGTTGCATTCCTGGACATGGAAAAGGCATTTGACCGGGTTCCGAGGGACACTATCTGGTGGAGTCTTCGTAAGAAGAATGTCCCCGAACAATATGTCAACATCATTGCCGACATGTATAAAGGAGCAAGGTCGATGGTGCGCACAGTGGTGGGTGAAACAAAATCGATAGCGGTCACAGAGGGCGTTCATCAAGGCTCAGTACTGAGTCCCCTTCTATTTTGCTTGGTTTTAGATTCACTCACTGAGGACGCGCAAAATTCAGCTACGTGGGCGTTTATATATGCTGACGATGTAGCTATTTGTACTGAGAGTCGCGTAGAGTTGGAGACGGCGCTTTTGTCGTGGAAACACCAGTTGCAGGCCGGTGGCCTAGTGTTGAGTGTTGCAAAGACCCAATTTATGTCCTTAAATGAGCCAGATGGAACTGACGAAAACTCGATTACCATCGATGGACAAGTAGTCACCATGTGCGATCAATACAGATATCTGGGCAGTATGATGCACAGCTCTGGGAACTTAGAATGCAACATTCAACACCGAATAGCAGCTGCGTGGCTGAAATGGCGAGAAGTAACTGGTGTCACCTGCGACAAGAGAATGCCGGTCAAACTCAAAGGTCTCATATATAAGAGCATTATAAGACCTGTTCTTATGTATGGCAGCGAGACGTGGGCAGCAACTCAGAGGCACGTGCATACCATCCAAGTTGCCGAAATGAAGATGCTGAGGTGGATGTGTGGCGTTACCAGACTAGATAAAATCCGCAACGAGTATGTGCGAGGAAGGAAGTCTGGGCGTACGTGACATCGCCGATAAGCTCCAGGAGAGTAGGCTGCGATGGTATGGTCACGTAAAAAGACGACCATCTGACTACATAGGAAACTTGGCACTGCAACTTTCCATCCCTGGTCGAAGATCCAGAGGCAGACCTAAAACTAGGTGGAAGGATGTAGTGCTAAAGGATATGATAGAGTGTCAAGTATCCGAAGACGACGTCGAGGACAGAGCGAAGTGGAAAAGCAAAGTAAGGAAAGCTGACCCCACCACCATATGGGATAATAGCTAGGAAGAGAGAGATAGTCATAAGACTCCATCTCATCTTACCTGTATTTAATAATAATTACAAATTAATTTCCTGCTTATACTATTAACTTACGTGGTAGTATATATTTATATGAATAACAAGTATTATGTATAAGTACAGTAAACGGCGATAAAGTTTGCACATCGATCTTTGGAAAGAGGCAATCGGCTAATTTCGACTTTGTATAGCGATATCTGTGTCGCACACACCATGACGTTTGTTTTGTCAGTCGTGGTTCAAATGCGTGAGAGTGCAGTCGCATATCCAAGTCAATATATATATAGAGTTGCTAAAACCTACACAAAATTAAATTTGTACTATGGCATCTATAGGGAAAAAAGGTAAGCCGTTACTTTGCCAGTCACGCGAAATTATCTACAATGTTTATAAATATTTTGTAACTGAAGCCGACCAATTTAAAAAACATGAGAATGTTAATGTAAGTAATTACACTTTTTGTCGATCTTTAAACCCACATTTAAGTATCCTAGTAGTATAACATCAGTTGCTAATGCTCAGTCAAGCCCTTTTAGGAATGTGGGCCTGAATATATATATATGTATATTATTTTTCCCCAACAAGAACATTATAGCAATAACTATATATTATTACATCGAGTTTTACAGCTCTATATATTCCACGTGAAATCAAAACAAAACAACAATAAAGTACTTAGTTCTAAATTCAAATTCTGATGAACGATTAATCTAATAATTGATGTACATGGAAATTAGCATTCGTTTGTATTCGGAAATGCGATGATTGCCGATGTGCATTCTTTATCGCCGTTTACTGTAGTATGTTTTGTTACTTATGTGTAAGTTTTGTTAGATCTGTTTTGCCCTATGGTTGACTGGAAGGTGGCCTCGTGGCATTAAATCCGCCTTTTGTACGATAAGTTTTCTTTTGTACAATAAAGATTAAATAAATAAATAAAATTGTTGTAAAGATGTGGTTTTTCCACATTAAAACAGAATCAATAAAAAAGGGTTCTATTAAAAAAAAATCAAAATTGGTTCACAAAGGAATTCTGACTATGAGATCTCGCCAGACTGGCATGGCGCCACGCGCCCATACAAGACAAAAGGAGATCCTGCATCGCGCTATTATATTTTTCCTGAAATTAATTGAACATTATTTTGTTTCCAGAACAACTACACCAGTGAGCTAAACAATTTATTTGCCAAAATAGATGACAGAAGAAGGGTTAGTATTTTATTACTTAAATAAAGACTAAGCTGCTGCATCGTGGTGTTAAGATTTTTCCTGAAATAATAATAATACCACTCCCCCCCTGAAATCAAATTTTCAATACTAAATACCTATAAAAAATAAAATGGGTAATGGGGAGAGCGAAATGAGCGTACATACAGTGCGTCTCTGGTCGAAAAAAAAGGTTCTAATTTATCCTAATTAAACATTATTTCGAAAAACATAATTGTGTTTCGAAATAAAATATTTCAATACTGTTTTTTAGGGTTCCGTACCCAAAAGGTAAAAACGGGACCCTATTACTGAGACTTCGCTGTCCGTCCGTCCGTCCGTCCGTCCGTCCGTCTGTCACCAGGCTGTATCTCAAGAACGGTGATACCTAGACAGTTGAAATTTTCACAAATGATGTATTTCTATTGCCGCTATAACAACAAATACTAAAAATAAAATAAAATAAATATTTAAGGGGGGCTCCCATACAACAAACTTGTTACAGATTATGGTACGGAACCCTTCATGCGCGAGTCGGACTCGCACTTGCAATTTTTTTTATTTTTGTTTCATTATTATTTATTATAATAGTATATATTCTATATTATACTTACAATAACCATCTTGACACATTTAATGGAGGATCCAAGCTCTTAAGCGTTGGAAAATAATTAAAACAATTTAAACGGATTTATTGCGTATATTATTTGAGCCTCCCTGACGTTTCGGTAGCTTTTCAGTTACCGTTGTTGTTGTTGTTTTTCTCAGTAACCTTTGACAACAGTAATTGGAAAGCTACCGAAACGTCGGGAGGTTTTATTTAAATGTGTGACAGTCGCGAAAACCGAAGAAAATATTTTTAGAGTATAAGTTGGAAATGTTTTATTTATTAGAGTAGCGTGTTTAACGGTTAGCATTGGTTATAACATTTACTAACATACACTAACACCCGATTATTTCTGTTCACAGAAGCGCGACGTTCCCGACTACCTGTGCGGTAAAATAAGCTTCGAAATACTTAACGAGCCGGTGATTACGCCCAGCGGGATCACTTACGAGAAGAAGGACATTGAGGAACATCTTGAGGTATCGTATATCATGTTTATACCTGTGCTAACTCGGCAATAGGGATTTAATATCGATAAAAAAGATGTCGATATTATAAATATATCCATACATGTGCTCATTGAACATAAAAATATCCACTTTATCATCTCTGATAAAGTGGATATTTTCATCTAGACGGCAATATTTTATACCGACGAATATGGGAAAAATATTGATTGTCCACTTACTATGAGAACTATTTAAAAGTAAACTAATAATAGACGTTATATTGTTTTTATTTAAAAATGAAAAGAAATAAAATATGTTGGATAACATTTACATCTTAACAGTAACATCGATATATTTTGTGTCGATAAAATATTTTGCTACACCACTTTCGTATAGATGCCCCGAGTTGTCCCAGGTATTCATGTTTATATCGGCTGGTGACAACTGGAACTGACTAAAATGTCTGTCTCTGCTCTTCACAACCTCGTATTCAGTAAGTACATTGACACTGAGTTACGAGCTTTGTTTTAAGTAGGTATTTGTTACTTAGTGAGTTTTGGTTGTCAGACGATATGGCCATTGTTCTATTGTCTATACCAAGGACCGAAACTGGTATCGAACATTTCTTTTAGATACAAAAAAAAAACAAAATTTGCGTACCTTTGAAATCACATATTTATGGGATATATTTAATTGCACATCTGTATATTTTTTCAGCACACTAGGTAACTCCACTAATTAACTGAATGCATACCAGAAAAACGAATGCTGTGCAAAAAAACAATTGATTAACTGAACATGTCCTACAAAAAAAACTTAAACATCATACAAAACGAGATGACCTTTTTAACCGAATTCACACCAAAAATTTGGTTCGTACATCGGATATATTTGAAAGTTTCACCAAAAATACTGACTTGCACACTAATTATCCTCGCACTGCACCCTAAGATCCGACTCGGCCGGGTTAGGTTAGGTTAGTTTTTTTTTATATCAAGTAAAACAGTTTTGCAAATACCTTTAAATAGTATATTGAATTCGCATTATTTAGTGTGCATAATTAGTGTGCAAGTCAGTATTTTTGGTGAAACTTTCAAATATTTTGATCGAAAAAAGAGAATATACAGATATCGATTTAAATACATGCCCATATTTATTTCAAAAATATTACTGCCGTGATAACGTCTTTTAAATCGATGAACGCCGGCTGCACGCACGAAAAAGCATGACTCATTGTCACGTTCCGCCTGAGCCGAGCGTGCAAGCGAGAGCGCGGAACAAGCGATAGAGAAGCACGATCGGCCTAAGCGTTCGGCTTGTGACGCATCTATCTCTCGTCCACTCCATCGGCCGGCATTCAATTCATAATAGTATGTAATTTTCATTGTTTTCTTATGATGTTAACACGTAAAATGATCGTCCGTAAACCGACTTTACAGAGAACATTTTTTTTCTTTGTTTCATGATCATGACATATTGAGCTAAGTTTATTAATATAGCTACAGTATGTTGTATAATCCATTCTAATATTATAAATGCGAAAGTGTGTCTGTCTGTCTGTCCGTCTGTCTGTTACCTCTTCACGCTTAAACCGCTGAATCGATTTTGATGAAATTTGGCATGGAGATAGTTTAAGATCCGAGGAAGGACATAGGATAGTTTTCATCCTGGAATTATCCCTAAAAAGATTGAAAAGTGAGTAAGTAATTCATGATGACATTGATGACCCCGTCGGAAATGTAATGATTAGACCAAAAGCACAATTGCTCTTACATTTGCTTAGGCGCTTTAAATAATCCCTTTTATTAATTAAGGTGATTAGGTGGATATCTATCGTGTTGTACGAGGTTGCTTCCATCCTTCCAAGTTCCACGCGGACGTAGTCGCGGGCAAAAGCTAGTTCAATATAAGTCTACATCCCTATTGGAACTAGAACTATGAGTTCCAAATTTAGTAGTTACGTTATGTTTTAGTAACATCTTCTGCCACTCAATGAGGTTCTAACAACCACCAGCTCCGGAGTATCGGGAGTCTATAAAGTTTCAATATAGGTTATTTTATATTGCTAAGATATACAAGTCTATTGATATCAAAAATATAGACCAATGAATACTTTCTTATTGCAGCGCGTCGGCCATTTTGATCCAGTGACGCGCGTGAAGCTAACCGCGGACCAGCTGATACCCAACTTCACGATGAAGGAGGTGGTCGACTCGTTCATGCAGGAGAACGAATGGGCGCTCGACTACTAATCGGCTACTATAGTACATTACTGCAAACGCCGGGAAATAAGGGGTTTTCCTTTTCTTTTCCTTTTCACGACTAAGGCATGTATAGTGCTTTTCTCAAACATATGCAATGAAATAAAAAAATACACAACCCAAAAGAACATAATTCAGCTGTTTAGCCCGAACACAGACGCCATGTTGAAAAAAAATTACTTCCCGGCCTAGGCCTTCAATTTTGTATGAAATTTCTTTACATTTCTCTCGAATTGTTCCGCCCGAAACTTGACATTTCGAAGCCTGTTTTAACGCACGTTATCCACTCAATTGCTTCGAATTTTGAGTTGGACTCTATTTGTATAATAAAATAAGAGCGGTGACAGGTGTAGCCGTAGTTACCAAAAGCAATCTGGTGGCTAGGACGATATTTCATTGCATGTTTGAGAAAAATAATTATGGGTACAATGTAAGGCAAAGTCACACCGGATGCGTGTGCAGCGTATGCGGCGTACGCGTTGTATAGTATGAATCTTCATTGGAGATGACTAGGCGTTGGACTTTCATAGCACGGTAGGACTTTAGAGAAATGGTTCGGATATTATTAACATTACAATACAATTCATACTCATACTCTTACTCATTCATCTATTTCATTCCAAACTACTTTTATGGTTATTGTGGTTAACATTCCCAAGCATTCAATGGCTAAAACTATAGGTAGATAAAATAAAATTTGTACAATATTACATACTCCTAGATTTAAATTTTAAGTCAATATCATGCATTTTCTAGTCATCACTGGATGTTCGATAAATATAGAACCCAATTTACTCCAGAAAGCATGGAAAAAGTCGCAAATATTTACGCATTTTATGATGACGAAAAAAACAATGCCTACATAACAAGTCTTTGTATATTCTTCTGATTTATGCTTAACTATAAAATTTAAATTGCGAATTAAATACACTAATGAGTATTAGTATGAGTATCAATTGTATTTTAATTTTAAAATCGGCTCCATAGATCTCTAAAGTCCTACCGTGCTATCGAAAGTTGCTTGCGAGACGAACGCGTAACGGGCGGACGGCGGTCATAGGTGAGAATGGAAGGTCCGAGCGCGATGTCTCGCTCACTCCTAAAGCCGCTCACGCACACGCAGCCGGTGTGACTTGGCCCTGTGAATGACACAAGCCGAAATTATAAGCCGAACATTGCAGATTTTTCTGATAACACGTATTTCCAAAATGTTTCACTTGGCACCTCCAAGCGTCTTCTAAGTGGGTGTCTTTAAGTATTTGTTCGCTATTTCGTAGTACAAAAGATGTCAAATTTTATCAGAAGGTCAGTCGAGGCAGGTTCGCGAGCCGGGACGAACGCACCTACCGTATCGAAAATAATTTCAACTATAGGACCTTGGGCCTTGCAAGATTATCAGTTTACTATACTGTACCGTAGTCAATAAAATAAATATTGTATCAACTGGGTAATTTTTAAATATTAGTATATTTTTAAATAAGCGTACACCGAAAGCTACATTGGATTATTATTATTACCGTTTATAATAATTAGAGATGTGCTGTTCTCGAGATAGTATCCCGATTTGTCTGGAGTGAAACCGTTCTCGAGAACATTTCTCATACGAAACGTTCTCCGTTGCCTGATATTTTCGAGAACGGCACATCACTAGTAATCGTCGGGGATAGTGCAATACCGCGTAAATAACAGCTGTCGATAAAGTTCTCATTTCAATAAAATACATTACAGATACATTTAGCATTTGTTTGAATATTGATTCGTATCTACACTTGTTACTTACGCGCTATTGCACTATCCCCGACGAAATACTATTATTAGTAGGTATTGTCCAAAAAATGTTTATATAATATATGTATAATTAATTAATTTCTCAGACCTTATGCTCTGTAATTGATGAAGTGATAATAAAATAATTGTATTTGGTGGATTACTTTTCGAAGTAAATTTTAAAATATAAAGTGAATGTTTATTTTTTATTTAATGTAAAAAGTACCTTTCGTTGAATTTTAACATTCTATATGACAAGTGTCACAATCATTAAAAACCTCATACCAGCCTCATACACATTTAAAAAAAATTTTGAATAGTTTATAATTAAGGCCGGCAACGCACTTGTGACTCCTCTGGTGTTGCAGGTGTCTATGGGCAACGGTAATCGCTTTCCATCAGGCGACCCGTTTGCTCGTTTGCCCTATGATATAAAAAAATTGGGCAAGTGCGAGTCTGACTCGCGCATGAAGGGTTCCGTACCATAATCTATAACAAGTTTGTTGTATGGGAGCCCCCCTTAAATATTTATTTTATTTTATTTTTAGTATTTGTTGTTATAGCGGTAATAGAAATACATCGTCTGTGAAAACGGACAAGGCGTGAAATTTCGCACGAAATATAGTAAACTGCATTAATTGTTTACAGTCTTCGCCCGTGGTTTGTGCGACAAACGCAATGTATGCCAATTGAACATTTTTTTTTATGTTTATGGGATTTTCTATGAAGAAAGCTTATTTATAAATCACACACCAAACATAATTGTGAAATATTTTATAAAATGTTAACTATAAGGTAATATGACAATAGTTCAGTCATAGTATACCTACAACTCAATTTTGTCATTACATACTTTGCAAAAAAAGCTTTAATACGAAGAACGCAATTTAAGTACCTACACATTTTATACAGGATGGAAAAATCTGTGGGATACGGAGGCATTGCCTTGATTCAGTTAAAAATAACGGAAACACAAAAAAGGTTTTTTTTTTCAGATTGACTTCCCACTTTGTGGAATTTAGTGTTCCCAATATTATGGTAGTTTCCTCCAGTTATTTTTTCCAATCTGTATATCATATATTTTTTCAGGTATGTGATAATTTTATCATGCTCTTATTTTCCCTATTAGGGGGTTACATCGTTTTAAATGATAATACACATTGAAAGGGTGTAAACGACAAATAAAGGTAATCAGGGACGTATTTACCCTAGGGCGATCCGGGCTATAGCCCGGGGCGCCAAACCGACAGGGGCGGCGTAGGCGCCCCTGGCCGATGCATTGGTATTGGCGCCTTTCAACCATTACAACTATTACTTCTCACCTTTTTTTTGTCAATCCACAATTTAAAATGAACATGAAAAATAACAAGAACTAGTTTAGTCTTGGTCGAAAACATGCTTGTAAGTTTGTCAATATCTTCGGGGCGCGTCTGCAAGTAAGAACATGCTTCAAATATAGGGCGCGGGCGCCGAGCGGCAAGAGGGGCAGGGGCAATAGGCCATACATTGTATCAGCGTTGCCAGATCGGATCTTTTTACACTATATCGGTCAATTTTGTTACTAAGTACCCCCGCTCCAGAAAATAAGTTGAAAAACTAATTTTCTGCGTGAATTTTGTCAATTTCGAGTAGTTTATGAAACAAAAATTATCAGTGAATGAACGTTATACAATACAGAATATGATGACTCGTAGACCCTGCACCAACTCAATGTTTCTGTTTAGCCCTATGGTTCACTGGTAGAGAATGCCTTGTGGCATTAAGTCCGCCATTTGTACTAGCTTGATCTGCGCAATAAAGTTTAAATAAATAAATGAATAATTCAAACTGTAGGTTTCAAATATATACCAATAAATCCTAGCCCTGTTCTAGGTAGTAACATCAATAATATGTTAAGAAAAATATTTGATCATAGAGATGATTTCTAAAAGAATCAGCAGTTTAAAAAGAATAAGGCCTCTTAACAGCCCAGGGAAAATATTTTTGACAACAAAACACAAATAAACAATTCTATATCTGGCGACGGGAGTGATAATAAGCATTTTATGGATCAAAATGTAGGACGCTTTAAGAAAAGAAAGAAGAATCGTAGACGAACGTTATTTTCACAAAATGTGTTTCTCGCGTATTTTAACAATATTTTCTGAGACTACTTACAATTTTGCTATTGGGTGAATTAACTTTTTTCTGTTGCTCGTTGACCTCCCCTGGGTCACTCTTTAAAACTAACCAAAAACGTTTTCAAAAAACATGTACATTGTTAAAGGCTTAATAAAAACAAAACTACGCTCGCACCCTTTGTGTAACGAAAGTTAGTCGTACAAAATATATTGGTAAATTTCGTCACACAAAGGTATAAATTAAGTTTTGTGTTAATACGTGTTTTTTGAAAACTAGTCAAATGCTGTACCCTTCCCATGAGTATACAGTGACCGTACGTACAGCGTAAAAGATTTGTATGGAGAATTGTAGTTCTACAGACTAACCGCCAGGGGCGCTGCAATATTCTTCATACTAACCGTTTACGCTGTCGCTAGAAAGTTTGGTCAAGTTATCTTATGGTAAGGGTACTGATAGACCATGTTTTTTTTACTGTTAAGTAAGGCAGGCCCCACACTACCGATGTCTTCTCACTCGTCTCGGTGCTCGCATAAGAAAAAAACAGAATTTGGTTATATTTAAAGCCTGACCAGAAATATATGAAGATTGTCAAGAGGGCGCTATTTATAAGATTTATATGGCAACAATTTTGCAACCAATCGCAACCCACTATAATGACATTAGTTTAAATACCTGTCAGTTCCACTATGTTAACCTCGTAATATCATTTAATGGAATGCACTCTTTTCCTGACTGTTTTTCGTGTAGTAAATACATGTACACTTAACTTATAATCTTAAGTTCACGACTGTGAATGATTTTCGGCATTTTCTTTGGATATTTTTTTTTTCCTTCTTGGCTTTCACTTCTTGCTGATGTTAGCAAGAGGTATTTCGCCTATGACGACGTGTAGACTTGGATAATTTTAAATATTTGTCTTTTAAAGAAATCACCACGAATGACATTGTTGACAAACCATCATAAAATCATTGCCAGTGTAAGAAATTAGTTCCAGCGAAATTCCGCAGTATGGCGCATCCTCATATATTTCTGCACCTCTAGCACAACTGTCAGAAGCGACTATTTCTCGCGCGAGATCATTGCCTGTCTCTTTCTGTACAGTAATGTGAGAGGGTGACAGACAGCGCTATGTCGCGCGACAAGAGTCGCGAAGTATAGTTGTGCTAGACGGGCTGGTCAGGCTTTATATCGATTAACTTATTTATGTAACCTTTCGTATAAGATTTAAAGTCTTTGGATGTTATACATAACTTTATTTAAGGATAATCATTTCTTAATTAAATTTGAATTGACATAGTTGAGGAAATACCTGTATCTTACGTCTGTATGTTTTCGATGGATTGTTAGCAGCATCAGCCATCCGGTTACTTATTATAATTAAAATATAAAGAAATATAAGTTGTTTTATATCAAGACTTCTTTCAATTTCTATTCACATGTTAAATTCCCTTGTAATATTGCGTTTTTAGAGTTTAAACCTTAACGGAACCCTTGTAGAGCACTTTCCGTCCGCTCGTCCGTCTGTCAAGACTTTGTCTCTGAAACTAGTGGAGGTATCGAGTTGAAATTAAAACCATACCTATACATAGGTCAACAGTCCCTTGAAGCTGTGAAAAACTAAACTTGCAAGTTTACGTAAAAAAAATACGGCCGTTTATATCACTAAAAAGGTATATTTACTATTTCGACACTCTCAAGGGAATCAAAATTTATAGGGTAGTATATTCCGTTGACCTAGAACTATGAAATTTGTCAAGTAATACCGTCCTATACTACAAGTATGGGGAAAGCCCGAAAACTACAATTGTAATCAAATCATAAAAAATATAGTCTTTATTTAAAGTACGTGCCTAAAACAGTTTTCCAACGGCACGGCAACGGTAACAACGGTTTTTCGCTCAGTACGGTTTATCTTTTCGTAAGAGCATATGCAGGGTTTCATAGTTCATACGGAACCCTCAGTGCGCGAGTCCGACTCACACTCGTCTTTTTTGTTATAATGCTTTGTGTGTCGATCTTTGCATTGTTTATTTTAAAGGCTTTACACCTCGTCAGGCTGTCAGATACAGCTAGAAAAAAAAAGTAAAAAGCACTAGTGTGGTAAAGTAGTACTTTACGCACAGTTTTAATGCCTAGAAAACGCTCTTTTCGAGCACATGCATTGTAAGAGTATTGTATGCAATAGTATTGTACACAATTAGGTCTTAAAATTTCGTAAGTACCTTACTTAGACCACTCGGCAAACCTCGTGGCCTAAACGCGGTACTCGCATTGCATAATAGTATTTTATGTAACAGTTGTATAAGAGGGGCCAAAAAACGCGAGCGGCATGGGTTACGGTTATGTGAGCGTAGCGAACATCGTAAGAAAAGATGCCACGAGCATTTTTTGACTTACTTATACAACGTTGCATACAAAAAAAAATCTACGACTCGTAAATGCAGTTGTTTGGTGACACGAAGTAGTTCATTTACCGCTCGTTTGGAACACATTAAGTATAGACTACTTAACTTAAAATTTGTAATCTGGTACTAAGGAATGCTTTTTCGGCGACATTATAACATCGTTTAGCAGGTTTTATTTGAGGAATAGACTTTTAAGACACTTAGTAGGTACCTAATTTATATCTTTAACTTCGCAACTTCGTCCCTTCATCCCTGATCCCTGTAGCAAAATTGGTTAAAATCTGTCCAGCCCAGCCATTCTTACGTGATGAGCGGACAAAGAAATGTTCTGTTATACATTACGTGCATACCTAGGCTGGTAAATTAGTGATGTCCCAGATCGCAGACGTGTTTCTATATGCGATCACTAATTACCGCTCGTGGTTTGTCTTTTTTTAGGGTTCCGTAGTCAACTAGGAACCCTTATAGTTTCGCCATGTCCGTCTGTCCGTCTGTCCGTCCGCGGCTTAGCTCCGTGATCATTAGTACTTGAAAGCTGAAATTTTGTATGAGTATGTGTATGTATCACGCCGACAAAACGGTAAAATAAAAACTATAATACATATTTTATTTCGGGTACCTCTCGAACACCTAAAGTGGGGGTGAATTTTTTTTTTCGTTTCAATACTAGTGTGTGGGGTGTCGTTGAATAGGTCTTTCAAAAATAATATGGGTCTCCAAACATTATTTTTTGATAAAGTCAGCAGTTTCGTAAATATTGGCTCCGAAAATAAAAAAAATAGTGTCCTCCCCCTCTAACTTTTCAACCACGGGTCAAAAAATTATAAAAAAAAACATTAAAATGAGGCCTTATAAGTACTTACAATGAAAACTATATTGAACAAAATCGGTCGAGGCCTTTTTGACTTGCAATGTATGTATGTAAGTATGTTTCTTCGGGTGGAATCTTTGAACTCACACACTGACCGGCGATTGACCTCAGTATCACCTGATGGAAAGTGTCGGGGATGTAGCATGCCGGTTCAGTAATATATTCACTGTCTAAAGTTTTACGCCTTGCCTTGACAGCACTTCTAGCACAACTGTCACACGCGACTATTTCTCGCGCGAGATAATTACCTGTCTCTTTCTGTGCAGTAATGTGAAAGAGTGACGGGTAGCGCTATGTCGCGCGACAAGAGTAGCAAAACCTAGTTATGCTAGACGGGCAGGAACTGAGATTTTCCCTCCGCGTAGCAGGCAGTACACTTACGGCCTAGGCTGACGTAGATTTTGCACCTGATCCTGCACTTATAATCTATACTATTACAAAATTCTAGATTTGATTGAAAAAAAAATCTATGGAGAGGGTCATGATTTCAGGAATCTTAATAGCGTGATGCAGGATCGTCATTTGTTTTGTATGGGTGCGCTGGACCATGCCAGCCTGGCGCCATCTGTTTTCATAATTTATTTTGTCCTCTCAGCACGCCCAAACGTCTGGACGGATTTTAACCAATTTTGGTACAGGGATAGCTGGACATCCAAGGAGGGTTATAGGATATTTTTTACCCGACTATGGTATATAAATAAAATTACGCGTACGAAGTTGCGGGCCCTCTAGTAATGTGTTTTTTTACTTCTAAACTTGTTAATTATGTTCTGACATCTGCTTTTGCTTTTACTTTTTGACATCTTCTGTAATTTTAATATTATTCGGATTATTTTTAATTTTATTAATTTATGATATCAGTGTGTATTTTAATGTGTAGATTAAGTTAGGTATAATAGTAGAGTTGCTAAGCCGCGAAATTGTGCGCATCGGGTTACAAGCATGAAATTTTTACCACACATAGAGCGTTCCACGGTGATTATTTTCAGATGTGGAGGGAAGTCAGATTCGTCCCCTGTGGTGTGGGAGAGCGGGGTGAAAAGGACCAAGTACTGCTCTTTTTCTTTTTAGGGTTCCGTACCCAAAGGGTAAAAACGGGACCCTATTACTGAGACTTCGCCGTCCGTCCGTCCGTCCGTCCGTCCGTCCGTCCATCCGTCCGTCCGTCCGTCTGTCACCAGGCTGTATCTCAACAACGGTGATAGCTAAACAGTTGAAATTTTCACAGATGATGTATTTCTATTGCCGCTATAACAACAAATACTAAAAATAAAATAAAATAAATATTTAAGGGGGGCTCCCATACAACAAACTTGTTATAGATTATATATATGTATAGGTACGGAACCCTTCATTAGCGAGTCGGGCTCGCACTTGCCCAATTTTTTTATTACTGATCAGTAAAGGCTATTAGGGCTTGTGCGACATCGTTTTCGTGTAAAATAGATATCAGCTATTAATTTTTTATGTTATTTAAGAATAATTTCCTATTAAAATTTGGGTTTATTGCCGAAAAGGTAAAAACCACAACAAGTTTTTTTTATTCAGAACGATAAATTTGTTATCTATCCTGAATATTTACAATTTAAAAAAATATTACTAGGTCGATGCAGAGTCAGCCACCGGCTAAGCTTGCACCATAGATTGGAGCGGAGTTTTTTTTTTTTTTTGAAATTCTCTCTTCGTCACGACCTAGCGAAATTTAATTTGTGCATTTTAAAACAAACATTTCTAAAATCGGTTGAGAACTCGCTGAGATCTGCGCATTGTTACAAAGTCCATTCGAGTCGATCCATGGGAGCTTCGCTCGCTTCGCTCGCTCCGCTCCAATTATACAGCAAATTTAATCATGTTTTTAAAAATGTATACATTTTAGGCACATCTCATACAAAAAATACCGTGAAAAAAATGTTGATGTTAAGCTTAGCCTGCGTGCTCTAGTACATTTTGCTAAGTCGCGAAATTGTGTATATCGGGATACAACCACGAAATTTCTACCACAGATAGAGTATTCTGCGGTGATTATTTTCAAATGTGGAGGGAAGTCATATTCGTCCCCTTTGCCGTCCCCGGGAAAGCGGGGTGAGTAGGACAAAAGAGTCCTCTTTTTCTTTTTATATTACTGATCAGATATCGCTACTAGGACTTGTGTGGTATCGTTTTCGTGTAAAACAGATATCAGCAATTTATTTTTCATGCTATTTATTCATAGTACCATATAAAAGTATGGTTGTATTTCCGAAATTGGAAAAATCACAACAAGTTTTTTTTATTCAGGGAGATAAATTAGTTATATTTTCTGAATATTTACAACAAACAAAAATATTGCAAAATAGCAAACTTAATCTAGTTTCTAAAAACATATACATATTGGGCACTTTTTATACAAACAGTAACTTAAATAAATTGTTGATGTTGAGATTAGCCCGTGTGCTCGTGATACATAAGCAAAAATTTTTTTTTTTAATTGCCCTAATTTGTTTTTCTAGGACGTATATAGTAAATATTATATGTAATAGCATGTTAATAATCATTATTTAATGTATTTAATGAAGCGAAATAGGATGCGTTCGGAGATTTACGTTGGTTACGCCGACGTAAAGATATATTTTAAGCTACTGTTTGTATGAGAAGTGCCCAACATGCATATATTTTTAGAAAGTAGATTAAATGAGCTTTTTAAAATAATAATAATAATTTGAAAAAGTTCACGAAATTGAACTAATTTACCTCACTGAATAAAAAAACTTGTTGTGTTTTTTACCTTTTCGGCCATACACCCATATTTTTATATGGTACTATACAAAAATAACATAAAAAAATAATTTCTGATATTTGTTTTACACGGAAACGATACCAAACATGTTCTGGTAGACTTAACTGAACAGCAATAAAGAAAGAAAAGAGGGATACTTGGCCCTATTCACTCCACTCTCTCACCTCACAGGGGACGAATCTGACTTCCCTCCACATCTGAAAATAATCACCGTGGAACACTCTATCTATGGTAGAAATTTCATGCTTGTAACCCGATGCGCACAATTATGTTAGAAAACAGCGGACTAACAACTCTACTATAAGTATAATTTCAAACACAATGTAAGTATATTGTTATTGAATAAATAAATCAATCAATCAATCAGTATAATAGGTACAGATTTTCTAATTATATTCACCGAGCGAGCGAAGCGTCTCTGTTTCAGCTTGGCCCATAATTCTTTCGTATATCCGGATGTTCGGATGACCAATAGTCCAGATTTCAGGCTGTTCTCGCCTACAGGTTTCTCAATCGACTCGTGAAAATTTGTGAGCAAGTCCGATAATTATTATTATTTTCATTTAGAGATATGGGGGCTGAAAATGATATCAGTTTTTCCGAAAAAATCGCAAGGTTTACAATTTATAGAGCCTCTAAGTAGGCGATAGAAAACGGTTAGAAAAAAATATAATAAAATACTCTTTGGTGATATCCTGCCAAATGGCCGCCTTCTTACAAGCATTTAAATTCAGGCAGCGCATAAATCATATGGGGATTGTTTTATTAGTGAATTGAATAGGAACGGCTGGAGGCACGCCAGAAGCAACAGTTGGCGTACTATATACGTGTTAATGGGTTGGCAGCCAGCGAACAATTTGATACAAGACAAAAGTTAAACGATTTGGTGAGACTTTCGATGTTTTGGCAGAGTAACGTATATTCACAGCCCGGGGGCGTGGCCTAGGAACAGATTTGTATGACGGTGAACGCATGCGTTGCTGATAGTAAATGTGATTTAAGATGCCTTATTCCTTAAAAAAAAACATATGACAAATATATGGATAATTTCAACCAACTTTTGGAAGTGAATAATACTTTTCCCTGAGTTCTAGAAAGTAGCATAGTTATTTCATGCTTTCATTCCGTGCAGTCGAACATAAGTTAAAATCAAGGACCATATATATAGTATATAGTCGTTGGTTAAAATTATCAGTTTTCTGCGTGAATTTTGCCAAATTCGAGTTGTTTTTGAAACAAAAATTATCAATGAAAAATTCAAAGTGTAGGCTTCAAATATATGCCAATATAAATTGCAATGGCCCTGGTGTAAGTAGTAACGTAGATAATATGTTAAGAAACATGTTTGACTATAAAAAAAAAAACTTAAACAATCAGCATTTTTGAACGGATAAGGATACGGACGAACGGATACGTGTTCACTGCCCCGTGGCCTAGGAACACATTTGTACCGTGAACATATATAAATATGCTTTCTGACAGTGGGGGGTTTTCTGTGCACAAATGATTTGTCGCCTACTGGCGGCCTAGTGTTGAGTTTATCAGCATACCTGTGCTAACTCTTGATACTGAAATGATGTAGGTAGCAAAATATTTTATCGGCAAAAAATATGTATACGATGCTTTTTAGGGTTCCGTACCCAAAGGGTAAAAACGGGACTGAAACTTACTGAGACTTCGCTGTCCGTCAGTCCGTCCGTCTGTCACCAGGCTGTATCTTAAGAACGGTGATAGCTAGACAGTTGAAATTTTCACAGATGATGTATTTCTATTGCCGCTATAAGAACAAATACAAAAAATAAAATAAAATAAATATTTAAGGGGGGCTCCCATACAACAAACTTGTTATAGATTTATTTATTTATTTATTTATTTAAACTTTATTGCACACAATACACAGGTAAAAGTACAAATGGCGGACTTAATGCCATAAGGCATTCTCTACCAGTCAACCATAGGACTAAACAGAAACATTTGTATGGTGCAGGGTCTTTTATGTAATCTGTTAAATGAAACAATTAAATAACACATAAGTAATATACCTCAGATGCAAATATATATCTAAATATATATATATAACATAAACGTACATAAATATGACATACAATATACTTACTTATATAATAAATGTACCTTGTGTGAATCATTATGCTGACAGTTCGTCACATAGCTTATCGGAGAAATGCTTGCGCAACATGTGCTTGAAGGTTAGCTTGCTTTGCGCTTGCCTGATGGGAAGCGGTAGGTCATTCCAAAGCCGAACTGCTTCAGCTGTGAAAGAGTGCGTCATGAAACTAGTGCGGTTAAGGGGGACATTGAGTTTGAGATTCCGTGAGGTGCGAAGATTACCGCCTGGTCGGGCAATTACGAAAGAAAATTTGGATCTTAGGCAGTCGGGCGCAGCTGGATCGAATAAGATAGAATATAGTGTGGACAAGACTCGTAATGACCTACGTTCACGAATTGGAAGCCAGTTCAGTTGACGGCGAAAAGCAGAAATATGGTCATATTTACGAAGTCCGAAAATAAATCTTATGCAGTTGTTAAGAAGACGATCCAGTCTGCTCAATGAAGTCTGAGTAAGGTTAGTGGTACACACATCAGCATAGTCGACTATAGGTAACACGAGGGCCTGTATAAGGAGAGTCTTTGTACTGATGGGGAGAAAGTGCTTAAACCGGTAAAGCGACCTCAGCGTGTTGGTGACTCTGCGACAAACGTCCGAGACCTGAGGCTCCCACGAGAGACCACTATCCAAGATCAGACCCAGGTTTTTTACTTGCGATGCCAATGGTATTTGTACGTCTTCGAACTGGACTGGCGCTAGGCACGTCAGGTCTGCTGTAGAGAGTAATCGGGGACTCCCGAGCACGATGGCCTGACATTTAGACGGGTTCAAGGCGATCCCAAAATTGCGTGACCACGCTGAAATGTGGTTCAAGTCTTGATTGATATCCGCGACTGCACGATCCAAATCACTAATTTTAGCTTGAGTGTACAGCTGCAGATCATCAGCATACAAATGGTAAGAGCAGACGATGTGAGACGAGATTAAATTTATAAAAATTGAGAAAAGGAGTGGAGATAGAATGCCGCCTTGTGGAACACCAGAAGTGAGTTCACACCAGTCCGAAAAAGTAGATCGATCAGCGCGTACCATCTGACGGCGTTCTTGAAGGTAGGAGGCAAACCAATCAGCCACTGGTGACGAGATATTTAATTTATCAAGTGTAGCTAGTAAAAGGTCATGATAGATTATGGTACGGAAACCTTCATGCGCGAGTCGGACTCGCACTTGCCCATTTTTTTATAGTAATCGAGACAATTCAATGATCACATGTATTATTATATTTAAATATCGACATCTTTTTTATCGATGTCAAATCCCTATGAACGTGCCCCGAGTTAGCACACATGTTTATCAGTTTATTTATTGCCTTCATAGATAGGTAAATGAAAAGATGGTATATTTTACACTTTTCCGCTATGAAACACTGAATGTAAAATATATATCGGACAACCTCACACATATCGATCTAGTCCCAAATTAAGCTCAAGAAGGCTTGTGTTATAGGTACTAGACGACGATATACATACCTACTTATATACTTAAATACATAGAACAAACATGATCCAAGCACAAATATTCGAGTACATCACACAAATATTTGCCCTGGCCGGGATTCGAACCCGGGCCCGGGAATGTTAAATCATTTGTGCACCGAAAACTCCGTGTATGGTTATAAAACAATAGACACTCGCCACCAATGCCGGAGTGCGAGAGAAATGGAACGGATATGATTTGCCGGCGACGGCGAACACATTCGTTTCTTTGTCGCCGCATCGGTATAATATCGATGCTATTACATTGAAAATTGTATATTTTATTTGAACACTAGCTTTTGCCCGCGACTATGTCCGCGTGGAACTTGGAAGTATGGAAGCAACCTCGTACAACACGATAGATATCCACCTAATCACCTTAATTAATAAAAGGGATTATAAAAAAAAAGCGCCTAAGCAAATGTAAGAGCAATTGTGCTTTTGGTCTTATCATTACATTTCATACAGGGTCATCAATGTCATCATGAATTACTTACTCACTTTCAATCTTTTTAGGGATAATTTCCAGGATGAAAACTATCCTATGTCCTTCCTCGGATCTTAAACTATCTCCATGCCAAATTTCATCAAAATCGATATATATAATATATATTTGAACATTTTCTACTGAACCGGAGCTCTCCTGGCTGTAACGCTATAATATGAACATGTACTGTAACGCCAAGTCAATAAGAGTCGTGTTCACATATTTATGAACGCCTTATATGCTGCGATATATCTGATGGCGACTGTACAATACAATACGCAGATTGGCCAAAAAATCTTTCGTATGTCCGGATGTTTTCCGGCTGTTCTCGCCTACAGGTCGCCTTTCTCAACCGATTCTCATAAAATTTGGTCAGTAGGTCGGTACAATAATTACATATTTAGTAACTACTTTTCTGTCGATTTTTTTTTCTTAAAGGAGTTTCAAACGTATTTTTTTTTTGCCATTTCGTAACGATCGAACTCGCGTGGTTTACCTACAGCTCACAGCCACTGCTTTTTATCAGCCGCGTAAAACCCAGTAAAGTATAATATATTTTCGCTTTAAACCAGCAAGCTGATAATTTTAGTCCTCACTTGTATTGTATGATAATTATCACAAAATACTAGTAATACACGGTGTCGCTATATACGTCGTAGCACACAAATCAAGATGCTACGCTAGCAGCTACGACGTGCTACGTCTCGAACATTCGAACGATTTGATTTAAGGTGGCTACGATCGCGATCGGCGCATTTACTTTCTTATTCTGAGAATTTAATATTTTGTTCAATATTTTTAACTCAAATTACTTAACTTTACCAAATGTAAGAAAATATAAATCCATACTATCCATACTAATATTATAAATGCGAAAGTGTGTCTGTCTCTCCTGTCTGTCTGTCTGTCTGTCTGTTACCTCTTCACGCTTAAACCGCTGAACCGACTTAGATGAAATTTGGTATGGAGATAGTTTGAGACCCGGGAAAGGACATAGGATACTTTTCATCCCGAATAAATTTAGTGTTCCCGTGGGATGAGCGGGTAACACCGCGGGGCACAGCTAGTAAAATAATAAATCTAAGTAAAGGCCTCCCCCAAAGCTCTCCACAACGTTCGGTCTTGCGCCGCCCTTATCCAATTTCTGCCCGCAATCCTAACCAGGTCCACCTTGTTGGGGGCCTTCCTACGCTGCGTCTTCCGGTCCGCGGTCGCCGCTCATAAGAACCTTTCTAACCTAACGGCCATCGGTTCTACCAGCAATGTGCTCCGTCACTTAAGTTTGGCGACTGTCTGACCTATAAATACCACCTTGATATTAATGCCACATTTTTATTTTTGTATATATTGACACAAAGATAAAGTAAAGGTAAGATCAGTTGGGAGAGCACTACGCCGGAAATAGAAGGTTGTAGGTTCGAGTCCTACTTACATTGTAGTAGATCACATTACATTTTTCTTTCTTAATTTACCTTTGTATCAATATTTACGTTAAGAGCCTTATTCCTTTTATTTTTTCAACAAACTATTTAATAATAATAATTATAATAATAATTCATTTATTTCAGGCATCAAAAGGCCCATAGATACCTTACAATCTAACATACATATTAAATATAAAAAATACTAAACAATTCACATTTCTTTTTCTACGGTATGTTGCGTAAGTCCATGGTGTTTGGTAGCCGACTGCGGAAACGCCGGAATAAAACACCTTTCGGCCAAAATTCTTCCTTCATGAAGGTCGCTAGCTGGTCAGTCGGAACCCTTAAAGTGAATTATACCTGTCCCTGAGTTCTAGAAAGTAACATGTTTTTACTGCGTGCAGTCGAAAATAAGTTGAAAAAAAAGAAACTGTTTTCTGCGTGAATTATCAATTTCGAGTAGTTTTTGAAGCAAAAATTATCAATGAAAAATTTAAACTGTATATTTCAAATATGCTAATAAATCGCAATAGCCCTGTTCTAAGACTTCTAAGTAGTAACATTGATAATACATATGTTAAGAAACATGTTTGATCATAGAGAAATGTCTAAAACAATCAGCATTTTTGAACTGATAAGGAGCCTTTATGTATCACATAATGATGTGCCGTTCTCGAGAAATTCCGGAAACTTTCCTCATTTTGTATGGAAAATTTTCCCGAGAACGTTCTCTCTAAATACAAATCGGGGAACGTTCCCGAGAACGGCATATCTCTAGTGTAACATTTGTTCTTAGAATAAGTAGTTTGACATTCGGCGACAACCGTTTCCCGCCTCGCTACTCGCTGAAATATATCGACTTTTACACTTCGACGACATTTCGGTGCGCGTGTCGAATGTACTCGCGTTTAAAGAACGCTTACTGCGACTTAAAAGTAAAAAACTTTACTTAAAAGTAAAAAAAAAATCTGTTTGGTAATTATCAGTGATCGGCACGACCTGTACGGCCCATATGATATGAGAAAGCTGTTAACAAATATGTTTGTTATATTATTGTGTTAGGTCGGCTTTTGCACTTCAACGACATTGGGTGGGCGTGTCGAATAGCGAACGCTTACTGCGAATTTTTCCATAATTTTTTGACCCGTGTGGTTGAAAAGTTAGAGGGGGGGACACTATTTTTTTTACTTTCAGAGCGAATATTTACAAAACTGCTGACTTTATCAAAAAAATAATGTTTTACTACTTTTGCTCCTTGTTGGGTAACTTTTGTCACCCTTCAACGAAACAACGTTACAATAATTAACAGATTTTTTTACAAGACAGATGGCGCTGTACCATTGGAAGGCACGCTATGAAAAAAGAACCTCAAATATGTAGGTCATTATTTCTGGTGTTTATTCTCCATAGAAAATTTACTTTCAATATAATACATATTAGAATTATATAACATCATAGGGGTCATTATCAGTTCAAAAAACAAAATTCGTCCCTTCGGTGGTCAAAAGTTAAGAGATGGTATGAATCTAGGTTATGTTGCTATTGCATCGGATTATAGAAGAGGAATAGTTATTTGTTATGCAAGGCTGCAAAGTTGTTATTTGGCGCGAGTGTTGAAATTGAAAGCTGAGCGAGCGAAGGAATCTAAGATTGAACCATGAGCGAAGCGAATGGTTCAAAGATAGATTCCTGAGCGTAGCGAGGCTTTCAAGACACGAGAAACTAAATAATTTTGCAGCCATGCGGAACACACAACTTTTCACCTCACTACAGCGAGGAAAATGCAATCACATCACATCTACAGCGAGGAAAATGAATCCAAGAAAAACAATTAAAACATAAAAATAATCATAAGTATTTAATTTTGCCTTCTATTTAACACATCAAATTTAAAACATAACACACTCAAATCCACACCAAATAAATACGAGAAGCACACATTAAAAATTAAAAGTAATATGGCCGTAATTTGTATTATCATCGTGTATACCTAGGTATTTTATCGTTGTATTTGAAACTACTTGACACATTCGTTGTGAATGTGGGAGAATGGCATTCTGAGAAGGATTAGTTGGCCACTCGGAAGTATTTTCCATAACACTTGCTTTGGAAGTTATTGGACGATGGGATCCGAACAAGATAATTTCGGCTTTATCTTCTTATAAAACGCTAATAGTTTCGGTAAATTACTTATCGTCTCCAAATATTTATAACAAATCCTTTTTCGTTTTAATGCAGGCTTTTAGCATTGAATAAATACTCCAAATTGGGCTTAACTTTCTTGTTTTCGATATCTCTATAAAGTAAGACAACGGTATGTATTCTCCACAGAACAAATTTACTTTGTTTACGTGAATTGTGAAAACTTCCAACTTTTTAATTATTATTTTTTTCTAGGGTGCGTTCAGAAATTACACTCTTATGTTTTAACTTTTATAACAAATAAATATTAAAATTTGTGTTGCATTTAATATATTTACTAGTCAAAATATGTAAATGAAACTGAAATACTTACTATTAATATATATATAAACATATTCAACATAAAATAAGGTGTAGAAAAAATAAAAACTTAAAAATCTGAAACCACAAACCAGGTTTCTGGACGTGATATTGTAGGTGTATTTTTTTTTTAAAGAAGTATTCAAACGTACATATCATTTTAGCCGGCCTGACCAGATCGCCCTTTATTAGCGTGCGTTGATTGGTTATTCGAAGATTTATCGACTGATGAAATCAGTCGCGTGTTGAAGGAGTCTTAAATATAAAAAAAGTTACATGCACCACAGAGAATCAAAATCGTCGTGTTCGAAATTCAAATGACTTTTGCACGCTAGCGGATAAAATAGACTTTTGCACGCAGATTTCGCCCTATAAACGGAGGTTTTCCGAGCGAGTGAGGTGAAAACGTTCTTTATTCTCACAGGCATTTAATCACAAAATTAGGCCCTGGAATCCTTAATTTTGCAAATATCCACCGGAAATACGCGCACCTAAATCTGACAATGACCCTAAGATGAAGTCGTTGTTGTATATTTTCTTTGGCGGTCAAGCGGTTAACACATTTAGGTAAGTGTCAGTTTCTATTCGGGTTATTAAAACCCGTACAAAGCATTAGCTTAATTAGTTCATACACATAACCTTTTTAATCTCCGCGTCCCACATCCTTTCTATTTCAGGCCTCTTATCAATTAAAGGTGTAACGGCCAAAAACAAAAGCATAACCTTTGTTTTGAACAAAGAGTTAATTACCTACCGTTGCGTGCGTTACCATTATAAAGTAGTGTTTTCTTTACAAATACATTTGTTGGTTTGCTGAACGTTTTACTTAGGTGCGTAGAAAGAAGGCATTTTGTAGCATTTTAAGGTTAGCGGTGAAACTTTGTGTTGTTTAAAATTAAATATTAATTTCGCGCGTTTTGAAATTGGGCCAGTTGGGCATTTCATCATAGTTTTTGGCATGTATTTAACGCGGCGACAAATTAATCAGATTTAGGGATTTATAAAAAATTAAAGGGGATAGCAAAAATAATAAGTTGGCGACTAATTGCGGAGACTATTAAAGTAAAAAGTAGCAGCTAAGTAATCAATTTTCGGCTTTGTTTCAATATAAACTAGCATCGAGTTATTGTTTTGGCGACTGAATTAACTAATTAAGCGGCAACATGACAGCGGATAAAAAGTTGAAAATGGCCTACTCTAATTGTTCAATGGAGATTACATATAAAATAAATCAAGGTCATAAAAAAAATACTTTGTGCGACAATTTAAGAGCTTTAATCAAAGTTGAAAATTGCATGTATAAATAATAATTTTGGTCTATAGTTTTATTTAGTGGCTCTGATTTTGGTCAATTTTTCGTCAGGTGTGATGTCATATTGACACCAATTTTTTATGATTCTATCGTATAGAATACGTTAAAATAAACGTGTTTTGTATGGACAACTGTTTTCTAAACTTAATAATTACCGAGATATGGACTCCTAAAACCGACAATATTTTTTTGGATATTGTGTCAGACTCTGCCTTAGCTCCGGCGCTGCGGGAAGTGCAGCCCTTCCGCCCTTGCGTGGCAAAGCACGGTCGCCCGTACTCCGTTCCGCAGCTTCGGCTTGTTGGTCGCCTTCGGCGACCAGCCTCAGCCGCTCCGCTCCGCACGGCTCCCGAGCTTTGTCACGGCGGGCGAGGGCTGCTCTCCCTCCGCGCCTCCGGCTTTTTATATACACTCTAGGGGTAGGGCAGACAAGACCACGTGGAATCGGGGTTGACAGCTTCGGTTCTGAGGCAAGTCTTATGATAATGCAATGCTTATTTTAGCGTAGCGTGTTTTAGCTAGATTCGGACTAAAATAAGCGTGTTTTGTATGGGCAAAACATTTTTACCTAAAAAACGCTTATCGCCGTTTTCATTAAATTATGGTTTCGAAAACTAAAAAAATAACTCCCCGTTACTTTTATATAGTACCCATTTTAATATTTAAGCTGCCAGCAACACAAAGCCCAAAATGCTTTTTTAGATGGAGACCTGTAGTTGCCACTAATATAAAGTTTATTATCCTTCTGCTAATATTAGTCGCCAAGTCATTATTTATAGTACCTCACCTATGATTTCAGTAATCTTGTTTATTATTTCTGCTACCTTAAAGTAGCTGCCATTATTTGAATTTTAAAATATCCTTAGTTTAAAGCTCATTTAATATAAATGATTGCCAAAATATTTAATCGCTGACAAGTTATTATTTTAGTTGCAAATAGTTTGCTGCTCTTTAATTTTTCTGTCGCCGCGAAAATAATAAGCCATAGTTTTTGTGATTAATCTCAATTCGTATACAAGATGTATTTAGTTTTCTAAGGACTTTTATCGTCGTTCGTTTTAATAAATTATTGATTTTAATGTAGTGTTTTAACAGGCAGTAAGTACAAATTAATGAATCTATTTCTTTTGCTCATTACGAACTTGTAAAAACCTCTCAACAACCCCTTTTCTATCCCACTCTCGTAGCATGATACAGAAAGGGATAGCTAGACCAATTTGTCTGAGAGACTCTTGAGTGTTTATACAGAGTTTTGGGGCAAAGTTTGGTAATTAGAAAACTAACTGTTTGATTAAGTTAGCCCGGGTCGTTCGGAATGTATGACTTTGGATTTTATTTTTGATTAATTTTAAATTAAACTTGAAAATTCTATTAACCTTGATTGCTCTTCTTAAGCTAAAGCTAAAACACTTAATATTGAAATTACCCTCGCTATCTAAGCCCCCGTCGCCCGCAGACCATAACAGTGTCACGAATGAATTTGCCAAGCTATAGTGATGTAGTAATTTTACAACCTAGTCAAATTCAGATATAGTCGTTTAGCGTTTTTTTTTTAAACGGCACAACATAGTGGCTCCACTTCGCTTGATTGTAAGCAAAAAGGGGAGCCCAAGTCGCAATATGGCAACTGACACGAAGCCAACGGTACCATGTCAGTTGACACTGCCATGCTGGCCCGAGAGATGCTTCTTCACGCTTCGTTTGAAGGGTCCCATGTAATGGGTTGATGTTTGGCTTTTGGCAATGAAGCACCGTTGCGATACTGCCCTTACAGTCGATTGAGTCATTTTGCGATCTAGTCAGTCTTCTAGAGACCCCGCGCTAGTAGCATACACGCCATCTCACTCCTGCTCTACTTCGCTTTCCACTTTTGCTCGGGTTAAATCGTCGCGTGTTCGTAGATAATCGTAGCGGCAAACACGTATCAGTCGGATGTGTGGCCACGCCCCGCGACCAATCGCGTTTCATTTTAAACACACAACCAATAGAAGAGAACTCTCAGGTCATTTTTGCGAAATTCAAAAGCATGTAGTGTAAGCTTTTATTGTATGATATCTTAATAAATTACAGGCAGTTTTTAGGGTTCCGTACCCAAAGGGTACAAACGGGACCCTATTACTGAGACTTCGCTGTCCGTCCGTCCGTCCGTCCGTCCGTCCGTCCGTCCGTCCGTCCGTCCGTCCGTCCGTCTGTCACCAGGCTGTATCTCAAGAACGGTGATAGCTAGACAGTTGAAATTTTCACAGATGATGTATTTCTATTGCCGCTATAACAACAAATACTAAAAATAAAATAAAATAAATATTTAAGGGGGGCTCCCATACAACAAACTTGTTAAAGATTATATATATATTATATATATAGGTACGGAACCCTTCATGCGCTAGTCGGACTCGCACATGCCCAATTTTTTAACATCACAATGACAGTAAGGGTTCTAGAAGCGGGTCTTATTGACCCATTTACATGTTCCATCCTGTATAAAGTTCAAATACAAAGTCTGTATGAAGAATAATCGTTGCAAGCAACTTGTTCCTTCGGAGCAAGTTTTTAGGTCACTGTGAACGTTTTCTTGTAAAATGATATTTTCTGTCAGCGTTCTACTTATTTATTGAACGCTCTGTACAAATAAGAACAAGGGTGTATTCTACCTTTTAACAAGATCAATTAATTGATAACATTGCGAATTTTCAAAAAGTGTTAATTTTAAACTAATTTAATTACTTTATTATCACAAAACCCATGACTATTTGGATATACGGACTAGTTTTGAAAATAAAAAGAACCGGCCAAGAGCATGTCGTTGTCGGGCCATGCTCAGTGTAGGGTTCCGTAGTTGCTCATCCTTCACAATAGACGGGCTTAAAAGTCTTAAAACAGCGGTTTTAAGCCCGAGGTTTAAGTTACGACTAAGATTTCAAGCTTCTTTAAAAAGGTCGTAAACGCCAATGTAACTGTAATTACTTATTACCTTCTGGAAGTCAACTTACGTCCTTTTAAAGAAAAATATGAAATTATACGATAATTCAAAAACGGCTCAAACGATTTTGTTCAGTATAGGTAGTTTTCATTGAAAGTACTTATAAGGCCTCATTTTCATGAATTTTTCCATAATTTGGGGGACGCTATTTTTTTTATTTTCGGAGCGAATGTTTACAAAACTGCTGACTTTATCAAAAAATTGTGTTTGAAGCCCCCTATTATTTTTATAAGACCTATTGAACGACACCCCACACACTGGTATTGGAACGAAAAAAACAATTCACCCCACTGTAGGTGTTCGAGAGGTACCCGAAAAAAACATTTTTTTTAATTTTTTTATTTTACCGTTTTGTCGGCGTGATACATACACATACTCATACCAAATTTCAGCTTTCTAGTACTAATGATCACGGAGCTGAGCCGCGGATGGACTGACGGACAGACGGACAGACGGACATGGCGAAACTATAATGGTTCCTCCATAGTTGACTACGGAACCCTAAAAAATGTGAAAGCATTTTCAATCTTGTGGAAAATGACAGTCGCAAACTACAAAAGGAACAGTGATACAATTTCTATACTAAATCCGTCTTAGTAATAGCGCAACTACTGTAATATTTCCGTCGCTGAAACCACTTCAGTTCTTTGTCGCCTACGCTCTTTTAGAATGAAGAACTTTTCAAATAGATTTTTAGTCTCATTTTTGGGATATTTTCGAAAATTTTAAAATGTGGCAATATTTAATTTTTCATCCTTTAATTGATTATATCTGAAAAAAGGCCTGATAAAAAAATCAAGGTATCTTCAGATACTCCTTTAGCCTCTTATCAACTCAGTCCGATAGGTCACAGCTTGCTTTCAATGGTGTGCCACCAAGAGTGTCCTGACGAGTACGTACACTTTCATCCTAAAATGTCCAGTGGGCATATGATGGTTGCTTTTATCATGCGATAAATAAGTGACAAAGACTCCGTCACGTTTTGACAAGCTGCGAGTGTGAGCGACAGATGGTTTGTCACTTACGTGATAAACACAATGATAGCCCCTAGGATATAAGTGGTTGCAAACACGGAAGCTGGCAGGGAATGCCTTATCTTACAATCTCGCAAGATGAGAACGCTGCGTCCTATATAATACTACAAGTATAGACAAGGATAAACCGGCTTTCAGTGTTCTTCCGTGTCGTGGCGTTGTCGTGCCGTCGCCGTCACGCACGCGCGTCGCCGCGCGGAGCGACGCCCACTTCTTCTGCCTGAAGCTATACAACGTGCGCGGAAAACTGGTGAGTCGATTAAAGTGTCCGAACAGAATAGAATTTATTGTATTTTAAGCCTGTCAACGCATAGCGACATAACAAATTAATTTAGATGAGACAAGATTAACTAATCGAAATTGCAATTCCTAGACTATGGATGATCATGATTTGTATAATAGTTAGCAGCTTAATAAGAAAAATATTGATCATTTATGCGTATTAATTCTTCACTATTTTTCAGATGTGATTGAAGCCTAAAATTTTTAACATGTTTCTCGAAATATTTCTTTACCAAAATTTAAGGTCATGCCTATAAACAAAATCCACATAGGGTCCACAAACCGTTGTTTCTCGAAACAAATGTCATTTGGAGTACTTGTTTTTTTTAGTAAGTGATATTTAAATCGTACCTAACTTTAAATTCTCATTATATATTTAGATTAAAAAACACTCGACTCACGTTTTCACTATTTTACCCCTAAAGACATCAGTCTTTAATAGACATGTTGACTAATTTTTTTTGAGGATGTCAATCGATTCTATTTTTTATTGTGATCAAATGTCTATATAGGACTGACTACAGTTAAACTGCTCTAAAAGTCAAAAATGACCGTCAAAGTTCAACATTCCTACGTAGCGCTAAAAACGCTCCATACAAAACTCGTCAGGCTAGTGACGTCACAGACCGGTATAGGTACCAATAATTGTATGGAGAAATTAAGAAATTTGCCATTTTCACCGTGAAAAAGTGCGTTTAAGTTCATGGTTGTCATACAATTATTGTTTTGTAAAATTGTGAGGATTCTGAAAACATTTTCAAAATTTCTTTTGGATAAAAAAAAAATATCATTAAATTTGCGTACCTTTCAAGTCACATATTTCCAATAAAGATTTATTTTTCTGGATTTTTTTCTTTGTTTCGTGAAATATTTAGCTAATTTTATTCATATAGCTACAGTACACTGTAGAATTCAACATCAGTCAACATGTCTATTGCCAATAATCATTTGACCTTGAGGACTCACCCCGAAACCTCGCACTCTAATCCCCCGCACCAGCTATCATCGGCTTTCGGCTCCCGTTTTCCTATGCCCTGCGCAGACTGGCGCGGGGCGGGGACGGGCCCCGATTCATGTTTACGGCTCCCGTCGTCAGCTGTTCGCGAGCCATGAATGTGCCGCGCCCGCGCTCCCATCGATTGACTGATACCTGAGCGAAGCCCCACGTGCGGGACGTCAGTGCCGCTCTGCCCGCCGGCGTGACCGCGCGCCACGTCGCGTCACCCCCGCCCCAACACATGTGACGACAACCTCAATGGATTACCGACGGTGATCCTCACAAGCAAACCCAACGGGTGAGTCCACAATGTAAACACGAATTGTAAATAATGGTTCCCTAATTTAGGATATGCGACTGCGCTCTGTGGTGTTTACCAGGATCCGAATTCTCATTACATTAGTCGGGGATTTTTCTAAACGAATGTTATTGATATCGATCGCGTTTAGGAATATTTATCAAATTGTACGTTTACGTAACCTTAGGGTGGTAAACTCGTGATTATCTGGAGGTGCGGGTCCCGTGGCGTTACATAAAATAACTGTCGTTTGACCTGCGTTTAAAAGAGCCTTCGTAGGTTCTGTTATCTCCTATGCCTTCTGCGTCATAAGCTTTGAACGCTTGAAATCCATAAATCAAACTAATAGATATAAAAAACACACCTTATCATAATATCGCAACTTCACTTTCGATGAAAAATGAGTATCTCTATTCTAAAACGTTGTTGTTTGGCCTATTATTGAGCGATTTTCAGATAATCTAGTTGAATGAAAATTATTTAAATATATCTTCGGGAAACGTGCTTTTTCGAAATGAAAAGCGGCCTGTGTCTCTCTCTGTCGCACAGTCTACTTCTAAGCCAATAATCATGTCGATTTTGCTCTGTTGCCACATGAAGGAAGGATGTAAGTCAAACCAACAAATGAACAAGCATTTTCGTATTAGAGATAATAGAGATAAACATAAGTCACGAGGGTAAACATGATGACTTAAAACAATTAAAATTTAATCATGCTTTAACGTAATTCTATACTTTACATGATTGACCAGTGGACAGTATGATGGTGTGTTTGTGACGCGATAAGTGACATAGCACCCTTCACTCTCGCACTCGCCTACTTGTAAGAAATTAAGGGTGCCTTGTCACTTATTTATCACGTACCTAATTGACGCAACTATGGCCTGTTGGTAACAAAATAAATGTAACAAACAAGAATATAGGAGTTACTTTGATCGGCGGGGTAACATTAGTCACTAGTTTTTTAACTATAGGAAGCTTGTTTTTGAACGCGCTTATAATATTTCTTGGTTAGAGTAGGCAACCTCGACAGAAATACATTAGGTATGATTTTAAAACTAGACGTATTCATGCTTAAAAGCCGATGATCAATGTTGCCCCGTGGATCAAAGTTCCCTGTCCACGGCATTAGTAAACAGTTCTATGCCTGACATAACATTGACAGTGAAATCATAACCTCAATTACTTGAAACACGGTCATTCACATTCATATCCCGGGATTTTTGGTCTTAGTGTAAATCGTGCCCCCAAAACCCCGGGGTACTCTTGTCCCTCGGAAGAGGAAAACGGAGAAGTGCAACCATAAATAGGTATATAAATATCAGATCTATAAAAAAATATCATACTCACACACTACTACTCCCACCTGAAAGGCACACACACAAGTCGACCTAGTCCCCAAATTAACATCTAGTACGTACGCTTGTGTTATGATTATGTATACAACGAGTAAACGACAAAATACATAGGTACTTATATAGATAAATATGTGTAGGAACCTAACTGACTTAGATACAATAGAAAATATCCATGACCAAGAAACAAATATTTGGATTTGCCGGGATTCGAACCCAGGGTCGTCGTTGGTTCCATTGGCAGTTACCCTGGTAAAGATAAGATCCAACCGCGATGACAAACGAAGGAATTTCCTAAAATCAACTCCTGAAGTGCTAAAGAAGAGTTGAAATAAGTACATTTACCTACGAGGGAAGAACCAACACGAGCTTTGGGGGTGAAAAATAGCGTAGGTACTCGACTGCTTATCAAAGAAATGGCAACATTATATTGTAGAAAATAAGCAGTTTGTAGTTCAATTACAATATCATAGTAATAAAGATAATAAAGTTCAATACCGTTTATGACTGTAATTCCCTGATGTATGCGCGACTGCTGTCTGCTATGTTCAGTAATTCTGAAACGAGCTCGTCTAAGATCAACAATAACAATTTCATCACGGACTATTGTGATCATTCCATCGCACCCCCTTAACGGTAATCAAAAATCCGTATTGGTCAACAGTATTTCTGAATAAATTACAAGACTATTATAGAAGATTCTCTCTTTTGAACTCTGCAAAAGCCGATTGTGAAGTGGGTATGGCAGCTTAGCGTTTCAATCGGCCGTTCCTGAACGTTACTAATATAAGTAAATATTCGTATATTTAGACGATAATCTAAAGCATATTTAAGATTTAAATAAAAATAATAATAAATAAATAATAATTAAGCCATTTATTCCATATCTCCATTTAACATTTCAAATGTAGTTAGTAAGGTAATATTAGATTTGCTTATAATATTGTTGTTAGTCTTCCTTGGTTGAGATATGGATCCCTCTTTGGGTAAAGGCCTCCTCCATCTTCTTCCATAGCTCCCTGTTCTTGCCTAAGTTCATCCAGTCGGTTCCTGCTATTTGTTTGATATCATCAGCCCACCTTCTTATTGGTCTACCAACATTTCTTTTCCCTCTTGGGCCTTTCCATTGTGTGGTTTCTATGGTCCAGCGTTTGTCCGTGTACCGTGAAATGTGTCCCGCCCACTTCCATTTTAGTGTGAGTGCATGCTTGAGGGCATCTGTGATCTTTGTTAAATAAAAATAAGAAGATCCAAAATATTTGAGGAGTGTCTTTTCAAAAGGGGCATTTTTTATTTTATTTATGAATATTATTATTTAGCACTCATTTACTCTAAGGTTAATTGGAAGAGTTCCCTTAAAGAGATAAGTTCGCCTTTGCACATGCTTATTTTTTTTTATGTATTTCTTGTTTTTGTGTACAATAAAGTGTTTGACATACATATCATTAATATTTGGTAACATACGGCATCGACCGAGCGAGCGAAACGTTTCCGTTTCAACTTGGCCCAAAACTGTTTTGGTATGTCCAGATGCTTTCCGGCTGTTCTCGCCTCAAGGTCGCATCTCTCAACCGATTCTCATGAAATTTTGTGAGTAGGTTCGATAATAAAATAAAATCTATATACCTACTGTTTTTTTGTCGATTTAGTTTTTCGGAATTTTGCAAAATGGCGGAGGTATGGGGGTGGAAAACTTAAAAACTATATATTTTTTAATTTCAGCAATTTTGACATAAACACGCGTGGCTTTAAGCTCACAGAGCCACTAGCCATAAATGCTGACAGCCTTTTGGAAAATGAACTAAAAAAATACATGAGTTGGTGAAGATACTGCCCTAAATCGTTACCTCGCTAGCACTCCCTACGAGCACG
This sequence comes from Apotomis betuletana, assembly GCA_932273695.1. Taxonomy (NCBI): domain Eukaryota; kingdom Metazoa; phylum Arthropoda; class Insecta; order Lepidoptera; family Tortricidae; genus Apotomis; species Apotomis betuletana. Next base: position 8,082,693 of record OW026307.1, on the reverse strand, counting down.
CATGGCGCTTCCTTGACCTAACTAGCGGTTCAGCGAGACTGCCCGGAATACCAAGCAGCCGGCAACTTGCATCCGCTTAATATTGCTCCATTGAGATTCCTGCAAGTAATGTGCATGTGTTTCTTTAAGCAAGAGGTATTATGCTCGGCAACGATGGACCGGGACCGATGGAGACAGATCATTAAGGCAAAACCAGCTCCTTATCCGTTCAAAAATGTTGAATGTTCTAGACATTTTTCTCTATGATCAAACATGTTTCTGGTGACCGGAGAGCTGGCGGTTTCCTCGCTCAAATAATCAGTTTGGCGATACAGCGAGGAAATGCCGCCAGCATCATTGGCACCATGCCGCAGGGGCCATTTCGATTTAGTTTAATTTTTAGGTTTAGTTTTTTTGTAAGTATTTTAATTATTATTGCCATGTAAAAAGTTTTGAATAAACATGTTTCTTAAATTATTATCGATGCTACTACTTATTTAGAACAGGGCTGTTGCGATTTATTGGTATATATTTGAAATCTACATTTTTTTTAAATTGATAATTTATGTTTCTGAAACTACTCGAAATAGACAAAATTCACGCAGAAAACGTTTTTTTTTAACTTATTTTCGACTGCACGCAATGAAAGCATGAAATAGCTATGTTACTTTCTAGAAATCAGAGAAAAATATTATTCACATATTAAGAAGTTGGTTGATATTATCATTATATTTGTCATTTTAATATGTTTTTTTAAACGAATAAGGCTGCTTAAGCTAGACATATGCTCAGTGTGTCTCTTAGGGACCGGGTCTCCATCGCAATCCCTAACAATGTTTGTCCAAAAATAATTTGACCTAACATCTTTGTCCTAAACACTTTTGACCTAACCTTTATTTGCAATTACGCCCTTGTGTCATAACGCCGTTTTTGTCCTGGAACTCAAAATGCATATTATTAAATGACCTAACTACTCTTACGCCCTAATCTATTATATCCTAAAATTGGGAGACCTAATCTTTGTTTGACATACAACTTACAAGTCCTTAATATGTGTCTTTATTCTGTGTTAATATGAAATACGCGATTTTAGTCACCGTTAGTTACGACGACGAGCGAAGCGAGGAAGAGTGTAGGAAGAACCGCGACGCTACAGCGTGCTGGTGCTGGTCATGTCTGTCGTAGAGCCGACGACCACTGTATGCAATCTAAACATTTAAATTTGCGTAAGGTTATGTAATAATTATCTTTTTATAACACTATTGTGATTCTACACGATAACCAAAACTAATTAGTTATATGAAGCTGAGCAACGAACTAAGCGGAGTAACCAATCCTAATCTGACTCATTTATTATTATAATCCTTCGAGTGAATCTCGGGTCCTATTAAAGTTTAATTTGAATTTAGATTTCCCTGGCCTTTATGTTAGAAAGGCATTTCGATGTCAAAAACCTAATAACATGTATACCTACAGCTAAAAAAAAAACGTTTTTTTACTAGTTATACTAGAAGGATGGCAACTCGGTCACCGTATTTTATTTTCTTTACCAAGTCTTACTTCCTGGCCAAGGCAAGACGTAAAACTTTAGATAAATCACGGGCGGTAATTCGTAAAGCCCCAGTTCGCAGGTATTTGTGGCCCGAGCCGAAGGTGACATATTCACGAATTCATCGGCTAGGTATGTAATGTACTATGTATTATTACCAAAGTCGGGTAAAAAGTGACCTATAACTAGTTATCCCTGTAAAACCGGCCAAGTGCGAGTTGGACTCCCGCACCGAGGGTTCCTCACAAACACTTCCCATCTTAACTGGCTAGGTGAAGTTATGTTTGCACCTGGTATGTATGGTTATCACGGTTCAGGAGACACAGCCTGGTGACAGACGGACAGACGGACAGACAGACAGACAGACAGACAGACAGACAGAACATTTAGAATTTTAAACATTTTAGAATTTTATGATAATTATGTCTCTTATTTTGGCATTTTAATATAATTATTACTGGAACTTGCGCACAATTCTTCCACAAATTTCACGCGTGGTTGCCGCTTTTGGAATGTCATGAAAAGTTAAATTATTATAATTTTTATCACCACCTACTTATGCACTAAAGTGTCCTAGTTTTTAAACTAATATATATATATGTTTAGGTAGGATAATAATAATAAATAAATAAATATCAGACAACCTCACACAAATCAACCTAGTCCCATATTAAGCTTAAGAAGGCTTGTTATGGGTACTAGGCGACGATATACATAAATAAAATAAAATAAATAAAATAATTGGACAACCTCACACAAATCAACGTAGTCCCAAATTAAGCTTAAGAAGGCTTGTGTTATGGGTACTAGGCGACGATATATATAAATAAAATAAAATAATTGGACAACCTCACACAAATCAACCTAGTCCCAAATTAAGCTTAAGAAGGCTTGTGTTATGGATACTAGGCGACGATATACAATATACATACTTATATAGATAAATAAATACTTAAATACATAGGAACATTCATGACCCAGGCACAAATATTCGTGTTCATCACACAAATATTTGCCCGTGCCGGGATTCGAACCCGAATAATGGATGACAATTAGGGTGGTCCACGGTTGTATGGGAAAAATTCAAACTGTAGTTACTGGTAGCGCCACCCCTCAAAATTGTTACACACAATAATGGTTAATAAATACTGAAAGTTTTGTGAATTTATCTCAACTACTAAACAGTGCTCAAGCGTCTTAAAGATTCATTTAAAAGGCATTTTTGTAGCCCTATAAGTAATAAGTACACGGGTTTTTATTACAAATCAATCATATTTATTACAAATAAACATTATTTACTACAAATATTTATTACTATAATTTGTTTATTACTATAATTTGATCAATTTTTAAATGTTTGATCACCATGAGCACTTTCTTGTAAGCAAGTTTGGAGTCGAGGACAAGGGATATGTTCACTTGAAAGGTTTTTTTAGGTAAAAACAAGTTATCACTAAATAATTACATATAACCGTCTATCACAAACAATAATATTTATTAAAAACAACTATATTTATTTCACAAATAAGAACATATTTTTAAATTTTGATCACCTTGAGCACTATCTTGCAAGTAAGTTAGGAATCTGTAATTTAACATAAGTAATAAAAGGGGAAGGTGTAACAAATTAAGGGGGTGGCCGACCTGAAATGAAAAGAATTTTTTTTTTGGACCACCCTAATGACAATATTACACAAAACACTTATTAGGAGTGCCTACCCCGAGCATAATTAAAAACATTTAATTTTTTAACCATTTTCCGATATAATCAGATAAAGGATAAAAAACACACCACCACATTTTTACATTAAGTAATTGGTTACAGCGCAGTTAATCTTACAGTCGGACTATTACTATGACGGATATAGTACCTTTATAGTACCTATGGAAATTGTACCACTGTACTTTGTGTAGTTTGCGCTGCGACTGACATTTTTCCTCAAAGTGATGTCATTTCAGTGCTGATTCTTAGACGACGCTGCTTTCTCCTTTTTTAGGGTTCCTTACCCAAAGGGTAAAAACGGGATCCTATTACTGAGACTTCGCTGTCCGTCCGTCCGTCCGTCCGTCTGTCACCAGGCTGTATCTCAAGAACGGTGATAGCTAGACAGTGGAAATTTTCACAGATGATGTATTTCTATTGCCGCTATAACAACAAACACTAACCATTTGATAGGTATCGATTGATGTATGATTAATGCAATTTGTTACACGACAATGTTACAACGCTTAATTAAAGTTGCCATTTAGAGTTAGTTAGTAGTTAGTTTAGTTACATACATACCTATAGGCCTAGACCATTGAATACTTTTTCAGACTATTACTAGTATCTCATAAAACTCAAATATCAAGGTTGTCCGTGACAGTGACACTGACCTAAAACACTAATGATACGCTCATATAGGTACCTACCGAATATCCAATAGGTTATAGATTACACTAATTGCAAAGATACGTAATAATCATATAGTTCTTAGATGGGAAATCCAACGTTTTGTAACACTTTGGACTTTTGCATGTGTGTAGCTTGTTTTTTAGTTGTCATTTCATAGGAAGCATAATGCTAAACTCTCACACTTATAGGTACTTACTTATACCGGTTTATAAACGAATATTCATTAACAAGTTAGTGACGATTAGTTTATCCTTTATCCATCGCAATATAAAAGTCAACATTTTTTGTTTCGCTCGGTCCTCTCCTTTACAGTAGGTACGCTTAATACGAAACTGGATATATATCCGCTTAATAGCTACGCGAAATGTAAGAAAACACTCCAGGAAGCACTACAAAATATCTCATACGAAGATACAGAGAAGTTACTGATTATTTTAAGTTGATTTTTATGTATTCATTCAGATTTAATATTATTGAATCCGATATGTAATTTAACAGGGTCCATATCGGGTTGCATAAAGTTTGAAGTCATATTTTTTTATAAGCGTACACTAGTTTCGTCATAATAATCACTACGCATAACTGTATAATATAGCCACAAATTTGTGTGCCTAACGTGTTTAACCATTAACGTTTAAAAGCATACTGTATCATTTATTCATTCATTTTATAATATTCTTATCAACTTTATACTTAAAGTGTTATGACAATAGTTGTTATGCGACTAGATGGACACACAATTTATCAACCTATTTCATAAGAACTAAATTATTGTAAAATATATTTGTGATTAGTTATTTATTTAAGAAATTGTTAATAAGTTAGCCTCTTTATGTCTGAAACACAGGGAATCCTAGTTCAGGCGTGCGTCATCCTTTGTCAAGAAAAATGTCTTAGTCTATAGTAGTTATTATAGTTATAGTTATTTGTATTTTAAAATGTAATAGTACGTAATAGAAATGATGCTTTTATAATGTATTGACTTGTAAAATGTTGACATTTTATTAATAAATGAGTAGGAGCATGAGTATTATAACTGTAAAATTAAATCTTATCTTATCTTATCTGAACAGAAACGCCTAACGAAAGCTAGCAAACCTAAAAACACTACACTGGAATTGTCCTACTAGTATAAATCGTACAGAGCTCGAGAGAGGGTCACGCACACACAAGCATTAAGACTTACTTTTTGAGCTACAGAATCCTAAAAGGAAATTTATGTTTTGCGGCGCGGTAACCCATTGTGGGCTGGGCTGGAGTGGGATAATCGCTTAATTCCACCACCAATTCAAACATAAATACGAGTGGACACAGGGTGGAAAGTTTAAATGGGTCATTGGGGCGTTGTTTTGCAAAAAACTCAATGAGGCATGACATATGTCACTTTGACAAAAAATACTTTATCAGTTTGCTTTTTCCATAAATGTGGTCATACTGGATCATATATTATACTACCTATCAATGTTGACTATTCTATTTGACATACCTACATATTTTGCTATTAATTATCAACATAGCATGGTGAAATTGGGCTTTGATTTACTAGGCAAAAGACAATCTGGAATTGAAATATTTTTTTTTATGTAATTTTAATTGTACATTAAAGGTCATTCCATAACATCTCACTAATTTTAATTTGATTCCTAGTAAGTATGGAAGTAGCTATAAAGTTATTTCTTCGATTTGCGTTTAACTCGAATTCTCTAGAAGAACATTGTTGTGTTTTCCACAAATCGTTAAATACCGAATAAGATAGTGAAGAGCCAGTGGCTGAATTCAGTCCATTCCCACCCTGTATGTACGAATGTGGCGCTGAATTCATCGGTGAAAATGGGTGGCCAATAATTGATACATTGAAGTCGTTCCATCAATTATGTAGGTGTTACGTTCCTATCTCTCAATATATGCGGGGGAGTAACACAATTTTTCGCTCGTTGTTTCCACTCATTTCAATGCGTTTCGTGTGAACATTTTCGTTTTAAATTACTTTTGGTCAATGACAATATGAAACACGTCAGGGATTTCGTACCGCCGCCCGTTAAAATGTACGAGAGATTTGAATCGTCCAACACTTGGGGCAGCAAATAAATAGTAGGTATGTAAAGAGCTAACATACTGAGCTTTGACATGCACTATCCGTCATATTTGTATGAAACTAAAAACCCGTATTAGTTAAAATTGGTACCGACTTTCTCCTATACTCGTATTCTTGTAAGTAAGAACAGTATAGGTATTAGGTATGTTTCAAATTTTTCGTCGTTACTCAACTAAAAGATTAAAAAACTATTTTTGTTAATATGAAATATTGACATAGGATATGATTTCTCTAAGAGGTCGTATAACTAACAAGTAGCTAGACAAAATGCCATGCATCCTGTCTTATCCCTTGAGAATTTAGAGAAATCTGACCTTCTTCTTTGCCTAGGTACAAAGCCGTTGTTTATGCATAATATATTCATTCAGCTTTTAGGTGCTAGATTTCAAGCTAGTCTACGGCTACAAGATAGTAAAATAATCATAGTTTTAGGTCAGTATTGCATTTTTAACAAACCTTCATTACTACTTTAATATCACAGTAATGTAATTTGTTAATACTATCCATTAATGCGGCTCGAATAGCAGACAACGAAATATGCCGACTATAACACAGCCATATTAAATTAAATTAAAATTAATTTATTTCAAGTATCATAATATGTTGGCTTTATGTCAATCACTATCAAATTTTCAAATCTACTATTTCCAGTTATTGTATTAAGCGGTTTATACTTACGTGAAAATTGGCAGGAACGGCCCGACATGTTTCGATATTATGGAGCTCTGACAGTTTCACGTGAGTGTAAACCGCTTAGCGGTAATTGACAACATTTCATATTTTTAAGACTATCATTTTATTACTTTTCTGAATTCTGCTTAACAAGATGAAGTAATCTCTGTTTTTATTTATTTTCTGAGATGATTATTTACTTTATTGTTAATTTATAAAAACATACTCATTTTAAAATGTGGCAACACAGAAACCAGAACTTAATGGAACGGTTACTTTAGTCGGTTTTCTTATTAAAAAAAAACTTAATCAAACTGGGTATGCATCTGTCACCTGTCAACGTCAAATAAAAAAAAAAAATATTTTTTCGCTCTTTGGTTTAGACAACAACCCTATTCAGCCCGTATTGTCTTAGATTGTAGTTATTTGATGTATTTTTTTATATTTCTTTAAATACAGAAGAATAAATTCAAAGATTTTTTTTTAAGGTACACGACTTAAAGCCCTGTCGATCTCTATATTAATTTCCACCTGTTATAAATATGAAATGTTGTCAATTATTCGGAGCGTTTTAACCGCCTCATTACCGTAAACGAAATATTGGCCAACTTATAGAAGCAATCAACCATTTTGATAAGAATTTAAAAAATCTGCGTCTTCTACAGACAACATAAATCGCGCCATTGATCATACGGGGTTCGTCAAAATATAGTGGTCACGGTAATGAGGCAGTTAAAACGTTCGAATAATCACCCTTAATACATTAAATATGCCTCAGGAAATGTTTTAATAAGATTACTGCTGCATTAAAAAAAATAACCTTCCCGCAAAGAAAAATGCTTCTACCGTCTGAGTCCGAGAACTGACCGTTTAAAAAAAATCAAGTCGTTCGTCATGGTCCGCAGACGGATGCAGTCAGTTCGAATCTCTCCTTTGTGTCAAACTGAGCACTTTAATTCCCCTCTAAAAGGGATCCGCCTCAAGGTTTTTGCGTTCTTTTAAATGGGTCAAGCATTTCCTTTAAGTAGTAGGTTTGAATCTTTTTTCTTGTTTTCTATCCGTTTTCAGCTTAATGAGGGCTTGTAAATCGTTGCTTTGTGTGATGTTCTCAATATATTTTTATCCTGTTTATATATAGCAATGTTTATTATATATATTTTTATTTCTAACTTTATACATCGTAAACACAATTATGATTGACGAGTCTCTGATTCGAATTAATAACGTAGGTAAGTTTTCATAGACAATGGTGGCTGCCATGAAGCTGTATGAGCTAGTTTAAGTTACATTAATAATTCGTCAGTTATAGTTCGACAGTACATCGCTATAGAAGACATATTTCGAACTTAGAATGCCATTTGTAGTTTAAGGGACACAGTTCTAATAAAAAGGCATATTAAACGTACATAAATAGGCTAGTTGACTCAGTTTCGAAATATATTGGAAATGGTTAATAATGATCTTACTAGCTCTAAAAAAAATGTCTTGTATTTTTCTGAAAGCTAGAAAGTTAAATTTTATCAATTGAAAATTAGTAATTTCATAAACAGTCAAAAACGCCGTCCGCCATTTTTCCCTTTCGCTAATCTGTGGCGTGTCGTAGTATTACCTGTAAATATTCGAAATTCGACCGTCGTATAATGCCATTCCGCTCACTCCAATATACTTTGACAGGAGATCGAGAGGGACGGCACTATTCGAATATCGAAGTCGTCAAAGTAGACTTTCAGTTTTGTTTACATGACCAATGACGTCACTATCATAAGCGAAAATGGCGGACAGCGTTTTAAGCATTTCAAAATACAGATTAAAAACCATATTTTCAAATTAAATTTTTTCAGCCATCTTGCACTTTTATGAATTGAAAAATATATATTTAGGTTTCCTTTGCTAAATACTATACGGAATAAACATTAGTTTATTACAATTCGACATGAGTCAACTAGCCTATTGTAATAAACCGTCATACTTTCTTGTAGTTTCCATTCCATTGTCACTTTTTTCCTTAATATCTTAAAATACACTTTTAATATTATGTTTTCTTCGAGGACTAAGTACGCCAAAATTCTTAAGATAGGTATAAATTAAGTTAAGTTTATATTACTGTAATAGTTAAGTAAGTATCCTTTCTGAAAAAAATACTGACTGTTGAGTTTCTTTCGGCGTTTCTTCTAAACAGTGGTCTTCTCTTGTGAAATGCCGGTAGACTCAGACATGTAAAAGTGCCCATTGGGCCTTGTGGCCTACTTGCAGAATAAAGTTCATTACTTCATTATTACATTTGAAACGTCTACGCCAAAATATGCAATTTAACCACTAATTCAGTGAATAAAGGATTTTGACCTTACAAACGGTCCGGTAGTTTTGGATTTTTGATATGTTGTCTAGGATGGTTAGTCAGTGTTTAAAATGCAAAATGCACAATTCCTCCCCCTCCGCGCCCGCCGCCATATTGAAAAAACCGGCACTTTCTTCATATTTTTGCTCATATCTTCCTTTAAGAGCATTTTAGCTAGAAGAAAGCTTAGACAATGTTATAGAGAGTTAAATTTACTACATTCTCCATTTTATATTTTTTTTCTAGGACAGATAGTTACGGAGATATCCACATTTAAAAAAACGTAAAAAATCGCAATTTCCTACTGAAAAACAAACTTCTGGATTATATCTTCGTTTAGGAGCATTTTAGCTACAACAAAGCTTGGGCAATGTTGTAGAGAATTAAATTTACTATAATTTACACTTCAAATTTTGTTTCAAGGACGGTTAGTTACGGAGATATGCACATTTAAAAAACAGGAAAAGTCGAATTTTCCGAAAATTTCTCAAAATTCTTGGTTTAGAACGCTGTCATTCAGTTACGGACTAGTCTAGGACAAATTAAAACATGTAGGAAATATAATTGCTTATAATACTCATGTCCATTTTTACCCGACTACGGCAAAGCCAAAAGGAAGGGTTATTACATACATTTTCGGAAAATGTGACTTTATTTTTTACATATCTCCGTAATTTATCTGTCCTAGAAACAAAATTTGAAATGTAAATTATAGTAAATTTAATTCTCTACAAAATTGCCCACGAACTGTTCTAGCTAAAATGCTCCTAAACGAAGATATAATCCAGAAGTTTGTTTTTGAGTTGGAAATTGCAATTTCTTAAGTTTTTTAAAATGTGCATATCTCCGTAACTATCTGTCCTAGAAACAAAATATAAAATGGAAAATGTAGTAAATTTAACTCTCTATAACATTGTCTAAGCTTTATTCTAGCTAAAATGCTCTTAAAGGAAGATATGAGCAAAAATATGAAGAGAGTGCCGGTTTCTTCAATATGGCGGCGGGCGCGGAGGGGGGGAATTGTGCATTTTGCATTTTAAGCACTGACTAACCATCCTAGACAACATATAAAAAATTCAAAACTACCGGACCGTTTGTAAGGTCACACATAGTACTTTAGTCTCTATTCACCGTATTACACGTCCGCATGCGTTAATTGGTAGATTAGGGGAGCGAGGGGGAATTGGAGCCTACTAAGGCAAAAGTTCAATATAAGGCAAATGTATGGGTATTTTAGGATCTTTTTAATAGAAACTTAATCCTTAGTTATTTGACTATCATTTAATTACAGCATCACCGTTACATTATCAGGCATTTGGCGACAGATAAACTTTTTTCAAAAAAACAGAATCGCTCCCATTACCTGACTTTGCGGGAAAGGAGAGCCTATAGATACCCATATGTGTAATGGGAGCTACTTAATTATTGAGTCAGCCTCAAAACATTAAATGTTAGCCTAAAATCTCATATTCATATAAATATTAACTAACATAAATGTATGCGTAAATTAATTAACTTTAAGGATCCAAACAATAATAGCCTAATAATGTAATAAGCTCTGATTACCCGACTACCACCATCTTGAAATTTCATAAAATAATATTCCGAATCTAGCCTGTAATGAAATGATATGAATAGATACTCAAAATTGATAACATTAGCTATTAAATAAAACAGGTTTCATTATAACAAACATAATACTTCAACTTAAGCTGGCCGTTGAAATGTCGTATTTTTTATAAGCGCGGAGCAAAAAACCGATAAGCGTCCGTGGTAACATAATGCGTGGCACTGGCGAGCTGAGCGAGCCAGGGGAACACGGCCGCACTGTGACGAAAACGCCCGAGCGGTTAATGAGTGAATATGAGCTATAGTTTTGTCTCTAGTCGCACCGCTCCTATTACCCGCTGGTTCCCCTACTAAACCCTACATGTTCATAAGTTTGTAATCCCGCACGGAATCTAAGGACATGACCCAAATCCGACTGCAGCATCCGACATTTAACCCCGAACTACCTGACTCGTGGCAGCAAAATAACTCAGAAAGTACACTCCATACAGTACAAAAGTACACTCCAATTCTACGTCCTTGTTACAGACGTTACAGTAGCTAGTCAAGAGTATAAAAAAATATGAAACAGAGGCACCACTTCTGAACAAAATGTAAAAGGTTAGGTTGATGTACAAAAGTCCAGAATTATTGTTATACTGTTTATGTAAACGAGATATCATAATATTTAGATATTTTTTTTCGTTTATTTAGAAATAAAAACTGATATATTTAGAATATAATAAAAACAAACTTTTCTTAGCGTACACATTGTCACGACATTTTTGTAAATGACAAACTTGGAATTCAAATGGTTTTCTTGGTATTTAGAGCAGATCGCTAAAATGGACTACATCTCGGACGAATATCATTGGAAAAGTCGAATCCTTACTTAAGTCTATAGAATGTGAAATTTTTGTTGTATATTGCATTTTAACCTCATCCACACAGTCATGGCTAAATTGATAGATCACGAAACCCCAAATGTTCATAAGTCAATCTGGCCTAATTCCGCGTCAGTGAAAACACACTCTTAGGGTAAGTTTCTCAAAACATGCAACTTGGCCTGCTCAAGGTAACTCCTGAAACGTTTGTACCCACCAGTAAAGCCTTTAAACTCCTAGGTACACTACTGCCGTGCTACCCTGTAGCGTTTTCCGGCTATGTAGCAAAACAGCCAACGTAGGATCCATGACGCATATATTATCTGTTGTCAAAACCTTTAAGTTTGACTTAAAAGTACATTTAAAAAAAGTAATTATTAAAATAGGGTTCTCTTCTAGCTCTTAAGTTAGGTTTAGGTAGTTATTGTTATTTTTTCACTTGTTTATCGTTAATCCTATTAAAATTGTTTAGTTTGACAAATTGAATCTTCTGTGCAAACCTACTCTGTGCCGCCAGTTTTGGCACTCTCGAGTCCCATTTGTTCTACAATGTGCCAGTGCATATTTTGTGGCGGGTGAAGCTTTGTCAAACGTACGTGACCACGTTACGTTTTAAACTCGTTCGTGGAGATGCACGCTTTTCGGAACTACAGCTGAAATGTTTGCATTCCAACAAAGGTAGTACTTAATTGGTTTTTAGTTGTTTACGTCCCTGAGGAAATATGGTTGTGAAGTTAAAGATCTACTATCCATTAATGGGGTAACGGCAAACTTTGTTAAGGTTTTTCTAATCTTGAGGTACGGCGTTGCCCCTCGAAGTCGAGCAAAAGATTACTTACGAAACCGAACTCCTGGGGCGAAGTGAATCACACCTTCCTGCAGAGCGTGCCAAATAATAATAAAATTGGGCCAGTGCGACTCCGACTCGCGCATGAAAGGTTCCGTACCATAATCTATAACAAGTTTGTTGTATGGGAGCCCCCCTTAAATATTTATTTTATTTTATTTTTAGTATTTGTTGTTATAGCGGCAATAGAAATACATCATCTGTGAAAATGTCAAATGTCTAGCTATCACCGTTCTTGCGATACAGCCTGGTGACAGACGGACGGACGGACGGACGGACAGCAGTACGGAACCCTAAAAATGAGTTCAAATCATAATCTTTCAGCTTCTTTGTGACGCAGTCGAGTATAATCTAAGCACACCTGCCTGATATAGGAGGACCGCCAGGACTGGTACAGTGGTAACGAAGCGTGGCGCGATGCAGTGAGGGGCGTAATCAACTAACGGCGGCGTCGAGCTTGCCTCGGCCAGGCCCAAGTACTGCAAGGAAATGTTAGTGTGTACATAATATGTATTATAAAAATAAATAAAAATTAATTTAGCCTAGTTAAGTAAACAATGACGACGCGGTTGGCGCAGTGATAATGCAGCTGTCTATTGAGCCGACGATCCTGGGTTCGAATCCTGGCAAGGGAAAATATTTGTGTGATGAACTCGAATATATATTTATAATATGTATTTATCTATATAAGTATGTTTATCAACGTCTAGTGCCCATAACACAAGTCTATTCGATGTTAATGTGGGACTAGGTCGAATTGTGCGAGGATGTCCCAAAATTAAAAAGAAAAAAAAAATCGGATGGTAACGTTGAGGAAATTATAGGTAATAATAATAATATTAAAATATATCGGTCAACTTACACAAATCGATCTAGTCGCCAACTTAGCTTTAGTAGGATTGTATTACACTTGTAATCGATACACATACTTATAGAGATAAAAATATACTTAGATAAATAGAGAACATCCATGATTCAGAAACAAAATATTCAAAATCATCACACACACTTTGACTTTGCCGGGATTCGAATCCAGGACCACTGGTGAAGTAGGAAACTGCACTACCACTACGCCATTCGCTTTGTCAATAAACTAAGTATACAAACTATGGTAGTAGCATTTTGATATTTATATTCAAGCCTCTCATCACACACTCAAACTAACAGGCTGAGAAAAACCAGCTTAATAAATTTACGTACCACAAGATGGCATCTTCTGGGTCTGTTTCTAGCAGTTGAAGACTTTCGGATAAGATGATGAAAAGGGTGTGATCATGATAAATTTCATCAAAAACAAATTGAAAACTTGAAAGGCAAGAGCAATCTCAACAAAATTATAAAATAAACACACAACTCTCGGCTGGCAGGCTACAATGAAGCCTTATTTGCGTTAACTTCTCCGGTATTTGCAATTTTATCGTGGCCACATTTTCCTGCATTACCTATTAAAGCGGGACAGGTTGAGGGACACTGAACCATTAGTTGATTAAGGTTTAAGGTTTAAAGATATTTATTCTCAAAAAAGACACAGGTCACTTACATGAGAACAATAATTAAAGTAAAAATGTACATGATCGTCCGTAATGTTATACATTTAATTTACACTCACCTAATGCATTACAAAGCCATCACAAAGCATGTAGTAAGTAGCAGTGGTTGTAGTATACTAGCTATGGCGAGTAACATGTTGTGATAACTCCGTTTTGAATGCACCAAATGAGCTCAAACTTTTCAAAGTAGGAGGTAGCTTATTATACAGCTGTGCACCTTCAAAAGTAAACATTTTTTTCCCTAATTGAGTTCTTATTTTAGGTAGTACTAAGAAACTTGCGCGGCGGGTAGATCGTTTAGTTACTTGTTTTAACTTCGTAAAGGATAAATTAGTATGGAGAGAGTTATTTAATATTTTTCTTACAAGGATACATGTGTTGTAATTGTACAATTGTTTTAGATTCATGAGTTTTGTTTCTGTATATAATTGTTTCGTCGGTGTTAAGAAATGGTATTGAAATAGTGTTTTTATGATTTTATTTTGTAATATTTGGAGATTAGCTAGTTTTGTTTTGGCGGCGCTGCCCCAGACTTCTATCAGATACAATAGGTGAGGTTTTACAAGCGAGTTATATATGGTATAGCGCATCGGGCGTGGAATACAACCTACGATGCGTCGTAGCGATCCAGTTAAGGACGAAAGCTTTGCGCGTACGTGCTCAATCTGGTGATTCCATGTCAGATGGATGATTAAGCTCCTGCTGCATCACATTATAGGTTATGGGTTCCTATTAAGTCTAGAGCCTTAGGAATAGTATAAATCTGTTTCTTAGCTTATTGCCTGCATGCTGTTTGATTGAATACTTCCATAATGGTGATTCTTTCTATCATCTAATTAACTCCCTGCATTAGGGAATTTACTAGGGTACGTTCCACTGACGCGGATCTGTAAGGAGAGGACCGTGTTTGATTAATAACAGTGATCGGCACGGCCCGTACAACACCGCGGGTATTCGTATAGTAATTTTAATATGAACGCAATTTTAATCCCGCGATCTTGATTAAAAAAATATGTTCCATTAAGTGATATATTACAATCATATTTTTTACGCCGAATACCGCGATCTTGCACGGGCCGTACCGATCACTGATTATTAATCACAGAGCTTGAAACCTCGACTCCACGTCCCCCATTCCCGTCCCCGTCCCGCCCAGTCGAGTCAGTGGAAACGCATCCTCAGGAGTGGTTTCCCAAAACAAGAAACTTAGTCTACTTGAGGCTCCTTAGTAGTAATGTCCGTTCCCTTATAAATCATCCCAGCAGCACTGAAAATACACAATGTGCTCCGCCCACTGTAACTCTCTGAGCTGCTTTGAGGTTTATCGACAACCTTAGTTCACTCTTCATTTCTGATTCGATCATGCGAGGAATATTGTTTTCAACTCAAGCCCTGCAGGCCGGACATGTTGCCACGACTTCTTCTCTTCGTCCTTGTTCTCGCCGTATTGAAAAGAAAGCGATGGGTAACATTTGTCGCATGACTTAGAATCGCGTGTGACAGTAGTACTAAGAGAGTTGGTGCGAAAGCACTTCCCTGAGTCTGATCATTTATTATAGCACTGGTATTCGCCGATAGTTTTGATTAAATGGGTAAGGTACTAACTAGTGCTTTTACTCAACAGCAGCCAGGAAAGTTTGCAAATATCATTTCTTCTGTATAGGCATTACTAATTAGGGACGTAGTTATGAGATTTGTTGTTTACTCGTTGTACACGACATGATTTTGCTAAATTCGAAAAGGGCTATGCGTACTATGAGTATCAAAGGAAGATATACCTTTGTTTTGTGAAGGATATCTTCACTTGGCTAATGAAATAAAGGAGCGATCGCTAAGATGAGATTCCCTGACTGTACAGAAGGGGAAGATATTTCATACAAGTTGGGACGGATGAAGTTACCCTGATTATTGTTTGTTATTTTATTGGAAAGCAATGACAGTGCGCTTTCGTTCGTAGTCCATCTACTGTTAACAATCAGCTATATTACTCGTAGAAAGGATTGTTTTGTTTTTATTATGCCGAGATATAATAAATCATTTTCTTCTGACTTGTCAGTATTTAGGGCATGTAAGGATATATATTTTTATTATTCGAGGGGTTTCGATGGAGAATTTTACACTCTTTTATTTATTACCCACTCACTAATATTGCTTGCTAATCTTTTCATAGTGGAAAATGGATTTTGGTTATCCGAGATGAGCTTTTTCTTGAAAACCCGGTCTAGATGTGGATCTAGTAACATAATCAAAGTCAAAGAAGATTGTAAAAGTCATGGGAGGTTAGGTTTAATGTAAAAATTATATGGACTCACGACAGAATACGAAATTACCTATAGAACACATTAGTTACTGTGACGACTGCTGGGGGAGAGCTTCAGAGGATGAATAATAGAGCACTAGAGGTACTTCGTTAAAACTGTTTATTGCCCAGAGGCCACACGATAACTAACTATACATTTTATTTTTAAGACTAATGTCATACGTCTTATTCTAAATCTAAAAACTACTTTATTCTTAAGTTGACGGCCAACCACCATCCGTGAAGCACAACCTTCACATTTCCCGCCGTCTCGGGGTGGACGAGGGAAATTCATCTTAATACAGAGACACTAGACAGACTACTCCTGCCTAACACATAATAAGTCCCTACCTATGCAGGGATACCCATACATTCATACCCAGATGGTCTCTTGCTAAGAGATAACCAGGATCAGGACATGAGCAGACACTAGCCTATGGCATGTTACGTAATCTGACATGTTGTCTGACACTGGCTTCGCCTTGACAAAAACCCTGCTAAAAAGGCAAGGCACCAATCTGACTACCCCAAGTGTCATTCGACGTAATAGACTAAAGCATAGACCATTCGATACAATATTAAAAAGATAGGCTTCCACAATTTAATCGCCTGGTGTAAAACCGGCTTAAATAAATTACCCGATTAAATCGCCTCGAATGTTCCCACCTTAACTGCCTGGAGTATGACACACGTCGCATGCTCCAAACAATTGTACCACGATATGTCACTGCCCTTATATTAGAGGCCTGACACATTGTCTATGACACTTGTCTCAGTCATCCATACAAACAGTGACAATCGTCCACCACTAGCTTTATATTAGAATCCTGGCGCATATATATTAAATATGCCCCAGAAATCTGTACCCCAATTACCTTTACATTAGAATCCTGAAGCATATGAACTATGTTTCAAGATTCCGTACCTTAATTACCTCTTATCCTAAATAAATACCTGGACTAAAGTATTATCTTTAGTCCAGCTATCTGTACCACTCCTAAACAAAAAGAAATTACGACCTCATAATTGATTTTACGACCATCGACGATAGCGGTACACGTCATAATGACATGTCAAAATGCTATGTCACTGTCGAAAAGTCAATTATTAAAACGCGAAACGAAAGTTATTTTTATTAAAGAAATCCTACCTAACATTTAATTAAAATTAATAAAATTTATTATATTACAGACATGAAAATAAAATAAAATCTTCAGTCTGCATTGGCCTGATGCAGGGTGCAGAGTCCTTGGCCCGACAGGCCAAGACCCCACGATCCTGCCGCCGCCTGGATGAAGAATGCGAGCCGCATTCAGTCACACCAGAAGCTGAAATCCCAGGGAGCTGGGACAGCTATGTATGGCCTCCGCAGTGTGATACATGAAAATAAAAGATTATTATAACATGTGTAAACA
Source organism: Apotomis betuletana (assembly GCA_932273695.1). Classification (NCBI taxonomy): domain Eukaryota; kingdom Metazoa; phylum Arthropoda; class Insecta; order Lepidoptera; family Tortricidae; genus Apotomis; species Apotomis betuletana. Next base: position 8,065,122 of record OW026307.1, on the reverse strand, counting down.
TTAAAGTTCTGAAAAGAAAATCAGTGTTATAATTAATTATTGGAATTCTGTGAAAGTTATAAGTTATTATTATTACAAGGAAAGGTATTGTAAGTGCAATAACTTAAAGTGCAATAAATTTATAGTGCAAGAAATTAAAAATTGAACTTCCTATAGTAATATCTTAGAAATGCAGCTAATATATAGTGGAAAGAAATTAAATTATAGTTACAACAGTGACACTTGCAAATTCAACAAACATAACTGCATCCTTGTACAGTCAGCCTGAATTAAAAATTGCTGAAAAATAATAGTTTTATTATTTACACCCTAGAAATATAGAACTGTTTAAATTTATTTTTAATTAACGATTGAAGAATTTCTTCAATCTGTTAACATGAATTATTACATTTTTGGCATGACCATTAGGAGTGAGTCTTTGCACCACATAATTCCATGGAGATAATCGGTGGATTATTTTATAGGGTCCTATAAATAATCTACAAAGTTTTAAACTTCTTCCAGTCAACCGTCTTGGTTTTATAATCATGACCAAATCATCAGGCTCATATTGAACTGATTTTGTCTTCTTGTCATATTGTAGTTTTTGAGAGCGCTGTGCCTTCTCTATATTCTTCATTGCTTTCTCTGATAATTCTTGTATGTAATCCACTTTCTCCTTTAACGTAGTGTGTTCTTCCTCATGTAGTCTTAGCTTCAAATCTTGATTAAAATGCGGTTCCCGTCCAAAAACTATATGATATGGTGCAACGCCTGTAGATGCTTGAATTGAGGTATTGTATGAGAAGACAATTCTTGGCAATGCTGACGACCAATCCTTCTGATCTTCTTGTATACATTTTGACATAGCTGTTGTCAATGTCTTGAAGAATCTTTCTATTAAGCCATTCGCCTGTGGATGGTATGCCGTCGTATGAAGAAGTCGACCTCCAAATTCTTCTACTGTATTTTGCACCAGTTTTGAGGTGAAGACTGTACCTCGATCTGTGATGATTGATTCGATGCTCCCGAAGGTGCAGAATATGTTCTCAACAAGAAACTGTGCGATAACCTCTGCTGTAACTCTAGGTACCGCTTTACAAATGGCAAATTTGCTCATGTATTCTATAGCCCCAATGACATATCTATGTCCGTCCTTTGATTTGCAGAATGGGCCAAGCACATCCATTGCTATACGATGACCAAAGTTTTGAATCTTCACATTTTGCAGTGGCGCCCTCTGGTGTAGAATATTCTTTTCCTGGCACTTTGTACAAGACTTTATATAATTTTCTACTTTCTTTTCTGCATTCGGAATATAATAGCGATTCTTGAATTTTCTTAGGGTTTTAAATAAACCAAAATGTCCTCCACTCCATGTGTTATCATGTAATTCTGCCATACATTCTGTAAATAAACATTGTGGTAAAACTGTGACACTTTTCAGCTGGTTATCAACCCATATTTTCTTGCATAAAATATTCCGTTTCGTGTGATAACCTTTATATTGGTTCATATTTGATAATTTTTCAAATATATTTTTATATTCCTCGTCAGCCTGTTGTTTCTGTAATAAATCTATTTTTTCAAAGCTATACAAACATAAATCGTCCTGATTCGGTGCGATATTTTCTTCTGGTTTTTCATCATTGTAGAGGGGATTTCTGCTTAGGAAATCTGCATGAATATTGTCCTTTCCCTTACAATGGATTATTTTAAAATTCCACGGTTGTATGGCTAAGGCCCATCTCGCCAAACGTCCATTCATATCTCTACGTGATCGTAACCATACGAGGCTCTTATGATCCGTAAATACTTCAAATTCCATGCCCCATAAATATTGTTTAAAATATGATAGTGCCCATATTAGACCTAAACATTCTTTTTCCGTAATTGTATAACGTTTTTCCGCGTCGCTTAATTTCCTCGAAGCAAATGCTACTGGCCGTAGATCTGATTTGCCTTGCATAATACATGCTCCCAAAGATTGATCTGATGCATCTACATACAGTCTTGTTGTTACATCTTCATCTGTCGTGAAATATCTGAGTATTGGAGCTTCACAAATCTTGTTTTTCATTATATTGAAGGCCTTTTGCGCTTCTGTTGACCATTCAAATTTACGTCCTTTCTTCGTCAATTCTGTCAGAGGCAATGTTATCTGAGCGAAACCGTCAATAAATTTTCTGTAATACGAAAATAGACCTAGTACTGATCTTAGTTCCTTTAAATTAGATGGCGGCTTTGCATTTCGCATTGCTTTTACCTTCTCCATGTCGGGTCCAATGCCATCCTTTGATACAGTATGTCCTAATACTGTTAAACTTGTAAACCCGATCTTACACTTCGTTGGTTTCAAGGTTAAATTTGCCTTCTGAAATTTTCGTAATACATTTTCCAGTGCCGTTAAAAATTCTTTATAAGTCTTAGCATATACTATGATGTTATCAACATATACCAAAACATTTTTGTATTTCATTTCCGCTAAAACTGTATCCATTGCTCTCTGAAAATGAGCCATACTTGTTATCAATCCCATAGGTAATTTCTTGAATGCATATAAACCTGATTGACAAATAAAAGCTGTTTTTTCTTTGCCTTTTCCGAGGCATAATTGCCAATATCCTGAATTTAGATCCAGTTCGGCAAAGAAACGTGCTCCTTCTAGACACGTTAATAATTCTTCAATGCGCGGTATAGGATATGCATCTGGTTTAATTTTCTTGTTTAAGCTTCTAAAATCTATACAAAATCTCGGTTTCCCATCTGCTTTCTCTACAATCACGACTGGTGATGCGTATGGGCTTTGAGATCGTTCTATAACGTCATTCTTGAGCATTTCCTGAACTTGTTCTTCAATAATTTGCTTCTGTTTCTCCGACATTCGATATGGCGGTTTATGTACTGGTACCTCATCAGTCGTTTCGATGTCTATTTTATATGCATTGTATGCTCCTAGATTTGATGGACTGTATGCAAATCTATCTCCATACTTATTCAATAGTGTCATTAGCTGCTGCTTCTGAGAATTGTTTAATTCCTCGCCAATTTGTATACTATCCTTATTCTCTTCTGCAAAATATATCGTTTCACATCGGATGCCTTTTTTATTTGATTCTTCCAGTGGCATTGGTTTTCTTGGTTCCTTCCTTATATTATTTACCAATGTCGTGGTAAATCTTCCACGTAAACATATTACATTCTCCTGAAAATCAATGTTGGCACCATTCTGTACCAAAAAGTCATAACCGATGATGATTTGGTCAGAATTGATGTCAATTATATTAAATTTGTGACTATATACTACATTATCTACAATTATATTTAATTGTACTGAACCCTCAGTACAAACAAATTTGCCACCGATTATCTTCAACGACATCCTATCGTCATCATTAAATTTAATATTCAAACTTTTGACAATAGATAAACTAATGCAAGATACGCTTGCTCCACTATCTATCAGAGCTAGATAATTGTCATTAGATATTTCTACATTTATATATGACCTATTATGTATTGGTGTATTATTGCCTGTAATAGTATCGGAGCGTAGTGTGTTTAACGCCGCGCCGCTCCGGTCCCGCGTCGTCCATCTGCGTTTGGGTGATTCTCTTCATTCCGGTACGTTGATCTTGAATGTGCATTTCCTTGGTAGCTGCCACGATAGTTTTGCTGTGTTCTTTGTCTGAAATTATAGGCTGGATAATTTCGGTTCACTGGTGTGTTCACTGCCTGGTCGTTGGTCATCGTTGCACATACTGGTACCGGTGTATGTACTGGTATCGGTGTTGAAAATGCAGATTGGGGTGCCGTAGACACGTTTGGGGAAGAAATGTACATAGGTGATGGTGGATTTCCACCTTGTTGGCTTTGAATCATTGTATACTGATTTTCTTTTATAGGGATCACAATTGAGGGTTTTTGCTCTTGCGAATGATACTCATTGTACCGCTGGATAGCCGCTTTGAGCTCTGCCTTCGTGTTGATCGCTGAAGTTGTAAAGAATAATTTGACGTTGTCATGTAAATTTTTGATGTAATGAGTTATAAAGTCTGTTTCTACAATGTTCCCGGCCTTAGATGCCAATGCTTCCAGAGCATAATAGAATATTATTGGTGATTCATGAGTCTCCTGCCGACGATAATAAAAACTTTGTACATAATTTTGGCTCGACGGGAATTCGTTTTTTAATTTCGTCAAAACATCTTCGAATGATGTGAAAGTTGCGTGATTCGCCTTATAAAATTGTAACGCTGGTCCTGATAAATACGCTGCGATCGCTGCTTGCGACTGTTCAGGTTCATATTTTTTGATTTGCGCCAATATTTTGAATTGGAAAATAAAATCATCCACGTCTGATAAGCCATTAAAAGTACTCGTCTCCATTTTAATGTGGAGTCCGAAACGATGCACAAACAAATTATAATCGCATAGGATGAAAAATGATAATGGGTGATTCAATAATTCGACCACTTCACCCGTCTGTTGAACTCGCTCCGTTACGGCAGTGCCGTCACGACATACAATACCACACTGATGATGGCAATTCGCAGTTGCCAAATGTGCACTTATTCTTCGATGCGCTTCGTGCGCTTATAGACAGTGCGTTCCGCTCCTGTACGGCTTCTATGCAAACCGTATGCTTCCAGTACGTAATTGTAACAGATGCCCAAGAATCTGTGGACAAAATTAATTGGGAGCGGGGAAACTTTCAATACTCGCGTGACTCTAGTTAAAAATTTCGCAGACTCCACCAAGTGTGACGACTGCTGGGGGAGAGCTTCAGAGGATGAATAATAGAGCACTAGAGGTACTTCGTTAAAACTGTTTATTGCCCAGAGGCCACACGATAACTAACTATACATTTTATTTTTAAGACTAATGTCATACGTCTTATTCTAAATCTAAAAACTACTTTATTCTTAAGTTGACGGCCAACCACCATCCGTGAAGCACAACCTTCACATTACACTCGTGAGTCGATGCTGTCATCGCTTTTATGTACCTAACGTTATTTAAATTTTAATAAGTTACGTATTCCGACACTTATTTGTAGCCAGCTTTGTCAAGAACATTTTTTTTATGTTTATTTATTTATTTATTTATCTATAACTTACATATCTTATGTTATACGGATCGCCTGATCGAAAGCGATTACCGTCGTCGCCCATAGACACCCGCAACACCAGAGGAGTCTCAAGTGCGTTGCCGGTATCGTTCAGGTGTGCGTACGCTTTTTACGAAGGTTTGAAGGTCGCATCGGTTCGGAAATACCGCAAGCGACCATTCATTCCACAATGCAGTCGTGCGAGGCAGGAAATTTCTAGAATAACGCACTGTTGTGGACTGCCAACTATCTAAGTGGTGAGGATGAAAGGATTTACGCGTAGAACGATGGCGGGAAGATGCGGCAGGACCCAAACAATTCCTCAGAATTATTGATACTAACTATAAATCTTACGATTGATCTATCTGAAGCTACTTGACAGCTTCTCAGAAATCTTTATCCAGTAAGATGCCCTAGTTATTGTTGACAGTAACTGCTGGTTCTCTCTCAGTTACTGCCGCTTTTCGCGCGACATACGAGCACTAAACCGTCTCTTTCGCACTGTGCTGGATGAAAAGAGTGCAAATCTTTCTAGTGCGAAAAAAATCATGAGATCCAAGATAGTTATACTTAACAATGTATAAGTATACCTGCTGTGGCTTCTGACAGGAACTCTCTTCTAACTGCACAAAATTTGTTTTACCAACTGTTTGATTTCCTTGCTAAAGTCAACAAATGCAGGTATCTTTTGATTGCGTTGTTTTAGAAGTTCAATCTCTTTATGGTTTCAAGACTTTCAAGGGATACGGACTTAAGTATTTGGTTTTAATCCTTCAACAACAGACAAGAAAGTGTGTTTGTAAGGGTTCCGTTTCTGCCAATTAAGGTAAACCTTTACCCACCCTTAAACACGTCGTCATGCCATCACTATCACTACATAGTATAAAACAAAGTCGCTTTCTCTATCCCTATGTCCCTTTGTATGCTTAAATCTTTAAAACTACGCAACGGATTTTGATGCGGTTTTTTAATAAATAGAGTGATTCAAGAGGAAGGTTTATATGTATAATACATGCATAATTTATCAGCATTGCACCCGTGCGAAGCCGGGGCGGGTCGCTAGTGAATCTATAAAATCTCCTTTTTCTACTCCAGTAATTTTTTCAGTCATTTATATAGTTACTAACTCTAATATGTAGACATAAATTATGAAAGTCTGTAAAAGTCTATACTCTATTGCCCAAAATAACACTGCTAAACGATGTTATAATGTCGCCAAAAAAGCGTCACTTAGTAGGTACCACAGATTACAAGATAAACAGCTGCATTCGCACAATTTGCAATTAAAAAAAAACTTATTGTACTAAGGCATTGCTGCCAACTTAAAAAAAAAAAAGTTTTATCTTCAGTGCATGGATGTTTAGTATAGTGAACGTATACCTTTATGTATAAGTTCATATTTTTTTGACAGATGGACGTCAATAAAAAACAGTTTATCAGACTATTTTCTTTTTAATTTGGTTGATTGGGCTTCCGGTTCGTGTCTCAAGATGGCCGCATGCGTTTAAGTTGCGTTGTTCATTATTTATTCATTTCTGTTGTTCAATGTGTAGTATTGATAGCGTATTGTGCAGTGATCTAACGTATGAGTGAATAGCTAATGAAGAATTCAACTTGAAGCGTTCATAGCCCTTCCTGGGTCAAGGCCCGATAGTCCGCGTGGTTTTTTGTAAATCGCTATCACTTTACAAAAAGCAAAACCTCACCGAACAACGGCATGCTCTACGAGCAAACTTGAAATTGGCGAAATCATCATTAACTCTGATGGAAGCCATATTTTAAAATTAGAATTAGAATTTGGTTGATTCCGAGATGGAACATGTAATTATTTTCTTTGATGTTTAATTGCATTTTATTTTTGAAATGTCGAGTCGTAGAAAAAGTATTGTATGCAACGTTGTAGGTATAAGTAGGTCAAAAAACGCTCGTGGCATCTTTCTTACGATGTTCGCTACGCTCACATCGTAACCCATGCCACTCGCGTTTTTTGCCCCCTCTTATACAACGGTTGCATAAAATACTATTACGTGTGGCAATGTAATTAGAAACTTTACTGTTGAGTTTCTTTCGGCTTTCTTCTCAACAACGGTCTCCTCTTGGGAAATTCCGGTAGATTCACAATCTGATTTGTAAACGTGCCTTTGTGGCGTACTTAATGAATAAATAATTTCATTTCATTCCAATTTTCACATGGCGTTCGCCGCTCCGTACAGCGTCGCACCAGTTGAAACGCCCCCTAATTCCAGAGCATGTCGATATCGGTAACTTGATTCTCCTAAAAGATGTCCTGTTCTCAAATGTTTCTATACACAAAACGGTAAAATAACATGTTTCCGCAGTAATCTGTATTTCTACGGGAACATGTTATTTCACCGTTTACACATTTAATCTCATTCGTGATAGAGACGGATAAACGGTGGAACTACGGGATAACGATGAGCACGCGTTTTTCTTATCCGTGCCAAAGTTTGTTTCGGATGTTACATGAAATATGAGTTGGAGATGTGAGTTTACTTATTTTGGATAGAATAAAATTACATATCTTTATAAGGCGTACCCATTAAGTTACCTAACTTTATTATTTGCGCCACAGATACAGGACAATTTGGAGATTGCATATTGTTTTTAGCACATAAAATTCGTATATTATTATGCGATTTCTTAAAGTCTATTGTGGCGGTACAGCCATTAATAGTAGTAACATCAATAGCCGCGATGTACGGCATTCATCGTCCTCTTTAAGTTGGCAGTGTGTACCTATCAAGGGTACCTTGAAGCTGTTGCTGTAGCTCTAGAAATGTTAGTGATGAACCTAATATGACAAGAGCCGCTATGGATGGAGTAGCAGTATTGTAAAATTAAAATTCACTGTCAGTATTTTTATCTAAGTCCCCTGCCTCACCAGTACCTCCAGCCCAACTGTGACACGTGACTCTTTCTTCAACGAGATATGCTCCCTATCTCTTTCTGTACAGTACTGTGAGAGAGTGAGGGGTGATGCAATGTGCCTACTAAACGTCGTAGACCAAGACACGTACTGACGGACCGACTTAACAAACTTACACAGCACTTCGCTGATCACCACCCCACGCTAATGCGTAAAAATAAGTACTGGTCGGACGAGAACTCGGACACCGAGCCTAATGACTCGGCACCAGGCCCCAACGCCGACCAACATAAACATACCCAAGTTAGAGACACCAACACGCCCGCGCTAACACTCACACAACCCAGCGCAGCCTGGAACATCTACAAGCTGCAATACATAGACACGGAGGGCTTCCATCAGGAAACACACCAGATGGAAGCCCCCAAATAGACAAAAACCGGGTGCCCCCACCGTTAACGCGGCAAGGGCCCACTATATCTCAAGAGCCCTACATTGGGAGCGACACAGGAAACAATAGCACGACTGAACCCGCCTACAGCTGCAGCTTCAGCCGCCCCCACACTCAAACCCGCGATCCCACCAAGGAGAACGGATGTTATTTTTAAGTTAGTAAGTAAGGCTTTCTCGGTGGCTCGTCCTAAAGGACGAGCCACGCCAGTTTCACCAGTGGAAAGGGCCCCTCGGGCCCGCAAGGAAAAAAAATAAAGGGGGATTCAATATCGCGCGATATGAGTCGCGAAATACAGTTGTGCTAGACGAGCTGGAGTTCATTTTAGAGAACATAAAATTAGGTGTGATTAACGTAACGATCTAATAGCTCATTTGGGAGAGCACTGCGCCGAAAACATAGGGTCGAAGATTCGTGTCTTGCCTTCACAGTCGTAGATCACATAAATCACATTACATTTTTCTTTCATAATTTACCTTAGTGTTTATATAGGTATAGTTATTTGGAGTACCGAATAACTTTTCAATTGATAGAAGTTCAGAACTCTAAAAATCACCCGCCTTCGTGTTGTAACGCTGAGTGTACTCTGTCGAGGTCAAACACTCGAGTAAGTGGCGGAATGAAGAACAAAATACCTATTTTCCGTGACCTTGGCGAATTTTATGAAGGGTGCCGGTTGGATGATACCATTGGGGACTTCAACTATGTTTTAAGGTTTGTTATGTTATTTATTATATTATTGTACTAACGCAACAGAAATTAATACTGAGTATACTATCATCTTTACGCATTTGTGTTAAATAGAGAGAGGTACATTAACTAGTAGCTATAGAGCTGAGATTTATCGCAATTACTCAAATTTGACATTTTACATTATTTTTCAACATCCATATCAACGGCATTTTGAAAAAAAAGAAACGATAAAAAATATCCATATACTAACTGAAACTTATTCACAAAGTTTCATGAGAATTTGTTGAGAAATGCGACCTGTAGGCGAGAACACCCGGAGAGCATCTGGACATCCAAACAATCGGACATAGGTACGAAAGAATTTTAGACCAAGCTGACACAGAGTAGCTACGTTCGGTAAATATGAAATGAAATGAAATAATTTATTCAGTAAGTAGGCCACAGGGGCACTTTTACAAGTCAGATTGTGAATCTATCGGCATTTCGCAAGAGGAGACCGCTGTTGAGAAGAACGCCGAAAGAAACTCAACAGTAAGTCATTTTTTCGTAAATAATACTTAAAACAATTACAATGATTACATTTGTGTTATAATAACTAATTACACTGGTAATAGATTAAGTAATAGAAAAAGAGAATGCGCGGATTTCGCTATGTTTTAACTTTGCCAGTGGCTTTTGTTCCGGCACTTTGGACAGGATTGCTGAGCGTTTGAAGCCACTTGCAGAGGTGCCCTGAGCATATCGCCATTTACCCAATCAACCGATATATGATTCTCAGGCGGCTTTTGCAATGATCAAAAGAGATAATCTTCTGTAGTATGTACAATAACGTTTCCACTAAGGTATAGAGAGAAGCTTAGGTAAAGGTTCTGTCCCTTACATAAGTTTACAGTGACAGTGGTCGAGCGTCTGCGTAAACCACAGACAACCCCCACTAGACGGAGCATGTAAGGCGACCCGCGCGCACCAACGATATGGTACGGCAGAACATTAAAGTATCAACACGGCGGCCACCGTTTAGTTGCGTCCTTGTTTATGATCCATGCGTACGTCAACGTAAAAAGAAATTGAATAAATAACATGGTAAAGTGTAGTGTGTAGTGTTAAGTGGTGTAGAGAGACCTCATAAACATGGAACTAAACGGTGGCCGCCGTGTTGATACTTTAATGTTCTGCCGTACCATATCGTTGGTGCGCGCGGGTCGCCTTACATGTGCCTTACATGCTCCGTCTAGTGGGGGTTGTCTGTGGCGTAAACGATTAGAATGCAGAAGTTCTACAAAGTAACCACCAGGGGGCGCTGTATTATTCTTCATACAAACGTTTACGCTGTCGCTAGCGAGTATGGTCACGATAACTCATCGTAAGGGTACAGAGGCAAGTTTACGTAATAAGTAAGGCATGGGTTACAATCATGAATAATTCATCGTCGTGAACACATGTTGTTGCTAATTACCGCGACCACGTGCCGCACTGCGAATGTGGGGTAAAAACGTAATTGTAAATTTTCGGTAAATTGCTTGGTCGGTAAATTTTACTTTTTCATAGCAGAAACGTCCGGGGGGTTTTTGGTGCAGGAATAATTTGATGTCTACACTCTCTGATTAGTCTTAAATTACTCTGGTCAACAGAATTTTGCCACAAGAAAGGTGGTTATTAGTTTTGACATTACAATGTAATTTTTAATTTTATTTATTAGGTCTAAGTTATGTGTTATAATCAGTTACAACTGCTAAAAATGCTACATTATGGATTTGTTTGTCACCTCAAATAAAACAAAAATTAAACATGAAAAAACAATAAAGCAGTTGCATTTAATTTATTTTAATAGCGAGCCTTTTAAAATATAAGTTTAATATAGCCTTTTAAAATAATAAATACGAGTTTAAAGCAGGCAGCTTTTAATGTATTTTATCTATCCAAATATCCCTCCATGATGCGTTCAAGAACCGCACATTATGACCACCATAAAAATAGACTGTTTTGTTAGAACCAATTTCTTATCCGTAAAAATGTTATTATTGCTAAACAAAAACATCGATTTCGATAATATTATTTATTCAAATTTCGAACCTCTGAAAAACAAAGAAATTTGATTTGACCTCTATTCCAATATCAGTCGAGATGACGTTTAGTTCGAAATGAATTGTCAATTTGCAATCAAATTTGATAAATGTCGCACGTAAGTAAGATATCGAAAGATATGATAGTTGGGGCCGACTCTAGTTTGTCTCTAAATAAAAAAAAAGAAACTATGACAACTGCCATAAAACTTCATTACCGCCATTACCGGGTATTGTCATAATGTGCGACTCCTGAATGCATCATGGAGGCTTATGATATGTGGCTAGATAAAGTAGTGTATGTAACTGCACTGCACATAATTAGGCATTAAAACACTCGTGTGATGTTATTATGAAACTTGCCTTCGGCACGTTTCATAAACCCACAATCGTGTTTAATACCCTTCATTGTGTGTACCTACACATAAACTACTATTAAAAAATGCACGCTAGAAAAAAGTTGCACTTTAATAACAATCCAAAACCGCCAAAAATCGAAAGTACGAAAACAAAATAATGCAAACATGTTGTAAGTGAAGCACTTATAATACACATTTTTCAACAGCCAGCATTTCGCTACTTCATAAAGAAAAGATAATCTCAAAATAACGCATCAAAACTGCCAAAAATCAACCGTATTAAGAACATGCGAAGCGCTTTTTAGCTGCCAGCATTTCGCAACTTCAAAAATGGAACACTTGAGGGAAGCAAAACTAGCTCAAATGACCGTCAAATTCAAATATAAGAAAATAAATAAACCGTTGAATTTTAATAGCAATGCGCCTTTTTACAGTAGCCAGCATTTTGAGCATTACTCTATTTCAAAAATGGAACACTTGGGAGAAGCTAGCTCAAATGAACAGAACGTTTGACGTCTCACTCGACGCATAACGACGCATTCAGTACTTTCTATGCTTGAAAAACGCCCCGTGGCTTCAAGAGTCGTTGTGCTTTTTAAACTCATTAACTTTAGTGCTTTTGAAAATGCCTCTGGTGAAGTGAAACATTACTAAGGCCGCTTTCGCGTGGGATTCTTTTGACCATATTTACTTTTCTAGATGCTTGCATAAAAGAGTAACTGGGATTTAAATAGCGTAGAGTGAAGAACCGAATTATCATTTACGTTCCGTGTTTTGAATTTATATTTTACGTTGTGATTATTACCAGAGGTCGGAATTCTCGTAACATTTTTGAGCTGTCATAGGGACTTCTCATTTATCGACTACCGATATTCATAATTATATCGATAAATTATGGAACACAACATATTAAACAAGATTAAAAGTAGGTAGAGGTAAACAACAGGCAATCTTAGCGCTAAAGAGCGACCTCTTTTAGATAACTTTCGAGTGGCTGAAATTGTTAAATAGAGTTTTGCAATGAAAACAATGAAAAGTTAATAGTTAACAATTTTAAAAAACATGGAATGAACTGATTCAATTTACAATTTAGGACGCTTTTTAATCTACTTAAAAAGGAGTATAATTTCTCAAATCGACACGTACCTCAATGTTTTGTTTTTAAATGTTTCATCACAATTTAGAAAGTATTTTTTTATTGTAATGCTTAAATCCTATTGTTGTCAGAATTGAAATGCGATGCTGCATAATATAATTGTTATTGTATGTATTTATATTAGATACTTACTATTTTCTGTTTAATTTTGTTTTCTCCGCTACCCAAAGGTTGTTTGGAAGAGATCGCTCTTTAGCAATACAACCGCCTATTGTCTACCATTGTTTAATTTAAGTTTTGTCACGTAATATTTTTCGTGTTGTTGTGCAATAACGTATTGTTGTGTTGTTGTGGTAAATTATCGATAAGTGAGTTTATCGATACACCAACCCCTACCTCTCACTCTTAATATTCCGATGTTTGACTTTAATAATGACGTCATTAATTCAGTCCGTTTCCCCAGTAAACAGTTTCGTCCTTGTAAACGTATTCACCGGGTCACCGTGTAAAATAAAATTATGCAATGAGCCTCCACTTGTCAAAAACAAACAGGGTTGTAAAAAAGTGGAATATTTTTACATGTAAATGCCGCCACGTTATCTCAATGCGTGGTCGTATAGAGCTTTAAATCGCTTGTCACTTCATTTTTTTGGCCGCAAAATGAAACGTAGGTAGCTCGAGTTGTTTGTTATCATTTATTCAGAGTATTGTCATATGACATGCGTTTTGGGAGTAGAATATTTTTCCTTGTTTGCCCACGTTGGAGCTGAGTCGTAAACCGCATGTACATACTTTTAGTGGAGAGAGCGTGTGAGACCAGCGGCGCGGGGAGCGGTTGAGCGAGAGATCCGAGCGCGGCGGCTAAACGAGTGAGCGAGACACACGCATGCACTGCTGTCGCGCAAAGTCGTGGCATCTCCGATAGCTATACAGGCGCCCATTATATGCCCTAGGTACCCTAGATCTCGTTAAAAAACGACCTTTAGGAGCCAGCGCCCCGTGGGTCACTGGGTCGGTGGATTGACGGGCCTGGTGGGTCGACCCAGGAGGGTAAGTAATGCATCTGGTTCGAGTCCGGAATAGGGCTTTGGATTCACGTCATTGAAGGGATTTCTGAGACAATTTTTTTCCATTTTATATCTATTGAGCAATACCTAGTCATTACTCTCTCTCTTCGTTCCCTCACTGCTGAGGATCGTGACTCCTTCTGATTCCGTCAACTAGTTGTCTCCATCGGTTACTTTCCGTTGCTTGGTGGAGTGCAGCACTGACAGATATATTATGTCCAGCTCTTCAGTTATCTGGTCAGCCCACCTTTTGGGACTTTTGTGTAACTATACCATCAGGCATTCCAAATTGTTCGTCTCTCAGCGTGCAACATGGCCAAAATACCGCACTATTCGTTGCAAGCAGGTACCTAGTTGATAAGCGCTGAGTCTTCTATATCTTTAGTTGCTTCAGAATAGAGACATTTGTGCGGAAAGCTGTCCATGGTATCTGCAGCATACGGCGCCAGCACCACATCTCAAAAGCATCGATTCTCTGTCTGTCGGCAGCTTTGAAGGTCCATGTTTCAGCACCGTATAAAGCAATGGAAAAGACAAGGGTACCAGGTGTATTTTGGCACGGTATGTTATGTTATGGTCCCTCCAACTTTGCTAAGCTGGGTCATTGCTGTCTTGGCCATGCCAATTCGCCTGCGTATTTCAGGTTTACGGTCTCATAATCTTTTAGGAGATCAGTGCGTTGGATAGCGCATCATTACTAGGTAAATAATAAAAAAACCGGCCAAGAGCATGTCGGGCCACGCTCAGTGTAGGGTTCCGTAGTTGCTCATCCTTCACAATAAACTGCTGTTTTAAGCCCGAGGTTTACGTTAACAAAGATTTTAAGCTCTATAAAAAGGTCGTATACGCCCTAGAAACTGTAATCACTTATTACCTTCTGGAAGTCAACTTACGACCTTTTAAAGAAAAAATATGAAATTTGGCGATAACTCAAAAACGGCTCGACCGATTTTGTTCAATATAGTTTTCATTGAAAGTACTTATAAGGCCTCATTAACATGAATTTTTCCGATTTTTTTTTGACCCGTGGTTGAAAAGTTAGAGTGGACACTATTTTTTTGTGTTTGGAGCGAATATTTACAAAACTGCTGTATTTATCAAAAAATAATGTTAAAAGACACCTATTATTTTTACAAGACCTATTCAACGACACCCCACGCACCAGAATTGAAAAGAAAAAAAAAATATTCACCCGCACTTTAGGTGTTCGAGTTACCCGAAAAAAATTTTTTTTTATTTTATTTTACCGTTCTGTCGGCGTTATACATACACAATATACACATACTCATACCAAATTTCAGCTTTCTAGTACTAATGATCACGGAGCCAAGCCGCGGACGGACGGACGGACATGGCGAAACTATAAGGATTCCTAGTTGACTACGGAACCCTAAAAATTGACACAAACCTCTTACTAGACGAACAAAAATTTAATTTAGTAAGTGATTTTTATTAGCAAAAAAGAAAATTAAAGGTGCGACAGCAAGCCTATTAGCACCTAAAGCCTTTGCATTTTCATTTTAATCCGAGGCCCTGTTAAGGCGGAGCACCACCATTACCTTAATGTTGGGAGCAGTGGATATTCACGACGTAATAGGCTGTACTGTGGAACTGAATAAATGATATTTAAGGGTGTGTTTACGGCATATGAGCGGAGCGGGTGCGAAGAGCGCCTCGGTGACTGAACTGGGCCTAGATGTCGAAATTTTTGCACGTTGTCGCAAATAAGTTATATGATTAAGTTATGTTTATAGGGTGTAATTTTTGTTTTTTAGCGTATAGACGTGTCCTACAGCTAAACAAAGGCCTTATATATAATAATAAAAATCTAGTAAAAAGAAATTCTGAATATTAGCTCATCGTAGAGTGTAATGAATAATCAATAGAGCAGCTGCCCGCCGAAAATTGAACTGAGAAAGAAGTTTAATATTTTTTACTTTACGCTTACAGAACTAAAACGAACATTGACGGAAAAAAATGGTTAGAATGCGTTGTGACTTTTGTAAAATACCCGCATCACAAAATTCGTGCTATGTGTATGATTCTCGTTAAAATGCCCACAAACATTACATTGTCAAAACTGTTCAACGGGTATACTTCGTAACGTTAAACCTAAATGGGATTGTACCATTTCATAAATAAAATAACCCCTTAGAGTTCCCAATACTTTAGAAAGGTTGCTCGGAAGAAGTTGCTCTTTAGCCTTAAAACCGCCAGTTGTTTACCTCTCATTGTATTCTCTTATATTTACTGTTTGTTTTGTGCGGTGTTGTAATAATTTGATAAATGTTGTATGGTATTTTGGTCAAGAAAACTAACCTAAGTTTGAGGCCATTTCATACCCATATTACTAAGCCCGTCCTCGCTACCGTATCCGCCAGTTGCATTTCACAGCCTAATCCGACACTGTGGCCGCGGCTGATAGATCTGAATCATCCATGCTGGTCTTGTTGTAAAAACCGTTTCAATATTACTTAATTCTCCTCCGCTTCCGCTTTTGCCGGCTCCATAGCTTCGCGTGGCACTGTCAACGTGGCCGATCCACCACAATTAGTTATTGTTCTGTTTACATAACTACCTCTAAATTAAATTCGTAATGCTTGTAAATCCGTCATCACTCCCGCTACCGCCAGTACCGTATCCACACACAAAAACCTACGGTGCCCCGGCTGATTAACCACAATCATCCATGTCATTCTATTTGCATAATGCCCTCCAGTTTAAATTGTAAATATTTGTCCGCCACCACACCCGCTTCCGCCAGTACCATATCCACTGCCAAACCCGGCACTATGGCCGCGGCTGATCGACCACAATCATCCATGTCGTTCTGTTTGCATAATGCCCTCCAAATTAAATTGCCTACATTTCCTATATTTTGTATAAAATAAGGGCGATGTTTTGGTCTCTTGTTCGCTGTGAATTATTTATATCAAGTTTGAAATGTTTCTTGAGATTTAAAGAAGATTTAGAACTGTAAGGAGAACATTATCACAACAAAAACGGGACTTATCGCGTTATTTATACAGTGTACGTACAATTACGACTACGATCAACTTTTAATAAATACTTACTATAGGTACTAGTTGCTCCTATGACCAAAATCGAAGAAAGAAAAATAAATTGACTTATCTACCCAAAACTTGCGGCTAACCAACAATTTTGTATGGGAGATCTAGTTTTTTCAGATTTCGACGATGATCTTATACTTACATAAGTTGACTTGAAAAGAAACAGGATAGACTCTCGTTCCGTTCCACCCTGTATGTTATTACCCGTTCGTTGTAATTTCCCGATGTTCGGCCGTATCGTCACGGTCTCGACACCTAAATTTTCCATACTGTCAGACATCTGGGTTTTAGGTAGAACATAAATCATTAAAAAAATACGATCGTTTTGACCCCTTTGGACTAAAGTCTATTAACAGAAAGGTAACAAGAATGACCTTTACTGTTCAGCACATACATTTCTAGGTACCTACAGTCAGCGCAGGTTGTCTACGTTATTTTTTCACTAAAGAAGCGCCAGCTAAGTAAGTTACTACAGGCTTCAGTCTACAGTCAAGATAAGGGCTAAAATCGACGAATCTATAATTTTTATCTCAGTAGCATTAATGTTTCCTAACAAAACAATGAGCCAAATAGTTATTTGTTATGTAAGGCTGCAAAGTTGTTATTTGCCCTTCTGCCAGTGGTGTGAATGGTGAAATTGATAACTGAGCCAGCGAAGAATGAGCCATGAGCGAAGCGAATAGTTCAAAGATAGATTCCTGAGTCTAGCGAGGCTTTCAAGGCACAAGAGGCCAAATAATTATACAGCCGGAAGTTTAGTGCGGAATACAACTTTTTACCTCACTACGGCGAGGAAAATGCTAAATGTAATAAAAATAAGCATATTTCTTTTTGCCTTGTATTTAACATATCAAATTTAAAACATAACACTCTCAAATCCAAACCAAACAACCACACATGTTAAAAATAAAAATAAAGTTACATGCATCACAGATAATCACAATCGCCGTGTTCGAAATTCAAATGACTGCACGCTAACGGATAAAATAGACATTTGCACGTAGATAAAGGAGGTTTTCCGAGCGAGTGGTGAAAATATGTTTGCCACGCGGGCAAGCGACAAGAAACAGTAAAAATTAAGAAGGTAATTCCGTAAACTTTAACAAAAAAGTTCTTATCATTACACTTCTATTCCTGTTCACAAAAAAACGTCACTTCTAAAAAGAAAAGTTGTACCATTACTTAACTAATTTGGTAATTATTGGCCATTTTGTTATCGTCTTTGTTAGGGCATTGTGACGTCATCGCCCGACGCAGGGCGCACCCTACAACCTTAGAGGTCAGGTGGTACAAGTAGTAAGAGGTAGCGAGTGTCGTTATGATCCCATCATGACGTCAATACTCCAAGCACCGTGCGCACCAGAATGTTTCACTTCAATTGCAATTATTAGCCGTTTTGTTGTCGTATTTGTTAAAGAATCGTGACGTCATCGTCCGACGCAGGGCGCACCCTACAACCTTAGAGGTCAGGAGGTACAAGTAGCAAGAGGGAGCGAGTATCGTTATGATCCCATCATCACATCAATTCCTTAAACACCTGCGCGCACCAGAACGTTTCACTTCACCTGCAATTACAGTCAATAATTGTTCATTGTCGAGTTTTGTGATCGTATTTGTTAAAGCATCGCTAGGTACACCCTGCGACCTTAGAGGTCAGGCGGCACAAGTTATACGAGGTAGCGAGTATCGTCTTCGTCACAGAATAAAACACTACAAAGGGTTCTCTCTTTTTTAGTTTAAATTTTATGTTAGGTACGTATCACTATAACCTGTAAAAAACTTACAGTTGGAGAATCTTGTACATCTGATTTAACTAGTGTACTAATAGTTATAACACGTGCAGTTGTTACATAATTGTAATAGTTTTAGGAGGTATAACTTACTGTTGAATTTTAGATTCAGACTTGGAAATGTGCCTCTGTCGCCTACTTAAATACTTAATAAACTTTAATATTATTATTTTTTTTGTTTTTTTTTTTTGTGATTTTATATTCGGAAACGGCAATATAGTAGTTTATGCGACTACTACATAATGAGAGTGAGAAAGCCTTCTGTACCGGTATAGTCAGCATCAAAAGTGGCTGATACTTTTCGTATGCGAATTGGCATATA
The DNA here is from genome assembly GCA_932273695.1 of Apotomis betuletana. Lineage (NCBI taxonomy): Eukaryota > Metazoa > Arthropoda > Insecta > Lepidoptera > Tortricidae > Apotomis > Apotomis betuletana. The sequence continues at coordinate 8,046,234 of OW026307.1, read as the reverse complement.
CCAGTAGTAACATTTTACTGTAATTAATGTCATTCTATAAGGGAAATTGACGACATATATTTTGTGCTCTATTTACATTTTTAGTTTTCATCAAATTTTGAACACTTGTAATCCACAATCCACCGGGTCTTATGCATTACGCCGACGTTTAATTCATTTACCGTTTTTTAATACACAGCGCGTAGCTAAAAACTTTAGTCATTTCAGATAATTGTTTTATCAATCTCATTAGTTTCAAATAATAGAATTATTCTACATGCATGTATGTTATTACCTATTTCTTTGTGTACCTACTGAATGTCATTTTATATGCATTTTATTTAACATGTTCGCTTTTGCCTAAACAAAATTGGTTGCAGAGACATTATCGTTTCACAAGCCTATTATCTATCTATGTATCAGGCACAGACGTCCACTGCAGAACATAGGCCTCCCATAGCTCGCCACAAAGTGCGATCCTACACGTCCATCTAGTCGGGGGCCTCCTACGCTGCGCTTTCCTGTACGTGGTCGCAACTCTAGGACTTTGCCCCAATTGCCATCCATTCTCAGGACTACATAGCCTGCCCATTGCCACTTCAACGTGCAATTCTCTGAACTATGTCGGTCACCTTAGTTTTTCTGCGGATATCCTCATTTTCATTTCTGGTCAATCGCCGGTCAGTTAGTGAATAAAAAAAATAGACTCATATGACACTGACATAGGACAACGACGCTACGCTCTTTACAATGAATAATTTTGAACGCAAGTTAGGTTAGGACGTTGGCAGTTTCGAATTTTTAGTCCATGGTCGCAAGTGGCAACTAAGCCCTGTTCCGAGAGTCAATCAATTCAAATCCTTTGTATACTGTTTCGTATTGTACCCGATAGTGGACAAATTCTAAGACAGGTTACGGATTTTTTGTATGTAGATGGCGACGTACTTATATGGTACGTATGGCGCTTGGACCTTTTAGAACGCTTTAAGGCTTCTAAATCTTTGAATTATTTAATTTGGGTCTCTTCAGGACAAGAGTTAATAGGTTATTGCTGAACCAGCCAGTAACATCCTCGACCCCGTGCTTACCATCATGTCACCCTGAGGTCAATTGCTGGTCGGTTTATGAATTAAAAAAATTGCCTAATAGATCGAACTGACAGGACAAAGACCGGGCTATGGTATGGTGACGGTCTTTAAAATGAATAAATAAGAACGCAAACATGGGCATTGGCAGTCTTGAATTGTTGGTCGATGGTCGCAAGTAGCAAGTAAGCCCTGTTGCGAGCCAATCAATTCAAATCCTTTGTATACTGCTTTGTGCCTCCTCCACTCTATTGTATTCTATAGTGGACAAAGGCTAAGACAGGCTGAGACCTGGGTTGTACGGATACAACCCTTACCATGAGTTTACAGTGAGTAGTCACTAGCGACTGCGTAAAGTATTTTCGTATCGTAAATCATGGCTTACTTGGTAGCCTGGCGGCTGTAACCGACATCGTGTTGCTAGGCTGCAGGCAGCGCACTGCCCCAGCGCCTAGCGTGTGTGTGCACGGGCACTCGAACCAGCGGATGTGTCAGCTTGACAACGTCGTCTTGAGATCAGTCTGTTAGTGTATGTCATCTAGCTGGAATTTAGATCGTGTGGTTAGGAAAGTGTGATCATCGCGGTGGCCGTCCCCACCGGAGACGACGGTGTGCACGTAGAATGATCCTACTATGTCGTTGTCTACGTCGTTGTTGTCGTCGGAGGTCTCTCTCGTAGTAGTAATCGGCGTCGTGGTTGACTCCAGGTTCCGGTTCTGACTCACTAACCCGATGACGAGTCGTCAGGGTACCATTTTTTAATGGTCGCAGTGATGACGTCATCAGGGTCAGTCAGAACAGAAGGTTCCTGGGTCGTCTTACGTGTCGAAGTTTGGCCTGCCGGTAGGTCTTTACGTCGGGTTGTGTTGTAGTCGTAAAGTATTTTTTAAGGAGAATTGTAGTTCTAGAAAGTAACCGCTAGGGGCGCTGTACAATTCCCGATATAAATCCTTTACAATGTCGCAAGCGAGTACCGTACGGTCATGTTATCTCATGGTAAGGGTACAGGGAGTAACCCACTAGTAGCTAACATCATTACGGTGGTAGCCATTCTAATGGAATTCAAGGGCCTTATCTAACGAGGCTTGTGATATTCCTAATTGGGCATTGATATCTCGGCTTTATTATAGCTGAGTAGAATTCACATCGCCGCGTCTAGTTTGTCTTTGAATTAGACACGGAATTGACGGAATTGGTAGGTGGACGTTTGAAAAACGACGAAGGACGTTTTCTTTTTCAGGTACACTTAAAACCTCATACAAGAAAAAGATGTATTGTAATGTATATTCCAGATCGTAACGATTTTTTGTATGAATATTTTTTAATTCAACGTGACACATTGGAAAAATATTTTATCATACAACATTTTTGGAAACTTTTTTTCTTGTATGAGGATCGAATGTACGAACGATTCTGAGTAAGATGAGCCTATTAAATCAATATGCTGACAAAAAATCTTGTAGTACACTTTTTTGTACAATAGTAGGTAGGGGAAGATTGGCACCATTCGTACACGGGGCAGCTTCATACAGTCACTATTACAGCTTATCAGGACAATATATTTATTACGGGTTTGTGTGTGTGGGTAGGCGCTGACGGCGCCCGGTGGACCACGAAGTTAGCTGTCAGTGCGGTTACCAAGAGCGACACGAGAGGGCGTTATTTGTTTTCGCACCCTTTAAATAAATTTATCGTCGATGTTCTCGGATGTATCGTGCTTAAATGAAGCGGTAAATCTGAAAACTTTGTTGATCAACAGTAAGTAAATACTATCATTTCCATGATAAAGTACATATTTTGTGCATTTCTCTTCATGAATTTTGTGTAGTTACCAATATTTTATTTTTGACCTTCGGGGCAGGTTCGTACGCCTACACCTGGGGCACATTCATATACGTCATGCATGTACCTATTAACATGTTTCTTTTTATTTCAGAAAATTAGCAAAAATAGTTCGGAATTACACGAAAAAGAGTTTTCTTACGAAATAGAGTCACACTTGATCGAATATATTGAAAATTTTCGAAAATGCATTGCGGGCTCAAAAGTCAGAAAGCTGTCATATGATTATGTCAAAGAATTGAATCGGAAATATCCGCCAATGGGATTGGCGGGTATTGACTTGTTTTTAAAGACTATTTTAACTATTTTTGATATTATAATTGCTGTTTTATTTAACATGTACGAAGTTATCTCACACTCTGTCTGAATGTTCCCCGACCCATGTACGAATGTGCCCCTTGAGTGGGGTAGATTCGGACATTTGACAGCTTCTACTAAAAGTCGATCTACTCGTTTGTTGTAAAAGTAGGCGACTTCTAACTTTTTAATTAGGAAGCTAAATGTATCTGCTATATTATAGAGGCCGATGGACGAATCTATCTTTAAAAATAAAAATTACAAAAACCGGTATGTAAAAAGTGTACGAATGGTGCCAATCTTCCCCTACGTGTTCTATGTAGATCACTGGTATGACTTTGGGCATATTTTGACCTGAGGCAAAATAGTCGATTATACATAAGAAAACCATGGGCAGGATCTATGATAAAGAATATTTTATATGCGTCCAAGGGTCATATTAAAGTGGCAATGAACTCGTCAGGGCAGCGCGCACAGATGGAATCCAATCGGTTAACCGATTTAGATGAAAATCCCGCGGTTATATCCTATACCTCCTAAAAATAACCGATTCACAACGCACATTTTATGAATAGCTATTCAGATTGTTATGTACATTTTAGTCTGCTAACTGCAACAGGTTTATCGCAGCATGCATTTTAATCAAATTTCACGGGAGGAAAATGATAACTCGTTGAAAGCAATATAACAAAATTCTATTTTCAACCGGTTTTTTAAAGTTTTAATACATCTGAATTTCACCGTTTATGAATCGATTAGAAAGTTTTTCTTCGAGAGTGGGCATCTCCAAATTTGCTCCTATAAAATTTTGGTGAAGATCTGATGACGAAATCCGCAATGATCGCTCTCCATGGAAAGTTGTATTTAATTGAAATTTTGGTATCGACGTATTTTCACCTTTATTTGCTAACGTGACTTTGTCGAATGTTTTCGACATTTTAAGCCTCTGCTTTTGTGCCTAATGTCACTGCCTAAAGCCTACCCTTTAGTCGGTGCGGACGGGCTAAGCTATGCTTTTTGATGTGAATGTCAAAGTCGTTGACGTTTATTGACGTAACTGAGGCAGGGGCGTTATTCCGAAAAACAAAATTAGAAAATTTCGCTGTCAAATGCTATTCCCATCTCTTTTGCTCTACATTAGAGAGACAGAGACGAGTATACCGTTTGACAACGAAATTTTTGGATTTCGTTTTTCGGAGTAACGCTTCAGTTTTGGTTTAGGTATTGGCTCTGTACGATGCGAATGGTGGGGGTAGACAACACCTAACAATCTGTTACTGCTAGTGAAGTATCACATAATAGTTAATACTCCCCAATTCTCATACAATCTCGTAAAATTGCGAGTGTTTTGGATGAATTATTACGACGAACTAAAATTTACGCAATGAAAATGACAATTTTAACCGAATAAATGTCGGTAGCCTAAGTTTTAGACCTTATCTTATTGGATCATTGGAGGAATGAGAAATAGTTTTCATTGTCTAAATTAGTTTGGCGTATGTTTGCAGTTCAATTATTTCAGTCCTTTATTTAGATGTATAAGATCTTAATATCACAAGGTACCATCTGCTGTTCCATAGTTATCAAAACATGAAAGTCAGATTACCGTCAGAAAAGATGGGATAAACTTAATTTTTTTACCTCGTTTGCGCAAAAAATGTGTTAACCTTTTTAGGGTTCCGTACCCAAAGGGTAAAAACGGGACCCTATTACTGAGACTTCGCTGTCCGTCCGTCCGTTCGTCCGTCTGTCACCAGGCTGTATCTCAAGAACACAGTTGAAATTTTCACAGATGATGTATTTCTATTGCCGCTATAACAACAAATGGGTACTAAAAATAAAATAAAATAAATATTTAAGGGGGGGGCTTCCATACAACAAACTTACAGATAATGGTACGGAACCCTTCGTGCGCGAGTCCCACTCGCACTTGGCCGATATTTTTTTGACTTTACCATAGTCCGGTAAAAAGTATCCTAAAACAAATAATGATCTAAAGCCGTGTACGCACCGACGAACAATACGACGATATAAGAACAATAATAAGACGATGGTGAACAAGAACATCGAACTAGTTTTTATACAACAACTGTTTTTGTTAAGTTTAACGGAGTGCTTACCTACACCTACAGCCAAAAATCCATTTAAGTGATTTATGTATCAAAACCAATCTGACGTTTGATTCATTATCCCAACAATGGATTTCTGAAAAGCCGCTACAGTCATCCCCAAATATGTCGGTCATTACTGACTCAGGTTAATGTCTAACTCATTGGATCCAAACTTCAACCTGACTCACCACAGCTCTAACCTACGACTAGTTGCCAGGATCAAAACTAAATACAGAACGGCATTTCTGACATGGGTTTCCTACCAGTTTAAGTCGTTTTAGTTTAAGTAGAATGTACGTAGCCAACTATATATACGATGACGGCAACTTTATTACCAGTTTCGGCAAGTTGTGACGTCATGCGTTAGGTTTGCTAAGGGGAAAATGCATTAAATTGGGTTTCTAATCAAAGTTACATAACAGTATTAAACACTACAGGAGGTTATGTATTGACTTTTGCAGAGGCCACCAGGGAACTGTATTTTATTGGTTGTTTGTATAGAATGCCACGCTTTTGGTTATATGACGGATGCGTACGAGTCCAAATTAAGGCGGAGCTACACCCGTGTATACACCCGTGTATCTAGTCCACACAGTAATAGTCTAGATACAGGGGCTTGTCCTGCTTATATCTGAATTAAGTCCGTCACACGTGCGTGTGTGGGCTCTGTAAAATAGTAAGCAAAATTATATCATAAGATACATTACTATAATCTATATACTATTATAAAATTCTAGATTTGTATTAAAAAACAGTTTTTTATTGAGATTATTTTAGGAAAAAACTTTATAGTGCGATGAAATATCGTCTTTTGTTTCATATGGGCGCACATGGGTGCCATGTCTTTGTCCTCTCATCACGCCGAAAAGCCGGACGAATTTGAACTAATTTTGTTACATTTATATCTGGACAAATCCAAATATAGTTTCTGGATATAAAAATATAAAAAAAAATATAAATATATCACAGCTCTGTGTGTGACGGGCTTGTAATGAGAAAACTTGCAATCATTTTAGAAAAATGTTTATATATCTCGATCTATTCCCCAGAATCAAAGTTTATGTTTATATTTTGCTGTTCCTTGTGCATAACCATTAAAATTTTCCGAATGAATTGGCTATGTGCTCGACTGTTGCGCACTCTAACGTTCGTAACTAGAGGGAACGTCAAATAATGAGTCGTACCGACGTACCCTTGTTGTTGTTGTGTACTACATAGCTGCAATAGTATTCTATGCAATCGTTGCACAATGAAAGTTCTCAATGTCGAGTAACTCGGCAAGCCTCGTGGCCTAAGTAAGGTACGAGATTTTAAGACCTAATTGTGTAACTATTGCATACAATACAGTAGCGTGTTTTTTAAATGAAATACGCTGATGTTCTCTCTTTGAAATTAATTTAAGTAGAGAGATGTCTTATAATGAATTTTAAAGTTCAGTAGCAGGTACCATAAAGTATAGAATTTTGGTAGGTACTGGTATAAAAAGTGCGTTCTTGTGATTTTGTCTATGAAATTATATTTGACAGATTACAGGACGCGAGTATAAAAAGGGACATTACAAAATTTCTGTTACAATCCGTCGGATTTCTCGTCAGCAACGGTTTAAACAACATTTGATTGGAAACTTCTATTTCTCCACCGAGTGCATACAGCCGCACGTTAGTCCAGCAAAATAACTTTACTGTTCGATTGAGTTTCGTTCTTTTCCGTTTGCGTTTGACTCGTGTTTTCCAAACGCAGAATGAATTTTAGGAAAACAGTTGTCCGTATTTTTTTGTGATTTTTCCAATACATCGCTTTTTTAGCGCTGAAACGTTAATTTAATATGAGATTTTTGCTGGAAAATGTATAGTTACGAGAGCTTAATCTAAATGAAACGAAATAAAGAAGGAAGTTGAAAATATTTCACGTTCAGGTGACCTAAATATTGCTACCGACAACAGCGATATCAAATAGGTCCGATTGGCATTTTATAAAAGCGGATGGTTTCTCTCTAGTAAAGTAATTTTTGATATAAAGCATTTTAACAACAAAAATGGGACTTATCAATTAATAACACTGTATACCAGTAATTTCAAATACCTGGGCTCGATTCCACTTTAGAACGCCATTTGGTGGTAGGTAATAATGGAACAAAAGATAAGTATAACAACTTTTTTTCGTTTAAAATAATGACAAACGCCAATTTGAAAAGCTGAGATCATAAAGCAATTAGTCAACAAGAGATTAACGGTGGCTTATTAAACTTTGTCAAAGCTTAATGTTGAGTTGTCAAGTATTCGAGCTGTAACATACGGTATCACTGTGTAATGTGTATGCCATACGATTAAATAAATAAATAAGATTATGGTTCTCATCGTGTAGTCTTAGGTGGAATCAATTGGGCTTAGGTATATGAAATTAACTACATGATATAATAAAGTCTTAGTGCGGCTAGTTCGAAAAACTTACACTACAAGATGTTTATACCTGAATCTCCAGTTGTTCCGAGAACATAACCGCGCCAAGACGGTCAAATCGTTTGAAAATTATCAATGAAAATTAATCAATATTTATTTACCTAGTTTTGGTGCGTAATGTGTGGAAATCGTGTAAGTTGAAATCAATATCAATAGACAAAACACGGTTCACTCTGTAAATCCGGGTCATTAGGACCTAAGCGGACACTCCTCTGCGGCGTATGTGGATAATCGATTTCGTATATTTACGACATCAAGGCGACCCTACATCAACAATTTGATGTCTTAGATTTAGTAGGTACCATGTTAATATAAGTTGTGCCAATAAATACATTTTCTTTCTTTCTTTCAACATCTTCAATGATACACTCTCGTCACATATTCTCAATTTCTTTATGTAGTAAAAGCGCATAGCTACCAGATAGTAAAAACTTTATGTTACCGTTTTAACGCTAAAAAACAAAGCGTTGTATTAGAAAAAAGCTCGCCAAATGCAAGTTGGACTTGCAAACCGAGGGATCCGTACAAACTATGAAAGCACTTAATATTGCTCTAACAAAAAGATAAACTGCACTAAGTACCAAGTAAGTAACAAAGTAAGTAAACAATTACTTTGGGGATAGAACACCAAAGAAACGCATCCCGTAGCTAAACAATGGTTTACCGGAGAAATACGACGAGAGCCAAACAAAAAAAAGTTCAATAGAATGTTAAAATAAAACACTTTTTCACACTACTACCGTAATACATACTTTGTACCTAAAATAAAATAGAGATCCCACAGTCAAACCAGCCACTGGTTTTGTGGGGAAATGTAGGTATTTAGATTTAAGGAAATTGTAAAGTTTCTAATAAATAAATAAATAAATAAGAATAATAAAGTGGTAAAATTAAGTTTGTATTTTTACCGCTGCAAAACTGTACCTTTGAATCGATGTTAGTAGTGGTTAGTTTATCAACTGCAAATAAGTACGTAATCACAAAAATATAATAATGTAACTATTGTAATGTAACTCTTAATTTACGGTTCTTATTTACTAGTGCTACATGTTGTTATTTCTTGCACAATTTCTTGACTCTTGGTCAATGTAAAGTACGCTATTGGTTTTGATTTCCTTGCAAGCGTCAACAAATGCAGCATAAAGGCTCGTATCTTTTGATTTCGTTGACTTAGATAAATATTTTTTTTTTCACGGCTCCGAGTGGTGTCTGCTACCTCTCCACACGTTCTTGGAAAAAGGGGGTTGACAGACGGACAGACAGACGTCGGACAACAAAGTGATCCTATAAGAGTTCCGTTTTTGCCCATTGAGGTACGGAATCCAAGAAATACAAAAAATAACCCGTAATCTCTTTCCACAAAATTCATTCTGCGTTTGAAAAACACGAGTCAAATGCAAAAGGAAAAGAACGAAACTCGCTCGGACAGAAGAGTTATTTTCCTGAACTAACGTGCGGCTGTATGCACTTGGTGAGGAAATGGGAGTTTCCAATCAAAAGTCGGTTTAAACCGTTCGACGCCAAAACGCGGAAAAGCTCCACCGCCCATAGTCCAGTAAAAGTAAGTCAGTCTTATAATTTCGTACCTGTGCAGTGTCTTTTTTGTAATAATATATAAGCGTCATGCACTGCATTAACTGCTGTAGGGTTATTTTTTGAGTTTTTCATATTTTCACATATCTAAAAATTTCGAAAAATTTAGGAACAATTACAATTACCGAATGCATAAGCATAGATTTTCTAAAATTTTGAAAATAACTTGCTAATGTCATCATTTATCAACAAGTTAAAAATGAGAGATTGTAGAATTGCCAAAGGTTGACTTTTTGTTGCACTCTATTGGAATAGAAAAAACTTTATTCAAGATAACATATTATCGTGACAATTTACAATATAAGGTTAAGTATTAAAGTTGAGTGTCATAACCATAAGAGATGTGCATCTGAAATGGTCTCCACTGAGGTATAGCAGTAGGTACCCATGGCTCTGGTTTTCTGTGGAGCCAGAGAGACGGTTTCGCGGGACAGTATACTGAGCTATTACAACTAGACTACATCAGAACGGAATCCATTGGTGCTTACATCGTTTCCGAACGTGCGGTCGTCCGGCGACGACATATCCGGGGGACGTTGTAACGGAAATTTTGTCATGTTGCACTGAGCGATAGCATAAGTCAATACGACGCGTTTATTCCATACTTCGAAATGCTTTTAGTAGCGTTGAGTTCCATTAAACATTTTTCATGTAAACTATATGACTTGATTATATGATTGAAAATAATTGGAGTTCATACATAATATAAGAAGACCTACATTGCGATGATAATGTTTTTTATAAAATTGTATTTTACCATAGACAAGTAAATTATACTCAAATTGTCAAAAATACTTGTCTAAAAAAAAAGAAAGAAAGAAAGAAATACATATATTCATGACCTGACCATAATACATAATTAATTACATAGAGAGAAGTGTGACAGAAGTGATAAAAAATAATAATAACGATAATAAATAATGGTACCTATAAAACACAATAGGTAACAATAAAAACAAAAACATTTTGGCCGTGCCACGAAAAGGTCCCACCTCAGCAAGATGCTAGCTCGAGAGCTAGCTGATCTTCCGGTGGAACCATAGGTGTCGCCACGGAGAACTGCACGCACGAGCGCTGATTGCATCTAGGATGCGTTAACCTATAGGTACCGTGTTTATAGGTAGTAGGTTCTACTTACTGCAAGAGTGTCGCAACCCAGTCTTATAATATAAAATACCAATTAGCCCTTATAATTAATCTGTGTCGGCAGCGACATTTAGGTCACGAGAACGTGAAATATTTTTAATATCTCTATTTCGTTTTATTTTGCTGTCAGCCAACAAAAACCTTAGCTTAACGTTTCAATGCTAAAAACCAAATCGTTGTATAGCAAACACAGCAAAAAATAATCGGTAAACTATTTACACAAAAATCACTCTGCATTCGGAAAACACGAGTCAAATGGAAACGAAACAAAAATGAAACTCTATCAGAGAGTAAAGTTATTTTGCTAAACTAACGTGTAAATGCATTTAGTGAGGGAATAGAAGTTCCCAATCAAAAGTTTATTTAATCGTTGCTGCACGTCTAGCACTATGACACGCGACTCTTTCTCGTGCGACAAATACTACCTGTCACTTTCCTTTCAGTAACGTGCGAGCATGACAGTTGACGCGTGAGTCGCGCGACGAGCTAAGTCGTCAAGTTATGCTGGCCCTGCTGATCATCCGGCGACGGGGACATTTTGTAATCTTGCACTGAACGATAGTGTAAGGCAATACATACAAGCCTGGGCGGTCTTCACTTTGCTCACGAGCCGCGGACGCTTGCGACGCGAGGAGCATCACATGCCCGTATTCACGTATGATGCTGGAATCATAAAAACTCGGCAGGGAAGCTCATTCCACATTATGCGTTCGTGGTAGGAAATTCCTCTGGAAGTGCACAGTTCTCGACCATTTAGGCTCCAATGTGAGAGGATGGGACACTGCCGATGGCGAGCAGTGCGATGGTAGAAAGTAGCCGTGGGCATCATGTCGACCAATTCCTCAGAACACATCGCATTATAAAGACGGTAGAACCCACACATAAGGAGGCACAGTTTATCCTCAGACTTAGAGGCTCCGTTTAAGATTGTCAGCATTGCCCACAGGGGACCTATAATGCCTGATGGTTGCGTTTTTTTCGTGAAAAATAAGTGACATGGCATCTATGGTAACGTGACGGATGCTTTGCCACTTATTTGCCGCGTGATAAAAGCAACCATCATAGACCCGTTGTGCGTCTTTGTACCGAGTCGAAAGAGCCAAGTTGGTATTCGGGTTCTGCTCAGAGGTGACTGCAATACTTCATGTGGGGTCGAACTTGCATATTGTACAGCAGTAGCCTTTTCCCAGGAGCGAAGAATCACTTCGCTCTGTACAGTACACGAAGTTTTTTAGATGCCAGCTTTGCCGTAGCCTATATATGACTTCGGAACTGAACGTCGCTGGAGATGTCAATCCCGAGGATCCCAATGCTCTTTGAGATGTTGAGGGGTATGTTTCGGAATTGCGGGGTCAAAATTTTGTGGCTATGTTTAGGTTTATTAGAATTTACATACCACTTATTAAATGAAAGTCTCATAGTAAGCAGAAACTTTTGTCGGGGATTTTATAAATATTTTTAGCTAACCAAACTTTTACACTTACCTACGCTTCATGAAAGTCTTAGGTAAGTATTCTGATTTCCAAGATTATTACAGATTTAAACGGACATACATGCGATAATATTAATTTCCCTCGATCTCATCACCACACATGTATTGTATCAAACATGAAATGTATAATTATTCATAACCCAGTTTATTTCCACGTAGACAGGTAAAATTTTAAATCACATATACCCGAAAATGTAAAACCCCGACTTACCGTTAAATCACAAAACTTTGTTAACCCTTAAATCGAAAAAAGAAGGGTAAAATAAGCGAAAAGGAAAATTAAGCGAAATACAAGTGGGAATGATCCGTTTCGCCGCGCGCGATAATTGTGGCGTAGAAACGAAACCGCAGCGCAGGCCGGCTGCTATTTTCAAAATAAAAATATCTTATGAATACGAGTATGATACATTCTCGGATACGTGGCCCATATTACAATAATGACTTACCTTTTAGTTTCTTTCGGTTTTCTTCTCAACAGCGGTCTCCTCTTGGGAAATGCCGGTAGATTCACAATCTGACTCATATAAAGATACCCTTGTGGCCTACTTACTGAATAAATTATTTAATTTCTATTCATTTCATTATCATTTATTGATTATTATCATACGATACGAGTTTATACCATTTTTTTACGACCTATGATAATTCAAAAACCATTTCTGGGAATAGGGTCTCTTATACACATTTATAAATATAGTTTAAAGGTGGTAGACTGATCTTTTGGCTAACTGTACTCATCAACAGTAGTTGAAATAGCCCTATCCGTTTAGACAATGACACACATACCAGCATACGTATAAACAGACCAAAAATTTAAATAAATTATATAATTTGATTTTGTTTTTAAATACTTCTGGAGTGTGAGAAGTGAAAACTCATGTGCATGTATTTACTAACTTATATGCGATACCTAAATGAATTGTTGGTCTTTCATTTTTGTCTTTTAATATAATTAAGAGGTTAACTGCATCGATATAATAAAGTGGGACAGTGGCCTAGTTTTTTTGAAAATTTTCCAATTCTCTGGTGAGACTCGAATTTTTAACGAACTTCTAATACAATACATACAAAAATCAAACACAATGAAAATCTTTGCCATCTTACCGGATAAGGTGGCAAATTTTTGCATTGTTTTTGATCTTTGTATCGTATCTATAACTTCAATATCTGACAATTAACGAAGTAAAACACCATACTCTTCATATTTATTTCATGCTTATGAACATGTTGACGTGAGCTGCATGCGGACTGGGCAGTTGATTTGCAGTTTAGATGCAGTTATGACAACTGCATCACTACCATTTTCAAGCTGGGTTTTAGATCGAACTAACGACCCGCCTCGGTTTCGCACGAGTGCAATGCTGATAAATTATGCATGTAAATATTATACATATAAACCTTCCTCTTGAATTACTCTGTCTATTAAAAAAACGCATCAAAATGCGTTGCGTAGTTTTAAAGATCTAAGCATACATAGTAGTGGATACCTCTGTATCTGCTGGGTTCTAGCTCGAATACCTCTCTATCTGACTTTGAATCCAAGAGTACTGTCCTACCTAATTAAAACTATATAGGTAAATATAAATACCATGATGAACGAGCAATTAAGGCGCATTTTAATTGCAGCATCGCTCAGGCCATGCAAATACAAGTACCACTACATATCGATTATTCACTTTGTTAAATTAAACTGTACTATGTAGTTTGGATATGTACATTGTCCGTCCATTAACTGATACATACTTGATTGCTATTATGTTCCTTTGTGACAAGCTTTTGTTTAATTTTTGGGTAGCCAGGTACAGTAAGTGAGCTGACAGACTTTGGTTCGAGATTTACACCTGTCTCGCTCAGTCTTATGCCATCGAGATAAGAAAACCTCTCCGATTTCACCCAAACCCGAATCTCAATATCATGCTCATGGACTGTAGTTGAGGTAGTCGAAACGAAAAGGCAAGTACGGTAATGAAATCATATTTAATTTTAGAATAAATTTGCCTGGAAACCTAGTTAGCGCTTGTACTTAAGTGAAGCCAGTTTTGGTTAGCCAAGGGGCTAAGTTTCGTCTATCACAACGTCAATGTCACCAGCAAAACGTCTCTATGATTGGTTCTTCGACACGCGCACATAAAACCAAAGGCGTATTTATTCTGCGCAAAACTGTTGTATGAAGACTCTTACTTAGACTCTCAAAAAAACTGGTTGTGTTGTGACATATTTTGCCTCCCATCTCGCTTTCTGGTTAAAAGCAATATTTGAATGACTGTGAGAGTACTCCACAGTATTGTGCCATTTAGTTTACCTATCTGTTAACATAACATAGGTTGGTAATTTTGTAACATCATTGAGGTAAATATTATCCTGGCTTGGGAGTATTCTATGGGGCTCTTTTGTCTTAAAATGTAGTCTTTCCTTTAATTCACGTTGATCCCCTGTATACCGAAGCATTAACAGTCGATACGCCGCAATAGCTGATGTGCTTTGATCGTTCGACTGAGCCGGGTATACGATGAATAATACTATCGCTAGCAGCAGGCAAATACCTACTATTCGACTGTTCCTGCCATCGTTAGTAAAATAGAAAAGAGCTGGGTCATTGTTAGATTTAGGTGCGCATCTTTCCGGTGGACATTTGTGAAATTAAGGATTCCAGGGCCTAATTTTCTGATAAAATGCCTGTGAGAACGTTCCCTCTTCTATAATCCGATGTCATAGCAACATAACCTAGATTCATACAAGCTCTTAACTTTTGACCACCGAAGGGACAAATTTTGTTTTTTGAACTGACAATGACCCAGCTAGCGACAGCGTAAACTATTTGTATGGAGAATAGTACAGCGACCCTAGCGGTTAATTTGTAGAACTACAATTTTCCATCGAAATCCTTTACACAGGCGGTAGCGGTAGTACGGTCACTGTAAACTCATGGTAGGAGTGCTGCAAGGAAATGTCCGTTGTAGATCGCAATACAGTAGACAATTCAGTGACTTGATGAGAATGCTGATTTACACAAGAAACACAAATACAACAGTGTTGCTTTGTCACCTTTTGAACGTAAATGGTGAAGCGACACTGATGGATTATAAAAAAAGTCAACGGTGATTGAATAACGCTTGTAGCGGTTTGAATTACTAACTTTTGGGTCATTATGACGTGATTGGTTGACGTTGGCATCAGTGACACAATTTTCCGTTGACGTGATTTGCCTCTGGCGCTCGAAAGGTTAAAATATACACGACGGGCAAAGGATGATTTAACTACTTATTTGATTATCATATTATATCGGATACTATTTATTATGAAATTGACAACGTTTTCCTGATTTATCTCGATAAATCAAGTAAAGGATTAATAAATAATACGCAATATAACTTTCAACTTAGTATGTCCATCGATCATATTTATTTTTAGTGTGATCAAATGTCTATATGGTCTATACTAGTTACCCTTACCTGCCAAAAGTCAGAAATTGCCGTTAAAGCGCTGAAAACGCTCCGTACAAATGGCCATCATACCGTCACGTGCCTATTGTTACTTAATTTAGAACATATTCTGGAAATATCATTTAAAAAATTATACCGAAGCACCATTTCTAAGGCAGATTAACTACCGTACCTAATGACTGCTTTTAAATGTGTGCCAGATACTGGTAAAATGTGTCAAAGCTCTAAATGTTTTCCATCTATTGTACCACAATATGCACAAATAAAGGTGTTCTATTCTATTCTACAAAGTTACTCGTTACTTGTCGTCCTTATGCTGTAAAACATCTAAACTACATTAATTAACAACTTCGAATAAATGCACATTGCACTTACCACACACCCTCAATCACTATAATTAATTGGGTTAATTAATCGCAAGCGTAGTTATACGTCCATCGAAAGAGTGAAGTTAAGAATTCGAATTTTCTATCACTCCGCCGCATTCAGTTATATACAGTTTAACACGAGAGCGAAAGGAATAGCATTATAACAACTACGATACAAAGTAACTGTAATAGTACCTTATCGCGTACCTGAGCATGAAACCTTCCATTTGCATTGCTATTGTAACGTAACTCCTATGGAATTGTCAAAGAGTTGTTATTCCAACGTAGGTTTGGCGCAGTTGAAACCTTTTAATTTCCTTTCATGGCATATTAAGGTGCTGCTATAGTGAAGTGGATTCAGCGGAGCAGATTGGTTAATGAAATTAAATTTCTTGTTATTTTATTACTCTACTATTTGTTTATTTTAAATCATAAGTAAGGTTTTTTTTATAAAATTAGTAGAAAATGTAAAAAAAAACCTCTGTTTTGGTGCGGGTGATGGGAGCGAGTTGGTGTAGGTATCCTGCGCCTTCTATAACTGAGCGATCCCTTGAGATGGTTCATCAAAATGTCTATTGGGACTAACGAAATCATTGACGTAAATAATACTTAGTAGGTCGGCTACAAAACAATTCGTGTACTTGTACCTTGTGGTCAAGAGTTTTATGCAGCGTAATACTTTGTCCTACTAAATATTAACATAATAATTTGACCTTTATACGTATGCCTGTATAAAATAAATATCCTACATATTTCCAACATTGAGCACGCAAACTTTTAATATTTGATTTTTATTTTTTACAGGTGAGTTGAAGGAGTCCAGTTTTTCTTACGAAAAAAAATCAGGTAAGCTTATTAAGCTTTACAGTCAAGACCAGTTTTTCTTACGAATAAAAAATTCAGGTAAGCTTATTAAGCTTTACCTACAGTCAAGTCCAGTTTTTTTTACGAAAAAAAAATTCAAGTAAGCTTATTAAGCTTTACAGTCAACTACAAAGCCTAAGCTTATTAAGCTTTACAGTCAACTACAAAGCTCTAAATGAATGATAACAGAAACAATAGGTCTCCTTGTAGTTGATACGGTCATATGAAGATGCATAAACACCAACCAAATTTCAATTTAATGACTAGTTGAATCGACAAATGTCGTTCCGTCAAAAACCATGCAGATTGTACCAGGAAAAAGAAAAGGGGGGCTTTTGCTTTTCGCCCTTTATATTTTCGTAAAAACACAAAAAAAAAACTGACCAACTAAACTAAATTGTCACTTTGTTTGTAGCTGCAAAATTTACCTCGAACAATAACTGGCTCCGCACACTACGGCTTCTTGTTGCCGCCACAGTACGTATGTCTCTTTTGCACGCTCGAAGTGAGAAAAAGAGAGATGTACTGTCGGGGCCACAAGAAGCCGCAGTGTGCGCTGGCTCTAAAGAACTGCTGCCAGAAAAGTTCGTTGTCGGCTTTATTAAGTTACTAGTGACCCGTCCCGGCTTCGCTCTGGTGCAATGGGTGGTATTATACATATAAACCTTCCTCTTGAATCACTCTATCTATAAAAAAAAACTAAGCTAATCTAAACATACATAGGGACAGACAGACAGACAGCAGGAAGCGACTTTGTTTTATACTATGTAGTGATGTGCAAATTCGACCGGGATGAAAAGAGTATTGACCAAAAAAAAGTCACTATTATTATATCATACGCAAATACCTTTGTTTGCACACGATGATATAACCAATTAATCATAGCCATTAACACGGAAAGGCGAATGTCGTAATGAAGAAAGTCACTGCAATACGCTCTTACAATTGCGATTAATCAAGTTTGCTACACGGGTTGCAACCCCGGCTTTGGCGGTCTTGGAACAAGACGTGTCGTAATGATAACCTCTAACAGTTTTATATAGCCACTCAATTGCTTCGAATTTTGAGTTGGACTCTATTTATATAATAAAATAAGAGCGGTGACAGGTAGCCGTAGTTACCAAAAGCAATCTAGTGGATAGGTATGTGGCGTGAAACAGGAGCAATAAATCGAAACATAGATTCTACTCTTTAAACTAAACAACATTTGTTCAGCAACTTCAAACAAAGACTGTTTTAAGATATTCATTATTTCAGAAAAATTCAATAGTATTTTGCAATTTACGCCATCCAATATTGATATATCTATCACGCTACTAAATATGAAATATTTCGCAAACCCATCGCTTTTTTTTATAAACTTATTTTTAGAAGAAGAAATTAGTAAGTTATTTTTATATGTTCAGTTTGAAGGGTCGAATCTATGTTTTTATTTATTGCTCCTAATTACAGCCACCCGGTATATGTATAACTTTATTTCTTTCGGTTGGATTACTAATTTGAAACAAAGATTTCATATAATTCAATGCAATAATCGTGTTGATATTATTATGAACCGGTAAATGAGCCCTAAACAAGTGACAAGAAAATGTAACTTACTAAAATTAATTTATAATTTGAAAATAAAAAGAAACTGAAAAAAGAAAACTGTATCTAAAATGACGTGGTAGAAAATTCTCTTCTAATGTCATAGCGATAAAAAATACTGTGGTATTATTGTATTGGAACAGTTAATTATTCAATAACTAAAGTTTCTGAACATCGAGCGCATCCTAAGCCAATTTGCCTTTCTCATTGCCATGTGCAAATATCTCCACTAACTACTGACAATCTAAAGCAAACTAAATCCAAAGTCAGACTATCTGCAATGCCTTGCTTAAACAGTTTCGCGTTACATAGACTATCCGATTCAGTCGCAAGTTTCACGAATATCTTATAGATCAAAGGGCTTCGTGCTACGACGCTCTCAGTATTGCACCCGAGAGCTACGAAGCTACGAAACTCGTAGCGACGTAGCCATTCAACTTAACACATTCCCTGCCAGAAAGTGCTACGCGCTACGGCCGTAGCCGATAACACGGTTTTACCCGTATGTAGGCCGTAGCGGCTACGGCGTAGGCGCCCACCTGGTGGGCGCATGGCAGTGAAAGTGTTAAGGGAGCTAGGTATATAGTGAAATTTAGTGTAAGAAATATATGAAATTTTATGTATTGCATACCATAAAAGTGACATAAATTTAATTTAATTTTTGATATTTTAGTTTAATGAATAATAACATATTAGTAGTCTTTGCATTTTTTTAAAGTAACTAAAGTAAAGATTTATATTAATATAAATAAAAAACCGTACAAACAATTATCCCAACTTAACTGGCCGGGTTAAGTTAAGTTTGCATCTGGTATATATGGCACTGCATACAAATAAGGTGCAAAGTTAACGCCGATCACGTTTGTTGTACCTATGGGAGCCCCACTTAAATATGTTTTTTTTTTATTCGGTTTTTAGTATTTTGTTGTTAAAGTGGCTACAGAAATACATCATCTATGAAAATTTCAAGTCAAGCTATCACGGTTCACGAGGTACAGCGTGGTAACAGACGGATTGACGGACAGACAGATAGACATACAAACGAAGAATGGAATTTTAAATCTTTGACCACAACGTAAAACTGTTCTTACACATTACTATACTAACATTTGATGAGTATTCGAAAGTAACGTCAAAATAATTATCTATTAGTAAATATTGGTCCTTATGAGGTTAAAGGCTAATACGGCTAAATACAAAAAGGGACCTTGCAATAACATCTGGACAGAACGAGCGTATGTCATTCCGCTCGACTCATGTATGGCCTACCCTTAATCATCACTACGAACCAAACGATGATGGACATTAATAAACATATAATAATTACTATAGTTATCTATATAATTTCGCCTGTCGCTCCGCTGCCCGCTCCGTTGTATTCTTATATAGGTGGGCCTTACGCCGCAGCACTTCCAACCGTGTAATAGACAATAAAATGCGAACACCTGCACCGCTCCGGCTGCCGCTCCGCTGCTCTCTCTGCTCTATTCTTATATGACTGGGCTTTATGCCTTCGATTTGTCAATAATAAGCGAACAGAAGCACCGAGTTGTACGACATCACCTGTCGCTCCGCTGTCCGCTCCGCTCCATTCTTATATAGGAGGGCCTTACGCCGCAGCACTTCCAACCGTGTAATAGACAATAACAAACGAACACAAGAACTGCTCCGTTTATCATTCCGCTACCCTCCCGGCTTTAGTTTGATATGACTGGGCTTTATGCTTCGATTTGTCAATAATAAGCGAACAGAAGCACCGAGTTGTACGACATCACCTGTCGCTCCGCTGTCCGCTCCGCTCGATTCTTATATAGGAGGGCCTTACGCCGCAGCACTTCCAACCGTGTAATAGACAATAACAAACGAACACAAGCACTGCTCCATCTGTCGTTTCGCTGCCATCTTTGCTCTATTCTTATATTACTATGCTTTGTGCTGCGATTTGTCAGTAATAAGCGAACAGAAGTAACGAGTTGTACGACTTCACCCGACGTTCCGCGGCCCGCTCTGCTCTGCTCCTCTATGGGTGGACTTTATCTGCAATTTTCCAACCGTACGTTAATTGACAAAACAATTAATAAACAGACACAATCGTTAACGATAACACTTCAGCTTTCGCTCCGCTGTCCGCTCCGCTCTTCTCTTATATGGGACTTTATCTACAATTTGCCAACCGAACGATAATCGACAGTAATAAACAAATACATGGGATGCTGGGGCCATCCTCCCTTGCTGCCATGCGACGAAGGGCCATTATTAGAGAATCCTTGGTCAGAGAAGCCACTGTTTCTAAGTGTATGGCTCTCACAGTAAGACACGTAAATATGACGCCATATCTTCGTTCCCTTCTTCTGCCTATAGTAACTTCGTATGGTCCAAAAAGGTCTATACCGCAAAATGTATACGGTCGCTGGTGATGAGCCATCCTTGCTTCAGGTAAGTTTTCCATTCTGGGAATTTCAGGTTTGCACTTTTTTATTTTGCATAACATACATTTTGATGTGACACTCTTAACGGTTGGTCTAAGTTTAATAATATAATATTTTTGTTTTAGGTTGTTCACCACTGTTTCTTGATTTTCATGGGCGGCGCTGACATGGTAAGATTTGACAAGTAACCTCGTGATGTAGTCTCGTCCATCTAGGATTATTGGTCTTTTGGTTTCAGGTGACACGTCGGACACGTTATCGATCCGGCCTCCAGCGCGCAGGATTCCGTGTTCGTCAATATATGGTGATAAGGTGAGTAGCTTACTATTATTTTGTATTTGTTTACCTTTTCTTAGGATATTAATTTCTTCGTGAAAAGTATTTGCTTGTGAGTATCTTAACAATAAGCGTTCGGCTTCCTTCATTGTGTCGTGATTGACATCATCGCTAAGTTTCAGACATTTGTTAGCATGCTAGAGAAGCTAAGGGAGTGTTATCGCTTTGCTTGTCGCTCTGCTGTCTGTTCTGCTCCATCCTATATGAGGGCCTTATGATGAAATGTTGCCACCGTTATAATCCTCCTCCTCGCGATGATTTCCTCACTGCTGAGGGTCGTGATTCCTCCGTTGCTGGGTCAGACGTCTGACAGTGTTTCGCCACTTAGATCTGTCCCTTGGCTATTATGGAGAGCGTTGTGCAGCTTGATATCTAACGATGAGCGGATTTGGTCACACCATCTCAGCGGTGATCGGCCCCTATAGTAACTTTAAAATAATTAACAGTAATAAGCAATGCAGGGACCTGGTTCGAATATTTGATTGTCGACCTGCTATTGTATCTACTTTATTTCTATGGGACTTAGAACTTATTCTGGCAACCGAAATATATAAAACAATATACAAATTATATTTTTGTAAAAGCAAGAGCAGAACTATACCTGACACAGATATAACCTACTGGGAAGATATATTTAGGAAAATAAAATCTCTAAATCATAAATAAAAATAAAATATCTTTAATTTTTTTACCGACTTGAAAACTGCTGAAACAATTTGGATTATTTTTTGTGTGAAAAAGTATACTTTCTAGTTGGTTCCATTGCCATATAACAAAACTTAGCTTCGTGGACGTTGGTTATTTTTTGTTCTAAAGTTATAATATAATTTTTCAATTGTTTCCGTACAAAAAGAGCCAATGCAAAATGTCTTATAAATTATACATCCTACACTACAAGCACCTAAAACATCGAGAGCATAATTTTAAGAACAGCTTTGTATTATGTAATCGTCATACTCCGGAACCCTGGGTTATATCGCTTCGTTTATCGCTCCGCTGCCCGCTCCGCTTCACTCCTGTGTGGGGCTTACGTTATAGTGTTGCCAACGCTACGTTACCACTTTTACTTGTTTTTCACACAAATTTTACAGTGATGTTTTTTTTTCAATGGGGTGGAACGAAATGAGTACTTATCATTATTTTCTCCCAAATATTTAAACTATGTTAATATCTGTGACCGTTATCAAGTTATTGCTAGTATTTTTTTAATGTAAATAATGCGTGTTTCATCCCTATTTAATGGACTCCTGTTCAGAAATGGACCTTTAGGCAAAAATAGCCGGGCATCCGAATATCCGAGTATCCGGAATTCGACAATACGAAATAATTTTTATCCAAGCTAAAACAGACACGCGAGACGCGATATAATCCGTTTAAATTGTTTTATTCAAACAAAAATTAGTATTTCAGATAGGCAACCACTACATCCACTATTCCGGTAACTTCAGTCGCCGGCCGCAAAGTAATTTGTCATCCACGGCACATTGACCCCCTACACCGGTGATTGACCTAGTATTCAGATTTATTCACTACGTTTTCAAACAAGTAATAATATGTACTAAGTAGTGGCTCGAGCTGTCGACTTCGCGGATTTTTTAAATATCTCAAATGTGTAATTTTTTACGTTTTCAACCGCCACTTCTTATCCTGTTGGAAAATTTCGAAGAAACTAGCTCTACAAAAGAAATCTCTATAATTGTCAAACCTACTTGGTAAATTTCATGAATTCCCATTGAGAAATGCAACATCTAGGCGAGAACAATCGGAAACCTAAACGGCCGAACGGAAATAAAGTTCGTTCGTAATCATATTTTATACCATATTTCAGCCATCTCGATTTTTTATTAAATAAAAAATACTTAATAAAAAAGTACCTATATAACTAGGCATATAATTAAGAAACTTGTGATTTAATTAAACCTAGCTTAAACTATTGGGACCTTAACTATAATATGTACATTTATCGTCTGCTGACAACCAAAACTCACTGAAGTAAGCAATATCTACTTGAAATAAAGCTCGTATCTCAGTTCCAATTTACTAAGTTGTTACGAGGTTTTGAAGATCAGTGACAGAAATTATTGAGTTTCGGTTGTCACAAGGCGTATATCCACTAGGTCATTACCATTTCGATAGTATTATTTATGAAAAGTTTGACAGAGACTTATAGTCAAGTTAATACCGTAGAATACGAGTATGGTGCTCCACTCGCGCTTAACCATTCATTAATAATCAGGTACCACTAATTAGTTACAATGTTTCCGTAATTAATTCACCTACTCAAAGGTTGAGTGTGTAATTAATTCAAATTATTCGCTGTTTCTATGAAAACACAACAGACTTTATTATGTCTCACTCAAATTAAAAATGTAGATATATTGTTTAAGTAGAGTGAAATTAATTTAAGTTTGAAATTGAATTAAAGTTTTGAGACAATGTTGTAACTGATTATTTCACTACTTGTATATTCAGCAGCAGAAGTAGCTACGCACGCCAGGTGCATAAAATGATATTCACACGGACTTTATTATCTAGAGAATAAGGCTTATGTACGTAATATTATTAAAACTATCGTGAGACATCTTTAACAATTATAAAAACGGTTTAAACTCACGTAAGAATTGTCTATCTGTGCGGGCGCTGAGGGCGGCGAGGAGAGCGAAAACCAGTGCAGTGGGCCGTGAGTCGCGTAGCAGCACGGATAGCCGTCCCTGATGAAGTGCTCCATATGATTTCTAAACCTGTTGGGTCGTTCCTGACAATTTGTACGTGAGTTTAAAACGTTTTTATAATCATTGCGAACGTGTTATAGGGTTCGTAAAATGCGAGCAAAATTCATTGAAGTCGTCACTGGATGTCATTTTAATCGATTTGGTCGCATTTTATGATTCCTAGTTATAATGCTTAGCTTTTGCTACTGACTGTACTAGAGCGCTCCTAGCCGTGTAGGTGAGCTCTTGTACAAACTTCCTTAGTTACGGGTTCAGACAATCTTTCAACTTCCTAAGACTACTTTTCGCATTGTATTGGAATTTAAACTTAGTACGCCCAGTCTAAAGTTGTTTTGTTATGAGAGTTGTGTTAAAACCGAGGTATTGAAAGTTATAGCTCGAAATTTGGAATCATGTAGGTAGTCTAGAAATGGATAGAAGCGCGCATTATTGATCCTAGTTCTCACTAGATAGAGCTACTAGTATCGGTTACAATTTGAAGTAAGTAAATTAAATCTTTTATTTATTTATGCAATTAAATCTATAACGACCCTAGTCACTGATGGTCATACGTGGTTTTAATCGATTTGGTCGCATTTTATGATCCCTGGTTTTGCTGCTGACTGTAGGTACAAGAGCTCTCCTCTTGTACAAACTTACTTAGTTACTAGTTCAGACAATCTTTCAACTTCCTAAGACTACTTTTTTCATTGTACATATTAGAATTTAAACTTACTACGCAGCAAGCAGTCTAAAGTTGTTTTGTTATGACAGTCGTGTTAAAGCCGAGGTCTTGAAAGTTATAGCTTGAAATTTGGTATCATGTAGTCTGTGAAGCGGGTAGAAGCGTGCAATAGTTGAGTCTAGTTCTCACTAGATGGTGCTACTAGTATCGGTTACAATTTGAAGTAAGTAAATTAACTTTTTATGTTCAGTAAACTAATTAATTATGCTTATGACGGCGCGTTTGGCTCGGTTTGTAGACACCTGCCTACTGAGCCGGAGGTCCCGGGTTCGAATCCCGGCCGGGGCAAATATTTGTGTGATGAACTCGAATATTTGTGCTTGGGTCATGGTTGTTCTATGTATTTAAGTATATATTTATCTATATAAGTACGTATATCGTCGTCTAGTACCCATAACACAAGCCTTCTTGAGCTTAATTTGGGACTAGATCGATTTGTGTGAGGTTGTCCGATATTTATTTATTTATATTTATGCTATTTAATCGAGGTCTAGATGGCGCTACTAGTAACGGCTACAAGGTCTGTCGAACTCTCAAAAGTATATTTCAGCAGCAATGTTTTAGCAATGTTGAACGAAAATGAGTCTTAATTTTTTTGTTTAGGTAGGATAAATAATTAGTAAAGGGTATTATTTAGTTTATCATGATTCTAAAAATGGTAATTCTCAATCTGACGTTCTGTATTCTGAACAAAAATTTGAAGTTTTTTTTATTTTTTTTTTATTTATGCCGTTAAATCTATAACTGTCAATTAGTTATAAGATCGGATATATGATTCAGGTGCCACTCATTCGTTCATCTTAATTTATCGGAGTATGTTCACCGAACGCTTCCTATTAGTCACTAATGATTAGTGCTGTAAAATAAATGCCTGGAAAATACTTGTTATCGCGCAGAATCGCAGTCGATAAACAATGATCGCGATTGTCCAAGCTCGTTTCACAGCTAAGAATAACCATGGCCCATATTTATAATATTCATTCGAAAATTATCCGTTGGTAAGGTTCATAATCGGGCGATTGTATCGGGTACATAATTGAGGACTGTCGATGGACGTGGACATTGTGTTGGCACCCCTGACCCGTGTTGGGCGCCACTATGAGCGTATAATAAGTAATGATCCGATGGTAAGGCTTATAATCGGGCGACTGTATCGCGTACATAATTGAGGACTGTCGATGGACGTGGACATTGTGTTCGCACCCCTGACCATGGTTGGGTGCCACTATAAGCGTTTAGTAAGAAATTATCCATTGGCAAAGTTTATAATCGGACGATTGTATCGCGTACATCATTAGGCGGTCGATGGTTTGGACATAGTGTTGACACCCCTGACTCGTGGAGTTAGGTGTCACTGTAAAGGAGAAGCCGTAAGCAAACCGTCGCGTGATTCTGCAAATTCTTACAGGTGGTTAAACGATCTAATAACTCGTTGGGAGAGCACTACGCCGGAAATGTAGGATCGCAAGTTTGAGTCCTGCTTAGATTGTAGTAGATCACAGTACATTTTCCTTTCACAATTTACCTTTGTGTCAATATTGCAAAAAAAACAATTAAAGTTAAATTGACAATAAATTTAATGGTTCATGGATTATGGGTACTTTTTTATGGATACCTAATAGTTTATAAAGATAATCTCCGGTTTTAGTCACACCTACATTTTTTCCTCATTGCAAAAGTAAACGATTATACGCAAAAAATGATTAATTGAAAATGAAAAACCTTTTTATGTCATAAAATTGAACTTTTTATACGTTATGTGACAATACACTATGATATTATATTTTGATGATCATCGCTCAGCGCGCGTTTTGATTACCCTAAGTAGTTAAAAAATAAGTTTGAGTTATATGAGTCTCGCTCATGAACTCTTACTTTATGCGTACGAGATTTGAACCTGGTTGATTCCATGGACATATCTACGGGTCATTGCCTATTTCAGGAATATGTTAATAGTGCGATGCAGGATTTGTCTATAGTGTTATCAATAAATGATTGCGTTTTATTTAATTGTATTGTATGGGCACACGGCACCGTACAACGCCATCTTTTGGTAAAAATTTCATTGTCCTCTCATCACGCTGAAACGGCTGCGCAGCTTTTAACCAATATTGACGCAGGGATAACCCCAATATTTAATCCAACTACGGTATAGAAAAAACTTTAACGCTGGCGAAGTTGCGGGCACCTTCTAGTTTATAGGTACTAGAATAACATAACTGAACCACTTATTCGACACGCTACATCGCTACTCGCTTAGGCGGTTTAATTCAGCAAAATCGCTCACACTGGGACCACAACTCAGTGGATGATTTATGATTGTTTACGAACCCTGTTAAGCCATCGGCGTGTGGTTAGTGTGAACAACGTGAAATTTTAAGGTGCATTTAAGTGGAAGGGCGGTAATAGGTCAGTGGTTTGAGTTTTAACTTACTCCTAAACATCGCTTGAAGTATAAACTCTGTAGATATATGGTTGTGTTTGTGTGTTTGATTTACGTGATTTGCGGGGAATTATTAAAATTAGGTAGTGATCATAAGAGACTAAAAGTGCCCGCAATATAAAAATATACACATATAACTGTCTATATACGTATAACTCTATATATACATATAACTGTCTATATAAATATAACTGTCTTAATACATATTTATTTAGCAGTTTGGTGAAATTTCAGTTGCATGCAGTTATGTACGCCTTTTAATAATAAGACTTTAATAAAACATTAAAAAGTTACGAACAAAGTTATAGGGAATCGAACCCGGTACCGCTAGCTGTGTACGTTGAATCCTTTGCGAAGTTGACGGACCGGATCGTATCCCTTGAATATTAAAGCCAGGGTCCGTCCCGAGATTTTAATGAGCTTGCATGATTAATTTAGAGGCACTTGATTAACTTTTCATTGAGATTAACGCTTAATCTTATTGGGCTCACTCGAATACGGAGGAAAATTAAAGGCCACAGAGAAAAATAAATGGGTAAGGCCCAGGAGCGTTTCAACTTTCAACTGCTCGTTTCCCTTGTGTAACGAAATTTTGACGAATACAATCTTATTTTTGGATTCCATCACAATTCGCAACAAGCGCTCTGTTATGAGCTCACTAATTAACCCTTTTTGTGCAAAAATATTGTTATTTATTCGTGAAAACTAACATTAGTCAAGGAACGTTCATAACGCTCCTGAGCTTTACCCAAATGAGTAGAGTAAGTAGTAAGGGACAATCTTACACAAATCGACCTAGTCCCAAACTAAGCAAAGCTTGTACCATGGGTACCAGACGACGATAATATACATACCTAATATATAAATACAAGGAAAGGAAAAATACAGCGAGGTAATGCTGTCAGCGTCTTTGGTACAATTCCACGGGGGCCTTTTTTAGACTTAGTTTTGATTTAGATTTATTTAGACTTATTTTTATTGGGTTATTGTTTATTTTGTTGGGTTATGCTATATATTATGTGAAATAAAATTTAACACATAAGTTGATTGTATATAAATACATCATTAATGTCCCAGAAACAAATATTCGAGTTCGTCACACAAATATTTGCCCTGCCCGGGATTCCAACCCAGGACCGCCGGCTCAGTAGGTAGGTGCACTACAATCTGCGCCAACCGCGTCGTTAAGTCAAAACTTAACGTAACCAGTAGGGCTAGCATATCTTGCCGCGACTTCACTTGTCGAGCGACTCAGCTACTCCTGTCTTGCTCCCGCGGTATTGAAAAGAAAGTGACAGTTAGTATTTGTCGCGCAACAAATAGTCGCGTGTCCAAGTTATACTAGACGTACTGGTTAAACAAATCGAGGTTCCGTTTCTCGTCTGTTTTTCCTCCTTCAAAACATAAAAAAAAATACGATGTTTTAGGAACTGAATGAAAATAAATAGCTGTGTGTCGGATCGTTTCGATTTTTGCGCAAATTATTATAGAATTTGTGTACTAGGCGTTTGCGGCAGAATTTTAAGCCCGATTGAAGAACTGAACCTTTTTAAACTGAACTTATTTGTATGTAAAATGAGCATTAGTATTTCCTCTTATGATCCGTTATGTAATAAATAATGTGTGAAAATCGTGTGTGTGAATCTGTATTCATATTTTTAATTTTATCAAGCTTTAGCATTGAATATGAACGCGGCCTCACACGGCGATGCGACGCGATTGAATTATAGCGCTGGGACTGCGATTGCATTACCGATGAAGCTGACTTTAATTTGAAAGAGCGTTCATTTTGTAGATTTTCATTTAAATTATTTTTTGATATGCCATAATTTCTAAAGGAGGAAATTTATTAAGTATCGACAATCTTATTAAAACTCTCCTGAGGCGTATTTTATTATTTACTAGCTGGTGCCCGCGACTTCGTCTGCGCAGGATTAGTATTTCGAGTAGCTTATATTAGCGTGGGGTAGAAAAGAACTAACATTATGACATGACAATATCTTAATAAATTGTAGCGTATATGTTTTTCTGATGTATAAGCTATATTATTGTAAAGTTTCATTAAAATCCATTCAGTAGTTTTTACGTGACAGAGTAACAAACATCCATCCATACTTACAAACTTTCGCGTTTATAATATTAGTAGGATTAAGCGGTTTACACTCACGTGAAGCGTCGATCAAAATATCAGTGACGAAGTTACTGCCCCGCTGTACGGGTAGTAGTCCCTGATGAAGAACTCCATACGAGTTCGACTCATCAGACCGTTCATGTAAATTTCACGTGAGTGTAAACCGCTTTAATACATTAATTAAATTTAGTATCTATAAAGTTGACTGGAAGAATAACAAAGACTTGCAATAAGAAACACCTAATAAAGACGGCAATGCACTGACGAAAAGATGTAAATTGTACATTGTACCACGACGAACTTAAATTTGCCCCTAGAAAACTATTGCCCCCATACATTGACATAGGTTGCGTTTAGTTTACCAACTGCAAGTAAGGTTGCAATGACAAAAATATTTTTTTTTTGTAATGTTACTACAGATCTACATTTTTCGAACATTTTTATAATAGTAATCATCAGATGCTTCTTGGCGAATTGCATGATTCTGGTCAATTGGACTTCCCAATCTTCTCATTGACTTGATATGAAATTGGATTTGGATTGGAATTCCCTGATCAGCGTCCACAAATTCAGAATGATTCTAACATATAGGTATCGTGTGATCTTCGACTTTGTTTTAAAGATATTTTATTACTTTATTGATTACCGTCTACTTTATGAATTTAATATGTCAGTTGAATAATGTAATTGCAATTAGCACGCATGAAGTCAAAACTTAAAGCAATCTTGTTTATTTCGTTACATAATAATTTAATACTTCGCAGACTTTCTTTAATCCTATTAACCTAAAGCACCAATTTGCTCTCCGATATTTTCAAGTTTCAATCCTGTTATAATGAAATTTATATGGAACCTTTAAGAAGCTTTTCTATGGAGAGAAGCTAATTATATGGATTATCCGACAAAATTTCAGTTAATTTTGTGTTATATTAGCTGGCTTATTGTATAATCTCTTTAGATTATTGGGTTTTTTTTAAGATCGTATAAGATGAAGAGCTAATGCATTTCTTCTCACTAGAGACCTAATTGGATAAGGCATTGCGATAATTTCATTTATCAAAAATAAGCAATATAAGCATCAAAGTTCAGGGATAGTGAAGTCACGCTTTGCTAAAAAATATAGCACGCCGTGACGTCCCGCGGAACTAACGAAATACGATATATTTCGTTAGACAGTAATTAGCTTAATTGACGAAATAAAAAAACGTGTCCCAGATTTTTGATAACTGACTATCAAGATCGCCGAGTAGGTACCTACTAACAAGTGGAAAAAAGCAGTGCTTGTGCTTGTGACGAATATTAATATTTCAAGTTAGACACGACCTTCAGCAATGAAGATACCGACTAAGAAGAAGCATTATTGGGTTAAGCAAGGACTTGTCAGATGTGGGTCCAGTAAATCAATGATTAAGACCTCAGAAAGCAGTCTAAAATTGACCTCGACTGTAGAGCAAATATTTCCAGCCTTTGCCAGTTATCACAGAAAATTAAACGCCAAGCTAATTAGAAGTTTCAAGAAGTCCATATTCAAACGAAATCTAACTGAACAGTTGTATGTTTAAGCACAAAAGAGCTCAAGTCTCGGGGTTTTTAAATTATCTTACGCCCTTATTTAACTGAATGATATTTGTAGGTCGAAACGCAAAAGGGCTCAAGTCCTTATAGTCCATTGAATGAGTCCCTCCAAGGGGGGTCTAGAGTGCGTGAGTTAGTAACGTAAGATGTTTCTTCGGAAACATGTCAAGAGTCCCTAGGTAATAAACATACTAAAACCCCGGGACACTAGGAGGAGCCCCGGAGTGGGGGGAGGGGGGGAAAGGGTCAATTTTTTCATTTTTCGCTTAAATCTCAAAAACGGTACATGTTAGAGAAAAACTTTCAAGGAAAAGTTGAAAGGCCATAAAATTATCTACAAGTTGTACCTAAATATTTTTTTTCTATTCGCAGCCGTTTTCGAGCTACATCCCATATAAAAAGTAAAAAGTTCAAGTATCGTAACTACCCTAATAAAATTCAATTCCTCCTAAACGCCTCCATGGTGGAATCTGGTTTTTTTTATCAATGATGGACCTAATTATGAGCAATCTATCTGTACCGGTCACAAGTTGCACTTTTGAGTTTTTTGGAAGAGAAAAATAAAAAGATCAAGTTCAGTAACTCAAACTACCCTTATATAATATTTTGACAATCGATTCCTCCTAAAGGCTTCCATGGAGGAATGTGTTTACTTTACCAATTATAGACCTAATTAAGAGCAATCTATCAGTACCGGTCACAAGTTGCACATTTGAGTTTTTTGGAAGAAAGAAATATTTTTTGATCGATTGATGTGATAAACATGGGTATGTAGTATGGGGAAATTGTTTGAGCCAAAATCATTTTTTACTGCGTGTAACTCCGAAACGGCTGCGAATAGAAAAAAAATATTTAGGTACAACTTGTAGATAATTTTATGGCCTTTCAACTTTTCCTTGAAAGTTTTTCTCTAACATGTACCGTTTTTGAGATTTAAGCGAAAAATGAAAAAATGGACCCTTTCCCCCCCTCCCCCCACTCCGGGGCTCCTCCTAGTGTCCCGGGGTTTTAGTATGTTTATTACCTAGGGACTCTTGACATGTTTCCGAAGAAACATCTTACGTTACTAACTCACGCACTCTAGAACTTTTTATTCAATGGACTATTAGTATTTTAAGTTATGTTACTTCCTTTTGTTGAAGAGGTTGATATAAAACTGTTCGAATTTCACGGTCATTTAGCTCGCTGGCTGCACTCCAGAGCCAATACTCGCGGAGAAGTTGGTAATTAACTAGCATTTTACCATCGGAAAAGAGGTTTATTTATACCTTCACCTGTATGAGTCGGGTATCTAGCTTCTAATTGCACTATAATTATATCTCGGAGGGATCTTCGAAGTGGCAATATATCAGGCGTAAACTTAGCTCGACTGGATAGTAAATGCCACTTTATGCAGCTAGAATCACAAACATCGCGTTTTAATGATAGTTAAAGGACTTGCTCGAAGTTTCTTTGCGTCATAGTATCAAAAATGAGGATATCTGCAGAAGAAAGGTAACCGAAATATCTCACAGGATTGCACGGTTGGAGTGGCAATGGGAAGGCCATGTAGCCCGGAGAACGGATGGTCGTTGGGGCAGCAAAGTCCTAGAGTGGCGACCACGTATAGGATAGCGCAGCGTGGGACGGCCTCCGACTAGATGGACGGATGACCTCGTCCGACCATGACGGGATCGCACATTGTGGCGAGCTATGGGGGAGATCAGCAGTGGACGTCTGTCTAAATCAATAGGATGCAGGATGATATTTGCAATTATCAAAAATGTATGAAAGAAATTTCAATTTCAATTTTTCTTTCTTAATTTACCTTTGTGTCATTATTTATAAAAAAAAATGAATAGGGACTAAACAACTGAGGGTGACATTTTAAACACTCACTAACCATCCTAGACAACATATCAATAATTCATAACTACCGGACCGTTTGTAAGGTTACCCCTTTATTCACTGGATTATAAAAAAACACGTGCTATATTGTAGCCAAGTGTACTGGATGCAGACAAGCATCGGCCGGTCGATCAAATATTTAGCTCTAATCACACAGGCCGGGAGTCTGCGAATAATTCAATGTAGCCATTAGTTTTAACGAATCGATGCTTTGGGGCCTGGCTTCAGACTAACTAACCATGTTGCCCGGTCACGAATAATTCTGGGGCATACATAATATATGACGCGACACCCTCTCCAGTGAAAACTCATTAAGACGTTCTAGTGCATTTTCAACACCTATTTATTTCGGTACAGCCGCATCTCAATCCTTGGCGAACTAATAATGAAAAGCGCTAACTCCTCAAAGAGTTCGAAAAACCGCCAGTGACCGCTTATTGCTTTAGAAATTTAATGAAGTAGTTGTCAAATGTTTTTAAGCGTTTGTAGCCTATGCCAATATACGGCTTTTTGGGTTCAAAGTAACGATATGCTACCAAGTCTCTTAGTAATTTAATGAAAAATTTAGATAAAAAATATTTCAGTGGGTTTTTAAATAGTTTTAAGTCAGACAGCGCTATTTGGAATATAATATATTTAGATGCAAAATTGTTTTTAACTTATGTAGGATTTTGAATTTTTTAACCTATTTATTTTAACAAACCTAACCTAAGAATTAATTATGTAAGAAATTATCAAACTATTTAAAAAATGACAATCACTTTAGAAGGGTTACCCTGAAGTTCGGAATTATCAGAATTTTTGTGCTATTCCTCTCGTTTTAGTATTAACTATAATATTTAGCTCAACTCTAATCATACAGGTCCGGAGTCTGCGTATAATTCAATATAGCCATTAGTTTGAACGAATCAATGCTTTCAGCCCTAGCATCAGATTAACTAATCGTGTTGTATCATACGGACAAGGTTTAAAATATGGTAAAATATATTTTATTCACTGCCTTATAAAATACGTACAATCAGCATCAAAAGTATCTGACAATTTTAGAATAAAATTTGAAATATGGCAGTAGTCAAAATTTCAGCTACTTTTACTTTTAAATTTTAACTTTATAAAGCGTACAAAATATCGTGTTGAGGTAAAAATATAGTTACCTCCGAAGCTTTCCGGAAATGTAGCTTTTGCATTTCCTCTGTAAGGAAGTCAGACGCTGCAAATCAGAGATTTAGAGTGAATAGATGCCACTACGTTATTGCAATATAGATGTGAACGTTATTTCAATTGCATTTAGGTATTTATATTTAGTATTTATATAAACTATATATATTATATTGGTAACATGGCAATGACAAAGCCGAGATAGTTACTAAATCAGTGCTATTTCTAATTACGTTATTATTCATAACGTAATTTTCATGGCCATAATTATTATGAATAGTTTATTATAGCAATGTATTGTTCTTTGCTATGGGAGGCGCATTGAGTCAAGTCTGGCTAAATTAGTTATATAAAATTATACTTCAGTGTTATAACTCGCCAGTTTATTTATTTACTTATTTATTTATTTAAATTTATTGCACAATACAAAAAAAGTACAAATGGCGGACTTAATGCTTTTAGGCATTCTCTACCTGTCAACCACTAAACAGAAATATGTAGTCGGTGCAGAATTAAAGGTTACAGACAAATAGAGTAATTACACAAATCAATTACCTATAGATATTATATATAAGTACCATAGACTCACACGGATACTTTAACGAATAGAAATTACGCCTACAAATTAATGCTTATAAATTTATTTGCAGTTTGACTTGAATCGTGTAATATCCGATGTTTGATAATGTTTTATTTCGCCGAAAAAACATTTTCCTTTGCCACCATAAACTATTTGAGATTGATATAAAACAAACCTAATGTATGTTACGGAATATCTTCATCAATAGGGTAGATCTTGAGAATAAGATAGTGTTGTATATTTGGGGCCCTATTTAAATTGGATGGTGGTAGTTTGGTATAAATCACATATTCAACACATCCACAAAATACACATATTTTTTCTCTGAATATTTTTATTGACACTTGTTGTGACAACACTGACAGTCTCAAATTGAACAAGTAAGATTTTTTTTTACATTTAAATATTAAACTAGGTATAACTAGATACATTTAAATAAATAAAGAAAATACGTAAGTACATAACAAATATATATAGCAACATAATTATTAAAGTGCTTTAAATTTATTACTTTACAGTAACTAGGCACCTATGGAAAAAACCAATAATATAAATCAATTCCAATTCATCAAAACTGTTGTTTGGTGTGCGCTGATTTTACCAAATCACAGCACACTTTATAAAAATAATTTACATTTTCACTCCAATATTTGCTTGCGGAAAACACGCAGTGAAAACTCATAACAGCAGGAGTTATATCAAAACTATGCAATAAAGCGGTAAACGGTAGCAGAGACGGTACTATGGAAAGCATACCTACCTTATTTGCTCAACAGTTAAATTTCAAAAGGGATTATGTCTTATTCATATTGCTAGACCACATAAGCCATTTTATACTGCCACTGCAGAAATTTCTGAATAAATATGAAAATGCTTGCTTTTCGTTATTGATATCGCTGGCATTCTTTTGACTAACTGACCAATATGCAGATGGAAAAGTTCACTTATCTGAATTAGGCCTCGGAGCGTTTACAATAAAAGCGAAATAGTACTTTTGAACTGGGCTATAATTTGATGCCTCATCAATGATGAGGCATTGTAGTATGGATATATCCTAAGATGAATAACTGAATCCGCATACAGTCATACAGTTTTTGTGAAAAAAATACCTGAACAGAGTATCGAACTCATTAAAAGTGCAATAAATTGACTAATCAAAAAGTTCCATCCGTCAATGGCCTCAAAGACCTTCAGGAGCGACGAAACATGTGCCCGAATGTGGCTTGCAAGGGTGAGTTGCATTGCACGCCTTTTGCAAACAACATACATATCTAGAATACAATACAATATTGTATCAGTCCACTATTTATTATATTGATTTTAAATATTCAAGCTATATTAACTGATTTTGATAAGTTGATATTCAGGGGGTGGAACCCTGTTGAAGTATTGTATTGTGAAGTATCAAATAAAAAGCCATTCTTAACCCAAACGACAGTAGTAAGTATCCAGTAAAGGCTTACTCTAGAAAATACCTTTTAAACGCACTGGTATAGTGCCAAAATACGCCGGAGAAGCAGTTAACACCACGATCATTTGGCGCCAATCCTCGCTCTTTCTACGATCCAACTTCGGCCCCAAACTGCACTTTTTAACAGTATGTGGGATTTAAAATACCTGAAACGTGGCTGCTGAAAAGCCGATGAGATATGATAAATGTTTCACTTACTGTAATTGCCTCTGAAAGGGCAACTATTCGGTATTTTATAGGCACTTAATTTAAAAAGAATTGGCACTGTATTGATAAGGGTATTTTAATACTAGCTGCTCTGTGAGCTGTTGTGGATAGTTTTAGGTATTTATCACGCGATAAAAAAGTGACAAAGCATCCGTTACGTTTTGACAAAATGCGAGTGTGTGCAGATGCTTTGTCACTTATTTATCACGTGATAAACGCAACCATCATAGGTCCCCTGGAAACCTCGCGGGTCTGTTTCGCAATATCTAAAATGACGTTATTACGTATAATTGTTTAAGTAAATATTCGACGCCATTTTAAAAAAAAAACGAAAATAAAAACGCCAAAAAAAGATAACCTGATGCGGGCTTATGATGTTTGCTTTTATCAAGCGATAAATAAGTGACAAAACATACATATTTTGATAGAATGCAAGTATAAGTGACAGATGCTGTGTCACTTGTTTATCACCGACCATCATAGGCCCCCTGCAGGGCTCACATTATCATACCGCGACTTGGCTTGTCGCGCGACTCAACGTCATCTTTTCTGTCGCGGATTAAAATTGAGCTAATTTAAGGAGTTTCCCTCTCTAGCTCGTATTTTTTTCCACGTTGTAGGTATATGACGTAGGATATAGTTATTCAGATATTTAAAAATACATGAATATTTGAATAATTCCATTATTGCCTGAACTTTGTGAAATTTAATCGCATTTCATGTAATATACGTTCGTACCTGTAAAATCCAAGGAAATGTTAATGCGAGAGTAAATTGTGTACTTAGCGTGCAAACCGTTTAACATAATTACCATTCAACACTTTCCTTGTTCTGGTGAGGTTACACGTTACACAAACATTTTTAAAGTGTTAATATGTCCTAATATTATAATAAATGTGGAATTGTTTGGGAATTGGGATTTTTAGATGTTAGGGTATTAGTTACTTAATAACGCATAAACTAGGAAATGCAAACTGGTAATTTTTTATGGAAATTACCGGATTACCTACCGGTAAATTAACGTTAATTCCCATTCAAAAAAATACCGGTTTGCATTCCCTAGCATAAACCGTCGCAAGCATATATATAGATAATCATTATTTCTACGTTAGCGATAATATGCGCTATTCAACCGTTACCGTAATGCAATTTTTTTTTATCATAATTATGCATAATATCATATTTT
The DNA here is from genome assembly GCA_932273695.1 of Apotomis betuletana. Classification (NCBI taxonomy): domain Eukaryota; kingdom Metazoa; phylum Arthropoda; class Insecta; order Lepidoptera; family Tortricidae; genus Apotomis; species Apotomis betuletana. The sequence goes on along the minus strand of OW026307.1, from coordinate 8,009,109 downwards.
GATTTCCGTAAAATGGCGAGTTATATCGCTTAAGAGAAATGACAATAGAAAAATTGGTTTTTGTACTTCTTGTCGTTACTTACGCTTCAGGGTTCATCAATATTATTGCAAGAAGCTTCGTCAAAAACTAACCCACCTAACTATAGTTTTCGACCTGAAAAACAATGACTGCTTGTACAGAGAGAAGATTTACAAGACCTGCCATTGTCGTATTCATTAGCAAAATTACCAACACAAAGACAGACCTATACGTTTCCTAGACAGTACCTCCTCAAATATGTATAAAGCCTTCCTAGACAAATCCACATTGTTCCCAGCCTCCACTAGATCTCCCACCGTTTGTAATAGCTATAAAATTACATCAGAGATCTCGGGAGTTATTCGAGATATTTTAGGAACACGAGGCATCCTCAAGACGAGCCCTAGACGATATCCATTTATTCTATAAATATCCGAAAATGCAGGCGGAAAGAGTTAAACGACTTAGATTTCACAAGAAGTGTTCATTTCCGATCGTCGACGGCTAAAGATGTGCACTCAACTTTACGAATCAATTCGTGGAATCGCCAACTCATCATGATTCCGTCTGCAAAAATATACCGAGTAGCTACGCGTCCAATCGAATTAACAACATCTATTATTGTCAAAACAACCTTACGTATCTATAGGTAGGCAGCCAGACTGTTACGAAAAACACCAAGGTCAAACCTGAAGGCCTATCTCCTTCGCAGATCGAAAATTGCGTGTACGGCCCTCTTTCATTCCTGCTGTCTACTTTCCTCGAAACAGGCATAAAGCGAGTGGAATTATTAGAACAAATGAACGTGCAAAATCAGTGGCGGCTGATTCAGAGTGGCGTGCAGTTCGATCGTGGCAAAGCAAGGCGCGGAGGAAACGTCAGAAAAATCGAATTTCCATGACGGCAGTCGAGGTTGAGGCGGCGCGGCGGCAAGACCGCCGACGAGGCCCGCGCGCGGGCACAGCACGTCTCGCCGCACACCGACACGGAGACAGGGACCCGAGTTCCTAAAATAAAAAAAAAAACGACCAGTGCTCAAAGTGTATTTAAATAATCCGATCTCAAATGGTATGGTGGGCTAATTAAGGAGTTATGGGTTTGGCCGCGTCCCGTACACGGGTCACTTTGTCGCCCAGCCACATAAATTCGTGCTCGTTTGTTTCTTTATTAAAAGGTGACGTCATTACCGTTTTGGCGATGTGTGATTACTGATTACCGATTACGAGTAGATAAGCCAACGAGCCGAACCCCACAGTTGCATTGTCTCATATTAGCTTATGTCATAAGTTGAAAGCTGATAAGTTGACGTGTATTCGGCAAATTACGGCCTCCATTTTTTATTGATTAATAAACTATTGCATTGTTGTCCATGCCTATTATCAGGCCTTCATTGCAGAATGCTCTTTCAACATAAATTCGACCTTGTTTGAAGACAGTTGGCAGTTATTATTTATATAAAGTTGTGCAGCTTTTGAAGTTAAACGAAAAAGTGAATAGGCAGGAAAACTTCTAGAAGTTGTGCATTATGTCTGTTGGTAATAATGAAGTTGTTTGTAAGTTATAATAAACTTTGGACTGATATGAAGTGCCTAGCAAGTACGGACTTATTTTGCGGATGTTTATAAGTAAGTATTCTTTAGTTATTAAGTCCCGTAAATAAGCTTTTTTTATCTTTGAGGATTTTTGTTTCTTGCCATTTACTTTAGTAACGGTATTTTGAAAATAATTACTTTATACTTATTTCCAGCTTTTTTCCTTATTAATTGATTAATAGTTATAAAGGAACAGTCATAGACAAAAGGTTCCAGTGGCAAACTAAAGTAGGAGTATTTGTCGCTATTACGCGACGACGAAAACAAAAATATAAATTAGCCTTCTGGGTTTGAACCCAGGACAGCTACCTTTTCAGACCGTTAATACCTACAAGGACTAAAACCTAAATTTACTTTATAAATAATATGCTAATACGTTCATTCAATTAATTGATAACGAACTAAAGCATAAAACTGATGCCAAAAACTAGGTCATAAACTAAAATAAATGCTATTAAAATTTGAACGAACTATGAAAACTAATTACAAAATGGACAAACTTTTAATATTAGTTTGCAAACTACAACTTTCAATCACCATGATTTGGAGCAAAAGTTTTTTCAGTTCAAAAAATTTCACTTTGTGTACGAGTGCGTAAACATACCGTTTACGAGTTTCTTTCTTCAACTATCTTTTTCTTCATCTTTTTTAAACTATCTTTTAACAGCAGGGGCGTCATTGCCATGAAATGAAAATAACAATAATTTATTTCCCAAAGAAAGTTTCTACAATTTATTATAGTTAAGTAGTAACATCCCCACTACGCATAGCCTGTAACGTGGAAGTAATAAAGTCCTACAGCAGAAATACAAAAACAATGCGGCTACAAAAATTTATAAAGGGTAAAATAAATATAACAATAATTCAAAAAATATAATCTAACAGTAATAAATGGAGTTAAGACGAGAGATGACACACCTTTTATGCAGTGTGAATGTGTTTTATGTGCAGGATACGAAATATCCCTTACCTCAAAGTTTCTTCAGCTTGATCGTAAGACCACGATAGCAAGAGCTTCCGTATTCGTGTTTAATGAAATACATTTATAATTCTTCTTGGCTAAAATGATATACGGACTATTTCATTTTAGCGGACCCTGTCAACAACATGTATGTACTATGTCTGTAAACAAAAATAATAATACAAATAATAATGGAGTCTCCGTGTAGGGCCTAGCTACACGCAGACTCCATTATTATTATTTTAATTGGGCAATTAGAATGACCAAGTTTTGAATTCGAATTACATGTATATTTTTGGCTAGCGCCACTATGTATTTTTACTTTAGCCATGTGCTCTATTTAATATTTGTTTAATGGTATTTATGGCAGGGTTATACGTCGCTTATATATTAAGTTTGAGATCGTTTTCATGATTTATTTGTATTGATTGCACATCTACGTGTGCTTATAGGCTTCATGATACCTTTTAACTATACCGATTCATAAGAAATGTAGACAATACTGTATTTATATATTTTTTGAATATTATCATAGAGAATAAAATACAAACTGTTATGCGATTTACTTCATCGCTGGTGGGGATCGACTTCTGCTTATCCGGTAGTGCTTTGACGCCTGAGCGACCGCGACCACACATTGCTTGTATTAAGTACTATAAGTATTCCGCCAAACCGCCCTCTGTACCACTATTTGTTATTTTTAGTGGTTTTCTTGATTACTTTTTGCATCGCCTACTCATCTTCCGCTACCCAAAGGTTGTGTCTTTAGCGATAAGATCGCCGATTGTTTAACTCTATCGTAATACTATGTGTTATCTGTAGGTATATTGTATTTATTTCTTGTTGAGGTGCGAAATAAAGAGTATTTTATTCTGTTTATATGCAATAGGTACATCTAGGATGTGCATTTAAGCAACATTTCCCGCATAATTCTCTTCTTTTACAATTTATTTCATTTCTATCCAAATATTATGTACGTGACCGTCGAACTTGTGATTTTCCATAAACAATAAACCCCAACTCGTAAGGCTAACTCAATAAATACAATTCCACCACAGTCAACAATATGAGACGTATATCTTCGGAAGATAAAGCCTTTGGACGTTTGTATTAAGGGGCTCCCTGCAGAAATCAGCCAATTTGATGATTTTTACATCGTATCTAGTTTGTGGATTATAGAGTTATAATGTCCTATTTAATATATATTGTAGTATGGTCTATGCTTAACACTTTGTATAGACCCGAATTTTGATTTAACGACTGTGTATTTTATAAAAAAATATTCGGTGAAGGACCAAAAATACACTAATCTCGTTTCTACTTTTATCCCCGGTGTATATGTAGAAAATATCTTACATTTTATTGTTCTAAACCATGTTCCACAAAATTTGTTCTGAAGCTTTTTCTATTTTTCTCAATATTTTTCGAGAAAAACGCAAAAAACCGTTTCCACAACTTTTTCCCCGAAAAAATCGTAAACTTTGACGGCCTGTATCTCAAAGTCAGTGACATGTGAAAGGTACTTGATACGGTATTTTGTTGTGGAAAAACTATGTTATTATGATTAGCTATTTATAATATGGGAAAATCTATCGCAACAGATCGAAGGTCATTGAGAGCGGGTAGCCCCTTAACAGATAAGATATATTTTCCCGTCTCAGATAGCCCGGCTTTGACTTACCGCCTTTCGGCTGATTAACATTACAATAAATATTGGTGTCAGGATAGTTTTGGTTGGTACAACTTTGTGGCAGTCGTACGATCAGCATCAAAATTAGGTGTAAATTTTATTATAAAATATGTTTTATTTTCTCACATTTGAAGTGAAAAGCAGAGTATTTAACAAGTGGTAAAAAGCCCTCAGACTACATTTGTACTACTTCGCTTTGCTCGCTCGTGAAAATAAGCACTTAGTGTCACAATAGTTTATTTTGGCCCTTTGTCAATCAATTTACTACATGTATATGTCAATTTGCGGTCTCATTACGCCAAAATATCAAGACGGATTTTGGTACACAACTAGCTGGATATTCGCAAAGGGTTATAGGATACCTTTAAATCGACTACGACAAAGTCAAAAAGAGGGTAATGTTTTTTTTTACACCGTATATTCGGAGTAGTAGCCGCATATTAGTGTAGGTAATAATAGTCCTTAGGTGTAAATTTATAAAAACAGTTGTTTAAATTATTTATGAAGTCTTTAAGTATTCTGAGTGTTATTAGACTTTAACAAATAGGTCAGTCAGTTAAATACGTAGTAAATGCTACAGGGCTAAAATTATAAGACAAACGTTTTCATTTTTTTGGTGACATACCCGTTTCCTTACCTGATTATGACATTTTATAGCGTTTTTGCTGTGGATAACGCAAAGATAAGGTACTCATCCTCAAACCACTCCAAGAAACGTATATAAACTTATACTTACGACTTGTGCCTACGACAAACATTTGCGTCCACAGAATAATCACTTCTTCCCAAAAAAAACTGACTTCAACTAGAAGATATTATCGTATTTCAAAACGAGTTACTATAAAACTACACCGCAATTGCCCCGAAATTCCCGCACCAATAATGTCTCTGTTTGGCCTTGTGGTTGACTGGTAGAGAATGCCCCATGGCAATAAGGCCGCTATTTGTACTTTTACTTCTGTATTTTGTGTAATAAAGTTAAGATAAATAAATAAATTGCCATATATGTACTTACCTATTATAATTAACGAGTTCTTTCGATTTCCCATGGATCTAGTCATCAGACGACCAATCTGGAGATATCTAATTTCAAACAAAAATAATCCAAATCGATTTTTATATGACGACTTTTACGATTAAAAAAAGTTATTGAGAAGGTTTTTGGAAATCGGTTCAAAATACTGTTATTATGTCAAATCTGTACATGTACAACCCTTATGATTATCCTAAGTCCTGACGAATATAGAAGTGATAACTGTTCAAGCATACGTATGAAAGTTCAAATCTGGGTCACTGAACGCACGCGATGGTTAACTTTCACCCCGGTAATATCTGTAGTTAATTTACATATTACTCACGTAATTAATTAGAGGATCTTACTCATACATATGAAAAAATGGGTAATTGGTATGTGTGATCAGTATCATTATCGTTTATAACTGCGGTAAAATATATACTGGGATGAATAATAAATAGATAAGTACATTTATGGCAATATATTTATTTATTTAATTTTTATTGCACAAACTTCAAATGGCGGCCTTAATGCCATGAGGCATTCTCTACCAGTCAATCACAAGGCCAAACAGAGACATTATTGGTGCGGGAATTTCGGGGCAATTTCGGTGTAGTTTTATAGTAACGTTTTAAAATACGATATTTTCTAGTTGAAGTCAGTTTTTTTGGGAAGAAGTGATTATTCTGTGGACCCAAATGTTTGTCGTAGGCACAAGTCGTAAGTATAAGTTTATATACGGAGTGGTTTGAGGATGAGTATCTTTGCGTTACCCACAGCAAAAACGCTATAAAATGTCATAATCAGTTAAGGTAAGGGGTATGTAACTTTGTACTTTTCAGGATGTATTCTAAACGAAACGGTATCCTATCACAACTCCGAATATATATTGTTTCCCATCTGTAACGTTTGTCCCAATTTTCATTTGTCCGAAAGTTTTTCTGAAACCCATAATATTTTAATAAGTCTAATGTTGCTGTGATATTCTTTTCATTCTTCCTTTTTAGGGTTCCGTACCCAAAGGGTAAAAACGGGACCCTATTACTGAGACTTCGCTGTCCGTCCGTCCGTCCGTCCGTCCATCCGTCCGTCCGTCCGTCCGTCCGTCCGTCCGTCCGTCTGTCACCAGGCTGTATCTCAAGAACGGTGATAGCTAGACACTTGAAATTTTCACAGATGATGTATTTCTATTGCCGCTATAACAACAAATACTAAAAATGAAATAAAATAAATATTTTAGGGGGGCTCCCATACAACAAACTTGTTATACCTATATATACATATATATAGGTACGGAACCCTTCATGCGCGAGTCGGACTCGCACTTGCCCAATTTTGTATGTATGTACGTTTATGTATGTTTATATATATAGATATTATTTGTGTATGTGTATGACCTACCTGTCTTTAATATTTTCGTTGTCGTTTATTTATTATTTCTCAAATTACTTAAAGTTCTTATCTCACCACCTACTATTTTCTGTTTAATTTTGTTTTCTCCGCCACCCAAAGGTTGTCTGGAAGAGATCGCTCTTTAGCGATAAGACCGCCTATTGTCTACCATTATTTAATTTATGATTTCTCATGTTATATTTTTCTTGTTGGTGTGCAATAAAGAATTGTTGTATTGTATTGTATTGTATTGTATTGTATTTTTTTGGGTTTTATAAAGTTTTAAAGAACCCGTTAGGTTAGGTTAGGTCTGTTACATAATTGTTCTAAAATCTGAACAGTTTTGGTATAAAAATTACTTTCGGAAAAATGAAAAATTTATGAAACGTTACAGTCGGGAAACGAAAATTCAGACTTAGGGCGATTGTGCACTACAATGAATTTTACTGTCCGGCAGTCCGATTTTTTACGGTCCGATATGGCATGAAAAAAACGGTAAGGGCTATTGTGCACTTCAATGAATTTTACTGTCCGGCAGTCCGAGTTTTCATGGTCGATATGGTATGAAAAAAACGGTTTTAGCTTGTGCACTTGAACGTCTTTTTTTTTGCTATACCGCTTAAGCACATGGATCAAGAGGTAAAGATACAAAATTCAGGCTGTGTGTACCACCAAATGAAATGCCTGGCAGTAACGTTAAGGTAAGTTTATACAGTATTTATACAATGAGTGAGCGAGTGAGTTGATAAGTGAGTATAGGCACAGGGCGGACACTGCCTACTAAAAACTGAACTTGAATGTCAGTGTCAATGTGTGTGTGTAACACGCACAGGGCTGCCTCAGACGCATTGCAACAACTAGTTGGTGTTTTGGTGGTTTAGTTGCACATAAAATATGACATACCTAATAAGATAGAGAATTATCACAACCACACGACAACGGTAGTGGTGGTGATGGTGATAGTGGTGATGATGATACTGGTGATAGTGCTGGTGGTGAAGATGGTGGTGGTGGTGATGAAGGTCGTGGTGATGATGGCGGTGGTGGTGATGAAGGTTGTGGTGATGATGGTGGTGGTGGTGATGATGATGGTGGTGATGATGGTGGTGGTGGTGATGGTGGTGGTGATGATGAGGGTGGTGGTAGTGGTGGTGGTGGTGAGGGTGGTGGTAGTGGTGGTGGTGGTGGTGGTGATGGTGGTGATGGTGGTAGTGGTGACGGTGGTGGTGGAAAAAAACGGTCCGGAATGGGGAAAAGTAAAATGTCGGATGGTAAAATTACGTGTAGTGCACAAACTACTATATACATTTAATGGCGTGCCATATCGGACCGTAAAAAATCGGGCTGACGGACAGTAAAATTCATTGTAGTGCACAATCGCCCTTACGATAGGACTTACCATACAAAAAATAATGAGTCTTTTCTTTCAATTTAATTTATTTCGAAATTTTTGGGTTTCCGTTCCCAAAAGGTGCATATGAGTTCTTATTAACAAGCCTTCGCTTTCTATGTGTCTGTATGTCAGTATTTCACAGAGCTGTATTTTTCCAGTCGTAACAGCCATATTAATATACATTTTCAGGTCTCTACACCTGAAAATGTATATTTTATATGGCCGCTAAAGCAAATACTGGAATAAAAACCTCAAGGGGATTACACGCCTATCACAATTTAATATACCTACACATTTTAATAAGAAAGAAACAACTACAAAGGTTTTCAAACAGACCACAATCCATAAGGTAAGATCTCGGACAATTTCATTGCTAACGTCGAATTTACCCCGCTTTGTTAACTATGGATTGATTCCCATGAATGTGAGCACAGTATTTGTGAATTGGCGTGTAATGGATCCAAAGCGACCGCAGGCTGCATAGAGAGAATGGGGGGAACTGCTGATGCAAAATGCCACGCACATTTTGTATTTACGGCGCTTTGATAGTTAATGTAGGTACTCTTCCTATGTAGTGTGGGCGAAGCCCGAGCAAGACGCATATTAAGGAAATAGGTTAAAACATACAAACTAATGATAAAAAATATCCGTTTTGCCCGATATTTATTTTACAACTTTTCGTAATTTTTTTAACGGTCGCATGGCGTCCCAGGATCACTATGTATAAGCCCATAATGGCGTCAAATACGTAGGTAAACAAAAATAAAGTAAAAATAAAAATTAATTAATTAAAAATAAAAAACACAAAAAAGATAAAAGTGGTGGGGTACGACTAACATAGTTTATTGTCTAATGGGGTAAAACTAACAGTTATTGGACTGTGGCAGATTTCTCCCGGTGATGGTTTTGCCCCACCTTACCTTATGTATGAGTATGACGCGGAGCTCCATTTGAGCGAAATAAACGATTTAGGACATAATTACTGTACGCAAATAAGACTCCTGTCTTTTTAAGACTTCTCATTATGTAACCATACAGGTTATCCATCTGAAACACTCATTTTTGTTTTCCACCTGTAACGTCTCGCCAAATTTTCATTTGTCCGAAAGCCATTTTTTCCGAAACTGTTAATTTTTCAGAAAAAATATAAAACAAACCTAACCTACAATTCTTTAAACCAATGTTTATAAAATCCTGAAAATATTACGGGATTCAGGAAAAAAATGGCTTTCGGACAAATGAAAATTTGGCGTTTCGCAGTTGGGGTAGGGTACCTCCCATACAATATTCACACCTTTAGAATTAGACCACACCGCGGTAATATCAGATTGTCACCTTTCGTAATGTGACTTTAATAAGCACATTGCACCCATCACCCTGCGACAACTAATGGCGTATGATCGATAGTAGTTAGCCGTTGGACTGTTTTGGTTCGGTGTTATTGTATTTGGGTATTCAATACAAACTTCAAAGCTGTGTTTATTTATTATAACAAAACGTGATCCTATTCCTTTACCGAATGCTAAATTTCATAAACAATTTTTTCCCCGAAAGTCATAAATTTTTCAAAAATCTTGAATAAGTCAACCTATAGATTAGGTTAGGTTAGGTTTGTGTTATATTATTACATTCCAAAAATTTTACGGTTTCAGAAAAAATGCTTTCTATGAAATGAAATTTCTATGAAATGAAAATTCGATGAAACGTTTGTCTACGAAACAAGGGTAAACGTAAGAAAACATTTTTTTATAGGACATCCTCACACAAATCGATCTAGTCCCAAATTAAGCTCTAGTAGGCTTGTGTTATGGGTACTATACGATGATATAGATACTTAAATATTAATAAACATAATATACTTAAATACAAAGGCACTATTTTGTTTTTCTTTTTGCCATTTCAAATTTCACATGCCAGTAGGTACTCATTGGCTGAATATATTGGAAAGCTTCTATAATTACCTGTGTGAAACACCTGTTTATGTATGTACCATAATTATATTCAAGTGAATAAACCATATTCATTCATTCACAGAAACATCCAGGTACAAATATTTGAGTTCATCACATAACTTTTGCCGGGATTCCAACCCAGGAATGTCAGCTCAGTTAGGCGGCGTCAATTTAAGTAAAACACTATATTTAAGCAATTAAAAATCCCGTGTAAAAGCTGAAGTTAAAATGAAAACTGAATAGGATTAACCAAGGAGTTTAAAAATCTGTTAAGTGATTAAGGCTTCTTATCCGTTCAAAAATGCTGATTGTTTTAGACATTTTTCTTTGTTTCATAACATATTATCAATATTACTACTTAGAACATGGCTATTGCAATTTATTGGTATATATTTGAAACCTACAGTTTGAATTTTTCATTGTTAATTTTTATTTCAAAAACTACTCGAATTTGACAAAATTCACGCAGAAAACTGTTTTTTTTTAATTAATATTTTCGACTGCACGCAAGAAAGCATGATATAGCTCTGTTAATTTCTAGAACTCAGAGAAAAGTATTATTCACTTCAAAAAGTTGGATAAATATTAATAATACGAAAAAAAATATTTTTAAGAGGAATAAGGCCCCTTAAGCACTTAATTTTTGGAGCGCTTGTAACCTATCTACTTATAAAATATGTATCATTGTTGTAATGTATTTTATTATCCACTATAGGCACATCTACACTCATCGATGAAACGAATAACCGCCAACCTTTGACGTAGTTCCGATCAGTTTTCCGTAACGCATTTGCATGAGAAGGCTGCAATAACCGTGCGTGGGAAGCTTTACCAGGATCGCCATTTACAAGATTGGTGTAAACCCACGCTGTGTTTTATAATCGATTTTCCAATATTGCGATTGAAAATTGTTATTCAGCTATACTTTGTTTTAAAAGCTGACTGTGAGGTAATGCTTCAATGAAACAACGTAAACGAGTTTTCTCAAAGATGCAATGAAATTTCGTCATAACGTGCGTTATAAGTGTTATAACAGGATTCGAGTATCACGTTTCGGAAAAACTCCAGAAAACTGTAAAGAATTTCATCCTTGATTGAGGGCCTAACCCGGAAAGTAATTTTATACATGACGTCCTGTGTTCATGAACAGGCTAAATATCTGATTTGTTTTTTGAGTGGTGTATTTTTTATTTAATTGCCGGCTTCGTATCACTATCCGTCTCTCCGGATATACGTTCGATTCCCGAGCTGAGTACAGCTTTTTTTTTATTTAATTTATGAATGCAGTTTTTATTTTCATTAAAATCGATGACATGGTTCCTAAGAACAGATCTTCGTATGTCTTATAATTTCAGACTTTCCCATACAGACCGATCTAAATGGGCTACCCTGTATACCTACTCACTGTATGCAGCTCGAATCACAAACATTTTAGGGTCAATTTTTATTTTGCTGTCTATTGTTTTTTCTTTCATTTCGAGTTCCTCATTTTGCACTAAGTTTCAGTACAAAATACGAAGTTTAGTTACGAAATTACCATAGTACATTTTATGTAACTCAATCAAAAAAAATTTAGGGCAAAGCATTAAATTGGGCTTACCATAGTCAGAATAAGCAACTTTACCAACTCACATTACACACAATAAAGATTGTCCCTAAAATGTTAGCGATTAATTACCTAATAAATTTATTCATTTATTCAGGATTACCAACAGATAATACATCTTACATGCTCTTATATCTAAGTGTAATAATCATGGCTAGGTAACCACAACTTATACATTTTAGGTAACCACAACTTATAAATGGATGACAGAGTTAAAGGTGATGAGATATACCTGAAACATCGCTTATTTGGCAATATCTCAAATTACACTCGAATTAGTGCCCTGTGTCTATGAAAAATGCAAAATCAATACAAACTGAGCTTTGAACGTAAATAACTCGCCAGTTCTCCGTAAGCTATTTGCATGAAAAGGGCGCAATAAGCGCGCGTGGGAGGCTGTAACAAGACCTGGGGTTACATTGAACGCTTCACTACATCTGTCCTACCAGATCATTGGCCTTTTGAAGAAGGGATATATCTGAGAAATAAAGATTACTATTAAAAAATGTAAATGTGAATGATAGAGGCACTAAATACGTTAATTGAGGGAAATAATACCAGTTAGTAATTTAACGGGAATATTATTATAGAAGGAATGTTAAGGAATCGGAAATACATGTAAAGGATCGGAACGACAGATGCCACAGAGAGTTATTTTTTATACGTGACACTTGTGTTAACTAATGTCTAGCAAGGAGTATGTTTAATTCTTCCCAACAATTATAATATATACCAAATAATATCGGTCCGACATGGATCTAACGTTGCTATCCGTACGCCATGCTTGCGGGCAACTTCAAAAGTGGTTCCCGTCGAATGGTTTACTCTTGAACATAACGAAGTCCAATGTCATGGTTTTTTGCAGACGTCACACCGCAGTGCCCCCATGTATTGCCAGCGTCCCGGCCATTATGCTCTGAATGTAGGTTTCTCGACTTCATTATAGACTCAAACTTAAACAGGAAGTGTCATGTCGGCCAACTGTGTTATAGGTTGGGTAGTTAGGTAGTGGGTAGTGTAGTTTCTTTGCGTTAAGAAAATTGAAACCATTAATATTCCTTTAACCCTTAATTTGGCAGAGACTCTGATGTCATAAAGTCATATATTTGACTAAGTATATTGGATAGGGTATGTTTTAAGAACTTCTAAAAAATATTTAAAAAAATCTAGATTATTTCGTTTTTGAAAAAAAAAATGTCCGTCACAGCGTACATTGCCAAATATAGAGAATGCCTATGATAAATTCATATGTCCGCTGAGCCGTACAATGCCAAAGACGTAGTGTAATAAAAAAAACGTGTTTTTTTATTTTTTTATATTCAAACTTTACTTATAAATTTATTTCGTGTGACAATGTAATTGACAACTTCTGGACTGCTTTCCGGTGACAAAACAGAGTAGATTAAAATCGTACATCATTTCACTTAAGTACGCGCGGGTAGTTTTTATAGTCCCACTTATACGGCTTCTCTTGCAACAATTTTACCACCCTAAGCTTGTGTGGAAGAGATCTCTTTATAGATATAAGACCACCTCTTGTCATTTCATTGTTGATTGTTTATATTTTGGCTCTATGTTGAGAAACGCTGGTCGCCATGTGTACTCTTACTTTTTTGCAACTTGTGGTCTCTTGTTGACCATGTTGGGATGCCCAGCTTGGGTTTATCGCATCGTTTTAGACGGTGTACGCAAAGATAGAATTGACGAGATGTTTAGACGGAACATTTGTATAATGAGTAATTATCTATATATGTATACCTTCATGCATAATGGGAGTTAACGGGACATCTGTCTCTTGCGTTGTGTCCACTTCATGACTGCGTTTAGGATAGTTGTTTTGCAGTTCTTGCTCATGATCGGAAACATTGGATATATTCAAACATTCTAGAGAAGTTGCTAAAGAAGGTGCTGGTGTTGATGCGTAGGTGTGAATTTATTGAACTCATTTTCGTCGGTTGATAGTTCACTTGTTTTGATAAAGCATACTCTCTTAGGTATAAGTGCTAAAATTTTAGCTGTATGACCCGACACAACGTATGGTGTTGATGGGAAGCAACTAACAAATAAATCTAAGCATACACGCGGGCACACACACCCCAAAATTAATATTTTAAGCAAAATAAATTAAAAATTGTTAATTAATATGCAATACTATAATATTGGCAAAGTCCGCTACAACGGACAGGTCGTGTGCATTGAATATATGGCATTGTCCGGTGTGGCGGACAACACATTCAGAGGAAGATTCAACATATTAAAAGAAACAAAACGCATCCATACTATACGCACATTCATCAATTATATAGTTTATTGTATTATTTAGACATGAAAAACGCACTTGTTGAATAAAAAACAAAAAATAAATCCAGAAATAGCTTTTAGAAAACAGTTGACGTCTAACGCGGAGCCATTTTCTGGAGCCACTGTGAAACTAGTTTAGCTAGTACTAATTATATATTTTTCTGCTAAAATATAACTATCGTACTAGTTATTGCCATATATGAAATGAAAAAAAAATCTCACGAAAAAGTGCTATATTTTTTTAAATCAGTTGTTCCTTGCACCGGACTACGTCAAATTAAGGGTTAAAACCGTATATTTTCTTTAGCAACCATTCATTGCATTAATATGACCATATATAAAGGCCTATGTCCAATAGTGGACTGATACAGGCTGATGATGATTAAAAAATATAAAAATTGGCTTAATGAAAACTAATACAAACTATGTAGTTTGTGCAAACCTTACCTAGTTCTCTAGCTGTTAGCCATTTACATGAGAATCATGCAATAAGCGCGTAAACGCGCGTGGGAGGTTGTAACAAGAGCGTCAGGTTCCTTGTAAAATCACTATGAGTTTTATTTTATGACGCCCTCCGATATTGCGATTGAAAAATTTCATAATACTATTGTAAAACTGTAAGTGGGATGTATTGGGAAGCATGTTTAGAGTCTGTGCGGAAAGAATAGAGACGTAGGATTTTGTTTTTGCTTTCCTGACAACATTGTCACTCTTTGTCAGTTATTTTAAAATCATGAATGAAAGGACATGTTCTGTTACAAGCAAGTGCTTTCGTAAAAACTTCATACTATCTTATAATTTTTGACAATTCATAAATAGTAGGTGACTTATTTTGTCATCAAATAAGTACCGATTTATGTATTGAAATTCAGATGCCACCTTCAAATCGGAGGATCTGATGAGCTTTTTATTTAACATTACCATTGGCGTATCTAAGATTTTTTTTCAGGTGGGGCCTGGGTGGGGGCCTGGCCATGGCCTATGAGTTGAAGTCATGACTTTGTATGGGTAACCCAAAATCCTGGGATGGGCACTAGACCATATTGGGGTGGGCACGGCCCACCCGGCCACCCCCCTAAATACGCCAATGAACATAACTGTTACCAACCAACATGCAACTTTATAATTAAAAAAAGTAATCGCAGCGACGATAAAAAAAAAACCCGATACACTAATGGCTTTTAAACGATTAAACAAATTTTCTTGATTTAGGGCTAAAACACGCGTGATTTAAATAAAAATTACTTACAATAATCGCGTCCAAAATGTGTTTATTTAATTACCTGGACCGTTCGAACGTAATAGAAGATAATTAAATAAACACTTTTTGAACACCCGTTTTATTAGGTATAATAAATAAGTGTATTTTTAAAAGCAATATACTTATTTTAAATTCTGATCATCAGCTTGTAGCTATGATAACAATGCCATTCGAACCTACATACATACCATTAGACCTTTTTAAAATGTTTTAGCATTTATTTCAGTTAGTTAATTTTTTTTATAGTTATGTACTTAGATAACATTAATTAATATCTATTACATTAATATTTTCTTCGGTTTCCACAGCTGTCACACATTAATTTGAACTTTTATTACATTATTTCATACAAAGACTGCATCAGTTTGACCCACTGATAAAAGGTCATAAGTCAATAACAGAACCTTGTATATCATGTCCTTCTGTGGCCGACGGCTGCCCCTTTGATCGCCAGTAGGTACTCAAGCAAAATGAGGGCTGCGTAGCGCAGAAATAGGTTAAATGGTGTGATGCAATCGAACTCATTCAACTATCGGGCCACCGCAGGTAGTGAAATGGCACTGAAGCCTTCATATTCATACTATTAAAAGTATAATATCCTAGCAATAAGGCAATCAGGGAGTTTTCTTTCGACGGTACGGTCTTTAGCGATGTGCTCTATTTCCCCTGTTCTGCTCCTGTGCTCTATTTCTCTATTTGCCATATATGGCTTATTATTTTCCGGCCAGCTAAAATATTGACATTCATCTTATTACTTGATATGTAAAATTAACTTGGCAGTTAAAATACCACTTTACAGTCAATCAATTTGATTTCTAGGCCACTATAGAACCTTGTCACAATGACAATGATTATGAGATTTCAAGCGCCTTTCATATTGACGTTGACTGTGACAAGGTACGAAATGGCCTAGGAATCAAATTGGTTGACTGTACCTGCAGTGGCTGAGTAGCCATACCACCCTATCCAAGTAGCATACATGCTGCATAAGCACATTTATACAGCCCTTAAACTACTTAAATTAGCTGTACAAGACCTATATAAGCGCATTCCGTATACTCAGGTATTTGATCAAAGTTCTGCTAGAGCCACTTAATCAGAATCAGCTTGCTCGTTACTGAACAAAATCTAAGCACAAACACAGGCAAAGGTAAGCTCGACTCGTATTGTATCCCACCAAAATGCACGTTCGAAATTCAGTGATTTCGAAGGCTCCATACTAGAGATGTGTAGCTCGCGAGTGAGTGATTCAAACGAGCTAAGTATATATAATTTGGTTTAACTCACTAGCTCTTTCGCTCACTTAAGATTCAAGTAGCTCAGTAGGATCATCTATCATCTCAGTATTAACTCACTCTCTCTCGCTCATGAAAGGTACATCTAATTGATCGACATCTCTAGTTCTCTACTCACTCGTGAACGATATAGTCTAAAGATGTACTGAGCTAAAAGAGCTAAATGAGTGATACATATCTCGGTGAGCTAGACACATATCATATCACTCTTTTCACTTTAGTGACACATTCTGCGCATCTCTACTCCATACCCCCCTACCACAGTGACCGTTCTCGATAGCGATTTTTATTCGATAAATGAATTTTGTGATAAGTTAAAAAAAGGATGTATAGACTTCAGGAAATTACCATATGTCGTCTGTGGATTCATTTTTAACATTGTATAGTATAGTACCTCATTTAGTTTAGTTAACAATGCATGTTTTTCTGTAACTTGACTTGCTAAATGTAACGTTTTTTGTTGCTTGGCCAAATAAATGAATTGAATTGAATTGTGTAAACGATTTGTATAGATAATTGTAGTTCTACAAATCCTTTACGCTGTCACTAGCTAAAACGGTAAGTGTAAACTCATGGTAAGGATACAGTCTTCCACAAGGTAGCTCATTTTTAGGGTTCCGTACCCAAAGGGTAAAAACGGGACCCTATACTGAGACTTCGCTGTCCGTCCGTCCGTCGGTCCGTCTGTCACCAGGCTGTATCTCAAGAACGATAATAGCTAGACAGTTGAAATTTTCACAGATGATGTATTTCTATTGCCGCTATAACAACAAATACTATAAATAAAATAAAATAAATATTTAAGGGGGGCTCCCACACAACAAACGGGATTGGTTGCGTTAACTTTGCACCTCATTAATTTTATGGAGCGCTATACATACCAGGTGCAAACTTAACTTAACCACTTAAGGATGGAAAGTGTTTGTACGGAACCCTCGGTGCACGAGTCCGACTCACACTTGACCGGTTTTTTTAATTTTTCTTTAAGCTTTGATCTTTGTATCAATGGTTTAAGGATACAGTACTTCGACGTATCATTTTAGGTTGGTTGCACCGGATATTTAAACCCAGTTTAAAGTATAATATAAGGCTTATTAGAAATAAAATTTATTTTATGTCTATTCTATTTTTTAAAAAGATGGCAACCGGTCACAGTTAAGTGACCATTACTGCCAATGTCTCGTTGCCAATCGCAATTTATTTTATGTCGTAAAGCATATTGCAGATTTTGAGTGCTACTTGGTACTAATTAATTTTACTGGCAACGACAAATTTTCGGTAACTGACGTTGAAAGTCAGTGAATGTCACTGATGTAAATAAAGTGGAAACAGGACTAAATTCATCGGCCATCATTTTCATTGTTCATGTTCATTTCATCTCATGTTTTATTTTTTGATAAGTCTTATTTATTTTTAACACGGAAGTCATGTATTGGTTATAAACCAAAAAAACTGATACTGGCACAAGCTTCGAGCCGCCATAAACGGATTAGGTACCTAATAATAATAACAGGACTAAATATATATATAGGACTATTTTTTGCATAATAAAGCCAAAACTATCCACAGTGATGAAAGTCTCTCAGGACCGCCGGCTCAGTACGCAGGTCCTACAAACAGCGCCGATCGCGTCGTATATCAAGTGATATTGTATGCTAGTTTTTCTGAAGTTATTATAATTATTACAATATGGACCCGTCTAATTACATCTGAGAGGGGCAGCGATATGTGTGATATTGAGAATTATTCCACTCTTGTACACACATGTAAGCCTTAAGCTAGACTTAATGTATCGGTACAACTAGCCCTTACAATAAGTATTAGATTATTTCGTTCTAACGTGGATTTAATCCTTATGTGCCGTGCTTATTTGAGCACAAAAATCTATAACAGCATTACAGATTTTGCATTTAATAATGCACATTGCATTGAAGGCTATCTATATTGAATTAATAATAGAATATTTCCTTTGTTTGAATGGACTTTGTGTAGGTGGTGTAACAAAAGAACCGTGCAAATGTGGATTTTTTGTGAATAAATTGCTATCTCGTTCTATTGATGGCATTATGAAAAGGATAACGGCGGTATCTGATAGATAGAGATGAAAAATAACCAGTAGAGTCCCAGAGGATCGGGTCTAAGTTTCTCTGTCAGGCTTCAACCGCTACCCTAAGATACTTATGCAAAGGATAGCTATCTCGTTATATTCAGTTCAGAGAACGATGGATGCAGGTATGTGATAGATATAGATGAAAAATAACTAGAACAACCTAGGAGAATCGGGTCTGCTGATACAAATAAATATTAGCATACACGAATGAATGTTTTAATTATTATTGAGGTTAGCAGGTGCAACAACTGAGTCTGCGTAATTTTTTTTTTTTTTTTTTTTATGTCATAGGGGCAAATGTATCGCCTGATAGAAAGCGATTACCGTCGCCCATAAACACCTGCAACACCATGCTAGTCCTATATATAAATTATCCTTTAACCTGGGGAAAAAGTATTCTTTAACCGTCTTGGGATATTCAGTTGGTAACTAAATTGGTTAAGATCCGTCCAGCTGTTTCGGCGTGATGAAAGGACTATTATTTTTTTACCAACAGATGGCGCAATACAATTGACGCCAATACAAATCCTGCATCGCAATGTTAAGAGTTTTCCTAAAGTAACTTTTAAAGTCAAATAATTTATTTTAGAATAAAATAGTAATATATGTAGGTAGATGTCATATGTCTGTTAATTTTACCGTAATAATAAAAAAAACTACGTATACTGAAAAGAACATAATACCAAGAGGAAAAATATTTTATCTTTTCGTAGCGCAAATATATTTCGTTGACAACAGACAGAACCCATAAAATCGTCATTAAACGTTAGGCATTTTTTAACCTTTCGCCGTAATAAATCAGAGCATTGTGGGACGGAACTATTGTTCGCGGGCTTCGGCGATGTCAATCGAATATAGTAGCGTATCTTTGGTATCGTTAAAATATTGCGATTCGCATTTTTACCTATAAAGCCCTCATATAAAAACGTACGAAACATAATATTATTTCATATGACATGGGTCATCATGTGTAGGTATATCTATCGAATATTAACCATCAATGTAAAGTGTTCTCTGTCTTTTCGTCGATTTTTCATATCGCTGAAGTGTCATCTCGTAGAAAGCATTTTTCTCTGAAACTGAAAACTATTTGGGATCGTTATAAAACAACCTAACCTAACATAACCTAATCAATAGGATGACATTTGTAAGAATTATGAAAAATGTATGACGAATTGACGACAGAGGCATAAGAATTCTGTGAAGTGAAAATTCGGCAAAATTAAACTTTCGACGAAAAATAATTCGGCGAAAAGACAGAATACCATGTAAAGACCTTCTTGTATATGTTTCGCTTTTTGTTTTTTTTTTTTTTGAAATAAACTGTTGGCCTTGTAAATACCTTGGAATATTTTTTAGGTAATGACATAGTTAAGCCAGTATTAAAATAACATTGTTATCTGAAACACTAAACTAAAATTAAAATGTCAGCACAAAATCATTACAGTTTCATGCGTTTGACCCGGGTTAAAAATAACGATATTACGTGTTTCCACTTTGTCATGAAATGGAGTTCGTAGCAAATCCGTAGCCGAGGGCTACGTAGGCGCTACGCCGTAGCTGCTACGATATTGTGGATATTGTGATGAAAATACAGTTTGCGGGCTTTGGATTATGAAAATAAACTGTGGTCGATTAAAAGTAAGCTTAAAGTGAAGCAGGGAGTTCATTACCAAATTTTCCTGCAACCTGGTTTCATAAACTTCAGTTTTTATTAGTATTAGTACTATGAAAAGGGAGATTTACAATAACAATAGACTTTTTTTCTCTTAAGAGATAAGGTCTCCAGAGAGGTCCTTTAATTTTTTTTTCATATTTTGACAAATATATTGATAATTTCTAGCAACTTTTTGAAGTGAATAATACTTTTCCACGAGTTCTAGGTTGTAACATAGCTATTTCATGCGTTCATTGCGTGCAGTCGAAAATAAGTTGCAAAAAATTATTTTCCGCGTGAATTTGACAATTTTGTGTAGTTATTGAAACAAAAATTATCAATGAAAAGTTCAGACTGTAGGTTTCAAATATATACAAATAAAACCCAATAGCCCTGTTGTAGGTAGTAACATCAATAATATGTTAAGAAACATGTTTGATCATAGAGAAAAATGTCTTAAACAATCAGCATTATTAATCATCTGTTGACTTGCTGAATTTGTTTATTAATTATTATGTAGACGATCACCATATAGATTCGTGAAAATGGACTATGTGTAATTTATAATATATGTGAAATAAGTATAATTTAATCTAATATACATTGCATTTGATGGTGAACTTATTTTGAATGTATTAAAAAGCCTGAAATAAATGGAGTACTTATACTTCCTTATGACTTAATCAAAATCCATTGTTGAATTCCCGAATTTACAGAATAACAGGTCTTAAAACCTTATATCCGTAGGTATGAGTATGATTTATGTTATGACTTCGAGTACATAAATATAACACATTAAATCAAAACACTCAAATAAAAATCGGCATCTTGTTCACCCAATTTTGATCCTTATTCCTAAGGCATTACGTTCCCAGTGTATAATATATTATAAAACTATACAGTATAACGACATGTGTCAAAACGAGAAGCAAATCCGAATAAGTTGAACCACGCGACACGCTCAATAACAATAAAATGGTAACCTAATAACGAATATCACTGTATCGGCATATATGCCAATGTATGAGGGTAATTTTTAAAACCGCAGGCTTAAATAAGATCACTGTCGCACTAATACTTGTCAAAAAGGGACAGGTGATTTGCCATTTATTTGTCGCAGTTAAATTAACATGGTCGGCAGGCCAACTACAGGCTCTAAATTAAAATTTTGACGCCGATATTATAATACAAGATCTCACCATAACGTTTACTCAAGCGAGGTGCTCATTTCTGATAATACATTTTTATTATTATTTATAAGCGATGCATTGTTTTTCTTATTGAATTGAATTTATTTTATCTTGATTGACGCTTTTCTTCTTAATCCAAGTCTGAAAAAAATATGCTTTAACCTGTTTTCAATGCTTGACTAACAGTTTCTCAAAGACAGTTCATAAAAACAGTCAAAATTCCTTTTTAAATTTAACGGCACGAGCAAAACACAAAGCAAAGAGATGCTATAAAAAGGAAAACTACTTATTGAACTTAATTTAGTCTTTTTTATTATTTTTTAAATATCGTTCTTGTTCAATTGCATAGAAGTATAAAACTGAACGCCTTCATTGATTGGTCTACCGTTACGGAATTTGTTTTTATAGCCGCGGCTTAAGTTCAAGGAACGTTAAGATCGGCCGATAGCCGGCAGCACGCGAAGGGGTAATGCAGAGGTACGAGTAGGAGGCAGGTTCATTCAAAAATGAAAGGTTTCAGGGCAGGGCTGACTTATGGACATGCATGACTTTTTAGCGGCGCGGGCAAACATGCCACGGACACCGCACGATCCGTTGTGCGAACCGACGCACGCCCCGCTCTGCACCTGTAAGGTCTTCGCACACTATAGCAACTCCACGCCACTGCGGCAGCAACTCTACTCACACTTTCGATGAGTAGTCAACTAGTTGATCCACCCAATGGTCACTAATGGACAACGCGGTGTCAACGAGTGGACCCAGCAAATGGTTTCCCGTCACGCGTCAGTCGCAAGCGCATAATCGCCGCGGGGACGACGTGTGGTCAACGCGTGACAAACGTGTCGGGGTTGACCTTAGTGTACGACGCATAGACCACACGTCGTCCACTACTTTAATATATATTTTTTTAATTAAACCTAGAAAATATGACATAGGGCTTCAATTTCAATATTTGGCATAGAATCGAGTCGCCGTTGAGTTGTTATAATGTGCGAAGACCTATACCATGTGTTAACGTGACGGTACTGTAGCGACAGCGTAAACAATTTGGACGGATAATAATACAGCGCCCCTAGCGGTTCCTTTGTAGCACTACAATTCTCCATACAAACCGTTTACGTAGTCGGTAACGTGTACGGCCACTGTAAACTCATGGTAAGGGCAAGTCGTGGCATCTTTCCTAGTCGCCGCATACATTCGTTCTCGTTTGTCAATAAAAAAGTATCAGGAAACATCCCTTTTGTTTTCTAGAGTTGTTTTGAAACGTTATCCTAACTTTCACCTGCAACGCACGTTAAGATCAGCCGATAGCCGGAATCACGCAAGCGAGTAACAGTACGTCCCGCTTCGCAACAATCCTACAGTTGATCAATAGAATTGATTTCGTTTTGCATATAACATGTTATTTAATGTCATACTAATAACTCTCACCCACAATCGGGCCCACGTTGCGCTTTCCTATGCGTGGCTTCTGTTCGCTCCTCCAGACTTTACTGCCCCATCGGTATCCGTTCTCCAAGCTACATGGCCCGCCCATTGCCACTTCAATGGTCCAATTATTATACAAGTCTGGTTTAACTGCACAAGTGAACAAAATACACACTCGGAAAAGCAGCCTTAGCCTGGTCGCCTAATGGGTCTTTTGTCAATAGCATAGTCTTGTGAATTGTATCTTTATGTAGTGGCTAAAGAGATTGTGGCTTAGTTTAGCATTTGCTTTGCTGTATTGATATGATGTGTCATATCATTTTATTATAGCGGTGTTTGTCTTCGTGGAATGTTTAGTTTAGATGGCTTAGACCATTTTTTTCGGTTAACTGGTGCCGTCTTAGAATAAATCCATAGCCAACTCAAGTCAACTTCACCAAGTGATACAAAGTGATCGTGTATTGTTTTTAGGGTTTATATCGGTCTCGCTCGCTCTTATGCAAACAAGATTTGAACCTATCTGATTTCACCCGAACTCGAAAATCAACCGTACCATATCTTGTTGTGAATACACTTGTCATCCACCTTACTCACCCGGCATTGAAAGGAAAGTATTTGTCGTGGGACAGAGAGGATGTGTCACGGTTATGCTAGACGTGCTGGTCGACCATAGGGTCACCCTCCTTTAATGAATATAATATACAAAGCAAACGCACACACGTTACACACCACGCCGTGCACTAGAGCGGATTCGCTCACGCTACTGCGTTTTGATTGAAGCTGGGCCTATATCATGCCCTGTTTACAAAACGTCTTATATCAATAGCATTTTCTTGTGACTTGTGTCGTTATGTAGTAGGAACAGCATTGCGGTTTAGATTGGCCCTCGCGGTGCATTGATATGTGTGACGTTGACTTTTATAATTATAATTTATGATAGTGTTTGCATGGCGATTGTTAACCTAAAATTTTCGCTTGACTTGCATCAGCTAGATGCATCTGTATAAATAAAAAAATGCAATTCTGATTGTATTCTCAGATCAAACTCAATTAACACGATTTGCACCTTAAACGATAGTATATTATTGTAGAGGGTGAAAAGTAAGCAAATTGGTAAAATTTTCGTTTAAACAGGAGTAAAATATATTCAGAAGATTCTAAATAGTCGTTACTAACTATGAAATGATACTTATACTTACATACACATTATGGACTGTTACCGAAACGTCAGGAAGTCTTAAATAATTAGTAAACGCGATATAATCCATTTAAACCGTTTTATTTAAAACACATTTAAATTTAGCTATTAATAGTCGCGGAAACCGAAGAAAATATTATATGGACTGTTTTTAAATGTTCAATTACATAGATGTACGCAGTGTTGACGATAGGTATTAGGCCATCTATAACAAAAATTCCGAGCAACGTCGTGAAAAGTATATATACGGTTGAAAGAAAACGCTGCAGGCGAAAGAGAATTAAATATAAGGACACGGGAATTTGTCTTCCTAACGACCAATTTACATGCAACGAAAAGGGTCGTAGGTTTCATCCCCACCGATATGTTATATATATATGTACTTTTATACATTTTTGTTCCCGTAAGCTGTAATTGAAAGCGTATTACTTATGTAATGCTCAAAGTAAACTAAAAAGCCAAAAATAACCCGTTCATAAACAGATTACATTTGAATCACCCTTTGCAGTCGGTGCCACGCATGCAGCCGTTAATTATTACTCTTCGGTTATTAGAATACGAGTACTTTTTTTCGATAAAGAAATGTACGTGGGTTTGGCACCGACTTCAAATGGTGATTCAAATGTACAAACAGCTAACAGAACCACTAGTTTCTTTATTTATTAAATACTAGCTGTGCCCCGCGGTGTTACCCGCTCATCCCACGGGAATACTAAATTTATTCGGGATGAAAAGTATCCTATGTCCTTCCCCGGGACTGAAACTATCTATATACCAAATTTCATCTAAATCGGTTCAGCGGTTTAAGCGTGAAGAGGTAACAGACAGACAGACAGACACACTTTCGCATTTATAATATTAGTATGGATTTGATAACTTCCCTTTATAATTTACTAGCTGTGCCCGCGGCTCCGCACGCGTGGAAATCGGTCTGTGTCAGTTTTGCTTTATCACAGTTTCTTGATACCCCGCAGACAGGACTTTCCGTGCAATCCAAATTGATTGGGATCATGAAAGTTGTGCGAGCCGTTTTGCCACCAGGCGCAACGTAGCAGCGATTATTTAATTAAATTTGATGATATCCGTACCCTCGCTTCTAAACTTAGAATTAATTTGGCCAAATCCTTCCTCAGTGGCTTACTCATGTCACGACATATTAATTTCAGCGTCATCTGTTAGTTTATTCGATAGTCGTAGCACATGTTTGAAAAAAGTTTACACCTAAGTTGCGCCATAAGATTCATGTGCAAACTTATCTCAATCAAGTTTGGATTGTTACATTTTTTATAGCCTACAATATAGCCGGGAATTTTTCGACAGATTAAACAAGCTTTAATCAAAATCCGTTCGGCCGTTTTCGCGTGATGCGCGGTTAAATAATCAGACAAAAAGCTAAACAGATAAACAGTAAAAAATTCTAAAAACTGTTGGAACGTATTCTGTTATCAATTCTAAGTATACCTCGCCAACTTTTTTTGGAATATCTTTCATATGCACAGACTTTCGGCCCTCTTCAGCTTTTTTATATGAGTAAGTAGATAAGTAATTTTATATTTTGACTGACTTAGATAAAGGCCAAAGGGGGTTTATGTTCCACTGCAATGTATATCTTGTATGTATGGTAAGGAATTTCTCTGTCAAAAGTGAACCCACTCGCATTTCCCCAGTTTTTATTGCTTTATTTAGCTCTTATCACGACGGAAACTACGGAAATGTGATTCTAACTACACTGATAACGGGCATGAATGGATCTAAATTAAACTTTCTAAAATAGCAGCGTCTTTCTAAAGGTCCAGTGAGGATAGAAATAAAACTGTTTTCATCTATAGAATTTTACTCTAAAGATTTCGTTATTTTAAATCAAATTTAAAGTAACTTGTAAGCTTTTGAGGTCTTTTTTGCTTTCTTATCCCAGAAAATATCAAAAACAGTAGTTATCATTTATGTATTATTAGATGTAATATAATTAACACACGTTAAAGAAAATATAGTAGTTTATACAATTGTTACAAAACGAGAGACCTTAAAACAAGAGTGTGGTTTTATGAAACGAGTCGTAGGCGAGTTTCATAATAGGATCACACGAGTGTTTTAAGATATCATTTTATGTACAGTTGCAGTCAAGGCACTTGTTGAGTTTCTTCTTCTCGACCTTCACGAGGTTCTCGTCATGTGGGATGGTAATGTCCATGAGCAAAGCTTGGCGAGCAAAGCCTAATTATTATTCTGATTAACTATTTAACCCACATTAACCTTTACTCTTTATCAGTTAACCTTAGTATAAATAACCAAACACGATATCCGAAGTTCATATAATATGTAAATTAGCTTACCTACACACTGTTATTGGTCTACTTTAAACGGGTAGGTATTTAATAGTTATTTGTGCAACAAGAGAGCAAAGTTGTTTTTTGTTACGAGTGCTGATTTTGAGTCCCGAGCAAGCGAAGGATTCTACGTTTGAATCACGAGCGTAGCGAGTGATTCTATGTTAGAATCCTGAGGGTAGCGAGGGACTCAACAGCACGAGATGCAAAAAACTTTGCTCTCGTGTAGCACACACAACTTTTCACCTCATCAGCGAGAACATATTCGACATTTTGTGCTTTTCCTTCCAACGTATTTTTATAGTCTTTGTTGCTGATTTCAATAATATTATTAATCAGAAAATAGATGTGCTGCTTAAAAAGGAATAACAATATAATTTAATTGAAATTATAATGAACCAACCAACACGGTTATTGTCATTATTTGATCAAATTGGAAGATTTACCAGATACATGACGTGTTTATTTATAAATACATATTATATTACGAGATTTTGTTTATAAATTGATTGATATTTTTACTCGTAAAACACCAAATAGAATAAATGCAAAAGAATATAAAAATTACAATATAAACTCGATATTTTTAGGGTTCCGTACCCAAAGGGTAAAAACGGGACCCTATTACTGAGACTTCGCTGTCCGTCCGTCCGTCCGTCCGTCTGTCACCAGGCTGTATCTCAACAACGGTGATAGCTAGACAGTTGAAATTTTCACAGATGATGTATTTCTATTGCCGCTATAACAAAAAATACTAAAAATAAAATAAAATAAATATTTAAGGGGGGCTCCCATACAACAAACTTGTTATAGATTATATATATGTATAGGTACGGAACCCTTTATGCGCGAGTCGGGCTCGCACTTGCCCAATTTTTTAAGGTACGTTTCGAATATGCATCTATGATAAATGGTGAAATTATAAATTACTATTACTTATATTTACAATAAGTAATAACTTGAAAAATCTTATTTTATTTGAGCAATGATATATTGTTTTATATAAAAGGCACAATAATTTTTATATTCGGTCGTTAAATAAAAATATAATAAAGAAAAAAAAAATACGTTGCAATTAAAACTTTTTCGGGTGTTTTAATGTAATTTTTGGTATAACGCGTATCCGAACTGTTCTCAATCGAGGTCGGATTCGAAAATCGAATTTCAAATTGATAAGTTTCTATCCCTCTCTTTTATATACATATGAAAGAAACAGAAAGCATCGAGATTCAAATGATTAGAATTTTATAATTAACCTTTGGCTGAAGAATGTCAATTCGTGGTCAGATATTGAAAAAATTAAAAAGCTACTTTCTACTCACGCTCGAAACAAAATCGCATTTTGTTCACTGTTATCTGACAGCAAAATCGCCATGTTTGAGCTGGTGAGGTGAAAAGAATATTTTATTTTATTTTAAACTAACTGCGGTGCGCAGTGTTACCCGCTCATTCCACGGGAACACTATTTTTTTTTAAATAAAAAGTAGCCTATGTGTTAATCCAGAGTGTTAGCTACAAACATACACATTAACACACTTACAAACTTCCTCCTTTATATTTTTAGTGTGATAAGTGAGGTAACTGTAGTGGTTGGAATTGTTGGAGTAGATGTCATTAAAATAATAAAGATGATGTATTTGCAGCCGGCCCATTTTAAAGAGATACAGAGAAATTTATACTCCTTTTCTAAAAAAAAATTGTTGATAAATCATAATTTAGGTCGTTAACTTAACACCTTTGGGTTGGTAAATACTGAACTAAATAATTAATACAATCAAAAAAACAAATAACAATCGTCAAAATATCCTATATACTTACCGAATATACTCACAAAATTTCATGAGAATCGGTTGAGAATTGTGACTTCTAGACTATAGATATGCCGGAAAGTGTCTAGACATATGAAAGAATTTTGGGCCAAGCTAAAACGGAGTGGCTTTGCTCCCTCGGTCGAAATCCAAACCCAATATGCGAAGTTAATTTTTCATGTAAATTAGCTTGCAGTGAACTTAGGGCCGCTTTGCGGGACAACTTTAATGGAATAGACAATAAAAGTTACGTCAGGGGCTTGTCCCCAATTTAAATTAATGCAACTTTAGTTAGTCGGTGTAACGCGTGTTTAGAGTTTTAGTCGAGGGTCGGGGTAAGTACTATGGGGTTATACAGTGAGAATAAGTTTCACTTGTATCTTAGGTGCTTTCCGAACGATTAATTTTCTACTCTGCACCCACTTGAAGCATCTCTGTTTGACCCTATGGTTGACTGGTAGAGAATGCCGTAAGGCATTAAGTTCGCCATTTGTACTGGCTTTTGTTTTGTGCAATAAAGTTTAAATAAATAAAAAAGTTGTTTAGCTATGCTATCATGTTTTGTGGCATCTTTACGCTTTTTATTAAACCTTTATGTATAATTTTTCTTTTAGTATCAAAAAGTACCTATGTGTGACAGCTTCGGAAGGTTTTTATCGTTTAGCTATAACATAATGATGCTAATGTTATTTATAACACATAAAAAAAATGTAGGTACCTACGAGTACCTACACTCGTTACATTTTGCGATATTTTGTATTTATACGTAGATACGATACCTCTCCTCTCTTATAGTTTTGTTAAAATGTCTTAAATATGTCTCTATCTTTTTTACCATTATGTATCTTTGCCCGAAAAAAATGCGTATTTTAGAATTGTATTAGAATGTATGGTGGATCGTGACCCCGCCTTTTTACTCTTTGTCGGTCATAATAATACGTCCACATTATTATTTGACTTTTAAGCACACTTACGAGTATGAACGTGAACGATGTTGCTTTTAGGTGGACGTTAGATGCGGACGGCGACGGGGCGGCGCGCTCGGCGACACAGGCGATGTCCGCTAGCTGAGCGGTGCTCGCCGGCGGTGCATGTACGCGGCGGCGGGCGGCGCGTCGATCGCGGGCCGTAAGGTAAGCATTATTGTTGGATATTAGACAGTAACGGCGCGCTCGGCGACACAATTGATGCCCGCTAGCTGAGCGGTGCATGTAGGCGGCGGCGGATGGCGCGTCACTCGCGGGCCGTAAGGTAAACGTTAATTAATGTTAGACTATAACGGCGCGCTGGACCGACACGTTGATGCTAGTTGTGCAGTATTTGGCGGTGTATGTACGCGGCGATAGGCGGCACATCGCTCACGGGTCGTAAGGTAAACAGTCAAACTTTTAATTTAAAACTCTTGAAATACGACAAAAGGCAGCGGCATGTAAGAAGATACGGCGATGCTAGTTGAGCGAAGGTCAATGGTGAAAGTATAAGGTATTTAATACAAGTCCGCTATATATTATAATTCATTTGATGGTGACGGTGGCACTGTACGGTAACACAGTAATGCTAGCTGAGCGGTGAATGTACTCGATGGCAAGTGACGATATTATTTTTAGGCGTTAAGCTAAACATTACTTAGGTACATGTTAGATTTTTTTGCATCATATAAAACCACATCAAACAAATTCCAGTGGTGCAGTGGTTATCTAGGATAGAAACATGTGTCTGAATACTAACTTTGAAATTTGTGTTTAAAAAATAACTTAACAAAAAACATAAATTGACTGCAAATTTTGCTTTAACGATGTAATCGAAGAAATTAACCATAAAAGTAAACGTTTATAAATAGCAACGTTGCAAATGGCGTGAAACCCGACCTATAATTAATGCGAGTAGTAAATAGGTTTCCAATTTGCAGTGGAAAACGGTGGTTAAATAGTAGTTGGTAATATGCACTTTGAGAAATGACAGCGGTTAATGATGCTTATTTTCTGTCTCATTTGAGTTGATTAACTAGTAGGTACAACACAACAGCCTTTGACGTTTTTAGCCACCAATTAA
This sequence comes from Apotomis betuletana, assembly GCA_932273695.1. Taxonomy (NCBI): domain Eukaryota; kingdom Metazoa; phylum Arthropoda; class Insecta; order Lepidoptera; family Tortricidae; genus Apotomis; species Apotomis betuletana. Next base: position 7,978,862 of record OW026307.1, on the reverse strand, counting down.
TGAACATATGTGAATAGACGCAAATATAGGTAATTCAATTTGGTTTTGGTACACCTTAATTATAATAACGTATACTTACAAATAAATATTTTTTTTGTACTTATAAATATTTGTTATCTAATTATAATAATACATTTATAAGTTTACGGTATCTTGAGTATATTTCCTTCCAGTATTGGATTTGGTAATAAAAAAAAAGTCGTTTATTTCAGAAAATCTGATTCCATATATTGTTTTATTTTAATAGATGCTGTTTTTCTAATAGCCAGATTTTAACAAGATATTATTGTCTAGATGTGGATGGGATCTAGACAATAATATCTATATATATTGCTAATATCTAAACACTAGGTTTACTTACTTTGGGACTAGGTTGATTTGAGCATTTTCTTTCCAGACATTTATTCCATCATCATCTAGATTATCTTTCCATTGAGTAGTATATATTTTGCTTCTCCAAGTGCCTTTCATTCTTTCTATTTATCTAAGATTGAGATATTAACAAAATACTTTTTTTTATCCAGGCGCGCCAGCACGGCCGCCAGCCCGCGCCGCCGAGCCCCGGGCATAGCCCGCCTCACCCCGCGCCGACCGGCGTTCGCGCCTACTCCTGTCAGCACTGGGAGTCCCGCCTCCTCGCGCCGCCGCCCCGCCCGCTCTCCGCCGCCGTCTCGGAACATTCGGCGTGCGATGTCGTCGAGGTATAGCCTGTATGCTCCATGTGTGTCTATGTAATAGTAATAGTGTTAAGCATGCTAGTTTAAGATCCGTATTTTCACAAGATATAAATACAAATACGCGTTATATTATATTATAGCACACCAATACAATAACACGAGAAATCACATACAAAAAAAAAATTTACAACAGTCTGTCTTATCGCTAAGAGGCCTTCTCTTCCAGACAGCCAAGATACGTGGACAACTGTCAAGCTAAGGCCAACAGTCATTATCAAGTCATATATTATATGAATTTAGTTCAGTGAAAATCAAAAGCAAGTCAATTTGAGATCAAGTTCGAATTTGATAGTCTCTAAGTCTGTGTGCATCTAAACGTTTAGCTCAACGGATTTAAAGTAGGCAGTAGCCACACGCGCCGACTACAACTATTTAACTTCCAAGTTGCGAACTGCCTTCTGTCTCTCACTCCATAATATGTGTGAGTAAAATTTACCAATCTAGTCATAAACCGTACTTGGCCCTTTATTATTCTTGTGAAAATATGGAAACAACATCATGAAGAGATATTTTAACATTGCCATTAAAAAATCTTTTCATGGAGATAATATTTATCATGATTTTCGATTAAACTATCGTGCACGAAACAAAAGTTTTAGCCGATAATTACTAGTGACAATAAATGTTATTAACAGCATGGAACGACTGGTTTTAGGTAAAGGTAAGCGTAGGATTTTGAGTACCATTAGCTGGCGGATTTTAAGCCAATATAAGGCTCTTAACGTCAAACAATGCTATTACTCGTTGCTAGTTGTTCCTCAGTAAATGTTCATTATTGTACTCGTATTGTTACCACCATTATAGATACTTATGATCACTGTTTTCATCCACAATTACTGTAATTTTTAAAAGGGCATTGTTTGTTAAGAAGTCCGTTCTTTTTCAGAATTTCATGTACATTCGAATACTTTTTTATTCCTTTACACAAACACAGACTTTTATCAGTATTCACAATCGAAGAGTAAAGTGTTCACAAGCTCAAGAACAGTTCATTACAAGTAAAAGAGTTTTGCACAACATGTTTAATCGAAAATTAATGAAGTTAGATGGGTATTTGAGCGCTGTTCTGTGTATTAAAGGTTCGTTTGAGAATGTCAAACAGTGCCTGTCCGTGTTCGATGTTATTACTTATTAGGTATCGTAAGTCAATGTTTGTTAAGGTACATTACGTAGACGTAAGTACATAATTGTTAGCATGTGTAGGTGTGATTTTATGTGAGACAATGCAACTGTTTAGATCGATGGAGTAGGTGCGCCTTTTTGTTGTTTTAAACCCTTAATACCCTGCCATTTTTACTTTAATTTGTTTTTAAAATAGTGTGCGTGTTTTGAGAAAACTCCAACAGTATGTTCCACGGGGAAGTGTTGATGATTAAAGTGACAAAAGTGGGCCGGCCATGAAACAGCGACATCTTGCGGCGAGAAGCGTCCGATGGAAGGTGTCAAAGAACCAGAGACTGCGACTAGATGTCCGGAACGAAACATGAGTGACAGTGAATAAAAAAAGACGAATAACTGTTCAATAATAAACGCCAAATCGCGCTTGCTTCCATTAATTTTTCTCACGTTAAACATATCGGTATTTTAAGATAACGACCACTATTGTAACTCAATCGTTCAATTAGCTATACAACTAATATAGTTTTGCCTTTCTCGTGCCTATCTTTATCCAATTCTAAAGCATTTTAAGTGAGAAATCGGAATAAATTATTCTGTGATGGAACTATAAGAGTGATATCGACGTTCGAAGTGTAAATAAGTAGATATTTCTTAATATATTTATATTTAAAAGTAAATAAAAATAGAAGATAGCTTAGACGCGCTAGCCTTAGTTTAAATCAATTTGCTCGAGTTTTAATCAATAATTTAATCAAATAAACTAAGTGAACAAAACCACCAATTCGATAAGTGACGTGAATATCTACGTTCTGAAAGCCTTTGGCTGAGTTTTTTGCTCCCTCGCACCGAAGGCCACAAAACTGGCAAGTATGCAGGCAGCTCTTATGCTAAGAAGTAAATCGCGGGAGAGAAGAAAACAACGTCTCAAGAGAGGGATCAAGCATGACCTGCCGAGTAACATTGCGACCAAGTCCATCGCCCCCTTCCCGAGATACCCGCCAGCATCATGGGTACGTAGATCTAAAAGTTTTCGTTTTGCAGATATTTTGACAACTCATTTTGACGTGCGGTGCTATTAGTACAATGCACGGCCACAAAGTTGGACGATGTGGGCCGAGTTTAGAGATTAGAGAACGTTATTTCGTCATACAAATCGGGAAACGGTCTCGAGAACGGCACATCTCTAGCCGTGTTTGACCAATCACAGAGTTCAAGAATTCAAAACCGGACATGCGATTGGTCAAGTCACTGGCTCCGCGCCGCTCCAGCGTCAATGGAACCGCACGCTTAATGAAAAATTGCGTACATGTAGATTCAGTGACTGCATGAGCGTGAAAATGACGACAATCACGGTGTTTTTTTACACATATCTAAGTTTTTCAAAGTATAGAACCGCGCGGCAATATGAAGTATTTATGTGTACAGCAAATAAATAAATAAGTCTGCGTTAAGCTTTTTAATGTGACTTTATTTAACAGGAACGTACCGCCTATCGTCCTCTAAGTCTTTCGGAATTTTTGTGTTGTAATCTTTATATTTGCACAAAATTGCAAATAATCTAATTGTAAAGTCAACGGTACAATTTATCCGAAAGGGCTAGAGCTTTTACCAAAACTATACATGACATCAATTTCAGATTTGTATCGTTTCAGCTTTAAATATCTGTTACTAAATGTTGATGATTTGATGATGATTTGGTGTAGGGACGCCCGGCCGGAAACAGGCGGGCTGTCGATCGCTTGACTGCGTTCATTCAGCCCAATTCCCACAGTTACTAAATGTTAGTGACTGACAAGTTTTTTTATATGTGAAGGTATTATTTCATTTTATAAATATGGTGTGTCGTTGTATCATGTTAGATTTGCCTCGATGTATTTCATTAAGTACTATTTCGTTACAAAACCGAATAACATTAACCCCGATTTAAAAAAAAAAAAAAAAAACTATGGAGTATAGTAATAAAAAGAGCCACAATCTTAACGGAAAGCAGTAAATAATACTTCCAAAGCCGTTCACTGTAGATTTATTGTCATCTATAGTTTTTTTTTTTGTTTACCTGCGGGGGGGCCCTGCACGGTTTGTTGCTGACACATCTCGTCCTTTAGGACAAAACGCCGAGGTCATCTAAGTATAGGGAGCGCGCGGTAAAGCAACATTGAGGAGAGATATAGAGGGAGGGAGTAAAATAAAAAAAAATCGCCGTAGTAGACGAAGTGAAGAGCGTCGAATTGAGAAATGTAATGTAAAAATGTTTTTGGTGACTAGAGTAGTTCCTACTTACATCCTTTAAGTATATACCTACAGGTAAAACGCATAATCGAGTATCTATATTATTTCATTAAAGCTCAAACTATTTCACCTTGTTTAAATTGCAGCTGCACTTAACAGTTCGTTAAACTCGATTGTACTATTTGATTTCAATATCGATTCCTTAAATAATTGGTGTAGCTAGGTACTCGGTAAAGTTCGTCTGCAAATGTTACATTTATTGTCATTTGTTTTAAGAGGTTGTAATTTGACTTGAACTAAATAAAATACCACAAATGAATATTACGAAGTAGTTTTAACTAGTTCAATACAGGGTACACATCAGGCATTCTTATTATCAAAGAGCAATCTCTTCTAGCTAACCTTCATAATGTAATGTAACCAATTTTTTTCATTCACTTCCCCAATATTGCATTTTCTATGATGCGAGATTCAGGACGACTTCACCACTAGGGACGCCGACCTTTCGTTAAATATTTATTAGAAAGCATTGGTTTTCGTACAGAACCTATTGTTTCCGTCGTCCTACTACTCTTATCTGTCCTGATTAGCTAAAGCAATCTTTATGTTTGACGCAGTTTGAAGACACCTGCCTACTAAGCCGGCGGTCCCGGGTACGAATCCCGGTCAGGGCAAATATTTGTGTGATGAACTCGAACATTTGTGCTTGGGTCATGGTTGTTCTATGTATTTAAGTATATATTTATCTATACAGGTTGGAACATTTCTAAAGACTGACCTGTCAGGATAGTGTCATCTGAGTCATCTATAATCGACCTATTATAAGTGTACAGCTGGATTTAAAAGTAAAAAAAAGACATGAAAGTCAAATACTTTAATATCAGTGACAACCCTACTAATTTAATGGTTAGAAATATTTACATAGTTCATTGGTGAAAATTGAAGTACTCAGTCTGAACAATTCCCTGTTTGCTTAAAAGTCCCTCGATCTGTTCCGCCCTGTATAAGTACGTATATCGTCGTCTAGTACCCATAACACAAGCCTTCTTGAGCTTGATTTGGGACTAAATCGATTTGTGTGAGGTTGTCCGATATTATTTTTTTTACTGCCTTTATGGTTATTGTCGTTAACATTTCGATGCATTAAATTACTAAAAATATATTTTACAATAGTAGGTACCTACCAAACTCCTAAATTTAACTACTTATATCAGTATAGCTGGCTACTCAATCAATATTGAACCCAATTTACTCCAGAAGACATGTAAAAAGTCGCAAATATTTACGTATTTCATGACAGCGAAAAAAAATGCTTACACAAATCAGGTAATTGTATATCCTTCTGAGTTTGTCTTTGGGTATAAAATTAAAATTATGAAATAAATACACTTATGAGTATAAGTATGAATTGTATTTTAATACTAATATCTGCTCCATAGCTCTCTTAGTCTTACCGTGCTATAAGTCCGATGCCTAATGATAACAAAACTACCTATTAGGTGCCTGAAATCTGCAGTGGAACTTAACGATTTTACCACGAGACATTCATTTATCTTTGATAGCTTTTTAGATATAACATATTGTATGCAGCCATTAAGTTTAATTTAAGCTCTGCAACTACTTAGGAACGAGGTCTTGATAAATTATTAGTGCTTGCCAGTTCCATTTTGTACTTCAGCGATATGAACCTCCATTTTGAATTTTACGCCTATCAATAGAGTAAGATTCATCTCGGTCACTAAGTGTCGTCATCACCGTCAAGTGACGAAGAGTGTATACCCCTAACTTAGAAATATAGTGGTGATAAGTTGGATGGTAATAACCACTATTGCGCTTAGAAAAAATACCTACACCTAGAAACCTAACTAGGCAAACCTAACTAGGCTTGAAACTAAAGCCAGTTTTGGTTAGCCACGGGCTAAGTTTCGTCCGTGTGCGCATCTGTCACAATGTCAAGCTCACAAGCAAAACGATTCTCTGATTGGTTCGTAGGCACGCACACATAGAACCAAAAGCGGCATCATCTTTCGCAAATCTGTTCCCTCTGAGACAGTAGTACTACCACGTAGTTCAACTGGTAGTACAAATGATACAATCTTGGGTCACTAGTACTACCAGTAGTACCAGTGTCCATAATGCAGGGCCGGTAGTACAACTGTCCTGTATGAAGTCTCTCATTCTAAGCTATTGCGGTATTAACCGTTTTCAAACAGAACACAAAATCTTTGTAGTGGCCATTGTATTGCAATTTCCCTGCGTATTGTATACTCTGCACGCTTTCTGCATTGTTCTGTCCAGCTCATACACAAACAGCATACAGCTTGCATCGGACTACGTGATTACGTAACAGAGACAATGGACCAACGAGCGCGTGATGAATTAAAGCTTGCCCTAGTCTTTCTATTTACTACAAAGAACTATGACCCAGGAATATTGCTTGGCTGTCGTTTATAATATACGTTATGAGATTCATAACGCTTTTCTGCTGTACAAAGTTGATGAAAATTTTCATATTTAATGTTACTTCTTTTGATTACAGTGCTAGTGTGCTAGTAGATATTGCAATGTTGATACATGCTTATGACTTAAGATAAGACCGAATTTGAACCTTATCACTGCTAAATTGATTTAGAAAACGATACAACTTACTTTGATATTAAACATATTTTTATCAAAACATTTTTTGGGTTTGGCCTAAGATATTTTTAATAAAAACTAGACAACAGATATCGTTCAGCCAAAAGCTAAGCACTTGGTATTGAGAAAAAGAAAGGTGCGATTTTTATTTCTTGCCTTCGTCAAATTTGAAGGAACATTAAAACTAAGCTAAAAGAGTCCACCAGTTTCCAAATTTTGCGCTTAGCTATGCACATAATTATAGCAAGTCATTTTTATTTATATATAACCGTAGAATCTGCCTACCCCAGTACGCAGATGTGATGTATGAAGTGCAGATAGATAGATACATGACATGTCCTCTTAAAGGTCTCGCCATACCTAGGCAGTTCAGTATCTATGTAATCCAATATGTTGACTGTACCAGTAACATAGATATTTACATGTCACTGGTAGCAGATGGGTGAACCTCGGCAATGCCGCGATTTCGCCTCTTTTACGATGTCATATACCGGAGATGCCTTGGAGATGCAAGTAAAATAACAATAAAAACACACATAGCATTTTACTTTTTACAATATTTTTGGTTATTCCAATGACTTTTTTTGAAATGAAATATAAAAGAATTTCAGAGGAAATGTATTGCTAATAAAATCCTACAATTTTATACTAGTATGGAATTGTATCTTCTTTGAAATGACAATCTGTCAATGTCACGTAATGCGGCTTGAATATCAACAAGTTCAATACGTTTCTAAATAAAATAGGGGAGTAGACGATTGAATTATACGACATACTGTAGTTATATGAATAAACTTAGCTCAATATGTCATGAAACAAAAAAAACACATTTTTTTTAAATATGTGACTTCAAAGGTACGCAAGTCATATGTTTTTTTTTTTTAATCCAAAAGAAATATTGAAATAGTTTTCAGAATCCTCATAATTTAATAAAACAAAAATCGTAAACTTACTTAACTTATCGTACTTAAACGCACTTCTTGACGGTGAAAATAGCAAATCACTTATTGTCTCCATACAAATATTGTTACCCAACCCACAAATAACGTCATACGTACACTGAAAAAAAAAATAGACTGTGAATCCCACTGACAAAACAGTTAACACAGTTAGGCTTACTGTAATAACAGTCTTACGTTACTCTAATAACAGTAAGCCTAACTGTAATAACAGTACCTAAGCCTAACTGTTATGTCAGTGGGATTCACTAGGTGGTTATTTGTATGGAGCGTTTATCGCTGTGTGAATGTTGAACTTTGACGATCATTTCGTCCCCATATAGATATTTTGGATCCCAGTAAAATATAGAATCGATTGATATCCTAAAAAAAATGTCGACACGCCTATTGGTTCTCATCGTGTTAAAACCCAACACTCCTACAAATAACGCAAGGCAAGATACTCTTTCCTCTCAAATTAAATACGATATACGTCAAACAACATTAAACAGTCGTCGATTGCTTTCCGCTCATGGCACCTCATTATCACCACATCGGTATAAGCCGTGCTAATTAATTAGTCTACCTATTACGCGTGATGCAATATTCAGGTCTTGCATCTAGGTTAGGCGATATAGAGATACCTATGTATAAGTAGCGTAGTGCTTTGTAGATGAGGATATGTAGGTATTATAGATTCGACGATACGCTGGCCAAGGCGGCGTTTTTGAGGAAGCGTATTTCAAGCGGTGAAGACTAAACTTACAATAAATATTTTGATTAATCGAGATGCACTGATGGATCACAACAGGGAATCCAGAAATCTAGATATTCGTGACCAATATTGTGACAAGTTGCGTTGTGTATCACAATATTAGATAAATATCTGTATAGGTGTGGCCTAAGACTAGTGGTAATTAAAAGCTATGTAATTTTTTTTTTGTCAGCTCTAAAAGTGTGTATCAAATGATCAGCCAAATTCACTCAACGAAATTTTCTCTATAAACTCCTTAAACGATTGACAAAACGCTGTCAAACCGCGTAAAAGCCCGAGCGCGCAAAAGACATCATTCTAAACTCATTCTTATCAATACGGCAGACATGTTAAAAGATCACTCGATTTGCTTCAAGCGTTTATAAGGCAGGCTGTCGTCGCCTTTCAGCTATCACGCGGAAGCTATTACCCCCCTTTACCACCTACCTTTACCACCCCAACGCACCTTACCACTTCTACATAACAAATTTGTGTTTACCACCAATAAACAACGTCTTTAAAGCGATGCACCGTCCGGCGTTCGCCGAAAGCATAAGTTTGTTGGATAAAAATGTAATGTGAAGGAAAATGGAGGATGATGCGACAGAAGTTTCACTTGCCTTGGTCTCGATAAGTTTGCGGAAGAGAACGTCATCGGTTGAACGATGCTTCGATTCGTGTTGAAATGAAGATTTCACGGTGTCGTTTGTTATCTTCATTTGGAGCGTTTGGTACAGGGGTACAGGTACTATCGTTAAGACTTCGTATTTGGTAAATAAGTTTCTATAACGTGTTGCGTCTCCGTTGCAGCTTGGTAATTTTTAGGATTCCGTACCCAAAGGGTAAAAACGGGACCCTATTACTGAGACTTCGCTGTCCGTCCGTCTGTCACCAGGCTGTATCTCAAGAACGGTGATAGCTAGACAGTTGAAATTTTCACAGATGATGCATTTCTATTGCCGCTATAACAACAAATCAGGGCTCCCATACCACAAAGAAGATAACAAACATGTTATAGATTATACAATATGTATAGGTACGGAACCCTTCATACGCGAGTCGGGCTCGCACTTGCCCAATATTTTTTTTTCGTACCTATTCGAGTCAATTGTCCAGACTTCCGGCTTTTCTCGCCTAATGATTCTCATGATTTTTTTGAGCGTCCGATATAAGTAGGTAATTATATAGAATTATTTTATCGATTCAATTTTTACGTACTAAATGGCGGAAATAAATTGAATTTTGAAAACGTAAAAGATGTTTTTCTCATGTTAGTGAATTCATGTTATTATTTTTGATAAAAAATTATCATTAACAAAAAAACACCCATTTTTAAACAGACTCGTGAGGTGTAAAGCTTAACTATACAGAGCCACGAGCTTAAACGACTATCAAATATAATTTTTTCAAGATCGCTGATGCGATACATGTACAAATGCTATAAATTCAAATAATAACCTATGATTTCTAATTCTAAGTTACTGAAGCTCCAAATATTTTAATACCTACATAAAATAACCTGTATGGTAAGCCGATACAATTCAGCAATTTAATATCAATCATAAAACTTATAATTATTCGTGTACGTATGTATTCTAAGAAAGCGTGCTTATAGACTTATCGACAAGTCATCGCTACGTCACTATCGAGTCATGCATAGTATCGACCCGCTCATCGATATCTGCATAGCGTCACCTTGACACGGTGCCCTCGGTCACAACACTATCATGTCAAAACGGGGGCACTTTTACAAAGCTTACTAATGATAATTTAGCACTAACACGCACAATTGGCACGGAAATGTTTCAATATTATCGTGTTTACCTGGTTGAGTTAGGTTTGCACCTCGTTCGTATACGCCGTCAAAGGTATGAAGTGTAAACTTAAATCCACTGGGTAGTATCATTGACATAGCGAGCGAGCTATTGTTTCATCTTCGCCAAAATTTCTTTTCGAAATTCAAAATTCCCAGCCGGTAATCCCAACATCCAGGCTAAAATAGCAGTGGCAATGGCAGATTTGTATGGACTCTGGCCTAGGGACCAATAAAGATAGTTGGAAAGGTTTTTCATATTCTACAACTTTTTGTATGGCGGGAAATCTCGAATGTGTAAAAAAGTTAATAAGAAAGTGATACAGGAACTTAGTAGGTATCGAAAAACCCTAGTTTTAGAACTTAACTAGAATAAGCGGTGACTTAGAATGGCGGTGAACGTAAAAAAGGTCAGCCATTGCGAAACAAGCTCACGAGATCTACATACAGCTCAACTCTGTGCCTCGCCGCGAGTTTTCTACTAGTCATAACATTATGGTTATGGAGTATGTTAGCGAAAATATAGGAAAAAGAACGCCGCAGTTGGTACATAGCTATACTATGCATATTTTGTCGTCCAGTACCTAAAAATAGCGTTTTCACCTTTGCTCCTAAAGTCTCGCGACCCGCCTAACCTTATTCAACGCATTTGTCTTTAGAAAACCTTATTGCCAATGTTTTTACAGACTCTTGAAACCCCAAATAAAAGCAAAGTATGTAATACCCATCATCGAAGACGCTGATTATTTTATGAAGGGTTAAGAGCGTGTAGCCAACGCAAGTAAATATAAAAGCGATGTCTTGCCAAGTGGAAAATGATGGTCGTATAAAGATTATCTTGGTCTCTCGTAAAATGAAAACGGCCGGTCGGCGGGCTGCGAGGAGAGAATATCAAGGATTTCTCGAGTGAAATAAGTTAGAAATTAAATAAGTTAGTTGGGATTTATTGAACTCTGCAAATTTAAGTTATTACTATTTTTATGGGAGAATATTTGAAGAGGTGTCTATTGGTAAGCAGTAAATAATAGTTCCAATACCGTCAAAGGTAACAATAGCCCTATATATCAAGATAATATATAAAAAAACGGCCAAGTGCGAGTCGGACGCGCACCGATAGTTCCGTAGAACACTTAATATCCCATCTTAACTGGCCGGCTTAAGTTAAGTTTGCTTGTAGTATGGGAGCCCCACTTACATTTTTATTTTATTCTGTTTTTAGTAATTTGTTGCGATAGCGGCAACAGAAATGCATCATCTGTGAAAATATCAACTGTTCAGCTATCGCAGTTCATGAGACACAGCCTGGTGACAGACGGACAGTGGAGTTTTAGTAATAGGGTCCCGTTTTTTTACCCTTTGGGTACGGAATCCTAAATATCGCAGTTTCAGGCGGAGATAAATGTATCGAGTTGAAAAAAAAATAGTGCCGTGAGTAGTTCCTTTAAGTAGGTACATACAGGAAAAACGCATCATTTAGTTCACTTTTAATAAAAATGTATTGATTAACGAACGGTTGCTTAAGTAACGTAAGTGAGTACATTTTCTACTACAGTACTACCAGTACTGTAATACCACCAATTTACCTTTCAACTAACACTTTTTTGGAATATTAGCTACACTTCATTGTGAAGAGTACAATTCATAAAACTTCTAAATGTTATCTAATTTTGACCATGCTCTTTATCAACATTAATAAGTATACAATAAGGTATCCAAACCACCGGCTATTAAAGTACGATCGCGCGACCTGGATTTGCGATTTACTACAGTTCATCAATTATATTTAATTATAGGTAGTTATGAATAAGTAATTATCGGCAGCACATTGCATTATAATAACCCAGACATAGGGAATTGATTGAAATATGCGAGTCAAACAGCTGTACAATACAACCACATTATGACTTGGATGACATGAAAAGTTTGAAAACCGTTTATCATAAAAAAACTTTTACATACATAATCAAGTCTCCTTTTCCTACAGACTTAAAAAGAGTTGATTGTCAAATCGACAAGATTGTCATACAAAATTAATGTTATGTTGAATTATAAAGATAATAACCATTTCAAATTGGTTTTGGATTAAAAAATAAAACAAAATATAAAACCGAACAAAATTAAAAATATAGGTACTTATGAACAGAAAGTATGTATATTAGAAACTTGGTAACTTCAGAGACATTTTGAGTAGGTAACGCACGAGACAGTAAAAAGTGTTAGTCGAAAAGTTGATTCGCCAATATCGCAAAAAAAGCAGCGTAGCAACGTAGCGTGCTAGAAAAGCCATAATACATTTTACTTTTCCACCTCAAGCTTCGTACACTAATAACGATTACAGAATGACTTCCTTTTACCCGTAATTTAGGAACTAAATCATAACGATGGCCTTATAATGTTCGACAGCGAAGTTATTTCAGTCACTAATAACGTCATCCAATTAAACTGGAAGTCCTATCGTAATTGAATCGAACATTAACGCGAATCCACCACGAAATCATAAAGAAACGAAATAACGTTTTCAACAGCAATATGACAAGTCTATTGCGTTGGGAAATTTGTAAAAAATAAAACATTTTGGCGAGAGATGGTGAAATGAGCAAGCTATTCAAGTATGAGAAAGGTTTGTTTTGACTGACTTCAAAAAGGGAGGCAGATTGTAAAATCATAAAAAAACGGTCTTGGTAGCCGCGACCAGTGCTAAATAGCATCTTTACACGCGCACCTTAGGTGGCCGGCTCCGTTTCTATTCGGGCAAAATCGTCGCGTTAGTGTCGTAACACGCGGCTTAGGAATCGCAAGATACGACAGTTTATCTATATACGGTACATTTATAGACGGTATGTCTATGTCCGATAGTGCCGTAACACGCGTTTTAGGAATTTAAAGATTGGAGACATTTTTCTTATTTAAACGGTACGTGTATGGCCGGAAAATCTACCTATGACGTACCACGCAGTTATCAAAATGGTCTTGTGTCCGTGAAAATGTTAATACCTAAATAAATTAATAAATACCTTCATGATCGTCGTGGTCAAATATAATTTTCATAATAATGTGTGTCCAAATATCCCTAAAATACCATCGAATTTCAAGTGTTTGGTAATCATTAGTTATTTGCGCTGCGCATCACAGAAATGATTGATTGCACATTAATTACGATTTAAAAATGTGTTTTCCCAATATTATTATAAGTTGGTTAGCTCGTGAACATACAGTCATGTGGAATATACCTTAATATCTAAATATGCGTTCGATATATTTTTATCTTCGAACTTATAGCAGTTTCAGATAAGTAATCTAGAAAAAATCGTCCGACACTACCCACTACCGACTCAGACGCAAATGCGCTGAAGCACCTTTCAGTGTAATCCACGAACATTATTTTTTAAGCGGCGCGTTGTTGCAGTAAGTTGCATGGAAGAAAATAATCGCTCTCTGGCTAGCCCATGAATACGCGCCGAAGAAAATAGTAAAAGTACCTATTTTTGAAAAGACAGAACCTCTAGAAGCCTAGTTCAATCGAAATGTATTTGGCCGATGTATGTATATCGGCCAAATTGTGTACTTAAGGCCGTGAGATGTCTGAAATTAATATATCGGTAGCAAATGTCGCATAGCCAAATCGCAGCCACGAATTAACAAAAATAGCATTAATACTGCATTTTTAGGGTTCCGTACCCAAAGGGTAAAAACGGCACCCTATTACTGAGACTTCGCTGTCCGTCCGTCCGTCCGTCCGTCTGTCACCAGGCTGTATATCAAGAACGGTGATAGCTAGACCGTTGAAATTTTCACAGATGATGTATTTCTATTGCCGCTATAACAACAAATAGTAAAAATAAAATAAAAAAATATTTAAGGGGGGCTCCCATACAACAAACTTGTTATAGATTATGGTACGGAACCCTTCTTGCGCGAGTCGGACTCGCACTTGCACAATTTTTTCACGCTAGCAAAGGAATCAAAACCTATAGGGTACTTGCCGTAAAGTTGACCTAGAACCATGAAATTTGGCAAGAAGCATTTAGTAAGTAGGTACATAAGTTTGATCCTCAGTACAGTTAACTTCAATATGTAGTGCTTTCATAGTTTGCACGGAAAACTTGATGCGTGAATCCGACTCGCACTTTACTGGTTTTTTTATACGTTAAAGCCATGTTTTTTTCTTACTCTTGGTCTTGGCCGAGAAAACGGTCTCGGCCGGACCTAAAAACATCGAATAACCTGAATTCTGTACTTCTAGGTACTACAATCCTATTCCATAACTCTAGTGAGTATACAGCTTAACCCTCAGAGCGCAAACACACAGTAGGTAAATACTGGAACTCGTAATATATACGATCATTAATCATCAATTACGACTAAGGGGGAGTGCACACGCGACGCTCTGCATTGACTCTTTTTATTTCTCTGCTTCATAAATTAAGTTGGTAAATGAATTATTTGCCTGGCATTCTGGGAAGTGATTACGATTAAGAATTAAGTTATTACTTCATTCTGTAATTTATAAAAATACCTTACGAGCTGTTTCGAGTACCTAACATCGGAGACAGTCAAAAGTGTCAGTCAAAAAGTTGATTTGCCTTACTGCTAAAACTACTAGCAGCAATAAGTGAGATTTTAACTGTATAATTACAATCTATGTGACATGACATTTTGAGTAACGCCGGAGAAAGTCAAAAGTGCCGGTCACCAAGTTGATTTACCCTGCTACTAAAACTACTAGCGGCAATATTTGAACTATTTGCAGTCTATGTATATTGAGATTTTTTTTCCTTCCATCGGATCATCAATCTCCGACACGGTGCCGGCAACGGCGTAACTGGATTGAGCGTTAGCTTTAAAAGACAAATTGAATCCCGCTTTCATCTCTGAGGTGAACGAGGAATCAATTGCAGCGACCCCGTCAGTGAATATTTTACTACGAGATTTCATCTACATTTTTGACTTTCTAGCTAATTTACAACTTTTACGGATATTACGTCGAAAGACGTAAATTAGGATCCTCGCGATACGGCTCTACGTCTGTGGACGGTGACATCTATCTTTCGCAAAACTGCTACTCCTTCTGCAGTCAAATATTTCTCATAGTTTTTATATAAAGACAAAGCCTTGAGACGTTTTTGGCTAGAACTTTTTTGTATGAGTTTTGTCTGTGCCGCAGCATGCAATATTCAAAATGATTCTGTATCCGTGAACGTGTTAAAATAGACCTATTATTCAAAAGCTGTTACCTATGACGGTTCGAAATCAAAGTTAAACCTAAGGTGAGTAGTTTTGGTAATTACTGACTGAGTTTTTTAACACAGTTATAAGGGTTCTTGATTCTCTTTGATCAACCCTAACTACGCATATTCATGAAAAACACGCCAACCCAACTCAACTTACAAATAGATGTTCTTTAAACGCTCTGTATAGCTGTCTTGTCAGGCACACTAGACTCCCAAATATTTTCGAATGATGGCGTTGACAACAATATTTACCGAAGGAATTACTCTCGTTTCCCGTAAATAAGATTTTTATCTGACTTCAAAAGAGATGAGATATTTTATTTTTTATTTTACACTGTTTTTTTTTTAGACTCAGAACTCCGTCATCTAGTTGTATACCAATTAAGATACTTATTTTTTTGTTCAATAGGAGTTATGTTCAAATTAGTCCGGTACAGCAAGTTCGCTTTGGAAAGTTACCACATTATTACAATACAATACAAATAGGTACTGTTTAATGCAATTGCATACCTCTCAAAGCATACAGGAGAGATACAACGCAAAAAAACAATGCCAAACATTGCAAAGTCGTCACCATCCCTGACCCATCCCATTCACGATATTTACGATATATCTATGTACAGGTAGGTCTGTATAGCTACAGCTAATTGCTTAGCAAAAGGTGTCGTCTGCTTGGGACCGCTTTGGAAAACTTCGCGAATGCGTAAATGAAAAAGCAATTAACGTGAGCGCTTTTAAAGATTCATTAAATCGTTTTGAGTATTTAATCTTAGTGCCATTTTGAAAATGTTAGGTTAACACTACACTCCTAACTGCTCTGCACAAATGCACGTGGACGCTATCTGTTAATTAATTTTTGGAAACCACTGTCATACACACACTAATTACTTACTTAGTCTATGAAAATGTAAGAGTTTTCAGAAATCTGTCACTGCTCTGTATGACACATCAGCAGTGTTGCCAGATGACATTTATGAAAATCCGTAGGGTGAGACATAAAAGTCTGTAGAATTCCGTAGATTGTCGCTTGAAAAATCCGTAGTTCTACAGATTTTTTTTTTCAATGCTTTATTGGACCATACTAAAGCTTAAAATGTTATTAAAAGTTGGTAACTTTTGCAAAAATGTACGTGGAAAAACAAAAATCTAATATTTTTGAACACCTTGTCCATAGTTTATTCATAGTTTTGAGTTGGTAAGAAAATTGAAATTTAAAAAACGGACCACTGAGTGAAAGTGCATGATTAGTCCGCGAGTGTTTCAGCCAGAATTACAATTAATTCGCAGAAAAAGTACATGTTTTGGTGCTAAATAAAAGTAGTCTGAAATTCCGTAGGTTCCCCAATAATTTCCGTAGGTCTGGGCACAAGGCCTAAATTCCGTAGATCTACGGATTTTTCCGTAGATCTGGCAACGCTGCACATCAGCCATCTACCGTCGGGAGCCCTTTGACTCCTAAAAACATATTTCTTCGAATGGTTTATTTTGCAGAATTTTTATTCTGTAGTCATACATTTTTCCTAATTCCTGCAAACATCATCCTATTGATTAGGTTAGGTTTGTTTTATAACAATCTCAAATAGTGTTGCAAAGATTTTTTTTTCTACGAAATGACTTTTTGGCAAAATGAAACATTTGACGAAAAATTATTGTAGGACTCAATATAGACCCTCTGCCTTCACTTTGTTGTAAGCTACCACATCATTACTAAACAATCACAAAGTCGTCACTATCAATTATCACTCTAGTGGCACATTACCGCTAGAGAGTTTGTACTCCCACTCGATTCAACTCGCTGGTAAAGAGAGCTAACCAGCCCAGCATGTAAAAATAGGACATTATTGCTGAAGCGAGGGATGTAGTTAGGCAATTGCTGGCTGCGAGTAGGTATTCATTTTAAACGGACGACCGTTGGAGTCCGTTTAATTTTAATATGAAGCCAGCAATGCCCATTCGGCTGAGACATATACCTATAGTGCATTTCTCAAAAATGGTGCAAGAAAAGAAAATGAGTACCTACAGATCAATTTTATTTGCAACTATATGTCAAAACTGAATTCTTGCACGCCGCTCTTTAAAAGTGTATTTTTATTCTGAAAACGCCATAAGCTATTTGAGGCAACTAAAAAGGCGCAATAAGTCGTAGCTTCTGATTTTCCGTTTTGGCTGCTAAAAGACGTTTTTATATAGCCGTTGTACCATTTAAAAAGTTTTTCATTTGCCTGTCAATAAACTATGCACTATTGACTATGGGCCTTTTAAGGAAGCTCAGAACCACTCAGCGGGCTATGGAAAGAGCTATGCTCGGGATTTCTCTACGAGATCGAATCAGAAATGAGGAGATTCGTAGGCGAACCAAGGTCATCGATATAGCACCGGGCAAGCAAGCTGAAGTGGCAATGGGCGGGGCACGTAGCTCGAAGAACCGATGGCCGTTGGGGCAGAAAGGTTCTCGAGTGGAGACCACGTACCGGCAAGTGCAGTGTAGGACGGCCACCCACAAGTTAGAGTTGCGGGGACTCGCTGGATGCGGGTCGCTGCTATCCGGCCCATTTGGAAGTCGGTTGAGGAGGCCTGTGTCCAGCAGTGGGCGTCCTATTGCCGAAATGATGAAACTATGCACTTCCCATCCTGATTTTTTATCAGTAAAGTCAATATTGCCGACCATTTTTGAGAAAAATATCGTTACCATCCTAGACTAGTTCGATTCATGCTACACACGTATGTAATTGTATGGCATCTGTTTGGCATCGCTTTGAAAACGTTGCGAATGCGTAAATGCAAAAGCAATTAACGTGAACGCTTTTAACTCTGTACGACACCGCCATCTGACTTCACCTTGTTAAACTACTACATCATTACCTGACAATCTCAAAGTCGTGACGTGGTTAGCGGTGAGCTAGTGCAGCCTACTGAGCCAGAGTCCTAGGTTCGATCAAACCCCGGCAAATGCAAATATTTGTGGGATGAAGTCGAATATGTTTCCAGGGTTATGGATATTTTCTACGTATTTAAGTATGTATTCATCTATATAAGTATGTATATCGTCGTATTCACACAAGCCTACTAGAGCTTACTGTGGGACTAGATGGATTTGTGTGAGGTATCCCGGACTGGACAATTCATGTCACATACGTACCTAAGCCTACTGTTAATTGCTTAGCACGGTGGTGCTGTCTGTTTGGCATCGCTCCGAAAACGTTGCGAAAGCGTAAATGCAAGTAACGTGAACGCATTTCAAAAGATGCATGGAATATGGCCTGTATTGACCTCGTTAGGGTCGCAGGGAGTCGATTGATGCGGTCTACAAAGGAGGGCTACTCCCATGTTCTAAATTCAACCGTCGAATAGTGCCGTCCCTCTAGATCTCCTGTCAAAGTATATTTGAGTGAGCGGGAAAGCACCATACGACGGTCGAATTTCGAGCATCGGAGCCCTTCAGGGTCGCACCTTGTGGCTAGCTTGAGGCTTATGTTCAGCAGTGGACGTCTGTGGCTGATAGATAGATAGATAGAGGAAATGGGTGTGTTTTTTTTTTATCTGGATTAATTTACAGTTTTTAAAAGTCGGTTCATGTAAAATATCAAACGAATAGAGCTCTCATTTTCTTAGCTAACCTAGCTAGCTCGACTTGTTTTTGAAATGTAAAAGTGCATAAATACCCTGTGATTTGATATGTAAATCCAATAGCCTTCCGCGGAAGTTAATATCCAAAATGGTTTACCGTAACGAAATGTTGATGGCCGAACGAGACATGGCATAAAACGTGAAATCGTGATAACTGCATAACAGTGTGCTGTGCAATAACCGGCAAGCCAATATTCAATTTACGGTTTCCCGAAAACCTAGCACTGCTATTTTTTGGGCTTCTATATTCAATTTTTTACACTTACATATATATCTGAGATCTTGCCAATATGTTTGTACTTTAGCTATATGCGCCATTCGACCGTTACATACATAGAATTCAAAATGCAGAGTCATTTCGCAGAAGTAAAAATGACATGCAAAGATACCGAAACGTCAGGGAGGGTCAAATATTTAATATATTATACGCGATATAATCTGTTTAAATTGTTTTATTTAAACAAGCAAGAAAAAAAAAATTATGTGACTTTATTATTATGTTATAGCTATTATTATGTTGTATCGGGATCATCTTGGATCTCTTCAAGTCGAGAGTGAATAGGCATTTTCTAAGCATCGGGTACAATGGAGGCCAAATGCTCGACTATTTACTTTGTTTCTTCTCGTACATCCCTAGCAGAAATAAGAGCAATATTATAAACGCGAAAGTTTGTGTTTGTTTTGATAAAGTTTGGTATGGATGTAGGATTGGATAAACACACGCTACTTTTTATCCAGAAGAAATGTAGTTTCCCATGAGGTGAGCGGGTAACGCCACAGGACGCAGCTAGTATCGGTTATATGGCTTTCAGCCGTGGTAAATATGTATCGGGCAATTATTGGCGGCGGTCGCTGCACATCCAGCGTGCAATAAATACCACTGACCTGGAGAGGAGGCTGGGGCAGCCCTTGTTACAGCGATAGGGTTTTGTCACTCAGTTCCATGCACGCTAGGGTTGGCACTCAGCTTGCAGTTATTACGGTTGTCACTCAGCACAATACAGTGATAAATATGTGTGTCGGGCAATAATCAGCGGCGCTCGCTGCATCTGGCATGCAATAAATACCACCAACCTGGAGACTGAGCAGCCCTCTGTTAGAGCGTTAGGGTTGCCACTTAGCTTACACGCACGCTAGGGTTGAGACTCAGCTTGCAGTCACTAGGGTTGCCTCTCAGCATAATGGAGTAATAAATATGTGAACATCTAGCATTTTCATGCCTTTCAATACGTTGCCAATGAACTTTACTCAGTTAGGCCGGCTGAAGGTGTCCCGTAATTTGATAGCAAATGTATCGCAAATCTGTGCACTAATGTTAGCAACCCTAACGTGAAATTGACATTTAATTAATAAATAAGTGCTGCCATTTTGTGATCGGATATTAGAGCCCGCGTCTGGTGCAGCTTAGTGCAACACGTGGGCGACCACCGCCCAACCCAATTTACTACATAATATATACGGTCTATTCACCTCTCAGATTATTTCCTGTTTCCTGTTTGCTCGGTACAGTATAGAGCATGCGTTACACTAATGTTATCCACAAACAGAATTAGATTACAATTTAGGGCCAACACTGAAAGTTGCATCATAGCTCAATGGGGAGTGGATGAAATTTCCTAAAGACTTGAGGCGATTTTTATAGACTGGACTCGCGCACCGAGGGTTCTCGCCGTGTTAAGTTGCAATTGTAATTTTTATTAAATTCATATCTTCACTCTTGAGGGGCGTTAACTCAATGATGTAAAAAATTAAGAAAACCCACTTGAAGAAAACGTGACTATTGATATTTTAATTATATAAAAAATCTCGTTTTATGCCTAATCCCTTCAGCAACGTCGGTGGGTTTTACTGTATTTGTATAATAAAGCAAAAAAAATGAGATAGCGTGTTTAGTACTGGAGATAATCAGCTTAGTCGACTCGCGAGCAGATGTCATTCACCCTAAGGTTCTAGTTCTGTTTTTGCGAGTCTGTCTCTATTTATAAAGTAATTGTGCTTCCATTTATCGACCAAGCCTTTACAGCGCCACCCACCAGTAACCTTACCATGAGTTAACGTCACCGTACTCGCTAGTGAGAGCGTAAATAACTTGTATGGAGAATAGTACAGTGCCCCTACTTTGTAGAACTACAATTCTATAGCTACAAGTCGCTAGTGAGTACTGTCACTGTAAACTGGTAAGGGCACTGTACCCATACCATGAGTTTACAGTGACAGTACTCGCTAGCGCCCCTACTTTGTAGAACTACAATTCTATAGCTACAAGTCGCTAGTGAGTACTGTCACTGTAAACTGGTAAGGGCACTGTACCCATACCATGAGTTTACAGTGACAGTACTCGCTAGCGCCCCTACTTTGTAGAACTACAATTCTATAGCTACAAGTCGCTAGTGAGTACTGTCACTGTAAACTGGTAAGGGCACTGTACCCATACCATGAGTTTACAGTGACAGTACTCGCTAGCGCCCCTACTTTGTAGAACTACAATTCTATAGCTACAAGTCGCTAGTGAGTACTGTCACTGTAAACTGGTAAGGGCACTGTACCCATACCATGAGTTTACAGTGACAGTACTCGCTAGCGCCCCTACTTTGTAGAACTACAATTCTATAGCTACAAGTCGCTAGTGAGTACTGTCACTGTAAACTGGTAAGGGCACTGTACCCATACCATGAGTTTACAGTGACAGTACTCGCTAGCGCCCCTACTTTGTAGAACTACAATTCTATAGCTACAAGTCGCTAGTGAGTACTGTCACTGTAAACTGGTAAGGGCACTGTACCCATACCATGAGTTTACAGTGACAGTACTCGCTAGCGCCCCTACTTTGTAGAACTACAATTCTATAGCTACAAGTCGCTAGTGAGTACTGTCACTGTAAACTGGTAAGGGCACTGTACCCATACCATGAGTTTACAGTGACAGTACTCGCTAGCGCCCCTACTTTGTAGAACTACAATTCTATAGCTACAAGTCGCTAGTGAGTACTGTCACTGTAAACTGGTAAGGGCACTGTACCCATACCATGAGTTTACAGTGACAGTACTCGCTAGCGCCCCTACTTTGTAGAACTACAATTCTATAGCTACAAGTCGCTAGTGAGTACTGTCACTGTAAACTGGTAAGGGCACTGTACCCATACCATGAGTTTACAGTGACAGTACTCGCTAGCGCCCCTACTTTGTAGAACTACAATTCTATAGCTACAAGTCGCTAGTGAGTACTGTCACTGTAAACTGGTAAGGGCACTGTACCCATACCATGAGTTTACAGTGACAGTACTCGCTAGCGCCCCTACTTTGTAGAACTACAATTCTATAGCTACAAGTCGCTAGTGAGTACTGTCACTGTAAACTGGTAAGGGCACTGTACCCATACCATGAGTTTACAGTGACAGTACTCGCTAGCGCCCCTACTTTGTAGAACTACAATTCTATAGCTACAAGTCGCTAGTGAGTACTGTCACTGTAAACTGGTAAGGGCACTGTACCCATACCATGAGTTTACAGTGACAGTACTCGCTAGCGCCCCTACTTTGTAGAACTACAATTCTATAGCTACAAGTCGCTAGTGAGTACTGTCACTGTAAACTGGTAAGGGCACTGTACCCATACCATGAGTTTACAGTGACAGTACTCGCTAGCGCCCCTACTTTGTAGAACTACAATTCTATAGCTACAAGTCGCTAGTGAGTACTGTCACTGTAAACTGGTAAGGGCACTGTACCCATACCATGAGTTTACAGTGACAGTACTCGCTAGCGCCCCTACTTTGTAGAACTACAATTCTATAGCTACAAGTCGCTAGTGAGTACTGTCACTGTAAACTGGTAAGGGCACTGTACCCATACCATGAGTTTACAGTGACAGTACTCGCTAGCGCCCCTACTTTGTAGAACTACAATTCTATAGCTACAAGTCGCTAGTGAGTACTGTCACTGTAAACTGGTAAGGGCACTGTACCCATACCATGAGTTTACAGTGACAGTACTCGCTAGCGCCCCTACTTTGTAGAACTACAATTCTATAGCTACAAGTCGCTAGTGAGTACTGTCACTGTAAACTGGTAAGGGCACTGTACCCATACCATGAGTTTACAGTGACAGTACTCGCTAGCGCCCCTACTTTGTAGAACTACAATTCTATCTACAAGTATCATCATCATCATCATCATCATATCAGCCTATAGACGTCCACTGCTGGACAAAGGCCTCCCCCAAAGTTCTCCACAACGATCGATCTTGCGCCGCCCTCATCCAATTTCTACCCGCGATCTTAACCAGGTCGTCGGTCCACCTTGTTGGAGGCCTTCCAACGCTGCGTCTTCCGGTCCGCGGTCGCCACTCAAGAACCTTTCTGCCCCAACGGCCATCGATTCTACGAGCAATGTGCCCCGCCCACTGCCACTTAAGCTTAACTTTCTACAAGTATAGCTACTTGCAAAGTAGGGGCTGTACTATTCTCGATACAAATCATTTACACTGTCGCTAGCGAGCTAGCGAGTATGATGACGTCCTCATGGTAAGGGCACTGATTCAACGTTTAAATACGTGTATGTCCATCGTATTTGGCCTCTGGACAGACTGGCAAATTGAAAACTAATTACGCTAATCGTAATGGCTTTTATACAGGTTGGAACAGAACGAGGGTCTTTTTTTGGAAATATATTATTACTTATATGATGTAGAATCGACCTGGTATAGTTAAATGCTTGTATAGCCCTACAGGGTGTTTTTCAGCTCACGCCATATTAGGGATTTTTACTGGTACTAATTTGTTTTACTGCTAACGACAAATTTTTGATAACTGACGCTAGTTCGGTGAATAGAGACTAAAGTACTGCGGGTAGTGCGGGTGACCTAACAAACGGTCCGGTAGTCCGCTAATCTCAAGTAATGTTTGCACAATAAAGCCAAAACTATGCACAGTGATGAAAGTCAAGTTTTTTTTTCAAAAAGATTTCAGTATTTATTTCGGAAGAACAACGAAGGATTAAGCAGCATTCCGGTAAACAATGTTTTGGTTAATGACAAATCCCTGCCAAATCGTTACTGATACTGACGTTATGTAATACAAATATATGACGTATGCACTTTATTGCCATATGACAACTGTTTGTAGCGCCACTATCCCTGGGCAGGACCAACACGTGTTAGGCTTTAATAATAATGACACGTTTTTCTATTGCAACACCTGGAATAGTCCACCAATACTCCATTGCGATAGCTCAGTTTTTTTTCTCCAAACGAATGCAATAGTTCAAATATCTGCTGGGCCTGTTCATGGACGTATCAACTTAAAATTGATATGATCAGGAGTGGGTCCCACCACGGGTATAGTCAAACTTCTGAAGTCAACCTTCTCAAAGAGAAGAGGTAGGGTACAGGGAAAATATAAAAATAGGGACTTTAGAGTCACTGTGTTTCACTCTTAGAGTGTCTATTTAATCCTCTTGACTGGAACATTAATTATCCTCAGTTTGTTAGTATGTTGAAGTGTTCCACGCCCCAATGGTATGGTGGCCAAAGACCTTTCTGTTTTCCGCTATTCAATCCGCTTTAGCACAATAATCCTGCCAGTCCTTGTTAAAGCTTTCTCCTCCGTATTTACACGAGTTTAGTTTTTCCCGACACAAAAGCATAAATTCTGCCTCCACTATTAAATAAACCGGCTGCATCAAGCTAGAGGCCGTTTCATAATCTAGTTTGGTCGGTAGCTGTTTTATTCGGTTTTGCCGTTTGCCGCAGTATTTTGTAAGTCGGAAGGAAGTGGGGAAAGCGGGCCAGGAAAAAACGTCACTGTAGTTACTGAGTGCTGAAATGGTGGACTTGTTTAGTGTAGGTATAAATTGCCTTGAAATACACTGGTGCTCGCAACTTCAAACGCGGAAGAGAAAAATGCCTAAGTACCACCATTTTTGCTTTCACGAGCTCGGTTAAAAAATATACTACCTACGAAAAAGTTTATTTTGAGTGTATTAATTTAGTTAAGAAACATGTTGGATGTTAAGACACTTATTCCAGCAGTTTACAAAAAGAAAAAAATGCAGTGGCATCAAATTTTTGATACTCAAGGTCGGTGCTCACTTGGTTGTACACTAAGAAACAAAATGAAATAAATAACTTAATCCCTAAAAATCGTGCAAAATGAAATGCTCAAAGAAATTTGCGAAACTATACAATTTCACGGTATAATATCAAAGCTATTTCTCATTTCAACTTCTAAACTCGCAAACTTAGACATGCAATAAATTTTGCATACCATAACAAACGAGTTTAAAATATTTCTTTAGTTAATTCTCGTCGTGTTGTTTTCAATTAACTACTAGACACCTTCTAGTTCGCATAACCTTCCTTGTTAGCAGTAGTCAGATAAATAATTTTCTTCTTTTTCTATAACCTTTGGATGACCGTTGTCCAACTGATAATTCATGTCTTCCGACATGACACTGCTTTTTTATTTTTTTTATTATATTCATCATAGCCATTTCCACTGACTATGCTTCGATTCTGAGTATGCTTCGTTCCATTCCATGCCGACAATTTTTTAGCTTTTGTTCCAGTAATTTTGGCATCGCCCAAGTTTGACATCCGTAGGTCAGATATCATATGCATTGCTGAAAAGTTTGTAAATAAGACTTAAATTTGGACTCAGTACGAATAAAGATAGAAAATACGAATACCAATTACATGTGAAGTTTAGATATATCTATGATGTAATTCTAAACTTCATGATTATAGTAAAGTATGTTACAAAACCAACTTCGCGGTATTTAGCGTTCGATGGCCTAGGGGCGTGGTTCCCATGGGATTATGCATGTGTACCTATAATTAGCTTCTACGTGTTCCTTATATGTGACATGTGACGTGTCAGTTAGCTAGCCCTGGTAATACACTATGAATATGCTTTTTAACCGACATATTGGAATCTTTTATTTTTGGTATTTATGTATGTTCGTCCATTACTCGAAAATGGCTTAACCGATTCGAAAAAAAATATCAATGAAAATCAATTAAATTTTCACACAATCTGAGAAAAAAAACATGTATTATTACATATTATCTGGTTCACACAACCTACCAACACAACCAATTTCAAACAGTTTTTTTTTATTGGGATTAAATTTCGATATGGGACTAACTACACTTAGACTAGGTACTCGAAAAGTCAGAAATTATGACCGTCAAAATGCAACATTCCTACGGAGCGCTAAAACGCTTCATACAAATTACCACCTAATCGTGACCTCTTTATATGTTATGGGAATCAATATTTGTCTGGAGACAACAAATAATTTATCATTTTTACCGCGAAAAAGTGCGTTTATGGTCATGGTTGTCGTACAATTTTATTATTGTTTTGTTAAATTATGAGGATTCTGAAAACAATTTCAAAATTTATTTAGGGTTAAAAAAAATTGCGTAACTTATGAGTCACAAATACTTAAAAAATATATATTTTTATTTTCTTTATTTCGTGATATATAGAGCTAGTTATATTCATATAACTACCGTATGCTGCAGAATTTAACATAAGTCGTCATCCCTTTTGGGTTGTTCCACCAGTTCCTCTTAAAAAATTAATGATCTTACAAAGTTTTATGAATGTGTCTATCTTCAGGGTAAACCACCAAGCTAGGTGGCAACTAACCGCGAATTCCCTTGCACATTGCAGCATTAATATATTTAGCAGCAATATAGCTTTTATCACGCAGCAATACAACTACAGCTATATTAAGCTGTCGTGACCCAAATTGCCAAGAAACACAAATTTTATTTCACCTTAAATTACTACTAGAACCTGCACCCTGTCAAAGGATATTACACAACCTCGTAATAAACTCCCATTTGTTCCAAAAATTTACTTTTACACATCGATACACGGTCGCTATTCGAATAGCAGGATCAAAGAGATGAGAGTTTCTGGAAGTTGTGGTCGATTTGTTATTATAATATAGCTGGGCAGTTTGACCACCAATTATTAGTGGTTAGAGAACGAAATTTACATGGGAAGTTTCCTTGTTATTGGAGTAACTATTATGGAAAGCAATCGATTAAAATATTGCGGTTTACGGTGCGACGCACTACGAGGACTGCTACTTTTATAGTAGGTACTCAGAAAACAACTAGTTTAACTACTTGAGAAATACCCAAATTGTGTTAAGTAGTCACCAAAGTTATGCTAATTTCACGTACTTAACTTATTTTGGATACTAGCTTGTCATGTAATATTTGGGCTACTGTTAACAAATCTTTTTTTAGTGTGATTAATGCAACCGTTAGAAAATGAGAGGCCTACAAAATTAGACAAGAACGAATAAACCGTAGAAACTAGCGTATTTATTTTGTCATCTTTAAAAGAAGTACTTGCCTTTTATGTTGAACTTACATAGTTAAACCTAAACATCTCCTATCTTTGCGCCCCGGGTTGAAAAATGAAACTAACAAAAACGTATTAATTAACTTGTAGTAGTCGAAGTTATAAACAAAATCTGGCATAAAACGTCTTCGTTGCATGTTCCGGACAACTTTAGTTCCATGACGTGACTTGACAAGCAGCGAAACGTGTAAAATATAGAAACACGTTAACTTGCTATTTTATGGCTCAGAGAATCCCCAGACATAGAATAAATAGATGCCGTCTAAGCTAGATTATACTTATGCATAAAAGTTTTACATGCATAAAAATACGAGCCCCGATTCGTAAATTCGTCGAGTCTGGTTACATACCAGGAGAAAACTTTATTTATACTATTATACATTTCTATATTTGAATTGAAAATCTCGTTTTTATGGAGGGGTCATGATTTCAGAAAAATCTTAGTAGCGTGATGCAGGATCGTCTTTTGTTTTGTACGGACTCGCGGCGCCATGTCAGTCTGGCGCCATGTATTGGGCATAATTTCCATTGTCCCTCTCTCATCACGCCGAAACGGACGAATTAACCAATTTTAATACAGTGATAGCTGCACCTCTAGCACAACTGTGATACGCGACCCTTTCTCGTGCGAGATATTTATCTATCTCTTTCTGTGCAGTACTGTGAGAGAGTGACAGCTGATGCTATGCCGCGCGACAAAAGTCGTGAAGCATAGTTGTGCTAGATGGGCTGGACATGATGGTTATAGGATGCGTTATATCCGACTATGGTAAAGAAAATATACATATGTAGTGGTACAATTTTACTGGCAATAACAACATTTTGGTAGTAGGTAACTGATTTTGAAAGTCAGTATAGGTATGTCATCAATGTTAACAAAGAGGAAACCGTAATACCGACTTATATAACAAGTATAGGGAAAAATCTGTAAACTATACATTTGTAATTAAATCATGAAAATATAGTCTTTACTTTAATGTAGGTAAAACAATTTTCCGGCGGTAATGTGTCGCTCAGTTACTGGTATAGTTTATCTGTTCGTTAGAGTAATATGCAGTGCTTTTAAAGTTCGTACGGCGCGTCCGACTCGCACTTGACCGGCTTTTTTAAAAGTTCCGCTGGTAGTATACCTGTTGTATAACAACATGCAAAATGTTTCTTCTATTACTTTTTATCTTATCTATGCTTTACTGAGTCTAGCTATCCAAATAATGTTGACTTGTGGTATCACCAATTGTCTATGATTTAAACAATTTAGTAGCTGAGGCCTATATAAATAATTTTGATTCTTTATGTACTAGTTCTAACATTCCGATTGAGTTGAAATTTGGCATAGTACTATGTAATTTTGTCGGTGATGGATTAATATATGGTATTATCGAGCTAGATGTTATTTACACCACATTTAATTTTTTGCCTTGTACCTATATGGTTAGAAGTTGTAAACATATGTCTTTGTGGTCGACTGTGCTGTAGGTACATAGTGGTACCTACAGATTATGTGAGCTGACTATGAGTGCACGTGAACATAGTTATATTTAACTTATTTCCTTACTCCTTAAGGTACCTTACGTGTGCATAATCAAAAATATTTTCTAGAATCAAAACTATAATTCCTACATTTTTTAAATTTCCCGCCAAAACTTCGAGTAGTTAATATTTCAATAGCCAGACTATAGACATTGGGTACCTACATCACTTAGTTTTGATTTTCTTGTCTACTAACTTTATGTCGGTGTGTAGTAGGTATATGTTATAGTGCAAGTTCGCACGCAAATATCTACATTTGTCCAACTTGATAACCAAGTTGTTTACGTGTCGTGAAAGGGCAAATCGATTTCATTTACGGAAATATTTCTTAATGAAGTTGTTTATTTATTTTACAAAGTTTTTCAACTGCAAAAACACTGTGTGTTGGAAAATTTCCTGACTATGTGTAGAAGGACAATAACTATCCGAAAAAAGGCTTAGTAAAGTTGGCTGACCATTCTTAGGCGTCCAATAAAGGTATTCGCAATTACAACCGTGTACCACATTTTTTTCCAGGATAAGTTTACCGCGTAGTCGGGTAAACTTATCCTATAACCATCTTCGAATGATCAGTTTACCCTGTACCAGAATTGGTTAAAAATCCGATAGGTAGCTGTTTCGCCGTGATTTATATATTTATTATACAAATAAGTTACACAGCATTACAGTAGTTAAAAGTCAAGGCACTGTGAACTATTAAAACAAATATAAATAAGGACTTAAAACTAGTTATATTCAAGCGACACAACGGCGAGAATGCGATGAGAGGATAAATATTTTTTCATCGACAGATGGCGCTGGGCATCTGATACCGTGCGCCCATACCCTACATCGCGCTATAAAGATAATTTCCGAAATAATGACCCATCTTCATAGAAAACAGATTTTCAATACAACTTTAGAATGTTATAGTAAGGTACATAGATGTATTATAATATTTGCAGCGCCAAAAACATTACGCGGGGACCCACCATTACAGAACCACTTTCCTCCCTGTTTGCTGGACTCTATATTTCATTTTTCGTAGAATTTCCTTCGTCACATTGGTCTGAAAAAAATATTGTGACCAAATAAAAATAGAGGTCAATGTCTGCCATTTAGATTGCGTGATAATTTGGACAGGCGAACTTTGGTCTAAAAATAGCATAATAATGACTAAAGGGCTGCTAAATTTGTTACTAATAGCCGTGGAAAACATATACTAAGTAGGCTATGTTCTAGATGGGCCGAATAGTCGCCGACTAATCGGGAACGCCGGCACATACTACTCACAAAACAAATACTATATACTTTTTACATGTTTTTTTTTAAAGAGGACTATAAAATTATATAATTGTATTGAAATTCTGTTTTTATGAAGGAGGGGAGGGGTTATTATTTCAGGAAAAATCTTAACAGTGCAATGCAGGATAATGAGCCCGCAGCGTTAGCTGTAAAGCGCAATCTGTTGTAAAAATACTATGTGTCCTCTCATGAAGCCAAAACCACAGATTAATAATTATAATAGTTCCAAAACGCCTATACTGATTTCGACCAATTTTGGTATAGGGATAGCTGTAGTGGTAGCATATCTTGCCGCGACATCGCTTGTCGCGAGACTCAGCGTCACCTGTCTTGTTCACGCGATATTGAAATGAAAGTGACAGGAGTATTTCTCGCCCGACAAAGAGTCACGCATCAAAGTTATGCTAGACGTACTGGATATCCAAAGATACTGGGTACATTTTGCCCGACTCCGGTATACAAAAAAGTTTCATGCGAACAAAGTTCCGGGCACAATTTAGTACTATACATACATTTATACTTCGACACGTTCATCAACTAACACATGTTATTTAAATGGAACGGACTGCAGTAGTGAGGTCAATTATTTTAATAATATAATTTTTTTTACAGGTACCAAACGTTACCTTATAAATAACCCTTTTAAGGCCGTTCCCTGAGCCAGATTTGCAAAAATACCCCAAAAATTATCCTATTTTTCTACGAAACGTTGATATTAGTAAACGAGGGAAAAATATATATCATTCTTGATTATATTATCTTTAATAACACAGCATTCGATACACGATTCATAACACTTCGCTCGATACAATTAATTCCCAAAGTAACCTCCAATTCGAATTTTTACTCCAACTTTACTTGTTTTTTTTCTACGTGACACTATGAAACAAAAAAAGGAGAAAAATCAATCATAACTAAAATAGTAATTTTACAGCTTCCGAATTTCAATAATTGAAGCCAATATTTTTAAAATAAATAATCATCGACAAATTCTTACGAAAAAAGATATCGCCTTACGACCCGCAAGCTCTGTCTCCGTCACTCTTTTGAAATGTGACTGTGATGTGACAGGGACGGGTGGCCTGAGGAGGGGCTCGGGGTTCTGGCTCAGGGAACGGCCTTAATGGTTTGTTTATATTCTTTTAAATACCTAAAAGTACAGACTATAGGATACTGTAAACAATTTGTAAGGAGAATTGTAGTTCTACAAAGTAGCCGCTAGGGGCGCTGTACTTTTCTCCATACAAATGGGTCATTGTCAGATTTAGGTGCGCATCTTTCCGGTGGACATTTGTGAAATTAAGGATTCCAGGGCCTAATTTTCTGATAAAATGCCTGTGAGAATAAAGAACGTCCCCTCTTCTATAATCCAATGTAATAGCAACATAACCTAGATTCATACAAGCTCTTAACTTTTGACCACCGAAGGGACAAATTTTGTTTTTTGAACTGACAATGACCCAAATTGTTTACGCTGTTAGCGAGTACGGTCACTCATGGTAAGGGTACAAGAAACTACCGCCCCAGCCATTTCCGAAGGCCAGATAACAAGAGCGAGGTAACTTGAGGAGATACGAGCACGACTAATTGTGCCCCTACCCCACGCTTCATCTCGTTAGCTGTAGTTACAACTAGTTACCACCCTACATTGGGTTATGTAAACTTATACACGGGATGAAGTTTCAGTGTTTCGATAGGTTTGAGTTTAGGTACAGTAAGGTACCCTATGAGTCTAAATTTCTAGAACTCCTCTCATGCTATTCGGCATTTGCAAATTTAATGCTCTTTTGTGATTCATCGTAGGCAGGCAAAAAGTATCTATACTATTATAAAATTCTAAATCTTGCCGCGGCTTCACTTGTTGCGCGACTCGGCAGCATCGCGTTATGTTACAATAAGGTAAATAAAGCACATTCATAAAGTACCGTGATGATATTGCCCTATTAACGAGTAGTTTTATGCGCATAAGAAAGTCTTGCTCGAATTACCCTTGGACTCGTATTACCCAGTTCATTATAACTATCTGTCCCTTGGCAATGCATACATTACTTTTTTATGAGCTTTACCTTCAAATTATGTAAATATTGCTCCATTTGAATATCGCGTTTCATAGAGTTCTTCATAATAAAATGCTACAGACTGATATTTCTTTTGATCTTCGCAAAGCGCTTGCTGTTGTATTTTGTTAATTGTTTGGTGTAAAACGCGACTCAATTGGTTGTGGGTGTGGTGACGCGATTGGCTTGTGTACATCATCAATAACTAAACGACTACCCCGCCGCGAGAATAATTCAACTCATCGTCATTAAAGAATAGGATATTTTGAATTACGTGTTTTAGAATAAATCAAACAAGAAAAAGAAATTGATACTAATAAATCGCTCTTTAGCGATAAGACCGCCTGTTGTCTACCGTTATTTATAAATTGTATTTGTCTTGTTTCCTTTTGTAAACTTTTATTGGTGTGCAATAAAGTATTGTTGTATTGTATTGAAAATATCAGTGAAGTGACGTACAACGCCGTGTGTACGTTACTTCTTCACTTCTAGCACAACTGTCACAAACGACTATTTTGCGCGCGAAATAATTGCCTGACTCTTTCGGTGCAGTAAAATGTGAGAGGGTAACGGGTAGCGCAATGTCGCGCGACAAGAATCGCGAAGCATATTTGTGCTAGACGGGCTGCTGTACAGTCAACCAATTTGATTCCTAGGCCATTTCGTACCTTGTCACAGTAAACGCCTATATGAAAGCCGCTTGAGATGTCATATCATTGTCATTGTGACAAGGTTCTATACAGTACACTATTGACTGTACAGTCCGGGAGCTCTCAGGTTGTGATTCGGATTCGGGTGAAAACTGACAGAGAAATTATTATCCGGATTGCGCGAGAGCGAGCAAGACAGGTATAAAACGTGAATCGCATTCTGACAACTCACGCACTGTACAGATTAACCATTTTTAGTAAAGGAATAGCTGAACATCCAAAGATCTCTCCGGCTATGGTAAAGAAAAAAATACTCACAAAATGTTGTCCCTTCTAGTGGAATAAAAATAAAACTTGTTTATTCTACAAGTATAAACGGAATGGTACGATGATATCAAGTTCCATTTTCTTCAATAAGTAGATGATCCGATCTCTTTAATGAACTTTATTTATAAAAACTTAATCCGATCTAAAGCTTTTGTTTCAGTTTTTCTTCTGCGGATTCCTTTAAAGTTTGTTCATTGTTTGTGCTCTCGGATAAAGATATCGTGATAGTTAAAATACTAAAGAACATCTCAGTTTACCCATTATATTCCAATGATTATATGTACCGTGTTTCTTACTTTGATAATATAAACCCATAAAATCTGTGAAGATAATATATTAGAAATAAGGGTATCTCATCTTTGTATTGATTAATTTACGCCACTTTATCATTTTTCAAATACGTTATGTCTATTACGTGTAAACTGTTGAATAGTTTATATGGTATTTAATATTCAAATTCAAGAAAAATATAAGCTTAATACAGTGGTTACTTAGAACCACATATTATTTTTACAATCCATTAAATCAGGCATCGCGTTCAGTCAATTTTTAAACGCTCCATTTAAATCCGTTTACAAGCTGCTAAATCGCTCGGTAAATATTTATATCATGAAATTCACATTGCATCGTATTTTAAACGCTTTCCGAGTAAGACACCCCCTCAGAACCAGTAAAACAGTCATAAGAATAGCGGGCCTTGGGTTCCGTTCCACTAGGACACGATTTAAAGTATTTTATAAATATCAACCTCTTTTAGTTTCTTTAGCATGCATGTGTAGCGCACTGCTGGGCAAAGGCCTCCCCTCTTTGTCGTACGACTAAATTCGACTTAATAAGGTACGAGTATTTATATGAATACTCGTAGTAGTAGAAATTTTGTACGAAGATTAGATACACATAGCTTATGCTGAACAAACAACATTTTTAGCGTAAACAAGTATTTTGTTGTTATATGCGACATTCTGTGAAAATTTCAACTATGTATATGAGTATACTGATGCGATACATGTGATATAACTAACTCTATAACATCATCACGGATGTGTTTTATTGTGGTTAGTTATTCCTTGGTCAGAACCCTACAAGTGAAGAAAAACAAACTGCATGAATGCACTCCACGTGCATGGAATTTATTTGTAACTATGTTACGGTGTCGCCAACTCACTCTGTTATGTTAATTTGATCCTTTGCGCAATTACCCCGACTTGATTTATGTTCGTAAAAAACACATTACACGGTGGGCGCGCCACACGCCATTGCTACTGAAGCCAATGAAGTTTAACTTATAACTAGACTCCGGATTTTCGTCGCAGTCACGTGACAATAGGGTAGTTTGGGGAGTAAATGGACCTGTGTTAATAAATAAGGAAAAACTAACAATTTTGAACCCAATGAATTAAAAAAAATTTTTTTTTCAAAAATGATAATCACTATTTTTTGTATTTTTTATTAAGTAATACACTCCACTTGTTATTAAATTATAAACAATAAAATTAAAAATCTATAATATATTAGATACTTTTGTCTTTGTATGTTTTATAAATTTAAATAATTTACGACTTAAATTACATAATTAATTGAATTAATTGATCAACATGATTTTTTGGTATATTAATGCATACCAAACATTTGATTTGTTACGGAGAGTCAGTTAACGAAATAACAACGATTGACAATTTACCTATAGGTAATATTAACTAAAGAATATTCATTTATTTATGTCATTTATTGTATTAATTAACACCGGTCCGTTTACTCCCCAAACTACCCTATTGTGACGTCACCGCGACAAATGTCCGGGTCTACTTATAACATTTTGCACTTTTGAAGGAAAATGTTTGTTTAAGGTTTAATTGAGTTTTTCTGTATGCCGTTCGGATTGTTGAATGCCGCATGGCTTGTTTGTGAGAATTCGTTTCGTGGACGATATTAAAACCGCGATGCATTTAAACGTTTATGAAATTGAACTGCTCGTTAGTTAAATGTTTTTTTAACGAGTCACTAAATGAAAGAAAATGTCCTACTGAGATAAATATTGGTGCTTTTAAAAATCTTCACAACATGAAAAATCGTCGTTGTGGTCTTCCATTCAATTAAATTTACTTAAGTATAAGTTAATTTACGAGGTTAAGAGTTGACGTATGCATAATTTGGTTCAATTATATTAATATACTCGTCAAAATTGTCTGCAAATTTTAATATACTCGTCCACTCCTATTTGTCTGCAAATTTTCTAAGAGATTCTATGACACTTTTCACATTCTATTAACGTAAACTCCTTGCGACGCAATCATTGAGGAAAAGTGGGGCAACAAACAAAACAACATCGGCAATAACGTTCAATACAACTCCGTAATACAATCTTGTTAAAAACACGTTTTGAAGCCTTGTTCATACCAGTCACGATTTCAATATCGATGGCAAAAAGCGAGAACGTAGTAACCGCCACTTGGTCAAAAAAAATTTTTTTGCATATTCGGAATCAGCGAATTTTTCTGCGTCGACTGGTCTGGGTCCCATGGCTCTACGACGCTTAGAAAAAACTGGACTACGTTGCAAAACGAATGTATTTTTTTGACGATGCCTACATCTAATTGCTGTAAACACCCAAATAGTAGCAATTTTCTAAACGAGTACATTTACGCTAATTTTGTTCTTTCATAAATCAAAGGGTGTGCCGGTTACAGCGTTGCTGAAATTTTGTTCCGTGGCGGTTGCAGCATTTATGCATGTAGTGAAAAAATTACGAACCAAGCTTACTGCAATTATCCTAAAATAAATTATCTATGATTGACGCTTACTACATTTCATTCGAAAATGAATTAACAGCAAGCTACAGTAACGACATTTGAAACACAACGTGAAGTGGGTAGTGCTTCAAGATACAGCAATAAAAATGTGCGCTCGCGGTGATGTGGCTCGTGAATACGACCTGTGATTTAGTCTATCGGCGATCGCCGGAGCGAGTGGGTGTGCGTAGTCTGTGTACATGCCTTTTTTTGGATGTAAAATATGTTGCAGGTTTAATGGAAAATATGAATATTGGGATAAAACATAACTAGCATATTTATTTGCTTTATTAATATTGAAAGGACAGCAAAAATGTTTTTGTTACATTTTGTTGGAAGAAAATAACGATGTTGGGGCGCGGGACGCGGCAGCTTTGAGAGTTCCGTGCCTCAATCGCCAAAAACTAAACTTAAATAGGATCACTTTTGTGCCTGTCTATCTATTTGTCGAGACCTTTTTCTCAGGAACGCGTGGAGGTATAAAGCTGGAATTAACATCAAATATCATCAAAGGTCTGCTTATCTTCAGCTTAAAAGCAATCAAAAGATACGAGCAAACGCTCGCATGATGATTAAAAAAAAAATTAAAAAAAAATTTCGGCTTTCTTCTCGACAGCGGCCTCCTCTTGTGAAATGCCGATAAATTCAGATTCAGACATGTAAAGTGGCCTACTTACAGAATAGGTATACATTTCAATTTTGATTTCGATTTAAAATAATGATTTTTTTAATTAGTATAATATGTATATCTAGTTTACGGTTGTAATCGCTAGAAGAAAGTTTTGCTGTAATCTACTACGTTTCACTACAACCATTAAGAGTTAATTGGTCTAAGCTGACTCAAGCCGGATCAAACTAGTTTGGGGTGTCACGTCCGCATCTTTATTGTCCAAGGGCTAGAATCGCATAAGCACTAAATTTGTTGAGCTGCGGTAGATAACCAACTGTACAGTATTTAAAATTTACCGGTGAACTGGTGCCTGTTTCGATTAATATTTTCACAATAACCATACGCATGGCATAAATGAATAAAAAAAAGATATCGGGCAACCTCACACAAATTAATCAAGTACCACAGTAAGCTCTAGGAGGCTTGTGTTCTGGACATAAGTGAACATACTGGTAAAGATAAATACATACTTAAATACAAATAACATCTATGACCCAGGCACAAATATATTATTCGACAAATATTCGAGTTCATCACACAAATATTTGCCCTTGCCGGGATTCGAACCCAGGACCGTCGGCTCAGTAGGCAGCTGCTTAAACCACTGCGACAACTGTCGTCATTCGTCATAGTATTTGCGGCTGCTTGAGCTACATCAGCTACCAGCGTTTTGGAACGCAGTACTGTGTTCTTAATTCTGTCAGTTAGTTTTACGCCCAGAATACTGCGTTCCATGGCTCTTTGACAAACCTTGAGGGTGGACTTCTGAACTTTTGTCAAAGACCAAGTCTACGCTCCATAGGTCAGGATTGGAAGAATGCGCATGTCTATCAGTCACTATTGCACTAATTTTCATTACTTTAGAGGGGCGATTTTTGAGTTAATTATGACAAACATTTTGAGGAGTGTTATTATAAAACAATGCATTTTAGAGTGGAATTTTTAGTATTTTTTTAAGAACAGTTATTTTAATTATGTTATTATGAAAACGAATTCCATTGGAATGCAATTTTTAGGTTCCTATTTTAATGTCAATTGATATTCTGCCTAAGAAAAATGACTCCGAGTTTTTATTTAAATAAATAATAACAATTTTAATTTGTACGGTACCATAGTAATATAACGTCTAGTTATTTAAGTTAAATATTAATGGTTCAGTGAGATTAGTTCAAAGAAATATTTTTATAATTGAGGTGATAGTTGTGTTCAAACAATTGTTTAAGAATTATGTTGAAAACTTATATAATAAGTAATACTTACATTCAAAACATCTTTTATAACTAGTGGGTTTAATAGGTAGTGAGTTTTATATCGATAAAAGTTACTTAAAAGACAATTTCATGCCAAAACTGAAGATAAAATGTAGAGTTTTAAAGTTTTCACGGGAATATTAAACCTCATTACCTATAATATTTAGTTTTAGCGGATAACAATATTATAGTCTGATTAACCCTAAGAATATTTATGTTTGTTTTTAGCACGATAAGTTCAAGGTTGTGATTTTATAATATGAGAGATTTTATTAGCCTTTTGAAATGTTATTAGCAACGGAGGTTTTAAGTAATTTTCGTAATGTTTTTATACAGAGAAATTGAGACTAGATAGTATTTGATATGTTAAGACGGTAATTGTTGCTTCTGAGCTTTTAATTTGTAAGAAACCTGCATTTAAAATTTGGAAACATTTTAAAAAAGTATGTTGATAAAAGTTGATTGATACTTAAGTCATTTTATTTTCACAGTTTCTTTTTGCCGGTGGACACTTACCACATATCAGTTAGTCCTATAAAGAACGTAATGACATTTACGTCAAAATCATTGAATCTTAAAATAAATATGCATCTGGTTACAGCATTTATGCTTTATGGAAATAATACTCGTTTCACCATTTTAGTACATTTACTTCTGACGTTTACAGCGTTTTCGCGTAACGAAAAAAAGATTTCAATTGTCGTAACCGCCACTAAGTCGTAAACCAGTCTTTTTTGTTAAATATTAAATATGCCAGTTGAAAGAAAACCATAAGTTATGAATTAGATCCAAATATCAAGCATTTTCGTTCATAAATGAAAGAGTTATGATTTTTTTTCTCGAAATCGAAAAGTTTTTTGGCTCTGGTGTAAAGTTTGCATTTTGGCGGTTACTACGTTCTCGCTTTTTGCCATCGATATACAGAAAATGAAGACTTACGGGCAATCGCCAATAGCCAGTCGTTCCCGGCTCCGTTCGATATATCACAACTAACACAATGGGGTTGGGTGCAATAAAAACCCTCTAAAAGACCTCATAAACAACTAGGCTCCGATTTTAGGGTTGACGTTTTGGACGGGACATATTGGCCTTATGAATCCGAATTGCAGGTATGGAAAAGTCATTCCGTTGGTTTGATGATAGAGAAATATGAAATAAGGTATGTGAAATTGACATACCTACGTAAGTTAAGGAACAATCATATCAGTTTGCGTGCGGTTTAGAAATTGTGGAAATAGAAAAGGCACAGAGCTTATTTTCGTAATTGTTATTTAGGTCTCATGGCATTTCGATAACTTAACCATTGAGGCATTAGCTTTTTTTTCTTAAAACAACAAAAGAGTAGATCCGATTCCAGCTGAGTATAGTCAAATAGAAGAATTACATATCTAGGGCGGTAAATTTGTGAATTGGTGAATATCGCAGGTGTTTGTGGCAAATGGGGGCCATAAATATGCGAACTAGGGCTTTACGAATTACCACCCGTGGTACGTCTTGCCTATCCCTAGCTATACCCCAAGAAGTGAGAATTTCTCCCTACTCCCACCTACGGTCTAGAGTGACGTAAAAGATCTTACGACATTGTCACTAACAAATTCCGACACAGATAATAAAATCATGTTTCGTCAGGATACATTCGAAAATGTCGTCACATTAAAATCGCGGGAACAAACGTTAGGTATATTCTTGTGACACCCCTGTCTCTTTGTAAAAAGGCTTATTTCAGTCGCAAAAGCAAGTCTGTTACACCCTTATACAGGATGGTACTGTCGATCGGGCTTCCGCGAGTATCGGAGTACAGCTATTATTTCGTTTCAGACCCGCGAGACTATGGATAGAGTGTAAAAAGGGAGGAGCACTATCTTTATATATCCAAATATGTCCATTAAAAGCGTTAAATCGGTGACGCTACTAATAAATGGTAAACAGGTATAGTTGCATTACCTACTTAGCAAATGTTCATACATTTTTGATAAAAGTCATCGCGAACTAAATTATTCGATTTTCCTGTATATACTTAAAAGAGTAACTACTCAATTAGGAACTACATAAGTACGAACTACTCAGGTCACCTAAAATATTATTTCTTTTTAAACTCGACACACTTCATTCCGTCTAAAACTGCGAATTTTATCTATATACAACGGGTCCCTGGCCTCTGGACAAACATGAGAGGTACGTGTTGATTAGGGTATTTCTAACCGATGGAAAAAATTCCATGCCAAACTGCACAGTATTTACGGATAAATAACTGATTTACGATATATTACTTCGGAACAGCCTGTATGTAAATACATTGTAGTTCATATGTCATGTCATTAGTGTCACTTTAATCTCAGCGGTATCTGATGGAAAACAACTGATAAAGTATGTTACTATTTATTGTTGATTTGCCTGAATTAAATTTGTTTTTTTTTTTTTTATAAATCAAATAAAATAATAGTAGAGAATACCTCAGACATATTATAACTATTCTCGGGATTTTGTTCTTTGTCCAGAAGCCGAGGACACGTTGTATATTTAGCGTTATTATGACGGGCATGGGAAGTATTATTGTAAATAATTTATGGTTACCATTAGACACTTTTTTAAATATTCTCTAATAAAAGATAGTGCTCCTCCTTTTGTACACTCCATACGTGGGACAAAAATGGAGGGAGATTTCTCCGCTGAAGACGCACTTGTTATTCCTATTTGTGACGTTTGAGACACATTGTCTTTGTTTTATTTTTATTTGCTAATACGTTCAGTACCCTTACCAGGAGTTTATGGTAACCGTACTCGCTAGCAACTTCGTAAATGATTTGTATGGAGAATTGTAGTTCTACAAAGCAACCGCTAGGGGCGTTGTACTGTTCTCCATACAAATCGTTTACGCAGTCACTAGCGATTACAGTCACGTTAACTCATGGTTAGGGCATGGTATAAAAAAATAAGGTATGACACTCCAGCTAGGACTTCTACGTCACTGAAGTGATTACTTGCCGCTTTATTTTAACAAAAAAAAAAAAAAACTTTGGGATGGCTCCGCCCAATATCTACTCGATGCTCTTGACAGATTGCAGCGTCGGGCGGTCCGCATCATAGGTGACGAGAAAAGTACCAGATTCCTCGAACCCCTTCAATTACATAGGGACATTGGGTCGCTGAGCGTTTTCTATCGCCAATACCATGTCGAGTGTTCTGAAGAGTTATTTTCTCTTATCCCACCCTCCCCTTTCCGTCATAGAACCACACGTGCCAGCTTGCGATATCATAGCCTCACCGTGGAGAATATTCCCACACATACCAAGAAGTTTGGCAATTCCTTCATCTGCCGAACTATTAAAGTATGGAACTCCTTGCCGGCTCATGTGTTTCCTCCTTCTTATAACTTGGGACCCTTCAAACGAAGCGTGAAGAAGCATCTCTCGGGCCAGCATGGCAGTGTCAACTGACTTGGCACCGTTGGTTTCTCGTCAGTTGCCATTGCGACTTGGGCTCCCCTTTTTGCTTACCATCAGGCGAAGTGGAGCCACTATGTTGTGCCGTTATAAAATAATAATAATAATAATTATGCTAAGGGTACAGTTTTCAACGTCAGTCGATGGCAAATATTTAATCAGCTTTAGTAATTATTGTTTGTTTATTCTAGATTATTATACTCGTATGTATTGTAGACTTTCTTTTGCTTTGCGACAGGTTAATAGTTATTTCTTATAGACAAGGTTGTGCATTTAATATTTTTGGGGCTATTTATGTTAGTTACTCAGAAGTACTATGTTTTATTGTCTGTTAAATTGGGGACCACCATAGACGTTCACAGATAAATTATGTTTTATTATTATAATTCTAAAAACAAATGAAGTGTATTATTAATCCTAAGGCAGACCCCAAACTTCTGTTCGGACAGTTTTATATTTAATACAGAACAGAG
Organism: Apotomis betuletana; assembly: GCA_932273695.1. Taxonomy (NCBI): domain Eukaryota; kingdom Metazoa; phylum Arthropoda; class Insecta; order Lepidoptera; family Tortricidae; genus Apotomis; species Apotomis betuletana. The sequence goes on along the minus strand of OW026307.1, from coordinate 7,936,926 downwards.
TTCCAACTTCCAAATGCTAGCGGTATTTCCTCGTTGCATATACTAACACTGTATATTGTATATATGGTAAATAATAATAAAATAATTACTTCTTTGCTACTCTGTGTCCACTTTATGTTTTTTTTTATTAATCCCAAAATGCCAGTGGTTTACTGTTGGATAATGCAATTTGGCGTTATTTTCTTCAATAAACTATAAAATATAATATGAAGATACGGTTGGCGCAGTTTGTAGTACACCTGCCTACTGAGGCTGTGGTCTGGGGTTCGAATCCCGGCCGGGGCAAATATTTGTGTGATGAACTCAAATATTTGTTCCTGGGTCATGGCTGTTATTTATATTATAAGTATTTAACGTATATCGTCATCGAGTACCCATAACACAAGCTTTGTTAGTTTGGGACTAGGTCGATTTGTGTCTTTATTTATTTATTATTTTATACAAAATGCGCCGCGCGGTGTTATCCGTGTATCCCACGGGAACACTAAACTTTTTCGGGCTAAAAAGTAGCCTTTGTGTTAATCTAGGGTGTCAGCTATCTTCATACCAAAATTTATCAAAATTGGTCCAGCCGTTTGAGCGGGAAAAAGTAGCAAACATAACAAACACATTCACAAACTTTCGCCTTTATAATATTAGTGTGATTTTCAAGTTAATGATAATAAGGGAGGAAGTATAGGTATGTATTAAACGAAAAACAAATAAAAAATTATAATAATCAACTTAACTTGTTCTAAATAAGATTATCTAACTAAATCCGATGTCCCCAAGATCACGGCCCTGCGGCAGGGTTCTCATGATGCCGGCTACATTCCCCCGCTGAATAGGCAAGCTAATCCTTTGGCCGAGGAATGGCTCTGTGGTGCGAAGAACATTCTGACAGTTTTTCTTTTAATTGGCTGTACCTACAGTCTGTGGGCGTCCGGACACCACGGTGTGTCTTCACTGCAACACCGCAAATATGTAGTTATTAGTGACACCAGAGGTTTTAAAAGGCCTCATTCCTTTTATTATTATTTTTTCATATTTTGACCAATATATTGATAATTTCAACCAGCTTTTTGAATAGAATAATACTTTTCTCCGAGTTCTAGGTAATAACTATTTCATGCATTCATTGCGCGCTATCGAAAATAAATTAAAAAACTAATTTTCCGCGTCAATTTTGTCAATTCGAGTAGTTTCTTTAACAAAAATTAATAATTAAAAATTCAAACTGTAGGTTTCAAATATATACCCACCAATAAATCCCAATAGCCCTGTTCTAGGTAGTAACATCAATAATATGTTAAGAAACATGTTTGATCATAGAGAAAAATGCAGTTCGTCCGGATAGCCCGTATACCCTGCTATGCGTAGTCAGTTACACGTGTCCTGGAACGCTCTATCCGTAAGTACCTGCAGCTACGCGTACACTTTTGGAGCACGGCAGGTACGGATATAGCGTTCCAGGACACGCGTAACCGACTACGCGTAGCAGGGTACGGGCTATCCGTACGCAGCTTAAAACAATCAGCATTTTAAAAGGAATAAGGCCTCGTAATAATAAGAGTTTTAAAAACTATTGTACCTCTAAAAATCTAACACCAGCATAGAAAGAATTATAATAACTTGTTTAAACACTGTAGAATATTAAATATTTATGATAAAGTTAAACTGGCTGTGATACTAGAGTACAAACATGGACTAGGAGAACTATAACTAGGTATAGGAGACCGACTAACTTAAGAAAACTAGCAAAAGAAAAATATTTTATTATACCAAAAAGCACCAACTACTATGGACGAAGGGTTTGGTCAAGCCAGTTGCCTCTTATCCTAAATGGTTTCCCTAGATCTATAGTTGACTCATTAGTTGAAGAACCACACAAAACCAAAATGATAGTGAAGAGAACCCTAATGGGTAAACATAAATAAATGTAGGTAGTTAATATTATTAATAAATAACCTTCCCAGTACTTAGCATACAATCTTTAAATAATAAGATTAGCCAAGCAATTAATTAGTACTTATTTTTTTTCCTGAAATAAACAGTAAAGTTTTTTTATTTAATAATGTTCTTGTATCGTTCCAGTGTGCAGCCGGGCGCGCGGCATGGCAGGAGGCGGCGGCGATGTCCGTGGGGGGCGGCGGCGCGGGCGCAGGAGGCGCGGCGCGTCGCTGCTCCGTGCTCGGGGATCACCCGGGGGCGAGGCGCGACCGGAAGTGGCACAGGACCAACCGGGTATGACATCTTCCTCCCGCCCTAAGTCAGAATGATTCGGTTCAGTCTATTCACGACGCAGTCCATGCGCCCAATGCGCCCGTGTCACCCCAACCTAAATTACCCCTGTGGCGCGGAGATAATCTCATTATAGTTATATCATTCGAGTTATATTCCCACACAAATTCCGACTACTGGTAGTGAGGGCTAACCAGCCCTGATACAGTTCAAGTCATGTCTCAAAAAATAAAAAATAAAAGGTTATGACACCTCTTTGCGACTCCACACTACACGCGAAGTCGGCCGAATGTGATAGTGTGGAGAGGTACTTCGCTGTGGACACTCATACTGCGGCCAACTTCGCGAGTAATGTGGAGCTCGGGTCTCACTTCATTGCGAAGAGATGCCAACGTATCCTTGACCCAATAATATTAAGTATTAAAACTATCGTGAGACATCTTTAATAATTATAAAAACAGTGTAAACTCACCTAAACATTGTCAGGAACGGCCCGACATGTTTCGTACCGTAACTAAATATGCGTAAATATGTATGGTTCGTTCATATTACTGTAATAGTTAAGTACTTATCCTTTATGAAAAAATTACTGAGTCTTGAGTTTCTTTCGGCGTTTCTTCTCAACAGTGGTCTCCTCTTGTGAAATGCCGGTAGACTCAGACATGTAAAAGTGCCCTTGTGGCCTACTTGCAGAATAAAGTTCATTATTTCATTATTATTTCATTATTTCACACCCACTTAATTTATGTAGCTTCATTGAGATGAGAATTCTGAATCATCATTGGCACGGAATACTTATTGTACTCATCATTTTAAACCGTCGAGTCACTGACGGCTAAGCACCACTTGTTCAGGTTACTTTTAGCTCGCTCATCAATCTTCCTGACGACTGAGTGCTCTCGAAAAATCTGACTGAACTCATGTCAGAAGGGTGGCGTTGGAATATTATGACGGTTTCAAAGGACGGTTATAATTATAATGGATATGCTTTTGCGCGTACTTTTGCCAATGTGGCGTGGCGTATCATTATAGTGGCAAATTACTCTCGCTCGTCCTCCTTTTTGAAGTCTGTTAAAAATGTAGCCTATGTCACCCGGACTGTAATAATGAATTGCTAGACACCTCAATCACTAAAAATCAGTTGAATAGTTTTCGCGCTATGGTGGAACACACTTTCATATAAATATACTGCTATACCTACTTATAATCCTTCTTTTTGGCCTTGCCGTAGTCGGGTAAAAATTTATGTAAATCAAATGGACAATGCAAGGATCGACACACAAAGCATAAGGAAAAATTCGAAACGTTGTCTGGGCATTAGGATGGCGGAAAGGTTAACGCGCTGGACCAGCAATCTAGAGGTACCGGGTTCGATTCCCGGTCTCATCCACCAGTTTACGCAATTAAATTTTTCTTTGAGCTTTGATCTTTGTATCAATGGTTTAATATAAAAATGGTTATACCCACGTTTAAAAAATGAGACATTACATGTTTCATACATAAAAAAAAAAATCTCATGACCTAAGGACCACATTAGGTAGGTATTCATAGTCTAGCTAAGTCATGTGGGATATTATAGATAGTTAGACTCGCGGATCCCACATTCAAACTATGAAAACGTTTTCGTGGGACGATGTAGCTAGTGATATGTACTTGACAGTTATTTAATAAATATATAAATAAATAAAAATAATAAATGAAAAGGTTCGAATAAACCCGATTATATTCAGTTTACATTTTATTTGTATGTGATACTCGGTCAAATTATTGTTACATTGAGTAAAAACCAGTCAAGTGCGAGTCGGACTCGCGCACCGAGGGTTTCGTACAAACACTTTCCATCCTTAAGTGGATAAGTTAAGTTTGCACCTGGTATGTATAGCGATCTATACAAATGAGGTGCAAAGTTAACGCAACCAGTCCCGTTTGTTGTATGGGAGCCCCCCTTAAATATTTATTTTATTTTATTTTCAGTATTTGTTGTTATAGCGGCAATAGAAATACATCATCTGTGAAAATTTCAACTGTCTAGCTATCACCGTTCTTGAGATACAGCCTGGTGACAGACGGACGGACGGACGGACGGACGGACAGCGAAGTGTCAGTAATAGGGTCCCGTTTTTACCCTTTGGGTACGGAACCCTAAAAATGTACGTTGTGTTATCCTCGCTGCGCAAGTTCCTTTCCCACTTAACCGGTTTCTTTTATATTATGTAAATTATGTTCACTTCACATATTTTCCTACAAGATATTCAAGTTATAAGTAACGATCCTGGAATGATGATGGTTTTGATGGGTCATGGATGTTTTATATGTATTTATTATGTTCTAATATAAATATAGTCGTACATAAATAATAAGAACGCTGAATTATAAAAAATGTGGCCTAAACATAGACGGAATTTACCTGAGCTACCAATTTGCGGATGCTTGCTGCTTCTATCGGAATCAAACCCGCAATTAAAAGGCTTTTTTCGACCAGTATCCATAGTACATGGATTGCTTAGTTTGAGATTAGTTCGTATTTATTTATAATCGCTATGATTTCTAATTGCAGGTGCGAGACGCATCTTACGGCTCGTCATCAGACTCGGACGGGGAGGCGGAGGGGGCGAGTGGGGAGCCCTGGGGCGTCGCGAGGCTGTTATACATCGGCCTGGGGATTCTGGCGCTCGGCCTCGTCGTCTACTTCGTCGGCACTGGCGACAAGGTATCATCTGACCCCTTCCATAAAGCCTAAGATCACTGCTGAAAGTACACTGGCTTCGTACGACTGTTCGATGCCGGACTAGATACGGCTCTTGGTCTCGTAGTTTGCTTCCGATGAAGCAAACTACTGGTGAGGATGTCAGATACATCCTCACTTGTGATATCCAGAGATATAAAGGCGACTTGTTCGGGTTAAATCATCATGTAAAGATTTATCATATCACCACGCCACACCCATTGTTATATTACATATAAGCTCATAAAGTCGATATCAAATTTTTCACGTGATTCCATCGAATTAGGTAATGCAAAAATAGCAGCTGGTAGACTGTCTTTTTGATTGAATCCTATTCTTATTTTGTGAAATTATTATCAAGGAACAGAAGAGATTACTTTACGTGGTATAGGCACGTGATGTACCTATAGAGATAATAGCCACGTGACAAAAAAGCGTTCAGGATAAATGTGGAGGGAAAAACAAGAAGAGGAAGACCAAAGAATAGGTGGATGGATTATGTGAGAGATGATATGGAGAAGAAGGAATTAATTGATAAAATGACGAATTTTAGGGAAATATGGAAGAAAAAAGCATGCTGCGCCGACCCCAATTAAACTGGATAAGGGCAAGAGGTTGATGAACACAATAGATTACTTTAATAGAGGAGTAAACAGGCTTTTAAGGGATCGGCAACACGAGCGTATTGATTTTGGTCTTGCTAATGTTTATAGGCTTATCATCAGGCAGTCAATAATAATGTTGTCGCCGGTTTAGTATTCATAATAATTCCTGTTCCTCATGTTTCCAGGGATTCAAAACACCTGCCCTACGCATGGTGGGCCCAATACTTATCTTTGCGGGGTTGGCGTTGTGCCTGCTGCGCATCGCCTTCTGTATATTTGCCAAGCCGTGCTGCCACCGGCGGACCAACTACAAGGAGAGCAGAAGGTACCGTATTATATATTACATTACCTTAAAGGCTCTTGTTGTAATTTAGAGGTAATTTAGAGGTAATTTAAAAAGATTTGGACATAGCTCGAAGAGCCGCAAATGGCTAAGTGCAGTGCATAATCCTTATAAGACTGAAGGCTTCTGGTGCTTTCGAGTTCTTCAGTGGTCTTCGCGGATAGGTCCTCGGCAAGGTAGACTAAACTGTAGCCTCAATATGTTAGCAGGAAAAGTCAAAGTAGTAACGTCTTTTGACTTATGATGATTCTGATGATGATGTAGATTAAAACTCCTCCAGCTTGTTACCTTTTTCTAATATCTACAACAACAACTGAGGGTGTCTTATTGTTCCAGACTGTCCGGATGCGGAGAAGGCGAGGAGATGCCACTCGCTGGCGGCGCGAGCACGCGTGCTGGACCAGCGCAGTGCTCCCCCGCGCGCCGGCTGGATGCGTCGTCCTGCGACGTGTCCAGCCTATCCAGCGGCGAGGAAGACGAGAGGCTGCGCCGGTATCGCACTGCCACCGCGCCGCCGGCGGTACCGCATGCCACCCCTCAGCCTCTCCCTCAGCCACTTCCTCCAGCAACTAAGCAGCCTGCCAGTGCTCTCAACTCCCGCAGGCCTCCCCCCCGAAACGTCTCCTTCGCCGGCCCGAACGCCACCGAGGGCGAACTCGTACTCAGCCCCGCCCAACTGCGCTCGTAACCCAGAAGCAATAACGTACGTCGCAATAACACTGACTATATCGAAATCGTTTCTGTGACGTGACTCTGTTGAAGTGAATACTCCATTAAGCTACGAATTGTTGATTATTTGCACGTTTGAATATATTATTGCAAGCTCCTATCAATACTCCTTTAACTAAATAAGTCTGTTCTGCTAGTTTTCATTTTATATCTGTAGGAATAGGGATTGATTTTAACGCCGTTTTAGCGATATGTCACGAAATTATTGTGGACTGTTTAGGAAGCGTATAAATATGATAACTAGCCTATGTTACACGTCATGAATAAATCATGTCGTAATAGGAGTTCGTGACAAATCTCTAAGAACTCGTTTCTATAAGTTACGCAGCAGGACTGCTTTCATATTTCAATGCAGTGTTTGAGGAATTGCTAGACCAATATTGACGTGTTCGGTGTAGACAGCTATAACTTAGGTACAGTAATTTTTTAACAATAATTTCTTTAAATTTTATCTCATTTTAGTTTCCCTAACAAAATCTTTGTCGCTTAATGTGAAGCCATTAGGTGTCAGACTTTATTAATGTCATCCGTTAACCCTAAGATTACTCTTAAAAATGCTAAATGCCACATCACCAAGGTACAAAGAAGGGCCAGAAAACCAGCCTTGTGTGACACCTGTCAGAACTTCAGTATCTTTTGCGATTGGGCCGTGACTTGCCATTTAAATGTAAAGTTCTTGAAGTCAGTTCTCTAAGGATCTTGATAAAATAGTTAGGACTTCAATTTGGATGAGATTTAATCAGGATGTTAGACTTACCATATCAAAAGCTGTATTTAAGTCAGTGAAGTTAAGGCCGAAAGTAGGGATATTTCATTATATTTAAATGTTATAGTTCAAAGCTAAATTCAATTATTAGTAGCATCTCAGGTTATTTGTCAGGATCAAATATTATTTTGTATCCTTGTTCAAAAGCTGCTGTACCTAAGTCAGTATGCTCATTTGATATTTTTACAATTTTCTCTCGAAGTGTATCTATTTCTAAGCATTTATTTGAGTGCTTTAGCAAAAACTGATTGTGCTCGATCCATCCATCTTTACACCAACTAGTGGAAATCTGAATCACATGCGTACAAGATGTGTGCTTTTGGCGAAAAATAGAACATCAATAAGTGAGCATTCTTAAATCCATTTATATTATAATTTACTAGTTATTAAAGGAGAAATCCCACCATACTGAAGAAACGTAGTTTTCTTGCCATGAAGTAGGCAATATCAGTTGTTTTGGTTATATTCTAAAGCCCTACATATTACTAAAGGTAAAAACAAGTTAACTACCTATATTGGGTCGTCCATAGAAGCGTGTCGAATGATTATCTAAAGAAATAAATAATAATAAAATAATCCACACATAAATATGTCCTTTAATTTTTTATGACAGTTCTCTCTATTACTGGCTATATAACTGGCTATGCTATGCTTTCATTTGTTTTTTCTTCTAATAAAATAGTTTCGTTGTAAGTTTTATAATATCAATGTGGTAATCTGACATTGAAGTTGAACTCACGACAGCTAGCCTAAGTGTGAAGGTCATAGGTAAATTAATGTTTGTAACTCTTTATTATCAAATATATTTCTTTTATGTAACGAAAATGTATATATTCGAGGCAATCATTCCAGATAGCTCGTCTTGAACATCAATTCAAATTCGTAATAGGAATTGGCTCCTTGATGATTTAAATTTCGCTGAAACCACAACGATCGCAGTATGAAGCTAACTAGTAATGTGTAACTAAACATAATTATGTTAAAACTGCCTACTACTAGACGCGAATTTATATTTAAATATAAAAATCATAAAAATAGATTTATAACTGACAATAATGATTGTTAACTGATGTGTAAAGTGTTACTGCGTATGAGCGTTGTTTTCTTTCATTATGTCCAACATTGTGCTTTGCTGTTTTCTATACTTCAAGCAATAAAAATATAAGTTATAAAGTCGACAATTTATTACCCTATTTATTACATATAAAAAAAAGCTTGTATCCGAATGACACGAAACTTGAAATGTTCCTTAAATTAAATTATTTGATGAAAACGGCGTCTTTAATTGGTAACTGGTACGAACTTAAATTTCTGTACTTAATTATGTATCTATGTAAACACTTCATTGCACTTGAGATCGATATTGACAAAAACTCAAAAACAATACATGTGTACAAAGACGAACTTATCGCTATTAGTGGGGATATATCATGAAGCTTTTAAATGTTGTACAGTTTCGAAACTAATAGGTACTCAAATCATCATCATCATCCAATCCTAGCCGATTTCGGCCACGGCGACTGGACACACTAGCTAGTCAGAGCGTCGTTCGTGTGCTCTTAGGTGACTGACATAGCCAATTTTTGCTGCAAATGTACGGCCACAAATGCTGCAAGTCAACACCCCTCCGACGAAATTATAATTGATGACCACAGGTGGTCGGGTCTTCAACTCGTCGCGCTTAGCGTCGAGTTCTTTCCGTCTTTTTCCTTCGAAGGCTTGCACTTTTACCTGCAATGTATGCCTCCAGTTAGGTCGATCTTGGGCCAAAGTCTCCCAGCGCGAAGGTTCGATGTCACAGGTAATAGGTACTAATAATATACTAACTATACTAAAGTATAGAAAACAGCAAAAAGAAACGAGGGCGGGCGAAAGGTAGTTCTAGCGCCGAGTTCTGCCTGGCAATTAATTTATTATTATATGTGGTTTAGAAATTGAACCTATATATGAAAAAGGTTTTAAAAAAATTGAAGCCCTAGATTTTTTTATTTAAAGTTTTATAACGCGTTAGGTTTTGGATGGAAAATCGTTCAGTTATATGGCGTAAGAACTACGTATAGACACCAAAAATATTAACGATATTAGCTACCTAACTAAATAAAAGTGGTGTAAAAATAGTGAGTGATACCATACTGTAAGACAGTAAAGTTTTTATGTGTAGATAAGTATGTGGGTAAATTCTAATACATACATGTGTGTTACGTGCATTGTATATTGCACAAAATAGAAGATACTGTTTATAATATTAAATATACTATATATTTTAGAAATATTTGCACCTTGAGTAGTGAATTATTACAATGTATATCTGCAGATTTTAGCTATAATATATTTATGACGGCACTTTGAGTAAGTGTTTTACTATTGAGAATATTCGAGTTAAGTTTCTGTAAGACGAAACAACAACATTACACTTATCGTGAAAGTTTTCGTTCTGTCAATTATACCTTTGTAAATCAAGTTAATGCGTAGTTATTTTGAATCATTTAATTGTAAGAATGGTCAATTACTTAAAGATTACTTTTGGGGTAAGATTTGTCCTTTCGCTTATTAATTTAGCAATAAATATAAGCGTGTATTTTTATTTGTTATATTTATTATAAATACATTGTTGCCAAAGAGCTACGAAAGCGATAGTCTTAAAATCAAGGCGCTATGAAAAATTTCATATTCTATATTTGAACACGTTTAATCTAGTTTTTAATAATAATGGGGTAATTATTTTCCGTGCAGACAAAAATAATAATTTGGCATGTAAATTATAATTTACTTGGCAGCTAAAATAATAACTTGGCATCGATGCCCAGGGGATCGATGGCAACTTATTAATTTAGCTGCTAAGTTATTATTTTTGTAGGTTAGGTTAGGTTAGACTTTTTTATTTTTTAGATGCCCAGTTTTAAATACATGCCGTAATTAGGTCAAGTTTAAATAGCTACGCCGTAGGTTAATTATGGCAGCAATGTATGTAAATAATTAGGTACTCTATATATTTTATTCTGCTCTATGTTCTCTGTAAACAATCTTACCGCTTCTGTGAAAAGATAAGCCAAAATATGAGTACGTATTTAAATTAATTCAAATAACAAGTGACTAAATGCATTAAGTTATTATATTCTGTGAAACCTCAAACTCTAATGTACTAAATAAATCACTTATAATAAATGTATGAAAAATATTCTGGAGAAGTTTCAAAATGATAATATAATTGTTAATGCATTTAACCTGAAGAGCAAAACTAGCCGCACAATAAAAATATATACCAGTGTTTTACCTTCTCCATAAACATCTACTTAAAACACGTGAAACGTGCGCGACATGTACAATGGAAATCAAGTTGGCCATGAAATCCATCATTTCTAATATTTGCAAAGAAGGAATTACAAGTAAACATTTTTTTTTAACTTTAAATATGCACGAAGCACGAAGTGGTTATATATTTGAAAAAGTTGCGGCTAGTTGTGCTGTATGAATAGTATGAATGTCTGTGTTTAATTAACAAGTAAACATTTTTTTTTTACTTTAAATATGCACGAAGCACGAAGTGGTTATATATTTGAAAAAGTTGCGGCTAGTTGTGCTGTATGAATAGTATGAATGTCTGTGTTTAATTAACACCAACAAAATCAAAGTCGTTCGTATATAGATGTTAAGAAAAAAATGAGCTTCATTTAGACTTACTGGCTTGTGTAACAAAGTGTTGTGTACGAAGTAGATGGCCAATCATAAAACGTTTCGTTGATTCTACAATAGCTGTTTTTGGTGACAAATTCATACAAAACACTATTTATTGTAATAAGATTCAAAATGAAATGAAAGTTGTCACGATTTTCACTTATTGTAGAGTCATATCTAAACATTGCGACCACATAATCCATTCTTAATCAGTTTATCAATTATTTTTCATTGATTTCTTACAACATTCCGTTTCATGTGTATTTTTCGTATTTTGAGAATATCATAACAAGGGTAAACATACTCAATGTTAGCATTCCTCCTAATATTAACGATCATTTGACCAAGACGGTAGCAGACGGTAGCAGTGTAAATACCTAGCTACCACACAATGGAATTTTCGATAAGTGAGTTCTTTACCCTATTTATATTGTTTAAAAGAAAACGTACATTGGACTGGTGACAGGGTTCATTTATTTTGTCTATCGGCAGACGAATTTTCAAAAACAAAATTACATTACTGCCCAACTTAAAACACCACTAAGTTAAAAAACTGTTAGATATACTTCTATTCTAGAATCGCAAATATTTTTCTGAGACGCTATTTAATGGGGCAGTTATATTTTATAGAAAATTTGTCTGCACATTTATTACTAAAAAAATTACACCCCATTTTATATGAATAAACGATTTAATGTCCTACAGTGTTGTTAGTTATAAGTAGAATGCGAATACACCTATTTCATACCATACATTCAAAGATTTGAGACGCCTTTTTCTATTTGGAAATAATTTTGCCGTGCAGTGTCAAAATTATATTGATCACGTTTGTCGCTTACGCGTTGTCATTTAGTGTTTTTATCAAACATTCACCGTTCGCTCGCTTAGAGCCGTTCAGAATACTAAGTAAAACGCTCTTATATCGCTTTGGTCTGAACTGTTTTCATATACGTAAGAACGAACCATTGCTCGCTCAGAACTGTACTTGCTCGCTTATTAAATAACAAAATTGGCGAAACCGTTTGCACGACGTATCCGTGATATGTATATACAGATTATAATTTTATTGAAGTCAAATAATTGTAAATTCCAAAGAGTACAGACCTTATCTTTTCAACGAGAGGCGATAATAACGTCATCTATTAGCTATTCCAAAAACACCTACAGATTTAATGACATAAGGGAAAGCTGAGAAAACATGCTAGAACGAAATTTTCTGTCAAACAACAATGGCAAAACATTTATATATATATATTTATTTATTATTCCCTACATCTGAAGAATATCTTTATTATAAAATGTCGCTCTATCTATTACCTGATACCTCCATAATTCTTTTTGTATAGAGTGATTGTTGATTTACTCCGCATAATAAAAACAATGAAAACGGGTAGGGTGCTGTACTGTACTTAATACTTACCCTGTGTACAAAATGGAACTTTTACTCAAACTGTACCTGACCACTTTCATTGCTTTGATTGCATTTGCTTTACATTTTAGCGAAATTTGTACAGTCAGCATCAGAAAGAAGTACAGTAAGTAGCTGACAATTTTAGTATACATTTTTATATATGCCGGTAGCAAAATTGTTCGCTACTTTCTATGCTGGCCGTACATAGTCCTACTTAACCAATAAAAAGGCAGACAAAATGAAGCTCTCTATTTATATAAATAATACAAATTGTAATTGCATGCACCAAAACTTAAGTTCCTTAAAATATACGATAAATTATTAGTTGCTATTTTACAAGCTTTATATTTTTAGACATAAATTAGACCACAGATTTTGTAAAATCAAATAAGTTCAGCGGGACCAGCGCATCCACCACATTGTACAGATGTTATACTGCTAACGCCCTCTTACTTTTGTCTCGTGGGATACAACCACGCAACAATACACTGAAAAAAAAAAGTTTTGTTAACAGTAGCCTAAATGTTAGCTGTAAGTTACCTACATAAATCGGACTGACAAACTGAGGGCTACCAAATAGTGACCAAAATAAGTTTTGGAATATTAGCATAATTTTGGTTACCTACTACTAAGCACAATTTGGCTATTTCTCAGAGGTGGAACTATTTGAGCTATTTTTTTTCAGTTTATAGTTCCGTGGTTGTATTTTTCGAGTAGGTGTGCTTGCCCCGTTGTCGCACTTATCGCGACTGAACTTACATATTAATAGAATATAGATTATTTTAATTTAGGTAGGTACTCTGAAACTGTCTGTCTGTGGCTTTCTAATTGGGTACAAAAAAATATAGGAGGATATCTGCTATTGAGTGGAATGACACTAAAAATATGGCGCTGTTCTTCAAACCTCGTATTTCGACTGCAAATCTAAACTGAGATACGAGCTTTGTTTTAAGTTGTTTTTACCCAAGTACACAAACTTATACAGCCGTTATACAACATAAATTAGCTGCACAAGGGCTATAAAAGCGTTTAAACAGCCTGTGTGCTTGGATAGTAGTGGATTTTGGTTCAACAAACGGTTGAATGCTACAGACTATTCGGAGCTGACTGTAATTCTTACTATTTGGTTATGTGCTTCCAATATTTGTGTGGATAGCTTTCGTGTTTCCTATGATAATATGTGCTTCAAGTAGTTTTATTTATTAAGATGTTCCATGGCCTAATTCTATCATGCATTTGATATCATGTTGACACAGTATTCAGTTTTTTTTATTATTATTATGTACATGAACGAATTATAAGGACTGTTACATATGCGTCAAAGAAACTACCTACTAAACTTTCGTCCTTGTCTTTAGTCAACAAATTACCTTTCACAAATAGTATTTTACAGTCTATGCAAATTGCAGAGGGCAGCATAAAAATCTGAATCCCTGATTTCAAACCATGAATTTAATGCACTGTCCTGTTTTTAAATACCTACATATTTATTAATAATGCACCTTGTTTGGTCACTAGTATAGTATTTGCAACTTACTAATTGTTGACCGCCCACTCAAATTTCTATATTATCTCAACTGTGTGCTAAATCCGAAAAATATTGATACAAAGCTGCTGTGTTACATGGTATAAAATCGCATTATTATTAAATTTCAATGTTCATAATTGTGTTTCCTATTTAGTTTAGGATGTAAATTAATTGAAGTTTGTGCCTGTTGTACAATAGTTTACTAGACTACCTGAATTGACTAGGTTTGAGTGAAGACACTTATTAAATGCTGCCTTATTTCATACAATAGTAATTAAAATATATAAATAGTCACAACTAATAAGTTAGATGAAAGCACTCTCAATTCTGTTGTAAATCATTTTTATCTAGTTATTTTATTATCAAATGAACATCGAGAGAAGGGATTTTAGTAAATAATCGAGATCAGTAGGTTAACATTATAGGGGATAGAGTGAAACTTATTGAATCCACTAAATATGAGCCCTAAATTTAAAGGAAGTCCAAGACGGATCTTAAAAAACCTTACGCCTTACAAATGTTCGGGTAGGTCAGATAAAGGTGGGGGTGGATTAATTATTTACCTACACGCTGAGAAGTCCCAGATCTGTATTGAGGGAAATGTGCACCATGCATTATGAGTCATACGGAATAGCACTGATACGTCACGCACTGATACACGTTACCTATTTAGTTTCCACAACCGTGCCGTACTGGACTCAGAACAATGTAAAAAATAGCAAACGCGCTTTTAAATTTGCTTTGATAATCAATTTTCTATGGGTCTAGAGGGGTCATTATGGCGGTTGTCGGTTACCTATCTGAAACACTAAAAACGTTAGTCCGAATTTCATTTCGAGAAAAACTATTCGACAAATATCATTTTAACTTTTTTTCATTTGTCCGAAAATTCAATTCGATAATTTACGATTGGGCATTAATTGTTTAGGATTTTTATTCACTCGACTAATGACACGTTTCCTCAAATCTCATTTGTCCGTAATATCAGTTTTCCGATGTAACGTTTCGGTTTATTAACTACTCGACATTTTTTGTATGACTTTGATTTCATTTGACCGATGTAACGATTCGGTTTATTAACTACTCGACTTTTTTTGTATGACTTTGATTTCATTTGTCCGATGTAACGATTCGGTTTATTAACTACTCGACTGTTGTGGTCACAGTTCTAACCTAACCTAACCCAACCAGGTCGGTTTTGGCGGTTTGTCGGCTGCTGCCGCAGCACGGTAGCTTCGCTCGCTCGGCTCGCGCGCTGTTGTGGTCACAGTTCTAACCTAACCTAACCCAACCAGGTCGGTTTTGGCGGTTTGTCGGCTACTGCCGCAGCACGGTAGCTTCGCTCGCTCAGCTCGCGGGCTGTTGTGGTCACAGTTCTAACCTAACCTAACCCAACCAGGTCGGTTTTGGCGGTTTGTCGGCTGCTGCCGCAGCACGGTAGCTTCGCTCGCTCGGCTCGCGCGCTGTTGTGGTCACAGTTCTAACCTAACCTAACCCAACCAGGTCGGTTTTGGCGGTTTGTCGGCTGCTGCCGCAGCACGGTAGCTTCGCTGGCTCGGCTCGCGCGCTGTTGTGGTCACAGTTCTAACCTAACCTAACCCAACCAGGTCGGTTTTGGCGGTTTGTCGGCTGCTGCCGCAGCACGGTAGCTTCGCTCGCTCGGCTCGCGCGCTGTTGTGGTCACAGTTCTAACCTAACCTAACCCAACCAGGTCGGTTTTGCCGGTTTGTCGGCTGCTGCCGCAGCACGGTAGCTTCGCTCGCTCAGCTCGCGGGCTGTTGTGGTCACAGTTCTAACCTAACCTAACCCAACCAGGTCGGTTTTGGCGGTTTGTCGGCTGCTGCCGCAGCACGGTAGCTTCGCTCGCTCGGCTCGTGCGCTGTTGTGGTCACAGTTCTAACCTAACCTAACCCAACCAGGTCGGTTTTGGCGGTTTGTCGGCTGCTGCCGCAGCACGGTAGCTTCGCTCGCTCGGCTCGCGCGCTGTTGTGGTCACAGTTCTAACCTAACCTAACCCAACCAGGTCGGTTTTGGCGGTTTGTCGGCTGCTGCCGCAGCACGGTAGCTTCGCTGGCTCGGCTCGCGCGCTGTTGTGGTCACAGTTCTAACCTAACCTAACCCAACCAGGTCGGTTTTGGCGGTTTGTCGGCTGCTGCCGCAGCACGGTAGCTTCGCTCGCTCGGCTCGCGCGCTGTTGTGGTCACAGTTCTAACCTAACCTAACCCAACCAGGTCGGTTTTGCCGGTTTGTCGGCTGCTGCCGCAGCACGGTAGCTTCGCTCGTTCGGCTCGCGGGCTGTTGTTGTGGTCGCAGTTCTTATGTAATGCGAAAAATATCATTGGGTAAATGAAAAAATGGGTACTAAACAAAAGACGTCTCAATTCAGATGGCAAGTGAATGGGGCGGGAAAAGTTAAAAGGTGAACTGAAAATTTGTTCAAATGTATGCAGTGCCAAAAGTATCATGGGGTAAATGAAAAATGGGCTACGAAGAAAAATACGTAACAACTCATAGGGTAAGTGAATGTGACGGGAAAAGTTTTTCGGACAAACGATATTTCTACTAAATGTAAAATAGTGAAAAGAAAAATTTACGAATCCTGTCATCGGACAAACGATAATAATTCGAATAGTTTTCGGGCAAATGAAATTCGGTCAATGGTTTTTAGTGTTTGAGATAGGTTACCGCGGTTGTCACACTGCGACGGAATCCGGACGGACGAGCGGTGCTGCGGATTTTAGTTTGAGCGGAGATGCGGTGTCAGTGACCCTGCGGTTTTTGTGTTACATTACAAATCAAGATTCTACAGTACAGAGTTAAAAACGGCAGCACTGGACGCCGCTCCGATGTGCGGAGCAGTAACAACCGCCTATGTCAGAAAAAAACTTAAAAGCGCGATGCAGCAGCGTGACGCCAGACGTACAGAGCCATCTGTTGGTAACGTTTTCTTTGTCTCATTACCCCGAAACGGCTGGATAGATGTTAACCAATTTTAGTACAGCTGTACATCCAAAGACGTTTACCGGATCCGTTTAAAACCCCACTTTAGTAGAGAAAAATATTCACGGACGATGACGTCACAAGTCTTCACTTGAACCAAGTCCCAAAATATAATATAAGTTGCGCCGACCAAGATACAAATAAGAGCAGTACACGTATCGAATAAGCCATTATAAGGTTAGATATTAGTTTATACTGTAAATTAACCTGTTATTTTGAAAGCGATGCGTACCTATAGTTTAAACATGTATATGAGATAACTCCGATATTTTAAGCATAGGTATAGTTAAGGGTAAAGTTTTTTACGTGATATTTCTTTGTATATTTAATGTACATTGAGAAATTTTGTGTATACTTACACCTTTCAATCATAGTCACAATTTATTTATACTTAATAGGTAATATAATATTATATTGCATTTGGATTAGTTGGGGTAAAATAGAACGGATTACAAAATGTCAGTGATGTGAAACGTAACGAATTGTTGAAATTTGAATTGTGATTCCTAAAATCAATAACGAGTAAATGGAGTAGAGTGTCGTAACTGCGTCTAACATTTTAGTATTAACTCGTCTATCTCTACTACCCAGTGAAGTTGGTCCTAACGCATGTGACATGACAAGTGCAAACGTACAGCACCAAACCAAGCATAAAAAAGATTTTTTTATGCTTGGTTTAAATAGTTACTATCTCATTCTTACTCCTTCACTCGTTATTTTTATTACGTCATATGTATCCATTGTATTGTACCTATGTATTATGTATCCAAATTCCCTAACCATATGAAGTTTTAGGCAATGAGTTAAGGCTTAAAATTTTAATTACATCGAATATTTTATATTATAGCATATTATTGAAATAGCAATGATGAAATATTATGTGGAAGAAAAAAGAAAATTTATATGTGATTTAATTGTAAATTAAAATAAGGGTGGATCAACTTTTTTGTTGTTGTTATTTTGTCCAGTGGCCCAGGGGACAGTAATGATTACATAGTAAAGTGTTGCTAATATGATTGGTATTAGCAAGCTAGCCTACATAAGAATGGGCTGTAGCAATTACGATGTTTTGGTGAACATAATCCTCGAAGTCGTAGTTCTTAAAATTGACCCAGGGGACGTAAACGTGGCAACGAGCAACATAAAAAAGTTGATTAAGCCGTAACATTAATAATGTGCCGTTTAATGAGATTGTAACAAAGTTTAAATGTCATAGCGCTCAACAAGTGTAAGTAGAGTAAATGATAAAGAGCAATGATGTAATGTTGAATTTATTGATTTATGTAAATAATTGTTTGAGATCATTCCCCGTATGTTCATTACATGGTTTGTATTATTTATAGGCATTGGTGCATATCATGTGTATAGAGCAGATGATTAATCAAATAAATTAGAACAAAAATATAGTTGACGACTATGTTTGATTTAGTATTATTTTGTTTAATGTCCTATAGGAGACAATGGCATCCTTCGATGATATATCTTAGAAACCCGAAACTTATTAAACTATGCCCGTAGCACATTGATATTGATTGATTGACTGAAATAAATAAATGAATTATTATTATTATTATTGATAGCACAACTGCCTACTGAGTTGGCGACCTTGGATTCGAATCCCGGCAAAGACAAATATTTGTGTGATGACCTCGAACAGTTTGTTTCTGTGTGATATTTAAGTATATATTTATCTACATATCATCGTCTTGTGCCCATAACTCAAGTCTAGTAGAGCTTATTTTGGAACTAGATCTATTTGTGTGCGGTTATCCGATACTTATTTATCTTATTTATCCGTCCTATTGGTTAAATCAGGGATGATGAAGGTATTTTTAAAGTGCTCGGTTTCCATGATATCATCAAAAGACGCACTTACCTCCATCGCAATTTTCCTTCCTAACCTTAACCCTGTAACATCGACGGTCACTAGAGCAGAAAGGCTCTTGAATGGCGACCATAAACCAGAAGACGCAACTAGGGGCAAAAGCGATATACAATATGGAGCGGATATTTTGTGAGACGTACGGCGCCTCCCCACAGGCGGTACAACAACTATTGAAACTCATAAGTCAATTGTCCGTCGATAACTCGAGCGGTAAAACAGGTGAAAGTCATGATATGCGTGCCTTGCGGGCCTTATCGACCAATGAAACCGAACCAACAGGAATAAAAAAAACACCAGCTTAAAATGTAACATTCAATATAATCCATTTCAACTCTACAATATTTCTTTATTTATACGAACATAAAAATACTATTTACAACGATTTATTGCAAGTCTTAAATAAAATCACAACATAAATTTGACGACGAACTTACTTATAAATAAAAACATACGTCGGAATTAAAGTGAAAACGATGAATACAGTCAGTAGCTGAAGTCGCTATGCAGTATAACATGCTCACAATGATACAGAGATTATGTGTTTGTGTGTGTGTGTGTGTAATAATCTTGAGCACTTGGCGTGCTTAGCAACTTCTGCTTCTGGCTGTACGAGCAAAGAGCGAACTTTCAGCGACGATTAGTTACGATTTTTGTTATGTCCAATGACATAACTGCTCAATCCTTTACTTTTTTGCGTGTTTATCCACAAGAAATAAAATCATGTTACAGAAATCATCTATCTATCGCATTCGCCTATAGCCCAAATGTCAATTTTTACATCTGAATATATAAATATTAATGTCAGTTAGTTTACTTCGGCGCAGAAGTGGCGGTCTCTTACTGACATCGAAAGTTCGCTCCCTGCTGATGGGACTATTGCGTACAACGATTAAATTTTTTCGACACGATTTCAGAATCACGCTGTTAAAATATCGCAGAAAATTCACTGCACGCACTGCGACGGAAAAGTCGATGCACATTCTTCATTCGCAAATGGCTTCTGTTGCTTGTAGGAGGAAGAAAAAATAGCCCAATAGAAAAAAAAAACGATGGTAGGCACTTTGTCAATGTCAGACCATTGAAATGTTGACAAATTGTACGAAGCATATTGTTTAATTTCATGGCCTTTTCATCTTAATATTTTTAGGTGCCAGAACCCGAATGGTAAAAAAAGGGGTAAGTTCTGAATAGAAATGATCGCAATAGCCCCACCGTCCGCTTTTATCCCGACTGACATACCATTTCAAAATAGTGAAAAACTAATTCACAATGTAGGTACGCACTTTTGACACGTTCATATCACGTATACTTATACAATTTAATTATAGGTAGGACACAAAATGTTACATACAATAAATATAGTGTGGGCGGTAGATAATGCACATCGAACCAAACCAAAATTACTATTGAAGTATTTCGTCACCAAATATCCAAAACTTGAGTGAAATTTCCAACTTAAGAAGATCGTACAGATAAGTTAATCGTATCGATAATATTGAATAACGTATGTGATGTTTTGAATTAAAAGGGTCCACTTTGTCATTTACTATAAGGACATGTTGAGATTATTGTTATAAAGATGCAAACAAATTTCGACTATAAACAAGTGACAAAGTGGACCCTTTTGGTTGAAAACGTCACATATACCTACTACTGTTATATCTAGAGGACTACTCCATTCGTGTCATGCCTCTCACTAACTCTCCTATAAACCAATATTTGAGAGAGCGGAAGCGGATAGCGTTTTTGTTTTACGCAACTATGTAGGATTTTTGAGACTATGATATATATTTTTGTATATACATTTCCATGCTCATAGCGCGCATAACTATTAAATTCAAATTCAAATTCAAATTCATTTATTTAAAAGACAACAATGGCCCATAGTTTGTTAGTAACATATGATACAGTGTTAGTAAACAGATTGACAGAAATATAACATTACATATAAGATACAATTACTAGATAATAATAATTATCTAGTAGCGGTCATCACACATTCGTAGTGCCGCATAATGGGTGAGTCATACCGGCTCGCTACAGTAGTCAGGAGTGGTTAAACATTACATATTATGTGCACGAGCCATTTGTTCTGTAAGTTATAGAAACAGATAATCAACACTACAACTTGATGGATATTGAGAAAGCCGCGCTAAAGCGGTTTACTGGGATAAAGGTGCCGCCAGCAGCCCGACGTGAGAGCGGGAGGTCCGAGCTCGGCGTCTTGCTTTCTCAAATGCCGCTCAAAACCAGAGCTTTAGAAGCGAGAGTTGGCCCAACCATTATAGAACTGGTATCTTTTCAATGTTTCATGTTTATGTTGTGTTTTTTTTTCGTAGCTTTGAACTACCGGTACGCAAGTTAGACTTGCAATTATTGTTTTATTTTCTTGGTAATAATTATCGTTTCATAATTATACAGAACAAAAAGCACTTTCTCAATTTCTGGACGTAACAAGAGATCCATTTACATTTAATTACAAAAATACATTTATGTAATTGATGTGTCTATCTAAAATTTAAATCAACTTGACCAGATAGTGACAAAGTATTGACAACCAAAGTAAGGTATTGACAACATACGTTAATCGATTATGACCTTAAATGAAAACAGAATGAAGATGGTCCGTAATGGCCATACACGGCAACTATACTATTATAATATTCAAAGTTTTCTATGGACAGGGGTCGTAATTTCAGGAAAAAATTAACATTGCGATGGAGGATTTATATGGGCGCGCGGCGCCGCCATACAGCGCTGCTGGAAAACAAAATTATATTGTCCGCTTACCATGCATAAACAGCTGGACGCATTTGAGCCAATTTTGGTACGAGGATAGCTGGATATCCAAAGATGGATACTGTTTAACCGACTATATTATAGCAAAAACGTTA
This sequence comes from Apotomis betuletana, assembly GCA_932273695.1. Taxonomy (NCBI): domain Eukaryota; kingdom Metazoa; phylum Arthropoda; class Insecta; order Lepidoptera; family Tortricidae; genus Apotomis; species Apotomis betuletana. The sequence goes on along the minus strand of OW026307.1, from coordinate 7,915,145 downwards.
TCGTGGACGAAGTTACATCGTCTAGTTAAATAATTAAACTAGTTTTGACTGACTAAAGATAGAAGCCATATTTGGTGACCCGTCGACCGCCCAGTCCGCTCATAATATAAAGAGGGCACCGATTTCTTTTTAGAGACCGATGATGTCTTGTCTTATGATATATCGATGAAATTTCAGTGAGGAATATTCTGGTCAAGTTTTCTAACAAAGTTAATTCATATGAGATATTGTATTCTACCTATCTAGAGATGTGCTTTTCCCTAAGATATTTGGAAACTTTCCAGATTTTGTACGGGAAATAAGGAAAGATTCCGGAAGTTTCCGTATACTTTCCACATTTTATATGCGAAATAAGGGAAGATTCCGGAAACTTTCGGAAACGGCACATCTCTAATTCTATCTATCATTAATTTAATGATTTACAATGATAAAGATGTTGGCTCTTTTAGTAGTCATGTTTGTGACATCATAAAATATTTTTTCTATATTTGATGTGAATAGCCTTAAGTAATCGGTAAACTATTACTCATGCAATGTCGTTCGGAATGAGAGAGCGAGCAAACTGCAACCATTATAGCCAGGGCTTGTAACCGATAACCCGATAATTTAGGTTACCACAAGGTGAGGATTAAATAGGCTACCAAATTTTGGGAAACAAGGGGTTACCTATTTGCATATTTGCACCGACTTCATATCTAAGTGAACAGATCAAATGAACGCAGCTTTGTTATTCTAAATGACATACACACATTTATTGTCCGAAATGGCCCATTTGAACATCGACATTCAGACAATATTAGCGTTATTTACATATAAGCTGTTACAGTCCACTCAGGAAATTATTTTCGTTCACTCAGTGACACATGAAAAAGATTTGCTTTAGCCGTAGATAATGATAATAAAAAAAATGTTTCAGGGAAGTGATACAAAGCTCTGATTATGGATGAGCTATTCTTATGTCATTATTAATGTCATGTATAGATTAGATATTATTATTTACCTTTAAATATAAATAAAAAAAAATATTGAAATAAAATAATACTTGGCTGCAGAGACCGGGAATCGAACCCAGTACGTCTAGATTACCGGACTAACGTGTTAACCTTTCCACCACCCTAACACCAATAACCTTTAGAATTTTTCCTTACGCTTTGTTTGTCGATCTTTGCATTGTTTATTTGAAAGCTTTACACCTTAGCGACGTCTATGTGAACACGTTAATATTCACATCTTATCGCACTACTTTTAGCGTAATTTCGTTCAATGGGTTTTATACAGTATATTAATGGATTTTAAAATTATTAAAATATTTTTTTATTCACACCCATCAATAATTAAAGCTGTTATTTTAAAAGAGGCTATTCTAAACATACAGAATCAGATTTTTTTGCCTAGTATTCCCACTTACAATTTTTTGAAGTAAAATCTTAATAACTATGCAATTATGAGACAAACACAACTCTCATTTAATAAAATAATATAATATAACAAAACAATTAGGTAATGTTTGCATGATGAAATGGCTACTTTCGAGCCTTTTATCAATAAATTTCGAGATCCAAATACAAGTTTAATATAATTTCCGCATACAATTTGTCTACTCCATTCTAGGTTATATACTGATGTTACAAAATTATCTTTCCATTTTTTTTATCTTGTATACAAGGGCTTGTGCACAAATCACGTGAAGTTTTTTCGGCCGCTTTTTGAACCCCTTGAGCTTAATTTGGGACTAGGTTGATTTGTGTGAGGTTGTCTGATATTTATTTATTTATTTATCCCATTTTTTCTGTCAAACATTTGCAATAGCGGCTTCTCTCGGCGTCCTAACACTGGAGAAGCATTGGCTGGATAATTATATTATGTTGCGTATATGCACGCCCTAGAGGTATGGTGAATGCGATTAGCAATTAGGAAACGAAAAATGGTACAGGGGGCACTTTGGTAAATAAAACGGATTTATAAAAAAAAGTTGAATGCAGTTTTTATTAAATCTGAATTCGACGCCATGGTGACTCAGAACAGATTTCCCTATCTCTTGTAGTTTTAGTTTTGTCCCTAATGGCCCATTTGGATTGATCAGTACAGTAGCGAGGTCTCGGACAGTTGTCGTTAGAAACATCGAATTTAGTTCTTGATGTATCGTGTATGTCATTTCCTGCAGATAGCCGGAACTTCCTGTCGACCATTGGAGCGCGTAGCGTAAGTAAAGCCCCAGCCAAAGGTTACCCTACTTATATACGTATATAAGACGCCGTCGGTAAATAGTTGAGATTCTTGTGCTCTTGTATCAATTTAAGAGCCCTTATTCCTTTTTATTTATTTTTTTCATATTATGACAAATATATTGATAATTTCAACCACTATTCGATAAAAATATAATATTATTGATATTCTACTTTTATACTTTTGCTCGAGCTCTAGGTGTAGTAACATATAGGTATTTCATGCTTTCATTGCGTGCAGTAGAAAATAAGTTATAATATATAACAAATTTTCCGCGTGAATTTTGACTAAAGTCAAAAGTCAAAACTGATCAAAACAAATCGCGATTCTTTTCCGAAAATATAAATTTAAATAAATGTCTGCTTGGTTTTGGTTTTAAAGTGTTAAATAAATATGGAAATATGTAGAGCATGTCTTTGCACTGCTAAAACCTTGTCTCAAGTAGATACAAATTTTATTTCGTCATACAATTTGCTTACGAATCTAGATGTTAAGCCGTATGGTTCCCGGAGGGTAGACCTCGAACTCGTAAACATTGAGCTCCGTAAAATTATGTGATTAAAATAACTAAACTCGACTTAATTGCACTAAAAACTGGTATTGGTGATAAATAATAACTGTATTCATATGGGTGAACTGTGATTTATAGTGAAAACGAACAAAAAAGTGAATAAAACAACATTTTGCTGTGTGATTATAGTGCATACCGACCTGTCATTTCCATTACCATGAACGCAAACGAGATGAATATAAAAATGTGTGGTAAATGTAAACAAAACATTCCGAAGAAAGACTTTTTGAAGTGTAAAACATGCACTTTATATTTTGATTTAAAATGTGCGAAAGTTTCGGAAAAATTGTTCGACATTATGACCCGGAAACAGTTATGGAATTGTTCATCTTGTTTACATAGTTTGCCTAAGCGCACGCATACTCATTCTGCAGAAGGAAATGTCACCCTCCGAAAGAAAGGAAATATTGCCACAATCTCTTCTTTGTCGTCTACTCCCGATATATCTACAGCGCACGACAAAGTACGACTGCAATCATCTACCTCTAAGCAACGTCCGCTAAGTAGGTCAAGGTCTACGGAGCAATTGAATATAAGTCATAATGATACCTTATGTGAAAGCTTCTCTCAAACGAACTTGTCTAGAAGCGTTGAAAGTTTAGATGACACACACACTCACTTACAATTGGATTTAGTTAAGAGTTTAAAAACCAAAAATGATGAACTCTCATGTTGTTTACTATCGACACAAAATGAATTAGAAAATCAAATCTTAAACAATATTGAACTGCGCAGAAACACTGAAAAGCTAACACAAGAGATCCTAGTACTGAAACAAATATGTGCAACTCCTGCACTGCCTAATATGATAGTGAAATCGAGCAGGAAGAATAGGAGAGGCCTGCAAGCTAATGATTCTGGTAGTCTCTCACATTCACCAATTGGAGGGCAATGCAGTCCTTACTTCATATCTTCAGAAAATACACCAAGACGATCAGCACCTGTCAAAATATTTGAATTAGAGAAAAATATACGTAAGCTGCAAACTGAGCTTAATCAAGCCGTGGAAGAAATTGTGAGACTCAAAGCTACCATTGCTGGGCTTGAGAAACAAGAATTTAGTAAACCAACATCGATTCCTACTTCGGCCGCTGATAAAATTAAAGAACAGCATTTTTTTAATATGGAAAAGGATAAGATGATTTATATATTTGGGAGTCAACAATGCACCGGATTGGCATCTCAATTAAGTTATTCCCGATACTCTACTAACTATGAAAAATACAAGGTGTCTTCAATTTGTAAGCCTATGGCATCGACAAAGGATATATTAATTGATTGTTATAATATTAAGGTAACGTCTCAAGACTTTGTAATATTATGTATAGGTGAAAATGACTCAAATCCCTTTGTTTTTGAATATGAACTGTACGCAACACTTAAAAAACTGAACATGTGTAATGTTATTATTATTCCTGTGTTGAATAATAAATATTTAAATGTAAATAAAATAAACCATATTTTAAAAACTGCATGCTACAATTTGAATAACTGTATTTTTCTCGATGAGCCTTCAGCTTGGCAAACAGGTACATACTACTTGCATAAACTTTGTAAACGTATTAATTTGGTAATTGATTGTCATGATTACAATAAAAAATACCTGCATGCAAAAAGAACGCTGAGCTTTAACAACACAGCATACGGTTCTGACATATCTAATTATGCCCCGCAATCGTCTAAGAATAAAAAGGGCAGCACTCCTAACTATCTCTCAAATGAAAAAAATTGTAAAACACCTAAAAATACATCTATATACAAAAAAGGTACCATTCCCTACTACTTTCCGATAAACAAAAAAGCTGAAATAAGTGAGAACATTAACCAAAGTCTCGATCTTTTTTTTCGTACCTAAGGGCAATAAAGATGAAGTCATAATTTTACATCAGAATATACAGGGTGTCCTAAATAAGCTTAATTTATTAGATGTATGTATCAATGAATTTACCGAGAAAAACTTATGCTTAGACATTGTTTGTCTCTCAGAAACCTTTGTCAGAAGGGGTAGTGAGAGTAATATTTCAATTAAGGGTTTTAAACTGGCTTCTTCTTTTTGCAGAGCTACTAAAAAACGAGGCGGCGTGTGTATCTTGATACGCCAAAATCTGGATTATGAGCCAATTCAGATTTGTAATGAAATGTCTAAGGAAAAAACTTTTGAGTGCTGTGGTATAGAAATTCCAAGCTTGAAAACTATAGTTTTATGTTTATATAGAATTCCCGTAAACACAAGTAAGAACCTACGTATATTTTTTGATAATTTAAATATTCTTTTACACAAACTTTCATCACAGAAAAAAATAATTATAACAGGCGATATGAACATAAATATACTAAAAAATAGCAGTGCAACAAAGTCCTTAAAAAGTTTGCTAGACAATTTTGCTATTAATTTAAAGATAACTGTTCCTACCAGATTAAACTCGTGTCTTGATCTTTTTGCTAGTAATATAAAAGATGCAGTAGGTCAAGTTCACAAGCTATATCTTTCAGATCATGAGACTTGTCAAATTTTAAAATATGTCACAGATAACAAGAGACCTACGGCAAACTATTGGTATAAGACTGTTAAAGATTATAGTCAAGATAACGTCAATAAATTTATAAATTATATGAAAGGTCTTACTTGGAATGAAGTTATAAATGAGTCGAACTTTAACAAAGCTTTTTCCATGTTTTATGATGACTTTTGTCTTTTCTATGAGTTGTGCTTCCCTAATATAAAAATTAAAGTAAATTCAAATTATTTCAAGCCGAAGTGGATCACCAAAGGGATAAAGAATTCCTGCAAGCGAAAACGAATCTTAAGATCACATTGCTATATTAAAAATAAAGAGACGTTAGAAAGAAAATTGCACTATAAATCTTATAATAAGTTATTAAAAAAATGTATTGCACAATCACAAAGAAATGTTAACTCAAAACGAATAAGTTTATCTAAAAATAAATGCAAAGCTACTTGGGACGTAATTAAAAATAAATATGATATGACGAACACTTTGGACTCTGTAGACTCTGTGCTAATAGATTCAAAAATAGAGTACAATCCCCAAGACATAGCTGAAGCATTTAATAATTTCTTCATAAACGTGGTGAACGAATCGAAAAATGGCAGGGGTGGACAATTAATCATGGAAGAGGGAAATGTTATCAATTCTTTATTTTTAAGCCCATGCACTGAAAAAGAAATAGAGGCAGTAATAAAATCACTCCGTAATACTAATGCCGTTGGCGTTGATAACGTTTCAACTTATATTATCAAATGTGCTGGAAACGAACTTTCTAAGATTTTGACTCATCTCATAAATCAATCCTTTCTGCAAGGTATCTTTCCTGAGAGACTAAAGGAGTCGGTTGTGAAACCCTTGTTCAAAAAAAATGACCGACGTATTTTGAATAATTACCGACCTATAACTCTAGTACCCGTATTGTCAAAAATTTTCGAAAAAGTAATGAAAGATAGAATTGTTAACTTCACCGAGAAATACAATATTATAGCGAAAGAGCAGAACGGATTTGTAAAGGATAGGTCGACAACACATGCTGCTTATACTCTGATTCGTAGTGTTACTGAGAACATAGATAAGAAAATCCCTGTAATTGCTATTTTCTTTGATATGACAAAAGCATTCGATCTTGTAGAACATTCGTTACTTTTAAAGAAATGTGAACATTATGGCATCCGTGGTAGTGCATCGAAGTGGATTGAAAGTTATTTGGAAAACCGCACCCAGTGTGTTGAAATTGGTAAGCTTAATGAATATAACGAATTTACTCAATACAGATCAACGTTTCAAGTCAATGCACGAGGAGTACCTCAAGGAAGTGTTCTAGGGCCACTTCTTTTTGTACTTTATATTAACGATATACCTCATGTGACGAAACACCAAATGGTAATGTTTGCGGATGACTTATCATTAGTTATTCCAGGCAATGATAAGTGCACAACACATGAAACTTTAATAAATGATGCTGTTAAACATATAGGTCAATGGATCGATAGCAATAATTTAAAGTTGAATGTAGAAAAGACCAACTGGGTTCAATTTTCTAACTACAGATCCCAGCGTCATGCCCTAAATGTAAACTTTAAAGATCAAATTATAAATACCGTTGATGAAGTTAAGTTCCTGGGCATTACTCTTGACAAGTTCTGTAGCTGGAAGCCACAAATTGATAGTATATGCTCAAAACTAAATCGATTTGTTTTCGCTCTAAAGAGGTTAAGAAGCGTGGCAGGGGAGCCGACCGCCTTGACAGCCTACCATGGCTACGTCGCTTCCCTTCTTCGCTATGGCATTGTAATTTGGGGTAACTCGTCAGATATTCAGCAGGCATTTTTGGTTCAAAAAAGATGTGTCCGTGCGGTATGTGGTGTTGGTCCAATGGTCTCGTGTAGACCGTTATTTAAAAGGCTCAATATATTGACTTTAATGGGTATTTTTATATTTGAACATGCTAAATTTGTAAGAGGTAATCCAGAGATGTTTTCCAAACCAGTACAAAATCCAAGTTTACGTAGTAGAGATTTGTTTAAAGTTAAACGCACTGTTACAAAATCAGCATTGCACAGTAAAAATTGCTTTATAATGTCAGAAAAAATTTACAATAATCTTCCTTTAGAATTAAGAACATTGCCTTATAAATTATTTTTATATAAACTTCGATTATGGCTCATAGAAAAATGTTTTTATAATTTGAAAGAATATTTTGAAACGTGATTCATAAATTTCACATTGACATATAAATTATATTCCTATTTTAATTGAAAATCTAGTAATTAAATTTAATGATTATTATATTATCTTATCAATGAGTAATCTATTAATGTAAGAATTTGAAATTTGCATGCCATTGCTATGGTGAATTGTGTTGTTCTTTTGTAATATTTGTCATCCGCATGTACCATGATTCTAGCAAATAAAAGAACTTTGACTTTGACTTTGACAATATCGAGTAGTTTTTGAAAGCTTTGGCTCAAGAAGCCCCCTGGTGATATTTGGTGAGGATTTTTGCCAACCCCCCCTCCCCCTCACTACCTCACGTGTATTTTTTTCCGCCAAAATTTCGTAAAATAGACTCGCTATTTTGAAGTAAGTATTTAAGAAGTGAAGATTTATTTGTAACGAAACCGAGAAAAAAAATATCGATTTTTCGTTCGTTCGGTTACTGTAGAAAAATACACATGAGGTCTCCATATACCCCTCCCTCCCCCAACGTGATCTATCGTGATTTTTTCGTGACCCCCTCCCTCTCGTATTGAACCTCACGTGATTTGTGCACAAGCCCCAAGCAGTAATCGCTACGGAAATATCGCAAACTATTCAGTGTCACATTAATAGAAACCTTACATTCACGATAGTAAGATAAGTGATATTTTACAAATCCCAAAGAGAAAATACCAGTTTCACCGTTAATATGCATTTATAGCATTACGTAGGTAATTGGAAAAATACTTTTGGGTCATCATCATATTCATCACTCTATGCCAATTATCCATACTTTGTCGTTTTCCCGTTTCAGTCATACTAGCACAACTTTGCCGCGACAACCGTTTGTTGCATGCACAACAAATCGCTCTTTTCATTCTGTACAATGCAAGAAATACTATATTGTATCGAAAACCCAAATTTTGCAACCTTCCTCGTAAAAATTCGTCATTAAATGTTCAATGTCAAATTCGTATAGTTTCCGTTCAGTTGAATTTGAACCTGGCGTATTAATGCGTACTTTTTCTATTTAGTAAACCAGATTCTAACCTCAAAATATAAAATATAAAACAAAAAAAAAATAAAAAAAATTCTCGCAAGAACATCAATTTATTCCTAAAATTGGCAGCGATTTTCCAAAATAGCGACTAAACTTACTTCATTTATTAGAAACTGTCAGTTTCCAACAAAAATAACTTACTTTAAGGTTAGAATCATGTTTTCTAAATTACACAAAAGAAAGAATCGACTTTAGAAATCACACGAGAAACAAAAATCACGCCTGTGGCGCGGAGACTTCCGTTAGTGGGTAAGTACTCCCACACAAAGTCCGATTCACTGGTAGTGAAGGCTAAACAGCCCTGATAAAATTCAAGTCATTCTTAAAAAAACAAGTGGCAGAATCATACAAAACGGTTTTTTTTTTCTAGTGTAGTATAATATATGTTATATACGTTAAAACCCTCTCATAGATTCACGTACTGGACATACTTCTTTGGACATACCTCCGCGGTTTAAGTTAATATCAAATGGTCTCAACAATGCCCTTGCGTTTGGGCCGCGTCTCGCCCGATATGAAGGATGTCTCTTCAGAGGAACTGGTCGGTGGCTTCTGCACTTGGGTCGATGTACTGGGTTGAGTCTGTGGAAGAGTATTAACACAATATGTAAGTTATCTTAAAAGGCCAATTTGGAAGACAAATGGCACTTAAAACATGAGTTACATTATGCCCTATTGGTCACTGAAAATGCGGGTCCTTAGCTTTTAAATAATTTTTTATTTTTTTTTAAGTGGCTTCGAGAAAGGGATAGTTCGGAGTGCCCACGTGCAAGTTCTGCCGTGTCCTCCCAGATAGACAACGAAAACAGCATGCAACAGCATTTTCTTGAATGACTGTTCTGATTTGTAAAGGGCCGACCACGTCGATGCTCTAAATATGCCGCGCGTGAACGCAGTGACGCGCGTGTCACGTTTTGGAAGTACACACAGACCTAAGCTACTTTTCTCAAACATGCAATGAAATTTCGTCATAGCGTGCGTTATAACAGGCTTCGAAGTATCACGTTTCGGGCGGAACAACTCGAGAGAACTGTAAAGGGATCTCATACAAAATTTAAGGCCTAAACCGGGAAGATTTTTTTTATTAACATGGCGTCTGTGAACAGAATCATGAACAGGCTAAAAAGCTAAATTTTTTTTTTTTGAGCGGTGTACTTTTTATTTCATTGCATGTTTCAGAAAAGCACTAACACGCCTTGACCGTCAAAAGGGGGAGGAGGCTGGATAGTGATACGAAGCCGGCAAGCCCTTGTTACCCGGCGTCTGCGGTACCTAATGTAGGTACGGCTCTTCCCAGGTGAATTTTTCGCTTCGAGCCCTAATCTTTCAAACAATTGCCATTGTCTCTATTATCGCAAAGCCGCTAGCTACAGTTTGCCACGTGCCACTATAACATTCATATTAAAAACAAACGGTATCGTCATAGTATTAAGGTTCAAATTTAATGTCACTGATATTCTAGATATTGCGTTTTGGTAGTGTAGGACAATAGACCACCCCGACGAAATGCAGCATTCATATTATTTTGATTTGAACCTTAATACTATGACGATACCGTTTGTTTTTAATATGAATGTTATAGTGGCACGTGGCAAACGGTAGCTAGCGGCTTTGCGATAATAGAGACAATGGCCATTGTTTGAAAGATTAGGGCTCGAAGCGAAAAATTCACCTGGGAAGAGCCGTACTATACCTGTATTGAAAGAGCATAACGGAATATAATATGTACCTGCACGGCGACGGGCGCGGCGGCGAGCGCGTCCCTGCGGATGTCCGCGAGCGGGATCTCCTCGGAGCGCGCGCGCGGCGAGCCGTCGCGCGACGCGTGCCCGCTGCTGCCGCGCGACACACTACTGCAGGGGAAAGGAACCATTCGTAACTACACAGCTGTCGACAACCCTAACTCTATTCAACAACGATGATGGAAAGACCACTACTGGAGGGGGGAAGGAATCATTGGTAACTTCACAGCTGTCGACAACCCTAACTCTATTCAACAACGATGATGGAAAGACCACTACTGGAGGGGGGAAGGAATCATTGGTAGCTTCACAGCTGTCGACAACCCTAACTCTATTCAACAACGATGATGGAAAGACCACTACTGGAGGGGGGAAGGAATCATTGGTAACTTCACAGCTGTCGACAACCCTAACTCTATTCAACAACGATGATGGAAAGACCACTACTGGAGGGGGGAAGGAATCATTGGTAACTTCACAGCTGTCGACAACCCTAACTCTATTCAACAACGATGATGGAAAGACCACTACTGGAGGGGGAAGGAATCATTGGTAACTTCACAGCTGTCGACAACCCTAACTCTATTCAACAACGATGATGGAAAGACCACTACTGGAGGGGGGAAGGAATCATTGGTAACTTCACAGCTGTCGACAACCCTAACTCTATTCAACAACGATGATGGAAAGACCACTACTGGAGGGGGGAAGGAATCATTGGTAACTTCACAGCTGTCGACAACCCTAACTCTATTCAACAACGATGATGGAAAGACCACTACTGGAGGGGGGAAGGAATCATTGGTAACTTCACAGCTGTCGACAACCCTAACTCTATTCAACAACGATGATGGAAAGACCACTACTGGAGGGGGGAAGGAATCATTGGTAACTTCACAGCTGTCGACAACCCTAACTCTATTCAACAACGATGATGGAAAGACCACTACTGGAGGGGGGAAGGAATCATTGGTAACTTCACAGCTGTCGACAACCCTAACTCTATTCAACAACGATGATGGAAAGACCACTACTGGTGGGGGGAAGGAATCATTGGTAACTTCACAGCTGTCGACAACCCTAACTCTATTCAACAACGATGATGGAAAGACCACTACTGGAGGGGGGAAGGAATCATTGGTAACTTCACAGCTGTCGACAACCCTAACTCTATTCAACAACGATGATGGAAAGACCACTACTGGAGGGGGGAAGGAATCATTGGTAGCTTCACAGCTGTCGACAACCCTAACTCTATTCAACAACGATGATGGAAAGACCACTACTGGTGGGGGGAAGGAATCATTGGTAGCTTCACAGCTGTCGACAACCCTAACTCTATTCAACAACGATGATGGAAAGACCACTACTGGTGGGGGGAAGGAATCATTGGTAGCTTCACAGCTGTCGACAACCCTAACTCTATTCAACAACGATGATGGAAAGACCACTACTGGAGGGGGGAAGGAATCATTGGTAGCTTCACAGCTGTCGACAACCCTAACTCTATTCAACAACGATGATGGAAAGACCACTACTGGAGGGGGGAAGGAATCATTGGTAACTTCACAGCTGTCGACAACCCTAACTCTATTCAACAACAATGATGGAAAGACCATTGATACAAAGATCAAAATCACAAGGGAAAATTTAAATGCGTAAACTGGCGGAAGAGACCGAGAATCGAACCCGGTACCTTTGGATTACCGGTTCAGCGTGTTAACCCTAACGCCAGATAACCTTTAGAATTTTTCCTTATGCTTCGTGTGTCGATCCTTTCATTGTTTAATTGAATTGGCTTTTTCTTTGTGTTTTGATCTTTGCATCAACGGTTTACTATAAAAATTGTGGTGTTTAACCACATTAAAAATAATGAGACATTAAACGTTTTATAAATTTAACAACGGAAAGGTAATCAAATCATACAAGGCATGAAAACTGTGTTACGAGTACTGTTTGTAGAGCCATGTCACTGCCAAGTCGTAACAATTGTCGATGCTATGGAATAGTTACGGCCCAGTCACGACTTCAGCGGCAAGCGGCAGCGGCGTGCGGCGGCTATACGAGTGAGCGAGACACCACACTCGGACACCCGCACCCACTCCCACCTATTGCCGCCGCTCGTCGCTGCCGCTTGCCTCCGATGTCGAGGCCGGGGCGTAACTCTTTTCAACAATGTAAATCAATCATCAAATCATATAAGGCATAAAAACTGAGATAGTTACGAAAACTGCTAATTTGTAGAGCTGTGTCATAGCCAAGTCGTAAAATTTTCGCTTGCGAAGTGTGTTATTTTAGATAGTACGTGCTAACATAACTGACTCGGCTTTAAGACGTTCGTCTCCAGTGACACAACATATGTGATCAAAGAATTTTATCGCCATATGTACGGAATTTGTACTCCAATGCAAGTGACACATATGGTTGTCTACGGAATAAGTACCCCTATGCCAGTGAGATTCTATCGTGGCACTGATTCATTTCGGGTGGCATAGCGTAAGGGGTGAGTGGAACGCTGCCAGAGACGAACGTGTTAAAATATCTCATAGCCGTATAATTGGAATGCATTACCACGTGGCATTTTAGCACACTAAGTTTTTGAAGGGTTACTAACCTTTCTCTACTAGTAGTCCTTTCGCGGTAAACGACGATGCCGTCCTTGAGCATGTGACCACTGGGCCGGCGCAGTCGGCGTTCTATGTCATCGCCGTCCACACCTGAATAAGGCAAGAAAAGATTTACTGTACACATCAATTAATATGTCTAATATGCCTGCCGAAAATGTCTGTCTGTCTAATATGTCTGGGTCATTGTCAGATTTAGGTGCGCATCTTTCCGATGGACATTTGTGAAATTAAGGATTCCAGGGCCTAATTTTCTGATAAAATGCCTGTGAGAATAAAGAACGTTCCCCCTTCTATAATCCGATGTAATAGCAACATAGCCTAGATTCATACAAGCTCTTAACTTTTGACCACCGAAGGACAAATTTTGTTTTTTGAACTGACAATGACCCGTCTAATATACGGTACCGCACCGACTGGCCCAAGCACAGTCACGCTGTGCCGACGACGAAATTGTATGAGTCTCGTCTACATTACTCTACGAAGGCCGAGAAGATCGTAGAGTATGTAGGTGTGAAGACAGGAATTATCCTGAGGGTCGTGAAGTTAGAGACTCGTCACAAAATTAATTGGGGGTTAACGGCTGACAAGCTAGCGACCTTCATGAAGGAGCAATTTTGGACGAAATGTGTTTTGTTCCGGCGTTTTCGCACTGGGCTACCCAACACGACCGACTTGCGTAACGCATCGCAGGAAAAAAGTGGACTACTAAACAGCCCCGCGAAGAAGCGTGAGTTCTTGTCACTTGCTTCAGTTAGTGCTGAACCACAGACAACCCCCACTAGACAGAGCATGTAAGGCGAGTATTAGGCGACCCGCGCGCACCAACGATATGGTACGGCAGAACATTAAAGTGTCAACACGGCGGCCACCGTTTAGTCGCGTCCATGTTTATGAGCTCTCTCTACACCACTTAACACTACAATTTACCATGTTATTTATTTAATTTCTTGTACGCATGGATCATAAACAAGGACGCAACTAAACGGTGGCCGCCGTGTTGATACTTTAATGTTCTGCCGTACCATATCATTGGTGCGCGCGGGTCGCCTTACATTCTCCGTCTAGTGGGGGTTGTCTGTGTGCTGAACTTACTGGTAATTTGCAGACGAGTCAGTGCTGCGGTACTTACTGGTGTGTCGGCGCACGGTGGTGATGCCCGGGCGCGTGAACAGCGGCCGGTGCCGCGGGGCTAGTGTCGGAGCGCCCGCCATGCCGGCCACTTCGAGTAGGCGGCCTATTTGTTAGTGCTGCGGTACTTACTGGTGTGTCGGCGCACGGTGGTGATGCCCGGGCGCGTGAACAGCGGCCGGTGCCGCGGGGCTAGTGTCGGAGCGCCCGCCATGCCGGCCACTTCGAGTAGGCGACCTATTTGTTAGTGCTGCGGTACTTACTGGTGTGTCTGCGCACGGTGGTGATGCCCGGGCGCGTGAACAGCGGCCGGTGCCGCGGGGCTAGTGTCGGAGCGCCCGCCATGCCGGCCACTTCGAGTAGGCGACCTATTTGTTAGTGCTGCGGTACTTACTGGTGTGTCGGCGCACGGTGGTGATGCCCGGGCGCGTGAACAGCGGCCGGTGCCGCGGGGCTAGTGTCGGAGCGCCCGCCATGCCGGCCACTTCGAGTAGGCGACCTATTTGTTAGTGCTGCGGTACTTACTGGTGTGTCGGCGCACGGTGGTGATGCCCGGGCGCGTGAACAGCGGCCGGTGCCGCGGGGCTAGTGTCGGAGCGCCCGCCATGCCGGCCACTTCGAGTAGGCGACCTATTTGTTAGTGCTGCGGTACTTACTGGTGTGTCGGCGCACGGTGGTGATGCCCGGGCGCGTGAACAGCGGCCGGTGCCGCGGGGCTAGTGTCGGAGCGCCCGCCATGCCGGCCACTTCGAGTAGGCGACCTATTTGTTAGTGCTGCGGTACTTACTGGTGTGTCGGCGCACGGTGGTGATGCCCGGGCGCGTGAACAGCGGCCGGTGCCGCGGGGCTAGTGTCGGAGCGCCCGCCATGCCGGCCACTTCGAGTAGGCGGCCTATTTGTTGCATCTTCTTTTGGCGGGATTTAGTTCGGCCCTGGGGAACACATCAGTGTTAGGCTTGGCGTCGATAAAATGTCACATCTCCTTTAAAACGTTCGTCTAGTGAATACTTACTTTGGTGAGCCTCTGTTTCGCCGCCATACTTCTAATGTGGTCGTCAAACTTGAACTTGGCTCTAAGCAGCACGGTGCGCGGCAAAGCGCCGCTAGCGCCAACACGAGGTTTGTGAATTGTTAAATGCAAGCAACGGGGGTCTTCTTTGTCGCCTTGTATCTGAAATGTATAATAACTATTGTAGGAAAAAGTTAGAAATAATCATGATATTAATAATCTTTCTATACAGCAATTCTAGTACCCATATCGTCGTCTAGTACCCATAGTACAAGCTTTGCTTAGTTTGGGACTAGGTAGATTTGTGTATGAGGGACAATCAGGGATTAATATTTATTTATAAAAAAAAAATAAAAAAAAAATATGTTTTATGATGTATGAAAATTTGTAGTTTATTTTAATAGCTAAACGTCTCCGTTTCCGCTTGGGCTAAAATGCTTTCGTATGTCAAGATGTCCGGTTGTTCAGGCGGAATTTTCTCGTGGTCGCATTTTTCAACAGATTCTAGTATAAATTTGTAAACAGCACCTCGCCTTCATTCTAACCTTATTTTCTTGGAAATAAAGTCCGTGACTCCGTGTGCATACACAATTTAGAGAATTTGGCGTATGTAGCAAGTTCTGCTGCTGACAATATACTAGGCTATTGAAAACATCTATTAACAACAAACTTCACCTTGAACTCATCACTCAAATATTTTCCCTCGTCGAAATTCGAACCGAATACCACTTTGAGAGTGAGAGAGAAGAGAATATAGCTTTGAGGGCATCTGTATTTATTTCTTTAATCGCATGGCGATTACTAAAATAAAATATAGGCAATTAGTTAAAATTACGATGTCACAAAATTAAACTAACATTAACATTAGATGTCAACATTCAGTGTGTTGAGCCACGCAATTGCGTCGGGTATTACGCGCAGTAGGTTTTCTGGGGTCCCGAGTAGAAAGCAGAGGGCATTTATTAACGATGTCCTCTGTGAGCTATATAGACCTTGGAAATCTCAGAGCCACAAGTTAATTAGATTTTAATAAACTTACTTCTAAGTCTTGTAGACTGCCGACCAGTTTAGCCACGCCCCATCCTAGCCTTTGCTTGTCGGGTTCGACCAGGATGATCTGTATGTTGTCTACGGCTAGGAATCTATGATGCCATGTCCCGTCCTTCTGGATTATATCGCAGGATATTAGGTCGGAGTCGTCTGCAACAATAACAGCAGGATACAGTAAAGATAAAAATGCATCATCTGTGAAAATTTAAACTGTCTAGTTATCACGGTTCATGAGATACAGCCTGGTGACAGAATAGGGTCCCGTTTTTACCCTTAGGGTACGGGAACCCTAATAAATGGCTAAAAGGCTTAGATTACCAAGAAACCGAGTCTCTCATATATTAACACATTCTGCACTTTCAAAGTCGCGTCACAGTAACTCAAACTACAAAATACACACACACACACATTCGAGGACGCTGATAACCGTACATTTGTAAACTAATATAAACCTTATTGCAACAAGTTAAAGTCTATGGTTGTATAGTTGACTGTGTAGTCGTTTGTACCATTGTTATAAGATGTTTATTTATTGTTAACTTCAAAACCTTGCACGAAAGAGCGAATGCCTCCTAACACAAGTGTCAAACTTAAAAGGAGGATTCGACAGATTTTTGTAATTGACGTTGCAAATAAATAGTTTTGATTTTTTTTTGAATTTTTGAATAAAAAGCAGATAAAACCAAAGGCCGGCTCAAACAGCTTTTATATGGCAATATATGCCTTATAAAATATCAGTACCTAACGATATGTCATCAACCAAATTCAAACCGTTGTTTACCGGAGTACTGCTCAATCCTTCGTTTTTTTATGAAATAAATACTAAATCGTATTGAAAAAACTTGATTTTATCACTGTGGATAGTTTTGGCTTTATTATTATGCGAGAATTACTTGGAATTTTCAGAATATTTAGTTCTGTTTCGCGTCACTGATGAAAATAAAGGTTTTGCGAAGAATCCAGTCAGTTTACTTTTAAACGCTGCCAATTTTTGTCTTTATATAGTACATTTATTTAGTACATGAAAAAATGCCAAGGCGGCAAAGTGTTGATGCTGCTTTGCACGTTTCTCGCGCAAGATATCTGACCGGACTATCTCCCGATATCCTTACCGGGGCAGTAGTCAAGTAAGAATAACAAATACACTTCTAGATCTACTTACTTAAATCTAAGACGTCACCAACTTGCACGAAGGGGGCAGGATTGGCGAGTGGCAGTTGCGTCTCCGGTTTGCCCGTCAGTTTGAGATACAGGTCCCGTATCAGGAAGAACGTGCGAATTGCGCGTCGAGCGCGCTCCATCTGGTAACATGAGGATTATTTTAGTACGATTGGAGCATTCCTTACTTAATCCTTATGTAATTTTTACAAGCTTTTATTTAACTTGCATTGTATGTTTAAAGTGTGTTTGTTCGGGTGAAATCTTGCAACTCAATTTTGAAGCAGATATCCTCAACCGATTGAGCTGAAATTTTGCATACTTACTTAACTATGATGACAATACAATAATATGGTACCATGGGGCTGATCTGATGATGGAGCCGGAAGGTGGCCATAGGAACTCTATAATAGAAAAAGCAATCCTACCGAGCTTGGGCTCTTTAGAATAGTCTCAGTGAGCATTTGATGGATATCCAATGAAAAGTACAGTCGGCTATAAAAGCTTGCCACTGAAATGAAATTTTTGACAGAAACTTATTATACGTTAGACTCGTCAAGACTACGATCTTAGCAGCGACCGGAGCGGCGCATGAGCACGCCACGGACACCGCCCGATCCGTTTGCGCGAACCGCTGCCCGCACCGCTCTGAAGTCGTGGCGGCTTTCCTAGTCGCCGACACGTGAAATGAAATGAAATGAATATGAAATGAAATAAAATGAATATTTATTGTGTGACAGATTTAGGTTAACATTTTTACATTTTGCGGTTACTGGTGCAAGCGTTGGATCAGCCAAATCTTACCTTTTCAGGTGTACACACATTACATAATTTATGAAATATCAACGTATACGTGTCGCCCCGCGGCAAAACCCGCTAAAGAGCGGCACCACGCGCGGCGGATCGTGGTATTTTTCATATATCTGTATGATTTTGTTTTTGCCACTCACCGTTGCCGCTGGTACTGCAAAGCTGGGCCATTACGGTTAGTTTCCTCGAACCATTTGTAATCGCGAATTACTTTTTTATGGTATACTTTGGAACTCACCTAAGGTTTCGTAGAGTAAAATGATTCTTTGTCGTTTACCAACCTATATAATATAATGGGGGCGAAAAATGACATACTTTTAACCTGTTGATGGCCAATAATTTTACAACGCGTCGAGCCGTCCGACCACACTTATTTACATTGAGGTTTCAATGATTTTTCTCATCTCTTATCGTAGGTAAGCTTGTGAGGTACGGGGCGCTGCCATACTATCATGAATTTAATTCGGGGCTATTTCGGGTTCAGAAAATGGCGTAAAAATCATAAAGCAGTATACCTCTCCACTAGGCAGTCGCTTGGCGAACGCGATGCCTGACATAGGAGTACGAGTAGGCGGCAGGAGAATGGCCGCGTCCATGCAGAGCCACTCCACGTTCAGGGGTCGCTTGCTCATCTCGCAATATCTGGGAAATACGGGATAATGTCAACTGAGGCAATTGCGACTATGAGGCAAATGAGATTTTGACTTCGCGGTTTGATGATATCATAGGTGCACAACATTTTAAGACCAGCCGTAAGAGCCTTATCACACTTGCGATTTGCGAGCGTATTTTGTATGAAGGCGATCGCGCAGCGTGTTCGCCGCGTCGCTTATTTGTATAGAAAATACGCTCGCAAATCGCAAGTGTGATAAGGCCCTTGCCATTACTACCTAAATATTGGCACTATTCATGCAAAAAAAGAGAACGGTGGTAGTTATAAAGTGTGGCGTTTAGTGACTGCAATACTTTGCAAGTAGGTAGTCCTTGAAGACTCTTTTCAACACCTGAGTGGTACAGTCGCCATCAGACATATCGCAGCATATAAGGCGTTTATAAATATCTGAACATGTACTGTAACACCTAGTCAATAAGAGTCGTGTTCACATATTTATGAACGCCTTATATGCTGCGATATATCTGATGGCGACTATCATTAGGTACCACAGTGGTACGGACCGCTCGGTGATTTAGCAGTCGTATAATCGAATTATAAACAGGACACTTTTAAGTGCCTTAAAATGCTCAGAAGACTCAAGGTACTTACTCATCCTCAAACATGTCCAGGAAGATGTCATCGCACTTATAGAAGTTCCTGGCCAAGGCCGCGGCGCGAATACGCAGCGCGTCCGCTACAGAAACGTGGCGGGCGCCGGCAGCCCCGCTGGCGCCTCGCATCGCGATGCCAACCAACGTCACGCTAAGCTCTAGTGTCACGAGACGAACTTTGGACGCTGAAACGATCATACACTTTTAGTAATTTATGCAACTGTTACATAATGAGAGGTCTTAAAACACGAGTGTGGTTTCATAGAACGAGCCGAAGCGAGTTCCATAATAGGATTTCACGAGTGTTTTAAAACCTAATTACCATAAACACTATAGACACTAGAATGTGCCCGCAACCACGTCGGCGTACAACTTTTTCCTTTACCATAGCCGGGTAAAGAGTATCCGATAACATCAGCTATCCCTATACTAAAATTGGTTAAAATGCGTCCAGCCATTTCACGACAAATGGCCCTGTGAGGTCGGCGCCTCTCGCCCATACAAGTTAAAATTTTCCTGAAATAATTATCTCTCTCCGTAGAAAACTGATTTTCAATACATTTGATAATATTATAGGTAGAATAATTAGAGGTAGAATCCATCAGTAATCCTCCTGTGCAACATGTGTTATTTTACTATTATTGGTCTGTAATTTGATAATATTATAGGTAGAATCCATCAGTAATGAAGAATATAACCAAGAAGAATTATCCACGGTTGCTCGACTTAGTCACACACACACTTAGTAACTATTAAACGATCAGAATGGCATGTTAAAAGGAATTGTTAATTTCCTTTTAAAACATCTCCTGCATCCCCTGATAATGTCTTGTATAGAACAAACGTGTAACATGTATTATTTTACTTTTATTGGCCTGTCATTAACCACTACCAAAATTTCGTGGCGTGGCATAGAAATTTACACCGAGTAATAAAAAAAATGATAAATCAGTGGAGACCTCGGACCAGCAAGCGCAGCGTAGGACGTCCACCTACAAGATGGACAGATGACCTTATAAAGGTCGCCGGAAGGCGCTGGATGCAGGTCGCTTCCAACCGGTATATATGGAAGTCCAAAGGGGAGGCCTATGTTCAGCAGTGGACGTCCTATGGCTGAGATGATGAATAAAAAAAGCGACACAGAATACTCACTAGGTTTACAACTTAGATTGACGATAGCAGTCAGCTTCGATATGAGCAGAGCGTTGTAACTCTGCACCGGTCGTTTGGATGGTGTGGAGGCGCCTTGGGAACTCTCGGTAGATGGCGCTTGTTCACTCGTCGTTGCGTTTGAAGTGTCGTTCTGTTCTGGACAAAGCAGCGTGTCGAGCAGTTCTGTGTTTACTCCTAGAAGATAATAGAGAAGGTAGAAGTGATCGATCTTTGCACACACTAGCACGATGGGAGTTTTCTGAAATCGAAAGATTGTCAAAATTCTGTGTTGTTGAGTTGATGTGTTACAAAGGCGCTAGGTGTAGAGCTTTCAAAAAATAATCATTAGACGTACTTATGTGTATATGACATCCATTATATTGTTCCTTTTATTTTAATTTTTGAAAAGTTAGTCAGATTTGTTTTATAGAGTTAGGTGCCAATATGTCTTCCTATTCCTGATGAGAAAGGATAAGGGAGCATACAAGATTTAAGGTTTTAATACAGATTAAAAAGTAAAAACTAACCATTAGGTACAAGTGCATTGAAATTTAGAATCGTAATTGCGATTATAATGTATGCAGGCTTATTGAGCTACTGAAGCTAAGTGTAAAGGGACCCTAGAGAAATAGTCAAGGAAAGTAAAGTTTTTTCATTTGAATATCACTTCTTACCAACTAAGAATCCAGGCGAGCAAATGAGGAGACAGAAAACATGTCAATTAATAGAAAATCTAAAGTAAGGTTTAACTGCTAATTCAAGATAATCACTAGAAGGTATTTTAAGCTGAACATTCCAATAATGAACTTTGTTATATTACCTTTGTTGTTGATTAACGCGAACAGCAAACAGAGCGCGAATAACGCCTTATAGTCATTCTCGCTACATTCCAGAGAGTCCAGAATTGTTTTCAAAAATGGCCTCTTTTCGATCTCACGCAACTCCCGGTTCAAAATGCTTTCCATGGACGCAGAAGGCAGAGCGGGCGAACTGGGTGGAACACCAAGCAACTTCTGCTTTTCTTCATCAGTTATATTGTTAAATTCAGGGCCGGATTTGGAAGAGCTCGACTCGATTCCGGAGTCGGGCAGCGGCGAATCGGGCATGTTCTGTTTCGCCAAAGTCACAGCGCTGGAAGACTTGGACGTCTGGATCTGCGTGACTAAATCCTCTGTAGAATCATGCGCGACACTGGACGACTCGCTTATATGCGATGTGGACGGTAACGAATTAGACACTAGCTCAGGATCCAGATCACAACTCGACTGATCCGTATCATATCCAAACAATTTAGGACCACTGTACTCCGGGGTAGTATAGTCCCGCTCTTGCCCTGAAGTACCTTCCAAAGCCTTTTCTAGACTCAACTGAGGCTTAGAGAACTCCAATTTCACGTTGGATTTCGCATTGCTGATATACATTTCTAATATTTTAGTAGCACCATCTTCAAATACTGACAAGTCTGATTGGAGTATAATCCACGCTAGCGCGTGAACTATAGGACCATGAGTGATTATTAGGAATACTTGGGATAGCAAAAATAGTGACACTACACAGGATACTGAAGGTTTAGTTTCATCATCGCTTGACTCCATTCTTTGCCTTGAAAACGTCATTCTAGACGGCGACATATCTGCACTCTTGCCTTTAAGAATAGCCTCTAAATTCCTTGTTATAACTTCAATAGTCTGTAGATTATTGTCTCTGTTGTAGGGTGATGAGTTAACAGGCCGTTTGACAGAGTCAGAAGTTAGCGAATATATGTAGAGAGGCACTAGGAGTTTGTGCAAGAGATGTTCAGTCAATACGTCGTTGAGATCAGGTATGTTTAGACAAAGGATGTCGTTAATGTAGTGCAAGTGGTCCAAATGTTCGGCGACTAGGTCGTCTAGCTTCTGCTGTGACTGATGGCTGGAATTTGGATAACAATAGATTTAAATTACGGAATAATTATTTCATGGTTACTTCATAGAGTACACGCCTGACGGAAAATATTCGCAGTCAACAAAAGCCGGATTAAAGTCTTAAATATTTGGTACTAGACGGTGCCCGCAATTTCGCGTACTAATACTTTTTAACGTAGTCGGATAAAAGTATCCTATCTTATCCTATCTATGGATGTCCAGCTATCCCTGTGCCAAAATTGATTAAAAATTCATCTAGCCGTTTCGGCGTGATAAGTGGACATAGATTTTTTTATCAACAGATGGCCCTCTACAGCTGATAATGCGCGCTCATACAATGAATCACGCAATTAAGATATTTCCTTAAATAATGATCCCTCTCCGTAGAAGACTGATTATCAATACAATTTTATCATAGTATAGATGTAACAGCTAATAGTTTGCCTATAATATTTCCCGTCAGGCTGTTCTAGATTAGGGTATAGGTACTTACTCCGAGTCGTTTCGCACGCACGCGTCCAATTCTAATATGTGTTTGCCGATAAACCAAACTAGGTTACTAAAGTATGGCGCCGCCGTCCTAGAAACAAAACGAATCACACGTTCACAACATACTACGTATCCATTGTAGAAGCGTGGGAAGGCCTTCCAACAAGGTGGACCGACGACCTAGTTAGGATCTCGAGAAACAATTTGATGAGGGCGACGCATGACCGATCGTTATGGAGAACTTTAGGCAGGCCTTTGTCTAGCAGTGAACGTCTGATATATGGACGTAGAACAGTATGTACATCGTTTAATTATCTATGTAAGCACTTCTAACTTTTGCGGACGGACGGACAAAGACAAAGTTGCAAAGAAAAATGCTTTCTACAAAATGATTAAGGGTAAGGGCTAGCAAATTCGGAGCTCTGTGATTGGCCAATTCAATTCACAGTTCGCTCCTCTTCACTCCGCACTGCTCCGCTCCACTTCGCTTGAACTGTTTCCACTCACGCGGAGGGGCGATTTCGGGTACTGTGATTGGTACATTCCTATCTGCTCCATCGGTAGTTACGCAGCCTGAAATGTTTGGATGGTGGAGGTAAGTTATGATAATATAATTTACCTGTCTCTGATAAAACGCAGCATGCTAGCATCCTGCACTCTGTAGACATTGAGTGTCAGCGTTCTGACGGCGATTCTGACCATGGACTCTGAGTGGTTGAAGAATTTTATCGCCTCGGTGTACAGGGGGAAGTCTTTTGTGTGCTGAAAACGAAATTATTGTCATTTTAATTATTCTTATTCAATTAATGGCGATTTTGATTATCGACCACGCTATTTCCATGGAAAATGTAGTGCGTAGTAGTTTTCTTTAAACTAATTTAGATTCAACATAATTTTGTAATTCAGCAATTTGCTTGTAGAGCAATTTCTAATCTCCAATGGTCCATAATGGTAAGAATTTTCTAATGGTCCATATACAAACAAGTTTCAACATCGTAATGACATCATTTATTCTGATAATTCAAATCAAAGACATTTCAGAATGGAACTCATTTTAAACACAATGAGTTTACCAGTCAGGCCAAACTTGTAAAAGACAAGTGATTAAAGATTATCCTAACAATAACCGGTTTTGCACACTTGTTTCAACAAAGGAATGCATAATTTAACTGTTTCAAGGCATTTACTGATATTCAAGTTGTACAAAAAGTCATTGGTTCAAATATTACAAAGGATTATTCTCGAAACATGCATAAGGGTGCGGCTCCACTGGGCGGAGCGGAGCGGAGACGTGCGGAATCGACCAATCACAAAAGTGGAGCAGAGCCGAGATTCAGATTCACCTTTAATCATTGGTCGACTCCGTACGCCTCCGAGAAAACGAACCAATCAGGCTGCGTCTTTGCGAAGCCCAAAAGAAGTGTATTTAAATCTGAGGAATCCTATTGGTCCATTTGACACATATTCGCTCCGCTTCAGTTTTATTCTTGGAAATATGATGATCTTAACAAAACCATATTTTGATAGGGTCATCATATTTCGTTTTCGTTGCTATTTCTTATAAATATAGCATACCTATACTTACTATTCATAAGAGCTTATACAGACATAATTATGAGCATGTTGTGAATTGTGATGCAGCTCCATTGCAGTTGTTACAACTGCAGAAGAACTGCATTGTCACCATGTAGCTCTGTCAACAGAGTGCAACCATATAGACTGCACTCCGAATGCAAGCCAACTGCAGTTGGTTTGTACTTCAAATCAATTTCAACAAGTTTCGATTCAGTTTCAACTAAACTGCATCCAAACGCCAACTTCGCAGTTAGCTTGCAGTTGGTACATAGTCCATCTGTATAAACTCAAAGGGTAACAATTTGGCTTACTGGCTTACTCATAATACTAAGTGCAAAATGACTGATTACTGACCTCATTGTAAAAGAAATGTATTGTATGACTGTTCAGTTTGAAGCTGAGTGTCTTAAGGAACGAAATGTAGTATGCCATCACTTCTTCATCGGAGAAATCGAATTTATGCACAATTATTGAGTTGACATGGTTATTGCTCAGCAGGTAATCTGAAAAAGTTAATTCAATTAAAAATTAAGCAAAAAATATAACTGAATACGGTATTTGATGACAGCTCAAATCAGCTGCTCTTTATGAAATGTTAAAAACCGGCCAAGAGCATGTCGGGCCACGCTCAGTGTAGGGTTCCGTAGTTGCTCATCCTTCACAATAGACTTAAGTTACGAGAAAGATTTCAAGCTCTATTTTTATTCTACCGTTTTGTCGGCGTGATACATACACATACTCATATCAAATTTCAGCTTTCTAGTACTAATGATCACGGAGCTAAGCCGCGGACGGACAGACGGACACGGCGAAACTATAAGGGGTTAGTTGACTACGGAACCCTAAAAACGATCTATTAGTATGAAGTTTCTATGAAGAATGGATATACTGGCTTGTGACGTCATAAAAATTAGTAGTCAAAACACGTCTTCTTTTTAGTTTATGTTCAATTATAAATAGTAAAATGTTCAAGTTAGTAGTAGTTTATTTGGTTCCCTGTATGTTTTAATGTCTCCTCATTGTTTCAGTGATATAATTTATTTTCACTATAGTAAAATACCGCATTATAGGATGTCAAAAACAGCTATGAACAGATATGACTGGAAATCCGAGGGAAAGGCCTTGGCTGAAGAATGGATCACGCACCCGGCTACTAAATAACTGTATACGTATTATATTCATATTTTTCATTATTATATTTACTGGAGGCTGAGTAAGAAGGAAATGTTTTTGGTAATTGTTATGCGGGGTAAGTGATAATGATAATTCTACATGCAACTGATCATATTCTTGTTATCATAATCCGCACAGAATTACCAATAGATAATACGCACATGCCGTGAGTCATAAATACTGTATTGGGAAATTTGAATTAGACATTATTACCTAGTCTCATGAACAGCAAAATGTGCATTCACTTATCACGCCCATTTTTGATGTACCTAGTATTTCATTTAATGTTTACAGACGTGAAACGGGAACTGAACGATTGTGGGAAGTAATGGAAAATGCAGGTTCTTTCTAAAATAAAATACATAAACTATTTTTCTATAAAAAATCAAGAACCGTTAACTGTATCTGTGTAAGATTAAAATATATGAAAGTGTCTTCGATAGTACAGCCATGGTATGGTGTCAAAGAAAAACATGAGCAAGCCTGAGCAAAATTAGCATACATCTACTTTGTGCAAATGAGAAGGCTGCTCCACCACTCGAAAATAGGCAAGCCAGTGGGAATTGAGTTCTATGGACGCCACGCCATTGATAGTAATGTAATGTATCTACATAAATACTTCATTGGACACAATACATGAAACATTTTGACAGAAAAAGTATGTACAATAGAATACGTGTCATGGGATCCATCTTTGATAAAAGATGAATTAGAAATTGTTGACTATGCGCCTGAATAATAGCGTGCCCTAGCACAGTGCCGGCAACGTAAAGTCTAACGGCTTGGCACCGTCGCACGACGCCGGGAATGTAAAATATAAAGGCGCGGCAATGAAAAAATACACGAAGCCGCGCCATTTCACGGTGACGGCGCCGTGCCGTGGTCATGTGGCCAGGGCCTGGCCAGCAGGCACTCAAGCCCCAGGCCTAGGCAAACTTATCTCTATACAGGGTGGAACATTTGTAGAGACTGAGCTATTATAATTGTAAAACTGGATATAAAAGTAAAAAAAAAGTCATCAAAATTAAATATTTTAATATCAGTGACAACCCTACTAATTTAAAGGTTTTATTTCCATTGCAAATTGACACCTGTCTTTAACTTAAGCGATGTTCAAAAGATGCTAGGGTTGAAATGTGCGATTTTTACACTATATTTACAT
Organism: Apotomis betuletana; assembly: GCA_932273695.1. Classification (NCBI taxonomy): domain Eukaryota; kingdom Metazoa; phylum Arthropoda; class Insecta; order Lepidoptera; family Tortricidae; genus Apotomis; species Apotomis betuletana. The sequence continues at coordinate 7,888,334 of OW026307.1, read as the reverse complement.
AGTTCATTGGTGAAAAATGAAGTATACTCAGTCTGAACAATTCCCTGATTGCTTAAAAGTCCTTCGATCTGTTCCACCCTGTATATCCCTTATATTTCTTAAATTGTATACTTACACAATGAAGTCTCATTTCTTATGTTTTCAAATAATATGTTGAGAGTCTGAAGCAGCTGTACGCACACATACGAAGAGCCTCCACACTTCTGTCTCATTATCTTCAGGAAGTATGACAGCATATTTTTTTCCAGGAAAAAACTAGACAAAACACAAATCAGTTACACCTTTGACTGTCCAAGTTATAGATAACTTCATTGGCCTACGGGTTTTTTCAGACGGGGCTTGGGCCTAGGCTCTAGGGCATGGCCAGGTCAGGCCCCTTGGCCATGTCCTATGAGATGAAGCCATGAATTTCCAGCCCAACAGGCCGACCCCCTAAATACGCCTATGTATAACTTTTCAAGTGGCAAAGACGGGAAATCACATAGATGGAAAATTGTGCACGGACAACAAAATCGTCTAATGACATCCACATTTCAATGATCAAAAACTTTGTGATTCAAACTACAAGTGTTCTTTAATTCCTGTTGATCTTCCTCATGTTTTGATTTTGAAATATCATCATTAGTATGGTGTATTGCTTCAAAAGGTTAAACCGAATACATGTAGACTCATAACAATGATATAGTTGAGTTGAAACCGTTTATAACACGACAATCAAACACCCGTTAAGTATGAAAAGGGTTCTATGGACAATCCGCTACCAATAGATTATAATCTATATTTTTGGTCTACTTTGAGTATACTAACAGACTTGCTATTAACCCTTAAGTTAGAGCAAAAAAATGAAAAAAAAAATGGAAAAGATGGTCAAAGAATTTGTTCATCCTGGAATACACTGCCAAATTAAGGGTTAACAAGGTTTGTTCTATTTTGTCCATGTCAAAGTAAAGCCCTTTTCTTTATTATATCATAGCATCTCATACATGTTGGTATTTTATATCTAAATAGGTACCAATAGGTTCCAAATTGTATAATCAAATTGGAATTCTGTTCTATAATAGAAAATGTTTATCAGAATTGTAATAAGCAGATGTTGAAGTAATTGCCAGCATAACCCATTTACTCTATAGATTTTCTTAAGCACCACACTTGAACGTTTCATAAAAGTGCAAATTGATAAAAAGCTCAGGAAATTGTACTATTGTGTAAATTATGCAATAAACATGAGATCTTTGTACACAGAAAATCAAACAGAGAACTAATTAACAATGCATGTTTGTTAGTACAAACTATGTTTGTATAGTGAATAGTGCAACCTTGACATAAAAATTATACTTACTCAAAAACTGAACTATCATTCTGGTCGCCCCATATCAAGATCTCTGCTATACACCTTAAAGACTCAACCAGCGTGCCGCGATTGCTCTCTGACACTGTTGTATTCTTGCAAAGGATGTTGTGTAAATACTTCAAACGCTCCAAAGAATGAGGGTTTTTGGGCCGCCCCCAACCACCCCCAAACCAACTTCTGCTTCTAAACATGTTAGCTGTTAACTTAACACGGTTCACTGAATAAAACACTGCCCATTACGCACTTTGATATGGTCATTGATGCACGTCACTTTTAGCAATTAGCACTACATCGTTTCCGTGCGTCGTCACAAATCGTAAAAGTATTTACAAACAGCTCTACACCTATCGGATCACACGGGCTGACCTTTCTTTAAGGAGACACAACAAAACGGGCTTGGCCGAACGATATTTTTTTAGTTTTGTTGCATAGCAGTGTGCCCGAGAGAGACTCCGACATAAAATTTTGACATGAAACAGAGCAGCCTTGACATTTCAGACAGCTGTCATTAACGTTTCGTTATTGCTGATTGGTAAATTAATTAAATTTTTACACTGTGCCAACCTTGCCAACCTCTTACTACTGCCGTTCAACCATTAATACAATATTCATTATTATTTTATAAAAGCTATGAGATATAAATAATTTATCAGATTTTTCCTACAAAATATTCGTTGGGGTAAAAATAAAGGCTGATTAAAATGCTATGAATAAAAGTTATTGTTTTCAATATAGCTGGTAATAATTTTGATCGGTATGGTCTGGTGCCGAGTGTTGCCAGTCAAGTGCCAGCCACCAGCCACTTATAAATGTATGAATCATGTTCCTTAAAAACGCACACGCAGTAACGAAACGTTGCTTTGGTTTTGTTTTGTGACAAAAGTTCAATAGTTGGACGCGGGAATTTCAGATCTTTGATAATTTAATGTTTTTGATAACTAATCTTATTAAAACTTTCGTGAGACATATTTAAGTATTATTGTATTAAGCGGTTTACACTCACGTGAAATTGTCAGGAACGGCCCGACATGTTTCGAACTCGTATGGAGCTCTTCATCAGGGACGGCTGCCCGTACGGCTGATATTTTTTGATAACTTGTTTTTCAGTTGTTTGTACAATTGTTGCATAGAAACGGGCGAGACTGCAATATGATCATGGAATAATTCTTCCATGAATATGATGCTTAATCATAAATACGCTATTTTCAGTTATATAATAATAATAATGTATATTTTTTTAACTTTAACTTTATATATACCTACTGCCATTTTCTTGTAAAAATGTCTCATAGGTGCGAGTATGGAATTACAATTACGAGAGTGACACATTCTAAGAGTGATAACTATTCTTACAAAACACGAAAATCATTATTATCATATATCATTATCATTCTCAGAAAGTATAAAAGTATGAATTGTAATTTGGCACTTAGGTACTGCTTATATTTTGATTTTCGAAGCTTGTGTATACGATAGGTATCGTGATAAATAATGGTGTGGAGTTCAAATGTATGGGCAGAAATGATTTCCGCGCCTATACAAAAGAAATAGCAAATATACGCTTAGACACTTCTTCCCTAATGCCTTAGCTCAGGGTTTCCCAAACTATGCGCTATGGCGTGAGATTGCAATCTGGTGAATCAGATTCTATAGGTACGTCTCGTCTCGTCTAGCATAACTGTGACTACTTACTCTATATAACGTCTTTACCCAGTATAGACGCTACTCTATGTATGTTACGTTACCAAGTATAGACATAGCATAGAGTAGTGTATTGTGTACACTTAGATTCTATTACCTATACACAGGGGTATTTTGACTCCACGTTATTCCGATCACCGCTCACTATCAGGCTGCAGGCGTTTCGTAGCACAGGAGTGACGATAGGATGATAGAGAGCTATGGAGCAGTACCCTTAGCATAAGTTTACAGTGACAGTGCTCGCTAGCGACTCCGTAAAGGATTTGTATGGAGAATTGTAGGTAAATAAATAAATATAGGACAATCACACAAATCTAATATTTCTTAAGCACTGTTGCCATTTAGTTTAATTTTATTTTGTTTAATTATAACTTATCTTTAATTATTGTAAACGTAAATAACAGATTATGTAACTAACATATTATGGACCATTGTCTGAATTAAATGATTTTGACTATTGACTTTTGACTTTGAAATCGATCTAGTCCCAAATTAAGCTCAAGAAGGCTTGTGTTATGGGTACTAGACGACGATATACGTACTTATATATATAAATATATACTTAAATACATAGAACGACCATGACCCAAGCACAAATATTCCAGTTCATCGCACAAATATTTGCCCTGGCCGGGATTCGAACCCGGGACCGCCGGCTCAGTAGGCAGGTGTCTACAAACCGAGCCAAACGCGTCACTACAACGAGTTCTACAATGTAACCGCTAGGGGCGCTATGCAATTCTCCATACAAATCATTTACGCTATCGCTAGCGAGTACGGTCACGTAAACTCTTGGTAAGGATACAGACATTACCATGAAATTGTAACTCATTCTCATAAGTGTATTCAATTCCATGTCTCTGGAGTAAATTGGTAATCGAAAAAGTCTCATTAATTAAACTAGGTAGTTGAATGTGAGTCCGTGTTTGACATATACTTAATAGAAATTTTATTAAAAAAAAATTGTTATAATTATGTTTATCACTTAATTATTGGGAATGTTAACTACATTAACCATAAACACTTTAGATTTAAATATATTAGTTATGGGTGTAAACAAAATTTTAAAATTAATATCGGCTCCATTAGCTCTCTAATCTAACGTTCTACGAGAAGTGTTTGTTTTAAATAGGTAGTAAAAAATAAAAGTCCTTATTTAAAATTTTATTACATCTTTTAATTATCCATAATTATTGTCGTTTGTGTTACAGTTTTCTTAACTCCAATTGAAGTTAATCGTTCTTTAAGCTTTTCATAGCTTTGTCGATTATTTATAAAAATACTATCTACCTACCTTCCTTTTTAACATTTTAGAGTACATTGAATATTCTGTCATGTAATAAACTTGTTTATGCAGTCTAAGTGCATAGGTAGATACTTAATTTTAACAATAAATATTTACCTATTTACATTTTTAATGTAATTTAATAACTAAAAGTATGTTTAGCTTGTAAACATATTTCATTTATTATTTTATACATGTACATATTTTCAACCATAGCCAGCATTTTAATTTTATTATACAAAAGTAACATTCATTTATGAAAAATGCAATATCAATGCTAAATGTGTGTTAAAACTTCAATCATTGTTTTTAATTAGGTAATTATTAAATAATAAGTAAAATTATTGGACGGATGCAGTTGATTCTTAATTTGTACCTACTTTTATACCTACTCGACTATAAAAAATTTAAATAAATAATTAATGAGCAAATAAGATTTAATCTAAAATTAACAGATAGTTTGACTTAAGACTTTACCTACTTACAGTTAAGCTAGACTAAACATTGTAGGGTGTAAAATGTAATGAACTGCCTTGGAAACTCTTAAGTTATGTCCACAATTTATCTTTTTCGTGTAGCACTGCCATGCTACGTTAAAAGGACGTATCTGACTATGACATCCGTATAAAGATACGACCTTTTACCGTGATCAAAATTGTTGACATGTAACTTGGTGTTACCGATAAAGAATTTGTATTTGTATTTGTTTGTAACACGGCAGAACAGCCGTATTTTGTTTTTACTTTTCAGTTTGTTGACACGGGAACTATATCAAGGCTCTGCAATGCAACTAATAAGGTCAGTCGGGATAAACACGCCACATGGAGTAAGCGTAGGTAGGTATATGTATATACCATAAAAATATCGAAAAGTAGGTACAAATGTTATACTACTGACACCGTGCAACTATATAAAGGGTCACACTTGCGATTTGCGAGTGAATTTCGTGTGAAGACGATCACGCAGTGAGTTCGCCGCGATGCTTATTTTTATAGAAAACTCGCTCGAAAATCGCAAGTGTGATAAGGCCCTTAGTTGCATGCAACTAACATCTGTACCCTTACCCAGAGTACGGCCACGTTAACTCAACGTGGCCGTACTCGCTAGGGAATGTGTAAACGATTTGTATGGAGAATAGTACATCGCCCCTAGTGGCTACTTTGTAGAACTACAATTTTCCATACATATGGTTTAATAGTCGCTAGCAAGTACGGTCACTGTAAACTCATGGTAAGGGTACTGTACTTTACGATATTTTGATGGTAAGTGCTTACCCGACTGCCCAACCTATCCAACTGCCCCGACTGCCCCGACTGCCCCGACTGCCCCGACTGCCCCAACTGCCCTTAGATAGTGTCAGTTTAGGTATAGACAAAAAGATTTAAATTCAGCTGACAGTAAAAAAAATACACTTATATTAGCTTCTACTTAGCGGAGTTACAATGGAATGTCTTGCGTACTGCAAACTAAATCACCAAAATAAATATCTAGTGCATTTGATATTTCTACGATTAGAGCTTATAGTGGTAATATAAATTAATTAAAATACTAACTACTTACATAAGACGCATTATAAATTAAACAGTAATCACATTGTAAACGATTCACATGAAAATATCCACAGGCATAAACGAGTAAAGGCATAAAGGAGTAAACAGTCCGTGGCTCTTAGTCTGCGATTCGGTTTTGGTTGAAAACTGAGAGGTTCTCACCTGGATCTCCTAAGAACGAGCGAGACAGGTATAAAACGCGAATCGCATTCTGACTGCTCACGCACTGTATGAGTATGGCCGCGGAGCTATTCATCGGCCTTTTCGTCAGTGTTATCAAAGTGAGCGTTTATGGTACGTTTACACGCTTGCCAAGCCTCGGCAAGCCTACAGGACGCAGTTATAAGTTAGAGTGAGCACGATGTACCATAAAAATAAATACATGAACATTTTTCTTTTTTTATTGTTTTTTTTTAAGCTCATCTTAGGTAGGTACGCAGAATCGTTTGTATCTTCGAATCTTAAACAAGAAAAAAACGTTTCCTTAAATTTCCATTCCATGACCGTCCCGATTTTGTATGAATGTTAAGATTCTCTTTATTTACTTGTATGAGATTCGAATTAACAGACGATTTTCTTAGTCTCATCGTTAGAAGAAAAAAATCACTTTTTCTTAACGCTTGTGTTTAAAATGAAAATGTATAAGGTTTTGCGGAATATACATTAAATATAAGAAGATTTTCGATTTTTTCTTTGAATGTAAAGCATTTGTTGTATTTCAATATTTGGCAACACACGGGAAAGGGCAATTGAAACGCTCCGCGGTCATACCCTGCTTTTATTTACTATGAGTATACATTGACCAAACTCTCAGTGGAGTTCCGTTTGCAAAAATAGCGCACCTCAATCTGACTTCGGATATATATTGTATAGATCCCAGACATCCTACAAACAAATGTTGCCGACCAGTTTTGTGGTCCCCCTCCCCCCAGCCCGGCAATTAAAAATGGCATACAAATTTAAAAAAAAAAATTAACAAGCCATGCCGTGTGGGGTATCAAATGGAAGGGCTTATTGAGTAGATCACGAATATATAGCACACTATAACATTTCTTACACTTTCTCTAAGATTTTTTTGAAATTTTACTAAAATGCTCCATTTTCGAGTTAACTTTAAACCACTATAGATTGAAAAATTATGAATATATTTTTATAATTATTATTTTTAATAACTAACAATAGTCCATTGTTTACGCACTAACAGTTCGTACAGTGAAAAAGTTGCACGGGGGACCGGGGGGAGCAATCAAAGATGGCGAGTTTCGATATTTCAATATATTACTTAAAAATTCGTACTCTCTACAGTTTGATTTTGTTACAAGTTTTTACAATTCTTATTTACACAATTGAGGGATCACGAAAGAAAAACCGTTTTCTTGGGTGCCATTTAGCTGCACGAAGTCTTGGCGAAACTCGCCATCTTTGATTGCTCCCCCCGCTCCCCCGTGCAACTTTTTTACTGTACAAACTATTGGTGCGTAAACAATGGACTATTGTTAGTTATTAAAAATAATAATTATAAAAATATATTCATCAGTTTTCAATCTATAGTGGTTTAAAGTTAACTCGAAAATGGAGCATTTTAGTAAAATTTCAAAAAAATCTTAGAGAAAGTGTAAGAAATGTTATAGTGTGCTATATATTCGTGATCTACTCAATAAGCCCTTCCATTTGATACCCCACACGGCATGGCTTATTGACTTTTTTTTTTAAATTTGTATGCCATTTTTAATTGCCGGGCTGGGGGGAGGGGGACCACAAAACTGGTCGGCAACATTTGTTTGTAGGATGTCTGGGATCTATACAATATATATCAGAAGTCAGATTGAGGTGCGCTATTTTTGCAAACGAACATCTCCTTGTAGCCTGCACTAAGAAGAAAAATGACTACTAATAATTCCTATTTCGATTGCAGATACTTGAGCACTTTAAAATTAATAAATATAAAAGTAAAATGGGTAAATTCATAGTTTTTTGCTTTTTTCCAAAAATATAATCAAAATACAAAAATAAATAAGTTGTTTAATTAATATTATGTTTCTTTTACTTGAAACCGAAGTCTAATTCGTTGACTCGATAACACTGCATTCTTACTTAAGAGGCCTTATTCCTTTTAAATTTTTTTTTATCATATTATGACAAATATATTGATAATTTCAACCAACTTTTTGGTGTGAATAAGGCTTTTCCCCGAGTTCTAGGTAGTAACATAGCTATTTCATGCTTTCATTGCGTGCAGTCGAAAATAAGTGGACAAAACTAATTTTCCGCGTGACTTTTGTCAATTTCGAGTAGTTTTTGAAACAAAAATTATCAATGAAAAATTCAAATTGTAGATTTCAAATATTTACCAGTAAATCCCAATAGCCCTGTTCTAGGTAGTAACATAAATAATATGTTTAGAAACATGTTTGATCATAGAGAAAAATGTCTAAAACAATCAACATCTTAAAAGGAATAAGGCCTCTTAAGTAGTCAAAAGCCATAACTGACTTCACAAGTCCTCTTCATTGCATGTGTTCGAGATTACTTTCAGCTCGATACGAGCCAGTTAAACAATTTCTAGTTTCACGCCGATCCAGCACCTCCACCATGTGTTAACGTGACGGTACTCGCTACTCTCGCTAGCCATAGCGTAAGCATCATCCTCCTAGCCTTTGTCCCATTTTTTTTTTGAGAATGAATTCTCAATCGGGGTCGGCTACCTAAATCCCAAGATGTGGCGTGGGCACTAGTTTTTACGCAAGCGACTGCCATCTGACCTTCCAACCCAGAGGGGAAACTAGGCCTTATTTGGGCTTAGGTGGTTTCCTCACGATGTTTTCCTTCACCGAAAAGCGAGTGGTAAATATCAAATGACATTCCGTACATAAGTTCCGAAAAACTCATTGGTACGGGCCGGGTTCGAACCCGCGACCTCCGGATTGAAAGTCGCATGCCCTAACCACTAGGCTACCACCGCTAGCCACAGCGTAAGCAGCGGAGAATAATACAGCGCCCCTAGCGGTTACTTTGTAGAACTACGATTCTCCATTTTTTGTTTGTTTACGTAGTCGATAGCGTGTACGGTCACTGTCAGACTCATGGTAAGGGTACTGATTATCTATGGATAGAAGTTCTGGAGCGCATCCGAGTATATGGAATTGTACGTGTCTCTTAAGACGTATACACTGTCATTGGGTTTCCCGTTGAAGACGTACTGGCCCTTCAAGTTGGTCACCTTAGAATTATTAGGTGCCGGCTTAGGCTTCGGTTTGGAATATGAAGGTACGTTATTATAGCTGGGCCTTTGCATTGGCATCATCGGCTGCGGGCCATAGCCAAACGGATCCATTTGTGGCATCTGAGCCATTTGTGGAACCTGAGAGTAGCCGCCAGCTCCGTTCCACTGGTACACGCCTGTTGGTTTCCCGTTTGACACAAAATCTAAAGGCAGGTTGATGAACGGGTCCACTTGGGGCTGAGGCATAGGTGGTCCCATAGGAGGTCCAAGGCTAGGAGGCTGGGAAACGTAGCCCAAACCAGGTACAAACATGTACGGAGTAGGCGGCAATCGGATGTAGAAAATGGGCGAGTTATCGTACTGAAGCGAATTCAGATTATCATTTTGATAGTTCTCTCCGTTTTCGTTTCCGTTTTTCTTCTTATTCTGCTGTCGGCGCCTCGAAGGAATCGTTCTAGACAGATCATCATCACCGAAGCTGTCATCATTGACAGAGAAAGTAACATCATCATCGTCATCTTCATTGTAATCTAGGCCTGATGATAGGAAGGAAGGGAAATAACCGAACAGGTTTAACGCTTTGTTTCTTCTGTTTGTTGGAGGCGCTGGGGATGCTGTAGTGCCGTCTTCTTTATATTCTTCTGTCAGCTTGCTCTGGCGGCCGCTCGTTGCTTCTGGAAGCGCTGCCCGTGATCTTCTAGAAGATGGTGCGGCATGACTGCGCACAACCAGCCCAAAGAGTATGAAGGCGATGAACAGGTCCTTCGAATACTTCATGTTTAATCTGAAACAAGACATAACAACAATCAGTCACTATCACATGATACAAAATCAAGAATCATTAATTTTCTTTCGTACATTGAAAAATAACTTGCACGGTTGTTAATGGGAGTGGATAGTAATAAATCTCCTGTGGGGCCGTAAGGTACGTGTTGTGAGAACACTATAGTAAGTGAAACATGGCAATTATTTACACATTTAAAAGTCTTCAATCTTCAGTTAACCAGTGAGTAGATAAGTGATTTAATTGCAGATATTTTAGCGCCAACTGCTGGCTTAAATTTAATTATATTCTTTGATTTAATTATCACACGGCCTACACCGGAATGTTGGAAATACCTCCTACATCTTCTTAAACCCATGCACTTTTTATATCATTATTTAAAAATGAAGATTAGAGTTACCTCATTAACTTTACATTTTCTTTATTTATTTAAGTAATAGGTACATGTATATTTGAGATCATTAACGATGTTGAGATTGTTGAGATAAAAGTGACATTTCTGACTAAGATCAAGAAAGATTTTCAAAAACAAACCATCCCTTCACTTAAAACTACTGGTTTCCAATAAAGTTACGATTGGATCCTTCTAAGTAAAATCTCTTACACCGTTTTAAGACACCAACAATAATTTTATTCATTCAAACCCATTAATATATTCATTCCATCACACTGCCTCCCGTACTTGGATCACCCTACTTTTCACGACACATTTTATCACGCTTCTCAAAATATTTCTTGATACGTACAAAACTGAGTATACATTTGCGTAATCCAAGTGTCATAAATCGTTATTCAGATGTAATCTTTTGGAGTGAGACGTCTTGTACACAGTAAACTTGGTTTGACGTAGTAATTTGTCATTCTCATCATGTTTTCATACAAGGTTGAGCGAGCGAAGGTACAAATCAAGTTATACACCGAGTGACGTGTTCATTTCCTTGGAAATTGAACATGAAATGATTTTGCACCGTTAAAACAATCAGAATTTGATCGATTGCGTTACGATGCACAATCTAAATAATAATCTTGATTTTCTCATTCCTGATGTACCATAATTATATCATTCATTAAATAATTGCATAGGAGCTACTGGCGAGTAAAGCTGTTAATAATTACATATATATTCCTTCTATATAACAAGTTGGTTATAATAAGTAGACGTCGAGTTGATGAAGAAAATGCGCACCTTATATTTTAGACACAATATACCGTTTATAAAATTGTACACTTTCCATCCTGTGGGCAAACGATGTAAAAGAAAATGTTAACTGTTACGCGAAGTAGGCTTTCCCGATGAACGAATAAATGAATCATATACCTAAATATAGAAGCAACGTCAGTGACATCCACTTTTTCTACTGTATCAACTTTGAATGCAGTCTTGTCGTATTATTTCAGGGTAAAATAATCAACTACTGTTCTAACTGCGCGGTTCGAGCGTCATTCCTTTTTCACATTTATTACCACAACGGAAGAGCTAGTGGTTTGGTTTTAATTATCTAACTAGGATCGCACTCGGGAGTGGCTTCGGGGTTCATAAAAAATCGACTTTCAACAATCATCTATTTTAACAAAATTTGCAGAAATGGGAATGACGAAAAAAAAACTGTGATATTTTTTCCAGTTCTACGACACTGTGAATATTCTTTTTATAACTATTTAATTATGCATTTTGGTTAAAACGTTGAAGTGGTGGTTATCGAAAACAGGTCTGTCGATATTATTATTATGTAAGCAATAACCACCTCTTGTTCCTGCTAAAAATATATGTGGGTGAAGACCAAAAAGTTTAATTAATATTTGTACCAAAGTCTCCGTTGTGCGACGACAGTTAACCCTTCAATAACGTACCTTAAGGCTCTATTTTAAGGTTCCTTATTGTATCGTTAATTTTTGTCGCACAACGGAACTTATTCCAATTGCTTTTATTTCCTCGTTTTGTATGGCTAACTAGTAACTACGCCTTAATTTCATCCATCTTTTTGGTCCTAACCCATCTAGGCATACTTATGTAGCTTGACGAGGACGCGTACGTTGTGTTTTAGCCTTACATTAAAATTACCGTCGGTTTATTATTCCATTACCATGAATAATAAAAAGAAATCAACAGACCCTTAAACAAGAAGCACGCTTTTGCATACAATATACCTAATTATTTGTACTAAAGGATTTCGCGGGTGCGTTAATGAATGCTGTACTTTTAAGGATCTAAAATGACAATTAGTACACAAGTGGCGAAGTCAAAATGGACTCGCTTCATTCGGCCTATAAATTATCATCTACAACTTCAACCGTTGATTCAGAGTAATGCAAGGAACGTCACCGTACCCATGTCATAAAATCCCTCACTACTCTAAATGAGTAGCGAACAAAACGAGAATGACAGCTCATATTACTCGTGGTACCTGATGTATACAGGGTGGAATGAAACAAGGTTCTATGCTGCAATTGTGGCATTGTTTAGCGTTAGGATATTATTACACTTGCTGTAAAGCAATGGGGACAGGGGATCGTGCGTGAAAAGCGCACATCCTAGGGTATGGCTAATGCGCATAAGCATTTCAAACACATATGACGCATGGGCGCTCCAGTAGCGTATGAATTATGGAATGAAAGATTTGGTGTGATTGACGTAGCGATCTAATAGCTCAGTTGGAAGAGCAATACGCCGGAAACGTAGAGGTCGCAGGTTCAAATCCGGCTTAGATTGTAGTTGATCGCATTCAATTTTTCTTTCTTAATTTACCTTTGTGTCATTATTTATAAAAATAAAAATGTGATATTTTCACATAAAAAGAAGAGAATCGATAAAAAGATTCCATAAAAAAAATCTATTCTACATCAATCAAACGATATTGTATTTTCTGGAAAGTTCCTCGTTCCGTTCCATCCTGTATACATGTATGACTGTACGTATACCTATATCTGTGGTCTCACAAGGTCGGTTGTTACCCTGGGACAAGATTATTGATCATGTTTTCAGCTAGGCTTATATAGGGCACGCTTTAGACCTGTTATAAGAACTTATAAGTACATGTAACAAGTTTTTAATTTGAACGACTTTCAAGGCGATGTATGACGTTTATGACTTTGTAGCTATCGTATTAGATCCTTATCTACGTAAAGCTGGATTATCATTATTAGTATCTAATGAGAAACCATGTAATTTCAATCATGTAGGTAGGTAATGTCCAATAATAAAGCATGTGCGAACATAAACTCATCAGTCGTTTACTCTTGGCAGAGTGGTTGAGGTTACGGCAATGGTGTCCACATTTGGGTTTTCGTCCTGGTCCTTCCTCTGGCAGACAGCAGCTCTCGCGATGCATCTCCATTTCACCCGGTTATCTGCGGAGCGAGTGCACTGCACCATGGAGCTCCGAGTGGTTTAATAAGGTCGGTCCAGCGAATCGGTGATCGGCCTCGTCCACTCTTGCCTTTTATCTGGCCCTAGACTAACAATCTTTCCAAGGAGTTCTTATTTCGGGAGCTGTGGCCAAAGAACTTTAATACTCAGAGTTGTTCAAACGACGATATAGTCTATCCTGGATCTGCAACTTTTTGATAATAGAATTGTTGGTGCAAAACGCCGCTGAAAAGCGTGAAACACTCACGTTTTTAGGGTTCCGTACCCAAAGGGTAAAAACGGGACCCTATTACTGAGACTTCGGTGTCCGTCCGTCCGTCCGTCCGTCCGTCAGTCCGTCTGTCACCAGGCTGTATCTCAAGAACGGTGATAGCTAGACAGTTGAAATTTTCACAGATAATGTATTTCTATTGCCGCTATAACAACAAATACTAAAAATAAAATAAAATAAATATTTAAGGGGGGCTCCCATACAACAAACTTGTTATAGATTATATATATATAAGTACGGAACCCTTCATGCGCGAGTCGGACGCACTTGCCCAATTTTTAATTATTATACCTTTAATTACGGTTGCGTATACTTTTTCATTTCAGCACATTTTACTAAATTATCAAGAACAGTTTCTCTGCAACTTTGTCAGCGATTGTCCAATAATCGTTAGCATATTACCCACGATCTTGTTATTTCGACCTTTTATTATGCGCGAGACTGGAAGTCGTAAATCATTTCATGCATACGCCTTCGTGCAACGCATTTTTTCTGAATCGGACTTATTAATGAATGTTAATAGGTTCAATTAGAACTGTAGTCGATGATTGCGACTTAATCAACAGTCATTTGTATTTTGTTCTACAGGGGACTAAGTAACTGCGGCAGTCTTGCAGTTTTCTGGTTATATTTTGATAAAAAAAAACATTATTTTATATTCGACATATACTAGAACATACTAATTACACTTTTGGCCATTTTAATAGGGATCCTATCCTTGTATCTTATTGATCTATAAGTTAAAATATTCTAAGGATTATTCTTTTTTCCGCGACTGTATTAAGGTTACAGTTATTCGAAATACTCTATTAAAACATAAATATGAGTTCAAAAACGAAGTCACGTCTCTAAAAACAAGGAACCAAACACTAGTTATTTTACGCCAAAGTGGGACTACCATTATGCTTAGCTAAAAGACGGGGGTGACATAGTCACTGTGTGACAAAACCCCTTTCTAATTAATAAAGATAATAAAAAAAAAAAAAGACCGAAGTACGGAGGTACAAAAGCTAGGTTGCCCTTTTCTTGGCACGTTTACTTCTCTCGGTTCCAGATAGGGTTGCGTAAAAAGAATAATTGTCATTTGGCATAATTTTCGTAACGTTAATAAATAACTTAAACTAAGATATTTACTCCCAAAACTCTTGTAACGTTAATAATTTCAGAATTATGGTTAACGATTTTATGCCAAACAATACATTATGTTAACAAATTTCATGGCAGCAAATAGGATCCCGGTTCTCTAATTTAAAACTCAGAACCCTAAATCAGGACTTGAAAAGAACATACTAAAGTGGAACTTAACAAGTAATGCCTTAATCAAGGGCCCTAAATCTCCCAACGACAGCCGTACAAACTCACAAATTACTCAAAATAAAGACACGTTCATGTTTTACTGAACCACCTTTTTCATGTTTACTCGCCGAAGTAACTATTCGCGACAACTATTTAAGATTTTAAAACGTTAATTTCTGTCATCTCTTTCTAGACTTTATTCACTATGCACAAAGTAAATTTTTCTCGGTTTCCTTTTCAGCTTTAGTTCTGGAAACGGGTTCCGTTTTAAATGGGTCTTCCTTATGGTAACCGCGGCTCTTCTGATGATAAGAATTTATTAACCATCGCCTTATCGGGTAGCGTACAAGGTGTTTTTGCAAGAGTAGCATGTTTAATAAATGAAAGTTTTTGCTGGATACCAGGTTATGTTTTGCCCGGGGAATTAATTCACTTAAGGCGACTCCGTACGTGGAATGGTGATTTTTAAAGTCCTAAGGCTCGTAATCTAGCCAACGGAAAAATCTGAAAAAAATATATGTTATTTTTGACTATTTCTTCTAAAAAATTATAGTTGGATTTTTTTTTGAAGCAATAATTACTATAGAAAAAATAATGTTGAAATAGGGTCGTTTTCAATTTTCAATTCCCTAAGGCTTCTAAACTACAATTGATATTTACACGGCTCTTTCGCAAGAATATTGACAATTCATTGATCTTTAATCGTATTGTTTAAAAGTTTGTAAAATGTAAATTCGGTCTAATAAAGCATCAAAAAAACTGAATTTCCGCGAGCGCGGCCGTGCCCGGGCTGCGAGCTCAGTGTAAATCTAACCGTCGAAGGGGAAGGCTGTGTCACTTGCTCTCGCGATCCATCTAGTTACGGAAAATTGTTATAGTACCGGATACCGCGGAGGTTCGATCTGTCTTCGTGCGTTTGAAGTGTATTTTAAGAGAGTGTAGTTCGTTTTTTACGACTACGCTATGCGACATAACAAAAAGCACTCATTTTCATATAGAATTAAATGTAACTGTTTTTTTTCGTATTTAGGTATCTATTAATTTTAAGTACTTATAAAAAAAATTGTCATAGCTTAGCATTCCCGGACACATTTGGATACTTAGATATTCTCAGTCATGGGCCCACACCAGACAGGATTCCCAGAAAATAACACTTTTGGTGTGGGTTTTAGGGCCCTTCTCTGTGTAATATTAGAGTACCGTAGGTATTTCGGTTAGTAAAAAATTCTGATAATACAGATATTTAAGTATGATAACGTCTAATGATCTTTATTAATTCAACCCTAAGAGATATGAATATCGTAATGCAGAACAAGTATTGTTCGTTTGAATACCATTGTAATATTCGGTAAAACGCTAATTTACGAATACGAATATTTATTGTAAGTATTCACATTCGTTGCGTCACTAGTACAGTACATGACATATGATATAAAAATACATTATCAAAAATTACAATAATTTTCTAGTTCAAGAAGGCAAGTGACAATCTGGGCATGAGGGCTTATTTATGTAAATATAGTCAGAATACATATTTGCATCAATAAATTTCCCACTTCATATTTAAATCTAAATGAGCGTTAGTAATTATTGACATATCCGCCGGGCCTAGCTAGACATACCTAGCCTGGCCATAAGTTCTGTTCCAATTGTTTACCGTTTATAAAAAAAAACCTGATTTTTATTACATATCGTTTAAAAGCCATATATTAATGATCGGATTACAGTTGAATTAATGAAAAAATATATAACTTTATTTAGACTCATCGTAATGCCCAGACTTGATTTTTGACTAATGCTCAGAATTTTTCTCTCTAAGTTTGCCAGAGGGCAATGAAACGATCTTGGATCAAATTAATCGATCGCGGAAGGAACGCCAAAACCCAAATAGCTTACGTAACTCAGACAACCGCTAAACTAAAGTGGGGCTGACACGTTTGCCGCATGTCAACCGATCTGCAGATCAAGAAATCTACACCCACCCAATAAAATTCGGAACTTCTAAGTTAACGTAAAAAAAAGATACGGCTCTTTATGCCGCAAAAAAAACGTATCTACGCTGGAAAGGAAAATTATCCAAGAGACACGGAGCTAACTTTACAGGACATCTAAAAAACTAAGAACTTTAAAAAAAAAAAAAAAAAGTTTTAAATATTCTGTGGACCTAGTTTTTAAATGAAGCATTTATAATTATAAACAACATCATGTTCTCTACATGTCGCTTTTGTTATTTTGTCTATTAATGGAATAATTTAAAATTTAGCATCGCTTACGCAAAATGGCTGTCAAAATAGAATTAGGTAAAATTATCAAAACGACACGTTTCCCGAGATATTAGGTAAAATAGTATAATCTACATTTTACACAACAATCAACACAGTAAACAATATCTATGTGCATACGATGCTCATTTTATATAAACAATATCATGTTTTTTACATGTTGCTTTTGTTATTTTGTCTATTAATGACAGGTAAATATATAAATGTGCATAAATTAGCATGAAATAAATCAAGAAAAATTATCTAATCGCCTTTGTAGGAAATATTTCAGACATGAAAAGCTATTTATCGTACAATAAAACCTCACGATTAATGTTTTAATTAGAGAAAAATATTTATTTTCAAACATTAAAATTAATGAAGTGACATTTAAAGTTCTCTAAGACAAAAACTTATGGTCCAACTACGCAAATACAAAAAAAACTGCTTTAGAAATTAAAGATTTATTCATCAGATATCACGTGAAATTTCAATTTTATAAATTTTTATGTGTGATCTGCTGAAAGATTTCCAGTAGTTCTAGACCAATGTATGGTAGCAAACGATAGCTATGACTAATGAGAACAGCACAAGAGTTCTCAAGACTGCAGTCACTCGGTACCAATTAAGGAATTTTAAATCACGAACTACGTGAAATTTCAAGTTTTACAATTGCAATGAGATAATAACCTATCCTAACTGCGCGTACTCAACAGTCTAAAGTAGGCGCAAAAAACAAAATAATGGATGAACTTTTCAAAATGCTAAAAAATATCCAAGAAGATATGAAACAATTAAAAACTGACAACAAGGAAATGGAAAATAGGATAACCAGTACTATAATTAAATAATCGACGATAAATTCGAAATCATGGAAGAAAAACAAAAAGAAATGGAAGAAAAAATTGAAAATCAAGAAAAGCGATTAAAATTTATGGAAAGGGAAATAAGAAAGAAAAACATCATACTATTTGGAATACCTGAAACAGAGACAAGCTATGAACAATTAGAAAGTGGCATACTTCACATTATGAACAATATCATGAACACACAACTCAAGAGGCCAGAGATAGAGGCAGCTACAAGACGGGGAAAGAAAGAAGAAAGCAAAGTCAGGCCTATAGCGATAACGCTTTCGACGTTGGGCAAAAAAATCAAAATCTTAAAAAATAAGAAGAGCTTAGAAAACACCAAATACTACATAAAAGAAGATTTTCCCCCAGAAATATTAGAAAAGCGTAAAGCCTTATCGGAGGAAGTGAAAAAACTAAGGGATGAAGGCAAGAATGCAGTACATAAATATGACCAGATTGTTATTTTAAAAAATAAACCCGAGGAGAAGAGTACTGCAAATAGAACAAAAAATAACAAACGGAACATGTCGGCATCTCCGGAGACTCCAAACACGACAACAAGCACAGAAACTAGCAATAGAACTAACAAGAAGAATAAAACCACCACGAACAACACCCTGACATCTTACTGGCCCAAGTTATGTTAGTTAACCCCCAAAGAACCCGAGTCCGACCTGGACATCCCAGAGCCAGAGTCGCAAACAGAAACATAGCAATTACAATCCCTCAAAAAATCTTACCCTCTCAAAAAATCTTCCAAGCCGGCTTGTCCCCGTGGAAGACTATGACTGCAACCCCCCAAAGATTAAACTAGACAACAACCAAGAACTGAAAAAAAAAAAAAAAAAACGATCGCTGGAACACGCTGTAAAGGAAAAAGAAAGTAGCAAAAGACAGAGACAAGTGGAGATCTTTGGAGGAGGCCTTTACCTGCGAGGAGGGTCCATGTAAAATGTATAGTTTAAAAATAAAAATATAGAATACCTAATAATAATTACGAATATAAATATTTTATTTAAAAATAATAATAATACAAATGTAAATACAAAATGAAATAATGCAACGATAAAAAAAAAAAGTTAATTAGATTTATATAATGGTTACTGAATTATTTACATTAAAATCTAAATAATACTAGCGTAAAGTTAGTAAATAAAAAAATCTGAATAATATTATATAAAATTATTGAAAAATAGTAGTTTATGTGACTGTACATAATGAAGGGTATTAAACACGAGTGTGGGTTTATGAAACGCGCCGAAGGCAAGTTTCATAATAGCATCACACGAGTGTTTTAATGCCTAATTATGTACAGTTTCATACACTACTTTATCTAGCCACATATCATAGGCCTCCATGATGCATTCAGGAGTCGCACATTACGACAAATATTACCCGGTAATGGCGGTTATGAAGTTTTCAGTGGCAGCTGTCATAGTTTTTCAGCTGTCACAGTTCAGAGACAAACTAGAGTTGGCCCCAACTATCATATCGTTCGATATCTTACTTACGTGCGACATTTGTCAAATTTGATGCAAATTTGACAATTCATTTCGAACTAAACGTCATCTCGACTGATAATAGAATAGAGGCCAAATCAAATTTCTTTGTTTTTCAAAGATGTTCGAAATTTGAATAAATAATATTATCGAAATCGATGATATTATTTAGCAATAATAACATTTTCACAGATAAGAAATTTGTTCTAATAAAACAGTCTATTTTTATGGTGGTCATAATGTGCGGTTCTTGAACGCATCATGGAGGGTTTATGATATTTGGATAGATAAAATATATTTTTTATATACATATTGTATAGTTGCATAATGGAAAAATTGGAATGATCTCTTTGTAATGAGTTTTGTTTGCATGGAATAAAAGGCTTTTTTATTTTTTTATTTATTTAATATCCTATCCTAACAAGAATAACAAAACTACCTACAACTCTGTGTGGTATAAGTGACGTCTCGTAAGACACTGTTTGAGTGAGATGGCGTTTAGGTCCATCAAGCGAGTCCAAAGTAATGCCTTAGCGCCACAGACACAGATTTACGCCGCAGATGGGCCTAACGGCCTTTATAAATATATTGAATTACTACTAAATGTGTGATATTTTATAAAACAGAACCGGTAAATTTGTCTAACTACCAATTTAACGAAAATATTTGTTTTTTAGTACATTATATGCGACAAATACGACTCAATTGTCATTCAAGCAATTCAAGATAAGCGACAGTAGTCGATCAAAGTCATATTAGGTAAAAAAGGATAAGCGACAATGGTTTCATAGTATCAAAGCAGGTAAATTTGGATAAACGCCAATAGTTAAGATAGTTAAGATAGACAATCAGGTAATTTATCTATGTTATTTTTTTTATAGAATCTTATATCGATTCTGTTTAATAATGTGGAAATACCACATTTTTACTTTTTGGCTAATGCGCATAAGCATTTTAAACACACATGACATGACACAGAGGGCGCTCCAGTAGCGAAGAATTATGGAATCAAAGATTTAGTGTGATTGACGTAACGATATGATAGCTCAGTTGGTAGAGCACTACGCCGGCAACTTAGGGTCGCAGGTTCGAGTCCTGCTTACATTGCAGTGGATCACATTCAATTTTTTTTTCATAATTTACCTTTATGTTAATTTTATCATAAAGACATAGGTAAAATGCCTCAAACGACATTAAAATATATTTTACGATCATATAAAAACAGTTAACCAACAAGTGCAAGGTTAGTTGCAATAAAGAAAATTATCCAAGTTGTTTGATCTGTTTTGACAAATAAGTAAAAAATTGGCCAAGTGCGAGCCCGACTCGCGCATGAAGGGTTCCGTACCTATACATATATATATAATCTATATCAAGTTTGTTGTATGGGAGCCCCCCTTAAATATTTATTTTATTTTATTTTTAGTATTTGTTGTTATAGCGGCAATAGAAATATATCATCTGTGAAAATTTCAACTGTCTAGCTATCACCGTTGTTGAGATACAGCCTGGTGACAGACGGACGGACGGACGGACGGACGGACGGACGGACAGCGAAGTCTCAGTAATAGGGTCCCGTTTTTACCCTTTGGGTACGGAACCCTAAAAAGCTCTAAGGTTCATTATTATGCAAAAAACTTTTTATGTTATTTTATTTTTTTTTATTTTATTTATTGTAATGGGAAACAAACAGCATACAATCACACTTAGAGTTAACAAAAATAGATAACACAGAAGCCAAAACAGTTTCCACTAATGGTTCAAACATTATTGCTCTGAGAGTAAAGAAAACATACATTAAACATATTTAAGTTAAGTAACTATGAAAACATACAATAAACATATTTAAGTTTGTTAATGTTACTGCAAAATTGTTGTGTTGTTATTGCAAAATGTTATCTCCATTTTGCTAAAAAAAACTCAAAAATCAAGTCGTTTAGTAGAAAAAAAGTAGAGATTCTCTAAATCACCGACGGGATAAGCGACACAAAAGTCGTCAGACAGATGTATACGAGACCCAACCCATTCGATGCAGAAAAATCTGCCGATTAACTCAATATCCCCAAAAATGTCGCTTAGATAAGTTCTCCTTTCCAGCATCGGCATATTTTGACACTCAAGTAAATTAACATTTATAGGGTATCCATTGACCTTGAACATTGAAATTAGCCAAAAAATTCGTCTAGTAAAATATCGTCAATATCAACAAGTATAGGGGAAAATCTGAGAACATTACTAATGTAGTCATAAAAAACTATCACTGTTTATAAGTAGGTAAAGGACGTAAATCCGTTTTCCAACGGTAAAGTTGAGTTTGTCGCTCTATTATTTATAGTTTATCTTTTCATTAGAGCAGCATGACCCGGGGGATAAAGCTGTACCTCCACTACTACTTATGTTAAAATATCGGTTCATCCGCTGGGTCACGATATGATTTATTTATTAAAAAACGGTATTTTTTATTTCTGCATGATTTTACACGTATAATCAAGAATCTTGTCGGCATTTTAACTATTTTTGGTAGGTACCTACACATACAAAAGAAACTAAAAAGTATTTTTCGATGCGAGACTTCCAAATGGCCAATTTCACTTATTTTTTTGGAAAATAGCTTTAACGCATTTTATTTTTAATATTCTACTGTAGTGGGTAAATAGATATTTAGTAATCCGCAATAATTATATCATTGTTTAAATGATTTATTTTACTTCGAGATTTTTCAATGCCTTTAAATATTATACCTATAAGGTTTGTTGATCTTCAACTCTCGCTCGGACTATGCGAGTGTATGAAGCTGCTTGGACGCCACTCAACGAGATTATGAACGAAGTAATGTTCCGGGGGCGCACGGTCGGCGGGGGGAATAACTTTAGGCTCCGCCCAGATCCTCAAGGACGTTGGGATTAGGAGTCGCCTTAACATAACGTGAATAGGAGGTATTATCCAGATCTCGGTCTGGCAGTTTATTCCTTTGGTCCTATATCATGGAGGTTAATAAATATAAACGTTCCAGCGGCTTTTCACTTGAAGATGGGTATTTCATTTGCATAATTACGACTATGGTTTTCTAAATTACAGTAAATTATAAAAATCGGTGCATCCCGATTTTTATAATTTACTGTAATTTAGAAAACCATAACGATAATTTATACTTAAACTGGAAGCTACTATTAGATTTTACACATTGATAGGTATTAAATAATGTCATAGATTTTTTAATGCACGTTTTCTTGCCATCTTTCCCTCCTCTCATATTTTTCTATCCGTGCTAAATTCATATTTAATGAATTTAATGATATATGCCCGATATATATCCGCAGTATTCTTTAACTCTATTTACCTATGCCCAATGTCAACTGAATTCAAGCCGAATAGCAAAAATCGATAGTCAACCATATCAATGACGGATATATCGCTAAAATCGCGTCAGTGTCGATCAAATTAGGCCCCAGTATCTATAATTATCTCCCAGACACATAGATATAATTAAATCCCCCACAATCACAGCTAACGACAAAAATGCCAGATCTCTAATGGTATATTTAAGCGGTATTAAAATTACGATACACCGACTAGCTAGTTAAATTAAGTAACGTTATGTCAGAATATCAGATCAATGGCCTAAAGCTTGTTATGATGCATATTATAGGTACAGCTAGGGTTGGCACCTTCTGATGAATATTAATGAAATAAAATGAGTTGTCGTTTGTCAAATGGCCGTGTTGTGAGTGAGGCTATTTTATATTGTTGATTAAATTGTTTCCGATTTGCCAATAGTTTTAAATTTATCTGCCTATTAGGTGTATTAAAACATCGTTTTTAATCAATTTGATTCTTTACCGATTCCATTATTTTATAATATTGTAAGTATATTATTATTCGCTCTTCAAATATTGTATGTGTGTATGATCGTGCCAATAAAATACATATATTATCCAGTTATCGTCACAAAAAATATGTCTAACAGGAACAAGCTTAATAAAGAATTTATATATTTCCTGATTAAAATGTCTTGCTCATCAAACATAGTAAAGGAACCAGTAATCTAATAAAAAACCGCATCGAATTAGTTACAGTCTTAGAGGCAGTTCATTGACAGAGAGATAAGCTTCATATTTATGACAACCCTTTTTATCCATCAACGTATGGGAGTGAAAGGTAATCGACAACCCTAATAATGTAGTAATTATTATTTTGTGCCTCATTAGTTTATAGACCGCCTCTTTAATAGGTACATTAGGTACTTTGTTGTATGGTAATTGTACAAGGAAAATACAGTACGAGGAAAATAGATATATATCTATTACCTACATAACAAGTGCTGAAAAATTACTAATACGTCACGCTAGCCTATAATTTTGGAAGATTTCCCTCAATTTCTACAGGATCTTGTCATAAAATCTTACATTCATGATAATAGAATCAACTAAAAAGTATACCCTAAACAAAAAAAGAATTAAAAAAAAAACATACCGACGAAATGAGAACCTGCCTGTCTAGCACAACTATGCTTCGCGACTCTTGTCGCGCGACATAGCGCTACCTGTCCCTCTCTCACATTACTGCACAGAAAGAGACAGGTCTCTCAGATCTCGCACGATAAATAGTCGCGTATGACAGTAACGCTAGAGGTACTGCTCCGTTTTTCTTGACGCCGGTTAAACATGTAGTTTCATAGCGGGCACTGAAAGCATTATGTCAAAAAATGTAAATAACTTATACTCAAGTAGGTAACTTAAAAAAATTTATTGTCTAATGACCTTATCATGAAGAGTTCTATGACTTATCACAAGTTATCTAAAGAGTTACTACAGCTCAAAAAGTCAAAAGTCTGTGCGGTGACTAGAACTCTGACCGGTCACTGCAAGCTGAAAAAACACCCGTTCCTAATGGGAATAGAACAGGACGCAACGTGCAGGTTCTGCCAAGAGTCAGAGGAGACAGCCATGTATATCCTCTGCTCCTGTGGGCCACTTATGCACAAAAGAAGTATCCACTTAGGGCAACACTTTGTGCCCCCAGAGGAGATACAACAACTCACTGCCCAAAGAAACTGGGAATTCCTGGACTCAACGGGCCTCAGCAGTGAGCTTTAAGACAGGGCTGCCACAATAGATCAATTATGGTCGATGCGGCACACAAAAGGCCCAATTGATATGTAATAATAATAATGACTTATCAATAATGTAATTCAAACTGTTACTAATTGTATTTTGATGTCTAATTTGTAACCCAATTAATTAAGTGTATTTGTTACCGTATCGATTTAATTATTTTAAATGTAACCCTGTTTAATTAATTCTTATTATAATAATCGACTTAAAAAAAATTACGGAAAACCTCACACAAATCAATCTAGTCCCACAGTAAGCTCTAGTAGGCTTGTGTTATGGACACTAGACGACGATATACATACTTATATAGATAAATACATACTTAAATACAAATAAGATCCATGACCCAGGCACAAATATTCGAGTTCATCACACAAATATTAGCCCTTGCCGGGATTCGAACCCAGGACCTTCGGCTCAGTAGGCAGTTGCTTAACCACTGCGGCAACCGCGTCAAATGTTAATTTTTAATGTATTAATGTAACCAATTGTTAGATATAAGTGCACATGCCTAGCTACACCTTATGGGTAAACATGTATTAGGTACCCACTAAATAAATGGTTATATATTTATCGCTAAATAAATAAAATGACCTAATGAATTAGTGTAATTTTGTGTTTACCTCAGAAATAACGTATGTGATCAATTGATCATGTTATTTGTTAGGTAAAACACCCTTAGGATAGGTACGGAACCCAAAAATCAAAAGCAGTCCTAGTAAAAAAAAACATGCCAGTTTTTTGCATATTTTTTCTTTCCCATCTTTACTTACTTACTACTCTGGCACAGTGACCCAAAGAGGATCTTGGCCTCTGACACAAGAGAACGCCACTCTTCTCTGTTTTGCGCCTTTTCCCGCCAGTTAGGGATACTAAGGGCGCACAGATCCTTCTCCACTTCATCTTTCCAGCGGTATCTCGGGCGGCCGACCGGACGTTTTCCACTCGGTTGCCCCTGAAACGCTCTCTTCACAGCCCGATCGTCTCCCATCCTCTCCAGGTGACCCAGCCAGCGGAGTCGTATGGCTTTGATTTCGCCAACTATGTTGGGTGTAGCCACCAGCTCTTCCAACTCCTTATTCTTTCTCCTTCTCCAGCTGCCATCCTCATTTCTTATTGGTCCCAGAATCTTTCGCCAGATTTTCCTTTCCGCCACTAAGAGCTTATTTTCTTCCTTTTGAGTCAGTGTCCAAGCTTCACACCCATACATCAGGATTCCCATCTTTAATAAAATATTAACAGTTTCTGTATGAACTTTAATCGAAGGTGACCATTACAATAACACGTTAACTCTACCTTTAAATTAATGGCTTCGTTTTAAACGTATTAGTTTTTTGCATCAGTATAGGTATTATTGTTTTAAATTATAAAGCGCGTCGGTACTTAATGTATGTTCAAGTAGAATATCATCGATATTTAATATATAAGAACAGTCAGAACACTTCTGCAAAATTGACGTTAATTATTATGAAGATTACTGGTCAGAAATGTTTAACAACTTATCAACCGATGAATTACTCTAGCCAACTATTCAAAATTGGTTTAGCGATATTTGGAGATCACGCGGAATTTCCACACTCCAAACGAATAACTTTACCGCTCTTGGTATATTCTTATTGCTATGAAATATTCGTAATCGCTATGACTATGACATTCACGTCTAATTCACATGAGTAGTATATTATATCATGTAATATGTATGGATAAGCTAAGATTACGCGTTTATTGTCAAAACTGTGTACAAAAGGTCTTTCATATAATGTTTTAATGTCAACAGTGGGCCCAGTTTGGATGTATAATGAGATATATCAAAAGTATAGAATGTGTGGATGTAGGAGGTATATTTTCACTTTTATTCTGTTAAATTATAAATTTTGATGTGTAGGTTTTTAGGGTTCCGTACCCAAAGGGTAAAAACGGGACCCTATTACTGAGACTTCGCTGTCCGTCCGTCCGTCCGTCCGTCCGTCCGTCTGTCACCAGGCTGTATCTCAACAACGGTGATAGCTAGACAGTTGAAATTTTCACAGATGATGTATTTCTATTGCCGCTATAACAACAAATACTAAAAATAAAATAAAATAAATATTTAAGGGGGGCTCCCATACAACAAACTTGTTATAGATTATATATATATGTATAGGTACGGAACCCTTCATGCGCGAGTCGGGCTCGCACTTGCCCAATTTTTGTATTTTCTCTTTCGTAACAGCAGTGATTATTAGTACAATGCCTTAATTCATGTATTTAAACTTGTACAATAAACAAATAAGTACAAATGGGAGATTTAATGCCTAAAAGTATTCTCTACCACTAGGTTAAACAGAAAATTGTAATAGGTGCAGGGTTATAAATCATTGCAAATCGAAAGACGAACCATCTTCATAACTTCCATTTTGCGTTTTTATCTCAACGGGACGACTTAAGATCACTAAGCTAATTAAGAACGAGAGCCTGTAACAGAGTGTACAATACTCCGTTTAATTTAATCAGGGTTGGCAAAAAAGTTAAACGTTCCTTAGTTTAATGCATCGTTTACTGGAGGCGTGATCAAACGTGTACTCACTTCCATTTTAGTCATAATGGCTTTCGATTACTTTTTTACTTAAGTTTCTATTCTAGGAAGTATTATTTTCACGTCAATTTATACGTGATTCGCAAGATCCCTATCATGGATAATGTGACTTTCTTTAAATTGTAACAATGTTTGCATACTTGAAACAATTATATAATTAATAATCATAATATATTCGTATCGTGACTATATCTATTAACAATGTACAGACATGAAACACAGTCGTATCCAGGTATAATTCTTTTTTTGCCTAATTTCCTGAATTATTGACGTGACAAAGTCTTAAATTAGGTTGCGCTCGGAGTCACTCATGAAAAAGTGTAACGCCCGCTCACGTTACGATGTTTATGTCCCGCTAAAACTCGAGAACGGCTGAACCGATTTGGCTAATTTTAGTATTGAAATATTCGTAGAAGTCAAGGGAAGGTTTAAACGGTGAGAAAATATTGAATAAATGAGTGGAAAATAATAAAAACGATAATTTTATATTCCCATACAAATACAAAGACGTTGTCACGTAAAATCTTCCTTCGCCCGTAAAACCGACTTTACAGGCAACCATTTTTTTTAGTTAGGTGTCCATCTAGCTAGAATCCCTTCAGAATCAAGGGACTCTGAAGAAATTACAATCCCTTTATAATCCCTTAATTCTAAAGGGATTTTGACTAGATTGTATATTATGGTGATTTGCAAAAAAACAGATATGCCGAATAAATAGGAAAACAACGCAGACCAAGTTATGTGTCAGAATACGATTAAACAATAAAAAAAACACTGAGACATTATACTCGTTTCTTAAAATAATAATCACTAACATACTATTACCATATATCAAACATGATTATAAAATGTAATCGATCCTTTCCCAAGTAGTTTTTGCTCAAGTATAAGATTTTTTATTAATTTTGAGTACCTCTACCACATTAATACACGTCGTTACATATTCTGGTTTGAAATTTCGTCCAGGACATTAACTCTGATTATCTCAATATTTTTTTGGCGTCAACTATGCTATAAAAGAGTTATATACGTGCTAATATTAACACTTATTACAAATGCTTAAGAGTTATTTCCTTACTGTAAATAAAGTCTTATCTAGTCAAAGATAAATCTGTCTGTCAATATTATTGGCAAGTTAATCAATAATTCCTCGTGATGTTTCGACGTCTTCAGTAGTCATTGCTAGGGCTCGTTTGTAAAAACTGTTAATAAAAAATATGATCTTGATCGTAATTACAGGTGTCTAACTATACTTGTACTTATGTTTCTTCTATTTAATATTCTTTCGAGTTGCAAGCGCACGGTGTTAACTAGTTTGACAGCCCTTGAAACGAGTCAAGGTCGAGGGCTCATGTTTTGCACACTAGGGTGTGATGGGATCGATATACAGTGTGGAACTAAATATGGGCCCTGGGGGGAAACTGCCTGAAATCCTTAAGTAAATTGATAAAGGTACATACATAAGTATACAATAAAAATCATTATTATTATTAAGAACCTAGCTATAAGGAAATTGCAGTGCCCTGACAGGGTTCAGGTATTGGACATATTATCTGTAATTAAGTAAGACCTAATGTACCATGATTAATATGCAATAAATGAATTATGAATTAATTATGAATTTACGAATTAAATTTAAACGAAACTCCATTAAAGTATATTCTAAAAGTAGGTATTTTTATTTCAATTAATTAATGTTTATTAGAGAGGTTTTATCATAAATAAAAACACTATCGATTAGTAGAAAAAAATCAGAGTGTTTTTTTAGCTGGTTCGATTCTTGGGTGAGACAAACGAACGAAACCGCAGAACAACGGAGCGCTACAAAGTGTGTTGTTTGTAAATCCATTTTCCCTAGACTACGTTTCTTTCATCACGAGAATGATCGATATCATTGGGAATGCTTAGAATCATTCGCTAATCGTCTAATTGCATTTTAATTGTAATGAAAACAGTGTTTAATCGATACAGACAATCCAGCATCCATTTACGAGCGAATTTGACGACGAATACTTTAGATCAGTGTTTTTCAAATTGTGGGTCGCCACCCCCAGCAATAAAACAACAATCATTCTTAGACATGTTCATTTATTTATTTTCCGATAATGTAATTTTTATCTTTTTTATGATTTTTACAAAAAAGTAAACTACCGTCTGAATTTTTGATAAATACAGGTAGGTTGCGTTCCAAAACGCATACGCATAACTATGTTTAATCGGACAAACTGGGTTTTAGGTGGTCGCGAAGAAAATTTGGTGGTCATTAAGGACCGTGACACCAAAAATTTTTAAAATAGCTGCTTTAGAGAAGTAAACATTTATGTGTGTTGGTCGGTATGTGTGATGCTATGGGGAACGGAAGCACCGCATGAATGGTTTCTAGAAACCACTTCTTTTTACTTGCATTTTGTCAGTCAATGCAAATTGCGTGGATAATTCCGATCAACTAGAAAGATAGGTACCTTTAC
The DNA here is from genome assembly GCA_932273695.1 of Apotomis betuletana. NCBI lineage: Eukaryota > Metazoa > Arthropoda > Insecta > Lepidoptera > Tortricidae > Apotomis > Apotomis betuletana. The sequence continues at coordinate 7,858,735 of OW026307.1, read as the reverse complement.
GATCATTTCCAATTTTGAGAAAATGTACGTGTATTATTAATCGAGCGAGCGAAGAGTCTCCCTTTCAGCTTGGTCAAATAAAATTGATTTTGCGAATAGTAGCGACTACGAGGTGACGCAACCTGTCTTGATCGCATTGTATTGTAAAGAAAGAGACATTCAATGTTTCTCGCGTGTCAGTCGCTGTTGTGATGGTTTACTAATAATACAGAATTTTACTGTCGACTCATTATCACGAAAATGGTGGAGATGTAAACAGGTGTGGCAATAAAGTAAAGTGATGTGATCAGACTTAATAAACTATAGTTGCCAGCAAACTTTTTAAACAAAAATGGCAGATCTGCGCAAGTAGGTACATTTGTACGTAAATCGGCTACTGCGCAGTCAAGGTTATGCTCAAAAAGTTTGCCGGCAACTGCAATCGAAAAAACTCTATGAGTTACTTATAGTTCACTTTGACTGCGCTCGCAATACAAAAATCCAGGATACCATTGGCCCATGAGTGAGAACCTTCCGAATAAAAAAAAAATAGAGCCTAGCATATTTTCTTCTTACATTGTCACAGAAAATTGTCGTGAGGATTCCTCGTCGATTGGTGTATTAGCCATTCGGATTATCGTGAACAAGTGGTCAATTTACATTCCTGGCCAGTTTGTGTATTGCGTGACCGTGTACTGTGTCTTGGACTTTCTAGGAGGTGACACAAATTGCGTCCATTACTCGCTAAGCGATGTCGCCGAGCCCTGACACCTTGATGGTGCCGTGTTAATGTCTGTATTGTGAGGAAAACTGAAACGGCCAGTTCTGGAATTCACAAGATCACATTTCGTCGCACTTGTACCCCGGTCGGCGATAGGCGGAACACTCCATTCGACGTTTCAAATATCATATCTATAGTTTTATACCTGCCCGTCTAGGACAACTATGCTTCGCGACTCTTGTCGCGCGACATAGCCGTCACCCTCTCACATTACTGCACAGAAAGAGACAGGCAATTATCTCGCGCGAGAAACAGTCGCTTGTGACAGTTTTTATATGAAAAGTTCGCATTCAAGTAATATTATAAGAAATGTATAACATTTTGTGAAGTGTCCCCTGTGTCCCATCTGGCCCAAGGATCATCATTGGCCAACCAACCGTAGTAGTTTACTTTATTAGACAAGTGAATTGATACGGGTTCACACACACCTACACATTTCAAATTATAAAATTTTGATCACAGGTCGTGAAGTAAATAGTCAATTTAAATCTAAACATGATTGATTAGGAATATTTGATACGTGGCGAAGAGCCTCAGGTGGTCAGGGCGGCGCCCAGCATGGAAACATATTTTGTAAAAAAATCAACGCAATGTTGTCCCTATGTATGCGCCATCTCCTTGACAGCTTGGTACAACACGACGTTCACCTTCTCCTTCATTAGTCCATGTAAGCTCTCCTTGGTCTTCCTCTCTTTCTCCTCCTTTCAATCTTTCCTGCTATTATAGTTTAATGTATTCGTCGTGTCGCAGCAGATGTCCAATCATTTTTCCTCTTTGGTTCTCCATTGTTTTTAGAATACACCTGTCCTCGTTCACCATATCAAGGACCTCCTCGTTTGACCGCTTTTCAGTACAGAATACAGAATATATTGGCAAAAATCACAATTAACATTTTACACGTCATTAATTATACATTAGATGTTCATGATACAAATATATTTCATTATTACATTTATGTTTTATACTTATTTCTTTAGGTGTTTACTTAATGCGCAGGTCAGTGATTGCAGGTAAGTGAGTCCAGCTGATCTTCTCCATTCGTCGCCAGCACCACATCTCGAAGGCCTCTAGTCCTCGACATTGTCTAGTTGTAAATTATGTACATTTCCAATAAATTAAAATCGACCGGCACCGACTGTTACCAATATCTGTTGATCTTTCTCTATGTTAAGCAGTACAAGTAGCGCCATCAAGATTGATTAGAAAAGAAATGGCAATGTCAAATATTTTCTTCCAATCATTATCTTTATGCAAAATTGCCCAGATAATAGACGGCCGTTGGGGCAGCAAAGTCCCAAAATGGCGACCACGTATAGGAAAGCGCAGAGCGGCTCGGCCCCCGACTAGATGGGCGGATGACCTCGTGATGGTAGCGAGTAATCATTGGATGCGGTTGCACGGGATCGCACTTTGTGGCGAGTCATGGGTGAGGCCTATGTTCAGCAGTGGACGTCAGTGGTTGATAGATGCAAAATTGGTTTTAAGGTCTAGACTATACGTAAAAGTATATAGTTTCGCTATTCCTACAGCACAGAATACATTAAACATTAAGCGCAGACGGGAAAAGTCGCCCATTGTCGCGGTGTCTGACAGCTTATCAATGCTGACAGACCACTGACTGACGCATCCTAACCCTATACTCGTAAATATAAAACCCGTTCACTGTTTTTACTGGGTGTGGCCTGTACCAGGAGCAATAAATAAAAAAACGTAGTCTACCCTTCAAACTAAACAACATTTGTATAGCAACTTATAAAAAATACTTTAATAAATTTTTGTTTGTTTTTTTGGCAGGTTTGCAAAAGAAAATGTCCAAATATTTTTTTTATACATTAGGAATAGAAACACATTTAAGATTTGTTGGCAGCTTGTTAAAAACTTTTACAGCTTGGAAATCAGCAAAGTGTTCTATTAATAAAAGCTTAAATATAATAATTAAAAAGAAGTAATGTACTTATTGTGAAATATTTACTATTTGGTAGCGTGACAATTATGTCTATGATTAGAGGATGTTCTTGTTCATGTTGGATGGCATACCTTATAATATATACAGTATACGGTTAGCTGCATCCTCAGATGATTATAGGATACTTTTTACCCGACTCCGGAGAAGCAAAAAAGAGGGTTATGTTCATGCCAACAAATCTGAATGAATGCCACATTCGTGCCCCAATATGTACGTTGCTACCTTATTAACATGTTTATTCTTGGCTACGTATTATTGGTACATTACCGCAGTGTTAAAGCTTTTCACAACAATTAAGTATGCTTACTTATTACATCTAGGTCTTAAAGCTCTTCAGTCTTCAGTAGGTACAAAGTATTGACCAAACTATTTATAGCCACGGAGGTGCAAAGAATTACGAACAAATTATGTCATTTCTATAATGACACAGAATAGTGAACAACAAAGTCAAGTATGACAGTTGCACGCATGTAAATATAATTACTCTGCTTTGACTTTACAAAAAATCGTATGTCAGTAGGAACATGTTGTCGCTTGTGCCTTTTTCAGTTTGAATCAACTAATACGCCTGTGGACGGACATAGCCCTTGTAATTAGAGCCAAAAGAAGTGTTCAAAGATTAATAGCAGTGCGTAAAATGCTTGAGGACGTTATTTTAGGGTTCTCTGAAGAAAATAGGGTGGTTCTATTTTAACAAAACAGCCTCCATTGAGATACCTAGTAGACAATGCTTGACACGTATAGACATAGTATAAAACAAAGTCGCTTCCTGCTGTCTGTCTGTCTGTCTGTCCCTATGTATGCTTAGATCTTTAAAACTACGCAACGGATTTTGATGCGGTTTTTTCAATAGATAGAGTGATTCAAGAGGAATTTAAATGTATAATACATGCATAATTTATCAGCTATGCACCTGCGCGAAGCCGGGGTGGGTTGCTAGTCAAATATAAACGTATTTGTGCGCAATATGTTGGGCTTCTTATCCCGGCTCCACACTATTCACGAAGTTGACTGAGGTACGGTCACGAATATGTAGGTAAGTGGGGAGAGGCATTTTGATGCAGAAACTCATAGGTACTTCGGCCAACTTTGTCTTCATCAACTTCGCGAGCTATCACCGGGAGAACACTGCCATAGTCTAACTATTAGCTTTGTCCTATTAGAAAAAAATAGTGCGTGGAGTCCCTCCGCGCGGAAGAAGTGAAACTTCGTAATGTGGAAATGAAAATAGGAAGGGGTAGAAATTGATTTTTAGTGAACTCATATTGTTTCTTTAAGACAAACTTCTTCACTCTCGCTCTGTCTCTTTCTATTCCCCCTCCCCAGGAGCGTTGAACGTTAAACGCAACAGTGCTTTCCTACCCCCTCCACGGTGGCGTTAAACGTTTAACGCAACCGTTAAACGTTTAACGCAACCTTGTTGGAAGTCGCATTAGAAGTTTCACTTCAAAAAGTCTTCTACCTTACAACTTAAATTAATCATTATCAGTTACTTCTTGTTTTGACAAAAAACTTTCATTTTATACGGAATTTAACAGTGAAACCTCCTTTCACAAATACTACCAGATAGTGGATACTTAATTAAATTTTATTAAGATATTTATGATTTATTTTACGAGTCATTTAATCAATAAACATTAAATCATATCCCAAGATATCAGCAGATTCCATTATGTTCAGTAAACATTTATCCAACTAGTGCACTACAGAACCCGTTCCAGAAAACAAAATATTAGCTCAACATTGTACTCGAGCCAAGTCTAGATGCTAATGGCAAACTACTGGCCCTACTACAGAACTAAAGCACCTAACTCTCTTAGAATTTCCATTTAAAACGCAATCTTAATGCAAATTGCATTCGTTGCAAATTTCATACAACTTTTGTTTGGAGTTACTATGTTTCAACTAAATGAATATATAAAGTGCGATGTATTGAAAAGGGCGGACAACGCAAATTGTTTTAGGCATATGCAAAACGGTGATTAAATGTTATCATTATTACTTGTCTAAATATATTTAAAGATAAATGGATTTCTTAAGTAAGTATGAAATTCTATAAGTCTGTTACTTGAATTGAAAGCGCAAGGGAGTGCCTTGTGAAATATCTTATAATAATATCTCCAATCACTATCCATGTTACATTGTGTATAGGTAGGTACTTAATAAAAGGATAGATTGATGTGCTTATGATTAGGTAAATACAAAGAAAACTTCAATGGTGGCGTCAGGTGAATTCATATAAACAACAAGGTTATAAAACATAAAGTAACAATTATCGTCAATACCTTGAAAATATTGGGCAAGTGCGAGTCCGACTCGCGCATGAAGGGTTCCGCACCATAATCTTTAACAAGTTTGTTGTATGGGAGCCCCCCTTAAATATTTATTTTATTTTATTTTTAGTATATTTTGTTATAGCGGCAATAGAAATACATCATCTGTGAAAATTTCAACTAGCTATCACCGTTCTTGAGATACAGCCTGGTGACAGACGGACGGACGGACAGCGAAGTCTCAGTAATAGGATCCCGTTTTTTTTTTTACCCTTTGGGTACGCAACCCTAAAAACAGGATTGGGAAGACTAAAACTAAGCTGCACGAATTAAACAACAAATTAGGAACAGTTTCTCTAACGCAACTGTAATACGCACGCGATTCTTTGTCGCGCGACAAACACTACCTGTCACTTTCTATTTAATGCCGAGCGAGCGAGGCAGGTGACGCTAGCCCTGTAGGATTAATGCTTTCTTATCCAAGGCTGGCTGTCCTCTGGCGCTCCAGAACCGGCCAAGTGCGAGTCGGACTCGCACACCGAGGGCTCCGTACAACTAAATAAATTTCAACTTTTTTTTGTTGTGTATTTCATGTTATAGTGTAAACACAAATACATACTCTGTGAAAATTTCAACTATTTATCACGGTTCCTGAGATACAGCCTAGTCACAGACGGACAGATAAATATACAGACATACGGATGAACAGCGAAGTTTTAGTAATAGGGTCCCGTTTTTTACAATTCGGGTACGGACCCTACAAATTAACAATCACATTCCTCCGACACATCCTGATTAGTTCATTCTATCCGCACTAGTTCAGTGGATAGATAACCTAACACTCGAAGAAACAAAAATCGTCTACCCACTGATAGTTAGCCACTGTCGCCACTGATAGGAAAACTTCACTTATATTCGTCCCTACTTATTCAAAGTTTACATACAGTTTGATGAATAATTGCAGAGTCGAATTCGCACTTGACCAATCATCTGATTAATTAAAAACAAAACATCTACGAATTTACTCTTATGTTAGATTATGTTTAAACGACGAGTGACAAAAAGCGAAGATAATTTCTTTGACAAAAAATTAATTACGATCGTATCGACTTATAAATATCAGTGGACAGTCAGTGGTTATTCAAATCGATACTAATGCGGGCTGAATAACACTTATGATTGGCATTTATCGATTATTTATAGTTATTATACTCTAATCAACAACTCTAATTAACAGGTGATTCCTAGATCGTATTTTTTTATTTTCAAAAACCTTTCTCAAGTTATATTACAATACTTATAGTCGGTAATACATTTATTGTAACTATGTTTTAAAGGCATTTATGGTCTCATTCATAATTTCGCTTGGCTTCCCATGTGGCACGTGTCAATTTTAATTGAAATAAACATCCATGTTTTTTTTTTGCCAAGGTACGACTAAGGATTTACAAATTATATGTTTTACAATTTACGAGTTGCATTCGAGTTTGCCATTATCATATTTATTATACCAGCAAAAATTCCGATATTTACCACATCTTCGGACCGGACAAACGCTAGGAGTTACCGCTGGAAAAAACCTTCCCCAAATATTTCCACTACGAACAGCCGTGAACTGCCAATCTTCCAACATTTTCTCGCAATGTTGGCCAAACCTTTGTCGGGATCCTGCTTACGGTCTGCCACTCACTGCCACCACCACTCAAGAATCTTTCTGCCCTATCTATAATCTATAATCTTTCTGACTATCCGTTGCTAATTCGCATCATTAAATTAAAATGCAGCTGCTTCGCCAGGCCTCCGTTACCAGAGCAATACGTATGCTAAATCGAATGGCAAATGAGATAGACATCTTCTCTTACTCTCTAAACGAATCGGCAAGGGTACGGCAATATGTTTTGTTTTATGCTGTGTTATAATATAATATTTTATATTGTGTTTGTATACATTTTGAATTATACATGTATGTAAGTCCCTAGTTGTAAGAATTCCGCACTGTCGCATTAGGTTAGCCTGTAATGATAATGATAGTTGTGTGATGTAATAAATAAATAAATAAAATAATTACAAGGGCGGTGAAATAATTGTCACAGTCAATCTACCTAATCGATTGGGCTATATGATTGGCAGTTACTATCGATAATAGTGATTACAGGCTTTAATGAGGTAGAGCTGTCATCGGATTAGTCTTGCATCGCAAAAACTACACCCACTGCGCCGTCACCCTCCGTGGCAGTAAGACGTAAGCGCCGTTGTTTTCGTAAGGAGCTTTGACCTTCTTTGCGAATGGCACGGTAGTGATAATGAGTGATTAGTTACGCAAAAACAAGGTTGATGACCCCAGGCCAATGGACTGATATGAGTTCTTCTGTTATTTATTATTATGTTAATATTGACCACATGCATTCATTTGGTAGGTGCTAGAAGGCTCACAAGTTCGTAAGCGAGGAGAAAAAAAAACCTATAACCATCCGTGTCCTATCACACTAATTATAAAGGCGAAAGTTTGTGAGTGTGTTTATGTGTATGTTTATTGTTTGTTTCTTCTTCACACTCAAACGGCTGGACCCATTTTGTAAAGTTTTGGTATGAAAGTAGTTGACATCCTGGACTAACAAATAGTCTACTTTTTATCCCGGAAAACATGTAGTGTTCCCGTGGGATGAGCGGGTAACACCGCGCGGCGCAGCTATAGCTATATAGCGCAGTAATACATAAATCGAGCTATTTAGATAATATCATCGTAATTGAAAACTCTAAATACAGTCTACGTTGTGGAACTCTCGCAGTCATCTGGTTGAATCTGCTATTTGATTGAATGACTAGCGCGTTCATTGAATGACAACATTCAATTGAATGACTAAAGGACAACTCGTCAAGTTGTTTAATATTAACGTTCAACGTCTTGACTGAACGTCATTTAGCATTTCAATCACCTGACTGATTTTACGTCTGCTCTGTTCAAAGGGCTATGTTACAATCCGCTAACTAGTTGGACGTTGATGCCGGTAGCACACCTCCGCCGCGAAACGTCAAACCCAAGGAAGTTCCGCTTTAGTTTCGCGCGCTCTGTATGGCGTTTCGCGGTTTCGCGGCGGAGGTGTGCTACCGGCATGAGTGATGCTTGTACAATCAACGTTCGGCCTAGTCATTCAATTGAATGTTGTCATTCAATGAACGCGCTAGTCATTCAATCAAATAGCAGATTCAACCAGATGACTGTGACAGAACGACCATTAAAGGCTAAAGTACCATACATACCTAAGGGCGGTGAATTGGTGAATGTCGCAGATCGCAGGTGTCAAATATAGGATCTGGGACTAAGAATTACCCCCCGTGGTTTGGCCGGGGAGTGAGGTTTGTTCAGAAAATTCCACGTACGGCCTAGGGTGACGTAAAATAACAAAACTTAAAACTTAACAACGCGTAAAACTTTGTTGGTTAACCCTGAGTCTTTGTTTATCTCATTAGTGTGACTAACGTGCGTAGTTAATTTACAACAGACAAGAAATATTAACTTCAATACTTCTTGCAAGGACGCTGCAACCACAAATTAAGGAAAACATTAGATGTATAATTAAACACTAAGAATCTGAAAAAAAATACGATATGTACGATAACCTTAAACCTAATTGTTGATTCAGTCGTAATTGACGAAAATAATAATGTGTGTGTATTTTAAATTTTATGTGCATAAAGTCAGGCGAACGTTTTCTTAAACTTAAAATCTGGCAAAGTCATCGGGCAGTTTTTTAATTTTTTTGGTGCAGCTACCATAATCATAGGCATTATCATGGTCTAATATTATTATACCATGGGCATTATGCGAAAATTTCAAGTCTCTACCTATTAAGCATGGAAAGATACATGTCTGTCAAAATCAAAATCAAAACGTTTATTATTCGGTAAGTAGGCCACAAGGGCACTTTCACGTGTCTAAATCTGAATCTACCGTCATTTCACAAGAAAAAAGCCGAAAGAAACTCAACAGTAAGTAATTTTTTTCGTAAATTATACTTAAAATCTAATACAATTATATTATAAATAGGTAATTGATACATGTTAGAGGAGAAGTACAAGATTCTCCAAATCAATATTTACACTAATAATTATATGAAATAAAGTGATGTTTTTAGAGATGTAGAAGTCTCTAGGCGTCACGACATGCAATATAAATACCTAGGTATAATTTATTAATAAAAATAATTTAATTCCGTTGAGATGTAATAAGGTCTCAAGGGGTCAAAATAAATAACTGATGTTACAAAATAATTACTTAATTTAAATTTCTTAGAGATGTACCTACATGGTCTCTAGGCCTGTGACCGAAGCACGGACAGCGGAGGTTTAGTTTAAGGTACCCGCACTCTTTGGGAACAGAACCCCTAAAACGATATCTATTACACTATCAGGTTTTCTCATTTCAGCATCTATTTAGTGGATTCATCGCAGTATAGACCATTGTATAGAAATAAAAAGTATCAATAATGTAGTGTCATCCCGTTTTTCTTATTTAGATTGATTAGAAAGAGCTGACACTACAGTTTTTCCACTTTTTAATTTCTACTCATTTATGTCGTACTGTAATATTTACGCAGAAGTCTTCCGCCAAGTCTTTCGACGGAACTATCCGGAAATAGTGAATGCAAATTTCTCTATTGTTTTCTAACAACCATACTGCATCCAAGATAATCAGAGATAACTTCCCAGCTCAGTACAATTTAGCAACGTCTAACGAGCGAATTACAATCCGCAATCTATATAAATTAGAAATTCAGCCACAAACTCACGCTAATTTTCTTGCAAATACAAACTAATAATTTACAACCACTAAGATACAGCTAACGGACTATGTGGACCAAAGGTCATTGCTAATTTGCGAAGTTGATTTAAAGCAGTGTCAGAGTAAGAAATGTTGGGTTCTTGCTGTATACAGCGCATGTCAGGCAGTGAATGATTTCGCGTTGTAAAAGGATGCAACTGCGGTTAAATTAATAACTTGCGATTTGTAGTAATTAGTCAATGGATTTTACGTTATTTGGGTCATAATTATATGTAGGTTCGCGTCTTTCCTATGGATAAAGGCAAAGTTTAATCTTGGGGTCTAGTTTTCTGACTATGGGTCATTCTCTGAGCAAGACAATACGGTATTTGATGACAGCTCAAATCAACTACTCTTTATATGAAAAAAACGATTTGTCAGTATGAAGCTTATATTACGAAACTGGCCTGTGTAGTCAAAATACGTCTTATTACAAGCTTTTATTTAGCTTGCATTGTATGTTTAAAGTATGTTTGTTCGGGTGAAATCTTGCAACTCAATTTTGAAGCAGATATCGTCAACCGATTGAGTTTTTGCATACTTAACTTAACTTTGATGACAATACAATAATATGGTACCATGGGGCTGATCTGATGATGGAGCCGGAAGGTGGCCATAGGAACTCTATAATAGAAAAAGCAATCCTACCGAGCTTGGGCTCTTTAGAATCGTCTCAGTGAGCATTTGATGGATATCCAAAGAAAAGTACAGTCGGCTATAAAAGCTTGCCACTAAAATGTCATTTTTGACAGAAACTTATTTTTAGTTTTGGTTTATTGGGTTCTGTGTATTTTTGAACGTGTGTTTAGTGGTTCAAATATTACAGTTTATTTTCACTATAATCAAATACCGTATTTTGCGTGACCTTCGGTTCCATAACTTTATTTTGTGGTGTTGATTTAAAGCAGTATCAATGTAAGAAAATGTTGGATTCTTGCTGAATTAATAACTTGCTATTTTTTTGTCAGTGGATTTTACGTTACATAATTATTTGTGTTGTACACATATTTAGATTAGCGTCCTTCCTGTGGACATATACAAATTTCAAGATTTTTTAACCTTTATTTCTAGGGCTGAAATGGCGACCACGTATAAGAAAGCGCAGCGTGGAACCTACAACTTGGTAAACGAATGACCTCGTGGGGGTCCCGGGAAGTCAGTGGATACGTTCTGACTTCTGAGTATATATTTTGTATGAGTAACTTTCGCCATACAAAAGAAGCGATCGTAATTTTGTTTTTATTAAGCCTTTAACTATGTACATGTATTTTGAAAATTATTCATCTACGTATTATAGCGAGCTAATGGAAGAACCAAGGGCAGGAGAACCAAGGTAACCGACATAGCTCACAGGATTGCACGGTTGAAGTGGCAATGGGCAGGCCATGTAGTGGGTCGGCCCCCGACTAGATGGACGGATGACCTCGTGAGGATAGCGGGGAATCAATGAATGCGGTCTGCACGGGATCGCACTTTGTGGCAAGTCATGGGGAAATTGGGGAAACCTATGTTCAGCAGTAGATATCTGTGGCTGATAGATAGAAAGGGAAGGCCTGTGTTCAGTGGACGTTCGTGGCTGATAAATGGATAATACCGCTTCACTTACTATCTCGCGTGATTCCGTAGCCATTAGCTCGGCCGACGATATTATAAATTCAGAGCCTTCGCCTTTCATTACGCTTTCTAACATAAACGCCATATTGAAACAAATGGCGCTCGGTTAGGTGCGTATCTTATTTCAGTCAATATTCCCGATAATCTGCGGATAACATCAATGATTGTAAGTTACGTATGGCATTTTGGTGCTACTATTTTATGTACGTTAATGTTCGTAACTTTGCCTGCACATCCTTTCTTCGCTTACCATTTATTTCTACGAAAGGCTAAGTACCTAAATTACTTTAGTTTGGTATTATCGTAGGCGAAGAAATATGCAATGAAGTAAAAAATACACCACTTAAAAATATATATAAGTCAGCTGATTAGCCTGTTTCTGAACACAGACGCCATGTTTAAAAAAACAAATACTTCCCGGCCTTAGGCTTTCGATTTTGTATGAATTTCCTTTACAGTTCTCTCGAGTTGTTCCGCCAGAAACGTGATTACTTCAACGCCAGTTATAACCCACGTTATGACGATAATTCATTGAAGTTTGAGAAAAAAAAATGTTAAAAATTAAAAATTTGATAATTTAAAGCCCACATTCGTGACAGGATTATTGTACCTATCTTATGCCCATATTTTTATTTCTAAATTCTGCGAAGCAAACAATAATAATTCTGAATTATTTTATTAAAATGAATGTGTCATTTTTACTACAGAATAATACTTGGTTAATGATACAAATTTAAATAATTAAAACTAAAATAAAAAATGTTAATCTAATTATGCAAGCGCTTGGAGCTTATTCTTGTATGATTTTTGGTTAATGAAGTTGGTATTCTATTGTAATTTTATATAGTCAAGAAAATAGGAAAGCAGCGAATGTCGCTTGGACTTTTATGATTTTAAAAATTATTGCGACAGACCACTGACTGCAGAAAAGCAAAGATAAATTAACAGCTCAGATTCGTAATTCACTAGTAGTAGAATTGTTAATTCGCTGTACGTACCTAATTTTGCGCATCGGCTTACAAGCATGAAATTTGTTCCACGGTGATTGTTTTTAGATGTGGAGGGTATTCAGATTCGCCCCATGCTTGACGGGAGAGCGAGGTGAATAGGACCAAGTGGTCCTCTTTTTCTTTTTTATTACTGATCAGTTAAGGCTACCAGGGCTTGTGTTTGTTTAGTATCGTTTTCGTGTACAACATATCTCAGCCATTTTTTTATGTTATTTAAAAAATAAAAATAAAAAATAATTGCTGATATAAAATCGATATCAAAAATATGGATATATTAATGCCGAAAAGGTAAAAAGCGCACCATTTTTTTTATTCAGATAGGTAAATTTGTTCTATGTATTTATAGCTCATAGCCGGGCTGAACTAAGAACTCCAAGGTCCTAAGAAAACAGGCGCAAATTGAGACGTCAATTTGTGGATCATGTAATGTTTTTTATGTGAAAACACCACTATATTTTATTGATATATGTATGTATGTATGTATGTAATCACTTTATTGTACACAAAAACAATTCACAAAACTTCAAAAAACAATAATTCATACAAAGAAAATATTTAATGTGGAACCTAGCGGAAGAGGCCAGGAATCGAATCTGGTACCTACCTGTGGATAACTGGTCCAACGTGTCAACCATTCCACCACCCCAACGTCAGGAAACCTCGATCTTTGCATTCAGTTTTCATTGCGGTTCATTACGACGACGTCTGAATATTTGCGAAAATTCAGCCTGTGAAAACTTATATATGTATGCCTAACCTTCTCCAAGTGTCTTCAGTGGCTACTACGATTCTTGTTTTATTTCAACAACCTTATCAAACCTATATCCATCGACACCTGTTCCGCTCTTTGCAGAACTAAAACCCAAGCAAGAATAACCGATACTTAAATTGGAATTTATACATCATAAACTAGCACTTTCGCGACCCACTTTATGGCTGTAGCAAAATTGCTGGTATCGTTTCTTTATTAGTTATAGATAAATGTAATTAATGTCGATAAAAGGCACTACTACGGTTCTACAAAATGGGTGGACTTTTATAACAAATTCTTGGCAATTATACCCTTTTTCATACTTAGGGTGTTCGCATAAATATTTCTAGATATGGAAATAAGGAACGTAGCTCTTTGAATTGTTGCAAAGACGATTAATGTATAATAACATTTATTTAATACTATAATAATAAGGGAACGCTGTGGTGTGAACGACGATAATAGAAACTAGAATTGAGAAAGGGATGCTTAGTTGGTTTGGGCATATAGAGAGGGTGCATGAAATAAAATTCACGAAATAAATCTACAAGGCGAATGTGAATGTAAATGTTGGAAAAGGTAGGCCTAGACGAACGTTTCTTTGATCAGATTAGAAACGTAGACGTTCTGAAAAAAGGGAAGTCAAAAGTACCTACTATAAACTGACGAGCATGCATGAGGAGATTAATTAATGTTGATGAAGCGAAAGATGTATGTCAGGACCGTAGCAGGTGGAAATATGTGGTCTCTGCCTACCCCGTTTTGAAAAAGGCGTGATTAATATATGCATGCATGTATTTAATACGTGTAATGTGCCAAGGAAGGAAATTGAGAGGAATTAAATGGTTGGAATGCAAAATTCCATTAGCCTTGGCTTGTGAGTTGCCGCACTCATCAATAGGCCACTGTAATTGTATTGGTTTACATAGCTACAAATCTTTGTATGAATGGTTTGACAAAAATGTGGTGTTTTCCACATTAAAAAATAAAGGAACGTGTGTACATATTTCACAAAGTCATAAAACAGCGCCCGCAATCGCTTGCTTACTCACTGCTGTAAAGGATTGCGGTAAGGTGTGAATATTAATGTATTCGCATAGAGGTCACTAAGGTATAAAGCCTTTTGAATAAAAATGCAAAGATCGACACACAAAGCAGAAGGATACATTTGAAAGGACTCCTGAAGTTGTGGTGATGGAGTGGCTGACCCATTGGATCGGTAATCCAAAGTTCGATACCCACCCAATGAAACATTACAATCTCAAAAAGCAGCCTTAACTTGTCATGTAGGTACTGACAACTTTGTTCACAGAAGAGATAACATATTCGCGAACTTTCTTTAGATGTTTTACAATTAGGGAGAGCTACCCGGTATCAAATATCGTTCAAATTCGTCCATCCGTTTGGCGTGACAAGAATTCATAGGTATTCCGACACATTATCAATGCCCATACATTTTAAGATAATTGTTTATCTTTTTGTTGGAATATTTTTTGAATTTGACAACACATTTAAATCGTCTAGCCACTTACTTTGAATTGTGGACAGATCGCTTATATTTTGCCATATTTTTTTGTAATTATTTGTAGAAATAGCACTACACTCAGCTGACCATTAAGGGTGAAGCCACACACGCGTAATTTTGAGTGGCGTAATTTCGGTCGCGCCGCGCCATACATCATGTCACGTGATCACGTCACACTAAGTATGGCGCGACCGAAATTACGCGACCAAATTACGCTCGTCTCGCTTCACCCTAAGCTCCCTTTCATAAAATCCATTAATCGGCTCTGTAGGCACGTTTACATAAATATTGTTTTACATGGCAACAAGAATTACAAACCTATTTCATGTCTCGATATTTAAATGAGCAATTCAATGTGCCTTCTGTTAATTCTTAGGCGCCGCGTCTTCTAACCTGATATAGCATCTAGATAGCCAGATGGGTGCAACATTGTCGGTGTGATTTGTCTATTGAATAGTCTATCTATATATCAGCCACAGACGTCCACTAATGAACATAAGCCTCCCCCATGACTCGCCACAAAGTGCGATCCCGTGCAGACGGCATCTATTATCTATGACAGCAGCGTTTCTTAACCTTTTTTGTCCACGGACCCCTTAGGAAATCAAGCACACTTTTAAGGAAACCCTTAACAAAAACAGCAGCTATAAATAGCACGGCGTGCGTAGCGATTACGAGACTTTTGGGGGCATTTATTTATGATTGTTAAATAGTGAGGCTGCGGACCCCCATACATATGCTCGCTTCGGACCACAGGTTAGGAAACACTGATCTAGTAAATACAAAAAATAAAATAAATCATTTTACATAGAAAAATCCCGTGAGTCCCGTGATTTTAATCGAGATTGTGGGGTAAGTGCCCCCCAGCTGGAGAACGGTTTGAATACTACATCGGTGGTTAGTGCGGACGAGACCTTAGCAAGTGATGACTGTAGTCAGCACCCACGCAATTTGTTTTTTTGACGCTTCATAGTGAAACACATATAGCAATACGGTATTTATCATCATCATACACTTAAGAGCTAGGCTCTTGTCGGTGGAGCAATTTCCAATTCTCTCTATCTTGAGCTCTCTCCTTGACGGCCTGGTACGACACGACGTTCACCTTTTCCTTTATTTGGTCCATATAAGCATACGGTATTTATAGTTAAATTAATTGTAGGTATCATTGAAATCACTAAACACACACTCAAAAATACACGGAACCAAATACGACCACTAACTTTTGGACATTATACTAAGTACTTTAAATTGGCAAAAACTAAAAAGAAGACGTGATTTGATTACTATTTTTTATGACTTCACAAGCCAGTGTCTTCATAGAAACTTCATACTAACAGATAAAAAAGTAGCTGCTGCTGCAGCTGGTAGTATTTATATGACAAATATGAAAAAAATACTTCAACAAAATAAAGTCTAACTTCTATTTTTTTTTCATGAACAATGGTTTGTGTGAGCTATTCATTCATCTGATGAAAAGTGAAAAGAATTATAGTTGTAATCTAATTAAAAAATTGTACATGTCACAGTGTAAGTTTTTCCAGTAGTTTAATTAAGGAGAAAGTCCCGTAGCCCTCATCAGACACGGCATTGTGGCGATAAAGCAAGTTGATTTAGCCGGCGGGCCGGATTTATTCTCTGCTAGGTATTATTCGCTACAAGCCAGTCTGGATAGGACGCGGCTAAACTAATAACATTCCTGAAGTTTTGCTCCGCTTTGCTTTGAAAGTACTTCCTTGTATCAATAGTCGACTGCGAGGTGGCAATAAGCAAGAGTTAACTAGGGAATGAAAAACGGTATTTTTTTCTATGGAAGTTACTGGTAATTTACCGGTAATCCGGTAATTTTCATACAAAAATTTACTGATTTGCATGGCCTACTTCTAACCACATGAAGGAAGTAAAATGGACTATATATTTTTTTAAATAACATAAAATAAACGGGGTGCGAAAAAGAAAGTTTCCAAGATTGCGAAATATTCCACATGGGAAAATCGATAATTTCTCAAAATTTACTCCTGGGAATTTCCGAATTTTAATCTTCTTTTAAATGCTGGTTAAAGTTTCCTGCAATTTTCGAAAAAAAACACGATTTTTGGAAAATTTCCGCTACACTTACACATCATGTAATGTTTGCTTAATGTGATAATGCTGTTCTGGACAGTTTACTGAACAAACATGAAATTTAAAAGTTTAGAATATGTGTTAAGAAAAGAAAGGCTTAACATTTTAATCCACGAAATTATTAATAAATAATCATTTGATAAAGAAAACGAACTTGACGTTCCATTAGATATACTCCATTTTTTATGTGGAAACTTCATATTTTGTACTTAGTAGGTACTATTTTATGAAAGGATAGCCGAGAATTAAAACAAATCATACTCGTCGTCTATCACTATTTTCTTTTTCATTTAGTGAGTACAAACGCTCCTACTTGTAAAGCAAAACAGGCTCGTGACAAGACATATCTAATATCCATAAAGATTTATGACTGCGCGTAATCCTTTGGGATCCTTCTTTTCCGCTTTTTAATCTTTCCAATAAAATACTAACGATTAGAGGTGATTCCACGAACGTTTCAATCACCATCAGTCCACTGTCATAAATATTGAAAAGATAGGCGTTGCCAAGCTGCAAAATTTCATACAGTGATATTCTGTACTTAACCGTATATTTTTTTCATTATTGACCGAATTTAAGGCATATTATTGCCTCTTTTTCAAATATTTAAGACAGAGGACTGACGGCGATTGAAACACCCGTGATGTCACACTTGTAACCACGGCCTTACGTCAAGGCTGTCTCGGCATTCCTACTGCATTTATATCGCCTTGGAAAATTGTAAGTATGCTATCTCGGTCCACGTTGGTCCATTTGCTTGGATAAATACACGTAGAGTTCGTTATGGATTCTTGAGTATAGAAACAACATTGGCACGAGTGTGGCCTGTAACAGGTGCAAAAAACTTTAACAGACTTTACTCTAATTTAAACAACACTTGTTTCACCAAAAAAGAACAGTTTAGTTTAGATGTTCATTATGTCTAACAATTGAAATAGTATTGTCAGTGTACGCCATCCAACATTTATATAGCGCTGACTGACACTAGCTGCACGCTACTATCAACTGTTTCGTAATACATTTTTTTTTTAAAACAGTATTTTGTAAATTGTTGAATTGCATCATGTTGTAAAATGATGAAATTTTATTAATAAATGAGTATGAGTAAAATAATAAAAGTTCCTAAAAAAATTTGAACAGTTTAATGACTAGAATCTATGTTTTAATTTATTGCTCCTGCTACAGGCAACACCCGGTACATTCAATTGAACGACCCTACTAGAATGTCATTGACTTTTAATCAGCATAATATCAAACGTTTCCTTCTTTCGTTTTTTTTTGTCAGAATGCCAAATATTTATTTATTTATTTATTTAAACTTTATTGCACAAAACAAAAGTCAGTACAAATGGCGAACTAAATGCCTAATGGCATTCTCTACCAGTCAACCATAGGGCCAAACAGAGATGCTTCAAGTGGGTGCAGAAAATTAATCTATTATATTCTATTATTTCAAATAGTCTATTATATTCTTCATGTGTCGTATTCCTCATTGCTGAGGACCGTGGCTTCCATTTTATCATACTTCGGACGATCGCTCCTCCACTTGTATACAGGTTTTGAATTCATCCTTGGTTAACTGACGGCTATAAGTACTTATTTCGTAAAATTTTAACTTTTTACAAAACCTGGTCGTGTTTATTAGAATCATTTAATGTACAAACAAAGGTTAATAATTATAAAAGAAAAAATTTAACGTGATCCACAGCACCTCACGAGGGTTTCGAACCTGCCACCTGACGTTTCCGTTGCAATGCTCTACCAACTGAGCTATCATTTCAATTCCTTTGATTTGCATCATAAATATCTAAGAAATTTTTTTCATGGCCAAGGGTTTGAGTGCAACGCAAATTTAATGAGTTAGAGTTTTTCATTTTTTTAAATGTAGACATTAGCGCCCCCGTTCTATGAAATTTGTTTCCGCGTGCTAAATCACTTTCTCTTTAATTAAACTGTTGAAAAACTAAGACTGACTAGTTTTTATGTGCTCTTTTTAATTATGGAATCTTTTTAATTAGAATCTAATTTTGAATTTTCCTTATTGAGAACTACTATGCAAGAAGCCGTGATTAACACTTTTCCTTACCTAAATTTAAAATACAATTTAAGATGAAAGTGTATCAGTCTCCTGTCTCTGGTTGAATCATAGAAGGTACAATTTATACTTTATGGATTCATTTATAAATTGATGTTGCGCAAGTTGATTTTAAACTATGTTTGTTGCTCGACTGTGTCGCATGTCCTTATTTTTTATGATGATTCGATTTACCACTGATGATATAAAAACAAGAGTCATTACGGAACGTTTAATATTCATATAAGTGAGCGATTAACTTAATTCTTATCCTTTTTCAGAATACTCATCTAAACATGGTTGTATCTTGTACATTATATAGTTTATTAATGTGCATAATGGCGGTAATTAGGTTTTTATTGCTTTACTATAAAACAATTCTATTTATTAAAATTCCTTAGTCTACCAAGCTATTGGCATAAAAATAACATAATATTACGTCATTTATAATGTACTTTGATGATTTGATGCTGTCCCACATAACTTCGACGATTATTGAGGAACATAATATAAATGGGACTAGGTCGATTTGTATAAGATTGTCCCTTAATATTTAATTATTTATTTTAAATACCGCTAATATGTAGGTACCTATACCCCTTGTTTTGCGAGACTATAAATACGAGTACATCTTACTAGAAATAACATGCAGTATGCAGGAAAACAAAAAAGCTATAAGTTTACCTGAGGCAATTGCAACTGGGGCAAATGATTTGATTTCACTCTCAGATGACCCTGACCCCATTGTTTGCGTAGTTGGGTCATTGTCAGATTTAGGTGAGCGTCTTTCCGGTGGACATTTGCAAAATTAAGGATTCCAGGGCCTAATTTTCGTATTAAATACCTGTGAGAATAAAGAACGTTCCCCCTTCTATAATCCGATGTAATAGCAACATCACCTAGATTCATACAAGCTCTTAACTTTTGACCACCGAAGGGACAATTTTTTTTTTGAACTGACAATGACCCATTTAGGTACAAACTAACCAACTAATGATATTCAGCTATGCTTGGACCAAAAATAGTCCATTCAGTCAGCCGCTTTGATGTGATGTGGCACTTATAAGTATCTGCATAAATAGGTAAACACAGCTGTAATAACAATTTATATAATTATTAAAATACATACAAAATGGACCTTAAGACTCACAGGTGTTTTCTATATATTTATATAGACTAGCTTTTTCCCGCGACTACGTACGCATGGAGCAAATGTAAGAGCAATTGTGCTTTTGGTCTAATAATTACATTTCCTACAGGGTCACCGCACCCCAACAGAAATGTTCACTCACTTTTCAATATTTTTAGGTATAATTTCCAGGATGAAAACTATCCTATGTCCTTCCTCGGATCTTAAACTATCTCTATGCCAAATTTCATCAAAATTGATTCAGCGGTTTAAGCGTGAAGAGGTAACAGACAGACAGACACACTTTCGCATTTATAATATTAGTATGGATTAGTCTGTTCAAAGACGTCTCAACCCTATTGACGTTCATTCGAACCTAGGTAGAGAACGTAACGTTTGATATACTTTAACATGTTTTCTAAAACTATTAAAGTTTCTAACTTAACCCATTGTAATCCAATTTAATTTGTTTAACAATTTTGAAGTTCATAGTTCATAAAGAGAAATATTTTACGTTATACCAAACGTTTACATTTGGTCAAAAACGTTATATCAAACGTCAGGCATCCACATATTTCACATTGATAAGGACAGTGGCTTTTAGTATTGCTATTGTTCGATAGATGACGCTTTAGCCATCGGAGGCTTAGACATGTCAACGTAGAAAGACAACAAGTTTATTTGGTTTTGCGAGGATTAAGATTGGGAGAATTTAGACCATTAAAGCGGCTGATAATTAAAACCGAATTTAATTTCGAGACCTTAGTGTTCATATAGTTCGAACACTGACAAGACACAGGTAAGCTCCTGTTTAATGCCTAAGGCATATTACCATGTTCTAATATATCACCTGCGTAATGCTATCTCCTTATAAGTAAAACAATAATTATAATTAATAAATACAATGTTGTTCAATCGCCAGCGGTGTGAATAAGACTAATTTATCTCTTCTCAGATCTGAGCGCGCTCAGTAGCCGCCTTATACCAATTAAGATCTTAATCAATTGTATTTGTTTTGTGAAATTAATCGCTCTGATGTCGTATTGGATAGTCACAGTCTCGATTTGAGAACAGGTACTGAGATAGTTGTGAAGATATGACGCTAATCGAATTATGTTTATGGATACATTAAATTTGTATTTCAACACGTTTAATATTTACGCAACGCCCATTGCGGTCGGTTTATGCGGAAAATTATTAACGCATTAAATAAATATAATATGAGACGATATCACACGATTCGAGCTTATTTAATAAAACAAAATCTATAACCAGATTAAGTATCATGCAAGTAACTTATTAGTTGCATGCAGCTAACATCTGTATTTTTAGGGTAGATGTGCTTACCCCGCGTAGCATTCTTGCCCCGAATGACCATATTTGAATTCCTAAAGTTCCTATCCCATTTTCACGGGGTGTGTATAATAAAAAAGAAATAATTTTCATCTGAAATAGAGAAATATATGTAGTACTTCAACTATTCCTTTACCAAAATTAGTTAAAATCCGTCCAGCCATTTTGGTGTGAGAAGCTTGCAAATTCCAACCGATAGAGAGCGTTGTAATCAATGCTTAAACGAAATAAACCCGTGTATCGCTCTGTTAAATATTAACAGAAATCATGACAAAGCAGATTTTTTTTCAATACAATTAAGGAATTTTATAAAAGTCTACTTATAACTTTTATACAACGTTATCTTAATCAGTTGATGGTGCCATATTTATATCTAGTAGAATTAAAACTAGATGTCATGCTTTCTAGTCACATGGGAGAGGCGTTGATTTATATCGTCTTTAATTATAACGGGGAAAACAGGGTGATATCATCGAACTACATATCAACAGATACCTTTGTAAAACTGTAAAAAAAAATTAAATCCCCGACGCAAAAAGAGGAGTGTTATAAGTTTCACATGTGTATCTGTGTGTTTGTGTATCTATGTCTATGTGCACTGTAGCTCAAACGGATGGACCTAATTAATGCGGTTTTTTTCATCGAAATACATTCTTCTTTGAGATAGTTATTTGCTATGTTTGGTGGAAATAAAACGAGTAGTTTGCAAGATATTCAGCTTTAATTGAAATAAGTGACAAGATCTCGGCAAATTTTGTAGTTGTGTTCAGTTTTAGTAGCATTTTCTATATTACTCACTGAATGATGGTCTCATGATAACCAGCCACTTATATCGGGTGTTTTAAATTTTTAATAAAGGTTATGTCATAAGGTCTTGATTACAAGAGTATTTTGAGTAATATCCCATGTTTATAGCTTAATTAATGTAACGTTACATATTTACTGCTACAAAATAGAGATAACGTATTCATTTTTAAATGTTTTTTTTTCTTTTATTTAAGTTAGTTAAGTAAACACAAATAATTTAAAAATGAATACGCGTTACAGAAACCTGTTGGAGGTTTAAACGTGACGCGAATGTTTCTCACCGCTCACAACATTGCACAGATAGGTATTTATAATCAACCTATTAATTGTAAGACGTGGTTACCTATACTTGGGTAAACATCCTGTTAGTTCTTAATGTATTTTTCTCAAATGTGCAATGAAATGTCAGCATAACGTGCGTTATAACAGGCTTCGAAGTATCACGTTTCGGGCGGAACGATTGTAAAGGAATTTCATACAAAATTGGCGGCCTGAGCCGGAAAGTAATTGTTTTTAGGGTTCCGTACCCAAAGGGTAAAAACGGGACCCTATTACTGAGACTTCGCTGTCCGTCCGTCCGTCCGTCCGCCTGTCACCAGGCTGTATCTCAAGAACGGTGATAGTATTTCTATTGCCGCTATAACATCAAATACTACAAACAAAATAAAATCATACAACAAACGGGATTGGTTGCGTTAACTTTGCACCTCATTTGTATGGAGCGCTATACATACCAGGTGCAAACTTAACTTAACCACTTAAGGATGGAAAGTGTTTGTACGGAACCCTCGGTTGACCGGTTTTTAAAACATGGTGTCTACACTTACTCACCCGGCAAGCCCTTCTTTTCCGGCGTCTGCAGTAATGTACTATTTATTATATTTCCGTGTGATGCATTATCTGTTGGTAATCCTCAGAAAGAAGAGAGCAAGCTCTTAGTGACAGAGAGGAAAATCTGGCGGAAGATTCTGGGACCAATCCGGAATGAAGACGGGAGTTGGAGGCGGAGAAAGAACAGGGAGCTGGAGGACTTGGTGAAGATGCCGAACATAATTGGCGAAGTCAAAGCAACACGACTTCGATGGCTCGGTCATTTGGAGAGGATGGGAGACGATCGTGCAGTGAAGAGAGCGTATGTGGGCCGGCCCAGCGGAAAACGCCCGGTGGGCCGACCCAGATACCGCTGGAGCGACGAAGCCCTCAAAGATCTGACCGCCCTTGGAGTACCCGAGTGGCGTGAAGTGGCGCAGAAAAGGGAAGAGTGGCGTTCTCTCGTGTCAGAGGCCAAGATCCTCTTTGGGTCACCGAGCCAGCTTAGTAAGTAAGTAATCCTCAACATCATCATCATCATCATTTCAGCCATAGGACGCCCACTGCTGGACACAGGCCTCCTCAATAGATTTCCACATGGGCCGGATAGCAGCGACCCGCATCCAGCGATCCTCAACATACATAAATCAATTAGAAAATTAATTCATTATAAAATAACGAAGTTAACGTATTGTGCTTCCAGTCATAGTAGGTACTTGCCGAAAGATAATTTGATATATGTAAGTATATCTACTTTTATTTGTTCTAGAGCTTGTATGTGTACATGAACAAACAGATATAGCACAAATACTAGATATTCGAATTGTTTTACCCATGAAGTGTATTGATCTAAGCTCTTGCAAAGTTAGCATAACGCTATGTCACAAGAAACCATGTTTGTCCGTCGTTTGTATGGGTTTTAACAGTTGTCAAGTGTGCAAACAACTATGCGGTTTTGTAGACGCTAAGTATTGATTTAGACATAGCAAGAAAAGAGGCAAATTAGTGCATTTCGCGCATTAATTTCAAGGAACATGATTTGAACATGAAAATAAACAATAATTTATAATATAAGTATCAAGATACGCTTACAATGGGCCTCATAAGAAGGTTCAAAGTTACTCAAAGGGCAATGGAGCGAGCTATGCTCGGAGTTTCCTTGCGGGATCGAATCCGAAATGATGAGATACGCAAGAGAACCATGATTGTAGATATAGCTCAGACAGTCGCCAACCTTAAGTGGCAGAGGGCGGGGCACATTGCTCGTAGAATCGATGGCCGTTGGGGCAGAAAGGTTCATGATTGGCGACCGCGGACCGGAAGACGCAGCGTTGGGAGGCCCCCAACAAGGTGGACCGACGACCTGGCTAAGATCGCGGGTAGAAATTGGATGAGGGCGGCGCAAGATCGATCGTTATGGAGAACTTTAGGAGAGGCCTTTGTCCAGCAATGGACGTATATCGGCTGATATGATGATGATGAAAAGACAAGTTGAAAAAAATATTATGTATAACTTTTCAAAGGTGTCGTATTGTCTCGCATAGGGGTGGAGCCAGACGAGCGTACTCATACTCATACTCATACTCATTTATTCATAATGCACAAATACATTGTATGTCAATTTTACAAAAGGGTACAGATTTACAATGTAGTTAGTGGTTATTTTATATGTCAGTTTACACAGTTATAGTCAGTAATAGTTAATTCGATTTATGTACAATATTACTTTTACTGGTAATAGTCTTATTCTGTAACTACCTATTCGATTAATAATGTCATTAGTCATTACATAATTTTAAATATCCATCTTTGGTGTCAGTAACAAAATAGAAACTTGCATAATATGTTAAGATAAGTACAATTCCGAGATTTCATAGAAGGCCTTTTCCAATAGCCATTTTTTCAGTTCGTTATGAAAGGAAAATTCGCTAGTTTGATCTTTAATGCTGTCTGGGATAGCGTTATAGATTTTAGGACCTATTATGTGTAATTTTTGAGTTCTGAGTCGCGTAATATCGGTCGCGCCATACATCATGCCACGTGATCACGTCACACTAAACTCGGATTTCTAATTCAAGACCGTTTAAGTAAGTTTTTATGATCTCCTCTCGTATTTATTGTAATAATTTATATATCTAATTATTTTGTTAAAATATAGAGGTAAAGTTAACAATTAATAAATTATATTCATGTGTTTAAAAAAGAAAAAGGATTTTACTATTGTAAAAATATTTTATTGTAGTGGTAACCTTGTGGTAGATTTTTGGTCTTGCATTAGAAATTGTAGTATAAATATGGCACGACCAAATTACGCGACTTAAAACTGAAACAATTACCTACGCTCGTCTGGCCACGCCCTATTCCCAGAAACGGTTTTTGAATCAAATTAGGCCACAAAAAATGATATATCCTAAATTATTAGTCGACGATCTAAGTCCTGTTGATATATTGTTTGTTAGATGTCAGTTAGTAATAACACCTCTTCGCGTTCAAAATGTAAGAAATTAAAAAGAATCCGGCCAAGTGCGAGTCGGACTCGCGCGCCGAGATATTTAACTTTTTTGTTTTCTATATTTATTTTTATACTTATCAGCTACAGAAATACATCATCTGTGAAAATTTCAACTGTCTAGTTCTAGTCTACCACAGTTCATGAGATACAGCCTGGTGACAGACAGACAGACGGACGGACAGCGAAGGTTTAGTAATAGGGTCCCATTTTTATCCTTTGGGTACGAAACCCTACAAAACTAAGCACCGCCTTAAGGCGACTCCGTACGTGGAATGGTGATTTTTAAAGTCCTAAGGCTCGTAATCTAGCCAACGGAAAAATCTGAAAAAAATATATGTTATTTTTGACTATTTCTTCTAAAAAAATATAGTTGGATTTTTTTTTAAAGCAATAATTACTATGGAAAAAATAATGTTGAAATAGGGTCGTTTTCAATTTTCAATTCCCTAAGGCTTCTAAACTACAAATGATATTTACACGGCTCTTTCGCAAGAATATTGACAATTCATTGATCTTTAATCGTATTGTTTAAAAGTTTGTAAAATGTAAATTCGGTCTAATAAAGCATCAAAAAAACTGAATTTCCGCGAGCGCGGCCGTGCCCGGGCTGCGAGCTCAGTGTAAATCTAACCGTCGAAGGGGAAGGCTGTGTCACTTGCTCTCGCGATCCATCTAGTTACGGAAAATTGTTATAGTACCGGATACCGCGGAGGTTCGATCTGTCTTCGTGCGTTTGAAGTGTATTTTAAGAGAGTGTAGTTCGTTTTTTACGACTACGCTATGCGACATAACAAAAAGCACTCATTTTCATATAGAATTAAATGTAACTGTTTTTTTTCGTATTTAGGTATCTATTAATTTTAAGTACTTATAAAAAAAAATGTCATAGCTTAGCATTCCCGGACACATTTGGATACTTAGATATTCTCAGTCATGGGCCCACACCAGACAGGATTCCCAGAAAATAACACTTTTGGTGTGGGTTTTAGGGCCCTTCTCTGTGTAATATTAGAGTACTGTAGGTATTTCGGTTAGTAAAAAATTCTGATAATACAGATATTTAAGTATGATAACGTCTAATGATCTTTATTAATTCAACCCTAAGAGATATGAATATCGTAATGCAGAACAAGTATTGTTCGTTTGAATACCATTGTAATATTCGGTAAAACGCTAATTTACGAATACGAATATTTATTGTAAGTATTCACATTCGTTGCGTCACTAGTACAGTACATGACATATGGTATAAAAATACATTATTAAAAATTACAATAATTTTCTAGTTCAAGAAGGCAAGTGACAATCTGGGCATGAGGGCTTATTTATGTAAATATAGTCAGAATACATATTTGCATCAATAAATTTCCCACTTCATATTTAAATCTAAATGAGCGTTAGTAATTATTGACATGTCTGCCGGGCCTAGCTAGACATACCTAGCCTGGCCATAAGTTCTGTTCCAATTGTTTACCGTTTATAAAATAAAAACCTGATTTTTATTACATATCGTTTAAAAGCCATATATTAATGATCGGATTACAGTTGAATTAATGAAAAAATATATAACTTTATTTAGACTCATCGTAATGCCCAGACTTGATTTTTGACTAATGCTCAGAATTTTTCTCTCTAAGTTTGCCAGAGGGCAATGAAACGATCTTGGATCAAATTAATCGATCGCGGAAGGAACGCCAAAACCCAAATAGCTTACGTAACTCAGACAACCGCTAAACTAAAGTAGGGCTGACACGTTTGCCGCATGTCAACCGATCTGCAGATCAAGAAATCTACACCCACCCAATAAAATTCGCAACTTCTAAGTTAACGTAAAAAAAAGATACGGCTCTTTATGCCGCAAAAAAAACGTATCTACGCTGGAAAGGAAAATTATCCAAGAGACACGGAGCTAACTTTACAGGACATCTAAAAAACTACGAACTTTTAAAAAAAATAAAAAGTTTTAAATATTCTGTGGACCTACTTTTTAAATGAAGCATTTATAATTATAAACAACATCATGTTCTCTACATGTCGCTTTTGTTATTTTGTCTATTAATGGAATAATTTAAAATTTAGCATCGCTTACGCAAAATGGCTGTCAAAATAGAATAAGGTAAAATTATCTAAACGACACGTTTCCCGAGATATTCGGTAAAATAGTATAATCTACATTTTACACAACAATCAACACAGTAAACAATATCTATGTGCATACGATGCTCATTTTATATAAACAATATCATGTTTTTTACATGTTGCTTTTGTTATTTTGTCTATTAATGGAATATTTTAGGATTTAGCGTCGCTTACGCAAAATGGCCATCAAAATAGAATTAGGTAAAATTATCTAAACAACACGTTTCCCGAGAAATTAGTCAGGTAAAATAGTATAATCTATTACATAACAATCAACACAGTTTAGCAATATATATGTGCATGCTCATTTTATAGTCAGGTAAATATATAAATGTGCATAAATCAGCATGAAATAAATCAAGAAAAATTATCTAATCGCCTTTGTAGGAAATATTTCAGACATGAAAAGCTATTTATCGTACAATAAAACCTCACGATTAATGTTTTAATTAGAGAAAAATATTTATTTTCAAACATTAAAATTAATGAAGTGACATTTAAAGTTCTCTAAGACAAAAACTTATGGTCCAACTACGCAAATACAAAAAAAAAACTGCTTTAGGAATTAAAGATTTATTCATCAGATATCACGTGAAATTTCAATTTTATAAATTTTTATGTGTGATCTGCTGAAAGATTTCCAGTAGTTCTAGACCAATGTATGGTAGCAAACGATAGCTATGACTAATGAGAACAACACAAGAGTTCTCAAGACTGCAGTCACTCGGTACTCATTAAGGAATTTTAAATCACGAACTACGTGAAATTTCAAGTTTTACAATTGCAATGAGATAATATCCTATCCTAACAAGAATAACAAAACTACCTACAACTCTGTGTGGTATAAGTGACGTCTCGTAAGACACTGTTTGAGTGAGATGGCGTTTGGGTCCATCAAGTGAGTCCAAAGTAATGCCTTAGCGCCACAGACACAGATTTACGCCGCAGATGGGCCTAACGGCCTTTATAAATATATTGAATTACTACTAAATGTGTGATATTTTATAAAACAGAACCGGTAAATTTGTCTAACTACCAATTTAACGAAAATATTTGTTTTTTAGTACATTCTATGCGACAAATACGACTCAATTGTCATTCAAGCAATTCAAGATAAGCGACAGTAGTCGATCAAAGTCATATTAGGTAAAAAACGATAAGCGACAATGGTTTCATAGTATCAAAGCAGGTAAATTTGGATAAACGCCAATAGTTAAGATAGTTAAGATAGACAATCAGGTCATTTATCTAACTATGTTATTTTTTTTATAGAATCTTATATCGATTCTGTTTAATAATGTGGAAATACCACATTTTTACTTTTTGGCTAATGCGCATAAGCATTTTAAACACACATGACATGACACAGAGGGCGCTCCAGTAGCGAAGAATTATGGAATCAAAGATTTAGTGTGATTGACGTAACGATATGATTGCTCAGTTGGTAGAGCACTACGCCGGAAACTTAGGGTCGCAGGTTCGAGTCCTGCTTACATTGCAGTGGGTCACATTCAATTTTTCTTTCTTTTTATCATAAAGACATAGGTAAAATGCCTCAAACGACATTAAAATATATTTTACGATCAGATAAAAACAGTTAACCAACAAGTGCAAGGTTAGTTGCAATAAAGAAAATTATCCAAGTTGTTTGATCTGTTTTGACAAATAAGTAAAAAAGCTCTAAGGTTCATTATTATGCAAAAAACTTTTTATGTTATCTCCATTTTGCTAAAAAAAACTCAAAAATCAAGTCGATTAGTAGAAAAAAAGTAGAGATTCTCTAAATCACCGACGGGATAAGCGACACAAAAGTCGTCAGACAGATGTATACGAGACCCAACCCATTCGATGCAGAAAAATCTGCCGATCCCAACAGTGTGTATAACTCAATATCCCCAAAAATGTCGCTTAGATAAGTTCTCCTTTCCAGCATCGGCATATTTTGACACTCAAGTAAATTAACATTTATAGGGTATCCATTGACCTTGAACATTGAAATTAGCCAAAAATTTCGTCTAGTAAAATATCGTCAATATCAACAAGTATAGGGGAAAATCTGAGAACATTACTAATGTAGTCATAAAAAACTATCACTGTTTATAAGTAGGTAAAGGACGTAAATCCGTTTTCCAACGGTAAAGTTGAGTTTGTCGCTCTATTATTTATAGTTTATCTTTTCATTAGAGCAGCATGACCCGGGGTATAAAGTTGTACCTCCACTACTACTTATGTTAAAATATCGGTTTATTCGCTGGGTCACGATATGATTTATTTATTAAAAAACGGTATTTTTTATTTCTGCATGATTTTACACGTATAATCAAGAATCTTGTCGGAATTTTAACTATTTTTGGTAGGTACCTACACATACAAAAGAAACTAAAAAGTATTTTTCGATGCGAGACTTCCAAATGGCCAATTTCACTTATTTTTTTGGAAAATAGCTTTAACGCATTTTATTTTTAATATTCTACTGTAGTGGGTAAATAGATATTTAGTAATCCGCAATAATTATATCATTGTTTAAATGATTTATTTTACTTCGAGATTTTTCAATGCCTTTAAAAATTATACCTATAAGGTTTGTTGATCTTCAACTCTCGCTCGGACTATGCGAGTGTATGAAGCTGCTTGGACGCCACTCAACGAGATTATGAACGAAGTAATGTTCCGGGGGCGCACGGTCGGCGGGGGGAATAACGTTAGGCTCCGCCCAGATCCTCAAGGACGTTGGGATTAGGAGTCGCCTTAAATCAAAATCGACCTGCACGCGAAACCAACTTATCTTCTTTAAACTCAGAGTTGCCACTTTAACATTATCGCGCATAGTTTGTCACAATTTATCTTTAGTCTATACCCGCGCTTGCGCAGCGTATCATTGCATGAAACGGCGTATATTCATACGAATATCATGGCAGTTACGTCCTTTTGTGTTGTTAGGTTGGTAGTGCTAAAGCTAATCAGTGCTAAAGCTAATGCTAGACCATTAGCATAATGCTGATTGCGTATGAACAGAATAGAAGCCGATCCATGCGCGTCGTGTTGATTTAGATGGGCCTCGCAGGTATTTAGGTAGGTTATGAGCATAATCAATTATGTTCACAAGTTTTTTTCTTTTTTTAGTTCGTGAGTCTAGCCTGACTCTAACTCGGTTACAGAAACATCGCGAACCTGTCTTAACCAAGCGAGAAAAACCGAGAAAAAAACGAATTAATACTAAAAGCCAAGTGCAGGTTGCTGTAAAAACTAGGATCTCTAGAGTCTAACAATTTGTCCGTAATATTATCACATGAAACCGAAAGGACGTAACTCTCTAAGAAAACTACATCAAGATAGGTT
Organism: Apotomis betuletana; assembly: GCA_932273695.1. Taxonomy (NCBI): domain Eukaryota; kingdom Metazoa; phylum Arthropoda; class Insecta; order Lepidoptera; family Tortricidae; genus Apotomis; species Apotomis betuletana. The sequence continues at coordinate 7,827,727 of OW026307.1, read as the reverse complement.
TTTTGGTACTATGACAGAATATCACTATGTCCAGCTAATGTTGGGTGGCACAGAAATTGCACCGCTGATGAGAAACGCGGCCTTAGCTGGCATTTATATTCAAACTTTATCAATATAAGCCTAAGTAATAATTTTAGAAAGTGTATTTTCCAATCAGCATTAAATTTTATGTGCTCTAAGAGCTAGTAGGTCAAAATTATGAATTAATTAGTCTATGTTCCTCTTTGATGTACTGGATCGGACCTAAAGTCTTAGAATGTACTTGAAGTTGATGGGGAAAGTCATAACCCTAACTTTTCTTCACTTAGAATTTTTTTAATGGTCGCCTTGGAAATGGACCATTGTCAAATTGTCATCAGGTCTAGGTCAGCATCTGATGAAGGGATCCTGAACAAATCGAAGGTACTCTTCAAATAAATTCGGTATTTTTTTTGTATCTCGTGCAGTATCTTTTGGTCATTTGGAACTGATGATGGAGATATGGAGACGGCATAAGGCCACCGGAAAGACGCTTTAATTATATATTTTTTTTGTCACAGTTAATAAGGTTTTGATGCCGAATGTGGAATATATCATCATCCTCCTAGCCTTTGTCCCATTTTTTGAGAATGAATTCTCAATCGGGGTCTGCTACCTAAATCCCAAGATGTGGCGTAGGCACTAGTTTTTACGCAAGCGACTGCCATCTGACCTTCCAACCCAGAGGGGAAACTAGGCCTTATTGGGCTTAGGTGGTTTCCTCACGATGTTTTCCTTCACCGAAAAGCGAGTGGTAAATATCAAATGACATTCCGTACATAAGTTCCGAAAACTCATTGGTACGGGCCGGGTTCGAACCCGCGACCTCCGGATTGAAAGTCGCATGCCCTAACCACTAGGCTACCACCGCTTCGAATGTGGAATATATGAATATCGTAATATCCTTGTGTTATACTAATCACTGGTCAGACTTGAAAGGCCTTAACACACTTGCGATTTGCGAGCGAGTTTTCGATACAAATAAAATAAATAACCGTCGCGGCGAACCCGCTGCGTGATCGCCTTCATACAAAACTCGCTCGCAAATCGCAAGTGTTTTAAGGCCTTAATATGAGTACCTACGTTACAATCAACAACTGATTAAAGAAGTAAGACAGATGGGATTGAATTAGTAATTTAAAAAATCTTGTTAACTCACGTTCTATATCCACGCGGAAACTAATCACTGTGTTGTTTTACGAGTTCCAATTGTACCTGAAAACAATAAACACGGATTATATATAATTTTTTCGACCACCAATGTGACTACCGCACCACCACCCAACTATTTACAGCGCCAAGAAAAGAAAGATATGTTTTTCTTCTCGCCCGAAGTAAGGGCCTTATCAGCGAGTTCGCTGCGTCGCTTATTTCTATAGAAAACTCGCTCGCAAATCGCAGGTGTGATAAGGCCCTAACCAGCACCCACAGTTGTTTACAAAATAAAACAAGTCCACCGTTAGGTTTAAAATAAGTCACGCATGACATCGCAGTCAATTGGCCGCGGCCAAATTACTCGTAAGTCACCAAGGAGGTCCTCATTACTAACCATCTCACGAGGGGTCAACAAACGATTCACGAGTATTGGGGATCCTTGGTTTTAAAAATAATCCATTAAAAGCTGAATGTAACAGACCAGACGTTCTGCAACTTCAGCATAACTTTGACACACGACTTTTTATCGTGCGATTAATGTTTTTAAGTGTCGTTTATTCCCTTTCAAAACCGGAACCGGAAGGATTTGGCACACTGTCGGCGGTCTGCGGTCAGCGGACGGGTCAAACTGAACTTAAATAAGTATTTTGGTTCAGTTTGACCTGCCCGCTTACCGCAGACCGTCGTCAGTGTGCCAAATCCTTAAACGTCATTATTTTGATACATAAAAGGCTAGCATCTTTAAATGTATAAAAAAAAGGCAGTCGTTCCAATATTTGGTATGGCGTTATTTCACATCTTTGCTTTCCTATTCATTGTCTAAAATAGGGCTTTTATGTGACGATTTCAACCTTGTCACTTACCAAAATAACGTTCTTATTTACAAGCTTTTATTTAACTTGCATTGTATGTATGTATGTAAGTATGTTTGTTCGGGTGGAATCTTGCAACTCAATTTTGAAGCAGATATCGTCAACCGATTGAGCTGAAATTTTGCATACTTACTTAACTTTGATGACAACACAATAATATGGTACCATGGGGCTGATCTGATGTCGGAGCCGGAAGGTGGCCATAGGAACTCTATAATAGAAAAAGAAATCCTACCGACCTTGGGCTCTTTAGAATCGTCTCAGTGAGAATTTGATTGATATCCAAAGAAAAGTACAGTCGGCTATAAAAGCTTGTCACTAAAATGAAATTTTTGACAGAAACTTAATATGTCTTAAGGGGCTACCGAACAAACATTTATTTGCAGCATTAATAGCAATTAATAACCTTATGATAAGCGACAAATGATAAGGTACCAACCACAACTTTTGGTTGAAAACGAGGCCAATTGGCCGCGGCAAAATTACTCGTAAGTCACCAAGTAGGTCCTCATTATCAAACACCTCACGAGGGTTCAACAAACGATTCACAAGTATTTAATCCTTGGGACTTAAAATAATAAATTATATTATAGTTTAATAAACTAACTGCCATAGATGCTTTATGAGGCTTAGCTGTTAAGTTAAGCGAGATTCTGTGGGAATGAACCCATAGTCTAAGAAAACGAGAGACATCACAGACCAGAAAAAGACTATTCCGTGGCGTGGGTGGTGCTATGTAAGTGTAAGCTAAAAAAGTTAAGGAAAACTCGACCAGCAATGACTTATCCAGCTTTTGTTCTTCGACCAGCAATAACATTTGAGCAATTTATATTATTAAGAAATAAACATAAACCTAAACGTCTCAATTGAAGTCGAGTAAAGGTGAGAAATCTAGAAATGTTCTCAACTTAACTCAACTTCAATTGATGCTTTAACCTCGACAAGAAATAATTCACACTTCACTATTTTCGCCACACGCAATGATCCCAACAGTTACCTGGTTTTTACCCGTCGTAGATACATGAAATTAATCGATACCATTAATCTGGCTTAGTGATAAAAACAAACACGTTAGAACACCCATCAATCGCAGGCAAAAAGTAACATAATAATTAAATCAGCAAGAAAGAAAGAATAATGATGCGTGAATTGAGAAATTATGAGTTAAGAACTTTTTTTTTAACAATTAGAATAAAAACAAATGAATTTCCACTAGTCCACAGAGAAGAAAATTAAGGATACTAACACATATAGTACAAATTTTCTAAGCTAAGCTCATCCACTTAAGAACTGAATACCATTGAGTGGTTAACCACAAATTAAGATAGCAAGCTCGTAGTAAAAGCAGATTGTAACCACCTTGGAAGTTAATAGGTATAGATTATCGACTCTATTTCCTTGGACATTAGACTACAAAATACACTAACCGAATAATGGTGATCATAACTTTTTTTTAATTTTACAACCGCCCGACTCTCCACAGGAACGTATATTCTCTTGAAAAAGAACTATGAACTCTCATCATCAACCATTTTAAACCTATTCAACAAGGAATAAGGTTGAAAATTCAATATCCTCGCAATGTAGTTCTAACCTTTTTTTGTAAGTAACTGGTTGGCGGCTACGAGAACAAAAGCAGATAGGATTGTATTAGACACAATGCCATTGTGAATGCAGGTAAGTGGAAGAGCTTAGTTTAAAAAAATTGTACCATACTACTCTATGTTTCAATCCTTATTACGTTTCCAATTTCAAGTAATCAATAGATTAAAACCGAACCATTTCTACCCAATTGACTTAATCCTAAATTAAGCTAGAGTAAAGAAAATGTATTTTTTCTAATATCTTTTTGGTATTAGGAGCCATAGATTAAATTAAAGAACAATGTCAAAAGGTTGCCTTTTACCTTACGACGGCAACATTATTGATATGTTTACTTACTAAATAAATCAAACTCAACCAATGATACTAAACTAAACAAAACGTGCGTTAATTCTTAAAATATTAAATTTTTAATCGTCCGTAATTTAATGATAATTTGATTTACACAATCGACACGAAAAGTGTAAACACATCCTAACCATTAACTTAAAAGTAATTTAAACGCTATTATATAACTTACTTTAATATAAATCCGTAAAAATAAACTCCTAACGAGACGTATCAAACTAACTTTCAATAATCTCGTACGCTTTATTTTTATTGCCAATAACCCGACCGAAGTGAATGCATCGAAAATCAATTAGACTGCCAAATATGAAACTTCCATACTTCCTAAACTTCCATCGTTAGTATCTCTTAAAATGCGAAGTATTTTGTATGAATTTAAGTTGAAAATCGATTACTCAATCGTATGATATGAGATTGGCACAATAAGCAGACGGTATGATGCATTAACTCAATTATTTTATAAGGTGTTGTAAATTTGTAAATGGTTACACTTTCTTTTCCAAATTCACTTTTGGATGTAAATTGAATGTACAGAAACTAAGAGTGGTAAGCATTTTAAGCGAGGATTTTATTACAAGTTTAAAACATATTTTACTTAACGAAGTTAAAATATAACCTTAATTCCAAATATAAAAAATCCCAACGCAAGTAAATGTTCAGGCCATCATGTCACCCTCATTTAATCAGTTGTATAAAAATGCTATTAAACCTTATCTTCAATATTGGCTAAGATTGCTGCCTTGCTGAATATCTTGGAAACGGCTGCAGTATTTTTTACCAAACATAGCTAAGAACTAAGTACCATCTCGACAGATAAGGCTTTATCCAAATCCGTCAATCCGTATGAGAGCTACGATGCCACAAACAGACACACAGATACACGTTACTTAATATTACCCCTCTTTTTACATCGGGGGTTAAAAATAAGTACCTACGTATTGATGTTTCTGTATTTGCATTATCCATTATAGTTGAACAGCAGACTGTTTGTAAATGTTTGTGATAGGCACTGAGGTGGGAAATGTGGAGTTTTGTAATTAAAACTGCGCTCGACACTTTTACGCGTGTATTCGGCCATTAGAGCCAACAGAGAAGGGGTTGCCATACGAAATATATAAATGAAGTAAATTAATGAACACATCAATATTCTGGTGTTGCTATAACATTAAATGTATACGCAACATGCTGCGGCCTCACATGATATGACAACATTTCTTAAAAACTTAAATATAATTACTTAATCTAACTTAGATTAATTATCAATAGGTAAAATGCTTACTTTGGTGATGGAGCGCTTATGTGTGCTACCACTAGGTGTTTTCACCTCTACAGCTCTTATAAGTCCATCGTGCCCAGGGTAAACATTTATAATCCTAGCCATTGGCCACGACATAGGAGGAGAATTATCCTCTTTTAATATAACGAGGCTACCTATATTAACATTATTATTAACATTGCGCCATTTGGGCCTATTTTGAAGCACATGGAGGTACTGTTTATGCCACGTTTTCCAAAAAGATTGCTTTAATTGAGTACACTGTTGCCAAAATTTAAGTCTATTTTGTGGTGTGTCAGATACATCTGTTTCTGGGTACATTGTTAATGAATTACCTATTAAGAAATGCCCTGGTGTAAGATAACAATAGTCGTCTGGATTTGAGGACAATGGTAATAATGGCCTAGAGTTAAGTACAGCTTCTATTTCGGTAAGTACGGTGTTAAGCTGTTCATATGTCAACAGTGTTTTTTGTAGGGTTCTTTTTAAGTGGTATTTAGTGCTTTTAACTGCAGCTTCCCACAAGCCGCCAAAGGTGGGTGAATAGCTAGGTATAAAATGAAATGATATGCTTCTTTGAGAAGTGTATTCATGCACCTTCGCTTGGTGGCTTGCAGAAGCCTGCAACTTGTACAAATTTTCTAACTGGTTCTTCCCTCCTTTAAATGTGCTCGCGTTGTCCGAATGAATCTCTGTGGGCAGACCTCTCCTCGAAATAAAACGTCTTAAGCATGCTAGAAAGCTATCAGTGGTTAAATCTGATGCCAGCTCGAGGTGCACGGCCTTCGTAACGAAGCACACAAAGACGCAGATATAACCCTTGCCTATAACGGATCGTCTAACGCGTGAGAGTTTAACTTCAATTGGCCCACAGAAATCCATCCCGACTTTAACAAACGCTCTGCTAGTAGCAGTGACACGAGCAGCAGGTAGGGATCCCATCAATTGTTCAGCTACTTTAGCTTTTTGTCTGAAACAAGTTATACATTTTATGGTTACTTTTCTTACTTCTAACAAACCATTCACAATCCAAAACCTATTATTTAAATGCGACAGTAAAAGCTTAGGACCCAAGTGCAGTAGCTTTTCGTGTTCACTTTTGATGAGCATGTTTGTGATAATAGAGCCTTTCGGTAGAATAATTGGGTGCTTTTGATCATAAGCAATATCAGCATGATGAAGCCTACCACCGACACGCAAGAGCCCCATATTGTCAATGAATGGGTGCAATTTAGTTAAATTCCCTTTTACACTGTGCCCTTTGCTTAGAGTTGCGATTTCTAGTTGAAAATGTTTACTCTGCTCATATTTTATAATGCTCATTAATGAAAGTTTTAATTCTGAGCTAGATAGGTAACTTGCATTTATTTTAATTTTATTTTTATTCACGTTATTGAGAAATCGCAAAACATAAGCATAGAGCCTAATGATTTTGTTTATATCAGAATAATTGTACAAGCGCTCGATCATATAATCGTGCGGATTAGTATTTTGACACACCAGGTTATTCGAAACCACCGAGCAGGGCTTAGTCTCAGGCAAATCGTCAGCTATGTGGGATTCGTGTGAAGCAAAATCATACTCACTGTTTTGTAGGAAATCGGGTCCGTTCCACCACAGCCTGTTGCCACCCAGCTCGTTCGGTTTAACCCCCCTGCTTATAAGATCAGCGGGATTCTCGTGTGTGTTGACGTACAGCCAGCGCCATCTACTTGTACTTTGACGAATGACATTAACTCTGTTCCCCACATATGCTTGAAGTCTTGTCGATTCAGTTTTTAACCATGCGAGGACAATTTGTGAGTCACTGAATAAATATACGTTACTTATGTTGACTTTGAGCTTTAATGTATTATATGTTTTCTCTATCAGTTTAGATAATAATAAAGCGGCATTCAATTCAAGCCTTGGGACGGTCATGCCTTTCTTTTGAATGGGGTTAATCCTTGATTTGGAACAGAGTAAGTGTACATTCGTGTTACCTGAGGAGTCTGTGATTCGCAGGTACACGCAGCATCCGTAGGCCGTCGTGCTCGATGCATCGGCGAACCCGACCAACTCGACCGTCTGTGCGTCTGAAATGTCTATGTTTCTTTGTAATAAAATAGGTTCCATGCCTGCTAAGTGGTTGGTAAAGTCAAGCCACTCCTGCTCTATGTCAGCAGGTGGTTTGTCATTCCAATTATTGCCTGACATCCATAACTTTTGCATTATGGCCTTCGCGTTGACCACGATCGGATTCGCGTAGCCCATCGGGTCAAAAAATCTACCTATGTAACTCAATATACTCCGTTTAGTTATTCTATCTGAATTAAATGGCTCTGGGGATGAGATGATAAAATGGTCATCTTTGATATTAATTTGCAACCCTAAAGCTTTCATGTTGTAATTATCTTTTTGCAGATCAAGACTATCAAAGTGTTGCTCTTGTGCAGGTATGCTAGACAGAATTTGCTTATTATTGGATGACCACTTGTGTGTACTGAAACTGGCTAATTGAAGCAATTCTCGCAGCTGGTCTCTTGCATCAAGAGTAGTCTGTAAATCGTCGCATGAGAATATAATGTCGTCAACATAGATATTGTTTTTAATAATAGAGGCTGCTAGGGGATATGAACTTTCATATCTATTTGCTAGCTCCTCTAGACACCGTGTCGCCAAATAGCTGCTACTTTTAAGACCATACGTGACTGTATCTAGTCTGATGCATTTAATTGTCTGGTTAGGATCATCACGCCAGAGTATATTCTGAAGCGAGGAGTACGCAGGATCTACCTTGATGTTTCTGAACATACGCCTAATGTCTGCTGTAAATGTATGCTTGCCTAACCGAAAAAGCAGTATAATGTCAAACAAATCGCGTTGTACCACTGGGCCATTAAGTTGCAAATCATTCAAAGAAACTTTTTTGTCTGTTAACATTGACCCGTCAAACACAGTTCGAAGAGCTGTGGTTTTAGAATTGTGATTAACTACTGCATGATGGGGTAGGAAGTATACCGCATCCTTATGCAAATCATATGCTTCAATGTCTACATAATGACCATGGCCAAGTGTCAAGTATTCATCAATAAACTGCTTGTACTGATTAAATAGCTCGGGATTTGAATGCAATTTTTTTTCTATATTTAAAAAACGCTTAAGAGCATATTTGAATGAGTTTCCTAAAACATTATTGACCTCCGTGAGAGGTAATTTGAGAGGCAGGGATACCTCAAATTGGTTATTGTTCAACTTGACAGAACTAAGAAAAGTTTGTTCGCAAACTTCATGCTCAGGAGTTTTCTCATTGTATAAATCAGGAACCTTTTCTGCAGACCAGAACTGAGCTAATGTTTCATTAAGCCTAGTCTCACACTTGAGCACCACCTTGTTGCAAGCAGGCTCGGCTAAATTATGTGGAATGCTACCTGATATTATATGCCCGAAGGCAGTGTTGATGATATGAAGACTCGGTGTGGACTGGTTGCATGTCGCAGCTCCAATTTGCCAGTTGGACGATACAGATGATTTGTCTTGTAGGTGTGTCGGCGTGCTAGGTGGCGACGTTCTGGCCGGCGACGTGCTGGTCGGCGTCGGCGTCGACTGCGCGGGCAACTCCAGTCGGGTCGGCTGTTGGTTCGGCAGCAGCGACTGAAAAAATATGTCCGCACTAATTAGCATGTGAATTTCACCTGGTATATTGAATTTTTCATCAGCCAATGATAAGTTGGCGGGGATCTGCAGGTCAGAGATGTCAAATTTATACTGTGGCAAGTTACAAGTGATTTCATCGACTATGTGACAGGTTACATTTGCCTTAAATGGGATTTTGGTAGATTGTATTTCCAACGGAATGCAAAATTTCGCATTGCTAGTTGCATTGGCTATGCCAATGATGCGAGTATCCTTTTTATTGGGCATGTAGCCTAGTGCTGATGCCACCTTTGAAGTTATTAGGCAGACCTGAGATCCTGTGTCCAGTATTGCCCGGACATGGAACTCCGTCCCATCCTTCCCGAACACTTTAATTCTGGCTGTGGGTAAAAGTACACTGTTATCATTTATATTGCCTGCCAATATGACAGGAGGTGCCTTCTTTCCGGGCTGATGAGAATGCAACAATGTGTTGTGTTGACCCTTGCACTCCGCACACTTGAAATGAAATCTGCACCGTCCTGAATGGATACCTAAACATGTGTTACACATCTTGTTATCTGTAATAAATTTTATTCTGTCATTTGCTGAGAGCAACTGAAATTTAATACACTTAAATAATTTGTGATCTGTCAACTTACAATAACTGCATGACGGTGCAGCGGCGGCGGCGGCGGTGACGTGTGCTACACGCTGAGCCGGACGAGCGTTGCTTGCTTGAGCCGCTTGCGGTCGTTGCTGTCCGTACTGCTCACCGTGACCCGCACCCTGGTACTGGCCGTGGCCCTGCTCGGCGTTTTCCATTGCGAGGGCGCGCTTGTCTAAATATTGCAATAGATATTGAACTGAATGTTCTACATTTGACTCGAGTTGGAACGCTCTTGCAGTTAATATATCAAGTTTACGACATAAAATTGCCAGTAAAATGGCATCCCAATGGTCCACATTGGGTTCCTGAACCTTTATTGCCGCTATTTGTTGACGCACGCATGATACAAATTCTCTTAGGGCACTAGAAGTAGACCTGCTTATCGGTTTCATATCTAACAATTTGTGGATATGTTCCGTCACAATTTTGTGCTTGTTGCTATACCTATTCTCCAATAATTCTATTGCAGTTTTGTAGCTTTCATTTGTGAATGGAAGGTTTTTTATCAAGTCCAGTGGCTCTTCTCTTAGGTTCGCTCGTAAATAATACAATTTTTGAATAGGACAGAGAGAAGAGTTACAGTCGATTAGGGATACAAACATATTTATAAAAGGAACATATTCCGTAAACTTACCATCGAACACAGGTATCGTTATGGCTGGTAACTTTATATTAGTTGCGGCATGCGGTGAACTGACGGGCGGTTCATTTTGAATTGGGTTGCGTCTCAACGCCAGCTCCGTGTCGAGAGCATCAAGGATTTTAAAATACGATTCCTCAGTACTGTCTGTTACCTCTAAGTTGAGGGCCTCGGGATTTAATGAATAAATTGACTTATTGAAAGTTTCGTACTCCTCAAAAGCCTTGATGAGGCGTTGTTTTTTATTAATTAACGAACTATAGCTTTGTGCGTTGAGATCACCATCTGCTAAAGGAGCCAGACGCGTAATCGCGGCCTTGGCGTAACCTCTTGAAGCCACTAGTTTTTTTTCCTCGTCCATCCCGTCAATTTACCGACAGTGTACACAATTAACAAAATACGCGAACAACAATTTTTGCACTAGACCACAAATAATTAACTTAGAGAAAGAGTTGCGTGAGCGACGAATATCTTCAATGCGTTGGAACAAGAACAAAATGGCCGACTTTGACTTGGCTTGGCTTGGCTGGCCGGCTGCGCTGTTGTCAACTCGCGTGCGGGCTGCTGGCGCTGGCACGGGACAGGACTTGTGATTGTGATGTTGTCTCGCTCTCTCTCGTTGGTTGCGCGGCTAATGATGTCGCTTGCTCCTCTGGCGCAACGTCGAGCGGGAACGAGATGAAGTTATTGCGTTCTTGCTCTCGCGCGGCCGGTGTGTTCGCGCGCTCCTCTTGCGCAGCTTCGAGCGGGAACGGGATGAAGGTGTTGCGTTCTCGCTTGCTTACGTGTGGAGCGCGGAGTGGCAGCGACGCTCGAAGGCAAAAAAAACTAGTTGGCGCTTCGAAGTTCTGCGACGCTGCGTTAGGGCAACAAAATGGCGGCGTTTTCTATGGCTTGACACGAGCACGATCGACTTTAAATTGCACTTTCCACCTTGAATTTCTTTAAATCGAAGGACCATGAACAGCAGACTGTTTGTAAATGTTTGTGATAGGCACTGAGGTGGGAAATGTGGAGTTTTGTAATTAAAACTGCGCTCGACACTTTTACGCGTGTATTCGGCCATTAGAGCCAACAGAGAAGGGGTTGCCATACGAAATATATAAATGAAGTAAATTAATGAACACATCAATATTCTGGTGTTGCTATAACATTAAATGTATACGCAACAATAGTTTGTATACTCGTTTTAAGCGCAGGATATTTACACAGGTAAGTTTATTTATATATCCACTTTAATCTTTAAACGAAATATAGATTGGTTTCGTGTTAACTCTAGAGATACTTCCAGAGTCAATGTGAAAATAGTAAACTACTTTAAATTCCATTACTTTTGGATAATACATGCTAATTTACATATGTTATTTTTGCCATAAATAAACATGACATGGGTGGTCAGAATATATTAAAAGAAATTGAAACCTTACATCACTCGAATGGTATTCGTATTTCAAAAACTAATTTAAATAAAAATGGCCAAACGGTCATGGTATTCGTTAGATTTGAATTGAATTCTCGTAAAGTAACAAATAAACAATAAATAATATGCCATGACGAATCCAACGGAGCTATGATCGGCAACGCGAATTATGCCAAATGATGATTTACCGTTAAATGATTTGTTTGTTTTAATGATTGAAACATAAATGCTCAATCGATTACGTCATTTAAGGATTAACTATATACATATTTAACTGTCTGTGTGTCCGTATGTGTGTCTATTTTGCGAAAAATTCCATGCTGTCGAATTAGGTTAGCCTGTAACGACAGTTGTGTGGAAATAAATAAATGAATAATAACTTGTGAACATATGGAAATAGGATGTAGATGCTATATATGTAAAGTAAAAAATAATAATTTTGGTGGGCATTTCTGTTTTGAATTGGTTCTTACCGTGTTTGTATTTGTACTAAGTACATCAAGTCTGAGACTTTTTTTTTTTAAGTTTTATCTATCACTACACAGTATAAAACAAAGTAGCTTCCTGCTGTCTGTCTGTCCCTCTGTGTATGTTTATATGTTTAAAACTACGCAACGGATTTGGAAGTGGTTTTTTTAATAGATAGAGTGATTCAAGAAGAAGGTATATGTATAATACATGCATAGTATATTTAGTATCAGCATTGCACCCGTGCGAAGCCGGGGCGGGTCGCTTGTTTAAATATAAATAGAGTTAAATTGTGCATATTACATGCTAAACCCATTACAAATAATCAACATAGACGTTTGTGAAAACCAAGTTATCGTTTCTGTAATTATCAATCGAAGATAAAATAATATAAAATGGAAAACATAGTTAACAGGGACTTTCATTATAAAGTGTAAAGATAACAAAATAATTAAAATGCATGCCAAACTAACCAGTTTAATGAATTTCATTCATATTTTTTTTATTAACGGTCATTCATTATTTTATCCAATCAAAATGCGAAAATGAAGTCTATATTAATAATACACTTTCCCGCAATAAAAAAGCTTTAAAATACGAAGCGTGCGAAAATAAAATATAAAAGCGTGATCGAGCAATAAACACATTAATTAATATTAGAATTAGATCAACAACCGGTTCTAACTAGAAATAAACTTAATAACTCGAGATAATTGTTGGATTGAACTAGTAAAATTGCTGTCAATAACATTTTTAACTGCACATGTTAATGGTGGTTTGATATGTAACTAATAATTGTAATTTTCCCACAGATGCATTATGCATTCTATTACATCGATAGTGTGAGTTAATATTATAAGGACTCAGGATTTAAGAATAATGTTTTTTTTTCTAAGTTGGCAGCAACGCATGCAGTTAAATCTGATTTAAAACCGCTTATCTGGGACGACCGAGTGGTCGCAGTCCTGTAGGACGGCCTAGATATCGCTGGAGTGCTGAAGTCCAAATAGATCTCAGGGACCTAGGCATCCTTAACTGGCGAGAGCTGGCGCAGGATCGTGTCGCACGACATGAGTCTCGAACCATAGTTATGCTAGACTGGCTGTAACCAGCTGTAGGCTACGTTTTCACCAGTGCGAGGATGCGTAGCGAGAGCGAGGGAAGTGTTTGTTAACCAATAAAATCAGTTTCGCCGAGCGAGGATAAGTAAATGACGTTATTCCATTGGTAACAAAAACACATCTCTCGCTACGCATACTCGCACATCTCTGGTGTAAACGCAGCCTTAAACATACCTCGCGTGCGCAGGAGCCGTGTTAACAGTTCAAATCCCTAACCAACAACATCGGACAGGTAAAGCGAACACAATTTAAATGTAAATATGCCCATTACAACTTGGTCGTTGGACTAATCTCGCTACCGTTATTCGATAGAATTAATGTCACAATTATAGCATTTTAATTATGGGACACGCAATTCGTAATAAGCTGGCGACGGAACCGTTTGAATTAGATTATTAATAGATAGGGCAAGCAGTCGCTTTTAGTCTAACACGAAGAGGAATCCGAGGAGTTTTGAAATAGACATCAGTACGTAGGTAATGTATCTTCTTCTTCTTTTCCCTCATTTGGAACAACGTTTTCTATATCTGTTTCTTTCTCGGTTTCAATATCTGGTAGTGTAATGTTTCATCTGAAGCCTACTTTACTTTAGAGCTATCCTGAGTCACGGGACCACCTGTAATGTTTATCAAGACCATCTGCTAAATAAATACATCCTGGGAACGAGCACCAACTTGTAATGTATCGACGACGAGCTACCTATTAAATACCATGAAAATGCACCTACTGAAATATATCTACGCCTACACAAAAGGTACAGGTCCTACGCCTGCTTCACCCTCACCACTAAACTCTACTCCTACAACGAAACCCTAGGAAACCCTTCAATGAATACCTAGCCTTCCAGAACCTACAACTAACCAAGCCTAAATATGAAAGGATCTTTAATACAATTGAGCTGAACATTTCTTAATAATTAATGGCCAATATGTGATCGGGATAACCGTTGTGATACGTCTAGATGGTAGGAACCTACGTTGAAGTAGCAACTCAGTTTCTTTAAAAAGAAACTTAACCGTGATGTGTCGCTAAGTGCTTCCGTACCTATATACTGTGCTATGCTACTACGTATTTCCAAATAAATGTGTATTCTCTTACTTATTTAATGCAAGCTTCTCGTATCCTACTGCTACCTAGGTTCCTTATACTAATTAAATTTCTAACTTAATTTAATTGTATCTATCCTCATAATATAAACTTATTACTTCCCAAGAAATCCAGCCAACAAGAATATCCATAGTTCCTATAGCAAGATTCAATATGAAATATTATAAATACTCTTATAAAAATATTATTTAATTCTATAAAATTCATCTAATCCATAGTTAGGTATAGTTTTACTAGATTACTCCATGTAACAATAAAGATCAGTATGTGAATCAAACCAAATATTATTAGGATTCCGAAATGAAGGGTAATTTAGTTTTTAAAATTGCTTGTTCTTACTCCAGGATGATTAGAAATCAAATGTCTAAGTACAATATGAAACTATACTTCATTACCAATCTATATATAGATGGAAGTTACAGAACCTATGAGATTTTATTATGACTTTAATTAATCTTAAGTTTTCATACTTGACAAAAATTAAGTAATTTTTGTTATTATAATCTAATCTGGGAAGATGGTATACATCCCTTAAATAAGTTATAGTAGGACAATCTGAGGTGGATTAGACCTATACAATAAGTAGTAAGTTGCTATAATCACCACAATAAAAAAAAACTAGTAAGGACTAGATTATAGTATAACGGAGAAGGTATCTCTATTGTGAAAAGAAATAAATATAAATTTTTGTTAATTATCCCCTACCACCCTGAGTGCGCGGAGAATGTCACTGAACGCTTTACCTATCTATTCCTGAGAAGCAAATCGAATTAAAGCGTTCAGCTAGAGGATGGGGAACTCCGCACCTATTCTAAACTGAACAAACCACTGTGGGATCTCATCACATCTATGCATGACGTCCTAGCCTACGGCATAGTGTCAAGGATCCATCTTTTTGGGGAAGCCTTTTGGCGCAGGCTTCTTTACGTTAACTACACAAGGCCTATTTTAAGGATTTTACCTACCTATTTAACTAGATAAATATATGTGATGGTTGTAAAACTATTATAATTCAGAAAAATAAAGTTATAATTGTATTTGTAAGAAGTCTAATACACTACTCCTTCCTAGTAGGTTTGAACCCTTCTAATGAGTTCTAGAACTGGGTTTTCGTTTGACCATATTCATAATTGTAGTATATCCTTGAAATCATGAAGACTATTGTACCTGTTCGAAGTATCTTTCAACTTTCGACTGACTTATTCTGATAAGGGAATTCTTTTACGCCCTGTGATATAAATTAATTCAATTCTGGGATCTGTGATGTAAATACGGGAACGAATAACTTTCATTATTGCTATCCATAAGTCCCCGGCTTTTCTTAGCAATTTACACTTCAGATTCTCCACATCCAGTCTTAGGAATGCTTTGTATTTCCACACTATACAACGATCCACAATTTCCTTATCAAAGTTATAATAAAGTTTAAAATTACTTCTGTTCATTGAAAAAGCGAATATCTACTGCCAACTGACTCAACTTTACCTCAGTGATGCCATTCTATCGCTTAAGCTATACCAAAGGTTCATTACTTTAAATCATAATCGGTAAGTTCTAATTAATTATTCCTTTAATTTAGGTGTTAAATATCTGGTTGGCCTAAATAACTGGTTCCCTATTCCCAATCTTTACAAACCGCCACTAGACTCTGTTCTTCCCCTACTAACTTCCCGGGTCATAACCACTTAAGAATTTAATAGTTCAACCTCTTAACCACTATACCTAACAAGGTTAAAATAATTTGAATAAATGTTATGCTAGTTAATGACGATTGACCGATTGCTCAGTAGGTAAAGATCCCCGTCCTAATGTTCCTATTAAGGTGTACCTATCGCTAAACCCTGTTCCCTAGCTAATACAAAGAACACTAGAGACCTAGGTCTCATATTTATATTTAAACGTGTATGGGGCCTAACTAAGCTAAACTGTAAGTTCGGGAGATTAACCCGAGGATGTGACTATCATCAGTGTAATTAAGCCCCCCCCATGTGGCTAATGAGACGCCGGAAACATGGAGTAGCTTGCCCTAATATGTGTATATAAGCAGATATATAAATATATAGTTTATGAGACCGAGCCTGGAGGTCCGTTTGGCTTCAGCGAGCGCGGAAAGTCCCGCATGTCCATCACGTGTGGTCCTCGCTTTCACCAAACAAAACTATCCACACTCGTAGGCTATTCACTGCACTTATATATGGCTAGTGTCCGAACCGCCTAATTCGGATAAAACTAGAAGAGTCCGAAAGATATTCGTTTAACAGCCGCAAGGTTAAATATCTTTCACCTGGTAACCATGTACCAAAACACTATTTCTGGCATGTGACTAAGCTTAATATCCTTTAAAACAACAGAAACCCCACTAAATTTCAATAGGCAAATATAGTTTCAAAGACAATCAAAACCCCAATAGAAATTCCCCTTAGAATTAATTTTAATACCTTAACTGCCAGAAAACAATGTTACTCGGACGAAGTCCCAAACAAAAAGAATCCCTTCTACTAAGCCCTTGCCTATTTATAACCAATAGCTCGAGACATTCGACAGCTTTGACAGCTTCAACAGCTTCAACAGCTTCGACAGCTTCGACAGCTTCAACAGCTTCGACAGCTTCGACAGCTTCGGGACACTCGGGACACTCCCGACACGTCACGTGACCTAGCCCCCGCCCTCTAAGCGTTGTATATGGGATTTTGATTCTTATTTAGTCTAAATAAAGCTCAACTCCTCTGTTGTCAATTTGTGAATATCAACTTGCTATTTTTTAAATAGTGGTAATATGTTTAGTTATAAGAATGGTTTTACTTGCTTCCGCAAACATTCACACTGTTATTCTTATTTTGCATTTGTATTGCCTATATCTACTAAATGATAATTTTAGTATTAGCTTGATGACGTATGATGCTAATATGTCTTAAATTCGTTGATGATAATGATGATGTGAGTATCACGATGATGATATATGACTACATGAGGGCGGGCACATGACGAGATCATGTGAATCGCCACAATCGCCCCCCTGCGAAAGTTTGAAGTGGATTGACATCGTCAAATAACGTAGAACTTCGCATTCCCCTTAGAATTGTAAAAACAATTAAAAAAATAAATAATATATATATATATATATAACAATTATTCTTAAAGCAAATAACATTTTGTGATAACCTTGGATATTCTAAATCCGTTAGTATTCGTACCCTTAACTGTGTGTGTGTTTAAACCAATACTTGGGAACTCACTTGTGTATTAAATCAGAATTCGAACCATAGAATAATATCATTGAATCGTGAATATATTTCTCCAAATCTTAACCACATCGTAAGAAGTGTTTGGTTGTGAGTCAAACAAGCCCTATTAGCTCGGTTTTGCCTAAACACCTCAAACTTGACCTGCCCATTGCTCAGCCTTATTTGCGAATTCACCTTGTACGAATTCTTCGATGAATTGACAAAACTCTCCTCAGACAACATAGCAAGACCTTTGGTATAGATACTGAATATTCATTCTCACTTCAATTCAATAACTGATTCCGATTTCAAATTCTTCTCCAAAATCACATGTGACTCCCCTTATTGGCGCGTGTATCACATCAAGAATAAACAAGCCAATTTCAGCTCTATAATCATACAATTGTGTTTTTTTTTTTTTTTTTTTCTGTAAGACTATAGACTTACTTGTCGAATTGTGACATTATGTTTGATTTCAAAATTATGCTAAATAATACTATTATACCAGAGGTTCCTACAAATATACCAATTTAGTTTTATCCTGCCTTTACGGACAAAACAATCCACAATTCCTTTTGTTTAAAAAAAAAATATACAGTTGGCCAATCTAATCGTTGACATGGGTGTGTGTGAAACCTGCACGTTCCTGCCCGTGCTCGTAGAAGGTTAGCCCGTAGGCCATGTAAAGTATTGTTTCGCACAAACTACCGCACAATCGGTCTTAAATCGAAACTTCGATTTACTAAGCCTAACTTCTAAGTATGTGCAAACCAATTGATGTCTTTAGAAAATACTCCCGTTCGTACCTCTAAAGATAGTAGACCCCCCCGTTTCGGACCCGAATACTTTCGAACTTAGCTTGAATACATATAGACAACATCCAACTCAAAAGGTCCACTCACTCCTGTTCATTCTTATCATATCTTTCATCCATCACACAAGCATACATCGCGCACTAAAACATTTCCATACGTCACACTAACAGGCTCCTACATTCATTTTTTTCGCATTGACTTAGTCAGAAGAACATCACCCACTATGTATTCAAAATCCATACTACTTTACTTTCCTATAATATCCCAAATTCCCCTTTACTTCTTTCATCAAAATCAAAATAAAGATTTTCTCTAATATAAATAATAAAATTGACCATCCACTTCACACATTTCGTATTTTTGTTATACTCTAATAAAACTCGTAATTTTTCAATTCACCCCTAACTACCCTTTTGAACTTATCGAATATCAATTCATTAAAGAACCCCAAAATACGTATTAATGGAAACGATCCATCCCACAAAACATTCAATTAAATATACTACTAACGACCCCTAGTGGAATTTCCTACACTCATTCGTTACTTATACTGTTGCAATACTTTTACTGCGGTACAACGTATAATATGACATCACTATTGTCTTTAAGGAATTTCGTCTGTAATCGATTCCCTAATCGATCTTATCTTATTATCCCTATTGAATATTAGAATTTGATTGACAACTTACTGAAACACTAGTACTTAAATAATATTTAAATAAAATGCACATTAAACTATCTTCTACAAATGCTACGTAAATCTTACGAACTAGGTAAGTGAATCTATGCCTTAATAATAGTCTACTATTTATGTCATCTTATTCCTTTAACCATGATAACACTGTCGCCAAACATTATCATACTACCGCGCATTCCGTACGTTTGCCATGAATCCATTTGAAAAGACTTTATTAGAATTTCCCATACTTTGGGATAAGGAAAACCTGAACTATAATGATGTCAAGCTACGGAGGATAGCGAAAGCAGAACTACTTAAATTATGTAATTCGCAATCTGACACAGTTCTAACTCCGACCGACATCCAGCGTAAGCTGGATAGTTTCAGAAAAAAACGACTGCGCCGAAGCAAGAAGGTAAATATAATTTCTTTTCCTGTTCATAATGGTATTTTTAAATTGTTGGAATACGTCCTAACCATATAAAAGGAAATGTAGTCAGATTCATCTACCCCCATGTGCTTATAAAAGTACAATATTTGTAATGTGTTTCTTATCTCTCCTTTTGAAAAGAAAATACCTATAATTATTAATTTAATAATTTCCCCCCCTCTCTTTCAGCAATTAGCCAAACCATTGGTGCCACGCCCTGAGCCGATGCCACCTGATCTCAACAGCATCCCCTCACCCCTAATCATCCCAATGTCTCCATCGTTTAGCTTTTCTCCCTCAACGTTGCTGAACATGGAACTTGTAAGTTTTAGCCAAAATTTGTCATTTTCCTAGAAATTAAAAATGATACTAACCCCTTATAATTTATTTCAGCTTAATCCAGACACCGTTAGCACCGACCATCCCCTCGTAAGTTAATCATTTTCTCATTACACCTTCTATATCATCAAATAATACTATTAGTTAATAATTTTATAAATTCTTAACCCTCTCCCCTCCTTTTTTTTTTTTTGAATGTAATATAATAACTCGTGGTTTATCTTAATAGCTTCAGCCCGAAGTTCTACCACCCCACCCTAATGGCGAAGCTAGTGAGGGACAGGCCTTGCACGACGATATGGTAAAATTCACCTATAAATTTATACTCATAAACACCCACGTTAAATACCACAAATATTTACTTTCTTTCCTTCTGTTTTTTTTTTTTTTTTATTATTATTATTATTATTATTTTTGCTAATTTTCTTATATCTAATTTCAGGGCTTCCCGTGGGAGGACTTGGAAGGTGAGTCCAACCTTCCGAAATGACACCATAGTTACTTCGAATAAGAACATTTTATTAATGTATTATATTTTCTTTTGATACATCTTATGTTTGCCATACCACCTTGGTCCTTATTGAAATTCCTCAGTGATATTTAAATGTTATTAATACCCCCTCGTTTTGTTCTTTCAGATCAAAATCTACCTTCCCCCTTCAGCAACTAAAAATGGCTGATAAACTTACTCACTCCTTTTTTTTTTTTTTTTTGTGTACCTATCTAACACTAAGTGTTTTAATGCATTTTTCTCCCTTTTTTTTTTTTTTCAGGATTAAATAAATTGCTCATAATTTAAATAACATAAATATCTTTGGAACATGAAGATTATATACATTAATTAAACTAGGTAAATTTCCAACTGTTATTATAATCGCTTAGATTACACCCTTAGTGTGAAGCAAATGGGTTATAAATTTCCTAACAATGTTAACGCATCTCTTCTGTCTCCTTTTTTTTCTTTTTGTTATTATTTGTTTTTATTATTTATTATTGTATAAAACTGTACTATATTTTACTTCAATCAATAAACGCAAAGTAGATTCCCTACTTTTGTTTTGTAATTAGTAATCGTTAACCTAACTTGATTCAACAGATTTTTTATTTTATGTTCCAGATTTTTGACTATCAAGGCGAGCCTGGAACAATCCCTTAACCTGCTGATTCTGTGATTATATTGATAAATATTCTTAAAAAAATTACTTTTATTTCATTTGTTACATTATGTGTAAAAAAAAAACTCAAAAATGGATCGCCCCCCCCCCCCCCCCCCTTATGAAATCACTAACACTCCTACTTTCCTTATAATTACTATATTTAATGATTCTAACAAGTCTTATATTAAGCTAAAAGATTAATAACTTAATATTGTAGCTAGGGTCATGTTTATCAGATCTCATTGTGAAACATTTCCTACACTAAACTAAAGCCTATAAATAAACCCGCGCCCCCCGAAATAATAAGTCCTTAGTATCCTCATAGTCTATCCTTAATTTCATAACAAATTTACAACACAGCTTGAACTAATAACTGATGTAAAAATAAGTCTTCACAAACTCATATTTCCTGTAGTCAAGAACAATGACATCTCTATTCTACCTCACTTAACTAATTTCCTACAAAATTCCAACTTTATATCTATATTAAAATTAAATTTATTTAAATAATCATTCCATCTTGATATCATAATCATTTACTGATAAGATAAGCGATGACACCTGTCACTTGTCAAATCAACCAACTCGAGGACGTTTCTTTTCACTCTGCCTTGCTTACGTATTTAATTTAAAAGTGAATTACCTTTTTTTTTTTTCAATTATGCTTAAATAATATTAAATATAATATCCCTAAATATCTGAATATTATGTTATATTAATAATACGAACATATTGAGTAAAATTGCCTACGTATCTGATTGAAACTAAAGTAAGTATATTATTACTTGATATTATTATTCTATGTAACGTAAATTATTATCTAAAACTTAAATAAACCACCTATTTAATTATTAATCAGTATTAAAAATAACTTTTTGAACCATAAAACCAATCGCAACGAATTTAATCATATCTCAAATAATCCAGTATAGATACAGATAAAATAATAAAATGACTCAATGAATGAACTGTCAATTGATTACTGTTTGCAAAATATTGATTGATAAAATAATCACGTTGTTCTAATAAAAGTCTTTTGTTTCAGGTACTATTACTATGTGAAATAAGAAAAATATCGTGTGTTATATCAAGAAGCTACTCTATTCACTATAGTTTGTGTATAAATATGCAACAAAATGTGTTTCTTGACGATGTGCACAACACAACCCATCACGGCTAAATTCTCCTTTCCATTCTCACGTCAACAATTGTACCCTTGAGGGTCTCATAGTTCAAAGCTCAAGTGTTCAAGATCCCTTCAATAAAACCGCCAGCAGCGACTCCACTAAAATTCCAAAACAAATAACAATTGTCGATATACAAAGCACAAGGAGGCAGCACGGCGATCCGCTACGGCAACGACACGCCGAACTACATCGGCACGACCTCAACAGTCCCGGACTGATCCTATCCTGGTCACGGCACCAATTGTAATGCTGCATCTGAAGCCTACTTTACTTTAGAGCTATCCTGAGTCACGGGACCACCTGTAATGTTTATCAAGACCATCTGCTAAATAAATACATCCTGGGAACGAGCACCAACTTGTAATGTATCGACGACGAGCTACCTATTAAATACCATGAAAATGCACCTACTGAAATATATCTACGCCTACACAAAAGGTACAGGTCCTACGCCTGCTTCACCCTCACCACTAAACTCTACTCCTACAACGAAACCCTAGGAAACCCTTCAATGAATACCTAGCCTTCCAGAACCTACAACTAACCAAGCCTAAATATGAAAGGATCTTTAATACAATTGAGCTGAACATTTCTTAATAATTAATGGCCAATATGTGATCGGGATAACCGTTGTGATACGTCTAGATGGTAGGAACCTACGTTGAAGTAGCAACTCAGTTTCTTTAAAAAGAAACTTAACCGTGATGTGTCGCTAAGTGCTTCCGTACCTATATACTGTGCTATGCTACTACGTATTTCCAAATAAATGTGTATTCTCTTACTTATTTAATGCAAGCTTCTCGTATCCTACTGCTACCTAGGTTCCTTATACTAATTAAATTTCTAACTTAATTTAATTGTATCTATCCTCATAATATAAACTTATTACTTCCCAAGAAATCCAGCCAACAAGAATATCCATAGTTCCTATAGCAAGATTCAATATGAAATATTATAAATACTCTTATAAAAATATTATTTAATTCTATAAAATTCATCTAATCCATAGTTAGGTATAGTTTTACTAGATTACTCCATGTAACAATAAAGATCAGTATGTGAATCAAACCAAATATTATTAGGATTCCGAAATGAAGGGTAATTTAGTTTTTAAAATTGCTTGTTCTTACTCCAGGATGATTAGAAATCAAATGTCTAAGTACAATATGAAACTATACTTCATTACCAATCTATATATAGATGGAAGTTACAGAACCTATGAGATTTTATTATGACTTTAATTAATCTTAAGTTTTCATACTTGACAAAAATTAAGTAATTTTTGTTATTATAATCTAATCTGGGAAGATGGTATACATCCCTTAAATAAGTTATAGTAGGACAATCTGAGGTGGATTAGACCTATACAATAAGTAGTAAGTTGCTATAATCACCACAATAAAAAAAAACTAGTAAGGACTAGATTATAGTATAACGGAGAAGGTATCTCTATTGTGAAAAGAAATAAATATAAATTTTTGTTAATTATCCCCTACCACCCTGAGTGCGCGGAGAATGTCACTGAACGCTTTACCTATCTATTCCTGAGAAGCAAATCGAATTAAAGCGTTCAGCTAGAGGATGGGGAACTCCGCACCTATTCTAAACTGAACAAACCACTGTGGGATCTCATCACATCTATGCATGACGTCCTAGCCTACGGCATAGTGTCAAGGATCCATCTTTTTGGGGAAGCCTTTTGGCGCAGGCTTCTTTACGTTAACTACACAAGGCCTATTTTAAGGATTTTACCTACCTATTTAACTAGATAAATATATGTGATGGTTGTAAAACTATTATAATTCAGAAAAATAAAGTTATAATTGTATTTGTAAGAAGTCTAATACACTACTCCTTCCTAGTAGGTTTGAACCCTTCTAATGAGTTCTAGAACTGGGTTTTCGTTTGACCATATTCATAATTGTAGTATATCCTTGAAATCATGAAGACTATTGTACCTGTTCGAAGTATCTTTCAACTTTCGACTGACTTATTCTGATAAGGGAATTCTTTTACGCCCTGTGATATAAATTAATTCAATTCTGGGATCTGTGATGTAAATACGGGAACGAATAACTTTCATTATTGCTATCCATAAGTCCCCGGCTTTTCTTAGCAATTTACACTTCAGATTCTCCACATCCAGTCTTAGGAATGCTTTGTATTTCCACACTATACAACGATCCACAATTTCCTTATCAAAGTTATAATAAAGTTTAAAATTACTTCTGTTCATTGAAAAAGCGAATATCTACTGCCAACTGACTCAACTTTACCTCAGTGATGCCATTCTATCGCTTAAGCTATACCAAAGGTTCATTACTTTAAATCATAATCGGTAAGTTCTAATTAATTATTCCTTTAATTTAGGTGTTAAATATCTGGTTGGCCTAAATAACTGGTTCCCTATTCCCAATCTTTACAAACCGCCACTAGACTCTGTTCTTCCCCTACTAACTTCCCGGGTCATAACCACTTAAGAATTTAATAGTTCAACCTCTTAACCACTATACCTAACAAGGTTAAAATAATTTGAATAAATGTTATGCTAGTTAATGACGATTGACCGATTGCTCAGTAGGTAAAGATCCCCGTCCTAATGTTCCTATTAAGGTGTACCTATCGCTAAACCCTGTTCCCTAGCTAATACAAAGAACACTAGAGACCTAGGTCTCATATTTATATTTAAACGTGTATGGGGCCTAACTAAGCTAAACTGTAAGTTCGGGAGATTAACCCGAGGATGTGACTATCATCAGTGTAATTAAGCCCCCCCCATGTGGCTAATGAGACGCCGGAAACATGGAGTAGCTTGCCCTAATATGTGTATATAAGCAGATATATAAATATATAGTTTATGAGACCGAGCCTGGAGGTCCGTTTGGCTTCAGCGAGCGCGGAAAGTCCCGCATGTCCATCACGTGTGGTCCTCGCTTTCACCAAACAAAACTATCCACACTCGTAGGCTATTCACTGCACTTATATATGGCTAGTGTCCGAACCGCCTAATTCGGATAAAACTAGAAGAGTCCGAAAGATATTCGTTTAACAGCCGCAAGGTTAAATATCTTTCACCTGGTAACCATGTACCAAAACACTATTTCTGGCATGTGACTAAGCTTAATATCCTTTAAAACAACAGAAACCCCACTAAATTTCAATAGGCAAATATAGTTTCAAAGACAATCAAAACCCCAATAGAAATTCCCCTTAGAATTAATTTTAATACCTTAACTGCCAGAAAACAATGTTACTCGGACGAAGTCCCAAACAAAAAGAATCCCTTCTACTAAGCCCTTGCCTATTTATAACCAATAGCTCGAGACATTCGACAGCTTTGACAGCTTCAACAGCTTCAACAGCTTCGACAGCTTCGACAGCTTCAACAGCTTCGACAGCTTCGACAGCTTCGGGACACTCGGGACACTCCCGACACGTCACGTGACCTAGCCCCCGCCCTCTAAGCGTTGTATATGGGATTTTGATTCTTATTTAGTCTAAATAAAGCTCAACTCCTCTGTTGTCAATTTGTGAATATCAACTTGCTATTTTTTAAATAGTGGTAATATGTTTAGTTATAAGAATGGTTTTACTTGCTTCCGCAAACATTCACACTGTTATTCTTATTTTGCATTTGTATTGCCTATATCTACTAAATGATAATTTTAGTATTAGCTTGATGACGTATGATGCTAATATGTCTTAAATTCGTTGATGATAATGATGATGTGAGTATCACGATGATGATATATGACTACATGAGGGCGGGCACATGACGAGATCATGTGAATCGCCACAGTAGCGAGCTAGCAATAACGCTGTTCAGACGCGCTCCACCACCAGCAGGACTCTTAGTATGCGTCCTTGCTTCGCCAGCGTCGTAGAAATGGCGTTGTTTCAACTCACCTCTGTTTGAAAAACCCCTCGGTCTCCCCAAACTATGTGTAGGTACAATATCTATTGAGTCATCCACTCGCCATAATTAATCACGACAAAATTAATCGTGGCTGTAGGATTCAACCCGATCAGTTCACTAGTTGGTCACAGATTGATTTGTTGCGTCCTACTCTGCCGTGCTACGGAAAAATCCGTATCTTACTATGAAATTCATAGAAAGATACGACTTTTTACCGAAGCACGGCTCTTTTGGTATATATATATATATATATATATAGGGTAAATTGCCAGTTACTGGGTCACCGTTCAATAACTGGCCACCTCATATAAACAATGAATTATATTCACCTACAAACAGATTTCATTTTAGTATTAAGGTGCTAATTACTGGCCACCCTTCGATAACTGGCCACGTTATACTAAAATGTACTCTGTTTGTAAGTGGACCGAGATAATTTTTAGAATGAGGTGATGGCCAGTTATTGAAGGGTGGCCAGTAATTGGCGATTTACCCTACCTTCCGTTGGTAACTCACACATTTAAGCAGTTTTCGATATAAAAAAATAAACCATAACCAGAATCGACAAAGACAATTATATATGAAAAAAATGCAACCTGTAGGCAAGCAACAGCCGGAATCTAGGCCAAACGGACATACGAAAGCATTTTGGACCAAGCTTAAACGGAGTCGCTTTGCTCGCTTAATTCGCTCGGTCAATAAACCTACACAGGTACAATGAACTAGTCCTTGAGTTAATATAAATGTATACATAAATGTAATACAAGCCACTGCACTGTAGCTAAGCCGAAACTAACTAACGTCCTCATTTGTAATATCAGTGAGCATTAGTAAGGATTCCGAACGTGTACACGGACAGGTCGAACGGCATATAACACCTGTACTTTGTGCTAGGGCCAAATTCGACGTGACAAATTACAGCCACCCGAAATATACCATGATTTTATGTGTAACTATAGTTGTCCGCAACTTCGTCCATGTAAAAAAGTAAAATCCGGCCGGCTGTTTCGGCGTGATAAGCAGGCAAAGTTTTCTTTTTAACCAACTGAGGACGTTGTACGGACGTTTACACTGAAGGTGTCGATTCGTAGCCGACTGCAGACAGCACCAGCAGACAACGTGTCGCAGCGACTCCTCGTGGCGTCATGTCGCTATGTTATGAATTGATTTCGGACTCGACTGCCGACGGCAGGTTCGTATCCAGGTGGTTTCGACTGCTCTGCTGACCTACGCTCTACGGTCTCGGCCGCTCGCCGACACCTAGGAATGAAATTTATAGAAATACATAGAAACCAGCTGTGTCGCTGCGACGAGTCGTATGCTGCTGCTGTCTATGGTCGGCTACGAACCTTAATCCTGCACACCTGCACGAGCTGAGGCTTATAGATCCTCATATAGCAAGAACTATCGGAAAAATATTATAGTTTAATTGAAGAGTGTATTTTCAAAATGACTTATTTTTGTATGAGTTTCATAGAGAAATAAGCAATTGTGTTCCCTAAAACTTGATCTACCCTATTATTTATATAATAGCCTATTTTATTAAAACACATCGTTAAAGTCGAATTTAGCTCCTGTATTTAATATACTAGATTAATATAGTTTAGCGTGCTTTTGTAGTTACTGTTACAATTTCATTCAGATAAATATGTTTTATTTTGATATGCCTAAAATTCAAAATTATTTAAGTCATATCGCTAAAGTATAAAATGATGTGCGTGGGGTATATAATAATCCATTAAATCTTTATTTGTCAATAAAACTTTAAGTATTGTGGCTTCAATCCTCCTAACAATAGATAATACGTCCTGATAATACGCCCATGACACCGGACACCCGTGACTGCTGAGACATGCCTCAATTAAATATATCACAATACCTAGTCGAATTATGCTTCACTACTCTGTACAGGTAATCCATTCAGATAGGATACCCATAAATCTCGAACAGTACCCATTAGCCCCGTACAATGCTCGGGAGTTGGGCAACGGTCCGTGTATATTTTAACTGTTCAGTTCAAGTTTAAAAATAGAATGTGCTATGCGGAAGCATGGTCGAGCCTATTTTATAGTTTTGAGTCCCTATAGTGTAGCTTTGTCAAAGCTTTATGCGTGTGACATCTGTCATCTCAGTACATTTTATAACCTAAATTCGAATAAATTGTTTTGAGATGACACATATCACACACAAAGAGATACCTATGTGAAATAAATAAACGAAACACAAGTAAAAATTAACACTACACAACTTAACCTAAATAAAATTAACTAACAAAACCGATGTCCCCCAGATCATGGCCCTAATAAATATTACTTATTGATAATGAGAACATACTGACAGTAAAATGTGTATAATAAATAAACAATAATATTATATACAAAGCCGATTTAGATGAAATTTGGTTGTAGGTAATGGATAGTTTTTTTTTTAATTTATTTTATGTCTCCTCAAATATTTTAGGCACATATAATATTACTGTTTATTAATCGTTCCATTATTATCGGGAATACTACTTTTTCTCGTGGATGCCGGTTATTTTTTGTGAAAGAAATATTATGAATTTCGAAGAAGGGGTGATTATGAAGTGTCATAATTTTGAAACGCTGATCCCTAATAATTATATACTGTATTATTGCCTTCCTTCTTATTTATTGTGACTTGACTTAATGTCCTGTCCCCTGGATGGGGCAGAGGGCGTCCACAGTACGTTGCCATCCCGAACGGTCTTGGGCTTCGCGCTTCACTTCGCTCCAGGTCATTCCTATCGCCTTCGCTTCAGCAGTGATCGTCCGCCGCCAGGTCTGTTTAGGGCGACCACGTTTCCGCTTTCCTTGGGGATTCCAGTCTAGGGCTTGCCTTGGAATGTGATCAGGGTCCCTTCGGAGCGTGTGGCCGATCCAGTTCCACTTGCGGCGTTTGATCTGCTGGTCGATCGGAGTCTCACCACAGCGTTCCCACAGGTCTACGTTGGAGATTTTCTCGGGCCAGTATACACCGAGAATTCGGCGAAGACAGCGGTTGATGAAGACCTGGAACCGGTGCGTGATGTCTTTAGTGACCTTCCACGTCTCACATCCGTACAGCAACACGGTTTTCACGTTGGACCGGAATATCTTGAGCTTAACTCTCCTAGTCAGTTTCCGCGATTGCCAGACAGGACGGAGCTGTGCGAAGGTTGCCTTCCCCTTGGCGATTCTCGAAGCGGTGTCCTCTTCGGTCCCTCCTGTTTCCGACACTACATTACCGAGGTAGGTAAATTTGTGGACTCTCTCCACCCCCTCTGTGCCGATGAGCAACGGCAAAGAGCTTGTCGCTCCGCACCTCATTTCCTGGGTCTTCCGGGTGCTAATTTTAAGTCCCGTCTCCAGAGCCTCTCGTCGTAGGTCGTCCAGTTTGGCTTGCATGTCTGCACGCGTGTGGCTCAATAGGCATAGGTCATCGGCATAGTCCAAATCTTCCAAGACGTTGGACAGTCCCCACTCTATGCCGCGGCGCTTGCTGTTGGTGGTGTTATTCATGATGCCATCCAGGACGACAAGGAAAAGGAGAGGTGAAAGAAGGCACCCCTGGCGTACACCCGCATGGACCGGTATATCCTCCGAGACGAGGCCGTCGTGAGTTACTCTACAAGAATACATCCCGTAGATGGCCTTAATTATGTTAATGATCTTCTCGGGGACTCCAATTTCACGTAGCCGATCCCAGATACAGCTCCATCTCAGCGTGTCGAAAGCTTTTTCGAAGTCCACAAAGGTCAGGTACATTTCCCTCTGCCATTCTGATGCCTGTTCGAGTATTATGCGCAAGGTGTTGATCTGGTCCGTGCACGATCGATTGGGTCGGAAGCCAGCTTGCTCTCTGCGAAGAAGAGGTTCAACGGCCCCCGACAGCCTATCTAGGATGATCCTGCAGAGCACCCTAGAAGGAATCGAGAGCAAGGTGATGCCTCTCCAATTGCCACATTCTTATTTATTGTGCACATTATATAAATAATTTATTATCAATAGCTCACGTTTAGTGACTTTTAATGACTATAATCCTATGACAAAATTCCGAATGTCTTCTTCTGTATACTATTGCTATTTTATTTAGTAAAAAAAAACAAGTTAAGGCGCGCCAGACACCGACCAATATTGGTTTCTTAATTCCGTTATAAGCACTTTTGTACGCGCATCGCGATATTGTGTCTGCCTCACATTACGTGATAGGAATAATACCATAAAATACGCCTCAGTAACATACTGCGAAGATACTCTGGTTTTTTTATCTGAATATTTAAACTGGTGACCGGAATTGAAGAAATCCTAGCATCTAGGTACCTCTCATTATTTAACCAAATATTGGTAACTGTAACAGGGTGATAAAGAACACGGTGCAAAAAAATTAGGCTCCGTGTCGGTACAAGCACAGTATACCCAGTAATAAATGTACGAACAAAAGTTCGCCGCGTGGTTTGAATGTGTGCGAGCCGTGTACGTACGCGCTCGGCACACATCACAAGGTGGTACAAGGCTTGCCCCTGTAAGTACCCTTAACTTAACATGAGTTAACAGTAACCGTACTCGCTAACGACAGTGTAAACGATTTGTATGGAGAATAGTACAGCGCCCCTGGCGGTTACTTTGTAGAACTACAATTCTCCACACAAATCATTTACGCAGGCGCTAGCGATTGCGGTCACTGTAAACTCGTGGTAAGGGTACTAGGCTTCTATGAGCTTTATCTAGAGCCATATGATATTGGAGGTGTAATTGAAAGTCTTCAAAGCGGCCTATGAAAAATAATACAAAAACTGCATTTAAAATGGTCATAAATCATATAAAACGCAGGTACGATTAACCGAAGAGATCTTCGGCCGTCTCTTTTTACGCGGAGCTTATATATCGGCGACCACGACCACTTTTCAAGATTGAATGTGGTTTTACTGGCGGATTATGAAGGGAATATTATTTTACGTCCCTCCTTGATTTAACGCGGTTCAGATAACATATAAAAAAAAAACTTAAATTTACTATGTATTTTTAAGCAAAACTTATTCAATCCTCAATAAACATGAGCGCTGTCTTGTCCTACGAAAGCAAAAATCATAAAACACAAGTACATACTGAAGGGCTACTCCGATGTTTGAAAGTCGACTGTCGAATAGTACCGTTCCTCTCGATCTCCTGTAAAAGTATATTTGAGTGAGCGGGATGGTACTATACGACGAATTTCGAACATCGGAGTAGCCCCTCTGAAATACGATTCGTGAACGTCAAACAACATACCCACTTACGTCGCCGCCCCCCGTGGCGTTACATTGCCAACCTAGACCAGGAGTCAGCGATAAGATTAATATCTCTGTTAAACTATGAAATAATGCGACCAGATTTCACATTGACAGGTTGGCGCGTATTCTAAGATTAGATAGTCGTTTATATATGCATTTATAACGTCGTGTTGGACGCGAATGTCGGTTGTTTGATCCAACGTTTGCGGTACTTGAATAGGGGTGTAAATGGTGAAGTGTTACTATTGGTTTACGATGTGCAATATAGATATAAATGCCCTTTCCTTATTTAAATCCTGTCTAATAGAATTTTCATTATCGCGGTGTGAAAGGATGCAGATGATAGTATTTATGACGTTTACTCCATGTGATTAAACACCTCAAGAAAAGTACTTTTGTAACAAAATACTCATCGGGTTTACGAGAATTCACGTGAATTTGCTAACCGTGGGAGCAAAATTAATGGGATAGAAATTTGATCGGTTTAATTTGCTATTGACTGTAGATAAAAAAGAAGGCATGCAATTGAACCGTGTGAATTATATATTTCTTATTGCGTTTCATTAAAAATAACGGATTACGCATCATAGGTTTAGTTTACTGTTCACTCCATCTGTGTACTGTGGTTACTGCCTGGATATCATACAGGCTTTATAAGAGCTTATACAGCCATTATAGCATATTCAGAGTAAGGTTTTATAGATACTTTATTCTTGTATTTAATTAAATAATAATGTTTCTTGAATAAATTATCTATAATAACAACAGTTTACAGACACCTGAAATTATAACTCTAATTTAAGCTGTATAAAGGCTGTATAAATGCTTATGCAGCCTGCGTGCTACTTGAGTGACATCCGAGGTACGCAGACCTGGGGGCCTATGATGGTTGCGTTTATCGCGTGATAAATAAGTGACAAAGCATATGTCACTCACACTCGCATTATGTCAAAGCGTGACGGATGCTTTATCACTTATTTATCGCGTGATAAACGCAACCATCATAGGGCCCCTGGTGACCTGACAATGACATACAGGTTCCCCCTAGTTCAGGTACCTGCAGTACACCACGCAAGTGTGTTTTAAATATTTGTATAGGCAATGTTCTCTTTTCTTGATTGTGCTTACCGTGTACCTACTGTGGTGGCGTAAATAAATGCATTGAAATAATTGTGAATTAGGTGTATTTTTCTCAAACTAATATTTTAATTTCCCAGCTCAAATGCTAATCCAGTATAAATTCAATTAAAATCGCGAAGCACAATGTCGATGTGGATTTTAAATAGGTTGTAAGGATTAGTCAGGGCAGTGATCATCCGATATGTAAATAATTCAATTTTGAAAAGGTTCTGCTCGCTGTTGCATCACGCGAAAAACTAAGTTTTTCTCTACGAGTCATAAACTGCGTGCTTTTTAGCGTTCTGTACGTTTTTAAAGTAAATAAAATTTGCTGTTCATAAAATAATGACACAAAGGTCCTGCTTAAAATTTAGTAGATCACATTAAATTTTTCCTTCTTCATTTACCTTTGTGTCATTATTTATATAAAAAAAATGTGGTATTTCCACAAAAAATAGAATCGATAAAAAGATTCTATAAAAATAATTGGCTGTTTAGTCCAAAATGCAACTCTTTAACCTCTATAGCCAAGCAATGACCATTCAAATATGGGTGAAGACCAAAAAGTTTGCAACGTTAACTCACCCTTAACTCACTCAATAATAACTCAATAATATTAGTGTCAAAGTCTCCATTGTGCGACGACAGTTAACCTTTCAATAACGTACCTTAATGTTCTATTTTAAGGTTCCTTATGGTATCGTTATTTTTTGTCGCACAACGGAACTTTCTCAATTGTTTTTAATGCCTCGCTAACTATGACTTAATTTCATCCAACTTTTTGGTCCTGACCCATATGGCCGACCTATTTTTCCTAACAGTTGTCAATTTCAAGTTTTGCTTCCTTCTGAAACAAAATTACGCCAATACATACAACACACCAAAAACTGGTTTCAAATATTTCAATTTTTTTTTTCAAATATCTAAAAGTACAGACACTTCTTTACTATCTTACTTTATAGTAAAATCTAATTATAAGCTTTAGGTTTCCGGGTAATAAGGTGTAGTTGGGGTCACGCACACATCATGTCATGAAATGATAGCGAGATTTTGAAATTACTGTACCCTTACCATGAGTTAACGTGACCGTACTCGCTAGCGACAATGGAAACGATTTGCATGGAGAATAGTACAGCGACCCTAGCGGTTACATTGTAGAACTACAATTCTCCATACAAATCGTTTACGCAGTCGTTAGCGAGTAGGTACAGTTACTGTAAACTCATGGTAATGGTGGTCTTTTTTCATACCGAGAGCAAGATCAACAGTGAACTGCAACATTAACAAAAATTTGTTTATTAAAGCATATTTTTATTTATTTACCTGTTTCACGTATTTTTCAATAATATGGCGTAGTTTTCTTACATTTACATTCATTCTATATATGTATTTATATATTATGTATATCGTCGTCTAGTACCCATAGTACAAGCTTTGCTTAGTTTGGGACTAGGTCGATTTGTGTATGATTGTCCCTTAATATTTATATTTATATTCATTCATATCATTCATTCTCTTATTTGTTTATAGGTAAACATGAAAAGCAATTAAAAAAGAAATAACCGCTACACAAATTAAATTTCCATGTACCAATACCAATTATCATACGTCTATTATGAATTCAGGAAGCACGATGTCTTTAAATGTTGATTGGATCTTCGAATATTTGATCCGACCCAAATATTTTGAATTTATCAGTACTTTATGTAGCTGTGAGTGTAATCATTCACCTCAATTCTCGTGGAGATACCTATACATAACTATAATCGTACTATTGATACAGTACATCGGTGTTTGGTTCAGCGCGGGTGGCTGTCTCGAAATCAATTGCGCTTATAATTTGTAGCTATTGCATTTCAAATTTGGTCCAATAGGAGCGTAATTTTAAAGCTGCATCGCTTGGAGTAATTGAATGCGGTATCTAACTTTTAATCAAACTGTGTCTGGTATAAACATGTCATGTCCTCACTTCTAGTTTGTAGCTGTACTAATGCGCAACTGGGACAAATTTTCTGAACAGTTAGGGAAGTTCTTTGGAATTTATTTATATATTTAGATTATATCAGAAAGGAAAGGATCCGTGTTTGGAAAATGATAACGCGGTCACGGAGACAGAGCTACCGGTTAGGGTAAATATTTATGTAATGAGCTTCAATATTTGTTCACAGGATGTATTTTATGTATTTTTCATCTATCATCGTCTAGTCCAGCACTGCTGAATTTGGAGCCAGTTCGATTTGTGAAAGACTGTCGTTAACATTTAGTTATTCTTTATTATCTTAATAAATAGGTCGATCTGGCATCAATGCAGTCCATTTAGTCTTGATATTATGATATCATTTATACAGTAAGTAAATCACAAGGGCACTTTTACAAGTCAGATTGTGAATCTACCGGAATATCCCAAGAGGAGACCGCTGTTGAGAATAAGATGTAAAGGAGATGTATAGAATCTCCAAATCAAATCAATGTTAGGTAGGTACATTATAATACAATTTGAACTATCAATTTAAAATATTAAATATTCTCAGATATGACGCTGTGCAGCTGGCGCAACGTTGCTGCACTGATTTTCAATACAATTTTATAATAATATAAATTATAGTCATTATTACGATTTGCCTTTACTACCTCTACACATTATTAAGAGTATTTGCCGTTACTGCCCTGCCTTTAGTATATGTAACGGCTGGTTCTGCCTATTCGAGATCTAAACTCCGGCGCAACGATTCTGGACAAAACAATCCTATCTGACGTTATTGTTTAGCTGCAAGCGTGTAAACCTATTTCTTTGCAAGGCTTCCTCATTGTGGTCCTAGGGCTGCCATCTCTAAATTCACCGGACCCGGACATTTGACGTAAATCGCATTTTTTTCTCAGACGGGTCTGAAAATAATATAATTAAAAACAATCGTTTTATTTTTCATTTACATAAAAAGTGTCCGGGTTTTCCCAGGAAACTTATTGAAAACCCTCCCCGGACGGCCCGCGGATGGCCTCCGGACGGGCTCCAAATTAGGCCAAATCCGGGGAAACCCGGACAGATGGCAGCCCTAGGTCCACGTGACTGGCAATAACAGGAATCTAACTAATACTTTTTGTATTCAAGTATATATTATATTAGACTAGGAGGAACTAGCAACTTTGTCGGCACATTTTTTTCTTTAACGTAGACGGATAAAAAGTATCCTATAACGTTTGAATGTCCAGCTATCCATGTACAATGAGCTGCAGAATTGTATGGCCCATTTATGAATGAATTCATTTATAAATGGGCCATGCATTTTTGCAGCCCATCGTACCTACTGGTTTAAACTTTTAATTTATTTGCACGCCCCGCGTTGAAATAGGAAGGGAGCTATTTGAAATGTGAACAACCAAGGAAACTGAATGCAATGGGAATGTAAAAGACGCATCGTAAATGTATAACTATGAATAAGGCGTATTTAATTTCGCGAAATTATTCTAAACTCGTTTGTTACCACCCATAAAGACACAGGAAAAAGTGGCTAATAATGGTCATATATACCTAGTTATATATTAAACGTACCTCTCAATTAACTTAACGTTAAAACGATTACATGAGGTGTGTAATCGTTGTAATGTTATGTTAATTTGAGAGGTACGTTTATTTAAGTTTTCCGGCATAAACTAAGTTATTGTTTCCTAACTAGTTAACTAATGCAAGTTCTTTTGGCTCATTCATCATGATTATTTATTACATTACAGTACGATTAAAATCAGTTAACATTTCGGCTTTCTCGGGTATCATCGCCTAAATCCGGAGACGGAAATGACACGAAATACATTACCGCGATTTCTTTTAGGTATCATTCAATTAGAAGTATCATAAACGCAATGTATAGCACCTGCCAAGATGACATTACTAACCGGTAGACCTAAGAAATTTATTATGCAGAAGTGACATGAATTTGAACATTCTTGTAGGTATACAATATATAAAAAACATATTATATAAGTCAATATTTTACTGCTTGATGTAAGTAGTACCTACGATATTACGTCGGATTAATAATTAATAATAATCACCAAATAAAAAATAAAAAAAACCGATTTCAACCGATTTTTCTCGATATTTCATAAACTGCTTGACCGATTTTGATAAAGTTTACATGGTCCCATGTAATCTCGGAAGTATACCCTATCAAATACGAAAAGAATTTTGTAAATCGGTCATATCTGTAAATTGATACCTCTATGTGAGAGATGAGGGATTCACGACAATTACCGAGGTTGGCCGAAGTGTTAACTGATTTTAATCGTACTGTACTGCAGACGCCGGGAAAGAAGGGCTTGCCGTGTGAGTAGTCATAGACGGCCGACCGTAGGGAGGCATGTAGAGTGCCAGGCATGTATTGTGTTTTTCTCAAATCAAATGCAATGACATAAAAAGTACACCACTTTAAAAAAAATACGCTGTTTAACCTCTTCATGAACATAGACGCCCTGTTTAAAAAAAATACTTCCCGGCTTCAATCCATACTCCATACTAATATTATAAATGTGAAAAGTGTCTGTCTGTCTGTCTGTCTGTCTGTCTGTTACCTCTTCACGCTTAAACCGCTGAACCGATTTAGATGAAATTTGGTATATAGATAGTGTCAGTCCCGGGGAAGGACATAGCATACTTTTCATCCCGAATAAATTTAGTGTTCCCGCGGGATGAGCGGGTAACACCGCGGGGCACAGCTAGTTTTGTATAAAATTCCTTCAGTTCTATCGAATTGTTCCGCCCGAAACGTGATGCTTCGAAGCCTGTTATATTATAACGCACGTTATGATGATATTTCATTGCATGTTTGTAATGGATGAGCAGAAAAAACGCATAAGAGACAGCTTTAGTCAGTATTATTATATACATACAAGAATGAAGTCCTAGAATCTACAAGTCTGTACTTAAATTACTTTTATATTTATTCTCTCACTATCAAGCTATTAAAGATCGAAATAGCCTGAGAATTACACAGTGACAGCTGTACCTAATAAACATCTTATTTAAATACACGTAAAGTTATGTTCGTTTTGTTATCAAGACAGTAGGAGGCGTGGAACACACTGCAATTTACATTCTTATCCATATTATAAATGGAAAAGTATTGTTTGTTTGTCGGTTCACTGGTAAAGTCAAGTCGGGTGGAAAAGTTTTGAATATTTTCTACTACTAGCTTTTTGAGTAGGTTTCGTATTACGAGGCCTTATTCCTTTTAAAATGCTGATTGTTTAGACATTTTTCTCTACGATCAAACATGTTTCTTAACATAATATTGATGTTACTACCTAGAACAGGGCTATTGGGATTTATTGGTATATGTTTGAAACCTACAGTTTGAATTTTTCATTGATAATTTTTGTTCGAAAAACTACTCGAAATTGACAAAATTCACGTGGAAAATTCGTTTTTTCAACTTATTTTCGACTGCACGCAATGAAAGCATGAAATAGCTACGTTACTACCTAGAACTCGGGAAAAAGTATTATTCACTTCAAAAAGTTGGTTGAAATTATCAATATATTCGTCATAATATGAAAAAAATAATTTTTAAAAGGAATAAGGCCTCTTACGTTCGTATCAAGTTCATCACACAAATATTTGCCGCAGTTTGCAGTTTGCAGTTGGCTTTGGCTCAGTAGGTGCGTTACAAACTGCGTCAACCGCGTCGTCAAAAGGAAATGGAGGAAAAGGAAAGGAACGGTTCATAGAAAAAAGGTTTCTATGAACCGTTCCGGAAGGTACCTGGCTCAAAGATACCTTCCTTTCCTTCTTATAATTAGTTTTACCTCTTATTAATTTTAGTATATTCCAAAGATAGTTGGCATCGCACATTGAATATAGACTTCAGATCTAAAAGAACAGTATTACTATATTTTCCTATTCTTTCTGATCGCCCTTGGTTGGTATAAAGTATGTACATAACTGAATAATTCATGTAGAGATCTGGTCGGGTGAGATAATGTTGGATTTATGAAACGACATTGGAAACTGATTACGTATCTTTGTTTATTTGGCGGACTTAGTGAATAATACCATACCAATATCATCCAATATTGAAGAAATTTTATAGTAAGTAAATCATTTACTGTTTTTTTTGTTTACAGACAGAAAAATAGGTGACTTGTTAGCAAATGTTATTTTATTACTGCCATAGTGGCTCTGTTTTGAAAATGCTGAAATTTGGATTTTTTAGGTTTTAACACCCATAATTTCGACGGTTTGAAAAAATTTATAAAGTGAACAGACAAAAATCTTTATATATTATACGAATTAAACTTATCGAACCTTCTCCGAAGAAATCACGAGAATCGGTTGAGAAATGAGATCTCTAGGCGAGAACAGCCCGAAATCGTCCGGACATCCGGACATACGAAAGAATTATAGGCCAAGCTGACACAGAATTTCTAAATATTACTTTTACTTACAGTCAGTGATATGCCAGAAATAAATCTGTGTTGCTTGGAGTTACACCTGAAAAAGAAAATAAAAGTGTGTTACGATTCATTTGTAAAATATTACATATTACAGTTATCATCTGTCGCAATACTAGAAACTACAAACACGGTTATCTTACTGCAGAAATAACCGGGTATAACCGGTTTTGCTACAACAATATAACCTATTTTGCATTACCCAATCAAACCGGTCACAGTTTTAAAAAACGCAACCGCAAACCGTTATTTAGATTGAATTTGAAAGATGATTTCGTCATATTGTTATAAGACCTTAAAAACGGACAAACGCTTAACTGGCATAACATAAGTCAATACTTCTCTATGTCTTGAGAACTCCAAGAATTCGCTATTCAATTTAAATCGCAAGCCACCAGCTGTTAAATGTCTGATCACTTTTTGCGTAAATTCCCATCTGATGACTGACATTATTAAAAGTCTTGTCATTGCAACTTGTAGGTTGAAATAAAATATAGTCTTGCAGTCTTCGAGGTTTAATTAGTTTTAAGTCAGTACTTACTAAAATGATACGAGTGTTGATATTTCCCGGGTTAGATCACAGGAAACAGAGCTATCAAAAAGTGACATTCGGATAGCTCGGTTTGTATGATATCCCATAAAAATGTGGCAAGTGCGTTAGCTCCCATATATTTAAATAGTATTTGTTTGAAAATCGTAGCTGACGACATTGCTATTGAAATTGAAAATGCACAGTTCTCGACCATTAAGGCTCCAATGTGTCAGGATGCCTGCCGATGGCGAGCAGTGCGATGGTAGAAAGTAGCCGTTGGCATCAAACAATTCCTCAGCACACATGCCATTATACAGACGGTAGAACACACACAAGGGCGCTAAGTCAATCCTTAGACTTAAAGGCTCTGTGAGTTTGTGAGTTTGGGATTGTCAGCTATGTGCATAGTGCGTCTTCCTTAGTCACAGTGTGTCATACCTCACAGACGTATACAGCATAATACAAAAAATACTAAACACTTTTTTGCCTGCAAAGTGTCGCGCAAGTCCTTGCTCCGGCGCCCCCCTGAGGGGACTAAGTAGACATGGTTACTTGAGCCCATTTCAATTAAAACTCAGTAAACGTTAGCGCCGGAAACGAGTGTCACATCCATTTGCACGTTATATTCATAATTATAAGTAGGTATCTAACTTGAAACATTTAAATTACTACTTCCAGGTATCTACTCTCAAGTATGGCCGTTAAGAGATTTCCGCTGCCCATCTTTCTATACAAATCAAGGTTCCGTTCTAGTTTGTTTCCTCCCCCAAACATTAACCGATCTTTAGGTAATTTTAGAAACTGAATGGGACGAAAATATTCTGTGGACCGTTTAAATTTTTGTGCTTCTTATTATGAAATTTGTGTCTATTTTCGGATTAATTACGTTGCAAACGGCCACCTACACACATTCTGTAATCATTTGCGCAAGAAACGAAACGATCCAACACAAAACATTTACTTCGCATTCGCTATAAAAATTTTGTAATGATAAATTATTCATAATTCTTTCAAATATAATCCTATTGATTAGGTCAGGTTAGGTTCGTCTATAATAATCTTAAATAGTTTACGGTTGCAAAGAAAAATGATCTCTACGAAATCATTTTTCGGTGAAATTAAATATTCGACGAAAAATAATTATAGTAGTCAATAAAGACGCGCCTATTTTGCGTGAAGGTTTGATGGCACTACTCTTGCCAACCAGAGCCTCTTCCAGAAACGCTAGCAGTCTGAGCTACTCGTAAGTGAATGCTAACTACAATCGGGCTAAGAAGCTACGACCAGACGTTTTCTGTTCAAAAAAGGTAAGAACTCATTAGACATTGCTTAGTATTCCAAATTAGAATTACATAGTAACAAGGTGAAGTGAAAGCTATCTTTTGTAGCGCTCTTCAAGTCTAGAAAGCTAGCATGAAATTAGGTTTTGAAATACGACTCATTATAACAATAATATCTAATTATCTGGGAATTCAATTGATAGACTTCAATATAGCGTGACTAAAATTTTGGACCCTTTCTTATTTTGGACCTAAAGGCGGAATTAAATTAAAATTCTAAATTGTGTTGTGGGATCATTGAGGCTCCTTATCTGTTCAAAAATGCTGATTGTTTTAGACATTTTTTTTAATGATTAAATATGTTTTTTAAAATATTACCAATGTTACGACTTAGAAAAGGGCTATTGCGATTTATTTGTATATATTTGAAACTATTATGTATTTATTTTACTTAAAGCCTTTACTTTTAAATAAGACAGACTTACACGCCGCAGGGTCCCAGTCGAACGCGATTAGCCACCGCCGCGACAGATCGGCGCTTCTGACTATGAATCGCGTACCGATCCGAAACATGTCGAGTCATCGAGTGATATTCAGCTTATACGACGAGATTAAACCCGTTTCCGATACGTCTGAGGCACACGGGAGATTTCTATGTAAAATTTTAAAAAATCTATAGTATTATAGAAAATGCACGTTCCCAAAGGATAAATTAAATACGTTTGTTACGCGAGCAAAGTCACAGAAAATTACTAGTTATAAATAAAAGCAAAACCGCAAACACCATTCTGCGGTCGCTGTACTTCCTCGAACAGTAATCACTCTAATCAAAGCCTAGTCTAGTTAAAGCACGTAGCTCCATTAGACTATTACTAATTAAAATTAAACGCTTACTGAGAACTATGATGGGGCAAGGTTGTATTTTCTTATAATTTTATTAAGGTAATGTGTGGGGACCAATAAACAGGTACAGTAAAGGGAACTGAAATGCGTACCTTTTTTACGCTTATTAGTTATTGTCAGTGTGACAAGAGTAGTAGAGTTGCTAAGCCGCGAAATTGTGCGCATCGGGTTACAAGCATGAAATTTCTACCACACATAGAGCGTTCCACGGTGATTATTTTCAGATGTGGAGAGAAGTCAGATTCGTCCCCTGTGTGGTGAGAGAGCGGGGTGAAGAGGACCAAGTACTGCTCTTTTTCTTTTTTTTATTACTGATCAGTTAAGGCTATTAGGGCTTGTGCGACATCGTTTTCGTGTAAAATAGATATCAGCTATTAATTTTTCATGTTATTTAAGAATAGTTTCATATAAAAATTTGGATTTATTACCGAAAAAGTAAAAATCACAACAAGTTTTTTTTATTCAGAACGATAAACTAGTTATCTATCTGAATATTTACAATTAAAAAAAATATTTCTAAACAGCAAATTTAATCTTGTTTTTAAAAATGTATAGGTACATATTGGGCACATCTGATACAAAAAGTACCTTGAAAAAAATGTTGATCTTAAGCTTAGCCTGCGTGTTCTAGTACATTTTGCTAAGTCGCGAAATTGTGTACATCGGGATACAACCACGAAATTTCTACCACAGATACAGTATTCTGCGGTGATTATTTTCAGATGTGGAGGGAAGTCAGATTCGTCCCATGTGCGGCGGGAAAGCGGGGTGAATAGGACAAAGGAGTCCTCTTTTTCTTTTTATATTACTGATCAGATAACGCTACTAGGACTTGTGTGGTGTCGTTTTCGTGTAAAACAGATATCAGCAATTCATTTTTCATGTTATTTATTCATAGTACCATATAAAATTATGGTTGTATTTCCGAAATTGTAAAAATCACAACAAGTTTTTTTATTCAGGGAGATAAATTAGTTATGGGTAAGGCCGCGGGAATTTACCAATGTGACATAGAAGTAACATAAAAAGAAATACGTTATGTTATCATAAAACGTAACAAAAGTCGTTGTAAAGCTTAGATCATACTGGAAAATATTTACATTAAATAACGTAGCTAAGAAAAAAAAACAAGTTATAAAATGATTAGCTTTATATTGCCTGTAAACAAAATTTTCATGGCACATTAAAATCAATATAATCAAACACGCGTGTGATGGAACTATGAAACCCAAACCGCTCTAGTGTTTTAAAGCCTCTCATTTTGTACCAAGTGGCAATAATTACTATTTGTTCACTGCAGGTACTAGTAACAAGACGACCGTATAACAATAAAACAGCTTTAGAATCAATGATTCTACTGTGACTTGAGGTCGAAAATAAATTATATTTTTTATAAAACAGTTTATTTTTATTAGGATGTTGTTTTTATTTATTTTATTATTGTACAGGAGTTTTGTTCGACTTTGTATATTTTCGTGAAATTAAAAATTTAATAAAACTCATTTAAGTTAGTATATTCTGTGTGCACTTCCCTTTACAACATTTATTCGTTATGCTACGTAGAAAATACGTAACAATTTGCAAAAATGTAACATATTCGTAACGAAAGTGTAACGTATTTTTGAAAAAAGTGGATTTTCATAGTGAAATAAAGACAATTTGAAAACAATAATACATGTCACTTGCATGAAAACCATAACACTATTGTATAAAAAAACAACTGATTAAAAATAATCACTCCTTACCTTTAAAATACACACAAGCACTTTAGAGGTTTTTTCGCGAAACTATGACTGCATCAACTTTGAATAGCATTTTTTGACAAACTGACGGGATTGGGCTGTCTCATTGGTTATGCCCTACTAGAATATGAGTTGCCAGTGCACGAAAACGTATTTTCGCCAAAAAATATTTAAAAACAAGCTACATAAAGCGTCACGAAAGTATTCGTAACACAAGTGTGGAATCATGAACCATTAAAGTAAAGTAAGATAAAAAATTAAATTTGTATTACCATAATTATTCTGTAATCAGTATTACTATCGCTATGTCATAAATTTTAGTTTAAAACAAAATTATGACCATGAAAGTTAAAATATCATGAAAATAACAGAGCTCATATGATGCGTGGTCGAAAAAATTAACCAACTTTCGTTACGTTTTGGACGGAAATATATTTTTAGTATTTTTTTGAAGGGGTTTATATCAATTATCTAACTTGCGACCATGAGATTTCCCATCCCTACATATAATAAAAATATTTTTGAAACTGTAGGGATTACCATTTTTTTTTAATCAGCTGTGTAAATTTGAAATGTCCAAATTGGTAACTTTCCGCGGCCTTACCCTTATATTTCTTGATGTTTACAACTAAAATAAATATTGCAAAATAGAAAATTTAATCTACTTTCTAAAAATATATACATATTGGGCACTCTTCATACAAACAGTAACTTAAATAAATTGTTGATGTTGAGATTAGCCCGTGTGCTCGTGATACATTAGAAAAAAAAAAAAAAAAATTACGTTAATTGGTTTTTCTAGGACGTATATAGTAAAAAAAAATTGTTAAAGCATGTTAATAATCATTATTTAATGTATTTAATGAAGCGAAATAGGATGCGTTCGGAGATTTACGTTGGTTACGCCGACGTAAAGATTTATATTTTAAG
The DNA here is from genome assembly GCA_932273695.1 of Apotomis betuletana. Taxonomy (NCBI): domain Eukaryota; kingdom Metazoa; phylum Arthropoda; class Insecta; order Lepidoptera; family Tortricidae; genus Apotomis; species Apotomis betuletana. The sequence continues at coordinate 7,783,449 of OW026307.1, read as the reverse complement.
CTACTGTTTGTATGAGAAGTGCCCAACATGCATATATTTTTAGAAACCTGATTAAATGAGCTTTTTGAAATAATAATAATAAGTTGAAAATGTTCACGAAATTGAACTAATTTACCTCACTGAATAAAAAAACTTGTTGTGATTTTTACCTTTTCGGCCATTACACCCATATTTTTATATAGAACTATACAAAACTAACATAAAAATTAATTTCTGATATTTGTTTTACATGGAAACGATACCAAACACGTCCTGGTAGACTTAACTGATCAGCAATAAAGAAAGAAAAGAGGGATACTTGGCCGTACGAATCTGACTTCCCTCCACATCTGAAAATAATCACCAAGGAACACTCTATCTGTGCGCACAATTATGTTAGAAAACAGCGGACTAACAACTCTACTAGAGCGAAATGGTACGTGTTTAGATTTCCTTGTACAGTCAAGGTACATACACTGCGATTTACGTATGCGACAGTCGTTAGTTGTCGTGATGGAAGTCGCCGATTTCGGAGGCATTATATTATGTGTCCTCTCCCATCCTATCCCGGGATTTTTTGTGATCACGGGATTAAGTAGAAAATACCGAGATGGAAAGCTCTAGCTCTACACCACGATCATTTTTCGAAGTGGCTGAAATATAGGTTGAAGGCTCTTTTAACGTGTATGAAACGTAAAAAAGTCCCCCGTTTCTACGCCATTATTAAATACTTCGAAAAACGGAGTCAACAAAAAAAACTGTATAATTATTGAACATGCTCACAAAATTTCATGAGAATCGGTTAAGAAATGCGGCGTGTAGGCGCGAACAGTCGGAAATCCGGACAAACAGACATCCGGACATACGAAAAAAATTTGGCCAAGTTGAAACGGAACCGCTTCGCTCGCTCAGTCCTTTCCCAAAGCATAAACCCTTCGTTTCCAAATGGGTCTCAGACACGGATATTTCAAAGAGAAATGTACGCATAGTCACGTTCAAGACGCACTGTAATTTGATTTAGCGACTACTCTCACTGTTTGATAATGCACATTATTCGTCGAGGAGAATCGTGGTAATGATAAGGAATGAGTGATGCAGTAAATCATTGATTGGCTTCAATATTGCGGTCTTTGCTGTTTGACGACGCGGTCGGCGCAGTTGTAGTGCACCTGCCTATTGAGCCGATGGCCCTGGGTTCGAATCCCGGCAAGGGCAAAAATAGTTATGTGATGAATTTGAACATTTGTTCCTGGGTCATGGATGTTATCTATATGTATTTATATATTATGTTTACCGCCGTCTAGTACCCATATACCTATAGTATCATTGCTTAGTTTGGCACTAGGTCGATTTGTGTAAGATTGTCCCTTAATTATTGATTATTTTAAGCTTCTCGTACTGTTCTCTTTTTTTAACCGAGGACAAAAAATGAGTGTTTTTCATGTATTTTTCCCGATGGCTTACTCAAAGACTAGGCAGTTTAAGAAAAATATTTTACTTGATATAAATCAAATTTCAGATATTCATAAGTTGTTCGCCGTAAGAACATGAATGCATCCAAAAACATATTTCACAATCGAAAGTTTTCGTAATCCGCTTTAATTTGAGTCTAAATTACTCTTTTGTTTGAAGCAATTTTTTTTAAATTACTTTGGACACAACACCAAATTGACTTAATCTCCTAAACAATTCCCCCATAAAATAAATTGGCCGTTTTCACTTAAATTTAATTTTGTTCTATGTAATTACTTGTTAAAGTTTTCAATTATAAGAGACATGCAATTCAATTGTTTGGTGCATTTCCCTGGTTGCGTGGTGGTGTACAGGCGTTTGTCAATGATGCGTGTGGGTGTGCTTTAATAGCAGGTCTCTAATCTTGAGGTCTATTGTTGTGCACATTTTGTTGGTTATAATTATAATTGATTAGGTTAGACAGAATTACAGTTACATGTGTCGAACGTATCAGTTTTTAGGGTTCCGTACCCAAAGGGTACAAAACGGTACCCTATTACTTACTCTCCGTCCGACTGTCTGTCACCAGGCTGTATCTCATGAACCGTGATAGCTAGAGAAATTTTCACAGATGATGTATGTCTGTTGCCACTATAACAGCAAATACTAAGAACAGAACCCAAGCAGCACATTAGTGAATTTTGCAGCTTATCTTACAGCTTTAAGTTCTAAATGAGTGGTTTAACAGTGTTTGATGCAACTTATAGCTCTAAACACAACTCAAAACTGTATATGAGTTCATCCTATCACTTGTAGTTGCATAGGAACGTTTTTTGGTTCTACTTTATTACTTATGGTGGGATAAAGTCGATTTTGCTACTTAAAGTTGCATGCAGGTTCAAATAGTCACTCAATAAGAAGCAATAGTGCTATATAAGGCCTTAAAATCACTTATAAGCAACTTTTACATATAAGTGGCAACATACCCTTATTTGGAACTAAAAGTTCCAAATGACTAGTACAATAGCGAATTATATCACCAATAGTGGCTAAAGGGATAATTTTACGGCTCTTTTGGAACCAAAAAATATTGCAACTTTAAGGCCTAAGAAGTACCTTATTGCCACTCCAACGCATAAATAGGTCTCAATAGGAGATTCTTAGAACCAAAAGCAGTTATTTTCACTTATTTCAAACCACTAACGAACTAAAAGTTCTATTATAGTTCCTATTGCGCCTTGTCAAAATATATTTAATAGTTGCACTGCTTTGCCACTTGCAAGATACAAATAAGTGATTATTAGACCTAATAGTTCCAAATAAGGAACAAATAAGTGAAAATAAACACTGTAAGATCTTTTTTGTTTCGCCATGTTTACAAATGGAAGCCAATGAAAATTAATTATTTTGACCAGAATTTTATCACACTCACGCATAATCACAGACTTTTGATAGTTTTGACGATGTTACTTTAACATTGTAGGTAACCTACAATCATTAGGTCAGGTTTTTAACAGTTTTATTTCTTATCAGTATCTATTCCTTATTTAATTTAGCACTCTCTTTTTTAATATTCCTGATCAAATGAAAGGCCCGTCGAAATTTACAAAGAAAACATACTATAGTTTCACAGTAACAAAAAATTCGCAAGAATTTCGTGCTTATTTCAATGCTTGTATAACGTAAAGTTTTAATCACTCACCAAACAGACGTATAAATCCAAAATAAATATGGCAGATCACGTATTACACACAACACAATTTGACAGTTGCCTCGCCACTCAAAGATAATTTGGCGACTCATTTATCACTCATTGAGCGAACTGAAATGTTTTCATTCGTTCACTGCGCATAACTTTTACCCTTAGTTCTAATTGCCACTTAAGGTGATTGTGAGATCTCTTATGGACGCATAACTTTCACCCATAGTTCTAATTACCACTTAAGGTAATTGTGAGAGCTCTTATGGATTCTATTTAGCACCAAAAATAGGCTGCAATTTTTCTCCTTTTGGTTCTATATAGGTGGCATAAGGGTTATTGCCACCTATATAGCACTTAGTCATGGTGGTAAATTTCACTTAAGCATCTAATTAGATATGATATACGAGCTATTTAGACCCAGTTGTGCTACTTGGGAATTAAATAAATATTTAAGTGGGGCTCCCATACTACAAATGATCGATTGCGTTAACTTTATTCCTCATTTGTATGCGGCATCATTCATACCAGCCCGCCTAGCATAAGTACGCTTCGCGACTCTTGTCGCGTCACATAGCATCACCCGTCACTATCTCACAGTATAGCGAAGAAAGAGATGGGTAACATTTCTCGCGCGAGAAAGAGTCGCGTGTCACAGTTGTGCTAGAGGTGCAGGTGCGAAGTTAACTTAACCCGGCCAGCAAGGATGCGATAAGTGTTTCTACGAAACGTTCGGTCCACAAGTCAGACTCGCACTTGGCCAGTTTTTGAAATTACTTACTAATGATAAAATTAACTACTTACTTAATTCGATGATCTGTAGGTATGTATGCACCAATAACAATACTAAAATGACTTTTTATTTTTAAATGTTTCATGAATTCATAATCATTCTATCATTAAAGTCATAATATAGCTAGCAATCTGTATAGCTCATCAAATACAGCCTGGTGACAGACAGACGGACAGTGGAGTCTTATTAATAGGGTCCCGTTTTTATCCTTCAGGTACGGAACTCTAAAAATGTTCCCGAGGATTGTATATACCTACTTACCTACTCAACCACGCGCCTTGCAACAATAACAACTCGTAATGAATGAAACTATATTCCTCGACTTTTTAATGGAACGTAATTATACTTTTCTTTGATAAGCTTGGAAACAACTTAATTAGGTACCTACCGAATAGCCATTTACTAAAAGATTATTAAATTAAAATAGTAACAGGTCTCACGTTCTTGTTAAGATAGCATGCGCGATTGTAAACATGGCGCCTCGGTCCGGGGGCATCGGATTATTCGCGGTTCTCATTTTTAACCGACTTCAAAAAAGGAGGGGGTTCTCAATTCGGTTGTACATTTTTTTTATGTTTGTTACCTCAGAACTCCGTCGTTTATGAGTCGATTTGGTTTTTTTTTAGGTTCATGTGTAGAGACTCAAGGTTGGTCTCATAAAATTTTGGTGAAGATCTGATGAGATCTATGAGGAATCGAAGGAATTCCTGAAATGTTATACAGGCACTCATAATGTTTTTAATATATTTTCTAAAACTATTAAAAGTATTTGCATATGGCATCATCTTCCAATTCTAAGCTAATGATGGAAGGTACAACTCCTTAACGGTTAGGTGTTAGGAAATAATTCAAACGAGATTCATGCCTTCAAGACCTCCCTGATCATCCCGCCATAAGTATTTTAAATGAATCACTAAAAAGCAAAAACTATAATATGTAAATATAATAATTGAGTGGTTTGGGACTGACTTCAAAGGGTGAGACAAATGTTATCTGTACTTGACCGGTTTTTGGCCTTTTAAAGATAAAGATTCTTTTTTTGTTAATATTTTTTTAAGTTAGAGGGTTTGGTAAATTCTCAGTACTTTGAAGGACAATTTGTCCTAACAGGTTGAATTTGGGCAACTAAAAAAATACGTGTCTGCTATTTTAGACTACTCTATAATATAACATAGGTACATCAAAATAAATCAAATCGGATTCTGACAGTTGGGTACTTCCTTGTTAGCACAAACTGTCCCGATACTTACAAATCCTAAAGGACCTGTTAAAATTATGATTTTGTAAAATGACGAACCTGAAATGTGTCCAACTTGGAAAATTACCAATTTGGAAAGTGACAATTTTGGAATATCAATATGACCAATTTGGAAGATGATGCATTAGGAACAAATCTCATTGCCAACTGTACTTTTGTGCACAAATGTGAATTTTTGGTCAAGACGATCCAAGCGAGTCCAAACTTCACTTAAGTTGAGACTTTCTCTCAGTCTGTCAAAGCGCTGTATCTCAGGATTTAGCTGTGCTACCGATTTAAATTTTGGAAATGTTCTAGAAATGGTTAAACAAAATGTTTGCAAATGCGAACATGTAAAAGAAAACAAACGAAAATAATATTAATAATAGAGCGATGATTACAGCAGCCCTTGTAATAGCATATTTATTCTCAATTTCAGCCCTATCATTATTATAAGCAAATAATCGCTGCGCAAAAGTCTGCGCACCCGCACGGGGCACCGATACGTGGAAAGTGAGGCGCCGACGTCGCTCGATCACTACCCGATCATACGTATCATCATTCAGGCCCGCAGAGTAGGATAGTGACAGATGGATCATTTTTAATCACACTATACAATACAACAATACTTTATTGCACACCAATAAAAGTTTACAAAAGGAAAGAAGACAAATACAATCTATACATAACGGTAGACAACAGGCGGTCTTATCGCTATAAAGCGATCTCTTCCAGACAACCTTTGGGTAGTGAAACAATCATGTACTAGAACCGTCGTTAACGTGGCGCCATCTATGCTCCCACCGAAAGAACAGCGCTGGCTTCCGAACTCTCACAAAATGTTAAGCCCAGCTAGATAAATTTTACAAACTGACAGAACAATAGACCAGTTGCTTCACCTACTCTTCCGCTGTTCCAAGCGCCCGCGCGACAGCATCTCACACGTGATGCCGAGGCCTATAGTTATGCTGCACCTAGCCTACCATCACAACAGCGACGATAATAGTCTAAGGGCTAATCGAATCAGCAACAAAAAAAAGTTAGTTTTAGTTTAGTTCTAAGATCATTTCTTTTTATTTCTTTGGTCGTGTTTTACGCACTCGAATAAATTATTTCTTTCTTTCTTTCTTTAGAGAGTAGGTTCGACTTTCGTCTGCAGAACCTTCCTATTTTTCTTCAATCCGTTAAGACGTTATGTCCAGCTTTATTATATGTGTTTTGACGTTATGAGACGTAGAAAATTTTGTCAAGTGTACAAATCGCTGCTATAATAATTATATTCTCACTCTTAAAGATCAATGTTGAAGTTTTATCTGGTCTACTTACATTGAAAAAAAAAAAGAAAAAAAAAACTAGGGATGTAAGTAGGTAGGAACAGTCCGGCTAAAAAGTGGCAATACTGTTGTGTCGTCCCTTTCTAATCATTCTAAGAAAACGGGGACGACACTACAGTATTGCCAGTTTTTAATTTCTACCCTTTTGGTCGGACTGTATTCCAAGTCAAAACACAAACAACGAAAATAATTAAGCGACAATTAACTGACCCTCTTTCTTGTTCTTTGATCAAGAAATAACTTAAATAAATTTTAATTAACAAGTAATTAAACTCTCCAAGAACAAAAGAAATATAAGAACAAATCCCCTATCACATGACGACCTCATCAAACACCCGAGTTAGTCAATCAAACTTCAATTATCATTCCTCTAGCCACGCCCCCGCCGGCTCTGCGCCGCGCTACTCTGTACGACAGGTTGCCAGGTGTAAAAATAGACCAGTCAACGACCGGCCTTACCGCGGCCTTCACCATGGCAACCCACGGATCATCTAGTAGCGTAAACGCATACGTTTGCATTCTGCGTAAAAAAAATATATTTATGTGATTGTTTTTGATGCCGCGTTTTTTATACGAGTTCTATGTAAATTGACGATCTGGGCTCTTATGCCAGTGGCATTTTGCGATATTGTTTTATTTATGTGATTATGTGTAACTTACTTTAATTGGACCCTTCAGATTTATAGATTGAGATTATTTTCGAGTTGAATGCATTATCAGTAAACGATACCTAAATACCCTGATGAATAAGTATCAGCTGCTTACAAGAATAACATTTCGCAGATGTTTTTTCGTGTAGGAATTTTTATCATGAATTTAAACACAAAAGGCCCAATGTTAATAAAAAAAAATTTTTTCTATATGTGACCGATTTTTATCAAAGATATTATAACTACTCGACAAAAGGCTTATGTTAGTCGCTTTTATGCCACAATAAATGATAAAAGGTATGTCACATTTTTTTGCGTATAATGAGTGCGAGGGTGACAAATGCTTTATCATGTCATATTAGGGCCGATGCTTTTCTTTATGCCATAAAAGTTATCATGTATTTTATTTCTGTTTTTAGTACTACCTGCCTGCTTTATTATTAATTTATTACAGTCTCTGCAAAATCATGGATCCCATGGAGAAGACATGTCTCGTAAGTCACAAATCACAATCGAAGAATAAACAAGTAATTTATCACAACATCCTGAGATGACAGACAGCCGGGATAAATAAAGTATTACTTTGAATTACATCGACAGGTGATTCAGAAACATTACAAAAGAAAAAGAAATACAGATATTGGCTACCGTGGCCTGTAGAAAAAAAGTACAAGTCCCATATTAAAGGTAGTTATGACAGCCTACACAAAATAAAATTTAAACGCTTGTATAAATACGTACCTAGTAACTTTTTATACTACAGGATGGTTCATTAAAATGTAAGCAAAGGACACTGTCATTATTAAATTGACATTATTTATCTTAGTATTAAGGTGATTGTGTGTTTACTATTTACAGATGTAATAAAATTTCACATTGTGGTCCTCGCTGTTGTTTTTTTGACAAATTTTTAACCGACTTGAAAAAATAAGGAATTTGTTTTTTTTAAGGGTATGCTTTCTAGTTGGTCTCATTATTAGCAGATCGGGATCTGATAATGGGATCCTGCACCTCTAGTCTACTCTTTCTCGCGCAAGAAATATTACCTCTCTTTCTTCGCTACACTATGAGAGAGTGACGGGGGATGCCATGTCGCGCGACTAGAGTCGTGAAACGTAGTTGTGCTAGGTGGGCTGGAGAAATTGAGGGTAGGTATTATATACTTCAATTGTCACCCACATCCATCGTAATATTCTCATTACAGACACACCTATCGAGATATGAGCAGTACTTATTTTATTAACTTGTTCTGTCGCTCTCGAAATCGTAAATTTTTGGTTAAAAAGTGATCTTTATAACAAATATGAAAAGTGTGAATGAATGTGATGTTCTTAATCATTAATCATCATCATCATCATCATATCGGATGATAGACGTCCGCCGCTGGACAAAGGCCTCCCCCAATGTTCTCCACAACGATCGGCCTGGCATTCCCTCATCCAATTTCTGCCCGCGATCCTATTAAGCACGTCGGTCCATCTTGTAATAAGACATCTCAAACGTCGATGATTATCCAAGGTAATATTACGCCATTATCCCTTTATGTATGTAATAAATTTGTAATTAACACTATGAAATTGGATATAAAAAATAGATTGGATATAAATAGGATCAGTACAGTTCAATAACTAGTAGTAGTAGATGCATAAAATGTCACCTGTATTAGGTAATAAGGGCCTTATCACTCTTGCTATTTGCGAGCGAATTTTGTATGAAGGAGATCACGCAGCGAGTTCATAAGCAGCTACTTATGTCGCGGGTGTGTTTAATTTTTAATTTTATTCACAAGTGTTGCGATATTTTATATGTTACCGACTTTAAAACCTAGTTACGCCTGTCAGCTCATGGAACATACTAAATTACTAAGTAGCAGAAGATTGCCTGTAAATATAGAAATAAAATAAGTAAAATAACGAAGCCAGGAGCGTGTTACTACAATGTATGCGTACAAACTTAGATATTATTAAAATTAACCAAAAATGGACTGTACATGTTTGCAATAAGCTTTTTCTCCTCGTAATTAAATAGGGTAATGTATGTAATGTTAGACCACCCGCCACAGAAGGAATGAACTCAAATTGCGTTGTTTTAGTTTAGCAAATGCTGTTGAAAGTGTTAACAACATAGTTAAGTCAATATCACGCCTTAGAAGAGTTAGAACTACTCTAGGTGAAAATGAAAACCAGAGGGCATAAATTAAAGTCGAGTTCTATTAAATATAATTATGTATGGATGAATAGAATTTTGTTTACATTCACAAACTACATAGGTATATACATTTAGTATTATTTACGAAAATAGCCTAGTGTCTTTGGTTTAAGAATAACTTATTATTAGTAATTAGTCCGTCAATACGACACGTATTTATATAGATACTTATTTGTGTAAGTGTATGACCTATCTGTCTAATATTTTGTATGTATAATTTACTTGAAGTTCTTATCTCACCACCTACTATTTTCTGTTTAATTTTGTTTTCTCCGCTACCCAAAGGTTGTCTGGAAGAGATCGCTCTTTAGCGATAAGACCGCCTCTTGTCTACCATAGTTTAATTTAAGATTTCTCATGTAATATTTTTCTTGTTGGTGTGCAATAAAGTGTTGTTGTATTGTATTGTATTTTTCCTTTCGTCAATCAAATAAAAAATAACAAAGCTCGAGACTGCTAAAAGTACCTGTAGCACGGTGTGACGTCACGCAGAAGACGCTTTAAAAAAAGATTGCATTTCTTTTTTTTTTAAATTACGTATTTTGATAATCTAACTCACGGATTCATTATATATTTTTAGAAATCAACACTTTTATTGTAACCGTGCTTATATATGACAACAATTTAAAGTTTTTGTCATCTTTTCATTATTGTCATTGACTTATTTTGATGTTTAAATAAATAAATAAAATACAATTATACTGTAAATGCACAAACGCCCTTAAAACTGCCTGCATACCTAACCATCATTAATACGTATTCATTTCAATCAAAGTGATTGATATAAATGATCTTGCAAAAACGTCCAAAAGAACTGGTATCACCAATATAAGGAATTCACCTCCCGGCAGATTTATGTAGCATGCCTTGATACGCAAGATTGTGTGGACAGAGCAATTTTTTACTCGAATCAGCTCGTCCGTAGAGCCCTTTTAAGGGTGTTATATATTGTAATTGGTTGACAAAGTATAGGTGGCTTTGCAATCATGTGTCGGGGCCATTAAACACCTCCCTGGAGATTGTGGGTGATAAATGTTAGTGCATTAATTCTGTACCTAATACTATGATAAAATCGGCCAAGTGCACGCACATGCACGGTTCTAGGGTTTATGGGGCCAATTTTTATTTTGTTGCCTATTTCTTTTTTTTCTCAAATAACTAAAATGTGTAGGACATAGTGTGAAATTGGGCTTACCATGGTCAGAATAAGTCACTCTACCAACTCACCAAATCACTAAACTCATTAAAATTTGAGCGAATTACAAACTATTTTAACTAAGCAAGAAAGTTCAACGGTGTTCTCAGATGAAAAATATTTCCCTGTAATCAAGAAATAAACCATAGCGACGTAAAACGAATTTATGTTAGAGAGCTATAAAGGTAGATTGCTCAGTAACATCCTAAATAATAAAAGAAGCTTCTTAATAATTTTATTCCCACATTATCACCCAGTAAAGAGCGGCTATAAACCTAACACATAATCTACGCAATATAGTGTTGACGGCATAATGTCACCTTTGATAGCTTTATATTTATAGGCTCACTATAAGGCTAGATTTTATGAAATCCCTGGCAACATTTTGCCTTTACCTTTATAATTTATGTTGCAATTAAATGTAAAATTATTGCAACCACCTACTGCCGCAGTACCCACGGTTATGGAGGGTACCTCTAAGGAGAACAATCTATCTATATCCAAAAGTATCCTTTGGAAAGGCGTTAAATTGGTGGCGCTGCTGTAGCAAGTAAGTAAATTTTCTTATATTTATTTCTTATAAATTTTATGCCCGCTTTTACTATTTTTGCTTTACAACATTTTCATCATTCTTGTTTTGATATTTTGTAACGTCTGTAAATATATTAAAACCTTGAGAAAATGACAACTACCTACTAGTGGCTTTGTGTGCTGTAGAGCTTGCTAGTTTGAATTGAAATTAAGATAACTGAAAATTGCAATTGATTTTTTTTTTCAAAAATCTGTAAAAATGTTTTGTCAAAATATTTAAATGCTAATAGAATCTACTCACAAAAATTTCATAAGAATCGGTTGAGAAATATGGCCTTTAGGTGAGAACGGTCAAAATCCGAATATCCAAACATTCGCTCGCGTGGCTCGCTCGGTCAACTAGCTTTTGGAACTATTCTTTACTATCTACACCTAGAAAACTGTCCAGCTATTGTTGGCCCTATAGAGATGGTTCTACTTAGCTCTACACTTAAGAGGGCGCCGAGCGTTTGCGACTGAACCATAGAGCGCGGGGAATGCGTATTTAAATCGGCGCGCGGCCGCCATAGTAAAAATGTATGGAGAATTAAAAGCACTTTTTGATAAATCTGGACCTTTAATACCAAACAATAATTGAAATATTTGATGCGGACAAATTGTAATGTAAACATTCATCTTTTTTTTTAACTGAAAATCAGAATAGATTTCCATTGCTAAAGTATAAAAAAACACTTAACGCCTGCTTACGGTTTTACAATTTTCGTCCAACTTTACTTAGTTCTCTGGGGTAAAATATTCGTAATCTTATAATTTTTCCATGGAAAAGTTGTTAACACATTCTTCAAAATGCTAAATATATAGTTAAGAAATGGATTAATCAACTAGTGTTGACGTTATCTACTTAACGGCAACTGCCTATTTTTCACATTTCGCTCGGTGCAGTCTTAATACCCGCGGTGTTTATCCATTCAGTGTTCACAGGTAGATGATGAGTGTGTTTTCTATCGCGGCATGGACACTTCTGTGCATTTTGAATTTATTATCTAACGGTGTATTTAATTTAAATATCGAATATTAAATTTAATAGTCAATTTCACACTTCTTCAGGTCAAGTAACTAGTTAATCAGTGTTTCAGATTCGGCCATTTGTATAAGAGACTATGTAAAGGCTTAATTGATAAATAAATTACTAAATAATATTAAATAAATGTCAGACAACCTCACACAAATTGATCTACTCCCAAATTAAGCTCTTATTGGCTTGTGTTATGTTATGGGTACTAGACGGCGATATACATACTTATACATACAGATAAATATATACTTAAATACATAGAACAATCACGACCAAAGTACAAATATTCGAGTTCGATCGAAATTCTACCGTACCGTACCACAGGTCTAACACTACACTATATTATTATGGTCCATCCTTACGTCATTTTATTGCCAAATGCGGCCTAATAATAGTATAAGTTTTTAATTAAGCTTCATAACCCCGATCTATGTAAATACATTTACGATAACAATACTTAATGTAGTATATAGACATTTATAGATAATAAATGTACCCTCGATCCGCCAGCTATCGGTCATTACATTGACAGACGTCACCGGTGGCGGACGCACTGCAGGTTTACTGAAAGCCCGATTAATGTGTTTATTGAAGTATCCCAATAGGAAACCCTAGTGAACACTACAATGGCGACGAGTATAAAGCAACGGAATAAAAGCGTGAGTTAAAATTGATTTAAAAATCATCGACGTAATTACCAACGTCCTTGACAGTATTTTCTTGGAAAATAAAAAGGGAGGACAAGGGCATTGGAAAAGTAGATGTGGTTACTTTGGGGGTGATAAGACTATTAAAACACAAGTTTTCGGTTGCTAAATGTAGAATAATTTCATTTTGGGTAGTGTATATTAGTCACGGGGTTCGTGCTGAGGCCTACCCACGACATGAGGCTGAGGCCTACCCACAAAGCACCACTGGGTGGAAAGTTGCTTAAATAAATAGGAAAACAGGCAAAAAGTATTATTTTGAATATTAATTAGTAGTTGTGCACTCGAGGAATATGAATATTTAGCAGTTTAGCGTAATTCTCGAATTGGTCGTGTTACTAATCTTCGACTGCGCACTCTGCGCAGTGGCGCAGTGGATGACGAATCATAATATAATACTCGTAATTATGAACAAATTAGGAAAACGATTGGACTGCTAGGCGTCTATTTAATTTACACGACTGTTCATTTGTGCGTGCGTAATTGAATATGTTACTTAATACTTTCCTATGGAGTGGGCTTGATTGTTCTGAATTCCAAAATATATTGACGGGTTAAATATTATAGTGCTTATTTAAAATTAAGCTTATCAAAGCTTAATTTGTCTTATGTTGAAAATGTATTTTGGAATAATTATCCAGAGTATCTTGTATAGTTGATAAACCGTATGAACATCCAGCTCAAGGGTCGTGCATTAGTTACATATGACACATATAGGTGCATATGTCACATGTAATCAATTTGGTATAACAAAATCATTAATGAAATACCAGCAGATACGTCTTGTAAGGTATAGAGAACAACGAAATATAAAGAAGCAAGAGCGCCATACACCTGTGTCAATTTCGTTGTAATTATAATCTATTTGAGAGTTGTTGAGTGGTCATTATCATTATATACCAAGACGGATTAAAAGCGATATGGAAGACTTTTATTTGGAAAATCATTTTAAATTAAATTATAACACAGTTCAGTAACACAGTAATCCAGTAAACAAACAGTTTAGTATCTCTTAAGTATTTGATACTTGTGCTTAGAGGCAGCACTTTTCTACGTGGTAAATTATTTGTATTATGGAAGAGTTTATTACTTTTTAATTAAAATGTTACTGACTAGTATATACAGTGGAAGTCATTTGCCAGTATAATAGGCTATGACTGGATTGTTATAGAAAATAGGTGTTTTTATAAGGAAGGTCAATATGATAGACCAAGTTGAATTTAAAAGTGATATGGAAGACTTAAGTTGAAGGTCATTAGTCAATATGATAGGCTATGACTGTATGGTTACAGAAAACGAATGGTTTTATATGAGAGGTCAATATGATAGGCCAAACTAGATTTAAAAGTGATATGGAAGACTTTTAAGTTGAAGGTCATTAGTCAATATGATAGGCTAAGGCTTTATGAGAGGTCAATTTGATAGATCATGCTGGATTGCCAATATGATAGGCTAAGACTTATGAGAGGTCAATTTGATAGGCCAAACTAGATTTAAAAGTGATATGGAAGACTTTTAAGTTGAAGGTCGTTAGTCAATATGAAAGGCTAAGGCTTTATGAGAGGTCAATTTGATAGATCATGCTGGATTGCCAATATGATAGGCTAAGACTTATGAGAGGTCAATTTGATAGACCACGCTGGATTGCCAATACGATAGGCTAAGAGGATTGTTAAAGTAAGCGAAAGGCATTATGAAACGTCTATTTAATAGACCACGGGAACCAAAGTATTCGTAAGAAAGATAGTAAGGCTTAAAGGCTAAGCAAATATAATTCCATGGAAGGCCAATTTGATAGACCATAGAAATATTATAAGCGGTGTGTAAAGTGCCGCGTTCGTGCTGGAAGGTCAATTTGAAATACCATATTATTAAATTTGATTACAATATGTATTCAAGCTTCCTCTTAATTGGGAAATATTAAAAGTAGTTTGAGACTTTAAATTCGAATTTGTAATGAACCTGAATCTAAGGTCTCAAAGCGGTCATAAACTGGGGAGTATGTGCTTTTGAGACTTCTATTAAAATTTGAATATCGGTGGCTTCGACGCGTCGATTAAATTGAAATATGATGTGCTTTAAATCTTTCATTCAATTGAAAACGGCTGTTTTTTTAAGACTTTAATTAAATTGGAATATCTGAGGTTTCAGAGGGTCCGTAACATGGGAATATGACTTGGTTTTGACTCCCATTCAATTGGGATACTAGAGATCTGAAAGCCTCCAGTGAATTGGAATTAATTGACAACCTTTATTGAATTGGAAATAGTTTGGTACTTCAAATGAATGCCTGGATAAAACTGTAATTGTTCGACAACATTTTTAAATTGACAAAAGTTTGGCATTTAAAATGAATGCCTATATTAGGTTGGGATTGTTTAACAACCTACATTATATTGACAAAAGTTAGTATTTTGAATAAGAGCTTACATTAAGTTCGAATCGTTTGAAAACATTAATTAAATTGACATTAGTCCGGTATTTCAAACGAATGCCTAACCTATTAGGTTGGAATTGTTTAACAACCTCCATTATAATGACAATAGTTTAGTATTTAGAATAAGAGCTTCCATTGAGTTCGAATCGTTGGAAACATTAATTAAATTGACAATAGTCCGGTATTTCAAACGAATACCTCCATTAAATGGGAATTGTTTATCAACCTTCAATTGAGAATGGTCTGGTATTACAGATGGAAGCCGGAATTAAATTGGAATTAGCATATCACTGTGATTTAAAACCTCGATCCAATTAGAAATGTTGCGGTTTCAAGATCTCAATTCAATTGGATTATAGTTGCAATTTAGTTTAGGAATTCAAATAAGTGCCTTCATTAAATAGGAATCGTTTGAAAACATTAATTATATTGTCAATAGTCCTGTATTTCAAATGAATGGCTCCATTAAACTGGAATTGGTTATCAACCTTACATTGAGAATGGTCTGGTATTCTTAATGAATGCCGCAATAAAATTGGATTTTGTTTATCTGTGATTTAAAATCTAGATCCTATACGAAAAGACGCGATTTCAACATCTCAATTCAATTGGACTTTAGTTGCAATTTCGAAAATTTGGATTCTCATATTCTTTTGAATGGTATATCGTAATTTTAGATGACAAATTATAATGATGGCCTTAGTGAGAATATTGAACGAGAGTACATGATGACGTATTAAGCAAGTTAGCTACTTTCAGTTTCAGTTTCATTTTAAATAATTGAAGATAAATAATAATGAAGATAATAATTTATGGTAAAAGGGGGAAAAGAGCAAGCACTAGTTCTTAAGCGCTTGACAAGATGGTTGTTGTGAAATAATTATCCAGATAAGGCTACATGTCGCAATTCTTAAAAATTCTGGCATCAAGTGTATAAACCTTTGTTTTAATAATTCATTTATTTTTCAAATAAGTTACACGATATTACAGTAATTAACCCTACATGCTTTGGAACTACAAAACTACATGCAGACCAAACTTAAAACTAGTTAGATTTAATTTAATTTAATAAGCGCCTTAATGGCTTAAGCGACATAACAGCGTGGCTCCGTTGCGTTGTTTGACCCGCAGCTCTGGCATATGCGACTATTTCTCGCGCGAGATATTTGCCTGTCTCTTGCTGTGCAGTAATGTGAAGGAGTGACGGCTAACGCTGAGTCGCGAGGCATAGTTGTGCTGGACAGGCTGGCAGGATTAGGCAGGTAGTAGAGTAGCAGCCTATAGCTGCTGGGACACGCGTAGCTCTAACGGGCTGAATTGCACGTAGTGACAGGTCTGAAGTGGTACACCTTCATGTCCTCGTTGGACACGGTGTCTGTGCCACTTAGTGTTGTGGGGCACCATGCGCGTCTTGCTCTTCCTTTCCACCAGTGTGACTCCCTCCCTATCCACATTGGTGTGGGAGAAGTTTTCCTTATCGCGAACGCGTACGGGGACCGGTTAGCCGCGACCGCGACAGACTGATCGGCGACTACAGCATATTGCACGCTGTCGCGACTTCGAAAAGGGTATCCTTTGTGTATCCTCGATGTATCCTCTAAAGCGTTGTGTCAAACAAGGTTCAGGGCAAGTTTATATTGCAGAACTAGTTCTAATGGGTTGTGTGAAACGAATTAAATTTTAAATTTGCTTTGATTTCAGAATATTGTTTTCAAGTATCAGGAATGTTGTTTCAAGTCACTAATGTCGAGAACTATCACTGGTTTAGAAGTGAATATACTTACGGCATTTTACGATAAGGAAAGTAAGCTCGGAAAAAATCTTCATTAAAATCTTTGAACTAATTTATATATTTTGCTGACAGGCTTGATAGAATTATATTAAAAATGCAATCTGTGAGTTTTATTGCGGCGCTTCTTTATCACGCAAGCCTTGTTTAGAAGCGCCGGTAGATATTATAAACTTTCAAATATAAATAAATAGCTTTCTAGCTAGCGCATGAGTAAATACTTAATAAATATCTTAGAAACATTTAGTAGGTATGAGATGGTAAAAAATATAAATTTACTAAATAGTTAATAAAAGTAATAACAAATTGGAAATAAATAATAAAATAGAAACGAACTGAAATAAAGATAAAAAATTAACGCAAAAAAAAGTTGTCAACGGGATATGGAGGGCGGCATAGAAGTTTCCATGGGATATAGGAAAAAAGAGGGTATGATTAAAATAAATAAGTAGAAGACCAAATTGATCATGTTGACTACTAATTGTATTAACTTGAAGAAAACTAATTACAAAGAGAATTATAAAATCATAATACAAAACAGCTCGGGTTCTTAACGAGACGTCTTAATCGACATAGTGTAAAGAGCGTTGTGTTGTTGGTCTTCGAGATCTTTGAGCGAGCATTTTGTGTGTTGGTGTTTGTCATAGCTGTCTGGTGTAGGTCGCCTGGAAGTGGACCCTAAACAGAATTAGTTGACACTTGGGCGGGACAGTGAGTAAGTCTACTAAAGGCTTGTAATACTTGTAACTACCTAATTCCAAGCAATTTTTAATTGTTAAAAAAGGGAGAGATGTAGTATATAGACATTTATAGATAATAAATGTACCCTCGATCCGCCAGCTATCGGTCATTACATTGACAGACGTCACCGGTGGCGGACGCACTGCAGGTTTACTGAAAGCCCGATTAATGTGTTTATTGAAGTATTCCAATAGGAAACCCTAGTGAACACTACACTTAATATATATGACGACTCGGTTGGCGCAGTTTGCAGACACCTGCCTACTGAGCCGGCGGTCCCGGGTTCGAATCCCGGCCGGCCCGGCCGGGGCATATATTTTTGTGATGAGCTCGAATACTTGTTTTTGGGTCATGTATGTTGTTATATATGTATTTATATACTATGTATATCGTCGTCTAGTATCCATAGTACACGCTTTGCTTAGTTTGGGACTAGGTCGATTTGTGTATAATTGTCCCATAATATTTATTTATTTAATATAATGCCGTCTTTCAATATATAATTGAACGGAATTTTTAGCGAAAACTTCAAGTAGTATCTTGGAGCGATTTATCTGGAGGTACTTATATTTATTTTTAAAACATCACAAGTTGCAATAAATAAAAAAGACAAAACGTCAGACGAAGCGAGGCCACGTAAATTGAATAGCTCCAACGTCCATTGTAAACCTTAAATTATACACATCTCTCGTCAAATCGTTCAATAGCTCTTTAAGTAAATCTACATTTCATTACATATACTTAAGTAAATGTATACATTTACGGTAATTGACTATGCTACGCCCGTCATTTTGGCCACTGTGTGGTTACTACGTCTGCTGCGTCATTTTGGACACTGTGGTTAACGCATCATTGGTCGATGCACAGACATTTTTCGATTAACTATAAAGGCCAGAGCACATCGTAGCATGTGCGTGACGTGGACGTGAACGGGCGCGTTATAAAGTATGGATTTCCACGAGAGATGTCACACTTCTTGGTGTGATATCCCCCATAAGAATTCATACTTTACAAAGTACACGTCACGCAGACGTATGTGGTGGGCTCTGCCCTTAAGGCTAAAAGGTTTTAAATGTTATGGAATAGCTGGTGTCCGTAATCGGAGTTGAGATGTTGGTATGATTATTTTTAAGTTTAAATTTAGCTCACTGATGGATTGAAAAGGACGTGACTATTTTTAACGCTCAACAAGACGGTCTTAATAGTAGATTTTACTATAGTTCATTATTATAATATGGTTCATGGCATACATCATATTTATAAATAATTTAGGTATGTACCTACTATTATAATTTTAATGTTTTATACTCGTATTTAGTAGTTTCGGCTTGACTATTCAGTCGTTTTTTTAAGAAGACATTAAATACGATACATTTGTAAATAAAATTGTAGTAACATTTTTACGTGAAATATTTGACAAAATAAATAAATTTCGACATGGCTTAGTAAATAATAAATAAATAAAATGAATAATAAATATCAGACAACCTCACACAAATCAACGTAGTCCAAATTAAGCTCAAGAAGGCTTGTGTTATGATTAATAGGCGAAGCTATAGATACTTACATAGATAAATAAATACTTACATAGAACATCCATGACCTAGGCACACATATAAAATTAGTGTTCATTGCTTTGGTATATACCTAACAGTCGTATCAAGTTATAATTACGTGTATTCCAATGAATATAACATTTATGTACTTTAGTAAGCAAGATGGCTTACATGGCTTTAATTTAATTAAAATTTACGACATTGTAATTTTATGTAATTGCCTATATTTTAGTAAACGCTATAAGATTAAATACATAAATGTTTCACGTGTTACTTTTGAATCTGCATTTTATATAATTTTAACTCGCATTTAGATTTATGGTCTAACACTTCGGAAATCATAAAAATTTCAATCAAAGAACCGTAAACATATCTCTTAAAAGTAAATGCTTTTCTGATCGACGGTTATACTTGTACCATAGTAATATCGCTTATAGTAGATTAAGCCATTTTAATTGCTTTATGTTATAATCATTGGATGTATACATGAAATATTATGGTTATTTACATTATTTTCAATGCTTGTTGTATTGCACCAAGAAATAGAAAATGAATACTACAAAGATTAGATTTTCAATGCTTCCGCTTTACAAAAAGTAAAAGTATAAGAGTGTTAAGCTAAAATATATATTATTGTTTTATATATTTTGACATGAATGTCATAAAATAAATTCACATTTTCTACAAACAGCGCCTTAATAAAGTTAAAAAAAAAGATAATTGTATTTTTAATTGACAGAGCGAGCGAGACGCCTCCGTTTCAGCTTTTTTCCGGTTCTTGCCTTTAAAGTCACATTTCTCAAGATCTCCAATTTTCATGAAATTTTGTGAATAAGTATGATAAGTATACCTACTTAGAAGGTTTTCGTCGCTTCAGTATTTCGAATATTTCACTGCTCTTCAAAACCCTAGATAAGAGGTTAGAGTAGATTAAGTAGATTGACAGTGAAATACGAGCTTTGTTTTAAGTATTTGTTATAAAATCATAATACAAAACAGCTCGGGTTCTTAACGAGACGTCTTAATCGACATAGTGTAAAGAGCGTTGTGTTGTTGGTCTTCGAGATCTTTGAGCGAGCATTTTGTGTGTTGGTGTTTGTCATAGCTGTCTGGTGTAGGTCGCCTGGAAGTGGACCCTAAACAGAATTAGTTGACACTTGGGCGGGACAGTGAGTAAGTCTACTAAAGGCTTGTAATACTTGTAACTACCTAATTCCAAGCAATTTTTAATTGTTAAAAAAGGGAGAGATGTAGTATATAGACATTTATAGATAATAAATGTACCCTCGATCCGCCAGCTATCGGTCATTACATTGACAGACGTCACCGGTGGCGGACGCACTGCAGGTTTACTGAAAGCCCGATTAATGTGTTTATTGAAGTATTCCAATAGGAAACCCTAGTGAACACTACACTTAATATATATGACGACTCGGTTGGCGCAGTTTGCAGACACCTGCCTACTGAGCCGGCGGTCCCGGGTTCGAATCCCGGCCGGCCCGGCCGGGGCATATATTTTTGTGATGAGCTCGAATACTTGTTTTTGGGTCATGTATGTTGTTATATATGTATTTATATACTATGTATATCGTCGTCTAGTATCCATAGTACACGCTTTGCTTAGTTTGGGACTAGGTCGATTTGTGTATAATTGTCCCATAATATTTATTTATTTAATATAATGCCGTCTTTCAATATATAATTGAACGGAATTTTTAGCGAAAACTTCAAGTAGTATCTTGGAGCGATTTATCTGGAGGTACTTATATTTATTTTTAAAACATCACAAGTTGCAATAAATAAAAAAGACAAAACGTCAGACGAAGCGAGGCCACGTAAATTGAATAGCTCCAACGTCCATTGTAAACCTTAAATTATACACATCTCTCGTCAAATCGTTCAATAGCTCTTTAAGTAAATCTACATTTCATTACATATACTTAAGTAAATGTATACATTTACGGTAATTGACTATGCTACGCCCGTCATTTTGGCCACTGTGTGGTTACTACGTCTGCTGCGTCATTTTGGACACTGTGGTTAACGCATCATTGGTCGATGCACAGACATTTTTCGATTAACTATAAAGGCCAGAGCACATCGTAGCATGTGCGTGACGTGGACGTGAACGGGCGCGTTATAAAGTATGGATTTCCACGAGAGATGTCACACTTCTTGGTGTGATATCCCCCATAAGAATTCATACTTTACAAAGTACACGTCACGCAGACGTATGTGGTGGGCTCTGCCCTTAAGGCTAAAAGGTTTTAAATGTTATGGAATAGCTGGTGTCCGTAATCGGAGTTGAGATGTTGGTATGATTATTTTTAAGTTTAAATTTAGCTCACTGATGGATTGAAAAGGACGTGACTATTTTTAACGCTCAACAAGACGGTCTTAATAGTAGATTTTACTATAGTTCATTATTATAATATGGTTCATGGCATACATCATATTTATAAATAATTTAGGTATGTACCTACTATTATAATTTTAATGTTTTATACTCGTATTTAGTAGTTTCGGCTTGACTATTCAGTCGTTTTTTTAAGAAGACATTAAATACGATACATTTGTAAATAAAATTGTAGTAACATTTTTACGTGAAATATTTGACAAAATAAATAAATTTCGACATGGCTTAGTAAATAATAAATAAATAAAATGAATAATAAATATCAGACAACCTCACACAAATCAACGTAGTCCAAATTAAGCTCAAGAAGGCTTGTGTTATGATTAATAGGCGAAGCTATAGATACTTACATAGATAAATAAATACTTACATAGAACATCCATGACCTAGGCACACATATAAAATTAGTGTTCATTGCTTTGGTATATACCTAACAGTCGTATCAAGTTATAATTACGTGTATTCCAATGAATATAACATTTATGTACTTTAGTAAGCAAGATGGCTTACATGGCTTTAATTTAATTAAAATTTACGACATTGTAATTTTATGTAATTGCCTATATTTTAGTAAACGCTATAAGATTAAATACATAAATGTTTCACGTGTTACTTTTGAATCTGCATTTTATATAATTTTAACTCGCATTTAGATTTATGGTCTAACACTTCGGAAATCATAAAAATTTCAATCAAAGAACCGTAAACATATCTCTTAAAAGTAAATGCTTTTCTGATCGACGGTTATACTTGTACCATAGTAATATCGCTTATAGTAGATTAAGCCATTTTAATTGCTTTATGTTATAATCATTGGATGTATACATGAAATATTATGGTTATTTACATTATTTTCAATGCTTGTTGTATTGCACCAAGAAATAGAAAATGAATACTACAAAGATTAGATTTTCAATGCTTCCGCTTTACAAAAAGTAAAAGTATAAGAGTGTTAAGCTAAAATATATATTATTGTTTTATATATTTTGACATGAATGTCATAAAATAAATTCACATTTTCTACAAACAGCGCCTTAATAAAGTTAAAAAAAAAGATAATTGTATTTTTAATTGACAGAGCGAGCGAGACGCCTCCGTTTCAGCTTTTTTCCGGTTCTTGCCTTTAAAGTCACATTTCTCAAGATCTCCAATTTTCATGAAATTTTGTGAATAAGTATGATAAGTATACCTACTTAGAAGGTTTTCGTCGCTTCAGTATTTCGAATATTTCACTGCTCTTCAAAACCCTAGATAAGAGGTTAGAGTAGATTAAGTAGATTGACAGTGAAATACGAGCTTTGTTTTAAGTATTTGTTACTTAGTGAGTTTTGGTTGTCAAATGTCAATAGACTATAATATCCTTTGTGTCAATGTTCAATTTAACTAGCCTTAAGAGGCCTTATTCCTTTTAATATATTTTTTTTCATATTACTACAATTATATTGATAATTTTAACCAACTTTTTGAAGTGAATAATACTTTGCCCCGAGTTCTAGGTAGTAACATAGCTATTTCATGCTTTCAGTGCGTGAAAAAATAAGCGTCGAAAATAAGTTGATAAAACTAAATTTTCCGCGTGAATTTTATCAATTTTGAGTAGTTTTTGAAACAAAAATTATCAATGAAAATTTCAAACTGTAGGTTACAAATATATTCCAATAAATCCCATTAGCCCTGTTTAAGGCAGTAACATCGTTAAGAAACATGTTTGATCATAGAGAAAAATGTCTAAGCAATCAGCATTTTAAAAGGAATAAGGCCTCTTAACCTTCTCTTGTAACACTAAACTAATGAACACACCGTAATCGACAACATTCGTGAAATACTTCGCACTCTTAAACACTTTCGTTTCTAAGTAAAAACGCAAGGGCAGATAAATGCTCCGACTTAACCAACCGGTTTCAAATAGATAAGGCAAGGGACACTTTTTAATTTTGCAAAAACCCTAAGGCCTTGCCCGAAGGTACATTCATTGACGATGTTCCTAGGAAACTACGTGTTCCTTTTGCTGTTTCCTGTAGGTTTTAGCGATAGTTCAGTAAATTCAGAACCAATAGGTCAGTTGTGTTCACTTTATGTACTAGACTTACGCTTAATTGCTTCTAAGGTTGTTGTATAATGGTCCCTAATAGCGCGTTGTCTATAATCATAGCCATAGCCTAACCTGGACTTGATTTTGCAAAATATAAAAGGACGTAACCACCTAGAAATCCCTAAAATCATAAGCTGTTCTTATTAATCACGGTATAGATTGACGACAACATTCGTTTAACGCGTATTTTCAAATGATGGCAGTTTAGTTCCATTGTGATTATGGCTCGACATTTTCTACTGACCTAATTGGACAGTGATTACTGCGAACCTTTCAAATAGGTGCAAATGGACGTGAACGTAAACACTTTATTGTACATAAAAGAAAATGAGAAAATAGTGGGATATCCAAGAAGATAGACAAACATGTTGCTGTAAACAATCGAAGTGCCCGTATGTCTATTTTGTAAGAACAAGTTTAATACTTTGCACTTCTTTGCGCCTTGGATAAGAAAGAATGCACGTTTTTGTTTGTTATACATAATGCAGTCTCTCTAGCCATGATCTGGATTAGTAGATCATGTTATAGCAAATTAATGCGTTTGCTATAGAATGGATTCCCCGTCTATTTGCGTTAGGATACTCCAGGATTTATGGCAGCGTGGTCCACATAGAATATGACCGTACCCTCTTGAAAGAAACTTCCTTCTAATTTGGGAGTATTCAGGTATGAAGGGAACAAGGAAGAGCAACAATGTCCATCGCCCCCAGTTTCATACGCATTATGCACCATTGAAAAGCACCATCAATTGTGCGACTGTAATGTTACGACACTGTTATTTATGGATTACTATCGAAAGATGGTGCAAACAGTAACTATTTGATAATTTATTATTCTAAATATAAAATATGCAACAATATTGCAGCAAATGAAGACCTTCTCCGTGATATTATTAAGTTTCCTTACCATAAAGATCAAAAGAAAACTCTCATCTCAACTCTGGGTAGGTATGTGTATTGCATTTACCTATCACTGTCTCAGGTTGCACACAAATGGAAATGTATCGCAAATGAAACATTTAAAAATACATTTTTATCTTTTGTAAAATATCCATAAGAAAGCGGGCAAAACTGATCGAACAAGTCTAGGAAGCTGATTATACGTCAAGTTTTAATAATAGAAAACTAGACGCGGTTGGTCTGTCCTTGACTTGTAATCACAGACTAAGTGACATGTTATCACAACAAAAACCAGCCGAGTGCGAGTTGGACTCGCGCACCGAGGGTTCCGTACAAACACTTATCCCATCTTAACTGGCCGGGTTAAGTTTGCACCTGGTAGGTATGGCGCCGGATACAAATGAGGTGCAAAGTTAACGCAACCGATCACGTATGGAAGCTCCACTCATATAACTTATTTTATTCTGTTTTTAGTATTTTTTGTTTTGGCAGCAACAGAATTACATCATCTGTGTAAATTTGAACTGTCTTAGCTATCGCGGTTCATGAGATACAGCCTGGTGACAGACGGACAGACGGACAGCGGAGGCTTAGTAATAGGGTCCCGTTTTTTCCCTTTGGATACGGAACCCTAAAAACGGGATGTATAATCCGAAGTTTCAACGTGCCACGTTCTCGGACCGACTTGAGATTGTATAATTTGAGATATACTTGGATATAAAGACCTAGCTAAGTTCAGTAGATACTGGTAATAATTCTTACTATTATATTTCTAAGGCCTACAGAGGAATAAACATCCGAGTATCATCAATTAAACCTCACTGTTAACACTACCCGGAATACAGAGGAAATTTCTTGCATATTGATTTTCACATCGTAATGGAAAACGTATGTACCAGTTAACTGTGAAATTGATATACGAGTGAGGCCTGCCTTTGCTTATAATTATAACCACACAGGTAAGTGCTACTTTCTTTTTGTACTTAATTTTTTCCAACTATCTCATTTACCAATTTACCTACCCAAACTAAGAACTATTCCGGATAAGGTTAGGTTAAAGGAGGAGGTTCACTGTTTCACTGTATGTATTGTTTTTGGTTTCAAAAAGTTTTAGAACGTTTAAGGTTTTAGAGAATAAACTCTTAATTTTTGTTAAACCAGTAACATTTGCTAGCGTAAACCATATATTTACAATAGAGCGAAAATTCTAAAAATGTAATGGGTTAGACGGGATTCGACGTTTTCAATGAAAAACTGTCGTCGGCAAGATGAAACGTCACTTAGAAATGCGCTCAAAAATCTCAAATTAAAGCGATTTGTCAATAATCTTCAAAGGTTACCAAATAATAGGATATTGTATGAATACACCACGCACGCAATACGCTACAAAGTATTGCCACTAGGTATGTCTTTAGCAATATACTTCGTTATTTTTTTATAAATGACACCTTGTCTCTGCCATTCCAATGAAGATTGATTTAAATTACTGGCGTTAAGAAGAACAGATTGAGCAGAACTGCACCGACAATAGCGAAATTGTTAAATAATAATGAACAGCAATGCCATTTAATGGAGCACAAGAGCAAAAATCTGAAAATTTCTGCCATATGACCGAGAAATTGCTCAACAGGAGCACCGCAATCCTGGTCCAACTAAGGCTTTCGTCCACAGAAGTGGACTAGAGAAAATGAACCTTCGTGTAGCTCAAAAGACGTGCGTCTTTGTGGACAGTCAGCCTTAGTTAGACGAGGATTGCGGTTACACAAAGGTTTAACCCAAAAGAAGCATTTAAATCTGAGAAAAGTTATGGGTCTATTTTACTCATCTGAGGTCCGCTCCGCTCCGTTCCGCTCCGTTCCAGGGGACGGGCAGCTTAACTCCAGTCATATCAGATAAACAAGTTTTTTGCAGATGAGTGAGATGTTGATGTTTGCCAAAATGAAGGTAAACTATGTGTGAACGGTGTTAGAAACAATTAAGGAGTTAGAGCGGAACGAAATTAACAGTAACAATAAAGTTCATGACAGATGATCATACGTCTGTTTTTTTGTAAATTCCTAACTTAATTATCATGCTGGTAAATAATTATACGTTAACGGTGGCATAGTTTTTTTGCTCGTAAAACTATACTTGTAAGTATATTTTATTATTTATTACATCGGGCCTAACTAGCGGAAAATTTTGTATAAAATTCGCAAAATTTCAACATGATATATTTACCATTTCTAACAACTAATTTATATAAGTACGTACCTAAAGACATTAACCTTATTTTTAAATTTGTTGCTCACATATGTGTATGATGCTTTAAATTTCACATTTATCCAAAAACATAGCTGTAAATTTTATTAAACTTCAAACTACAGCTAAAGAATTATAGTTTTATAGATATGCCCGCAATGTCGTCAACGTAAAACTCTTTTCTTTACCGTAGTCGGGTAAAAAAAGGTTTCCTATAACCATGCCAGTACAAAATGTTTGTTAAAATTTGCAACCATTGTGGTGTGATGAGTGGTCAAAGATTTTTTCCAACAGATGGCGCTATACGGTTGGTGGCGCGTGCTTATACAAACCCCGCATGACACGGTTATTATTTTTCCTAAAATAATAAACCCTCTCCATAGAAAACTGATTTTCCATACTATTTTTAGAATTTGATAATAGTGTAAATATGGAAAATAGGCACGTTGGATGTCGACTTGCGGAAAATGCCCAGCGCAACTATTTAACTAGTGTAAATATGGATCAAGGGGGCACAACAAACAGAAGCATGCGCACCGCTACTTCTGGTTACGTACGCGTGCTGCATTTTCCCGAAAAACGGAAGACTAAGTTAAGCACCCAGGTGCACCCAAGCAAGGTGTGGATCAACCATGCTACTACTGAGGTATATATAGTCCTCGTCACCGATTTTGATGACGGAAACCCAATGCAAGAACTATGGACTTCGTCTATTGTGGGCTTTGATATGGCTAGCTAAGCCAAATTTAGTTTAAAACTCTCTTTTGCACGTGTAGCAGTAGAGTTGGCTAGTGGAATAATTTGTGTACGCATAGGAGGGCTTAGATCTTTCTTCGCGTAACTGGCGTTTTACGTCTAAAGTTGTAAGGTGATTTTCCTCAAACGTTTTGATATGCTCAAAGATGGTAGATCGAGATTAACTATTAGCAGCAAGCTCCTCCCAACATGTTGCATTGATAGCGCAAGCGTTGATATGTCGTTTGACCGTCAAGACGTCTACAGTACTTCGCCATCCCGAACGGTCTTGAGCTTCGCGCTTCATTTTCCCCCAAGTCATTCCTATCGCCTTCGCTTCAACAGTGATCGTCCGCCACCAGGTCTGCAAAGGACGGCCATGTTTGCGCTTTCCTTGGGGGTTCCAGTCTAGGGCTTGCCTCGGAATGTGTTCTGGGTCCCATCGGGGCGTATGTCCAATCCAGCTCCATTTTCAGCTTTTTATCTGGTGGTCCATCGGAGTCTTATCGCTGCGTTCGGATCAACCGTGTTAATGGATCACATAATTTAGTAAATTTAGCTCTCTTCGGGTAAGGAACCCTAAAAACCAAAGAACGACCACCTCCCAGTATTTCCTAACGCCCAATCAAATAAATTCCATTCCGAATTCACTTTCATTTGTTACAAAGAGTTTCAATTCCATCTAACAGGTTCATTGCTCTTAACAAACAGACCAATTCGTTAACACTGTTCAAAGTTTTTCAACCGTAGTAACACCACGAAAAGCACTTTGTCGCTGTATCAAGACCGATGATTTACTACTGTTTACTAAACTAGATGTTGAGGAGTTTAATGCGATACGGTTGTAACTGGTGTAAGGTAACTCGTGACTTGTGTGAAGGATGATTCAGCCTTATTAGTTTTAATCAGATTGGTCGAAATACTTTTTGTGAGACGATAGCGGCATAATGATAGTGAAAATATTAGAGTTTCCACAGACGACAAATGGTTTATTTTTATTTTAGACTATTTTGTGCGTTTCTATTATAAATAGGTAGGTATATAATATACCTACCTACATTGAATTTATTTACTAGAAATTACATGAATTTAAGCTTTTAACACATTTTTGAATTAATTAATTAATATTTTAAATAGCTTATTGGAGGTCCCATACAAAAATGTATGTGTTCGTGCGTGTGCTAGTGTGTGTGTATGTATGTAACTTCATGTAACCAGCATCAATACCTACTGAAATATTTTTTCTGTCTTTTTCCAATGTGTAGGTTTAACTTCCTCCGCGAATTATCCAAGATATGCTCACATTAATAATATATATCGACGATGCGGTTGGCTCAGTTCGTAAGCACTTGCCTACTGAGCCGGCGGTCCCGGGTTCGAATCCTGGCCAGGGCAAATACTTGTGTGATGAAATCGAATATTTGTGCTTGGGTCATGGTTGTTCTATGTATTTAAGTATATATTTATCTATATAAGTATATATATCGTCGTCTAGTACCCATGACAGAAGCCTTCTTGAGCTTAATTTGGGACTAGATCGATTTGTGTGAGGTTGTCTGATATTTATTATTATTTATCTGTAGGAATCCATGCCAGAGGTCAGGAATGTTGTTTTTGGTTAATTATTAAGGATTATGATATTCCGTAAATATGTTTTACCAGGAATACACCGTATTCCTGCACCTATCATACTCGTAATTATAATAAAAATAGACGGATTGCGTGTTCTCTATGACCACACTAATAATATACAGGCGAAAAAAATTGTTAGTGTGTTTGTATGTTTGTTACGCTTCAACGGCTGGACCAATTGTGATAAAATTTGGTATGCAGGTAGCTGACACCCTGGATAACACATAGGCTATTTATTATCTCGAATACATGCAGTGGCATGAGCGAATAACACTGCGGGGCGAAGCTAGTGATGATTATAAACAAATACGATGTCATCCGTATCGGATCGTGGCCGGTACGTTATCGTGTCGTACTGAAACTTACTAAACACAAGAATGTTACTATTGCGTAACTCTAATCTTGTAATAAAACTTAATCTTAATCTGTATTGACAAAAGCGTTTTTGAGCTCGTGAACCAGTGCATGCAAAGCTATACCCCTCTATAAAAATTACCATGCAATATTATTTAGTTACAGCTCTAGTTTATAAAACCTTGAAACTGTTTGAAATAATTTGATCTTTGATAGTTTCATTTATAAACTGTACCAAATAATCTTTAAGTTTTTAATCCTAATCCAAAGAAATAATTGTAGGTGTGTTGAACACACACAGCCAAGGTAATGGCGGAGCAGGGGGTGCTAAGAATCTCCGGACGAAATCCGGCTACC
Source organism: Apotomis betuletana (assembly GCA_932273695.1). Lineage (NCBI taxonomy): Eukaryota > Metazoa > Arthropoda > Insecta > Lepidoptera > Tortricidae > Apotomis > Apotomis betuletana. The sequence goes on along the minus strand of OW026307.1, from coordinate 7,753,340 downwards.
TATCCCCACGACGACTGGCCCTGGTAACACACAACATACGCACTATGAGGACTGATGAAAAGATTTGCGAGTTGGAAGAGGAACTGAGCAGGTTACACTGGGACATTGTAGGATTATGCGAAGTCCGTAGAGAGGGGGAGGACACCGTAACCCTCAAGTCTGGTAACCTGCTCTACTACCGGGAGGGCGCCCAACAGTCCCAAGGCGGTGTCGGGTTTCTCGTTCACAGGTCCCTCGTTAACAACATAACTACCATCGACAGTGTGTCGAGCAGGGTGGCATACCTAATACTCAGAATATCCAAAAGATATTCGTTGAAGGTCATTCAGGTATACGCACCGACCTCGTCACATTCTGATGAGGAAGTAGAGGCTATGTATGAGGACGTAAGTAGGGCCATACATACTTCCAAAACCTACTTCACTGTTGTTATGGGGGACTTCAATGCAAAGTTGGGCAAGAACAGCGGTGATGAGTTGAGAGTGGGGCAATTTGGATACGGGCAACGGAACCCTAGGGGACAGAGGCTGGCCGACTTTCTAGAGAAAGAGGAACTCTTCATGATGAACTCTTTCTTCCAGAAGCCGCCTCACAGGAAATGGACCTGGATAAGTCCCGATGGTTCCACGAGAAACGAGATTGACTTCATCATGACCGACAAGAAACGGATTTTCAGTGATGTGTCTGTGATCAATAGGGTCAAGACCGGCAGTGATCATCGAATCGTAAGAGGCACACTGAATATCAATGTTAAATTGGAAAGGTCCAGTCTGATGAAGTCTACGCTCCGACCTACTCAGGCCCATATTCAAAACCCCGAGAGCTTTCAACTCGAGATCTCCAACCGCTTCGCTTGTCTGGAGAACTTTGTCTCAGTGGACGAGATCAACGACGGGCTAGTGGAAACTGTCCACACGGTAGGGTCTAAGTTTTTCAGACCCCGCCGTAAAGATAGACCTCAGAAATTGTCTGATCGAACCTTAAACCTCATGGCTGAACGACGCTCGCTACAGTTGCAGTCTCCCGATGACGCGAGGTCATATAGGCAGCTTAATAGACGTATATCGAAGTCCTTGCGACATGATCTGCGGCTCTTTAATACGAACCTTGTTAAAGAGACCATTGAGCAGAACAAAGGCTCCAAAGTGTTCGCAAAGGACAAGTCTATTGGACAAAGCCAGCTGACCAAGCTGAAACGGGAAGATGGCAGCATAGCGTCGACCAAAGCAGAGGTTATAGGCGAGATCGAGAGGTTCTATGGTCAGTTATACACTTCAGTCGCAAAGCCCGTTGACAGCTTGGTAGGCGATCCAAGAGCCAAGCTGTCCCGACATTATACCGAAGATATCCCGGACATCAGTCTGTACGAGATTAGGATGGCCCTGAAGCACCTTAAGAACAACAAGGCGCCGGGCGAAGACGGAATCACCTCAGAGCTTCTGAGAGCGGGTGGAACACCGGTACTTAAGGTCCTCCAGAAGCTCTTTAATTCCGTCTTGTCCGAGGGCAAAACGCCTGAAGCATGGAATAGAGGCGAGGTGGTACTGTTCTTCAAGAAAGGTGATAAAACCCTATTGAAGAACTACAGGCCCATCACGCTTCTAAGCCATGTTTATAAGTTGTTTTCAAGGGTCATCACGAACCGTCTCGAACATAGACTTGATGACTTCCAGCCTCCCGAACAAGCCGGTTTCCGAAGAAGCTATAGTACCATAGACCACATACATACGCTGCGACAAGTTATACAGAAGACTGAAGAGTATAACTTGCCATTATGCTTAGCGTTTGTGGACTATGAGAAAGCCTTCGATTCGGTGGAAACATGGGCGGTGCTCGAGTCACTTCAGCGATGCCATATTGACTATCGGTACATTGAAGTGTTGAAGTGTTTGTATAGTAACGCCACCATGTCGGTCCGAGTTCAGGAGCAGAGCACAAAGGCCATTCCATTGAGAAGAGGCGTAAGACAGGGGGACGTTGTGTCCCCGAAACTGTTTACGGCCGTTATGGAAGACGCCTTCAAGCTCCTGGAATGGCAAGGACTTGGCATCAACATCAATGGCGAATACATCACTCACCTTCGGTTTGCCGACGACATCGTAGTCATGGCAAAGTCGATGGAGGAACTCAGCATGATGCTCGATGACCTCAATCGAGTTTCTCAACGGGTGGGCTTAAAAATGAACATGGACAAGACGAAACTCATGTCAAATGCCAAGGTTGTGCCCATCCCAGTCTCTGTTGAAAACTCGGTACTCGAAGTTGTTGACTCATACATCTACCTAGGACAAGTGGTCCAATTAGGTAGGTCCAACTTCGAGAAAGAGGTCAACCGCCGAATCCAACTCGGCTGGGCAGCGTTCGGGAAACTACGCAATGTCTTTTCGTCCGACATACCTCAGTGCCTCAAGACGAAAGTCTTCAACCAATGTGTGTTACCAGTGATGACTTACGGCACCGAAACGTGGTCTTTCACTATCGGCCTCATCTCAAAGCTCAAAGTCGCTCAACGTGCAATGGAGAGGGCTATGCTCGGGGTGTCTCTACGTGATCGAATCAGAAATGAGGAAATCCGTAGACGAACTAAAGTGACCGATATAGCTCACCGGATTAGCAAGTTGAAGTGGCAATGGGCAGGCCACATAGCACGCAGAGCAGATGGCCGATGGGGCCGTAAAGTGCTCGAGTGGAGACCTCGGACCAGCAAGCGCAGCGTAGGACGTCCACCTACAAGATGGACAGATGACCTTATAAAGGTCGCCGGAAGGCGCTGGATGCAGGTCGCTTCCAACCGGTATATATGGAAGTCCAAAGGGGAGGCCTATGTTCAGCAGTGGACGTCCTATGGCTGAGATGATGATGATGATGATGAACACATTGAGTTTTTATTTTTATTTAAAATTCAATTCTATAGTATTATAAAATGTATAAATATAAATATGTTTAAATACTTTTAGGTTTGTATTGAAAATCGGTTTTCTATTGGGAGAGATTTTAGGAAACAATTGAAACAGAAGCAAATCAATAGCGTGATGCCGGATCGTCATGCTCGGAGTTTCCTTGCGAGATCGAATCCAAAATGATGAGAGAGATATAACTAACTCAGACAGTTGCCAAACTTAAATGACATTGCTCGTAGAACCGATGACCGTCGGGACGAAAAGGATCTTGATTGGTCACCGCGGACCGGAAGACCACCAAAGGCCCCCAACAAGGTGGATCGACGACCTGGTTAGGATCGCGGGCAGATATTGGATGTCGGCGGTATAAGACCGATCGTTGTGGAGAACTTTGGGAGAGGCATTTGTCCAGCAGTGGACGTCTACCAGCTGATGTGATGATGTTGAACTACTTCACTACATAGTATAACATAAAGTCGCTTCCTGCTATCTGTCTGTCTCTATGTATACTTAGATCTTTAAACTACGCAACGGATTTAGGTGCGTTTTTTTTTAATAGATAGAGCGATTCAAGAGGAAGGTATGTATAATACATGCATAATTTATCAGCATTGCACCCGTGCGAAGCCAAGGCGTAATAAAATAAAAATATCGCCAATTTTCTCAGCACGCACTGGACATCAATCTTAAACAAACGAGTAGATGCTACTGATGGTATGAATGATAAAAACAGAACTGACAGATCGTTTAAAATGCTTTAAAAACTTCATCCGACGTCAGCGAGCTTATTACAGCTGGTATGTAAGATTAGGACGTAGAACTTGTTTTGTTACTTCTGTTTTTGTTTGTAGCATCATAAATCATAGTTTCTTTCAAACCGTGAGCGGAAATGTTGTCATTACGTTTGCAATAACAAAACGCAACTGCATTTTGAATGATCGATGAAGATTGAATCAAAATTCAAATTAATAATTCACCAAACAAGGTTTTATGGTTTAAACTCTCTTAAGTATAGTATATGTGTGTAGTATAATTGTAATAATAATATTTAGGTATGTACTAGAGTAAATTATTTTTTCCTCCAGGTTATAAGAAAACCATTGCTGCAGAAGACACTTTACCTATCACGGCTTGGCTGTCTATAGGATATGCTATCTAACTCGTATGTACACGCAATATAGTATCTACATACCTGAAAATATTGCGTATTTTTGCTAACTACTAGTCTATTTTAATGGCAAGAATTCACTGAGACGATTACAATGTTCCCCTGACAATGATACAAAATCACGAATCTAATAATATCTTTATTATTATTATTTCTTTATCGTTTTTCTTAGTATTTTTAAGAGAGCTTTTCCATAGTCTTTGCTATATTTCACTTTCTGTATTATTTCTAGTAATGTTATAGTAAAACTTAATAGCTAGCACAATTATTGGATTATTGTAATAAACATTTTTGTTCACGCTCTACTTTGACATCTGTCGTTATTTTTCCCGCCAACGTACATGGCAACAAGAATACCAAAACGCTCGCAAATTTGCCCTGCTTCTGCAATTACGACCGCTTACACCATTTGTAGATTTCAAATTAGGTTCAATAACTCCACAAGGTATATACGGCAATACTCGTTCCAGTGAAAGCGAAAACTATAATGGCCACTAAATTCGAAAAAAAAAGTAGTGACGCCAAATTTGAAAAAAGAACGCAATTGTAGTAGACACATAATCGACGGCGGTCGAGACGGCCCGTTAGCAACAAAAGCGATGCGGTGTTCGTAGTGGACTGGGGAATAATTCGACGGAGCTTTAGTGATATCTCCTAATGAGCAATATTTCGGCATTATCATAGTGAAGTTATTGAAATATTTTACATTGTTGATAATATTCGAGCTGCATTGAGTGATATTATCAAGTTAACGTTTTTAAGGGTCGTATGGTAAAATGAGACTTACGTATTGCTCGTTTCTGTCATGAATTGTGGACTTAATTTATAAAATACTACGTATATTCACCACAATGTTAAAGGAAATAACCTGACGGTAACGGTCAAATAGCGCATGCTGTAGAAATAAAGTGGTGAAATTTCGGATGGATGACATCTCAGTTACTATTAAGGCCCTGAATCACGAATGTTTAACAATCTCCATTGCTGACCGTACCTCCGGACAGCCGTGTCAATTGAGTTAAGTTTTTCAACGATTTTTTATCGGCCCACAGCTTTTTCGTCGAAGAAAGTAGTCGAAAAACTATTATTATGTTAGGCCGGCTTTATGTGTCGCTTCAACGCACGATAATGGCGAGGACGGTAAATATTTACCTATCAATTGCGTGCATGTAATTTGCAAAAATTTCGCGTCACATTCGCATTTGCCTAAAATCATTTCGTGTATTACGGTAAAAGTGTAATTTTACTTTTCAATCGCTGTAATGATGTAGTGTTTCCCCGTTGATTATTCCAATTCACTTTTTTCGTCAGTTTTACGATTCTGACGTGTGTGCGACGACAGTCGACAGCAAAACTGCATTAAAACTTCAACGCCATTGTGTCTTTTTCAATTAAGTAACACGACGCAAGCACTTTTTTTACATTATAGGTACCTAGGCTTCAATTACTGGCAGTTCATTTAAATTTTAAATGTTTAAATTTTGTATTTAATAATAATTACTTATGTTTCTCTGTGTTCTTATTAAATTTTGAACTGATGTGATGTTGTGTCATTATAAATGTATTTGCATAACTTAGTCATAATAGCAGCAAATAAAGGAATTCAATGGAACTACTTACTTACTGGGTATTAAGTATTTGTCAAGGTCAGTTTGTCCGTGAGCTCAATAAACATAATTTACGAAATAATTAAAAAAAAACATTTCTACTGCTTCTCTGAATGTCTATGTTCTTGTTCATTAACAATATGTATGTCTATGTTCAGTAACACGTGCATTCACTCATTCGAAAAATGGGCCAATAATCATAATTGAAAATATGTTGTTAGTTCCTTAACATGTGTTTTAGTTCAAGTTTTGTTGCAGTTACATTGTAGGCAATTAACTGGATCATATAATTGGCCTACTATTATATTTGTAATCGATTCATGATTGAATATTCATTAGAGTCATTAGCTTAAGTAGAGTAATAATCGTCAATTAAATCGGCAGATCGTTGCACAGACAATTTGAATCCAATCGGAAGAGGATTTACTACTTCATTATTTCGATATTATCTAATATCCCAGTCTGACTAAATAATGAAAGTGGAATCGAATAGATTCGAATAAACGGTCATAGAGAGTACCTACGTCGATATTTGCACGGGTGAGAAAAATGCAGATATGTGATAACAAGACAATAAAACGCAATCAAAGTTGTAATGTACATAATATTATAAAAATATATTTAGCATCTCCACGGAAAGTACGTCGAGAGACGTATAGGACCCTCGTGACACGGCACCACACACCACGTCTGTGAGCGACGACTTTTATCTTCGCAAAACTGCCTTTGTCTTCGCAAAACTGCCACTCCGCCTACTGCCGAACATAACATATATTATTTCATAATTTCTATATCAAGGCAAATGCGTTGCGCCGTTTTTGACTAGAACGTTTTTTGTATGAGTTTTGTTTGTACCGCAGCAAGCAATTATCAAAATGGTCCTTTGTCTGTGAGCGTGTTAAAAAATACAGTATTCATTTCTGTTTTATATAAATAACTTCCAGAGGCCCTATAATAGGTACAGTCATAGTCACATAATAAGTACGCTAAATTATACTGATAAAAGCACAAGTGAACCTACCAATTTGAAATAAATAAATTACGCATTTCATAAATCATTACTAATGTCACAAATAAACTTAATCATTCCTATTCCAATGCGCACTCGATAATAAATCTCGTAGACTATTTAGAATTCGAATAAATACAAATGCCGGACGAATGAAATACGCCAGTCTTAGAAATATGAAATATCCTTTTGGCATACAGCACGCAATCCGTGCAGAACTCCGCCCGAACAATGTACCACAAATATACAATGTACCGCATATAGAATGTACTGCAAATATACAATGTACCACATAGGTCACATTGTAGCGCCACAATGGAGACAGGGACAGCGGACCTCACACGTAGACTTATTTAAATTTTGCTGTGAAATTCAAAAAAGCTTAAACGATATATGAATACAAATGAAATGACTGTATTCAGAAGTCAACTTGAGTTTCTGCAAAGGCTTCTGATAAATATACAGCTACTGACTTTAAAAAGTGAATCTCTTCCTTTCTTGACCGAGGCGCTAATTCAAGTGTACTTTATCGCCAAATAAGCTATGTCTCAAGTACAGCAGAGGAGGCATATCGCAGGCATATCGTCTTTAACTATCATTAAAACGCGATGTTTGCGAATTGAGCTGCACAAAATGTGACATTTTACGGGTCTATATAGTATTATTTTTCCTCGAAGCATTTCTTTGTAACCCTATTTGAAATTTTTATAATACAAACCTAAGCTAACCTAATCAATAGGATGATATTCGCAAGGATTATTAAAATTGTATGGCTACAGAGGAATAACAGTTTTGCGAAAGGATTTTTCGACAAAATTAAACATTCGACGAAATAAATTTCTAAAAGTCAAAGGACTCATGTTGTCCGTTATTTACAAAAAGAACCATAAGCCTGAGCTTAATTTGAGAACAGGTGATTTTAATTTTTCAAAACGCGATGCGCTTACGCATCGGACAGCGTTCTGCGTTTATTTTCGTCGCCAGCGATCGCATAGAGATGTCACAAAGGTGCGTTTATAGAGAGCAAAAACACGGGAATCGGGAATATAAATCAGTGCGACTCTACAATGGCCATGAAACGTCCACTACCTAGGGTTACCATACGTTTGCATTTATTTTGTAGTAAATAAAAAGTAAAAAATATATACCAATAAGTTCAAAGATTTCAAAAAAATATAAGAAAAAAATAAAGCATAGTTTTATTCAAACTTTTGTCAGCATAACAAGTAATATGGAAAATACAGTTTCACTCACGGTTATATTTCAAAAGCAGTATTAAAAAATATATATATAACTTGTAATCGTGAGTAAATCTCTAATTTACAATATGATTAAAACATAGAAAGGGTTGTTATAATCTTAAGAATGTACTTATTTATGTTCCTCTGTCTTTTATTTTACAATCCAGTCCGGTCTTTTTGACCCATGAAATTATTGGTTAATTTATTTTAATATGTCGAGTTGCGTGGAACCTTTTAAATAAAAATTTATGTATGGTCTAGTGGGTATGCAAAGGGAATTTAAATGTAAAATATTGCGTACTTATATAAATACCATTTTGTTTGAACGCGTCGCTGACAATAAGTTGTAATAGTTGAACAAAGTTGTACGTTCAAAACACGCCGAGTTACGACTCAAAATCAATACGGTTAGACACCATTTTAATAAATAGAATACGTTACAATCACCACCTCGTTAATAAAAATATATATATGCTTATTGAATATTCATATTTCCCAGTTCTATCTAAGTTATAACTATAGCAAAAAGTCATGTCGGTACTGGTGTCCTGACTTGTTGAAGTGGGTATTGCATATTTCTCTGGGTCTAAAACACCCACTATATACGTATTCGATTTCGAACCTTGCTGCCACATGGAATAGATTTATTTCTATGAACACAAGTGATCGATATATATCCTTTTGGTGGGTATTTCTTCTTATATCACAGCCTCTACTGGATAGTGATTAAAAATAGAATGCATATATTTTCACGGTTATCATTTGATGTAGGCGTTTTATCACATGTATCAATGAGTTTGTAATGCCACGGGTTCTACGTTCTGTATTGAGTTATCCTTCAGTCGCATCTTTTTGTGAGCCACATTTTTTTCAAGTGATAATTATTTAAACCATTGATACAAAGATCAAAGCTTAAAGAAAAATTGAAAAAGGAGTTACTTGGTGGAAAAGACCGGGAATAGTATTATATAATCTGTGCTCTGGATTACCGGCCCAGCGCGTTAACCACTTCGCTACCCTAACTCCAAGTAACCTGACGAATTTTTCCTTATGCTTTTGTGTGTCGATCTTTGAATTGTTTATTTGAAAGGTTTTTACACCCTAGCTTTGTGTTGTACCCACATTAAAAAAATGAGACATTATTTTCATTCATTTTTATTTTCATAAAGTCATAATTATTGTTGGGACATTTGATGATACCGTGTTTTGAGCATACCGTGGTTCTAAAACCCATGGAGTTGCTAATTGTAAAGTTTTTCAGAGTCAAAATCGAAATCTAAAAATATATGGTGACATGTTATAAGGGTGAAGACCAAAAAGTTTGCAACGTTAACTCACCCTTAACTCACTCAATAATAACTCAATAATATTTGTGTCAAAGTCTCCATTGTGCGACGACAGTTAACCTTTCAATAACGCACCTTAATGTTTTATTTTAATGTTCCTTATTGTATCGTTATTTTTTGTCGCACAACGGAATTTTCTCAATTGTTTTTAATTCCTCGCTAACTACGACTTTATTTCATCCAACTTTTTGGTCCTGACCCATATAGCATGATTTATGCTATTACACCATTACTATACAATTTTTAATTGAGTGTAATCAATTTAAGTATAATATCTCCTCTGGTTTAGGTTTGCCTCTGTGGATCATTAAACCGAGAATGAATAGTATTAGTGCCAAGTGCCCTACGTAGTCCAATATAGTCCCCGTTTTACACTATAAGCTTTATAGTATAAGTATAAAACCTTCATAACTTCTTATTTACTTACAAGTTCTATTACACCTTCATTAAACTGCAAGTTATAATTAAGTGTTGTTTAACGCCAAAATAATTGATCTTGTACCTACTGGCCCTATCATAAGCTAACGATAGCACCATTAAAAATGATCGAAAGCACACATTACAAGCATCTGTACCCACTACCTAGACCTTTCTACAGATAATTTCCCCAATCTCCTACAAGGTTATTGAGCTTGTATCAATCTGAAACCTTAACGCTGTGCATTAACGCAGTTTTTACTTTTATATTTGTTCGATTTTTGTGCTTATGGTAAATTATGTAGGTTTATTAAGATGTGTAAGTACTTAGCTCTGCATACCGAAGTTAGCTGCTATGCTAGGTTGTATAAGTACTTCATATTTGCTCGTAGGTTATTTTTAAACAAGCAGCTGCTTTGTTTGGTCTTGTGATCAGGTTTTTAGGGTTAAACTAAAAACAACACCAGTTAACATGTTTTAAAAAATATATCGGCCAAGTGCGAGTGGGACTCGCACACGAAGGGTTCCGTACCATTATCTGTAAGTTTGTTGTATGGGAGCCCCCCTTAAATATTTATTTTATTTTATTTTTAGTATTTGTTGTTATAGCGGCAATAGCAATACATCATCTGTGAAAATTTCAACTGTTTAGCTATCACGGTTCTTGGGATACAGCCTGGTGACAGACGGACAGACGGACGGACGGACGGACAGCGAAGTCTCAGTAATAGAGTCCCGTTTTTACCCTTTGGGTACGGAACCCTACAACGTAAATATAAAGTCATATTATTTTGGACAAGCATTGGAGGGGTTTAAGGGATTATTTCATTTAAACAACGTAAAAAAAAAACATACGCGTTGACACTCATTTTATTTCACATTTGGTTTAAAGTCCGAAGGTGTGTTATTCAAAAGAGAAGTGTGCAGTGTGTTAAGAAAGGTTATAGTTGTGTAATGAGGCAATTTTTGGAACATAATTACTAAGGGAAATAAAAGAAAATTATTAAGTATTTAATAGGTGCTTACGAATTTGAGAATAGCTGACATAATGATGTAAGTCAAGCTACATATTTAGACCCAATAAAAAAAAACGATTTATACCTACTTTAAAGTATCTTTTTAATTATAATTATTTTCGTAAAATATTAACGGAACCCTAACAACAGTAAAAATTCTATGTGTTTATATTTTCCACAGTATAGCTCCGAGCTATGAACCAAATAAATTGCTATCGTTTAATCCACCGTATGATACGCACGTTAACTAACCAAACAATTTATTGAATACCTGCGTGCACGCAGGTGTATCACTACGAAAATGGCGTATGGGCCTTTAATAGTTTAGGGCCTTTTCGCATATTGTTTAGAACGACCTAAAGCTCATTCACTTATATGTCGTTTATGACCATTCTTGAATTTAAAATGGATTAAACCATTGATAAAAAGATCAAAGTACAAAGAAAAATTTAAATGCCTAACCTAGCGGAAGAGACCCGGAGTCGAACCCGGTACCTTTTGGATTACGGTCCAGCGTGTTAACCAAACGATGCAAAGATCGACACACAAAGCATAATGAAACATTTAAAAAGCTATCTGGCTTTGGGTGGTGGAGAGGTTAACACGCTGGCCGGTAATCCAGAGGTACCGGTATTCGTTGTGAAATAACATTGCCAATTTACGAGAAAAAAATATATATAATAAAAAAAAAAAAAAAAAAATATATCAGACAGCCTCACACAAATCGATCTAGCCCCAAGTTAAGCTCAAGAAGGCTTGTGTTATGTGTACTAGACGACGATAAAATATTAACACTTTGCACGCCGATCACGAGAACCACTCGGTACGCATTTTTTCTCTAATTCGCCGGCCATTTTAATAACTGCCATGTCTAGCTCGCCGATGACGAGTAGCACTCGTGACACTTTTTTTCTTAGAGTCGCGGATAACGAATAGTACTCGTGATCAGATTTCATACTGTTTGTATTAAAATATCGAACCCAGTTCGTGATCCGCTTAATAGCAACGTGTAGAAGAACGTTTAAGCTACCGGCACACATACAATTTATTAACGTGAGGGGTGGGGGGACAGCATGACGATGCGTCGCCCGCGCTGCCTCGTCAGTGCGCTGCGCGGGCTACCTAACAAATCCATGTTAGAGTTTTTATTTTTTCATAAAACGAGTTCTTTTCAGCGACAGTTTTAAAATATAATAAATATTATAAATACATTGTTTTATTTTTATCATTATAAAATACTAAAACACCTCTTAAATAAAAAATAAATTATTCCTGTATGTACGCTAATTATTATTTTATAAATCTTACAATATCACCGAAAATCGCCGGCGAACCATAGGTGGTGCCTTAAAAAATGCGCGGCGTTCTTGGGAAAAAGAGCTTCACGAGTGGTGCTCGTGATCAGCTGTTGGAGCGCGGTACCGATTATAACATACGGCGTGCAAAGTGTTAAAATGATTTCACTTTTTGGATATAATCAGACTCATGCTTGAAGGCTCGATATTGCACCAATTCTATCATATCATAAATCATCTGATACCATCACTAATAAGTACTCTGGCATTGATCTAAAGGGACAAATTACTGGTCGCACCAGGGCGGGGCCAGAGACGGTTTAGCGAAGGAAGCCATCAATATCGACGGATTCTATCTATCCAGTGTATCTACCTATTACTTTTACTTGGTAACTATATAGAGAGCTTGTATTTGATAGGCTGGAGATGGTAGATAGCGCAGGGTTAATACTATGAGGCTATATTAACTGATAATTAGGCATCGGACTTCTGATGGCTGGGGGTAAGACTATAAAGAACTGTGGAGCCGGTATTAACAGTAAAATACAATTCATACTCATACTTGTATTCATTCATCTATTTCATTTTAAGCTGCTTTTATGGTTATTGTGGCTAACATTCCCGTGCAATAAATGACTAAAATTATAAATTGAATAATTCTTTTACAATATTACAAACTCCCACATTGAAACAAGAGAAAATCTTACCATAGAGATTATTCTCGAAGTCACGACCTCTCCTCATAAAAACAATAAAATATTGATTTTCTACTACTGTTCCACCAATTACAGACAAACATCTTAGACATATCTTCCAGTTGTTGCACTGGCATTCGCCCCTCGCTCGTAATGAGTCAGATTCTTACACGCACTTGACTGACAACTGAGGGCCCAGTCATAGACAAACGAAAGGAACGGACACGCTATTCTGTCATGCAAGAAGCATGTCGTTCTATATGGATTTTACACGGAACTCTGTTGCACGATATGTTTTAATGTCGTATATGTCAAAATGTGTACCTAATGGAAATTGTAGTGTGGTATTTTAGGTTATTCCATTATCATACGGTTAATTAGGGGCTGCCGCACGTACTTAAATAGAAATGCCAACTTTAATGACAATAAAATGTGGATACCTATTTTCAAAAGGCATAATTCAATACACGTTTTATTAGCATTATATTATTTATTATTGGGACAATACGGCAATGATGATAAGTTTGTCGCTCAATACAGTGTCTTCTTCAGATTTGTTCATTAGAGAAATATTCTGTGCTTTTATAGATTTTTGGATTGCTGTTCCGTTCTGCTGTGAAGCGAGTCCAACTCTCACTTGAATGGCTTTTTGATTAAATCAAGATTGCTATTGACTACAATCCTGAACCTATGGGACTGCAGATTTTTAATGATGATATATTCAATGATAAACCTACATTATACAAGACGCCTAAGCACTGTGGTTCTAAACTATCCGGGGAATTGTTAAATCAGAAATACATCTGTCACTTTTTACTCAAATAAATAATAGAGGATCTGAATTCGTTGTTCATAGCTTCTATGTCGTTGGGCCAAGTTACCAAACTGATACGTTATGGTCATTTATCAAAATAAAGAGCGCTTTACGCCTCTTTGCGTGGAGAGGTTTAAATGATGCACTGTTAACGGGAATTAATATAAGATAATAATAGAATTAGATAATAATGGTTCTTTGAAAAAGTTTCTTGCCTCCTTCAAGACCCGTTGTTAAGTATAGAATGGTATAGAAAATTGTGTTTAGAACACATTCCCTTACAACCGCAGAAGTTTTTTTTTTAAACTGAGTACTTAAGAGGCCTTATTCCTTTTGAAATTTATTTTTTTCATATTATGATAAATAGGGTAAACTTACCAGTAACTGGCCACTTAAGCTCTTTGGCCAGTTCAGGATCATTTTTTTTATGGAAATATAATTAAATATAGTTAAATTATTACACCTACAGATAAAGAATATCCTCCTTTCTTATTATGTTTAGCCTTTTAGTAGAATCAAACATGTTTTCATATTTTTAATTTATTAAAAATAAAAACAGTCATTTTTTACCAATAATTGGCCGCAAAATTTAGAAATTGGCAAGTACAGGTCTAGTAACTGGCCACATGAACAAAACAACTGTTATTTAGCTACAGATGTGCCGTTTCCGAAAATTTCCGGAAACTTTCCTCATTTCCCATACAAAATTTTGAAAGTTTCCGGAAATTTTCGGAAAAGGCACATCTCTATATTTAGCAATTAAATCTATATCAATGCAATTAGATAACCTCAGGACAAAAATAGGAACATCTCTAACGTCATTCAATACAATACTTAAACATAATGATGATGAGATTACATTAATTACAACATAGGTTAATACTTTGTTCACTTATTACCATAACCAGAAAATATTAATTTATAGCCTTGGTTTTAAGCTTCTTTTAATCATATTCTAGACGAAAATAACACTGCATTTTCATCTGATGAATCTGGGCTACTCTCTCGGTATCAAATATGACATAAAAACGGAGTCTTCGTCTTCATCGGGGATGTGGACTCTATGGCTTGGTGGAATGCAAGAGAATTCTATAATTTTCCTTATTAAATCACAAGCACAATCGAATCACAGCATGTGGTTAATCAGCTGGTAGAAAATTTCATAGTCTTATTAGACACGTTATTCAAATTTGTATCAAATATTTCTTCTCTACCATGTCTCTACTGACTAACTTTTCTGTAGAACCTTTCCTTCGCCCATTAATATCTTTGTTACTTTTCTTTTTAACTTTTTTATTTTTGTAGTTATTTTTTGCTTCCCGGAATTTCTTTATTTCCTAGTTTGCTAAAGCTACTTCTTGCTTTTTAAGCTGTTTAGCTTTTATCATTTCGGCATAACTATCAGACGTTAGGACAAATAGGGCTTTGTTAGACTGTCACTTCCCTATTCGCTTAGGAGGTTTTGGTAACCTTCTTGTTTTGAGTTGATCGGATAATGAAACCTTTGAGATAAATCTTTTATGAGACGAAATACGGCAACACCTGCACCTGCAGGTTGGAAAATACGTGTCGAGTTCAAGTATAGCGCGATTAGATATATAAGTACGCTTAGGATTCGGCATAGGTTAAACACTTCAAGGGTCAGATGTGTTTAATATCAAACTACAAGCAAGAATAACAGCTGTCAATAAAAAAATATTTGCCTAAAGTGGCGGGTAAATACAATTAGAGACATAGTCACAAAAAAACTACTGCAATTTCCTGAATCGCTACATTCCGTTATACCAACCAGAGGGGAACACTCAGAGTCACACTGATCGGTATTCTTTTGTAAGGGTAGATGATAAGAAGATTGCAAACAAGACCAGCAGCAGAAAAAAGAGAATAAGACTGTAATGTTTTCCTTTGCAAACCTGCAATCAGTACAGGATCTGGCCCGGACTTATATTTTGCGTTAGGATTTTGAATTTTAAATTGAAGGCTGCTTCGCGGTCCACCAAATTGTTTAGACACTTTTCAAATAAACCTTTCCATATTTCGGTTTAACCTCAGTGCATTACCAATGGCTAATTTAATGTGCTGATTCTTTTTGGGGAATTTTGTTGTTTATAAAGAAGTATTTGTTAAATAAAATTTAATTATCAGTAACTGGCCACTCAATTGGCCACCCATGCCAGTTTCTGAACAAAAGCCTCTAAAGTGATAAATATTTTTGTATTAGATAGCTTACCTTACAGTGAATATAAATAGGGTTCAAATTTGCCGGAATAACAAAGATAGACATTTGACTAGTTACTGGCATAGGTGGCCAATAACTAAAAATTCGCTTTAATCACAATCAATAACTGGCCACCCCCCTCAATCTCAGTAAATTACGGTTTCTACCTAAGTACAATATTTAATAAGTCTTACTTATCCTTTCTACTGTTGGAATAACACCAATGTTATAGGTAGACTACATCACTTTACCTGAAATTTAATTTTTTCATCGAAGAGTTCTGTTAACGTTTTCTTAACAGTTAACCTGTCAAGTCGAGACGCGCACGCCGAGTGTCAAAATTTGCCGACCATTTTTGGCGCTAGTGTCAATACTGGATAAAAAGTGTACTAAAATGAAAGACAACAAGCCTAGCAATGACAATAGATTATCATAGATGGCGGGCTATGCGTAAAATGCTTATTTATGCCGTATGAAGTATTAAGTGGCCAGTTACTGCAAGTGGCCAGTTATACCTCGGTTTACCCTATATTGATAATTTCAACCAACTTTTTGAAGTGAATAATACTTTTCCCCGAGTTCTAGGAAGTAACATAGCTTTTTCATGCTTTTTTTGCGTGCAGTCGAAAATAAGTTGAAAAAACTAATTTTCAGCGTGAATTTTGTCAATTTCGAGTAGTTTTCGAAACAAAAATTATCAATGAAAAATTCAAACTGTAGGTTTCAAATATATACCAATAAATCCCAATAGCCCTGTTCTAGGTAGTAACACCAATAAAATGTAAAGAAACATGTTTGATCATATAGAAAAATATCTAAAACGATCACTATTTTAAAAGTAATAAGGCCTCTTAATTCCAAATTAATATTACTAAAAAAAAATATTCGTATTGTTTAAAACCGAAACTGTATTAAATAAGTACAATAATTTCGTTTAAACAATATTACAAAATAGGAAATAACATTCAAAAGTTACAACTTTTTTAAATTATTAAAAAGAGGCGTTGCTAGTTTTGGACAATTTCAACTTGTAGAAAAACGAACTTTGAACATGGATGACTTAGTTAGGAGAAATAGTACTCACATACTCGTATAACACTTATATGATAAAAGCGAAAGTTTTTGAGTTTGTTCGTTGTTTCATCACGTTAAAAGGGCTGGACCAATTTTGATTTTGGTACGGTATTTAGTAGCTGACATCCTAGATACACATAGGCCGAAGAAAAAATTGTGTCACCATGGGATAAGTATTATATATAAATATTATTATAGTACCTAACATTAGCTTGGCCGCGCGGTGTTACCCACTCAACCCGCGGGAATACTATATATTTTCGGGATAAAAAGTAGCCTATGTGTTAATCCAAGGTGTCGACTACCTTCATGCCAAAATTTATCAAAATTGGTCCAGCGTACAGTTTGAGCGTGAAGTAGTAACAAACATACACATAAATACACTCACAAAGTTTCGTCTTTATAAACTTTATTATATAAGAGTGATTACTAAAAGTTTTTATTTAAATAAAATATATTTTCTCTCCGCTTAGCTAATAAAATATCCAATCGCATTCACATTTCACAAACATCGTCTCTAAGTACCCGTAAGCAAAAACCTTAATGCTGAGTGATGGCAAGTGATCTAAGTCAGTGTAATATCGCGAGTCATGCATCATGCTCCCGCGCAGGCTAATGCTCTCAATTATCATACATCGCCCGCTCGGGACCACAGATAGGGAAAGGGCGCTGCTCAGACCTTAGATTTTTTCTCTAGTATCTTCGTGCCTCCGCTCGAATTTAGAAAATATTGTTTACATGTATCCATAAATACAATACGTACAATGCTCTATCAGATAACAAAAGACGAAATGTTCTTTTTTTTAACAGGGTAATATATATGTCGGGATAGGGGTGCGGATGGCCGGTGTGTGGTGTGTGTCACATTAGATGAGCTATCCGACATAGTTGTGGACGAGGAGGTAGTTCGAGCGAGACGAAACACTTCAGATACAATTAACTTGATTTATTCCTTATACAATGAAGCACAAAATAACAGTTCCTCGCACAGAGGTCTGTAAGCTAAGTCTCGAACAGAATAGTCTTTATTAAATTAACACTGTATTATTGAGTTATAATAATTCACTGTATAGCACAACGAAACGGGACAGTTCCAAGGCAGTAGTGCACTCGACGGTGACCCAAAGTGAAGTGTCGGTGGGCGTTCGCTGAGTTAACCACCAAGACTCTGTCTAGCGCACCAAAACAGGTTCAAGGGGGCGCCACTGTCGCCTTCCAATGACGCGCTGGTTTCGTTGAGCATCCATACTCATGACCGTTTCCGACACGGCCATCCTGCGATGACACACGTCCTCGTGTGTTGCTCTGAAACAATCAACAACCAAAACAGTATCCGCTCGGTCACTCCTGACAAACACGTCAAAATGGTAAGACAAAACAAAAACTTCATCTTTCCTTTCGCATCAAATAGTTACTGACACCAAAACTAAAAATATCACATAAATCATTTTGACAACTACGTGAACGTTTTTGTTTTATAACCGCAATATTTCGAAAGATACAAATCGAATTATGGTATGTAGGATACCAATTACCAATTGTAACATTACTTATTCTTTCAATATTGCAATACGTTTTAAATGCGATTGTACTACAATGTTACCTGTTGTGAAACAAACTAGCTATTTACCACTTTCAGAAAACACATTAAGAACCATGTACCATCATTTAACTTCCTTACGGTTCGCCTTATTGACAATATCAAAACATTGAAATCAACAAAAATACATTTGATAAAACAGGTATCTCATTCGTGCCCTAGGCTAATCTAGCCTCACGGGATCGCCGAGTCAACCCTATGACTCTACCGTCTCTGCGAGAGACCCGACCTCCGAAGTGACTGGTACGGTCGACCAACCGAACTGAGAACCTCCCTATCAGTCTCACTATCTTGTTTGACTACTTCAAATGGTACATAGCTCCCGGGCATTTCTCTCAACCTATTGTACAAGTACGCGCATGTTCGGAAGTCTAGTTTATCGCAAAGGGTCTTTCAATTTACAATACTACATGTCAACCTTTCTAATAGGCTTGCTTCAGTAACTCGATTTACTGCACAGTACTAACAATTTTAGCTAGACTGATACAAGTCATACATAGTCACTGAATTATACAACCAATTGCCACGGAACTTAATGGAAATCAACTTCCATAAGCAATCACTTGGCAACCGAATCACAATAAAATGAGAACTCCTCACCAGATTGTCTCATATGGTGTGTTGATGCCATACACGTCACACGTCAACTCTCTTCTCAGTAAAGTCACCCTGTCGCTGGCCTCATGGTTTCTCTGTAAGCTGCTGAGGTCGCGTATATTTTTCTGAAACAAAAACACCAAGCACAGTATCCCAAGCAACAAGTAAAATGTTACATCATATGTAAAGAAGATACAAATCAATAGCTCGAGAACAAGCACCCATTAATACAAATCACTTATTTTTTTTACAATAATTAAAAATATTGGATACAGTGCCTCCTTTGTCCGGCTAGCCCTGTAGCCTATACAACCATCCCTGTGGTCACTCGACATATAACCATCCCTGTGGTTTTATGTGAGACATGAAATCAGCCCTGTGATTTCATAGCTGCGACTCTAGAGGACACCTTACCAACATGGTAAATTTATCAATCTGACTCCTCCAATTCAGAATTCTCAGAATCACTGAAGTTAATGGGTACTTGCCCCTCGGGCATCTTTTTAAGCCGGTCATTGTAACTTTAAATCCAACAAAAAAAGGAAATTCAAATCAATCTAGCAAAGTTACACTTTAATTAGAATATGTTAATGTCAACATCTAATCCACAACGTAGATACAAGAAAATATTGAAATCAAATCACTATTTGCACTTTAATAACAAGCTTTACTTTGTATAATAATTTTTGGATTACCAAGGCTTTACTGATTATGAAACATTAATGATAAAAATCAAACTTCAATCTCAAATTCTTGTGTTCCAATATTTTTCTAATCCTATTAGTGTATCCAGTTTAAATATTTTAGGCTATGACGATTACCACAGTTAAAAGTAACATTAGGATCGTACGAATCTCAAGCTCACCAGTTCTTGTGAAAGTTATAGACGCTAAACTATACACCAGCTAAAGTACACTGTGTAAGAAACTATTCAAGATGTAAACAAATTCAATTCTACAGAACAATTGGAAAATCATGAACAGAGGGTAGATTATTAACGCAGCCGATTATTAGTAGGGGCCTTCTACTAAGTACTGTGTATTGATGCACCCTCATTGCGCAATTTTTAAATCCTAAACTTGAATATTGGTAAACTATGTAGTGGTCACATCACTTAACACCAAATCTCTGTAGAAACATTTCGCGTTCGGTCATATTATATCACTACGAAAACAATCGTTACAAAAACGTGCAATAAACAATTTCTATCACGCAATATTCAACTTTTACTCGGAGGGTACTGTACTGGTAATACTTTTTTTGACAAATACCCACTAAACTGAATAAGTGTAACTCAAGTTTACCCTAGCATCTAGCTACACTTTTATTTGTGAACACTACATCGGAATCGTAGTGAAAAGTTAACGACTGACCTGATGTGTTTTTAAAATCTGCCGGTGAGGCTATAGTGCCTATTTTCACACGTCGATCGTAGTTGACTGTCGCTTCTGGGTCACTTCCACTGGTGCAACAACTGACGATGTGTCCCGTTGTTCTTGATGCAAACAATGAACTTTGATGTGGTTTGCTGTTAACTGCTGGCTTTTGTCGCCAATGTGGTAAGTTGTAGCACCGATGATTTCTCTTTTATACGAGGTAAACAATCAGATTTTTCATGTCCGTTTCTCTCGCAATGAAAACTATTTAAACAGTGCAATCTTCATTTGTTTTCATACGGTTTTGTAGGTCTCCGTGACGGTGTTAGCTTGAGTTTCAATAACGGAAACGCTTGTAGCTCCTGTTCCTTGATTTAGTGATGTCAAGTTCGTTGTATTTCAAAGAGTAACCACAAACTTTTTTCTTCCGTTTTATTCGCTTCGTGTTTCATTCTTTGTGTTCGCTCATGGGCCGTAGGTAGTATCCCAACTTCTGATGTCGGGATAGGGGTGCGGATGGCCGGTGTGTGGTGTGTGTCACATTAGATGAGCTATCCGACATAGTTGTGGACGAGGAGGTAGTTCGAGCGAGACGAAACACTTCAGATACAATTAACTTGATTTATTCCTTATACAATGAAGCACAAAATAACAGTTCCTCGCACAGAGGTCTGTAAGCTAAGTCTCGAACAGAATAGTCTTTATTAAATTAACACTGTATTATTGAGTTATAATAATTCACTGTATAGCACAACGAAACGGGACAGTTCCAAGGCAGTAGTGCACTCGACGGTGACCCAAAGTGAAGTGTCGGTGGGCGTTCGCTGAGTTAACCACCAAGACTCTGTCTAGCGCACCAAACAGGTTCAAGGGGGCGCCACTGTCGCCTTCCAATGACGCGCTGGTTTCGTTGAGCATCCATACTCATGACCGTTTCCGACATATATATTTATTAAAAAAAACATGCGGATTAACTGGTAAAACAATTTAAAAACCTAAAACCTACACTAACCTAACTCTAGCCAAGGTCGCTCATTGGCGGAAATGATCCCAAGATGCTGGCGGCGTTTCCCCGCTGCACAGGGTATACATTTATTATGGGTCAAAAATAAAACATAAAAAATAACAAAATCATAGGATTGAAACTAAAAATTAAACTACGATTAAAATATATTTACAAGACTTGGACCTATTACTTAGACCTACCATTCTATTTAAATAATATGGTTATTTTTAAGTCTA
Source organism: Apotomis betuletana (assembly GCA_932273695.1). Taxonomy (NCBI): domain Eukaryota; kingdom Metazoa; phylum Arthropoda; class Insecta; order Lepidoptera; family Tortricidae; genus Apotomis; species Apotomis betuletana. The sequence goes on along the minus strand of OW026307.1, from coordinate 7,731,725 downwards.
GTACTTATTTAATTTTAGTTCTAAATTTTTACTTTTATGTTTATTAAGTAAGTGATAAAAAAAGCAATAACAAACAACAACAACAAAAAAAGAAGATCGGTGGAGCTCGGTGGGTGTGTGTTTAACAACAACTTTTTTTCTTATTTATTTGTTATTCACCATTTTCTTAAAGGGTGTGAAGTAAATTTAAAGCATGTTTAGAATGTCTTGATTACATTGTTCTATAAGTTTCTAAGATGGTATCAAAAGCAAGATAAGCAAATTGTTCAACTACCGACGCCTACCGGCTCCACTGAACAACTGGGTTGGAGATAAATTACTGATTATTTTGAATATATTAATCTAGTCTGGAAAAGTATATGTTGACTGAATAAAAGACACAAAGCATTGAGAAAGCTCAGAAAAATTTAACTTACTGTCATTAATTTATACATTAATTTATATTTGAAATCAATTCGACCTTCATGTTTCCTGTTTTAAGCGCTCAGTTATTTTCTTGGGCATACTTAAATACTATTCAGACGTTTTCAAGTCACTGGACCGTATAGCACCACATGCGCATCACCTCAATATCAAATGCTTCTCTGGGACCAAAGAGACCTGATTTTTTGTATTTTTAGCTTACCGTTTTCGCCTTTATTTTAGTCAGCTATACGTTTTTTGGATTTTGTTTATATTTAATTAATAGTAATCAATGAGTTAAATGTGGCAATGAAAAAAAAAAATATAAAAAATTAACAGACACATATTGTTATGATTCCCTCAAACGGAACTCATTTGGCATGGCGGGACAGATAGAACTAAAATCATGTTCAATGCTGATATTCAACCAATTTTCGTGAAAATAAGAGACTTTACGCTCGAAGTTCGGAACAATACGTTACGTTAATGTTTACGTTTATGTTTATTATCGTATTTGTACAATTATGTATATCAAGGATAAAATCATCCAATTTAATTACATCCAACCTGAAAAAAGAAGTCAATTATTGTCAAAGGAAGCTACCTATAAATCTATTTTACATAGAAAATTCCCGCGAGTCTCAGACATATTAAATTACATATAAAACGGGTTTACTCACGTCTTAGTAGTCTAATATTGCTCTACTTGTTTCTAATCGGTTCGCGATTCATCCTCTTTTTGATATAAAATCAGTTTACTCTATAGTACTTACCGATTAAAATCCGTAATTAGACAAGTAGATTTGCACACGTTTCTCACTTGTGGCTGAATCTGGAACAAGCAGATAAGTTCATTAACAATGGCCCATTAGCAACGAACCCAATCCGTGGAGAAACCGTAATGTGAGAAAGTAATTTGTTTAGGCTAATTTGATACATTTACGACAATACAAGAAAAAAATACAAAAAAACAGTAAATAAAAAACTTAAACACTAAAAACTATGTAAAAGACATTTAAAATTAAAGTAAACTAAAACCAATTCAAACAGTTGCTCCCCTGCGGCATGGTAGGTACCGAAAATGCTGGCAGCATTTCCTCGCTGAACAACTATGCTGATACGGTGTGCGAGGAAGCTACCAACTCTTCGGTCCCCTACATTAATACGAAGATTATTGTATTAAGCTGTATACACTGACATGTTTCGAACTAGTATGGAGCTCTTCATCAGGGACTGCTATCCGTACAACCACGTGGTAACTTTGTCGGGCCGTAACTGACAAATTTCACGTGTTAATCACACTAATATACTATTATCTATTCTGTGTTAATATTATAAAGACGAAAGTTAGTGTTTTTATGTGTATGTTTGTTACTTCTTAGTTTTATACATATCAATACATCTATAAATATAGCACAACACAATACAAATAATTTACCCCACCGAACACCGAACTTATGTAATAGTGAAGGCTATTGTATGTTCAATTTCTATTGTTAAATTTCTTATAATTAATGCTGTGAAATTATTGTCATTTTTATTTTGATTTTTGTGTGTTAGTTACTTAAGTATTATTTCCAACACGATGTAAATTGTTAAGGAAAATAAATAAATGAATGAAATGAATAACACTATAAAATACAATATGATATTCTCGTCCCACTGTGGGACTTACCTACTGCTGTTCTCACCAATTTCTATAGATTAAGTTAGCTTTTAAGATAACAATAACTAAACCTTATGTTATTAACTGTGTTAACATCTGTATGAAAGAGCGAATACCTCCTAACACAAGTGTAAAACTTAAAAGGAGGATTCGACAAGTTTTTGTAAAAACTATGTTAATAATAAATGATGTTTGTTTTTTTTTTTTTCTTTGACTTCTTCCTTCACGCTCAAATAGCTGGACCTATTTGATAAGTATTGGTATGAAGGTAGCTGACACCCTGGATTAACGTATAGGCTACTTTTTATCCCGAAAAAATGTAGTGTTCCCGTGAGATCAGCGGGTAACACCACGCGGCGTACCTAGTAATTAATTATGTCTCACGCAAGTTTTAGTAACATTATTGGTACATAGATCAACAATATAAAAGGAGAAATGTTGACGTTTTATAAATGTGGCGCTACTTTTCAGACACTAATCGAAAGTCGTATTAACTGTTATCTTTTTTTACTATTGAATATTTAATTTTTGGAAAAGTCGCTTGAGGGCTTTATATTATTAATTATTTTGTTTTAAATTCGAAGCCGAATGCGCCCCTAATCTTTTAAGCGTCCATCCCACTGGCAGAAAACTGTTCCTTAGAAGCCAGACAATAAATCACATATCCTGCACTGTACAATAGCAAATGACATCATAGCGTTTGTCTAAAAGGCTTAGAGAAAATTTGTGACAAAATTTACGACGGCTGTGGCTGACTGGTCAATGGCACGACTTGTAGTGGTCGGCAAGGGCCCGCTGCGGCGTTCAAAGGGTAAATTATTTTTTTAAGAGAACTTGTACGAGCAGTATCGAAAGTGGCTGATAATTTTGTTCTCTACTTTGAAGCTGACTGCACCTTACAGTAAGACACGTTCCCAAGATAAAGGGTCTTGACAGACAATAGGAGGGGCGGACGGACGCACAACAAAGTGATCATACATAATAATAAGGGTTTCGTTTCTCCTTTTGAGGATCGGAACAATAAAAACATTCCGATCTATTAAATCCCTTCTTTTCGAAGTCGGTTAAAAACTGCATTACTTTTTAATACGAATGCAGCCATAAACATATGCTCTTATTAATCGGAACTAAACCGTTTTATTTCACTCGATTAATGGATGGGGTCCATATCCAACATGACATCACTTTCATGCACGTCACTTTCTAATGCTGTTTTGACAGCAACTCAATGTTACAATTCAGCGATCAATATTTTAATTGATATATGAGAAATTTGAAAGGGTTAGCTCAATAGGGAGCAATGAAAGTGATTATTAAATATTTGCTGCGCCCTGCGGTGTTACCCAGTCATCCCACGGGAACACTACATTTTTTCGGGATAAAAAGTAGCCATAACACATAGGCTACTATCCAGGGTGTCAGCTACGTCCATACCCAATTTTATTAAAATTGGTGCAGTCGCTTAAGCGTGAAGAAGTAACATACATACACGTTACACGTTTATGTGACACTCACAAACTTTCGCCTGCGCGCAGATTATTTCCATACAAATTGGGAAGTCGGAGTACCCAGGTATATACGCATGTGCATACGGTAATACATGGTTCGCGACGCGAATAGGGAACTTGCATGAAGTCGGGAATTGATAATTATATTAGTTATACCTAATTCATAAACTCGATCAATATATACCTACTCACTATTAATACTAGTCTGTTTCAAAAAGAAGAATTTAAAAATATTTTTTATAATTTTCTGTAAAACTGATAATGTCACTATCAAATTCCACACATAAACGCATTATTTTAAGAAGAACATTGCAAAACGCATGTTTTTTCCATACACTTAGTAGTTCATGCGCGCAATCGTGACTTCACAACCGCCGCAACTTTTTCTATGGAATTATTAACGTTCTGTAGACACGTCTCACTTTTGACTCCCATTTAGAGATAAATAAATCCATACTAATATTATAAATGCGAAAGTGTGTCTGTCTGTCTGTCTGTCTGTCTGTCTGTTACCTCTTCACGCTTAAACCGCTGAACCGATTTAGATGAAATTTGGTATATAGATAGTTTCAGTCCCGGGGAAGGACATAGGATACTTTTCATCCCGAATAAATTTAGTGTTCCCGTGGAATGAGCGGGTAACACCGCGGGGCACAGCTAGTTTTCTATAAATGTAGTTACTTACTTTTATAACATTGATTTGGAGAATCTTTACATCTCCTTTACCTGTGTCAATGTATTTAGTTATACCGTAAATGTAAATTCTTTTTTATTTTTTTTTATTTCTCATAAAATAATTTATTTGTCAAAATAACAAATACAGAGTCAATAACAATATCACAATCTTAAAATAAATAAATACATTTATCCCCATGTACCATTCATTAACTTTCCATACTAATATTATAAATGCGAAAGTGTGTCTGTCTGTCTGTCTGTCTGTCTGTCTGTCTGTTACCTCTTCATGCTTAAACCGCTGAACCGAATAAGATGAAATTTGGTATGGAGATAGTTTGAGACCCGGGAAAGGACATAGGATACTTTTCATCCCGAATAAATGTAGTGTTCCCGTGGGATGAGCGGGTAACACCGCGGGGCACATAAATATATAAATAAAATAAAAATAGGTTTTCGAGAACATTTCCCATACAAATCGGAAAACGTTCTCGAGAACGGCACTCTTCTCCCATTTCTGAAGTTCTTTGTCTCCTAATCACTTTAGTCAGCATGGGAAATTATGATTTGTATTATTAAAATATAATTCAATAGACATGTTGACTGATGTTGAATTGTACCTACAGCGTACGGTAGTTATATTAATAAAATTTGCTAAATATATCACGAAACAAAGAAAAAAATCCAGAAAAAATATTTTTTGGAAATATGTGACTTCAAAGGTACCTACGTAAATTTTATGATATTTTTTTTTAATCCCAAAGAAATTTTGAAAATGTTTTCAGAATTCTCATAATTTTACAAAACAATAATTTGTATGGCAATCATGAACTTAAACGCACTTTTTCACGGTGAAAATGGCAAATTTCTTAATATCTCCATACAATTCCTGGACGCCTTTTGTATGGAGTGTTTTTAGCGCTACGTAGGAATGTTGAACATTGGCGGCCATTTCTGACTTTAAGAGCAGTTTAAGTGTAGTCAGTCCCATATAGACATTTGATCACAAAATAGAATCGATTGACATCCTCTAAAAGAATTAGTCAACATGTCTATTGGTGCAATGTTTTTTTGTTGCAGTTTCCCAATTTGACCCGTCTTGTAGCTACTTTAGGGCCTTGCTAACTCCTGATAAAAGATAACGTTAACATTGAACAAGACGGTACGTCCTATAAACAAAAGGCAGTCATTATAATATTTTCGCACTAACGACCTGTACCATGTCTCACTTAATACACGTCACTTACTCGAAATTATCCAAAAGCTTTCCCATCATTGTGTTCATAAATATTTCACCGCTTATTCGTGTAATATAGCGGCAAAATAGGTACAAAAACCACGAAAGTTGAACCATTGTTGGTTGCTTAACAGTATTGAAAGAAGGTCCAATTTAGCAGAAGTCGGCTTTTTGTCATTTTATTTTACATCTCAATTCCGTTTAGGTGCATGCACCGGTTCACCCTTAATGTCATCATGCACTGCTTACTTGATAATTAAAATTGCGTTAGGTTATCAAGATTTCATGGAAACCTTGGTTTTGTATGCAAATTGAAGTAAATTTGATATTTAAACACCTCAGATTATCTCTGAATTTTGTCACGTCTGGTTATTGTTGTTTTTATTAAGTCATATGGTTCACTTTAATGGCCTTATTCTGTTAAAATAAATTGTGATGTATTTTTTTCTGATACCATAATAATGTTTAAAAATGGTAAAAAAATAGATTTTGAAAAACAATTTGACTTATTCAAGTAGAACCGGGACTCACTAAAAGTGCATACCTTGGTAAGCTAGGTGTACCTTTGTGCCGTATTTTATATAAACAACTGATAAAATTAAATCTGCAAGGATCTTTTGCGAAAATCGTATAAGAGAACCTTCTGTAGCGTTTCATTATATGCCGAAGTATGATATAGATCCGCTGTCAACACCAGAAGCATCTAACTCCAATGGGTCAGTGTGATAATAAACTTGTAAACAGTTAACTCCATGCGAGGAATGTTATGATTGCTTCCGCTGTTTTTACTGGCATGTTTATCGATAGATTAAGTCATTTAAGCAATTTATCGTGCATCGATACTACCGTTTGACGATAAATCAACTTGTGCAAGGGCTCGACATGTTAGTTACCACTGAGCATTTTTCGAGATTACGATCGTGTGCATTGCGTTTTAGGGTTCCGTAGTCAAAATGACAATAATGCAGCTTTGCATGTTCGTTCGATCGTAAAGGCAGCACACGAATAGTATAGACGTGTGACGAAATTGCTGCGGAAAATTAGAGTTTGCTGATAAAAAAAAACTGCTACAATTTTGAGATTTTGGGCTACCTCAATATATCAAAGTAAACTTAGCATTTATTGTGAGTACTTATTTATTAATTTTTAATTCATTTGAATAACTAAAATAATTATTATTTCCAACTTGCATATTCCATAATTAAAAGGTTGAACCGGTCCTATCGCGATAATTTTGATTAACCTTCATTGCCTGACATTTCAATAAGTTTTACTTATGTTTACAAAACGCGAGAGTATAAAGTGTTAAATGTTCATGCATATTCCCTATTGCAATGAATAGTACAATACTAAACAATCATTAAAACACATCATACGCCATTAAGCGAGTCGATCACGAGCGGACGTTTGTCGAAATTGCCCCAGATGAGTAAAGCTAGTCTACGCAAAAAACTGTCATCGTCTTAAAATTTTAGGCTTCCTCAATTATTAAAGCAACCTTAGCATTTATTGTAAATAATTATTTTTGAATTCATTTGAATAACCAAATCACGTGTTATATGTTCATGCATATTCCCTATTGCAATGAATAGTACAATACTAAACAATCATTAAAACACATCATACGCCATTAAGCGAGTCGATCACGAACGGACGTTTGTCGAAATTGCCCCGGATGATTGATGCTACCCGCAACTCGAACGTCTCACGGATTTCCTGCGATGCGAAGCGAAAGTGAAAAAACGCGCTTTCTTGTGCACCGGTAATTGTTTTTGAACTGTTTAGAGTATTGTTGCTTATTACGTGTCTGGTGTAATTATAATACACGTATGAGTAAGGAATGTTGTGTTGTGAATATTTTTAATCGATGCCAAATAAAGTCTCTCAATTCGACTGACGTTGATATGATGTTTATACTATTTTTATATTATAACATTCTTAAATTGAATTTTAAATTAGTTTTCTATGGATCATCATCATCATCCTCCTAGCCTTTGTCCCATTTTTTGAGAATGAATTCTCAATCGGGGTCTGCTACCTAAATCCCAAGATGTGGCGTAGGCACTAGTTTTTACGCAAGCGACTGCCATCTGACCTTCCAACCCAGAGGGGAAACTAGGCCTTATTGGGCTTAGGTGGTTTCCTCACGATGTTTTCCTTCACCGAAAAGCGAGTGGTAAATATCAAATGACATTCCGTACATAAGTTCCGAAAAACTCATTGGTACGGGCCGGGTTCGAACCCGCGACCTCCGGATTGAAAGTCGCATGCCCTAACCACTAGGCTACCACCGCTAAATTAGTTTTCTATGGATAATTAGGAAAAATCTTACGAACGCGATGCAGGATTTGTATGGGCGCATGGCGTCAGCCGTACATTGTCATCTATTGGTATTGTTTTCTTCTTTGCTCATCACGACGAAACGGCTGGACGGATTTTAACCAATTTTGGTACCGGGATGGGTGAACATCTAAAGTTTTTTGGAAAAATATTCCCTTAAAAATTTAAAAAGTAGGTACGAAAATAACAAAATCATAGGGCTATATTCGTCAAATGTTTGTTTGTTCCTAGCCAGATCTAGTTAATGAAATGTTTAGGTACGTACTGTACCTGATTTTTACTGTGAGCTATGATAAATATGTTATTTTTTTAACGAATGTTTTTATTTCATTTTCGTTTGATTAAAGCATTCCAAACATTAATTAATATCGCTAAGTAATGGAAAAATCTCAAATGAAGCTGCCTTACGACTAATTTTAAAGACATTTTAAATATTTCTAAGCACTTTCCGCAGCACTTACGCCGTCACCTACCGTGTGAAGGAAAACTAACGGTAACCTAAGGTATAAGAAAAATCCTAAGTTTTATTCTGCCATAACTTAAAAAAAAAAGAAACAGACTTGAAAAAAAAACATTCTTCGGAGGACAACTGAACGGTTTATAATAAAAAAATCGAACTGCCATCAAAAATAAAGAAATAAAGCCAAAAACATCCATCTATTCACCAATCTAATAAGAATCACATTTTGAAGTCGGTGCCAAACCTCACGTAAACATAGTTTTATCTAACAAAAATATTCGTAATAATAACTTTATAAGTACTTGTTGCGTTTTTTTTGAGTAGGTTAAAAAAGCCATAAATGTAAATGCCTATAATATTTGAGAAGTTCATGAGATCTTCACCAAAAATTTATGGGTCCATATTGGAATTGGAATAATTTTCTAAATCGGCTTATACATGGAGTTCTGAATGTGAGGTAACAAACTTAAAAAAATATATGTATATATTAAATACAAACGAATGGAGAACCTCTTTTTGGGAGTCAGTTGAAAAAAATATGTAGGTAAATGCCGTCTGCAGACTTCTGTCTGTAGAGGTTGGAGCTCTAGAATACATACCTTCCGCATCCAAGATGAGCGTCACAAGATATCATAGGAATTAATTTTAAAGCAGACTTTTTTTACATATGGCATTAATTCTAATGGTTAATCCCTCATTATATGATAAAAAAAAATATTATGCGCAGCGGCACGTGTGGTTCTATGACGGAAAGGGGAGGGTGGGATAAGAGAAATTAGCTCTTCAGAGCACTCGCCATGCTATAGTCATGCCGCCATGGTGTAGTTAATGCAAAAACTCCACAAAGCGTTTTTATGATTCCACGCCTAGGACGTTTCAAACACCTCTAGCGCATGAAGGAATGCGAACGGTACCACAGGATGAACGCGCGGTAAGCCAAGGCCCGAGGCATAACGGCGCCCGTAATTTCCAATTTTTCCTTTTCTGTCTTTTTGATCGAGTATGTCCGAATTCTGCATTTTCTGCATCTATAGGCTTCATTTCTCAACCGATTCTCATGAAATTTTGTGACCAGGTTGGATAATTATACGGATGTTTTTGTTACTTTAGTTTTTGTGTTATATATAGGATTGAAATAATTAAAAGTATTGCTTAACTTAACTAATACATATTATAAAGACGAAATTTTGTGTTTGTGTGCATGTTTGTTACGTCTTCACGCTCAAACGGATGTAACAGTTTTGATAAAATTTGGTATGGAGATAGCTGACACCCTTGATAAACATATAAGGTACTTTTAATCCGAAAAAAAAATAGTATTACTGTGGGATGAGCGGGTAATACCGCGAGGCGCAGCTAGTACGTTTTTTTTTAAATCTTAGATAGTTCAAACATGCTACTTTTACTGCAACAAAACGTTTAACAAACGGTGTTCTATCGGATATATTTTGGAGAGTGTGCGCAGGAATTGCACGATTTAATTCCACCATCCCCGTTTCAACATCGGACAACCAGGCGAGGGGAGCGATTTCACCCTTATGTTGTCAGTTTACCACTCATTCGCACGAAGCGATTTGCTTCATCATTTCTAATGCGAACCGCTAAGGAATGGAACTCGCTCCCATCGTGTGTATTTCCAAAAAATATAATTTAGGTATCTTCAAGGTAAGAGTGAATAGGCTATTACTGTGAACCGGCGAGCTACATCCTCGACCCCGTAGTCACTTTCCATCAGGTGATACTGAGGTCAATCGCCGGTCAGTCTGTGAATAAAAAAAAAAAAAAAAACTGTGATGTTTTTTCCACATGCCGCAATAAAACATATCACTAAAATAAACTTATATGGGACCGTGAGGATATATCGGACAATTAGACATAGATGAATTTAGGCCTACGCGCATGAAGGAATGTAAACGGTACCAGTACCACAGGATACACGCGCGGTAAACCAGGCCCGAGGCGTCGGCGCCGCCTGTAATTTCTGATCGCCGCATTATTTTATTCTGTGCCGATTAATGGCCAGTGTGCAGCCGCCCTTATGGTCGAGTGAAATTATTTGTTCTTCATTTGTCTTTTTGAAATGATAAATACGGGCAGTTCGGGACAATGTTGCGAATGTTCAGTTATTTTTTTTGTAGACATTTGTCGTTTGTAGGTAAATTGTGGGTTGAAAAGTACAGTCGGTAGAAAAAGTAGCTACGCTAAATTTATGAAGACGGTTTATAATTAACTTGTTATCTAAATATATGGTTTTATGTGATGGTGATTTGGGGAGATGTCAGTCGTGTTTTACCGACGCGACGTCTACAAATTTAAAGCATTTCTTTGTATTTACAAACCAAACCTTTCTATATACGAGTGTTATGCTTGGGGAACGGGAGCGTTCAAGTAAAGTTAGTTAAAAGTTACATTTACGCTATCAGGTTAGAAAAACGCCGTAGTAGGCACGATGCAGAAAACGACAGTTTTGACAGACGATAAAAACGTCACCGCAAGAAAAAACAAGTAAACAATCCCGTTATTTAGTTATTATCAAGACTTGAATATTTTACATTATAATTTATTTTACTTTACATTATAATTTAAGTCAATTTGCAAGATCATAGTTACGTAGAAATTAACAGTACGCAAGATCTACATTACAAAGGCGGGGCGGACCATTTTCGAGGCGACCGCAACACGTAGCTTAATGTAAATATAGTTTGTGAACTAACGTTTTATGCAGAATAGCAAAAGTCTCGCTGTCATGTGGTTAGTCTGTGGCAGGTGCGTTTTGAATTTTACCTAGAAGTAAAAAATTGTAACGCTTTTTTCACATGTAATTTTTTGTCGGGTAGCTGGATCCCTAAGTGCTTTATAAAAATCAAGCTACTGGGATCGACTTTAACGTTTTTAATGATGTGTGAATCATTTTCAAAAAACATGTACATAGTTAAAGGCTTAATAAAAACAAAATTACGATCGCGTCTTTTGTGTTACGAAAGATACTCATACAAAATGTATAGGTAACTATCATTACACAAAATAATCAATTTGTTGTTTTGTTTTAAAAACCCTTAAGTATGTACATGTTTTTTGAAAATGAGACGTGTACAAAACAACTATGTTTTTTCTTTATTCAAACAAAATATTTTTTTCTCATCTTACCTACATGGAATCGTTACATCCTCATACGTACAAGCAAAATTATTTTTTGGAAGAATTAAAAAAATGCTGTACACTTCTGATCTTACATTCAAGTACATAATAAAATGGTGGACACTGTGCATCTTGACTTTACTGACAGCAACAAAACACATTACCTACGTATCAAGTTTCTCACCTCAACCGTCTTCAACCTCGCTACATGTCATGTACACTTAACAAAACATGCGATTTCTTTTTAATTACAGTTTAGTACTTCATCGGATTAAATCACTTCTTCTAAGATCAGTATCTCCAAAATAGGCTAAAACCACTTCATCAATAAATATCGTCGTAATACAACACGAGAATCGACATTACACTGCCAACCTAGATGGATCCACCTTGATGTATGATGTGAGCGTGCGACCAATAATTTAGTACCAGGAAATGTTTCTTCAGACACTTTGATATTGGGATTGAATAGGATCTAACGTCATAGAAGCAGTTTGAGAATAAAAATTTAAAAAAAAAAAAAGAAAAAATTGGTTCCATGCACGATTACTTAATGAGCAGGGATCGCAAAATACGAGCAAAATCGATTCAATTATTTTATCTCGAATTTTACGAAAACTTATAATATGCACTTAATATGATTTATTTGGCATACGTTTTTTTATTGTACAGCCGTTTTCTACCTGCAAGAGCCCAACTTTAACCCTTTCTTAAATCAGTCTTATGGCGCGCAGATAGTTCCGTTAGTAGGTTGGACTCCCACACAAAGCCAGGCACTGCCACAAGTCGGGAGGGCTGAACAGTCCTGTATTTCACTATTGTGACGTAAACAACGTCCCGTAGTCAGCGGCAGAATAGGCGTGTAGTTTTTTTTTGTGGATGTCAATCGATTCTATTTATTATTGGGATCAAATGTCTATATGGGGCTGACTACGCTTAGATTGCTCTAAAAGTCAGAAATGACCGTCAAAGTTTTACATCCCTACGGAGCGCTAAAACGCTCCATACAAATAAATGGGCACCCACATGTGACATCATTTTATGGGTTGGGTAATATTTGTATGAGACTATAAGTAATTTGCCATTTTCACGATGAAAAAGTGCGTGAAGTTCATGGTTGTCATACAATTATTTGTTTTGTTACATTATTAGGATTATGAAATTAGATTCAAAATTAATTTTGGATTAAAAAGAAATCATAAAATTTGCGTACCTTTAAAGTCACATCATACCAAATCCGCCTGTTGTCTACCGATATTTATAAATTGTATTTGTCGTGTATCCTTTTGTAAACTTTTATTGGTGTGCAATAAAGTATTGTTGTATTGTATTATAACAAAACATAAAAATTTCCATGACTCATGTCATATTCATATTGAGCTAATGTTATTCATATAACTACTGTATAGTGTATGTTGTACAACATCAGGCTACACGCCTATTGCTACGCACACGTGAATGAAAATGCACACGGATTCTATCTAGAGAATAAGGGTTGCACAGACCATTGTGATGTTTGACGACGCGGTTGGCTCGGTTTGTAGTGCAGCTACTGAGCCGAGGGTCCTGGGTTCGAATCCCGGACGGGGCAAATATTTGTGTGATGAACTCGAATATATTTTGTTCCTGGCTCATGGATTTTATCTATATATGTATTTATATATTATGTATAATTATCATCGTCTAGTACTCATAGTACAAGCTTTGCTTAGTTTGGGACTAGGTTGATTTGTGTAAGATTGTCCCTTAATATTTGCTGCTGACGTACAAGTTTGCATAACTGTATAATATATAACCATATTGAAGTAATCTTGTTGTAACTCCCTTAGCCTTTTTTTTATGTCGAAGCTATGATCATTGCAAAGCATTTTAAACCTATATTAAAATTTAATTAAGCTCCTGCATTGCGGATCTGAATCTCAAGGATGTTTGCTTTTATGAGTCTTTAAAATAAATGTTCCTAGCAATACGACAAAACATCCAGTTAACAACGACATTATTATGTTCTAAATAATAAAACGAAAATACTTCACTTGATTTATTATCAAGTAGGCGATACTTACTGCGAATTCTACCAGACAATTTTCTCCCGTGCCCATTTAATTTCAGCGTGTTTAATACAGACATAAATAACACCGGAGATGTGACATAGCTATTTATGAGAAATTAAATATCCTTTACCATGAAACTATGCTTCCTTTTATGACATCAGGAAGACGTTGAGATTGCAGCTTGGATTTCCAGTAACTAACTATTCATCTCAATCTTGTTTTAGTACTTTCAATTTAATGATCTCACTTCCTAACCACGGAAATGGTAATGATTTAAAATATACAAAATCTATGCTCTAAGTTTTCTCACTATTCAATTATTTTCACTTCATAGGCTGAGGAGTTTTGAAACAGTGGTAAGTTGAAACAAGTGAAGCATTCTTGCATCTCATTCATCCCAACGTGGGAGTATACATGGGATGCCATTTCAGGGCTGAGCCCTCAATACCGGCAGCACCTCCGTCCGCTACTACGGAAGGGACGTCTCATTCAGAGACGCTTCTTGTCTCCTTCGAGGATAGTCTGTACAGTTCGTGAGCTGTCCGATTCGACGACGCTGATGATTTATTTATTTATTTATTCAAATTAGTTACACAGTATTACAGTATAAACCAAGGCACTGTGAACTACAAAATTACATTTTAGAAAAGCTTAAATCTAGTTTGATGTAGGCGACGTAACTGCGTGGCTCCGTTGCGTCGTCTGATCTGGCGCAGGATTCGGCAGATTGCCCCGAAACCGCCGAAACACACACACCCTTCGGCCAGAAGTCTGCACTTGCGATGGTGCTCTGCAGCGGCCGCGGCACGCGCACCACAAACGAGCTGAAGTGCACGTAGTGGCGGGACTGCAGCTGGTGCACCCTCAGCGAGAAGCCAGTCTTCCGGCGGACGTACTCCACCACATCATCAGCCACGGCGGAGTGATGCAAGCGCGACACATAGAGCGCCTTACTCGGTGATGATGATGTTGATTCATGGTGGCCTATCTGCGGCTTTGTGGATACCTGGAGATTGCCAGGGGACTCAGTCAAGTTAGCGAGCCGGCAACGGCAATAACGCTGCTTAGATGCTCCCCACCGACCGCGAGTCCCTCAGTGTGCGTCCTTGCTTCGCTAACGGATGTAGATTTGAGAAATTGACATTGCTTCTACACACCCGTGTTTCAAAACCCCTTGGACTTTCCTACAGCTTTCGCCAGGAGAAGACGCAATTGTCGCATTCCGTGTTTTGTCTTCATTGCCTTTTGACATCTTTATAGAAAGTGTTCGAGAAAAAAATAATTATCCTTAGTTAGTTGACATTGTGTCCCCTGATGGGCGCCTTTCTCAAAGCACGCCACCATGACGTGCCTACCGCATCTTGTGGACTCCTACAAGCTTCACCAGGTCATCAGTCGACCTTGTGTGGCCTATCCTAGATATGTACATCTTCCGATGCGTGGTTGCCACTCAAGAATAGGCATCATGACAATTTCTTTTATTATTTGTCTATCGATCCTATTTTATATTGGCTAAAATTCCTATACTGGACTGCGTTTAGTTAGCTCCAAAACTCAGAAGTTACAGTTGATAAGAGCAATACTATAAAAAAAACACATCCCTACAGAGCGCTGACAACGCTTTTACTGGCTTCGATACCGATCGTCATTGCCAAGTAAAGTTATCAATTTAATATGTGTGGAAAAACTACTAATTCGCCATTTTGACCATAAAGAAGTGCGTTTAAATACACGGTTGTCATACAGTTTTGTTACTACATAAAGATTCTGAAAACGATTTCTGCTTTTAGATAACAAAACCGTAAAATTTGGATACCTTTGAAGCTTAGTAGTCACATAATATTTAGTTCAAAGCACTTCTATTATTTCATGACATATTGAGCTTTTTATAAATTTATGAAACATGTAGTGTCTCATTATTTTTAATGTGGGTACACCACAATTTTCGGTCTCTTCCGCCAGATTACGCATTAAAAAAATTCTTTGAGCTTTGATATTTGTATCAATGGTTCAAGATAAATACAGTAAGTATGTTGTATAATTCAACATCAGTCATCATCGCAATTCGTAGTTAGGCACCAGCGAAATTTTGCATATTTATACCTATCCTTTCTATGGCCTTAATCAACAGTAAAGACAGGTCTTCCGATATTCTTGCAGGAACAAAACTACGTGCCAAAGCTGTACCACAAGGAGATATCTAAATTGAACAACAAACTCGAAACTACTAGAAAATCTATTACAATTTCAAATGTGCTCTGATATTCGATTGGATTTGCAACATTATAACGAAGGGAATATTTGATCGCGCGCCATTTCAGGGCAGACGGCTTGTTAGAACCTGACTTTAATCATCTAGATTACAAGGAATCCGGGAAATGTATTCGTGTTCGCATGGCTGCCACGACGGCGGAGACATTTGAGTTTCAATGACGTTTTACTTATTATTCTTATGGTGGTTACTGAACTGTGTAGAGAATGCTTTGAGTCAAATTCACGGTCTGAGTCAAAGAATGAATTTTATACTGTGAACAGGCCAAAATGACACTTCTTATAATAAATTTAAAATAAATTTTAAAGAATATTAAAATAAATTTTATTTTAATATTCCTACCTAACATTGATTTGGAGTATCTATATATCTCCTTTACGTGTACGCATGTAATAATTAGTTATAACACTATTGTGATGTAATTGTTTTAAGTATTATTTACGAAGAAATGACTTACTGTTGAGTTTCTTTCGGCTTTCTTCTTAACAGCGGTCTCTTTCGAAATGCCGGTAGATTCACAATCTGACTTTTAAACGTGCCCTTGTGGCCTAATGAATAAATTATTTCATTTAATTTCATATTTCATTTCATTTCATATATAAGGTCTGAGTGTACAGGTATTTCTCAAGAGAAGACCACTGTTGAAAAAACGCCAAAAGAAACAAATGTCTAAGCTTGTATAAACTCAATTTCGAAACCAACCGTGTAGGAAGTCCGAAAGTCATTAAACCAGGCAACATAATTTAATGATCACATTGATAAAATCTAAGTTACAATTGCTTATTAAGTTATTGTCTAGCCATTACATGCACGAGTTACGTGCATATTTGCATACATTATGTATGTGTTGAATGTCATAATTCGGTGTGTTCGGTAAAAAAGGTAAACGCTCGGTTTATATGTTGGCAAATGTTTTCCGTCCAGTGTTTGCATGTATATGCTTACAATTTGATGCAAACGAGCAAGCTGTGAATAGATTCGTGATTGCCTTTTTAAAACCTTCGTGAGATATTTTGATAAGATATCTAATAATTTTGTAAATTTGACAGTTTTCACTCAAGAGTCAGGAACGACCCGACGTGTTTCGAATGAAGTTCATCCTCAGGTACAGCTAAGCGTTGATTAATCCCAATGTCAGGTCGTTCCTGGTACATAACCGTGAGTGATAACCGGAATTTTCTTTCTTAACTCAATCAATGAGAATAGAAAATGGTAAGTATAAATGACTTATAAAATGGAATGTTATTACTGTTATGTCACAATTCGCGCTGCTTCGTAAGCATAAGGATCACGACAGTCAATCACTTATAATATGAACTCTGATATAACTTAAAATCATTATGTTATGGCTTTCATGATGTCTACAATAATAATATACTTTAATTTCATCTCCGGATAAATACATACGAAATTTCATCTCAAAAAAAATTTGACACTCAAAAAATGTTTACAAGAATCATTATAGTATGTTTCTAAAGTCATGCGCAAGTGCCATCTGTCATTTCAGTACTTTTTGATCGAAATGAGGTTATAAAATGTACTGCGATAACAGATATCACACCCACAAACCTATATGAAATAGCAATATTTTGTACGTCAGGTCGCTATACTTAACCCAACCTAGGTTATAGAGAGGTCAAAGAATAATTTTATATTTTTCGCTGTTGGCGTATGATTTTCATAATTACGGTTTTTTTATTAAGGAAGATGCCGTTTCTATCTATGTTTTATTCTACAACATCAACCTAATGAAAAGCAAATCTCGTTAAGACAAACAGACACGCTCTAAGGACGCATTAAATTGCTTCGGACACTCGAAGCGGCATTACCGTTAATGTAGTCTAAAAAATAAATGTTCTGACATAAAATGTTTTTAAACTTATGAGCTTGTGGTTGAATAAAAAAAGGTCACGAATTGATGTAAAAACTGATGGTCTACTTATGTCAAGGCGTTTATGCTAATTGTACTCAAAATGTTTAGAAATTTAAAGTAGTCTTAACTGACTGGTACAGGGGGTATATCACGTGATAAATAAGTGACAAAGCATCTGTCACTCACACTCGCATTTTGTCATAACGTGATGGATGCTTTGTCACTTATTTATGGCGTGATAAAAACAACCATCGGGCCTATGATGGGCCCAGGAAGCTGAAAACATTATAGTTGACAAAGAAAACGCGACGCGTCTCAAGTTTAGTTTGGGTAAAAATGATTTTGTATGTCCGGATATCCCGTTGATATCCAGCTGTTCTTCAGGTTGCATTTCTCAAGAGATTCTGGAGTTGTGATCGCGTTAAAAAATATGCTTTGTGTTTGAATTTAATCATAATGGCTTTCTTCAGTCTTAAGCTATACAAAAACAAACTGGCTAAGTTTACAACTCAGAGCAACAAGCTATTAAGTACCATAAATATAATTATACTATACCGTTTTATTTTAATAGCCAGACGCGAATTTCCTGGATGGAGTGTTACTTGATCACTTTAACTAGATGTTAAAAGATAATAAAAATAGTAACTAGGAAACAATTCAGATGGTATAATTATTAAACATCTCGTTATACATAAACCATCGTTCAACCACCGTCTCGGTTGAAATTCGGAAAAAAATCAAGAGCCATAACCCTCCTCCCGCCTCGCTATCTGCGCGGGCGCTGAGGGCGGCGAGGAGAACAAAAACCAGTGCAGTGGGCCGTAAGTCACGTAGCAGCTCTCTTGTCCCTAATGAAGAGCTCCATATGAATTCGAATCATGTAGAGCCGTTTCTGACATTTTTTGCGTGACAGAGTTAAATAAATTTTCATAATTAATTAAAGATGTCTCACGATAGTTTTACTAATATTATAAATATGCCGCCTTCAGTAAAATTACTAATGCTAAACGTTACGACTATATAATTATATTCAAAACAGATTTGTACCATTAAAACAGAATAACTTACGTAAATCTATGCGAAATTCACACGCAACTTTGACTATTGTATTGAATGGCACTACTGCTCTTCACTTCTACTGTGTCAATCACGACCTCGGAACCAAATAGGCTTATATCAGCTACATGGTAAAAAGTGTAGTAAGCTAAAAAGCCGTATCGTACTATGAAAACCATATAAATATATTAATGTCTATAAGGGACTTAGACCCTTAGACAGCTCTAAAAGTTAGAAATTACCGTTAAAGTTCGACATTCCTCCGTAGCGCTAAAAATGCTCCTTACAAATAACCACAGATATATGTCTACCGTGTAAGCGTCTTGGTATTGTTACTGTAAGCTTATATGTGACGAAATAAAGAAATTCAATTCAATTCAATGAAGTCATGAATCATTATTTATATTGGTTACCAATATTAGTATGGGGAAAATAAGTAATTTGTCATTTTGGCCGTGGAAATATTTAAGTACATGGTTGCCGGAAAATTATTGTGTTGTTGAATTATGAGGATATCTATTTAGTTGTTGATTTAATCTTTCAAATCTTGTGCTCACTTAAACGGAGAAGAATTTTCATATAAATTCAGTATTACTAGAATTCATCATCAGGAAATAATGAAGTTTATTCTGCAAGTAGGCCGCAAGGGCACTTTTACAGTCTGAATCTACCGGCATTTCAAAAGAAGAGACCACTGTTGAGAAGAAAAGGATAAGTACTTAACTATGACAGTAATGTTCGGGTTCACTATAATTATTACGTACCAATTAAGTATAGTTTCGCAAAAAACATTTTTTATTTGATTTTGGAGTAATACGAACTTAACTAAATTTGTCCCATCCCACGCATCAGATACGATGTTATGGTTCTAGCGTTGACATTGCGTGTTGGAATCCACCGAGCTGACCATCCGTCACTGGAAGCAGTACAAAAACTTGCTAGAATATATAATGTATGTATTCGGATTGGATTTAGCCGCGTGTTCCTGCAGTTTTCCGTTTCAACGTGACAGTCGTAACAATGGCCGGCTTTTTAAATTGCAAATCAGTCATAACTGCATGTGATGCATGTGTAGACTAAATATAAGCAAGTGTATGCTTGTGGTCTATATTACCATGACCAGTATAATCTAAATTCACAGATTATTTGCGTGTAAGAATAATCTACGTTTATTTCAGGTTTACTTATTGAAAAACTAGCTGTGCCCCGCGGTGTTCGCCGCTCATCCCACGGGGACTACGTTTTTCCGGGATAAAAAGCAGCCTATGTATAATGTTAATCCATCTCTTCCTACAATATCAAATTTTATCAAAATTGGTCCAACCATGTGAGCGTGAAGAAATAAAAAACTCACAGATTTTCGCCTTTATAATATTACATAGTATGATTATGCGATAAGACACGTTCATTTGAGCTTACATTCTGTTCGGCCCACGATTTTTTCCTTAAGGCATGAAGTCCGTGACTTGTACCTACTTTTTTTATATTGTGAAACAAAGTTGAAATAATCTTTGTATTATTTAAGTAAAAGAGTTCTAGTTTTATTTCATCATGTTTAATTTCATCGACATACCTATATGTAATTTCACCAGAAGCATTTTTTTCTTTTAAATTGACAAGACAAACGCGTAACCTAAAAATAGCTTCACACCAAATATAGAAAATCAAAGACTTCGGGAAAAAGTTGTCTGTCTACGGAACCACACTAAGTTTATGACTATTTAAGTTTAGGTACATAATTTACTACACTTGAGAGATTTTACGATTTTGGAGTGAGGAACACCACTGCATACCCATTAAAACATATTACAATTATTTATTCTAATTTATTTCGTACAGAATAAAACAGCACTTGGTCAATTAATTCTAAGGAAATTAATTGCCCACACCAATAGAAAAATGACCGGTATATCTGTAATTATGTTGACAAATCAAGTGGTCTAGCGATTCCGTATACACATGAGTTATGATTCGCGCGGCAAAAAGGGGCCTGGCCTGACGCATAATGGATGTAATATGTTAAATTATACGGCAGTCAAGTAGTCACACATGTCAGTTAGGTTAGATGCACTATACGCGGTATCGAGTATGCATGTTGTCTGAGACAGGAAATATATTTGTTATATCTACATTATTAATAGTCACTTTAGAAATTACATGATATTGAAACTGGAATAATTAAAAATATAAAAAAAAGGCAATTTGGTCATGAACCGAAACATATATATATTTATTTTTATTATTGATGAATATAATATGTAAGTGTCTTTGCGCCTTCTCTTTGCGCTTTTATAACGTCAGCGCTCTCCGATTATTTTTGTTAAACGGGTAAGTAACTCTACATAGGGAAAGTACTTTTTATTTTTAATCAATGGTTAAGGGGAAAAAAGAGTATAACTTTCAACCATCTCGCGCAATTTTTTATTGTAGCATTAGAAATTGTACACCTGTAGAAAATATACCTAACAGTTCAATTCACATATTTAACTAAAAAGATAAGAAGAATAAATCAGCTAGTTAGAGATCAATGTGATATACCTATCTTGAAGAAAATCTTAATAATTCGCGCAATTTTTTATTGTAGCATTAGTAATTTTACACCTGATAGAAAAAATACTTAACAATAATGAGTAAGTATATAACTTTCAATTCGCATAAATTTAACTAAGCAGATAAGAAGAATAAATCAGCTCGTTTAGGATCAATTTGAGATGTCTTGAAGATCTTGTAATTACCGTTATTATATTTTCTTACTCATTACACACGAGTGTATGTATTCTAATTTGAGACGAAACGATACTATATTATGATCGTAATGATAGTGAGATATTGCAAAATTGGGCATACCGCAAAGCTTCATCGAATAAAAGTTCAAATTATTTTTATTAAGCATCGGGCACGATAATATATAAGAGATCAAGCATCCGTCACTCTCTCGCATATATACTTGTCAAATCGAGACGCATGCTTTGTCATTTATTTATCACGCGACAAACTATCATAGCCCAGGAAATCGAAGACTTCCATCCTGTCTAATCACCTTGTTCATGCCATCCAGAACAATACAGAACAGAGTATTATGTTCCTAGTTAGTCTGTCTCCTGTTTTCCAGTGATCTCGATTTAAGACTGATTCAATCCTTTAAGAAGATACCTTACTCGCCACACCATCTCCGTCTTGCTCCAAAGGGTAAAAAACGGGTCCGTCCGTCTGTCTGTCTGTCTGTCTGTCTGTCTGTCTGTCTGTATGTCTGTCTGTTTGTCTGTCTGTGTGTCTGTCGGTCTGTCTGTGTGTCTATTCGTCTGTCACCAGGCTGTATCTCATGAACCGTGATAGCTAGACAATTGAAATTTTCACAGATGATGTATTTCTTCTCCACTGTACCAACAAATACTAAAAACAGAATAAAACAAATATCTAAGTGGGGCTCCCATACAACAAACGTGATCGGTTGCGTTAACTTATTGCATCTCATTTGTATCCGGCGCCATACATGGTGCAAACATAACCATATGGGAAGTATTTGTACGGAATTCTCGGCGCGCGAGACCCATCCCCACTTGGCCGGTTGAAATCAGTTGAAAATATTCTTGACGCCAGGACGGCATATCACTTCCGCATTAGATCGCTCTGATTATTCCACTCGGCAGTCGTGCGCATCCACCAATCCTGTTATTAAATTTACGAGAGCTTCGCTTATTGCGCAAGTTATTTCTGTAAATACTAGCTCCTAGAATGTAAATATAATTCAGGCGATCTACGAGCTTGATTTCTTGTTGTTTTTATTTGACTGCCTTTTATGGAAGCAATCCGTACTTAACCGGTTAGACGATTGGTTTTTGACTTAAGTAGATTTCAGAAGGGCCGCTCCTTCAAAAGATCTTCCCCTAATACCTAGACTGCAGCAATTACTGAAAACTGATCTTGTTTAGAAGATGTAAGAAAATAATTCATAATTCTTTATTGCATTATCATGTTGTACAATAAGATGTTACATTAATAAGATTAAGTCCATAACATGAACCCTGTCAGGGCATAGCAATTTACTTAGCGGTAGGTGTATTATTAGGTACAATTTAGATTATTCAAATAAATAAATTAAATTTGATTACAATAATATCTCATAAATATCATTCCACAATATTACATCATAATATATGTCAACATTATTATTGTAGATTTATCATAGATTATAATTTTACATTATTAATATATATATAATTTTACATTATTAATTTTTCATCGACAATATATTTACTTTTAAGTGATTTTTACACTACAGAATATTTTGCCTAAGTAGCATAGAATTTAATACATTGTATTGGTGTAAACAATTGTTGGTGAACCTTAAAAAATAAATAAATATTGATTGTATATTAAGCGCTGCTAGGTTTGCGGTAGGTACTAATCGCTACACAATTTATGATGATAGTTACTTCTTGTAAGTCGTTTAGTTTTGGATACTTTATCATATTGCTATTCTTTATGTTCATTCATACCATTAATTTACTATATATAATTTTAGCCGTCGTATTATATTTCTTTTCTGCAATAAATGGGGTACGTACGTGACTTCTGTTCGAAATATTTTATGACGTGTTACTTTTAATTTGTTTTATAAGGTGTAGATCATCATATTGTTGATCTTTATATTCATAAAATTACATTAATTTTAGCCGTTACTATTATATTCTATTCCTGCGCATGGAATTAAATTAAATTAAATACCCTTCACATTTTATGAGTTGTTACTTTTAATCTGTTTTATGATTATAAAGATTAAGTATCATATTCATGATATTTATGTTAATACAATTTAATATTTTTTTTTGCTGTCATATAATATTTAATTTTGATATTATATTGAAAATCACCAGGGAATTGCAAGTATGCCGTGTTTATGATTCTATGAAAAGCTTATTAATTAGTATCAAGCAGAGGTACTTAGTTATATATAATTTGTGCGTTTTTAATATGCCTGTTTCAATTATGTCGTAATCTTACAAACCCCAGTGCAGTGCTAATATAAACGAATACATTGCTCATAATAAAACCAATTATGGTTCTGTAACCTTTAAGAGTCTAGTATTTCATTAATTTTACTAAACGTCATTTAATTATTTTTTATATTCATATTTTAATTTTATCCTTAAGTTTATATTTCTTTAACAAGCCTTTAAAGACTAGTATAGCATCAGAAAGCGACATGCGGTATGACAGCGCTGTATTTACGTGAGATTAAGTATACCTACATAATTATGTAGCATCCATAAAAAGAGGACGTTCTCAATTCAGTCCATTGTTCCCGGAAATACGATTTCTTCCCGTTGAAATCGGTATTTTTTTGTGTGGTTATATTATTTATTACGATTAGGGAGCACCCTCACCGCTGACCGCCTGTAATGTCACATTTTCATATAATTTTAGTCCCTTCGGAGCAAAATGCACAAAGCGCAAAATGTACACTACACGCAAAATGTAACCAATAGCAAAATGTACAATTTTACCAAGGCTTGGCAAGCGTGTAAATCCACCATTAGACCAACCTCGAACAACTTAGCAAATAGTGTAGAGCTAGCATTACATTGACAAATTGTTTTTTTACGTTCAATTGAAAGATCGCCCGTCTGCTTCGAGCCGTGGCGAAGTGAGCTCAAATCCGATTCGAAGCATTTTTGATAACTTTTCTATTTTAGTTATAATATCTCTGACGTATGTACATAATTAAAAGGAAATCCACTGCAAATTTTTCCATACAAATCGAGTTTTCGTTGTAATATATTTCCTCCTCCAAAACTAAATCGGGTTCGAATCCCGGCCTGGGCAAATATTTGTGTGATGAATTCGAATATTTGTGCTTGGGTCATGGTTATTCTATGTATTTAAGACTTAAGTATATATTTATCTAAGTGTGTATACTCGTATCGTCGTCTAGTACCCATAACACAAGCCTTCTTGAGCTTAATCTGGGGCTAGATCGATTTGTGTGAGGTTGTCCGATATTTATAAGTTATAATTTATTTATAATAAACAATCTTTACGAAATTTTGGGAACTGAATGGAAAGGACCCGTTCTGTGTCGGATCGTGTGGATTTTTGCGCTTAATATTATAAACATTGCGTAATAGGCGTCTGTTTTTTGCGACGCAAACGGACACCTAGTATATATATTTTACTAGCTGTGCCCCGCGGTGTTTCCCGCTCATCCCACGGCAACACTAAATTTATTCGGGATGAAAAGTATCCTATGTCCTTTCCCGGGTCTCAAACTATCTCCATACCAAATTTCATCTAAGTCGGTTCAGCGGTTTAAGCGTGAAGAGGTAACAGACAGACAGACAGACACACTTTCGCATTTATAATATAGCATATTTCGCATTTATATCTCGTTTTGATTTTATCGCAAATTATAATCCATACTGATTATAATTTGCGATAAAATCAAAACGGTTCTACACAGAACGGGTCCCTCCCATTCAGTTCCTAAAATTTCGTACAGATTGGTTACATAAGTTTAGGAGGAAACAGACGATTTATACACCCGGTTACGTTAAGTTTGGACCTCATTTTTATCCCACAAAAATTATGGTATCACAAAAGGAGCACAGTGATAAATCCTCTTAAACAAGTCGACTGTAGCACCAGGCGGCGAAAAAAATAATAATGGTAAAATGTTATTATCCTCATTAATTAAGAACAATATTGCGGAGAATGGCCAGTCGGCATGGCCCCGACCGGTCAGTGAGAGTGTTATATTACACCACATAATGGAACATAATTGGCTGGATTCCGTTTAATTCTCTGAGTTGATGAATCTGAGTGCCCAAAACGGAACTGATGTCATTAATACCCGAGTGCGTAAAAATTGTTCTTGTTGCACTTTGTCACTTTTACTCGCTTGCCGCTTTAAGGAGCGAATGCACTGTTTAAATACGCTGATGATGCTTTCACGCAGTGACGTGTCGTATGTGTGACGTTTTTAACGCATACAACGCTTGTATGTTTTGTAATTAATTATGTTGCTCTTATTATAGCTGTAGATTCTTATTATTGTAACTGACGACCATTAAATAAATGCAATGCATGTAAATTGACTTAGTGTAATGTATATTGACATTTTATATTTTGAAATAAAGAAATCTAATCTAATCTAATCTCCCGTCCACACCGAAGGTCACGGTGCATTTACGCAGTCAAATATGTGACGAAAACGCGTCATTGACGACGCATCGCAGCGTATACGCAACGTCAAGCGTCAGCGTAGGCAGTAGAAGGTACAGACAGTGTAACACCGCGTAATTTCGCCGTAAAAATATACGAACGTCCCACGTATAATATCATATTATAGGTACCTTTAGAACGCCTCAGTCATTAAAGTCGTTAAAAAGGTTACACTCAATAGTTTTTCTAAACAAATTTGGGTATATAGTTACGTCCATATTAAGAGCGTACTCCCACCTGAAACGCCGGCAACGCACTTGTGACTCTGGTATTGCAGGTCTAATGGGCTACGGTAATCGCTTTCCATCTGGCGATACGGTTGCTCGTTTGCTCGCTACGACAAAAAAACGTCGGCAACCCGCGGTGTTTCACCGTCCGTGCCGAGTGTACATGTAGTGTGGAGACTCCTTTCGTCATTCACGACAACAGATACTATAACGACAGGATGCTACCTGCAATAATTATATTTACTTTCATAACCGACCATAATAGGACATGTGATTGTATTAATCATCTTGAAAGGTAGACAGCGTTTAAATTTCACTTTGTAGTCTGGAAATATAGAGGTTATTTTTATAGATTCAATGAACTCTAAAAAAATGTTGTACTTTCTGTGAAGTGTCTCTAGGATCATCAGTCGCCTACCGAAGTGTAATGTAATTTGGTTCAGTCCAATTTAAAGCTACCTCTGTTGCAAACCCGACTCTGACCACCGTGAACAATTCTCTTACAAATACCTGTTCTTATACTTTATTCATTGAAATGCCACAAGTGTACAGTTACAACGAACCCGCCGACATAGCTGCAATAATGGGAAACAAATGACAATCGATCGTAAATATAACGTCCGGCTTCCACAATGCCTGGACAAGAATAATCTCAAGCAATAATATTTACTACTAGAAAATGTCAATTTTTATTACCGCAAAATCTACTAGTAAAATCCCATTAAATATACCTATAGCATAAAAATATTCTAGCCTATGGTCGGGATTCGAACATACGGCTCTCTGGCGTTACTCTCCGGGCC
Source organism: Apotomis betuletana (assembly GCA_932273695.1). Classification (NCBI taxonomy): domain Eukaryota; kingdom Metazoa; phylum Arthropoda; class Insecta; order Lepidoptera; family Tortricidae; genus Apotomis; species Apotomis betuletana. Next base: position 7,704,796 of record OW026307.1, on the reverse strand, counting down.
AACACGGGCGATCTACCAACTGATCCATCGAATCCAATTCCCTAAGAAAGAATATTTCTATCCTTAATTTCATTCCGTAAATGGATTAAATTAGTAAATTATTCAAATATCATGCTTCGATTTCGTCTAACATATAAGTCTACTGACGCATACGCATGAAGAAAACTATACTGTATTGCGTTTTCATTATGTATAACAACGTTTAATCAAAGCTTTATTCTTCAAACATTATCAATGGTTATAAAATAAATTATCTCAACCACCGACTCGTTAAATTAAACAAAGAACCGGCTACTGTTATTATTTAACGCCTGATTGACAACTTAACTGTGAAGTTCATGGAACTTTGTCCGAAAGAAAGTAAAACGTAATTTGCATTTTGCAGGCGCACCAATTGCCTGGGTGCGGGGTAACGATATCGCTAAATTAACGCTTTGCTTAGCAACCAGAGTTACTTTCTTATTGAGTGACTTACTCGCGTAGGACTACTTATTTTGCGATCAGTGACCTTATAGAGATTTGAACGAATGCCGTAGAACGGGTTGACTTCAAATGAAGAGGCTACTTTGATGGAAAAGAGTTTTACGCCATGTCCTTATTTTTTAACCATCTGTGGCAATTAAATACTTTCCTTCATACATGGACCTAACCTTTTACATCATTTGCTCAATCGAGCTATGAATATTTGCGTATTTATAACCGTTTTAAATCTATCAAAGTAGCCACAAATTTTCTTAAAGTAACCACCCCGGTTTATGGTGCCAAAATTCAAGTGCGAAGGATAATTTGATTGACGAAAGCGCACAGACAGTACAGCGCCATCTGTTGCTAAACATTTTTATGTCCGCTCATCACACGAAACGGTGGACGAATTTTAATCTGTTCACTATGTCACTGTTTCACTATAAGGCTTGCTAAGCAGAAGAGAATTTTAAGTATCTAAATAGCCAAAGCGTGTACAGAAGACATTTGCAAGGAGTCAAACCAGGTCTATATCATACGTAAATATAATACAGTTGGTTTACTACAAATAACACGGCTGGTCAGCCATTATGCAAATGCTTTGGTGTTGATCTGGGTTTAATAGCCGAGTAATAGGTATAAACTAGACAGGTAATAGTGAGGCATTGCTCCCTGAGGGTTACTTAATTATTTAGATAGAAACTGATTGACAGACTGCTGTTATTATTATAGACTGAATTTTTCGGAGCGCCTTATAAGGACATTATTTCCTAACTTGGCATTTTTACAAGCTTTTATTTAACTTGCAGTGTATGTATGTATTTAAACTTTAAAGCCCAAAACAAGTCAGTATAAATGATGAACTTAATGCCTAATGGCATTCTCTACCAGTCAAACATAGGGCCAAACAGAAATGCTTTAAGTGAGTGAAGAGTAGAAAATTAAACGTTCGTTGAAAATAATGCGTCGAGGATTATACAGATGACACTGATTAACGCGAATTTACTGTAGAAATTAAATTGTACATTTTTTCTTCTTGTGCGTTGTGAGCGTTGCATAAGTCACAATCTCCGCCAATTTGACATCGTTTGTATTCAAATTATTGCTATAATAACGTTTTTAGGTTTCTTGATAATTAAGTAACAAAATGACGCCATCGTATTATCAAACGATGTACATTGATCTTGCACTAGGTAAGGAAATAATAGGCATTAAATATTTATTTCGTTTTTCCCGTATTTAACGAGCCATTTTATGGCACAAGAATTTCAACCGTTAACTATAAAAATAATATAATTACCAGTATATTGAAGAGTTCCGTGTCAGCCAATTACCTGAAAAGTGAAAACATGGTTAGTACATATTTTCTAACTAGCTGCGCACCGCGGTGTCGCCCGCAGCGCTCATCCCACGGGTATATAAAAAACCGGCCAAGAGCATGTCGGGCCACGCTCAGTGTAGGGATCCTTCACAATAGACAATAAAATCAAATTTAAATTACGAGAAAGATTTCAAGCTCCATAAAAAGGTCGTAAACGCCAAAGTAACTGTAATTACTTATTACCTTCTGGAAGTTATCGATTATATGCACCAGATTGAGCGAAATGTTTTGGTTTTAATGCAGCATGGCACTTAACTAATATGTGTAACGTTCGAAGTATAAGAACACTGCGCGGCACTTACGTCATTTTAAAGAAAATTATGAAATTTTGCGATAACTCAAAAACGGCTCGACCGCTTTATTCAATATAGTTTTCATTGAAAGTACTAATAAGGCCTTATTTTCATGAATTTTTCCATAATTTTTTGACCCGTGGTTGAGAAGTTAGAGGGGGGGGCACTATTTTTTCTTCCTAGTTGACTACGGAACCCTAAAAACGGGATAAAAAGTAGCCTGTGTTAATCAAGGGTGTCAGCTACCTCCATACCAAAATTGTTCCGGCTGTTTGAGCGTGAAGAAGTAACAAACATGCAAACACATAAACTCACAAACCTTCACGTTTATAATATTAGTGTGATAACCTTTTTTATTCCAGGGGCATTCCTATGATGGTTGCGTTTATCACGCGATAAATAAGTGGCAAAGTATCCGTCACTTTTTGACAAAATGCGAGTGTGAGTGACAGATGCTTTGTCGCTTATTTATCACGTGATAAACACAACCCTTAAGGATTTAAGGTAATTTTGCCCACACTACATACATACCTGTGTAGTGGTGGCTTAAATATGTAAGTAGGTACATCGTTTCAAACTTGAATGTACCAGTTGGCATCTGATAGTTGCAGCCAATTAAAATAAGGCTAGTTTTTATCGCACCCAGTTAAAGGCTAAGGATTCGTTGCAATCGCAAGTGCTGATCATTTCATTCGTATTCCGCTATTTCTTTATACTACTATGATAAATATTTCCAGTAAGTAACCTAGATCCAAGTCTGCAGGGCTAGCAAATCTTGCTGTGACTATAAGGTTGTCGCGCGACCCATTGTCACCTGTCTTGCTCGCACGGTATCGAAAGGAAAGTGACAGGTAGTATTTGATGTGTTAAAATTTTGGTGTTAAGTCGAATATCACTCAATCTACGTATACGTGATTTAGCGATGATGAATCGCGTGCCGATATTTTAATATGTCTGAGACTCGCAGTCGTTTTCTATGTACAGTCAACCAGTTTGATTCTTAGGCCATTTCGTACCTTGTCACAGTGAACGTCAATTATGAAAGCCGCTTGAAATCATTGTCATTGTGACAAGGTTCTATAGTGGCCTAGAAATCAAATTGGTTGACTGTACAAAAACACTTTATTGCATATTAAAACGTCGAATATAGTCCCAAGCCCAAGTCAGGGTATAAAGTAAAAAAGTTCGTAGATAAAATTGCTGGAAAAAATAATAAAAAATAACACTGAAAAATAAATGAAAGATCTGTTTTCATTTATTCTCTGATCAGAACAATGCAATGCTGTGGCGCAATGTTGTTTTAAATATTTTTTTGCATTTGCTGGCTTCCTAAAAGCGTTAATTGCGAACAATCATCATAATTATAAATAGTTTCTTTGTTTAAAGATAATTCGAAATAATTTGTGTGCGGATAATTAAAATGGCAATTCGTATCGTATTTTAAATATCAGAATAATACAACCTGTTTTTCTCGCGGCTAAATCAAGAGAACGCTACAAATCGTGAACATATTCTCCCGTAATGTAGATAAATAAATTAATAATTTCAATAATAAATTTTAAGCAAAGTTTTTTTTTAAATTCTCATATTCTGAGACGACATGACGCATGAGTTCTTTGAAAAATAACAAAATTTCAATACGTGGGCCTACAAAAATGTTAGAGTCCCGCCGATTTTTCATGGATCGCATCTTCACATTTCCGTTCTAACCACCAAACGGAACAAATTAAAAGTTAAAATAAAATACTAAAAATCTATTTATAAATCACGAAGTTCTGATGTGACACAAAAAAAATACTCCTCTTTTTATGTAGGTTAAAAACAAAATACCTCCCTCCTTTTGGTTCTATCGTAGACGGGTAAAAAGACAACGTTCATTGCAGCTGACATTTACTCTGATCTCGATTCCAAGACGTGCCAATTTGTTATTAATTTAAAACCTGCGGTTAACGACGCAGTAGACTTGACAGCTGGATGACCAATTAAAATGCGCCTGGATCAAAAACGAATCCCACCTTTTGAGTAAAAAATAAAAAGGCTGGATATGTTTACCTACATTGTCGGAACTCATTAAGGTAATAGGGACTTGAAAGCATTCCTTATATATGAAAATGAGCGAAGTATTATTATTCCTGTCTTATTTCATTATTCAAATAAGTTACACAGCCTTACAATAATAAAACCAAGGCACTGTGAACTACAAAAGCACACATACTGCGTGGCTTCGTTGCGTCGTCCGATTTGGCCATGCCATGTTTAATCAGATATCAGCAAATGGTGAGAAAACGGACAAATTGGTAATATTTAGCAGAATCAGAATCAGAAATTTCTTTATTGCCACAACTTATACTAATAATTACATGCACAGAATATAGTTACAAAAACAGAAAAAGACAGAAAGAATTATATAACATAATAACAATAAATAATATAAAAAACGATTTCTTAGGAAAGTATGAGTCAATGGGTCTCAGTCTCAGCGCGTGCTGGGCAAAAAATGTCCAGCGCTGGTTTTCAGACTGAACCCTTTGATTGTGTAATTTTTTTTTTCATTTAAAATATGCGAGTTACAAGGAAAATTTTAATAAATGTTCCTTGGCTCTTTCAGCTATAATCCGCGGGTAGTTCAAAATACTCGCGCGACAAGAAGACATTGATGTCCGCCTCTTCAGTCCCTTCGAGACCAATGAACGTAACATCACGTCGAGATAATTCAATAAACACTTTTTGAATGCGACTAAGTCCCGTTTTCAGGAGTGACTTTTGGCCTACTGTAGACGTAATTCGAATCACAGGAGTCACAAGGACGACCAGTGGTTACGATTACAGCTGCCGGCAAACTTTTAGAGCATAACCTTGACTGCGCAGTAGCCAATTTACGTACAAAGGTACATGCGCAGATCCGCGATTTGTTCTAAAAGTTTGCCGGTAACTATACCGTAAGAAGTGAGGCTATTTAGAACCCATGGGGTACCCTGGTAGGTACTTCCTTTACCATTGGAATAAGTATTCTTCTTCTTCAGGTGCCTCTCCATTTCTAAAGGTTGGCAGACAGCTTCTTGAAGTATTCCTTGTCAAGTTGGCAAGCGCCAATCTGAACAGCTGCTCGACGGTCTTATCCCGTCCACTCCCTGATATTTCGGAGCAAAGACATCTTGTCTACCCGATTTCCGCTTCCCGGGTACATTTCCCATGATGATGATCTGCAGGAGGAAATACCGATCATGCCGCAGTACCATGTCCGAGGTAGGCCACCTGTCTTTGTTTTTATAGTCTGGATACTTAAGTTGGTTTTTTTCCCATTTGGTGCAAAACTTCTACGTTAGTTACCTACTTTATCCGTCCAGCTGATACGGAGCATGCGACATTATGGCCACATAAAAAAACGGCATATTAGGAACATAGATACGTGCTTTCAGGTATAAGATATTTGTTCCAATTATTGCGATTGGAATAGCATTTAAAACCTTAAATTTAATTTTTACCACCACGCCTCTTGGGTCCCAAGCCTCACCCTACGGTAGTTCTAAATTTACGACCAATTTTCCATAATTCCGTAATTTAAATAAAAAAAAATAATTCTTTTGTTTAGACTTTAGAGTATGAGACGCAGGAGAAAGGGAAATTATGAATATGGCAAAAATCACGCGGTTTACTCTTAGGAGTGGCTTTTGTCCAACAATGAACGCCATTCATCGGAGATGAGGACGATGTATCCCAGATGACCAGTGATTATTATTACCCAAAATATGTAAATATTACTACTCTACTATCTGACTAGTTTTTCATAATGACAAAGTAATAACCAAAACAATAAAACTCTCAACTTCTCAATTAAACCAAACTTTGCTCGAATACGAGCAGATTGGCCGCGGTCCAACGAACCATGTCAAATTAACCTGCATAATGTTATGCACTATGGGAACATTCCAGTAGACTGTCGGGAAAGATTCACATAATTAGCGTAGAAACTAAAATCTTTATCTCAAAGACAGAGGGGAGACCGTTGGTAACTCTGCTTTTAATATGGCCCCTAGACACTTATTTGTATGGATCTAGCCATTAGGTGTGTTTCCTAGGTGTCAAATTAACTTGTAGGACCAGTATATTTGGACCTGTGCTCTAGAACGCCACACCAGTCTTTCACGTGTCTAACTTGACCCGCCTATGGCGGTAGGTGCGATGTGATGTTGTGAATTTCACTCCAGATAAAAGGCCATCATAAATAACACCATGTGAAAATTGACACTCGATATTATGAATATATATTATATAATATAATACTAGCTGCGCCCTGCGTTGTTACCTATTCATCCCACATTAACACATTTTTTTTTCGGGATAAATCGGGATAAAAAATAGCCATTGTGTTAATCCAGGGTGTCAGCTACCTATATACCAAATTTTATCAAAATTTGTTTAGCTATTTTAGCATGTAGAAGTATCAAACATACACACACTCACAAACTTTCTCATTTATACATGTATTAGTACTGTTTCTACCAAGTTTAATTAACGACCCACGATTGATAAATTTTCGAAATAATTATATTAGTAATAATTTTAGTATTACAACATACACACAGATTAATAAATGAATATTATGGACAATCTTACACAAATCAACCTAGTCCCAAACTTAAGCAATGCTTGTACTACGGTTACTAGACGAATATAATATAAATACATGTATAGATAACATCCATGACCCAGGAACAAATATACGAGTTCATCACACAAAAAAGAGTCTTTACAAAAGGGCTTATTTTTCTATTAAACTCATACAAAAATAAGCCCTTTTGAAAAGACACTCCTCAACTCATATTACGGGAATACACTGCATAAAACGACAAAACAAGGCCAATAAAATAGTAAACGGGCCAGACCCGGTTAAGACCAAGGACCATTTAATAAACTGGCAAAAAATAAAAACAAAAAGAACGAGACAGATACCTAGACTAATGGGAAAACCAAATACGTATGGTGCAGACATCTTTATTGATCATTGCGATCTTGATACAAGGGATGATAACTTCGACAGTTTCAATTGATGTGCGTCGAAAGGTTGAAAAGACGTAACTGGATATGTACAGTCAACCAATTTGATTTCTAGGCCACTATAGAATCTTGTCACAATGACAATGATATGAGATTTCAAGCGGCTTTCATATTGACGTTCACTGTGACAAGGTACGAAATGGCCTAAGAATCAAATTGGTTGACTGTACAGAATTGGAATCGTTTATTATATCTATAAGTGGGAATGTTGCTGATCTTCTGATGTTTTGTTATGATGCTAGGATAACTTATTATTTCTTGGCTAAGTGAGAAGGAACTTTGATGTTGAAGTGGTTGTTATTGTATAAATTAGTTAATTAGTTTGATTTTTTCTAATTACGAAGGAGAACCCATTAGGTAGGTTTCTTTTACATACTGAAAAGTTAACTGTTTTCTGAAATAAATATGACCAACGAAAACTTTGACTTAACATTTTATACCATCCAATATGGACCCGAGTTTTTTTTTATATATTTTTTTTTTGTCTGATTGATATTATGAAATAAAGAATAAAAAACCACATTTTTACATTTTCGATAATTCATTTAAATAATTCGTCATTCTAAAAGAGCGTAGGCGACCAGTCACGGTCACAGCGCAGAAAATCATTCAGTCGGATTAAGTATTACTATGGTCGCGGATTTTGTATGGAAATTGTACCACTGTTCTTTCAAATTTTTGACGAGGTGACGTCAATTAGAGGAGCGATTTTTAGATTCGACGCTGCTTTATTTTTTTTATATATATTTTTAAGATATCAATTAAAAATAATAGTTGTTGGTCCTGTGATAATAAATTAATAAAATTAGTTTAAACAGTTTAGTACACATATCTCTTTAAGCGGAGCAGCTGGTAAGCAGTAAATAGTTTGGTCTCATCAATATTAAACGCGTTCTGAAACGCGGTCGTGTGAACTGAAAATTAAGATGGCGGAACGCGCGTGCGCGTGACGAGCGTCGTGAACGCGTAACTGTATGCTAATGTGTTATAGTTGTCTATGGAAAGAAATATATTCCTGCACCTCGCATCCGAATTACTTATGTGTATAGAAATATAAGGCTGACATGGTCTACTGAGTCAAGTTTACTTGAAGGACAGCTTGATGATTAATCAAACTGCGCGATGTCACACTGTAGCCTAAATAAAATAAAAATAATAAAAATAAATATAAGACAATCTCACACAAATCAATCTAGTCCCAAATTAAACTCAAGAAGGCTTTGTGTTATGGGTACCTACTACTCGTAGACGACGATATACATACTTATATAGATAAATAATATATACATAGAACAACCTCGACCCAAGCACGAATATTCGAGTCCATCACACAAATATTTTCCCTGGCCGGGATTCGAACGCGGGACCGCCTGCTCTAGGCACGTGCTAATCGCGTCGTCGCGTCGTAAATGTTTGAGAACTGTGCGGTTCCAGAGGAATTTCCTACCTCGAACGCTCCGCATGTTGAATGAGCTCGCTGCCGAGGTTTGCCCCGGGGGCTACAGTATGCGGTTCTTTAAGAGGGGAGTAAATAGGTTCTTAAAGGGTCGGCAACGCGCGTGTGATGCTCCTGGCGTCGCAAGCATCCGTAGGCTTCGGAAACCACTTAACATCAGACGGGCCGCATGCTCGTTTGCCGCCGTCGAAGTATATAAAAAACATGTTTGTATGAGCACGACGCGCACCGGTCGTTCCGTGCCATCTGTTGATATTTTTTGGCATCTTATCACGCTGAAACGGCTGTATGTACGGATATTAACCAATTTTGATATAGGGATAGCAGGACATCCAAAGATGGCTATAGGATACTTTTTACCCGACTACGATAAAGAAAAAGGTTTACGCGGACGAAGTCGCGGGCACCTTCTAGTGCCGATATAAAAGTGCAAGTTACACCAATCGGAAATGCATCAACTTTCTCACAAGCCTAGTTGACTCAACTCGGCAAAGATTAACCATCATATAATTAACCCTCATTTGTATGTAATTTACTGAATGAACCCCACTATAAACAGTAACATACATAAGATCTTAAACTGCTCTAATATTTGCCATAGCTATTTCAACTCTATATCCAGAACACAGAGTTTATTTACTAAGCAGAAAACCAAACTAAATGAGAGTATTTAAAAATTAACCCTCATTAAACTAATGATCATATCAAAATGAACCTTAAAATTCTCAAAGCTTACTCCTAGTCATTTCATAGGCAACTACCCTAAAACCACCGCTCGTCTTAAAGTCCATATTGGTTTGAGGTCAACATGTTTTTGCATATTTCAGTCTTTAGTAAGAATTTTAATGAGAGTTGTCGACAAATTTATGCAACGCAGTGGGCCCATTCATGGAGTAGTTAATGGGTAGGTCTAGCCAGTTTAAGGCACTACAAGAGTTGTGGTAAATTAACTTTATTTATACAAACCTATCACTTAACCTTTGGGAGCCGTTTAAGATACACTGTCACACGCCAATGCTTTTAACCTGGCCTACAATTCGATGCGACCTTACATCCCTAAGCAATATTTCGGCTTAACCGTGGCATTATAGGACAAAGACCTATTAATATTACAAGCTTTCAGTTAATGTGCCATATTAATAACATCATAGAAGGAATGGTCAGAGGAATGGAGGAAGGCCAAGAATATTTAAGTAACATTAATCAAATAAAAGAGAAGGTAGACATCATGTCGTATAAGGAAGCCAAAGAATTTAGAAGGAGAATAAACTACATACTTCATCAGCGACACCTACAAGAATTTGACGCTTAAATTTATGATGATGATGATTAAGTAGTACAATCAGCAGCAGAAGCAGAATAACACACAATGATCTGTACAACCCCTATCCTCGTGATAATAGAGTATGTGTGCACAATTTAAAGCACGGTATGCGCAGCAACTTCTACGGCTAACTGTGCCCGAGTGTGCAAACCTTGGTTGCTAAATTAGAACCAAATCCTGACTGTAGATTGAAAATAAAAAGGAAGAACAAAAATTATTCGGGAACAAAACAAAATTATAACATATAACGGGGACAAAAAAACATTAAACTAAGAACTATAATAATTACGAAATGCCTCAAAAAAGTTCCACCTCAGCATAAAGCTAGTTCGATAGCCAGTGCTATCTTCCAGTGGGACCATAGGTGTGCAGATTGGACTCAAATGTACGTGTAAATGTAGGCGTAACAAAAAATAAAGAAACTTTAGTGAGATTCAAAAAATACCGGTGGACCGCATTGCAATCCCGAGTCATAGACAACTATGTGAAATTTACATAGGACAGACCATCCAACGACGGTCTAACTGAGAAAATAAGTACCAACAACCCTATTATTGCAACTAAGTATACCCGACTGTTATTGCCTATTAATTACCGATGATCATAAACCATTATAATGCGCAATGATTGATAATAAATCATAATGGCCAATTACCTTAAACATATCGGTACTGAGGACAATGACCCCGGCGCCATGGCTATTATACGCAAGGTCGGTTAGCGTTCCACTGAAGGCTATACAACAACATTATAACATTAGCATTAGGTTTGTAGAGCTCTGATCCACAGACGCCATACAAAAGTGTGGTATCTAAGTGAGTTAGATAGATTCCATATAATATAGCCTGGTGATAACCAAGACTCACTAAAACTTCGGTCACTCCTCTTCAAAACCTCGTATCTAGTTTGAGGATAGATACTGAGATACGAGCTTTATTTTTTTAGTGAGTTTTGGTTGTCAACAGACGATTATGATATGATGTGCTTGGATATGGTAGTTATTACCGACGCGTCGCTTATAGCAGAATACCGGGGATTTAGAGTGTTTTTTAATTACAATTTAAATGAGATTATTGGTCAAGTTTAACTGGAATACGTTCCAGTACCATAAAAATCAGAAATTGTAGTCAAAGCTGAATATTTCCGCTTAAAAAAGATCCATAACAATTTGCGTAATTTTTCTCGGAATTGTACCAAAATTGAGATACCAAATAGCCGTGGGCACAATAAGGTAAGTACACAATATGGGTTTTACGTTTATTAGTGTTTCCTTTTTCTTTTCATAATTTTAGTCTCTACTCTCAACTAGGTACACAAATGGCTTCAACCGTCTTAGTAACAATAACGTAGTTTCGCTTTCTATGGACAACAACGACGCTATAATTGTATCCTATTAATGTCCATGTGATTTAATACACAAAGACACGAAATATCACTCGTTTTATACGACTTCTGTAAATTATGAATATGATTATGTAAGTGCCTTATTCGTCTAAATAATTTAGTGGACTTTCAACTATTTCCGTAACGTGAACCACATTTTTCACCCCAAAGAAAAAGTCTTTAGCATCGTAGCGCCAGAACATGTGATCCCACTTTAATTCCGTTTTTACTATGTCGGTAATTTCTTAACATTTTTCCATCTAATATACATGTAATATACCCATGCAACATTACAGGTTTCATAGTACTAATAGTATCGAAGCAAAGCCGCGAACGGAAAGACGGACAAACAGTCATAGCGATAATATAAAAGTAGGTAACCTTTTAGAAGCATAAGGGTAAAACTAACATAATTTATTGTCTAATGGGAAAAACTAACAATTATAGGTAGTTATTGGATTGTGGCAGTCTTCTCCCGTTGAAAGTCTTACCCCACCTTACTTGTAGGTGAAAAAAAAATATATTATCGACGCTGGAACGACTAATCGACTAACGAACCATTTTTGGGCAAATGGAGTTATATACACCGTTGAAATCAGCGAATTTTTCTGCGTCTAAAGCCGGGTTTAGCTCGATCGGATGACTTTTTGGCTAGTTAGCAATGCAGAAAAAGTAGATTTATTAAAAAACGTTTGCCTAGTAAGCCAGTATTTTGTCGAGATTAAAAAAAAATGCCCGTAAGTTAAAAGGTAAAACATTTGCCTCTAAAAATAGCACTCGGGATAAAATTCAGGTCCGACTTGTCAAATAGAGCCGCCTGCTAAAATAACTATACAACTCTTCGATTCACATATCAGTGATACAATGCAATTCGGAAACTCATTAACAAAGGCATTGTTAACACAAATTCACGGGTTATTTGCCACCCGTTGCCAAAACAACAAAAGACCAGTGAAAGGTCCAACATTTGCAATGCAAATTAGAAATTTGTTTAATTACATTATTAAAGTTGCCAAAAAAATTGGCTCTCTCGAATCTTTGTCCGTTTTTGACTCATTACTCAATGCGGTTTGTATAGAAATCGTGGCATATGTAGATCACTTTAAACTCTTACTATGCTTTAGCTGTCATTCAAAATGTAACCTTCTTCTCACGCCGTAGACTTGGATTTACCAAAGTGAAACTACGTGAGATATGATTTTGCTTAAGTAATTCCTGGATATGGAATCTTTGCTACCGCATGTCCAAATGGAGGGTAATGTTTTTTAACACTTCCTTATTCGTTGGCGACCACAGACGGAGTTTTGTTTTTGTTAGACTTCTTGCTTTTAAAGTTATGATTTATTCCGTATGTATGAATAAAAAATCATATTGTACATGAAAGACCGCGAATTAACGACAAACAACGAGTTTGCTACCGGCTGCTTTTAGTGAGAATTTAATTTAATGCGTTTCCTTTCGTTGGTAATTTACAGTCGGTTAGTGTGTTCTGTACTTTTCCCAGTTATAGCCTAGCAAGCGTCGATCCGGCCCAGGAATAGTGGCGCTACAAACAGCTTTCATATGGCAATAATGTGCATACGTCATATTATAATGCATTATTAAACGTCAGTCAAGGATTTGTCATTATCAAAATTCACAACATTGTTTACCGGAATGCTGAGTTCTGCTGTCAGCGTTCCTGTCAAGAGCAAGGCCTGTTGAAATTTAAATTCATTTTAATTCATTTGTAGATATTTCAGTTTGCTGTTCTGTAATTTAGTTTTTCATTTGTATTTTAATCCATTTTTGTAAATAAATATCGTTCGATTGGGACTGGTTTGGGAGATTTTTCATGAACTGGGACGCGGAGCCGCCGGATCCCGGCGGCAGCGAGTACGAGGTCTGTGAGGAATCTCCCAGGCCAATTGAGCCTAAGGCCTCCGATCTCAATCCTCGGCCCATAAAGAGAAGCGCTGAGAAAGGATATGATGAACAAAATCCTAAGAAAGCTGCGGTAAATTCATCCACCCCATCCCAGGCTTCCATTCAGACTACATTCACCCACCCGGATTTCGACGATGTACGCACTAAATATGCGGATGCTGATGTCGGTCCTTATGTCGTCCACTTTCAAAAAAATTCGGAAGATCCGTCCTCAGGGGTAACTTTGAGGGCAACTAATTTTGGCCACTTCCTTTTTAAAAATAATGTTCCTGGCGTGACGAAAGACGGAGTTAAACGTGTTGGTCGTAATCGTTTTGCGGTAGAATTCGAGTCTGCACACCATGCAAATAACTGCTTAGCGCTCCCTGCACTGGTCACTGCAAATTTTTCAGCAACAGTTCCATCTTTCTGTGTCACAAGGATGGGGATTGTGAGGAACATCCAGACGGACTGGTCTATGGAGGAGGTAGTTCTGAATGTGACCGTTCCTATCGGTTTTGGTAGGGTTATTAAGGCCCGCCGACTGAGTAGGAAAGTTTCAGGCGAGAACAATTCCAATCAGTGGGTTCCTACTCAGTCGGTTGTTCTTACCTTTGCCGGTAGGGCACTGCCACCGCATGTTTACTGCTTCTACAACAGTCTTCCGGTTGAATGTTATCTATACCCGACAATACAATGCAACAATTGCTGTCGTTTTGGGCATGTAAAGGCGCAGTGTAGGTCCAAGCCTCGCTGCTACAAGTGCGGTCAGGAACATGAGGGACTCTCATGTGGAGCGACAATTTTTTCTTGTCTGTTCTGTTCGGGCAATCACTGTGCAAATAATCAGGCTTGTCCAGAACATCACAGGCAACGAAACATCAAGCTTGCAATGTCTCAGGACAATCTGTCGTATATAGAGGCTGCTGCTCGATTTCCAGGTGTTAAAAAATCTTTTGCTGAGTCTGCAAATTCTTCTTCTTCCCCTCGTTCTCATCTCTCCAATTCTCCCAATTCACGTTCTCCATCTCAGCCCCTGTCTGGAATGGTTACGTATTTGAATATCGAAAATTGAAATATCGACATACAAAATATCGACGGTTAAAATATCGAAAATTAGAATATCGAAGGATCATAACGTCGAAATTCAAAATATCGAAAGTATACATTATCGAATGGTACAATTATCGAATGCTTAAAATTCGAAAATCTGAATATCGACATATAAAATATCGAAAATTGAGACTTCGAACGATTCTAAGGTCGAAATACTAAATATCGAATATCTATATTACCGATAGGTTCAAAAGTCGAACACTGAAATGTCGAAAATTTGAATATCTACAAGTGAAATATCGAAATATTATTATGTCGAATGTATGTTATATCGAAAGTATTTCGAATGCTTTTAAATAATATTTGTTCCTAAAAATAGTAGAGCTATCTATCGCCTTACATATTATGGGAGCCTAATGGCTGAGAAAGTCCGAATCTAGGGCTCTCGCTGGTTAGGACGCGTACCGACACAGAGCACCCTAGAGTGTTTTTGTAAAGCCGAAGGCGCGGAGGGAGTGCAGCTCTCGCCCGCCGTGACAAAGCTCGGGAGCCGTGCGAAGCGGAGCGGCTGAGGCTGGTCGCCGAAGGCGACCAACAAGCCGAAGCTGCGGAGTGGAGTACAGGCGACCGCGATTTGCCACGCAAGGGCGGAAGGGCTGCTCTCCCCGCAGCGCCGGAGCTAAGGCAGAGTCAGTTTTGCTCGATTTTATACTCGAGGTTGACCTAAATTTACTTAAAATTATTTAGGAAAATAATATAAATTATCAAATAATTCAACTGAAATTTGACGATAATGAATAACACTACCATAGGTTTTATAATATGTACTTCATTAAATCAAACATTGCACTGGGTCAACCTAGAGTCTTTAGGTCAACCTGGAGTCTAAATCGAGCAAAACTGACTCTGCCTTAGCTCCGGCGCTGCGGGGAGAGCAGCCCTTCCGCCCTTGCGTGGCAAATCGCGGTCGCCCGTACTCCACTCCGCAGCTTCGGCTTGTTGGTCGCCTTCGGCGACCAGCCTCAGCCGCTCCGCTTCGCACGGCTCCCGAGCTTTGTCACGGCGGGCGAGAGCTGCACTCCCTCCGCGCCTCCGGCTTTACAAAAACACTCTAGGGTGCTCTGTGTCGGCACGCGTCCTAACCAGCGAGAGCCCTAGATTCGGACTTTCACACACAGCTCATTATTATTTCGCATCTACCCTCCTATTTTGTCCACGTGCAATTTAATTACCGTTCGGCATTTGGGCTTTCGGAATTTCAGCCGTCGATATAATGACTGTAGATATTAAGATCGTTCGCTATTTCAATTTTCGATATTTTAAACGTTGGCTTTTTGATGGTTGATATTTTGGGTTTCGATATTAACATATATCGATAATTTGACTGTAGATATTTTGAACTTTCGATATTTTAGCAATTCGGTATTTGACTTTTAGGTATTCCAAACGTCGATATTATGATAGTAGATATTTAGATCGTTCGATATTTTAACTTTCGATATTTTGACCGTCGACTTTTTAACGTTAGATATATTAGCTTTCGATATTCAAATACGTAACCGTCTGGAATACCTTCTCTCTCGTATCGCAAAACTATTTCTTTACCTCGCAAATCTCATTCTTCTGTATCTTCTTCTGGCAACCTTGGTTACGACAGGTCGGCTCACAATAATATTACCCGGAATCCGCAATCAGCGATGCCCAATGGCTGTGCATTGCAAAATCAAAATGCCCGTAGAGAAGACAACCTTATCGAATTGCTCAAATCTTTTATTGACTTGCTAGTAAACTCTGACTTTGAACCGAACAACATGCGACAAAAATTGTTTAACGTTATTTCATTATTCCTTTCTCAAAATGGCTCGATCGATTCTGCAATGGAATTGTCGCAGCATTCGCAATAAAAAATCTGACATTATCCAACTTATTAATAAATATAACCCGTTCCTTCTTGCCGTCCAGGAGACGTGGTTGAAGCCTGACTCTATTTTTAGAGTCCCCGGCTTCGCCTGTCTGCGG
Organism: Apotomis betuletana; assembly: GCA_932273695.1. Classification (NCBI taxonomy): domain Eukaryota; kingdom Metazoa; phylum Arthropoda; class Insecta; order Lepidoptera; family Tortricidae; genus Apotomis; species Apotomis betuletana. The sequence continues at coordinate 7,688,459 of OW026307.1, read as the reverse complement.
GACGACAGACGGGATGGACATGGTGGTGCAGCCACTTTGGTTGCCCGATCAGTTACTTATTCTCAAATTCCTATTCCTGCTCACAGCGACTTCATTAGTGCAGTTGCTGTGAGAGTGAATAATATTTCTTTTCTCTCTGTTTATATTTCTGATCCTCATGTGGCTGTAATGCCTGAACTGAGGTCAATTATTTCGGCTCTTCCTACCCCTCGACTGATTCTAGGAGATTTTAATATTCATCACACGTCGTGGGGCTCTTATTATTGTGATTACGTTTCTGATGCATTCCTTGACATTGTTGATTATTTTGAGTTATGTATCCTTAATGATGGCTCCCCTACGAGGCGTGTCACTTCTTTTCAAGATCCTAGAAGTGCAGTAGATATTTCTTTATCATCAGCCTCAATGTCTTCTAGGCTGTTGTGGCGTATTCTCCTTGCTTCTTTTGGTAGTGATCACTTTCTGATTCATGTATCCTTCCCCGATCCTGTCCCATCTTTTTCCCCTTCCCCTAGGCTTAAACATCAAGTATCCAAAGCGGACTGGCCTCTGTACAGTCTCAGTTTGGATAGTGAAATTACGCGTATATCTGTCCCTAATGTCAATAACGTAATGGCAGTATACAATGACTTTAAAAATGCTATTACTAGTTCTGCCAATAGAGCGATTCCCCTGAAGAAAAAACATTCTAGTAAAATTCCTCTCCCCCCTTGGTGGGAACCAGATTGTTTTGAAGCTGTCAAAAAGCGAAAGGAGGCTGAAGTTTTACTTTCATCGAATTTTAATAGGATTAATTATGATAATTATTTAAAAGTAGCAGCTAATACTTCTAAATTCCTCATAAACAAAAAGAAAATGGGATGGCAAAAGTTTTGCGAGAGCCTTTCGCCGTCCACGCCGTCCACTTTGGTCTGGAAGGGTATTAAACGATTTCGCGGTGTTTTCTCTCCTGATTCGGCTTTACAATCCAATGACCCTTCCGAATGGATTGAGGCGTTCGCCCTGAAACTTGCTCCTCCTTCTATCCCTTCTCTTGAGGAAGTTACTCCTGTTGTGTCACCCTTGAACCAAGGGCCGGCTAATTTCTTCGATAGTCCTTTTTCTTCTGAAGAATTTTTTACTGCTATTTCTCATCTTAAAGACTCTTCCCCTGGGGTAGATGGAATCCCTTATTCTTTTATTGTGCGCGCTAGTTCTGATTCCAAACAGTTTTTTCTTAGTATTCTTAATAACATTTTTTTATCAGGCATTCCCCCAGAAGATTGGAAGACCCAAATTATTATTCCCATTCTTAAACCTGGGAAGCCAGGTAATGACCCGTCTGGTTACCGCCCTATCGCCCTTTCTTCCACTTTAGCTAAAATTCTTGAGCATCTTATTAAAAATAGGCTGGAGTGGTTAGCTGAAAGTAAAGGTTTATTAGCAAAAAGTCAATTTGGTTTCCGTAAGGGCCTCGGTACTATGGATAGTCTTGCTATATTTACGACTGATGTCCGGGTTGCCTTTTCGAATTGTTATTCTGTTGTTGGCGTTTTTTTGGATGTCGCTTCGGCATACGATAACGTTCTTCTTCCTCGTCTGAGGCAAAAACTTCATGATCTGGAGTTCCCAGAGAGGCTGGTGAACTTTACTATAAATTTTCTTCTCTCTAGATCTATATTAATTAGCGTTAATAATATTACTCTGCCGGCTAGGTTAATATGGAAAGGCCTCCCACAGGGGTCTGTTTTGAGTCCGCTTTTGTACAGCCTCTATACCTGCGACTTGGAATTAACGGTAAACCCTTTTTGCAGTGTTCTTCAATATGCTGATGATATCTGTTTATATTCTTCTGTTTCTAATATTCCAGATGCTGTTCCTCGGCTTAATTCAGCACTCAATTATTTAAGCATTTGGTTAGAGGAACATGGTTTATCGTTGTCTATTCCCAAAAGTTCGGTCGTTGTTTTTAGTCGTAAAAGACGGGTTCCTGATGTTTTGGTAACATGTAATGGGGTCCAAATTCCGGTGTATGATAGAGTTAAATTTCTAGGGGTTATTTTTGATTCGAAATTATCTGGTATTCATCATTTTAACAACGCCGCCCAGAAATGTGAAAAAAATATTAATATTATTCGTTCTCTTTCTGGTGTGTGGTGGGGTTCCCATCCTTATTGCCAAAAATTAGTGTACAATGCTCTGATCCGTAGCCATCTTGATTACGGATCGTTCCTTCTCGAACCTTGCAATAAGGCTGCCCTAGGTGCCCTAGACAAAATACAGTCGAAAAGTCTTCGTATTGTAATTGGTGCAATGCGATCCTCCCCTGTAAATGCTCTCCAAATTGAATGTGTAGATCCACCTCTTAATTTAAGAAGGCAGTATTTATCGGACCGGTTTGTTTTCAAAATTATGCAGTCTGCCACTCATCCTCTTATCCCGAAACTCCTCCTCCTTTCCAGGCTAGTAAATACTTCCAGTTACTGGTTCCACAAGAACAGCCCCTGTCTTGTTAAAAGTTTCCTAAAATATACTCGGCTTCCCTGCCCTGTATATAATTGCAGGCTTAATCCAATATTTGAGACTCCATATGAAGCTATTATGTTTCGCCCTAGTGTTATAATTGACTTAGGGATAGATAAAGATTCTGTTTGTGTGAATTCTCTTTTAAATAAAGCTATTGATAAGCACTGGCCTAATTGGACCACTATTTATACGGACGCATCTCAGTTGTCTGATCAGGGCCCGGTGGGGTCAGCTGTGTGGATCCCTAGATTTAATGTTATTTTAAGTTTTAAATTACCTTCTTTCTCTTCTATATTCATGGGCGAGGCGTTAGCGATTTTAGAGTCTCTTAAGTATATAGAATCGCATAATCTAAATTATTGTGTTGTATTTACTGATTCTAAAAGTTCTCTGCAGGCTATCTTAGCTAATCAATTGCGCGCTAATATTAAATTTCCAGTTATTCTAGAAATAAAACGTGTTCTTTATCGCCTGTCTAGTCGTGGTGTTGGGGTCTCATTGGCCTGGATACCCAGTCACGTGGGTATTCGCGGTAATGAGACTGCAGATCAGTGTGCTAAGGATGCGGTGGTTAGTGGCTGCCTCTCAGCATATAGATGCTACTCTCACGATTTGGTCTCTTTAGCAAAGGTCCATCTCGATGATGAGTGGTTCGTAGAATGGGCTCGATGCAGGCAAACTAAAGGTTTGCATTACTCTGACATTCAGGACAATATTCCAGTAAAGCCTTGGTTTTTTCGATATCGTGATGCAAATAAAAAAGTGACTTCCTCCATATGCCGGTTACGTTTGGGACACTCGTGTACCCCCGTTTTTCTTTTTAAAATTCACGTTAAAAATAACTCTTTGTGTGAATGTGGGTTGGATGAAGGTAATTTGGATCATTTATTTTTTGAATGCAATAGACTTTCTTCATCTCTCTATGATCTTCTTCCTCCATTCATCCCTCGCCCTGTAAATTTCAAGTCTCTTCTTCGTTTAGTTTTCTCTCCATTTATCTCTATTTTAAGTGACTTTATGAAAAATAATAGTATTCATCTTTAGTTTTCCCTTTTGTCTCATTTATCTTTTATATCATTGACTCATTACGTTGTATATAACAGCATTCTGATTTGTTTACCTATTGGCCGTTTTGTTTTGTTTACTTTCATAAATTAATATTCTTGCTTTTTTCAAAACTTGACTTGACATCAAGCAGAATTAAAACGCGCCTCACAACTGACATTGGCAAAAGCCTCGAGCTGCCATTCTTGGCTTAATAATAATAATTACCGGAATGCTGCTCAATTCTTCGTTCTTCTTGCAAATAAATACTGAATCCTATTGAAAAAACTTGACTTTCATCACTGCGGATAGTTTTGGCTTTATTATGCAAAAATAACTTAAAATTTGCGGATATTTTGCCCTGTTTCCTTTTTGTTTACATCAGTGACATTCACCGATTTTCACGTCAGTCACCAAAAATTTGTCGTTGCCAGTAAAATCCCTTATTACATGGCTATACCTACTATGTGGCTCGCAACGCGCTCGGCAATCCCCAGTTTTTTTTTAAGACATGACTTTAACTGTATAAGGGCTGGTTAGACCTCACTACCAACAGTTGGACTTTGTGGGGGAGTATAACCCGCTAATGGGGCTATCTCCGCGCCACAGGAGAATCGCCAGTGTGATAATTCCCTACCTTAGGACACCGAATGTCAACGAAACATGGTCCAAGCTACCAGTGGTGCGGACTACTGGTAGCTTTGGACCCTGTCTCGTTGCCGTTGTTGCCGATGGCCGTAGAGTGAATCCAAGATCCTATCTCGTGAATCAAATTCTACATCTAGCCATCAAACGAAAGTCTCATATAATATAAAGAATCTTCGCTACAATATCGTACGTCGAACTATTAGGACAATGATCGGTGACCTCTTGAGCCAAGTCAAGGTTACATTCTGAGCTTGTTTTTCGATCTTCACGAGGTTCTCATCTATGGTCTACCATGCTGTACTTCAGGATATACTAAGTATAGATGTCCTGATTTCGAGCATTCTGGGCAACGTTCTCAGGTTTCTAATGGAATCGCCCCCTTTTTGTGTGGATCATCAATTACATTTCTTAATTCTTATAGAGCTTATCGGAGTCACTATTAGGAAACTAACAATAGACTTTTCATACTATTCTCCATCAATATTAGTTATTAAACTCTAGTAAAGGACTAAGGTCAGAATCATTATCATTATATCAGCTAAAAGAGATCTACTGCAGAATAAAGGTTCGTCCGTGTTTCGCCGTTCTTACCAGCCCGTTTAGCACAACTATGCTTGGCGACTCCTGTCACGCGACATAGCGATACCCGTTCCTCTTTCACACTACTGCACAGAAAGAGACGGGTAATTATGTCGCGCGAGAAATAGTCGCGTATGACAGTTATGCTATAGGTGCAGCGAAGCTATATATTATCGCGCGACTGCTGAGTCACGAGTATAGCTCACACGGTATTGGTTGGACAGTGACAGATAGTATTTGTAGCGCGAAATAGAGTTGCAACTGCAAGGCATAGTTGTGCTAGCCCCTGATACCTTGACCTCGTTAGTTACCTATCTTGTCTAAACGGCAAGATAACAAAACCACATCCAAATGATATCCATATTACAGGCTATCCTGCTTTTTCGCCGAAAAAATTTTCACCGAATTTTCACTTCGCAGAATTTTTATTCCTCTGTACTGTAGTCGTACATTTTTCATAATACGGTATTTGATGACAGCTCAAATCAGCTGCTCTTTATGAAATGTCAAAAACGATCTGTTAGTATGAAGCTTCTATGATGATACAGGCATGTGACGTCATAAAAAGCAATAGTCAAAACACGTCTTCTTTTTAGTTATTATACAATTAAAAATAAAATAGTATAAGGCATGTATTTAAATCGATATCTGTATATTCCCTTTTTCCGATCAAAATATTTGAAAGTTTTACCAAAAATACTGACTTGCACACTAATTATGCACACTAAATAATGCGAATTCAATATACTATTTAAAGGTATATTTGCAAAACTGTTTTACTGGATATAAAAAAAAACTAACCTAACCTAACCTAACCCGGCCGAGTCGGATCTTAGTATGCAGTGCGAGGATAATTAGTGTGCAAGTCAGTATTTTTGGTGAAACTTTCAAATATATCCGATGTACGAACCATATTTTTGGTGTGAATTCGGTTAAAAAGGTCATCTCGTTTTGTTTGACATTTAAGTTTTTTTTGTAGGACATGTTCAGTTAATCAATTGTTTTTTTTGCACAGCATTCGTTTTTCTGGTATGCATTCAGTTAATTAGTGGAGTTACCTAGTGTGCTGAAAAATTATACAGATGTGCATTTAATAATATCCCATAGTATAATGTCCAAAAGTTAGTGATAGTTTATTTGGTTCCGCGTATTTTTTTATGTGTTTTTATAACAATCCTAAGTAGTTTACAGTTTCAGTGAAAAATGATTTCTGCGGATGATACTTCGGCGAAATGTATGTTATTGTAATTTATTTAGACAGTAAAGTTTCTTTAAACCGAAATGAAACTTTCGACGAAAAATAGTTCGGCGAAAAGGCAGAGAACCATGTTAGATACATGGCACGTGGCACGCTTAATTACGTACCTATACAAGGCGTCCCAAGACTATGGGACATCAAAGGAAAGTACCTTAAATATCGTAGATAGGATATTTTGCTGAAAGAAGACTATTTTATTTTTAAAAGTTAGTAATTGTGCATTTAAAGGTTTTCTAAGAATTACTTGCTTAAGTATTCGTCGTCGGCAATTAATAATTTCCTTGAATATTTTCATTGTTCCTTTCTTTTAAGATACTATTTAAGTTACTGAGGAAGAATTATTATTTTTTGTCCATTCTTTCGATTGGCATCATAAAAATAGGGATGTTTTTTTTTCACATTTAGGTCGGTTCGATTTCCAGACGAATCAAGTAATTCTTAGAAAATCTTTAAATGCAGAATTACTAACTTTTAAAAATAACATATGTCTTATTTCAGCAAAATATCCTATCTACGATATTTAAGGTACTTTCTCTTGATGTCCCATAGTCTTGGGACACCCTGTATACTCTCTTAAGTGCGTTATTGCGTTTGGATGTAATGCGGTCGTAAACAAACAGCGAAGAATCTCATAACTTAGTCCGCAGGTATGTTAAATGATTAGATAACTTTTACGAGCAATAAAAGGCTTATATGTTTAGAAAATATCAATTAAACTTCATCACTTTTATAAAATGATATACTTAAGCAATTATAAAAACGAACCGCGTATAACCATAATCATGATTAGATTATCATAAATTGCCTGTTAGGATTTAATTATCCTGTATTTTAAACCATGACCATGAGTTTACAGTGACAGTACTCGCTAACGACTGCGTAAAGGATTTGTATCGAGAATTGTAGTTGTACAAAGTAACCGCTAGGGGCGCTGTATTATTCCCGGAGACGAGTACCTACGGTCACGTTAAGTCTTAGTAAGGGTAGGTAATACTGATCGATTTGTCCGTGTATAACTACCATGTATGATTTACCGAGCGAGCGATGAGCCTCTTTTTCAGCTTGATCCATAATGTTTCCGTATGCCCGTTTGTCAGGGTTACCAGCGATGCTGTTATTGCCTGCAGACCCCTCCGGTCGACTCTGACCACTTCCTAACTTGTCCACTTCCAAAGTTGCCCACTTCCTAACTTGTCCATTTCCTAACTTGTCCACTTCCAAAGTTGCCCACTTCCTAACAATTTACCTACCTCCCAAGTTGTCCTGGGCTCGGAACTGGTACTGGTAATTTCTACCAAGTGAAAAAAAATAACATGCCAGTTGTGAGTGTCATCTGCGTACTCTCTTGACATACCTACAGATACCTATATTCCACGAGATGGCTTCACGTTATTTCTGTTTTTTGATATGAAGGAGTAGTCTACGGGTGATTATAATTATCTAAATAAACTTGAAATCCAACAAACTATCTAAATACGAAGTTTGGGCCAAATCGTTAGAGCCGTTTTCGAGATCACGATTACAAATATATATACATATATAGGTATATATACAGGGTGGAACATTTCTAAAGACTGGGCTGACAGGATAGTGTCATCTGAGTGATCTACAATCGACCTATTATAATTGTAAAGCTGGATTTAAAAGTAAAAAAAAGTCATCAAAATAAAATATTTTAACACTAATTCAAAGGGTTTATTTACATTTTAAATTGACACCTGTCTTTAACTTAGCGATGTTCAAAAGATGCTAGGGTTGATATGTGCAGATTTTTACACTTATGTGTAACAAACTGTATCTCAAAAATAGATGGAAATATTTAAACAGGAATACCACGAATTAGGCACACATCGTTCCCATACCGAAACTGGCCGAAATCGAAACTTCGATCGGTCACTAATTTATACATATCTATAGTTATACTTATTTGTTATTGTTAAGTTATATGTGAAGTCATATCGGGTAGTGTGCTGGCACCGCCTAGAATCTATCTGCTTTGCCCAAAGGTTGACTGGTAGAGAATGCTTTATGGCATTAAGTTCGCCTTTTGTACGAAAAGATTAAGCATTAGAAAATGGTCCGAATTGGAAGTAGACAGCTTAAGAATTGACTGAATAGGAAGTGGACAGCTTAGGAATGAACTAAATAAGAAGTGGACGAATACGGAACATAAAAAGGGACATTTTAGGAAAAGGACCTTGTAGGAGTGGACACATTAGGAAGTGGACAATTTTGGAAATGGACGAAATAGGAAGTGGTCAGAGTCGACCGGAGGGATTTTTTTATTCCCTATCGAATGCAATTTTTATAAAGCGAAATTACCAATATCCCACCACTGTGCGTCACTGATTTTCGGGCAGCGGTCAGGTCGAGCCTTAAACCTTTTCACCGCCACAGTCGTCATACATCAGAAAATCATCAAGGACTGGCGTAAGATTTATTTAAACACATAAGATACTGACCTTGCTCGTAAGCCTAATGACACCCATTCATTATCATTACTATAATGTATCTCAAACATAAAACTATAAGGACGAAATGCAAACAACGCTTCCTCTATTTTGAACCCTCGTCTATTGGCTTTATGATTGAATTCTGAAATCAGTTGAATATTGAATTATATCACTATAATAGTATAGTATAGTTTAAGTACACGTAAAGACAATGTAAAGGACGTGCATGTTACGTCTGTGCAAATAAAATATATATAAAACACCTGTAGTTGTTAAGACTCGGTCAACATTCTGGGGAGCGCTTCCGATTTCCAACTAAACTCACAAAAAATCTGTCATTACTCGTCAATACCTCGTATCTAGTTTATAGATTGATAATGAGATATGAGCTTTGTTTTAAGTACGTATTCGTTACAGAGTTTTGATTGTCAACAGACGAATTATATCATGGTATTTGCACGTTCAAAATAAAACGTTTTCTTCATTCTTATATGTTTTCTTCGAGAACTACGTATAGTTAAGTTCATATTACTGTAATAGTTAAGTACTTATCCTTTATGAAAAAATGACTGACTGTTGAGTTTCTTTCGGCGTGTCTTCTCAACAGTGGTCTCCTCTTGTGAAATGCCGGTAGACTCAGACATGTAAAAGTGCCCTTGTGGCCTACTTGCAGAATAAAGTTCATTATTTCATAAACTGACCTAACGTAATAGTTTTACTTTCACGGACAGCTTGGAGAAACGTAAATACGGTATTTGATGACAGCTCAAATAAGCTATTCTTTATGAAATGGCAAAAACGATCTGTTAGTATGAAGTTTCAATGTGACGTCATAAAAATCAGTAGTCAAAACATAACACGGTGAATAGAGACTAAAGTACTATGTGTGACCTTACAAACGGTCCGGTAGTTTTGAATTTTTGATATGTTGTATAGGATGTTTAGTCAGTTTTAAAATGCAAAATGCACAATTCCCCTCCCTCCGCGCCCGCCGCCATATTGAAAAAACCGGCACTTTCTTCATATTTTTGCTCATATCTTCCTTTAGGAGCATTTTAGCTAGAAAAAAGCTTCCACAATGTTATAGAGAGTTAAATTTACTACATTCTCCATTTTAAATTTTTTTTCTAGGACAGATAGTTACGGAGATATCCACATTTAAAAAAACGTAAAAAATCGCAATTTCCTACTGAAAAACAAACTTCTGGATTATATCTTCGTTTAGGAGCATTTTAGCTACAACAAAGCTTGAGCAATGTTGTAGAGAATTAAATTTACTATAATTTACATATCAAATTTTGTTTCAAGGACAGTTAGTTACGGAGATATGCACATTTAAAAAACAGGAAAAGTCGAATTTTCCGAAAATTTCTCAAAATTCTTGGTTTAGAACGCTGTCATTCAGTTACGGACTAGTCTAGGACAAATTAAAACATGTAGGAAATATAATTGGTTATAAAACTCATGTCCATTTTTACATACATTTTCGGAAAATGTGACTTTATTTTTTACATATCTCCGTAATTATCTGTCCTAGAAACAAAATTTTAAATGTAAATTATAGTAAATTTAATTCTCTACAAAATTACCCAAGCACTGTTCTAGCTAAAATGCTCCTAAACGAAGATATAATCCAGAAGTTTGTTTTTGAGTTGGAAATTGCAATTTCTTAAGTTTTTTTAAATGTGCATATCTCCGTAACTATCTGTCCTAGAAACAAAATATAAAATGGAAAATGTAGTAAATTTAACTCTCTATAACATTGTCCAAGCTTTCTTCTAGCTAAAATGCTCCTAAAGGAAGATATGAGCAAAAATATGAAGAGAGTGCTGGTTTTTTCAATATGGCGGCGGGCGCGGAGGGGGGGGAATTGTGCATTTTGCATTTTAAACACTGACTAACCATCCTAGACAACATATCAAAAATTCAAAACTACCGGACCGTTTGTAAGGTCAAAATCCTTTATTCACTGAATTAACAAGTCTTTTTAGTTTTTGTCCAATAAAAAATTGACGGTATAAATGTCCAAAAGCTAGTGGTAGTTTATTTGGTTCCGTGTATTTTTGAATGTACACATGTTTAGTGGTTTCAATAATACAATTTATTTTCAGTATAGTCAAATACCGTATGCACCACGTGGTCGGTTACGCGAACAGTGTCTGTTATTTTCCCAACGGCAACTCCACCTACAGACGGAAATTTCTCATACTTTTTATGAACGCAAATGCCTTTTGCCGTTTTTGGCTACAGCAATGTTGTATGAGTTTGGTCCGTGACGTGTTAGGGAGTGGCCACATGTCCACGACACGGCGTCGTAAACGTAAAACGACACGGTGTCGCGTCGGAGCGCGACACATTATCCACCGTGCGAATATACGTTGCCGCGTCGTGAAAACACACGACACGGCGTCGTAAACGTAAAACGACGCTGTGTCGCGTCGGAGCGCGACACATTATCCACCGTGCGAATATCGTTTCGTCGTTTTACGTTTACGACGCCGTGTCGTGTGTTTTCACGACGCGGCAACGTATATTCGCACGGTGCCTGGATAATGTGTCGCGCTCCGACGCGACACAGCGTCGTTTTACGTTTACGACGCCGTGTCGTGTGTTTTCACGACGCGGCAACGTATATTGGCACGGTGGATAATGTGTCGCGCTCCGACGCGACACCGTGTCGTTTTACGTTTACGACGCCGTGTCGTGGACATGTGGCCACGCCCTTATACTAGCGAAAGTTATTTAGGTTTTTAATTTATTGGTACATTTTATACAATCGTACATATCAATCCAATGAAAGAATTACTTGTCAAACCATGACTAATTTAAATTAAAGCCTGACCAGAAATATATGAGGATTGTCAAGAGCGCGCTATTTATAAGATTTATATGGCAATAATTTTGCAACCAATCGCAACCAATTATAGTGACATTAGTTTAAATACCTGTCAGTTCCACTATGTTAACATCGTAACATCATTTAATGGAATGCACTCTTTTTCCGACTGTTTTTCGTGAAGTAAACACGCGTACACTTTATTTATAATATTACTTTCACGACTGTGGATGGGTTTCGGCATTTTCTTTGGATAGGTAATCTTAAACATTTGTCTTTTAAAGAAAGCACCACAAATGACATTGACATTGTTCACAAACCATCATAAAATCATTGCCAGTGTAAGAAATTAATTCCAGTGAAATTCCGCAATATGGCGCATCCTCATATATTTCTGGTCAGGCTTTAAATTATAATATTGTTGTGTAAAATTATAATAAGGTTATAATTGTTTAACCCAAGAGTTACAGAATATAGGTACCTAATTATAAATATACTCCTCAAATAATGTCACCATTGAGAATGGTATAAATAGCTGTTTGTCACTATGACTCTTAATGAACAGTTTTCGGACGGATGGGCGTTATTACATAAATTGATTATAAGAACGTAATACCTATTATAACAGTAGGTACACTTACCAAGCAATAAAATTATTAAATATTTGAAGACTTAGTTACATATATTTTTATAGAATCTTTTTTATCGATTCTATTTTTTACGTGGAAATACCACATTTTTATTTTTATAAATAATGACACAAAGGTAAATAAGAAAGGAAAATTGAATGCGATCCACTACAATCTAAGCAGGGCTTGAACCTGCGACCTCTGCGTTACCGGCGCATTACTCTCCCAACTGAGCTATTAGATCGCTACGTCAATCACACCAAATCTTTCATTCCATAATTCATACGCTACTGGAGCGCCCTCTGCGTCATATGTGTTTGGAATGCTTATGCGCATTAGGATTCTATTATTATTGTAGTTATATTATGATAGTTTATTTGACTTAATTGAATGGTTATTATCTAATTTTATGTTCCTATTGACGATCATAATATCAAGATTCATGTGAATTACCTTAGGATAATTTATAATGTAATTTTTTATTATATAATAAATAAATCTAATCTAAATCTTATTTACAATGGCGTCTATCCCTCCGCCCTAGTTATGAAATTCTCGCAAATAAATTATGTATTAGAAAAGGTATATTGATAATTTATAACATACACTCAATTATATTCTAAAATAATATGTGAAACTAACAAAGAATACATTTAAATCCGTTAGCCTGTTTTCTGATATTACCGGTCAAAAGTCACACATAATATAATTGAAACATCAAACTATCTTTTTGCAGAAATAAATAGGAACAAAACATAACTGTGTAATTTCTTAATCTTATTAAGTAGTTGCATGGTTTAAAATTGTATAGCGTTTATTTACAACTTACACCATTTTCAGAGTTACAAAGTGTCCATCATTATAAAGTCATAATTTAGCGAAAGTGACAGCATTACAATAACGCTAAAACAAAACTAAAAAAACACGGAAACATGAATGTTATTCCTTTGTAATAAAACCCTAACCTACATTATGAGAATTGGCGCGTTCGCGTGTTGAATAAAAATGCCACTAATTTCATCAAAGTCATATTTTCGACTTGTAGTCGTTTCAAAACTCGACCTAAGTTTGAATACAAGAGAGTTATCTCTTTAAATAAACGCTTGCGTGATATAAGTTTGTGTAGTGAGAATTCGGAATTCGGAGTCCAATTTCCTTTTGACAAATCGTTACGTTTCTGGCAGACGAAACGATTCAAACAATTACGCGCCACTTTCGTCCGATCAAATCGATTAGTGCCGTGTGAATCCGTGCGAAGTGCGTCCACTCGTTTATGTAACACATTTATGATTTCTAAAGATGGTATTTCGATCCAGAGTAGCGGCTATGAACGTCTTAAGTAGCAGTACGTCTTAAGCAGTAGTACAGGCTGCATAAACGCTTTTTTTTAAGACATGACTTGAACTGTGTCAGGGCTGGTGAGCCCTCACTACCAGTAGTAGGATTTTGTGTGGGAGTATAACCCGCTAATGGGATTGTCTCCGTGCCACAGGGGTAATTGGGTTGGGGTGACGCGGGCGCACTGAGTGCATGGACTGCGTCGTGAATGCGCTTTTAATAAACGCTTATCCAGCCCTTGTACAGCTAATTTAATCTTCTAATTTAACCCTTGTTTTACAGACAAACGATTCATAGAATGTTTAATTTCATCAAAAGTTTTTCTTCAAATAAATATACAATATTTAAGATTGATATGAAACAAACCCGACCTAACCCAACCTACATTAGGTTATAGGATGATATTTTCAAGATTTGTTAAAAAATTATGATTTTAGGTGGAAAATTGTCTATGAAAGAAAATTCGATGAAATGAAGCATTCTATGAAACATCGCACCAATATTATAAAGGAATTTGTGAAATAAGAGTGTAATTAATTGAATTAGGTGTTACTTTGCGGAAATCCATGTTACTTAAAATAATAATATTGCTTTGTAATTCAGTGAATAAAGGATTTTGACCTTACAAACGGTCCGGTAGTTTTGAATTTTTGATATGTTGTCTAGGATGGTTAGTCAGTGTTTAAAATGCAAAATGCACAATTCCCCCCCCTCCGCGCCCGCCGCCATATTGAAAAAAACCGGCACTCTCTTCATATTTTTGCTCATATCTTCCTTTAGGAGCATTTTAGCTAGAAGAATGCTTCGACAATGTTATAGAGAGTTAAATTTACTACATTTTCCATTTTATATTTTGTTTCTAGGACAGATAGTTACGGAGATATGAACATTTAAAAAAACTTAAGAAATTGCAATTTCCAACTCAAAAACAAACTTCTGGATTATATCTTCGTTTAGGAGCATTTTAGCTAGAACAGTGCTTGGGCAATTTTGTAGAGAATTAAATTTACTATAATTTACATTTCAAATTTTGTTTCTAGGACAGACAATTACGGAGATATGTAAAAAATAAAGTCACATTTTCTGAAAATGTATGTAAAAATGGACATGAGTTTTATAAGCAATTATATTTCCTACTTGTTTTAATTTGTCCTAGACTAGTCCGTAACTGAATGACAGCGTTCTAAATGAAGAATTTTGAGAAATTTTTGGAAAATTCGACTTTTCCTGTTTTTTAAATGTGCATATCTCCGTAATTAACCGTCCTTGAAACAAAATTTTAAGTGTAAATTATAGTAAATTTAGTTCTCTACAACATTGCCCAAGCTTTGTTGTAGCTAAAATGCTCCTAAACGAAGATATAATCCAGAAGTTTGTTTTTCAATAGGAAATTGCGATTTTTTACGTTTTTTTAAATGTGGATATCTCCGTAACTATCTGTCCTAGAAGAAAAATATAAAATGGAGAATGTAGTAAATTTAACTCTCTATAACATTGTCTAAGCTTTCTTCTAGCTAAAATGCTTCTAAAGGAAGATATGAGCAAAAATATGAAGAAAGTGCCGGTTTTTTCAATATGGCGGCGGGCGCGGAGGGGGGGAAATTGTGCATTTTGCATTTTAAGCACTGACTAACTATCCTAGACAACATATCAAAAATTCAAAACTACCGGACCGTTTGTAAGGTCACACATAGTACTTTAGTCTCTATTCACCGTATTATTGCTAATCCGCGATATAATAGCGTGCTAGTTAATTAGTGCTAACGTGTTATTATATCGCGTATCAGCAAAGCAATATTATTATTTTAATTAGTTTGTGACTGTGTTTATGTGTTTTTAGTTTGTTACTTCTTCACGTTCAAACGGCTGGATCAATTTTGATAAACTTTAGTATGAAGGTATCTGATACCCTGCACTATCACAAAGGCTGCTTTTATTTCCGAATAAATGTAGTGTTCCCGCAGGATGAGTGGGTAACACCGCGGGACGCAACTAGTTTGTCTATAAAAGGGGATCCCATCCCATCTAAGGGACGTGTTGCACGATGCGATCATTTGTAGGTACATCAGCTTTTTATAGTAATCAACTAATGAATATAATCAGTGGGCCGCGGACTCTAGTTACAGTCACCAGTCACCAAAATCAGTATGCCATCATAAGTAAGCTATTCAGGTTTAGTTTAAGCATGGACTAAGGCTGCGTTTCCACCAGGGATGTGTAGCGAGGGATGTATTTTTGTTAACCAGTAGAATCAGCTGCGCTGAGCGAGGAAAAGTAAATTAAGTTCTTCCATTGGTTACCAAAAACACATCCCTCACTACAAATCTCTGGTGAAAATGCAGCCTAATACTCGAAGAATCGGCAAAGCCAAATGGCTATCGATCTTCATAATTATTATAAAAATACGTTTAGTAAATCTATATTATAATACAAGTGACGAGATTTTCTACAACGCTATCTCCCAACAGTTTATCTAGAAAACTATCGATAAAATTTTCTAAGATTACCATCGCATAGCAACAGCTTTCAACCAACCGCACTTTTAACTTGGATAATCCAATTATCATCACACAACCACCTTTACGAAGTCTCTATCAGTCCAGAAATAAAGCTCAAAACCCCATATCATCGGTGGAAAAAATCGCTCAGATCATAAGCATGAAGGTCAGAATTGCTAGCGATTTTCCGCCATTCGATTTTCACGGATTACTTTTCAAACCGCGTATTCTCCTCAATCAAACTCATCATAAAACACCGTAGTTCTTTGCAGTATAAAGTTAACATTGCCCAAGGATAGTCGATGAGATATGAAGTTGGCAAAGCTGGCCCGGTTAGCCGTTCCGCACTACATACCGAGTTCATGTGCGATAATGGAAAGTAATAACCGACAAATTCCTAGAACAAAATGACATTTAATTTGTCAACGGACGGTCCAGTCTACACTTTATGACGGCGTTAATACTTGCTCGTAACACAACGCATGAATTGCGAAAATTTCATAAAAAAACTCATGTTTTGTCCGAATGTTGCATTAGTACGAATTTTTGTAATTCGAAATGTGATTTTCCACTGTTGCTGCTTTAATACCAAGTAGGATAAATACGAAATAGACATATCCCAAAAAAATATCAAAAAGTAATCAGAACGTCGATCTCAGAATTATGAATCTTCGGAATAACGACATTTGACTTAACTGAGTTGAAATTACAAAAAAAATGGAACTAAGGCCATGGTTTAGAAAAAAAAAGCGGACAAGGGCGAGTCTGACTTGCGCACCGAGGATACCGTACAAACACTTTAACTGGCCGGGTTAAGTTTGCAAGTAGAAGTTTTTTTTTTACAGGCTTCATTGGCCTATAGACCTGAGTATATGGTTTTAATTTAAACTCGATACCTCCACGCGTTTCGGAGATAAAGGGTCTTGACAGACGGACGGACGGACGGACGACAAAGTGATTTTATAAGGGTTCCGTTTTTACCTTTTGAGGTACTTCTGTTTCTTCAGTTTCCTCCTATTTTCTTTTTTTTTCAGTCCCATTTTTAGGGTTCTCCCTAAAAATGGGACTGAAAAAAACGAAAATGGGAGGAAACTGTATCGATTTATGAATCGCTGTAGTGTTCACATGCGATAGTGAGACTAGTTACCATCAGATAGGCTTCTTTCTCACCATCTAAGCAGAAAAAAGTCTTCCTGATACTGTAGTACAAGCTTACTACGATCGTTTTGAAATAGGTATATTTATGATGAGAAAACGGGTTAATAAATGTCTCGCCACTGGTTCTTAATCACCCTAACAGCGTTGAAAAACCACCACAATCAATTTATGATATAAAAAAATGATAAGGTACTAAAATACCTTTTATGCAATAGATAATAGATTAAAAGTACCAATAGGCCGTTATCAACACTATATATAATGTATATGATGGAAGAATATCCGCATTTAGTGTCTACGTGATATTATATAATTATGGATTATTATCTAACATAAAATTATAACTTTTACATAAATTTCAACAGAAACACTTTCCTGGTTTAGTCGTTAAGCACTAAATTGCTCGGACACCTAAACTTATACACCTAATCACCAATAAAAAGAAAAGAAGAGAAAGAACTCTCAGACATACGTAGTTTTCTTATGCCATGGTAGGTTTATGTTATAGGCACTAGATGATTTTGCCCAAAAAAACGCAAAAGGAAGAGCTAAACTCCTAGGTATCCTGGTGTGTATAGTGCCTCGCTGGTAAGAAATCAATTCTGACACCTGTCATCTCAATACATTTTCATTATGTACCTAAAACCGATTTTAGGGCATTACAGGCACGGTTCGCAACGCGTACGGGCAATTTTCCGAGCGTTCTAATCGCGCGGTTCTAGCGTCATTTCTAGGGTTCCGTACCTCAAATGAAAAAATGAAGTTGTAAAAAAAATAAAACTTCTAAGCCAACGCAATCAAAAGATACAGCCGTTTATGCTGCAAATTTTCGACATTCGCAAGGGAATCAAAACCTACAGGGTACTACTTCCCGTAAATTCAGAATCTTGAATAACATTTTGTTTTTGTTAAACACCTAAACGCGTTTGTGACGTTTTTTGCTTTGAACGTTACACCAGAACAAGAGCCTCAGATCACCAAAAAATCCGAAAAAATCTTACTTATTAAGTCAGCTTAAAGTAATCCTGTTATTTTAATCCAGCGCGGATTAATGGCAACTTTAATTAGTATCGAACAGGAAGGACACCGATACGCCCCGTTATTTTGCACTTACATTTAAACGGATAAGTGATAACTGTCGTATACTTAATGCCTCTCGGAAACATTCGTCCTTCGCTTGACATTTTTATTTGGAAAGCCTAAAAAGTTGGATGTGAATGTGCTCCTGCACTGAGCCTAAATTCGACGAAGCATTGTGATGTCCCCAGTTGAGCGATATATTTCGGTTTTGTCGCGGCCTTATTTCTTTTCTTTTTCACATTATGTTTTCTATTTTTGAGTTGACATTAAAAAGTAGACAGTGCTGTAATATCGCGCCATTTAGTCACTATTTATCTCGAACAAAAAAAAACTGATAAAATACGCTGAAGTAGACAAACAATATATGTAGTGGCGATAGCTCTTCTTACAAATGCCGAATTTAGCCCCTTGGGGTTGCCATGCGAATATTATATACGAATATGTCCGGATTTTCGGCGATATCTAGTTAAAAACTTGGAAAAGTGAACCTTCGCTGTAAGTAGTACAATGATGCACGTTACCATAATAGTGGTTTTATTAAAAATAATGCGATATTCCTATGTATAATACTCAGGGATCGTAAAGATGACGTACCATGGTTAGGGTTTTCTTTGATCCGCGGGGTAACATTAGTCACTAGTTTTTTAACTATAGAAAGTTTGTATTTGAACGCGCTTATAATATTTCTTGGTTCGAGTAGGCAACCTCGACAGAAATACATGTTTTTAAAACTAGACGTATTCATGCTTAAAAACCGATGATCAATGTTGCCCCGTGGATCAAAGTACCCCTGTCCACGGTATGAGAACCAGTGACGGCCCTAGCTAAATAAATTTTGCTCGCATTTTACGAACCCTGCGAGTCTAGCATAACTGTGTCACGCGACTCCTTGTCGGGCGACAAATACTAACCTGTCACTTTCCAGTCTATACCGTGGGAGCAAGACAGGTGACGCTGAGTCGCGTCGCGCGACAAGCGGAGACACGGCAAGATATGCTAACCCTGCCGGTGTAGCATAACTATGCTTCTCGACTCTTGTCGCGCGAGATAGCGCTATCCGTCACTCTCTCACATTACTGCACAGAAAGAGACGGGTAATTATCTCGCGCGAGAAATAGTCGCGTATGACAGTTAATACCTATGCTAGAGGTGCTCCTGGTAATACTGAGCTACGCTACATACTTCAAATAATTATACAGTTATTTCACAAAATAAATTCAAAGTAATTTACCGAATTTGGAACCGACAGAAATCCGCCGTTGACCTGAATGTTTTTTAATTCCATCCCCAATTACCAACACAATGGCAGTTAGGATAATTCCGATACGCTACAGAGTACTTTAATTCTGTGAAATTCGTGAAACCAAATTGCCTTTAGAAATCGTTCTGTCTCCAAAATCGTGGTTCTCTTAAAAGCGACAGTCAAAACCTGAACAATTGGTCGTGTTACTGAATAAGGCCGACAAACGACCGCTTCGTGGCCGTTGTGACCAAAAAGTCAAATATTGTAGGATTTCGAGAGGCTTATACACCGTTTATTTAATTGAAAAGGTATGCAAGCAGACTCATCATCATCACGATAGATATAATAAGCCTTAAGCAAGGTCTATTAACTCAGTGGCAGTACCGAGAAGGGATAAATAAATAAATAAGTAAGTAAATAAATAAATATCGGACAACCTCACACAAATCGATCTAGTCCCAAATTAAGCTCAAGAAGGCGTGTGATATGGGTACTAGACGACGATATACGTACTTTGGGATGTTGGTAGTTTGAATGCATATTTTGTAGGAAATTTGCTTGTAAAACATTAGTGCAGCAAAATATTCATGCATCAAGCTCGCGATCTAATCTACGAGTAATCAATGAGCTAGCTACTTATGATTATATTTTCCACTAGCTGAGCCCCGCGGTGTTACCCGCTCATCCCACGGGAACACTAAATTTATTCGGGATGAAAATTATCCTGTGTCCTTTCCCGGGTCTCAAACTCTCCATATCAATCTCCATACCAAATTTCATCTAAATCGGTTCAGCGGTTTAAGCGTGAAGAGGTAACAGACAGACAGACAGACAGACAGACAGACAGACAGACAGACAGACAGACAGACAGACAGACAGACAGACACACTTTCGCATTTATAATATTAGTATGGATTGAACATTGTGTTATGTTTATGTGACAAAAGTCAGAAGATGGATTGTACAGTCGAGTTCATTTACATCTACACACTTACGAGAACAAAAATATCTGAACACGACCCTATTGTCAGGAGCATAAAGTCGTGTTCAGATATTTATGTTCTCGTAAACGTGTAGATGTAAATGAACTCGACTGTACGGAATCCGTGATGCCTGTGTCAGGCTTATATTTCCTCAAATTATTAATTTTACCGGCATACATGTCTAATCGTAGTTTAATAAAAAATTAAACTGCTTTTCAGTGTCTTTATAAATACGTTTCGTTGACTGATTCTTTTGTTCTACACATAAAATTGACTACGATTATGTTGTCATTAAATAACAATGACAGCGCCAAAATATGCTATTATTTTTATTTTTCAATGTTAAGGTTAATTACTGTGATGCAACAATCTACAGTTTACCATGTTATTTAAATGGAACGAACTGCAGTAGTGAGGTCAATTATTTTATAATATAAAAAAATTAACAGGAACCAAACGTTATCTTATAAACAACCCTTTTATAATGGTTTGTTTACATTCTTTTAAATACCTAAAAGTACAGACTATAGTAGAGTTACCGAACGACCACCACTGGACGACAACATGGTCGGAGTCAACATACCATAAATTAAAAAAAAGTGAAATGATAATAAATGTAAACAGTATGTTAATCACTTTCATTGGAATAAAATTTCCCTAATGATTAAAACTACGCAATCTACGCATGCGCACTACCGGCGCCACTCATATAACCAGCGATATATCAACGTATCTATAAATATGTATTTCGCATGCTATAATTATCTCAACTAGTTTCATATTTATGTAAAGATAATAATTTATATTACTAGTACCGCAAGAACAAGTAATGATTTTGGGAAGTATTTTTAAAGCCACTTTTAGTAGGTACTTATAAATGAGTTCTTAAGTAACTGTATAATAATTATTATTTAAGCTCTCCATCGGTTTACGTCGTAGAAATTGAGTCATCATTTTGAATATTAATGTAAAATATTCATACCGTTTATGATTTCCATTAATTACCTATACATAAATACAAATATAAACATATTCTTTAAGAACAGCAGGAATTTAGTGTATTTAAATAAATTTCTAGGCATGCATGCTCCATCTTAAGCCTTATTGTCACTTAAAATCAGGTGCAATGGAGGTTGAATTTTTGACTATCATAAATAAAAAATATACAGATCTTACACTACGCGCAAATATCAAAGGCATTGAAAATGAAATTAATTAAAAATTTTACAAATTTCTTTTCTGACCTCGCGCGTAAGAGACCCGCTACCGGCCTCCTTAGATGGCTTTATTGGGAAATTCGCGATCCCAGTCAGCGATTTTATTTTTTTATTTTGACAAATATTAGAAAATCTCTGAAAGTTACTTAACCGATTTTGGGAATTCAAATTGCAACTTGAAGCCCTCCGGCAGACGCATATTTCGACAAACGGCCTATCCGTGTACCTCTCTCCTATCTGCGAAACTATGGAGCGTCCATATTCGAAACTACAAGCAAGTTTCGCGATTTTATATATAAATCGAGGCACTATACTCGATCAGGAAAACATACACATTGCTTAAGAAAATTAAGTCAAGTCAAAGTCAAAATATTCTATACGTCCGCGTGGAACTTGGAAGTATGGAAGCAACCTCGTACAACACGATAGATATCCACCTTAATTAATAAAAGGGATTGTTAAAAGCGCCTAAGCAAATGTAAGAGCCATTGTGCTTTTGGTCTAATTATTACATTTTCTACAGGGTCATCAATGTCATCATGAATTACTTACTCACTTTTCAATCTTTTTAAGGATAATTTCCAGGATGAAAACTATCCTATGTCCTTCCTCGGATCTTAAACTATCTCCATGCCAAATTTCATCAAACTCGGTTCAGCGGTTTAAGCGTGAAGAGGTAACAGACAGACAGACAGACAGACAGACACACTTTCGCATTTATAATATTAGTATGGATAGGCCTAGTAGGCCTAGCTACAAGCATTTTCGAATCGTCAGTTACAGAGAGCAGAGCAATTTATTGATAGACTTATAATTATAACTAAAAATAAAATAAAAACATAAAAAACAACATTATAAAAATAAAAGAAAAATCCTAAAAAAGATCGTCAACACATAAAAAAATATACAAATAAAAAACTAGAGGCTAGAATAGAGGCGTACCTAAGCTCAAACATGTGCGGCGAATTTCAATATTAAACGTTTTTACGGGGATTTAGAGATGAGAGAGGAAGATTGAATCAATCTATATTACAGTTATTTTAAAATAGGTTTAACTTTATTTACTAATTTGCTTAAAATCTACCAGCATCTATGTTTCATAAAATATTAATCGTCAATATACTTTACGATTACCGATTATGATTTAATTCAACATACTTCATTAGGTTTTAAATTAAGATAATATTTCTGTTGTGTTTAATCATTGTAGCAATTTCTAGAATAGACACAAGACTGACTCACCTATTCCAATATTTAATGCAGGAATGTCAACATTGGATGTGCGCAGTTCTTGCACAATCCATTATATGAAATTATATCGAAGAAAAATTACGACAAATAACTTTCGAAAAAAATCTTAACACATATAAACGCGTCCTTCGAAACTAAACCTTAGGTAACTTGAACGAAGTTGAGTTAGCGACTAAATTGTGTGTTATGATCGTAATTTAGGAAGTTACCACCCATTCTCCGATATGACACACCACTTTCTATGTTCGCACTCAGAATTCTAACACTTTCGCGGCGTAAAACTGTATCTTAATGGTAAATCGATTATTCGAAACGGTAACGCCCAGAATGTAGAATAATTGACGATCTTGTTAATAATTGTTGTGCTCTATTTTACCGGAAACTTTTGACCGAGTGCCTGACTTTTTTTCAACAACTAGATCGGTTTTTTTTTACATTGGCCACGATTTATATTTAAAATATTGGTTTGTTTTATAACGACACGTCAATACTTAATCACCCTTCGCGGCAAACTCTACAGATGTATTGTAGACAATTGTAAGCCCCTAAACGTTTATTAATAGAATCTTTTTATCGATTCTGTTTTAATGTGGAACTAACACAATTTTTTATATAAAATATTGACACAAAGTTACGAAAGAAAAATGTAATGCATTCCACTACAATGTAAGCAGGACTCGAACCTGCGACCCTATGTTTCCGGCGAAGTGCTCTCCCAACTGAGCTATCACATCGTTACGTCAATCACACCAAATCTTTGATTCCAAAATTCTACGCTACTGGCCCTAAAGCCCCTAAAGTTTTCAGAAGACGTTATTGTAATCCTCGCTTGACAAATTAAGCGAATATAAAAAAATCTTATAAAGGGGTTTCATCAAGTTAATAATTATATGTTTTATGAATAACTGGCGACATGTAAGACGACCACTATCGGTAAACATATTGGACATTAGGTTTCCCTACTGTGAATCCTTTGTACACGCTCTAGGTAAATATATTGGACATAAAGCATCCCTACTGTGACTCTGAAGCGTAGGAACAATAAGACATTTCACATTTTATCGGGTTCCGTGTACTTTGTGATCATTTCTGTTAAGGAAATACCTGTACCATTTGCTTTAAAATAGGAATAGTTATATACAGGGTAGAACAAGACTAGAGACTTTAGGAAGTATAGTGTTATCAAAATGTATGATACAGTTAACTTGTAATCATTATAAGTTCACGTTATAAAGAAAAAAAAAATATGTATATTATATATATATATTTTTTTTTTATATCACTGACAACTCAAGCGCTGCGCTGTACCGTATTTGGGTAAAACCCAGGAGCGGATTTAGACGGATAGAACATTATTTTTATATATGTTTTAATATGATATTTAAGAAGCTATTAAACTCGAATAGGTACATTAACGAATTCTTCCAACACAGGCAATATTTGTGCGATGAACTCGAATATTTGTTCCTGGGTCATGGATGGCATCT
Source organism: Apotomis betuletana (assembly GCA_932273695.1). Taxonomy (NCBI): domain Eukaryota; kingdom Metazoa; phylum Arthropoda; class Insecta; order Lepidoptera; family Tortricidae; genus Apotomis; species Apotomis betuletana. The sequence goes on along the minus strand of OW026307.1, from coordinate 7,664,252 downwards.
ATATATGTATTTGTATATTATCTATATCGTCGTCTAGTACCCATAGTACAAGCTTTGCTTAATTTGGGACTAGGTCGATTTGTGTATGATTTTATCTTATTTATTTTATTTTATTTATTTATTTAATATTTTGCTTACCCGACGGCACCGTCCCTTTGGGCCTTATCACACTTGCGATTTGCGAGCGTATTTTCTATACAAATAAGCGACGCGGCGTAGACGCTGCGCGATCGCCTTCATACAAAATACAAAATACGCTCGCAAATCGCAAGTGTGATAAGGCTCTTTGTCATATGCACCATGTACGTTTTATCGAATAAATAATTTTGTATTTCTTGTATTATGACAATATATTTGTCAAAATAAAGTAAGTACTAAGGCTAAACAATTCCTTGTTTGGAGGAAATTCCCCCCTTTTGTTCCACCTTGTATTCTAGCTATAATAAACAATAGTTAATTAAGTGTTTGTATCAGTACAATACTACAGTATTATTGTTCCGGTTTTATGCAGGTGTAATAGATAATTGTTAAACACAGTTAAAAATAAAACTAAAAAAAATAAACTTATCGATTTCCGTTATAATTTCCGGTTATCAGCCATTTTCATTCGTATAAATGTAAACGATTATAACATAATATTAAACGCACTAAACCTATTTATTGTCTATAGAACTGCTAGCTACAATAAAACGGCAGGATATTTAGTTAGTTATTTATAGTTTGAAATACTGACTATAAATTGATATTGTAAAAGTCAAATAAATTGCAGAGACAGAAGAAATTGCGCATGATTTAGGTACAATACAATACATGAAATAGGCGGAATTCCCAAACTAGACCATGCCTGCATCCTGGTTGACAATACAATTTATCTGAATAGAATTTTCCAATATATTTTCATTTTAACAAAGAAAACTAACAGTTTGAATATGTCCCGAGTTTTTTTAATATTAACACATTACTAATATTTATAATAAATATTCTATTAATGTAACTTACATTCGTTTATCTGAACAAAAATATGTTTTCCTAAGTTCCTCGTGTAAATTCACACTATTCTTGTCCAAGTAAATTAATCGTAAAAATATATATTTGTTATATTTATTTTTATGAAAACGCATGTTAAAAATAAGAATTTGCTCGGATAAACTTTATCTACCGCAATGTAAGATAAATAATGTTTTATTTATTTATTGTGCTCCAAGGATGCATATTAAAAATAAAACTGCAGCTTCAGGCGTCATGTAAGGTACCACTTGCTTAAGCTTTTGACACTTATTATATATTATATTGTAACTGTTATTTATAGCTCGACTTTATGAATATTTATAAGTTGATAAATACTCTTGATGTATTATGTGAAAACATATTAATATTTAATGAATCACGCGCTCATTAATAAAGTGAATTACCTTCAATTTAATTTTAGATATAAATTGGATATTTAAGCGGGTATTTTAATGAGAATATTTTTAGTCTATGTATTACTTAGAAAGTAATAAATTGAGGTTTAATTTGTTTAAAAAAAATTGGGCAAGTGCGAGTCCGACTCGCGCATGAAGGGTTCCGTGCCTATATATATGTATATATAGGTATAACAAGTTTGTTGTATGGGAGCCCCCCTTAAATATTTATTTTATTTCATTTTTAGTATTTGTTGTTATAGCGGCAATAGAAATACATCATCTGTGAAAATTTCAAGTGTCTAGCTATCACCGTTCTTGAGATACAGCCTGGTGACAGACGGACGGACGGACGGACAGCGAAGTCTCAGTAATAGGGTCCCGTTTTTACCCTTTGGGTACGGAACCCTAAAAACATATCAAATTCAGTAATCAATTGCGTGATTTTGTTATATTATATCTTATACCTTAAAATTATTATTAATTTTTTAATTAAAATTATTTGTTTATTTTATTTATTTTTGCTTCAATTGATCTCCACAAATATTATTAAAAAAATTGTAGCACATTAACAAAATATTTTTATTTCTTTGTATATTATTTAAATTCGAAATGTACGAATTACTATCCTATTAAAATATATAACCAACTTCACACTTTTTTATTTTTACAAAAATTCCAACATACCTACAAACCATTTTTACATTCATAATATCGTAAAAAAAAATCCACATGCACATTAAAAACTCACCGTATTCGCACAGCACACACAATATCACAACAACTGACACAACACCCGCGACGCGCATCGACCGGCGCGCTAGTGGCACGGTGCGCGCGCGCCGCCCGTTTTTACGTCGCGCGCGGGGTGCACTTTCGCTGGCGGTTAAGGGTGCGAGGCTCCGGTTTTGACCTCTAGCTCTGCTTGGGTTCAATTTTCTTTTGAAAACACATACGGTTTTTTTTTGAGGGGTTGGCCATTTGGCTATATTTTACTGACTAGTGACTATACCACAGTTTTTTTATGTGAAAAAGTGAGTACACTTTTTACATAAAATAACCGAGGTCAATAAGCAAAATGTATATATATTTTGTTTTTTGATGATTTCTCAAAAATAGCTAAATCTATGTTGATAAAATTTATATGGGACCACCTCTGAGTATGATCTACCAAACAACAAATATAATCATCAAAATCGATGAATAATGAACGGAATAATCGCGTACAAAACAAAACATACAGTCGAATTGAGTATCTCCTCTGTTTTTTTAAGTCAGTTGATTAAAATCGTTCCATACCTTTTAGAAATTATAGATAAAGTTCGACATTTTCGTTGAGCGCTGAAAATGCTCCATACAAAATAATGGAAATTTGCAATTTTGGTCATTTTGATTCACACTACAATTTGTGCACATTAAATTATTTTTTTATGCAAACATTTAAACTAATGACAATAATCGGCTAGGGAAAGTGATCTTACGTCAGAATTATTTCTTCCTGACTAACTTTTCGAAAATAATTCTATTGACTGAAAAACCTTTTTTACTATGTCGAAAAAGTAGAGGAGTTTAATAGTCCCAAATACATACTCCATACACTTAATTGTCAGACGTGCGTATTTATAAGACCTCTGATCACAAAAACATTTAAATCTAACAGTTCATAAGTATAAGAAAAAAAGAATATAAAAAATCTTTATTTTTATTACTTTGATAAATAAGATATTAATTAATAAAGAACACGAACAACGCAATTAAACATAATCATCATCAACGGAAGCCTTCTTTCGTTAGCAGTATCCTCAATTATTAAACAATAAAAAGTGTCGCTCATTATAGAACATTGAAAATATGGAAAAAGTTTCCCTAGGGAACATAGGGACTCTGGAAAGGCAAAATGGGATAAGCGACATTTTTTTGGTGATATCAAGTTATATACATAGTTAAAATAAGCGGGGTTTTCTGCGTGGGATGAACGGAGTCTCGTGTAACGTTACAAGTTTGTCGCTTATACCTTTTCGCCTTTCAAGCGTCGATAGGTTTACGAGTACTAAAGCTTATCGCTTTATGGTTTTATCCCCTGAGCTCCTAGCTACGCTATTATGGTCTGCGCACTGATAAAGCCCTTATATGTTTTTTTTTATGTGATAAAAGAGTAGACAGGCTGTCGCGTTATTGTAGTTTATTACTTTCAACAGACTTCTGCAATTGGCAACATTGTACATTCCCAAGTAGCATTCCATAGAATTTTCAACATTTCAATTATTCATTGTTAATTTTATAAATTTCCAAACTCATGCGCATTTTACAGAAACTATACTTCAGTCCATTTTAATTAGTGTGCTTAGAATAGACAGAAAAATTTAAGATTTAATTAAGTAATTAACTTTAACGAGCCCAAGCGACGAAAACCGCAAATTGTTAATAATCTTCAAAAAAACGGAGTATACGATTACTTCCAAACTTTGAAGACCTGACTGTCTTACTTGGTTTAACTAAATATATTTTTGCAAATATTTGGGGAAACCTGTAGGCAGTATACCATCCATATAGATCCCCTTCCAGTCCTATATATTGCATCTATCGATGTACTTAGAAGATATTCTCTAAATGCCACTATAGTCTATTTCATACAGCTTTATAAAATTTATTGAGACGACCGATCTCAAATGCACAAAGCTGTATGGAATAAATTATAATGTGTTAAGCAGATAAATATGCGACACTAGCGCCACATCCGATTTTGTATGATGAATGATGATGATGATAGAGTATAGACTTTAGATAGAGTATAGAGTTTTTGATGTAGTATAGACTCTATCATTATCATCATTCGTCATAAAAAATCGCGGAAAAAGAAGAGTCGTAGGATTTGAGGGCGTGCCAGTGCTATTTTATGGTTTTTGCTATGCTGACAACACTGTCACTCTTTGTCAGTTGTTTTAAGATAATGAATAACCTGCATATTGATTTTTTTTTATTTCATCTCATGTTTTAATAATTAAATTTTAATTTTTTGATAAGTATTTAACACGGAAGTCATGCATTGGTTATAAACCAAACAAACTGATACTGGCACAAGCTATATACGGATTAATAATAATAACCTGCATATTTATGTTTATTAATATATTTTGAATGAATATACAAACCGAATTCGTGTCGGAGACTAATTACTTAGGAGGAATATTAAATACGTAATAATTTAATATTAAACACAACATACCCGTCATAGCGGACACACACGTTCTGTGCATTTTTGTAAGTCGATAGTTGGGCTTTTAGCCGATTTTTTCCGCGAATAAAATCGAATAATATTGAATATAATTTCAATTGTGGAACTATGCGCGGTTTTACCCCGATTTGACATTGTTGTATACATAATCGTTGTAGTTTTTGTAGGTATATATCTAAAAATACCTTGGTCCATGAAAAATATTATTATTATTAAGCCAAGAATGGCAGCTCGAGGCAAAATGTTCCATGAAAAATACCTATGAAAAATACGCAATGAAATGACGTATACCTAAACGACAGAAGTTTGTTTTTTTTTATATAAGACATGTGTCTAAGGTTCGTCAATTTTCTGAAAATGGAAAAGGGGTGCGTCCCATATTATATACAAACTTTTGGTATAATTTCAATTTATAAACATACAAAAGATATAATGCACGATATATATAATAAGAAATACCATATTTTCATGAAATATAAGACTTGATAGGTATAACATTCAATTCATATAATATCATATGTTATAATGGTTATTTTGTCTAATAATTTTAGATATAATATTTATTTTGTATAACAATTATGACATATAATATAATATCATTTGAAATATCTATCATATAAAATAATATCATATGACATACCTAGTAATACCATTTTATAGGGAACACCCAAATACTCCGAAATATTTTATTCCGATTTTGCTTACGAGTTTTTTTTATTTCCGAGAATTATAACTTCGAAGAGTTAAAAGCCCGACGTGGCTCTAGCCCGAAAAACAGAATTCCGATTTATAATTTTCCGAAATTTCATAGCTTTTTCGGAATTTTAACATTCGGTAAAATAAACTCGTTTTTTCAATCATCGCAATTTTCACTTTTAAAACTGATAAATTTCGGATTTTGGAAAATCGGAATAAAAAAATTCGCAGTACCTACCAATATCTGTAAGAGCGAGGCGAGCGAAGGCAAGGCAGGTAAAGCAGGTCTGACTTGGTTTAAGTTAGTTACGGCGACGAGCGAAGCGAGGAGGAGTGTTAGGTTGAACTGCGACCCTAACGAGCGAGCGAAGCGAGCGAGCCGCGCCAGGTCTGACTTGGCTTACGATTCCTAACATTACCCTTATCTCCTTTAGGCAGATCCGACTTTGCTTAGGTTAGGTACGACGACGAGCGAAGCGAGGAGGAGTGTTAGGTTGAACTATGACCCTAACGAGCGAGCGAAGCGAGCGAGCCGCGCAGGTCCAACCTGGCTTACGAAATATTTCTAACATTACTTCAATGCTTCGATTGCTTCGATGTTTCGAGTAAATGTATATTATATGTAATAATAATTAAGTGTTTTAAATGTAATACCACTAGATGATTATACACAATGTCATTATACCTACAGTTCATTATATACTATAAAAATATGCATTTTATTGTTATATGTTTCGTTCAGTATACAAATTGAATATTATACCAATTAAATTTATTCCAATTGAGCCTATGTCTAATGAGTGTTATATCTATTGTTTATATATGTTATATTACTTACCCATGGAAAAAGCACTGGGAATGTGTAATATTCGTAAAATCAATATATCACAATTCGACGTTTATATTTTAAAAATTAAATACGAGATTACAAAAAAGTTACAACTATTTTTATATTTTACTAACAATGGGGTTACCACTCTTATCTTATATGCAGTTGCCACTGTTCTTTCATTTTCCTCTTATAGGAATCGCAATAAGGCTATCTTTCTCTATCAAAGCGTGTCAGGTCCTTGCATTAGTATTCACGCGCACGGCAACTTTTTCAACTCATATCGAACAAGCGTTGCTATGGTTACTCATTTCCGTGTAAGATTTGTTTGCAAACGTAGATTGGATATTTCTAAGTAAAATATAAGAAAAATGGTTGATAAAGACCCGCAACTTAGTGCTTTGGAAATAGGCGAGCTGGATATGTTCGTCGACAGTATCGAACCGTCACGGATTGAGAATATAGGAAATCAAGTGTAAGTAAAATTCCCTAACCCATTCACAGCCAGCATTTTTCTTATGGAAAACTACGTTACGCAATTAAAGAATTCGATGGACTTTGGTATCCAAACTTAAAAACTGTGTATTTGAATGAAAATCCTATTACTTACAAATTGTTGACGCCATACAAGCTCAGGAAGTTGGGGCGGAAAAGTTATTGAGTGGCGACCGCGGCCCGAAGGGCACAGTTCGGGAAGGCCTATAACAGGGTGGACCGACGACCTAGTCGCGGGCAGAAATTGGATGAGGGCGGCGCAAGATCGATCGTTGTGGAGAACTCTGGGGTAGGTTTTATCCAGCAGTGGCCGTCCATCGGCTGACATGGTGATGATGACGATAAGCGCAAAAGGAATACATTAATGTCATGTATTTTTAACTAATAACTTTTTTTAGCTGGATCGATTGGCATATTAGACTTCAGAAACTGAATCAGCAAGCTGTTTTAGAAGCGTCATCTATGCAAGAAGAACTTACTAAAGAAACATTGATCTCAAGTGGAAAGGTACGAGAAAATTGTTTACGTTGTTATATAATTTGTTTGGATACGGCATCTGACAACTAGGGGTAACCCCGGGATAAAATCCCGGAATTCGAAGCTCTACTAACAACGTTGCTAGCAGCAACGAGGCACGAGCTAGCAACATTGGTATGGTAGCCAACTGGGCTAATGCCTTCCTTGCGAGCTCCTAGCGGGTTTTGGCCACCTGGGTTTACCGGCAACCGGCGTTATCAGGCACGCACAAAACCGCAGAGTATTGCTCGTTTTTGCGACAAGCTCGGCGATACAGATATACAAATTTCCACTGGGTTTATCAGCGGGCTGGTTGGATTCTTACCTGACGGCTAATCCGCCGGCGTAATGTTCTTTTATTCACAAACTGACCGGCGACCTGTATCACCTGATGGTTTGTGACTATGGAATCGAGGATGTAGCACGCTAGTTCAGCAATAGCCAGGTGTAGGACGTCACTTGTCGTGTGACCCAGCGTTAGCCATCATGCTGTCCTATTGAAGAGATAGAGACATGAAAATGAAAAATTTATCATGTGTCAATGCTGTGCCAGAGGTGCTGGTAATACTCGACACCCCGTGAACAACTGTGACATGTGACTTTTTGTCGCGCGATAAATCGTCTGTTGACTATCACAACTCACTAAGTAACAAATACCTACTTTAACAAAGCTCGGATCTCAGTATCAATCTACAAACTAGATACGAGACTTTGAGGAGTAGTGACAGAGATTTTAGTGAGTTGTCACCAAGTGAAATAATGTATGGTGTTTCTTTTCAATACCTTGCGAGCAAGACGAGGAAAGTAGCAGCTAGATGTGCTGCTATTACCTAACATCTGTAATTACATGCAATTTGCACATAATTATCGATACAATCAATTAAGGTAAGCCGTAGGGATGCAGTAATCGGCTTATTTATTACCGATAACTATATGGAGATGCGAAGGTATAGGCGGCATATATATAGGGTTACTTTCTACATAAGTTCCTACATTATGTGCACGCGCACGCCTAGTTAGATTATTTCTCCGAAATCGTTTCTTCCGCTTAGTTAATTTTCCATTCGCGTTTTTCCCCAATTAATGTTTTAGCCAAACGGTTTTTTCACTATAGTTATTTTTTGTAACTTTTGACTTAAACTGATTTCGCCCCTATCAAATCAGATCCAATAGATATCAACGTTCGTTCGTTTTCATTGAATCAACGGAGCCAAATCACTAGGTACTGTGCGCGGAGACATTCCCGTTAGTGGGTGTGTAGTTGTGTACTCTCACACAAAGTCCGACTCGCTGGTAGTGCGGGCTAACCAGCACTGATCCAGGTCAAGTCGTGTCAAAAAAAAAAAGACGAAGACACGCTGTCGCAGGACTCCTATTTCTGAGCGGTTTGACCTTGAAGCATTTGAACCTACCTAAATAACCTAACCTATCTATTCATAGTGATAACGGACCGTTTAAGCAAAATAAGATTTGATAAAACTACTTAAAAACATGTGATAAAAATAACTATTACTGTGAAAATAACCGTTCGGTAAAAAACATGAGAAAAACGCAAACGGCGATTGTCGATTTTGGAGAATTCATGTAACCGCCGCCACCATTAATTTCATGAAAGGTTCTTACCCAATATTACTAGGGATAGGACAGAAAAAAAATACAATTGGCAACTCCATGGAGTTAGAACCACGGTATGCTACCAAATGTCCCAACCGTAGTTATTACTTTGTGTGTATTTATTTACTTTTTCAGCTGCCAGTTCTAGTGCAAGAGGCGATATGCATCCAAGTGTGGCGCTACAAGATCTACCCTCAAATATTGAAATTAGAACCCGCACCCTCGAACACGTTTGGTATCTACATGGTGGTAAGTTTGACGTCAGATACCTACCACTAAATAAATATGAAAAAAAGTAAAAAGTTCATGAGGTTATAATAGTATTTTTTCTACTCCAGTACTTTTTTCTGTCATTTATATAGTTACTAACTCTAATATAAAGACATAAATTATGAAAGTCTGTAAAAGTTATACTCTATTGCCCAAAAAAACACCGCTAAACGATGTTATAATGTCGCCAAAAAAGCATCACTTAGTACCATCGTTTAGCAGTGTTTTTTTGGGCAGTAGAGTAGGTAGGTATAGACTTTTACAGACTTTCATAATTTGTCTTTATAAATATTCGAGTTAGTAACTATATAAACGACAGAAAAAGGTACCGGAGTAGAAACAATATTTAACAATACCTAAGGCTGTGCCTCTCCTAAAAATTACTTTACTGAATTCACTATGGCCCACTTTTCTTTGTTTTTTGACCTGTCCATAAATTTGTTACTGCTGGGTTTCTAGTTAGTCATGAGTTTCTAAAGATCTAAGTTTTTTTAGATCCCCTGAAAATTCCAAAATCCTGGCCATTAATCTTGGGTTACCCTGTGTGTGTGTAAATATCACTACTACTTTATACACTCGATTAGTCATCCGGACAATAAGATTTATTGTCTTTCTACATATTATAGCACAAAAAATAACTATAGTTGGTCACAACAGTGCCCTAAGAGCCGTCTGATGCAACCGTACACGTAATATTTGTAGGAAATTCGCAGAGAAATAAATAAATAATAAATATTAAGGGTCTTACACAAATCAACCAAACTAAGCAAAGCTTGTACTAATTCTTGCTTGCTACTGATTTCAATGTTCATGATCAGGGATCATAAAATGCGAGCAAAATCGATTGAAATAACGTATGACAACCAGTGACGACCCTAACACTTCAATCAAGAATTTTGCTTGCATTTAAATGAACCCTGATCATGATTCATACATACCCCACACTTTAATCCTAATGTATTTGTTTAGGACCCTGTTTTTACTGTTACAGCTTTACCACGAGGCAGCCTGCGTGGGGCTGCTGGAAACGGTGCTATTTCACGAGGATGGAGCGCAGTGTATAAACGAGGTCATAATCGACCTGCTGAACTACGCGGTGGAACAGCTCACAGCCCTGATGGCATTGCTCAAGTAAGGTTATATTTTAGGACTAGGTGCCCGCAAATTTCGCGTATTTTTTCCTTTACTGTAGACAGATAAAATATATCCTATAACAATCTTTGGATGTCCAGCTATCGGGTGATTCTTGAAAGGGTCAATTTACAGCGTCCAGAAGGATAAAGTACCCGCACAATTGAAATAATTGACCATAGTATTTTTTATATATTACATTAGCACCTAATCTATCTGGAGCACGATATATTTTTTGTTTAAGTTAAGTATAATTAACTGTAAAAAAATATTAAACACATAAAACTTTATTCCCTTGGTGCGTCCATTAGCCATTTTTTGAACAAACTACCCCAAAAAGTACATGTTGTGAATTGAAATCAAGTATAGAATTGAGTTAAATTATTAGAATATAAGTTATTTATTTAGAAGAAAAAATATGGTTGCTGTGTGTATAGTAATTAAAAAAAAAAACTATGTTAAAGGTTTGTCCAGAGCTAAGCTATGATTCCCCTGGTGCCTCATTCAACACGGCGCACATCCCTACTTAAACGTCATCTGACCAGTTGCAATGGCCGGGCTTGGCAAACGTCAGTAACGCTTCCAGATATGCGGGGAATGGTCGCGACTAGTTGCTGGAATTCTTAGCTATGAAGGCTAATATATGATTCACTTGGCTTTGGTTCACTGTGATTTTGATTCCCTTGAATTTTTATATAAAATTTTATATCTGCAATAGGTACATAGTGTTTAGTAAAAAGAAAACTACATGAATGCCTGCATGTGTTGACTTAATAGTTGTTCTTATAATAATTTAAGTTTCGGCAGAATCGACAAGAAACATACTTTTTTCTTATTCCTCTGGTTCTAATTTCGAACAAGGGAATCACAGTTTTCTTGCGTTTTCATGAAAAGAAAATAAATTTCCCTTTAATTCGCGTTGCAGATGACTGAATCATTGATTTAGAATTTTATTCCATTTAGGTACAGCAGGTCTCAAATGATTTTGAGCTAAATTCAAGAGAAGATGCTTATGCCCAGCAATTTTTATACCTCGACGGTAGTTCGATTATTAAGAAAATTGCCAATTAATTCGAATAAAACACTGTGAATTTTTGTATCCCTACACTTTGTAAAACTTTTTATTTATGTAAGAAAAACTGATCTGAATATTATTCCCCTGTACTTTTTTTTATGATTCCTTTGGCGTTTTTCTTATTCCCATGGCACCTTTTCTTATTCCCCAGGCGGCGAAAACATAAAGTGGTATATTTCTGTATCAAATTGACCAAAAGTGGTGCCTATTTGATAAATCTGCGTAAAATTAAATACAATTTCATATTTTCTAGCAAATAGGTAAAAAAATATAAAAATAAAAATCGCCAAGGGAATCACATGAAGAATTCGATTCTCAAGAATGACCCTATCCCTGTACTAAACTCAGATAAAATTTGTCCAACCGTTTCGGCGTGATGCGACGACAAAGTAAATTATGAAAACAGATGGTGCCAGTTGACACGGCGCCGCGCGCCCATACAGTACAAATGACGATCCCGTGTCACGCTATTAACATTTTTCCTGAAATCATGACCCATGAATAGGAGGATAGAAAAATGATTTTCTATGCAAATCTAGAATTTTATAATAGTTGTTCAAGAAAGGTTACTTCTAGAATGTTGTGCTAGGAATTATTCTCATTAATGAATGGTACTTGCAATGTATTTTGAAGACGCATGTTATCTAAATCATCTTATATTATCCGTCGGAGACAGGGAAGCTCTAAAACGGACAAAAGCATTTAACAAGTAATCAGAGTTATGACTGGGTTTTACAGCAACGGATACTTGAAGCCCCAAAGCGATAAGGAACGTGAGTGCGAGACGGTGGTAGACGAACTGGAGCGGCAGAAGAAAGACCTGCAGTTCGATATCAGCATGAGATGCATTTCCATCGTACGGTGAGTGAAGTGGACTAGAGGCAGACCATCCGATGATTGACCGGATGATTGTCAACCATACAAAGTGAGTCAGTTTGTTTGGTTTGACAGTTCATTTGCTTGGAAGAGCTAGTGTGGTCTGACTTTATCTGGAATATCGAAAGAGATGAAATGGAATTAAGTGAAATTTCATACAAGCCTGAGATGGTGTTGACTGCCTATTATTAGAATCATTCATATTTTTCGCAGTAGCTGACATAGTTGCGACTATAATAAGCATGTTCCTTAATAAATAGGGTCGATCCTTCACGAGTATCTATCGTTAGGCAATAGATTAAGTAAGGAAGATGGGGAAGAAGAAGAAACCCAGGCAATACGCTTTTTAGGAATAAATAGATCTCAAAAAGAAACCCTTGTCGCAAATGAATTGTCAACCATACAAAGTGAGTCAGTATGGTTTGACAGTTAATTTGCTTGGAAGAGCTAGTGTGGTCTGACTTTATCTGGAATATCAAGAGATGAAATGGAATTAAGTGAAATTTCATACAAGCCTGAGATGGTGTTGTCTGCCTATTAGAATGATTCACATTTTTCGCTCAATAGCTGACATGGTTGAAACTATAATATGCATATAATATGTTCCATGATAGGTAGGGTTTATCCTTCACGAGTATCTAGCCAGGTAATACGCTTTGTAGGAATAAAATAAATAGATTTCCAGAAAAACTGTGGTCATTTTATGTAAATATCTAGCAAAACCGGTATAATAATGAGGCAATTTCTGTTGGTGATCACCATTCGCTACTAAGTTGAAAGCATAATACATAATAATTCTATTTTGTTCCACAGATACATAGCAGAACATATGGAGGCTGCAGGCGTAGGTGCCGCCATTGCGACTGCCTTATACAAGACTAGTGATGTACCTTCGCTTTTGGCTCATCTATTGCAATTGGAGCCTTGGCGCCGCAGAACGGAGTCCGGAGATGTGGAAACCTTCAACTGTGAGTGCTATATGATATAGATACTAAGGATCAACCCATTTTCTTGACCGTTATGATGATAAGGATAACCTGCCTAATACGAGCATTTTATTTAGTTACCGGGTAAGATATTCAAACATTGAGACTGTTGCACTCCTGTAAACTAACCAACAGATGTAAATCAGGTTCCGGCCCTTATTAACTCATTTTAGAAACACATTTACGCGTAATTTATTAAGTCATATTAGCTTTAGGATGACATCGGTCGACAAATTGGCCTTTTGCCTTTTAACACAAGGTTAGGTTAGGTTAGGTTAGTAATAACGCGGCATTTCTGAAATGTGTCCCACTGAGAAAAGTTTAATATAATGCTTGTTTGTGCAGTCGGACGCTGGTCTAAGCCATCTGAGGAGGAACGTGCGCAGATGCATCGAAGCGAGGCCCAGCTCTGGCTATGCTTACGTCAGTTATTACTGGAGCCACGACTGGCACACCAGTACTCGATCGATGAGTGTCGACGCACCGCCTTCTGTCGTGTAAGGTTTTTTACTTAGATTAACTAAGCGCTTGAAGACTGAAGTTAGTCGATCGAAACAGCGATCGCTTTTGAGGCATTCTACCAGAATTTCGGGCACGGGACTTTATACGGAACGGAACGCTCCTTTTTGTAATATACTTGTTTATCCAGTATGAGTAGGAAGAGTAACTAATTAGATGTCAATTCATAAGCTAGTACCAGCGCGTCTAGCGTGACTTTGACACGCGCCTCTTCTCGCGCGAGATATACTGCCTGTCTCTTTCTTTACAGTACTATGAGATAGTGACGGATGATGCCATGTTGCGCGACATGAGTCGCAAACCATAGTTGTGCTAGACGGGCTGATAATACATCAAAGAAACTAAAAAAAGAGATATCCAAATTGTCTGATGGGAACTTTATTATTTATAATATGTAATAGTGCAACTGTAATATATTGAGAGGTCATAAAACACGAGAGTGGTTTCATGCAAAAGATTCGAAGACGAGTTAAGAACAGAGAAGAGTTATGAAATACCTAACGTCTCTAATTTGTGATCATTCATGCCCCACCGCTGTTGCTACCTAGTAATTTAGGCCTTTGCCTATAGTATCTGAACTTGTTATAGTAATTTAACAGTATGAGTGTAAATAGATAGAAGGTTAATAAACTTGTATTTCTTCCTCAGCTGCAAGCGCTCCTCACAGAGCACATTCTGGATCAGGTCCCTCCGCTGGGTGACTTGAAGCAGTTCCTCTGTCGCCTGTCCGTGGGAGACTACTCCAACCTTCATAACCGTACTAATGGCGTCAAGAACCCAGGCTGCACGCTCATCGAAGTTGTGCCACAGGTACCAACAGTTTTTTTTCTGTCCACAGCAGCTTTTAATTCTACACGATTATAGACTATCCCAAATTATTTATCCCGTTACTGCTGTTCCTATGTCGTATGACAATCACCAGGAAACAGGTAGCAATCAAGGGCTCTCTTTCTATTTATAACTTGTCAGAAGTCAGGGCTTTTCGTATTGACAGTGAAGATTGAGGAATCGATTTCTCATTATTGAAATTCTAATATTCCGTAATAATTTTTGACTCAATGACCATGTTTGAATTATTCCTTGTGTGTTATGATATCTTTCAGATTAAGGATGCATACATGCGAGAAGTACACAAGCGTACCAAAACAATCGCCAAGCAGCAACTCCGCCACTTCTGCTTGGACGGGTCGGAGGAGTCACGGCAAATGGCCAAACAGCTTCTGGATTCATACACCAGCGATGCGGCATTGGCGTTGGATGGGGGCGGGGCCAAATGTGCCAAGTGTGGCGAAACGGCTAGTAAGAAGTGTTCGCGATGCAAATCCGAATGGTATTGTGGAAGGTACGTTGAGTGTTAACTTCATATACATCACAGGCGTATGAAGACGACACGTGTCAAGGCGTGAAGCTTTGTCCATTGAGCGCCTGGTGGCTTATGGCAAAGTAGACGGTACTAGATCACGCGGTAGGTCTCCCATAAGATGGACTGAACCAAATCAAATCGGGCACAAATCGCTCTGCACGAGAACACCAGACGCGTGGCTGTGAGAGAAGGATGGCGCCGTGTCGTTAGGCTTGTCACACAAGGAATGACAGCCACGACCATTCTGCAAAGAGAGTAACGAGAAAGAAGAAGACATCACAGGCGAGCTCCGGATAATTTTAAAGTCGAGGAAACTATGTTAACCGGGTGTCTCTTAAATGCCCGATAACCTAAGAATACGCTTATCATTTGATGATGTTTTTACTTGTTTTGTTGCAGAGAATGTCAGGTGCAGCAGTGGCCAAAACACAAGGAGTTGTGCGACCAGCTTTGCAAGCTCTGCATTTAGGCAGGTTCCGTTACTTTCATTTAATTTAAAAATGTATGATTAGCTAACTTATTTTAATGTATTTTTATATAATAAACTATAGGTACTTAAAAACTTACCCTTTTTGGCTGCTTGTCCGCTGAAGTGGAGCGGAGAATATGAACCAATAGGGCTGCGTCTTTGTGAGGCCTAAAAGAAGTGCATTTAAATGTGAGGAATGTGATTGATCCATTTTAAACAGAACAGCTCCAGTAGACACGCAGCTTTATGGTCAGGGTAAACCAGAGCAAATTTCATAAAGAATTTTCTTCCAGATCAATAAGAACAAGATAAGGTAGTCCGAGAAAGCATTGTGCAAGTCACTAATTTAACTTTTTATAAAGATTCGGTTTCCCTACTGTTACGAATATGAATTATCTGCCAACGTCTATTGACTCTATTGTTTTAACATCTTGATGCTGGTCTAAACCAGATTAACTAATATCTTAATAAGCACTATTAAGCTATTGACTGTTACAGCATGACAAGCATTTGCCCTTTACTCGATCTCAACAAATTGAAATCCAAGCTCCGCAGGCGCTTACGCTATTATTCTTTCCCTTCCCTAGTTTTACTTACTACTATAGTAAAGACTTATACGCCAATAGCACACGCGCTTAAAAATCTTCACAGTATAAAGTTTGTACTAACCTATGATTAAACCAAGTTACGCTGCATTGTTATAATTGGCTGCAATTGTGTAAGTTAGTTGCGTTTTTCATTAACGTTTTATGAATATTCATATATTATAAGCTCAGTAATTCTTTCATTGGGCGTTCGTCTTTTTGAGTTCCGATGTGTTGTTTGCGCTGTTATTTCATCACATTATTACAACAAAAAACGGGACTTATACGAATCAAATCAAAGGAAACCGCAGCGTGGATGGCCCTCGACTAGGTGGAATGATGATCTCGTTAGGGTGGCGGGGAGTCGATGGATGCGATCTGCACTGGATCGCACTTTGTGGCGAGCTATAGGAGCCTATGATCAGCCGTGGACGCTTGTGGCTGATAGATAGATATAGTTATACAAAAACTCGGCGGACCTATGATAGTTGTCTTTATCGCGCGATAAATATATGACAATGTGAGTGCCAGTGACAGATGCTTTATCATTCATTTTATTTATGTTAATGTAACCACCATGGACCCGCAGGTACGGCTACTACGTACTTATATTTTGCTACGCTAATAGGTCCTTAGATATTTCAATGGTATCGTATTTCTTCAGCGTATTTTTAGGTTAATGATGAGTGCAACTCAAAACGGCCCCAAACATTCGCAATCCGTAAGAGGTATGAATAGATACGTAATGTCGTCCTAATGATCAGTCCGTGGCCTAATTTTAATAAGTTAAATTATACTTATTATTTTAAACCAATGTAATACCAAATGGGCTTGTAACGAGTGTTATCATATCAATACATTTTTCATTTTCATTTTTTCAAATCCCTAAATGTTCGCTATTTTACAATTAAAGATTTATAGCTTGCACTTACAATAAATATTGACTGTGATTTTGCATAATTGTTACTGTTCGTTTATCTTGTATATTTTACCTACTATGATATTTAAAATTTACTGTTGACATCTCATTTAAAACGAACGAGATAGCTTTTTGCTGTAAAATAGGTACTGCAGAATTAATTATTTGTCACAGTAAAATGAATTTTCCTTGCCCCGGTTAGCTAATAAATGTCCGGTTGGTATGACTAGAAAACTAACTTAAACGTAATTATAACCATAAATCTTAAAATACTCTTCCGAGTTGCCTATGTTTTCTCTTTCAACTTGGTTGTGTTGAGACAAGCAATAATGTAGACTGTATAAATGTTTCAGGTATTTCATTAACAAATCATACAAAATGTGCATTCTCTGCCAGTCAACCAGGGCAAAGCAAAAACAGTACAAATTATGTTTTATTGCTCACAAAAATGGTTTAATACATGAAACCTAAATATAAAGTATATGATAAACTTCCAGACACTTTCGGGTCGTGAATTTGATGCAAAAATAAATCAAACAATGAGTAGGTGAGGTGAACTATAAGGTCAGGGGGCCTGGGGCCTATGATGGTTGCGCTTATTCCTCGATAAATAAGTGACAAAAAATTATGGAAAAATTAATGAATATGAGGCCTTATAAGTTCTTTCAATGAAAACTATATTGAATAAAATCGGTCGAGCCGTTTTTGAGTTATCGCAAAAAATCATAATTTTCTATAACCTCCTAAGACCCAACGGCTTATTTTAAAGACCAGAGATCGTACTAATTGCGGCCCAATGACATGTATGAATTAATCAAATATCCACCCAAGGTTAATATACATATAATTTTGACACAGACTAAAAACCTAAAATTAGGTCACTGGGTCGCTATTACTATTGGGCCTTAGGAGGATAAATGACGTAAGTGCCGTGCGGTGATCTTATACTTCGAACGTTACACATATTAGTTAAGTGCCATACTGAATTAAAACATTCCGTTCAATCTGGCGCGTATAATCAATAACTTCAAGAAGGTAATAAGTAATTCCAGTTACTTTGGCGTTTACGACCTTTTTATAGAGCTTGAAATCTTTCTCGTAATTTAAACCTTGACCTTAAAACCGCTGTTTTAAGCCCGTCTAATTGTGAAGGATGGGCAACTACGGAACCGTACACTGAGCGTGGCCCGACATGCTCTTGGCCGGTTTTTTTTCTCTAATTTACTTGCACAACCGCATAATTTTGTCACCGCCTTATCTTAGCGTCTTCGACGTTAGAAAAGCAAAAATTATCAAGATCTCAAAACCATGAGCACCATGGTCATATAGAGCTTATACAACAGCATTGTAAAACAGACCGGAACACTGATCAATGAACTCCGACTCTGTTGCAGTGTTGCTTAATTACCTACGCTTTAACGCTCTTTATAGACCAAGATGCGATGCCAGTTTATTCCCCTTTAATATGGGGTAATGAGGTTATTTAAGACATTATTGACAAGCTACTACTTGCTTTAAAATTTGTATTTTCGATGTAGTTAATTTAGTGGTGGTTTATTTTTTGACGATGGATTAAATGATCCGACAGTCGCTCACAGGTTAGCGGAACTACATTATAGGTAACTAGCGACGACGATATACATAATTTATAAATACATATTACCTATATCTATATATAGCATCCATTGAACAGATATTCGAGTTCATCACACAAATATTTGTCGTCGCCAGGATTCGAATCCAGGACCGCGGTCTCAGTTAGCAGCTGCACTACAAACAGCGTCAGCCGCGTCATCGCCTCCTTTTAATAGTCCGCATATTTATAGATTACTGGTACCGCTTCAACTCAGGTTAAGTAAGTAATTGTATGTGCATCATACGGGAGATCGGGTAGTGTTTGCTACCGCCAGTCCGTTTAAGTGATTTGTAAATAAATAATAGAATGGCTCATTGCTGAACCGTTTGACTGACAGTCGTTCTTCGAATCCTTTGTTACCTCTATTACTACCCATCTTACTACCAGTAGTAATAAGGGTATTTTATTTTACCCGTGGTACCACTGATTGATCTTGGAATAGCACGGGTCATTTTTCGATTTCCCATATTGCTACTGCCCATTATTCATAATGTATGGTACATATAGACATAGAAACGTTCGTTTACTAATAAGTGAAGGTAATAACAAATAACTTTCTGACACTGCACTACTGAATGTTCTTTCGAATTTTTGGTAAACCAAGGATTGCAGTAAAATCCCTAACATGTTACCCGTATTATATTCATTTGGTTTACGGGATCCAGCTAAACGAGATTTTTTTTTCATAATTGTGCATGATCTGTACATCGTGTGTATTTCCAGAAAGTTATAATTTGGGTCTCTTCAAGGTAACAGTGCGTGAGGCTATTACTGAACCGACGAGCTACATCTTCGACCCCGTAGTCACTTACCATCAGGTGATACTGAGGCCAATCGCCGGTCAGTTTGTGAATAAAAAATTTGATCCATAGTATAAAACAAATTCGCTTCCTGTCTGTCTGTCCCTATGTATATGCTTAGGTCTTTAAAACTATACAACGGATTTTGATGCGGTATTTTTTTTATAGGTAGGTTTTTAAGCATAATTTATCAGCATTGCACCCGTGTGAAGCCAGGGTGGGTCGCTAGTATGTGTATAGGTATATAAGGAGAGCGAGGAAACAAAACAACTCGCTCATTGTACACATTAAATCAAGTTTGAGTTATTTACAAAGTAAAGTTTTTCAGATACGATCTTATTGTTAACTCAATTAGCTGATGAAGATACGCGAGCCTTTAAAAACGGATTCACGGACGCATCAATATAAGCTCAACGGGTGCGTGCACGCACTTCACGTTTTAAATTTAATACCGCTGTCTCATACAAGAGAAATAAATAAACATTAATTTTTTCACTTCCTCTGGTCGAAATGTAGGTACATTATTTCTAACCTCGCGAAGCGAAGCGGGTCTAAAGTGCTCGTTTTAGTCCCTAAGGTTTAAATGAAGACCATATTAAAGAGTCACTTGTCCCATGGAACTATTGGGACGACATAGCCTGTCATTTTGATGTAGGTAATAGAACAGAATTCAGAATTATAGTTGACGATTTTATATAAAACTACGTAATGGGCAAATTTTTATTTTGTTGTCGATTTCTTTTTTTTCTCAGATTTCAATAAAATTTGGTGAGTTGGCAAAATTGCTTCTTCTGACCATGGTAAGCCCAATTTCACGATATGACCTACAAATTTTTCTCCATTGAGTTACACAAAATGTGTTACAGAAATTGGCCCATGGGCCAATTTTTATTTTGTTGTCGAATTATTCATTTTACATTTCGAGCTTCTAGTTTGGTACTAAATTTTAGTACAAAATACGAAATTTAGTTAAAAAAATCCATAATTTTTTTGTAATTCAATGGAAAATGTTGTAGGACATATCGTGAAACTGGTCTTACGTTGCCTTTAATACAAAGATCAAAGCTTAAAGAAAATTTGAAAAAGGAGCTACCTGGGGGAAGAGGCCGGGAATCGAACCCGGTACCTCTGGATTGCCGGTCCAGCGCCTTAACCATTTCGCTACCCGAGCTCCAGAAAGATCTGACGAATTTTTCCTTATGCTTTGTGTGTCGATCTTTGCATTGTTTTATTTGAAAGGTTTTTACACCTTAGCGACCTCTATGTGAATATGTGGTCTCCTTGTTCAGAATAAGCAACTCGCCAAATTTTATTGAAATCTGAGAAAAAACCAAAAACAAAGACAAAATTTGCCCTAATGCTAATCAGTTGTATGCCAGCCGATAGGTTCCCCCATCTCTCACAATGTGATTTTAATTTAAACGTTTGTATGGACATCGACCATGTAGGCATGGTTACAGAAAATTTAAAGTGTATCCACTAATTAGGCAATAAAAGAGAAGTCTAGATCAGATCGATCGGAGAATCAGACTGTGTCAGGATGTACAGACACGCGAGCGATGAGAGATAACTCGTACAGATTTATTTTACCAGCCAACATCAGCAGGGCTTGAGCCATTTGCCACGACCGAGACTCGGCTCGTCGATTGACTTGAGTGCGTCGCCACTGTGGAGGAGCGGAGTGGTGCCGAGTTGAAATCTGTATATGGGCAAATTTTTATTTTATTGTCCATTTTGTTTTTTATCAGATTTCAATAAAATTTGGTGAGTTGGTAAAGTTGCCTATTCTGAACAAGGTAAGCCCATTTCACGATATATGTCCTACAAAATTTTCCATTGAGTTACAAAAAATGCGCAGTATTTTTTTACTAAATTTCGTATTGTGTACTAATATTCAGTAGAAAGTGAGGTGCTCGAAATGAAAAATAAAAAATTCGATAACAAAATAAAAATTAGCCCATGGGCCAATTTCTGTAATACATTTTGTGTAACTCAATGGAGAATTTTTTGTAGGACATATCGTGAAATTGGGATTACTATGATCAGAAGAAGCAACTTTACCAACTCACCAAATTTTATTGAAATCTGAGAAAAAAAAAATCGACAACAAAAAAAAAATTTGCTCATCTCAGCTCCGCTTTACTTTTGTGATTGGTCGACTTCGCATGTCTCCGCTCCGCTCCAGCACGTCTATACTCGACGCCACGTAGAGTCATTGGTCTCTATTGCCAAGCTACGTGGCGTCGAGTTACAGCATAACTTTGACAAGCGACTCATGTCGCGCGAGATAGCATCATCCGTCACTATCTCATAGTATACAGATAGAGACAGGTAGTATATCTCGCGCGAGAAAGAGTCGCGTGTCAAAGTTATGCTAGCCGTGCAGAGGTAACGTACCCTTAGGGTTTGCAATACGGATCTATGTATTATGTAACATCCGTGTCTGGATGGTCGTTGAGTGGTCAGCAATTGGTGATTTTTTGAGCGTTTCAACAGTCTTTATCTTCAAGATTCATAGAAATTAACTTAGGATAATTTATAATGTTATTTGTTGTTATGAAATAAATAAATCTATCTATTACTCTGTCATAACCATTACAGCAATCAACATCATTTTGATGATAATTGTCAAAAGCTGTGACTTTTACAAGACAACCGAAAATGGAGCCACAATTAATTATGGAGTTAGTGAATCGGGAGACACTAATAAAACGGTTAAAACGCTTAAATAATTACTCTGATCTAGTTATTTCAGCGATCACTCATGATGAGCCTTATTAAGAGGCTGCCTTGGAGTCTTCTAATCAGCGCAGGACTTCTCATGGTGGAGTTCTTCGGGGGAGACCAGCAGTGGTATCTTCAGAGCCGAATCCGGAAGATCCGCTTTTGAATTTTTCCGATTTCCGATTGCACTAAACCAGAGTGCTTTTATGAAAAAATAAACTAAATGACCTCTTAAGCCCATAGTTGTAAAGGTACGGCACATTCATTCATTATTCTTGCATAATAGGTACTTGCGTGCCGTAGAACCTACTTCATAGTAAAAGACAATTCGCTAGCCTGAAGCGAGTCAGACTAACCTAGCTTGAAATATCCCTCAAACGAAAGAGCCGCCAGACCTTACACAACTTGTTTTATTATTACTTATTAGAACGTAATTCAGAAATAAGCAGGTACAGGCGTCTGCATATTTACAGTTCGGCCGTATTAAAATAATTGTAGTGCGATTTGCCATTCATGAATGAAAGAACGAGTCACGATTTTGCAACGATAAAACCTAAGCCGTATTCTGATGAGGAAGAACTTTAACAAAACGGCAGATATCTAACGACATAGTCAGAGTGAGATAATCTCCTGTCCCGATCCCAACTACTGCCTTAAAATGTTGTTGACGGTTCTAGCAGAGGAGAAAGTCTGAGTCTCCATAGCTCTCTGAGTGACTTTTATATTTCTATAGATATCTTTTTATTCAATATTTGAGAGAAACTTTGAGCACGGAGATTCCTCTCCGGTTGACTAGATGAAGTCCTCATTATTGGCCTATCACGAGTGACTAATGGTTCATGAATTAGTGCCGTGGTAGGTAAGTTATCACTAGCAACAAAAAGTAGTCAATGACTTTCGTCTTGAGACACACTGCAGGATGTTAAACGAAAAGAGCACAAGCACCCAAACGTTGGCTTGCCGAAAAACACAAAAATATACCTAACTAAAAAAAAAACATTCCGTGAAATAGGATGATTCCGTTCAGTCTATTAACGAGTATTAAAACAACTTCAGCTGAGCTCCGTTTCTGCCGCAGTTTTACATCAGTGTCTAGAATCAGGCGACTATAATCGTTGATCCGATATCTTTGTTACCCATTCATTGAGTCTTCACTTTCATCCGACTCTATTAGTTTCAATTACAATGATATTAACGCGTATTTTTTCGACAGAGATAGATTATTAAGGCCATTTAGCTATCTCGCTCTGGGCTTACAGATTAACTGATGTAGATTATTTGGATCGCTAGTCGAATTGGCATTAGCGTGCTGAAAAAGAAGTCTTTCAGATCTGTGTCTATCGCGGTTAGAACTTACAAATAATTATATTAAAATAAAACCTAAAGACATGAAGGAAGATTAACTCGAAAATAATCGTGCAGTATTTGGTACCATTACTTATTTGGATTAGTTTTGTAAGCACGAAAGCTTGCTTAGTACCTGGCAACAAAGTAGTTAGCTCTCGGCACTAAAGCATGATGATATTGTAATAATACATTACATACTTACCGAGTGCTGTGTATTCGTGAATGAACCAGATCGTAGGTGTTTGTGGCCGGAGCCGAAGGTGATGGCTATAAATATGCGATCTGGGGACTTAGGAATTACTGTCCGTGGTTTGTCTAAAGTTTTACGTCTTGCTCAGGCCAGGAAGTGAGATTTTCTCCCGGCAGAAAATACCACTTACAGCCTAGGGTAATGTTAAAATACTAGCCGATTTAAAACACAAATGTAATGTAGATACATATTCTTATTTGTCGCTGAAGCCAGCAAAAAGTTTGGCACTTAAAATATCAGTCGTCCTATACGGTCTATAGACCTTATATTTTATCACACGTGTGAGAATGTTTATGCCAACGTGTTTATCACACCTATCTGTCCTTCTACACATATTTACAGTTACGCAACAACAAACGCAAAAAAAACAAACGCCAGCTGTAAAGAGTGGTGCGGTAATAATTGTATTAATTTGAGCGCCTTTAAATAATTGCTCAAGTCTGCGGTTACTAATACTTGGACTTTTTATACAATTATATCTGTTTTTTGCGATGACAAGACCTGACAATGTCCGGTAGTATCGACATATTATTTTTCATTACGTCCTATCTGACGTAGTCACGGAGTTACAATTTAACACCTTATTTTCTTGTAATGAGTGTTGGAATCATAAGAATACAAGACAAGAGATACGTACTAAGGTTGGTTCGAAATTAGGATGGTTTAGGCTTTCTTTTTATGTAATTAGACTGTCGGATAAGTGAGAATAGGAAGTACGTGCGAATAGATAAATAGCAACATGTTGGTTGGTTTCTAATTTATTTGTACGAATACATAATATATTTTTGTGCTGACTTATATTTAGACATTCAATCGTTTTCCTCATATCACTTTCAATGCCCTGAGAGTGATTTACAAACATGAATAAGTATATTGCATACACAGAAAATTTCCTTCTTATTTCATTTTTAAAAACTTCGTTTCAGTTGGCCAAGATTTGGAGAAAGAAACCTCGATTCGTATGAAAAAATTAGCAAAGGTATTTGCCCCTAACCCTCGGCATCAGCTCGGATTTTAGTTGTGTGTTGGGGAAAATCTAATGCACAGTATACCGGCAATTGATGTTCCTCCAGGGTGTAGTTTTCTGAGCCGTGATTTGCCATCTTCGCGTTCAAAGGTTTAAATTAAAGACAGGTGCTCAAGGGTGGATCCAGTATTTAAATCAGAAGGTTCACACATACATTAGCAACAACCATTAACAGGGACAAGTAATTAAACATATCAGTTCGACCTATAGGAGGGTCATGATCATGGCACTTCATGCCGTCTTCCCGTTGGATCTATCCTGCTCTTCCCTGTCCTTAAATAGTCAAAGCTCACGCGTTACCTACTTGTACCTTTAGTAAAAATGTGCCCAACACGCCAGGACCACTATTGCAACTAATAAGGTACAGAACAGTCCGCAGCACCAGAAGCAATCTTCTTCACAGCAAACCGGCCTGACCCTGTTTATCACGTAATATAATATAAAGTTTTATTACTATTGCTTTCTTTAAACTACAATAACGATAAAAGCGAAGTTCTACACCACTATAATGTGACAGGATTATAGATTTTCACTCTAACTGGTAGTGATGATTTTAAATGATTTTACTATTTTATCCATTCGTCGTTTTATGTTGATTTACGGCACAAACATTCCAAACTTGAGTCTACTGTCTTTGATGAATGCATAGGCAAAATGGTAGCACAATGCTAAAGTCATTATGCTACCTATCATCCTACAGAACCACATCCAGCCAGGGTCACAGCATATGGGTCTTCCAAAGGGTTTGGGGGGCGGGTCTGATGCGTACCTGTCAACTCGTATTCTGAGGAAATAGAAAAAATTATCAGTTCTACGATAGATTATGAACCAGAGACGTAACAATGTGGTGGGAAGACGAGCAAAGCTACCTCGACCCCAACTGGCCCAACAAGACCGTGAACATGGAAATGGACAGGTATTTTACATCGAGGGAAGAATGGCCCTATTCGATGCTTTTGCCCTCAATGCTAGCAGTTAC
Source organism: Apotomis betuletana (assembly GCA_932273695.1). NCBI lineage: Eukaryota > Metazoa > Arthropoda > Insecta > Lepidoptera > Tortricidae > Apotomis > Apotomis betuletana. The sequence goes on along the minus strand of OW026307.1, from coordinate 7,638,509 downwards.
TAAACTGTAATGAACAAGTACCTAATTGATGAAATGATAAAAGCCCCCACACGGAGCAGGAGCCTCAAAGGAGCAGAATATAAAGTTATTCATATATTCAGGCCTTGCCTTCTCTGCAGAAAGCGATATTAAATTACGAGGGGATAGTTCCTTTTTGCAATTTTACAGAGTCACTGTGATAATAAGTTGCGTTTACATGTCACGACCGGATTAAGATACATAATAGAGGTCTCTAGACAATGCGCGTATCAAGGCCCCTCTGCCATTAGGTAGGTAGGTCTCGAGATATACCTACTTATGAGGAGAGGGGTTGAGGCAATATCCAGTTGCCTACTAAAAATATGACCTTGGTTCGTAGTGGGATTTAGGGCCAAAACACAATTACAAGATACGACATCGTATCGTGGTACGACGCGATGAGAGATTGTAAAATGAATTTTAATTTTGCATCTTGTCACATAAAAGATAAAGTTCATTTTGGATTTATGCATTTCCACGACATGATGTCGCATCGTGGCACGAAGTCGTGTCGTACGACGATGCGATGTCGTGTCTTGTAATTGTGTTTTGGCCCTTTGTCTTCAGAAAATACATAGTGGAATGATGATTTTCACTAGAAGTTATCCAGAATGAAATGTGTCAATTTGCTAATGATTTTAATCTATATATATAAACGGATTTGTCCTGACTGACTGACATATCAACGCAGAGCCGAAACTACTGAACTTAGAACTTTGAAAATTCTACAGTAGGTCAAGTATATTATGTAGGCAAGGAATAAGAAGGGATATTTCAAAACTCATCCCCTGAGGGGTTAAATTGGGGTTGAAAGTTTGTATGGAAAATGCGTAATTTTTGAGTAAGAGTCTTAATACTTTGCATACACACTTTAAATATAGAATGAAGAAAACTAATTTCAGTGTTTTTGAAAATTCATCCCCCAAGGTGGTAAAATAGGGGTTGAAAGTTTGTATGGAGATCAAATATTTTTTTGAGTGCGGGACTTGAATCTTTGTATAAAGGCATACTATTAAAATACAAGAAAAGTAATTTCAGCGTTTTCGAAAATTCATCCACTAAAAGGGTTAAAAAGGGGTTGAAAGTTTAAATCCATTACAAATTCTTTGAAACTTCTTATAAAGGCATATATATGAATAAAAAAATTACATTAATTGATCGTTATTAAAAGTTCAACCTCTAAGGGGGTTAAAAAGGGGATGAAAGTTTGTCTTGGGGTTCTAATTTAATTTTAAGCTAGGAACTTGAAACTACGTAAAAAGGTATTAAAATAAAATAAAAGAAAACTCATTTCAGCGTTTTTGAAAATTCATCCCCTAAAAGGGTTAAAAAGGGGTTGAAAGTATGTATGACGATCAAAAATTTTTTTTGCGGGACTTGAAACTTTACATAAAAGCATATTATAAAAAGACAAGAAAAGTAATTTCAGCGTTATTGAAAATTCAGCCCCGAAGGTGGTGAAAAAGGGGTTGAAAATTAGTATGAAGATCAATTTTTTTTTTATTGCGGGTTTTTAAACTTTGTTTACAGGCATTTAATTAAAATACAAGATTAGAGATTTAAGCGTTTTCGAAAATTCTACCCCTAAGGGGGTTAAAAAGGGGTTGAAAGTTTTTATGAAGATCAAAAATTTTTTTGAGTGCGGGATTTGAAACTTTATATAAAAGCATATTATTAAAATACAAGAAAAGTCATTTCAGCGTTTTTGAAAATTCAGCCCCGAAGGTGGTGAAACAGGGATTGAAAGTTTGTATGAAGATCAAACATTTTTTTGAGTGCGGGACTTGAAACTTTATATAAAAGCATATTATAAAAATACAAGAAAAGTAATTTCAGCGTTTTTGAAAATTCAGCCCAGAAGGTGGTGAAAAAGGGGTTGAAAATTAGTATGAAGATCATTTTTTTTTTATTGCGGGTTTTTAACTTTGTTTACAGGCATTTAATTAAAATACAAGAAAAGAAATTTAAGCGTTTTCGAAAATTCTACCCCTAAGGGGGTTAGAAAGGGTTTGAAAGTTTTTATGAAGATCAAAATTTTTTTTGAGTGCGGGATTTGAAACTTTATGTAAAAGCATATTATTAAAATACAAGAAAAATCATTTCAGCGTTTTTGAAAATTCAGCCCCGAAGTTGGTGAAAAAGGGGTTGAAAGTTTGTATGAAGATCAAAAATTTTTTTGAGTGCGGGACTTTGTTTTTTTTTTTTTAATCTATTAATTTTAGGAGCTTGGTCGTTTAACGATCATGCCGCTCCATACGTTCTCTGATGGTATATTACAATTTACTGAACGCAACTTTTATAAAACTTATACAATATTTTGGCTTCTTCTGAATCAGGGTTGGCCAACCCAGCATTACAATCTCCAATGCTGAAGGTTGAGCGTTGAGACCCTCTCCGCACACATTCTACCAAGACATGATGAACATCCTCTATACAACCGCATTCAGTACAGTTTGGAGTATTGGCCTTTCCCATTAAGAAATTGAATTTATTAGTAGGGATGTGTCCGGAGCGTAATCTCATCGCTATTACAAGATCTGGCCGGGTCAGAGCACAATGTGCTATCCAAGGAGACTGTAAGGGTTCGGGTTGTATGGTCTTATACCAGATACCACTTTCTTGCGATCGCTTATCGAAAAACTCTTTCCATAACTCATAGCAGTGCTTTCTGATTTTACTCAGAACCTCAGTGTAAAAGGGCGTGACGTTCAGCAATGTGCCCTCGGAAAAGTGCGGGACTTGAAACTTTATATAAAAGCATATTATAAAAATACAAGAAAAGTAATTTCAGCGTTTTTGAAAATTCAGCCCCGAAGGTGGTGAAAAAGGGGTTGAAAATTTGTATGTAGATCAAACATTTTTTTGAGTGCGTTACTTGAAACTTTGTGTAAAGGCATTATTATTCGAATCAAAGAATTTATAAACGTCGTTCTTAAACTCATCGAATTTAGTAAAGCTATTCATTCGTAGATGTACCTGATTTTATAATGATACCGCGTAATAAGAGCAAATTAGCCGAAAAAAAAGGCCAAGAGCGAGTCGGACTCGCGTACGAAGGGTTCGTTACTATTTCGTAAACAATTGCAAAAAAAAAGCACGTTTAGCAATTTCAACATTACTTAGATCTGAAAATAAGAAAGATGTCAAATTTTCAAGATAAAGGTTCCACGCGGACGAAGTCGCGGGCAACAGCTAGTAAGAATATATTTCAATACTTACATTACTTCTGGGCTTGGTTTTTTTGCCTGTGGTTTCATTTATTACTTTATGAACTAACCGCGTATCCGCCAGGTATCATCGGCCATGTATCTATAAAACATATAAAATTTATAAAAATCGTTTTCAATCTGAGTGAGATTACCTACCCTCGAAATCCGAAGTTGCGTTTTATCTTTCCGTTAATTCCATGTAAATCAATTTAAAACGTGAAGAATCTGTTCCCAATAAGGTCAGATGTGATCATAGGTGCACTGGCTTTCTGATAGGTAAGATAATGATTATTGCATCATAAAAGGCATATAGTGCGTGTTTTGATGATAACACAGAAACACGACACTTAACTACCCCTTTTTCATTTTCTAGTAGGTAATACTACTTAATAGAACTAACTCAACTGGGCAAAGGGGCAGCGTCCCCTGGCCTCGAGAGGAAGAAACTATATAGAGGGGGCAGCGCAGAACCGACAAGCCCTGAATCCCTGATGAGCATACCAACCCTGGGGTTTCAGGTGCACGAAATGCCGACAGTAGGTGACAGGAGATATAGCAAGAATACCCCTCATCATCACCAATGGTACCAAACTTTTGTGTTGGCATGACTCATGCCGCATGAGTATTAAGCCTACGGAAATGCCAATCGCGGACGAACTCCTCGGCCAAAGTACATGGTCAACTGGTCATAAGACGTTAAAATGTGTTTGATTTTTTTGTAGTTTGCGTTTATCGCAACAGCAGACTCTGCTGTAAGAGTGTGTCCTATTCATATTTTGGTGGTATGCAGTACAATTACCTCGCTTACCGCTAAAATTGGCGAAAAAATATGTTCACAGAGTTTACGTTTGACATCTCCATTGGGCTAAATACTCAAAGCTCTGACCCAAACGACGACTTTGAATAGAAATACTGATAAAATTCTGGTTCGAGTTTTACGACGGGTGCCCCATATCTTTATTTCTTTTAGCCCTTGCTCAATATTATATCAAATTTTTGAAGACTAGAAGTCGGGAGACATTTTTAAAGTACCTAGATTTAAAGAAACATAAAAATATTATAAAGTGAACCTGCAAAAAAAAATTAAATCACGGTAGGTACTTACCGTAAGGTGTGGCTGGCTATTTGAAAGCAAAGAGGCTATTTGGTTCTAAGCGAAAAAGAAAATCAGTCCGATTTCTTTTTACCATTGAAATATTAGATTGTTCTTCCAACTATATTGCGATGGGAACATTCATGAGGGTTTAAAGCTCTTCATTTTTACTCACCAAACAGGGCCTAATAGGTCCCAAATAGCCTGACCTTACCGTATTGTACACACTATAAAAAAATTATTTTAACAATGGACGAAATTATTGAAATAATCTTACTTACTTTTTTGTCATATCGAATACACTATTGTATCTAGGGTAATTCAACGATAGCATATATAAAAATATGTAGAAAAACAATATTAATAAAACACAAAAAATTGCAAATTCGATGTACCAAAGTGCGCCGGTAAAAATAAAATGTCTTTCTGCCATTTCCACACGAATTATATTGACAGGTTGACAACCTTATCATGTCAGTTTTTTTATTATAGAAGACATAGTATGAGATACTGTACAGGAAATATATCTCCTCACCTGTTATTTGAATGTAACACCGTTTATATTTTAGATTATAAGCCTAGTTAAATCTGGAACTTATCTTGACGGACAAGTCTTTCGATAAAAAAAACACACACAAATAAATTGGTATGGACTAATCTAATCGGACGGATAGCCGTTTGGATGCTACGATGCCACAGGCAGACACGCAGATAAATATGTTATACTTATAACACCCCTTTTTTAGTCGGGGGTTAAAAATAGTTGTAATCGATCCAGCTGTTTTGGCGTGATGAAAGGAGAAAGACACATGAGTACCAACATACAAAAAAATATAGTAATAGGCATAAGGCTGAGATAAACGTGCGAATTTTCTGAATTAAGTCCGTGGATTGAGAATTTTTCATTATTTTACAATGAAGCGAAAAATTGAAAAATTTAATGGTTCAGACAGGATTCGAACCTGCGTTTCCAACGGCTTTCCGGGCCAACACGGGCGTCCTACCAACTGGACCACCGAACCAGATGTCAGAGCCACTGAATGTTTCAACCAGTTGCTTCAACATGCCTTAGGGTGGCATCGTAGCGCCATCTACCGTAAAGATTTAGACTTTATCGCCATCACCATCGTCTCAAATTAGTTGAGAATCGATAGTAACGATGTGCTACAGCCGAATTAATTATTTTTATTAAAGCTGTAACGTCTGCTAACGTAAACCAAATGTTTACAATGAAGCGAAAAATCGAAAAATTTAATGGTTCAGACAGGATTCGAACCTGCGTTTCCAACGGCTTTCCGGGCCAACACGGGCGTCCTACCATTAAAATTTTAAATTTTTTGCTTCATTGTAAACATTTGGTTTACGTTAGCAGACGTTACTGCTTTAATAAAAATATTTTCATTATTTTATTTGGCAACGATAATTTTGAGTAATAAAAGCGATTAAAATACAATGGATAAATTACAATTACAAACTCTAGTTAGATAATTATGGCCGAAAATTTAAATGCAGTTGGTGATAATTAACGTATATACAGCCTACTATGCCAAGGTTGATTGCACCTTGGTTTGTTTAGTTTTGGCAAGTTTAGAATAGGAACTTGAAGGTGACATCACAGAACCAGGAGGATTCTCCAGAACTCTAAATTCGAACTTTGTTTTGCGCTTTCTAATCATTAATTTTGTTTAATTATTAAGTGTAAAGGGGCAGATATATTAGCCCCCTGGACCTCTTTTTTAAAAATATCATCTTATATAGTAATGGACCTCTATTTTAAAAATAGTATCTGGAACGTACCGTGCTGTAGTGCTCGCTGCCATTTTCTTGGGATCGAATCGCAACGATATATATACTTATTATGATTTTACTATGTCGTCCAAGTATTTTTTTTTACTATAGCCGAGTAAAAAGTATGCCTTGATCATAAGTATTTTTAAGTCCAGTTATGCCTGTACCGATATTGGTTAAAATCCCTAGATGAGAGGACGTTCAGTGTTTCGGCGTGATGAGGACAAAGAAAATTTTGTCAACAATGGCTCTGTACGGCTGTCACGATGCTGCCACGTGCTTTTGTGTTTTTTCCTAAAATAATCTCTCCGTAGAAAAATGATTTTGAATACAATTTTAGAATTATATAGGTATTTCTATAGATATAGTACCTATACATTTCTCTGTCCGAAAGTGATCTCTTATGCTGAAAACTTTAATTATCCGCACGTATCACCGGATGTTTAACAAATTGATCTCTCACAAAAAGTCAAAAATATCAATCGACGGACTACCGAAACACTTTAGTTTCATTTTATTTCAATTAAACTTTTTGCGTTCGGAGGATGTCTGTACAGAACTTAATCACTTTTAAAATACTCGATTCAGTGAAAGCAAACGTGCCATTTCTTTTTTTCGCGTGTACAATTTTGTTTCTATTTTGGCTGCGCCAGTACTCTAATTGAGGAGACTTGTACTTTCATGGATTATTCATACTTATCTTATTACTTAATATCTTCTACGCACAAGACGTGGGTAATTTTAATGTTATAAATATTGTATTGTAGGTACATTGTAAGTACATGTATTGTAGGGGCCTATACCCCAACAATTTCATTATTATTTATCCTATTACATATATTTACCTGGCAGGTTTTTGAGGTTTCTTTTTTGTGTGCAGTTGGAGATTTTTTAGAAGACTCGTTGAGTTAAAATATAGATAGGTACAAAAATTTACATTGAGATCTCAACCTACGTCTTCCTCAACGTCATTCTCATGAAAAAAATGTTTAATATCAAGTAGCTTTTAAATAAGTATATGGAACAGTGCCAACGTCAACATGACATTGACACATCATCAGCTGGGGATACTTCTACGGTTATGCGTTTCGTTGCATGCCTCTCATATTTGCAACAACCTAAGAATTTTGGTAAAGAATGTGAATAATTTTGATAAGCGAATTATAAAAAACATGAATAATATAATATAAAATAATATATGTATACAAAATAATTTGTTTTCGAATTTGTCCTAAGTACACCTTTTTGTACTTTACCAATCATAGTATATTAATAATTTGTCAAAAGGTGTTTAAAGGTGTTCATGGAAGTATTCAATGAAAGAGTCGGAACGTAAATTTGAGCGTAGGAATAATAATCTTGATAGATGTCAAAATTGTATCATGAATTCATGGAATTAAAATAAAATATTTTCGAAAATGTACCATATTATTCGCCACAATTCTCTACAATCATCTTCAAGTGCTGCACACATAGTTAAATTAAAAACGGAGGCCATTCCATCAAAAATTTGAGTGCCAATGAATATTAAATTATTGATAGTGAAGTATCTATCATACGTTGCAATATCTTAAATTACTTTTAACATATTTAGTGAATTATAACGCTAGTCAATTAGAGCTAAGAGGGTATGTGAGTGAATGAATTATGAGATAATATTTATCTTAAGTAGTTATGTACGACTACGATTTGGAAGAACGAAAAATGAATAGTTCCATTCGCGACTGGCGTAAGGCCTTACGCACTCCCGCCACTTATCGAGTAGGCAACGCTGTGACACTACAGCCGCGTTTCATATTTCTGGTCGGGATGTGTGGCGTTTTCCTACTTATATTATTTTACTGCAATTGGACGAGTAGCCAAACACTCCCCGTTCAAAAATGGAGTAGTTTAACAAGGCCATATAATGCTACGTATCCGCTAACTACCCCTGTAGTATCAGGGGATGTTGTTACATTTAGGATCGGTATAGTAACTGACTTAGACACTAATTCAAAAAGCAGTTCGCACCCAAACACATTCCACAGTTATTTCAAGAAAGGTTCGCTTAACTATGACCCAGTGAAGAAACAAGTGACTGTTGCATGGGATAAACAACCGGCAACTCTTCTATCTTCTACCTATGGAAACAAAGGAAGAGGAATGGAATTGTCAGAGTTGATTGTGTATGACGGAAGACTTCTAACTTTTGATGACCGATCAGGAATAGTAAGTTTATTATTATTTTATTTATTAATTAAACCCAAAAACTTTTTCGACTCATTTACATATTGTATCAACTGAACAGTTTTGATTTCATGGTGATTTATTTCTCCATAGAAAGAAACTCTATCCTCAGCCTTGTCTAACATATCCATTTCTTACACTTGCCTTTATCTTGTCTCCTAATATCTCTGATGAGTTCTAATGAGCACTTATTGTTATCAACTTTTAGATGTAATAAGCATACCCTGGAATTTTTAGTGCATAAATGATTTGACACCTACCTTTTTTCGACCTATAGTTAAATCATTTGTGGACCGGAAAACCCAGGGTATGGTTATACGACAATCATGTGATGAAGTATGTGTCCGGGCATAGATGATTATTTCACTACAAGTCTTATAGTGAGCTAATAAATATCTCAAAAGTGATAACCCCAGTTAGTGATATCATCATGATAATAAACTTTTTATCGCCTTTTATCTGCTTGAGTTAGCCAATTTATCTTATTTTACACTTAATTATCAAGGAATAGATACAAGACATAACTTGCTGTAGTCGAAAATGTAAGCTTCTTCCATTCTGTTAGAGTTCAAAACTGTTTGTCCAATTTTTTTATTAAATTGTAAAAAAATAGGAGTATATCAGATAATGATTTCATGCATTTGCCAATTAAATGTATCTTATCTGTTTTTCTCCTTAGCTAGTTAATGCTGACAAATTTCAAATGTTTTATTTCCATGATGTCCAAAGCATAAAATCTTTCAGTTATCCCTTTATTAAAAGAAATTCAAATCCCATCTCAAAATACCATCTTGCTGCAAACTGCTGGTTGAAATTGTAACAACTTTTATACCAAAATACTAAATAATAACTTTATAAAAATCAGAAGTCCACATACATCCTTTTTCCTTTAATAAATGTTTTGTATTACCGTCAAGTACCATTTTTTCTAAAGAACATTTATCTCATTTTCAGATCTTTGAAATACTGAACAACAAGATGATACCCTGGATCATCCTGACGGATGGCAGCGGACATGTGGAGAAGGGTTTCAAAGCAGAGTGGGCATCGGTGAAGGATGAGATCCTGTATGTTGGGTCCATGGGGAAAGAGTGGACAACAGCTGCTGGTGACTTCCAGAGCTATGATCCTATGTGGATTAAAATAGTTAACATGCATGGAGAGGTGAATTCACTATCGTATTTTTATAACATAGTTATATTGTAGTTAACTACATAGTATTGTAAGGCACTGAGTCTGTAGGAGGTTGAGGACTGAGAAATTAAACTAATGAGCTGATATTTATAATAAACCGATTTTTATCGTTTTAATATCACAAGGAAGCAATACGTCCATTTGACAAGAAGAGTGGGTAGCGAGAGGATTGCCACTGTACAAATATAAATAGTGAATACAGATTAATTTTTCTATATTCAAGGTCAAATTCAACAGGGTCGTCACAAGAAAATTGGTGTTGAGGTTTGAACACCATTTATAAAATTTTCAGGTTATGGGCCCATAACCTGAAAATTCAACTCATTTTATAAGTAAAAAGTTAATAGTTTTTCGCGTTGTGATGGCTTCTAACTACATCCTAAATGTTCTAAAACTCAAGGGACATGAAAATTATGATGAGTGCGACCGAGAACTTTTTGATATTGAAAGGCATCGATATCAATATGGACATAAAAGTGAATGACAAAGCCGTTTTATTTGCCGTTGACGTTCAAAAAGCGAAGGCGAACATAGCTACATGTGAGTTTTGCCCGAAATGCGCAGAACCAAGGTCGTCATTATAACCCAGTGAATTTGTTAGTAGTGTAGGAAGTGTCAGTGGGCGGTAATTTTTTCATTGTGTAGAAGTTTAGGTGAGGCATTTGTCCAACAGTGGATGTGTTGATTATGATAATGATGATGACGCTTGAACGCTCTCGATCGCAAAAACATATGAACTACCAACATTCAAATAAAATCTAAGTTGGTTCTTGGTTTTTTTATGAATATCTATGACAATGTAATATTATTATGACATAGAGCTAATTTGATGATTTGGTGTCGGCTAGTTTGGGCTCGTCTGACGGCTGATGAGCAATTAAATAACAAGAATTCTATTATATTCCAGGTCCAACACCAAACCTGGGTGAACCAATACAAAGCGATCCGCGCCGCGATCAACATCCAATGGCCCGGCTACATGATCCACGAGTCCGGAGTATGGTCTAACGTCGTGCAGAAGTGGCATTTTTTGCCTCGTCGCTGTTGCCACACGTCATACAATGAAACAAGAGACGAAATTATGGGGTGTAACTATCTCATCACCGCTGACGCCGGATTCGTCCGCGTGGAGGCTGTGGAGGTTTGTACCTAGTTTTATAAAAAAGGCAATCGCAAGACCCAATCTAAGACGGATGCAAGCTGAACAAATATCCTAAATGGCACAATTGAAGGCGCCAGAGGATTGCACGCTGTCCTCCATATGAAACATGTATAGAATCTGTTGAGGTTGGTATTTTATTTACTAAAATAAGGGAAATAGAATTACTTCTATGTAAGTTACACGGCTTCTGATATACGTGTTACACGCGGAACCGTAGCTGCGTGTTCTTAGCACCGGTGGTACTTAGATCACGTACTACACGGACACGTCAAAGATACGTAACCGTGTCTGCGTTCGGCTACGGATCGGCGCATCTCGGCTCCGCTCGGGTATTGAATGAAAGTTTGTCAAACCGACAACGTCACGGACGGATCGGATCCACGTGTAATCAAGAAACTTAAGAAACGCATCTCCGTGTAACACGGAGCTACGTATCTTAATTATACGGAGCCTAATTATACGTGCCGAACGGTCTGGATCTCCAAACGGAGATCCGGCTACGCGTACACGAAACACGGACACGACCGCGAGCCCTATGTATATAACTGAAAGCTTCTAGAAGCATCGCAATCAACATCCAATGGCCCGGCTACATGATCCACCAGTCCGGAGTATGGTCCACCGCCGTGCAGAAGTTGGCATTTTTTACCTCATCGCTGTAGCCACACGTTGTACAATGAAACGAGAGACGAAATTATGCGGTGCGACTATCTCATCTCCGCTGACGCTGGATTCATCCACGAATTGAAAAACCCGATCTAAGAGGGGTGCGAGCCGAACTAATAACCTAAACGGCACAATTTAAGGCGCCATCACAAAACAGATAGGTACAGAAATCAATCTATAACTCCGGATTTTAATTAGGCGAACTAACTTGACAGTTCAATGCACACGAATGTTGCCACTGTGTGGCTAGTGTTGTAAATATCGATATAAAAAAAAAACAGTTAATCTATATATATAAATGCAAGTGTCCTGACTGACTGACTGACTGACTCATCAACGCAGAGCCGAAACTACAAATGCTAGAGAGTTGAAATTTTCACAGTAGGTTGCATTTATAAAGTGTACAAGAGATAAGAAGCGATTTTGAAAAATTCAACCCCTAAGGGGGTTAAAAAGGGGATGAAAGGTTGTATGGGGTACAAGTTTTTTTTTAAGCTAGGAACTTGAAACTTCGTAAAAAGGTATCAAAATAAAATGGAAGAAAACTAATTTCAGCGTTTTTGAAAATTCATCCCCTAAAAGGGTTAAAAAGGGGTTGAAAGTATGTATGTCGATCAAAATTTTTTTTGAGTCCCGGACTTGAAACTTTACATAAAAGCATATTATAAAAATACAAGATAAGTAATTTCAGCGTTTTTGAAAATTCAGCCCCGAAGGTGGTGAAAAAGGGGTTGAAAATTTGTATGAAGATCAAAATTTTTTTTGATTGCGGGTTGCGGGTTTTGAAACTTTGTATACAGGCATTTTATTAAAATACAAGAAAAGCAATTTCAGCGTTTTAGAAAATTCTACCCCTAAGGGGGTTAAAAAGGGGTTTAAAGTTTGTATGAAGATCAAAAATTTTTTTGAGTGCGGGACTTGAAACTTTATATAAAAGCATATTATTAAAATACAAGAAAAGTCATTTCAGCGTTTTTGAAAATTCTACCCCTAAGGGGGTTAAAAAGAGGATGAAAGGTTGTATCGGGTATAAGTTGTATTTTAAGTTAGGAATTAGAAACTTTGTAAAAAGGTATTTGATTAAAAGATAAGAAAACTCATTTCAGCGTTTTTGAAAATTCAGCCCTGAAGGTGGTGAAAAAGGGGTTAAAAATTTGTATGTAGATCAAAAATTTTTTTGAGTGCGGTACTTGAAACTTTGTGTAAAGCCATTATTATTCGAATCAAAGAACTTTGCGGTACTTGAAACTTTGTGTAAAGGCATTATTATTCGAATCAAAGAATTTATAAACGTCGTTCTTAACTCATCGAATTTAGTAAAGCTATTCGTTCGTAGATGTACCTGATTTTATAATGATACCGCGTAATTAGAGCAAATTTGCCGAAAAAAAAAGTAAAAAGAGGGGCGAGTCGGACTCACGTAAGAATGGTTCGTTACTATTTCGTAAACAATTGAAAAAAAAAGCACGTTTAGCCATTTCAACATTACTTAGATCTGAAAATAATAAAGATTTTTCAAGATAAAGGTTCCACGCGGACGAAGTCGCGGGCAACAGCTAGTACCAGAGAGGTTTAGATAAACAGCGTTAACAAAAAATAGACATTACATGTTTCATAAATTTTGTATTATCGCGTTTAACGTTTTGAAATCAAACTAATAATTTTATTACACAAATAAATAATAAAAAAACGGTTGGAATTAAAATACTTTCATCGAATGAACTTTGTTTTAGGACATCGCTAAGAACGCTGTCCGCCTTTTTGTTTTCTTGGCAGTTGTATGGTACAGTCGAGTTCATTTACATCTACACACTTACGAGAACAAAAATATCTGAACACGACTTTATGATCCTGACAATAGGGTCGTGTTCAGATATTTTTGTTCTTGTAAGTGTGTAGATGTAAATGAACTCGACTGTACTATCGAATACACTGATAACTGTAAACGAATATAAACCTCAGGTATTGCAACATGTTAAGATCTGGGTGTTTAGTTCAAGCCTGACCAGAAATATAATTATTGAGATGCGCCATATTGCGGAATTTCACTGAAACTAATTTCTTACACTGGCAATGATTTTATGATGGTTTGTCAACAATATGAATGTCTTTCGTGGTGGTTTCTTTAAAAGACAAATATTTAAAAAAGTTCATAGAAAATGCCGAAAACGATTCACAGTCGTGACCGTAATATTATAAATAAAGTGTACACGTGTTTACTACACGAAAAACAGTCAGGAGATGAGTACATTCCATTAAATTATATTACGAGGTTACCATACGAACTGACAGGCATTTAATTTAAGAGAAAAAAGAACCAGTAGCCAGGAAGTGGTCACACACAATTGCTTGTAAAAGTATTGTTAATGTCCAATTTGTACGTCCATCCCTGCTCATCTTCCCATCCTCATCCCATCCGTCCATGTGTGAGTGTGAGAGTTATGATGACGATTACTTCGATACCTTAGAGCACAATCGTACTAACTTTTCGAAAAACGTCGTTGCAATTAGGACGTTAGTTAGTGCACAACTGTGGTTTATTTTTTTTTGGCAAAACAATTGTAATTAGTACGAGTGTGAACTGAAGTATTTGATAAAATACAAATATAATCAAATGAATAGTAGGTACAAGGTTATATCGACATATTAGTATCGACATAAACCAATCACTATTTTTTTTTTCTATTCCTGACAACACTTTGAGCTGTCAAGTTAGTTCGCCTAATTAAAATCCGGAGTGTAATATGGTGATCGTTAAATAAACTAGTATCGTAGACTTTTAACCATAAAAAATATGAATTAATGAAAAACATTTATTTCGCGTAGGTAACTGTAGCCCGTAGATAAATACATTAACTAACGTACATAATCAGATAAAACAATTATACAAACACGTTAACTAAGTACGCGACGTGAAACGCTTCTTGATGATAATAAGTTGCCGCTAATGACGGATTCATAAAGGACTGTCAACGAACTTGTCTATAGCGATAACGAGACTTACCAAACGATAAGCGGTTATATATTTTTCATCACATTTACTCGTAAAAGATGGTATTACATGCGGGTGTACTGAAGGACAAAGGCCTATATAGTTCCCGCGGGAGTTATAAATTGTTATAACTCCCTCGGGAGTTATGGTTTTAGTTTTAAAAATATAGTACGCACTCGCAGATTACTTCAGACTAAGGAGGTTTAAATCCAGCCAAGGTTTTTTGTTGCATCAAAAAAACTTGCCTACCAGCAAATTTTATTGTGTATTGAATTAATACGGTACATGTAACTGCATTCATATTTATGTTTTACAATTATTTATGTGTATATTGCAATAATTTTATTAAATTAAATTTTGAATTATCGTTACAATCTGGCAGTATAGCCTGTCAAGTTTCTAAACGAAACGCAGTTCTTAGCATTATCTTTGGTAGACGACACAAAAAGAAAGGAAAAAGTTATAAAATTATTGTTTAGGAACTATTTAGTTTTGTAACAAACTTACTGTTCATATTTAAGTTTTATAATATTACGTTGTTAATTATTGCTGTATAATATTGTTAATTGTTATTTGTTTAATAATAGATGGTAAGATTCTGTGTATATTCGTTTTCTGTTTTATGCTGATGGCCGTTTTGCCAGTGCTTATTGTAAATAAAAAAAATATATACAGAAAAAAGTTGGTTGTCAATCGTTGTCGTTTAATGGTTAATAATATTGTGGCTTATTTATTTGTTATTTACTCCAAAATGTGATGAAAAATATTGTGTGTAAGGCGGGTAGTAAGGGGATTACAAACTCAGGACATAAAAAGCCCTCCGCCTTCGGCGTCGGGCTTCTAACAGACCTTCGTTAGTAATCCCCTACTTACTACCCTTATGACACAATATACTATTTTTTCAAACATGCAATGAATTGTCGTCATAACGTGCGTTATAACAGGCTTCGAAGTATCACGTTTCGGGCGGAACAACTCGAGAGAACTGTAAAGGAATTTCATACAAAATTTAAGGCCTAAGCCGGGAAGTAATTATTTTTAAACATGTGGTCATTAGGAGGCTAAGCAGCTGAATTATATTTTTTTACGAGTGGTGTAATTATTTTTCTGTATATGTTTGTCCCGGCCGGGGCAAATATTTGTGTGATGAACTCGAATATTTATTCTTGGGTCATGGATGTTATCTATATATGTATTTATATATTATGTATATCGTCGTCTAGTACCCAAAGCTTGTAAGCTTTGCTTAGTTTGGGACTAGGTCGATTTGTGTAATGATTGTATCATAATATTTATTATATTTATATATTATTATTATTGCGAAACGTGGGCAATGACCCAAAGACATGTCCAAGCCGTCCACGTAGCCGAAATGAAGATGCTGAGGTGGATGTCTGGTTTTTCGAGGATTGACAAGATCCGAAATGAATATATTCGTGGCAGCCTCGGAGTACGGGACATCGCCGATAAGCTCCAGGAGAGTCGGCTTCGTTGGTTTGGGCATGTCAAAAGAAGACCTGTAGAGTACGTCGGCAATAGAGCACTCAGTCTTGCCTTGCCGGGTTCTCGGCGAAGAGGTAGACCCAAGTTGCGGTGGCTCGATGTCGTTCGTAAAGACCTAAACGGCTGCGGTTTGGAAGAACACGATGTCCAGGATAGAGCGAAGTGGAAGAGAAAAAGTAGGAAAGCGGACCCTGTCGCAAGACGGGACCAACGCTAGGAGGATGATGATGATTTATATTATTATTATTATGTTTGTGAAAAGCACTATACACCCTAGCCGTGAAAAGGGCTTGCCGGCTTCGTATCACTATCCGTATGTAATGTACCTACCTACTCACCCGGCAAAGCAAGCCCTTCTTTGTATTATTTGTTTACCCCTGTCTAGTACTTAGACCATACTGATTCAGCAAAACAGCTTAATGGGGCGCGGGCGCACATAAAATTGTGACAAAACCATATTTCTGCCAAGATTCACAACTAGAGGCGCCTCTTCATCCGTAAAATAAACGTATTTTGATATTTCGATATACGTACATTGTACCTACATTGGAGAAATTAAAGTACTTCCTGGATTCTATTGGTATTTTGGTGACATAATTAATTTGACATCGCATTTGACGTATTACACTTTTCAAGAAACAATCTGGAAATAACACTTTTTTGAGCGATTTTTTATTTATGTTTCTGAAATGTTTACTGCCCGGCCACGACTCGAGTCTTACGGTAATGCCACGACCTTTGGTTGAGCGAGAGGTCCGACCGCGGCGGCCATACGAGTGAGCGAGACACACGTACCGCGCACCGCTGCCGCTGTCGCGCAAAGACGTGGCATCGGCGCGGCGTAGAAACAAATAGAGCGACAAACGCGCGCGGCTGCTCGTGGCGTGCTGCAATTAATCGCCGCTTACAGCCACCGCTGGTCGCCCGTGGCCGTGGCCTGGCCGTTATCGTTACGGCTTTGATTTGTGACGCCATCTATTTTCAGTTTTGCATTTTCTCTCCGATTTGAAATGACTGTTCCTGAAGTACCACTAGTGCTTAAGAGTCCGCAGCAAGGTCCGCTCAACTCCGCGTTGAGATCGCGCGCTTACGCTTTAAAATGTTGTTGTTTCACCTAGAGGAAGACAGGGCGCTAGCAGTAAAGCGAGAGCGCGCTAGCGGGGGGCGGTGCTTACCGCCGCCCCCCCGGACCGTTCCCC
The DNA here is from genome assembly GCA_932273695.1 of Apotomis betuletana. Taxonomy (NCBI): domain Eukaryota; kingdom Metazoa; phylum Arthropoda; class Insecta; order Lepidoptera; family Tortricidae; genus Apotomis; species Apotomis betuletana. The sequence goes on along the minus strand of OW026307.1, from coordinate 7,621,459 downwards.
GCGCTAGAGTAATTCGCTGCAGTTTCGCAACAATTTTTTGTAATTTATTTTAAGGTTTTCGTAGTTACGCTCTCATTTTAAAACTACGAGATCAATTTTGATAAATCTTTTTTCTTATCAAACTGCATAGTTTAATCGACACCGGAAATAGGTTTTGACTTCAATCTAAACTATATTTTGGTCGTAGTATGCCGCCAAACTGAACAACTTTCTGGGGTCTAAAAATGCAAAACTTGTACTCGCTCTATTTTCTTTCTATTAACATTTCAAGAGTCATAAACTAGTTTTAGCCCTAGATATATCTTATCTCATTATATTTAGAGAATTTCATGATAATGTGACATGTTATATTAAAATAAGGACGTAACTACGTTTGTATGAAGAATCGAGCTTGCTGCGGACTCTTAATGTCAAATGGAAATGAATCACTCCATATCTTTGCAGCATTGCTAATGAGAAAATAATATTATGAATAACTTTTGTGACAAACAATTTCTGCTATTTATTCAACTGAATAAATTATAGATCGTATTTACACATCTTCATAAATTATGAATACCTAACCTTGGCAGAACTTACTGCAAATGATAATGGAAATAATATAGTTTACGAAAGCTCATATCTTGTTAAAATGTGATGGAGTAATATAAACTTTCATTACTCTATGTTAATGTTCATATTAATTTGTAAGTTAGTAACAAAAGATCGTGTTATTCTGAATGAGGCAATATTTATTTTATTTTCATAATCCAGTTGCTACGTGTGTATTCTTTTCTTTGTCTGATCATTACTTCGATCACACACCAGTTCGGATGGTGCGGGTCAAATGAAGTCACCGCTTTCGTGATGGGTGGTGGGCGTGGCCCGAGAACACAAAGGGCCAAGTGCGAGTCGGACTCGCGCACCGAGGATTCCCTACAAACAATGAAAGCACTGAGTATTGCCTCTTAGTATTCTTAAACCTCGCTAGCCGTCTTGGCTTCGCCAGAGATGAGCAGGCCTAGGGCCCTTTGGGTGCGGCATCGGGGTCGCAGGCGCGCAACAACGTATCTTGTCTTCGGGCCACCATTTTGTGGATGGCTGTACTAAAACAAAATTAACTTTGCCCTTCCAAAAATGTTCCCCATCGACATAGGTGGCAGTTAGTTTACCAACTGCAAATAAGTTCGGCTGTGGCCGGTGGAAAATTGCTCCATTGACGCCCACTTCAGCCGCAGCCGTCCACATTCCAATCATCAAAACTTTGTCATTCAAACCGCTAAAAGTACCTATTTTTCAATCAATGTTGATTTTAAAGCTCTTTTTAGGGTTCCGTACCCAAAGGGTAAAAACGGGACCCTATTACTGAGACTTCGCCGTCCGTCCGTCCGTCCGTCCGTCCGTCCGTCCGTCCGTCCGTCCGTCCGTCCGTCTGTCACCAGGCTGTATCTCAACAACGGTGATAGCTAGACAGTTGAAATTTTCACAGATGATGTATTTCTATTGCCGCTATAACAACAAATACTAAAAATAAAATAAAATAAATATTTAAGAGGCCTTATTCCTTTTAAAATTTATTTTTTTCATATTATGACAAATATATTGATAATTTCAACCAACTTTTTGAAGTGAATAATACTTTTCCCCGAGTTCTAGGTAGTAACATAGTTATTTCACGCTTTCATTGCGTACAGTCGAAAATAAGTTAAAAAAACTAGTTTTCCGCGTGAAATTTGTCAATTTCGAGTAGTTTTTGAAACACAAATTATCAATGAAAAATTCAAATTGTAGGTTTCAAATATATACCAATAAATCCCAATAGCCCTGTTCTAGAAAGTAACATCAATAGTATGTTAAGAAACATGTTTGATCATAGAGAAAAATGTCTAAACAATCAGCATTTTAAAAGGAATAAGGCCTCTTAAGGGGGGCTCCCATACAACAACCTTGTTATAGATTATATATATGTATAGGTACGGAACCCTTCATGCGCGAGTCGGGCTCGCACTTGCCCAATTTTTTTTTGTTGTGGCGGCAGGGGCACATTGAATTTCTTTACCGCTTGTTGTTAAAGTTTAAGAGTCCCAGGCAACCTACCTTTTTAAACCTAAACCGTTCTTTACAGATTACAAAACACCAGCCGAAGCACGGTTTCTCATCGTTCAAGTTCATCCCCGGCTCTAACGACGAGGCGATAGTCGCTCTAAAGACCACAGAATACGAGGGAAAGACGGCTACATACATATCAGCGTTCCGGACTGACGGTACTGTGTTACTACATGATACGTTCGTGGAGAACCTCAAGTACGAGGGCCTGGAGTTCATTTGAGGGTCTGTAGATAATAGGTATTTGTATATATGTATAATATACGTTTAGTTTTGTTAACTGGGTTTTTATTGTCACATATTATGTTCGTGGTTTTAAGTTTTAACCCACCACGTAAAATGAGGGGTGTTATAAGTTTGACCCCTATATCTGTCTGTCTAGTAGCTCCTAAACGGGTGGACGCACGTCTAGCACAACTGTGACACGCGACTCTCGCGCGAGAAATATTACCTGTCTCTCTTGTCACAGAACTGTGAGAGAGAGACGGGGGATTCTCATCATTCAAGTTCATCCCCGGCTCCAACGACGAGGCCATAGTGGCTCTAAAGACCACAGAATTGGAGATACCTACAGTCAACCAGTTTGAATCCTAGGCCATTTCGTACTTTGTCACAGTGAACGTCCATATGAAAGCCGCTTGAGATCTCATATCATTGTCATTGTGACAAGGTTCTATTGTGGCCTAGAAATCAAATTGGTTGACTGTACATATTAGCGTTCCGGACAGACGGTACCGTGTTACTACATGATACTTTCGTGGAGAACCTCAAGTACGAGGGCCTGGAGTTCATTTGAGGGATTGTAGATAATAGGTATTTGTATATATGTATAATATACGTCTAGTTTTGTGAACATTTGATATCTCTAACAGGTGGACATTAATATAGAAATCGAGAGAACTTGGTGTACACCCGTGTAAACCCTAAAAATATACGTTTTTCTTTTGTATGTAGGTAAAGAAATATAAGAAAATATTTAAAATATCCCTGAAATAAATAAGCTGTCAATAATGTAAAGCTCAACATCATTCGTTTTTTTTTTATTAGACACCAGACTAAATTACTAACCTTTCTATTGTCTCTTAGTTTTGGAGTAACTAGATTTCAGAATGAGTATTTTTTAATGTATTGATAATAAAATAATTAGTAATCTTAGGAAAACTATAAAAACAGTGATTACGTTCACTTTCTAAGCGGAGTACAGAAAAGTAATAAAATTGTAGTCTTAAAAATATGAAATCTTATCAAAATAGGGGTGTTATAAGTTTGACCCGTATATCTGTGTCTTTATGTCCGTGGCATAGTATCTCCTAAAAGAGTGGACACCTGTAGCACAAATGTGACACGCGACTCTCTCGCGCAAGAAATACCTATTACCCGTCTCTCTTGTTACAGTACTGTGAGAGAGTGACGGGCGATGCTATGACAAGCCGCGAAGCCTAGTTGTGCTAGACGGTCTGGTTCTCGATGAGCTCTCGTGTTAAAGTTATACAGGAAATGGGTCAGTCGCCATGGTTCCTGAAAATAAATTTCCCTATCTCTTATAGTTTATAACTTCTCTCTACTGACCCATTTATATTGATCAGCCTGTATTTAAGCGATGGTGTGATATGAATCTCCGGATTCACTTTGAACAAAGCTTCATCCATAGACTTAACCGTTCACTTGGTAAGGGTGGACTAGTTTTCCCGATAGTAGTTTCAGAAAGGATAGGTAGTAACTTAACAAACATGAAAACGCTGGTATTTTGTGCCCACAACTATATTTAATCATCAAAAATATACATTTTAAAACGATTAATAAAATATAGATTATACACGTAGTTAAACTACAATATTCTTTTAACTTCAAGGATACACTAAAAATACATCAGAGACTAACACTATATACATGAAATCTCCTAAATTATAACAGAAATAAACAAGTGGTAACAAAATGGTCTACATTCGATCTATAACAAAACAGGAACATTGTACCCTAATCACATCACATTCGAGCATAAACTTATCTTCAAAATAACCTTCCAAATAGGTTAGGCTTATTTGAGCGTCAAGTGCGTATATTATATATAGTTTACAATGACAATAAACAAGCTATAAGTACTATTTCAGATTAATATCATGACAGATTAGAGACGGGTACCTTTAGACTTCAATTATCACCTTTCTTCCAATTATCAATACGGTATTAGATTCAATAACTTTTTTCAAAATGTCAAATCAAAACGACCCATTGTATGAAGTTGGTATGAAAAAACTTGCATGTGATCTCATAAAGTTAAAAGCGCTCCATTTCTTGAGTAATTCGTAGTTTTCAGCGCAATAGTGGCATTGTCTTGTTTTCGGTTTTTACTGTCAAACTTTGACTATGCCAAATGCTGTATTCTAAACACGCTTCTAATATAGCGAATTATGCTGTTTTTATGGTTATTTCGATAATTCAATTAATTTAAGCGCCATCTGCTGGATACTTTACAACTCTCTCATTTTGTCCATGAGATTACCCATCTCTATGAAGGACAACAAGGTCTATCTTACTCTCGTATCATTTGAGCCCTATAGATCTAGTAATTTCTTCAAACACGGTCCAGGCCATTGCAGCCGTAAGGGTCCTGCGCAGCATCCGTGGCACTGCCCCTTTGAAGTAGCCCTTTAGCCCGTAAGTCTGGAAAGAGAGATACGATTAGCTATCGTTGCGGTTCAATATTTGTCATTGAAGTTATTTGAGTCCTTTATTGTTGCAATCTGTTTGTTGCAAAGTGCAAGGTCTTAACGCCACTGGTATGTAAACTGTCCATGAACATCAAATGTCGCTCAAGTCAATAATACTGAATATCGTCGACATGTTTCGATCTCGTACGGAGTCCGTAAGATCCCAGCCAGTGCGATGGGACGCAGCGGCCTCGAAATGGGTCGAAACATGAATTAAGTTAGTAACCATTTTGTAATTTACATAGTAGATTTCCTTTGCTTGGAGCTATCCCAAAGTTCATGATAAAATTATGTCAATTTGGCACCGAATCGACTGTATACTTGTCAAATTTAGAATGTTTTTCACTTGTGCCAGTCTGACATAATTTTGTCTTAAAGTTCCGGATAATCAATGACTACTAAGGCTTTTATTTATGCTACAGCAGAGATATTTTGGATCTGGCATTCATAGGCCTGATGGCGTTATATATTTGCCTTTTGGCTGTTCGCTTACATTTTAAGGCAATAGATTACATTATTCAATGAACGGTTGGTTTGGAAGCTTATACAACTGGTTACTTGTTTAGTGGACCCAAACAATAATTGATACAATTATTGTATTGTTTAGAATAAAATAATCGAAAATGTCCTGAATGGCTTCGAGAAAAGGATGGTTCGGCGTGCCGGCGCGCGCGTTTGCTCGACTTGGCAGATTATTTCGTTAATGGACTCTAAAAAAACCGATCGTAGTACCGATGTTTCGATTTTTCCACCACCAAAAATAAAGTATGACAAAAAAGAGTAGAAATTAAAGTGGCAATGCAAGACAATACACTACAAAATGCGTTATAGCACACCAAAAAGTTTACAAATTAAACAGAAACAATCATTTTAACAACGGTAGACAACAGGCGGTCTTATCGCTAAAGAGCGATTTTCCAGACAACCTTTGGGTAGTGGAGTTGATCAGTATAAACCACACAATGAGTAGGTTTCTTAGATTGATTAGAAACGGACTACAGTATAGCTACTTTTTAATTTCCACTCTTCTTTGTCAGACTTACTAGTCTCGTGTAATTACCTGGTTCACGTATAGGGCCGCGCTGAACGCGTTCGGGAACTTGTCAGGGTAGAGTTGCATCTTGGTCTTCAGCACGTCGGCGGGGTTGGTGACGAGTGACGCGGCGATGCCGGCCACGATACCGCACGTGAAGTGGATCGCGCTGGCTGCGCTCGGGGATTGCATCCATTCTGGAAATAACACATTTCTTTGTTAGTTATCTGTTATCTATAAAATTTTATTTAGATCTCAGTTGTCAGCGCGGTTGGCGCAGTGGTTAAGCACCTGCCTACTGAGCCGATGGTCCTGGGTTGGAATTCCGGCAAGGGTAAATATTTGTGTGATGAACTCTAATATTTGTGCCTGGGTCATTTTATGACTTAAGATAAGACCGAATTTGAACCTTATGACTGCTAAATTGATTCAGAAAACGATACAACTAACTTTGATATTAAACAGATTTTTATCAAAAAAATTTTTTGGGTTTGGCCTAAAATATTTTTAATTAAAACTAGACAACAGATATTGTTCAGCCAAAAGCTAAGCACTTTGTATAGAGAAAAAGAAAGGTGAGATTTTTATTTCTTCCCTTCGTCAAATTTCAAGGAACATTAAAAATAAGCTAAAAGAGTCCACCAGTTTCCAGTAGATGACATGTCCTCTTAAAGCTCTCGCCATACCTAGGCAGTTCAGTATCTAAGTAATCGTCGTTATAAGTGTAGAAGAATTCACTTTAGGAAGCAAGTAAAAAAAGCCAAACAAATATGTATTATCATATTTTCTAAAATATGCTATTAAAATAGGATAACATTTTATTATAATGAAATACCTATGCTGAACTTTGAATAAACACAAGAAAAAATAATGACTCAAGTCTGTATAGAAAAAAAATAAAACTTGTATGACAATCAAAAAGCTACCTTACAGGAATACGCCTTGGTTCAAATTCAAATAATAATATAGTTGTTTTTAACAGTGAAAAAGAATATTTGCCCTATATAAACACAAATGGTTACGTATTTGCCGATACTGTTGCTAGCCAATATAACAATGTAGTATAAATGATGATAACATGCTTATCGCTATTTTGTTTTCGTAGAATTTGCCAGTAATTCATGAAAAATACTTGAAAAAACAAGTTTTTTATCTGATTAAGTCTGTTCGTCAACAAATGATCATATCAAGGCTTAACTGGCTTTTAAACATTTACCTAATGTAGCGACTGAATTTACGAAAATTCTACATATTCTATCATCAAAAAGTAAAACATAGATTTCGAATAGGTACTAAGTACAATCAGCACCAGAAGTCGCTACACGCGCAATTGCTCAAAATTATAAACTCTATTATCTAGAGAATTGGGGTTGTACATTATCTACTTAGCTTAGCTACTTTTGTTGTTGACTGTACTCAAAATTCATCGAGCTCGAATAAACTGGAGTATTTAATTTTACTATAAAATTGTATGTAGTATTGATTTTTTATTCTCAATTTTTTTATTTGGCCGCAAGTCATGTAGCAGCACGGATAGCTGTCCCTGATGAAGAGCTCCATATGAGTTCGAAACATGTCGGGCCGTTCCTGGCAATTTTTACGTGAGTTTAAACCGTTTTTATAATCATTAAAAATGTCTCACGAGTCTTAATAATAAATATGTTTTTTTTTTATTCATAAAATAAGATTACTAAAACTTCTACGTGTGTAAAAATGCAATAAAATATCTACTTAATTGATTGCTGTACAAACTTCAGATGAGAAAAGTCTGTTACCTTTAAGCACAGCCTGTTTCGTCTGCGTGTAAAACATGAGGTACAGTCCTGAGAATGGTGCATCCCTGGCCAGCGTAGGCCCCAGGCCACAGGACAGGCCTCGAAGGCCTTCAGATTTGTACACCGCCTTCAGAGCTCCGGTCAGACTGGTGTACTTATACACGCCAGACTCGTATCTAAAATAAGAGAATTGGAATCAGTCTCATTGATCTAAAATCAGCAACATGATAGGAACAACACATTATTATAACAAAACGGAGGTTTACTAAAATACATAAACGGGTACCCACGTACCCATATCGCTCGACATGTTTCGAATCGGTACGCGATTCATCATCAGAAGTGCCGATCGGTCGCAGCGGCGGCCAACTGAACTCTCGAACCCGTTTATGTAATATAATATGTCTAAGACTCACAGTAGTTTTCTATATGAAACGGAAGTTACCTATCTAAAACACTAAATATTGTTTCCCATCGCCAAATTTTCATTTGCCCGAAAGTTTTCAAAACGGTGAATTTTGAGAATAATTATGACTGACACTCTTCAAAACCTCGTATCTAGTTTGTAGTTTGATACAGAGATACGAGCTTTGTTTTAAGTAGGTATTTGTTACTTAATGAGTTTTGGTTGTCAACAGACGTTAATGTTCTGATTGTGAACTCATCATTGGCCACATTATTCGTGTGGAAAGACTATTAAAACGACAACGTACCTACTTCGTTAGATACGTACAATTTCTAAATAAAATCCAGGAATTACGGAAATAAAAAGTAGGTATTGAAAAGTAATTGACCTAGAAAGCACGTGAACAGGAATCAACGTGTTTCCTTGGTCAAACAACCAAGATATAAATATATGTAAATATTAGGCCATTCAATGTAAATAGAATATATGCTACTGCGTTTCAACTGCGATTGTATTTAATGATAATGATAATCTAAAGTAGAATGATCGATTAATTCATGCACGTAATAACGACGTCATAAATCAGGCCATCCTTATCGAAAGATCGGGAAAAACAATCGCACACCCAGTTTTTTGAAGCAATAACGTCATACATTAGGTATTCTGATAATGAATTTTAATGAAAAACAAAATAGAGCTCATAAATTCTGATAAAGGAACAAACATAGTTGGGTGACTTCTGGAAAATATCAACCCAAAGTGCAGTTTTTTTAAGGCTCAAGAAAAAAATAAGATTATATCGCGTGGTGACAACCAAAACTCACATTTTCATCACTCACATCCAAATTTCTGTCACTTCTCTTCAAAACCTCGTATCTAGTTTGTAGATTGATACTGAGATACGAGCTTTGTTTAAAGTTTTCGTTACTTAGTGAGTTTTGGGTGTAAACAAACGAAATATGTTTACTAGCTTTTGATGTCGGGGTACACTATAATTAATAATAACTTTCACTTTTATAATGTTAGTGGAATGGCGCCATGTGTCACCTATTGCTTACTGAGCGGTCCACCATAAACAAATGAGTATGTGAAAGGCCAATGAACTTAAATGAAAACAAAAAGTACTTTCAAACACCTGGACACACATCTTATTTTCGTGTCTTACTTCTAAACCAAACATTATGTTTGTAACTGTTAATAAAAACTTACCGAGTCTTAATAACAGTGATCGGTATCAGAGCCACACCGCTCATGCTCCTAGCGACCACGCCCAACGCCACCGCCTCCAAAGCACCCAGGTCCTGGTTCCTGGTCTTGCCCATCTTGGCCTTCAGCCAATGGAGGGATGAAAAGTACAGGCCCACGCCAGGTACGCAACGGGCGATGGACGGCACCATGCCTCGCCATAATCCGATGATGTGCTCTTGACGGACGATGTTCGCGAAGATTGTTATCATGCCAGGTTGGATGCGGCCACTGTGAACAAAAGAGACATTATTAATAATGCTTGACAGGGCTTGCGGTATTTCCGGACCGATACGACCTTTAAACCTTCAAGAAAAGAGCGCACTCCCACCTGAAAGGCCGGCAATGCACTTGTGACTCCTCTGTTGTTGCAGGTGTCTGTGGGCGACGGTAATCGCTTTACACCAGGCGATCCGTTTGCTCGTTTACCTTCTATACTTCTTTCTTTGTGGTAAAGGAATAGCTGGACATCCAAAGATGGTTATATACGTTTTACCCGTCTACGGTAAAGAAAAAAAATATGCGAACGACGTTGCAAGCACCTCCTAGCAAGAAATAAGGCTAATAATATGGCCATTGCCCTCATATCTTATAGATAAACATTGGAATGAAAGACTGGGTTTGATAATATAAAACTTGTGGGAGAAATAAAATGTACAATGTTCTAACATTATATATATACCTAGAAAGTAAACATGTCTGGCACGTGTCCACGCGTGATAGACGGAGAGATCTACTTCGTAATAACCCGACCGTTGATAATATTTGCTGACAAATATATTATATTCTCATTATGCAATAGTTTAATTTTAATGCATTGTTTAGATAAACATTTAACCTTCGGTCTTGGCGTGGGCGGGTCATGTATCGACATAAAATTACTAATTACATTACTTCCCTTTTTAATATGAATGTGACAGTGTGTCTGTATAATCGACAGGCTTTTTGTCCTTTTTTGGAATTTTAAGGAGCTTTGAGAAAACTTAATCATCTATTATGAGTATTTAGGGCAGACAGCGACTATAGTCAGCCTTAGTTTGTTGCTACGTGAATGAATATTAATGTCAATAAACCGAACATTTAGATAATGTCCGTTCAAATAAATTTCATGTTACAATACCTACGGCTAATCATCTGATTACAAAAAGAGATTGTCAAAATACGATTATATTCTTTATTTATTTAATCTTTATTGCACAAAAGAAAAACAGATCGTACAAAAGGCGGACTTAATGCCATAGGGCATTCTCTACCACTCAACCATCGGGCAAAGCAGATAAGTTGTGGGCCCTATAATGTATTAGGTACCTATAATCGATTAAAAAAACGTGTGATACATTATCTGAGCGTCAAAAACGTCCAGTCACGTCGACTGCATGCTGTTCCCCAGACCAAAGGTTAGAAACATTATAATATACTCACTTGACGTTAGTCGCAGCCACCAACTGCCCTGGGTTCTGCAGACGAGTCTTCACCAGGTCCAGGGGCTGCAGGAGCACCGTGCTGAACGTTCCGGAGAAGGAACCGGCCAGGAACGCCTTGAACACCGGGTGGTACTGCAGAACAAATGATAAGATAAGATATATAATGATAAGTCAGGCCAAACACAATATAGAACGATAACCTGGTGAGAGTTTGCTGGACGCGGACGGCTAAGGGGCAGGTATAGTGGCGTTTTTTAGGGGAGTCTACATCCAGCAATTGTCATTTTTTGGCTGATGATGATGAATAAGGTTAACGCTCGAGTCTTCATACGTCTTTGAGATCCCGTATGAACACTCCAACAGCTCTGTTAATCTCTATGAACCTCACACGATACACTCTGCCCTCTAAAGATAAGATGCTCGTATTGCTTAATAAAACTTACATTTGCCACAATATCCATGTCGATTTAAATCGCTGTCAGGTAATATCTTTAGAGTAGACGCCGAATTTGTAGTATTCGAAATTGTAAAGCCAATGGCAGAACGATCTGGAGAACGCCTTCAAGTACAATCTTAGTTCGTATCCGAGTAGTCTGAGTAGTAGATGGGGTTGATACGGAACAGGAGAGTAATGGTCATCTTTTGAAACAATTCGCTCGAATAGAAATGCATGTATGCTGCTGTCAGCGCGAATTGTGAAACTGCGACCGAACCACTGATATGAAAGCTGTATCGCTTTTATAAGTCTCTTGAAACACACGAAACGAAACTAGTTGGGGGAAAGGAAGTCACTATCAACGAATTTAGCCATTAGGACAACAAAAGAGAATCGAAATTTAAAAGATTTATACACGGTATTATAAGACACAGTATAACGAAACGTAGACGAGTTTTATAAACGTGCGCACTGAGCGAGTTGTAGCAACGTACTGGCCGCTCGAACACTTAGGTTCTTACTTTATAGAGCCGTGTTATCTGCAGACGTTGGGTGAGGAGGCGTTAGGTCATAGCCTGGCTGATTATTTAGTGTCCGTGCCTTCTGACTAGGGGGTACCGAGTCACCGTTATCATACCCCGTCTTGAGATAAACTAAGTACATATCGACGGCAAAAAGCGGAAATGTAGTAAACGCCAATTAATTCCCTTGGCGTTTATTACGTTTCCGCTTTTTGCCGTCGATATGTACGATACATTATATACAAAGTGTATGATAATGTTCATTAAGCGTTCGACCACCAGGGATTTTAATGTTTAATTAAACTGACAACAAAATTTAATGAGTTTTACTCGAATTTAATTAGCTATGTATGTGTTCCTTTATTTTTCAATGCAATACATAATTACGGGGATCATGGAGCATTGTGTTTATTTTTAATTGTACATTTATATGAAATGATTTGGTTGGTTGTGAGTTTGAGGGTATATTATAATCGATATTACAGTAGGTACCTACAACTAGGTGGTGAGATTGAATATGATATATTATGTAAATAGGGAGCAGATCAGATTGTCATCCAGCAAACTTTGGTCGTAACTCTCAAAAGGGTCCAAATACAAATACTCTTTATTGCACACCTCCAACATCAAGGAATACTTATACAACACAACATGAGATACATTAAAATAACAGGCAGAGGTAAACAACAGGCGGTCTTATCGCTAAATAGCGATCTCTTCCAGACAACCTTTAGGTAGCGGAGTAGTTGAAAATTAATGTTTGAAATTAGTAGGTGGTGCATAATAATAATAGGACTAAATGAACGACTACCATAAAAGACAAGAGTAATAAACATACATAAATAAAAATATACAGATATACTCCATGGGTCCATGAGTGTTATTCTTCGTTTTTTTTTCGCCTTTGGCATACTTAATTCTAGCAACCAGCAACAACCGCTTTCTGAATCTGATCCTTGATCCTGCCATCTAGCGAGAGTCTAAGGTGTAAGTTAAGATTTAGGTATTTATCACACTAATATCATAAAAGCAAAAGTTTGTGAGTGTTTATGTGTATGTTTGTTTCTTCTTCACGCTCATATGGCTGGATCAACTTTGATACATTTTGGTATGCAGGTAGCTGACACCCAGGATTAACATATAGACTACTTTTTATACCAAAAAAATGTAGTGTTTCCTTAGGATAAGCGGGTAAGCACCGCACGGCGCCGGTATAGTATTAAATACATACAAATAAGTGCATGCATACATTGCATACGGATATAGAGTTGTTTTGCTATAAGTGATAAAAGATAATATCCTAATGACGTAGGAATCTAGTTTATTATCACAGCACCGACAAGCCCCTACTGCCCCTTTATATAACAATAACAAATATGTGTTGCTATCTACATTATAGGTAAGTAGTATCAAGCGTTACCATGCCGCGTGCCAATTTTATCTTAAAACGGTGCAGACTACTGTTTGTTATATTAATTTTTAATTATTGTTTACATAAGTAACATGTATTCATTTGAGATATATACTAAGTAATCGTGAAGCAAGCTGATAGAAGTTCTAGAAGTTTCTTCTGTATTAATATTATAACGTGGAAAAAATAATACTAATAGAAAATATTGGGATGCAAAAGGTAAGTACCTAATTCTTATCGAGTAGAATATTAATGACAGTATTTTTTTTATACTACACCAATGCTTTTAAGAGAATACAATGTTCCAAACTAGCCCAGGTAGCCTTCAAAATCATAAGTTCTATAGTATCACACAATCCTAAAATTGTATTATAAAATTACTTTTTAAGGGAACAGGTCATAAAGTCCAGAATTAACATTTCGATGCTCGTCTTCTTTGATTCTAAATGTTCATTAATTATAATGCTATCTTTTATCAATTTTCCTAACTGCATTCTTAACTTTTTACCCGACAGCGGGAAATAAAAAATGGAGGGTGGTTACGCGGATATAGTTGCGTGCATTTTCTCTTACAAAAATCACGAAGAATAATTACCTTCAAACTATACAAAAAAAAATTACTCATATGTACCTATCAGAGACGTCGCATCCATACAAACAACTCGATTCCCACCAGTTTGCCCACTTGTTTGCCCGGTTGTTACGCGAACATAGTTGCGTGCATTTTCTCTTACTAAATCACAAAGAACCTACTGAATAATTACCTACAAACTATACCAAAAAATATACATTGTACTCATAAGTACCTATCAGAGACTATCCATACAAACGACCCGATTCCCACCAGATTGCCCACTTCAGGACGATGGAGCACAATTCTCTAATGCTATTGAAGAAAAAGGTAGCCCGGCTTGTCCTGAGCTGAGTTTTTGTTTGACAACACGCAATTGGTACCTACCTACATTACTTCTGCGCAAAACCTAATATCTAAACTAGATAAAAGATAAAAACTGTATTAATTAAAAATATCAATTTCCGCATTTTAAATAAATGCCAATTAACATTTGCCAATAAATATCAATAATCAATAATAAGACTCTTATTTGACACGCACATAGTTGAGTTTAGCATGACTTTGTTCATTTTTACACTGTCTCAGCACATGATCACAGAATCAAAGGCCAAATAAGTTCATAATTAAGAAATAAACATAGATGATAGCTGCCGTTATCTATATGTATATGCAGAAGTATACAAACTGATATGAAATTGAGACTCGTCTACTGAATGTGATTAGTGATGAGGACTCCATTACCATTGGAGGAATTTGTTATGAAGTAGACTTTGTTGCATGCGATAAGGTATACGATTGTAGTTGAGAATATGGCCCCAACAGAAGCCATTGAAGGTTATAGTGATTCAGTGTTTTCTGTGCCTATAATGTAATATTTACATTGTAAATAACATATGCTTGGAATTACCCAAAGTAATTGTATGTTTAATCAAAATATATTTTCTGAAAATAGTAATACTTATCTATTCCATAATAGGATGAGTTCTTTATAATATAGATCTTTTAGTTGCCTTACCTGATCTACATCCCACATAGGCAAGAACCACCGCATTGAAATCGGCAGAGTTATGCAAGAGCTATGATGATGTCAAACTTTAATACTTTTTTTTGTGTTGAAGGTTAAAATATTTGTTTAACCCAAATGTGCATCAACAACAATGAACAAGCGAAAAGTGTACAGTAATTACATACAACCGCCAATTTATTAATCTGTATAATAATATCAGTAATATCTAATTATGAATCTATCAGGCATAAACATTAGTTCGTAATATTCCTATCACTGTTATGTTGTGTATACAACTTATCATTACCAAGGTATATTTCCAGAAAAGTCAATAGTACGATTATAAGGAAAAACACCAAAATAATGATAACCAACTGTCTTGAAATCTGATGCAATAATCCTATCATCATCATCATCATCAAATCTAGCAGCAAATCATTGTACGTGTTTTTATATGAATTTATTTTTATTATTATTATAAACACCATAATCCTCTTCTAGGCTTAGCAATGAAATTTGTTTGAATTTTTATACAAATAACCTGTCAGAATATCCTTTACAGTAAGCGTCTAAATGGCACCTTTTGCTTTAAAACATTTCTTTTTTCGATATCTAGACCTAAATTTAGCATAGCATGCATTTAGTATCTACTGAGCATATAGGTTTAGGTTTAGAGAATCTTTATTTACTCATAAGAACAATACAGTTCACTTAAAATGAGCTTACAAATTAGATATTCTTAAATTAAATGTATTTAGCGTGATCGCTAGAGGTTTATATTACATTATTTTGTACATGTGTCTTCAGTTTGGTTTTAAATACACTAAGGGATTCACAATCTTTCACATTATTTGGTAATTCATTATACATATCCCGACTAGGTCGACAGTTAGCGCATCATTTGTGCACCAAAAACCCCGAATATGCTAATGAGTTTAATGTGCCTAATTAATGCAATGTATTGGTTGTCATCATTAAAGCGTGGCCACTTCTCTACTAAAGGCAGAATGGTTAACAATGTATAGGCTAGTTACTGTACAATCTAATGTAACGGTATACTTATTGTAAATAAGCCTAACTAATTAAAAACATAAGTTTATCTTAAGTGCTTCATGATGTGTTTAAATGATATAGGCAAGTAGCAACAGATTACATCATTAGCATAAACTTACACTTACACATTAGTTTGCCCCTAATGATCACACCGCGGTGTGATCATTAGGGGCAAACTAATTAAGAGATTTTTAGTATGCGTACTGTCACATTATGAAAGTACTTTATAAAAGTTCAGGGGTTCCTAAACTGTGCATGGCAGTAGCAAATGCAGTTTTCCATTAAGTTGAATTATCATTGTACCGTTTGATTAGCAAGTGATAAGACAAAAACGAAACCTATATATATTATGTGCCGTGAATTTTAAAAGTTTTAGACCATCTGCACTAGTCTTATTCATTTTTATCGCTCACACTCAAGGATCTATGCAGTGTGCAGTATAAATATGATGATATAAAATAGTTTGTCATTTTGTCATTCATATCCACGTCCAATACAAATAATAATGGAATTGGCTATGTAAGCAAAATAAAAACGTTTGAAAGAATCAATTTTAAATAATTGATGCTTTGATACCTGAAATTTAGAAAGCCCAGGAATATACTTGATCTTTAAGCCAAGGTGATGATGATAGTAAATGTGAATTATTGCAAAATAATACCTGAGTCAAGTATTCCATTGTTTAAAAAATCCGCCAAAACTTCTTAAAACCGCAACGTAAACAATCTCGTGACTAAGACACCAATGGTTCTGACCACTTACCAATAAACCCGGCAACTTGTAGCCTCACATGACGACATTTTAGCGTCTTTTGCAGGAGTGTTTGATAAGGGAGTACAGTCAGGCAAACAGCTAAAAGGTCAAAGGCGTTTGTCGATAACTTCGACAAACAAGTCCGCAGGGGGCCGACTTACTTCATTATCTTGGCCGCTGAGGTCAACTGGCGCAGCTGTGTCAATCGCCCATCCATTTTGAAACGCTCCCAGCGTTTGTGGCATGCTTATTCGAAACGGAAATTTACGTATAAACTACGTAATGATTTGCGCATATTGTTCGGCACGTTGACGTCAGCTTTTGTGCAAATATTTGTTTAACAGACACACCCCAGGCAGAAAAACACTAATATCGAACTGTTAACTTATTTTGTTCGCACCAGAATACATTATTACAGCGTATTTTGTTTTTTTACGCAAAATTGCGCTATAGCTCAGTGACATTATGACATAACGAAACAGGTGATGATGACTTTGACAGTGACAGATCAGAGAAGAATTTGTGTTTGTTTCCTTCATGGCAAAGGTGTTTTAGCGTTTATAGAATTTCGTAAATTATTAAACACTATTAAGGTGCAACAAAAAAATTAATGATCTTACATAGTTTCATCCATTCTCATTATTTCAGGGTCATACCGTGGTTATACTTAGACCATTCCATCTATAAGGTTTTTGAATTTTCAGTAATAAAATAATGTTTATGTAGGTATAAGTTATAAGTAGTGATTGCTTGTTATCCGAGAAAAGATTCTGGTTGCACTAAAACACAGTTTTGTGCTCTTAGTAAATTTTTTTAAAGGCTTACCTAGTAAATGCACGCAACCTACTAAAGAGATCCGTGCAAGTCACGCGGCGGATTAACCGCAGCATGTGTGGCAATGGCAATAGACCTGTGCAGTTTTTCGAACTTACCAACTTAGTTACAACAGTTATACGCGACAATTTCTCGCGTTAGATAAACTACCTATCTCTTTCTATCAAGTATTATGAGAGAGTGACGGGTGACGCTATGTCGCACGACAAGAGTCGCGTAATAGTAATAGCATAGTTCCGCTAGATGGGCTGCACGTGTAACCTATCTGGTTGACTGTAGGGTATAAAGGTGTAGAGTCTAACCACGCTATCTCTTTCAAGCAAGCAAGTTAGCGTGGTTTGACTAAATAATTTTGAATGGTAAGTATTATTAAAGACTTCAAAAAGTGATTCAAATGTAATCTGTACATGAACGGGTTATTCTTGGCTTTTCAGTTTTGTTCAAGTCGGTTCTTTTTTTGTTAATCATTTTTTTTTGCTTTTTAGTGATTCAAATAAAATACTTATGGTGGGGTGATCGGGGAGGTCTTGTTTGCATGCATCTCGTTTGAATTATCCTCTAACTCCTAATATTTAAGGAGTTACACCTTCCATCATCAGCTCAGCATAAGAAGATGATGACTACGATATGCAAATACTTAAATAGCTTTAGAAAATATATGAAAAACATTATGAGTGCCTATAAAAATTGAGGGTCGCCCTCGATTTCCCTGGGATCCCAACATCAGATCCCTACTCGGTTATAATGGGACTACCCTCAGGAGTAAACTCATTAAAAAAAAATGATTTTTAAAATCGGTTCCCCATTGGCGGAGTAATCGGTGGGCATACATAAAAAAATACAGACAGTCGAACATAGAACCTCCTCCTTTTGTGGAAGTCGGTTAAAAATGCAGGTTAATTATTAATGGCCTAACCGAGCCGAGCCCAAACTTGGTACCTACCTTCGAAAATATGTTTCAGAATTTTCCAAATACATTTCCAGTAGGTATATACATTTCGAATATAGTTCCAGTTATACTTAGAATCAACTCATGAAGCCCTTTCATATATTAGAAACCCCACATATTGGATTACGAACATGAAATGTCAACATCCCATATACTTGAAGATGGCTCTACCTAAAATGTTTTTAGTGTGCAGTAGAGATGCGCAGAATGTGTCACAAAAGTGAAAAGAGTGATATGTCTACTCATTTAGCTCATTTAGCTCAGTAGATCTTTAGACTATTATATCGTTCACGACTGAATCACGAGTGAATAGAAAACTAGAGACAATCTAGATTTAAAAGACTAAACAACGAGAAAAACGCGAGAGCGAGCGAGTAATACTGAGATGATAGATGAGATACTGAGCTACTTGAATCTTCAGTGAGCGAAAGAGCTAGTGAGCTAAACCAAATGATATAGCTCTTTTGAATCACTCACTCGCGAGCTACACATCTCTAGTGTGCAGAAGGTTCATTCTGGCAAAGAAAACCTTCTGATCATCAAATGTTACGCTTATATGTCGTGAACACCGCCCACTATAAGCAGATTACAAGACGTAGGTATGTAGCACGATGCAACGTCGTGTCGTGGAAAGACATAAATCCGCAATCAACTTTATCTACATGTAACAAGATTCAAAATTAAAATAATGTAGATCTCACTAATAACTGCATATTTGCGGCGTTTGCAGTGGAGACACTCGGGCCGTGGAGTCCGGACGCCCACAGACTGTACCTACCGCGTACAGCCAATTAAAAAAAACTGTCAAAATGTTTTTTTTTTTTTTTTTTTTTTTATTGCAAGCATTGGCAACTAGGCCATCAGCTTAAATAAGATTACATACACATTAGAATCAAGCATTACAGACAATTATAGAAAATTATAGATACACGGAAAGTAGAAAAGAACAACCTGACATAAAATCAAAATCAAGCAAAAAGGACAATTTATAGAAACACAGCAAGTAAAATGAACAACTTTACATAAAAGCAAAATTAAAATAATATAGCTTAAATATACACATAGCTATACTTAACAGTTTTTTTTTTTTTTTTTAAGTACAGTATTTTTAAAGTAATTGGTAAAGACAAAATCTTATGGTTAAATAAATATGTGCAAGAGAAATCAATAACTACATGTGAAATAAACTAAACACACATTACTACATTATATTTACAACCGACCTAAAGTATATATTACAAAATTATAAATAAAAGGGTACAACTGAGGAAACTTTAACAAATTTTGAACAGAATTAGGAATAATATTTATATCAGAATATTATGAGTTATATATAAACATGTTGTTTCAAAGAATTAATACATTTAACAATTCAAAAATCCAAATAATTATGTTTGCGCCAGACACAAATTGAATTTATCCCGGGCCCATGTAAGAACAAATTACCAAAGCAATCTTGCCTAGCGCGAAACAATGGAACGCGATACGCGCCCTATGTACTTAACCTAACTTGATCTACTTTGCTAACCTGGATTTCAGCCGAATCTCTTCCCGGCCGCAAGTATGTGTTTCTGTTTTGTGTAAAGTGTATGTGTGTTACTTGCGGCAATAAGCGACGTCCCGGACTGCGCCGCCGCCGCCCCGATCTCGTCAGCAAACACGCCAAACACAATTCACACTGTAGTAGTCCTTATATCACTCTAAATAACAATCCTTGGGGCGCCCGAAGCAGCCCACCGTACAAGGAATTGTGCCGTATCTCAACACTTTCCGTTAAAGCGTAAAACTTCCAAAATATCTCCCAAACCACGGAGGTTATAATGTTCAAGAGCCGTTACGATAGATACCAATATTACCAATGGCGCCGGCTCGCGTCCGCTGGCGACCGCGCGCGCGCTCGCAGCGCCGTGACAGAAAAATGAACTAACTGATTGTGTGGCCAGTGTGCAAAAACCTATCGATTCTCAACAACCACCCGCCCCGGACCGACCCGTCGTCGGTCCGCTCAAACTCCCGGTAGTCGGGATAGCGTTGAAACCGCCCGTCTAAGGATCGAGTCCCTCACTTGTACATCTGCGATCCGTGGAGACCCATCCTTGCCCGCTATCAAGTTAACGATGCGCCCCCGTCGCCAACACAACGGTGATAGGTTAGCATCCTTAACCAGTACGAGGTCTCCAACGCACGGTGGGGTCGTCCTGTCCGTCCACTTAACGCGTTGCTGAAGAATGTGCAAATACTCAAGCGACCATCGCTTCCAAAAATTTTGAGTCATTTGCTGCAGCATCTGATACCGTGACAACCTATACAACTTAACATCCGTATACGGATACTCCGGCAAGGCGTTAAGTGGTTGGCCAATCAAAAAATGACCTGGGGTAATGGCCTCCAGGTCATTCGGGTCAGCGCTCAACGGACACAAGGGGCGCGAATTTAAAACTGCCTCAATTTTGCAGAACACCGTTGACAATTCCTCAAAGGAGAGGATCGTTGAGCCGATGACCCGATACAAATGAGTCTTGGCAGACTTAACCACTGCCTCAAATATTCCACCCCAGTGGGGGCATCCAGGTGGACTGAAATACCACGAAATGCCCCGACTGGCGATGGCCGTGCCGATCTCTCGCTCATTTTGACTTAAAAATAATACAATTTCCTTTAGAAAACGATCGGCGCCCTTGAAGTTGGTACCACAATCCGACCGTATCAAGGCCGGTATCCCCCGCCGAGAAACGAATCGGTCCAGCGCTGCCAAAAAAGCCTCCGTAGAGAGATCAGCTACCATTTCCAAATGAACGGCCTTGGTCGCCAGACACACGAAGACGCACAAATATGCCTTAACCGACTTCGCGTTGCGAAGGCGTGATGTCTTGACCATGAAAGGCCCCGCGAAGTCTGTCCCCACACCAGCAAACGGCCGAGCTTCCGTAACTCGGTCGGGCGGGAGATCTCCCATTTGTGGCTGCATTGTGGCTGCCTTGAGCCGGTAACAAGGCAAGCAACGAAACACAACGCTCCGTATCACTCTCCGTGCCGACAAAATCCAGAACTCCCGCTGCAAAATGCCCAGCAGTGTGTTGCAGCCTGCATGTGAATTCCTGATGTGACGGTCCCAAACCAACAGCTCCACCAGAGCTCCCTTCTTGGGAAGAATTAAAGGATGCCGCGCTGAATAGGGCAATTCGGCATTCCGTAGTCGGCCTCCCACCCGGAGCATTCCGTGCTCATCAATAAACGGGTTGAGGCGGACAAGGCTCTTCTTCATTCTGCCCACGCCAGTCCGCAAGATCCTAAGTTCATCCTGGAACTCATTCCCCTGAATGACCCCCACCCAACGTGAGAGAGCCCTTTGCTGCTCCTCAGGTCCCATTACAGGTGACAGGTTGCGCTGTGCCGCAGGGCTTCGACAATTATGGAAAAACCGCATTATCCATCCCGTGACTCGAAGTAGCTTCCCTAGTGAGCTATACCGTTCCAAAAGAGTGTGGTCCACTGCCACAGACTCCACTGTAGTCACATTGACTCTCAGACCCTGGTCAGGGGGTAGTGGCTGGCGTCCGCAGTCATTGAAAGGCCACTCCGTATGTGGCCGCTCCAGCCATTGAGGCCCCCACCAGAGAGAATGCTCAACCAGAGCAGGCGCCGGGCAGCCGCGACTCGAGCAGTCTGCCGGGTTAACTTCACCTGGAACATGTCTCCAGACCAGAGGAGTCTCCGAGTTATTTATCTGTGACACTCGGTTGGCCACAAATACCTCAAGCGTATGGACCGAAGTCCGCAGCCAGCACAACACGATCTGGCTGTCCGTCCATGCGTAAACCGTGTCATTCAGATCCACCGTGCCACGCAGGTTGTGCGCCACATGGTTCAGGAGGCGGGTCAGGAGCGCGGCACCCGCCAATTCCATCTTCGGAATCGTCCACCGGGTCCGAACAGGCGCAACCTTGCTCTTGGCCATGACCAAGCGTACAACGCCCTCGCCAGCAGTCTCACCTGTTCTCAGGTAGACCGCGGCCGCGTACCCTTTCTCAGAAGCATCGCAGAACCCATGCAGGGTCACCCTGGCTCCCGCCTGAGGGAGCAGTTTGCGCGGGATCTCAATTTCTTTAATATGCGGCAATGTGGTCACGAATGCCGTCCACTCGTGCAGTAGCTCGTCCGTGAGCTGCTCATCCCAGCCTAGTTGGGCCAACCAAAGCTTCTGCATGAAGAACTTTGCCATGAACGTGACCGGAGAGATCCAACCATTTGGGTCGAACGTTCGTGCGATAGTCGAAAGGACTGATCGCTTGGTCCAGGTCTTCGACAGCAATTCGGCCTCACAATTGTATGTGAAGACATCCTGAGTCGGTCGGTACTGGACCCCCAAAATTGCCAACGCATGAGGATTATCCGAGTCCTCAAACAAATGCGGGTCTTGTTGGTGCTCAGCTGGTAGTCCTGCCAGCACCTCTGGGCAGTTTGACAGCCACTTCCTGAGTTCATAGCCCCCGGAGGCCATGAGCGCCACCAATTCATCCCTTAGGATGAGCGCTTGCTCAATGCTGTCCGTGCCCGTACAAATGTCATCCACGTAGACATCCCGGTCGATGACTGCAGCTGCGCGAGGGAAGCGCAGCCGTTCCTGGTCAGCCAGCTCTCGTAGCGTCCGCATCGCTACATACGGGCTGGGCTTTAATCCGTACGTGTTCGTGTTAAGCTCATACGTGATCATCGGTTCTTCTGGGCTCTCTCGCCACAATATCAGCTGGAACCGACGGTCATCCGCATGGATCTCCGTTTGGCGAAACATCATCCTCACATCCGTAACGAAGACAACTTGGTGTCTCCTGAAGTCCGTTAGAATGTCTGCAATGTCTCTGGTCAACTTAGGACCAGCGTGCAGGCATTGATTCAGGGACACCCCGTTAGATGTCGCCGCGCTCCCGTCG
This sequence comes from Apotomis betuletana, assembly GCA_932273695.1. Classification (NCBI taxonomy): domain Eukaryota; kingdom Metazoa; phylum Arthropoda; class Insecta; order Lepidoptera; family Tortricidae; genus Apotomis; species Apotomis betuletana. The sequence goes on along the minus strand of OW026307.1, from coordinate 7,598,312 downwards.
AACACGACCCTGATCTTGGAGTCAGGTGTCTTCAGGACTGCATGATGAGGCAATACGTAGTGCTCCTCACGACGCCAGTCTACCCTGGATACCGACATGTGACCCAAAGCCAAATATTCACGCATGAACTCAACATACTTTCGCCGAAAGTTGGAGTCCCGTTTCATGCGCCTTTCCATGGCCATCATCCGTTTCTCAGCCAGGCCCCTGGAGCTCCCCAGCGGAGGTCGCGTCGATAGAAACGGCAGCCGTGTCATAAATCTGCCCGAAGGGAGGCGCACCGTGTTGCACTGATAAAATGTCTCGCACTCCTCGTCCAGTGGGCTTGTCCTGGGAGCTGTGGGTGGCTCTTCTGTTGCCCAGAACCTTTGCAGGACCTCCGATAACACGCTGCCGTAGTATATGTTGCTATAATCCGTTGCGTCCTGTGGTCCCCGTACTGGGCCCAATAATGCGTACCCACCTGCGGTACTCACGGCCACCAACCCGTTTGGTTGCAGCTCCCGCTTACCGCTCCGCAGCAGCTTCCCGAGGACGTCAGTTCCAAGTAAGACGTCCACCCGTCCGGGAATTGCGAAGTGAGGGTCGGCCAACTCCAATCCCTTGGTCAGCTTCGTTACCGCCGGCGGTAACCGTACCGAAGGAAGAACCCCGACCACTTCATCTAAAACAATAGCCGTGGCCTTCACCCGCGTGATCGATGCCGAGTCACCCATCTCAAACAGGAGGTCCGTCTGACCCCTGATGTGAGGCACCTGATTGCCACCTATACCTATTGCGCCATCCCGTGATGGCTCCAACCTGAGGCCCAGCCTGGCCACTAGGCGGCTGGACACGATACAACCTTGTGCCCCCGAATCCAGGAGTGACCTCACTGGCACTGGCCGTCCATCCGTACCCCTGACAGTAATCTTAGCCGTCGGTAATAATACCGTCACTGGTGGGGTGGGCACGACGGATGAACAGACTGCTAATTGCTAGCAGGGGGCACCTCCCTCCCCTTCTGCTGGAGGGGGAGAGGGCCCCTGGCCCAGGTATGGGTCCCACCCCGGGTAGTACACCCCTCGACCCATCGGTGCCATGCGCGCCGGCTGGTAATAACCCATCGGCATCCGTCCCATCTGCGGCGGACGCGCCATCAAGCGTGGGCGCTCTGCGAGGGGTGGGGAGAAGCGACTACTCGGGGGCGGCAACCTGCCCCCCAGCGCGGCCGAGTAAGTCGCGTAACCCGACTCCCCATGGGTCATCTCCGGGCACCCGCCCGAATCTCGGCGCCGATCCCCCCCCCGCGGAGGAGACTGCGGCATCCGGCGGTACTCCGGAGTCCTCGATGACCCCCCTCCCCGAGGAGGGGGCGACCGCTGGTCTCTGGGTGACCCCCCTCCCCGGTGGGGGGGCGACCGTCCACCCAAGGCTGGCGTAGGAGAGGGAGGATGGCCTCCCGATGAGGCCCCGTACCTCTCCCCACCCTCAGCCAGGCAGAGGAGCTCATGATGGGCTCCTCCACATACTCGGCAGTTGGTGGTCTTACTGCATTCACGCACATAGTGTGCGCCTAGGCAGCGGAAGCACAAGTTTCGCTGCTTGACCACCCCCCTGCGCCTCTGCACCCGCTGTGCTCCAAAATCCGCGCACGCGATGATCGCGTGTCCCCCCTTCCGGCAGAAGGGGCACACTTCCGATTGAAGGGCGTTGTACCGCTGTCCTCCCCGACGGGGCTCCACCGGTTTGGGCCCAACCGTACGCCGGGGTGACGTGGGGGGTTGCGGCGTGGTTGCCCCTTGGCAATCCGCCCGCCTGCACTCACCCTCCAGGAACGCCCTCAATTCGTCAAATGTTGGGAGGTGACTCGATGAATCACCCCCATGTGACTGCTCAAACCGCGCCACCACCTCGCTAGGTAACTTGCGCAAAACCCGGTTCACAACAATGTACTTGTTGTCCCCTAGTGACAACTTGAGTCGCTCCAGCGTATTCACCGCCACCGTGACGGGATTAAGGATTTTCGACCGTATTTCGTGTACATTAGTGACCTTCGATATACTAAATATTTTTTCGATGAGCCCATCAATAATTAATCGCCGATTATCATATCGGTCAATTAATAGGCCCCATGCCGTCTCGTAACTGGAATCCGTAATCTCCAAATGAGTCAAAATATCGTGAGGCTCACCGCGTAATCTCCCCATCAACTGCGCCATTTTATACGCGGGGGTCAAATCCGTGCGCGAGTGCACCACGCTGTTAAAAATGTCGCGAAACCTCGGCCAGTCGGCATATTCACCACCAAATTCCGGGACATTCACTGGTGGCAACGGCGCCATTAGTGCCACACCACTGGGTGCACGCCTTACCCCAACATCCCCTTTTCGGGCGCGCTCGATATCCGCTGCCGCTTGGATGATACTCATCACCATATCACCGCACTGGTCTACATTGCGTTGCACCACTTCAACAGCCTGGGTCCGACTTTCCCCGGTCTCCTCTTCGTCAATACGGGCCAAATATTCGGCATGCAATTTCAATACCGCGTCATATCTTTCATCTACCTGTCGCGCGCGTGACAATAATGCGTCCTCGCGATCCGTACGACCAATTAACGTAACGACTAATGAAAACCATCTTAATTCCGATTCGACCCTTGACGCGACCGTTTTAACTACTGAGGGAGCCATGGTACCAACCTCGATAACGCGGATCAATAAAATAAATTTTTAAAAATAAATTAATAAATTTGGGTGAATAATTTTGTCCGTGGAACCCCGATTTTAGACAATAACAATCCGTTTTTATTTTTCGTACCAAACGCGACAACTTCAAAGTTATTCACCCAACACCAATATATTACGCAACGGCAAACAACACTAAATTTATTTTAAATTAAATGTATTTTGAGTGAATAATAGTTCAGCGGAACCCCAATTATTAATTACTTATTAATACGTTTCTCCGTATCGAAACGCAACTATATTTACTTTATTCACTCAACTAACATTTCAATTGAAAGTAATAACTAATATTCTTATAATTTAGTTAGTCTTAATTACGCAAATGCAACTTAACGTTAATAGATTGGAATGCGAACCAAGCGCAATCCACCCTCAAATTTCAATTATGACTTTGATGCTAACTAAATTACTTATCCGAACGTAAATGAAACAAATATCTTTTCTGTGGATATGAACCACGCTTTTGCTACCAAAATTTGTTTGCGCCAGACACAAATTGAATTTATCCCGGGCCCATGTAAGAACAAATTACCAAAGCAATCTTGCCTAGCGCGAAACAATGGAACGCGATACGCGCCCTATGTACTTAACCTAACTTGATCTACTTTGCTAACCTGGATTTCAGCCGAATCTCTTCCCGGCCGCAAGTATGTGTTTCTGTTTTGTGTAAAGTGTATGTGTGTTACTTGCGGCAATAAGCGACGTCCCGGACTGCGCCGCCGCCGCCCCGATCTCGTCAGCAAACACGCCAAACACAATTCACACTGTAGTAGTCCTTATATCACTCTAAATAACAATCCTTGGGGCGCCCGAAGCAGCCCACCGTACAAGGAATTGTGCCGTATCTCAACACTTTCCGTTAAAGCGTAAAACTTCCAAAATATCTCCCAAACCACGGAGGTTATAATGTTCAAGAGCCGTTACGATAGATACCAATATTACCAATGGCGCCGGCTCGCGTCCGCTGGCGACCGCGCGCGCGCTCGCAGCGCCGTGACAGAAAAATGAACTAACTGATTGTGTGGCCAGTGTGCAAAAACCTATCGATTCTCAACAATTACATTATTAACGTCAACATAATAACTAACCTAATTACAATAGTCAAACCCGCTCGTTATCGTTTCCGGTGCGAAAGTGCCCATAATGCTCACGGCATTACCCCGCTGGATGGCTATGGACAGCCTCTGCACCAGAAACGATTCGGAGCGGGGGTCCTCTCCCTTTTGTCTAAGTCGACGGCCTATGTCACGCACAAATTGCTTCGCATCAGCACCCCAGAATCTTTACACAAGGCTATAAGAAGTACCTAATCTTTGTACATTAAATTCTGGACACTGGAAGAAAATATGATCAAGGTTACATAAATTGAAATTACAATACGTACAATCGGCTGATTCACTTAACTTTATTCTATATAAATGTGCCGGAAAATTACCATGGCCTATGCGCAGTCTGCATAAAGTTGTTATAAAATGCCTACCTAAGTATTTTGAATTTTTTTCAAACCAAGATTTGGTACTAGGGACTGGGACAATTTCGGCTAGCCATTTTCCTTTGACATTTCTAGATTTAGATAATGAATTAGACCAACGATTAAGCATATTTTGCTTTACAAAAGATACTAGATCTGAATGAGGAACTTTAAAATTACAAACTTGGATGTCATCTGAGGATTTAGCAAGCGTATCTACAAGTTCGTTTCCCACAATACCAGAGTGTCCTGGAACCCAACAGAACTCAACTAATATTTTGTTATTAGATAAAAAACTCAAGCAACTTTTTAACTTATAAATTAAATAATTTACAGAAGCACTTATGGATTTATTCTTAAGAGCTTGTAAGGCGCTCATTGAATCAGATAAAACTAAAATTTTATTCCCAGAGGAATAGTTAACAAGAGTGTGTTTTAAGGCATATATGATGCCTAGCACTTCAGCTGAAAATACTGAAAAGTAGTTGTTACATTTATACACTTTTCCAATATTCATAAACGAATCATAAAATGCAAAACTAGTCCTATCTTTGGTTTTAGAACCATCTGTGTACAACTTAACATAACCCACTTTATTTTCAAGAAATTCTAAGAATGCAAATTTGGATTCATACTTTATCACTTCAACATCACTCAACATAACATGAAAGTCATATTCAAAACATGGTAGTAAAACAGACCAAAATACGGTATCCTGAAATTCAAAGTTCAAATATGTTATGGCTCCGCTTATAGACGATGAACTAGCGAGTGGTATTAAATTGTAATTTGGAAAATCTGCATGTTCTAGGTATCTATAAGTCATCTGATTGTCGCGACTGATTAATTTAAGCCCATACTTGTCTGTTATATAGCTCCTACGTATAAACAGCGGTACAATACCCGCCTCGACTTCCAAGGAATTTATTGGAGAAGACATCATTGCACCAGTTATTATTCGTAACGCTCTGTTTTGTATAATATCCAGTTTTCTTAGCAGAAAACTGTTGGCGTCCGCAAAGAACATACAACCGTAGTCAAAGTGGCTTCTAATTGAAGCAATATAAATCGTTTTTAAGACCTTAGGATCTGCTCCCCATTTTAAACCAGCTAGTGATTTCAAAATGTTTAAGCCTAATTCAGCTCTTATACAAATGGCATCTATATGAGTTTTCCAAGAGAGATCAAAATCAAGAAAAAGACCAACATATTTCACGAAAGACTGGGCAGGAATAACAACTGAATTATATAAAACTTCAGGATATAGTAATCCATTTTGAGAAAATAAAATTACAGAACTTTTGGAAACATTAACCTGAAGTTTCAGTACATTTGTTAGCAAGTGATGTATATTACGCAGACAACTATTCATTACTGATTCACCATTTCTAATATTATTACAGTTCACGTATAAAACTAGATCATCAGCAAAAAATAAATGCTTTACAGAAGTTGGAATCTGCTTCATGAAACAAACTAAGCTTAATACAAAAATTAAAGGAGATAAAACAGAACCTTGGGGGGTACCCTTAGTAGTCATTTTGGAACCAGTTAAAGAAGATTTAACTTTTAAAGATAACGAACGTTTGTTTAGAAAGTTAAACAGCCAGAACAGTATATGTCCCGGAAAACCCAACGAATACAGACTTTTAATGATATATGTGTGATCTATATTATCGAATGCTCCTTTTATATCCAAAAACACTGCTAATGTATACTGGTTATTGCGGAAGTTATTTTTAATATCACCGATTAAACAACTTAAATTGTCTATTGTACTTTTGCCTTTACGAAATCCAAATTGAGTATCTGGTATAAAGTTATTATTTTCAGTGTACCATTCTAATCTATTTTTTAACATAGTTTCAAAAAGTTTTGAGAAGCAAGATGTTAATGAAATGGGTCTAAATGAGCTAATACAGTTAGGATCTTTGTAAGGTTTTAAGATTGGAACTACGTGTTGAGTTTTCCAAATAGGAGGAATGGTATTACTGTGCCAAAGGTCATTGAATATATTATGTAAAATTTCCTTAGCAAGTAAAGGTAGGTTTTTAATCACTTGGTAAGTGATAAAATCCGGACCTGGGGAAGTGTCTTTTTTACTTTCTAGGGCAGCCTGAAATTCGCTCATAGAAAATGCATCTAACAACCATTGTGCCTCTGGACTACCATGACTGTCAAATAATTCTTGTAGATTGCTATTAGATACTTCATTATTTTGAGACGCTATTGTATTTAAAAAAAGAGCCGCGTTTTCTGGGTTTTCAAAAAACCCCGAGGAAGAAGAAGAATTATTAAGTTTAGCGTGTTTAAATCTACGAATATGATCCCAAATTAATTTGCTCGAAGTCATACGATTAAATGAATGGCAAAGATTCATCCAACTTAAACGCTTCGTTTCGAATAATGTTCTTTTTTATAGAGCATCTAATTTTTTAAAAATAATGTAATTTTCTGTTGTTGGATAATGTTTATACGACAATAAAGCGATTTTAGATTGTAGAACTACACGGTCACAATCAGCGTTCCACCAAGGAACAATTTTAGGATGGAATGTTTTTTTAGGATTGTAACTCTTTTTAGCAAATGACATTAATATGTCATGTAGAATACTCATGTACTTCATATAGCTTTCCAGGGGATTATACATATAGTTAAAATTTGCAAATTCGATTTCACATAATTCTTTAAATGTTTTCCAGTCTATTTCTGTCAAAATGTTCTTCGGACCACAGAGCCGGCTCATTCCACAGCTAAAGCATGGCCAAAGGATTTGCTTGGCTATTTTATTCAGCGGGGGAATGTAGCCGGCATCATTGGTACCCTGCCGCAGCAGGGCCGTGATCTTGGGAACGTCTAGATACTCTTATTTGTAATGGTTTAAGTTGCTTATTGATTTTTTTACTTGTTTTTTGTTTAATAAATATTATTTCATGTAAATTAAAATACCATTTTCAATATTACGCGTTGTACCACGATGCGATGCCGTATCTTGTAATTATTATGCGTTGGCCCTTATGGTACCTATGTAAAAATATGGTACCTATCTAATGCAAATATTTATATACATTTATGAATAGTATCGGGTTTAGTTAGACGTCATATAGATAATACCATTGGTTAAACAATACGTCTACGTCTTCTATGTACGTCATTTTTTCAACTGGTAGGTACGTTATTCGCTCCTATTTTTCCACAATAATTGGTCTGATATAAAGGAGTCGTAGGAAATGGGGGGTTATCACAGGTCAGTCGGCGATAACTCGATAAGTCTCGCAGGGGGTACAGTGAGTGAGTCTTGTTCGTCTCCTTGGTTAACTGCGTTGTGCTTCAATAGCTCAAGCTCTAGCCACTGCCGTATTTACCCTTAGGCCCACAAGGCCTGGGACTAGGGGCCGAGCCACCTAGTCCCCAGACCCAGACGTAAGACTTGCACCATACTTATGTTCTCCTTATTTGTGTAAGGCTCAGGAGCATTTTGAACGCTCTCCTTGACTTATGTTAAGTTACACGAATAAATAACATTTTTTTTCAAAGCGTAAATTGGTGAGCTTATAACTGCGTCGATTGCAAAAAAATTGTGCATAGTTAAGGCCTTTAATTAAAACCAAACTTAATTGATTCCTTTGTGTGACTAACTTTCGTGGCACAAAGGAAGCGATCGTGATTTTTTGTTAACTAAGCTTTTAACTATGTACAATTTTTTTGCAATCGACCCAACTGAGCGCTCCAAAAATTTGATAATATTCGTCTAAATTTCATAACACAAGGGAACGAGCAGTTGAAACGCTCAGCTAAGCCTTACCCAATTACCACTTAAAATACTACTACCTAGGGGGTTTCGAGGTAGGGGAGGGGGCCCCAATTGCCATGTGGCTAGGGGCCCTGGTCCTAAGTCCGTGCCTACATCTAGCCATGTCTAGCTCGCGTCGGAGGTAGCTGGCATGGATTATCGCGTAGCCTACTTTTTATCCATGAAAAAAGTAGCGTTCCCGTGACATGAACGACCAAAGATTTTTTTTCATAATGCAAAAAGCGACTAAACTCATTCATTGATTAAGACTTAAGTCACTTTGACAAAAAATCTACACTGGTCGCTTTCTGCATAACTATGGTCTATTGAAGGCGCAGCAATAAAATGAATAAATTTTAATTTTACAAACCAATAGGTATAATATTTGATCTACCATTTTTAATCGATGACAGTTAAAGGTTAACGTAAAGTTCAATCGCACACATTATCTGCCACGTTATTAAATGGTAATTGGTTCATGGTCTAATTATCATTGTAAAAAATTACTGCGCAAAATATACAGACTCGTTAACTGGTCCTATATACTTTGTTCCCACCAATGGGATAGTTAATGCTGCAATCCCAAACACATAAATTAAGAACAAATCTAAAATAAGTTCTCAATTTGCCCAGTCAATTGTGTATTAATTGGTTGAATAGTTATGATTTACATATTCATATAACTAAAAACGTGCAATTTCTTTCATATATTTCTACGAATAGGTTATAAAAATATTAACAAAGTGACACATTTAAATTTCTCGGTACTTACTACTTATTGCCTTTGATAAAAAAATAAACTGGAAGGAACACATTGAATAGGTATGTAATAAATTACCTAAATCTTTGTTTTTATACTCGCGGACTCGGCAAGTGTCGTGGTCGTGGCCTAAACGTGATAGTCAGACCACTCTAACTCTTCCAAGCAAATCTGCCGTGCTTCGGCAAAACGACGTATTATCTTACTATGAGATCCATATAAAGATACGATCTTTTGCAGTAGCACGGCAGAAATGAACTGTCAAACCATACAAACTGACTCACTTTGTATAATTTGACAGTTAATTTGCTTGGAAGAGCGTGGTCTGACTGCTTGACTTTAAGAACCTTCATCGTACAACACTGAGACGGTTGTGAGACACTGTCTCAGCGGAAGCCGCTCTCACAGTCACAGCCCATCACGGGTGTGTTTCAAAAACTGCACATTTTGCCCTTGCCTTGCTTATAGGTACAGTCATCAGGGAAGTATGCGTTTTTGTAAACTCCCACTTAGGTACTTTGTTATTTCACTAAATAAATCTAGGGATTTGATCAAATCGCTAGACTTGGTTAGTGAAATGACTAAATTTTTATTGTAATTTTTTTAGGGTTCCGTAGTCAACTAGGAACCCTTATAGTTTCGCCATGTCCGTCTGTCCGTCCGTCCGCGGCTTAGCTCCGTGATCATTAGTACTAGAAAGCTAAAAAAAATTATACCATATAGAAAGACAAAACGGTACCTAAAATAAAAACTAAAAAAAAAATTTTTTTCGGTTACCTCTCGAACTCCTAAAGTGGGGGTGATTTTTTTTTCGTTTCAACACTAGTGAGTGGGGTGTCGTTGAATAGGTCTTTTATAAATAATACGGGTCTCTAAACATGATTTTTTGACAAAGTCGGCAGTTTTGTAAATATTCGCTCCGAAAATAAAAAAAATTACGTCCCCCCCCCCTCTAACTTTTCAACCACAGGTCAAAAAATTATGGAAAAATTCACGAAAATGAGGCCTTATAATTACTTTCAATGAAAACTATATTGATCAAAATCAGTCGAGCCGTTTTTGAGTTATCGCAAAATTTCATAATTTTCTTAAAAGGACGTAGTTGACTTCCAGAAGGTAATAAGTATTAGCTACAATTACTTTGGCGTTTACGACCTTTTTATAGAGCTTGAAATATTTCTCGTAACTTAAGTCTATTGTGAGGGATGAGCAACTACGGAACCCTACACTGAGCGTGGCCCGACATGCTCTTGGCCGGGTTTATTGTCATTGATTCGAGCAAGTCTCCAAACTGGTTTAGTGAAATGACAAAATGAGGTAACTGTCTCAACTTGCATTGCCATTTCCCTAGACAAAGATCGGTGACTTGGAAAAATCTCTAAACTAGTTTAGTGAAATTACAAAATATCAATGTAGCCAGATCTTGCTTTGCCATTTCCCCAGACAAGATCGGTGATTTGATCAAATCTCTAAATCAGTTTAGTAAAATGACAAAATATCGTAGGCTGATCATGCTTTGCCATTTCCCCAGAGTTAGAGTCAGACCACGCTAACTCTTCAAGCAAATGAACTGTCAGACCATACAAAGTGAGTCAGTTTAGTATGGTTTGACAGTTCATTTGCTTGAAAGAGTTAGTATGCACAGCAATAATAACAAAAGTAACATGCTAGTGCTAGATGCATTGGCGTATCTAAGATTATTTTTCCGACGGGGCCTGGTTGGGCAATGGCCTGACCGTGGCCTATAAGATGAAACCATGAAGTTCTATAATCCAACATTTTGGGGTGGGCACGCGGGTAGACGGCTGGAGCCAAAGTGCAACGTAGTAACCAAGGAGACAAAAACAAGTCGTTCACTGTACCCCCTGCGAGGCTGAGGCGTATCTCCGACTGACCCGTGATAACCCGGCTATTTTGAACGAGACCCCTTTATATCAGACATCAGACCATATTGCGGAAAAATAGGCGCGAATAACATACCAGAAAGACTTGGAAAATCTTGTTGTTTATATATAAATTGCAATATCTATAAGACGTCTAAACCCGGGTCAACATCGTGTGTATGTTTGTTACTTCTTGGAACAGCCGGACCAATTTGGATAACATTTGGTACGAAGGCAGCTGGCACCTTGGAGCCCCTTTACATATTTATTATATTCCGTTTTTTGTTCTTATAGCGACAACAGAAATACATCATCTGTGAAAATTTCAACACAGACAACGGAGTCTTATGCCTTGATCACACGTACCGAGACAGTGGGCGAGACAGTGCTCTCGTCCCTGTCACACACAAGACAAACGGGCGAGACAGAGCACTGTCTCGCCCGTTTACTCGGTACGTGTGATCAAGGCATTAGTATATGTATAGTTCCGCCCGCGCACCCGGCGTGGCGCGAACGCTCCCACATCCCGAGCGATCGCGGTTTTAAACCGCATCACAGTGGACGCCGGGGATATTGACGTATTCGCCGATAGTCCAGGGATCTTTTATCGGAAGGTTCTGGCCTTCCTAACTTCATGTACATCTTGGTATGTTTTAAATGTACCTACTGCTAGTTGGAAATGATTGTTTGTAGTTTTTCATGTAAGTACCTAAATGTTTTGGTGTACCTATACTGTGAATTTACGTGTAAATAAATAAATAAATAATAGTTTGTCCGGCGGCTTTATATTAAAAAGCCATAAAAATAAGATATACAGTAAAAAGGGCGTGGGTGTTTTTGTTTTATTTAAGTTTAATTTCAAATGACATCACTAAAATTGAAAATGGAATGTCAAAAACTGTAGGCTAAGGTTGCGATTGCGACAACCGGGAATCGGCTACCAAGTAGTATTCCGTTGGAACTGATTGAGTTACGTGTGTAAGATAGTAGTAGGTACAGAAAATAATTAAGTATTTAAAAGAATCTTACCTTTACCTCGCATTTGTGGATTACAGCAAGGCGTTTGACAGTGTCAAGCACTCCGCTGTATTTTCCGCCATGCGTCAACAAGATATCGAAAACACCTACATCGAACTCATTGGATCAATATACCAACAAAGTACAGCAAGTGTCAACCTGCATGCTCCCGGCCCTAAATTTCGCGTTGAAAATGCCTGGAAGAGCTTCTGGTCCATGAAGCCGCTAATGAAGGGGAACCTTCCATTGACTCTGAAGCGCAAACTCGTCGATATGTGTAGGTATCCTTCCTATCCTAAACTACGGCGCCCAAACTTGGTCATTAACGGAAGCTCAGAAGTCCCGACTCAAGGTTTGCCAGCGAGCGATGGAGCGCAGCATACTTGGAGTTCGCAGGACTGATCGTGTCAGAAACACCAAACTGCGCTCCAAAACAGGCATTACAGATGTGGGTGTCAAGGCCGCCAAGCTCAAATGGGACTGGGCAGGACACGTCTGCCGAATGCATCCGGAACGTTGGGCCAAACTATCCACTGAGTGGATACCGCAGGATGGGTACCGGTGCAGAGGCAGACCGAAACGAAGATGGCGGTACGACCTGTACGCATTTGAGAACGTTTGGGAGCAACTTGCTCTTCAGCGAGACGACTGGAGAGAAAGAGGGGAGGCCTTTGCCCAGCAGTGGGACACACAAAAACAGGCTATATATAAAAAAAAAAAAGAATCTCCTGTGAAGTATGACATATTAAATGTTCAGTTTTATTGATTTTAAAACGTATTAGTTCCGCGTAATTACTTTTGACGCCACCTTTTTGGGATTTTATGCGAATTTCGCTTCTCCTTATTGCGACTTATTTCTTTATGAAATAAAATTCAAGTTTTATTGCTTTTTACTCTTACGCTAACCGGACAGGGTCCCGTTTCCTTGATTATAATAGGGTCCAATTGGGTTCAGAACCCTAAAAATGGCAGGTTAATTATTTGTACATGTGCGATCAACATATTTACAACTGCAGATGAACAAGAAGCAATTTTTAGGGTTCCGTTTCTCTTCTCGTTTGAATTAATTATCCCCTAACTCCTAACCGTTAAGGAGTTATAGGTACCTTACCCCCTTATACAGTTGTTCATGAACAACTTTATAATTACGGAAAAACGTACATTACATACGGGTCAAACGAGGAACTTATTTTTTTAAGTCGGTTAAAATACCAAAACCTTCTCCTGTGTAACAAATACTTTTCTAAAAACCGCATCTTAATCGGTTTAGCCAAACTCGAGATAATCGCGGACAAACATACATACATACTTACAGGTCAAACTGAGAACCTCCTTATTTTACTAGGTTAAAAATTGTACACTGAGAAAGATTGAAATAACATGAGATCAGCCTTTTAGAGGAAAAACGGTCATTCATTAAAATTACCGCATTTCTTGCTGTTTATTTAATATTCACAATGAATGTTTGATTCGCACCCGCAATATCCAATTTTTTGATTTCCGTTGTAGATACAGTGAGGAAACAGATTTGGCGGACATCCTATGTCGTACAACTCTTGGCAGTCGAAATCAGTAGTACATGGCTCCCCGGAAGTTTGAACCCCAACTTGGCGATGTCCACGGTTATGTGAAGGCCCTGAAACAATAATAATCTTTTTGACTTCTAGTCTAGAGGCCCGAACGGATGGTTTCGCGGCTGTAATGAGAAAGAGATGTGCCTCACTTCTTTCTAGGTTACGCGACAGCCCCAACCGCATTTTGAGCGTGATTGCTGACCGATGGGACTGTCCAATGTTTGCCCGCTGGACGTCCCTGCATATTTAATTCCTTGTTTAAATTATTGGAGCGGAGCGAGCGAAGCTCCCATGGATCGACTCGAATGGACTTTGTAACAATGCGCAGATCTCAGCGAGTTCTCAACCGATTTTAGAAATTTTTTTAAATGCAAAAATTAAATTTCGCTATGTCGTGACGAAGAGAAAATTTCGAAAAAAAAAAAAAAAAAAAACTGCTCCAATTTATGGTGCAAGACTCTGCATCGACCTAGTACTACTAACATAGAATAAGTATCATTGTTACTAATGGGTGAAGACCAAAAAGTTTGCAACGTTAACTCACCCTTAACTCACTCAATAATAACTCAATAATATAAGTGTCAAAGTCTCCATTGTGCGACGACAGTTAACCTTTCAATGTTCTATTTTAAGGTTCCTTATTGTATCGTTATTTTTTGTCCCATAACGGAACTTTCTCAATTGTTTTTAATTCCTCGCTAATTACGACTTAATTTCATCCAACTTTTTGGTCCTGACCCTAATATTTTTTATGGGTCTATGACCTGAAATAATAGTTTCTAGGTATTCTATTCTAGTGCTCAAAAGGAGTACTTTAGATGACGCGGTTGGCGCAATGGTAAAACAACTGCCTACTGAGCTAGCGGATCCCGGGTTCGAATCCCGGTAAGGGCAAATATTAGTGTGATGAACACAAATATTTGTGCATGGGACATGGATGTTCTGTATGTATTTTAGTATATATTTATCTATATATTTATGTATATCGTCATCTAGTACCCATATCGCGAGCCTTCTTAAGCTGAATTTTTATTTCGTATATCTATCATTTGGTAGAACACTTATTTCCTATAACCATCATATGGTATAATGTTCATTTGGTATACAAATCATATGAAATAAATATGAGGTGTTAAGTATTTTTGTATTTTTCTGAGGGTGCAGTTCAAACCTAACCTAACCTACGTTTCTAATTGAACTTTTGGTTTAAGTTATTTTTTAATGCGGGGGGCGAATCTATTTTTCTGGCAGCAGACTATTTTTTCTGGGCGATGCAGTTCAAACCTAACCTAACCTACTTTTATGGTAGCAGTCCATTTTTTCGGGGGGATGCAGTTCAAACCTAACCTATCTTACTTTTCTGGTAACAGTCCATATTTTCTGGGGAATGCAGCTCAAACCTAACCTAACCTACGTTTCTAATTGAACTTTTGATTTAGGTTTTTTTTTTATGTGGGGGGGCTTCGCCCCCCGGCCCCCCCTATTTCTCTATGCCCTAACAACTTATGCCCTAACAACATGGGTACATGCAGGTCCTTTTATAGGCTGTTTTAAAAATGATCATCTCGTTTTTGCATGAAATGTATTAAAGGTAGATATTTTTAGTATGTAGTGACATTATGTCTCTAATACATTATATCAACAAAGGTTATGCCATTTGAACGTTAGACAAAATAAACATTATACCATAAATTCATTAGAAGAAATATGCATTATACTTCAAGAATGTTATATTAAATGTTATGCGATAAAATGATCAGTATATGAAACAATAATTATATCAAATGTCAGTATATTAAGTAAGTGTTGTAATAACATTCAATAATTATATCAAATGAGCGTTATAGCGACTGAAGTTATATCAATTATTGTTATAGCCATCGTTACGCACCCCCTCCAGGATGGTCCCTATCATTTTGGTGAAAAATTTAACACGAGATGGGCGAGGAATCGAAGAAACTCTTCAAATATTACAGGCACAAATTTATAATGTCGATTTCTCTTTGAGGATTACGAGTTGTTGGTGCGAAAAGCGATCCTTACGATCTTCAGAAGGCGTTTCTAGCACCACATTTCCATATTTTTGTTTATTTTGTGTAAATCAATATTTTTTTGAGCTACGAACCGTCGTACTGACTGGAGCTTTCTATGTAAAATAATAGTTTGTTCTTTCTTTAGGTTATAAATTTATCGATTTCTACCAATTTACAGAAATAGCACATGAATCGAAACGCAAGATTTAGACACAACACAGCTTTAAAAAAAAAGGACGTAGTACGTTAGTTTGAGTAATGATTTATTATCGTTAAATACTTCAACACCACGGTGATATACCATAAGAAAAAATTTATTAAATTATACATAATGATCCCCTTAAGGGAAAAACTTAACTGGTGGCTAAAGTTGAAAGCAAAATCGCAAGATTTCTTTGTGTAGTGAATTTACTTAACTTTGTAACTTACTTACTTATTTGCATACTTATTTTTTATTATATGTATGTAGTTTTTTTGTACAAGAGGTTTTTGTTAAAGTTTATTAAAGGATCATTTTATACACACCTTTGTATAAAATGATCCCTGGGGTAGGGGTAAAATAATCCCGTAAAATAATCTAGACTCCATGTCCTTAATGTAATCTACAAGTTCCTGTTCTTGTTCTAGGTTAAACACTGTTTGTTTGCTACTTTTTAGCGGAGCCTACAGCTATTTTGTTTTCAACTTTGGCTCTTCTTTTTAATGCCATCACAGGGACCTTAAACTCTCTACCTTCGGTTTTGTAAGGCATACCATCTCTGACGGCATCTAATGCCTTTTGCATTTGTTCTTCAGGCCAATTTTGGCGATTAGCTTTGTGTATATACATTTTTGGCATGATCTGTAAAAACAATGAATACTAATGGGGTAAAATGATTCCAGGGATCATTTTAAACACTCAGAAAGGGATCATTTCGCCAAAAACACGAAATTCCAAGATATCGATCAAAATATAACCTTCAAATACCGCGTGCGGAGATCGAACATTGCTTAAATATTAGCTAACTGCTATCAATACCCGCAAATAAAACAACATTTCATAAACACGAACATGTAAAAAGTAATTAAAGTCAAAAACAGAGTTAACTTAGATCAGAGCCACACTTTTTGATTATTTTTTAATAAAATCACACCAAGCGCTCGCACCGCCATGATACTCGGAGAGGCAACTGGCAGGGGTGCGGGACACATGTTTCATGCGCATTTGGATAGATGGCACTAGTGGTCTCAGATTTACGGCGGGGGATCATTTGACCTCCGGGGATCGTATTACCTCACCTTCCCCTACGTGTGTAAGATAGCACAGAAAATAAATATTTTAAAGAATCTCCTGTGAAGTATGACGTGTTAAATGTTCAGTTTTATTGATTTTAAACGTATTATTTCCACGTAATTACTTTTGACGCCACCTTTTTGGGATTTTATGCGAATTTCGCTTCTCCGTATTGTGAATTTGTGACTTCTTTCTTTATGAAATAAAATTCAAGTTTTATTGCTTTTTACTCTTACGCTAACCGGACAGGGTCCCGTTTCCTTGACTATAATAGGGTCCAATTGGGTGCGGAACCCTAAAAATGGCAGGTGTATTATTTTTACATATGCGATCAACATATTGTTTACAACTGCAGATAAACAAGAAGCAATTTTTTAATGTTAGTTGTATGAAAAAAAACTGAAAAGCCAAAAATAACCCGTTCATGTACAGATTACATTTGAATCACCTTTTGAAGTCGGTGCCAAAACCACTCAAGTATTTCTGTGAAAACAAATGCCGTGCATTAAGCCTTTAATGATTACTCATTTTAAACAAACATTTGTCACATCACAGGACCCATATAACGTAAATCTGCGCGACACCCTGAATTTCATAAAAAAAAAAAACAATCAATGACATAGTGGTTTTTCAAGTATCTATAAACGTTTTTCACTTTCTATTTGATACAATTGAGTTGATGGTATATTTTTTCTTATGGTATATCACCGTGGTGTTGAAGTATTTAACGATAATAAATCATTACTCAAACTAACGTACTACGTCCTTTTTTTTAAAAGCTGTGTTGTGTCTAAATCTTGCGTTTCGATTCATGTGCTATTTCTGTAAATTGGTAGAAATCGATAAATTTATAACCTAAAGAAAGAACAAACTATTATTTTACATAGAAAGCTCCAGTCAGTACGACGGTTCGTAGCTCAAAAAAATATTGATTTACACAAAATAAACAAAAATATGGAAATGTGGTGCTAGAAACGCCTTCTGAAGATCGTAAGGATCGCTTTTCGCACCAACAACTCGTAATCCTCAAAGAGAAATCGACATTATAAATTTGTGCCTGTAATATTTGAAGAGTTTCTTCGATTCCTCGCGCATCTCGTGTTAAATTTTTCACCAAAATGATAGGGACCATCCTGGAGGGGGTGCGTAACGATGGCTATAACAATAATTGATATAACTTCAGTCGCTATAACGCTCATTTGATATAATTATTGAATGTTATTACAACACTTACTTAATATACTGACATTTGATATAATTATTGTTTCATATACTGATCATTTTATCGCATAACATTTAATATAACATTCTTGAAGTATAATGCATATTTCTTCTAATGAATTTATGGTATAATGTTTATTTTGTCTAACGTTCAAATGGCATAACCTTTGTTGATATAATGTATTAGAGACATAATGTCACTACATACTAAAAATATCTACCTTTAATACATTTCATGCAAAAACGAGATGATCATTTTTAAAACAGCCTATAAAAGGACCTGCATGTACGCAGGCGAAGCCCCCCCACATAAAAAAAAACCTAAATCAAAAGTTCAATTAGAAACGTAGGTTAGGTTAGGTTTGAGCTGCATTCCCCAGAAAATATGGACTGTTACCAGAAAACTAAGTTAGGTTAGGTTTGAACTGCATCCCCCAGAAAAAATGGACTGCTACCATAAAAGTAGGTTAGGTTAGGTTTGAACTGCATCGCCCAGAAAAAATAGTCTGCTGCCAGAAAAATAGATTCGCCCCCCGCATTAAAAAATAACTTAAACCAAAAGTTCAATTAGAAACGTAGGTTAGGTTAGGTTTGAACTGCATCCCCCAGAAAAATACAAAAATACTTAACACCTCATATTTATTTCATATGATTTGTATACCAAATGAACATTATACCATATGATGGTTATAGGAAATAAGTGTTCTACCAAATGATAGATATACGAAATAAAAATTCACATTTTAAAATTATACCAAACGTTTATTATATAAAATGAGTGATTATACCCTGTGAAATTATATCAAATGTTGTTATATCCAACATACTTATACCATTTATTTTTATATCGATCATTACACTACACACCCTCCTGGAGGGCCTTCTGTTAAAATTTTAAACATAAAGATAAGTTTCCGTATCGGTTTATAAAAGACGAAGATGTAAAAATCGTATTGTCTAAGTAATTGAGAGCTTCCTATTTTGAAGTAGGTTAACATATATTATAATCAAACAATTTTATATTTAATATATTTCAAATAATGATTGTATTGAATGTCGATTAAATTAGTTTGACTCAATTTTTTCTGCTTTGATTTATTGTAAAACTCGCTATTCAAAATAACCTATTCTTGAATGACGGTCAGTTGATTCATTCTTGCGGTGCGTCATTTAAAATGATGATTTATTATTGAATGCCCAACTCTGCTTATACAGTTGTTCATGAACAACTTTATAATCGCGGAAAAACGTACATACATAAGGGTAAACCGGGAACTTATTTTAAGTCGGCTAAAATACTAAAACCGTCTCCTAAGTGTATCAAATACTTTTCTCAAAACCGCATCAAAATCGGTTCAGCCAAACGCGAGATAATCTCGTACAAACATACATACTTACAGGTCAAACTGAGAACCTCCTTGAACTCGGTAAAAAATGGCACGAATTAACGTACATTGATAGAGATTTAAATAATATAAGGTCAGCTTTTGAGAAGGAAAATAATCATTAGGTAATAAAAATTACCGCATTTCTTGGTGTTTTATTTATTTAGTAATCACCATTGAGTGTCTGGGAGGCACACGCAATATCCAAGTTCCGGAGGGGGGTCGTAGTGGACACAGTGAGGAGAGTACCCCGGCGGACAATCTATATTTCGGCAATCCCCATCAGTTATACAGCGCAACTCTTGATTTAGCGAAGTATAACCCCCAACTTGGCGTTGTCCACGGTTATGTGAAGGCCCTGAAACAATAATAATCATTTTTTTCTAGTACTCATAAAGAAGGGTCACTTTAACCTCACGAAGCGGGAATAAAGTGGTCGTTTTAGCTCCTTGGCGACGCTCCAATTAAAGGTGAGGCCAACATTCGTTGGTGGTTTGAGAATGTAGTCCGAAGTCTCGATTAGTCCGTCATACCCGCTCTTGTCCCCCGATTAGACGGAAACCTTAAGCG
Organism: Apotomis betuletana; assembly: GCA_932273695.1. NCBI lineage: Eukaryota > Metazoa > Arthropoda > Insecta > Lepidoptera > Tortricidae > Apotomis > Apotomis betuletana. The sequence goes on along the minus strand of OW026307.1, from coordinate 7,578,603 downwards.
CATTTCCCTATTGTAAAAATGGGAGTTATTCCTTCCTTTCAAAAGTTACAATCTTTAAGTATGTCAAGTTTTTTTTATCAAATCCCTATTTGTGTACAAAGAAACTCTTAAATTATTAGTTACATATATAATGCATTAAATAAAGCTGGTAAGTATTTTCTGTTCTAAGCATTCATAAACAAAAAGGGCTATTCCGAAGACAGAAACTCGAAGTTTGCACCTTGCTATCCCTCTCGATTTCGTAATAAACGATCGGATCATCGGAATTACCCTAGAATGAACAAGGTTTCAAATTGATTCATTAGAATATAAAAAAACAGTTGAAATCGCAGCAGTTTACTTGATTTGATGAACGCACAAAAAAATAAAAATACACACATTTGTTATTTATTAAAAACTAGAAGCCAGACCTTGTCCGCGTATTTTTTTCCCTGTACCATAGTCGGGTTAAAAGTGTCTTATAACCATCTCTGGATGTCCAGCTATCCCTGTACCAAAATTGGTCAACATTCGTCTAGACATTTCGGCGTGATGATAGGTCCAAGCAATTATGACCTAAGAAGACGCCAGGCTGATAGCTAGGTGCCGCGCACCTATGATACAGGAATAAAGACGATGAAGCATCGGGCTGTTAAGATTTTTCTTGGAATCATAACATAACACTTCCATAATTGTCAAGATAAATCCAGAATTTTATAATAGTAGAGACAAAGATGCCTGTTACTGTATGGTAATTCCTATACGTGTGGAGCGGGGAACGAGTCAGTCCTTCGGTTACCGGGGGACAAAATAAGCAAGTTTTAAGATATAGTACATAACATCCTAGGGTGACGTAAGCATTCTTACCTTCTTCTGGCATAGCATTAGCTGCAATGCCCAGAGCTAGGACCACGGCGACTATTATGTACGACTTCATGATTTCTCGATCACTCGGCTGTTAAGATTGTTATCTTTCCATTTGAGTTGACTTATATACTTTCAACCGTTCCACCTTGTAATCGTATGTATGTCAATATAATTTTCTTTTTAATGCAGTGAAATGTAAAATTAGACACAGAATAATGCATGAAAAATGGCTTAAATGTTGTGAAATTCAAAGAGGCCAAAACACGTTCTTAACCGAGTTAAAAAAAAGGGGGTTCTCAGTTTGACTATAGGTACGTATGTAAGTGTAAGTATGTACATATGTATGTTTGTCCGCGATTTTCTCGCGTTTGGCTGAACCGATTCTGATGCAGTTTTCAAAAAAGTATTTGTATTACTTAGGAGAAGGTTTTAGTCCGACTTCAAGAAAAGAGGTTCTCACCGTTTGACCTGCATAATTATATAATATGTTTGTCCGCGATTATGAAGTTGTTCACGAACAACTTTATAATCTTGCACAAACTAATATTGAATGAACAACGTTTTAATTTGCGTCTGATAATCATCATCTTCCTATGCTGAGCTGATGATGGAAGGTATAACTGTGGTATAACTCTTTAACGGTTAGGAGCTAGTGGATAACAACGAGATGCATGCCTTCAAGATTTCCCTGATCACCCCGCCATAAGTATTATATGAATCACAAAAAAATTAACAAAAATGAACCAACTTCAAAAAAAGTACAATACAGATTACATTTGAATCACCTTTTGAAGTCGGTGCCAAACCACCCAATTATTACCTATATTTATATATCATAATTTACGTGAGGTTTGGCACCGACTTCAAAAGGTGATTCAGATGTATCTAATCTGTACTTGAACGGGTTATTTTTGGCTGTTTAGTTTTTTTGAAGTCGGTTCTTTTTTTGTTATTATGATTTTATGTCCACTATTTGAAACTTTTATTAATCAAAATCAGTTTTATATTTCTTAACACTAGGAGGTGCAACTACCTCTAAGGCTTTAACTTTCCTTTTTCTTTACAGTAATCGGGGAAACGTATCCTATAAACCCATTCATAGTTCCATTTCTGTACCAAATTGCACGGGTGCGTCCCACGAGATATCTACTACAACTACCTACATAATATACCTATAATTTCATATTAATAACGTTCACAAGATATTATGAACTTTTGCTATAACATCAAAATCAATATTTTTATTAGGAATAACGGTCAATTAGCATAATACTCATGTTGTAGAATGATTTTTTATATAACACTCAAATACTCTAAATTCAGTTGATATAACATACATAACGTATATCGATCATAGTATATAAGTAAGTACTTTCGCGTATAGCGTATGATATACCTACTACATAGGTTATAACTGCTACCCATATGCCCCTAAAATGGAACATGGGTCAAAAACCGAAAACTGTAGGTTAGGTTTTTTGTTGTTTAAACTTTTTCTCTCAAAGCGGTATTTACCGAGATATTGGGGTTCAAAACATTTTTTTTTCTATGTTTGCCACTTTTAGGCTAAATTAGATTGAGTGATGTTCCATTTTTTATTTTAAGCAAAATTTTGACTGTAAAAAAAAATATTAAAAAAATGTATAGGTAATTATAAATGTTTATTCTTGTTATTTCTGATTTATTACAAATTTTTATTACTTTATTATTTTGTAATGTGACCTATAACTTTCATGTGTGGCAATTTGCTGTAAGTGTAAGTTGGTTAATGATAGTAAATAAATATATAAATATTAAAGTCCTGTAGCGGGTACCATAGAGTATACAATTTTGATACAGGAGTACCTACGTTATTGTGATTTTGTCTGTGACATTATAATAATTCTCGCGCACTTTAATCTGACAGATTGACAGAAGAGAATAAAAAATATTTTAAACAAATAAAAAAAAAGAGATTCTCACAATTTGACCCGCATATGTATGTTTGTCCGCGATTATGAAGTTGTTTACAAAGAACTTAACAACCAACGAACAACTTTTAATTTGCGTCTGATAGTCATCATCTTCCTATGCTGAGCTGATGATAGAAGGTATAACTCCTTAAGGGTTAGGAGCTAGTGGATACCAACAAGATGCATGCCTTCAAGACCTCCCCGATCACCCCGACATAAGTATTTTATATGAATCACACAAAACAGCATCATCATCCTCCTAGCCTTTGTCCCATTTTTTTGAGAATGAATTCTCAATCGGGGTCGGCTACCTAAATCCCAAGATGTGGCGTAGGCACTAGTTTTTACGAAAGCGACTGCCATCTGACCTTCCAACCCAGAGGGGAAACTAGGCCTTATTGGGCTTAGGTGGTTTCCTCACGATGTTTTCCTTCACCGAAAAGCGAGTGGTAAATATCAAATGACATTCCGTACATAAGTTCCGAAAAACTCATTGGTACGGGCTGGGTTCGAACCCGCGACCTCCGGATTGAAAGTCGCATGCCCTAACCACTAGGCTACCACCGCTTTTTTTTGAATCACAAAACAGCAAAATAATTAAATTTTATAAAAAAAAAACCAACTTCAAAAAAAAGTGGTTTGAGAATCCAGGGCCAAACATTAGGTCTATTTTATGATACGGGGTCTAAATCTCCATTGATTTGATGTGAAAACCACACATCTCTGCATTCAACCAATTTTGAGATCCAGTGGACACTTTTATATATATTTTATCATACTGGCTCTAGATGTTAATTGAGGTGAGTAGAAAAACGAAAACCACACAAGTCAACGTCAACGTTGACATGTGTGTGCCAGCCCTGTAGTCTAATGAGCACTTCCATGCCCTATCAGGACTATTTTATGGTACTGATCATCAGGACCTAATGGTGCTTGCTTTTATCACGCGATGAATAATTGACCATAAGTGACTAAGCATCCGCCATAAAATGCGAGTTTGAGTGACAGATGCTTTGTCACGCATCCATCATAGGCCCCCAGGTCAATTTTATTAAACTGGCTCTAGATGTTCATTGAGGAGTGTAAAAAAACGTAAACCAAACATTTCAGTGTTGAATCAATCCTGAGATCTAATAGGCACTTCCATAGTCCATCATCAGGTCAAATTTATAATACTGGGTCTAAATGTTTATTGAAGTCAGTCGAAATGTGAAAGCCAGACATGTCTGCGTTGAGCTAATCCTGAGATATAGTAAGTAAGTGTCCCATCATCAGATCCTGACTAGTGACAGTGGAAAAATAAACCGTTGTTGTATAAACCATTAATACAATCAATCAATGAACAAAGGCACAATGATCAAAGATTAAAGGTTGAGTTACCTGGCGAAAGAGACCGGGAATCGAACCCGGCATCTCTGGAGTGCCGGTCCAGCGCGTTAACCATTTTGCTACTCTAACTCCCAAGTAACCGATCGAATTTTTTCTTATGCTTTGTACGTCGATCTCTGCATTGTACCGACTCAATTATTACTATGTTTTACTTCATTAAGGGGTTCGAATGTAATCTGTACATGAACGGGTTATCTTTAGCTTTTTACTTTTTTTTAAGTCGGTTCTTTCTTTGTCAATTTCTTTTTCGCTTTCTAGTGATTCAAATAAATAGTAGATTGTTAACCAAGGGTAGAAAGTGACCCATTGCACCCGAGATATTTCTGGCGCTCGAACGAAGTGAGAGCGCCAATAGTTCGAGGGTGAAATGGGTAATTTCACCCGAGTTAAACACTCTACTTTTCATTTCGACTGCGAGGAAAATAAAATACTACACGCACCCCAAGTAGCACAACTGGGTCTAAATAGCTCGTATATCGTTATATCATATCTAATTAGATGCTTAAGTGAAATTTACCACCATGACTAAGTGCTATATAGGTGGCAAGAACCCTTATGCCACCAGTATAGAACCAAAAGGAGAAAAATTGCAGCCTATTTTTGGTGCTAAATAGAATCCATAAGAGATCTCACAATTACCTTAAGTGGTAATAAGAACTATGGGTGAAAGTTATGCGTCCATAAGAGATCTCACAATAACCTAAGTGGCAATTAGAACTAAGGGTAAAAGTTATGCCCAGTGAACGAATGAAAACATTTCAGTTCGGTCAATGAGTGATAAATGAGTCGCCAAAATTATCTTTGAGTGGCGAGGCAACTGTCAAATTGTGTTTTATTAAAAGTAATACGTGATCTGCCATATTAATTTTGGATTTATACGTCTGATTAAAACTTTACGTTATACAAGCATTGAAATAAGCACGAAATTCTTGCGAATTTTTTTTTACTGTGAAACTATAGTATGTTTTCTTTGTAAATTTCGACGCGCCTTTCATTTGATCAGGAATATTAAATAAGAGAGTGCTAAATTAAATAAGGAATAGATACTAATAAGACATAAAACTGTTAAAAACCTGACTTAATGATTGTAGGTTACGTACAATGTTAAAGTAACATCGTCACAACTATCAAAAATCTGTGATTATGCGTGAGTGTGATAAAATTCTGGTTAAAATAATCAATTTTCATAGGCTTCCATTTGTAAACATGGCGAAACAAAAAAGATCCTACAGTGTTTATTTTCACTTATTTGTTCCTTATTTGGAACTATCAAGTCTAATAATCACTTATTTGTATCTTGCGAGTGGCAAAGCAGTGAATGATATTACCAATAGTAATTATTTGCTCTTTTGTAGACTACTAAACAAGCAAGACTATTAAATATATTTTGACAAGGCGCAAATAGGAACAATAATAGAACTTTTAGTTCGTTAGTGGTTTGAAATAAGTGAAAATAACTGCTTTTGGTTCCAAGGACCTCCTATTGAGACCTATTTATGCGTTAGAGTGGCAATAAGGTACTTCTTAGGCCTTAAAGTTGCAATATTTTTTGGTTCCAAAAGAGCCGTAAAATTATCCCTTTAGCCACTATTGGTGATATAATTCGCTATTGTACTAGTCATTTGGAACTTTTAGTTCCAAATAAGGGTATGTTCCCACTTATATGTAAAAGTTGCTTATAAGTGATTTTAAGGCCTTATATAGGACTATTGCTTCTTATTGAGTGACTATTTGAACCTGCATGCAACTTTAAGTAGCAAAATCGACTTTATCCCACCATAAGTAATAAAGTAGAAACAAAAAACGTTCCTATGCAACTACAAGTGATAGGATGAACTCATATACAGTTTTGAGTTGTGTTTAAAGCTATAAGTCGTATCAAACACTGTTAAACCACTCATTTAGAACTTAAAGCTAGAAGATAAGCTGCAAAATTCACTAATGTGCTGCTTGGGACATATGTCAAGAGTGAGTTATATTAATGTCCATGTCATTTTTTACAAATAATCAATTAAAGAAACGGTATTTATATTTAATCTCGTGTTCCCGTTTTTTCTACTGCAAACTTTCATTCTTCTAACTTTTAATAGATAAAAAAAGTTAAGATAGACGTTTATACGTACCGCCAACAATTAAAAAGTAAAAAAAAACAATCCAGCAGTGGTTTCAATTTTATTTTTTAAATAAATGTATGATCTATCAATAAATGTGGGACGGAATTATATGTATGAATTATGAATATAATGCAAATTTATATTAAATAATTAGATATAAATAAATTATATAAGCTTGCCTATATCTAACCTTTGGAGACCTTTTTTTCAATGCCACTTACCACGGCCGACTAGATTGTACCTAATTTAGTTGGTCACGACGTGCATCTAGAAGGCAATTATATTTGACTCCGTGGCAATTAAAAAAAAATTACTTTCCACCCTAGGGATGGAAAAGCTATTTTCCACCCGGCTATCTACTCATGAAAATTACACTTTCTGAACAGGAGAGATGAAAATACTTATGGCAGTGTGATCGTGTAGGTGTTGTTTGCATGCAACTCGTTTGAATTATCCCCTTACTCTTAACCGTTAAGGACTTATACCTTCCACCATCAGCTCAGCATAGGAAGATGATGACTATCAGATGCAGATTAAAAAGTGGTTCAAGATTAGGTTGTGCAAGATTAGTGTGTTCATAAACAACTTTATAATCGTCGACATACATATAAGTATGCGAGTCAAACTGTGCGAACCTCTTCTTTGAAGTCGGTTAAAATACTAAAACCTTCTCCTACGTGTAATGTAAAAAATACTTTTTTGAAAACCGCATCAAAATCGGTTCAGCCAAACGCAAGATAATCGTGGGCAAACTTCTATACATACTTACAGGTCAAACTGCGAACCTCCTTTTTTTGAACTCGGTTAAAATCCGGCCAAATGCGAGTCGGATTCGCGCACCGAGGGCTCCGTAACAAATACTTATTCCATCTTAACTGACCGGGTTAAGTTAAGTTTGCACCTGGTATGTATGCTGCCGGAATCGCCGGATACAAATGAGGTGCAAAGCTAACGCAACCGATCACGGTTGTTGTATGCGAGCCCCCTTAAATATATTGTTTATTCTGTTTTTTTTTTGTATTTGTTGTTAAAGCGGCAACAAAATTAGATCATCTGCAGAAATTTCAACTGTCCACGACCGACCAGCGGAGTCTTAGCAATAGGGTCCCGTTTTTGACCCTTTGGGTACGAAACCCTAACAATGCCAGGTTTATTATTTGTACATGCGCGATCAACATATTTGTAACTGCAGATGAACAAGAAGCAACTGAAGGTCATTGAAAAATATTGAGATCAACTTTTGGAAAGGAAATGGTCACTTATTAAAATTACCGCATTTCTTGATGTTTTATTTATTTAGAAACCACCACGGGGAGGAGAGGGTGGGTCTTGGGTGCACACGCAATTTCCTTCCATACAGTGAGGATAGAGCCCCGGCGGGCAATATATATGTGCGCATTGCCGGCTATTAGTACAGTCCGGCCAAGCTTGGCGTTGTCCATGGTTATACCCTGAAACAATAATATTTAATTATTTTGACTTCTAGTGCTCAAAACGTAGGGTCACTATAACCCCAAATTTGACAAAATTTTACGGAGGTCGCTAGTTCAAGCCTCGTTAATGTAGAATAGAGCAAAAAAATCTAATTCGAAAAAAAATGGAAAAAGATGGTCTAAGAATGTGTTCCTCCCGGGGTACACTGCCAAATTAAGGGCTTCACGAAGCCGGACTAAAGTGGTCGTTTTAGCTCCATTAAAGGTGAGGCCGGCATGCATTGGTGGTTTGAAAAACAAGTCTGAAGTCTCGGTTAGTTCCGTCATACCCGTTCTTTTCCCTCGACTAATCACCGGCCCATACAGACGAACGGCACTTTCCTTGCAGACGAACGGCACTAGTACAACTGCAGCCGTCGCCACCTGTTAACGGCTGCCGTCGCCGCTTGTCGACGTCTGCCGTCGACGCGTTGCCGGCTGCCGTCGACGCGACGACGGCAGCCGTCGAGAGGTGGCGACTGCCGTCGACGCGCCGACGGCAGCCGTCGAGAGGTGGCGACTGCCGTCGACGCGTCGACGGCAGCCGTCGACAAGTGACGGCTGCCGTCGAGAGGTGACGACTGCCGTCGACGCGCCGACGGCAGCCGTCGAGAGGTGGCGACTGCCGTCGACGCGTCGACGGCAGCCGTCAACAGGTGGCGACGGCAGCCGTCAACAGGTGGCGACGGCAGCCGTCAACAGGTGGCGACGGCAGCCGTCAACAGGTGGCGACGGCAGCCGTCAACAGGTGGCGACGGCAGCCGTCAACAGGTGGCGACGGCTGCAGTTGTACTAGTGCCGTTCGTCTGTAAGGAAAGTGCCGTTCGTCTGTATGGGCCCTAAGCGAAAAACTTAAACGCATGTCCGTCTGTCCGTCCGTCCGCGGCTTAGCTCCGTGATCATTGGTACTAGAAAGCTGAAATTTGGTATGAGTATGTGTATGTATCACGCCGACAAAACGGTAAAATAAAAACAAAAAAAAAAACTTTTTTTCGGGTACCTCTCGTACACCTAAGTGGGGGTGAATTTTTATTTCCTTCCAACACTAGTGTGTGGGGTGTCGTTGAATAGGTTTTTAAAAAAAATCCTCCTCCTCCTTGTGTCGTGTTCCTCATTGCTGAGGGTCGTGACCTCCACGAATTATTTTTTAGACGATCGCCTTCCATTTGCTGCGGTCTTCGGCGTTGTGCAATACCTCGTGGACTTTCGAGTTGCGATTATCTCGGATCTGGTCTGTCCACCGCATAGGACTTCTTCCTCTTGGTCGCCTTCCCTGTACTTTCCCGGTCACCAAGAGCACTTCCGGGTTGTCGTTTTTCTTCCTGGCTAGGTGACCGAAAAATTCGAAGATCCTGCGGAGACAGATTGTCGACAGCCTAACAGTGACTCCCACTTCTTGAAGAATTGACACATTTGTGCGGTGGGCTGTCCAAGGAACTCGTAACATTCGCCTCCAGCACCTCATTTCAAATACGTCAATGCAAGATCTGTCTGCCTTTTTGAGGGTCCAAGTTTCCGCACCATAGGTAAAGATCGAGAAAACCAGAGTCCTTACCAGGCCAATCTTGGTTTTTAGCGAGATTGATCTATCTGTCCAGATCCTATTTAGTCGGGTCATCGCGCTCTTTGCCATGCCAATCCGCTTTCGAACGTCTGGTTCGCATGAGCCACCGTTGCAAATGGTAGAGCTCAGGTATACAAAGCTGTTCACATATTGGAGATTGAGTGTCCCACTGAGCTCTAGTTGCTTCGTTCGATCTATGACCATGACTTTCGTTTTAGATTTATTGATTGACAGGCCAAGTTCTCCGCTCACTGGCTCTAAGCGTTCCATCTCAGTCCTCCATCCAAGTAGTGTTTCCATCTCAGTTTCGTCAGCTGCGACAAGTGTAGTGTCATCCGCATAGCGCATGTTGATGATTTTGATTCCGCCGATGGAGACTCCGCCTTCCCAGCCTTCGAAACTGCGCCGCATGATGAAGCCATAAGTGTTGAAGAGGATGGGAGACAAAATACATCCTTGTCTCACTCCTTTCCCAAACTTAAATGGTCTTAAGTCTACCCTCACAATTCTATGGTTATTGGTATATAACGTCTGAAGGAGCGAGGTTATTAGGTGCTGCGGTACGCCAAGTTCAGATATTACGTTCCATAGGCTGTTATAATTAATGCAGTCGAATGCCTTACTGTAGTCGATAAAACATAAGATCAAGGGGATGTTATATTCATAGGATTTCTCAATAAGTTGTCTGATATGTTTAAGATTTGTTCCCTAGTGCCCTTTCCCTTCACGAAGCCATCTTGTTCAGGTGGAATTTGCCAATCCGGATAGTGGCGGATCCTGTTGTTTATGATGTGCAGGAGAACTTTGCTTCCGTGAGATATCAAGGCTAGAGTCCGATAGTTATCGCATACCCTGGTGGACTCCTTTTTGTGCAGTGGTAGTATAATCGACTCGGCCCAGTCATTCGGCCACTCCCAGAGATGGGCGCTCATGGGTAAATACCCGGTAAATACCCAATCTACCGGGTATTTACCCATTTATACCCAAATTAGTGGGTATAAACTATCTATCATCAAATTTTTGGAAAAAAGTAAAGAGTTCAATGTGATATTCAACTAAAAGGTCGTTTCTTATAAATTTATTTATTTTATTTATTTATTTATTTATACATGGAGAACCAACAGCTAAACTTACGCTAATAGTGACATAACTAGTAATACAGAGCCAATTATAGGATCTCACATATAGCAACGAAATAATATTTAACATTAAGTTAAATAACACGCACAGTTTTACAAAGACACATGCAATAATAACAGCAAATTAATACAAAAAAAAAAATATATATACAGAAACTGAATTATGAAGTTGGAACGAAGTTGCACAATAAGTAGGTACCTAATTAATTACAGTGTGTTATTTACAATCTGCAGAGTTCATGCACAAAAGCTAACAATTAATAAACATACTTTACGCTCGGGCATACCTACTACCTACAATGTTATTATTATTGTTTTTTTTTTTCTAATCAAAGAAAAATGATGCCAATTTACGCCTCACGGAAGGAATGGAACAATTAAAAATGTCAATATCTTGGTCTCTTGTCACATTATTTAAGCAGCGACTGGCTCGAATCAGAAAACTATTTTGCCTATATTTGGATGAAGCACATTTGACTGAAAGGGGGGGGAAATGTCTTTTAGACCGAGTAGGCGCATTAAACGAGAGTTTATGAAGCAGTTCGGGGCAATCAAGATTACCACTTGTGATGTTGAGAATGTAGATAATGTCGGCTATCTCACGACGTTTATGTAACGGTAATAAGTGGTGTTTTTTGCATATACTATAGTAAATGGTCGAATCATAAGGACATTTTAGTTTAAACATAAGAAATTTCAGAAACTTTTTTTGAACGCGTTCAATTCTGTCAATGTAGGTTCTATAGCAAGGATTCCAAATTTGAGAGGCGTATTCCAGCTTACTCCTAACTATAGAGCAATAGAGAACTTTCAGTGTCTTAGCTTGAGTAAAGTGGCCGGAGTTACGCATTATGAACCCCAATGATTTTAAAGCACTACTCACCATCTTCTCTATATGGATATCGAAGAGGAGTTTAGAGTCGTGTATTACACCTAAGTCTCTCATGTGACCGACCTTATTTAATACTTGATCTCTAAGTGTGTAAGTACTAGGGAACGGGTTACGCTGACGTGAAAAAGTTATTGAAAAACATTTGGATGGATTCAAGTCAAGCTTATTAGCTTTACAGTAATTGTCAAGGCGCAATAGATCCGACTGGACAAGTAAGGTATCATGACTCGACTTTATTTTGCTAAAAATTTTCATGTCATCAGCGAAGCATAGGAGTTTAGAGTGAATGAAACAGTCACTGATGTCGTTAACGAAAATATTGAACAGTAACGGTCCAAGTAACGACCCCTGAGGGACTCCACTCGGTACCGTTACCCATCCCGACATATAATTGTTAACGACAACAGCCTGCGATCTGTTATCTATATAAGACGAAAACCATCTCAGTAAGTCTCCATGAATGCCTATGTCACACAGCTTAGATAACAAAATGGAATGGTCAATTCTATCAAAACACTTGCTGTAATCAGTATAAATGACATCCACTTGGAAACCATTATCCATCGCTTCGGTAACATAATCATTTAAGAGAATTAGATTGGACACAGTGGATCTACGCTGAAGGAACCCATGCTGGTTAATGCTAAAAGAGTTCTTCAGAGTATTATATACTTGATTATAAACGACTTTCTCTAAAACCTTGGATAATATGCATAATTTAGAAATAGGCCTATAATTTACTATGTCGGTTTTTACACCCTTTTTGTGGACTGGCGTAATATAAGCGGACTTCCATAAGGAGGGAACAGTGCATTCTGAAAAGGAACGTTTAAAAAGTAACGTGATGGGAATAACAATAGTTTTAGCGCAGTTGATTAAAAACTGCGCTGGTAGGTCATCAGGGCCAGCAGACTTCGACGGGTCTAATTTTAGTAGAATATTAACGAGTTCATCAGGGTTAACTTCAATGTTAGATAAAGACGCTGACGAGGCAGCTAAAGGGTCAGTCTTTGGAACGTGGTTACTATTTGGTGGCGAAAACGTAGTTAAAAAATAGTTAGAGAATGCATTACATATGTCGGCACCAGTGTTAACTATTTTATGGTCATAATTTAAACTATTGGGGATGCCGTGAGAGCCAGAGCGTGATTTAATAAATGACCAGAACTGCTTTGGGTTCTTCGCAATGTTTTCCTCCATCCGGCTCATGTACGAATCAAAACATTCCTGCTCAAGTTTACGCACTCTGTCCCTCAAAACGTTAAAGGAAATAAGGTCTGACTTATTATTATATATCTTGTATTTTTTTAAATATTTATACTTTTCTTTTATAGCCTTTTTTAGCGGATATGAAAACCAAACAGGGTAAGACTCAGGGCGTATTTTTTTACTAGGAATAAATTTACTTCGCAATCTCTCGTAGGTTTTGTAAAAGAAATCCACACATTCAACAAAGTTTCGCTTGGCAAACTCCCATTCCCAATTAACAGATGCCAGTTCAATGTTTATAGAAGCGTAATCGCCCTTATTGTAATAATATTTTATAAGTGGGGCAGGCGACAAGGATTCAATAACTGAATACTTAACGCATATAATTAAAGCTTTGTGATACGGGTCGATTGGTACCAGGGGATTGGAACACTCACATACGCTGACTAAGTCGTTAGATAAAACCAGATCCAGCAATTTACCATACTGATTTAATATTCCGCTATATTGGCATAGATTATGCAAGTTAATGTCGTCTATAAAGGTACACTCGTCCCCACTTGCGTAACTAGACGGTACCATTGAAGTACCCTGCGCCGTCCAACAGATACTACTCATATTAAAGTCACCAATTAATAAAAACTTATCGTTAAGATTGTTTAAAACAGTATCATTTAGCTTATTTAAGAAAGACTTCAATTGTTGCGAAAATGTATTACCCTGGTTTTGATTACATAGATATAAAACACATGAACTGTGATCGACCTTTTGTTACTGTCCTTAAGTGATAATGAAACCCACAGATCCTCGGCTGAAGAATGAAAAGATGGTTGTGGGGTTACTGCCAACTCCTTTCGAGTGGCGATAACTACACCGCCACCACGGGTTTGTCCCGTCAAGGATAAATCTCGATCCCGACGCCAGACCACATAACGATCATCAAATAATTCCGCGTCACGTATCCCGTCCACGAGCCACGTTTCTGTCAAGACTACTATGTCATAAGCAGCTAAACTTAAACTGCGATAGAATGTCATCGTTTTAGAGCGAAGTCCCCGCACATTCTGATAGTAAATTGTAGGATAATTACTTGTACCACTAGGATTAGCCATGAGTAACAGAAGTAATATTATAATCAGAATAGCTTTCACTTAAGATAATAATGACATTTCTAAATAAATTATATTATTAAATGTAAAATTTATGTTTATTAAATGTAAAATTTATGAAATTTATGAGATATTTATGAGATTTATGAAGCGTCTTACATTATTTCACGTATAAAACTTATGTTGTATTCGTTTTAAATGGAATTTAGTTAAATAATATTACATATTATAAGGTTGTATAAATTTAGAAACATATTAACATACAATCGATTTACCATCACCAATAATTATTTTTTAAATACTCTAAAAATGTACTTAAAATCATATCGTAGATTTCAATAATTAAGAGAAATATTATTAAGGCTATTAGGGTACTTCTGTTTACTCTAAGTTTTCTTCAGATTCAGACTTTCAGATTCTTCAGTAGTTTCTAATAACCAATCAGAGTGCGGTTACAGGTAGCGTCACTAAATAACGGGGTGACCCGGCAGACGCGGTCAGTTATTGTTTATCAGCCACAAGGTTACGACTCCTGTACCTTCCTCCATCCACCGACTATGTAGACAGCTAGTGACCACATCAGAGGCTATACGTCCACACTCCACACTGCGATCCAGGAGATAACACTCTGCGGTACAAAGCCGAAGATCGGGCGGAGATTTTTGCAGCGTGCCTGGAGCGCCAGTTTATTGCAAACCCGACAACGAACGACGACCACCGATGGCGTGAAGCCTACGGCACTTTGCGGAACCATTACGAGCAGAGGAAGACCCGGTCTTTTTCTCGGTCAGCCAGGTTCAGAAAGCCCTCCAACGATGCGACCCAAAGAAAGCCCCGGGCGCCGATGCGATCCCTAACTCAGCACTCCGTCACTTGCCACAGTACACCATCGTGGCAGTGACGCACCTCTACAATGGGATCCTGCGCTTGGGCCACTTTCCTCAGACATGGAAGCTTAGACGGGTAGTCACGCTTCCCAAACCTGGCAAAGACCGAAAAAGACCGGAGAGCTATAGGACGATAACTCTGCTCAGCACCCTCTTCAAGGCCCCACATGGGGAAACTCCTTCCACACATAGAGCCCGAGCCAGAACAGTTTGGGTTCAAACGACGCTCCGACTCACGCGCGTGCTGCACTTCATGGCCGACTCAATAAACAGAAAGGAGCGCAGTGGTCGTCATGCTGGACATGGAGAAGGCATTTGACAGAGTATGGCACGAGGGGCTGCTGTACAAACTGTCAAACGCCACCGCCCCCCGTCACATAATAGAAGCCGTCCGGTCGTTCCTGCTAGAGCCCCGATTCCAGGTTGCAGTGGAACAAGCTGTCTCCGCTAAATGCCCAATCCGCGCGGGAGTTCCCCAAGGTTGCTGCCTCTCACCTGCCTACTACGCAGTTTACACCGACCAAATGTCGTCGGAGACGTTAAGTTGGGTCTGTTCGCAAACGACGCTTACTAAACCTCATCCATCAGCCCGGCCCATGCTGTGAGGAAAATGCAGGCCCAACTTGACGCCTTCCCAAAAGGGCTGAATAACTGGAGACTGTCGGTGAATATCGCCAGAACCCAGGCGATAATCACCGGGAAGAAGAAGACGCCGCGGCCACTACGCATTTCCGGCCAGGAGGTGCAGTGGCAACACACAGTGAGGTACCTGGGCGTCACCATCGACAGGAACCTCACTATGAAACAACACGTGGCGGAAGTGGTCACCGAAGCCAAGACCGCCCGAACACTCCTGAGGCCAGTACTCACAAGCAGCCTGCCAATCCGCATCCGCACGAAGCTGGGGATTTACAAAACGTGCGTGAGGTCCAGGCTCACGTACGCAGCTCTGGCGTGGTACGCCCTAGTGGCTGCCACCAACAGGGACAAAATCCAAGCGCAAGAAAATCTGGCACTTAGAACAATCACGAAATCCCCACACTACGTGCGGAACGACCATCTCCATAGGGCACTGGGGTGGGAAAACATAGATAAATTCATCAGACGACTGGCACTCAGTATGTTCCGCCAAGCCGATGAATCACGCCACGTGCTGCTCCGAGGTATAGCGCCACTTCACGGACACACGCCCGCGGCCACTCCCAAGAGAATTGCTGCCACAGACTTAACTAGACCAGCTGCAAGATGCAATGCAGACAAAAAAAACATAAAAAACAGACAAGGCCTCCGAGCAGTCAACTAACGCCACAAATCGACTACCAAAGCCCAGCCCGTCATTACGAGCTGCGATAAATGTAGTCTCATTGCGTGACACACAGAAAAGGCACCCCCACACTCCAGAATGGAGTATGTGATGAAACGTAGTATCGAACGGCTGATGATAACTCGGTCATATTCTCACATATTTTTTATTAATTATCTAGCTACCGTATCCTCGTTTTCCTATTAAATTATATCCACAGATATAAACAGGTGAGTACACAGTAGATTGAGTAAATACCGTAAATTTATACTACTGCCCATTTCTAGACCCTGGAGACCGTTCTAGACCAGAGGTACTGGTCAAGACATTCAAAACACCCGAACACGATGGGATTCTGTTAAATAATTGAGATTTTTCCTCAATCAAGTACCGGAAAGAGAGTGAAATTGAACTTACAGGATTTGATAATAGGCATACTGACAAGCATACAGCCTAATACCTCATAAAATTGGTTGTCTGTAAAGTCGGTTTACGGACGATGGTTTAACGTGAAAACGTCATAATAAAACATTGATGAAATGATTGCATACTTTAATGAATTAAATTGAATCATTTTTATTGAATTATCACTATTTTGTATGGATACAAAGAAGGAGTGGAATGAAATCTACAATAATAATAATCTTAAATATTTTTCAACGTTGGTTAAAATTCTCCCACATTTTATAGTTTGAGAATCTGTGAACAGCATGATGACGTAGGCTTGTGTCAGTCACGTGGTTCCCTTTCCCTTCCACGGCGCGGCGCTACAAAGTCAACATTGCTACAATGAGTCATGTTTTTTCGTATGCGCGGCCGGCGTTCATAAATTTATTAGACGTTGTCACGTCAAAAAGATGATGTTAGTGGTGATAATAGCTATTTTGTAACATTTCTACACACCCCTAATTTAATATTTTCAATAAATATAGTACAAATAGTTTATACCCACCAAATCGGGTAGAAAACGGGTAAATACCCGGTAGATAGGGTAAAGACCGGGTAAATACCCGATAAATACCTTGGGTATGTACCCACCGCCCATCTCTGGCCACTCCCCATGTGCCCAGAAGCAATTGCAGATTCTATGCAAAATGTGTGTACACCCTTGTCGCCCAAAGCTTTTAGAACCTCAGCCGTAATTTGTCCGGACCGGGAGCTTTCCTACTCTTTAGCAATTTAATGGCCGCAACTATACCTCTGAGCGTAGAATAGATGGTTCAAGGTGATTTTGATTCCCTCATCATCTCCACCAGACAGTTCACTTCACAGAATCAAAATAGAAGCAATTCCGTTTCAGTATTTTCACCAACTTATATTTGCAATCTGCTTTAATAAACAACTAACAACATCGTTCGAGGGATTTCCTATGGGATTTCTACTTGTATAAGTACATTTTTAAGTTGGTTGACTTTTATTCGAAAGTTTTTTGTAATTGTATCCTACCACTATGTATTTGAGCTAAAGGTGTGGACAGGCGGACATACGGACAGACGGACGTATAGCTGGACGGACATGGCGAAACTATAATGGGTTCCTTGTTGACTACAAAACCCTGAAAAGGTGTCCCCTAACGCCGGACGGCCCCTAACGCCGGACACTCGAACTATCTCGGCAACTGGAAGCTCGGCAACGACAACTCGGCAAATTCACTTAGGCAATGGTATGTTTAATGGTATGGTATGTTTGCTCAAGTTGCGTTAAAACCTTGCAGGAAGTTGCTATTTGTGACCTCAATCAAAGAAAACTGTTCAATAGTCCTAATGACAATTCAGCTTTAGCAGAATTCCAAAGACAAAGAAACATTGACTCAGTACTGTGTTACAAATTATATTATGAGATTTATTTTTTGTCAAAAAAAAAATCTGGGACTCGGTTTCATTACCAACTGTACTTTCTTACACAAACGTTAATTGCTCATCAAGACCAATCAGATGAGCCCAAACATCATGGGTTTATCTTGTGCTGTTTGGAGTTCCTACGCCCATCTTCAGCTCCAACATACCAAATTATTGGACTGTAAAATTTTATTAAATTGTTGGTTACAAACTAAGTAGCTGGTCATCATGAGACCCTCAGTTAGTGAGTGATATAGAAAATGCTAATGAAACTTAACATTGAACCAAAAATTTTAATTCTTGGCTTCAATATTGGCTAAGATCCATTCACAACTAGCTGGTCATCATGAGACCTTCATTTAGTTAGTGATAAAGAAAATTCTAATAAAACTTAATATTTAACCAACATTTGGAATTTGTGGCTTCAATATTGGCTGAGATCCATTCAGAACTAGCTGGTCATCATGAGACCTTCATTTAGCGAGTGATATACAAAATGCTAACTTAACATAAGTATAGCCAAAATTTTAAATGATTGGCTTCAATATTGGCTGAGATCTTGTCACTTGTTCCAATTTAAGCTGAATATCTTGGAAACTAGTGGTCATATTTCCACCAAACATAGCTAAGAACCATGTCGACGGAAAAGTCTTTCGATTTAAAAAAAACCGCACTCAAATTGGAACCGCACTCAGATACACACGTTAAAATTATAACATCCCTCTTTTTTCGTCGGTGATTAAAAACAGTTGAAATCGCAGCAGTTTACTCGATTTTATGAACGCGCAACAACATAAATATACACACATTTATATGTTACTAGCTGTGCCCCGCGGTGTTACCCGCTCATCCCACGGGAACACTAAATTTATTCGGGATGAAAAGTATCCTATGTCCTTTCCCGGGTCTCAAACTATCTCCATACCAAATTTCATCTAATTCGGTTCAGCGGTTTAAGCGTGAAGAGGTAACAGACAGACAGACAGGCAGACAGACAGACACACTTTCGCATTTATAATATTAAGTATGGATTTATAAAAAACTAGAAGCCAGACAACCTTGTCCGCGTATTAAAATATGTTGTATTAAAGAGGATGCTGCACCGCGCTCTTAAGATTTTTCTTGAAATCATAACCTCTCTCCATGATTGTCAAGACAAATCCAGAATTTTATAACAGTATAGACAAAGATGCTTGTTACTTGATGGTAATGGCACTATACATGTGGAGCGGGGACCGAGTCAGTCCTTCGGTTACCGGGGGACAAAATAAGCAAGTTTTTAGATATAGTACATACGAGTAACATACTTACTTACCTAGTGTGGTGATTTAGTGAATCACAACCTCACCCCCGTGCCACAAACACCTGCTTTCTGGGACTATAATTACCGCCCGTGGTTTTTCTAAAGTTCTACGTCTTGCCTAGGCCAGGAAGTAAGATTTTTTCTTCGCGTGGCGTGCAGTAAATTCCACTTTACGGCCTAGGGTGACGTAAGCATTCTTACCTTCTTCTGGCATAGCATTAGCTGCAATGCCCAGAGCTAGGACCACGGCGACTATTATGTACGACTTCATGATTTCTCGATCACTCGACTGTTACGATTTTTATCTTTCCATTTGAGTTGACTTATATACTTTCAACCGTTCCACCTTGTAATCGTATGTATGTCAATATAATTTTCTTTTTAATGCAGTGAAATGTAAAATTAGACACAGAATAATGCATGAAAAATGGCTTAAATATTGTCAAATTCAAAGAGGCCAAAACACGTTCTTAATCGAGTTAAAAAAGGAGGTTCTCAGTTTGACTATAGGTACGTATGTAAGTATGTATGTATGTTTGTCCGCGATTTTCTCGCGTTTGGCTGAACCGATTCTCATCCTGTTTTCAAAAAAGTATTTGTAACACTTAGGAGAAGGTTTTAGTCTGACTTCAAGAAAAGAGGTTCTCACCGTTTGACCCGCATAATCTATATATATAAAAGAAGAAGTCCTGACTGACTCATCAACGCACAGCCGAAACTACTAATGTTAGAGAGTTGATTTTTGCACAGTAGGTTACTTTTATAACGTGGGCTAGGGATAAGAAAGTACTTTCAGCGTTTTGGAAAATTTCACTCCTAAGGGGGTTAAAAAGGGGTGCAATGATTATATGGGAGAAACTTTATTTTTGGACTAGAGATTTGAAACTTTGTAGAAAGCTTACTTAATCAAAAAAAAAAAGTTATTTCAGCGTTTTGGAAAATTTCACCTCTAAGGGGGTTAAAAAGGGGTGCAAAATTTGTATGGGGAACACCGCTAATGTTGTTTATAAAGAAGTGTTACGCTAAGGTTATCAGTTTATATTTTTTTATTTCCTGTCTTCTACCCAGTGACTACGTCATTTTTTTAAAACGAACTTGCACCCCCTTTTCTATGGTTGACTGTCAACAATATTTTCTTAGTGCTGTCTCTCACTATATTTAGTGAGTTGTCTATCAGCACATGAATAATCTATACTTTATATACCTACCTATTCTTACTTTATTTAGCTTCTTGAGAAATATAGAGAACTGTAGCACCAGAATATATTGAATCACTCTTCAAACAATCTACTAGCCTGTAGACCAAAATAGTAATCGCATCATTAAATTTACTTATGTGCATTTAGTTTTTAATGGCCACATTTCAGCACTTTCTTTGAACACTAGCCTTTTTAATAACTGGGGTACCTGCTAGACCATTTATAAACATTTTGGCCAGCCTCGGGAACTCCGCCACACAACTCTTTTCGTTTAATAGCCAGGCCGGCGTGTACAAATACCAGTGCTGCCTTCTTATGAAAAGAGGTCATTATTTATTATTGTTTTGAAATAAAGTTTATTATTTATTATTGTTGAAAGAGATACTCTTCATTAAACTGCCTCCATCTCTCGATTTCCAGTGCTGAGTTTAGGATTGTTTTAACAGCCTTACGATATTTTTTTTTTTTTTTAAATCTCACTCAATAATAATAATAACTAAGATCCCCATTTTCTAACTCCAAATCCATGCGTCGCTCTATATCTTGCAGAGTCATTTTTGCCAAAGATTAAAAGCATCAGGTAACTGACGGCATAAATATTAAGCATCCTGCAAACAATTCCCGTAATCTAATTGGAAAATCTTCTAAAATTCTTTAACAATTGCATATCAGTGTCTGCCACTGTTTAAAATGTAACATGTCTAGACCATTTTAACTAAGAATAAAATTCACTATATTTTAATATCTTTGTCAACATCAAAAATCTACGCAGACGAAGTCGCGGGCGGCCGCTAGTGGTGACATAAAACATGGGGGTCTCGGGGGGCTCCGCCATACAAAACTGCAACGTTCTAAAACGGCAACAAGGAAGCAAATCTTATAAAACTTTTGAGTCTACGGAGGCAATGGTGACATAAAACATGGGGGCTCGGGGGGCGGAGCCCCCCGCCATACAAAACTGCAACATTTTAAAACGGCAACAAGGAAACCAATCTTATAAAAACATATTCTTCCAATGTAAACGTCGTTCTTAAACTCATCGAATTTAGTAAATCTATTCTTTCGTAGATGTACCTGATTTTATAATGATACCGCGTAATTAGAGGAAATTAGCCGAAAAAAAGTAAAAAATGACCAAGAGCGAGTCAGACTCGCGTACGAAGGGTTCGTTACTATTTCGTACAAAATTGCAAAAAGCACGTTTAGCAATTTCAACTTTACTTAGATCTGAAAATAATAAGATGTAAAATTTTAAATATAAAGGTTCCACGCGGACGAAGTCGCGGGCAACAGCTAGTTATATATAATTACTAGCTGTGCCCCGCGGTGTTACCCGCTCATCCCACGGGAACACTAAATTTATTCGGGATTAAAAGTATCCTATGTCCTTTCCCGGGTCTCAAACTATCTCCATACCAAATTTCATCTAAATCGGTTCAGCGGTTTAAGCGTGAAGAGGTAACAGACAGACAGACAGACAGACACACTTTCGCATTTATAATATTAGTATGGATTAGTATGGATGTTTGTCCGCGATTATGAAGTTGTTCGTGAACAACTTTATAATCTTGCACAAACTAATATTGAATGAACAACGTTTTAATTTGCGTCTGATAATCATCATCTTCCTATGCTGAGCTGATGATGGAAGGTATAACTCTTTAGGTAACGGTTAGGAGTTAGTGGGTGAATCAACTTTTATGTGCACCTTGTTGCTATGGTTACGCAAAATTTGTCCCTCGGACAACCTAAGCATTTTTCTATGAAACAGTTAGAAGATGTAAATTGGACAACGGGGACAGAGTAAACAACACAAAAAAGTTGATTCACCCTAGTGGATAACAGCGAGATGCACGCCTTCAAGATTTACCCGATCACCCCGCCATAAGTATTATATGAATCACAAAAAAGCAAAAAAATATTTTTTTACAAAAATGAACCAACTTCAAAAAAAGTACAATACAGATTACATTTGAATCACCTTTTGAAGTCGGTGCCAAACCACCCAATTATTACCTATATTTATATATTATGGGATCCCTTTGATTCCTATAATTTTATTGTGTCGATTATCGATAGTCAGAAAATGTTCTCCATATTATTTATGCTCATAATTGTCAATGTTCAGAAAAATTGTTAAGCATACTGCTTGTTGAATCTAACAATAATGTCCAATAATGTCAAACATTATACTTATTAAAAGTCACAAAGTACATCTCCATAATATCTGAAGTCATATCACTCATTGTTCAGAAATATTTTGTGTCATATATTTTAATGTACTATTATTTGAATGTATATTATCTTTTTCCCGAAAGTATACTAGTCATATTTTTTATCACTCTATTATTGGTATTAATATTACTTTTTTGTCGAAAATATATTAGTTATATATTTAATCATACTATTATTTGCATTCATATTCGCTTTTTTGCTGAAATACATCCGTGCATGGCGTGAAGAACTTGATAAGTCCAAAATGGCAATTGTTCAGGGCGTCGATTTTAAAGTTTGACATTTTCTCCAAAATCCATTTTCATCTTTAACTCGTGTTTAAAGCTTGATTTATGGATAATTTTCCGCGATCTTTTCATTTACCTTAAGTATTCTAGTAAAATCCTCTTATTTTCTGTGATATAAGACTTATCAACATAGGTACCAACGACTTATCAAGTTATTCCCCATACATTAGTGCCCAAATTGGTGAAAATGTTTTTTAATTTAATTCCTAAAAATCAGTTTTTCATAGTAACTGAAAAGTCTAAATTGATTTATAGGTAATTTTATGCAAACTTTTCAATTATTTTACTTATTTTGGTGGAAACATTGTATTTTGTGAGATATTAGACTTATCAACATATTCACCATCGACTTATCAAGTTCACCATCGACTTATCAAGTTATTCCCCATACATTAGTGCCCAAATTGGTGAAAATGTTTTTTAATTTAATCCCTAAAAATCAGTTTTTCTGTATAATTGAAATGTCTAAATTGATTTAAGGGTAATTTTATGCAAACTTTTCAATTATCTTATTTATTTTGGTAGAATCATTGTATTTTGTGAGATATTAGACTTATCAACATATTCACCATAGAATATAGGGTATCAATTGAACAATTCTATCGTTTCTATACAACTGTTTTGTTTATATAAGGCGATTTGAATGGGTTATATCGCGTGTGTTCGTTGTTTGAGTCTCCTGACGTTTCGGCAACTATTTTTGATGAGAAAAACACAAATTTTCGGTGCCAAATACGTCAGAAAGGCACAAACAATGAATAAATATGATACAATCCGTTTGAATTGTTTTATTTTAGTCACGAAACCCGAAGAAAATAAAATTAAAAGTTATAAAAACATTGAATAAATTGTAGTAAATGAATCGTCTTTAATTCAGTAATGCAAAAGCACTTATTCTACAGAAAAACTAGATGAATTCATCTTATTTTTAACTGGCAACATCTTTGTTTTTCTGATCCAATAAATAAAACTGGTCGATGGTTGACAAGGTACCGGTAATGTGAATGATACATACGAAGACACTGTTAATTATACCCCATGGACCTTAACACATTGTACTAAGGTTTATATTATGTTCACAAATGTACAGTTATCAGTGTTTTCCTTTGTACCAGAGTACACCTCAGATGTGAGAATAACTTGACAAATCGAAATATACATTTCGATAAATTATGAATAATTAATTATGTCAACTTATTATTTGCTGTGTCCATCAACCTGAAAATGATAAATCGACATATGAATTTACGGTAGTTGTGTATAATGATATAAAAGGATATATTCATTTGTTATCGTTAAAGTGTGCTTGTCTTCATTCTAATATCTTGATTTGTCAAGTTACGAACGCTTTTTTTTTTTTGAGAATTTGTTGATAAGTTGATATGCAATATTTTTTGTGCATCATCGCGCTGATATCTCGTTTTGTTAAATAAAATCCGCTAAATATCGAGATATCAATATGATGTCACAGGCCATATCTTCAAAAGTATCATAGATATCGAGTTGTCAATTTTTTTCCTACAAAACCTTGGCCGTAGAAAGCCATTACGCCAATAAAAAAAAAAACGTATAAGTCGAGTTATCAAGTTCTTCACGCCAGGCACGGACATATCCGTGCCTGGCGTGAAGAACTTGATAACTCGACTTATACGTTTTTTTTTTTATTGGCGTAATGGCTTTCTACGGCCAAGGTTTTGTAGGAAAAAAATTGACAACTCGATATCTATGATACTTTTGAAGATATGGCCTGTGACATCATATTGATATCTCGATATTTAGCGGATTTTATTTAACAAAACGAGATATCAGCGCGATGAGGCACAAAAAATATTGCATATCAACTTATCAACAAATTCTCAAAAAAAAAAAAAGCGTTCGTAACTTGACAAATCAAGATATTAGAATGAAGACAAGCACACTTTAACGATAACAAATGAATATATCGTTTTATCTCATTATACACAACTACCGTAAATTCATATGTCGATTTATCATTTTCAGGTTGATGGACACAGCAAATAATAAGTTGACATAATTAATTATTCATAATTTATTGAAATGTATATTTCGATTTGTCAAGTTATTCTCACATCTGAGGTGTACTCTGGTACAAAGGAAAACACTGATAACTGTACATTTGTGAACATAATATAAACCTTAGTACAATGTGTTAAGGTCCATGGGGTATAGTTAACAGTGTCTTCGTATGTATCATTCACATTACCGGTACCTTGTCAACCATCGACCAGTTTTATTTATTGGATCAGAAAAACAAAGATGTTGCCAGTTAAAAATAAGATGAATTCATCTAGTTTTTCTGTAGAATAAGTGCTTTTGCATTACTGAATTAAAGACGATTCATTTACTACAATTTATTCAATGTTTTTATAACTTTTAATTTTATTTTCTTCGGGTTTCGTGACTAAAATAAAACAATTCAAACGGATTGTATCATATTTATTCATTGTTTGTGCCTTTCTGACGTATTTGGCACCGAAAATTTGTGTTTTTCTCATCAAAAATAGTTGCCGAAACGTCAGGAGACTCAAACAACGAACACACGCGATATAATCCATTCAAATCGCCTTATATAAACAAAACAGTTGTATAGAAACGATAGAATTGTTTAATTGATACCCTATATTCTATGGTGAATATGTTGATAAGTCTAATATCTCACAAAATACAATGATTCTACCAAAATAAATAAGATAATTGAAAAGTTTGCATAAAATTACCCTTAAATCAATTTAGACATTTCAATTATACAGAAAAACTGATTTTTAGGGATTAAATTAAAAAACATTTTCACCAATTTGGGCACTAATGTATGGGGAATAACTTGATAAGTCGATGGTGAACTTGATAAGTTGATGGTGAATATGTTGATAAGTCTAATATCTCACAAAATACAATGTTTCCACCAAAATCAGTAAAATAATTGAAAAGTTTGCATAAAATTACCTATAAATCAATTTAGACGTTTCAGTTACTATGAAAAACTGATTTTTAGGAATTAAATTAAAAAACATTTTCACCAATTTGGGCACTAATGTATGGGGAATAACTTGATAAGTCGTTGGTACCTATGTTGATAAGTCTTATATCACAGAAAATAAGAGGATTTTACTAGAATACGTAAGGTAAATGAAAAGATCGCGGAAAATTATCCATAAATCAAGCTTTAAACACGAGTTAAAGATGAAAATGGATTTTGGAGAAAATGTCAAACTTTAAAATCGACGCCCTGAACAATTGCCATTTTGGACTTATCAAGTTCTTCACGCCATGCACGGATATAATAAGTAATAATATTTGATCATATTAATATTTGTATTCATTTTGCCTTTTTGCCGAATTATAATAAGTAGTAATATTTAATTAATTATCATAATTGTCAACTGACAATTATGGAGTATGCTAACTAGCATACTATTAATTTAGCATAATTTTAAATGGCAGAACACTAGTATCACTGACTTTTATTTCACATAATTTTTAATGGCGGAACATTAATATCGCCGAATTTATTATGGCATAAAGACATAGTTTACGGAACAGACGAGTGCTAGGAAACTAGTTTAGGTTTTAGGTTAGGTTAGCTAAACTGATACCAGTAAAATGGGTTAGGTTAGGTTAGAACTGCGACCACAACAGAACCGAACTGCTGCCAGTAAAGTAGGTTAGATTAAAACCGAACTTAATGGGTTAGGTTAGGTTAGAACTGTGACCACAACAGAACCGAACTGCTGCCAGTGAAGTAGGTTAGGTTAAAACCGAACTTAATGGGTTAGGTTAGGTTAGAACTGTGATCACAACAGAACCGAACTGCTGCCAGTAAAGTAGGTTAGGTTAAAACCGAACTGGTTAGGTTAGGTTAGAACTGTGACCACAACAGAACCAAACTGCTGCCAGTAAAGTAGGTTAGTCTAAAAGCGAACTTAATGGGTTAGGTTAAGTTAGAACTGTGATCACAAAAGAACCGAACTGCTGCCAGTAAAGTAGGTTAGGTTAAAACCGAACTTAATGGGTTAGGTTAGGTTAGAACTGTGACCACAACAGAACCGAACTGCTGCCAGTAAAGTGGGTTAGTCTAAAACCGAACTTAATGGGTTAGGTTAGGTTAGAACTGTGACCACAACAGAACCGAACTGATGGCAGTAAAGTAGGTTAGATTAAAACCGAACTTAATGGGTTAGGTTAGGTTAGAACTGTGACCACAACAGAACCGAACTGCTGCCAGTAAAGTGGGTTAGTCTAAAACCGAACTTAATGGGTTAGGTTAGGTTAGAACTGTGACCACAACAGAACCGAACTGATGGCAGTAAAGTAGGTTAGATTAAAACCGAACTTAATGGGTTAGGTTAGGTTAGAACTGTGACCACAACAGAACCGAACTGCTGCCAGTAAAGTGGGTTAGTCTAAAACCGAACTTAATGGGTTAGGTTAGGTTAGAACTGTGACCACAACAGAACCGAACT
Source organism: Apotomis betuletana (assembly GCA_932273695.1). NCBI lineage: Eukaryota > Metazoa > Arthropoda > Insecta > Lepidoptera > Tortricidae > Apotomis > Apotomis betuletana. Next base: position 7,551,384 of record OW026307.1, on the reverse strand, counting down.
GATGGCAGTAAAGTAGGTTAGATTAAAACCGAACTTAATGGGTTAGGTTAGGTTAGAACTGTGACCACAACAGAACCGAACTGCTGCCAGTAAAGTAGGTTAGGTTAAAACCGAACTGGTTAGGTTAGGTTAGAACTGTGACCACAACAGAACCGAACTGCTGCCAGTAAAGTAGGTTAGTCTAAAACCGAACTTAATGGCTTAGGTTAAGTTAGAACTGTGATCACAAAAGAACCGAACTGCTGCCAGTAAAGTAGGTTAGGTTAAAACCGAACTTAATGGGTTAGGTTAGGTTAGAACTGTGACCACAACAGAACCGAACTGCTGCCAGTAAAGTGGGTTAGTCTAAAACCGAACTTAATGGGTTAGGTTAGGTTAGAACTGTGACCACAACAGAACCGAACTGATGGCAGTAAAGTAGTTTAGATTAAAACCGAACTTAATGGGTTAGGTTAGGTTAGAACTGTGACCACAACAGAACCGAACTGCTGCCAGTGAAGTAGGTTAGGTTAAAACCGAACTTAATGGGTTAGGTTAGGTTAGAACTGTGATCACAACAGAACCGAACTGCTGCCAGTAAAGTAGGTTAGGTTAAAACCGAACTGGTTAGGTTAGGTTAGAACTGTGACCACAACAGAACCGAACTGCTGCCAGTAAAGTAGGTTAGTCTAAAACCGAACTTAATGGCTTAGGTTAAGTTAGAACTGTGATCACAAAAGAACCGAACTGCTGCCAGTAAAGTAGGTTAGGTTAAAACCGAACTTAATGGGTTAGGTTAGGTTAGTACTGTGACCACAACAGAACCGAACTGCTGCCAGTAAAGTTGGTTAGGTTAAAACCGAACTTAATGGGTTAGGTTAGGTTAGAACTGTGATCACAACAGAACCGAACTGCTGCCAGTAAAGTTGGTTAGGTTAAAACCGAACTTAATGGGTTAGGTTAGGTTAGAACTGTGACCACAACAGAACCGAACTACTGCCAGTGAAGTAGGTTAGGTTAAAACCGAACTTAATGGGTTAGGTTAGTCGAAAAAATTCTTCTGATGGCGCTTGATTCTATTCTTTAAAATATTATTCCTTCGTAAGTTGTGTTATGTTAATTTTACTTTCATAGCGTATGAAGATTATTCTTTATTATTGTTATACACCAACTGTGTTATCTATTGGAGTTTTATAATCAATGATTTTATAGTAATTTCATTCGTAATTTTATTTCTTTTCATCGTTATTCGATCTGAAATTATTCAATTTGAGATTCTACAAAGTAATACGATAGCAATATCAAAACTTATGACGAACAATTTTATGACAATCAATAAGTATGAGCCTCAAAAATAGTACCTTGGAAAATATGAACATTGAAATTATGGCTTTCGACAATATGAGTAACAAATAATATTATGACTAATAACGGTATTCACAAAAAAAAACGGTACTTAAATTTTCTACGAATCAATATAGACCCATATATTATAATTTACGTGAGGTTTGGCACCGACTTCAAAAGGTGATTCAGATGTACCTAATCTGTACTTGAACGGGTTATTTTATGCTGTTTAGTTTTTTTAAGGCGGTTCTTTTTTTGTTATTATGATTTTATGTCCACTCATATGAAACTTTTATTAATCAAAATCAGTTTTATATTTTTTTACACTAGGAGGTGCAATTACCTCTTAGGCTTTAACTTTCCTTTTTCTTTACAGTAATCGGGGAAACGTATCCTATAAACCCATTCATAGTTCCATTTTTGTACCAAATTGCCCGAGTGCGTCCCACGGGATATAACTACAAAATATATAATTTCATATTAATAACGTTCACAAGATGTAATGAACTTTTGCTATAACATCAAAATCATTATTTTTATTAGGAATAACGGTCAATTAGCATAATACTCATGTTGTAGAATGATTTTTTTATATAACACTCAAATACCTACTCTAAATTCAGTTGATATAACATACATAACGTATATCGATCATAGTATATAAGGGCGAATATACAAAAGTTGGGTAACTTTTCGGGATATTTTGTTTATGATAGTTTTTTAATCAAAATGCTACAAATTCGGGTATATAAGATAGGTAATGTAATGAATATATTGCTCGAGATTGGGCCAGTCACTTTTTTAAGTAGAACCGGAGAAATTTCGGTTTTTCTGAATTTGACTGCCAGGGGACTGACGAGGCTGACAAAGTACTGACAAAATACACAACTTCATAACATATGCTTGATATTTATTAAAATTTAGAAATAAATCTCTTAGGAACTAATCTATCTATTAGCCACAGACGTCCACTGCTGAACATAGGCCTCCCTCATGACTCGACACAAAGTGCGATCCCGTGCAGACCGCATCCATTGATTCCCCGCTACCCTCAGGAAGTCATCCGTCCATCTAGTCGGGGGCCTTCCCACGCTGCGCTTTCCTATACGTGGTCGCCACTCTACGACTTTGCTGCTCCAACTGCCGTTCATTTACCGGGCTACATGGCCTGCGCATTGCCATTTCAACCGTGCAATCCTGGAAGCTGTGTCGGTTACCCTGGTTCTACTGCGGATATCCTCATTTCTGATTCTTTCGCGCACAGAAACTTCGAGCATAGCCTTTATTGAAGAACTACAGGACCATCTCACTGCTGAGCCATGTTCATCAGCTGTTCTTCAGAGTCATTACCAATCGTCTCACGCACAGTCGATTTCCAACCTCCCGAACAATCCGGATTCCGAAAAGCTTTAGCACCATAGACCAAATTCATACACTGCGGCAGGTAGTACAGAAGAGAAAGGAGTATAACCGACCACTATGTTTGTGAACTATGAAAAAGCCTTTGCTTCGATCGAGACATGGGCTGTGCTTCAATCTCTCCAGCGGTGCCGTATCGACAATCGATACATCAAAGTGCTGAAGTGTTTGTACTATAACACCACCATGTCAGTCCGAATCCAAGACCAGAGTCTATCCAACTGCAGCGAGGAGTAAGACAGGGAGACGTAATTTCTCCAAAACTGTTTACTGCTGCACTGGAAGATGCTTTCAAGCTACTGGAATGGAACAGACTTGGCATCAACATTAACGGCGAGTACCTCACTTACTTCGATTTGCAGACGGTAGAAACTATTTTTAGTCTTATTCTTATGTTTTTAGTCTTATTCTTAGTCTTCATTCACTGAAGTAATAATTGAAAAAACTGTTTAACGTGTAATACTGTGAGAAAGATCTATCTCCACTATTCAAACAGCTTTTTAATTGGCTTTACTACTTTGAGGTAGTTTAACAGTATACATTTTCCAAGTAAGCATCCCTGTTTTTTTATAAGTCACTGCTATTTTTGGTATTCTCTACAATTTTGTATTTGTTGTAGCTTATTCGAACTTTTTTTATCTCTTTATGTAGTTTCTTTTAATTTAATTATATAACACTTCCGAAAAGGCCCTTCTTCACTGTTTCCTTCTTTTCCTTTTAGTAATATCTTCACTCATTACTCCAATTCTGGTTTATGGAGTTTCTTCCACAGATTTTACAACTTACTGCTTTTTGACTCCCCTATATTTTGGTCGATGATATTTCAGTCTAGTTCTCAGTTTTGAAACCATTGCTTGGTTCAATATTTTTTAATTGCCTATTACTGGACTTTTTCTGTCTTTCGCTTCATTTGCTCTTTGGTCGTCGTTTATAATAGGTCATTTGTTCACCATCTATTGATTATGCTTCGTGGTCAGTAGTTCTGGCGAACAAAGATATAAGTAGTATCATTCAGAAGTTGTTTTTTTTTTTGCGTGTACTCAGATGATTTTTTTCTTTTTTTGTGGCTAATCGTTGCTCCCAAGGTGTTATTTCCTTAACAAATGTCTTTACCCCTGTTCCTTCTTTTTTTAACAGGCGGCACGATGGTTTAAACTGAAATAAGTAAAAATATACAGCTTCAACACGCTACAAATGTCAGTACCCTGGAAACCCGTCAGTCCTTTGGCGCAATATAACACAAAGGACTGACGCCAACGGACTGATGAAAAAGACATGAATTTGGGGTTATCTTTAGAATCAACATTTAATTTGATATTTTCGAACATCAACTAGCTACATTTTAACAAAACAAAGTTGACTGTGTATAAATTCAAGTATAACACAGATTTACAAGGAAATAACGACTTACCATAGGACTGACTTTTTGACTGGATTGGCACGTGTTCACATGACAACCACAACTCTGGTACAAACTCAGTAATAGTGGCCATAAAATGGCTCGACCTGCAGCTAACTTTACTATCAACCTTGAAATTTAACGCGGATTTGAATTTGAGTCGCCGATATTTAGCGCGAAATTCCAATTCGAACAACAGACAGCGGACTGACGAATAAAACTGAACACAAAGTTTCTTATATTTTTTACAACAACAGTGAGAATATTATATTATGAAAGTAGTGTTATACATTATTAAATACATCATAGATTGTATTGAAGCAGTAAGTTTTCTTACATTAGAGATAATATTTAATATACAGCCATTTGATTGCCCACTTTTGAGGTTGTGACATGCCAAAGTACTGACGTTTTAAGGATAAATTGTGAAGTTTCACAAATTTGTATTTAAAATGAATAGCTGAAATTGGGTGACCAAATAAAAGGCTTTTAGTAGTATTCAAATAAAATTAAAAATATAAACAAAATATAACAAAACAATATTTTATTGCCCTGTGACATCGAGTTACCCATTTTTTGTAGAATCACCCATAAGTACTTTCGCGTATAGCGTATGATATACTACATAGGTTATAACTGCTACCCATATGCCGCTAAAATGGAGCATGGGTCAAAAACCGAAAACTGTAGGTTAGGTTAGGTTTGTTTTATGACCATGGATAGCGGAGCGAGTGAAGCGACCGGAGCGTTAAAATGCTTGCTTGCATGGAGGTATATTAAAATTGAACAGCGAACTATTGCTTAAGTATGTACACAATTGATACCTTATGGCAGATGTAAATTAAAAATATTGTATACAAAAAAAAATACCAACAACATTATGTGTATTAGGTATACATTTTTATTGCTTTTTTAAACTTAAAATTTTCAGGCGGTTATTCTATACGAGCATTATGCATTTTGGTGTTAGATGTATTGAGTAATATACATTATAAATCTGAGATATTATGAACGTTATACGTTATGATCGTTATATACAATGATATTATACTTAAATAGCGTTATACTTAACAAAAATAGATATTGTGATGTTATATCTAACGTTCGTTATACACCCTGAACGGTATACAAAACAAGCTTATAGCATATGAGCGTATATGATATGAATATTATAGTATATAAGTTCTTATGTCTTATATTACTTACCCAAATTGCACACAGAAAATAATGACCACGTAGAGAGCATTCAGTTTATCGACACCATCTCTAGTGAAATTGTGAAAGCGCTTTTTCACTCTCCGGACATAGATGGCACTCAGTACAGAAAGACAACTACAGAAGCCGCACTCTTTTGTTAATTGCCGCTTTTGCAAAGGAGCTTACTAGTATCTGATTGGTAATCTTGAATGATGTACAACGTCGTTGGTTGTGCACGTTGTGGTTCTTTTCATACTCCTAGGGGTCCCTAATCTTTATGATTATTATGGACCCTGGAAGCCCCTACTGGGTCTCAGGATTCGTTCAAGGTACATATGTGAAGTTTTCGCATTTCTATTCACTTTGGTGATTAGTTAAGTCAAGTATCGTAAAATTGACCTGGTAATTGACCCTGTTTTACCGTAAGTATATAGGTCGGTAAACAAAAGGTCTCGATACGAGTGTTCAACACGGACTAATTTAATCTCAATGAAACTAAAACCTATATGGACGAAGGAAGGTTTGTATGTGTTTGTATGCGTGTAGGTGTCGTGTCTGTGTACGTAATGCTTTGGGCTGTGTTTGTTTACCTGTTACAGCTGTGTGCTACAGTCCTTCACCCTTAGAAAATACTATATCAAAAACACAAAAAGATATATATAGGTATATATGTATGTTTCACTGTTACACCTGAGGTTGTCCTCGCAGAGGTGCTGGGTACCACCACTACTGATGCGGTTGAGGTTGGGTTGTTGGTAGAGTTGAGCTTGTTGGTGCTGCGTTACTCGTGGCAATGGAGCCGGGGCTTGATTCCTCGTGCGCAGCGAGTATTTTTTGTTTAAATGCCTCGTACCTTTTTACTTGAGGCGGTTCTTCCAGTATGTCACTAAGTATTTCAAGTTCACGTTGACCCAATTTTGCAACCAATAGCTGGGATTTATATAGATCAGTGGGTTTCTGTGGATCGATGATGGCTTCGAATTGGTGAAACCACAGTCGCGGCTGGTTTTTCCAAAACTCAGGAATCCGCGATGTAACGGTAATGGCTTCCGTCGTCGGCTTGTCTGGAGTCGTTGCAGGTGCCGGTAGTACGGCTGGTGTAGCTACTGGTGCTGTTGGGTATGCTGCTGGGTTTGCAGCTGGTGCAGCTGGTGCAGGTGCTGCCAATGGTGCAGCCGCGTTGTCCGTGGGCGCGTGTTGGTTGTACATGTTCACGGGGTCACCACTTTACCGTAAGTATATAGGTCGGTAAATAAAAGGTCTCGATACGAGTGTTCAACACGGACTAATTTAATCTCAATGAAACTTAAACCTATATGGGCGAAGGAAGGTTTGTATGTGTTTGTTTACCTGTTACAGCTGTGTGCTACACTGTAAATGTCCATTGAATCACAGGATTGATTCGTCACATGTGTGGTTTGAGAATCCAGGGCCCAACATCAGGTCTATTCTATGATACGGGGTCTAAAGGTCTAACGAAATGTGAAAACCGCACATGTCTGCATAGAACCAATCTTGAGATCCAGTGGACAATTTTATGTAAATTTTATCATACTGGCTCTAGATGTTCATTAAGGTGAGTAGAAAAACAAAAACCACACATGGCAACGTCGAGCCAGCGCTGTCATCTAATGAGCACTTCCATGGCCCATTAGGACAATTTTATGATACTGGGTCAAAATGTTCATTGAAGTGAGTCGAAATGGGGAAACCGTAGGTACATGTTTGCATTGAACCACCCTTGAGATCCAGTGAACACTTCCAGGGTCTATCATCAGAGAGCCTATGATGCTTGCTTTTATCACGCGATAAATAAGTGACAAAGCATCCGTCACGAAATTCGAGTTTGATTGACAGGTGCTTTGTTACTTATTTATTATCACCCCCCAGGTTAATTTCATTAAACTGGCTCTAGATGTTCATTGAGGAGTGTAAAAAAACGTAAACCAAACATTTCAGTGTTGAATCAATCCTGAGATCCAATAGGCATTTCCATGATCCATCATCAGGTCAAATTTATAATACTGGGTCTAGGTAAATGTTTATTGAAGTGAGTCGAAATGTGAAAGCCATGTCTGCGTTGAACCAATCCTGAGATATAGTAAGTAAGTGTCCCATCATCAGATCCAGACTTAGTGACAGTGGAAAAATAAACCGTAGTTGTTTATAACATTGATACAAAGATCAAAGAAAAATTGAAAAATGAGTTACCTGGTGGATGAGACCGGGATCGAACCCGGTACCTCTGGAGTGCCGGTCCAGCGCGTTAACCACTTCGCTACTCTAACTCCCAATAAGCAACCGATCGAATATTTCCTTGTGCTTTGTGTGTCGATCTTTGCATTGTACCACTCAATGATTACCATGAAAAATGTTATGTTTGGCACCAACTTCAAAAAATGATTCGAATGTAATCTGTACATGAACGGGTTTGGAAGCTTTTCAGGTTTTTTAAAGTCGGTTATTTTTTTGTTATTTTTTTTTTGCTTTCTAGTGATTCAAATAAAATACTTATGGCAGGGTGATCGTGTAGGTGTTGTTTGCATGCAACTCGTTTGAATTATCCCCTAACTCCTAACTGTTAAGGATTTTCAACCATCAGCTCAGCATAGGAAGATGATGAATATCAGACGCAGATTAAAAAGTGGTTCAAGATTAGGTTGTGCAAGATTATTGTATTCATAAACAACTTTATAATCGCGGACAAACATACATATTATATGCGGGTCAAACTGAGAGAACCTCCTTTTTGAAGTCAGTTAAAATACCAAACCTTCTACGTGTAACAAATATTTTTCTGAAAACCGCGTCAAAATCGGTTCAGCCAAACGCGAGATAATCGATAACAAAAATACATACCTACATACGTACAGGTCAAACTAAGAACCTCCTTTTTGTTTGAACTCGGTTAAACACCGGTCAGACGCGAGTCAGATTCGCGCACCGAGGACTCCGCACAAATACTGGTAAAGTTAACGCAATCGATCACCTTTTTTGTATTTTTTGTAAGAGCGGCAACAAAAATGCCATCATATGTGAAAATTTAAACTATCTAACTATCACGGTTTATGAGATACAGCCTGATGACAGACGAACAGTCCGGCGGATGGACGGACGGTTAGACAGACAGACTGACAGACGGACAGCGGAGTCTTAGTAATAGGGTCCCGTTTTTTACCTTTGGGTACCTGCGGAACCCTAAATATGGCACGTTTATTAGGGTTTCATAGTCAACTAGGATAGCCCTAAAGTTTCGCCATGTTCGTCTGACTGTCCGTCCGCGGCTATTAGTACTAGTAAGCTGATATTTGGTATGAGTATGAGTATGTATCACGCCGACAAAACGGTAAAAAAAAAACAAAAAAAAAAACTATTTTTCGGGTGCCTCTCGTACACCTAAAGTGCGGGTGATTTTTTTTCCTTCCAACCCTATTGTGTGGGGTGTCGTTGAATAGGTATTTTAAAAATAATAGGGGTCTCGAAACATTATTTTTTGATAGTCAGCAGTTTTAAAGTGACGTAACTGCCGCGCGGTGTCCTTATACTTAGAACGTTACACATATTAGTTAAGTGCCATACTGCATTAAACATTCCGCTCAATCTGGTGCGTATAACCGATAACTTCCAGAAGGTAATAAGTAATTGGCGTTTAGGACCTTTTTATATAGCTTGAAATCTTTCTCATAATTTTATTGTCAAGGATGTCTATTGTGAAGGATGAGCAACTACGGAACACTACACCACAGATCATATAATACTAGTACCTACTGAGCGTGGCCCGACATGCTCTTGGCCGGTTTTTTACCCTAAAAATAACATGTTTATTATTCGTACATGCGCGATCAACATATTTACTTCTGCAGATGAACAAGAAGCATTTTTGTAATGTTCATCGTATTTAAAAAGGCACGAGTGAACGTACATTTATTGAAATAATATGAGATCAGCTTTTGAGAAGGAAATTGGTCACTTATTAAAATTACCGCTTTTTGTTTAGATATTTATTTAGTTTGGGAGTTTACACGTGCAATATCCAATAGGTGAATCAGGGTGGGGGTGAAAACAGTAACGAAACCCAAATTTACACGGAGGGCAATCTAAGTCAGTAATACAGGGCTCCCCATCATTCAGGGAACTTTGACCCCCAACTCGGCGTTGTCCATGGTTATGTGAAGGCCCTGAAACAATAATAAATTTTGACTTCTAGTTTTCAAAAAGTAGGGTTGCCTTAACTTCACTTTCTAGTTTAATGTATACCGTGTGTATACCGGATGGACATATGAATGGTTTGAGGTTTTGGCAATGGCAGTTTTGCAGTGGTGTTGCCATTTGCGATGATGCGTGCTTACCACTCAATCCATTCATTCTGTTTTGTTTTATTTGATGTGAATGAATTTGATTTCTGTTTTATTTGACGTTTTTTTTTTCTGTTTTTTTTTATGTTTTGCTAATTTTTATGTTCATTTTGTCTCAATTTATATGATTATAATGTGTTGCAATAATAATATTTTAATTTATAATTTACTATAGTAACTTTTGACAAATACCTATAAACCTAATTATTACTTGTGTTATATTGTTTAGTTTAACCCTTTTGACGATGCAAAAGTGATACTTATGATCCAGTTTGAATAAATGTTATTTTCTTTCTTTCACGAAGCGGGGCTAAAGTGGTCGTTTTAGCTCCTAGGGCCTACGGTTGAAGTATTCAAGCGATTATGCGACGCTCCAATTACAGGTGAGTTGGAGTGGTGGTGCTCCATTTCGTTGGTGGTTTGAGATTATAGTCCGAAGTCTCGGCTAGTCCTTCATACCCGTTTTTTTTCCCAATGTCCCCATTGTAAAAAATGGGGGTTATTCCTTCCTTTAAAAAAATTACATGCTTTAAGTACCTATGTCTACTTTTTTTTATCAACACCCTATTTGCGTGCAGAAATTCTTAAATTATTAGTTATATGCATAGATAAAGCTGGTAAGTATTTTCATACACTTGTCGGAGGCATGAACGACCTCTGCATTACCTAAATCGCATGTTACTTATCAGTTGTAAGCATTCATTAACAAGAAGGGCTACTCCGAAGTCAGAAATTCGAAGTTTGCACCTTGCTATCCCTGTCGATCTCGTGTTTAACGTTTGGATTTCGAACATCGGAGTTATCCTAGAATTAACAAGGTTGCAAATTGATTCATTGGAATGAAAAAATTGGGCAAGTGCGAGCCCGACTCGCGCATGAAGGGTTCCGTACCTACCTATACATAATATATAATCTATAACAAGTTTGTTGTATGGGAGCCCCCCTTAAATATTTATTTTATTTTATTTTTAGTATTTGTTGTTATAGCGGCAATAGAAATACATCATCTGTGAAAATTTCAACTGTCTAGCTATCACCGTTGTTGAGATACAGCCTGGTGACAGACGGACGGACGGACGGACGGACGGACGGACGGATGGACGGACGGACAGCGAAGTCTCAGTAATAGGGTCCCGTTTTTACCCTTTGGGTACGGAACCCTAAAAACCTAGAAGCCAAGCCTTGTCCGCGTATTTATTTTCCGGTACCATAGTCGGGACGGGTAAGTATCTTATAACCATCTCTGGATGTCCAGCTATCCCTGTACCAAAATTGGTCAACATTCGTCCAGGCATTTCGGCGTGATGATAGGTCCAAGCAATTATTACCTAAGATGACGCGAGGCTGATAGCTAGGTGCCGCGCAATATGATACCTACAGGAATAAAGACGATGCTGCATCGGGCTGTTAAGATTTTTCTTGAAATCATAACATAACCCCTCTCCATGATTGTCAAGACAAATCCAGAACTTTATAATAGTAGAGACAAAGATGCCTGTTACTTGATGGTAATACTATACGTGTGCAGCGGGGAACGAGTCAGTCCTTCGGTTACCGGGGGACAAAATAAGCTAGTTTTAAGATATAGTACATAACATCCTAGGGTGATGGAAGCATTCTTACCTTCTTCTGGCATAGCATTAGCTGCAATGCCCAGAGCTAGGACCACGGCGACTATTATGTACGACTTCATGATTTCTCGATCACTCGGCTGTTACGATTGTTATCATTCCATTTGAGTTGACTTATATACTTACTTTCAACCGTTCCACCTTGTAATCGTATATCAAAAATAATTTTCTTTTTAATGCAGTGAAATGTAAAATTAGACACAGAACAATGCATGAAAAATGGCTCAAAAGTTGTGAAATTTAAAGAGGCTAAAACACGTTTTTAACCAAGTTAAAAAAAGGACGTACTCAGTTTGACCTGTGAGTAGGTATGTACGTATGTATGTTTGTCCGTAATTTTCTCGCATTTGGCTGAACCGATATTGATTCGGTTTTTAGAAAAGTATTCGTTACATTTAGGATAATGTTTATAATATTTTATGCTATCGTTACACAATGATGGTTCTTAAAGTCGAGTACCGCGTTTAGGTCACGAGGCTTGCCGAGTGGCCTAAGTGAGGTACGAGATTTTAAGACCTAATTGTGTAACTATTGTAAGTAGGTAAAGTAAAGTAAGTAAAGTAAAAGTTTATTTGCAAGCACATGTATAGTTACACAGATTTACATAGAAAAGAGATTAGACTTACGACTAAACAAGCGTTTATATATTATGCTTATAAATATTATATTGGTTTCTGCACTAGCAGGCGGGGCGCACTCCGCGATTAAGGTTTCCCGCTACAAGTACATGCCGGTGGCCGCATGCATGCGTCCTATTCAGTGGCTGACACGCTCTGTCTCGGGATGTACGTGCGCGCGTCTCGCTCACGATTTAAGTCGCAAGTGAACGTTCCGCATTCATCTGTTGATACCAGTGTTATATTATAATATTGTTTAAATGAGTAAAAAGACAGCGAAAAGATATTGTATAGCAGCGGGTTGTAGGAACAATGATCGAAATTGGAATCACGCGTTTTTCGCTCTCCCAACATGTCCGAAGGATGCCGAAAGATAAGAAAATGAACATAATATATAATAATTAGTTACTGAATAATAAGTAATAAAAAAAACATATTGCAGGTGTATCTACTTCCATATTTAACACTGGTAATACTCAGAACAATTTTAATTGTTAAGTACTTATGTAATTTTGAATTGATTATTTGCTGCTATTTGTCAATTTAAATTCTAGTAAAATAAGTATGTCTAAGTACTACTAAATCAACAATCACAGAGGTTTTTATAATAATATTTGATATCACGTTTGTAAAATTACCAGTAATGAATAAACGATTGAGTGATAGTTTAATAGGTAATAAGTATATAAAGTATATAAATAATGAGTTACAATAAATGTATTGGAAGAGATCCCTAATAGGGATAAGTTCGCCTTTGTACATGTTTTATTTGATACAAGCGACCCGCCCCGGCTTCGCACGGTGCTTCCGTGCGTATTTTTAAAGATCTAAGCATACATAGGGGCAGAAAGACAGACAGCAGGAAACGACTTTGTTTAATAGGTACTACGTATGTAGTGATGAATATATATGAATAAATAAATAAATATCTGACAACTAGCAAAAACAAAATGAAGCTCAAGAATTTAATTGCATGTTAAGGTAACGCATTCGTTGCATTATTTTATTATATTATGCGTATTATAATGTTTTAAAATAAAGCTAAAATGTTTTGCGGCCTGGTGGTGGATTCAATTCGTCCAAATTCTGAGATTGATTATTTTATAGTTAAATGATGAAATAATAAATATAATTTATGAAAAATATAAATATATTGCTCTCTATATTGAATGCAAGAAATAAATGGGAAATACATTTTTATTTTTAGTCGTTGACAGCCCTCGCTCTCGGCGACGCGGCAAGCGAGACAATTCATTTTCACCGTTGGCACGCAGCTTTAACGTTCCGTTTGGCTTGCGCTGGGGACGACGACTTTAGAAGGGCCATAAATCATATTTTTTTGGCTAAAAAAAGCGGCTTTTGTAAAGATCAAAGCAGTGTGCCTTCTGTACTTGTACTATTATCTATTCTGTGGCACTAGGCACAGCCTGTCTCGCAGATAACCAAGACAAAATGAAAATTGACATGCGTTGTTAAATTGCGAAAGGTCAAACAAATCCACGTACATGGCGCAAAGTAATATAATGTAGTGTATAAAGTAACAAAACAAAAAATAAACAGAAAAATAAAGTATTAAAAAAAAAAAAAAGCCTAATTTTAACTATTTATTACTAAATATGGGTATGAGTGTTAATACGCAAACAAGATCAAGTAAAATGTGTGAAAGTGTATGAGTGAGAGAGTGAGGGTGTGTGAATGTGTGTGTGTGTGTGTGTGTGTGTGTGTGTGTGTGTGTGTGTGTGTGTGTGTGTGTGTGTGTGTGTGTGTGTGTGTGTGTGTGTGTGTGTGTGTGTGTGTGTGTGTGTGTGTGTGTGTGTGTGTGTGTGTGTGTGTGTGTGTGTGTGTGTGTAATGTGTGTGCGTGCGTGCGTGCGTGCGTGCGTGCGTGCGTGCGTGCGTGCGTGCGTGCGTGCGTGCGTGCGTGCGTGCGTGCGTGCGTGCGTGCGTGCGTGCGTGCGTGCGTGCGTGCGTGCGTGCGTGCGTGCGTGCGTGCGTGCGTGCGTGCGTGCGTGCGTGCGTGCGTGCGTGCGTGCGTGCGTGCGTGCGTGCGTGTGTGTGTGTGTGTGTTTGTGTGTTGTGTGTGTGTGTCCAGTTATCTAATAGCTTTCATTAAGTCCTCGATTGCATACAATACTTTTTATACGAGCAAAACACAGTTTTTTTTTTACTTTATTCGTCATTTATTTATTTAATCTTTATTGCACAAATGAAAACAAATCGTGCAAAAGGCGGACTTAATGCCATTGGGCATTCTCTACCAGTCAACCATCGGGCAAAGCAGATAAGTTGTGGGCGGTGCAACTAACTTAAATAGGTTTTAATAGATAAATACTTAGATAAATACATATATTTATTATATATACATATATAAATAAATACTGACTAATAAGCAAAACAGATATGCTAAGATTTCACCATTCTGCTAATGAAGAGGTCACGCAAGGATTTTTTAAAATTTACCTTGTTCGGAGCTTGCTTGATCTTGAGGGGAAGGCGGATCCAGAGGCGGGCAACCTGTACGGTAAAAGAGTTTCATTCCCCATTATGTTTTTTTTTAATTTTGATGTAACCTTATTTGTTCAACTAAAACTTCATTAAAAAAAACATGATCGCGTTGGTCATGGCGGGTGCCTTGTGATGGGTTAATTTTTTTCACAAGTAATTTCAACCAATCAGTGAAAAGTAGCTTTACTGATGCTTTATTTTTAAATTTAATATGGTGATGTTCTTTTTTTGAAATGATTAGACTTGAGTAGAGAGATGTCTTATGAATGTCTTAGCACCTCTCTTCTGTACGTAGCCTTGAACAACATCAACACCATTTTGATGTATGAGTATGACCCGACCCTGGACTTGTTCACGGAATCGGAGCCGAGATTTTTGTCCACAGCCACTCGCTATCTGGAGTCAATTAGCAGGCCCACCACAGTACGACAGTAGATAGGTGTGACGAAAATACAAAAAAATATAAATAAAAAAAATTTATAATTATAAATGTTTATTCTAGTTATTTCTAATTTATTACTAATTCTTATTACTTTATTATTTTGTAATGTGACCTATAACTTTCATGTGTGGCAATTTGCTGTAAGTGTAAGTTGGTTAATAATAATAAATAAATATATAAATATTAAAGTCCTGTAGCGGGTACCATAGAGTATACAATTTTGATACAGGAGTACCTACGTTATTGTGATTTTGTGTGTGAAATTATAATAATTCTCGCGCACGTTAATCTGACACATTGACGAAAGAGAATAAAAAATATTTTAAACAAATAAAAAAAAAGAGATTCTCACAATTTGACCCGCATATGTTTGTCCGCGATTATGAAGTTGTTTACAAAGAACTTAACAACCAACGAACAACTTTTAATTTGCGTCTGATAGTCATCATCTTCCTATGCTGAGCTGATGATGGAAGGTACAACTCCTTAAGGTTTATATAGTGGATAACAACGAGATGCATGCATTCAAGACCTCCCCGATCATCCCGAAATAAGTATTTTATATGAATCACAAAACAGCAAAAAAATTAAATTTTATAAAAAAAAAACGACTTCAAAAAAAACAAAATAGCCAAAAATAACCCGTTTAAGTACAGATTACATTTGAATCACCTTTTGAAATCAGTATCAAACTTCACGTAAACTATAATATATAAATATAGGTAAATAATTATTGAGTGGTGTGTAAATAATCTCAAAATTGATTTATTACAAAAATGTGTGGTTTGAGAATCCAGGGCCCAACATCAGGTTTATTTTATGATATGGGGTATAAATCATATCATATCATTTATTTATGTGTATTGGTCATACACCTTCATTGATTTGAATCGAAATGTGAAAACCGCACATGTCTGCATAGAACCAATTTTGAGATCCAGTGGATACTTCTATGTCAGTGTTATCATACTGGCTCTAGATGTTCATTGAAGTGAGTAGAAAATCAAAAACCACACATGTCGACGTTAAGCCCGTCCTGTGATCTAATGAGCACTTCCATGGCCAATCAGGACTTTGTTATGATACTGGGTCAAAATGTTCATTGAAGTGAGTCGAAATGAGAAAAACCGTACATGTTTGCATTGAACCACTCTTGAGATCCAGTGAACACTTTCAGGGTCTATCATCAGAGAGCCTATGATGCTTGCTTTTATCACGCGATAAATAAGTGACAAAGCATCCGTCACGAAATTCGAGTTTGATTGACAGGTGCTTTGTTACTTATTATCACCCCCCAGGTTAATTTCATTAAACTGGCTCTAGATGTTCATTGAGGAGTGTAAAAAAACGTAAACCAAACATTTCAGTGTTTCCTGAGATCTAATAGGCACTTCCATAGTCCATCATCAGGTCAAATTTAATACTGGGTCTAAATGTTTATTGAAGTCAGTCGAAATGTGAAAGCCAGACATGTCTGCGTTGAGCTAATCCTGAGATATAGTAAGTAAGTGTTCCATCATCAGATCCTGACTAGTGACAATGGAAAAATAAACCGTTGTTGTATAAACCATTAATACAATCAATCAATGAACAAAGGCACAATGATCAAAGATTAAAGGTTGAGTTACCTGGTGGAAGAGCCCAGGAATCGAACCCGGCATCTCTGGAGTGCCGGTCCAGCGCGTTAACCATTTCGCTACTCTAACTCCCAAGTAACCGATCGAATTTTTTCTTATGCTTTGTACGTCGATCTTTGCAGTGTACCACTCAATTATTACTATGAAAAATGGTTTGTTATGTTTGGCACCAACTTCGAAAAGTGATTCGAATGTAATCTGCACATAAATGGGTTATCTTTTTTTTTATAAACATTTTTTTTTGCTTTCTAGTAATTCAAATAAAATACTTACGACAGTGTGATCGGGTGGGTGTTGTTTGCATGCAACTCGTTTGAATTACCCCCTAACTCCTAACCGTTAATGACTTATACCTTCCACCATCAGCTCAGCATAGGAAGATGATGACTATCAGATGCAGATTAAAAAGTAGTTCAAGATTAGGTTGTGCAAGATTAGTGTGTTCATAAGCAACTTTATAATCGTCGACATACATATAAGTATGCGAGTCAAACTGTGCGAACCTCTTCTTTGAAGTCGGTTAAAATACCAAAACGTGTAACAAATACTTTTTTGAAAACCGCATCAAAATCGGTTCAGCCAAACGCAAGATAATCGCGGGCAAACTTCTATACATACTTACAGGTCAAACTGCGGACCTCCTTTTTTTTTACTCGGTTAAAATCCGGCCAAATGCGAGTCGGATTCGCGCACCGAGGGCTCCGTACAAATACTTATTCCATCTTAACTGACCAGGTTAAGTTAAGTTTGCACCTGGTATGTATGCTGCCGGAATCGCCGGATACAAATGAGGTGCAAAGCTAACGCAACCGATCACGGTTGTTGTATGCGAGCCCCCTTAAATATATTGTTTATTCTGTTTTTTTTGTATTTGTTGTTAAAGCGGCAACAAAATCATCTGTAGAAATTTCAACTGTCCACGACCAGCGGAGTTTTAGCAATAGGGTCCCGTTTTTTACCCTTTGGGTACGAAACCCTAACAATGCCAGGTTTATTATTTGTACATGCGCGATCAACATATTTGTAACTGCAGATGAACAAGAAGCATCTGAAGGTCAGTGAAAAATATTGAGATCAACTTTTGGAAAGGAAATGGTCACTAATTAAAATTACCGCATTTCTTGATGTTTTATTTATTTAGAAACCACCACGGGGAGGGGAGGGTGGGTCTGGTGTGCACTCGCAATTTCCATAAATACAGTGAGGATAGAGCCCCAGCGGGCAATATTTATTTGCGCATTGCCAATCATCAGTACAGTCCGGCCAAGCTTGGCGTTGTCCATGGTTATACCCTGAAACAATAATAGTTTTAACGTGAGTTTATACCGTTTTTTATAATTAGTAAAGATGTCTCACGATAGTTTTAATAACATTATAACAATAATAATCATTTTGACTTGTAGAATAGAGCAAAAAATTCTAATTCAAAAAAAATTGAAAAAGATGTTCTAAAAATGTGTTCCTCCTGGGGTACACTGCCAAATTAAGGGCTTCACGAAGCCGGACTAAAGTGGTCGTTTTAGCTCCATTAAAGGTGAGGCCGGCATTCATTGGTGGTTTGAGAAAGTAGTCCGAAGTCTCGGTTAGTTCCGTCATACCCGTTCTTGTCTCCCGACTAATCGCCTAAGCGAGAAACTTAAACGCATGTCATACGCAAATATAAAAATACACACATTTATTTGTTATTTATAAAAACCTAGAAGCCAGACAACCATGTCCGCGTATATACCTATGTAATAAAGAGGATGCTGCACCGCGCTGTTAAGATTTTTCTTGAAATCATAACCTCTCTCCATGATTGTCAAATATTGAAAAAATTCTTGAAATCCATGAAAACAAATCCAGAATTTTATAATAGTATCGACAAAGATGCTTGTTACTGGATGGTAATACCGTGTGGAGTGGGGAACGAGTCCGTCCTTCTGTTACCGGGGGACAAAATAAGCAAGTTTTTAGATATAGTACATAACATACTTACCTAGTGTGGTGAATTAGTGAATCAGAACCTCACCCCCGTGCCACAAACACCTGCTTTCTGGGACTATAATTACCGACCGTGGTTTGTCTAAAGTTCTACGTCTTGCCTAGGCCAGGAAATGAGATTTTTTCTTCGCGTAGCGGGTAGTAAATCCCACTTTACGGCCTATGGTGACGTAAGCATTCTTACCTTCTTCTGGCATAGCATTAGTTGCAATGCCCAGAGCTAGGACCACGGCGACTATTATGTACGACTTCATGATTTCTCGATCACTCGGCTGTTACGAATGTTATCATTCCATTTGAGTTGACTTATATACTTTCAACCGTTCCACCTTGTAATCGTATATCAATAATAATTTTATTTTTAATGCAGTGAAATGTAAAATTAGACACAGAACAATGCATGAAAAATGGCTCAAAAGTTGTGAAATTTAAAGAGGCCAAAACACGTTTTTAACCGAGTTAAAAAAAGGAGGTACTCAGTTTGACCTGTGAGTAGGTATGTACGTATGTATGTTTGTCCGCAATTTTCTCGCATTTAGCTGAACCGATATTGATTCGGTTTTTAGAAAAGTATTCGTTACATTTAGGAGAATGTTTATAATATTTTATGCTATCGTTACACAATGATGGTTCTTAAAGTCGAGTACCTACCGCGTTTAGGTCACGAGGCTTGCCGAGTGACCTAAGTGAGGTACGAGATTTTAAGACCTAATTGTGTAACTATTGTAAGTAAAGTGAAGTAAGTAAAGTAAAAGTTTATATGCAAGCACATGTATAGTTACACAGATTTACATAGAAAAGAGATTAGGTACTTACGACTAAACAAGCGCTTATATATTATGCTTATAAATATTATATTGGTTTCTGCACTAGGCACAGCCTGTCTCGCAGATAACCAAGACAAAATGAAAATTGACATGTGTTGTTAAATTGCGAAAGGTCAAACAAATCCACGTACATGGCCCAAAGTAATATAATGTAGTGTATAAAGTAACAAAACAAAAAATAACCAGAAAAATTAAGTATTAAAAAAAAAAAAATTAAGCCTAATTTTACCTATTTATTACTAAGTATGAGTATGAGTGTTTACACGCAAACAAGATCAAGTAAAATGTGTGAAAGTGTATGAGTGAGAGAGTGAGGGTGTGTGAATGTGTGTGTGTGTGTGTGTGTGTGTGTCCAGTTATCTAATAGCTTTCATTAAGTCCTCTATTGCATACAATACTTTTTATACGAGCAAAACACAGTTTTTTTTTTACTTTATTCGTCATTCCCCATTATGATTTTTTAATTTTGATGTAACCTTATTTGTTCAACTAAAACTTATCTATTAAAAAAAACATGATTGCGTTGGTCATGGCGGGTGCCTTGTGATGGGTTAATTTTTTTCACAAGTAGGTAATTTCAACCAATCAGTGAACAGTAGCTTTATTGATGCTTTATTTTTAAATTTAATATGGTGATGTTCTTTTTTTGAAATGATTAGACTTGAGTAGAGAGATGTCTTATGAATGTCTTAGCACCTCTCTTCTGTACGTAGCCTTGAACAACATCAACACCATTTTGATGTATGACCCGACTCTGGACTTGTTCACGGAATCGGAGCCGAGATTTTTGTCCACAGCCACTCGCTATCTGGAGTCAATTAGCAGGCCCACCACAGTACGACAATAGATATCTAGGTGTGACAAAAATACAAAAAAATATATATTAAAAAAATGTATAATTATAAATGTTTATTCTAGTTATTTCTAATTTATTACAAATTTTTATTACTTTATTATTTTGTAATGTGACCTATAACTTTCATGTGTGGCAATTTGCTGTAAGTGTAAGTTGGTTAATAATAATAAATAAATATTAAAGTCCTGTAGCGGGTACCATAGAGTATACAATTTTGATACAGGAGTACGTTATTGTGATTTTGTCTGTGACATTATAATAATTCTCGCGCACTTTAATCTGACAAATTGACAGAAGAGAATAAAAAATATTTTAAACAAATAAAAAAAAAGAGATTCTCACAATTTGCATATGTATATTTGTCCGCGATTATGAAGTTGTTTACAAAGAACTTAACAACCACAAACAACTTTTAATTTGCGTCTGATAGTCATCATCTTCCTATGCTGAGCTGATGATGGAAGGTACAACTCCTTAAGGTTTATATAGCGGATAACAACGAGATGCATGCCTTCAAGACCTCCCCGATCACCCCGAAATAAGTATTTTATATGAATCACAAAACAGCAAAAAAATTCAATTTTATAAAAAAAAAACCGACTTCAAAAAAAACTAAATAGCCAAATATAACCCGTTTAAGTACGATTACATTTAAATCACCTTTTGAAATCAGTATCAAACTTCACGTAAACTATAATATATAAATATAGGTAATAATTGGAGTTGTGAATTCTTAGGTTATCTGATTAGTATGTTTCATCTGTATTTATTTATATGTGTATATATTATATGAATATATGTATTTATCTAAATATTTATTTATTAAAACTTGTTTAAGTTAGTTGCACCGCCCACAATTTCTCTGCTTTGCCCGAAGGTTGACTGGTAGAGAATGCCTCATGGCATTAAGTCCGCCTTTTGTACGATAAGTTTTCTTTTGTGCAATAAAGATTAAATAAATAAATAAATAATTGATTTTAATCTCAAAATTGATTTATTACAAAAATGTGTGGTTTGAGAATCCAGGGCCCAACATCAGGTTCATTTTATGATATGGGGTATAAATCATATCATATCATATCATATCATATCATTTATTTATTTGTATCAGTACCAATAGGTCAAACACCTTCATTGATTTGAATCGAAATGTGAAACCCGCACATGTCTGCATAGAACCAATTTTGAGATCCAGTGGATACCTACTTCTATGTCAGTGTTATCATACTGGCTCTAGATGTTCATTGAAGTGAGTAGAAAAACAAAAACCACACATGTCGACGTTAAGCCCGTCCTGTGATGAGCACTTCCATGGCCAATCAGGACTTTTTATGATATTGGGTCAAAATGTTCATTGAAGTGTCGAAATGGGAAAACCGTACATGTTTGCATTGAACCACTCTTGAGATCCAGTGAACACTTCCAGGGTCTATCATCAGAGGGCCTATGATGCTTGCTTTTATCACGCGATGAATAAGTGACACAGCATCCGTTCCGTCACGAAATGCGTGTTTGAGTGACAGGTGCTTTGTTACTTATTATCACCCCCCAGGTTAATTTCATTAAACTGGCTCTAGATGTTCATTGAGGAGTGTAAAAAAACGTAAACCAAACATTTCAGTGTTGAATCAATCCTGAGATCTAATAGGCACTTCCATAGTCCATCATCAGGTTAAATTTATAATACCTACTGGGTCTAAATGTTTATTGCAGTCAGTCGAAATGTGAAAGCCAGACATGTCTGCGTTGAGCTAATCCTGAGATATAGTAAGTAAGTAGTGTCCCATCATCAGATCCTGACTAGTGACAATGGAAAAATAAACCGTTGCTGTATAAACCATTAATACAATCAATCAATGAACAAAGGCACAATGATCAAAGATTAAAGGTTGAGTTACCTGGTGGAAGCGACCGGGAATCGAACCCGGCATCTCTGGAGTGCCGGTCCAGCGCGTTAACCATTTCGCTACTCCAACTCCCAAGTAACCGATCGATTTTTTCTTATGCTTTGTGTGTCGATCTTTGCAGTGTACCACTCAATTATTACTATGAAAAATGGTTTGTTATGTTTGGCACCAACATCGAAAAGTGATTCGAATGTAATCTGCACATAAACGGGTTATCTTTTTTTTTATAAACATTTTTTTTTGCTTTCTAGTAATTCAAATAAAATACTTACGACAGTGTGATCGGGTGGGTGTTGTTTGCATGCAACTCGTTTGAATTACCCCCTAACTCCTAACCGTTAATGACTTATACTTTCCACCAGCAGCTCAGCATAGGAAGAGTGATGACTATCAGACGTAGAATAAAAAGTGGTTCAAGATTAGGTTATGCAAGATTTAGTGTGTTCATAAACAACTTTATAATCGCTGACAAACATACATATTTGCGAGTTAAACTGTGAGAACCTCTTTTTTGAGGTCGGTTAAAATACCAAAACCTTCTCCTACGTGTAACAAATACTTTTTTGAAAACCGCATCAATATTGGTTTAGCCAAACGCAAGATAATCCCGGGCAAACATATACATTTTCACAGGTCAAACTGAGAACTTCTTTTTATCGAACTCGGTTAAAATCCGGCCAAATTCGAGTCGGATTCGTGCACCGAGGGCTCCGTACAAATACTTATTCCATCCTAAGAGGCCTTATTCCTTTTGTTTTTTTTTTTCATATTATGACAAATATATTGATAATTTCAACCAACTTTTTGAAGTGAATAATACTTTTCCCTGAGTTCTAGGTAGTAACATAGCTATTTCATGCTTTCATTGCGTGTAGTCGAAAATAAGTTGAAAAAACAAATTTTCCGCGTGAATTTTGTCAATTTCGAGTAGTTTTTGAAACAAAAATTATCAATGAATTTTTTTTTTATTATTTATTTATTTATCTCGTGCAATGCTTATTAATTTGGTACATTTATCTTACTTTCGCCAAACATATACGTTTATTGGCGAATGCTGCGCTCACTTTTATAACTACGATTATCTAAAAATGTACCTAACTAAGTATATAATAATTAGAGTATTCTCTCATATATAGTTTGACCTTAGTAATATTACTAAGGTCAAAGTATATAGAAACAGTACGTTTCAAATATATACCAATAAATCCGAATAGCCGTGTTCTAGGTAGTAACATCAATAATATATTAAGAAACATGTTTGATCCTAGAGAAAAATGTCTAAAAAATCTGCATTTTGAAAGGAATAAGGCCTCTTAACTGACCGGGTTAAGTTAAGTTTGCACCTGGTATGTATGCCGCGGGATACAAATGAGGTGCAAAGTTCACGAAACCGATCACGTTTGTTGTACGCGAGCCCCCTTAAATATATTTTTTATTCTGTTTTTTGTATTTACATCATCTGTACAAATTTCAACTGTCCAAGGCCAGCGGAGTCTTAGCAATAGGGTCCCGTTTTTGACCCTTTGGGTACGAAACCCTAAAAATGGCAGGTTCATTATTTGTACATGCGCGATCAACATAATTTACAACTGAAGATGAACAAGAATCGTTTTTTAATGTTCATCGTATTTAAAAATGGCACGACTGACATTGAAAAATATTGAGAGAAACTTTTGAGAAGGAAATGGTCACTAATTAAAATTACCGCATTTTTTTGATGTTTTATTTATTTAGAAATCACCATTTAGGGTTTTGACAGCACTCGCAAAATCCATCAACACAGCAAGGAAAGTACCCAGTCGGACATACTGTGTGTTGTTTGCAATACAAATCAGTAGTACAGCGGATCGGATCTAGCGAAGTATGACCCCCAACTTGGCGTTGTCCGTGATGTGAAGGCCCTGAAACAATAATAATGATTTTGACTTCTAGTACTCAAAAAGTAGGGTCACTTTAACCTCACGAAGGTAGGTTTAGCTCCTAGGGCGACTCTCCAAATAAGGTGAGGCCGGCATTCGTTGGTGGTTTGAGAATGTAGTCCGAAGTCTTGGTTAGTTCGTCATACCAAGTCATACCCACTTGTGTCCCCCAATTAGGCGGAAATCATAAACGCATTTCCCAATTGTAAAAATTTTACTTTTTTAAAGGAAGGAATAACCCCCCATTCCTTTCTTTAAAAAAGTTACAAGCTTTAAGTATGTCTACTTTTTTTATCAATTCCCTATTTGTGTACAGAAAAACTCTTTATATGCATAAATAAAGCTGGTAAGTATTTTCATACACTTGTCGAAGGCATGAACGACCTTTGCATTACCTAATTCGCCTGTTCTTAGTTGTAAGCATTCATTAGCAAGAAGGGCTACTCTGAAGACAGAAATTCGAAGTTTGCACCTTGCTATCCCTCTCGATCCTGTCCTAAACGTTTGTAGAATGAACACGGTTGTAAATTGATTCATTGGAATGTAAAAACAGTTGAAACACAGCACAAAAACATAAAAATACACACATAAAGAGGATTCTGCACCGCGCTGATAAGATTTTTCTTGAAATCTAGTCCAGAGGGTGGAGCCACTATTTATCAGATAACTGGCTAGAACCGCTACGGGTACGCGACCCCGGACTGCTCTAGCTACTAGTGTCACACCCCCTCCCCTCCCTGTACTCCGTGGCACTAGTATCCCTAACCCCAGATCCTGCATCCATCTCCCCGATAATCCTTTCCACCTATCCTTCTTCTCAGCCAAGAATTCCCAAGGAAGGTTGATGTCAGGCAGGCCGCCGGTCGTAAAAATAAACCATGCCAAATCCTTTTAACAACATGAGTTTGAGGGAGATGATGATGATAACCCCTCTCCATGATTGTCAAGACAAATCCAGAACTTATTAACAGTATAGACAAAGATGCTTGTTACTGGATGGTAATACTATACGTGTGCAGCGGCGAACGAGTCAGTCCTTCGGTTACCGGGAGACAAAGTAAGCAAGTTTTTAGATATAGTACATAACATACTTACCTAGGGTGGTGAATTAGTGAAGTACAACCTCGCCCTCGGTTCGGGACACAAACACCAGCGAGCGATCTGGGACTTTAATTACCGCCCGTGGTTTGTATAAAGTTTTACGTCTTGCCTAGGCTAAGGCAGTGAGATTTTTTCTTTGCGTAGCGGGCAGTAAATGGTAACCTATCGAAGTTCCGAAACACACATGTCCGATTTTCACTTGTCCGAAAACGGTTAACCGAATTCTTATAATCACCACCAGTTTACCATATTTTTGAAATGTCGCCAGTTTGTTCCACTTTGTCCTACATTAACGTTTTCCCGAAACTCGATAACCAGAAGAACGATTGCCAACTTTTTTATTTGACAACTGCTTTGTAAACCACCTTTTCATAATTCCGATGCTACGTAAAATCGAAATATCATTTTCCCTAATATCATTTTACCGTCACGATTAAAAACCCATTAATCTAGTTCTAAGGCAGGTCCGACTTGCCTTAGGTTAGGTACGACGACGAGCGAAGCGAGGAGTGTTAGGTTTAACTGCGACCCTAACGAGCGAGCCGCGCAGGTCTATATCGAGTTTAAACATTAGATATTTGATAACGGTACGTAGCCCATCATCATCAATCTAGTTCGAAGGCAGGTCCGACTTGGGGTACGTATTTGAATATCGAAAATTGAAATATCGACATACAAAATATCGACGGTTAAAATATCGAAAAATTAGAATATCCAAGGATCATAAAGTCGAAATGCAAAATTATCAATTATCGAATGGTACAATTATCGAATGCTTAAATTTCGAAAATCTGAAAATCGACATATAAAATATCGAAAATTGAGACTTCTAACGATTCTAAGGTCGAAATTCTAAATATCGAATATCTATAGGTATTACCGAAAGGTACAATAGTCGAACACTGAAATGTCGAAAATCTGAATATCTACAAGTGAAATATCGAAATATTATTACGTCGAATCGAATGTTAAAATATCGAAAGTATTTCGAATGCCTTTAAATAATATTTATTCCTAAAAATAGTAGAGCTATCGCCTAAATTTAATCACCAATTACTTTACTGCTTACATATCAATCCGAATCTAGGGCTCTCGAGCACGGCTCCCGAGCTTTGTCACGGCGGGCGAGGGCTGCACTCCGCGCCTCCGGCTTTACAAAAACACTCTAGGGTGCTCTGTGTCGGCACGCATCCTAAACAGCGAGAGCCCTAGATTCGGACTTTCACACACAGCTCATTATTATTTCGTATCTACCCTCCTATTTTGTCCACGTGCAATTTAATTACCGTTCGGCATTTGGGCTTTCGGAATGTCAGCCGTCGTCGATATAATGACAGTAAATATTAAGATCGTTCGCTATTTCAATTTTCGATATTTTAAACGTTGGCTTTTTGATGGTTGATATTTTGGGTTTCGATATTAACATTTATATTGATAATTAGATTGTAGATATTTTGATCTTTCGATATTTTAGATGTTCGGTATTTAAGTTTTAGGAATTCCAGACGTCGATATAATGATAGTAGATATTTTGTTCGTTCGATATTTTCATTTTCGATATTTTGACCGTCGACTTTTTAACTTTAGATATATTAGCTTTCGATATTCAAATACGTACCCCCGACTTGGCTTAGCTTAGGAACGACGACTAGGAGGAGTGTTAGGTTGAACTGCGACCCTAACCTAAAATGAGATTTGATTTGCTCCGACATGCTACAATTCGATCTTTTGATACAGCGGGATAATAATATTTCGGACTTAATAATTTTCGGCATAAACAGTAGTTGACAAATGATACTTCGGAATTTTAATAAGTGTCGATTTGAATCATATGCGAAATAAAATTGCAACAAACTGAGAATTGGGAAAATAATTAATATGGGAAATGTAATTTCGGGCAAACAAAATTTCGGGCAACTAAAAAAATGCGAAACGTTTTCGGGACTTTAATATTCGGAATTACAATTTTCGAGTTTATGATAGGTGACCGCAGTATATCCCACTTTACGGCCTAGGGTGACGTAAGCATTCTTACCTTCTTCTGGCATAGCATTAGCTGCAATACCCAGAGCTAGGACCACGGCGACTATTATGTGCGACTTCATGATTTCTCGATCACTCGGCTGTTACGATTGTTATCTTTCCATTTGAGGTGACTTATATACTTTAAAACCGTTCCACCTTGTAATCGTATGTATGTGAATAATAATTTTCTTTATAATGCAGTGAAATGTAAAATTAGACACAGAATAATGCATGAAAAATGGCTTTAATGTTGTGAAATTTAAAGAGACCAAAAGACGTTTTTTATGATTTTACTAGCTGTGCCCCGCGGTGTTACACGCTCATCCCACGGGAACACTAAATTTATTCGGAATGAAAAGTATCCTATGTCCTTCCCCGGGACTGACTCTATGTATATACCAAATTTCATCTAAATCGGTTTAGCGGTTTAAGCGTGAAGAGGTAACAGACAGACAGACAGATAGACAGACAGACAGACACACTTTCGCATTTATAATATTATATATAATATATGGATGTCCTCTTAGCCTGGCTAATTAATGAAAGTAGCTTGGCGTTTAAACGCCAAATGTGAAACGTCACTTATTTGCTGTATCAGTATTCAGTTGAGAAAATGAATATTCTTGATAATGGAATATTTTTTCCAATGGACAGTGGCCATTAAGTTTAAATTTGAATTGAATTGAGAAAAATATTACGGTTATTTTCTACGAATTCATGTGAATAATGATCAAGAACAAAACTATTAAAAAAAATGCGCGACAGTGACTTTCAAAATTCTTAGGTCACAGTTACCAAAAATATTTATTAGATTGTTTATTGTTTTTCTTTCAACGTGGAGAAAATACAGAGTCCAGTTAAAAAAATTTGAAGGACCTGGAGGAAGAGGGTCGAATAAGAAATACAGAAACGCTAACTTCTGCAAAACAAATAAAAGTATGTAGTTGCCTAGTCTCATTTGGTAGATATGATTAATTAATAGATACTTCATAATCTCTTTAGCCTAGAGTCAGACCAAGCTAAGTCTTCCAAGCAAATGAACTGTCAAACCATACAAAACATATATACCTATATATTTTTTTTTTTTCAATTATATTTGTGAATAGACGTCCATCCATTACTCGTATTAAACTTGAGTTGTAGTCACCAATTACATCACTAATTAATTAATTTATAAATTACGGCCAAAATTCAACACAAATACAACATCAGTATTTCATTGAAGGACATGTCCTCAAAGCAGAAATCAGAACCAACGTTTGAGTCACGCCCATCAACATCGCGAGATGAGAATGAGCCTAATGAAATAACCATCGGCAACCTTTATGAGGATAACTCTACTACGTCTCTACTATACTCTCCATCTTTTACTGTGAGTGCAGATATTGAACATAGTTCTCAAATTACGGAGACCCACCTTAATTTACTGAAACCATGTATGTAAAGAACTGTAAAAAATATTGAAATTTTGTATGGAACTTCGTCTTTATTCCTCGCATTCAAAGTGAAAAGTAGAGTGTTTAACGCGAGGCTAAATAATGATACTCGAAAAACTATTATGTGACTCAAACATGTCGTGTCATTATGGCTTGTTTTAGTCCCTTGTTGAACAATCTACTATTGTTACTAGGTGGTATAACTTCCTCTAAGGCTCTAACTTTCCTTTTTCCTTACAGTTATCGGGAAAACGTATCCTATAGAATCATTCACAGTTCCATTTATGTACCAAATTGCACACTGAATTTATTGGCCGTGTATATCAGAGAGCATTCGGTCTATCGACGCCATCTATAGTGAAATGGTGAAAGCGCTTTTTCGCTCTTCGGACATAAATGGCACTCAGTAAATAATTAAAAACAGGGAAGTTATTTCGATTCATTATTTCCCGCGTTCACGGAATAAAGACACTACAGAAGCCGCACTCTTTTGTAAGTTTCCGCTTTTGCAAAGCAATTAGCCTACTAGTAGGTACACACATTGTGTCATACTCCTAGGGTTGCCTACATCAACAAAATGGAAACTACTTCTCGGTAATTTGTATTTGTTTTGCACACTACTTTTATTAAATATTTAAAACGTACTAAATAAGACGAACCGGACCCGATCTTAATGATTATTATCAGGGGTGGATTTCCCTGCCGAGTAGGCCCGGGCCTAGGGCGGCAAAATTTGTTTTTTTTTTAGGTAGTTGCCCACGCGCCTACGTCAAAAAAATCAAAAATGTGTCCATATCCCGCAAAAAAAAATACATGTATGGTGATTACGATTATTAGGTGTTGTTCATCCAACTGATTCTTTGCTTACTAGTTTATGATAACAAATTCGCTGCTCAGAAAGCCAGGCAAAAGACAATTTGTGAATAACGATTCATTGTTATTGTTACTCACAAAGAGAAATGGAAAGAATCAGTACCTGAAATACTGATTGAGATAATTAAATCATTTACTGACTATCGTTTTTTGCCATTTTAATTTAATTTCTATAGTTTATTTAATTTTTCAGTGGCAATACTGTAGTGTCGTCCCTTTTTCTTTGATTGCATAGAAAGGGAGAACACTATATAGTATTGGCTCTTTTTAAGTTTTACTGTTTTAAGTCGTACTACCTACTGTATAGGTATCATGGCAAATTGATTATATAGCAATAAAATAAAACAATGCGTAAGTAATTGAATTCTGTTTATTTTCAGAACATGACCTTAATATAATCAACATAAATCGATGACTGTTTCTATAATTTATTATAAATAGCAGTTAAATGTAATTCTCCACAGATTATAGATATTTCTACCTCCTTTTTTTAGGGTTCCGTACCCAAAGGGTAAAAAACGGGACCCTATTACTAAGACTTTGAACCCTGAACCGTGATAAATAGAGAGCGGATTTGAAGTAGCGATCTCAATATTAATATGGATATGACTGGTTTAATTTATTATTTTTTCTACACACAAAAATAATGTAACTTATCGGAACAAAAAAGTAAAAACCTTTTTGGAAGCTTTTGTAAATATTGGGCAAAATTATGATGATATTGATAATAAATAAAAACATTCACGTTTATTAAATTAAAGTGACATTGTTGACAAACTATAATTTTATTTATTTATTAATAAATATTAAATATAAATAAATATAAATAAATATTAAGGGACAATCATACACAAATCGACCTAGTCCCAAACTAAGCAAAGCTTGTACTATGGGTACTAGACGACGATATACATAATATATAAAATACATATATAGATAACATCCATGACCCAAGAACAAATATTTGCCCCGGCCGGGATTCGAACCCGGGACCGCCGACTCAGTAGGCAGGTGTCTACAAACCGAGCCAAACGCGTCGTCAATTGAAAAAGTCAATTGAAATTGAAAAAGATCATGTAGGTACCTACATAATAAATAGGAACTACTATCTTTGAGTTGTATAAAAACTCCTTTATTTAGAATAAAATACTTTTCTCTAAATGTAGTTTGTTGCAGAAATAACACTCATAGCTTAGTTTGCGGTGTGCGGTGTAATAATAATAGACACCTTATAAAGAATGAACATGACATGTATTTAACAAATTGCACTATGTAGTCATATCCATAATAATATTGAGATCGCTACTTCAAATCTGCTCTCTAGTGATAAATTTTCACAGATGATGTATTTCTGTTGCCGCTATAAAAACAAATACTAAAAAGAGAATAAATAGTAGATTGTTTGACAAGGGGCTAAAACTAGCCATTATGACACGTGATGACACGAGGTAATTGCCAAATATATCCAAATATAACTGAGTGTCATAATGGCTTGTAGCCCCGTGTCAAACACTCTGCTTTTCACTTTGACTAAAAAAATAAAAAACCTAAAAATTTAAAATAATATATAAATTTTAAGCAAAATTAAAAGTACAATTTGAGCAATTTTTTACATTTAATGTTACAGCCTTTACTGGTAAATTTATGTTGGCATTGGTGTTATTTTGGATTGATTGTGGCGTGAATGATGGGGAAATCTCCTGTGGAGTAAATGTTGGAGAATGTAGCTGTGGGCTTGGTCTTTCGTAAAATGGGATATTGCTGATGTTGGGTTGCTCCATTTGCTCAGGCTCATAAAATGTTGGTTGTATATCCCACGATGTTGAGGGCTGTGGCCTGTTAATCACTTCACGAGACAGATGGCTGCGGTTCGTTCGACTCTCTAATGTTTATTTGTTTTGTTATATCCTCCGTAATCTTACGTTTATTTTGTATAGATTCTTCAATATAACCTTCAGCCACTTGATCAGACAGCCAGCCTCCATGGCGCTTTAATGTCAAAATGTTAGCACCGGAATCTGCAAGAGTCGCAGATGTCCTGCGGAAGCAGTGGCCCGTATAAGCATTGGCATCTGGTAACGCTAAGTACGTGACTATTTCTTTGGGCATTTTGGCAAATTTATTTTTACCAATAACTTGTTTGGTACATTTTCCGTGCTGATAATTTAAAAAGAACCGGTTGGTTGTCAAGTGGTCGCAGTCTTTGATACATTTTCACTTTATTTAAATGTTCTCCACAGATGACAAATTTTCGTTCCTTATTCGTTTTTGTGTGTGGTAAATTTATAATTAATTGAGACTGACATGTATTTAACTATTTTAATTTATCTATAAACCAATTGTGCAGTATTTTAGTTTTAAGTTATGTATTAGGCTTTATTATTATTATGTTTGATATATTCACATACAATGTACATTGTGACTGAATAAATAAACTGAACTGAAACTGAAACCACTGCATCGATTCAGACTTACACTCGTTATCATACTGTCTGACCCATGTTTCATCATCAGTTACTGTTCGGGAACAAACTTCATCTAAATCATCTTAGCACAATTCTAAAAACGGCCGAGAAGTTTCAACACGACGTTCTTTATCGAAGGCCGTCAGCATTTTCGGTACCCAACGAGCACTGACTTTACTCATGTACAAATGTTAATGTAAAATTTCTCCGACTCTTTCTTTACTAATACTACCTAAGACCAAACCTTAATTTTTCTATCTTCAAATACCAGCTTTTTGACTTTTGCTACGTTTTCTCCGGTCACTACCGATATAGCCCGCCCTGAGCGGGGTCATTTTCGATCGATTCCCGTCCGAGTTTAAATAAGTGACTCCACTTTTTGACCGTGGCATAAGGCCCAGAAGCACCGTAAATAATAGGCATTTTCTCAAAAATACTCTGCGGTGATTTGTCACTTTTTGTAAGGAACTTAATAACACAGCACAGTGCTCAATTTTCGCAATATTCGTTGAAAATTCACACATGATGTACTTTTCCATTGAATATCTTGAAACAGAATTATAAAAATGTGTGTTTTTTTTTTTATAATTTGTTTTTAAATGGCCTTTCTACTGGCCACTATCATAAACGCATATTAACCTCGACACTTTTCAGGCGCCCCTCGTAGAACAACCATGACCCAAGCATAAATATTCGAGTACATGACATAAATATTTGCCCTGGCCGGGATTCGAACCCGGGACCGCCGGCTCAGTAGCAGGTGTCTACAACTGCGCCAAACGCGTCGTCTATCAAACCAGCCAGCTTGGATTTCTCGCTCAACCGCTCGCCACGCCGCTGGTTGCAAAGTCGTGTCATCTTAGGAATTAACATCGTATTGTCTGTTGACAATCAAAACTCACTAAGTAACCTACTCAAAACAAAGCTCGTATCTCATTGCCAATCTACTTACTAGATACGAGGTTTTAAGACATCGTATCGTCTGTTGACAATCAAAACTCACTAACTGACCTACTCGAAACAAAGCTCGTACCTCATTGTCAATCTACTTACTAGATACGAGGTTTTGAAGAGCTGTGACAGAAATTTTGGTGAGTTTCGGTAGTCACCAGGCGATAAAGGAAAGTAGACGAATATGGGAAAATAAAACAAACATCAAAGTCTTTACTTATTTATTCCACGTACTGCATCAAATAATAGTAGGTAGGTACCTACTTTTGTTAAGATGAAACTTATCTAATACGTCTGGTAAAGTAAGTACGCAATACGAAAATATATAGAAGAATGTCCATAAAAAAATATTAATCACAGTATGTACTAATTTAGGTACTTATTAATACGTCTAAATTGTGGAATGATTACTTGAAATAATAATAAATAAACAAGGAAACCCTGATATACGTATAAGTCAATTTATAGATTTTAGACACTTTTTCAATGTATTTTGGCTCCTTCGGAGCACGAAGGCACGTTTAATAAATGCAATAAGTTAAATTCACTACATTTTCGAATAGTTTATATCAAAGCAAAAATATTAAAATGGAAGAATATGTGAAAAACATTGGCACAATGTTAATTCATTAAATTTTTAAAAAGTCAAAGCTAAGCCAATTGAAAAATGTCTTAATTAAATTCGTATAATCCTAGTTAAATAGTCAGATTCAACAAAAGGAATTGTCAACGAATATACCTAAGGTACGTTAATATAAAAAACAAAACGGAATGACTTCGGAATGATAACGCTAAAGGGGGCCCCTTTACCGCAGGCATTGGCCTCTAATGTAACAAAAAATATATTTTTAAACCATTTTTTGTTACAGGCGATTGCTTGCGGTGAGAAGCACCCTAACAGAATCATACAAAAATATATGTCGGTTTGAAAACCATAATTTTCGATACAAAAACTTACACAGAGATTCTGACATGAGATTTTTGAGAATAACGCCGAAAATGGTCCACTGTCAAGTCTTGAGACATTTGTTTACTAATCTAACTAGTGTATAATGAAATCTCTAGTGCAATTAATTTGTGTCTTGTTATATTATACTCGTAAGTAATATGGCGTATTAAAGGATGATTAGCATACATAACTCTAGTCTAATTTATTTTTATAACATGGTCTCGATTAGGTACTTAGTACCCAGGACGCAGCCAGGGTCAGCCTTGGTCATAGAGGCGCTCTGGGCGAGTCATTTAATGCGTCCTAGACCTAAAACTTGGTTAAAGAACAACTTTTAGAAGCCAACGCCCCATGGCGGCTGCCCGTGTATGGTTTTTTCCTTTATTTATACTTTTGTACTTCTGGATATTTAAAAATACAAAAAAAAAACTTCAATTGGTTGAGAAATATGAATGAATCTAATTATTTATGTATTAAAACTTGTTTAAGTTAGTTGCACCGCCCACAATTTATCTGCTTTGCCCGAAGGTTGACTGGTAGAGGCCCATGGCATTAAGTTCGCCTTTTGTACGATAAGTTTTCTTTTGCGCAATAAAGATTAAATAAATAAATGATCATTGACACAATTTATGATTAGAATCATCGCTACTCCTTGGTTAGTTTGCACTATACATCAGTGGCGAGCGAGCCTCAACGTTTTATGATGGTAAACCGAAGTTAGGCTTACGTTTTCTTCTAGAGCAATAGGGATAATGCGCTCAGATACAGTAAAACATGCAAGCCGGTGTGTATCGGTTTGTATGGACACCATGCCAATGTTAGACATACAATAATGTACCTAGGCGAGACGGTACATTCATAATCTAGTCACGTAAATCCTTGGAAAATAACGCACTAACAGAGTCATAATGCTAATTATCCTTTAGCCGATATAAATAGTTCTTAGATATACGGTAAAACGGGCTTAGGTAAAAAACAGTAGCACGGGCCTTTTTTTAATTGACAAAGTCCCCGTTTTTTTAGTAAAAGTAGCTGATTTGACATATGCCAGTAGTAAAATATGCGCGGTTTTTTTGATGATGTCTATCATTTCTATTTTTTATTAGGATCAAATGTCTTTATGGGACTAACTACACTTAGGCTGCTCTAAAAGTCAGTAATGACCGTTAAAGTTCAACATTCCTACGGAGCGCTAAAACGCTCCATACAAATGTGACGTCACTTGGGTAAAATATTTGTATGGAGACAATAAGTAATTTGCCATTTTCACCGTGACAAAGTGCGTTTAAGTTCATGGTTTTCATACAATTATTGTTTTGTTAAATTATGAGGATTCCGAAAAAAATTCGAAATTACTTTTGGATTAAAAATTAAATAAACGTACGCAGGTAGTAAAAATGTCAGCTACTTCTGAAGCTCCATATCCATCAATGACAATGCGAATTTCATTTGCTCAATTATTAACGTTTTTACCTGAATTCAACCCGTTCTACCGTGCAAATATATTTAAAAACAACCCTTCAACAGTCTACATATGCCTCGTGTTTCCGAAGTTGATGCCGCTTTGCGTGGCGCCCTTGTTTGAGCCGTACTGAAGAGAGATCACTCCCTGGCCGGCCCTCAGCTGTTCCTCCGAGAAGTTTCTCACGTTCTTCTCAGATTCTTTGGGTCCGATGGACGGCTTGCCGAAGTTGTGGGCCTGGAAAAGAAAAAACAAAGGTGACTTATGATTAAGCTCCCTACAAAGCTTGCGATATTCGAATGCTTAGAAAAATAACTTAGTTGATATTACGAATTGAGCTGCGGTATACGTCCGGAGTTAGTGCTAGCAATGTGATACCTGATATCAGGTTAGCGGTCGTCATTTATTTCTTAAATATCTCTGGAGTTAGAGCACATTGCTCCAATTTTGGTGCACATTTAGCGCATTGCTAGCACTAACTCCTGACGTATACCGCAGCTCCATTCGTTGATGTACACCCGCCATCCTGATGCTCACGATTTGTGTCTACGGAATTTGTACTTCTATGCCAGTGTCACACTATATGTGTCTGTGGAATATGTAAGTACTCCAATGTCAGCGTCACACCGTATGTGTCTGCGGAGTTTATACTCCTATGCCAGTGTCAAATTGTATGTGTCTACGTTATTGAAATATCTGCACTATATTCTATCTTTGTCCTCCGGGTAGGCAAGCACTTGTGACACCTCTGGTGTTGCAGGTGTTTATGGGCGACGGTAATCGCTTTCCATCAGGCGATACGTTTGCTCGTTTGCCCCCAATGATATAAAAAAAAAAAAAAAAAAACTCATTTAATTCGGGCGGCTTAGTTCCGTTGCGTGAAGCCCTGCCGAAGATGAACGTGTCAAGTAGGATGGTAAAATATGAAACTATTTGGAACTTCCTCCCAACACCTCCCTTGTATCAGAGAATGAATCATCTGGCCCTCTCTAAGTTTATCGACATTTTACATGCAACAAAATAGTAGCGGAGTAGCGAACAATGGAACCGAGCTATACTATTGTATAAAAAGTATCTAATCTTAATACTCCCGTCCTATAGACTTATCAAATTAGGTATTTGATTTAAGTCACTGACATTAACCTGTGGACCTTCACCAACTAACTGTATGAGGCATTCATATTTCATACACAATTCATGTTAATTAGCACTCGACTTAGTTAACTCGTGACGAGTTGTTGCCTCATGCATTAAGGAAATGAGCCCTGCCTCAACCTCATTATTTGCTTAGTACAGGGCACGCAAATAACGGTCATCAGTTTAACGAGAATTCGCAAGGTAAACATTTTGTCATTTTCCTTAAGTGACAGTTATGGACCATAACTGCATAATGCGAATTAGGAAGTGCAACGCCTCCAAAGTAGAGTTATGTGTTTGTAACTAAACGTAATATCTACTCTAAAAGTCTAGTATTATGATTTGTAGTCAATGTAACAAACTACTCTTCGACCCTGATCAAAGATCAGTCTTTGATATATCACGGCGAAAAGAGGAGAGACCGACGAGAGTAAAGCCATTTATTTACCGTTTTTTACAGATATAATCCGGAGATGGTCATATCATAGCACTTACCTTTCCACAAAGTGATATGTGTGGTTCGAATCCCGGCCAGGGCAAATATTTGTGTGATGAACTCGAATATTTGTGCTTGGGTCATGGTTGTTCCTAGGTATTTAAGTATATATTTATCTATATAAGTATGTATATCGTCGTCTAGTACCCATAACACAAGCCTTCTTGAGCTTAATTTGGGACTAGATCGATTTGTGTGAGGTTGTCTGATTTTTTTTTTTTCATAAGGTACAATGCAGAATATGTGGATGTGGGTGGAAGTTTAGTGGGCTTCTTTAATGACTAGCGCGAATATGCTTTTCTGCTGAGTGACTTCAAGCAAATGACCATGACGATGGAGGTTTTATCGCTCTTACAGGTGTGGGTCTGGAAGGTTTCTTGGGCCAGCACGCCGAGCTGCCTCGCTAATCTCCAAATATCAAACGCCATATTTGATTAGCAGTAGACCATGTGTCTCTGTGCTAGTCTATGAGCATATCTTTATAGGCTTTATAAAAGAAATTCACCTTTTTGCCATGTGACTGCAGTTCTGTCGCTTCTACAGGTCTATGGTCTAGAAAGTTTCCTGAACCGTTCCAAGAAAGCGTTTATGTCCTCCAAATATCATCCCAGAAGCCCATAGGTATTACGGTGATTCATGCTCAAGGATTTATACAGGAAAACAACCTTTGTGCCAGTCTGGAAAGTCTCCTAAGTAGGCACACCATGCCGGCCAAGAACACGATGAAGTTCTCCAAATATCAAACACCTTTTCAAATTTTAGGAAATCACTGCTCTTTTAGGATTTAAGAAAGAGTTATATACCTTTCTTCCAAGTGACTGCAGGCAGATGACCACGGAGTTGAGGTTCTGTCGCTCCCACAGGTCCACGGTCTGGAAAGTCTCCTGAGCTGGCACGCCGAGCTGCCGCGCCGCCTCCAAGAAAGCATTAATGTTCTCCATGCATTTGAACGCCATTTTGGATTCGTTTATCTTCTTGACGAGACCCGGCTGGATGGTGTTGACTAGTCTGTAACGAGATTTTTAATTGGTTATAAAAGATGAATACCTAGCGTAAATCTTGAGAAGAACATGGAATGAGAGTACACTGAAAAAAAAAACCAGTGAATCCTACTGACATTACAGTAAGCTTAACTGTTATTGCAGTTGGGCTTACTGTAATGTCAGTAGGGTTCACTGGCAATTTTTTTCAGTGTAAAACTATTGCGTGATGATCATTATCAGTATTGGTTATGGCTGTTTGCTCCAAATGTTAGGTAGCATTGCAACGCCCTTTAACTTTCCCAAGTTTGTGAATCGTACAAGTTGGTTTTTCGCAGCCTATAATCGTCAGTAACATTGAGACTAATGAACGAATAAGCTGGACGGTATAAAACCACGTTTTTCCCTACCTTCCAACCTCCAGGCCGCGAAGATCTAAGACCAACAACATAAGTCGGCTTAATGACGATTCTCGACGATAGAAGATCTTTTGCTACCATTTCTCTGCTAATAAAAACTGGTAATCCTGTATTTTGGTATGTATCATTTTACGTTCGCGTTTACATGCACGATACGTTAGAAGGAGGTGTGCAACCAGATACATAAGTAAAATGGCCTGATACTAACTTGCAAAGTAAGGTTCCGTCTTTGAGAATTTCGTAGAAGTTGTCCATGTCTCCCGACACGTTCTCTGGCTCGCCGGTGATCTGTTTGATCCACTCCAGACATTCCTGCGCCAGATCTTCGCTGTATTTGCTGTTGATCTGGAAAAGAGAAATGTGTAGGTTAGATGGGATATCATACAGCGAGAAACATCCGTGATAGCACTGGCAGATCGATTAACGACTGCTCTCCAAAAAGATCAACTACGGAAAAATTGGTCGGCCACTCCATTAGCTAGCAAAATAACGGAAAAAAATAGTAGCGTAATGGTTTTAAGACTTCTTGTTACGAGACAAATGTTATTCTTAAGTATCCCTCATGGATCAGGATTCTCATGAAATTTTGTGAGTAGGTTCGATAAGTATGTAGATTTTTTTGACGATTAAATTTTTTGCATATTTTTCAAAATGGCGGATACATATATTTCGAAACAAACTGGCGAGGTCTACAGCTCTCAGAACCATAAGTTTGCGTATATTCAAATATTGTAGCTATTCTCAATCCTTGAGAAGTATTCTTCCCAGTCATATAAATAATACCAATATAACGAAAACTGCGACTAATAATACCGATGACAATATGTTGTGTGTACGTAGCTAATGCAAACGGAGTGTGTTTATGCAACAATTTAGCTCGCACGATGAGGAGGAAAGTGAAGGTCGTTCTGATAACGAGCCAGTTTCCGATAAACTAAACGTAACTACTGAACTTAGTTTTAATGATATTATCCACTGAACTCTTTCCACCATCAACATCCCCGCGATACTTGAACCAAATATCTTGAGAGACGATGGTAAGGGGCCGGACGGGATGACCCTGGTCCCATGGAAAATGGGTCGCGTGCTGGTGTGGGACGCAACATGCGTCGATACCCTAGCAGCGTCACATCTACACAGACCTCGATCCGGGCCGGCGGGGCGGCAGAGACGGCCGAAAACCACAAAAAACTCCAATACCAGGGTCTCGGCTTTCAATACCACTTCACCGCATTTGGTGTCAAGACCCTGGGCCCGTGGGGTCCAAGCGCTAGAGTTATTTTTAAGGAACTTTCTAAACGGTTCCTCGACACCGCTGGTGAAGAAAGGGCTGGCAGCTTCCTCGCTCAGCGTCTTAGTTACAGCGAGGTAATGCTGCCAACGTTTTTGGTACAATGCCACGGGCCCATTTAGACATAGTTTTAGATTTTAGAGTTTTAGAGTTCAATAATAGGTACAATATATATAAAGTTTAATCAGTCAGTGTCGCGGCGTCAAATAAAAAATAAGGGCAAGCAGCTGTACATTTAGCTTACTTATTCTTCAGTAGCAATAGATAATGGCGTTCAATCGTCCTGAAGTGGGCAAGCCGGTGGGAATCGGGCTCTATGGGCTCCACGGCACTGATATCGTATAACAAAGAGACAAGCAAAAGTCAAATTAGGAACCGCGTCTCTTTGATGTTGTTTGAAAGTCATCTCCGGAGATTGTATTACACTTATGTATAGGTAATTACTAGAAATACTATAAAGTAGGTTGTATCACGTCTGACTCAACTAAGAATGGAATTCGCTGTGTAAGGTACGCAACGTAAAAGCAGTATTTAAACGTTTTTAATCTCGGATTTCTAAGAATATTGTAAGTACCTACATTTTGTTCATTAGGTTAAGTTAATAAAGGAAAACAATCGTAAATATGGCAGTAGGTAAGTATTAAAATCTTCCAGGGTTTAGAAAAATCCTACAAAAATGATGGCAAAAAAAAATAACATAAAAATAACCGACTTCAAAAAAACTTAAAAGCCAAAAATAACCCGTTCATGTACAGATTAAATTTGTGATTAAAAATTTTAAAGTCGGTGCCAAACCACTCAATTCTTACAACAAAAAAAGATGCCACGCACAAATCTTTCAAGATGACCATTTGGAATTTAGGAGTATTATTGTTCGATATTTACCTACATTTATTAGTTTACGTTAGGTTCCTTTTTTTTTGGCGTTGTCACGTTGAAGTCGGTTATTTTTTATGAAATATTGATTACTGTAGTGAAGGTATATTTTTAAAGATTAACGCATTCAGAATTTCAAATGTTTGATCATAATATTTTTCTGCCCGATCGAACTCATACAGCTAAAACAACCACTTGCTTATTCAAAACCACATTCGCATATTTGCCTTCGAAACCAAACACTGCAGAGGTGCATGAACTCGCAATATCGAGTTACCAGCAATGGCGAGTCGTAAAATCTGTTTATGAGTGAAAACTTCGAGCAGGCCGGAGCACAAGTTTCACCGAATGCGAATTGTCCGAATGTTAGGCCCGAGCACAGGTTTCAACAAATGCGAATTGTCCGAATTACGACTATTGTGGCGTAGCTAGGCGACCAAGAACCGGTACGAAAGAAAAAAAAACATCTAAAAAAAAAATTGTGCTTGATCAAGTGCCTGGGGAATGGATCTGCGTATCCCTACGGTAGGCTGTTTTTTTTATTCACATACTGACCGGCGATCGACCTCAGTGATGGTAAGTGACTATGGGGTCTAGGATGTAGATCGCCTTGAAGAGACCCAAATTATAATTTTCTGGAGAATTTTCTGAAAAAAAAAAACACGACGGGAGCGGGTTCCATTCCTTAGCAGTTCGCATTAGAAATGATGAAACAAATCGCTTCGTGCGTATAAGTGGCATACTCTCAAAAATATACCTATCCGATAGAAAACTGAGGTGGCAACTTTGCGGCGATGTTCTAGGGTCTGGAAGATGCCCCCAGCCGGCAAAGCATCACCAATGAGTCTTAGGGCTCGACTTTCTACTGAAACTAAGGCAGCTAACTGGTACGTAATTGGCAGAGCCGTCCCAAAAGTGGCAGCAGTACTCAGTAAAAAGGGTTTTTCTTTTTCTTTATTTAATCTCAATTATTAAAACAAAAATGTACACTTTAATACAACCACAGTTTTGTGTGCCGTATTAATGTGCCGAATATTGAGCGTTTTATATGCAATGAATGCAAACGAATAGCCCATCACTAGTGAAAACCTCTTTGAACAGAACATGACCGTGTCAAGTGCAGAGAAATGCTAGAAACAATAGTGCATAGTTAGTCGTTTGTTATTACTAAATGCGAATCAAGAATGGTACGGGTAGGTTGGAAAACTCGTATATGCATTGTATTTGCGTTATATTTTCATTAGATACAGGAATGTGTTTATAATTAGTATCTATTGTGCGAACAGGCATAAGATTCACTTTTTTATATGCTCGAGAAACCCATTTAGAATGGCTGATGTTAGTTGGTTAAAGTTTTCTTTACCATGTAGTTGCTTAGATTAGTGTATTTATATGTCACCGCATAGGTAGTTACCTACATGTCAACTTTACATACACTATAGATTTAACTAAAGTTTAGAATTAAGAAAACTTCATGCCGGTAATACTTATAAAGAATGAAATATAACTTATTTAAATTGGTATCAAAGGGTAAAACGAGGTTAACGTAACAGAAATGGAGAGATATTTTTTAAAAGGAACTTAAACTGCGTGAAATAATGTAATAAAGGCATTCTTGGATGTCATTTTAAAACCCCGACTGATTTCTTACTTGTCACAACAATAACTAATGGTGGTTGGACGTCATGTACCTAATGAACCTAATGAATAAGCGTCACAGATGATTCACTGGCTCCAAGTGACCGTTTTAACGAGCTCAAGGTCAAGTCATAACCGACAAAATTCCTGGTTCTTTAT
Source organism: Apotomis betuletana (assembly GCA_932273695.1). Taxonomy (NCBI): domain Eukaryota; kingdom Metazoa; phylum Arthropoda; class Insecta; order Lepidoptera; family Tortricidae; genus Apotomis; species Apotomis betuletana. The sequence goes on along the minus strand of OW026307.1, from coordinate 7,509,107 downwards.
TTAAATTATTGAGTTTATATTTGGAACACGAACCTACGTGCCTCACTTGACTATACGTGGACCTATGGATAGTGATGTAGGTATCTAGTGGAATACAAACTGACGTTGCCATGATCCAGGCCGTATTGACAATTAAAGGCCAGTTTACATGATAGATAAATGATAAAGACTCCATCAATCACTCTTACACTCTTATATACACGGAATAAAACTATCTCGGCACAAGCTACGGACCAGCTGATCATTTAATGATTTTTCTGATATTTTAGTATAACTATTTAAATAGAATTATCTGTAGGTAAATATTATTGAAGAAATGAAGAGAATCATTTACTACATAAAAAAAAACAAAAATCCATACAAAGAATCCGGGTTCGTGGGCCAGCCGTAGTGTAACAAACTTCGCTAAACATATCGTGTAACAGTTGAATGAGACATGGTTTCAAATGTAGAGTCGTCCAAGGCGTGGCACCCATTCAAAGGGTGTGGAGAGCTAGACGACAGACAATGGATGGTGGTACAAATCATTTCGTCAATAACTAGTGTCCGACCGAAACAAAATATACGGCCGAAACCGAAACCGAGTTTTCTACTTTAAATCCAGTTTGAGCCAAAACCAAAACTACTTCCAATACAGGTACTGTGGCGTAGCTGGATATTTAAGGATACTGGGGCAAAATAAAAGATTAAGGTCTCATGTCAGTTCAAGAATTTAACCCAAGGCCTCCACGAATCTGGCCAGCAGGCCCTCGTGATTGTGGGAGGCCTGGGACACGACCCCAGAAACCCATTCTTTTTTAAGGAGTACATACCTGAAATGCAAATGAAATTACCTCGCCATAATGCTAAACAGTTTGTTGGCGAGATCGCGCTAATATACATTATTTTCAGCTATATGCACCTATCACTACATATTTAATACATATTAACGGGTAAACCTTAAATTACAATCACGGAAGCAAGAACATATTTGGAAAACCTGTCTTAGGGCAGTTTCTTAAAAATATGCTTTTTTACCTATTGATTGAATGCCAATATCTTTTTTTTTGGTTACAGCCAAATCCTTGTCGGTAACTAGTATGTTGGATGAAACCGAAACATCGGTCAGTTACCACAGATAAGATAACTTACATTTATTATTACTCATTTGTCACGTACTTATAAGTACGCTGGAATCTAGGCAATATGCTTCCCGTAATGATAGCACGTGCTTTTAATTTATAATAATTATCGTTTAATTTATGCATGGCGCAACTAAGCGCCCTCTACTGTGAATAATTTCTAGCACACCTCATGAACATTCTTGTATTGTAATAAATCTCACTTTATATGTACCTGCACCGTCGTTTCATAAATCATAATATATAAATACATATATAGATAACATTCATGACCCCAGGAACAAATATTCGAGTTCATCACACAATTATTTTCCCCAGCCGGGATTCGAACCCAAGACCGCCAGCTTAGTAGTCAGGTGCACTACAAATTGTACCAACTATCTTTGCGATGTTATCGTTAACGAACCTAACAAATTGCCCTCTTAACTGACTTCGTCTTAATTAACAACTCCCTAATAGATAGTTTATTACATATTCATACTTATATTATTTTCTTCTATGGTTAGATTTGATTATATATCAGCCACAGATATCCACTGCTGAACATAGGCCTCGGGGGCATGACTCGCCACAAAGTGCGATCCTGTGCAGATTTGATTAAACTTGGATAAACTATGCGCATGGCTACTTTTTGCACGTAGCTACAAATTCACTGTAACCGAATCTAATAATTGACTGGACCTCTTGATGGACATGAGGTCAGGTTGGGTAAGAGAAACACTTAAAATCACAGTATGTGTGGTGAATCCGATTTTTAGAAACAGTTCTAGGTAAAGAAAAAAAGAACACTGCAGTTGGTCATTTTATGCTTATTAAAGCTATAAAATAGAAAATATTCCAAAGTGTTACACTTCCCCCACGTGTTTTCCTTACCCAACCTGACCTTACTAAAAATACCGTAAGGTTGTTCTTGTTTCACTAGCAGGGCTAGCATATCTTGCTTGTCGTGCGACTCAGGATCACCTGATTTGCTCGCACGGTATTGAAAAGAAAGTGACAGGTAGAATTTGTCTCGCGACAAAGAGTCGCGTGTCACAGTTATGTTAGACGTGCAGAAAATCTTTGATTTTGCTAAGACGAAACAAATCTAAAGGTTTACAAGGAACATACATACATGAGGCCTAAGATTAATGATAAGAATTAAGCTAATGATATGACCAACCGTTTCTGCACAATGACTAACTGGTTGACTAGACATGTAACAAAAATCGACTCGCGCGCATGACGCAATCGAGGATTCTTTAAACGTGATTCAGAAATGGCGGACCAAGGTCCGACTGAATTTGGGACAAAAAAAACCTGACTAAAGGTCCGGGCTTCGGCTTGTGATTCAAGAGAATTGATAAAATAAAACACAATTCTCAAAAGTTTGAGAGTGGCCAATAAATACCGTAGAATGCTACATATAAATTCATACGAATCCTTTAACCCCGTGCGATGCGAGAAAAGTTCAAATTTACGTTAAAATATCAATAAGTTTCAAGTTGATTAGCAAATCTTTCGCATACGAGCTGGTTAACCTCCTACTTACCAGCATTCATAATTTATCAGTTTGCCTCGTCAAATAGGCAGAAAATTACCATTTATAAAGGCTTCTGGCTTTGTCCACAACGAAATACAGGAGGTTCGAAAATGTTCTGAATGGCTTCGAGAAAAGGATGGTACGGCGTGCCGATGCGCGCGTTTGCTCAATTTGGCGGATGTAAAGTTTCGTCTACTAAATATGTGTAGAATATTGGAACTCAGGAAGTTAAGTATCTAAACTCACACTTAACATTCCGTTTAGGTGCCTATGCCTTCTGAACAACATTGTTTCGCAGCGTAGTAAGAACTTGCAGCTTCCAGCAGCTTGACAATAAGGATCACAACACAAAACAACTACGACATCCGAAATCAACTTCATTTGGTGTCACTAAGTAACAAACTTAAATACCAGTTCCACCAAAATTATTACTTTGAAGACGACGTGTGCTTATAACTAAGACGAAGACACGGCTAAAAAACCGATATTTATTACGTACATACACGGACATAAAAAGCGGTGTAACACTTAGTCTAGATGGGGCGGGTTGATAAGCCAAGCTTCATCATTATTCCACACCAAACGTCTAATTTACGTACGAAAACAGAGGAAGTGGTTTTTTGTAAGCTATGTCCTCTTTTGCTATTTCGGTGCACCTGCTTGTATTTAAATTGAATTCAGAATTGGAGGATAAACTTCCTATTTAATATAAATACGATACGACAAAAAGTCACATGACTTTAGAATTATTTTGTACACCGAATCTCTTTTACCCTTTTCCCTGCTCAGTTTCTTTTTTCTTTTATTGAAATTTCGATCACTCCCAAGCGAACTAGTTTTGGTTTCCGATCCGGTTTATACAAATATTATTTATACCTTTAAGAGATGAATGGCCCTTTTCTCTGTTTCCAAAGCACCAGAAGTGTATATATAAATATAGTATTGAATACGATCTTCCTCGTAGTTAAGAAACACTAGGGGCTATAAACCTACACCCAATTCCATTTACGATGCGTCAGAACAAAATAATATCAATGATCATTTATTTTTTATTGTTAAAACGTAATATTCATACGAGTACATGGAACCAATATTGATTTGCATTGCAAAGACATTGATAGCTAAGCTAGGAACATTCAAAGAGTCGTAAAGGCAGAGGTTAAATTATTGTACTAGCTATCGGAACAAGAACGTTAAACAGCGTTATTTTATTAGCTAGTTCGATAATATTATTACAGCGAATTTATGTCACGACACACGTTACTAACAAGTGATCCTGATAATAATAACTAATAGTTGAAACTATTCAACCAACTCACTTTATTATGCTAGTTTGTAGTGCAGTATGGACCGGTCGGTCGGTTAAAATGTTAGAGAAACTTCGATTGTTAATAAAATATGGGTCAAAACTGGCAACCGTCGCAAGCAACTGTGTAAGTATGTTTTAAACTTAGGCTCAACGGATGTAGCACAACGGATCGACTTATACGATACGAACTAAATGCGGAAAAAATATACCAAGAACTACAGTCTACAACTGCAACCGTACTATAGTTAGGTACCCGTAGCCAGTGGCACATGGTAAATGGTCCGTTGATTCGTTATCAAAGCATTCATTCATTTGTGCGAATATACATCCGGATAACAAATTCAGGCTAGCAACAAACGGTCACGGCCATAAATAACGATGAGTAAATGTCGCTTGGACTTGATTACGTCATTAGTGAAGTGCTCACCCATTTGTACTTGGATGCTGGCTTAAATAGTATAAGCTACGTTTAAAAACAGCTGAGTAGTGCCAAACACAAAAGGTGAAGCCGCGAGGTCACCCGCGCCGATCCTGAAGAGTTACCTTCTCAGAAGTTTTAAATTGCTGTCACATCGTCATTCAAATAGTTTGACACAAAAGTGAGAGAAATAACACGATACGTAGTGCTAAATGAAAATTCAGGTAGAAAAGTGGTCAATATTGTATTACTTTTAGCCCTAAATGCAAATTGGCCACACAGAAAAGTGATCGAATAAAATAAACAAATAACGGTGTTCAGTCTGAACTTTTAAAGCAAACCATAAAAAACAGGTAAGAAAAAATTGGCACTAAGGCGGTAAAAATTTGGTCAAATTTAGCCGTACATGTGCGAATTGGCAACACTGGAAATTTGAATCAGTCGAATAAATAAACAAATAATGGCGAATCAGTTAAAAAACGAAAAATCAAGTCCTGCACCGGTAAGGTAAAGCATAAAAAGCAGGCAACCTTGCTGCCGACAATGAAAGACCGGTAAGGACTAAGGAATGGGGTCACACTCGTGGTCAATGCAATGCAACAAGTTATCTGCAAAAGGGGGTCGTATTTAATAATATTAACGCGAACATGATGCACATATGGATGATGTTGACGGTTTATTACCATTTGGATTCTAATGGAATGTGTGAATCAGACGCCTGGAAACGATACCTAAACTTTGCCATAAGCGGTCGGGAGATATAAAATTATCTATATGACGAAATCCGCTAATTCAAACTTTAGCAATTGCTTATTACCGCGAAACGATACCTAAACCTTTCCATAAGCTATCGGGAATTATAAAACTATATGAAGAAATGTAGGTAATTTAAACTTTGGCAATTTCTTTCAAATTAGTCTGATGAGATTTCTGGCTCTAAATGTGACGTTCTCTATAAGGACGTATTGACAGGTTATTGGTACAAAGAGCCAAACCATTTAGACTATTAATAAGCGACAGTAGACTCTTTTGGTTGATAATGTCACAACTCAGACCCAATCATTTCCTACTAGTTCAAAATTACAGTGCCATTTCGATATGGTCATGGATATTTCTGAGATAGAATTACGCATTAAAAGGTTTATTGAAATAGTGGGATACGGAGATTCCTACCTCCAGTACTAATGAGATTGCCGAGTAGTCCTGGTTGTTGGAAAGGGTACTAAATCATAGCTGAATGTAGTGATAAGGATACCTACAAGCAAAATAAGCCATTGTAGAAAGTACTCGAAGTACAAAGAACCTCTGTAAGTATTCTGATATTCATTCACCGTAATGTTCTTATCAATAACGGTAAAATTCACTCTGCAATACCTTTTTTCCGTGCAGAGGCAGACATAAAAGCTGATGGCACACATTTATTAAGGATAAGGCAACGACAGAGACAAACGAGTATTTTGCCAATTAATTAGATTAGAACTAATCTGGTTTCGGGATGTGCGGGAGTTTCTTCCTCAATTACGTTGTTTCATACAAACCGCTTGAAATCTTAGTAGGTAACTCAGTATAAAAGTTCCTATCTGGACGCAATGTCCATGTTGGGTTTTTATGTAGTATCAAAACCATACGTTTGAAGTGTTTTAGGGGAAGAGTCCTATATTTTAAGAATCTAAAATGGCAAGAGTGAGGATAACCTTGTAGTTTTTAATGTCACTATTTTGGTGAGCTTGATTTGCCATTAGCTGTTAAGTAGGTGTAAGTTTGACAAAATGGCTGAAGATAAATATTGCTAAGTATTTATCGCCTTTTTTGACCCGAGCGCTCAAAACGCGAGTAACAAACGCAAGTTCAAAATTGAGACAAACTGGGAAACTGATTTATTTTTAAAATTTAATACAACCGCTATTAGGTATTATGAGCGAGTCATAGGTTGTGATTAAGGTTATTCCCCTTAGGTTTGCGTGACCTAGTACCGTGATACGAGTAAATACCGATTGAGGTTGAATAACATCCTCTTGGTCACACATCACGCTCACACCGTTATCACTTATGCTAGAATGACGGCAAATACACAAATTCATTTCATCCTAAAGGAGTCGAATTTCTTTGTTGACCCCTCGTATGCTTAGACACGGATCCGTGCGGGACATTTGAACCTTATGTTAAATGTCAGTTAATTTCAATTTGATTAGCAAATTTTTGATGCCGCATACGAGGGGTTAATACTCTGCGAGCGTAGCCCAATGACTCGTCTAGTGTGATATAATCAGGAATAAGCAATATATCAGAGGCAGAGGATAGATGCTTTGAAGATGCGGTGCTGGAGGCGCATGACGAGGATACCCTGGACCGCCAAGCGCACCAATAAATCGATTCTCTCTCAGCTCAAAATTAGAACCCACCTGTCTACAATATGCCACCAACGATTTTTTTTTGTATTTCGGCCACATAGTGCGAAGAGATGATAGTCTGGAAAAGTTGATCGTAGTTGGGAACACAGATGGTAAACGAACTCGTGGACGATCCCGAACCAGATGGACCGACCAAGTAAAGGACACGTCTTCCTCAAAGTTTTGCTCGGTTGTAAGGGAAGCAATGGACTCGATGGAGACAAATCATTCACTCCAAGTGTAAGCCATCCAGCAGTTATGACCACGATCCTCAGTCATGAGGGAGCGACGAGAGAGATAGAGAGAAGCAATAGTTTATTTCATAAATATAATTACTGAACTAAATAGTACTGGCTAATCATTTTATTAATTACTTCTCATAAAACATATTCACCGCAATTTTGGTTTTAATGACTGCAAACGTTATTTTAGTCCCATTATGTAGGGCAAAGCGATTAATAGTTATTGAGTAATAAGTCTTACGCACTACACGATTCCACAGTAAGGCCCTTAAATGGCATGTAATTGGTTAAATAGATGTCCTTACTTTATAGTAACGTTCTTATTGCTTTAATATTTAAGTCTAATTTGGCTGAATTAAAGGTGGTTTACGTTAATTTATGTTACTGAGTAAAGAATCTGTTGAGTGTTGAGCAAGGATGTAATGTAAAGGACTTAATGGCGAGTGTTTTGGTATGCTTGTGCCAAGTTCCATTACAATAATAAATACATTATACTGTTAATCACATAATGAACTTTATTCTGCAAGTCACAACACAAGGGCACATGATGTCTGAGTCGCATTTCAGAAGAGGAAACCACTGTTGAGAAGAAATGCGGAAAGAAACTCAACAGTGAGTAATTTTTTTAGAAAGCATAGTTAACTATATTCATATTACTTTAATAATTACAATAGTATGAACTTAACCTACTTTAGACTATACGTAGTCCTCGAAGAAAACATTAAAAGTGTACCTATAATATAATAATATACTTAGTATTTTAAGTAAAAAATAAGGGAAAATATAATAATAAAATATAAATTATAAGAAAATGTGACTTTTTATCACAATTTATGTACGATTCATATTAAAATTATAACTCTTTGGCTTTTTGGATTTGCTGTAGTCGAATAAAATCTTGAACTAAGGTCACCTAAGGTTTCAATAATTTTCGTGTAAGTTACTGCTCGTAAAAGCTAATTTCTTCTCTACTTCATGAAGGGGTGAATGTTATAAGCAGTTTTTGCACGCGTCATCATATTCCGGGGTTTTAAGGGGGCAAATGATTTGACACCTCCTGTCGGCCTATTAGTTTCAAATCATTCGTGCATTATTAGAATGGTTTGCTCGTGAGACGTTTTATTATAGTTAAATACTTTAATTTAGGCACCATCTGTACAAAGAGAAATTTGGTCAAGTGTCAATCTCGAACATATGGCTGGTTTTGAAAGTAGCCTTATAAATACGTCCCAAGTAAAGGCCGAGCCTTATAAGGCACTGTTGCAAGCCCAGCCTTATATGAGTCATAGTGAATTAGTATGAAATTGTACAGACTGCTAATTGAACATCTGTTCCTCTGTTTGTACTGATTACACATTAAATAAATATAGTATACGAATATTCTGTGACTAATTCGTTGTAAGGTCACAAAAACTCAAAACAGCGACCAATCGAATAATATTTGTGTGGTGTGGGTTATGGCGACCACTCAAATAATGTTCAAGTAGGTATGAAAAATACATTTAAATGAGAAGTAAGAAAAAATTATAACTCAGTATAACTAAATAAGTATAATTCGCTTAGCTGCTATTCTGTATTTACAGGAAATTTGAGTCCGTTCTTATCCATTGTGAAACGTTTTCCTTAAGCACACGAAACTCGTAAGATTAATATTATATTTATAGAACTGAACAGTCATCATCATCATCATCATCATCTCAGCCATAGGACGTCCACTGCTGAACATAGGCCTCCCCTTTGGACTTCCATATATACCGGTTGGAAGCGACCTGCATCCAGCGCCTTCCGGCGACCTGAACAGTATTTTGATTAAATATGACACATTTAGTTACGCAAAACTTGGTATATTACATTAACTAGTCTTACTAGACACGCTACAGTACTATACTAAATATTTGATATTCTTCTTTCTTATTTTCTTTCCTTTAAAAAAACTGCTATGATTAGTATAACAATTACACTGTATTTTATCTAAAACTATTTTCAACCAGCATCTTCTTTCTATGTTCAAAGAAAAGTTCAATTATAGGTAGATTAAAATCATGAAGACATTCAAATTTGTCAGTCATGTAATCTAGCATAATTTCACTCAAAGTACTAAGTACAAACATCCGCAACTCCTAAGTGTAGTGCTATTCTCCTATGTATAACAATAGCATATTTAAATAATGCCACCAACGTCGACGGCTATGTTAACATGGTTGACCTACGTAGCGGTTTTTATGATAAGCCTGCGTCTATTATTCTGGCTTTCATTTTAGACAAATTTGCCGTTTTAGAACTAATAAAAACCGAAATAATGAAATTTGTATGACTTGAAATAACTTCATGGCACAGTCGAAATATGTCTACTGCTGGGCACAGACCTCCCACAAAAAAAGACCACCGTGGCCACTAACCATCTTATCCAGTAACCATCTTACGGTACGTTTTCCTCATCCAAAATTTCGGAAGATCAATCGACCATCAGTTGAAATTATAACGTTAATTATAATTTTGTGTTTACCCAAAAACGCCATAGTCGGCTTTCCATAGTGAATCGGCCCTTAGTACACTTCCCGCACTTCTAATGGAGCGTATTTGAGTATCATCAACATCCTAACTGTGACAGTTTTTGTCTATTCGAGCGATTCATTCCAAAGTTTGAGATTATGTTCTTTATTTAGCTTTGCATCAGCACTAAAAAACTGATATTGATTATCTGAGAAAAAAAAGAAAATATATATATAAAAAAGAACAATTTGTTTTCGTGGTTGTGAAGAATAGACCATACATGGACAACACCAAGACTAAATATCAAAATTTTCAAGGCGGTGCTATTCAAAGGATCATTCAGACAGTTCATATGTGAAATAAAGACATTGAAGACGCAAGAAGCTATTCTATAGATGCATAAGTGAGACATTATCAAACGACTATGCATATTAGGTATCGTGTTGCCATCAGACATAGTTCGTAGGTATGCTAATGACGATATTGTGGCATTTGCGGCATCTGCATGTCGTCACGTCATGAAATTAGTAAATGTGATAAAATCACGATTAGCTTATTATTATTACCTAATCCTGACATTTCTTTGATAGTATTCATAACAGTGTTCGTTTTCCTCATTAAATTAATGTGTATTTTAGACTTGAAAATATGCTATTTACACACATATCTAAGGACCACTATAGTTAAATCGGCTCTCTATTAAAAACATGCGTTCGGAGGTTCGGAAGTTAAGATGCTTTAGATCTAGAAGTCTAGATCATACTCAGTTTGCGGCTTTAATGACTTGCCGACAGGACGATGGAAGTATGCGAGAGTCTGTACACGTAAACACTACTATTACTATATATTATACTTTTATTTATCTTTAGGCGCCATAGCTGCTCTAGATAGACATTAAAATTAAATTTCATTAAAATTACACATCTCGTTTTGCCTACACAGAAGTTAACAATAACAATTATATCTTTAGGGCTGTTCATTTATTACGTAAGATAATTTTAACTACTTTCTCCTCCACCCTGCTTAAGAAAAATCTAGACCAATTCCCGTACCCATTTAAAGAAAAATAAGACTTGTTCGGAATGTCCCTTTAAAGTCTCGTGGTGTTAGATATGTAGGTATATCTATCCAAATTAAACTATAAACATTTTCCGTCTTTTTGTAAACTTCACACCATTTATGACTATTTTATTCCGAAACGCTACTAATTTCATTAGCTTCAGACAATTATGGCGGTTATAATATCCGTTTAGCCACAATACCGAATGTACCGGCATTTGGTCACGCGCCAGCTTAAAAAAGCATTCAGAAACCGGTTATAGAGCTATCTCAATAGCCCCGTGCTACAATAAAAGGTCGTATCTGTATATGGATCTTATAAGAAGATACGCCTTTTTTACAATATAAAATAGTGGTTATAATACGGCTATCCTTGACCGGAATTGGTGTCCGTGCTCCCAATGGGAAGAGATTTTGTCCACACAATGCATTATCAAACGTGTATAGAGTCCGTAGAATTGCGTAATAGGTACAACTGTAGATAAACATGTTTGGATTTCGAATTTAGCCGTGTTGTTTATGAAGTATGGAACGGCATTATGGCTTGCAATTCCACAATTATGTATAAAAAATATTCTAGAATGTTCGATGTTGCCCATTTTCATCTACCACAGTTTCCATTAAGTAACTCCAGCTAGGCGATCGGTTATTAAAAATAACCTTACGTTTGAAGAATGTGGTACATTTCTCGAGATAGGTCTTTGTTACGAGTGCGTTTTGTGAAAAAACAAATGTTCCTCCTGTACAGTCGCAAACAGATACATCGGATCGGAGCGAATGGATGGGGTGTTCATAAAACACGCTTCTAACGTACTGAGCGTGTTTCGATGTCTAGAGTGCGTCTCCACTTAAGCGGAGCGGTGCGGAGACGTGCGGAATCGACCAATCAATTGAGTTGAAATCTGCATCTCGGCTCCGGTTCCTTTGTGATTGGTTAATTCCGCACGTCTCCACTCCGCTGCGCTTCAGTGGAAACGCACCCTTATGCGCGGCTCCTTCGTTCGCTCTAATATATTTGAAGGCGACTGTACTTACCCATGTGCAAAACTTAAAACGGATTTACAACTAATTTGACTGTTTTTCCACAATTGTTTATACGAATAACGGTGTTAATATCTTTCGCCAATTTTTTCTTTGCCGAAGTTCCTGGGCGCCAGAGCGTACCTAAGCAGAGCAACGACCCGCATACGGTAACTACATTTAAATAAACCTAACTACATTCCTATAGGTTATCAAGAATTACCTACCTAACTACATTCTACTTTCTAGTATACATCGAGGTACTTAAGTAAGTATAGATAGGTTTTTGCTCTGTGCAATTAGGGCTTATATAAATCATGCAAGGTTCGATGGGGGGGGAGGGGAGGTCACGAAAAAATCACGACAGATCACGTTGAGGGAGAGATCTGAAAGAAAAAATCTACGACACAAAAAGTAACCGAAAATACCTCGCGTGATTTTGTGCACAAGCCCTTGGAATAAAAACGGTTAATCGATTGGTTTGAAAACATCGCGTTCGCGAATTCCGTTAAAACTATAGTTTTTCCTATATCAACAAAAAATCGACGTAATAAATCAAATCAATATTTTTGAAGGCTGTTGAAGGTTAAAATGATTAGACAGTCTGTCTGTCTGTCTTAGACATAAGCCTTCGCTAGGTACTTAAAATTAAAAGAATCCGTACATATACCTATGAACCGAATCTCTAAATTTCAATAAATGTATTAATTGCATTAGAGACTCGAAGAGTTAAGAGTTAGGTATACAGTTTTATTATATATTATAATAATCATTAATCACACAAGGTGAAAGGGGAAATGCTTAATCCTGTAAAATAATTGCAGAAATTGGCAGAAAATACTCGGGACTCTATACCGAATTATGTAACATTTAGTAGGACTATGATTTTTCGATCGCACATTTACATTCCCAAGACTCCCAAGAACTCCCAGGAAATCCTACAAAATTCCTAATTCATAAAATATTAAGAAAGATAATTAAAACATAACCTCATAGATGTCGAAGTGTACCTCAGAACTCAGACCACAGAGCGTTGGGAACGATGGTATATATACTGACAGAATTATACATCTACATTTGGTTTAGGCAGGTGGGTGAACCGTCGGGTTTTTTGTTACATAACCTGTTTAAATTCGGCCGTTCAGGATACCTACGGACTACGGACTACAGACTACAATTAAGAACTTTATTAGGGAGGTTATATTTAAAATGTATTAGCAGTATTCTATGTAAGATTGGTTAGTTGATCTTTTTTTAGAGCTAGATTAAGATTTTTTTTTTTTTTTTTTTATGTCATAGGGGGCAAATGAGCAAACGTATGTGTATATGAGTGGCACTGAAAGTTGTCTAAAATTATATAATAGCATACAATGTACACAGCACCCCAAACTACATTTAAGTCCCTTCAACAGAAAGGACTTAAACGTAGTTTAAGTAGTTAAGTCTGGTAGATGCTGGGTGGGATTCATCGTCGATCTCGCTCAGACTCATATGTTTTGGAAGGTTGTTCTTTATTGTTGTTTATTTGTTTATTAATTAAAGTATACAACTTAAATATATACAGTTCCCTGCAAAACTGTTTGTACAGATGGAACCAAGAACCAAATGACAAGATATAATGTATTTCTATGAGTGTGTTGGACTCCCTAGCCGATTATGAACATGGGTCAAAAAATTTACACGTGCCGCTGAGGGCCAGACGCGATAAAAACCGTTGGGGGTCTACACTGTAGGTTATTTCAATGATATAAAGTCTATTTTCGAATCGCTCACTATGCTACATGACTAGGTACGGTATCAGAATTACGATTCATTATGTTTCTATTGTTAAAACTATATATAAATACCTACGTATACTTGATGACAAGATGAATAAGACAGGTACGTACTTATAACGTTGAATCATTGAACAATTTTTTTCTGCTCAGTAAGAAATTTGACAACTGACCGTAGTACAGTCAGAAGCAAACGTAGCTCTAAAGATAGGCCTGCCCGTCTAACAAAACTGTGCTTCGTGGCTCTTGACGCGCGACATAGCACTACCCGTCACTCTTTCACATTACTGCATAGAAAGAGACGTGTAATTATCTCGCGCGAGAAATAATCGCGTGTGACAGTTATGCTAGAGGTGTTGGTCCGGAACTGGACGCAGAAAAAAAAGAACGCCGATTTTTCCTATCCCCGTTTCACTCTATTGGATATCCAGGCGATGGGAGGACTAATAATATTCATCCTAACGTTGTCAGTTTACCACATATTCGCACGAAGCCATTTGCTTCATCATTTCTAATGCGTACCGCTAAGGAATGGAACTCGCTCCCATCGTGTGTACTTACAAAAAAATATAACTTTGGTATCTTCAAGACAAGAGTGAATAGGCTGTTGCTAAACCAGCGAGCTACATCTTCGACCCCGTAGTCACTTACCATCAGGTGTTACTGAGGTCAATCGCTGGTCAGTTTATGAATAAGAAAATGTAATTTTGTCTTACTAAAAGTCCTAAGCAGTATTGTAGATACACATAACATTAAGTAGACAATTCAGGTCTAACAGATAATTGTTATTAACCTAGTTGACCGCTAAGGTCTTCACATCGTCTTCAATGTCAAGGCTAAAGATTATGATCCATGGCCATAATCGGTACTAGAAAGCACCATGAGTGAGAGGTTTTTGGCAACATCGAACCCTCTCATCAAGTTATCATTGAGACTGGAATTTCCTTAAGTCTGACGTCACCGCAGATAAGGGCTTCCTTAGTAAAATTATGATTTCGACAACGCTTAAAGGGGTCGAAAGTAGAGGTACAATTCATAAAGAATGCGTGACGTAATTTATCTGCTTACCGATTTGTAAGTGTATTGGTTAGGCTACCTATTTACTTGCATAAGTAGTGAACAGGTGCCTAACCTTCATTTTATTACCAGATGGCGCCAAAGCAGCGAGGTCCTTTTGAAAAACTTCCAAACGTAGATTATTTTGGATGCCAATTTGATAAGTTTTAGAGCCTTATCACACTTGCGATTTGCGAGCGTATTTTGTATGAAGGCGTTCGCGCAGCGTGTTCGCCGCGTCGCTTATTTGTATAGAAAATACGCTCGCAAATCGCAAGTGTGATAAGGCCCTTACTTGAGAAGGTCCTAAATGACGGGCAGCATCAAATAAGTAGATATCGAATAGGATATTTTGAAAATTGGATCTTATTATTAGTTAACTTATTAGCGTTAAGTAAAAATAATGCACATGAACATGCGAGTTCCATTTATCTAAGTAAATGCGCATTAAATGTATTACCTTACTCTGAACTGAATGTAAACTTATTGTTACAGTTTAAAAACAAAACAAAGTTAGGTATAAGTGGCTAACATTTGTCAACATCAGAACTAAGCATAGTTTATATATATATCTCATAAGATTTATTTTTTAAGGATAGAGGACAAATAACTGAAATTGCTACAGTCAGTATGTTAATTATCGCATATGTCGCTTAGTGATGTAATTAGCCGAGGAAGTCCGAAGGTACTTACAATAAAAACACATGTTAAAATGTAGGTCACTCGTTCCACCCGCCCTCCTAACCTATTTCTACAGCCTCCAATCGATACCCGGTTACTATAAGTACCAATATTTTCCTTCGAAATTCCTAATTCAAATTACAATTCCAAGTTGCCGCACGCCGGTAAATAACGAATTTGTAAATTCAAATTTGAATTTCGAATAGGACTCACCTTACGTTGAGCCTCGGCGGCGAAACCAGACTTGGCTGCTCTGTTGTTGGCCATTCTAAGTAACTAATTAGAATAAATAAATCACAGACACTTGGGAGTCACTTGGTAAACAGCGCGGTCGCGAGACGCGAGTCGTGTATGTTAGTGCGTGAGGATGAATGACATCATGGCGCGACGCCGCGAGCTCGGGTCGGGCGTAGTGATGTGACTGTGTCGATGGTTTTAAAAAGGTTTCGTCATAAGGTTGTTTATGACTTTTTTTTACTAGCGTAGTATTTTGTAAAAAAAAAAACAAAATAATTGGATAATTAATAACGGGATACACAAAATAGCTTGAATTTATTTCGGGATACACAAATAGCTTGAATTTATTTAGCTCAATTAAACATGTTGATATTGATGTGTTTTCCTGTCCGACTAAGTACGAATACCTTGGAAATAGAATTACTTACTTTGCACTATAGTAAATTATTTCCAGGTAGGTACATTTCAACGATTGACGCAAGTCCATAGGTGATATTTGGGTAGATCTGTAAATGACCGAGTGAGTGAAGCGTATCTGTATCTGCTTGGCCCAAAATTATTTTGTATGTCCGGATCTCCAGATGTTTTCCGGCTGTTCTCGTCTTGAGGTCGCATTTCTCAACCGATTGTCATGAAATTTTGTGAGTAGGTTGGATAAGTAGGCATATATATCTATTATCAATTAAACTTTTCAAATTTTTTAAAATTCAAAGTTTTAAGGTCGAATTTGGTTTTTTTTTGAAGGTGGAGCAATTGGGGTTGAATTTGAATACTTACGTAAAAAAATACATATATAACTATTTTGAGATAAACTATCGAGGTCTACAGCTCACAGAGAAGTGGATCAGTTGTATGGCCTTGTTTAATGTAATATCTACTCTACTATTTACTAGTGAGTAATAAAAAGCCCTACAAGAATGTCTCAAACCAATATAGTAATCATTTTTGTTATCGACAAACGAATTCGTGAGCGACGCGCAACACTATTCGTTCGAAATGTAAAACGAAAACCAAGTATGGTATACAATGAGAGCGAGCAGCTCACCAATATCGGGCCTCTCGCTTGAACGTCTCGACGGTTTGGCGGCAAGCAAGGTGATCCGATACCGAAGGAAGGAAGGAACATTTTTGGGAATCTTAAAGTAGGTGAGTAAGTGAGTAAGGAAAAGAAAGTTTTGGAAGTTAAATGTTACATGCTTAATATGCTTATTCTTTTGAAATGTACCTACCTATTTTCTTGTACAATGACACATGTATACATACTTACTTGATAACTGCGTAATATTTATATGGAATATTTAGGTATGGGAAATTTACCGCACTCTGCGTAATAGTTTGAAATTTTAGACTTCAGTAGGCAATTGAATAGAATAAACTAACTACTAAGAAATGATAAGCGCAGGCAAGTAAGTATAAGATTGAAATAATTATTACTGTTTTTCTTGGTACTTTAACTAGGTTAATTAAGAGTACTTGGGTTAATTAAGAGGAATTATTATTTGATTCCTCTTTATTCTCGAAATACCTTATACTTACTACTCCGTTGCAATTACGACGAAGTATAAGTGTTTAGGTTAGGTACAAAAACTTAGCAGTACTTAGATTTGAAGGCTAAGGGCCTTATTTCACATGCGATTTGGGAGCGAATTTTGTATGAAGGTGATTAGTCGATCACGCAGCGAGTTCTCCGCGACAGTTATTTGTTTAGAAAATCTCGCTCGCAAATCGCAAGTGTGATAAGGCTATAAGGAGTAAATCCTTGCATACCTACTACATAATAATCACTGTCCACAAAAACCGACTTTAACGAGATGGAATCTTATTTCCGAGAACAACCGAACTTGTTAAGTAGGTACCTACCTACTTACTTCAAGGATACTGAAATATCATAGTGCCATGTGTCTACAATATTTAAGGAGTTCCTTCGATTCCTCATCCTCATGGATCTCGTCAAACATTTTATGGGACCAATCTAGAGATGCCTACTATCGAACATTAAAAAAGACATACCTATCGGTTTATCGGTTCATAATCAGAAAATGACTTCGAAACAGAATCAGAGTCCTGAGGTACTTATTCACCAAACATTTAAAAGCAAACAAACTTCGAAATAAAACCGAATAGAATCTGCTCCTTAGGTCGCCTGAAAAGTAAAACAAAAAACATAAAATAAATACGAAGTTCAAATTTATGCTTTATTTCAAAGCTGATTCAGAAAAAAACATGAAAAAAATAATAAAATAATTGTGTAAAATATATTTGTGTTTTACGCCATCTAGCGAAATATTCAGAATCTACGTGGTTCAGCTTTGGATCTGTGGCATGGCTAACGTTCAACTAGAAGCGACCTTAGTCTTTTAGTCGATATGATAGTTTTTACCTGTTTCACTAGGTGGCGCTAAAATAAAGTATATAATTTCATTAGTTTCAGGTTTCAGCTTTTTTTTTAATTGGTCAATGTCCGTTTTATTTAATACTCTATGTGTAAGTAATCTAATGTGCATAAAATATATAACAGTCATCGAGATACAAGAACGATATAAAGTGTCAACTTGGCTCCGCTTGTGTATTTATTTGATTTCTAAAATAAAAATAAATACTTTTAAAGTATGGAGTGTAAAAGGGAGGAACAGAATCTTCATAATTATATCCAAAAGTGTCCGCTAAAGGGTGATATATTGGTGGCGCTACTTATTTCATAAAATGTTTATAGTCTAGCTACTGTAGCGCTATTGCGGACAACATTGGAACTATAATTTAGCAGAGGCGTTTTTCAGATGAGCGTTATAGTATCTCGTGTTAGTGCAGTTTAGTATTTAGTATTAAGTATTAAGTATTTGTGTTGTTGGCCTAGGAAGGCTTCAAGAATAAACTGTAAGTGTATACGTATTTCTGCTGTGTGTGCGCGCCGTATTAATAATGTGAGTTGTTACAAGGTTGTTACTTATATGTTTCATATACGGTGTCTATCTGTGAGTTCCTGTAATTGGCTCTGTAATTCTATTTAAGTTTTCCTTTTATATGTCATAATTAGCTGTTGGTTTTCCTCGAATAAATAAATAAATAAATAATTTTACTGCTTATCGCTGGGCACATTTTCAAGAATTCGGTTACCTATGAAAGATTCCGTTCCTCCCTTTTACACTCTGGCATAGACAAACATCATTGATAGACGTAATAGACAAATATTGTAAATCATATTTTGACAATTTGACAGCACCAATTCGACAACATGTGCAGCTAAACATTTTCAAATATTCCAAAACCTCAATAAAAATGGACACATAATACACGATACTATTATAATATCCGTGTGATACACACAGTATCACCAAAATGTATAATCCGGGTAGAAGAGTTCGTCGAGGCAGACTGAATCGCCGCGCATCTCCAGTTTCCATTTTCGGAATGAAGAAACTTGTCATATTTTGTCTTGTGATTACTATGGTGCAGTGTTTTTATAGTTACGGTCTTCCTTCGAGGCGTGAGCTGAGCAATCTAATGAGGAATGTGGATGACGTAGCTGTTAGTGATTTTTTTATCAGGCCTTAGAATAAATACACCTAGAAACCTAGTCGGCGCTTGAAAGTGAAGCCAGTTTTAGTGAGCCACGGCCTGTCACGGGCTCAGTTTTTCACATCTTTCACAACTTCAGTTGATAGGTATCACAAACAAAACGTCTCTATGATTGAGTAGACACACATAAACCGGCTTCGTCCATCGCAAATCTGTTGCATGAAAACTATCGTTTTAGGCGTTCTAAGCATCAGGCATGTCTGTTCTGTGCATTGGTAATACAGCCGTGCATGTGTGGCCGCTACCATGAGTATTAAATAACCACATTCGCTAGCGACTACACTTTCCTAAATTAGTCAGAGACGAGAGGCAAGCAGCAATACGAAGGAGCGAAAAAATGTTATCTCGACACGTGTCTCAAAATTGCAGCATCCCTCGCGTCAGTGACTAATTTAGGGAAATGTAATAGCCGCATAACCGAACTTTGTAAAGAAAGACTATATAAATTGGTTACGCAGTCGCTAGCGAGGGCGGTCATTTTTATACCCATGGCAGCGGTAGGCACTACGCACAGACAAAGGCACTATACGTTTATTGCGTACGTACCATTAGGTGGCAGCAATATCGTCCGTGATTTTTTTTTACCGTAGTCGGGTAAAAATAAAAAGTTTCCTATAATCATCTTTAGGTGTCCAGCTATCCTTGTAGTACCAAAATTGGTTAAAATCCGTCCATCCGCAGGCACAAATATTGGATTTCATCACACAAATATTTGTCCTTACCTTAAATAAGATATTACAAAGAATGGGCCCTTACCTGCACCTCTAGCACAACTGTGACACGCGACTCTTTCTCGCGCGAGAAATATTACCTTTCTCTTTCTTCGCTGCACTGTGAGAGATTGACGGATGATGCTTTGTCGCGCGACAAGAGTCGTGAAGCGTAGTTGCGCTAGATAGGCTGGTTGTGAAATAAAGAATAACCTTTGTCCGATTCACAGAAAGAAATGAACGCGATCAACAATAACTACCAGGTCTTACAGAACAAACTATCAGCATATTCCAAAGAATTGCCCAAATTGGAAGAACAAGTTATGGCTTTAGAAGCATTGGCACAAACGATTCAAGGAAGTCGCACTACACCCTGCCTCAAACAGGCTTCGCTGCCGTACGTCGTCGTCAGTAGCTTGAACAGTTTTAACAAGACAATGCAAAAGATTCCAGTTCTAAATCGTATGCTGAAAAACTATGTATTAGCCCAGTAAAGCGATAAAAATGAAAATAGAAGATCCGTTTTGGATATTAATACCTATTATATTTGTTAAAATTGCGTTTTATTTGTCTACGTTGAGATGGATCAGTGATTACTGATTGGTATTTGGTATCAAGAACCATATCACACGTTGCGACCGTTTAGTTTCACTATGTCCACATTACCATCCCAAAATGGTTGACTTTCCTATCTCATTCCTATTCCCATTTCGTTCACATCTTCACTCGTTGAAAGTCATCATCATAAATTTAAGAGTCAAACTTTTCAGTGTTGCTCATGTTATATGTAGCTGTCTCCATCTATCCCTATACAAAGCCAACTCCTAGATTTCCCTATACAACATGACGTTTACCTTTTCTTTTATTTGCTTTATGTAGCTTCCCAACTAGCAAAACTGAACCAAATTTAGCTGTAAATCAGTGACAGACCTTTTCTTTTATTTGCTTTATGTAGCTTATTGTTGGTCTTCCTCTGACTCGCTTTCCCTCGACTTTTCCTTCGATGATGTTGCTTATAAGAGCGTCATGTCGTATAAGGTGACCAAACAACTTCCCTCTCCTCGTGTCTATGGTGTTCAACAAATTCCTTTTTTCTGTCTGTTTGAAAGTAGGGATGTTATATCTCAATTCGATTAATTGATTATTTCAATGGTAGCTTTATCAACTTGTATCAGTCAACTAACAAGTTAGGATGTGGACAAGTTAGGAACGTGGCTGAATTTGCAATGTGGACAAACTGGGAATATAGATAAAATAAGAAATGAACCATTTACTAATGTGGTATTGGGAATATTGACGACCTAAAATGGTATTGTAGATAAATTGATCCTGAACTCTCTTAACCAAACTGACTGAGCAGTTAGTTGTTTGTGATTGAATAAATGTTCC
The DNA here is from genome assembly GCA_932273695.1 of Apotomis betuletana. Lineage (NCBI taxonomy): Eukaryota > Metazoa > Arthropoda > Insecta > Lepidoptera > Tortricidae > Apotomis > Apotomis betuletana. Next base: position 7,488,109 of record OW026307.1, on the reverse strand, counting down.
TAATATTTTTTTAGTAGGTATTTAGAGCCTGTAAGTTAACAATATTATGATCATATTTCAACGATTGAACAGAATTGCAATCTGTAAGAATAAATCCTAATTTAGCGTGGAACCGAGGGCATTCACATTAGACTATAATAATAGGTATACTATACAACTTTCCATATAATTTAATTAATAACATTACTTTGCCATTGCTCTAGTACTTAGGTGGTAAGAGTTCTATTTTCCTGAAGGTATCCGATTTTTTATCAGACACATTTACAGACTCGTGGTGTAGTTTTTTCATATTATCTGGTACATTAACTTCGCTATCACTACAACAATTAATTGTGCATTTACAATTTTTCATTTCGCCACCTGTGTCCATTAAGACACATTTGATAGAACGTTCAGTAGACGTAGAATCTTCCGGGGTTGGTGTTTTATACTCCTGCATTAAATCTTTGACAGTTGCTTGAAAGTTTTGTACGAAATCAATCGTGGCTTCATTAAGGTTTCTCTTCACGTCCAAGATAAGTTTCAACATGCCTGGGACGTTGGTATCTCTTGGTTTATGAATGATGTACGCGTCGTATGATGGTCTGATTATTGGTAATTCTGGTATGATGGGTTTATTTGCTTTCCTGGTTGGTGATTGGTCTTGCAGTTCTTCGCGTAAATTATCATATGCCAATTCCATACTGCTTATGTGTAGCTACAAAATAAATGTTAGTATAGTTATGAGGGAATCTTTTTTTCCTGCCTGAAGTTTGACATAATTAATTTTATCAAAGAAATCAATACTTCTAGCAGCAAGATATGCTGCCATGACTTCGTTTGCCGCGCGACAGTCCTGCAGGGGTTTCAAAGTATTAGGTACTTATTAAGTTATCACGCTCGCAAACACGGAATTGCTTAACGAACCTTAATTTATGTAACTACTAGCTTTTGCCCGCGGCTTTGCTCGCACACACAAACTTTCGTTTTTATAATATTACCTATAGTGCGACAATATTTTTACGTCACCCTAGGACTAATGGGATTTACTGCCGTGGGGAGAAAATCTCACTTTCTGGCCAAGGCAAGACGTAAAACTTTGGAAAAACCACGGGCGGTAATGAGTAAAGCCCCAGATCATAATATTTATGACAAGGCACAAAACCCTGCGATCTGCACATCCAAATTCATCGCCCTAGGTATGTAATGTACTATGACTCACCAGTAGTAAATTCATATCCGATTTCATGCTCATCAGTTCACTTTGCAATATGATCTTATCATACAAATTTTCACACATATGCCCCACCATAGCAAATATGCCAATATACATCACAAACTCTAAAATCAAGGTTTTAGTAGACTTTGAACGAGGCATTTTGTAAAATTTTGTCTTACATTTTTGAAAAAAAAAATGATATTATAGAATTTTAAAATTAATTTCACATTTTGTGGTGCTCTTTTTACGCCAAATTTATAATAAGCTTCTGTCAAATATTAGCATAAGGTGGCATAAGGTTTATATTTGACAGTAGGTATTGCCAAAATAGTTTTTTTAAACTAACACAACGGTCGGTCTAGATAATTTAGTCAAGTCAAATAGTTTTTTTAATATTTACACGTAACGGGTGGTCTAAGTAATTTAGTCAAGTCAAATCAAAATTCGGAGACTTACATTACAGTACGACATAAAAAGGGTAGAAATTAAATAATAGCAATATTCTAGTGTCGTCCCTTTCTCATCAATCTACAAAAACGGGACGTCACTACAGTATTGCCACTTTTTGATTTCTACACTTTATTGTTGGATTGTACAAATCGGTCGGCTTCATCAAACACAAAGCCCGAAGTAGATGGGTTCAAGTCCGGTGAAGATCTTTGTGACAATATAAAAAATTGGGCAAGTGCGAGTCCGACTCGCGCATGAAGGGTTCCGTACCATAATCTATAACAACTTTGTTGTATGGGAGCCCCCCTTAAATATTTATTTTATTTTATTTTTAGTATTTGTTGTTATAGCGGCAATAGAAATACATCATCTCTGAAAATTTCAACTGTCTAGCTATCATCGTTCTTGAGATACAGCCTGGTGACGGACGGACGGACGGACAGCGAAGTCTCAGTAATAGGGTCCCGTTTTTACCCTTTGGGTACGGAACCCTAAAAATTACTAGTGTAGGAAATCACTACAAGAAAACTATAAACAGATAATTTACCCTCTGTAGCAGTTAATACATACAAACTCGAAAAAGTATTAATTGAGATGCTATTAGTGTAAAACTTCCAGCGTTTCCGCCAAGTGAGCCAGCCTTATGAACACGGGGTTTTTGGTGCCCATATGATTTAACAATAGGCTGACCAGTGATGTGCCGTTCTGGAGAACGTTTCTCGATTTGTATGGGGAGAACGGTACATCTCTAGGGCTGACAGTAGGTGCCAAATCAATCGTGCACCAAAATCCCCGGAATGCAGTGAACAAATTAGATGGATGGAGTAATTGTCCGAGCCAGCGAAGCGAACAACACGTCTCCGTTTCTTGGTCAAAAATCCTTCGTTTATCGTTATTTGGATGTCCGTTTGTCCGGATTTCCGGCTGTTCTCGTCTACAGGCCGTTTTTATTATTAGTATAGGCCGATTTTAGTGGAATTCTGTGAGCAGGTTAAATAACGGTGCCTATACTTTTTTTGTCGAGTCAGTTTTTGGAAAGTTTTCAAAATGTTTGAGACTCGGGGGTTGAAAACTTAAAAAAGTCATATTTCACCTACAGCTCATCGTACACATACACATGCAGCTCACCCAGTTTGTTATTTATTTTTTAATAAACTTCAATAATCTAAATTCAAAATTCAAAACATCCCAGACACAAGTAGCTGGTCATCATGATCATCATCATCATCATTATCAGCCCAAAAGACGTCCACTTCTGGACATAGGCCTCCCCCAGAGAACGCCACCATGACCGGTCCTGCGCCTCCCGCATCCAGCGGACATCATGATACCCTCATTTAATTAGTGATGTAGAAAATGCTACTTAAACTGAACATAAGTGCAAAATTTGGAATTCGTAACTTCAATATTGGCTGAGATCTTGTCGCTTCTTCCAATTAAAGCTGAATATCATGGAAGCTATTCGTCCTATTTCCACCAAACAGAAAAAAACCGCAGTGACATTGGTCCATTCGTTTGGGAACTATGATGATACAGACAGACACACAGATATACATGTCAAACTTATAACACCCCCCTTAATTGCTCGATATAGAGTTCCCTATTAGTCTACTCTAGATCAGTGATAAATTTAAATTACTTCCCACATAAAAAAAAAAGTTTTTTTTTAAATCTTAATTTATTTTAAGAACCATATTCAATATTACGTAACTGAAAATACTTCAGCAGTACCGTTTTTGAAGTTATGTTTTTCCTTATCGAACGAAGTGGTGTAGATGAAGGATAATATGGTGATTTCCTGAAAAAAAAAAAACAACAGTATGTTGTCAAACAAATACTTTTTTAAAGTCGTTGAAGTAACAACTGTAACAAGTATCTTTTGACATATTTTGATGAGCCATCCAGTGGGTTATTCTTGGAGAGTCCTCTAAAGGATCTGATCCAAATGATGTGATCAGATTGACTGACAAGTCTTCGCTAGCAGAATCTACAACTGTTGGGACAGAAGTGTCATGGAGTGTACGCGTGAGCGTCAGGATGGCGGGTGTACATTAACGAATGGAGCTGCGGTATACGTCAGGAGTAAGTGCAATGTGCTAAATGAGCACCAAAATTGGAGCAATGTGCTCTTTAAGCTCCAGAGATATTTAAGATATAAAGGACGCCCGCCGACCTGTCGTCAAGTTGGCGGGTGCATTTCCAGTTCTAGCTAATGGCTGCCTACTCAAGGGTGAAAGAATTGCCTAAGGTTAGTGCTAGCAAAGTGCTTCCACATGTATGAAGCACAATCAAATTCAGAGAGCGGCACATCTGTTCAGACAGACAAAACTCTTTAGGTTAATAAAGTACGTGTTTTGGTTTCCTTTACCTTACAATCTACAAGTTCATGATAATGCTTAACTTGTGAATGAAAGAATGCTTACATTATAGGTTATATACTTACATTATACGAGGATGTGTTTTTAGGAATGACGAGTCGGTAAATACCGGAGAACTGTTCTGCCACCTTCGCGGAATCGTCGAGTTTGTGACACGCGGGAGGCGTATCCTTTGAAAAAAATAAAATTAAATAAATAAGAAACCTGTGCACTTTGATACTATTGACCAAACAAATGGAAGAGACCGTAACTCCAAAACTTGTATATTGGTAAAGTTTGATCGGAAATTACAACCCACGTAGAAAACAGGCTGAAGAGTTTATACAGCCATTATAACTCCAATTTAAGCTGTTTAAAGGCTGAATAAGTGTTTATGCAGCCTGTGTGCTTCTCGCGAAGGATACCACGATTCCAAGGGTGTTTCACTATGCATGGCATGTCACAATAACAACCGATCGTTTCAAGGTACACCGCTCTGCCTTCTCTTTGTTCGGGTATTGTACAGTGCGATCGCCTGATACATGTGATGCTTTTTATACATAATTAACTAATGAACATTAATACTCTTCAATCTTAATACCAACAGCAAAGAATCCTTTCTTACTTAATGGCTTAGTGACCCAAAGAGATTCTCAGCCACGGGCACAAGTTTGCGCAACTTGTCCCGACCTAGCACTGTTTCTTCCCTGTTACCGGTCTCTATGTCTAGCATAACTCTGATGCTACTCTTTGTCGCGCGAGAAATGCTACCTGCCACTTTCCTTTCAATAGCGTGCGAGTAGGAGATCGCGCGACAAGCAAAGTCGGGGCTAGATATGCAAGCCCTGCTGGAGATTACCCAGATCTGATTCGACGACATGAATCCAGCGATAGCTGGCCAATATGCCCCTTTAAAGACGCGATCCATAAAAATACAGTGAAGACTAATTTCTAAGGCATATTTTGCGAAGAAGAAAGAACATTTTGTAGTGTTTTACTCTTATTCTACGGTCATACTAACAATCGCTGTGGCCATGCTACGCATACAGCACTGCTGTAAATAACGCAAGTCTGATGCCACCGTCATGCAGGCCTTCTCTACTTGATCTACTTCCTGGAACAGCGTCTGAACCTGTATTAAACAAAGTAAGTATTTCCATTGTATTTACATTAACGTAAAATTGAAATGCGTGTCCTGGTGAAAGTAGGTATACTTTTAGCCTAGGAATAGTATATTCTGGTGAAGAAAGTACCGTGGTCTGGAATTAACAGCAAACGCTCCCAGAGGTTAGTCTATTTGAAAAAAAAAAATTGAATTAATATTATAATACTCTTCAAAAAAAGCTAAACTTGCACAAGATTTTTTTTAAGTCCTGCTCCTGCAAGAACTGGAATTTATATTTCTATACCTAATATATGTTCATGAATTCAATACGAGCCGGAAACAACCATATTAAATGGCATTTTTAACACCATTCTTAAATAGAATTTCTCCTTGTGTTTTCATTGAAGCGGGCTTACTATTAGGTAGGTATATTAGGTAGGGTCACCATCGCAAGTGCAGACTTCTGGCCGAAGGGTGTCGTGTTTCGGTAGTTCTGGGGCAATCTGCCGAATCCCACATCAGACCAGATGAGCCACGCCGTTATGCCGCCTAAATCTAACTAGCTTTAAGTCTTGTTTATGTATTTTTGTAGTTCACGGTGCCCTGGTTTTATTATTGTACCTTATTTACTGTGTACCTTATTTGAATAATACATAAATAATATGTATAGTAACAACGAAGTTAAATTATATTACTAGATAATAGAAAAGTAAGTTAATACGACCTCCATAACTTGTAGAAACTTCTTTATATTATCAAGCTCCTGATCCTTTACATGGAAATGAGCAGTTAGAAGGTAGCTGACAGCAATGAAGGCGACGAATGAAGTTAGAACACAATAATCTCCCGACCTTCTCCACAGAAAGAGGTCACGAAGTTGTCGGCAGAACGGCCACGAGTCTGAATAGGACATTAATGATTCGTTTGAAAAAGATTAGATTAGATTCATAGAACTAATATATAATTACAAGTCACATGAAGTTAATCAACACGAATCTATCCTCTGATCATCTTTAAAAATTTGTTGGGTCAAATGGTTTTAATACATACCAATGGACTAATATTATATTGATTTAAATTTCACGATTTTCACACATTATAATAGCAAAACGGGACTAAATCGCGTTGAAAAGTGTTTGTTTAATTATCTCGACGTTTCGAAGGGACTGAAGAGGCGGGCATTAACATCTCGCCGCGCGAGTATTTCGAACTACCGCACTTGGTCTTTATCATCAGTTTGCTCATTGGGGTTGCCATTAGACCGACACACAACACTTATGATATCTGTAGCTTGAGAACTACCTACCCTTTTTATATGGTTTACATTTGCTGATCACTGGATTCCATGAAGACGAAAGCTTAAAACCGTCCACCCGAGTGATGACGTGAGTATAGAAATGACGTTCACGAGAAAGATCTGGGGATTATGAAGCTTAGTTCTTTTTAACGTGATTAAGTCCCGATTTGTTATAATAATGAGTTGAGTCAAATTTACTAATAAATCATAAATCCCAATGCTAAGATGATTTTTTGTTCGGTGGAAATGTGACTTTCGGGCAGGTTCTTCTTTGACATTTTCATTTCGACCACATTTTCAACTCGTCTGCAAACCTATCCCAAATGTATGCACGTACATCATGACATAATTAAGGTTTGAAGAGCGAATTAGGCGGCTTAGTAGTTGTGACAAGTTGAGAATGTGCATAAGTTAGGAATGTGTACGAGATAGAAAGTCGACAATTTAGAATTGGTATGTGGATGAAGCTGGGTGTGGGAGAGATGGAAGAGGTCGAATTAGCATTGGTAGTCTCCTAGAATTATCATATCCATGGACACCAAATGAAAGCAAAATTCAACACTAACCTGTAGTGACCCTACGATTCGGCATTTTTTGTTTTTTACTTTGTCTTTAGCTTTATCATGTTGTTCGTCACCGCATATTTTATGACGATGACAAGCCCTCCAACAATTGTACTGAAATTGACAGCTTCGGTTGACAGTTGATCATAGTTTTTATTCCTCTATGCAGCAGTTGATATTCACGGTCCGTATCACGTACTTGTAGTGCAACCAACATTTTTGTAAACTGAAGGGTATCGCCACAATCTTCATCTTCAATTCTTCACACATCACACACAGCACTCGAACGCAGAACGCAGACATTGAAAATCGTATGAAATTTCAGCATGAAAGTCGTAGTTCCTAATTTCGCCGTTTCACAGATAAGCTGGTCGCACTATACGGGCACATACTTACGGGTAAGGAGGGTAAATGAGCCACTATGGGAGACTGTTTGAAAGTCTCTATTGTTTAGCAATAAATGATAGTTCCTGTTAGTGACAATAGTGCTAGAGTAGCAAGATAATATTCATAAAATCGCAGCTTTGACGGAGTGAACTTCACGATAGCTTTTATTAAAATGTATATCAACAGTTCCTGACTTTTACTATAGTAGCGCCGCCAATTTACTTCATACATTTTAGCGGATAGGTACTTACTTTTGGATACCTATATAAAAATTGTATGAGCAGTAGTCAGTGGAACGGAACGGAGGCGGTTAGAAGTTGTGTGTCCACGTCTGTTAACATTTCTCTGGAAAACTAGTGGACCGATTTCAATGCAGTTTTTTACATTAAATAGCAATAATTCTGGACCAGTTCTTCGATTTGTATTGAGAAAAACAGGAAAAGAAAGAAAGTATTTATTTGGCTAATTAGAGCTGCGTGGTTGTAAGGTGGGGTCGCTTACAATAGGCCTAATAAGAAGCCTCAAAGTTACTCAACCGAGCTATGCTCGGAGTCTCCTTGCGTGATCGAATAAAAAATGAGGATATCTGCAAAAGAACCAAGGTTGTAGATTAAGCTCAGACAATCGCCAAACTTAAGTGGCAGTGGGCGGGGCACATTGCTCGTAGAACCGATGGCCGGTTGGTCTCGAGTAACGACCGCGTACCGAAGGATGCCCAGCGTGGTAAGGCGCCCAAAAAGGTGGACCAAAAACCTGGTTAGTATCGCTGAAAGCAATTGGATGAGAGCGGTGCACGACGAAATCTCGATATTTTTTTTGCATTTTACAAATTATGTTAGATTGCTTTTTTGAATTCGTTATACATATATCCAGCCAGTGTGGGTTTTTTCGGAATACTTATGTATAATTTGAATTATGATTTGACAAACACACTTACGATAATAGATTTGGACCAAGGCGGGCTAACTACACGCCTCGTGCCTCGCTGAATAGCCTTCACGCGAGTGTGCCCGGCCTTTTTTTTCTATGTTTCTCTGTACGTTTTTTTGTACGCATGATTTTTTTTATTAGGTAAAAATCAAGTATCCTCCATTCTCCATTTCTGTGTTCTTATAATTATAATCCTCGAAAACCTTAGTGCTGCCGATCTGCAAACTCGTTGTAGCGATAACCTGGGTGTTCTTCTATTATTGAAGAAGTTTTTGCTTTGCCCCGTTTTTGTTGTCTTTTTGCGACGAACTGTTGTTTTTTATGTGCTGCTGCTAGATCAGCTCATAAGAGCTCGTCTTGACGATTTTAAACCTGGTATTTTTCGTTTCAATCGATCTTGCTTTACCTTCGTTATTAACTCTCTCGTCATGTTTGTCTATCTCTGACGAACTGGAGGCGCTGTTAAATGTGGATATGGATGATGGAATCTTGCCAGAGGATTTCTTTTTAAGAACCAAATTTGGCTTTTGTTGTTGTTGGGTTTGTTGCATAAGTGGGGTGACACTGGTAGACGCTGATGCACGACTTTGGCAGTGCTCTGACTTCAGCATACATTTAAGAAACTGACACAGTGATCTTAAGAATGCAGTTTTTGCCTCCTGTGTACTACACTTGATGTTGATGTACCTGAAACGGCTAGAGTAACTCAATGCGGTTTCGAACTCGTGCACATTAATTCCCAATTCGTTCCCATATGCTATCTTTGAAAGTAGAGATGTTATATCGCCTGGTGAAAACAAAAACTCACTAAAATTTGTGTCACTGCTATTGAAAACCTCGTATCTAGTAAGTTGATTGACACTCAGATACGATTTTTGTTTTGAGTAGGTATTTGTTACTTAGTGAATTTTGGTTGTCAACAGACGATATGTTATGTACCTAGCTTGTTTGCTACTTGGGTTTCTTGTTACCAATTAAATACCAATAGTAATAAATAAAAAGTACATATATTGTGAATCAGTTACAGACTTAGGATGTGCACGAGTTGGGATTGGGAATATGGCCGAACTGGGAAATTTGACGAACTGTAGTAGGAATATAGACAAGAGAAGAAGTGAACCATATGAAAATGTGGACGAGGTAAAACAAATGCGAACTTGTTGTGAAAATGGGTTTGTAGACAAAATAAAACTAAACGAATTCAATAAACAAAGATCATAAGATCATTTTTCATTGATCAAAATTTTAACATCTGCCTTCGAGTCAATTGGTAGAGCGCTCGCCCCGGCATAATTTGTATTGTATCTAAAAATAATTAAAGATAAAATTATAATAGGTTTTCTCATTAGGCCGGAGTAAGTAATATAAGAAAATTAAAAAAAAGGCGATAAAATGCAGTGATAATTTACCCACATTTAAAACAATTCGCAACGATACTTATGCAAAAAAATCAAGTTGTCCCTTTGGTTTACTATGCTTCTCGACTCTTGTCGCGCGTTATAGTATCACACGTCACTCTTACAGCACTGTACAGAAAGAGATAGAGAGTGTATCTCGCGAGAGAAACAGTCGTGTGTCACAGTTGTGCTAGAGCTGCAGCCCGTCTAGCACAACTACGCTTTGCGACTCTTGTCGCGCGACATAGCATCGCCCGTCACTTTCTCACAGTACAGCGAAGAAAGAGATAGGTAATATTTCTCGCGCGAGAAATAGTCGCGTGTCACAGTTGTGCTAGATGTGCAGGTTTCGATTACCCTTCTTATGTACGGCAGTAATACCAGCTTGTTGTGAGGGATATTCGCGTGAATCTTCATGCAATAGTACTTTTCTGAAACATGCAATGAATTGTCGCCATAACGTGCGTTATAACAGGCTTCAAAGTATCACGTTTCGGGCGGAACAACTCGAGAGAACTGTAAAGGAATTTCATACAAAATTGACGGCCTAGGCCGGGAAGTCATTTATTTTTAAATATGGTGTCCGTGTTCTGTGTTTATGCACAGTTTTAGTGGTATATTTTGTTATTTTATTGCATATGTTTGAGAAAAGCACTACACATGTCTTAGCCGTGAAAAGGGCTTGCCGGCTTCGTATCACATCTCTACGGTCGGCCGTCTATTCAGTAATGTACTATTAATGCAGACGCCGGGAAAGATGGGCCTGCCGGGGAGTAGGTATGGGAGGCGGGATAGTCATACGAAGCCGGCAAGCCCTTTTCACGGCTAAGGCACATATAGTGCTTTTCTCAATCAATGCAATGAAAAAAAAAAAACACCATTAAAAATATATAACTCAGCTGTTTAACCTGTTCATGAAAAGACGAACAAAATTACTTACCGGCCTAGGCCTTCAATTCTGTATGAAATTCCTTTACAGTTCTCTCGAGTTGTTCCACCCGAAACGATGATACTTCGACGCCTGTTATATTATAACGCAAGTTATGACGACATTTAATTGCGTGTTTGAGAAAAAAAAAATCTGTTTTTACTTACAGATCTCTTATGTCTCCTTTCGATCCGCATGTTTTTGGTAAATTTTGGTTCGCTCTGCTGTTACCGCAACATTTTTTGTTCCCAGTTCCTTTCTTACATTTGCTTGATGTTTGAAAAAATAAAACACCAGTATGTTGCATGAAAAAAAAAAGTTACCAATTGAATTTAGTGTAGTATGGGTGATTCTACAAGCGGTTTGACCGCCGTCAGTCCACTGTCAAAAATATTGAAAGTATGATCACCACCAAGCTGCAAACTTTCATACAATGATATAATGTAACCGGACTTCTTACCATACTTAATCTTATTTAAAGCATATTATGGCCCAGTGCTTTCATATTTATGACAGCGGACTGGCGGCGGTTGAAACGCCTGTAGATTCACCCGTATTTCTATCTAACTCTAGGTTTGGCTAGCCAAATAATGTTTACAAATATTGCCTTGTGGTATCACAAATGGTCTATGATTTAAACAATTTAGTAGGTGGGTCATCGATAAATAATTTTCTTTTATTTAAATATTCTGAATTTTTGCCGAGCTGGCTGACTAGTCGGCCCATCTCTACCTACTACAAAATTACTTTTAAAACAAGTGTCATATTATTACATAACACTACGTTCCCGAATGTGTGATTTGCGATATTTGTAATTGTTTATGTTTGGTTTGTGAACTAGGTATGTCTATGAGACACTGCCTAATGGAATCTACGTACGGATTAATATTTACAAACAGAAAATTAATTCCAAACACTTTTTTAGGGTGTTCACCACTCAAAGCTCTCTCGATCTCTATTATTAATTTCCACCTGTTAGAAATATGAAATGTTGTCCATGAAGAAGTAAAAATATCGAATACGCGGTTGCGGCAGTAGTAGTGCAACTGCCTACTGAGCCAGCGGTCCTGGGTACGAATTCGAATCCCGGCAAGGATTTTGGATATTTTCTGTGTTTAATTATGTATTTATCTATATTACAAAAAAAAAAAAAAAATATCGTCTGCCCATAACACAAGCCTGACCTTATGAAATGCTTATTGTGGCACTAGATCGATTTGTGTGAGATTGTACAATCTATACTAAAAAGTGACATATCCAGAATTAGACATTCAGGGAATAAAACTGTTTTCACTCACGTATTCTTACTGTTTTGCGCACAAAATACTTGGTTTTCTAATATTCCGCTTCCTGAGATGTTTGTTTCTGATGTTTTACTTTCGTTTTCACACTCTGTCTCCTCGTATTCACAATTACAGGAACAGCACTAGAACAGAACAAGAGCATGTCGGGCCACGCTCAGTGTAGGGTTCCGTAGTTGCTCATCCTTCACAAGAGACGGGCTTAAAACAGCGGTTTTTAGCCCGAGGTTTAAGTAACGAGAAAGATATCAAGTTCTATAAAAAGGTCGTAAACGCCAAAGTAACTGTAATTATACTTATTACCTTCTGGAAGTCAACTTACGTCCTTTTAAAGAAAATTATGAAATTTTGCGATAACTCAAAAACGGATGGACCGATTTTGATCAATATAGTTTTCATTGAAAGTACTTATAAGGCCTCATTTTCATGAATTTTTCCATATTTTTTTGACCCGTGGTTGAAAAGTTGGAGGGGGGGGACACTATTTTTTTTACTTTCGGAGCGAATATTTACGAAACTACTGACTTTATCAAATAGTAATGTTTGAAGACCCCTATTATTTTTAACAGACCTATTCAACGACACCCCACAAACTAGGGTTGAAACGAAAAAAAAAATTCACCCCCACTTTAGGTGTTCGAGAGGTACCCGAAAAAAATTTTTTTTTTAGTTTTTATTTTACCGTTTTCGTAAGGTGCTCTGCAGGATCATCCTAGATAGGCTGTCGGGGGCCGTCGAACCTCTTCTTCGCAGAGAGCAAGCTGGCTTCCGACCCAATCGATCGTGCACGGACCAGATCAACACCTTGCGCATAATTCTCGAACAGGCATCAGAATGGCAGGGGGAAATGTACCTGACCTTTGTGGACTTCGAAAAAGCTTTCGACACGCTGAGATGGAGCTGTATCTGGGATCGGCTACGTGAAATTGGAGTCCCCGAGAAGATCATTAACATAATTAAGGCCATCTACGGGATGTATTCTTGTAGAGTAACTCACGACGGCCTCGTCTCGGAGGACATACCGGTCCATGTGGGTGTACGCCAGGGGTGCCTTCTTTCACCTCTCCTTTTCCTTGTCGTCCTGGATGGCATCATGAATAACACCACCAACAGCAAGCGCCGCGGCATAGAGTGGGGACTGTCCAACGTCTTGGAAGATTTGGACTATGCCGATGACCTATGCCTATTGAGCCACACGCGCGCAGACATGCAAGCCAAACTGGACGACCTACGACGAGAGGCTCTGGAGACGGGACTTAAAATTAACACCCGGAAGACCCAGGAAATGAGGTGCGGAGCGACAAGCTCTTTGCCGTTGCTCATCGGCACAGAGGGGGTGGAGAGAGTCCACAAATTTACCTACCTCGGTAGTGTAGTGTCGGAAACAGGAGGGACCGAAGAGGACACCGCTTCGAGAATCGCCAAGGGGAAGGCAACCTTCGCACAGCTCCGTCCTGTCTGGCAATCGCGGAAACTGACTAGGAGAGTTAAGCTCAAGATATTCCGGTCCAACGTGAAAACCTTGTTGCTGTACGGATGTGAGACGTGGAAGGTCACTAAAGATATCACGCACCGGTTCCAGGTCTTCATCAACCGCTGTCTTCGCCGAATTCTCGGTGTATACTGGCCCGAGAAAATCTCCAACGTAGACCTGTGGGAACGCTGTGGTGAGACTCCGATCGACCAGCAGATCAAACGCCGCAAGTGGAACTGGATCGGCCACACGCTCCGAAGGGACCCTGATCACATTCCAAGGCAAGCCCTAGACTGGAATCCCCAAGGAAAGCGGAAACGTGGTCGCCCTAAACAGACCTGGCGGCGGACGATCACTGCAGAAGCGAAGGCGATAGGAATGACCTGGAGCGAAGTGAAGCGCGAAGCCCAAGACCGTTCGGGATGGCGACGTACTGTGGACGCCCTCTGCCCCATCCAGGGGACATAGGACATTAAGTCAAGTAAGTCATTTTACCGTTTGTCGGCGTGATACATACACATACTCATACCAAATTTCAGCTTTCTAGTACTAATGATCACGGAGCTAAGCCGCGGACGGACGGACAGACGGACAGACGGACATGGCGAAACTATAAGGGTTCCTAGTTAACTACGGAACCCTAAAAACAACTATACACTGTACCATACTTGCAGTTATGCATAACATAATATACTAAAATTAGTATCTAACATTGTCGGAATCATCTTGATTGTTGTCGTCGAAATTATCGCGATCATTTTCATTTTTACTTTCTGTGTCCTTCCTGTGTACATACTTTAATTCTGAAATAAGTAAAACCAATGGTGAGATGAAAAGAAACATTATTAATATTAGTTGATATGTTTAGCTGAATTTATTAATCTATAACTTTTTATGAAAACAAAAAAAAAAGTACATTACCTACAACTACATACCTACTAGGGCGGTGAATTCTTGAATGTCCCAGATGGCAAGTGGCTTTACGAATTACTACCCGTGGTTTGTCTAAAGTTTTGTCTTGCCTAGGGCAGAAAGTGAGGTTTTCTTCCCGCGTAGCGAGCAGAAAATCCCACTTACGACCTAGGGTGACGTAAAGGTACGTATGCTATAAGTATAAGTGCCAAATAGGTTTCTCTAGAAAAAACATTTTTGGAACAAGTTTTTATAGCCGACCGTACTTTTCTTTGAACATCCATCAATTTCTCACTGAGACGATTCTAAAGACCCCAAACTCGGCAGGATTGCTTTATCTATTAAGTACAGAGTTTCTAGGGCCACCTTCCGGCTCCATCATTAGACCAGCCCCATGGTACCATATTATTGTATCGTTATCAAAGTACAAATAACTACTTAAAATAAAGGTCGTATCTCTGTATCAATCTACTTAACTACATACGAGGTTTTGAAGACCAGTAACAAACAATTCAGTAAGATTTGGTTGTCAGGAGGCGATAAGATTTTACAACGGGTAACTCAAGTCAAAAATGTCGAAGTACGTACCTGAATGTTTACCACAGCCCTGTTCTACTATAAGTCGTAGCAACCAGCAAGCTATGCCGATGAGCATGCAAAATAAACCACCCAAGAATAGCAAAGATTTTTTCACATAATTGTCGAACGAACAGAGTAAATATTCCAGACAATCTTGAAAGTCGCTACTCATTTTGTCGTTAATATGTGATTGCTACGCCTGAGGACAAAATTATTGTATAATTGTCTTCGTCCAGTATTCCTCCCAGGTCAACTGATCCCACCGGTGATTCTCAAAGCTTGTTCTATTACTGAGATGCCATGGTGATGCTCAAAGCATTGCTCTATTACTGAGATGCCATGTTGATGCTCAAAGCATCGCTCCATTACCGAGATGCCATGAGCGTCACCGGTGGGATCGTTTCATCTTCTCTGCGTGGCCATGAGCATCACCGGTGGGATTAAATGCTCATTTTTCAGGATATTGTTTTGCGGGTTTTTTCGGAGTCAAACTTTGAATGCTATTTTGTAGTGGATACTGTATAATTACTTACTAAAACTAGACTATTTCGAATTTTCAGATGCCTAGCTTCTGAGGGGTTCCTATAATTGGTAGACACACAGCTCACAGAGAAGATTCCATGCTCCGGTGATGCTCATGGCAGCCAACATGTTAATCTTCCTCTTTTTCTTTGCCGTAGTCGAGTAAAAAGTATGCTATGACGTGATGAACTCACATATAAATGTCTACCAGCAGATGGCGTTACGTGTTGCTGGAGCCGCGCTCCCATACAAAACAAACGTCAACTTCCTCAAATAATAATATTTTTAAATTAGTATCCATCGATAAACAAACTTAACTATATAGAGAAATACATACTTAGGTAAATACAGATACAGTAGCCGGAAAACTTCTTGAGCATAACCTTGACTGCGCAGTAGCCGATTTACGTACAAATGTGCTTGCGCAGATCTGCCATTTTTATTCTAAAAGTTTGCCGGCAACTCTAACGAATATTTGCCCTTGCCGGGATTCGAACCCAGGACCGTCAGCTCAGTAGGCAGCTGCTTTAGTACTGCGCCAACCACGTCGTTAAATATATCGACGACAAAAAGCGGAAACGCTGTAAACGTCAATGAATTCCCTTGGCTTAGCTGTGATTGTTGTGGCAGTGCCTTTGGGGACATGCATTTATTTAGTTAATAAAGTTTGAGGCAGAAATGAGAATTTGACAATAACCAGACATGTAAGTGATCGTGGCAATAACGTCCACGACATCCTTCCGATAAAAAAATATCGATAACTGAATACTTATTCCGAATTGTCATTTTATAGTAGCTTTACTTAAATATACTTTTTAGGAATATTTAAAAATCAACTTTAACGGCCTTATATTTTTTTTAAATATTCAATCAAATAATATACGATAATTATATACGGTATATATATAACTATAACATTCATACGGTATATAAGTATATTATTCATAATCAAAATATACGTTATCTCATAGTCATACCTAACATAACTACTGTCATAAGAAAGTACAATGTATCGATAAAATAATATCGCGTGGCTCTCCGTAGCAAAATTTTATTCGTGCCACCAACATTTATATGTCTGATAATAACTCAAAAATACTTTCCTTGCTTTGGAAATTACTCACTTAAAAATAAGTAAACAAAAGTAGGAGGATTCTTTTGAGTGTAATCGACTAATTTGGTTGACAAAGCTTATTACGAACACTCTTTATTTGTAAACAGGATTCATCAATTACATACCTGATAATTATATTTAGATTTACTTAGACTTGAAATTTACCTGAATATTTTCACAAACATATGTTTGTTTTGATGATCATTTTAGCACTATCATCAGTTGATACAAAGCGTTCAGGTGGGAACTTGGAACTGTGTTAATTTAAATCCAGGCATTGCACGGCTTTTGTGAAAGTACATAGTGAATTTACTACATTTTCTTCGGTTTCCAATCCAGTAGAATAATAAATAACCATCAAAATGACATCTATGTTACTGCCCAGCTGAGCTGCTAGTGTCAACCATAGAGTAAAATAATATCTTTATTGGTGTCAATCAAGTATCAATACAGAGGTTACTCACACTCACATAGATTTTGGAACACTACATGAGTTTCTCTGTATGATTTGCTCTGACTTCATTCACCGCCCAGCTAACTTTAGTTACATCCTCACGTTTGTTAATAGGTACCCCCTTCGTGTATATCTTGGCAACATTTATTAAGGGCTTCGGTATCGCACTTTTTGATTCCGTTTACCACCGTTTAAATGTTCGCGGCGTTTGGAGGTTTGACAACTTTGACAACCGATTGTCACCGACTTGTAGCCAAGGAGCTTATATTGTAGTATTTACTAGGTCCATGCTTGTAGCTCCCAACCTTGACGTTGCTGGCAGAATTGTCCCAATGGACCCAATGGACAGTAGCCATTTATTTATAAAAATTGATATACATACAGTAGGCGAGTAAGCAGATGATTATGACACCGCTGACAATTATTTTCAATTAAGTGTCATTCAAAAAGTTGTACGAACAGATACGACACTCATACAATACAAATAATATAATGAGTAGGATCCACAGAACTGCTAACTATTACATGCTATTATCAACACTAAAAATCTGCGATATGGCGTGGGTTGAAAAACACCCTGTTGCGCTATAATAACATAATTGCAATTTGACTTTTCCTAATTTTTTTTTTTTTTCGTCATAATCTAAATAAAATAGAATCAGTTTTTTTATCTACCGGCGATAATTTAGATAAAGAATGCGACACCCACAATTAGACTCCTGCCAGTTTCCTCAGTCATCCATCATTCACCAAGAGACGCAGAACAGCAATATCACATTTGCTTGTCATCGTCGTAACCATAACGCGAAGTTTCTTTCCAAAATCAGAATTTTATTCTGAGTGCTCACGGACTATATTGCCGTGCTACGGTAAAAGGTCATATCTTTATACGGATGTCATAGTAAGATACGTGCTTTTACCGTAGCATGGCAGTATATAATATACAGGGCGTCCCAGGACTATGGGACATCAAGGGAAAGTACCTTAAATATCGTAGATAGAATATTTTGCTGAAAGAAGACTATGTTGTTTTTTAAAGTTAGTAATTCTGCAATTAAAGATTTTCTGAGAATGACTGTCTGGGAATCGAACCGACTTAAATGTGAAAATAAATCACCCCTATTTTTATGATGCCATTCGAAAGAATGGACAAAAAATAATAGCTCTTCCTAAGTAAGATAGTATGTTAAAAGAAAGGAACAACGTAAAATGGTTGAGTCAAATTTTAAATTTATTGCTGACGATAAATAATAAAGCAACTCATTCTTAGAAAATCTTTAAATGCAGAATTACTAACTTTTAAAAATAACATAAAGTCTTCTTTTAGCAAAATATCATATCTACGATATTTAAGGTACTTTCCCTTGATGCTCCATAGTCTTGGCCTCTTGGGACGCCCGGTATACAAACATTAGCTAACGTGAGTTAACACCCTCTCCCTTAAGGATATTGAATGAATATTGAAATTTTACACTTTGCTGTCTGTCTACTGCATTGTGGAATGAAATGAAATGAAATAATTTAGGCCACAAGGGCACTGTTACATGTCAGATTGTAAATCTACCGGTATTTCGCAAGAGGAGACCGCTGTTGAGAAGAAAGCCGAAAGAAACTCAACAATGCATTGTCGCTTGCAGTATTTCCAGACCGATACGACCTTCAAGAAAAGAGCGTACTCCCAACCTGAAAGACCGGCAACGCACTTGTGACTCCTCTGTTGTTGCAGGTGTCTATGGGCTTCGGGTTTTATACCTGTCTCGCTCGCTCTTACACGATCCAGAAAAGAACCTCTCATTTTTAACCCGAACCCGAATCGCAATCTGTGAGCCCACGGACTGTAAACTTAGTGGCTCTGTGAGTTGTAGACCTCGCGAACATTGTCTGAATCGTTCGAAATGGCCTAAAATATTATTTTCTTTCGTCTCCGCCATCTCGAAAATATTAATGAATATCGTAATTATCGAACCTGTTCTGTTGCGAAATGCGACCTGTTGGAGAACAGAACAGTTGTTGCAATGAGTTATTTCTACATAAATCATGCAGCTTTGGAGACAGAGTTAAAGTCGCTATCCCAAAAGAAAAGGCCATACTAAACTTACTCACACTTCACAGTCAACCGCCTCACGCAAAAACATTTTAAGTCTACACAGGGTTGCCATACTTAGTGCCTTTCTCCTACAGATGGTAGTCAGTGAAATATCGGTTCATTTTATGGGGTGTGTGGTCAAACGACAGGCGTGATCGATGGCGAGGGCGGGGGCTGATGGATGTATGTCGGACTGTTTTTGTGGGCATTCAATGAATCCAGTTCGGGATTTTGAGAGGTTTGTCGCTTTGCGGATTTAGATCGTTGATTTTGGTTGACCGAGCGATAGTGAGTGTTTTTACAGACCAGTTTTGTTTTGTATGAGCATTGGTTACAGCGCCATCTCTTTTCTTTGTGGTGTAATCACGTCAAAACGGGCAGCTGAACGTTGGAAAATATGTTTGGTATAAGCGACTATGTAAAAAATCAAGAAAGAATGTAGGTCAGTCGGGACTATATACGTCGGGGTTTCCGGTGCGCGTATGATTTGACGCCTACTACCCTACCCTACGTAGTGTTCAATCATTCATGGGGACAAGTGCGCCAGCGGGATCAACGCACCTACCATATCAAAAAGTGCAGATGTTTCACTACTTTCTATACCTATATATATCTAATCTTACTTTTGCCAACTAACGTGCATGGTTGTAAGATGGTGTTAGTAGTATAATATCTGTGCTTTTCGGTATTTCGATACCGGTGGAGTTTTCTGAAATAGCCACGCCAGCCGACGGCCGTATGTTCAAATACAATTCGATGTTTGCTATTAGTATAGCCTAACAAGTCGGTTTTGCTAAAATAAAGATAGTTGTGACATCTCTATCATGTATGTCACTAGAAACGTTGAATATTGCCCGTGATTGTTATAGTTAAAAGACCATCTCTCTCTCTGTCTGCTTTGTTTGTGATCTCCGTCAAGAAAACCTTACATCTGAGGTCGCCAGTTTCTTCTACTATCCAATAAAGGAATAAAAACAATGAAATAGGCTTCGTAATAGCGGTATAAATCTCCGCGGCGAGTGGCGGTCAATCCATCATGGCGGCGGAAAAATATTGCAACTTTATTGAGAATTATGGTAAAACTGGGGTTGTATGGTTCACATTAGGTACATATTCGTGTTATTATTTAGTTAGTAAGTATAGTTTTAGGAAGGTGCGTTTTTATTCAAAACTTCACGGTGCCGGCAACTTCGTTCACGGAGGAGGAAAAAGGCATAGCATAACACGTTCCCTGTGTAACTAGGAACCAGAAATCGTCTCCTCGCGTGCAATTTTATTTTTTTGTAAATTACTTTTATATTGTTCATATTATTTCATTTATGCTTAAAAACATCATTCATGAAGATAGTTTTTCCTATTTTCCCATTTTTCCGAGTGCCCCACATGTGATGCATGCACGTACCTATGAGCTATCAAACTAGTGCCCACAATGTGATGCATGCACGTACTAAAGTAAAATCCACAGACCTACGGACTTGACAAGTAAGTATGAACAAATGTTGCCACAGTTTGGCCAGTGTCGTTCTCATCGATATGAAAATTATTGTTACATCGTAGGTTTAAGGTCCACCCAGACGGGACAATCTAATTGGCAATTTGATCGGCTAATCTATATACTAACATTTTCCAATGATTTTGATAGATCAAATGGTCTGTAGACCCCTAATTAGAGATAAAAATTTAATGTCAAACCAGCAATAATGCACATGAAAATTATATATCTATGATAATTGATAGTTAATTGAATACATACATTTAATTAAATGAATTAATAAAATTATTGTTCTTTATTTTCAAATTTTCAACAATGTGGTCCATCTTTTTAACAAAAAACAAAGCGGGTATCTTCAGAAATAGTTGACCGCTGTTTACAAACTGCTTTTATGTATCTTACGATATACGTTGTCGTTGCTATTAGGAGTGTTTATTGAAATTGTTACGTGTTATTATGGATTCGCAAGATTCGGGACCAGAGCCATGTTCATCAAAATGTTCGCCTCCGATATAAAGGAGAAAAAAATCTATTAGTGAAACTGAAAAAGAGACGATTCATCAAGTTTACGTTTATATTTATAATGAGATTGCAGGACGAACAAGATATCCCAGAGGACATACATGTCAATAAAAACGAGTGTGTCATAAAATCATCCGAAATTCTTGGTATTTCGAGAAGTTCAGTTTTTAAAGTTTTGAAGGAATATAAAGAACAAGAGAAGTTTACAAAATGTTACAACTCGACCATTTAGTGGACAATGTTTCGGATCGGAATGTAACTGATGATGATGATGAAGATGACGAAATAACGGAGCCGTGGAATGAATAATATTTTATAATAAAGACTAGTTATCGTCGGACAATGTTTTATTTTTTACCTACAGGCTCGGAAACCTTTTTATGCTTTAAAACTAGTGGGTAAAAACATATTTTATGCATCCACTACCTCGAAAATCAAAGCAACCAAAATTTGTACCTCCTATTTGAAACTAATATAATATATGTACTTATTTTTGATTTAAACTAGTCTGTTATTTGTACTTTACAACTTGTCGATATATTGTTATCGACATATACCCTTCACTATTTTTATTTTGCTGTTCCTGGTATCATTTTACCTGTCAGTCATTTGTCAATTTAGTCCGTAGGTCTGTGGATTTCAGTTTAGCTCACTGCGCAGTGCATCACATGCACGTTTTTAAGGCAATTTGACGTTTCTCTTAATTTAATTTAATTTAATTTAATTTATTTATTTCAGTAATTATGTAAATTAACAGTACGGAACCAAAACACTTACATAATGAGGTAATAATAATTAGTACTATACTAACACAGATAACACAGAATATTGTTAAAGAAATACTAAACAGAAAATAAAATAAAAATAAAAATGACAATTATTGCAGATAAAACCACTAAATACTATGGCAGCTGTTAAGATAGAGCGCAATCAGTCTCACAAACGTACCCATACCGTCGGCGAACACGTCCGCCTGAGGCAGCCGCTCTATCATTGCATTAAGCATCATGCACGCTCGTTGCGTCGGCGCGTTGTAGCCGCGCTTCGTGCGCGCCGACGAGCGCGCGAACAGCGGCGGGACACGCCGCGGCGCCACCGCCGCCGACCTTAATCGTATATCTGTGGTTTACGTTAGTCAATGCCATATAAACGCTCGAAATTTGTCAGAAATTCATTAAGTGGTAATTTCTTAGACTATTTCAGTAATACAGACTACCTTACCCCGCCGCCCTTACCTTTCCTTCCTGATCAAAATTCTAGGCCGTAACAATAAAAGTTTTCGAAAACGTTGCGTTGGGTTCGATGCTATAAATTAATGACCGAACAGGGTAGCACACCAACAGAAGCTCGCAAAAAGGCGAAGCAAACAGACACTGAATGCTTGATGTGCAAAAAAACATTGTGTTTTCGATGCTACAATGCTTGCCATTAAAAAACCCCACAAGTTTTTTTTACGTTTTGCAAATTTTATTTGTTTATTCTTTTGTTTTTATTATGATGTGCACTAAGTGCAAGTAATTCGTAGTGTTTTATTATTTCGAATAAAAACCTTTTGGAATAAAATATATTTCTGTGTTTTATTCGTAACAGCCATAATCTGGCAACATTATATAAATGTCATCCGGACGCACGTGTTTTTTGTCAACATTTTCGTAGCCGGTATGTGCACGCAAATGAAAAAGATGTAGCTCACACGTGTCAATTTTGGCAATGCCTTAAGTTTTCAAGGGGTCGTGCATCATCAGTGATGCATGCACGTATCATATATACCCTAAAATGCTACAGATATGACCTTCCTAGGGTTAACAGTATCCTATAACCATCCTTACGTATTCTATATATTTTTACTGTGTATACCTCACAATTCTGAAATCTGCTTCTTTTTACGTTATCAACTCCCGTTTTTAGACATTTTGAAAATTTTCGAAGAACTTATTAGTCAAAGGAATTCCATGTAATTGAATACCGAACTGGCCCACAAATATCATGAGAGTCTGTCGATAATTAATGTGACTCCAGATGAAAACAGTCAAACATCCGAGGGATATACGCGATCGTCTTATGTGATAGGGCTGTGTTCCATGTCATGTTATCGTGGCTGTGCGATATTTTTTTACATTGCACGACGTGGATTTTCACGTCACATTACACGTGGAATTGTAGTACCTGTGTCTATTTCACATCGGAATAGAGTAACTCCGTAACTACACTGCTTTAATGCGTTCTCGGTAATTAATTCCTAGGATCTGTAATATATCATTCGTAAGTCGAGACGACCATTCATAAATCATAGCGCCCGAGATATAGTTGGCAACTGCCATGCTTACTGCTACATGACGCGAGAATTTCACGAGGAATGTCGAACTCAATCTAAGACACAAGTTTTTTACCCGACTACGCCGAAGCAAAAAGGAAGGTTATGATTTTGAACCGATGAAACTCAAAGAATTTATTCATATCTTTTGATAATATGATTCAAATACTATCTCTAAACTCTATGATCCAAAAACATTATTATATTATTATTATTATTATTATTTATAATGAGGCAGGCAGTTTAACAACTGATAGTGCCTATATCCAGCTATCTGTGTCTTGAGATCGTTGCTCAGTGGTATGCTTGTCTAATTTATTCTTAAAATTATTGACGTTAGGTGCTGAAATTACATCCTCGGGGAGTTTGTTCCAAGCACTCACAACTCTATTGCTCAGAAAGTGTTTATGAGGGTTGTTGTGCGACCTGCAGGCAACTAGCTTTAGGTTGGCTTTATATTTCGGAATATAGTTCAGAACTTGGCCAGGTTGAAGTGGGACTCGGTAGGTCATCTCTGCCGCATGCCCAACGTGGGTTGATATTATTACGGAGTATCAAGGAATCGAATATATGAAAGATTTACCCAGCAGTAGGACATTAGTAGGCTCCATTATAACAAAAAAATATGAAACACAAATTTTCTACAAAACTAATCTGCCCTGATAAGCCAAAAGCGCTATCTCAATCTGAGTAAGTTTTGAGAAAATCGACTTTTTGTAAATTATACTTTCGCACCATCAAAAACAAATCTTTTTAAAGAAATTAAAACATATTTATAAATATTTATGACCATATATTTTATAGACATACATAAATTATGAAAAAATCTATCATTATACCTATTTTGTGAGATATCGCTGTTTTGGTTAAAATAAATAGCTCCAAAAATTGAGATACGGCTCTTAGCCTTGATCTTTTCATAGAACGTGTCATACAAAAATACTCCTTCTTAGATCGTTATAAAACTTCATTTATTTTTTTATTTTAAACTTTATTAATTAAAGTAGTGAAAAGCAAAAAAATGGGGCCAGTGCGAGCCCGACTCGCGCATGAAGGGTTCCGTACCTATACATATATATAATCTATAACAAGTTTGTTGTATGGGAGCCCCCCTTAAATATTCATTTTATTTTATTTTTAGTATTTGTTGTTATAGCGGCAATAGAAATACATCATCTGTGAAAATTTCAACTGTCTAGCTATCACCGTTGTTGAGATACAGCCTGGTGACAGACGGACGGACGGACGGACGGACGGACGGACGGACGGACGGACGGACAGCGAAGTCTCAGTAATAGGGTCCCGTTTTTACCCTTTGGGTACGGAACCCTAAAAAACAATAATTGAAATGTTTTTCTTTCTATACGAAAAAAATAATCAAAAGTGGGTACTAGTTCCCGCCAAAATGACATGCTTTTTGTAGGTATTAAACCGGAAAGAGATTTTAAAAGGTTTTTATTTTAGAAACTCCTGCTAGCACTGTTTTTTTTATTGGAGCTGGAAGTTTTTCTAATTTTAAAAACTTTGCACCTATGATGTTAGCCTTAATGTAGTCTCCTACCAGTTGCACAATTATCATTGAGAGCATTAACTGTTTTATTCGTTATCTCTTGTAACACATTAATAAATATATCAAAATGGGACTTAATCACGTTCAAAAAGTGTTTATTTAATTACTTCGATGCTTCGAACATGATGTTGACAATAAACTCCAAGTGCAGGTAGTTCAAAATACTCGCGCGTCAAGAGAATACGTGTTGATACCGCACCGTTGAGGTTTATCATATGTAATTTAGGAGTATAAAATAATCAATTTTGGTTATACATCTGTTTTCGAACTGACAGGACTGATTTGAATGTAACTGACGACGCGTTAATGTTCATGTATAAAATTATTTTAACCTCAAAGAAAGTTACGAAGTGATACATAAAAACCTTTAAAAACTTGCCTTGATACTCGTATCAATAAACGCCAGCTTATCACTGCATATTTAAAATAAAAAATACTGTTTATAAACTTTCCTCTAATTTTGATAACAACAAAACGGATTTGCTTCCTTCCGCAAACAAAACACATAAAGAAATGACCATAATGATTATGTTCACGTCTCGATACGTTCTTCTGTTGAATTTAAGTGGGTGTACCTAATCATTAAGACGTTAAGGTAAATTTTCTTAAAACATCTATATATTTCGGTATAGCCGTATCGTATCTCAATCCTTAGCGAACTAATAACATCCACATTTACTTCGCGCAAAAGCGCTAACTTCGTAACCAGCTCGAAAAACGGAGTTACCGCTTATTGTCTTAGGAATTGAATGAACTAGTTGTCAAGTATTTTTAAGCGCTTCTAGCCTATGTCAATATAAGGCTTTTTGGTTTCAAAGTATCGATATGCCGCGAAGTCTCTTAGTAATTTAATACAAAATTAAGATGTGAAAAAACTTTTTAGTGGTTTATTTAATAGTTTTAAGTCAGATAGCACTTTTTGGCTTATACCATTAGATGCGAAATTGTCATAGCTATCGAATGGTATAAAAAAAAACAAAAAGGCGTATCTCAGACATAGCGCCTTTCGGCTTAGCAGGGCAGTAAAGCCGTATCTATTTAGTTAATCTACTAGGCTTTAAAAACACGTATGTTATAGTACACACAATAACAAGCAAATGACGCCTGAAATTTTTTAAACAAAATTCTATTACAAAACCTTTCACGTCAAAATATCTAGGCGTTCAGTAAAATCCACCAACAATGCACTTTTATACAAAATTAATCTCCCCTAACAATCGTACATTCAGTGAACAGTTCAGGATCTGTCCTATCTATAGTACGATATCCGTTGGCTGGGATAAAAGACGTTTCCGGAGGCGACCGGCTCCGGAAAGGGATTTAATCCCCCTTTCATGTCCGGAACAGGTATAAGTACTTAGTATTTTTTAAGCATTCTTGAGTACGCGAGATTGTTACTTGTTTTATATGATGATCTCAAGACAGCCATAGCTGTATACTTACTTATAGCATAATTGTGACACGCAGTCTTGTCGTGCGCGAAATGATTTTTATCCTTTTCCACTCAGTAGGACACTGTGAGAGACTGCTACGTTGCTCTGCAAGGTATGTCTCGAATAACTATTTTATTGGTGACTTTCCTTTTCGGACTTACCCAGTTACATAAGACTGAATACTACTACGATCGTGCGTGTGTACAAAACAGAACACTATTTATCCGGTAAAAATCTCCTGAGAACTGATTATTATTGGTTGTTTATATAAAACTAGAGACCCGTTGCGGCGTCGAACCGCCGCTAGAATATGGAAATCCGGTAGTGTTACAGAAAATAACTACTTTATCGATAAGAAGTTTTTGGGGAACGAAGAATAAATACTGTAAAAAACACGTTAAAATGATATTTCAAAACGTTAAGACATGCCAGGCTAGAGCCAGGCCTGATAGCCAACTGCCAGGTTCATCGTGACAACTTTTTCAACTCTTTTGTAAAAATAACTTGTGCATTAATGTCATGTGATCTGCTGATCTGTTTCACAAATAAAATGCATATTATTCGATTTATGGAAAAATATAATTCATGACAATAGTCCCAAATCGTAAAAAAATAATTGACATATTTTCATAGGACCGAACATAAGATTGGTAGAATTTTAATTTGTTGTCCTTTCTTCAGGACATACATTTATCGATTTGATCGATTTCTATCAATTTCCAGAAATAGCACATGAATCCAAACGACAGATTTGGTCACTCACTTCACTACGCAGGTTTTAAAAAAGAAATCATGGAGTGCGTAACTGTTTATGTATTCATTTATAATCGTAAATACTTCAAAATATTTATAATAAAAAATGTTACATAAACTCAATTGTATGTAATAGAGAGTAAAAAACGTTTATAGAATACACGAAAAACCTCTTAACCACTATGCTTGTTTTTTTTTTATGAAATTCAATAGATCGTGCAAATTTTCTTAATATGGGTGCTGCCATGTCATCATCATCAATCATTTATTCAATAACAATTTCACATTGTGTTTGAAATTCTTACGCCAGTATAACTCTTAATCAAACCCTACTTACTAATCTAAATAAATTACTGACTGACAATACTCCACCATAAAAAAAAAGAATGTGTCAAATATGTGTAATAAAATAAATCCAATAATATAAAACAGCTAAACATGTTTGAGAAAAGAATATAAGATATATTTTATTCATTGAGGTAATTTTATTCAATAAATTTAGAGCTGAAGGCCTTACGTATACCCAAATTCCAAATTCAAACTTTCGTGTCTTTCCTCTCATTGAAATAGTGTCTGACAGAAGAGTGAGGGAGATGCTATCTATACTCTCAAGTCTATAATATAAACCTACTTTTAGGGTTCCTTACCATGGTCGGTAAAAACGGAAGCCTTAAAAAATCTATTTGTTGTGTTGACAGCATAATTTGACAAATTTTATTTTGAATAAGAATAAGAATGATCAGCCAGACGTCATTAATTCAAATATGATTTATTCTTGAGCGAGTCGATTTTTTTGAAATTTGCATCATATGTAGGTTATTTCTACCATCAAGTTTCGCATGTTAGGGTAACATGTTAATTATTCCACAAATACAACTCGTCCACAATGTCAGCTCGTCTATATTCCCATCTGGGTCACAATGCCAACTTGTCCACACACCCAACACGTCCACATTGCCAACTCGTTCATATACCCAACTTATCTGCATTGCTACCTCGTGTATATTACCAATTCGTCTCCATTAGCAACCTGTCCATATTCCCAATTCGTCCACAATGCCAACTCGAACATATTGCTAACTCGTCCATATTCCCAACTCGTCCACAATTCCAACGCGTCCATGTTGCTTACTCGTCCACAATGCCAACTCGTCACCACATAAAATTCGTCCACATTTCCAACTCGTTCATATTCCCAACTCGTACATATTCCCAACTCGTACACAATGCCAAATCGTCCACATTGCCCACTCGTCCATACACCCAACTCATCTACATTGCCAACTCGTTCATATTACCAA
Source organism: Apotomis betuletana (assembly GCA_932273695.1). NCBI lineage: Eukaryota > Metazoa > Arthropoda > Insecta > Lepidoptera > Tortricidae > Apotomis > Apotomis betuletana. Next base: position 7,459,670 of record OW026307.1, on the reverse strand, counting down.
CTCGTCTTTATTCCCAACTCATCCATATTCCCAACTCATCCACAATGCCAACTCATCTATATTGCTAACTCGTCCACATTTCCAACTCGTCCATACACCCAACTCGTGTACAATACCAACTCGTCCTTATTATTAACTCGTCTTTATTGCCAATCTCGTCCATATTATCAACTCGTCCGTATTACCAACTCATCTTCATTGCCAACTCGTTTATATTCCCAACTCATCCACAATGCCAACGCGTCCATATTACTTGCTCGTCCACAATGCCAACTCGTCCACAAATACAACTCGTCCACATTTCCAACTCGTCCATATTCCCACCTCGTCCACAATGCCAAGTCGTCCACATTACCAACTCGTCGATACACCAAACTCATCTACATTCCCAACTCGTCTTCATTTCCAACTCATCAACAATGCCAACTCGTCCATATTGCTAACTCGTTCACAAATACAACTCATCCACATTTCCAACTTGTCCATATGCCCAACTCGTCCACAATTCCAAGTCGTCCACATTGCCAACTCATCCACATTTTTAACTCGTCCATATTCTCAACTCGACGATACACCCAACTCGTCTACAATACAAACTCGTCCTTATTATCAGCTCGTCTTTATTGCAAACTCGTCCATATTCCCAACTTGTTCATTTTGCCAACTCATCCACATTTCCAACTTGTCCATATTCTCAACTCGACGATACACCCAACTCGTCTACAATAACAGCTTGTCCTTATTATCAGCTCGTCTTTATTGCCAAATCTTCCATATCACCAACTCGTCCGTATTACCAAGGCGTCTTCATTGCCAACTTGTCCGTATTACCAACTCGTCTTCATTGCCAACTCGTCCATATTCTCAACTCGTCCACATTGCCCACTCGTCCGTGTTCCCAACTTGTTCATTTTGCCAACTCATCCACATTCCCAACTCGTCCATATTCTCAACTCGTCCACATTGCCCACTCGTCCGTGTTCCCAACTTGTTCATTTTGCCAACTCATCCACATTCCCAACTCGTCCATATTCTCAACTCGTCCACATTGCCCACTCGTCCGTGTTCCCAACTTATTCATTTTGCCAACTCATCCACATTCCCAACTCGTCCATGTTCCCAACACGTCTACATTGACAACTCGTCCAATTAACAACTCGTCCAATTAACAACTCGCCCATATTAACAACTCGTCCATTTTCCCAACTCGTCTATATTACCAACTTGTCTATTTTACCAACTCATCCGCATTCCCAACTCTTCCATATTCCCAACTCGTCCACATTTCCAACTCATCCATTTTACCAACTCATCCATATACATTCCCAACTTAGGCACATTGTCATGTCGTCCATATTCTCAACTCGACCACATTTCCGATCCCGTCGACATGCAAGCGCAAGGACTAAGTTTTTTCTTGTAAAATACCATTTAATTTACCATAACTCATGCCATTTTCCTTGGAATTATTTTTTTGATGGACTTTTATAATCATATTTATAATAATCCATCATAAATTTACCTATTTGAATGACGTGTAAATTAGTTTTACAAATTTTTTTCTGCTTTGATTTATTGTAAAACTCGCCTATAAAAATAATCTATTCTTGAATGACAGTCAGTTTTCTAGTCTTTCGAGCACCAGTCCAACTCGCACTTAACCGGCTTTTTCTCCACCTTTTTAACAGGTATGCGAAAAAAGTTTTCATACATTTTAACATTTTAAAAAGAAAAACAACCTGGCAATTTAGAGCATTGACATAATAGCCCCCAATAAAAAAGACATTAAAAGTTGTCAGAATATGGTTACTGTCATTCATTGTCAAGAAACTGTAAAATTATTTTTGCATATTCGTACATGTTTTAAGTGTTGCGGATATTATGTTGCCGACTCAAAAATAATATTTCATCATGCTGAACAACTTACTACAGGTTTGTGAGCAAATCATGCTTATTATTATTTGGTCATCTTATGTCAAAATAGGGATCACAGGTCACGTGGTCAAAGTCACGTGGTTAGCGCACAGTAGTTTTTTCAAATCCATTTTTCAGTACCTTTTCAGGAAAAAATTAAAATTCCAAGAGTTTTATGCACCTCTCCAGCATGAGACGAATCTAATGACATATCATTTATCAAAATCGGACCATAACTGTAGATCTGATGGGATGTACAAAAATCGGCCTCGCGTAATATATATATAGATGCGACGCATTCGTTTATATAATAGCGACACGGCCGACCGTTGCTGGCAGACGCTGCATGCCGGCAGCAAGCGCGCGCCAATTTTGTCCGAAAAAAACGAAAGGTGATGGTCGTGTCTGCCTGTAATTTATTAATTATTATTTTATCTTTTTTTTTGCGACACAAGCTTTCTTGTTATGGCTATGACGAATCAAATGAGCCCAATCACAGTGAGTAGGTATACAGGGTGATCAATTTAAACGAGTCAGTAGGGAGAAAACGAAAACTATAAGAGATATATAAATCTGTTCTTAGGAACCCACGGCATCGATTTAAGATTTAATAGAAACTGCATCATTTTTTTTTTATAAATCTCATACATAATGGAGAATCGAGCCTGGTTAAAATTCTGTAAGTAATCTTGTCGTATTTTGACATTCTTTGTGTATGAGATTTATAAAAATTCATAATGCTGCTTTTATTAAATCTAAAATTGACAACATGGTTCCTAAGAATAAATTTCTATATTTCTTATAGTTTGTGACTTCTTGCTACTAATCCATCTGGATTGATCACCTGGTATATTTAATTGTATATGTATAATTCTGCCGTGCAGAACTTAAAGTACAGTAAGTGCAATACGTCTCTCATAGCACTTACTGTACTTTAAGTTCTGCACGGCAGAATTATATTTCTATAGGAGTTCCTATGGAAACACTTCCTACTTCCGACTCCCTCATTAGACCACCAAATTTGAACCCAATCGAATGTCAGCAAGTAGGTCCAAATTAGCTTCTAAGATAGAAAATACATGACATATGTACTGTAAGGCGGTGCTTGATTGTTGACAGCAGAACTGGCCACTAGGTTTTGTATTATAAATATATTTAAATATTTAGAATTATGGCCGTCTCTGTCACTCATCAAGAGCGCCGGGCTATTCATAATTTAGCTCTGTATCGTGGCTGAACGAATAATAAAATAACAATCCAAGTTCTATCTTCTTTTAATTATCCTCTACCAGAGTTACACCTCCCACATTTGGTGGAGGTGTAAGGTAAGGTGGAGGTACATACATGCATACACACGTTGCAAGTTTAAAAGCTTGTTAAATATAAAAAAGTATTTGCTGGCCAGACCCTAGCAGGAGGCTTATTATCAACCGAGCGAGAAATGTGAGCCGTCTCGGCCGCAGACATCTGTAGCATGCGACAATTTCCACTCGCCAATGAGATACTTTCGACCTCATTGCTATGGCTACCCATACGTGTCGAAAGATTATTGTAAGCTGCGTTTAACCTGAGTATTGCTGGGAGTTTATATTCTGAAATTTGAAGCGTTGTAAATGTTAGAATTCAGAGAGATTTGATGTAAAGCAAGGTATTAGTACAGGTAGGTGTGAAAAATTTGACAAAGGGTATAAAGGGGGTAAGGGGGCCGTGTTTGGATGGTGAAACTGCCTTTGACGAGAAAATGGTATTCTTTTACATTATCTTTATATACGTTGTAATTTCACCAAATATCAGCCCCAAAATCGTTGTGGTTTTTGAGATAATAAAAAAAAAGGAAAATCGTTTTTATTTTTTATCTACTAAAGTAGTAGCCTTTTTGAAATTTGTATAAATTATGTAGATAATAAAGGACTATTAATAAAAAAAAATACCATGAAATTTTATATTTAAGTAAAAAAAAAAGGATTTTAAATATTTCAAAAAAAGCTTGGCCCGAAACAAGCTAATACGTCTCCGTTTCACTCGCTCGGATAAAAAGGCGAGAAAATTACTATGCGTTTTCCAGTTCGCGCTGAACTCTATGTTCTACTTCATCATACGAAACAGTTTTCATCACAAAACATCTGCGGATCATGGTATTTAAGTAGCACTCTGATAGTGATGTAACACGTTTTTCGAGTTTTGGTATTTACGAAAGGAGTCTTTAGAGATCGTGTTTAAAATTTAAAAGTAATTTTCATTACTGAGACTGCATCCAAAATTTGAACTAGTTTAGCGAAAGCTAAAAATAGTATTTACAAAAAATCGACGACACCTAACAATGAGAAAATTACAAACAACAACAACAAAAATACTGTGCTAGTTGCTACATTACAGGAGTATTATTTTTTTAACTATCACGTCAATCGAATTTGAGAGATTTTTTTTGTATACCGTTAACCGGTTTGTTGTGACACTCTCCCATGTTCTTATTTAACAGCTTCTGTATATGTACAATCGAACAATAAATGATTTCTTTCTTTCTTTCTATCACTAGATTTGAGAGATCATTGTACACCAAGTGAATAATTGTCACAGATAGATGACTTAGAATAACTTCTAACATTTGAGAACAATAGTTATTTGTTATGCAAGGCTGCAAAGTTGTTATTTGGCGCGAGTGTTGAAATTGAAAGCTGAGCGAGCGAAGGAATCTAAGATTGAACCATGAGCGAAGCGAATGGTTCAAAGATAGATTCCTGAGCGTAGCGAGGCTTTCAAGACACGAGAAGCTAAATAATTTTGCAGCCATGCGGAACACACAACTTTTCACCTCACTACAGCGAGGAAAATGCAAGATTCAATTCAATTCAAAATTCAAGAAAACAATTAAAACATAAAAATAATCATATTTAATTTTGCCTTCTATTTAACACATCAAATTTAAAACATAACACACTCAAATCCAAACCAAATAAATACGAGAGAAGCACACAGTAAATATTAAAAGTAATATGGCCGTAATTTGTATTATCGTCGTGTATATTTTATCGTTGAGTTTTTCTTAAGCACTGTTATATTATATTTGTATTGAATGGCATAGTGGGAGGGATAAGTTGGCCACTCGGAAGTATTTTCCATAACACTTGATTTGGAAGTTATTGGACGATGGGATCCGAACAAGATTATTTCGGCTTTATCTTCTTTAAAAACGCCAATAGTTTCGGTAAATTACTTATCGTCTCCAAACATTTATAACAAATCCTTTTTCGTTTTAATGCAGGCTTTTAGCATTGAATAAAATACCTACTCCAAATTGGGCTTAACTTTCTTGTTTTTGATATTTCTATAAATTAAGACAACAGTATGTATTCTCCACAGAACAAATTTACGTTGTTTACGTGAATTGAGAAAACTTCCAACTTTTTAATTATTATTTTTTTCTCGGGTGCGTTCTGAAATTACACTCTTATATTCCAACTTTTATAAAAAATAAATATTAAAATTTGTGTTGTATTTAATATATTTACTAGACAAAATATGTAAATGAAACTGAAATACTTACTATTAATATATATAAACATAAAATAAAGTGTAGAAAAAATAAAAACTTAAAAATCTGTAACCACAAACCAGGTTTCTGGACGTGATATTGTAGGTGTATTTTTTTTTTAAAAGAAGTATTCAAACGTACATATGATTTTAGCCGGCCTGACCAGATCGCCCTTTATTAGCGTGCGTTGATTGGTTATTCGAAGATTTGTCGACTGATGAAATCAGTCACGCGTTGAACGAGTCTTAAATATAAAAAAGTTACATGCACCACAGAGAATCAAAATCGTCGTGTTCGAAATTCAAATGACTTTTGCACGCTAGCGGATAAAATAGACTTTTGCACGCAGATTTCGCCCTATAAACGGAGGTTTTCCGAGCGAGTGAGGTGAAAAAAATATTAATAGTTTATCACGAAATGTCATAATCATAAGTTAAATGTATTTTTTTTCTAATGGATTTAGTGTTGTTGATTTCGAACCCTGTTATAACGCACGTTATGACGACATTTCATTGCATGCTTCCGAAAAATATATTAATGTATGTATGTATGTAAACACTTTATTGTACATAAAAACAAGAAAAACACATTACAAAAGAATAAGTATGTACAAAGGCGAACTTATCCCTTAATCTCACTAATACCGATAGGATGCGTAGTACTTTTGATTTACTTGATTCATCATCATCATCTCAGCCATAGGACGTCCACTGCTGAACATAGGCCTCGCCTTTGGACTTCCATATTATACCGGTTGGAAGCGACCTGCATCCAGCGCCTTCCGGCGACCTTTATAAGGTAATCTGTCCATCTTGTAGGTGGACGTCCTACGCTGCGCCTGCTGGTCCGAGGTCTCCACTCGAGCACTTTACGGCCCCATCGGCCATCTGCTCTGCGTGCTATGTGGCCTGCCCATTGCCACTTCAACTTGCTAATCCGGTGAGCTATATCGGTCACTTTAGTTCGTCTACGGATTTCCTCATTTCTGATTCGATCACGTAGAGACACCCCAAACATAGCCCTCTCCATTGCTCGTCGAGCGACTTTGAGCTTTGAGATGAGGCCGATAGTGAAAGACCAGGTTTCGGTGCCGTAAGTCATCACTGGTAACACACATTGGTTAAAAACTTTCGTCTTGAGGCACTGAGGTATGTCGGATGAAAAGACATTGCGTAGTTTCCCGAACGCTGCCCAGCCGAGTTGGATTCGGCGGTTGACCTCTTTCTCGAAGTTGGACCTACCTAATTGGACCACTTGTCCTAGGTAGATGTATGAGTCAACAACTTCGAGTACCTACCGAGTTTTCAACAGAGACTGGGATGGGCACAACCTTGGCATTTGTCATTTTTAAGCCCACCCGTTGAGAAACTCGATTGAGGTCATCGAGCATCATGCTGAGTTCCTCCATCGACTTTGCCATGACTACGATGTCGTCGGCAAACCGAAGGTGAGTGATGTATTCGCCATTGATGTTGATGCCAAGTCCTTGCCATTCCAGGAGCTTGAAGGCGTCTTCCATAACGGCCGTAAACAGTTTCGGGGACACAACGTCCCCCTGTCTTACGCCTCTTCTCAATGGAATGGCCTTTGTGCTCTGCTCCTGAACTCGGACCGACATGGTGGCGTTACTATACAAACACTTCAACACTTCAATGTACCGATAGTCAATATGGCATCGCTGAAGTGACTCGAGCACCGCCCATATTTCCACCGAATCGAAGGCTTTCTCATAGTCCACAAACGCTAAGCACAATGGCAAAGTTATACTCTTCAGTTTGTTCTTGTTTTAAGTAACAACCGTAGCTGAAAATTTAATTAGTCAAAAGTCAAAAGAGAAACTTGTAAACCCTATTACGAAGTTATTAAGTTTTTAGCAGCTGTTGCTAAATTTATTAACCGAGTAGAACACGCATCCGGCATTCCGCTGTAGCTGTTATAATAAAGGAGAAAGGAAAGTAAAGTACTATGTACCGTCGTAGTACCGTCAAAGGGGTGAACTCATCTATTTAAGCCATTCTTGTTACCTAAGTATGTTGTCCTGAGAATAAACGTAGGTAATCGGGTCATTGTCAAATTTAGGTGCGCGTCTTTCCGGTGGACATTTGCGAAATTAAGGATTCCAGGGCCTAATTTTCTGATTAAATGCCTGTGAGAATAAAGAACGTTCCCTCTTCTATAATCCGATGTAATAGCAACATAACCTAGATTCATACAAGCTCTTAACATTTGACCACCGAAGGGACGAATTTAGTTTTTTGAACTGACAATGACCCAATCACTACATACACTCGAGTTTTTAATTAGGCGAACTAAGTTGACAGTTCATTGCACTGCACACAAATGTTGCCACAGTTTCGCTAGTGTTGTTAATATCGATATTAAAAAAAAAACAGTACATACTAGAGGTTTAGTTAAACTGCATTAATAAAAGTAGACATTACGTGTCATCAATTTTGCATTATTATGTTTGAAATCAAACTAATAATTTTATTACACGAATCAATAACAAAAAACGGTTGGTATTAAAAGGCATGTATTTAAATCGATATCTGTATATTCCCTTTTTTCGATCAAAATATTTGAAAGTTTCACCAAAAATACTGACTTGCACACTAATTATGCACACTAAATAATGCGAATTCAATATACTGTTTAAAGGTATTTGCAAAACTGTTTTACTGGATATAAAAAAAAAACAGAACCTAACCTAACCCGGCCGAGTCGGATCTTAGTGTGCAGTGCGAGGATAATAAGTGCGCAACTCAGTATTTTTGGTGAAACTTTCAAATACATCCGATGTACGAACCATATTTTTGGTGTGAATTTGGTTAAAAGGGTCATCTCGTTTTGTATGATGTTTAAGTTTTTTTTGTAGGACATGTTCAGTTAATCAATTGTTTTTTTTTTGCACAGCATTCCTTTTTTCTGGTATGCATTCAGTAGTGAATGCAATCCCGACTCGGGATTGCAAATTCGAGATCCCGCGGGATTAGAAATATCAATCCCGCGGGATCCCGGAATTTTCGGGATCGCGACTAGATAAAAAAAAAAGTTAAATTCGATTGAATGAAAACGATAACAACGGCATGTTTGTGATGGTGACGTTAATTAAAATAACATATATTTAATAGACAGAAAACTTGGAAATTAACAAAGGTAATCAGAAAGGTGAACTGTAATAAGAAATAAGAATCAAAATAATAAGGAATTAGAGAGTATTACAGGTTTTAGGTGATTTTGAAAGTGACTTCTTAAAAAACAAAGGGTATTAAGAGTGTTATCTGCTAAACGGCATCTTACATCCGTTGCAATGTACCCAGCTGCTGAGAATACCCTCTCCGACTCAACACTGGTTGGCAACAGCGTGGCGCAGCAATTATATGCAAACTGCAAAAATCTCCCCCTTGTTCCTCCTCACTCAAATAAATCCATTTCTTTTTTATGACAGTGTAGACTCTAATCGGTCTAAGCTCGTGGATACACGTGTAAAGGGACTTTTAGATGCTCGCAGAGTTTGTTCTAATTCCTCTTTAAGTGACATATTAGTAGTAATAGACCCGAGTGGACGTGTCTAGCGTCGCTGACGACTGCCGCCCAATCCCGTCAATCCCGAACGGGATCCCGTCATATTATGCGTCGGGATTGATCCCGAAAAATTACACGGGATCTCGCGAGATCGGGATCCCGCGGGATCGGGATTGCATTCCCTAGCATTCAGTTAATTAGTGGAGTTACTGAAAAAATATACAGATGTGCATTTAAATATATCCCGTATTAAAATACTTACATCGAACGAACTTATTTTTATGACATAGCTATGAACGCTGTCTTCCTTTTTGTTTTCTTGACAGTTCCATGGTATTACCGAATGCACTGATAACTGTACATTTTTAAACGAATATAAACCTTATTGCAACATAATTAAGGTTGTATAGTTAAGGTTATATCGACATATTTGTATCGACATAAACCAATCACTATTTTTTTTTCTATTTCTGACAACACTGTCAAGTTAGTTCGCCTAATTAAAAACTCGAGTGTAGTATAAAACAAAGTTGCTTCCTGGTGGCCTATGATGGCTGCGTTTATCACGTGATAGATAAGTGGCAAAGCATCTGTCACACTGGGATACATAGGGACAGACAGACAGCCTATAATGGTTGCTTTTATTACGCGATAAATAAGTGACAAAGCATCCGTCACGTTTTTACAAAATGCGAGTGTGAGTGACAGATGCTTTGTCACTTATTTATCATGTGATAAATGTAACCATCATAAGCCCTCGGCTGTCTGTCTGTCCCTACCTATGTATGCTTAGATCTTTAAGACTATGGAATGGATTTTGATGCGGTTTTTTTTTAATAGATAGAGTGATTCAAGAGGCAGGGAAGGTGTTGCATTGCACCCGTGCAGCCGGGGCGGGTCGCTAGTTGACTAATATTTCTAACCAGGTAGCTGAGAAATAATAAAGAACCCATTTTTCTGTAATATTCAAACCACGTATTATGACAAAGTAAGTTATTGTCAAGAGGAAAGGAAAGTATAGGTAGTACCTACCGTCCTAGTACCGACAAAGGGGTGAATTCATCTACATTCAACCATTCCTATACTGTCGATACAATAAACGTTATTTATATTTATAACTAGGTAATTGAGAAAGAATAAAGAACCCATTTTTCTGTAAAATTTAAACCACGTATGCACAGAAAGTTATTACCAAGAATAAAGGAAAGTACAGTACCGTCGTAATACCGAAAAAGGGGTGAATTCATAAACCGTCAACCATTCCTGTTACCTATGATGTTGAGAGAATAAACGTTATTTCTAATTATAACTACGTAATTGGAAAAAAACAAAGAACCCAATTTTCTGTGAAATTTAAACTACGATTATGATTTATGATTCAGAAAGTATTAACCTACGTTGTCAAGGCAATAAACGTTATTTATATTTATGCTTTTACCTAGGTAATTGAGAATTGTACCTTGAACGAATCCTGAGATCCAGTTGGTAGGCGCTTCCAGGGTCCATCATTATAAAGATCGGATCAGATTCTTCTTACGAGTATCTCGGATGTATTGAATATTCAATAAAAGTGACGTGTAAAACAAGTATCTACCGAGACGTGGTTTCCGTTTTGTTTGTGTAGGCAACCCTAGGAATATGACACGCCCAAAAACGTGCAACTTTGCACGTCATTCAAAATGACCAATCAGATACGACTAGGCTAATTCCTTTGAAAAAGCGGCAAATAACAAAAGAGTGAGGCGTCTATAGTGTCTTTATTCTGTGCTAATACCGGTATTTGTTTTGAGTTCAGCTTGATGTTTATAAAAACAAAACGATGGGATGTACAAGTGATGAAATATGATATGGCGCATCCTGATATTCTCAAAATAACGTTAATTGTGAATGATAGCCTATTGTCGATAAAATTGCGAGAGGAATGTTTAAATACGAGTATTACGTAAGAATCGTGTCTTCGCATTTCGCAGCAATGAAACGAAAGGTTATCTATAATACACCTACCAAGTTGTATTTATGGTCAAATGTACCATAACCAAATGTACTACTTAACGCATCCTTACTTACTATGATAAGCTTCTGTCTAAAATTTCATTTTAGTGACAAGCTTTTATAGCCTACAGTCGGCTTTTCTTTGGATATCCATCAAATGCTCACTGAGACGATTCTAAAGAGCTCAAACTCGGTAGGATTGCTTTTTCTATTATAGAGTTCCTATGGCCACCTTCCAGCTCCATCATCAGATCAGCCCATGGTACCATATTATTGTATTGTCATCTAAGTTGTGTAAGTATGCAAAATTTCAGCTCAATCGGTTGACGATATCTGCTTCAAAATTGAGTTGCAAGATTCCACCCGAACAAACATACTTACATACATACATATACATACATACATAGATACAATGCAAGTTAAATAAAAGCTTGTAATAACAAGTAACCGCCTCAGCATCTCTAGCACAACTGAGACACGCGACTCTTTCTCGCGCGAGATATACTACCTATCTCTTTCTGTACAATACTGTGAGAGTGACGGGTGCTGCTATGTCGCGCGACATTAGTCGTGAATCGCGAACCATAGTTGGCCTAGACGGGCTGGTCTGTCGAAAAAAATGTCAGCGGGCCAAGCGCACCCACCACTTGAAATTGAAATATCGAAAAGTATAGATGTTTTACCACTACCGCTTTCTTAAAACCACGCACCTATATGTATAACAATGTCTCACAAAACTAGTGGTTGGTTTGACTTTGTGATCACTTTAAACTGTTTAGATTATTTTAGGTGCTTATTATGCTTCTTACACAATTATGTAAATAAATAATTTTTCAACATTCTTTTGAATTATTTTCTACTGCCGGCTATACAGCATGTACACATGTAACTTAGAATAATAACACCTAGAAACCCAGTTCACGCGCAACGGTGAGGCCACTAAAAGTTAGCCAGAAATGGCTAAAAGCGCCGAACGGCTTGTCAGTTGCAAGGACGCGCGACAGGTGTAAACAGCTCCCACATTTTCAATTATTATGACGATTTATGCAAGGATAGGGTGTCACAAATTTCACAATGCATCGGATAAAAAGGATAAACATGCTAAGATAACATTTCACTCGTAAATATTACCTATTCTTTAACTCGTATTTTTAACCGACTTCAAAAAAGGAGGAGGTTCTCAATTCGAACTAATTTTTTTAATTTTTTTTGTATGTTTGTTACTCGATATCTCCGAGAACCGTGAACCGATTTCAATTTTTTTTTTTAATCGAAAGTGTATAACTCCGAGTTGGTCCCGTTGGCACTAAGTCGGGATCTGATGATGGAATCTTGGAGAAATCGAGGGAACTCTTCAAATATTATAGGGACATGTACGGCGCTTTCGGTAATTTATTGATAAGGTCAAGAATTTACATTCAGTAAATAGGATTTGGTGTAAGGAAACTGATGATGAACATACGAAACACTAAAAAGCAAAAAAAAAAAAAAATTTTAACAAAAAAAAGAACCGACTTCAGTAAAACTAAAAAAGCCAACAATAACCCGTTCAAGTACAGATTACATTTGACTCACCCTTCGAAGTCAGTGCCAAACCTCGCGTAAACTATAATATATAAATATAAGAACTGGTTTGGGATCGACTTCGAAGGGTGAGTCAAATGTAATCTGTACTTGAACGGGTTATTGTTGGCTTTTTTTAGTTTTACTGAAGTCGGTTCTTTTTTTTTGTTAAATTTTTTTACGTAAAACAGTAATCAAAATTTCATATTTCCTATAAGCGGCATGACCACGTAGTGTTACCAGTGTAACGGAATTATTTACCCATAATTCTGTCCTGATAATATACTGACTTATTTATTCGGAGCCTATAATTTAAAATACAAATATGAAAAGACGAAGAAGATAAATCACGTGATTTTTATCAAGCTTTAATTTGACTTGCCGTGTATGTTTGAGTATGTCTGGGTCAAATCTTGCAATTCAAATTAGAATCGAGTTTAAATTTTGTACACCCGTTCAATCAGGTGACAATGCATTATTATGGTACTACCAAGCTGGTCTGATGATGAGGACAGAAGGAGGCCATAGGAGCTCCTAAATTACACAAAAACACGGCGTGTTAAGGCTCGTTACAAATGTCTTGATGATGAGTTGACGACTGTGCAAATATAAGTAGTCAGTTGTAAAATCATGTAATTTTTTTTTGACAAAAGTAATTTTTTGTGTCAGAGTAGTTGTGTGGATTATGGATCAACATCTTAATATTGTTACGCCGGTGGATTAACTTCAAACGTCCATTTCAGTGATTTAGAATCGTTTTCAGCTAGCTGTAAAGTCATTTCAGGCCGTTTCAGGATTTGCTCTATAAGATTTGACTATACCTACATAAATTGTAGGTATAGTCATATCTTGTAAAGTTGTAAATTAAAATTTAGATATTAATTGTAGATATTAGTAAATGCTTTAAACATTCCAAACTACTTTGTTTTGCTGACGATAAGAAGGTTTTTAGGAGGGTAAAGTCGACCAGTGACTCACTATTGATCCAGTCAGACCTCGAGCGACTTGATGAGTATTGTCAGACGAACAAGCTAGATCTGAACCCGTTGAAATGTTTTTCTGTAACGTTCTCAAGAAAACAAAATTTAATACCCACTACTTATAAACTTAAAGGTCAACCTCTGATCAAGGTCCAATCTATGAGAGACTTGGGAGTAGTACACGACTCCAAACTTTTATTTGACACCCACATCAATACTATTGTTGGTTCTGCTTTAAAAACACTAGGTTTTATAATGCGTAGTTCTGTTCATTTTACTCAGGCCAAAACACTGAAAATTCTGTATTGCTCTTTAGTTCGGAGTAAACTTGAATATGCATCCCAAATTTGGAATCCCTGCTACGCTACGTATATAGATAGGATTGAACGGGTCCAGAAGAAATTTGTTAAATACCTTAGCTACAAACTAAAATGCCCTTATAATTCATCTAATTACTTAAATACTTGTAGGAAACATCATCTGATCCCATTATATAAGCGACGCGAAATAGCCGATATTACCTTCTTGCTTAAAGTCACAAGTGGCGGCATTGACTGTCCTGAACTGCTTAAAGAACTGTCCTTTGTCACTCCTACGCGATCCAAAAGGCACTTCCCCCCTATCTCTCTAAGGCGTACTTCATCCAATTATAGACGGAATAGGTTCCTTGACCGCGCTAGTCGACATTTGAATAATACGACGAAAGAGCTTGATATTGACATATTCAATTGTGTAATTCCTTCAGTGAGGCGAAAATTGACTAATGCGTTTTTTGATTGAGCGATTTTATGACATGTTTGTGCAGTAGTATGGAGTATTAGGTATTTAGGTTGTGCTTAATATGGCCCTATAAGTTAAGTTAAGTTATGGTTTATAAGTTTAAATTCTAAGTTTAATTAATGTTCATATTTGCTGCAAGTGCGCGTCGTTACATCGATGTGCGTCGTTACTTAAGTGTATGTTTCATGTGCAACAACTATATGTGAGTTCCTGTAATTGGCTCCATGATTCTATTTAAGCTTCTATGTGCAGTGTATTAGCTGTTGGTTCTCCTAAATAAAAAAAAAAAAAAAAAAAAAAAAAAAATACAAAAATAAAAAACTTTTGGTTACTGTATTTAATGATGTTTGAACTCAGCAACAGGTCCAAGATTCAATTAAAATTTTGAAAGTAACCAATCACCACTGGCAAGAGTATTCCCCCAATTTCGGGGGAACGTGATTGCGCTAGCAACATTCTTGGTGTGTTTGTGTGCGTATCGGCGCGTGTAAATACGAGTTGTTCACAACTACATGAATCCATTTTATGCCTCACGTGTGACGCTTCGGCCGTTTGAAACTATCATTCTAGGCGTTATTATTCTAAGACATGTAAGTTATTAAGGCAGCAAGTTAAATGCAAACTTATCCGACAGAATACGATGGAAAAATATTGCCCACTACATCTCCCTCCTCCAATCACGATTCTCACCGGCTTGCCCACTTCAGGGCGATAGAGCACCATTCTCAATTGCTACTGAAGAAAAAGTTAGAAAAATCCTTGGCTTGCCCTGAATTTTTGTCTGATGCCAGGCCTATGCTACGCACGTTCGAAAATCGGCGGATTAATACGACTCAGCGGCCCCACAGTGGAGCACTGTTGCATGCCCAACTGTTGCACGGAATTCATACGTTCTACATTCTGCTGGAAAACTAAACTAAACGGCGATATTCCAGAGAAAAAGTTAATGTAAGTTGAAGTACTTGTATGCCACGTGAATTCTAAATTAATATAAACATCGATCTGGTTTTAATTTAATGGTATTGCCCAAACTACGATAGTACATTTAGTGGTTTCTACTGCTGGCGACACACTGTTTTACTGCATGTAAATATATCCGTAAATCGGTGGTACCTACTGGTAAATACGGCTCAGCGGACCTCAGCGGCTCACTGTTGCATGCCCAACTGTTGCGAGGAATTCAACCGTTTTACGTCCTACCGCAAAACTAAATCGTGTTCGAGAGAAAAAGTTCCTGTAAGTTGAACTACTTTTATACTACGTGAACAGAACTGTACTGTAATAGTTGTACATACTTTACATACCTAATGCGGTGAAGTAGTGAATGTCCTAGATTGTAGGAACCGAAACATTAAAAATATAACGTGTTCGATATCTATATCTTAATTCTCTTAAATATGCAATGAAATTTCGTCATAACGTATCACGTTTCGGGCGGAACAACTCGAGAGAACTGTAAAGGAATTTCATACAAAATTGAAGGCTTAAGCAGGGAAGTAATTTTTTTAAACATGGCGTCTGTGTTCATGAACAGGCTAAACAGCTGAATCCATACTTCCATACTAATATTATAAATGCGAAAGTGTGTCTGTCTGTCTGTCTGTCTGTCTGTTACCTCTTCACGCTTAAACCGCTGAACCGACTTAGATGAAATTTGGTATGGAGATAGTTTGAGACCCGGGAAAGGACATAGGATACTTTTCATCCCGAATAAATTTAGTGTTCCCGTGGGATGAGCGGGTAACACCGCGGGGCACAGCTAGTTACCTATATTTTTTTGAGTGGTGTATTTTTTTATTTCATTGCATATGGGGAGAAAATCTCATATCGCGGCCAAGATAAGACGGTACAACTTTAGATAAACCACGGGTGGTCATTCGTAAATCCTCAGATCGCATATCACCTTTTCTGGTACATTCCCAAATTCATTGCATGTAATGTTGTACTAATAAAATACTACTTCAGTGAACAAACATTCTTACAATTTTGTAACAGTATAGATATTCATGTGTTAAGGGCTTAGATCTCCTCGGTAGCCATCAGATACGGAAAGGTCGGGACTGGTCAAAGGACAAGAGGATTAAAATTGGACAAAGGAATGTTTTGAAAGAAAACGCTCTCTTGGGTTTAATGTGCGGTGGGCGCGGATTATGTATTGAAATAAAAAGCTGTACTTAATTAAAACGTGAGGGAAAAAAGTGACTATGGATGAGGTAAAACATAATACACGCGGGTAGGCTACGTTTAAGAATAACTTGCGGAGCCCGGTTCTACGTCAGATGGTCAGAATTTAAATATATTTCGGTGAGGTGGAGATGAATTAGCGCCTTGTGCGCCCCATGATATGATGGTTTGTTTTTTATTATTAGAGAGCGGATCTGGAGTAGCGATCTCAATATTAATATGGATATGACTGGTATAATTTAGTATTTTTTCTACACACAAAAATAATGTAACTTATCGGAACAAAAAAGTCAAAACCTTTTTGGAAGCTTTTGTAAATATTGAGCAAAAATTATGATGATCATAAACAAAAACATAGTTAAACAATGAATCATTCAAGTGTGTAAATATTCACGTTTAATTATATTAAAGTGACATTGTTGACATGAACTATTATGTAGGTACGTAATAAATGGAACTAATATCTTTGAGTTGTATAAAAACTCCTTTATTTAGAATAAAAAATACTTTTCTTTAAATGTAGTTTGTTGCAAAAATAACATTCATTTAATCTAATTAACATTCATTTATTTAGGTACGTTTGCGGTGTGCGGTGTAATAATAATAGACTGTGAGACCTTATAATAAACAAAATGACATTTATTTAAGAAATTGCACTAAGTAGGTAGTCATATCCATATTAATATTGAGATCGCTACTTCAAATCCGCTCTCTATTTATTATTATTATTAATCCGTTTATGGCGGCTCGAAGTTTGTGCCAGTTTATAACATACCTGGGATAACTCGGGGCACCTAAATACGAAAGTGACGTAGCAGAATATTTTATCAACAAAAAAATATATCGATGTTACTGTCAACATCTAAATGTCATCGACATAAATAAATATTACTTATTTCTCCACATTTTCAAAAGAAAAAAATTAACATATTAAAACGTGTATTTACATGTTTATTTTAAAATAATTTTCATAATATATTATATTTCATAATATATATAGTATATATACGTAAATTGTAACTTTGATTGAAATGACATCCTCATACTTTTATTATCTTAATTTAAGAGGCTTAATATCAGATCAGATATGACATCGAACCTCTTTATAGTAATTGAGAATGTTCAATAAGCTAAGCACATATATTAATTTAATTATATCGACATCTTTTTTATCGATATCCTATCCCTAGAACGTGCCCCGAGTTAGCACAGGTATGTTTATAACCAATGCATGCATTCCGTGTTATCACGCGATAAATAAGTGACAAAGCATCTGTCGTTCACCATTTTCTCAAAACGTGACGTTTCCGTCACGTATTTTTTGGATTTCGAAAATGCTTAATACTTACTCAGAATCTCGAGTACTATCTAACTTATTGATTTGCATAGGAGAAAAAAAGGGTCCTAAAATATGTTTATGCTATTTTTCCTGTTCCATTTAATTTAAGAGGCCTTATTCCTTTTCAAATATTTTTTTTTCATATTATTTATTTATTTATTTATTTAATCTTTATTGCACAAAAGAAAACTTATCGTACAAAAGGCGGACTTAATGCCATGAGGCATTCTCTACCAGTCAACCTTAGGGCAAAGCGGAAAAATTGTAGGCGGTGCAACTAACTTATGACGAATATATTGATAATTTCAACCAACTTTTTGAAGTGAATAATACTTTTTCCCGAGTTCTAGGTAGTAACGTAGCTATTTCATGCTTTCATTGCGTGCAGTCGAAAATAAGTTGAAAAAATTGGGCAAGTGCGAGCCCGACTCGCGCATGAAGGGTTCCGTACCTATACATATATATAATCTATAACAAGTTTGTTGTATGGGAGCCCCCCTTAAATATTTATTTTATATTATTTTTAGTATTTGTTGTTATAGCGGCAATAGAAATACATCATCTGTGAAAATTTCAACTGTCTAGCTATCACCGTTGTTGAGATACAGCCTGGTGACAGACGGACGGACGGACGGACGGACGGACGGACGGACGGACGGCGAAGTCTCAGTAATAGGGTCCCGTTTTTACCCTTTGGGTACGGAACCCTAAAAACGAATTTTCCACGTGAATTTTGTCAATTTCGAGTAGTTTTTCGAACAAAAATTATCAAAGAAAAATTCAAACTGTAGGTTTCAAATACATACCGATAAATCCCAATAGCCCTGTTCTAGGTAGTAACATCAATAATATGTTAAGAAACATGTTTGATCATAGAGAAAAATGTCTAAACAATCAGCATTTTAAAAGAAATAAGGCCTCTTAAAGCGAACAATAAAAAATAATCATAAGTAAAAGTAGCATCATTAAAATTTACTTAAAAACCTATAACCTAAACTAGCCAGTCATTGGCGGAAATGATCCCAAGATGCTGGCGGCGTTTCCCCGCTGCACAGCGATACCGAGTCCGAGAAACGCGCCAGCTCTGGGATCACAGGTAGTTCTAATGAGTTTTTTTTAGGGTATTGAATAAATTGCGAGCCTCTGGTCCCCATGGGCCTAGAGCCTACCACAAACGGTACGAAAATATAGCTGTCACCTAAACACATATATTTTCGGCGTTTAGCCTCCTCCGCGTTTGTAGCCGCCCCAACTGGATTTTGGCACGTTGTTCCATTAAGTTACTTCGACATAAACTCACTTTAAAGATTAGCGTAAGCGGAATCGGAAAAATAAGTACACTCTCCTACTAGACTCAAGTCTTTGAGTTAGAATACCCTGTCTCTGAACTCTCTTCAAGTCCATGTTAGGTACGTAGTTTCACTTTTGCATATAAAACAACCGCGAGTTTCAGAAATATTAAAATACTTACATAACAGGGTTACCCTCGTCGTACAAGTCGAATAGGCTCGTCATGTTTCGAATCTGTACCCGATTCATCATCAGGAGAGCCGATCAGTCGTGATAGCCGTCAACCGACACGCGTACCGATTCAAAACATGTCAAGCGATATTCGAATTCTACGACGTGATTAAACGCGTTTTGTAGGTATTTTAATACAAATAGTTTTGGTTCTGTGTTCTTGTAATAAAGAGATCCGTAGAAGAACCAGAGTAACCGACATAGCCCGAAGGATAGCAAAACTTAAGTGGCAATGGGCAGGGCACATCGCTCGTAAAACCGACGGCCGCTGGGGCCATCGAGTTCTTGAGTGGCGACCACGCACCGGATGACGCAGCGTGGGTAGGCCCAACAAGGTGGACTGATGACCTGGTGAAGGTCGCTGGAGTCCGCTGGATGCGGGAGGCGCAGGACCGGTCATGGTGGCGTTCTCTGGGGGAGGCCTATGTCCAGCAGTGGACGTCTTTTGGCTGATGATGAATGATATGATGTGTTCTTGTTGTAAGTCACTTACCACACGCATGATATGGCAAGTATGATTATTGATTACATGAAACATTCGTCACGTATAGTGATAAATGCTTTATCATTTATTTATCGCAAGATAAGCGTTCATCATAATTGGTCATTCCAACGGTAACTAGGCCGGCTCTGTACCCTTACCATGAGTTGACGTGACCGTATTTGCCAGCGATATAGAGTGCAGCTCCCCTAGCGTAACTTTGTAGAACTACAATCCATACTAATATTATAAATGCGAAAGTGTGTCTGTCTGTCTGTCTGTCTGTCTGTTACCTCTTCACGCTTAAACCGCTGAATCCATTTTGATGAAATTTGGCATGGAGATAGTTTAAGATCCGAGGAAGGACATAGGATAGTTTTCATCCTGGAAATTATCCCTAAAAAGATTGAAAAGTGAGTAAGTAATTCATGATGACATTGATGACCCTGTCGGAAATGTAATGATTAGACCAAAAGCACAATTGCTCTTACATTTGCTTAGGCGCTTTAAATAATCCCTTTTATTAATTAAGGTAATTAGGTGGAAGCGGTGGTAGCCTAGTGGTTAGGGCATGCGACTTTCAATCCGGAGGTCGCGGGTTCGAACCCGGCCCGTACCAATGAGTTTTTCGGAACTTATGTACGGAATGTCATTTGATATTTGCCACTCGCTTTTCGGTGAAGGAAAACATCGTGAGGAAACCACCTAAGCCCAATAAGGCCTAGTTTCCCCTCTGGGTTGGAAGGTCAGATGGCAGTCGCTTGCGTAAAAACTAGTGCCTACGCCACATCTTGGGATTTAGGTAGCCGACCCCGATTGAGAATTCATTCTCAAAATATGGGACAAAGGCTAGGAGGTGATTAGGTGGATATCTATCGTGTTGTACGAGGTTGCTTCCATCCTTCCAAGTTCCACGCGGACGTAGTCGCGGGCAAAAGCTAGTTCTCTATACAAATCCTTTACGCAGTTGCTAGCGGGTACTGTCACTGTAAGTCACTCATGGTGAGGTGGTAAGGGTACTGACCGGACGTATGCTATTTAGCTGTCAAAGGTAACGCGCTTGTTATTATAACATAAAAGCTATTCATAATAAAATGTGACAGATTATTTTGCTCTATTGTAGTGTTGATGTATTAAAAATATTTTTCTCAAACACGCAATGAAATGTCGCCATAACGTGCGTTATAACAGGCTTCGAAGTATCACGTTTCTGGCGGAACAACTCGAGAGACCTGTGAAGGAATTTCATACAAAATTGAAGGCCTTAGCCGGGAAGTATTTTTTAAACATGGCATCCACATGGCATCTGTATTCATAGAGAGGCTAAAAAGCTGAATAATATTTTTTATAAGTGTTGTATTTTATTTTATATAATTTCATTTACATATTTGAGAAAAGCCATTTGAGACATGCCTTAGCCGCGAAAACGGCTTGCCGGCTTCTTATCACTTTCCGTCTATACCTAATCATCTGGAAAGGCCTTCTTTCCTTGCGTCTGCAGTAATGTACTTTTTCTCAAACATGCAATGAAATTTCGTCATAGCGTGCCTTATAATTATAACAGGATTCGAAGTATCACTCTTCGGGCAGAACAACTCGAGAGAGCTGTAAAGTGTCATACAAAATTGATTGAAGGCCTAGGTCGGGAAGTATTTATTTTAACATGGCGTCCGTGTTCATGAACAGCAGTTTTTTTTTTAGTGGTGTATTTTTTTATTTCATTGCATATAATATTATGTTTGAGAAAGCACTATACATGCCTTAGCCGTGAAAGGGTCTCTTATTTTCCGGCGTCTGCAATAACGTACGTACTATTGAGCGAGATTTTGTTGCAGTTTAGTGTACAATGGAAACTTACTTATAAAAGAAACTGGCATAAAAAACATATAATCCCAGTTAATCGTATTAGATCTTTAGGTTCAATAAAAGCGATACGAACACTTTTATCAAAATGCGTAAAAGCACTTTAGATTTTTTAATATAATTTAAGTTCAAGGAGAGTTATATTATAACTTATAGGATAGTTATGTACCTACTTATTATTCATTGCTCATGCTTGCTGCATGTTCCTCACTGAATTTAGTCTATGCTTCTATTATGTCAATAATTCGTTATAGCGGTCACCTAATACTTTTTTACGTCATAGGGGGCAAACGAAAGCGATTGCCGTCGCCCATAGACGCTTGCAAGACCAGAGGAGTCACAAGTGCGTTGCCGGCCTTTCAATACAATTCAGCGTAAGTTCTAATTGTATAAGCCAATGATTGATAACGTACTGTATTTTGTTTACCTCAGTCAGTGCCTGCCGGTGCGTCGACGCGCCCGTCCCACGTATCGCTTTCGATAATCATGCGCATAACCGATAAAGGCAACTATGAGGAGTCTAGCAAAACTGTTCTTCTTATCGTCGCTTCTTTTTCTGATCATGTTCCTATACATAACGCTAAGAGAAATGAAAAACACGCAATCACAGACAAATAAAATCTTCGAAATACAACAGAACTTGGAGAAGATTGTGGAAAAAATAGAAAAGGACGTGCGAATTGACGATAAGAAATTATATTATATTTTACAGTGGACTAATCCGAAAAATGTGCCTTTTGTGTATATGGGTGTCGGTCAACAAGGATTTATAGACCGAAAGTGTGAATTTACTAACTGTTATGTGACTAGTGATCGAGATTTTCTAGGGGATGTAAGGAAGTTCGATGTCATCGCATTTGCCGGCCCAGAGATCGCCTTCTGGCCTATCACTAAGATAACGCCAAAAAAGCGATCACCACATCAGAAATACGCATTTGCAAGCATAGAATCAGCTGGTTACTACCCCATTTGCTCAGATAAGTTGGATAACTTCTTTAATTGGACGTGGACGTTTAGATTAGATTCAGAATCAAAATGGGGATATATAATTGTCAGAGATGCCAATGGTACCATAGTAGGACCAAAAACAGAAATGCATTGGATGCATTTAGAAGATATGGACCCTGTTAAGGAAGAATTAAAAAAGACATTAAAGAACAAAACTAAGGCAGTGGCGTGGTTTGTTTCTAACTGCCGTACTAAAAGCAAAAGAGAGGATTTTGTTAAAAAATTGCAAGAGGCTCTAAACAAATACAATTTAGAAGTAGATATATACGGAAACTGCGGTCCGCTTAAATGTTCACGTGACAATGAAGAAGAGTGCTTCAAGCTGATAAAGAATGACTATTATTTTTATATGTCCTTTGAGAACTCACTCAGCAAAGATTACGTGACTGAAAAGCTGTTGCACGGGTTGAAATACAACGCTGTACCAATTGTTTATGGCGGAGCGAATTATACAAGGTAAATTTACACACATCCGGAATTCTAAGATCAAATTATGTGAAACTGGTACAAGTGAAGAACGACCTTAAATTTACATGTGTACCTACGGTTGTTTGTACCATGTGCCAAAGTGACTTCATTTGATTTTAGAGATCGGACAGACTATAACTATGGGGCAATTCAAACTTAAGGGATGTACGAGTACGTGCAAGCACAGGTGCAAGTCAATTATCGTCGGTAGAGGCACTATACTTATACGTACTGATTGATTGATTGCGATAATCAGTAAATGAATAAAATGATATAATGATGCCAATAAAATATTTCTTTTAAGTATTTAATTGTATTTTAGACGACATGTTTTGTCATTACGATACGGTATTTAAATTTAGTGAAAAAAAAGAAAACTCTCCACTAATCAATCACAAAATATTATAATTATAAGGAATAAAAGAAAATACCATTAAAGTTTCGATATTATTAAATGTCCGTCTGCCCGTCTGTCCGTCTATAGATTCAACTGTCCGTCTGTCACCAGGCTGTATCTCATGAACCGTGATAATGATCTGTTGCCGCTATAACAACAAATACTAAAAATTAAATAAAATAAATATTTAAGTGGAGCTCCCATACAACGAACCTGATTGGTTGCGTTAACTTTACACCTCATTTTTATCCGGTGCCATGCATACCAGAACCAGGTGCAAATTTAACTAAATGGGATAATGGGGTGTTTGTACGCCGGAACCCTCGGTGCGCGAATCCAACTTGTACTTTTTTTATAGCAAGCATTTTTATAATATCGCTTATGAGAACTGCTATAATCAAATAGCATTAGCATTTTAACAATTATTTCAGGAGATACTCTGATATTTAATTGAATTCTTAATGTTTTTTACTACTATTATTATTTATGTCGCACCCTTTCACGGGACAATGGTGTCCCGGACCTTTGGGAGGCGTGCACGGAGCCGAAGCCAACGAGCAGAGGCCCTTTCGACAATTTAATGAAATGTAAGGGGTACACCATGCGGATTCTCCCCCTGCCTGTGTCATGGGACGCACACAGAGACAGCACCCGCTAGATGTAAGAACTATTGTGGTTGTATGGAGTCTAAATATGGTACTAGGCTATTACATGAAATGCGATGGACTAACTACTGGGCTATTGTTTGAGACAGCCGGAAAACAGTTATTTATGTTATTATTATTTTTTATGATGTCATAGTACCTACAAACCATACTAACCTATATTATATTACTATGCGATAAAGATACCTTATCTAATCTTATACCGGACCGGATCAATTAAGGTACCTTTTATACCGAATCAATTCGAAAATAGTATTAATAATAGGTTTTTAGGTTAGGGCAGGCGGGGCGCACTCCGCGATAAACTTTTCCCGCTACAAGTACATGCCGGTGGCCTCATGCATGGGGACTATTCAGTGGCTGCCACGCTGTGTCTCGGAACGCACGTACACGAAATTCGCGCGCACGCTCTTCCGATTTATGTACGTCGCAAGTGAACGTTCCTCATTCATCTGTTGATACCAGTGTTATATTATAATATAAAGTGTTTGAATGAGTAAAAAGACAGCGAAAAGATATTGTATCGCAGCGGGTTGTAGGAACAATGATCCCGCTTCGATTGTAGTAGATCGCATTCAATTTTTCTTTCTTAATTTACCTTTGTGTCATTATTTATAAAAATAAAAAATGTGGTATTACCACATAAAAAAATATGAATCGATAAAAAGATTCTATACAAATATATAATAAGTAGTTACTGAATAATAATAAAAAGACATATTGCAGGTGTATCTACTTCCATATTTAACACTGGTTACTCAGATCAATTTTAATTGTTAAGTACTTATGTAATTTTGAATTGATTATTTACTGATATTTGTCAATTTAAATTCTAGTAAAATAAGTATGTCTACTACTAAATCAACAATCATAGAGGTTTTTATAATAATATTTGATATGAAGTTTGTAAAATTACTAGTAATGAATAAACGATTGAGTGATAGTTTGATAAGTAAGTATATAAAATATATAAATAATGAGTTAAAAGAAATGTATTGGAAGTGATCCCTAATAGGGATAAGTTCGCCTTTGTACATGTTTTATTTGTTACTAGCGACCCGCCCGGCTTCGCACGGCACGGCACGGTGCGTCCGTGCGTATTTTTAAAGATCGAAGCATACATAGGGGCAGACAGACAGACGAGGAAACGACTTTGTTTTATACTAGGTGTGTAGTGATGAATATATATATGAATAAATAAATAAATATCGGACAACTAAGCAAAAACAAAATGAAGCTCAAGAATTTAATTGCATGTTAAGGTAACGCATTCGTTGCATTATTTTATTATATTATACGTATTAAAATGTTTAAAAATAAAGCTAAAATGTTTTGCAGCCTGGTGGTGGATTCAATTCGTCCAAATTCTGAGATTGATTACTTTATAGTTGAATAATGAAATAATTAATATAATGTATGAAGAATATAAATATATTGCTCTCTATATTGAATGCAAGAAATAAATAGGAAATACATTTTTATTTTTAGTCGTTGACAGCCCTCGTTCTCGGCGACGCGGCAAGCGAGCCAATTCATTTTCACCGTTGGCACGCAGCTTTAACGTTCCGTTTGGCTTGCGCTGGGGACGACGACTTTAGAAGGGCCATAAATCATATTTTTTTGGCTAAAAAAAGCGGCTTTTGTAAAGATCAAAGTAGTGTGCCTTCTGTACTTGTACTATTATCTATTCTGTGGTTAGGGTCTGTGGTTAATAATATTTTCTTCGGTTTCCGCGACTGTCACACATTTACCTACAACATTTTAAACGGATTAATATCACGTATATTAATTATTTGAGCGTCTCTGACATTTCGGTACCTTTACAGATACCGTTGTCAAAGGTTGACAGAGAAAAAATGTGTATTTGTCTGTCAAAGTTACATTCGTGCAAACTACCCATTTTTTAAATATGAATTTAGAAAATAAAGGTGTACATACATGCCAAATGGGCCTAATGTGTGAAGAAAGTTACACATGTGCCAGAAGGACATTAATTACTTATTTTATTTAAAATATCTACCAGTGCCAGTGGTTCACTATAAGGCTTACTGAGGAGAAACAGTTATAATACGGTGAATAGAGACTATAGTACTATGTGTGACCTTACAAACGGTCCGGTAGTTTTGAATTTTTGATATGTTGTCTAGAATGGTTAGGCAGTGTTTAAAATGCAAAATGCACAATTCCCCCCCCTCCGCGCCCGCCGCCATATTGAAAAAACCGGCACTTTCTTCATATTTTTGCTCATATCTTCCTTTAGGAGCATTTTAGCTAGAAGAAAGCTTCAACAATGTTATAGAGAGTTTTTACTACATTCTCCATTTTATTTTATTTTTCTAGGACAGATAGTTACGGAGATATCCACATTTAAAAAAACGTAAAAAATCGCAATTTCCTACTGAAAAACAAACTTCTGGATTATGTCTTCGTTTAGGAGCATTTTAGCTACAACAAAGCTTGGGCAATGTTGTAGAAAATTAAATTTACTATAATTTACACTTCAAATTTTGTTTCAAGGACGGTTAGTTACGGAGATATGCACATTTAAAAAACAGGAAAACTCGAATTTTCCGAAAATTTCTCAAAATTCTTGGTTTAGAACGCTGTCATTCAGTTACGGACTAGTCTAGGACAAATTAAAACATGTAGGAAATATAATTGCTTATAAAACTCATGTCCATTTTTACATACATTTTCGGAAAATGTGACTATATTTTTTACATATCTCCGTAATTATCTGTCCTAGAAACAAAATTTGAAATGTAAATTATAGTAAATTTAATTCTCTACAAAATTGCCAAAGCACTGTTCTAGCTAAAATGCTCCTAAACGAAGATATAATCCAGAAGTTTGTTTTTGAGTTGGAAATTGCAATTTCTTAAGTTTTTTTAAATGTGCATATCTCCGTAACTATCTGTCCTAGAAACAAAATATAAAATGGAAAATGTAGTAAATTTAACTCTCTATAACATTGTCGAAGCTTTCTTCTAGCTAAAATGCTCTTAAAGGAAGATATGAGCAAAAATATGAAGAGAGTGCCGGTTTTTTCAATATGGCGGCGGGCGCGGAGTGGGGGGAATTGTGCATTTTGCATTTTAAACACTGCCTAACCATCCTAGACAACATATCAAAAATTCAAAACTACCGGACCGTTTGTAAGGTCAAAATTCTTTATTCACTGAATTATTAGGGTCTATAGTAAATGTTTACTGAGCGCGATTGTAGCACCATCTGTTTTTAGCGTTATCTGTCCTACTGCACTGCAAGTTGCAGTCTGCAACCCATAGGTATTTGTTGAGATTTCGAACTATGGTCTATTTTTTAATTCGAAGTACTAAACTGACAGCTCCCAGGATTTTCAAATATATATTGGGAATCAAATTGTTACAATATAAATGTACGAGACATGTTGTCTCATTGTCTCAAAATTTGAAACATGCTGGACCGGTAATCCAGAGGTACCGGGTTCGATTCCCGGTATCTTCCGCCCGGTGACGTATTTAAATTTTTCTTTGTGGTTTGATCTTCGTATCAATAGTTGTCCATTTCAGCTTTAAAATACATTTGAAAAGTGCCTAAATAAATCAGATTCCAATTATAATCATTGCAGTCACGATCGCAAATCAACGTAAAGTACAATACAATACAACAATATTTTATTGGACGCCAACAAAAGTTTACAAAAAGAAACAAAAGAACTACAAATGTATTCCGAATAAAAAAATCGGCCATACATACTCGTACTTACGAGCCCCAACCCAATGCATATGAGTTCGTCTGACAGGAAAAAAAATTATTAACCTAACTTCAACCGAAAATTTCATGATGAATTCGATGTTTAGTAGAATATGTTACACAAAAATAAGATAGATTATAAATTATATTTTATATACCAACGAAAAAAAAAACTACTTTACACAGTGAAAAAAAATAAAACGCTATTTCATCAAATGTAATTGTAGCAAAAAAGTTCGTCTTCAGTTTAGCCGACGCAGAATAGAACGTCTACCTTTTGCATCCAAAACGGCTTTGATCCTGAGCGGCATGGTGTCTAACAACTCTCGACACTCTTCAGAGGTAATTCCATTCCAGACAAGAAGTAATTTTCTCCTTAAGGCGCGCTTATAGGCGAACTTTAGGTATTTGCGGGGGTGAAGCAGACACGCGGTGGAGGCGCATGCGGGGCGCCCCGCTCCACGCCACGCGCGTTGCTCGCGCAGCCCGTTGATGGCCTTATTCTGTTCGTAACCGTATTCTGATTGAAGTAAGAAATTATAAAGTACTATTATTTTGTTTTATAAAAAAAATGCTTAGCGCTTCATTTAATATTCATTTAATGTAAATAGTGGTAACAATACACCGCGTTTTTATCGATGATTTTATTTATTTTGTTATGGGGTGATCAGGTAAACCAAATAACGGCAACAATTTAAAATGAAAACTTAAACTTTAATAACTAGGTTCTTAAATCTATCTTAAATTTAAAGGGCGCCAGGAGAGTTTTAGTTCTGTGTATTACTGGGAACTCTGCCTATCCTTGCCAAGCGTAGCTCAGTCTGCTTCCAAATGAAAGCCGTGGGTTTAAAGGGCGTATCGGTAGGCTAAAATACAAACATACTAATATTAGCTATCCTGTTAAAAATGTAAACTAGCAAGCCCTACAGATACGATCCATTGTGAACTTACCCCTTTTTTAATATTCACAGCACACCAAAATATAAAATTAGTCACTGCCACTAGATAGATGTCCGGAAATTCAGTTCCACAATGTCTATAATATTATTTCCTAAATCACACACTATGTGGAGGACCTTTAACTGGTCGCTTAGTCAGAGCTCAATTATTGTCGAATATGCCAGTCATGACCCCAAACAATATTTTAAATAAATTACATGCATAGGTACCGTGCTATAAAAATGCAACTAAATTTAGAAAAAGAATAAGAAGACACCTGGGGATCGAACTCCCGACCTCCTGCTTACTAGTCCACTATGTAGACCGCCGCGCCAGAAGCGCAATTAATTTGCCTTACGAAATATGTGATTACTAGTTCCTACTTGTTCAATGTAAGTGTCACAATGGAATAGCAACTCTCAGAGCTGGAAATAAGGTCCTCAAATTCTATAGCTACGTAAGTCTACATCATTAATATGACAACAAAGTCTGCACTTTGACATAACAATTTATTTTATTTATTTATGAATGATGATTTATTGATGATGATAGCATACGCAAGTAAGCAAAATAAAATTCAGATGTGGAAGTATGATAAAAAATTATCAATTAAAAACTGGTCAAGTTGCGAGTCGGACTCGCGCACCGAGGGTTCCGTACAAACTAGGTTGATTTGTGTGAGGTTGTCTAATATTTACATATTTATTTATTCAAACACTTTCCTTCCTTAAGTGGTTAAGTTAAGTTTGCAACTGGTATGTATAGCGCCCCATACCTACAAATGAGGTGCAAAGTTAACGCAACCAATCCCGTTTGTTGTATTAGAGCCCCCCTTAAATACTTATTTTATTTTATTTTTAGTATTTGTTATTATAGCGGCAATATAAATACATATCCACTCAATTGCTTGGAATTTTGAGTTGGACTCTATTTATATAATAAAATAAGAGCGGTGACAGGTAGCCGTAGTTACCAAAAGCAATCTAGTGGATATGTGTAAATTTCAACTGTCTAGCTATCACCGTTCTTGAGATACAGCCTGGTGACAGACAGACGGACGGAAAGCGAAGTCTCAGTAATAGGGTCCCGTTTTTACCCTTTGGGTACGGAACCCTAATAATTATCTAAGGTATAGTAAAACTTACTCATTACGAGAATGATTAGGGGATTCAGTGTCCATTGAGTTTGGCAGTGATGCACCTGTCAGTGTCAGGATTGTAAGTGACGTTCCGGAGTTTTCAAGCTGAGAGTCCTGTTTAGCTCTAAAATTAACCCTTAACTACCTCCCGTCTCACAGACTCATTCAAACCTAAAATTGTTAACAGGGTCATTCAACTTTTTAGTGCAGGTTTTTGTGTCCCCCGGTAATAATCCAGTGAATAAAGGATTTTGACCTTACAAACGGTCCTGTAGTTTTGAATTTTTGATATGTTGTCTAGGATGGTTAGTCAGTATTTAAAATGCAAAATGCACAATTCCCCCTCCTCCGCGCCCGCCGCCATATTGAAAAAACCAGCACTTTCTTCATATTTTTTTGGTCATATCTTCCTTTACATGCGATAACTGCGTATTTCCTTATCCTTTGGAAGTGTTCGAACAATAATTATAAATATTTATTATGAAACCTAGCCCGTGTAAGTGCTGTGATTTAGCAAAAAGGTTATAGTAATAATAATAAAATTATTATTTACAACGTATGTTGTAATGTAACTAAGAGACCAATTAAGCATTTTTTTGTAAAAGAGAATGTTCTAATGAAACAACTTTGTTACTATTGAACAACTGTCTTACCATTATGTCCCTATTTCTATATTGAAGTTTTTCGATTTCAGTTGTACGATTGGTGTGGGACGTAGTGAACTGTATCTTGATTGAATTTAAATTAAACTGGAAAGGAGCCCTTCGATAGTATAGGAAGCTCCCCAAAATAATAACACTGTGACGTAAGTTTCACATAATGCTGCTGTGAAGTGTTGTTTGATCGGAGGCCGCTGAGAGAATGAATTAATTTAATCGAACGCCCATATATATGCTAAGCGTTAGACTAAACGTGAATTGGCCTATTAGACGAGTGGGCGTTCCCCTATCCTCGTTTGTGTATGGTGTAGGTGTGTTAATGTAAACTGAACAACATTATCCCTTTATTTAGTATATAAAACATTCACATAAGGTACATAATATACATTGGTCGAATATATATTTATCGACAAGTTTTCATATAAGATTCTTATTGGATAATTTTAATGTTTACAATATCATCAACCTACTTTATGAAGCTTTCTATATGTTTGTTATATATTTATTTATGGTGGTTTTACATATTAATTAACCAAAGCTTCATATCTTATCCTATACACAATAATGACAGCAATTAACCTTAAATATTAAGTAAAAACTAAAAGAAAAGAAATACGACTTTGTATATAATGATTTCTTATTCTAAGCTGATTACTTACTGCTATATATGATCGAGCTAACTTATAATTATTACATAGAATCCTAACCTACATGCGACAATTGGTTTCTAAATTATATTACAAATATATCAGATGCAAGCTAACATAAATATTTATCAATGTTAAATACTTTGCTAAGATATTTTTACGCACTTTTGTTTCAAACTATTTGTCATAACCATGTATACGGTTATGACAAATAGTTTGAACCAAAAGTGCACAACAGTAACACAGTTGTCTTTTGAATGTGATTTATAAGACTAAATAAATTATAATTTCTAATTAAAATTATGAAATAAAAAAGATTACGTCCTTAAAAAACGTATTGTATTTTTTCTTTGTTGTAATGAGTGACTGGCTGTGCTGGCAGTGTATTGCAATTGTTTAGATATAATTCTGCATACATACAATGACATAACTTTATTTATCTTTACACAATATTTTTTTTCAAACCCGTTACTACTAGTGTCAAAAACCTGCAGTAAAAAGTAGAATGACCCAACATACCTATGGGCGAGCATCCTACAAACGTTTGTGTCCTTGTACCTTCTCCTCAGTGAGTGCCGTGTCGTCGCTCGACAGGGTCGGTCGTGCACGCATCTAATTTTGGTGAGCATATTACTGTCTCCGACCGTCTGTGAGACGGGTGGTAGGTGGATACGTATTTTTCTTAAGGGTCTCGGAGACGGGTGGTAGGTGGTTACGTGACTATGGATATTTTTTTCTTTACTTAGCCGACCGCTAAGTCACGTTGGTAGTGATTGGAAGTGCGGAAAACCTGTTCTACTTTTGACCCGAATAAAAAACGGGACCCAGTACGTATGTTTCTAATGTAAAAAATCTATTTGCCTAGAATGTGCAAACAAACTTACATTCACTGCCGCGAACAAATTGATCAAATTAGTGGTCTGCAATTTTATAAAAATATTACCTTCATTTTAACTAAACTTATTGATTTAGCATTGTTAATTATTGAGTAATTAGAAATAATGACTTGGATCTTTATATAAAGTCAAAATTTTTGTTGATCTCACCTTCCAAAGGATATTATAGTTTCTAAAGTAAAATAAGGACTGTTGCCATATGTTAACAGTAAAAAAAAAATCTTTTAATATTTCCAGAATGATTATTAGTTTAACAAATATTATAATATATATATTGCCATTGTCTATATTGCCATTATTATTTAAAATGTCCGATCCGATAAAATTTAATATATAAGGCCGACATTATGTATCCGTCCTGGGGACGGGAGGTAGGTGTTTCTGTGACTAAATAAGCAGTTAGGTATAGGTCGATTCACTAAAGCTGGCGCGAATGGATTGAATGAAAGTTATGTCACTTGTCACTTCGAGTGTTAGTGTGAGTGCCGTTCTTATACAGGGGCCTCCTAATATTTTGTAAACAACAACAAAATTGGTTTTTGTTATTCAAGAAAAATAAAAATTATTAGGTATAATATATGCATTAATCTGCACAATATTTAGACTAAACAAGTAATATATATATCCGAAAGGTATATTTAACTGTTTGATACAAAAATATTTTACTATCAATATTGGTGTTTTATGCAGACGCTAGTTTTTTGACATACTTTAGATTTTGACTGTTGTAAGGCAGTGTAATTGTACATATTGCTTAATATTCATGCAATCTGTGTATGACCAGAATTAGGATGTGGGATGAGGGATGAGACTATTCCATTGTCTCTTATGAGTTTGACCATGTGGGACTATGCAATGGTATTAACGTAACCCACATTTTCTTCTTGTCTTCGCGGCCTGGTAAAGGGTTAATGTCAAGAATTAATAGGTGACGGACGACTAGTTCAAATTATAAAAAACCGGCCAAGAGCATGTCGGGCCACGCTCAGTGTAGGGTCTCGTAGTTGCCCGTCCTTCACAATAGACGAAAATTACGAGAAAGATTTCAAGCCCTATAAAAAGGTCGTACACGCCAAGAAACAGTAATTACTTATTATCTTTTGGAAGTTATCTATTATACGCGACAGATTGAGCTAAATGTTTCAATATAGTTTGGTACTTAACCAATATGTGTAACGTTCGAAGTGTAGTGACACCGCGCGGCACTTACGTCATTTTAAAGAAAATTATAAAATTTTGCAATAACTCAAAAACGGCTCGACCGATTTTATTCAATATAGTTTTCATTGAAATTACTAGTATCCGAGGCTAAGACCCATTCGATTCAATAAGTTATGCTCAGAAATGGCTCGGCCCTCCGTCGAGCTAAGATTGATAAATTTTGTTTGTCCGATATTATCCGAAGTTTACCGAATATTCAAAATCCGTTTTCATATTCTGAGTCGGAGGACCTAAAAGCCCCCCAGAACCGAGTTTCAGCCCCGTCGGAACAATTTGAAATTTTCGAAAAAAAAAATGTCGCCATTTTGATTTTTTTTTCCACGACTGTACTCGGGTGGGGGTCCCCTATGATATTTGTTTGAGCACCCCTACCCATCTCCAGCCGCTTACGAGATACGGGACTCTTAAAAAAAAATCTCCATACAAATCTTGGTTTTTTCGATATTTTCCGACTTCGACCGAATTTTCGGACACCGATTTCAGATTCATATTTGTGAGCCCCAAATGCCCCCCCGATACCGAGTTTCAGCTTCCTAGCACCAATTTGAAATTTTGGAAAAAACCCCATACGTCATTTTGAATTTCATTTGGTTCGATAATATTATATTTTGTAGTACCTATTCTTTATACTGCTGAATTTGGGCGGTTATGCGTCTAGTTTGTCTACAAATACGTTTTCAATAATCACTTATTGTATCAACCTGTATGTAATCATTTTGTGACGCGCACATAAATATTATCATTCACTCATTCAATCCATTCGCGCCAGCTTTAGTGAATCGATATTAGTATATATTATATTAATTTATAGTTAAGGGTTAAAATACATAAAATTACAATGTACTAAATGGTGTTAATCCAACACCCTAAAAAATAATTATAGTTAATTCACGTGTAGGTTAATTACAAACCGGAGTTTAAATAATAGTAAGACATATTAACACTCATTAAGGAAATAACGTTTGTAACTCACTTTAAGAGAACTAGAATCGAATAGAACTGTACAACACACTATTAGTAAAACTGCACCCGAACTGCAAACCAACTACGTAAAAACGAATATGAAATCCGCTACGATGCGGCCGGTCGATTGGTCTGGTTAGGTACTACATAAATATGTTCTCTTAGTTCACTTAAGCGTTTCCTCTTTCGCTTAACTTTATTTACACTGTGATTACCCATATTGCTTGCAGTCTAAAGTCGTATTACCGCGTTAGAAAAATGTGCACAGGTCCGGCGTCGACCGTTGTCACGAGCGTACTGGCGACTAGGCAATAGTCGGCCGCCGCCGCGCGCTGAACCATTTTATTTTGCCAATAACGAAATGAATTGGTATGATTGATGTACTCAACCTATTAAAAATCTATGAAGCACAAATCGAAATATACAAAAAAACTATTAAATGAAGCAAATTTTGTGTTGATATTCATAATAGTTATCGAAATATTTGGCTTAAGGTGTAAAAAAGGGGTACTTTTCAAAAAAGAAAACTATCGAGGATTTTTTCAGTAATCGTGTTTCTGATGAAGTAAAAAACTAGGGCATATACTGAAAATTTACATATAAAAAAATTGCACTTGTAAGTTATGTGCAAGTATTGTATTAATATTTTCTAAAATTGTAGTTTTCACTATTTACAGCGCCTTAAGATCAGTTTTTGATCTAGAAGGGTCTTGTCGCAGTTTTTTTTCTTTTTTCACCACAAAGTCTCTATAGGAGACAAGTCCGGGCTGCTGGACGGCCATGACATGGTAGGGATTTTTTTGGACTTCAGCCACGCCATGTTTTTATCTTAAATAGACGACCTTATTTGCTTCAAATGTGAACTAGACGTATTTTTTTCTGTCGAGATGTTAACTTTATGATATAATTATATTAAATTAAGTAGAATTATTAGATCTTATACGATTCTAAATAAAACTAGTTTTAATGACTTAGAATGTAGCATGTTACATTAATCTTTAAAGTCAATCAGGGTTTATCAGGTTTTGAAACAAATATCGTATTAATTATGAAGTGCGACTAGACGACCTATCACACGAAAATCCTACGATGCATCCTCGAGGTTCGTACATAGGTGCCTTAACTTTGTTGAGACAGTTAGACGTGCATATGTATTGGGTAATACACGTACGTATGTATGTACATTTACATTACACAACTTTGGGCAAATGGTAGGTAGGTACTTTATTTTGTAGATTTTCATAACTTCGTGCTATTGTTATTTAAACATTGTTGTACACTGAATCATTAATACAAATATCGAGGCACAAAGAAAAATGAAAATGCGTCATCTGGTGGAAGAGACCGGGAGTCGAACCCGGTACCTCTGGATTACGGGACTACCTTAATTTTTTTCTTTGAGTTCTATTTTTTTATATGAAATCAAAACAAAAAAAAAATGATTTGTTTTCATATAAAAAAATAGAACAGTACATGTTTCACAAATGGATTGCCAAGAAATTCAAACATTTACTACCATGTCGATTTGTGAGTCAACAAAAGTTGCCTGGAAGAAACAACTTCACAATGACGTCCACAGCTGGACAAAATTCTTTCCAAAGATATCAACAATGACCAGTTTGTTAGTGAAAATGTGGAATTTGAGATTGTAATGTTGTTTACACATAGCATAAGAGATAAGAGGTGTGATTGTAAATCTGCCCATCGTTAAAACATTGATAATTTTATCAGTAAAGTACCTAGATGTAGCACACTTTCAATATGCGGAAACTTTCATGATTGCTGTTATCTCTCGTATACCTTATATTATCTCTATACTATTATAAAATTCTAGATTTCTAGTGAACAACAATTTTCTATGGCCAGACCATTATTTCAGGAAAAATGTCAATAGCGTGATTCAGGATAGTCTTTTGTTTCCTATGGGCGCGCAGCGTCATGCCAGTCTGGCGCCATCTGTTGGACATAATTTTCATTGTCCTCGCATCACGCCGAAACGACTGGACAAAGTTAAACCAATTCCGCTACAGGGATAGCTGCACATTTAAAGAT
This sequence comes from Apotomis betuletana, assembly GCA_932273695.1. Classification (NCBI taxonomy): domain Eukaryota; kingdom Metazoa; phylum Arthropoda; class Insecta; order Lepidoptera; family Tortricidae; genus Apotomis; species Apotomis betuletana. The sequence continues at coordinate 7,423,208 of OW026307.1, read as the reverse complement.
GGCTATTTAGGATACTTTTTAAGTGACTACGGTATAAAAAAATTACGTACGAAATTGCAGGCAACTTCTAGTTTTAATAGACAAGTATACAGGGTAATCAATCCAAATGGGTCGGGGAAAAGTCACATACTATAAGAGATAGGGAAAACTGTTCTTTGGAACCGTGGCGTCGATTTTAGATTGAATAAAAAGTGCATAATTTTGACGTGACAACGTCTAATAAATTCGCCCCTTGCCTGCTATACGGCCACATCTCAAAAAAAAAAAATTTTTAGATTATTGCTGATTCGTATTCAGAATTGTCTAATTTACGACCTTATTTCGAGAGATATAAGAAAAAGTGTCCTTAAAAGCCTTTTTTCCACAAGTGGCCTTATGGATCTGACCAAAAATTGTCAGTTGACTCCCTGCAAGACAGCCACTTTGGAGTTATGTCTGTATAACATTAATTTATTATCAATTTTTTGAGTTGCGTCCTAAAGGCATAAAGATTATTCGAGTGTTATTCCGATGAATCGCTTTAAATATAAGCGAATTAAAGGGCATTTGACTGTATCACAACAGTAAGTACCTATAGTACTTATTATTTATTTTAATTTATTCGTATAGCATAATACTTTCTAATAGTTTTAGCCTCCTTTTTGTATAAGTTTATTTGTTTTTTTTTTTAATGGTTTCTCGTAGTAAAATTTTCCCATTATGTAGTCATTTATATACAATTATAAGTTAAATCCAAGATCTTTTATCCAATGAATTGCGTCGTTACTGAGGACAAACAAGTCTGCAGGGTCGCCGTTATACTGTGAGTCTCTCCAACCACATCTGTAGAGGAAGTCTCGGGATCGCCACTCCCAGTTTTGAGCCTGTTGATCTGGCACCATTGTTTTCGAGGCAGAATGAAGCCAGGAGGTTTTGCCGTGGGATTTATACTTGCATCTCTGAGTAAGTCGGGTGATTTGAGTTGCAAGTAGGTTAGAATTTGATTGCAGCAGGTCTCGAGCAGTATGGTATGGCGGGTGCCTCGACTTCAACCGATGAGGCGGGTTTGCGAGCTCTGCATGAATGGGCAAATCGGGACGATCCATGACTTTTTGTGCTTCGTGGACCAGTGCCTGATGTCTTCTTAGTTCGGCGCGAGCTATATGACTCAACACAGCCAAACCAGAGGATTACATTTTGATGGTTCCCGATATACATCGCATGGTTTGGTTTAGCTTTACGTCTATCCGATGCACATGTGCGCTGTTGAGCCAAACTGGCGCGCAATACTCTGCCGTGGAGTAAACTTGGCCAAAACCGGTAGTGCGTAGCACATCAGCTGTTGCTCCCCAAGTAGTTCCCCCTAGTCTGTGGAGTATGTTATTCCGCGTCTGTAGCTTTTTCCCTTACTAATATGTAGCGGATAGGTGAGAGTGCGGTCTAGAGTTGCACCCAAGTACTTTGGTGTAGGATTTAATTTCATCGCCGTCTCTCTGAAGCCGATTTTTGGCCCATAATTTTCTTCTTACTTGCAGAGATGGAATGTCGCAACTTCTGTTTTACTAGCAACGGACTGCAGTCACCATTTTTTAAAGTATTTCCCAAGATATTCCAGATCGCGAGTTGTAGGTTGAACAGGGGCAGGGCCAGGACCGATCCCTGCGGCAGTCTATTGTTCCGCTTCCTGACTTTGCTTGGAGTGCTTTAAGATAGATGATAAATTCCCTTATTGCTGAGCATAGAGTTAATTAGTCTCACAATCTTTCTACAGGGCACCACGGTCGTGAGCTTATAGAAAAGTCACTGTCTCCATACGGTATCGAATGCAGCTGAGAGGTCGATAAGGACTGCCACGGTTTTCTCTTTCCTCTTAAACCCAGCCTTTATGTGTGTTGTGAGCTGCATTGACTGATCCATGCAGTTCCGGCCACTAAGGAATCCAGCCTGTTCCACAGGGATTATTTTGTCGGCAATAGATTCGATTCGACGTAGATTAGTCTCTCCAAACGTTTGTAGACGTAACTAAGTAGAGCAATCCTCCCCCATGACTCGCCACAAAGTGCGATCCTGTGCAGACCGCATCCAATGATTCCCCGCTACCCTCACGAGATCATCCGTCCATCTAGTCGGGGACCGGACTTTGCTGCCCCAACGGCCATCCGTTCTCCGGGCTACATGGCCTGCCCATTGCCACTTCATTGGAAGAGGGAAGAGGGAAGAGGGAGGAGGGAAGAGGGAAGAGGGAGGAGGGAGGAGGGAGGAGGGAAGAGGGAAGAGGGAAGAGGGAAGAGGGAAGAGGGAAGAGGGAAGAGGGAAGAGGGAGGAGGGAGGAGGGAGGAGGGAAGAGGGAAGAGGGAGGAGGGAAGAGGGAAGAGGGAAGAGGGAAGAGGGAAGAGGGAAGAGGGAAGAGGGAAGAGGGAAGAGGGAAGAGGGAAGAGGGAAGAGGGAAGAGGGAAGAGGGAAGAGGGAAGAGGGAAGAGGGAAGAGGGAAGAGGGAAGAGGGAAGAGGGAAGAGGGAAGAGGGAAGAGGGAAGAGGGAAGAGGGAAGAGGGAAGAGGGAAGAGGGAAGAGGGAAGAGGGAAGAGGGAAGAGGGAAGAGGGAAGAGGGAAGAGGGAAGAGGGAAGAGGGAAGAGGGAAGAGGGAAGAGGGAAGAGGGAAGAGGGAAGAGGGAAGAGGGAAGAGGGAAGAGGGAAGAGGGAAGAGGGAAGAGGGAAGAGGGAAGAGGGAAGAGGGAAGAGGGAAGAGGGAAGAGGGAAGAGGGAAGAGGGAAGAGGGAAGAGGGAAGAGGGAAGAGGGAAGAGGGAGGAGGGAGGCGTGAGGAGGGAGGAGGGAGGATGGAGGAGGGAGGAGGGAGGATGGAGGATGGATGGGGGAGGAGGGAGGAGGGGAGGGAGGAGGGGGAGGGAGGAGGGGGAGGGGGAGGGTGGAGGGAGGAGGGAAGACACTATAATGACATTAATGGCACATGAGATGGGTGCGTTCAGAAAGTAACACTTAAAATGTTGTTAGGGAAATTGTGAATGGATATGATACAAATACATATTCTACCGAGAAAAAGACATTGTCACGTAAAATCTTCCTTCGCCCGTAAAACCGACTTTACAGGCAACCATTTTTTTTTATAATTCTCATACATCATTTCATTCATAACCCGGTAAAGATAGCTGTAATAAAAGCACAGACAACCCCCACTAGACGGAGCATGTAAGGCGACCCGTAGGCGACCCGCGCGCACCAACGATATGGTACGGCAGAACATTAAAGTATGAACACGGCGGCCACCGTTTAGTTGCGTCCATGTTTATGAGGTCTCTCTACACCACTTAACACTACAATTTATCATGTTATTTATTTAATTTCTTTTTTCGTTACCGTACGCATGGATCATAAACAAGGACACGACTAAACGGTGGCCGCCGTGTTGATACTTTAATGTTCTGCCGTACCATATCGTTGGTGAGCGCGGGTCGCCTTACATGGTGAATAAAAGTTACAATAAGACATGCGATTACTTACAGAATTTTAACCAGGTTAACGAGATTTATAAAAAAAAGCCTATTCTATTAAATCTAAACCGACGCCATGGTTCGAACAGATTTCCCTAGCTTTTATAGTTTTTGTTTTCTGCCAACTGACCCTTTTGGATTGATAATCTATATATATAAACGGATTTGTCCTGACTGACTGACATATCAACGCAGAGCCGAAACTACTGAACTTAGAACTTTGAAAATTCTACAGTAGGTCAAGTATATTATGTAGGCAAGGAATAAGAAGGGATATTTCAAAACTCATCCCCTGAGGGGTTAAATTGGGGTTGAAAGTTTGTATGGAAAATGCGTAATTTTAGAGTAAGAGTCTTATTACTTTGCATACACAATTTAAATATAGAATGAAGAAAAGTAATTTCAGCATTTTTGAAAATTCATCCTGCAATGGGGTCTAATTGGGGTTGAAATTTTGTATGAGAAAAATTGCAGCTTTTGAGTAAGAGCGATTATATTTCGTATTTAGGCCGTGCATTAAAAAATATTAAAACTAATTTCAGCATTTTTTTAAATTCATCCCCTAAATTGTTCAAAATAAAGTTTAAAGTTTGTATAAGAAACGTAGCATTCTTTGAGTAAGTATGAGGTATATTTTGGGGGTATAGACTCTTACTTTTTAAACTAACGTAATCTAAATATATAAAAGATAAAAGAAGAAACTGACTGACTGACTGACTGACTGACTGACTGACTGACTGACTGACATATCAACGCACAGCCCAAACCGCTGGTTCTAGAGAGTTCAAATTTGGCACGTAGGTTCCTTATAAGGTGTAGGGGTGCACTAAGAAAGTATTTTTCAAAACTCACCCCCTAAAGGGGTGAAATGGGGTTCCAAAGTTTGTATCGGGAAACAAGATTAGTTAGACTATTTTATTCGAAACTTCACAGGAGTATTTCTAACAATAAATGAGTTAACACGTGTTTCAGGTTTTTTGAAAATTCAACCCCTAAAAGGGAGAAATGTGGTGACAAAGTCTGAAAATCAGCATGGGTATTATTTTATGGTTTATCGGGTCGCTGATTACGAAAACCACAACGATTTTAAAATCCAACGTGGCGGACGTGAGTAACCATCTCCCCTGTTGGGGTGAAATGGGGTTGAAATGTCTAAATACTAAACCGCTGGTTCTAAAGAGTTCAAATTTGGCACGTATGTTCCTTATTAGATGTAGGGGTCCACTAAGAACGGATTTTTCAAATTCACCCCCTAAAGGGGTGAAATGGGGTTCCAAAGTTTGTTTGGGGAAACAAGATTAGTTAGACTATTTTATTCGAAACTTAACAGGAGTATTTTTAACAATAAATGAGTAAATACGTGTTTCAGGTTTTTTGAAAATTCAACCCCTATAAGGGAGAAATGTGGTGACAAAGTCTGAAAATCAGCATGGGTATTTTTTTATGGTTTATAGGGTCGCTGATTACGAAAACCGCAACGATTTTAAAATCAAACGTGGCGGACGTGAGTAACCATCTCCCCTGTTGGGGTGAAATGGGGTTGAAATGTCTAAATACTAAACCGCTGGTTCTAAAGAGTTCAAATTTGGCACGTATGTTCCTTATTAGATGTAGGGGTCCACTAAGAAAGGATTTTTCAAAACTCACCCCCTAAAGGGGTGAAATGGGGTTCCAAAGTTTGTATGGGGAAACAAGATTAGTTAGACTATTTTATTCGAAACTTCACAGGAGTATTTCTAACGATAAATGAGTAAATACGTGTTACAGGTTTTTTGAAAATTCACCCCTAAAAGGGAGAAATGTGGTGACAAAGTCTGAAAATCAACATGGGTATAGTTTTTATGGTTTTTTCGGGTCGCTGATTACGAAAACCGCAACGATTTTAAAATCCAACGTGGCGGACGTGAATTAACATCTCCCCTATTGGGGTGAAATGGGGTTGAAATGTCTAAACACTAAACCGCTGGTTCTAGAGAGTCCATATTTGGAACCTACGTGTCCTTATAAAGTCTAGGGGTGCAATAAAAGAAGCATTTGTCAAAAGTCACCCCCCAAAGGGGTGAAATGGGGGTCGGAAGTTTGTATGGGGAAAAAGATTAGTTACACTATTTTATTGAAAACTTCCAAGGAGTATTTCTAACGATAAATGAGTAAGCATGTGTTTCATGTTTTTTTGGAGAATTCAACCCCTAAAGGAGGAGAATATGGTGACACAACCTGAAAATCAACAAGGGTAATGTTTCTATGGTTTATCGGGTCGCTGATTACCAAAAGAACAACGATTTTAAAACAAACATGGTGGACGTGAAATACCGTCTCGCCTGTTGGGGTGCGATGGGGTTCAAATTACTAAATATGAGTATGGCTATAATTTTTATGGTTTCTTGGGACGTTAATTTCGAAAATGCCACCGATTTTGAAATTTTATATTGTGGACATGAAAATTCTTGAAAGCATTTGCGCCAAATTGCAATTTAATCGGTCAGTAGTTTTGCAGCAAATCGGTTGTAACAGACGGACTGACAGACAGCTACACGTGATCCTATTAAGGGGGTTCTATTTTTGCTTTTGAGGTATGGATAGAGACCCGCGTTATCCTAATAGATTAAAAAAATAGTATTTGGTGGCATCTCGATCGTCGTCAATTGGTACCTAGGCGGGCGGCGCGTTAAGACGGGAGGAGTGATGATCGGGAAACTTCCTGCATCCGTAATAAATACATTCAAGCTTTTCAATAATTATGTTAAGTCATTTCAGAATTCTGAATTACGTTTATCTGGCTCAGAATAATACATTTTTCATTCATCAACGAAGAGAACCTCAATATCTTACAATAGAACATGACGTAACTTAGAACGTGGCTTAGAATCATTAAACCAATCTCGAATATCCCAAGTCGATAAGCGGAGGCTCGGGACATTAATAAAAGCTTTATACAAATAAAAAGCACACATATCCCGGTGTCTTAGCTTCACTTCGAGTTATGAATTTTGAAGTGAACTTTATTTGGATACAGTAAAAGCTGAGATCGCTTGATTTGAGTGCTTGAGTTTTCGGTTTGATTTGTTAAAGTGGAGTTGTGATAACATAAAAAAGTATTTCCCAGTAATATTAGAAAAGCGAAAGTCTGTGTATGTTTGTTACTTCTTCACGCTAAAACGGCTGGACGGATATCCATGAGGGAAATGTAGATTGCAGATTATACCCTACCTTAACAAATAGCCTACTTTTTAATCCTGAAAAAAAAGAGCATTGTTCCCGTAGGATGATGTATATTATATAGGCACGCGAGCGAAGCCGCGGGTTAATGCTAGTCCTGTATAAATTGTAAAATTAAATGAGTTAAGTATTTACTTATTACATTAAATGGGTTAACGCTGTTAAGTATTAGGGATAAAACAAAAGTCAGAAATATGCGGTTGAATGGTATGATAAAACTATAGTAAAATGTATTAATTAGGGTCCGAATGGTCATTAGATTGCCCCAAAAATATCGTGTAGAAAATCGCTTTAGGACAAATGGAAGCAATAAAAGTAACAAAAAATCAGCTAAGTGCGAGTCAGACTCGTCCACGAAGGGTTTTGTAAAAATAGAGCAAAAAATTAATTTTTATCATGAATAGTATCATGAGTACCCAGTAGTTGCTATAGCGGCAACAGAAATACATCCTCTGTCAAAATTTCAACCATCTAACTATCTAGGTTTATGAGATACAGCTTGGTGATAGACGGACGGACGGACAGAGGAGTCTTACAAATAGGGTCCCGTTTAACCCTAAAAACGCAAACGTCAAATTTAGCCCATTATTTTTTTTTTCAGATTTATGCCAGACGGAATTTACTTAAACGCCAGGGAGCTGGGAGCAGATAATTTGGCGAGCACTATGAAATATCTCATAGACAATCCAGAGGAATATCAAGAGTATTTCCGATGGACAAACCACTATTCTTATCATAGAAGAGCAGAGAATGTAGAAACTGATGACTATTGTGGTTTCTGTAAACTTCTAAATAATGAAGAAATGGTGAAAAAGACGTCAATTTATAAGAATTTTAAAGAGTGGTGGAACGATCCAGGAAAGTGTCCATGATTTTTTAGACTTATCGTGTCTATGCTTTGTTATATAAGATGTGCGTTATACAGGGTGTACAAATAAAATCAGCTTGTGAATATAATTTTGGAAACCATCATTAGTTTTTAGATTTATGAAAAAGTATTTTATTAATATTTTTATTTCAGAACGTGTGCAGTAAAATGTCTCATGTGATGTGCCGTTCCTGAGACTTTCCTAAAACACTCTTCATTTTTTATCGGAAATTTTCCCGAGAACCGTTCTCTCCCCATACAAATCGGGAAACGCAGGGAAGTCTTAAACTAGGCTGGGGCCCTTGGGCACTCAAGAATGTGGGGCCCTTTTGCAAAGTAAAAATTATATAATTATAATAAGATTTTTTTGCTAAGTATTACCATTTATTCTGTGAGAGAAATTGTCGGTCCTTCGGGCCCCCCTGAGAATGGGGGCCCTGGGCACGGGCCCCGTGTGCCCTTATGGTGAAAACGGTATTGGGGAAACGTTCTCGAGAACGGCACATCTCTAAATAAGGACGAAATTTGTTTGCATCTTTATACCAATAATATGTCAACACATCATTATTGTAAGTTGCACAATAGGACGTATTCCTTTCGACCTTCATTTACGTTTTTTTTTTAATGTCATAGGGGGCAAACGAGCAATCGAATCGCCTGATGGAAAGCGATTACCTTCGCCCATAGACACCTGCAACACCAGGTTAATAATCTAATGAAAAAAAGTTCATTAACTTTATTCTGCAATTAGGCGACAAGGGCACTTTGTCATGTCTGAGTGTACCTGCATTTCACAACAGGAGACCACTGTTTGACGACACGATTTGTAGACACCTGCCTACTGAGCCGGCGGTCACGGGTTCGAATCCCGGCCAGGGCAAATATTTGTGTGATGAACTCGAATATTTGTGCTTGGGTCATGGTTGTTCTATGTATTTAAGTATATATTTATCTATATAAGTATGTATATCGTCATCTAGTGCCCATAACACAAGCCTTCTTGAGCTTAATTTGGGACTAGATCGATTTGTGTGAGGTTGTCTGATATTTATTTATTATTAATTTTATTTATTTACTGTTGAGAAAAAACACTGAAAGAAACTCAACAGTCAGTATTTTTTTCAGTAATATGAACTTAACCTAATTTGTACCTATCTTAAGAATTTAGGCATATACGTAGTCTTCGAAAAAAACACATTAAAAATGTGCCTATTAAATAATTTATATTTTATTTTAAGTAATAAATAAGGATAGTATTTAATGGGAACTAAATAGTGGTTTGTGATACTGAAAAGTGTGCAGATTTTTAAGTAGGTAATGTATAACTTTGAACTGCATCATGCTGAATGTTACTTTTGAAATGGCCATAAAATGTTATCAGGAAGGTTCTAGATGATTGAATTGAACGTGCTGTGGTTACTTTTTAATACTCACTTTCAATGTTTCGTATTTGATTTTCAAATGAATACATTAGACGACGAGTCTTCTTGTCGCACGAGTATTTCGAAGTACCCGTACTTGGTCTTTATTATCAGTTTACTCACTGCCACTCGATCGACATAACACTTACGATATCTGCAGCTTATAATAATGTGTGAAAATCGTGTAAGTTTAAATCAATATTTAATTTATTTTAGATTTTAATTCTTCTGTTTTTTTAGTCTCATATTAAAATTTAATTACTTATCTGTTATGTTCCATAAATACCTATGTTTCGATCAACTCAATTGCTCACCCTGTATAATATTACGCTTTGAATGAGATGAGAAAATAATAATATTAATAATGCATGAAATGCGGCAGTGCTGACTGCATTGGAAGTATCCATAGTAAATAACTGAAATGACCAATTAACATAATATGACATGTTATGTCTTATGTCGCTCAAGGGCGGGATAATAATCAGATGTACAGATGACAATACAGTGAGGTGTAACATAAGACATCCTTTGTTATGTTTATGAACAGTGTAACAAACATTATCATTAAGAGGTATGAAGTTGTAATATCGTAAGTGTCGTGTCGTGAGTCTCAGTCATCACGATCTTTCGTTGTGTTGTGTTTTACGACGACTTTTCTGTGGCCATAGCAGCTCTGTGTACAACAACAAACATATGCATTATAGTAGTAGACATAGCTATGTCGATTTTCACCTCGTAATAGGCTAGTTTACTCATGTCAAATCGTATTAAACTAATGTATTTCGCATTTCGCATATCGAATCCTAAATATATATTTTTCAGTTCATAAAAGTAGAAGATGGCTGAACAAATTGAAATTAAAAATATGAGTTTTATTCTGTATTTTGACATTCTTAAAACACTATCCTCAATCGTCTGCAATCAATTCCCAACTCGTCCACTTTCCATTTTGTCAGCATTCCCAATTCGTCCACTTCCCATTTTGTCAACATTCCTATTTCGTCCATATTTTCTACTTCGTTTAAAATCCCATTTCGTCCGCAACCAATTCCCAATTCGTCCACTTCCACACAATAGGAATGCGAATGAACTGGGAATGTGGACGAAATGGGAATGTTGACGAAGTGGGAATGCGGATGAAGTGGGAAGAGGACGAAGTGGCAATGTTGCCACCACCCACTTATAACTAAGTGGGATTTTGGACGAAGTAGGAATGTGAACGAAATGGGAATGTGGACGAAATTAACCTAAACGCAGGATTCTTACAACCAATAACAATCACAATTCAAATATCCGGACAACATACGAAATAATTTGGCCCAAGCTGAAGCGGAGATGATTCGCTCTTTGCGGTCTGTGATTTAAGCGAGTCAGTGTTTTTTTAAGTCATAGGGGGCAAACGAGCAAACAGATCCCCTGATGGAAAGCGATGACCATCGCCCGTAGACTGCAACACCAGAGGAGTCACAAGTGCGTTGCCGGCCTTTCGGGTGGGAGTACGCTCTTTTCTTGAGTAGGTATTTGAAGGTCGTATCGGCCCGGAAATACCGCAAGCGACAATTGATTCCACAGTACAGTCGAGTGATGCAGGAAATTTCTAGAAAAAACGCACAAAATATGTGATTGTATGTTTTAAAAAACAGTAAAATTTCAAAAGTAGTGTAATTCGATAAACGGTGTTGAAATAGCATAGTTGTTACCTACAGGTAAAGTTAATTGAAGTAGCCATATGGCTCTGTATTGGTTACGCAATGTAATTAATTACCTTATTGTAAACATAATGGAGCGTTTCTGAAGTAATTGAATTTGAGCTATATTGTAGCTATTTAAATACTAACGAGTGGCAATTAACTCAACTACAATCTTGAGCTCTGAGAATAGCCTCCGGATTTGATTGATATCTGAGTAGGGAATGTAAACCAGTATTTTTTTCTATGGAAACAGCGAACGCATATATATTCCGGTCACTATATGGAAATTACCGGTAATTTACCAATAATCAGGAAATTTCCATAGCAAAATTTACTGGTTTGCATTCCCTATATCTGAGAAGGCGGCCCCACACTGCTCGCGAAGTTGACCGAAGTTGGCCGATGTATTTTCTTTTTCTTTTTTTTTTATGTCATAGGGGGCAAACGAACAAACGTATCGCCTGATGGAAAGCGATTACCGTCGCCCATAAACACCTGCAACACCAGAGGAGTCGCAAGTGCTTGCCTACCCGGAGGACGAAGATAGAATGCCTCTATGCTAGTAATTTCACCGGCTATCTTACCCCCACACCGGAACACAACAATGCGAACATTGCTGTTTGGCGGTGGGTTAGCAGGCAAGACGGTAGTAACAATCCGGACGGACCCTGCACGAGCCCTTACTACTCCAAAGAATGTATTCAGCGAAGTGCCTCCTACACTATCATATTCGCACAACTTCGGTCGACTTCGTGAGTAGTGTGGAGCCGCAAACACATTCAAATCTCGACCGTATAACATAAGAGAGAGGGAGACAGATATAAAGACGAAGACCATTCTGACAGCTCACGGTGTGTATGTATATCTTTTGATTTTGTGGCGGTAGATTACAATACTTACGGCTTGTGAGTATTATATTCCTTGGTTACGGCCCAGCTAAATCGGCGGCAAGAGGTAGGGGTGAGCGGGGTCCATAGGTGGGACCGGAAGGTCGGAGCGCGATCTCTCGCTCCCACCTATGGCCACCGCTTCCCGCTGCCGCCTGATGGCGATGTCGTGGCCAAGTCGTTATGGTTGATGAAATATTATTTGTACGTATTTGTATAGAATCTTTTTATCGATTCATATTTTTTATGTGGTAATACCACATTTTTTAACCTTTTTATAAATAATGACACAAAGGTAAATTAAGAAAGAAAAATTGAATGCGATCCACTACAATCCAAGCAGGATTTGAACCCGCGATCTCTGCGTTTCCGGCGCATTGCTCTTCCAACTGAGCTATCCGATCGCTACGTCAATCACACCAAATCTTTCATCCCTTAATTCTTTACGCTACTGGAGCGCCCTCTGCGTCATATATGTTTTTGAAATGTTTGCGCGCATTAGCCATACCCTAGGATGTGCGCTTTACACACACGATCCCCAATTCCCATTGCTTTACAGCAAGTGTGAAGATTGCGAGAGATTATTATTATATGTACGGTTGTATGTTAGATCGCTTAGAATATTTTTCCCTGTCGTGTATGTTAGGGGATGATTGGTAGCAGAATTCAGGTGTTTGTGGTCCGAACCAAAAGTAGGCGATCCGGGGCTTTCCGAATTACCGCCCGTGGTTTGTCTAAAGTTTTATTCGCCTTGGCCAGGAAGTGAGATTTTCTTTCTAGGGCAGAAAATCTCACTTACGACGACGGATGTAATAGTACATTACTGCACAGGCAGGGAAAAGTCAGTTCGTGGATGAGTATGATTTTGAAGGACAAGGCGTAGCCCAGTCCTTTAATAATACGAATCTGCGAACTGACATTCCCGCCGAGGCTTGTATAGTGCTTTTCTCCAAATATGCTTGGAAATAATCACCAATCTACATTTAATTTTTAATTTAATATATCAGTACCATTAAGTTCATTTGGTGCTTATTTTTTTTAGGAATAGGAATAAAAATTCGGGTCCGAAACATTATGTTTGATTTAACACCAAATCCATACTTCCATACTATCCATACAAATATTATAATTGCGAAAGTGTGTCTGTCTGTCTGTTACCTCTTCACGCTTAAACCGCTGAATTGATTTTGATGAAATTTGGCAAGGAGATAGTTTAAGATCCGAGGATGGACATAGGATAGTTTTCATCTGGAAATTATCCCTAAAAACATAGAAAAGTGAGTAAGTAATTCATGATGACATTGATGACCCTGTAGGAAATGTAATGATTAGACCAAAAGCACAATTGCTCTTACATTTGCTCAGGCGCTTTTAATAATCCCTTTTATTATTATAAATAATGACACAAAGGTAAATTAAATCCCTTTTATTAATTAAGGTGATTTGGTGGATATCTATCGTGTTGTACGAGGTTACTTCTATACTTCCAAGTTCCACGCGGATGTAGTCGCGGGCAAAAGCTAGTATATTAATAAGAATTAAAATTACCTATATGAAAACACAATTACAAAAAATATGCACATATTATTAATTATATTTAAATTAACAACTTCTAAACACACAGATTTTTTTAGAAACCATACTATATTTATCATTTTGAGAAGATCATAAGTTCAAAATTACTTTTATATTTATTTGGACACAATAATTTCTGTTTTATTTTTTATTTGATTACGTTTGGTGCACTTATAAAATTAATTTTCAAAACACTCATTAAATACCATCATATTATTAAAATTAAAACTGTCGTGAGAAATCTCTAATAAATAACTAAGAATCACGAAAATAAATTAACAGCATAATATAAATAAGATTATTATTTAAATTGTTTGTCCGTTATTCGAAATTTGTCGACATTTTAAATACATTGACAGTAGCAGAGCAGAAAAATGTTCAGTGCAAGAACTAAACGCAGAGAACAATTAAAAAATTTATAACAGTTTTTATTTTTTAAATTTAGTGGACAATTGGCTGTATTGTGAAAAAATTAAAAGTAAAAATGCAGTAACCGGCCAAATTAAGAGTAAGTACCCTCATTTGTATGAGACGTCATAAACGGAAGGTGTGTTTTTTACTTAATCGTCTTATTTAAATAATATTGATTTCCCGGCTAAGGCCAATAATATATATTTTTTTTAATTTGTATTAACGCCTTCTAAAAATAACGAACGATTTCGCGGTCCAGTTTTACTACATTAATGGGAACATTTAAAACCCATGATAATAATGTAATCGACAATGTGGATTTACATTATTATCATTGCGTTTGCGGAAGCAAACTATTGTCCTATTTCATCACCCACTCGACATTACGACGCTGTGCGTCTATGTTTATAAAATAATAATAAAAATACGTTTCACGAATTACTATTGTTTTGTTCTATCTATTGTTTTGTTAAGATAAATATATTTATAAATAATGACACCTCTGTGTGACGCAGAGGTCGCGAGTTCAAATCCCGCTTGGATTGTAGTGGATCGCATTAAATTTTTCTTTCTTAATTTACCTTTGTGTCATTATTCATAAAGGTAAAAATGTGGTATTACCACATAAAAAATATGAATCGATAAAAAGATTCTATAAAAATATTTATAAATATATTATTTTGTTTACATTTTTAATCACTCTCTACGAACTCATGAAATTCAACTCACATGAAATAATTGGTATATTAAAAAAACGATTATTTTCCAAAATTGGTTATAGTCCGTCCAGCTATTTCGGCAAGATGAGCAGACATGTACATAAATTTATGAAACTTGTTAAATGTCAAATTTTTTGAATGTAAACACCACATTTTTAGGGTTCCGTAGTCTACTAGGAACTTTTATAGTTTCGCCATGTCCGTCTGTCCGTCTGTAAGTCTGTCTGTCTGTCCGTCCGCGGCTTAGCTCCGTGATCATTAGTACTAGAAAGCTGAAATTTGGTTTGAGTATGGGTATGTATTACGCCGACAAAACAGTAAAATAAAAACTAAATTTTTTTTTTTTCGGGCACCTACCTCACGAACACCTAAAGTGGGGGTGTTTTTTTTTTTTCGTTTCAACACTAGTGTGTGGGGTGTCGTTGATTAGGTCTTCTAAAAATAATAGGGGTCTTCAAACATTATTTTTTGATAATGTCAGCAGTTTTGTAAATATTTGCTCCGAAAATAAAAAAAAATAGCGTCCCCCACCTCTCACTTTTTAACCGCGGTTCCAAAAATTATGGAAAAATTCATGAAAATGAAGCCTTATAGGTACTTTCAATGAAAACTATATTGAACAATATCGGTAGAGCCGTTTTTGAGTTATCGCAAAATTTCATAATTTTCTTAAAAGGACGTAAGTTGATTTCCAGAAGGTAATAAGTTATAACAGTTACTTTGGCGTTTACGACCTTTATATAGAGCTTGAAATCTTTCTCGTAACTTAAGTCTATTCTTAAGTGAAAGATGAGCAACTACGGAACCCTACACCGAGCATGGCCCGACATGCTCTTGGCCGGTTTATTAAACTATTGTTAGATGCAAAATGCTGACACCGGGACGCCGCCAACCACGGGACCTCTTCATAAGGCTACGCATCCCTAGTCTCAGCCTATTTGGCCGTCAGGCGTGCGCTCGTTAACACCTGTGTCAATTTTAAATAACTTTTGTTTGTTTTATTGTTTTTAAGTTACTGTAAAATCATTTTGATTATTAATTAAAAATAATTGTTAAAGTTTAGATATTAATTAATTTTCTTCCCTAAAAAGTAAAATCAGAAGAAGGGATAGAACGCCATTACCGCTAAATTTTTGCCATTTCTGAGTCCGATTTCGAAATGTCGAGTAAAAAACGTGGTCGACCTGGAGAGTGCGCGCCTACGCCAGCTTCTTCCCCTAATATAGGTAGACTGGAAGCAACCTTGGACGCGATTTTGGATCGCCTTGTGACGCTGGAGCAGCGCGCTGGCACCCCTGCCAGTGTGGTCGTGTCTTCACCCGGTGCCCCCAGTGCGGACCTGGAAGACGTAGCCAGCCCCTTGCCGCCTGTGCTGTCTCCGACTGTGGCGACCCCACCTGTGTCTGCTGGACCCTCCAGTGCTATCCAGGGCGTTGTCGGCAACTCCGTACCGAAAACGGCATCAACTGACGTCACGGAGCGTCTCATCGACGCGCTGAAGACCATAAATCCGGTGAGATCCAACCATTATTATGTGTCTGATTTTGATCCTAACGTTCACGACGTCGATGCGTGGTGTGAGGAAGTAGACCGTGCTCGTTCGCAAAACCAGTGGGACGACAAAGAGTGTCTTGCCCGTGTTGGCTTATCTTTAATTGGTGAAGCACGTTCCTGGTTGCGCGAGTGGACTAGCGGCGATCGTAATTGGACAAATTTCAAATTAGAACTTAAATCACTCTGTCCACGCCGCATTGACGTAGCGAACATTCTTTTCGATGTGATGTGCAAAGATTCTGATAAGTACTCCACATATGCAGAATACGCGCGAAAGTCTTTGTTGCGGTTACGAATCGTAAAAGGATTAAGTGACGAATTACTGTGTGACGTAATAATACGTGGTGTTAAAGACCCTCAAGTACGAGCGGCCGCCACAAACGCGAAGTTAACATCCGAATTTATTGTGGAGTTCTTATCGAACTATGCGAAACCCCAACAAACAAGTGCGGGCGCACCTAATAACAGAGATACGCGTAATAGTCGCTACACAAAAGATTTATCTGTTAACAAAAATTACAAGCGTCCAGCCCAAAACAATGATAAACTTCTACGTTGCTATACCTGTAACCAAACAGGCCATAAAATGAAAAATTGCCTTAAAAGATTTAAGAGAGAAAACAATAATGATGACGGAAATAAAAATAAATTTTTGACCAATTCAGAGTTCATAAATAAATCAGCAACAAAAGTTGTGTGTTCATTTTGTAAAAAAATTGGTCATAGTGATGACAAGTGTTTTGCTAAAGAGCGATCGGAAACGAGAAATAAAGCCAATGTAAACTTTTGTCGTGAAAAACACATGCGATACCAACCAAAGTGACATTATAACAGCTGTGATAAATGGTGTTCCAACTGATGTATTAATTGATAGTGGTTCAAGTACTTCTTTAATTTCCAACAATCTTGTCAAATATTTTTCTTGTAGAACAAATCCAAGTGTACAGATTTTACGTGGCTTAGGAGGGGTGGAAATGCGGTCCGACTGCTACGTAACTTTGCCTATAGAATTTAGTGATGTCACCTTGGAGGTAGATCTGTATGTTGTACGACACCATTATCTTAGTACGCCATTCCTCATAGGTACGGATGTGTTAAATAGAAAAGGTATTTCTTATATTCGTACCGGGAATTCGCAACGTATAGTTAGAAGTACTCCAATTGTAAACAATTGTAAGTCGACTACGCAACGTACGCAACATGACTCAATAAACACTCCGTTGTTCGGCAATGAAAGGAACCGCTTATCGTCCGTGTTAAACAAATACTCAGATTACTTCCTCAGTGGAACGGCTAGTACAACTGTAAACACTGGCGAGATGCATATTCGGCTAACTAGTGACGAGCCGGTTAATTATAGACCGTACAAACTTTCGTATGATGAAAAACTTCGGGTGCGTGAGATAGTAAAGGATTTAAAGGAAAAGGGTATTATTCGGGAATCCGAATCCGCGTATGCGAGTCCGATCTTGCTTGTAAAAAGGAAAGATGGATCGGACAGGATGGTTGTAGACTATTGTGCACTTAACAACATCACAGTAAAAGACCGATACCCTCTCCCTTTAATCGACGATCATATAGACAGACTAGGGAAATGTAAATATTTCACTGCTTTGGACATGATAACTGGTTTTCATCAGATTAAAATAAATGAGGATTCAGTGCCTTTTACTGGGTTTGTGACTCCTGAAGGACATTTTGAGTACCTCAAAATGCCGTACGGACTTTCGAATGCCCCTGTTGTTTATCAAAGAATTATATATCAGATGCAATAAGGCCATTTATTGAGGCAGGTCAAGTGCTCGTTTACATAGATGATGTTTTGTTGTTGAGCAATAATATAGAGGACGGTTTGTCTCTGCTCGATTCTGTTCTCGAAACTTTAACTAAAGCGGGTTTCTCTATAAATTTACGTAAATGCTCTTTCTTAACGACTGAAGTGGAGTACCTAGGGAGGACAATCAGTAAAGGTCAGGTCCGGCCGAGCAAGCACAAAATAGAGGCACTAGTGAACTCACCAGTGCCAAAGATCGTAAAGCAAGTCAGGCAATTTCTCGGTCTGGCTGGCTATTTCAGGCGGTACGTCCCTACTTGGTCCATTGTCAGAATCAAATGGTTATAAGTACATACTTATAATCATTGACGCTTACACGAAATATTGTTTTTTGAGTGCTATGTATGGACAAGAAAGCGCAGAGCTTAAACGATTGTTTACAAATGTTGTGTCAATTTTTGGAACACCCCGACTAGTTGTATGTGATAGAGGTAGAATTTTTGACAGTGCCGATTTTTGCTTATGGGCAAGAAATTTTGGTATTGAAATACATTTTATTACGCCCGAAGTACACCAAGAAAATGGGAGTAGAACAACGGTACTGTCGAACGGTTCTAAATATGATTCGAATTGAAGTTAATCATAAGCACGAGTCCTGATCCAATGTTCTTTGGAAGCTACAGCTGATCCTGAACACCAATAGTGCATACTTAGTTGTCATCAACACCGAATCGCCTCGCCCTCGATGTAGGCAATCCAGTGTAGGCTTGACCCCTGGTTACGTATAACTGATATGAATGCTGAGATCGAGCTGTTTTGGTTGTTCCTTGTTTATGATTAACGTTCCGTTAATATAAACATTTGTGTAGATAGTTGTCTTAATTTTAGATGGCATAGAATTGACTTCATTTCAAAGGTTATGTAGAATTGTGCGTTGACAAGTAAGAAAACCTTAAGCAAAAACGATGCACAGTTTCGTATTGTAATTAGATACCAATGTATTCACGTGTAAGGCCTGGTGTGGCATCGGAATGCAGTATCTACTCCCGACATCCCGAGTAAGGCCTTGTGTGGCATCAAAAGGCAGTTTTATTCTGTATAAGGCCTTGTGTGGCATCAGAAGGCAATTTTATTCTGTATAAGGCCTTGTGTGGCATCAGAAGGCAATTTTATTCTGTATAAGGCCTTGTGTGGCATCAGAAGGCAGTTTTATTCTGTATAAGGCCTTGTGTGGCATCAGAATGCAGTTTTATTCCGTTTAAAGGCTTATGTGGTATCAGATGGTTTTGTTATTATTTCCATATAAGGCCCTATGTGGCATTGGAATAGGCATTACAAAAGGAAAGATAGTCATTCGTCGAATTCGATTTGTATTTAAAAAAGTAAACTGAGTAGAATGTAGAAAATAAATGAGCGCACTAGTAGCATGACAAAAAAAAAAGAAGAGTGGACTGATTGATGGACAATGCCATCTTCATGGCGCACGTTTGATTTATCAATTTGTTTATCTATATGTGTATGTTCCGCAGGAGGCGCAGTGTGAGCCCAGATCAAGCCGACCAAGAAACGACTCCGCCAACCGAATCCACTCAGCAAGAAACCACACAACCTTGAGACAGTGGGCAGAGAGAGAGCATCGTGGACGCTGCTCCGTCAGGAGAGGCCGTGTTAGATGCAAAATGCTGACACCGGGACGCCGCCAACCACGGGACCTCTTCATAAGGCTACGCATCCCTAGTCTCAGCCTATTTGGCCGTCAGGCGTGCGCTCGTTAACACCTGTGTCAATTTTAAATAACTTTTGTTTGTTTTATTGTTTTTAAGTTACTGTAAAATCATTTTGATTATTAATTAAAAATAATTGTTAAAGTTTAGATATTAATTAATTTTCTTCCCTAAAAAGTAAAACTATTGATACAAAGATCAAAGCTCAAAGGAATATTGAAATACTTAACTTACTACTTTGGTGGAAGAGACCGGGAATTGAACCCGGTGAATTACCTTTGTGTTAACCTTTCCACTTTTTTTCTGGAACTTTCTACTTTGTATCAATGGTTTAGAACGAATGGTCGAATAAAGAACATCGGATTAGCCCTTCTGGGGTACAAGTTTCAATCGTTGCGATTTTGGGTGCCACCACTGTTACGGGTTTGAACGGGGTAAGAGTTTCTAAAGTTAGGATTGTCCAACGCTGAGTTTAGTGATTACCACAGACACTCATACAGACAAATGGGGATTAGCGTAATGAGGGTCTGACCCTCACAAACAGTCGTAAATCGTGACGTCCCTAGTTCAGCATTTTTCGTAATAAATCTACTTTATACTTATGATAAAATACGTAATGTGTTCGCGTATTTTTTTATAACTCGTTTTATAACTCCATTACTCTCGGTTATTTTGGAATGTCGGTCTTTTAGCCCTCGACGAAAAATGTGGAATGTTTTAAGGGGCCTTAAACATTTAAAAATGTATGTTATTCATTATTATGACATATTATATTAATAATTTCAAGCTTTTTAAAGTGAATAATAGTTTTCCCTGAGTTGTGTAGACAAAAATAAGTTGAAAAATATCAGTTTTCTGCGTTACAATTTCGAGTAGATTTTGAAAAAAAAAATAATAATGAAAAATTTAAACTGTAGATTTCAAATATATACCAATAAATCGCAATAGCCCTGTTATAAGCAGTGACATTGATAATGTTAAGAAATATGTTTGATCATACAAGAAACCTAAAACAATTTAAAAAAAATAACGGATAAGGAGCCTCAAGCCTCAAGCCACGCTTGCGGTCAGAATGAAACAATACAGAAGATTCTCTCTCTTATTTTCCCAAAAACCGCCTCAGAACTGTGACTGTTTTGTAGCGCGATCAAGTGAAACGTGCGACTGGTTACGAACAAGCGCAAAAATATTCAAAAAGGAGTGGAAGGTGGAGCGCGCCATGTGTAAACCACGCTACGACCGTGTAATAAGTACTACGCGACTCACGGCCCACTCGCATAGCAGCACGGATAGGATAGCTGTCCCTGATGAAGAGCTCCATATGAGTTCGAAACATGTCGGGCCGTTCCTGGCAATTTTACGCGAATTTAAACTGTTTTCATAATTATTAAAGATGTCTAACTATAGTTTTAATTAAGGCAAATGACATCGTGGCGTGGTGATGGCGCCCGAAACATCATTTTCTTAAACAGGCAATGAAATATCATCATAGCGTGCGTTATAACAGGCGGAACAACTCGAGAAAACTGTAGAGGAATTTCATACAAAATTAAATGCCTTGGCCGGGAAGAAATTGTTTTTAAACATGGCGTCTGTGTTCATGAACAGTTGAATTATATATTTTTTGTTTGAGAAAAAAAGATGCCTAATCGTGAAAAGGGCTTGCCGGGTTTGTATCACTATCCGGCCTCTCTACGGTCGGTCGTCTATACCTACTCACCTGGCAAGCCCTTCTTTCCCGGCGTCTGCAGTAATGTATCTACTATTTTCGTCATGGTGCTGTATAGTCGTCTCCCTTGCACATAGTGACAGTCAGGCGCTCCCGAATGGTTCACTAAATCATTGCAGAAATTACAGTCCGACCAAAAAGAGTAGAAATTAAAAGTGGCAATACTGCAGTGTCGTCCCCGTTTTCTTATATTGATTAGGAAGGGAGGACTGTAATTTTCGCCGAATGTTTCATTTCGCAGTAGTGTCATTTCGTAGAAAGCATTTTTCTCTGAAACCATCAGCTATTTGGGATTGTTGTAAAACAAACCTAGCCTAAACTAATCAATAGGATGATGTTTGCAAAAAATATGAAAAATTTATGACTACAGAGGAATAAAAACCGGCCAAGTGCGAGTCGGACTCGCGCACCGAGGGTTCCGTACAAACACTTTCCATCCCTAAGTGGTTAAGTTAAGTTTGCACCTGGTATGTATAGCGCCCCATATAAATTAGGTGCAAAGTTAGGTATTAAAAAAAAAAATTATGGGTTTCGTAATTATTCCTTTATCTATGCTATAAGACGTTGCTTCGTACCAAATTTCAAGATTCTGAGTTCACGGGAAGCACCCTGTAGGTTTTGATTCCCTTGCAAGTGTCGAAAATTTGCGGCATAAACGGCTGTATAGGTATTAAAAAAAAAAATTATGGTTTTCGTAATTATTCCATTATCTATGCTATAAGACGTTGCTTCGTACCAAATTTCAAGATTCTGAGTTCACGGGAAGCACCCTGTAGGTTTTGATTCCCTTGCAAGTGTCGAAAATTTGCGGCATAAACGGCTGTATCTTTTGATTGCGTTGGCTTAGAAGTTTGATTTTTTCACAGCTTCAAGGGACAGTAGACCTGAGTAATTGATATAAATTTCAGCTTCATAACTCCACGCGTTCCTGAGAAAAAGGGTCTTGACAGACGGACGGACAGACGGACAACAAAGTGATTCTATAAGGGTTCCGTTTTTTCCTTTTGAGGTACGGAACCCTAAAAATTATGCGAAGTAAAAATTCGGCAAAATGAAACATTAACCCAAAAATTATTCTGCGAAAAGTTGGTATACCCTCCCGAATACTGCCAATGAAAAACATGACGCAAGTGCAAAGAGTGTGACATCAACCATTTTACAATTCATTTCCATTACCGCTAGTACAAAGTGTGTTATCAGTTATCACACCAAACAATAAGGCGCAATCGACTTTATGTCGAGATAACGTATGCACTCAACCGGTTAAATCTAGGAATAAGGCCACCCACATAATCACCAAAATCATCAAAAACACAAAGCGCTAACAAATAATTAGGTGGTAAATGGTAACAAATAGCCCACCGTGAAAAAAAAAATTGGGCAAGTGCGAGCCCGACTCGCGCATGAAGGGTTCCGTACCTATACATAGGTATATATATAATCTATAACAAGTTTGTTGTATGGGAGCCCCCCTTAAATATTTATTTTATTTTATTTTTAGTATTTGTTGTTATAGCGGCAATAGAAATACATCATCTGTGAAAATTTCAGCTGTCTAGCTATCACCGTTGTTGAGATACAGCCTGGTGACAGACGGACGGACGGACGGACGGACGGACGGACAGCGAAGTCTCAGTAATAGGGTCCCGTTTTTACCCTTTGGGTACGGAACCCTAAAAACTAAAAAGCGGACAAGGGTGGCCAAAGCTGAAATTAGGCTGAATTCTAAATTTAGAGCTGCTGCAATATTTTCTTTCTATGTTTATTTTAATCTAATCTTTATCTTAATCTCAAATGTGTAGATACAAATGATAGCGATATTGCCGACTACATCAGAGTTCGAACACAGTATGTAACATTATAAAAAAAATGTGACCCAGTTCGTTGTTTTTATTATTCTGACATTTGACGTTGACGATCAATCAACACAACACTAGCCGCACCTTACATCACTAGCGCTTGGCTAACATAAGCTACGACAGAATGTAAAATAATGTTTAATATTGTGAAATATTAAATTAAAATATTATCTTCAAATAGTCGGTTTGATTCAAAGCAATATTACCAACTGTAATGTACTTATGTGTTTTGATTTGATTAAGATCAACAGGAAATCATTAAAAAACTACGATTCCTAATTATAAGGTGGGCAATTGGCATTTGGTTTGGTGGGTAATTACAAGGTATTGGAATTGTGTAAAGGACTATTTATGCTCGACTACGGTAATATAAAAAGAGAGCTGTGATTTCTTACTTCCGCGCTCAAACGAACAGACAGAAAGAAAAGAAACTGAGGCCCATTAGTTCGACCCTTAAAAGAGACTATATTTAGGATACCCGATTTCTCTACAAATACCTACGCTGAGCAATGCCCTACGTTGAAAGTTTTCCGGGATCTTTTGAATAAAATATAATATTGTACTAGGGACGGGGAGCAGCCTGCAAAATATATTCACAAACTAAGTCCTCGATGTTTGACACTGACTACCATCCGATATCGCTACACTATATTTTTACTTTATCGATATGCACTATTTGAATTTTGTTGTAAATAGGTATATATAATAATAATAATCAAGTTTATTAAATAATACAGAAACTGAAATACAATTATAAACTAAGATCTTAACTAACTAAAATATACACTTAAACGGAATCAATTCAATATTTTAAAAAACTTTACAAATTGGACCCTTTGGCATGGTCCCGAAGACGCTGGCATGCCCTCGTTAAATAGCAAGGCTAATACGGTGAGCGAGGAAGCTGCCAGCTCTTCAGTCCCCCGTGGTATCGACTAGTCCTTTTGCAATCTGCTTGAAGATCTGGCGAGCACTGGACCCCCACAGACCACGGGTCTCAACTCAACCCCGAACGGAATTAAATTCGCCAATAACATTTTTCTTTCTTTTTGAGAAATACCATGTAAATCTACAAACAACTCGAACAATATTTTTTCAGTGACGCAGTGGAAATGCTCAAAACATTACCAATACTTGCGTTTCAAAGGAACAAGAACTCCTACAAGATAAGAGGCTGAAAAGTAAGCAATAGATGGACGAGTAACATCGAGAGCCGACTTTTGAAAATGATGAATACTGGCCACTAAGAACGGAGTCATTTAAAAATGATTATAGCTTTACTTTGAATTATCTCATTGAAATTGGAACAGCCCTGATTCCGAGTAAAAGGAGGGCTCGGGTAGGATAAGCAACTCCCACGAGGACGCGAGATTATGATCAAAGGAGTTTTTTTCCTAATGGCCCTTTTCGGCATTATTTTACCAAGACAATATTTCAAATCATAGTGTACGTATTTGGCTTTTGATCGTGGCTTTACTTTTGTCTTGAGGATTTTCTAGTGTAGCGGAAAAAATCTATCATATTGGTGTCGTCATCATCATAATCAGCCGATGGACGTCCACTGCTGGACAAAGGCCTCCCTAAAGTTCTCCACAACGATCGGTCTTGCACCGCCGTCATCCAATTTCTGCCCGCGATCCTAACCAGGTTGTCGGTACACCTTGTTGGGAGCCTTCCCGGTTTGACACATAAAACATCTATTTTTCTATAAAAATTGTTATTTAAAAAACTGACCAAGAGCATATCGGGCCACGCTCACTGAGGGTTCCGTAGTTGCCCATCCTTCACAATAGACGGGCTTGGCGGAAGAGACTTGGAATCGAACCCGGTATTTTAATTTTTTCTTTGTGCTTTGATATTTTTACAATGGTTTAAAATGCAACATTCCCTGAAAATATACATGCATGTACATAATGCTGACAAAGTGGTAAAATAAGGCTTTGAAGGAAAAAACTTGTGGTTTTAGAGCAGTCGCTGTTCCAGAACGTATCTTTTCTGCTCCAACGGCTATCTGTCACGAGGTATGTCCTGCCTTCGAGTGGCGTGTCGTGAAATAAAAACTCAGAACTAGGGGTTAATTTTGCTTAATTTTTCTTCAGTAGCAATTGAGAGTGATGCTCAAATATTCTAACGTGGACAAGCCGGTTGGTATCGTGTTTCGCCGCTTACGCCACTCCTGCCTACTGCCTTTGCCATCTACTTCTATCAACTTACTGAGCTTGGCTATCCTGTGGATCACCTAAACTCTGATTTAAGAAGGCCTTATTCATTTTAAATTTTTATTCTTTCGTATTATGATTTTATATTAATAATATCAACCAACTTTTTTAAGTGAATAATACTTTTCCCTAACTTCTAGACAGTAACATACCTATTTCATGCTTTCATTGCGTGCAGTCAAGAATAAGTTGAAAAAACTAATTTCTCGCGTGAATTTTTTCAATTTCGAGTAGTTTTTGAAACAAAAACTGTCACCGAAAAATTCAAATTCAAAACATCAATAATATTTTAAGAAACATGTTTGATCATAGAGAAAAATGTCTAAAACAATCAGTATTTTAAAAGGAATAAGGCCTCTAAATCACAAAAGGAAACTCCGAACATCGCTCTAGATTGCTCTTTGAAATTTAAATCTATACTAAATGCTATAAACACGATCTTAATCTCCACTTTTCCGAAAACAATAGGCATGTTTGCTCTTCCAAGGTTCCTAAGACTGCGTGGTTACTCCGATTTTCGATTCGACTCGCATCACGCCGTCCTGCTCATTCGAATATGGCTTCTCACGAGATCGAGAGGGATGGCATGGTAAGAAATTGAAATTTAGAAATTCGGGGTAGCCTTTATGTACCTGCTGATCAAAGAAGCCGATCAAGTGAAACCCGACATCCTTTGTTTCTTGTCCTATATAAATCTGGGCCCGCCTTATTAGGATTCCGTTATTTCAGTTTATTATTCAAAATGCCGTAAAGAGTTTCCCAACTATGTCTCATAATCAAAACGACACATGAACCATAGAAATACAGTCAAGTTAAAACTTTTGGAAAACGGGAATTTACAGTCTCGTTATTAATTGAATTATATTAATTCGGCTAAGCGTAGGTATTTGTGAGATAAATCCGATAATTCATTATAGGGATCTGAGTGGCGCTTATCCACCAGCATGTCGGCATAGTAAAATTAACGATGTGTTTTTTATTATTACTACATAGTATAAAACAAAGTCGCTTCCTGTCTGTCTGTCCCTATGTATGCTTAGATCTTTAAAACTACACAACGGATTTTGATGGGGCTTTTATTAATAGATAGAGTGATTCAAGAGGAAGTTTTATATATATAATACATGCATAGCATTGCAAAGCCGGGGCGAGTCGCTAGTTATTTATAAACTGCAGACTACCAGTGATTGACCTCAGTGGTGGTTGATGGTAAGTGACTACGGAGTGTGAAGACGTAGCTCGCTGGTTCAGCAACAGCCTATAACGGACTAAATGGCGTTCAATAAGTTTATTTAATTACGTCGATGTTTTGGACGTGATGTTACATCCATGGTCTCGAAAGGGCCGAAGACGAATTACCTGTACTTGGAGATAACATCACGGCCGAAACGTCGAGGTAAGTTAATAGACATCTTGTTAAATACGATAAAGTGCCGTTAATTCATAATAATACAATTCAAATCGAATTCAATGAAGCCACAAATAAACACATGACATTTTATTCGCTATTGTACACCATGTCAAACTAATATTTACTAAGTGACTCCGCACACTACGGCTTCTTGTGGCCGCCACAGTACATATATGTCTCTTTTGCACGCTCGAAGTGAGAAAAAGAGAGATGTCGCGGCCACTAGAACCTGTAGTGTGCGCTGGCTCTAAGTACCTTTGTAACTTCGGTTCAGGGGTTTTAAATAAACTGTTGAAACTAGAAAGTAACCTAAGGGCGTGACCTCTTCGAGTGAGGCCACAGCACTTAGCTGACCCCAAGGAAGGTACTGGAACACGTGTTGCCTTAAAACAAGCCGGTCAGAACGGAAAGTTTCTAAGCGGTTAATTTTGAAATCTTTAGGATATATATTGTACAGTCGAGGTCGAGGCGGAAAGTACCATTGAATAATGAACCCCTAGTTGTTCAGGAGAAGGGGGAAGGCACGAGACACCGTAGCATGCGATGGACTGACCAGATAAAACCATAAACCCTAATATTATAGGGTTTCATTCGTTCTTTGTGTGAACAACACAACGTATAATTATACTATTTCTGTAAGTAGCAAAAGTTCTTGAGTGGCCACCGAACGTTGTGGAGAAACAAGGGGCAGAGGTCTTCTAAACAATATCATCTATTCACAACCAAACAAAACTCACTAAGTAACAAATACCTACTTTAAACAAAGCTTATCATAGTGTCTAGTGACTAGATACGAGGTTTTGAAGTCGTGACAGAAATTTTAGTGAGTTTTGATTGCCACCAGGCGATATGAACAAATGTCATCACATGATGGGAGCGAGTTCTCTTCCTATTAGCGGTTCGCATTGGAAATGAAGAAGTAAGTCGCTTCGTGCGAATAAGTGGTAAACTAAGAATACGAATGAAGCAAACACAACCTAAATTAAAACTTTAAAACACACACAACAAGTAGCTGGTCATCATGAGACCTTCATTCAAAGAGTGATACAGAAAATGCTACTAAAACTGAACATAACTACAGAATTTGAACTTCTTAGCTTCAATATTGGCTAAGATATTGTCACTTGTTTTGTTCCAATTAAAGCTGAATATCTTGGAAACTGCTGGTCTTATTTCTACCAAACATAGCTAAGAAACATCTCGACGGACATGTCTTTCGATAAAAAAAGCGCACTAAAATTGATCCATCCGTTTGAGAACTACGATGCCACCCAAGACACACAAATACACAGATACACATTTTTTGTTCGTCGGGGGTTACAAAGTGAAACTAAGAATGAAGTCGCTCCCCTCGATGTCCGATAGTTATAGACGGGGATGGCGGGATTAAATCGTGCAATGTTATGCAGATTCGTATGAACCATAGAGCAGCATTCACGGATAATTGGACCTGAAAAAACATGCTGTTGACGACCTATCAGACAGCGCTGCGTTTGGAGGCGAGAGGCGGTAAACTTTGTGAACATGCATTCGATCGATATTCAGTATTCGAAGCTTGTTTTGCTAGAAATAATGATCGGAAAATGCAAGCAAAATAGTCGAAAATATCGAGCATTTTATCGCAGCAACTTAAATATTAAACAAACCTTAGATTATTGTAACCTGATTTGTAGGCAACGCACTATCAATGCTCTGCTTTCGTTTGTGCTCTTTGGATGTGTCTTTATAGCCCCACGTAGTGGTATACGCGTCTTTTGCATCGCTATTTAGGTAAGTTAAGTACTTAGCCCAGGCAAGGGCAGGTGCGTCGCAAAATCGTATAATTTGAAACAATTAAAACAGAATCCTCAGGTAGCTTTTCTTTTGCAAAGATCAAAAGAGACAATTTGCTGTTAACCTAGTGTTTTATTTTGTACAGATAAATTACCTGACTACAAATAGTTCAGTCACCCAACTATGATCCGAAACAAAGCTCATGAATTTCAAGTTTTATTCTGCTGAATTAAGTTGTGCATCTTATAGTTAGACTATACTTGGGCGGTCTAAGACTATACTTAGTTGGGTAGTTTTACATACCATGAAGCTGAATTCACGGATTATTCACCCTGCAAAAACACACCTTAGATGACCTTTCAGGCAGCGTTGGCACGAACGAAACAAAGCTGGTAATTTGCGAACTTCATATGCATTCGATCGACATTCTGCATTTGAAGTTCGCTTTGCTTGCAATTCAGAAATACAACGTCGGTTTATGGCTGACGGCAAATGCAAGCGAAACAGGTGAAGAAAAGCATTTTAACGTACCCGCTTTTGCCTAGGTAAATGTTTCGTCCATCTATTTAAGGTAAGACTATCACCGGTGTAGACTTCAACATTCCATTACTTAACTAACTGTTAGTTTTATCTTACCTTACCTTATGATATTTATTTTTTAGATGTACATCTTCATGAGTCCTATGCCGATTATTAAATTTCGATTCTTCTTTAATTTAAATTTTTGTTCAATTTTGTACTATATGAAGGACTCAGGAGAATAGATAGACAGTTAAGTAGAGGTTTTTCTTTACTTTCTTATTTATATGTGACAATTATGCATTGTTTTGTTGGGGTTTAGTTCGAATTGTGTGATTAATCTGTATTTCACTTTGTCATGGACATAAAGTTTCATATTTGAAATACGATAAATTATAAACACACACATCAATGGAATTTGTAACGTGTCATGGGTTCTGATTTTTAACACGATTTTATTAGCTTCACTTGTAAAGAATATAATTAAAGTCTTAGAAGTAAATTTCAAATTTTCGCATCAAAATGAAACTTTGCATAAGTTTTATGAAGTTCACATGACAATACAATAATTTGGTAAGTATCTTAGAGATGGTCTGATGATGGAGATGGATGGATATAGAAACACCTAAACAGTATCGTGTTTAGGCTCATTAGATTGGTCTTGATTATCAAGAAACGTTTGTGTAAGAACGTAAAGGCGGCTATACATGCGTGTTACAAAAAAGACTTGACCACACTGCTGCTGTAAATACGCTGACGGTGCGTTAGACTGCCTTTCTAAGCGGAGCAGAGAAATAAACCAATCAGGCTGCGTCTTTGTGAAGCCCAAAAGAAGTGCATTTAAATCTGAGGATTGTGATTGGCCAATTTTGCACATCTCCGCTCCGCTCCGCTTCGCTCCGCTTCCGTGGACAGGCAGCCTTACGCAATGAGAAGTCGTATGTGTCTCGTTTTTAACGCATACCATCTTCATCGAAGGTTGACGTTGTATATACTCTGTGATGCGTCATGCATGTCACGTTTTTTCATACATTTAGCTGAAAGTTGACTACGTTAAGGTGATATTGTCCGACCGTGGTCGCGCGGAACAAGTTGTCGCAGGTCCGTCCTCTTCAAGCGCTGACGCGCGACGAGTTTTAGTAGGTTTTTAGTTATAGTGATTAAATAAATAATTTTATCGAGACAATCCTAGCGAATTTACCTAGATAATGTTAGAATCCATACATTTACGCAAAAAACGGGTAAAAAAAGTTCGTATTTTAGCCATACCACTGAAAAAATATTACAAATAGAGGTAGCTTTTGGATTCTTTTCTATCGAGCGAAATTTATCCAATCATGTGCTGAAAACGATTTTATAATCGCAAGATCCTTAAATATGATATATATGTTTTTCATAATCTTCAAACACTGCTTAATATGTTTACTACTCATTCCAAAATGAGTAAGTTGGGCGTGACAGAATACGTCAAAACTTGATGCATACGAGACATCAGCATCACTGCGTAAACGCACCGTTATTTGAGCAGCGGTGTTACCGCTCCTAAATAAGGATTACTCACTTTACTCCACTTATAAATAAACACTCCTGTAACGTCAACAAACACGATCTTAATTAGAGTTACAACATCCACGTTAATAAGACAACGAAGCGTTTTCTGTCTTCCCTTTGAGGTAAACAAGAATTCGATAAAGAACAAAATGTTGTTTTCCAGCCTCTAATTGAATTGGAAACTAAGCTTCGTCCGGCAAGTATGTGGAGACTTGTAACATGAGTTTGTTCAGTTGGTTTGATTCTACTTGAAGTTTGTGATTGATCAAGTTTGCACTTCTTACATTTGAGGAGCGTTGAGCTTAAATATGACTGTAGTATATTATGGGCCTTGTCGGTTTATGTACAGTTGAGTTCATTTACATCTACACACTTACGGGAACAAAAATATCTGAACATGACCCTATTGTCAGGAGCATAAAATCGTGTTCAGATATTTTTGTTCTCGTAAGTGTGTAGATGTAAATGAACTCGACTGTACAAATGATTTGACGCCCTCTATCGGCCTAGTGTGAAATCTTTAGTGCACCCAAAACTCCGGGGTATGTATATTACGCACAGGAACCGATCCTGTGATAGGTGGAAATTTCAACTGTTCGCAAATATTGTTCTAAGCAATCGAGCGTCATGAACAAATCCAAACATTATTTTCCGTCCAAGAACAAAATTAATAAATAAATAAAATAAATAAATATCAGACAACCTCACATAAATCGATCTAGTCCCAAATTAAGCTCAAGAAGGCTCGTGTTATGGGTACTAGACGACGATGATACATACTTACTTTTATAGATAAATATAGACTTAAATACATAGAACAACCATGACCCAAGCACAAATATTCGGGTTCATCACACAAATATTTGCCCTGGCCGGGATTCGAACCCAGGAGCGCCGGCTCAGTAGGCAGGTCTCTAGAAGGTCTCTATAGCGGCTTCATCTTTCGCAAATCTGTTATAATTATGAAGACTCTCGTTCTAGGCGCACTTATTCTAAAAACTACAGTCACGGAATAAAGACACTACAGCGTCAAAGCTCTCTAACTAATTGCCAACCTTATTTCGCATCGCAGCTAGCTTGGTCTACCTTTAGGACAAGAAAGAGATCGTCTAAGCCGAGATAAGCACGAACCCATTTGATCGGGTTCTAAGGGCGAATCACCTATGTATCTAATAGGTACTCGAAAGTAAGGAAATAGGTATCTATACATACATTGCTAGTTTAATATCAGACTAGAAGGTGCCTGCAACTTTTTTATACCGTAGTCGGGTAAAAATATCTCTATCTTTGGATGTCCAGCTGTACAGGGATGTACCGAAATTGGTTAAAATTTGTCCATCTGTATCGGCGTGATGGGAGGACAAAGGAAAGGAAGGCGCCGCGCGCCCATACAAAACAAATGAGGATCCTGCATAACGCTATTAAGATTTTTCCTGAAATCATGATTCCTCTTCATAAAAAATAGTTTGTCAATACAAATCTAGAATTTTATAACAGTATACCGGGTGTACAATCCAAATGGGTCAGTATGGTGAAGTCGGAAACTATGAGAGATAGCGAGATCTGTTCTTAGGAACCATAACGTCGATTTTAGATTCATTAAAAACTGCATTCAAATTTTTTTCGTATATCTCATGCATAACCAGGAATCGCTTAGGAACCATAACGTCGATTTTAGATTCATTAAAAACTGCATTCAATTTTTTTTCGTATATCTCATGCATAACCAGGAATCGAACCCGGTTACGCATGAGATATAGGAAAAAAAATTTAATGCAGTTTTTAATGAATCTAAAATCGACGTCATGGTTCCTAAGAACAGATCTCGTCATAGTTTCCGACTTCTCCATACTGACCCATTTGGATTGTACACCCGGTAGATTTGGGCTATGGCACCTAATAATGGCTGCATTCCAAACTCTGAGCTTGGTCTTTTGAACTTCAAACAATGAACAAACTTGTGCTCCGTAGGTTAGGACGGCAAGAATACACGTGTCGACATGTTTACATTTATTTATTTATTTATTTATTTATTTATTTATTTACAAAATAATACACAGCATGACAGTAAAACACTAAAGCACTGTGAATTTCATAACAGGTTTTAAATACACCTAAAAAACAGAACTACGACATTCATCCATCGTCTCACAAAATCTTAAGCATTCACGACATACATTTAACCAACTACTTGCAAAAATATCCCAGTCAGGTGCAGATGCGAGACATGCATTAAGACAGTGCAGAGCTCGAACAAGAGGCGAGCTTCTGTGAGAAACGGTGCGTGTCTCGGGCGCGGCGAGTAAATGCCGATGGCGCGGCCGGAAACAAATTCTTGAAACCAAAGGAACTCGCAAGCGCACCACCTTATTCACCAACTCCACGCAGTCACAGTCTCCTCGTTAAATTTTACAGGCACACGTCAGAAGTTGATAATTACGCCTTACTTCCAGAGAGTTAAACCCTAATACTCCTAGAAGGAATTTACTCGGATATAAAAACGGGTAATACCCAAACATTTTTTTGTACAAAAATCTGAGGAATGTTTTTTGAACTTTTTCTAGAAGTAAGACATAAGTAGACTCATGAGGGTTCCAAACTATAGAAGCAGCTTCCAGCTTACTCCTGACAAGGGCATTATATATCAGTACTATAGCCTGGTAACTGTTAAAATCGCGAGAATTCCGGATAACAAACCCTAACCTTTTAAAACAGTCAGACGCCA
Organism: Apotomis betuletana; assembly: GCA_932273695.1. Classification (NCBI taxonomy): domain Eukaryota; kingdom Metazoa; phylum Arthropoda; class Insecta; order Lepidoptera; family Tortricidae; genus Apotomis; species Apotomis betuletana. The sequence continues at coordinate 7,390,093 of OW026307.1, read as the reverse complement.
GACTTTTAAAATGTTCATGAAAATTAAGCTGGGGATCAAAAGTGACGCCTAAGTCTCTGACAGTATAAACTCGGCTTATGACTTCTGATCCCAATAAATAGTCGACATGAGTGGGATTAAGCGAACGGCTAAACGTCATTACAGAACATTTTTCTATATTGAAGTGGAGCTTGTTGGCTATGCTCCACTGATACAATCGGTCGATATCGTTCTGAAGAGAACCGCCGTCTGACATTTGTTGCACCCCATAAATTAATTTTAAGTCGTCCGCATAGAGCAGACATCTCGCACACTTTGTGACTGAAGTCAGGTCATTTATCATAATACCAAAAAGTAGTGGACCCAAGATAGAACCCTGGCTGACTCCAGAACGAGTGTGGTAGGATTCGGAAACAAAGCATCCATGTTGCACGTATTGTTGTCTGTCGCGTAGATAGCTGGCAAAAAATCTAAGTAATTTGGTCGAGAAACCGATTTGACTAAGTTTACCAAGGAGCACATCATTATCTACGCGATCAAACGCTTTCTTGAAGTCTAGGTACAACACATCAACTTGTATTCCCTTATCAAGATGTTCGGAGATTAAGTCAACCATAGTTAGCAGGTTTGTTTCCACTGAACGTTTCGGCCTGAAACCATGCTGCGAGTCACAAAGGTACGGATTTATTTGAGGGATTATACACCTACTTATTACACTTTCAAAAAGCTTGGCGAGAGAAGACAGAATGGCGATAGGTCTATAATTTTCAACTTTAGCTGTGTCAGTGGATTTAGGAATAGGACGCACTCTTGAGATTTTCCATTGATGAGGATATTCACCTGTGACCAATGCTAAATTGAAAATGTGAAGTAAAGGCATAGCAAACCAATCTTTACATCCCTTTATTATAAAGGCAGGGAGACAGTCTGGACCTGGAGAGCTTTGCGGCTTTGCGGCTTAGTTATTAGCCAGAGAGGAAGCCCTTCATTAATGCTTTCATGGGCTAGATGCTCTTCCAGGCGTGGTGGATACGTCTATCGATTCCTTTGCACTGCCTGTTAAGCTATCTATCCCAAGTTACTTGTGGAATATTGTATTGCCCGCCCGTCTACCTGAACCCTACATTTTATTCTGTGTATAGGTAGATAGAAACGTGACTGCTCCGCCTTGCTTGTAAACGTTACACATACAGTTAGTTTTAATTAAAGGCTTCTGGGGGAGGCGATAACGCCGCATACGGCTGCAATTTGCATCACAAGTCTCGACAAGCTCCACCACAGAATAGTTATAAACAATCTAATCCAACAAAGAGTGCACAGTGGAGAAAAACGACCGACTCATTTTCAGGAACTTATTGGTAAGGTTGTGCCATATATGACCACTTCCTAAATAGCACACAGCCTAAAGGTTTATCCAGCTCTTACACAGCTGTAACAAGCTGAATAAGGGCTGTATTAAGCTCTTATGCAGCATTTGTGCTACGTGGGTTCTTGGTCATCTAATAATAAGTGACCATAATGGCCAGTGGAGTGGTCTGTAATAGGAAAAATTTAAACAGATCCTATTCATTAAACTCATTGAGGTATTATTTATAATTACGTCAAAACTAAACAACATTTGCACAGAGGTTTAAAAAAATGGCTTGTATTATTTAATAACTTGTATAATTTTGTTTATTCTGCGAAGCGATGCATTGCCAAGTATTTGATAATTAGTAGCGTGAGATAATAGCGATGTTGAATGGCGTGACATTGAAAAAAGTATTGAATTTGTTAGAAATAACAAACGTGTGAAAACCATCTTTCTTTAAAAGTTGGTGTAACAAATGTTGCTCAGTTTAAATTGTAAAATCTATGTTATAATTTACTGTTCCTGTTACATGGATGTTGCTGCACTAAGTTGACATTCACAAGTTTACGTTCACAGATAGACGATTACATCGCCAAATTAGATACATCTCAGACATTATGTATGTCATTAGAAACATGGAATGGAGCCTCTTGATCCCTAAGGCTTAGCCACGTTAACGATAGAGTTAGTCATTGGAAGTGAACTATTTTGCTCGGTTCTGTTCTGTGTTTAACTTGTGGTATCTGGCTAATGGAAATATTGACTTGATAGCAACTAACTTCTCGAGGAAGCGTATTAGGGGTAAGAGTAGTGTTATCTACTTATCGATAAGTCACGACAGCAGGCTTACCGCATAGTTTCTGCACAAACACTATAAGTTGCTTATACAAATCAAATAAAGTACGCATTTTTATGATATTTTTGTTTATTAAAATTAATAATATTTCAGCAAAGTCTGTGCATTTAATTGACAAGACGTGTAACACTTTCTGTCAAAAGAAAATCGTTGCTGTATTAATGTAAATGTTAATGATTTTTCTACAAATTGGCGGGAAAACTGTTGGTGTTTGAATGATTTGATGAACTTTCAATGTCATATTATGAACGCAAGTAGGTATAATCCCAGAGGCGTGTACTTAATCAGCTCCTAAAAGTACTTAATTTTAAGGCATCTAGTATATTTATGCTGATTAAACTTAACGATTTATTTTAAAAGAAAACCGACTGCAAAAAGACGTGTTAAAAATATGGAATCAATATGATAAATAATGAATAATGATGTAGAAGAGAGACACAGACATCTGGGTGATAAAACACAGTATGAGGCATGCCCTTAACCCATTGGAGGCGCGTAGGCCTTCCCTAAAGAATACCATTATAACCTCTCCTGCATCGCCCGGATTCAGCATCCCAAGAAGGCTACAAACATTTATCTCAATATAAACTTGACAAACAAAAATCAATGAACAAAATAACTTGGAGTAATTAATTAATATGCGAAGTTTGATCGTAAATCAACATTAATATCGGACGAAGTTTTGTTTCTTGTCGCTTTGGAAAACAATCAGTCTTTCATCATTGCAACTTTCTTGCCCCAAGTATTTTAGATGTCAATAATAATAATGAAATTGGATCGAAACTTATATTTATTAACAAATTTTGTTGTAAGCCCGGTCCAGTTCGGTGTAAGTAAGCCGGATCGACTTTTCAAAACCGAGACAAGAACTTGAAAAAACCAGATGGTTTCTCCAAGTATTTGTCTTCAAATATGTACATGAATGTGTGGGACGCCCTCAGACTATGTGGAGCGATATACTTTACAGGGTGGCTGGCAAGAGCTGGATGAGAGTAGTAGGAGAGGCCTATATCCAGCAGTGGACAAGAATAGGCTGATGATGATAATGATGACATGAATGTGAAAAATATTGGCACCGTACATTTGTTCGTAATTTGCGATAGGAAAAGTGTACTAGCCACTCAGTTGCTTCGAATTTTGATTTGGACTCTATTTGTATAATATAATAAGAGCGGTGACTGGTAGCCAAAAGTACATAAAATGCTAATAAAATGTTACGATCCCCAGTCTCCATTCCCATTCTCAACCCATCCCCAATTGTAGACGCGGTTGGCGCAGTTTGCAGACACCTGCCTACTGAGCCGGCGGTCCCGGGTTTGAATCTCGGCCAGGGTAAATATTTGTGTGATGAACTCGAATAATTGTTCTTGGGTCACTAATGTTATTATGTCTATCTATCTATCTATCAGCCACAGACGTCCACTGCTGAACATAGGCCTTCCCCCTGACTCGCCACAAAGTGCGATCCTGTGCAGACCGCATCCAATGATTCCCCGCTACCCTCACGAGGTCATCCGTCCATCTAGTCGGGGGCCGACCCACGCTGCGCTTTCCTATAAAATATATCTAAAATAAATATATCTATATGTGTTAATATATGTATATATAAATAAATTATGTATAACGTTGTCTAGTACAATCAATCGGCTTAGATGTTTTGCACCCTCCCATTTCCATTTTTTCCACAAGTTAGTGGAATCCATCCTTCACCTTTAATTTTTTCACAACCACAAAACTTTTTCTGCTGCTAATATTACTTACCTTGTCTCCTTTTAGTAAACACTATTAAGAACCTTGTACAGCGACCGACGGTGTATTCATTTTATATTTCTTTCCTCTTTTGTTTCTATCACACTCTAAATTGCGTTCACCGTTTTATTTTCAAAGTATCGATTCTAATAAAAAAGACGGACTGAAAATGCCCAAACAATAGCCTATCGAGGGACAAAAGTCTTAACAAAAGGAGCTTAGATTACGTCATGAAGAATACGGAATTTATCGGAAAAAAACATCTGCAGCTCACAGGAAAAAAATTAAAATTGAGTAGAAATTTGAGAAAAAGTTGCACTCGGGTTTTTCAACCAAATTCTAATTGGAGGATTGCTGGTTTAGTTTGTTCTCTCGGTTATAAGGATGAATATTAATTCTTCCTTCCCTTCGGGTTATTAGTATAGTTAAAATGTCGGTTCGATATGTTTCTAGCTCGTATGGAGTTCATCTATAGGGATGAACCAACTGATGAAGTTACAATCACAGAAGTTCGCTACGAACGGTATATTAGTCCACTGACACATATCGGGCCGTTCCTTTCACATGCTGCTTCTGAAAAAAAAAAATTAATCTTTGTCCTCACGCCTAAACGAATAAACGGATTTTAACTTTTTCTGGTAAACGCGTAGCTGCAAATCCCCAAATAGTTATAGGATAATTTTTATCCGACTACGGAGAAGCAAAAAAAAGCGTTGTGACTTTTTCTTCCGGACAACTTCGCAGACACCTTCTGGTTTTCTATATTAGTTATTAGGTTGTTTTCTGTTTATATCCAAGGCCATCCAGCGACATTACCACTGTTTTTGTTTGTTGTCTGTTATAAATAAAATGAAGCCATGTTGCTTTTTATATCTTAATAAAAACACGTTGTTTCATTGAAGGAGAAGGATCAAGTTTTAGTAATTCTGTTGCTGCGATTATCTTTTTTCTAGTATATGATGAGCCTAAGTTGCGAGCCACGATGTCCATCTCTTTGTTCTGAATTAACTTTATTTAATTTTTAACTATAATTTTTAAATTATGTACATTTAGTTTGAGATTAAACCGACCGATCCATCCATGTATCATGTTATGGTCTGGCCCCTGCAATACAGGCTTGCCTAGTGCGGGGACCTCTGATATCCTGCTGGTGCAGTATACTCATAATAAGATGAGCATATCACATACGTTTGTATCATATTTAGATTTTGTTATTTGTGCTTATTTTTAATAAATATTTTTTCATTTTTTCATTTTTCAACTCAAAAACTATTGGGCACAACACCCAAATGGTAAGGTGTGCTTTTTGTGGTTCTATCAACTAAGAACGTTCAAAATTATTGTAGTTACAGTAGGAATTTTCGTAGGAGGATAAAATAGCCCGCAATACCAACTCTTTCCCTTTCTATATTGGCGCAGATAGTCTTGAAACTTATTACATCCTTTTTGTATTAGCCCAGGGGTTAAATCTGCGAGTTTCGTCACATTACTACATTGAATGAAATTTCTTAGTTAGATATACCTACCTACGAATATGACGCATAGTTCGAACTTTTTTTTAGAGGCTGTGAATGTGCATGTATGAAGGAAAGGATGTAATTGCTGACGTTCTGACATTTTTAGGGTTCCGTACCTCAAAAGGAAAAAACGGAACCCTTATAGGATCACTTTGTTGTCCGTCTGTCCGTCTGTCAAGACCCTTTTTCTCAGGAACGCGTGGAGGTATGAAGCTGAAATTTATATCAATTACTCAGGTCTACTGTCCCTTGAAGCTGTGAAAAAATCAAACTTCTAAGCCAACGCAATCAAAAGATACAGCCGTTTATGCCGCAAATTTTCGACACTTGCAAGGGAATCAAAACCTACAGGGTGCTTCCCGTGAACTCAGAATCTTGAAATTTGGTACGAAGCAACGTCTTATAGCATAGATAAAGGAAAAATTACGAAAACCATAAATTTTTAGTTACATCACATAATATATATTTTTTTAATAATTTTAAACTTACTACCCATTTCCTCATAAACGCGTAGAGGTATTAAATTGATTTGGTTTGTACGGAACCCTCGGTGCGCGAGTCCGACTCGCACTTGGCCGGTTTTTTTTTAATACACAGTGCATCTACGCTCCAAAATCACTCTCAAAAATCCTGCTAGCCTAAGCTTCGTAAGAATCATCAACACTTCACGCCAGAAACTAAATAAGACGTCAAATGGTGGAAAACCAAACCCTGGAAATCTATTACCAGAATGCGCTGAGCACGCGTCGTATTTTCAAAATGTTTCCTTACCTAATATTTTTTATAAGCGATAGACGTCAACACTCATCAGGATATCATCAGGTACCATATAATATTGACGGAAGCAATCTAAGCCCAGGCAATTTTCGAAATTAACCTTACCTTTAGCGAGCAAATTTGGTCCCGGGCAAATCGCGTAAGTTTTTCCCGAAACTTATCATTCTCACGGGACGACACGAGTTCTCCAGTCCTTTAAAAAGTCATATATTACTGGAGAATACTTCGGACTTAAGGCCTTTTGTGTGTAAGTAGAGATCCAAATGTCGCCCCCTCGTCAGGTTAATACACGTCCGACACACGTGACTTGTGCTAAATTATAAACTAGTTTCTGCTGAGGACTGATAACATTGGATTAAATTTCCGGTGTAAAAGTATCCCTGTTGTGAGAAAGTTTAATGAATGCGAAAGTTTTTCTATCATAAAGCCATATTATTATATTTTATTCATCCAAAGGTGCCTTACTGATAGGTATGTATTAAAAATTGTTTAAGTCAGAAACAAATCCCAAAAGATGGCACTGTTAGTAATGGCCATTCAGTTTAAGTTCTTCTATCTAGTGTCCAAGGAAGAAAAAAATCGTAACAATCTTTTTTATGCATAGGTACACCCATCCATAGCCTTATTTACTTACACATTTTTGTTGTTAATATTAAATTATTATGGACATTCGTCCCTAAGGAAGACACCCCCTCAACGCCGTTTTGTTCCATTTTAATTTGTTATGTTCTATAACGTCTACAGTTTCAAAGTTCAAAATTTTAAGTAATTAGCATTACCAAGCAGACAGACAAACATATTGATAGTAGCTTAGTTACAAAGGGTTATAAAATAAACCAATTTAAAGGTCAACCTTTGACAACGGTATCTGTAAAGCTACCGTAACGTCAGGGAGGCTCAAATTATTATAGTTTCTGAGAAATCCTCAATCGTCAACCATTCTGGCTGCTGCGTTGCACCCTGGTGGTCTTCAACAGTAAAATATTATTTAAACCCTGCTCTGAAAGTATTACCGTTATTAGAAGTAGAGTTTTCCAGGAAAACGGCAGCAGACATTACCACAAATCATTTCAAACCCTTAAACGCAATTACCATCACCTCCGTTCCGTTTCATCTAGGGTTGCTATCTCTATATTCGCCTAACATGGACAAAGACTTTAAAAAACCCGAAAATTTGGCGTAAATCGCATTTTTTTCCCGGACGTGTCCGAAAATATTATTACTTAAAAATCAATCGCTTTACGCTGTTACGCTGTTAACGTGTTACGCTGAATAAAGATTGTCTTCACTCTTGATCGCACTTTGTATTATTTATACGGTTTTTACTTACTCACTTCGTACACAATAATTCCGGTAATTAATTCCATAAGGTGTTTCCTCATATAAAAAGTGTCCGGGTTTCACGCGGTTTTTGAGACCCCACCGGACCGCCTCCAAACTAGGACAGATCCGAGATAACCCAGATGGATGGCAGCCTTAGTTCCATACATCAGTCGTGGTTAAAAAATACAGTTATTGACATAAATTACCCTCGCCACAGCAAGAGCCTCAGCTGAATTCAAACGTTTAATCAAATTACTCAAGCACTTATAGTATTGCGAAGTAGTTAATCCATTTGAATTCCAGAGGTCCGGTCAGGAACTAAATTAAGCCAGCCCCAGCGCAGAGTTGGGTCGCCGCTGGGAATCGAACTGGCAGCCGCTCTGGTCCGGGGATCCATTAAGAGGTTTACGCATAATTCACTATTCAGAGCAACCAAGTGAATATAATATTTGTAACTCTATGAAGTTATTCTACTCAGTCTAAGTATTGTGAAATTCTAGGTTTGTATTGAAAATCATTTTTCTATGGGGTCTTGCCCAAGTTGAAAGGAGACGCTTCTCTCGCTCGGTCAAATAATGTTCGATACCACATGGCCTTAATTCTCTGCTTTATTATAGCACAAATAAATTTTTGATATACTGGCTGCATTAAGTGACATTGAAAAATTGCCATCTTAAAGAGGATTTGGCCCAATATATCAAAATTAGGCACGTTTCTCGCGCCTGTATATCACTGTAATTATGTATATTATACATATCATATATGTCGGGGAGGGGTACGGATGGCCGGTGTGGTGTGTGGCACATTAGATGAGCTATTCGACATAGTTGTGGACGAGGAGGTAGTTGTGAGTAAGATGAAACACTACGGATGCAATTAACTTGATTTATTCCTTATACACTGAAGCACAAAATAACAGTTCCTGGCACAGAGGTCTGTAAGCTAGGTTATCGAAGTCTCGAACAGAATAGTCTTTATTAAATTAACACTGTATTGTTGAGTTATAACGTTTCACTGATTCTAACTTGGTATAGCACAACGAAACGGGACAGTTCCAAGGCAGTAGTGCACTCAACGGCGACCCAGAGTGAAGTGTCGGTGGGCGTTCGCTGAGTGAACCGCCAAGACTCTGTCTAGCGCGCCAAAACAGGTTCAAGGGGGCGCTACTGTCGCCTTCCGATGGCGCGCTGGCTTCGTTGAGCTTCCATACTCATGACCGTCTCCGACACGGCCATCCTGCGATGACACACGTCCTCGTGTGTTGCTCTGAAACAATCAACAACCAAAACAGTATCCACTCGGTCACTCCTGACAAACAAGTCAAAATGGTAAGACAAAACAAAAACTTCATCTTTCCTTTCGCATCAAATAGTTACTGACACCAAAACAAAAAAAAATATCACAAAAATAATTTTGACAACTAAGTGAAAGTTTTTGTTTTATAACCGCAATATTTCAAAAGATACAAATCGAATTCTGGTATCTTAAAACCAACTACCAATTTTAACATTACTTATTCCTTCAATAGTGCAATACGTTTTAAATGAGATTGTACTACAATGTTGCTTGTTGTGAAACAAACTAGCTATTTACCACTTCTACCTTAGAAAACACATTAGGAACTATGTACCACCATATCATTCCCTTTTGGTTCGCCTTATTGACAATATCAAAACATTTAAATCAACAAAAATCCGTTCAACAAAACAGGTATCTCATTCGTGGCCTAGGGCTAATTTAGCCACCCAATACGCGCATCCCCACGGGATCGCCGAGTCAACCCTATGACTCTACGGTCTCTGCGAGAGAGACCCGACCTCCGCCAGCACCTACCGCGCACCGCGTATCCACGGACTGCTTAGAGCAGATGCCGACTTCTACCGGACTACGGCTACGATGAAGTGACTGGTATGGTCGACCAGCCGAACTGAGAACCTCCCTACCAGTCTCACTATATTTTTTTTTTCGTCTACTTCAAATGGTACGTAGCTCCCGGGCATTTCCCTCAACCTATCGTGCAAGTACGCGCATGTTTGGAAGTCAAGTTTATGGCAAATGGTCTTGCAATTTACAATACTACATGTCAACATTTCTAATAGGCTCGCTTCAGTAACTTTATTTATTGCACAGTACTAACAATTTTAGTTAGACTGATACAAGTCATACATAGTCACTGAATTATACAAGCAATTGCCATGGAACTTATTGGAAATCAACTCTTCCATAAGCGATCACTCGGCAACCGAATCACAATAAAATGAGAACTCCTCACGAGATTTCCTCATATGGTGTGGTGTGGTGACGTCACACGTCAACCCTCTTCCCCGTGGTTGAAGGCGCCCTGTCGCTCGCCTTCGCGCAGTTCTTTACGCGATGTCTTGTATCGCGGCAGATGAAGCAGACGACTCATGGCTTCGCTGTTAGCTGCTAAGATCGCGCATTTTTTTCTGAAACAAAGACTCCAGCACAGTATCACAAAGCTCGGTCATTCTAACCTTAAATCTAACAAAAAAATAAAGGAAATTCCAATCAATCTAGCAGAGTTAGGTACACTGAAATTATGATTCGTGAACAAATAATCTACGACGTAGATGCAAGAAAATATTTAAATCAAATCATTATTTGCACTTTAATAACAAGCTTTACTTTGTATGATAACTTTTAGATTACCAGGGGATTATAAAACATTAATGATAAAAATCAAACTTCAATTTCAAACTCTTGTGTCCCAATATTTTCCTAATCCTATTAGTGTCTCCAGTTTAAATATTTTAGGCTATAGCGTTCACCACAGCTAAAAGTATCATTAGGATAGTTTAAGCAAATCTCCAGCTCACCAGTTCTTACGAAAGTTATAGACGCTAAACTATACACCAGCTAAAGTACACAGAGTAAGAAACTATTCGAGACGTAAACAAATTCAATTCTACAGAACAATTGGAAAATCATGAACAGAGGGTAGATTGTTATTACCGCAGCCGCTCCTACTACTAAGTACTGTGTATGATTCATGCACCCTCACAGCGCAATTTTTAAATGATAAACTTTAACAATGGTAGGTAAACTGCGTAGTGGTCATATTAATCAACACTAAATCTCTGTAGAAACATTTCGCGTTCGGTCATATTATATCGCGACGAAAACAATCGTTACAAAACGTACAATAAACTTTGTTTCAAATGATTATTAATTTCTATCACGCAATATTCAACTTTTTACTTGGAGGGTTGCTTTTACCAGTACCCGTTAGTACTTTTTTTTGACAAATACCCACTAAACTGAATAAGTGCGACTCAAGTCTACCCCAGAATCTAGCTACACTTTTATTTGTGAACAAAATATCGGAATCGTAGTGAAAAGTTAACGACTGACCTGATGTGTTTTTCAAAATGTGTCGGTGAGGCCATAGTGCCTATGTACGTCCACGCGTCGCTTGTAGTTGACCGTCGCTTCTGGGTCACTTCCACTGGTGCAACGACTGACGATATGTCCCGCTGTTCTTGATGCAAACCATGAACTTCGATGTAGTTTGTATTGTGACTGCTGGCTTTTGTCGCCGAGGTGGTAAGTAGTAGTTTTCTTTTATACGAAGTAAGCAATCGAATTTTTCATGTCCGTTTCTCTCGCAATGAAAACAATTGAAACAGTGCAATCTTCATTTGTTTTCATACGGTTTTGTAGGTCTCCGTGACGGTGTTAGCTTGAGTTTCAATAACGGAAACGCTTGTAGCTCCTGTTCCTTGATTTAGTGATGTCAAGTTCGTTGTATTTCAAAGAGTAACCACAAACTTTTTTTCTTCCGTTTTATTCGCTTCGTGTTCCATGATTCTTCGTGTTCGCTCATGGGCCGTAGATACCATCCCAACTTCTGATGTCGGGGACGGGTCGGATGGCCGGTGTGGTGTGTGGCACATTAGATGAGCTATTCGACATAGTTGTGGACGAGGAGGTAGTTGTGAGTAAGATGAAACACTACGGATGCAATTAACTTGATTTATTCCTTATACACTGAAGCACAAAATAACAGTTCCTGGCACAGAGGTCTGTAAGCTAGGTTATCAAACTCTCACAATAGTCTTTATTAAATTAACACTGTATTGTTGAGTTATAACGTTTCACTGATTCTAACTTGGTATAGCACAACGAAACGGGACAGTTCCAAGGCAGTAGTGCACTCAACGGCGACCCAGAGTGAAGTGTCGGTGGGCGTTCGCTGAGTGAACCGCCAAGACTCTGTCTAGCGCGCCAAAACAGGTTCAAGGGGGCGCTACTGTCGCCTTCCGATGGCGCGCTGGCTTCGTTGAGCTTCCATACTCATGACCGTCTCCGACATATATATTATTCTGGTAGTACCTCATGCTCATACGTGGATGCATTACACATTGCAATGTCACTGGCCTTGAAATGAACGTTTGAGAATAGAATTACAAATTATCATGAATACAAGTTTTGTTCAAAAGAGGAATCCGAATACTCCTACATAGAACAACCATGACCCAAGCACAAATATTCGAGTTCATCACACAAATATTTGCCCTGGCCGGGATTCGATCCCGGGACCGCCGGCTCAGCAGGCAGGTCTCTACAAACTGAGCCAACCGCGTCGTCAAACCAATAACGGTATATGTTACAGCGGACAAATCAATCTTTTATCTAATTATGTTTTAAATATTATTCGAAGCCAAAATGGCCGCATGAATTTTTCGCACACTGAAATATGGAATCCGCCATAATTTCCGATCCGAACACTCCACAAACACCGAAGCACTTTCTTTGAAGTTGCCATTTGTAGAAATTCTTTCATCGAGTTTGAGCGAGAATTTCATCACTCGATGGGAGAAAAAGCCGCGAGCGGTGTTCCAAGTATTTTGAGTGGCGGATAGATATTCAAAAAGTTGAGTGAAGCAACAGGTGGGACGCGACTTGCTGTATTTACCGATAACTACGCTTTCCTTGCGGGTTTACTTGGGCATAATAGAGTCGTTTTCAAAAAACATGTACGTAGTTAAGGGCTATAATGAAACAAAAACTAATCGATTCCTTTGTGTAACGACAGTTATCTATATATTTTGTATGACTCACTTTCGTTACACAAGCACGTAATATCGTAGGGCAGACGTGATCGTAATTTTGTTTTTATTAAGCCTTTAACTATGTACATGTCTTTTCAAAACGACTCAATACATGATTTGATATTTCAACTGACGAATAAAAAGAGGTGCTTTTGGAATCGGGATTATTCTGCCCATGGGAGGAAATCTCACTTCCTGGCCAAGGCAAGACTAAAAGAGTAAGCAAGAGTGAGCAAAGTAAGAGAAACCATTAGACAAACTACCGGTGGTAGTTCATACAGCCTCAGATCGTATATTTTATCGCCCTCACTTTCGGTTCGGGCCTCAAACTCCTGTGATGTGAAACATTCACGTATTTACCGCCCTAGGTATAAAATTATATAATTTACTATAACGTGTGTATTTATTTATAAAGGGGTACTCCCTAAATATACTCATAAGTGACCTAATTCAACAGTTTTTTAAGGGTTTCCAATATTAAAATTCGGAATGGTGCTTGATAACTAAATTATACTAGCCGCCATCATGTGACAAATTGGTGGGTTTCTTGGGGCTTCTTCTAGTGACACGCCGGTGTAATTTTTCAAGCGGTTCTAGAATCATGATCATGAATATTATTTTCTGATTATAGGCCTCGAGAGGTTAATTTTATTTACAATTTTTGAGTCGTCGCTAATTTGTTATGACCCGCAAGTAGTAGTTGATCTTGTCAAGACCTCTTCTGAATTTTCTTTTTGTTTATTTTAATCTGTTTACTGTACCTAACATATTTTATTCTTATTTCTTACGGTCACTGAAGTCTAGATCATCAATTTAGAACCGTAATGGGTTTCGTCTGCTAATAAATTTTTCGTCTTCGTAATATTGATGGGTATTACTTGCAATGTAAGTTTCAGCAAGATTGAAACTATCGAAAGATTTCATCAATTTCAATGGATTGTATCCAATCTATCATTTAAGCGTATTGAACTTTTGATGACACGGCCCAGGTAAAGAGGCTGTATAAAGAGCTTATAAAGCCACTAGCTTTTGCCCGCGAGTAACGTTCGCGTGGAACTTGATAAAAGGGATTATTAAAAGCGCCTAAGCAAATGTAAGAGCAATTGTGCTTTTGGTCTAATAATTACATTTCCTACCGGGGCACCGCACCCCAACAGAAATTTCACTCACTTTTCAATCTTTTTAGGTATAATTTCCGGGATGAAAACTATCCTATGTCCTTCCTCGGATCTTAAATTATCTATATGCCAAATTTCATCAAAATCGATTCACCGGTTTAAGCGTGAAGAGGTAACAGACAGACAGACACACTTTCGCATTTATAATATTAGTATGGATTATAACTCTAACTTAAGCTGAATAAAGGCCGTATAGGTGCTTATATATTATAGCCTGTGTGCTACTACCTACTTCCGTTGTGTTAGTGCAGCTGTGTGAGAAGCCAGTGGTCATTGGTTCGAATCTTGTCAAGTATTTATGTGAATAAGTCATATTTATTTTCGTCTATCTTCGTTGTTTTCTATGACTATATGGAAACTTTATGTATCTACTTGAATCATTTCGACACAGAATCGAAATCGAGTCGATAGAGTACTGCTCTTCAGTTTCATCAATATCATAATTGATTATCCAAGCATACCTAATCCTTAAATTAGTTAAAGATTGACTGATTGTGTGCTGTGAATTGGTCGATTTCAGGTATATTCCTTGAAATAACAATTCCAGTAGTTTTTTATGAGGGTAATAGCTTATTAACATAAATTAACCTTACATCACAGACTGAGCGACAAACTTACTCTGCCGAACAGTCAGAAAAAATACTATAAATATTTTTTATGATTTAATTATAAATGAAAAACAAGTCTTAAATAACAGTAATCAACTTAACCTATTATAAATAAAAGTATCTAAATAAATCCGATGTCCCCCAGATCACGGCCCTGCGGCAGGGTTCCCATGATGCCGACTACATTCCCCCGCTGAATGAATAGCCAAGCTAATCCTTTATAAATAGATAGTTTTCGGATTTTTACCTATTTTTAGGGTTCCGTACCCAAAGGGTAAAAACGGGACCCTATTACTGAGACTTCGCTGTTCGTCCGTCCGTCCGTCCGTCCGTTCGTCCGTCCGTCCGTCCGTCCGTCTGTCACCAGGCTGTATCTCAAAAACGGTGATAGCTAGACAGTTGAAATTATCACAGATGATGTATTTCTATTGCCGCTATAACAAAAAATGCTAAAAATAAAATAAAATAAATATTTAAGGGGGCTCCCATACAACAAACTTGTTATAGCACGGTGTACGGAACCCTTCATACGCGAGTCGGACTCGCACTTGCCCAATTTTTTTACCTATACTTGTAATAGAAGACTAGCTAAATTTCATTCGTAGGTCAACGGAATATACTCTCAAGAACGAATCCTTGTATGGAAAAATGAGCGGTGTTATATCCTCTCAATCTTAAGATTCTTTTCACCGTTATCTGTTTTCTTTATCACTGTGGAGGTTTTAGTTATTGCCCTAGAACACGTAACTAACTAATTATACGTCAGAATCTTTGCGATATGCCTCCTTTTGCTGACATCCAGTCTCAAGTAATTTCCTGCTCGTGCAGGGGAAATGAAACTATGATTGTCAATCTAGCCCCGTCCACGCGGTGTCCACTAATGGACGGTAACTGAATTCTGAATCGTTCTGGGAGAGAAGGTGTTGTTTCCTTTGCAATTTCGATTTCTAGTGCTCACGGTCACATCTGTTTTAGGAACTAATTTGACTGCCAGCCATATTTATAAAGCGGTTCTACTTCAGCAGGCCAAGGGGCCATCCCAAGTTTTCTGACTCCACGCCACGGCCGACCAACATAAAAAGTTTGGGGGTCGCGGGCGTACCCCGTGGCATCCTGATGGAAAACGTTGAATAGCGTGGCGTGCTGTGCTAGGTCTGGGACTCGCCAGTGGATCACATGACAGGGAGACTGTTAACATGTAGCTTAAAGGTGGCCGCAACATCGTCCGCGTACATGTCTGGGGGCACGGCAGTGCCCCCGCCAAGTCGAGCAAACGCACTTGCCGGCACGCCGTAACATCCTTTTCTCGAATTTTTATTTACCATAGCCGGGTAAAAAGTATTTTATAACAATCTTTAGATTTCCTACTATCCTTGTATTAAATTGGTTTGAAATTCGTCCAGCCGTTTCGGCGTGAGGAAAGAAATACTGTATGGCTGGCGCCGCGCGCCCTTAGGTTTTTTCTTTATTTACTAACACTTAGATTTTAAGTCTAAAATATTACTAACAACATTATGGGCCATTGTGGAATACATCATTATTATTATAGGTACAAATCCTGCACTACACTGTTGAGACTTTCCTGAAATAATGTCTCCATAGAAAACTGAACAATACAAATTTTGCAATTTATAAAAGTTTAGAATAGAAAAAAAAAGTAAAGTAGTTTAAGTATTTTAATATGTCTGAGACTCACGATAGTTTTCTATGTTTAGAAAAGAAGTCTTAAAGTGAGGCAATTATAACACACCCTCCTGCAGTTATGTTTTTCGAGCTGGAATTTTACCACTGTTTCATTTACTTATTTCTTTTCAACGTAAGTTTCGTTTTTTTCGTAAAATTACAGAACTTTTATAATACAAACCACAAAATTGAACGAACCTGATATTTTCTTCGGTTGCTGCGGTTGCCACACATTTAATTATAATAGTAACCTACGAGCTATATAACGACACAACGATAATGAAATAGCTGGAAAAGTTTTTGATTCCGGACAGTTGCGAAATGATATAGTTGAAAAATAGTTAATGCAAAAAAGAAGTACCTACACCCATAATTGACGACGCGGTTGGCGCAGTTTTTAGTGCACCTGCCTACTGAGCCGGCGGTCCCGGGTTCAAATCCCGGCCAGGGAAAATGTTTGTGTGATGAACTCGAATATTTGTGCTTGGGTCATGGTTGTTCTATGTGTTTAAGTATGTATTGATCTATATAAGTACGTATATCATCCTCATCTTGAGCTTCATTTGGAACTAGATCGATTTGTGAGAGGTTGTCTGATATTTTTCTTTTTATAACGAATTGAATGAATATTTCTTTCTCAACATTAGCCATCAAGAGTACACCAGGTGTACCACATCACAGCCATCTCAATAAGCCGGCAGTCTGAGAGACGGTTACATCGTTTAAGGCCCCGGTCACGTGCCGCATCAGCCCGAGGACATCATGTAACCATACATTCTGGAACCTACTGTTATGACCAAAAGTATTAGGTACCCAGTATTTTCCCACAGTCACATTTATTTTTATAAATGACTAGCTGTGCCCCGCGGTGTTACCCGCTCATCCCACGGGAACACTAAATTTATTCGGGATGAAAAGTATCCTATGTCCTTTCCCGGGTCTCAAACTATCTCCATACCAAATTTCATCTAAGTCGGTTCAGCGGTTTAAGCGTGAAGAGGTAACAGACAGACAGACAGACAGACAGACATACACACTTTCGCATTTATAATATTAGTATGGATATGTAAATGGTACATTACATACCTAGGGCGGTGAATTCGTGAATGTCCCAGATCGCAGGTGTTTGTGGCCCGAACCGAAGATGAGGACCATAATATGCGATCTAGGGCTTTATGAATTACCCCCCCTGGTATGTCTAAAGTTTTACGTCTTGCATTGGCCAGGAAGTTCTCCCAGCGTAGCGGGCAGAAAACTCCACTTGCAGCCTAAGGTGACGTAAAGAGTTATAACTATACGAAAAATTATGACTACAATGCTTTACGAGGACGGGGGTAACCCATGATTATGTAGAACTACACGGGCACATTTGTCTTTGGTATGTGAGTTTGAAAAAAATACTGAATTGGCCAATATGTCATACATAGAAAATTATGTGACTGTTTGCATCATCTTTCTTCACTAGTTTAATTTAATCCACGTTCGTAAGCTAAAATTACTGTACAAGGTTGCATTGCTTTATGAGATCCCCTAGAAGCTGGATAGAAGTAAAGGAGACAAATAAAGGACTGTATATTGTTTTCTTTGTTTCTCCGTATTGTAACGATCATTCAATGTAATCGGTAATTCTTATAAAAATATTTTAGTTAAGTGCAAATTCAACATGTTTTGAACATGACTACATTATAAATTATGCATGCATGATAAATTATGCATGTATTGTAATACTGAAAATGAAGGAGTCTAAAAGTTTTAGACGTGACACTGATATGTCAAGACCTAAGTCAAGTTGAAACTGGAGGCCTGTCTGGGTCTGTCTGATGTTTATCTAGGGTAAATAGGGTCTTTCCTTGGGCTCTATTGGCTCTAATAACGCAGGAGTTTCGTATCCGTTTGTCATTGATACCTACACAAATGTTTAACGTCACAACGTTAATGTTGATTGATACATCGACAAGAGCGCAGCTCTAAAATTGAAGAGGGAAATGTTAATGTTCGGGTAAAACTTAAGGCTCCATATCATTTTAAAAAAGCTGATTGTTTTAGACATTTTTCTCTATGATCAAACATGTTTCTTAACATATTATCAATGTTAATACTTAAAACAGGACCATTGCGATTTATTATTTACTAGCGACCCGTCCCAACTTCGCACGGGTCATAGCTGATAAATTATGCATGTATTATACATATAAACCTTCCTCTTGAATCACTCTATCTATTAAAAAAACCGTATCAAAATTCGTTGCGTATAGTTTTAAAGATCTAAGCATACATAGGGACAGACAGACAGACAGACAGCAGGAAGCGACTTTGTTTTATACTATGTTGTGATGATATTTGAAACCTATAGTTTAAAATTTTCATTCATAATTTTTGTTCTAAAAACTAATCGTAATTGACAAAATTCACGCAGAAAACTGTTTTTCTCAACTTATTTTCGACTGCACGCAATGAAAGCATGACATAGCTATCTTGCTTGCTAGAACTTAGGGAAGAGTATAATTCACTTTAAAAAGTTGGTTGAAATTATCAATTTATTTGTCATAATATTAAAAAAAAAATTAAAAGGAATATGGCTCTTAGCCAAGATAATGACTATATCAGCCGAGAGGAAGACCTGTATCCAATTATTATTTTAATTCTTTGTATACTTTTTATTAGGTGTACTATTTTATTAGGTGCTCTATTTTGTCCTCAATTTGTATTCGGGTCGTTCTCAAAATATTTGCACCGCCACCTGTCAACAGGTCTGTCTTAGAAGAAGTTTTTTACACCGCATTATTTTAAATATTCAATTATCATCACATATCTAAAGACACTTTTTACATAGAGGCCAAATGCTTTCAATTAAAAGTAAAGTATATTAATAGACAAAAAAACGATTTAAAACTAGGTTTTGTCGGTCACTTGCCGTGTCCCAACGCGAGGTACTCATGTTTCGTTGTAATAAAAACATATACATTACCGACTTAGCTTAAGTTCAGTACTCCATTTTATTTTCATATATGATGAAGATTGAATACTACCATATCGAATAATAATACTATGCTTATTTTGTGAATTATTTGCAATTTAAGTTTGTCCACGCCATTTTTTGTCGTTCACTTGTCATGAGACAAACATTACAATTGTGTGACTACTATTTCGTTTCCCCTGCCTAACCCCGCATAAATCGAGACCTTCAGTTGCCACCTAACACTGTTCCGAGTGACACGTCGTCAGTGTGCTGCACTAAAAAAATATGATACATACTCTTACGCGAGCGGGAGTTTGTAATGGGTATGTAGTCTATATTCTGCCTTCCATATTTTGGTTGACGTGTGTACTATTGCATTCATTTTAATTTATAACGCGTAAAGTATGATCTACTTTTATGTGTATAAATATGCAGTTCATCAACGAAATACTTTATTTGTTTTGATGACATAACTGTCATTTTTTCCATCACCTGTATGTCGTTCACTTGTCTATATAAAAACAGGTGAACGACACATACGGCAGGTGAACGACAATTATCGGTTTTATCGGTCACTCGCCGTATCTCAACTCATGTTTCGTTGTTATAAAAACATATAAATTTCCGAAGTAGCTTAGTTTGAGTATTCCATTTCACTTTCAAGCTGTCTTAGGAATCCTTAGCAGGCGGCGCCCGCACCAGATTTTGAAGCATGAATCCTCTGCCTGTCAGCGGCTTTAAGCATCCAGGTCTCTGCCCCATAAAGAGATATGGACAAGACAAGGGCACAGACGAGGTGCATGTTAGTTCGGTTGGGGATGTGTCTATCTTTCCATATTTTGCCGCGTTGGGTCATCGCTGTTTTGGCCATTCCGATTCGCCTGCGAATCTCTGGTTTCCATGTGCCTCTATTTGTGACAATGGAGCCAAGGTACTGGAACTGATCAACAGTTTCAAACTCTTGAAGCAGGTTAGTACTTTGACGACTAGTAATGGTCGACTATCATCAGCTCGGTCTTATATTTATTAATATCGAGACCCATTTTGAGGCTGGTTGTTTTGAGTCATTCCAAAAGTTGGGCCACTTCTGCTTCGGGTGATGCAAAATAGGTGATGTCTACCACGTACCTTCAAGGGCTCCATATCTGTTAAATAGTATTGGGGATATTATGCATGATATGCATATGCATCCCTGTCCGGAACTTAAAGTTCTTGTATGTGACATCTCCTACTGACACCATTCTGTATTCAGACTCGTAAAGGCTTTATAAAGTGTTACCAGATGTGCTGGCAGCTTCAGACAATACCTCCCATAACTTATCCCACCTAACGCAGCCGAAGGCTTTCTGGTTATCAGATGTGAAGGAATTCCTCGAAGATGACGAAAACAGCAATAAGTTACTCAGCGGGTAGGAAAGAATATGTCAAAACAAGCAGCATCAGGATGCAGAAACGTTATTTAAATGATTCGCTGTTGAACCTTCATAACACATTTATAAAATTACGTGGGTATGCTTGAGTTTTGCATCTTTTGGTCGGTTATGACCTTTCTGGATAGTACAGGCTTCAAAAAAACCTCCTGAGAAATGTCCTATGATATGAGAATTACATGCTTGTTTTTTATGCAAATTACTAACATAAGGAAAAAAGAAAAACAAAAACAATCAAATAAGCACTATTTGACAGTTCAACGTAGATTTTATTTAAAATGTCACTGACCTGCAACCGTCGTCGTTAACCTGCTAACAAATTCAGTGAAGTTGGAACATATTTGTCGCAAACCTGCACCCAATTGTCGATAACTTGGTAACAAATGTCGTTTACCTGACATCGATGTCTTTCACCTGTCGACCTAAAATTTCAAACACCTATATCTTCTAAGATATTCATTTTAACTACTTCCCTCGACGTGATATCAATTGTCTGAATATATTTCTAGCGATCCTATGAAAAATAAAAGAAGAAATCGCAACTTTAAAAAAAAATGCAAAATTAACGCAGCGGTGCAGATTTTTTGAGAACGACCCGCATTCTTGTTATTGTGAGATAGTTTCGCCAAATGAAAACCGATTCTAATAATATTTTATGTTTATTGAACCATTGATATAAGAAACTGAAGACCAAAGCACAATGAAAAACGCCAGAATACCTTTAGAATTGTTGCTCTGTGTGTTTCCATTGTTTATTTGAAAGGAATTATTTTAAATTTCCCCTTTGTGCTTTTAATCAATGGTTCAATAATAAATGTGTTGTTCTACATTTAAAAAAATGAAGTTTTATCTTATTTTAAAAGGCTAAACCTTAGCTTATATTTAGAACAATCCTGTAGAAAACAACAGTACCAACTCACTGACAATCACAACGACCCTTAAAAAAACATCCAGCAGGCCCACTCTTATTTGTGATGCCCCAATTTTTGAACAAAAGCGAAAGCCGTGAATATAATATTCGGGGTTTCAAGAGGTGAGGCCTTGACCTAACTCAGCAACAGGTCAGGGTAGCTACAGGCCTCAAGTTACTTACACAATGACCCATCTCTGCCTACACCCGCACTCAAATTTAAGCGCTGTCCCAAATTTCATTGAGGCTGTTTTCGCAGTGTTGAGTTAGGATGAAATAGGAAGGGTAAATAATTCGATTGTTAATATGCTGTGATAGATCCTTTAGGGGTTTGTTTGGGTTTGAGGTAATTAGTGTAATTAAAGAGCGTTGTTTTATGGGGATTAGTAAATTGGGTTGGCTGTCGGTGATGTAGGTTCGGTGCTGTCGGGATGTACATTTACGTTTCAACATTTTCTATTTTATTTCAATTTCGTTTTCCTATACACGTGTCATGAATGCGATTGGCTTGATAATAAATCGACAAAGCGTGGAACACTACGTGTTTACTTCCTGATGCATTCCTCGCTTTTTGAGCGTACCGTTAATGTCCACCCAAATAAATCCCTTTCAATAAATTTGAAAACTTAAATAGCATCAGAGATCGCTCAAAAGGTTGTGTCATCATATAAGATGTTGGTTTACTAATTGAATAAAATTGGTTTTTAATTGGTGGTCAAAATTGCCCTTAGGGTTTAAGTAGCCTCACCCTACAGATATATCATGTTCCGTTTTATCGATCGGGGACGAGTAATGAAATACAGTAGGAATTTATTATATTTCTACGAAAATCTACTACAATAATAGTACGTAATTTGAAGGTTTTGTCAAAAAAGAAAATACTCGATAAGTTCGACTTACAAATACCGCACAGCAATTTTCATCTTCATAACCCAACCATTGTTACAAAACTTATCTCTGAAGCACTATATTTAATAACTCTTAGATCTGACACTGTTCAAGTGAACGATCGCGAATACCAGTTACCCGAAAGCAGAAGGGCATATCCGACAACAAGGTCTATATACGCTTAATACGTTGTTCCTTTGAAGATTTCTCTCTGATAGCTCGCTCAGTGAATACGCCGCATCGATTTTTGCCACAAAAGCGGGCTTTCAAATCAGTTCGCGTCAACAGGTGAGGCAAAGATCGTAAGGCTTGAAAGTCTTGGAATAGATGAGGCGTCTTTGGAAGTTGGTATTGAGAAAGAAGAGCGTTCCGTTTTTGCTGCAGGTTTAAAAGAGTTTAATTATGTTGGGGCTAAATTCGATTTATTCGTAATGACATGTGCTCGAGATTTTAAGATAGTACTTAACGAACAAAGTCAACCGTCCTTATCGCATCATCATCAGCCCGTATCTATCTACTGCAGGAACAAGGCCTTCTGGTCCATTTTCCATTCGTTGCGACTCCGGGCCGCGCGCATCCGCTCCCGCGGCCTTGACTATGTCGTCTCTCCATCTAGCGGGGGATCCACCAACGCTTCTTATTCCCATTCGCGGTTGCCACTCCAGTAGCTTTGGATTGGAGACCAGCGTTAATCTTATCGCCTATATACATGCCTCTCATGAGAAGTGACTTTCTTTGCGATGCCGGTTACTTGAGTTCTCTGTCTGATCTCTGTGTTTGATATGCGGTCTCTGCCTGTTATCCCAAGCATCGCTTTCTCCATCGCACTCTGCGCAACTTGAAGTCCTTATGTGTGAGGCATACCTATACTATTTGTAGATATTTGTTCCTTTTTGGAAACCCTCCACATTTGTATTCGCATTTATCCACTTTAGGAGTTCACCCCCTTTTTTGGTTTAGTTCCATTTCTTAGCCAGACTTGATAGCAGTTTTTTAGGGTTCCGTAGTCAACTAGGAACCCTTATAGTTTCACCATGTCCGTCTGTCCGTCTGTCTGTCTGTCTGTCCGTCCGCGGCTTAGCTCCATGATCATCAGTACTAGAAAGCTGAAATTTGGCATGAGTATGTGTATGTATCACGCCAACAAAACAGTAAAATAAAAACTAAAAAAAAAACTTTTTTTCGGGTACCTCCCGTACACCTAGTGGGGGTGAATTTTTTTTTCGTTCCAACACTAGTGTGTGGGGTGTCGTTGAATAGGTCTTTTAAAAATAATAGTGGTCTATTTTTTAATAAAGTAAGCAGTTTTGTAAATATTCGCTCCGAAAATAAAAAAAATCGTGTCCCCCCTCTAACTTTTCAACCAACGGTCAAAAAATTATGGAAAAATTCATGAAAATGAGGCCTTATAAGTACTTTCAATTTTCAATGAAAACTATATTGAATAAAATCGCAAAAATTTATAATCTTCTTTAAAATGACGTAAATGCCGCGCGGTGTCCTTACACTTCGAACGTTACACATATTAGTTAAGTGCCATACTGTATTAAAACATTTCGCTTAATCTGGTGCATATAATCGATAACTTCCAGAAGGTAATAAGTAATTACTGATACTTTGGCGTTTAAGACCTTTTTATAGAGCTTGATATCGTTCTTGCAATTTAAATCTTTCTCATAATTTTCGTCTATTGTGAAGGATGGGCAACTACGGAAGCCTACACTGAGCGTGACCCGACATGCTCTTGGCCGGTTTTTTGAAAATGTCTTGAATGTACAATTATACAGACATATATTTTTTAATAATTTCTGAATGGTTTATGTCTGCTTTAGAGTTACTTTCGTTTTACGAACGAGTCAGACTGTTCCCATTAAATTATCAGCCATTCACATTGTTCAAGGAGTCAAGGATTTGCGGCTTATTCAAATAAACCTCTGTCACATCGCGGATTGCGTAATTTTAAACGAGACTCGTCTCCATGGCTCGTAATCCCTTTATGTAGATGAGACCCTCGCTTGCATAGCCTTAGCGTTGCTTGCAACTGGTGTTAGCATGATGAAATAGCATAGCATCAATAGCATGCATGATATACGGGTACATAACGATAAATGGACGGTATGTCCCTGTTAGTAAAGCTAATTTAGATTGAAGACGACTGTCTTAACTGGTATTTTCTTTATCGTCACTTGTAATATGAATTAAGGTAACCGCCAAATGACGATTTTTCAGGAGAAGCCAAAAACAAAATTGCAAGTTATAGCTTAATTTTGTAAGATCTTTCAATTGATAATGGTCTCAAAAAGGCTGCTATTATAGTTTAGAAAATAGCGTGGCTCTTACGTTAATTTTTTTCCAAAAATGAGGAGTTACGTTAACACAAAACAACATTGATTTCAAAAAATTAAGAACTATTTAAAGTAAGTCACAAAAAGGTAAAAAAATCTAACGTAAGGGACACACATTTTCAAAACGTGGACTTACATTAGCGGAATTCAGCTATGGAATTTTTAAACTTATCCAATTGTAATAAGGTTTAACATAGAGTTACTTCTTGTTTTTCAGTTAATTAGTGGCAGGATAGTACCTAAGTCGTTATAAAAACCGGTTTATAAGCGCGAAATTGTTTCTTTTTAGGGTTCCGTACCTCAAAAGGAAAAAACGGAACCCTTATAGGATCACTTTGTTGTCCGTCTGTCCGTCCGTCCGTCTGTCAAGACCCTTTTTCTCAGGAACGCGTGGAGGTATGAAGCTGAAATTTATATCAATTACTCAGGTCTACTGTCCCTTGAAGCTGTGAAAAAATCAAACTTCTAAGCCAACGCAATCAAAAGATACAGCCGTTTATGCCGCAAATTTTCGACACTTGCAAGGGAATCAAAACCTACAGGGTGCTTCCCGTGAACTCAGAATCTTGAAATTTGGTACGAAGCAACGTCTTATAGCATAGATAAAGGAATAATTACGAAAACCATAATTTTTTTTTTTAATACCTAACTTTGCACCTAATTTATATGGGGCGCTATACATACCAGGTGCAAACTTAACTTAACCACGCAAATTTTCGACACTTGCAAGGGAATCAAAACCTACAGGGTGCTTCCCGTGAACTCAGAATCTTGAAATTTGGTACGAAGCAACGTCTTATAGCATAGATAAAGGAATAATTACGAAAACCATAATTTTTTTTTTATAATACCTAACTTTGCACCTAATTTATATGGGGCGCTATACATACCAGGTGCAAACTTAACTTAACCACTTAGGGATGGAAAGTGTTTGTACGGAACCCTCGGTGCGCGAGTCCGACTCGCACTTGGCCGGTTTTTTTGTTTATAAAAACCAAAATTGGTAAAGGCACCTTTAGATTTAAAGAGTATTAAAAAAACACTTAATTTTATTTCCAATCTGATACTTTTCCTTACTGTTTTTCCTCACTTTGCTTTTCTTTCTCCCTTTCCTACAATATTTATGTACTTTTTTTGGTGTCCTATCGTTTGACCAAAAAACGTTTGACAAATGATTACTTGACCAAACAACGTTTCACCAAAAAAACGTCTCACCAATTGATCATTTTACAAAAAGTCATTTTACAAATGATTCACTTCACCAAATGATCAGATGTTAAATTTTCATTTTACAAATAATCATTTGACCAAATGATCATTTAGCAACTGAGTCATTTGACCAAACTTGAGGTGAATCAATTTCAGAGCAGATCCGACCCGGCCGGGTTAGGTTAGGTTAGTTTTTTTTTATATCCATAAAAAACGTAAATAAAGAAAAAGACAAGAAAAAGACAAGAAAAAGACAAGAAAAAGACAAGAAAAGGACAAGAAAAAGACAAGGAAAGAGAAAAAGAAGAAAAAGACCAGAAAAGACAAGAAAAAGACAAGAAAAAGACAAGAAAAGGACAAGAAAGACAAGAAAAGACAGAAAAAGACAAGAAAAAGACAAGAAAAAGACAAGAAAAAGACAAGAAATGACAAGGAAAAGACAAGAAAAAGACAAGAAAAGGACAAGAAAAAGACAAGAAAAGACAGAAAAAGACAAGAAAAAGAAGAAAAGAAAAGGACAAGAAAAAGACAAGAAAAACACAAGATAAAAACAAGATGAAGATAAGATACAGATACATTTATTTTGTTAAAAATAAGTACTTTTTATGAAACAACATTTTGTAAAATGATATTTTGTAAAATGATATTTTGTAAAATGATATTTTGTAAAATGATATTTTGTAAAATGATATTTTGTAAAATGATATTTTGTCAAGTGTAGTGTTTGTAAAATAATCATTTGTAAAGTGACTTTTTCTAATATGATCATCATCATCATCATCATCTCAGCCATAGGACGTCCACTGCTGAACATAGGCCTCCCCTTTGGACTTCCATATATACCGGTTGGAAGCGACCTGCATCCAGCGCCTTCCGGCGACCTTTATAAGGTCATCTGTCCATCTTGTAGGTGGACGTCCTACGCTGCGCTTGCTGGTCCGAGGTCTCCACTCGAGCACTTTACGGCCCCATCGGCCATCTGCTCTGCGTGCTATGTGGCCTGCCCATTGCCACTTCAACTTGCTAATCCGGTGAGCTATATCGGTCACTTTAGTTCGTCTACGGATTTCCTCATTTCTGATTCGATCACGTAGAGACACCCCGAGCATAGCCCTCTCCGTTGCTCGTTGAGCGACTTTGAGCTTTGAGATGAGGCCGATAGTGAAAGACCACGTTTCGGTGCCGTAAGTCATCACTGGTAACACACATTGGTTGAAGACTTTCGTCTTGAGGCACTGAGGTATGTCGGATGAAAAGACATTGCGTGCATTGTAATATGATACTTTTGTCAAATGTCTCGTTTGCCTAATGAATATTTGGTGAAACGTTGTTTGGTCAAGTGATCATTTGTCAAACGTTTTTTGGTCAAACATTAGTGAACCACTTTTTTTACCTACGACTTTTACTGCACATTCTGCTTTCCCTTTTTCTCTTTCTTTTTTATTTCTTTCTATATAGTTTTCTTCGTATTTATTACCTTCTTTCTGTTCCATTCATCAACTGCCTCCTTTTGATTTTAGTGTCTTAAGTTTAAACTTCAGCTTTACGTTGTATAATTTCGTTTAAATAATCAATTTTGTCTTTACAAGTCCTATTTTCAGTGTTAGGCTTGTCCCTGTCTGAAACTAGCCGAATGATCTTTATTTGATTCTTCATTAGTAATTTAACCATTTCCTGGCAAACTGGTGACTAAATGTTTCGTCACATAATTAGTAACTCACTCTCACATCACTATTATAAACTTGAACGTCAAAGGGGTAAATTTACGACTGAAATGCTTCGAATACCTTCGCTATTGGGCTTGGACATCTCTTTCTTATAGAGCTGAAACGGATTTAGACATTTTCTTATTATCTTGTAAGCTGCTGTTTTCTCGCAAACTACTTATTTGAAGCATCATTGGTGTCCCGTTATTAGTAGAAAGTATGGCCCAGCTCAACGCCTTTCCCTGGCTGAAAAAAATAATGGTCAAGGGGCAAGCAAATAGTTAACAAATTTTATTGAATCATCGCATCAATATAATGACATTACGTTGGATACGTAGGCTACTGAAAAAAATGATAGGGAGTATCTCAATGTCACTAACCTCCACCATATCACTATTACTACCATCATTCATTCCTATCTCTTGTTTTCTAAAAATAATATACAAGTATATACGTTTTATTATGCCTACATGTTGCTACATGGTAGTGGCGTGACTGATTTTCACAGTAAAAGTTTTCACAGTCTGTTTAACCTGACATTTAAGATTCCTTAAAAACGAAATGCATTAAGCCAGATTGTTTTAATTAAAAGTACCTAATTCGAGAATTAGCCATGGTATAAATAGGCATAATAGCTAATTAATAAATAACTTAACTTTAAAAAGTTTAAAACATCAATTTCTATTTGATACTGGAAATCCCGAAGAACTTCATTCCGCCTTAGAAATACAATTCCCTTTTGAGGTGATAACAATTTCTATAATACTTACTTAGTACTTATCTTTTTCAAATTTCCCTTTATTTTTAAAGTTTTTTTGTGTAATATTATTATTTATTTATTTTTTATGTCGTAGAGGGCAAACGAGCAAACGGATCGCCTGATGTAAAGCGACTAATGTACTTAACTCGTAATTTTTAGCTGTACTTATTGATGTATAACAACGCAATGGCACAATACTGTCCTTATCACGAATTGTTGGAACCAGGGGATCGTTACCGGTATTCATAAAAATTTCATTTATTTTTATTACAGATTTAATTTCAAATGCCATTACATAAAATTAAAGTTTTGGTATAGAACTTTGAAATTAGCTCAGTAAAATAAAGAAATGTGTATATGCAATAATAAGCGAAATACCGAAATTGAATACCGGTATTTGTATGGAGTCGAAAACCGGCATCCGATCGCTGGTCGGTACAAACTAAAGTGGCTATCATAACCATCACAACACCAAATCGTAAACAGACGCAGGCGGTAGTGTTTGTAATTGCTTCCTACAGGCAAATGTATGGTCGTCTCACCGGTATCTACTCATTAATACTGCAAAGGAAAGAGATGGTCGCAAAGTTCCTGGTAACCAAAATAACGTAAGCACCAGGTCCGTCTAAATTAAGTACATAATTTTAATGTAACCGTCTTCACTCGAGGCTTGGGAAGACAAATAATAATGTAAGAGGCATTCATTGGTTTAAAATCTACGAAAACTTTAATGTTACTGACTAAATTATATATTCACCCAGCTTGCATTAAGCACAATTTGTGACAAGATAAGACTATAATTGACTTTAAATGGTTGCTTTCTTATAATCTCGTTTAATTTTTTTTTACCTATCTTATCTGAGCATGTAAATCATTTATGTACCTTATTATTTACATGATTTGATTCAAAAACTAAAAATATAACCCATTTAATGTAAGAACCATTTTATAATTTTTATCTAGCTTTGAAGCTAACGTAACAGTCAATCGGTAATAAAGTGCTATAAATTGAGTAATGTAAGAGTCATTTATTTACCGATGAGTCTTACATTAATGACTTTTGTTCAACTTTTGCCAATACTTGTGGTTACGTTAATCTGATATTGAGTAATTTACAAACAATGTGCCATACACCAAAATAAATACAGAAAACTAAAAAAAATTGTCAATTTTTGTTTAATGTAACCAAAATTTTTTTCAAGATATCGTAATTTTAATAACAGCAATGGATAGATCGTCAAATTTGCAGACGAACTGTATACTTAACTCAATTTCGTCATTTTGGCGGTTACATTAATTCATATTACAGGTGACGTTATGTTTTCAAAAAGACCTACCACTGCAAATTTTCCCATACTTACTATCAGTTTGCGTTAAGTTTGCACCTGGTGGTGGCTTCAGATACAAATGAGGCCCAAACTTAACGTGACCGTGTTGGACATATCGAGGTTTCGTTCTAGACTGTTTCCTTATCCAAAACATAACCAATCGTAACAAATTTGAACAGAAATAGTATGATATAATTTGTATGTCAACCCGTTTAAATTTGCGCGCAAATAACTATTAAACTTGTGTACTAGGCGTCTGCTAGCGGCGGATTTTTCCAAAAAAGCAGACATCTCAAACTGGATGAAAAAATGAGTAGTGGTATTTCCTCTTAAGTATGCCATGAACTGAAAAAGTTTGAGGATCCCTGCCCTAGACATTAACGCGGCGTTGAATAACTTTTTCCACTAGTGTCTAAATCCACAAAGTACACCAAAAGTCGGCTCAAATCTTATTCCTGTCATACCCCATCTTAGGCGCAAAAAAGTGAGAACGCGACAGCTTGCGACCTCTGTTTATCCGGATTTACATATAATTGAAATTTTTCGAAACAATACAAACATCGACTACACTGACATCGAACAAATGAACCTGCATATTTACCATTTTAGGTATTGCCCTTACAGCGGATTATCTATACTAATATCTTTACTTCTATACTATACTAATATTATAAATGCGAAAGTGTGTCTGTCTGTCTGTCTGTTACCTCTTCACGCTTAAACCGCTGAACCGACTTAGATGAAATTTGGTATGGAGATAGTTTGAGACCCGGGGAAGGACTAGGATACTTTTCATCCCGAAAAAAAAAATGTGTTCCCGTTGGATGAGCGGCTAACACCGCGGGGCACAGCTAGTTATGATATAAATCAGAAAATTGTTGTTTATTTTTGTTATTTTAGGCTTTTCCGCTGTGTAAAAAAATTACGACCACGACCACTCTGCCAAGAGTGTGACGACAAAGAAGATTACACGTGATGTCTTCTTGGAGCTGCAGCCCATAATACAGAATAGCTGCGTTCGGGATAAAAAGAAGAGAAGAGAAGGAAAGCTTATACTAAACCAGTGTGTCAGCTACCTCCATACAGATTTTTATCAAAATTGGTTCAGCCGTTTGAGCGTGAAGACGTGACAAACATACAAGAAAACCTACAATCTTTCGCCTGTATATTGAATATTGGTAGGAAATTAATACTGACAGCCCTAAGTCACGTATACCTGCTTAGAAATTGGAGTTCAATTCATTCCGGGTAGGAGATTCCGGCGAAAAATACGAGTAATTTTATAAAATTTTGTTCATAGATTTCGCTAGTCTTCGACCTGCTCCGCGAATAATTATTAAAAACGTTAATTGGATCCGGATTAGAGGCGATGGATTATCACGCACCTGCTCATGTCTGAGCGTAGGGTTGTCACCTTGAGCAAGTAAATATGGAAATGGGCCCATTATGGCTACAGCATTCAAGTGGGCACGTACTAACTGCAGAGCCGAAAAATAATATAACTTATCGTCAATTCTGCAGGTATAGCATTTTTTTACTCTCGGTATTATTTATGAATGTGTGATTAATGTTTATGTGACATAATATTTTTAGACTAATTAAAAGTGGTATGGATTATTTGTATTCGTAGTAACCCTAGGCGTAATTGAACCGGCTCCGGGTGAATTATTGCACAGATTCAGATTGGGATAAAAAAAAATATCGAATCGGATTAGTTGTGGGTGAAGATTTAAATACGTAGATTGATTACGCTTTAAATAACCACCTTTTAACAAAAATACAGCTTCTAAATCTGTGGCTCTAGTGAAAAGGGGTTAAACTCGAAAAACACTACTTTACAGGAGACGCAAAAAACCGTTGCGGCTTAAAATTATTCAGACTTTTGATCACTGTACTTCAATCACTATACTTACAAATAAACTTTAAATGCAGTTTTAATATTTAAAAAATCCTCTTTCACGGGGTAATATTCTTACTTCTCCAAAGTTAACGGTTAAAAAAAAATGTGACTTATACCCGTGCCAAAACGTGTTCTCAAGGACATAACTGACTTTATACCCCTTTTCACCCATAACACTTACACTACCCGGGAATATAACTGAACTTATACCAATTTTCACCATTATTTTAGAAAGTGTAAATGGACTTGCTGTTCGGTTTATTTAAAGTTATCTCCTTTTATAAAGGAAAAATACATGAACACCCTAAATAACAAATACCTAACTAAACGAAACCTATCATTTAAGAGCTTTATTTCAGAGATAATCCTAAGAAAACAAACTTTTACCCTTTTGCACTCAATTAATTTTGGTGTACTGTAATATAAACACACTTTTACCAATGGTTTTTTAGAAGTTATATCATTTTTTGCGGTGCAGTGATAATAAAAAAACTTCATTTTATTTATTACAAAAATATCAGAAAAAGTCAACATTAGCGTATAAAGTTATTCTCATCGTTTTTAACTTTTAGACTCATCAAAAAGAATAAAATATTAAGTAAGTAATCAACTTTCTTAAGCGATACAAGATAATAAGTACCTAAAACGAGATAAGTACAAAATTTAGTTTTTCCAGTTGACTTACAATTACGAATAACTTTTAGTATGAGACCTTATACTAAAATTTTATCACAATTGTGAATATTTAGACACGGAAAATAACATGTATCACGTTTTGAGGGTCAGCTTGTAAAATTTCAATTCTTGTATAAAATCAATTCTTGCCTGTGCTCTGTTGGCGCCAAAGGATAGGAATCTACCACATCTTCAGAACATAACAATTTTTCGTAAAAGATCTTACACTCGGGTTTATCAAATTTAACATAAAACCGTTTTTTTACCGATATCCGTATTGGACCGCTGTAAATCTTTCATATACAGGAAATAATGAAATATGTTCCTCGACGGCTTTCAATCCACTTTTACTTATTTTTGTGGTACTCAGCATTATCCATCACGCTGAATCTAGGACAAGTTATTTACTGATTTTAAGTTTTTCAGTTACTCCTGGAACAAACTTTGATGTTTCGTCAAATGGTTATCGCATTACCAGCCTCTGCAAATGCGATAACACTCTCGTCTTTATTTTTAAATAATTGGCAAACTGTCTATTCTTTGTTGTTGCGTCTACTTTTGTGTTTTTAAACTCTAATTCAATTAAATTAGCAATGAACTGAACCCTTTTGTTATATATTCTCCTAAAGCCCTATTAACTGTCAAATATATTTTTTGAGTTCTTCTTGCATATTTATTGCGCATTTTATTTTAAAATTTTCCTAGCATCTAAACTCTCCCCTTAATTTTTTTGCTTTCATACTATTTGTTTTATACTATTTACCAAAATGTCTCCTCTTTTTCCTTTCCTCCCTATGTTTATTTTCTCACTTTTTTTAGGTTGTCGTTTTCGTCCTTGACCGACTCTGTCCCAAAACGAAAGTTGCTCTGCTTCTCCTGCCGTTCCGGTTGCTTCCGTTTCTCGTAAATTTTCTGAGTCAGAATCAGTGAACACTACGTTCTGCCTATTTCAGGAGTGCTGATAGAGTCGACACAATTATTGTCACCTTTCTCCTCAACAAGTTTGAGCATTCGATTGATTCGAGATCGGCCTGCCATTATGTATAACAAACTAAAAAAGCACCAGACCAGTCCCATGGTACCATATTATTATATTGTCATATTTAAGTAGGAAGAAGGTACCTTGGGCGAAATTTCAGCTCAATCAGTTGCAGATATTCTGCTTCAAAATTGAATTGCAATATCCCGAACAAACATAGTAACATAATAGTTAAACAACTTAAAAAAAATGCCTACATCACTATTGTAGGTCAGTCTAACTGGTGAGCCAAATTTTATAATGGGATGATTTATTTGATTCAAGTGTACTTAAAATACACGACAGCGAAGAGACTTTATAATACAAACTTCTTGATACAAGTAATCGTCGTGGTGTAAAATGATACATTTCACTGGTATAAGTCTATATACACCCATAAATGCTAAATATTTATTCGTGAATATGGATTAATTTCGATTTATTTTATAAATTATGGGTAAATTGCTGGTGCAAATCGGTACAAGTAAACATTGATCATTAAGTACCAGATTTCATAAGAGATACAATTCGACTTATACCATTAATGTTTAAAATTAAGTAGTGAATACAGATTAAAGTCGATTTATATTCTTTAAGGTTTGTAATCTTGTTTTGTAAAAAGGTATAAGTAAACATTGATCCTTTAACACAGGGTGCCTCAAAAGAGACAAATGAACTTAAATCGTTCTCCACATGCAAAACACCAAATTGTTCAATGTTATCTTTAGTTGCACCATATTTCACGACATAATTCACCAGATATACCGTTTGGCACAATCCTAACTTTGTCATTTTAAAAGATAACTTAGCTCCGATTACACCAAAAGATGCGCAATTTTTTTTTGTGCATTTTGGTGTATATAACGCAAAAAGGTCATAAGTGCACTTTAACCCCTTTTCACTAGAGCCACAGAAATGTTTGACGTAATGAGGCCGCAAAGGCCCATACTTACATCCACAAAAATTCATAATAAATATTTTTTGTAAGATTTATTACATATATTAATTTTAATGCACACAATTCTGACAACCGGTTAAAATCAACTAAATATCTTTTTTATATTTTACTAGCGACCCGCCCCGGCTTCGCACGGGTGCAATGCTGATAAATTATGCATGTATTATACCTACATATAAACCTTCCTCTTGAATCACTCTATCTATTAAAAAAAACCGCATCAAAATCCGTTGCGTAGTTTTAAAGATTTAAGCATACAAAGGGACATAGGGACAGAGAAAGCGACTTTGTTTTATACTATGTAGTGATAAACAATTCGCTAAAGGCTTTCCTAGGACTTTGCAAAATACTAAATAATGACTTCATAAAAAATAATCCGAACACGTATGATTCTTATTAGTTTCTTTTTAATTGGGAATAGTATCGATATCCTTGTATTTTTAAAGGTGTGTTTAGTGGTTACTGTGAGATAAAAATCGATTTTCACTACGATCAAGTATTATATTTTTTATTAAAGGTAGGTGGCAACCCTGTGCGTAATGAAACCGGCTCCGGGTGAATTATTGCCCGGACTTAGTTGGGTGAAAAAACTTTATAAGCTATCAATTTGCGGAGATGTCGCAGTTTTTCGGGATTAGTAGGGGGAAGATGAACAATGCGCAGATTGATGGCGATTTAAAAAAAGTTGTATAGTCAGCTGCAAAATATATCTTCGCCAGACTCTATTACCTATCCTATCAACTAGAGAAGACATTTTTAAACTGATTTATACGATATTTAACTATAGTGAAAATAAATAGTTACACTTCCTAAAAAAGGTAGGTATCATTAGCACCTAAGGCTTGTACATTGTATAAAATTATTAAGTGATATTACTATAACAAGTTGAGATACAACCTTTTGAAATTCGAAAACCGCACATGTCTACGTTGAACGTATCTAGAGATCCGATCCATTACGGGCTTGCAGGGTCCATCATCAGGTAAATTTTTGATATTCACTCTAAGTGGTGATTCAGGATGAGTTCAAAAGCGAAAACGGTTTGCTTGTATTCAATTAATTAGCTTAAAACTAAATAACAAAGGAATGGAACCACCAAGCTCGTATACTCCCGGGAACAATGGGAATTTTCTTGGAATATTCCCAAATGAGAATTAACCGGTAACGGGAATTTCTCAACTGCACAACACAAGTGTTATGATGAACAACTACGAAAAAACTACGTTTTCTAGAACAACTACTTTTTAATACTTTTGTTAACCTACACACCCTGTAGCTCCCAAAGTATTAGTCGTAGTAAAAATGAATATTAACAAATTTGTAGTAAATTTTATGTAGAAACTTTTGTCCTAAGTATATAATAATAATGCTATTACTACAAATATTCGAGTCATGAGCAAAAATCTGATAAAAGGTACCTTCAAACCCCCCCTACTCCCTTAGCACAGCCCCCACCCTCGAGGACTTTTAGTATGTTCATCTAGACACCATAGGGTATAACTGTACCAATTTTCAAAACTACACGAATTATTTCCCCCGATTGCCCATATTCGGCTTAATTTGCTTGACCTATTTACTAATTTCTAAAAATTTGATGATAGATATACCCACTAATTTAAGTATATATGGGTAAATAACCGGTAGATTGGGTATTTTCCCGGTATTTACCCATGAGCGCCCAATGCTCATCTCTCGCCGCCAGATACAAATGAGGAGCAAAGTTCACGCAACCGATCACGTTTGTTGTACGCGAGCCCCCTTAAATATATTTTTTATTCTGTTTTATGTAATATTTGTTGTTATAGCGGCAACAGAATTACATCATCTCTAAAAATTTCAACTGTCCAAGGCCAGCGGAGTCTTAACAATAGGGTCCCGTTTGGATACGAAAGCCTAAAAATGGCAGGTTCATTATGTGTACATGTGCGATCAACATATTTACAACTGCAGATGAACAAGAAGCAGTTTTTTAATGTTCATCGTATTTAAAAATGACACGACTGAACGTCATTGAAAAAGATTGAGACCAACTTTTAAGAAGGAAATGGTCACTAATTAAAATTACCGCATTTTTTTGATGTTTTATTTATTTAGATATCACCATTTAGGGTTTGGCTACTGGCCAGCACTCGCAATATCCATAAATACAGCGAGGATAGTACCAAGGCGGACATATATCATTTTGGCAATCCAAATCAGTATTACAGCGCTCCCCTTGATTTAGCGACGTATAACCCCCAACTTGGCGTTGTCTGTGATGTGAAGGCCCTGAAACAATAATAATCATTTTGACTTCTAGTGCACAAAAAGAAGGATCACTTTAACTTCACGAAGCGGGACTAAAGTGGTCGTTTTAGCTCCTAGGGCGACATTCCAATTAAAGGTGGGGCCGGCATTCGTTGGTGGTTTGAGAATGTAGTCCGAAGTCTCGGTTAGTCCGTCATACCCGCTCTTGTCCCCCGATAAGGCGAGAAACTTAAACGCATGTCCCATTGTAAAAATAGGGCTTATGTATGATCACGCCGACAAAACAGTAAAATGAAAACAAAAAAATTTTTTGGGTAATACCCACATACAAGACTGGGGGCGATTATTTTTTCCTTCCAACACTAGTGTGTGGGGTGTCGTTGAATAAGTCTTTCAAAATTATAGGGGTCTCCTAACTTAATTCTTTGATAAAGTCAGCAGTTTTGCAAATATTCGCTTCGGAAATACAAAAAAAAACGTATATTATGAATAAAATCGGTCGAATCGTTTCATGATTTTCTCTAAAATGACGTAAGTGCCACTCGGTGCCCACATTAAACTTTACATATATTAGCACATCACACTGCATTCATGCATTCCGCTCAATCTGGCGCGTATACTCGGTAACTTCCAGAAGGTAATAAGTAATTAGTGTTACTTTGGCATTTACGACCTTTTTGTAGAGCTTGAAATCTTTCTTGTAATTACGTTAAACCTCGGGCTTAAAACCGCTCTTTTAAACCCGTCTATTGTGAAGGATGGACAACTACGGAAATTTTCAAATATTCATTAGAATGTAAAAAACAGTTCAAATCGCAGCAGTTTCCTTGATTTCATACAACGCGCAGCAACATAAAAATACACACATTTATTTGTTATTTATAAAAAACTAGAAACCAGACAACAGACAACCTTGTCTGCGTATTAAAATCCATACTAGTCCAAACTATTATACTATTTGCTATTACTATTATTACTATTAATATGATAAATGCGAAAGTATGTCTGTCTGTCTGTTACCTCTTCACGCTTAAACAGCTAAATCGATGTTGATGAAATTTGGCATGGAGATAGTTTAACGACGGTGAAAAGGAGAAACCCCTTAAGCGACATTTTGCTAACTTTACAGGAGAGCGTTTAAAAGTATTAATTTCCTTTAAAAAAATCGTTACTTTTTTTCTAGTCGTTTTAGAGACTTCAGTTCTATGGACGTATTTTATTAAATTGTAATACCTATCCACCAATAGTAACATTACTGAAAAAAACTTAGAATCTTCTGATATAAATGTCGCTTAATTTAAATTGATCTGAAAAAAAACCCAGAGAAACCCTCTAAGCGACATTGCAATTTTTAGGCAGATACTAGAAAAAAACAATTAAACGACCTTTTATATCATACTTATTACTAGAATATTACTTTAAGCAACTATAGTGAGGAAAACATTTTCTCATGATTATTAAAGAGATTTTGTGGTCCGGAAATGTGTTATGCAACTATTATAATCAATTATATATTTTAAATACAATATAAACCCAATTAATGTTTTCATCTTAAATGGGTACCTATAGTAACCCAAAACCGGGAAAAAAACAGGAATGTACAGGGTAAACATGAATAAGTAAATAAAAACAAAATAAACCTAATGTTTATTTTTTAAATTTTTAAATTTAAATTTCTAGTATCCACTATCTTTAATCATTCTTGTGTTTTTCCTAATTTACTATCAGTCTTAGTAATTTATTATAATAACACTAAGTAATGGCATACATAATTTTTAATATTAAACTTTAAAGGCAGGGATACAAATCAACATAACTTAATAAATAAGATCTCTTATCATAGCTAATGTTCTTCTTTATCAGGCTTAAAGAGATCAATTACCTATAAAATCAGTCTTGAATTAGACAACTTTGTAATCTAAGTGATATGTGTAATCTTTAAATTATAGTAGTAAAGTTTACATTAAAAAAAGACACTAACGAAAACGTAGAACTTTTTTTTTAAAGTAGTCTGCGACGGCAAATAGCGAGACAAACGCCTCCCCACAATGTTCGCTGCCGACTGAAGCGACCGACTGGTTACTTCGTGTTTATAAAAACGCCATCCACAGGTATATTACACTAAAAATGGTTCACTGAAGCGACGATTAACAGGTAAAACCGATAATTGAACCCCAGGAGTCCTTTTAGATCTTTCACTTAAACGACTAAAGCAAGTTTTAACGAATACATTAAGCGACATAAATGATCAAAATTCAACGTGTCGCTTGAAGGAGCAAATACTGTCGTAAAATTTGTGACAATCAATTAACCGACAGCATTTGTTGTTCATAATTCCAGAAGACACGGTTAAGCACCTAACCTTATATAATTTGTGTTTGTAATAAAAACTTTAACGCCATTGCTACAAAATCAAGCCATTTTTAAAAACACTTTAAGCGATCACGTATAAAATTGTGAGTAGTTTAAGTGACGTAGTTCAAATTTAAATCAAATTATGTGTCGCATAACTGGGTGTTTTTTAAATCGGTCCACTATTTATAAGCTACCTTAACCGACATCAAAGTCATCAGATCGCTACGTAACCCGGCTTAAAAGACGCAGAAAAAAAAGCTGATGCCAACGATATATATAACTCAAATTCATTGAAAATGTCGCTTAAGGGGTTTCTCCTTTCCACCGTCGTTAAGATCCAAGAAAGGACATAGGATAGTTTTCATCCTGGAAATTATCCCTAAAAAAATTGAAAAGTGAGTAATTCATGATGACATTGATGTCCCTGTAGAAAATGTAATGATTAGGCCAAAAGCACAATTGCTCTTCCATTTCCTTAGGCGCTTTTAATCCGTTTTATTAATTAAGGTGATTAGGTGTATATCTATCGTGTTGTACGAGGTTGCTTC
The DNA here is from genome assembly GCA_932273695.1 of Apotomis betuletana. Taxonomy (NCBI): domain Eukaryota; kingdom Metazoa; phylum Arthropoda; class Insecta; order Lepidoptera; family Tortricidae; genus Apotomis; species Apotomis betuletana. The sequence continues at coordinate 7,350,764 of OW026307.1, read as the reverse complement.
CATACTTCCAAGTTCCACGCGGACGTAGTCGCGGACAAAAGCTAGTATGTAATAAAGAGGATGCTGCACCGCGCTATAATAGTTATTGGCATGTATTTAACGCGGCGACAAATTAATCTGATTAAGGGATTTATAAAAAATTTAAGGGGGTAGCAAAAATAATAAGTTGGCGACTAATTGCGAAGACTAGTATAAAGTAAAAAGTAGCAGCTAAGTAATCAATTTTCGGCTTTGTTTCAATATAAACTAGCATCGAGTTATTGTTTTGGCGACTGAATTAACTAATTAAGCGGAAACATGACAGCGGATAAAAAGTTGAAAATGGCCTACTCTAGTTGTTCAATGGAGATTGCATAATTGCATTCTAAACTTAATAATTACCGAGATATGGACTCCTAAACCGACAATTTTTTTTGGATATTGTGTCAGACTCTGCCTAGCTCCGGCGCTGCGGGAAGTGCAGCCCTTCCGCCCTTGCGTGGCAAAGCACGGTCGCCTGTACTCCGCTCCGCACGGCTCCCGAGCTTTGTCACGGCGGGCGAGGGCTGGGCAATATTTTGCGGTGAATACTTTCAGATGTGGAGGGAAGTCAGATTCATCCCCTGTGCGGCGGGAAAGCGGGGTGAATAGGAGAAAGGAGTCCTCTTTTTCTTTTTTTATTACTGACCAGTTAACGCTACTAGGGCTTGTGTGGTATCGTTTTCGTATAAAACAGATATCAGCAATTCATTTTTTATGTTATTTATTCATAGTACCATATAAAAATATGGGTGTATTTCCGAAATGGTAAAAATCACAATCAATCAATCAATCAATATTTATTTTACTTAAAAACATGGTGTAGAATAATAGGTCTTATAAAATATAAATATCAGTTTCACATGTTTTGCTGTTAACACAACACGTAAAATATAAATCTTATGCTTTAATGAAGTTAGGTACATGGTAATAATAGTAATAATATTTTTTTTCACAACAAGATTTTTTTATTCAGGGAGATAAATTAGTTATATTTCCTGAGTATTTACAATCAAATAAAATATTGCAAAATACCAAATTTAATCTAGTTTCTAAAAATATATACATGTTGGGCACTTTTCATACAAACAGTAACTTAAATAAATTGTTGATGTTGAGATTAGCACGTGTGCTTGTGATACATTGGCAAAAATTTTTTTTTTTAATTACATCAATTTGTTTTTCTAGGACGTATATGGTAAATATCATATGTAAAAACATGTTAATAATCATTATTTTATGTATTTAATGAAGCGAAATAGGATGCGTTCTGAGATTTACTTTGGTTACGCCGACGTAAACATTCATTTTAAGCTACTGTTTGTAGGAGAAGTGCCCAACATGCATACATTTTTAGAAACTAGATTAAATAAGCTTTTTGAAATAATAATAATAATTTGAAAATGTTTACGAAATTTAACTAATTTACCTCACTGAATAAAAAAACTTGTGATTTTTACCTTTTCGGCCATACACCCATATTTTTATATAGAACTATACAAAAATAACATAAAAAATGGATTTCCGATATCTGTTTTACACGAAAACGATACCAGACAAGTCCTAGTAGACTTAACTGACCAGCAATAAAGAAATAAAAGAGGTATTATACTTAGTCCTTTTCACTCCGCTCTCCCGTCTCACAGGGGACGAATCTGACTTCCCTCCACATCTGAAAATAATCACCGGGGGACACTCTATCTGTGGTAGAAATTTCATGCTTGTAACCCGATGCGCACAATTATGTTAGAAAACAGCGGACTAACAACTCTACTATTATAATTATATTTGTACTTGAAACTACTTGACACATTCGTTGTGAATGTGGGAGAATGGCATTCTGGGAAGGATTAGTTGGCCACTCGGAAGTATTTTCCATAACACTTGCTTTGGAAGTTATTGGACGATGGGATCCGAACAAGATTATTTCGGCTTTATCTTCATTAAAAACGCCAATAGTTTCGGTAAATTACTTATCGTCTCCAAATATTTACAACAAATCCTTTTTGGTTTTAATGCAGGCTTTTAGCATTGAATAAATACTCCAAATTGGGCTCAACTTTCTTGTCTTCGATATTTCTAAAAAGTAAGACAACAGTTTGTATTCTCCACAGAACAAAACTTACGTTGTTTACGTGCATTGTGAAAAATTCCAACTTTTTCATTATTTATTTTTTTCTCGGGTGCGTTCAGAAATTACACTCTTATGTTCCAACTTTTATAACAAATAAATAATAAAATTTGTGTTGTATTTAATATATTTACTAGTCAAAATATGTAAATGAAACTGAAATACTTACTATTAATATATATAAACATACTTATTCAACATAAAATAAAGTGTAGAAGAAAATAAAAACTTAAAAATCTGTAACCACAAACCAGGTTTCTGGACGTGATATTGTAGGTGTATTTTTTTAAAAAGAAGTATTCAAACGTACATATGATTTTAGCCGGCCTGACCAGATCGCCCTTTAATAGCGTGCGTTGATTGGTTATTCGCAGATTTATCGACTGATGAAATCAGTCACGCGTTGAAGGAGTCTTAAATATAAAAAAGTTACATGCACCACAGATAATCAAAATCGTCGTGTTCGAAATTCAAATGACTTTTGCACGCTAGCGGATATAAAAGACTTTTGCACGCAGATTTCGCCCTATAAACGGAGGTTTTCCGAGCGAGTGAGGTGAAAAGATTTTTCTTGAGATCATAACCCCTCTCCATAAATTGTCAAGACAAATCGAAAATTTTATAACCAGTGCCTATAGAGAAAGATGCTTGTTACAGGATGGTAATACCTATACGTGTGGAGCGGGGAACGAGTCAGTCCTTCGGTTACCGGGGGACAAAATAATCATGTTTTTAGATATAGTACATAACATACTTACCTAGTGTGGTGAATTAGTGAATCACAACCTCACCCTTGTACCACAAACACTTGCTTTCTGGGACTATAATCACCGACCGTGGTTTGTCTAAAGTTCTACGTCTTGCCCAGGCCAGGAAGTGAGATTTTTTTCTTCGCGTAGCGGGCAGTAAATCCCACTTTACGGCCTAGGGGGACGTAAGCATTCTTACCTTCTTCTGGCATAGCATTAGCTGCAATGCCCAGAGCTAGGACCACGGCGACTAAAATGTACGACTTCATGATTTCTCGATCACTCGGCTGTTACAATTGTTATCATTCCATTTGAGTTGACTTATATACTTTCAACCGTTCCACCTTATAATCGTATGTATGTCAAATATAATTTTCTTTTTAATGCAGTGAAATGTAAAATTAGACACAGAATAATGCATGAAAAATGGCTTAAATGTGAAATTTAAAGAGACCAAAAGACGTTTTTGTGATTTTATGTCCACTAATATAGTCTGGCTAATTAATGAAGTAGAGACTGATTTATTTATTTTTAGGGTTCCGTAGAGTAAAAACGGGACCCTATTACTGAGACTTCGCTGCCCGTCCGTCCGTCCGTCTGTCACCAGGCTGTATCTCAAGAACGGTGATAGCTAGACAGTTGAAATTTTCACAGATGATTTATTTCTATTGCCGCTATAACAACAAATACTAAAAATAAAATAAAATAAATATTTAAGGGGACTCCCTTACAACAAACTTGTTATAGGTTATGGAACGGAACCCTTAATGCGCGAGTCGGACTCGCACTTGCCCAATATTTTTTATATGGCAATAACAATTAAAACGCCAAATGTGAAACGTCACTTATTTGCTGTATCCATGCTGTATCAGTTGAGACATTGAGATAATGAGTTGAGAAAATGAATACTCTTGATAATGGCAGATTTTTTCGAATGGACAGTAGTCATTAAGTTAAAATTTGAATTGAATTGAGAAAAATATTACGGTTATTTTCTACGCATTCGTCTGAATTATGATCATGAACAAAACTATTATTAAGTAAGAAGCGTCAGTGACTTTGAAAGTTCTTAGGTTACAGTTACCAAAAATATTTATTGGATTGTTTTGTTTTTCTTTCAACGTGGAGAAAATACATAGTCCTGTTTAAAAAAAAACTTGAAGGACCTGGAGTAAGAGTGTCGAATAAGAAATACAGAAACACTAACTTCTGCAAAACAAAATAAAAGTATGTACTTAGTTGCCTAGTCTCATTTGGTAGATATTATTAATTAATAGATACCTACTTCATAATCTCTTTAGCCTTGAGTCAGACCAAGCTAACTCTTCCAAGTAAATGAACTGTCAAACCATACAAATTGAGACAGTTTGTATATATGTATATTTTGAAAAAAAAAAAAAAAATTTTTTTCAATTAGAATTTTGAATAGACGTCCATCTATTACCTACCTACTCGTATTAAACTTGAGTTGTAGTCACCAATTACATCACTAATTAATTTATTTATAAATTACGGCCAAAATTCAAAACAAATACAACATCAGTATTTCACTGAAGGAAATATCCTCAAAGCAGAAATCAGAACCAACGTTTGAGTCACGCCCATCAACATCGCGAGATGAGAATGAGCCTAATGAAATAACCATCGGCAACCTTTTTGAGAATAACTCTACTACGTCTCTACTATACTCTCCATCTATTACTCTGAGTGGAGATATTGAGCGTAGTTCTCAAATTACGGACCCACCTTAATTTACTGAAACCATTATATTTAAATGTAAAGAACTGTACAAAAATATTAAATTTTGTATGGAACTTCGTGTTTTTTCCTCGCATTTAAAGTGAAAAGTAGAGTATTTAACGCGAGGCTAAATGACTAATGCACTCAAAAAACTATTAAGTGGCTAAAACATGTCGTGTCATTATGGCTTGTTTTAGTCCCTTGTTGAACAATCTACTATTATTACTAGGTGGTGTAACTTCCTCTAGGGCTCTAACTATCCTTTTTCTTTACAGTTATTGGGAAAACGTATCCTTTAGAATCATTCATAGTTCCATTTATGCAGTGACCGGAGAATATAATATATAGACATCGCTCTCAGTACAAAAGTGGCTTTCAAAAACGGTCCCGATATTTGACTGACAACTATCCCCTCTACACGAATTTGTCCTGTCAACAGTTTTAAATATTAGCCTATACGAAGTCATCCCTCCTCTTAGAAGTAGTTGTGATTGGTTAGTCAAAGTTTTCATTGGCTAAAATAGACTTGTAAGTGTCAAAGTCCATGCGCGGCGCACGAAAAAGAGTAGTTGTCAAACCTAATATGGGTGCACTAATCGAAAGGTAACCAGTTTAGAAAAATATTACTCTAGCTATTATTTTTCTTTCATTCAATTTGGAACATTTTAAAAATATTGCCACTTTTGTGATTTACTACTAAATGTGTAAACAACATTTTTGAAAATCACTATCGAATGCAACTTTACTGTCGCAAAATCTCAAATTAAATTAAATTTTGATTTTATATTTAGTTTAGATTTTTTATGAAGACTAAATATATCAAAATGACTGACAAGACAATAAAGCACACAACATATCGTACAAATTGATACCTTTAGTGGGATAAATCTGGCATTGGTTTGATAATAATCTTAATCATCATCATTGAAATGAACGCTACAGATCCTCGAAGATACTGTAGGAAACTACTGCTGTTCTCTGCGTTCTAGAGAAACTGCATTTGTCCACTTTAATTTTTGCTCACGGTCCTTCGGAAAACTAAAAGTAAATAAATAATAAGAGATGTTTAATTATGAATATGACTAATTACTAATAACATATACTGTAGATACCGCAGGTAACAGAATATGTGAAACTGAAAGGGAAATTTTACTATTTACGTGACAATATAATGTTGTAAAAAACACAATTTTATTGAAATTAATTTACACTCGTGTTCCTTAGAGTCCAAATCGATAACTTTTAACATAAACTCATTTAAACCCATTTTGAGCACTCATCAAAATGCCCATTGATCGGACACTAAAAGCGGTATTTAAATTTTAGCAGATTATAAATTTAAATCTTAATACCTGTACGTAAAATATAAATACCTTAAAAGGTAATGCATAATACCATCCCCATACAAATGTTTTCTAAAAATATTTTATATTTTAATAATTCAAAGATTGTTAATTACACGAACCAATGGATCCCGCGTTTTTTATTATTATTGCTAGAGTGGTTTCGACACCATTTCACTGCACATGAAGGCATTTTGAATAAAATGCAGATATTTTAATTTTATACAACCTGACATGTTCTGCCATCGACAGACGCCATCGTATTAAAACTGTCAATTTGGCCTTGGTACAAATGAATCGTTCTAGGTACAAATCGCGTGGGGTCATTTTTGAGCTCTAATGAGATTTCTATGTTTATATGCGTTCACTGCATTTATGTACCAAATTGCACACTGAATTTAATGGCCGTGTATATCAGAGAGCATTTGGTCTATCGACGCCATCTATTGTGAAATGGTGAAAGTGCTTTTTCGCTCTTCGGACATAGATGGCACTCAGTAAATAATTAAAAACAGGGAAGATATTTCGATTCATTATTTCCCGCGGTCACGGAATAAAGACACTACACAAGCCGCACTCTTTTGTAAGTTGCCGCTTTTGCAAAGCAATTATCCTACTAGTAGGTACTGTGACGACTGCTGGGGGAGCTTAAATAATGCAGCGAGAGGTACTTTAAACTGTCTATTCAGCCACGATCAGCTAAAGAATGAATCATACATTTTATATTTATGACGGATGTCACTCGCTAATTTCAATTCATAAAATGTATTTATTTTTATATCGGTGGCCATCACCACCGAGAGTGAAGTCCAACCTTCACATTTCCCGCCGTCTCGGGGTGGACGAGGGACATCCGTCTTACTATAGAGACACTAGACAAAACTACTCCTGCTTAACACATAAGAAGTCCCTACCTATGCAGGGATACCCATACATTTATACCCAGATGGTCTCCTGCTAGGAGATAACCAGGGTCAGGACATGTGCGGACACTAGCCTATGGCATATTACGTATTCCGACATGTTGTCTGACACCGGCTTCGCCTTGACAAAAACCCCGCTTAAAAAGGCAAGGCACCAACTTGACTACCCCAAGTGTCATTCGACTTAATAGACTAAAGCATAGACCATTCGATACAATATCAAAAATAACAAGCTTCAACAATTTAATCGCCTGGTGTGAAACCGGCTTAAATATATTACCCGATTTAATCATCTCGAATGTTCCCACCTTAACTGCCTGGAGTATGACACATGACACACGTCGCATGCTCCAAACAATTGCACCACGATCTGTCACTGCCCTTATATTAGATGCTTGAAAACATTGTCTATGACACTCGTCTCAAACATCCATACAGGACTATCAAATAGTGACAACAACCTACAATTACCTTTATATTTGAATCCTGGCACATATTAGTTATGCCCCAGAAATCTGTACCATTAACCATAAATAAATATTTGGAATAAATATCTTTAATCCAAATACTTGTACCAATCCTAAATAAAGATAGACCATAAACCTCATAATTGATTTTACGACCACAGACCATGGCAGTACACGTCATATTGACATGTCAAATGCCATGACACTGTCAAGTCGCAAAATCAATTAATACTGAAACTCAAAGATTCTTTTTATTTAGAAATCCTACCTACCACCTAGCTAAAGAGAAAGTGAAACTAAAATTTTATTTACTACCGCCCTAGCTAAAAATTAATAACATTATTTATTTATTACAGACGTAAAAATAAAATAAAATCTTCAGACTGCATCGGCCTGATGCAGGGTGCCGTGTGATCCTTGGCTCGTCAGGCCAAGATCCCACGCTCCTGCCGCCGCCTGGATGTAGAATGCGTGCTGCATTCAGTCATCCCAGTAGCTGAAATCCCAGGGAGCTGGGACAGCCCTGGCCTCCGCAGTGTAATACATGAAAATAAAAGACTATTAACACATGTGTAAACATCAAAATGCTGGAAGCAAAGTGTTATAATTAATTATTGGAATTCTGTGAAAATAACAAGTTAATATTATTACAAGTAAAGTTATTGAAAGTGCAATCAATTTATAGTGCAAGTAATTAATAACTGGGATTCCTATAGTATTATTTAAATGTGCAGCTAATATAATAGTGGAAAGAACTAAATAAATTAAATTATAGTTACAATGGTGATATTTATAAATGCAACAAACACAATTGCATCCAAGTACAGTCAGCCTGAATTAAAAATTTCTGAAAAATAATAGTTTTATTATTTACACCCTAGAAATATAGAACTGTTTATATAAATTAGAATTAACGATTAAAGAATTTCTTTAATCTGTTAAAATGAATTATTACAAACATCTAGAAATATCATACAACAAGCACAATTGTCATGAGTCAATTATTTACATCCTAATAAATACATATTTTACAAATAATGCTTCATTATTGCCTGTTATCTGCGTTGCATCTTGAACGGCGTTCACGGCGTCCATAGGGTTCGTTGGCGCTTGAGCGGCTCTCTTCGCTCAGGCATACTGTTCCCGATGTTGCATTTTCTTGACGAGTATTCAGTCCAGCACAGCACATATTAAGCAAATAAACTTTTACAACATATTGAGGAGCTAATGAAATTGGCTGAAATTGATGGCTTCCACTCTTTAAGAACATTTGTTACATCATTTGATAGCACAGAAACTGAATGTTTCTCACTGGCAAAACTCCATACTTTCATTGACAATTGCTTGTCTGATGTCAACAACGTGTGCTTCAAGCGTATAGAAACAAATTATTGAGGATTCTTGCGATTTTTGCCGACGATAATAAAATCCTTGCACATAATTCTGGCTCGACGAGAATTCGTTTTTAATTTTGTCAAAACATCTTCAAATGATGTGACAGTTGCGTAGTTGGCTTTATAAAATTACAAAGCAGGTCCCGATAAAATACGCTGCGATTGCCGCTTGCGATAGTGTAGGTTCATATTTTTCACTTGGGCCAATATTTTAAATTGAAAAATACGTCAATACGTCATACGTCGACGTTAGATAAGCCATTAATTGTGTTCGTCTTCAATCTTATATGGAGTTCGAACTGATGCACAAACAGATTATAATTGCACGAAATGAAAAATGGGTGATTGATAATTTCAATGATTAATAGACTGATTATCGCTTGATATCACCCGATCCTTTGCCACCTTCGCTCCTGTACGGCTCCTATACAAACCGTAAGCTTTCAGCACGTAATTGTAATATATGCGCAAGAATCTGTGGACAAAAATTAATTGGGAGCGAGGGAACTTTTTTATATTCGCGCGATTCTAGTTATATATATATAAGCTTCGCAGCCACCACCAAGTGTGACGACTGCTGGGGGAGCTTAAATAATGCAGCGAGAGGTACTTTAAACTGTCTATTCAGCCACGATCAGCTAAAGAATGAATCATACATTTTATATTTATGACGGATGTCACTCGCTAATTTAAATTCATAAAATGTATTTATTTTTATATCGGTGGCCATCACCACCGAGAGTGAAGTCCAACCTTCACAGTACACACATTGTGTCATACTCCTAGGGTCGCCTACATCACCAAAATGGAAACTACTTCTCGGTAATTGTACTTGTTTTACACACTACTTTTATTAAATATTCAATACGTACCTACTAAATAAGACGAACCTGACCCGATCTTAATGATTATTATCAGGGGTGGGTTTCCCTATAGGCCGAGTAGGCCCGGGCCTAGGATGGCATAATTTCGGGGGCGGCAAAATTTGGTAGTTTTTTTAGGTACTCGTAGTTGCCCACGCGCCTACGTCTAAAAACTCAAAAATGTGTCCATATCCCGCAAAATAAATTACATGTATGGTGATTACGATTATTAGGTGTTGCTCATCCAACTGAATCTTTGCTTACTAGTTTATGATAACAAATTCGCTGCTCAGAAAGCCAGGCCAAAGACAATTTGTGAATAACGATTCATTGTTATTGTTACTCACAAATAGCAATAGTAAGAATCAGTATCTGAAATACTGATTGAGATAATTAAATCATTTACTGACTATCGTTTTTTTGCCATTTTAATTTTATTTCTATAGTTTATTTAATTTGTCATGCTTTACCGCACAAAGGCGGCGGCTATCTTTCGTAGGCCTAGGGCAGCCAACTATCAAATCCGCCCCTGATTATTATGGGCCCTGGAAGTGCCTACTGGATCTCAGGATTCGTTCATGGTACATAGGTATGTGAAGTTTTCACATTCCGATTCACATTGTTGAGCCAAGCCCGAAATTTGTAGGTATATTGCGTGATACGCGGCGCGCCACTGGTTGCAAAGTCGTGTCATCTTAGGAATTAACATCATAATATCGTCTGTTGACAATCAAAACTCACTAAGTGACCTACTCAAAACAAAGCTCGTATCTCATTGTCAATCTACTTACTAGATCGCCCCCTGCCTGATATACGGCCACATCTCAAAAAAACATTTTTTCGAGAAATCGCTTGTTAAAGTTTTGGTAGCGTAGTGCGTGGTAGTAAAACGGGGCTTACTCCAAGAGTTTTCGGTCAATTCATTTTAAATTTAGCTTTTTTTATTCTACATGATATAACGCTTCTCATGAATACGTCTTTTTTTATAAAACGTGTATATTTTCTAAGATACGAGGCATTTAAGATAGGTACTTGGAGTTGTGGCCGTATTGCAGGAACATTTTGTTGAAATTTTGAGATGCGTCCAAAACCGAACAAGTATTATTGGAAAATGGTAACATGAAAATTATTATGCAAACACTAAAATAATTAAAATACCTATATAAATCAACTTTTGTTACAGTAACAACATCAGTAAGCGATAATCAGTGCATGCAGCTTTAATACCAACTTTCTAGAGGCAGGATATCATCATCATTTTGCATATAATTAATGATTATCTGGTACCTTATCTTAAAGGCTCTTGTATCTTTAATTATCGTGTTAACATGTACCATATATGGTATAATACCATATATAACATGCACCATGTACAAGGAGGCCCCGTAGTTTTAGGTTTTAGTGTGGACTAGGTTTCCGTTGAGTTATGTGTACTGTTTCCCAGAATTCTTCAACTTCTTTACAATATTACCTTTTCATAGTGCAGGATAAGCTTTTCGTTTTCTACTTTTAGGTTCAGCAATACTGAATGAAGATTGAATGAAGAATCAAAGTTCCAATTTATGTGAGTCGGTATTTACAACGAATTTTTAGAACACCTTGAACCAACATGTAGGACATGGCTCTCACAGTTCTATTTAGACATAGTCTCGAATAATATGATTCCACCTAAGTTCAACTGCATACACTGAATTCGGGTAATTCGGGGAATTCCGGTAGACGCAACTAAGTACAGCAATGCATTGCTGTACTTAGTTGCGTCTACAAACTTTTGGAGCGGCCAATCTACAATCAAATGAAACCTATAGTTGACAAAATAATTCCTGTGGAGCAGGCTGGATTCCGTAGTGGTCCGAACTGCGTGGATCAGGTAATGTCGCTCACAACACACATAAAGATAGGCTGGGTTTCAAAGGAAAGAGAAAACCGTGGCAGTCTTTATCGACCTTTCAGCTGCATTCGATACCGTATGGAGACAGGGGCTTATCTTTTAAGCTCATGACCGTGGTGCAGATGGTGGGACTAATCAACTCCTTGCTCAGCAATAGGAAATTTATCGTCCACCTAGGAAACACCTCAGGCAAAGTCAGGAAGCTGAACAATGGACTACCGCAGGGATACGTCCTGGTCCCGCTCCTGTTTAACCTAATAATTATATCGTGTGTGTATAGGTTGAACAGGAGTGGGGTCAGGACCGATTCCCATAATAGAGAATCGGAAATTTATGTATGTTGATGGATGACATCGCCTTCACAAACCAGGATGGGAAATTTAAACCCTCCAAGAAAGCCCTTACTTCGATCTGGAATGTTTTGAGTAATACTTTAAAAAAATGGATACTGCAGCCCAATGCTAGTAAAACAGAAGTTGCGACATTCCATTTCTGTAAAAAAGAAGCAAATTATGAGCCAAATATCTGCTTCAGAGAGACGGCGCTTAAATTAAATCCTACACCGAAGTACTTGGGTGTCACTCTAGACCGCAATCTTACCTATGCGCCACACATTAGTAAGTTAGGAGAAGAAGCTACAGACGCGGAATAACATACACCACAGATTAAGGGGAACTACTTGGGGAGCAACAGCTGACGTGCTACGCACTACCGGTCTTAGCCTAGTTTACTCCATGGCAGAGAACTGCTTGCCAGTTTGGCTCAACAGCACACATGTGCATCGGATAGACGTGCTAGACCAAACCATGCGATGCATATTGGGAACCATCAAATGTGCTCCTCTGGTTTGGCTGCCTGTGTTGAGTCATACAGCTCCCGCCCAACTAGGAAGAAACAGGCACTGGTCCACGAAGCACAAAAATTCTTGATCCTCCCAATTCGCCCATCCATGTAGAGTTCGCAAACCTGCCGCCTCATCGGTTGAAGTTGAGGCACCCACCGTACAATAGAAGAACTTATCTATCTATATATATAAACGGATTTGTCCTGACTGACTGACATATCAACGCAGAGCCGAAACTACTGAACTTAGAACTTTGAAAATTCTACAGTAGGTCAAGTATATTATGTAGGCAAGGAATAAGAAGGGATATTTCAAAACTCATCCCCTGAGGGGTTAAATTGGGGTTGAAAGTTTGTATGGAAAATGCGTAATTTTAGAGTAAGAGTCTTATTACTTTGCATACACAATTTAAATATAGAATGAAGAAAAGTAATTTCAGCATTTTTGAAAATTCATCCTGCAATGGGGTCTAATTGGGGTTGAAATTTTGTATGAGAAAAATTGCAGCTTTTGAGTAAGAGCGATTATATTTCGTATTTAGGCCGTGCATTAAAAAATATTAAAACTAATTTCAGCATTTTTTTAAATTCATCCCCTAAATTGTTCAAAATAAAGTTTAAAGTTTGTATAAGAAACGTAGCATTCTTTGAGTAAGTATGAGGTATATTTTGGGGGTATAGACTCTTTCTTTTTAAACTAACGTAATCTAAATATATAAAAGATAAAAGAAGAAACTGACTGACTGACTGACTGACTGACTGACTGACTGACATATCAACGCACAGCCCAAACCGCTGGTTCTAGAGAGTTCAAATTTGGCACGTAGGTTCCTTATAAGGTGTAGGGGTGCACTAAGAAAGTATTTTTCAAAACTCACCCCCTAAAGGGGTGAAATGGGGTTCCAAAGTTTGTATCGGGAAACAAGATTAGTTACGGATAATAGTTAGACTATTTTATTCGAAACTTCACAGGAGTATTTCTAACAATAAAAGAGTTAACACGTGTTTCAGGTTTTTTGAAAATTCAACCCCTAAAAGGGAGAAATGTGGTGACAAAGTCTGAAAATCAGCATGGGTATTGTTTTTATGGTTTATCGGGTCGCTGATTACGAAAACCACAACGATTTTAAAATCCAACGTGGCGGACGTGAGTAACCATCTCCCCTGTTGGGGTGAAATGGGGTTGAAATGTCTAAATACTAAACCGCTGGTTCTAAAGAGTTCAAATTTGGCACGTATGTTCCTTATTAGATGTAGGGGTCCACTAAGAACGGATTTTTCAAATTCACCCCCTAAAGGGGTGAAATGGGGTTCCAAAGTTTGTTTGGGGAAACAAGATTAGTTAGACTATTTTATTCGAAACTTAACAGGAGTATTTTTAACAATAAATGAGTAAATACGTGTTTCAGGTTTTTTGAAAATTCAACCCCTATAAGGGAGAAATGTGGTGACAAAGTCTGAAAATCAGCATGGGTATTTTTTTATGGTTTATAGGGTCGCTGATTACGAAAACCGCAACGATTTTAAAATCCAACGTGGCGGACGTGAGTAACCATCTCCCCTGTTGGGGTGAAATGGGGTTGAAATGTCTAAATACTAAACCGCTGGTTCTAAAGAGTTCAAATTTGGCACGTATGTTCCTTATTAGATGTAGGGGTCCACTAAGAAAGGATTTTTCAAAACTCACCCCCTAAAGGGGTGAAATGGGGTTCCAAAGTTTGTATGGGGAAACAAGATTAGTTAGACTATTTTATTCGAAACTTCACAGGAGTATTTCTAACGATAAATGAGTAAATACGTGTTACAGGTTTTTTGAAAATTCACCCCTAAAAGGGAGAAATGTGGTGACAAAGTCTGAAAATCAACATGGGTATTGTTTTTATGGTTTTTTCGGGTCGCTGATTACGAAAACCGCAACGATTTTAAAATCCAACGTGGCGGACGTGAATTAACATCTCCCCTATTGGGGTGAAATGGGGTTGAAATGTCTAAACACTAAACCGCTGGTTCTAGAGAGTCCATATTTGGAACCTACGTGTCCTTATAAAGTCTAGGGGTGCAATAAAAGAAGCATTTGTCAAAAGTCACCCCCCAAAGGGGTGAAATGGGGTCGGAAGTTTGTATGGGGAAAAAGATTAGTTACACTATTTTATTGAAAACTTCCAAGGAGTATTTCTAACGATAAATGAGTAAGCATGTGTTTCATGTTTTTTTGGAGAATTCAACCCCTAAAGGAGGAGAATATGGTGACACAACCTGAAAATCAACAAGGGTAATGTTTCTATGGTTTATCGGGTCGCTGATTACCAAAACAACAACGATTTTAAAACAAACATGGTGGACGTGAAATACCGTCTCGCCTGTTGGGGTGCGATGGGGTTCAAATTACTAAATATGAGTATGGCTATAATTTTTATGGTTTCTTGGGACGTTAATTTCGAAAATGCCACCGATTTTGAAATTTTATATTGTGGACATGAAAATTCTTGAAAGCATTTGCGCCAAATTGCAATTTAATCGGTCAGTAGTTTTGCAGCAAATCGGTTGTAACAGACGGACTGACAGACAGCTACACGTGATCCTATTAAGGGGGTTCTATTTTTGCTTTTGAGGTATGGATAGAGACCCGCGTTATCCTAATAGATTAAAAAAATAGTATTTGGTGGCATCTCGATCGTCGTCAATCGGTACCTAGGCGGGCGGCGCGTTAAGACGGGAGGAGTGATGATCGGGAAACTTCCTGCATCCGTAATAAATACATTCAAGCTTTTCAATAATTATGTTAAGTCATTTCAGAATTCTGAATTACGTTTATCTGGCTCAGAATAATACATTTTTCATTCATCAACGAAGAGAACCTCAATATCTTACAATAGAACATGACGTAACTTAGAACGTGGCTTAGAATCATTAAACCAATCTCGAATATCCCAAGTCGATAAGCGGAGGCTCGGGACATTAATAAAAGCTTTATACAAATAAAAAGCACACATATCCCGGTGTCTTAGCTTCACTTCGAGTTATGAATTTTGAAGTGAACTTTATTTGGATACAGTAAAAGCTGAGATCGCTTAATTTGAGTGCTTGAGTTTTCGGTTTGATTTGTTAAAGTGGAGTTGTGATAACATAAAAAAGTATTTCCCAGTAATATTAGAAAAGCGAAAGTCTGTGTATGTTTGTTACTTCTTCACGCTAAAACGGCTGGACGGTTATCCATGAGGGAAATGTAGATTGCAGATTATACCCTACCTTAACAAATAGCCTACTTTTTAATCCTGAAAAAAAAGAGCATTGTTCCCGTAGGATGATGTATATTATATAGGCACGCGAGCGAAGCCGCGGGTTAATGCTAGTAATTGTATAATATGAATGACTGTACATAATATGCCATACGAATAAATAAAATAAATAATAAGTACTATCGGTACCCACTGTTGTGAAACAATCAAAATGACGTTTATTTCGCTTATATTAAAGGGATTCATCGTAATAACACTAGAATTTACGTTATTTTTATAGGACGCCACTCAAAAAAAAAAAAGAAAATGTATGCTATACAGCCACAACTGGCAAGTGGCTGTCTTGCAGGGAGTCAACTGACAATTTTTGGTCAGATTCATAAGGCCACTTGTGGAAAAAAGGCTTTTAAGGACACTTTTTCTTATGGCTCTCGAAATAAGGTCATAAATTAAACTATCCTGACTACGAATCTGCAATGATACAAAAAATTTTTTTTTTTGAGATGTGGCCGTATAGCAGGCAGGGGACGAGATACGAGGTTTTAAGACATCGTATCGTCTGTTGACAATCAAAACTCACTAAGTAACCTACTCAGAATAAAGCTCGTATCTCATTGTCAATCTACTTACTAGATACGAGGTTTTAAGACATCGTATCATCTGTTGACAATCAAAACTCACTAAGTAACCTACTCAAAACAAAGCTCGCATCTCATTGTCAATCTACTTACTAGATACGAGGTTTTAAGATATCGTATTATTATTATGCAGCGGCGACGGCGGGGCATGGGCACCGAAATCAGTGATGTTATTTTCTTAAAAATACGATGTGTGATGATGTTATGAAGAATTCGCGCGCGCTGCTGCCTGCTGCCTCATTCTTTCCTCTGCGGCTGTTACTAGTAGTACTGAGTACTTCAGTACCATCAGAGTACATGAAATAAAAAATAAATGAAGACGTGTGTAGATAGAATAGTGTATGTAACACACTCGTGTTTTAAGACCTTTCATTCCGGACCAATCCGTAATATTTAAAAAAAATAATACTCTGTGCTCTGGATTTTGTATCAATAAAAAATATATATGGTAATAGTGGCATTATACCTACACTTTATTTTCCAAAACTTAATCATTGTAATTAAATGTATACATTTTTCATCCTCGCCAATTGTTATATAGGTAACCATGTGTATATTTCATAACGATAATAATATTATGCATTATATTAGAATATTTAAGTGCATATATATAGTACGTATAACCCGTAAATTATTAAGATAAATAGGTTATAAGTCACGATGAGGCTAATACGATGCCCTTAATAAAAAAGAGGAAAAAAACTATTATTATATTAAGAAGCGAACTATAAAAAGTGGATCAAAGAATATTTCTAGACTTTTCTACTGCTGGGAGAAAATATAAACATAAATTCGCGTTTAATCTAGATAACTTCTTGTTATGGAAATATTGTAACATTGAACTGTTATCAAGAGCAGTAAAATGCAGTGAAGTTGAAAGGGCAGAATAATTGTGCAAAGTAATGGCTGTTCCAGAAACTCATCATCATACCTAATAACTTAGGGTACCGGTCTAAGATTTTTTTAGTAGGAAATTAACAAGTTCCGGGTGAAACAACTTGAGAGAGCTGTAAAGAAATTTCATACAAAAAAAAGGCCTACGCCGGGAAGCTGCGTCTGTGTTCATAAACAGGTTAAACTGAACATATTTTTTTTGAGTGGTGTATATTTTGATTTCATTGCATATGCTTGAGAAAATCACTATACGAGTATAATTATGCTTAGCCGTGAAAAGGGCTTGCCGGCTTCGTGTCACTATCCGTCTAATACCTACTCACTCGGCAAGCCCTTATTTCCCGGCGTCTGCAGCAATGTACTATATCCCTTAAAATAGTATACCCTAGATTAAAACGCACTTAAATCAGCCTAGGCATCAAATTATCCTGCTCCCTTCAGATAACGGCCAGGTTGAAAGTTAAAGCCGGCCTGTATAATTAAAGTAACCGCATGAACCGTGTCGCCTGTATTTAATTACCTCAGCACAAACGTGTGACAAGTCTTTGAGAATCGTCGACGAGCCGTATGTGACTCGAATAGTATACACGGTAATTTAATTAAAAGGATATAATAAGAGCGGTATGTATGCTATATAATCTTATAAAGAGGCCTTAATTCTTTTAAATTTGTTTTTTTTTCGACAAATATATTGATAATTTCAACCAATTTTTTAAAGTATAATATACTTTTCTTTGAGTTCTATAAAGTAACATAGCTATTTCATGCCCTCATTGCTTGCAGTCGATAAGTTAAATAAGTTGAAAAAAAAAATCGTTTTCTGCGTTAATTTTGTCGATTTCGAGTAGTTTTTGAAATTACCAATGAAAAATTCATACTGTATGTTTCAAATATATACCAATAAATGTCCATAGGCCTGTTCTAATTAGTAACATTGAAAATATGTTAAGAAACATGTTTGATTATAGAGAAAAATGTCTAAAACAATCAGCATTTTTGAAGTGATAAGGAGCCTTAAAACTTTCGTGCAACTTATTTAATTATGTATTAAGTGGTTTACTTTACACTCACGTTAAATTGTCAGGAACGTTTAATACAATAATAATTAGGTATATATCGATGGCAAAAAGCGAGAACGTAGTAACCGCCACTTGGTCAAAAAATTTTTTTTTGCATATTCGGAATCAGCGAATTTTTCTGCGTCGACTGGTCTGGGTCCCATGGCTCTACGACGCTTAGAAAAAACTGGACTACGTTGCAAAACAAATGTATTTTTTTGACGATGCCCACATCTAATTGCTGTAAACACCCAAATAGTAGCAATTTTCTAAACGAGTACATTTACGCTAATTTTGTTCTTTCATAAATCAAAGGGTGTGCCGGTTACAGCGTTGCCGAAATTTTGTTCCGTGGCGGTTGCAGCATTTATGCATGTAGTGAAAAAATTACGAACCAAGCTTACTGCAAGTATCCTAAAATAAATTATCTATGATTGACGGTTACTACATTTCATTCGAAAATGAATTAACAGCAAGCTACAGTAACGACATTTGAAACACAAGGTGAAGTGGGTAGTGCTTGAAGATACAGCAATAAAAATGTGCGCTCGCGGCGATGTGGCTCGTGAATACGACCTGTGATTTAGTCTATCGGCGATCGCCGGAGCGAGTGGGTGTGCGTAGTCTGTGTACATGCCTTTTTTGGATGTAAAAATATGTTGCGGGTTTAATGGAAAATATGAATAATGGGATAAAACATAACTAGCATATTTATTTGCTTTATTAATATTGAAAGGACAGCAAAAATGTTTTTATTACATTTTGTTGGAAGAAAATAACGATGTTGGGGCGCGGGACGCGGCAGCTTTGAGAGTTCCGTGCCTCAATCGCCAAAAACTAAACTTAAATAGGATCACTTTTGTGCCTGTCTATCTATTTGTCGAGACCTTTTTCTCAGGAACGCGTGGAGGTATAAAGCTGGAATTAACATCAAATATCATCAAAGGTCTGCTTACCTTCAGCTTCAAGGCAATCAAAAGATACGAGCAAACGCTCGCATGATGATTAAAAAAAAATTAAAAAAATATTTATTTTTTTCGGCTTTCTTCTCGACAGCGGCCTCCTCTTGTGAAATGCCGATAAATTCAGATTCAGACATGTAAAGTGGCCTACTTACAGAATAGGTATACCTACATTTCAATTTTGATTTCGATTTAAAATAATGATATTTTTTTTTATTAGTATAATATGTATATCTAGTTTACGGTTGTAATCGCTAGAAGAAAGTTTTGCTGTAATCTACTACGTTTCACTACAACCATTAAGAGTTAATTGGTCTAACCCCTAAAAAGCTGACTCAAGCCGGATCAAACTAGTTTGGGGTGTCACGTCCGCATTTTTATTGTCCAAGGGCTAGAATCAGGATAAGCACTAAATTTGTTGAGCTGCGGTTGATAAACAACTGTACGGTATTTAAAATTTACCGGTTAACTGGTGCCTGATTCGATTAATATTTTCACAATAACCATACGCATGGCATAATCGGGCAACCTCACACAAATTAATCAAGTACCACAGTAAGTTCTAGGAGGCTTGTGTTCTGGACACAAGTGAACATACTACTGGTAAAGATAAATACATACTTAAATACAAATAACATCCATGACCCAGGCACAAATATATTATTCGACAAATATTCGAGTTCATCACACAAATATTTGCCCTTGCCGGGATTCGAACCCAGGACCGTCGGCTCAGTAGGCAGCTGCTTAAACCACTGCGACAACTGTCGTGATTCGTTTTATCACGGACATAATATACAGCTTTGCGGCTGCTTGAGCTACATCAGCTGTGTTCTTAATTCTGTCAGTTAGTTTTTCGGCCGGAATACTGCGTTCCATGGCTCTTTGACAAACCTTGAGGGTGGACTTCCGAACTTTTGTCAAAGACCAAGTCTGCGCTCCGTAGGTCACGATTGGAAGAATGCACATGTCCATCAGTCACTATTGCACTAATTTTCATTACTTTAGAGGGGCGATTTTTGAGTTAATTATGACAAACATTTTGAGGAGTGTTATTATAAAACAATGCATTTTAGAGTGGAATTTTTAGTATTTTTTTAAGAACAGTTATTTGAATTATGTTATTATGAAAACGAATTCCATTGGAATGGAATGCAATTTTTAGGTTCCTATTTTAATGTCAATTGATATTCTGCCTAAGAAAAATGACTCCGAGTTTTTATTTAAATAAATAATAACAATTTTAATTTGTACGGTACCATAGTGATATAACGTCTAGTTATTAAAGTTAAATATTAATGGTTCAGTGAGATTAGTTCAAAGAAATATTTTTATAATTGAGGTGATAGTTGTGTTCAAACAATTGTTTAAGAATTATGTTGAAAACTTATATAATAAGTAATACTTACATTCAAAACATCTTTTATAGTTAGTGGGTTTAATAGGTAGTGAGTTTTATATCGATAAAAGTTACTTAAAAGACAATTGAATGCCAAAACTGAAGATAAAATGTAGAGAGTTTTAAAGTTTTCACGGGAATATTAAACCTCATTACCTATAATATTTAGTTTTAAAGGATAACAATATTATAGTCTGATTAATCCTAAGTATATTTATGTTTGTTTTTAGCACGATAAGTACAAGGTTGTGATTTTATAATATCAGAGATTTTATTAGCCTTTTGAAATGTTACAATCAACGGAGCGGTTTTAAGTAACTTTCGTAATGTTTTTATACAGAGAAATTGAGACTAGATAGTATTTGATATGTTAAGACGGTAATTGTTGCTTCTGAGCTTTTAATTTGTAAGAAACCTGCATTTAAAATTTGGAAACATTTTAAAAAAGTATGTTGATAAAAGTTGATTGATACTTAAGTCGTTTTATTTTCACAGTTTCTTTTTGCCGGTGGACACTTACCACATTTCAGTTAGTCCTATAAAGAACGTAATGACATTTACGTCAAAATTATTGAATCTTAAAATAAATATGCATCTGGTTACAGCATTTATGCTTTATGGAAATAATACTCGTTTCACCATTTTAGTACATTTACTTCTGGCGTTTACAGCGTTTTCGCGTAACGAAAAAAAGAGTTCAATTGTCGTAACCGCCACTAAGTCGTAAACCAGTCTTTTTTGTTAAATATTAAATATGCCAGTTGAAAGAAAACCATAAGTTATGAATTAGGTCCAAATATCAAGCACTTTCGTTCATAAATGAAAGAGTTATGATTTTTTTTCTCGAAATCGAAAAGTTTTTTGGCTCTGGTGTAAAGTTTGCATTTTGGCGGTTACTACGTTCTCGCTTTTTGCCATCGATATACAGTGAAACTTGGATAAGTGGGACCTGGATAAGTGAGAAACCTCCATAGCCACTAGATTGCTTTTGGTAACTACGGCTACCTGTCACCGCTCTTATTTTATTATATAAATAGAGTCCAACTCCAAATTCGAAGCAATTGAGTGGATAGCTGGAACTCATGGTGCTGTCCCCACACTTTGCCACTGAATTACCTCTGTTAGTGGGACAAAACAGACCTCTATAACTGGGATTCGTTTTTTCGATTATGTCTTTATAATTACCTCCATAACTGAGACAGCGGGCGTATTTAAACTCTATTATTGAGACTAAATTTTAAGTTAAATACTTTTAATAAATGGTTATCTTTGAATTTAAAGATTTCGACCTCTATAACTGCGATAATGTCAATCCATTACCTCTCTAACTGGGACTTCATTTTATTTCAAAACGCGAGACAGTAAAAGCACTATTCTTTTACAGACCAATGTTGAAATATCAACATTATACCTAAGATTAAATTTACGTTAATTAAAAATAATATATTAATAGCTGACCCCTAAAAGAGGACAATATAAAATGTCAGATTTATTTAATTTGTATTTTTGTACTGTTTATAAAAAAAGTGTTAATATTTTTTGTTTATGAGGTACCTTTTTATTTCTGACAACGATTATAATTCATGTATAATCATTATGAAATACACCACCTACCTAGCTATTTTATTTAATAATCGCACCTTTATAACTGGAATATCTTCTTTTTTACCTCTATTAATGGAACCCTATCTAAATGGGACAGACTTTAATCTATACCTGTATATCTGAGACACTGGGTAAGTGGAATACCTCTTTAAGTGAGACAAATTTGCTGGTCCCTTCAAGTCCCAGTTATCCAGGTTTCACTGTATATGCTGTTTTTGCATTGTAATGGAACGGTAAAGTATTCAGTGCAATGTTTAAAACGTGCATGTATTTACACTGAAGTATGTCGATACGTTACTTTTTAATTATACCTTGTCGTAAGTTGATTTGGTTCAAATTAGTCCATTGAATAAAAAGTTCTAGAGTGCGTGAGTTAGTAACGTAAGATGTTTCTTCGGAAACATGTCAAGAGTCCCTAGGTAATAAACATACTAAAACCCCGGGACACTAGAAGGAGCCCCGGAGTGGGGGGAGGGGGGGAAAGGGTCAATTTTTTCATTTTTCGCTTAAATCTCAAAAACGGTACATGTTAGAGAAAAACTTTCAAGGAAAAGTTGAAAGGCCATAAAATTATCTACAAGTTGTACCTAAATAATTTTTTCCTATACCCTACCGTTTCTGAGTTACACGCAGTAAAAAATGATTTTGGCTCAAACAATTTCCCCATACTACATACCCATGTTTATCACATCAATCGATCAAAAAATATTTCTTTCTTCCAAAAAACTCAAATGTGCAACTTGTGACCGGTACTGATAGATTGCTCTTAATTAGGTCTATAATTGGTAAAGTAAACACATTCCTCCATGGAAGCCTTTAGGAGGAATCGATTGTCAAAATATTATATTAGGGTAGTTTGAGTTACTGAACTTGATCTTTTTATTTTTTCTTCCAAAAAAACTCAAAAATGCAACTTGTGACCGGTACAGATAGATTGCTCTTAATTAGGTCTATCATTGATAAAAATACCAGATTCCACCACGGAGGCGTTTACGGGGAATTGAATTTTATTAGGGTAGTTACGATACTTGAACTTTTTATTTTTTTTCTTCCAAAAAGCTCAAAAGTGCAACTTGTGACCGGTACTGATAGATTGCTCTTAATTAGGTCTATCATTGGTAAAAAAAACACATTCCTCCATGGAAGCCTTTAGGAGGAATTGATTGTCAAAATATTATATTAGGGTAGTTACGCAACTTGACCTTTTTATTTTTTTTCTTCCAAAAAGCTCAAAAGTGCAACTTGTGACCGGTACTGATAGATTGCTCTTAATTAGGTCTATAATTGGTAAAAAAAAACACATTCCTCCATGGAAGCCTTTAGGAGGAATCGATTGTCAAAATATTATATAAGGGTAGTTTGAGTTACTGAACTTGATCTTTTTATTTTTTTCTTCCAAAAAACTCAAAAGTGCAACTTGTGACCGGTATAGATAGATTGCTCATAATTAGGTCTATCATTGATAAAAAAACCAGATTCCACCATGGAGGCGTTTAGGAGGAATTGAATTTTATTAGGGTAGTTACGATACTTACTTACCCTAAGTTGGTAAAATAAAAAGTTTTCGAATTTTTCACCTTTCATGGGATGTAGCTCAAAAACGGCTGCGAATAGAAAAAAAATATTTAGGTACAACTTGTAGATCATTTTATGGCCTTTCAACTTTTCCTTGAAAGTTTTTCTCTAACATGTACCGTTTTTGAGATTTAAACGAAAAATGAAAAAATTGACCCTTTCCCCCCCCCCCCCTCCCCCCACTCCGGGGCTCCTCCTAGTGTCCCGGGGTTTTAGTATGTTTATTACCTAGGGACTCTTGACATGTTTCCGAAGAAACATCTTACGTTACTAACTCACGCACTCTAGACCCCCCTTGGAGGGACTCATTCAATGGACTAAATGGTATTTGTCAGTAATATGTAGAATACTGTGCATGAAGTGGAAATTAATTCCATGTCGAATTAAAACTCAAGCATTCCTTATTTACATTTAATACGGTGAAATTGAAAAGTAGTTACACTTGAACATAAATTGATAAATGTTTCAGTGAAATAGGTAATCTACATAATATTTTATATGTATTTTATAAACGTGAAAGTTTATGAGAATCTACGTTCTATAGTTGCCGGCAAGCCTTTAGAACAACAAAAATGGCGGATCTGCGCATGTACTGCGTAAATCGGCTACTGCGCAGTCAAGGTTATGCTCAAAAAGTTTGCCGGCAGCTGTACTTAAATTCAAAACCAACGTAAGTAACACATTTACACTTTCATAGGTTAAGCTTATTTAAGAAACTACATTAATGAAAAGTTTTATAGAAATCTGTTAGTATCCAAATAAGATAAATATATTATGATCCATTTAATAAGGATTCTCATTCATAAGAAGGCTTTTGGAAGGATTGTATGGGTACATTTCATCATTCTGCGCGAGCGAACCCGCAGGGAAAATCTAGTAGGTTAATATGCGACAAACGTTAATATAATACAAAAGAAATTAAAAACTGGCAATACTGTAGTGTCGTCCCTTTATAATTAACTAGCTGACCCGGCGAACTTTGTACCGCCTGAAAGTCGATAATTGTAGAGATAGCTTTTACTATTAATCCCACGGGAACGTGATAAAAAGTATCCTATGTCCTTCTCCTGGTTCTAAGGTACCTCCCCACCAATTATCAGCTAAATCAGTTCAGCCGCTCTTGAGTTATAAATAGTGTAACTTTCTTTTATATATATAATATATAGATCTAAGAAAACGGGACGATACTAAACTGTACTTTCTTGGACTATAGAATTCACATACGGTTGTCCGTGATTATATTTTATGTATTTTCATTTGCGTGTTTTCAGTAACTGAATCAGAGCGTACTCAATCGCTGAAGTATTCAAATAGCAAATAAAAACGTTATCGTATTACACGGTAACGGTACGCAAGAATTCAAAATATATCGCTCAATTTTATTCCCACTTTCATTTGATCCCAGAGGACATAACAAATAGATTCCGGTCTCCCGACATACGCCTATTGTCGGGAATGCGACCTTTTGCCATCGATTTCTAGAACATTTATCTTACGTCAGCTACTTTATTCTTGATCATGCTATTGTGAAAATTCATGGAGTCGACTGGAAAAAAGAAGTGGCTATAAAAATTCATTATCAAGAATTTTGCATAGCCATGACCTACTTGTATTAATATGGGTCTTTTGTTGGTATTGTGAGGGGACTGAGTAAATCTCGACTTCGGGAATTTGAGAAAGAAATCGGCCAAGAGTATGTCAGACAATCTTACAATTAGAGTAAGGTTCCGTACAATTAAATCTCATCACCATATTATATTATATCACCGATAGACGTCCACTACTAGACAAAAGCCTCCCCCAAAGTTCTCCACAACGATCGGTCTCGCCCCGCCCTCTTCCAATTTCTGCCTGCGATCGCAATCCTCGTTACCTTATTCGCCTTTGTCTACGCTGCGTCTTCCGGTCCGCGGCCGCCACTCAAAAACCTTTCTGGCCCAACGTCCATCGGTTCTACGAGCACTGTGCCCCGCCCACTGCCTCTTAAGTTTGGCGACTGTCTTGTCTGATCTACAGCCTTGAAATAAATCTACTTGTTTTCATATTAACTTCATTGTATTGAATTTGAGGTATAGTTTTGTCAAGATATAACATAAGATATTGGTATATATTTTTATTTAAAAAACTACTTGAAATAGACAAAATTCACGCAGGTTTTTTTAACTTATTTTGGACTGCACGCAATGAAAGTATGAAATAGCTATGTTACTTTCAAGAACTCAGGGAAGAGTATTATTTACTTTAAAAAAGTTGGTTGAGATTATCAATATATTTGGCATATTATGAAAAAAAAAATGAAAAGAATATGGCCTCTTAATTGGAATTCTACTCAATCGTCTCAATCTTTCGTTTTTCTGAAATATATATTGAAACATAACTAGCCATCCAACAAGTAAACAAACTAGAATTTTAGAAGCCCTACCGCAGTTTCAAAACCTAATTCTCTTCAGCATGCATCCCTGAAGGCAATCGTTGGCCACCAGTTGGCACGGGGCCAGCAATTTGTATGAATATGTCGCCTAAGGGATGCTATGGCCGGCGATAAAACTTCAACGATATTGCCCAAGTTTGATTAAAATAATCTATACCGGAGTTTCCAAAAGCGAGTTCAGTGTTTATGTTCGAATTGAGATTATCGGAAAACTTTTATAGAAGTTACTTCGATTAATAGATACGGTTTTTGTGCGGTATTCGATCAGATATGATGATTTTGTGTTATCTCTATAGTTGGTTGGTAGAGAATACCATTTGGCATTACGTTCGCCATTTGTACTGACTTCTGTTTCGTACCATAAAGTTTAAATAAATAAATAATGGGTACATTAATACAGCCATTAATTAAAAAAGTTTGTACTGGATACACCAACATTTATCCTAATATGTGATGGAAGCTGAAAAACGGCCCTGCTAAGTAATCGATTAAATTGTCACTAGTGACGCAACTCGATAAAATAACGCTTCAAAATGCAAAGAATTTCATAACATATAGACATGTCAAAATTCGGATGCTATTCAGTGTATTTATTTCGCGCCAAAAAGTAACAGTTTTTGCCGCAATATATTGGTACTCAATACGATTACAAGTCTCAATACTCTACTAAAGTTCGTATCGCAACGTTAGCATTTTCCGGCTACCTTTGTGCTATTCCGTGGGCCTTGTCAAACATGTTACTATCAGGATTCGCTGCACAAAGCTGACAACATCGTCATGCAAAGTGCACAAACTGCACGGTATATGACCGAGGCCGAGCAAAAGCGAGTAAAGGCGCGTCCATATCACGCGCGGGAAATGTGCGAACATTGGCTCGCACGGCGACCCAAATATAGTCCAGTCCACATAACTATGACCCAATTTAATCCGAAAATTGCACGTTAATATATGACAATTATAACGAATAAACTCTAAAGTGAACAACATAATTAAACAAACTTAAGAGGCATTATTCCTTTTAAAATTGTTTTTTTTTCATATTATGACAAATATATTGATAATTTCAACCAACTTTTTGAAGAGAATAATACTTTGCCCTGAGTTCTAGGTACCTAGTAACATAGCTATTTCATGCTTTCATTGCGGGCAGTCGAAAATAAATTGAAATAACTAATTTTCCGTGTGAATTTTGTCAATTTCGAGTAGTTTTTGAAAGAAAAATTGTCAATAAAAAATTCAAACTGTAGGTTTCAAATATATACCAGTAAATCCCAATAGCCCTGTTCTAGGTAGTAACATCAATAATATGTTAAGAAACATGTTTGATCATAGAGAAAAATATCTAAAACCCATCAGCATTTTAAAAAGAATAAGGCCTCTTAAATAAAAACGTGTAAAATGACTGATAGAGTATGTAGTAGAGTTGTTAGTCCGCTGTTTTCTAACATAATTGTGCGCATCGGGTTACAAGCATGAAATTTCTACCACAGATAGAAGGGACCCCAGTGATTATTTTCAGATGTGGAGGGAAGTCAGGTTCGTCCCCTGTGAGGCGGGAGAGCGGAGTGAAAAGGACCAAGTACCAATACCTCTTTTACTTCTTTATTGCTGGTCAGTTATGTCTACTAGGACTTGTCTGGTATCGTTTCCATGTAAAACAGATATCAGAAATTCATTTGCTATGTTATTTTTTTATAGTTCTATATAAAAATATGGGTGTATGGCCAAAAAGGTAAAAATCACAACAAGTTTTTTTATTCAGTGAGGTAAATTAGTTAAATATCGTTAACATTTTCAAATTATTATTATTACTTTAAAAAGCTTATTTAAACTAGTTTCTAAAAATATATGCATGTTGGGCACTTCTCATACAAACAGGTAGCTTAAAATGTATGTTTACGTCGGCGTAACCAACGTAAATCTCCGAACGCATCCAATTTCGCTTAATTAAATACATTAAATAATGATTATTAATATGTTTTTACATATAATATTTACCATACACGTCCTAGAAAAACAAATTGATGTAATTAAAACAACTTTTTTTTTGCTTCTGTATCACGAGCACTCGTGTTAATGTCAACATCAACAATTTATTTAAGTTACTGTTTGTATGATGAGTGCCCAATATATATATGTTATTAGAAACTAAATTAAATTTGCTCATTTTCAATATTTTATTTAGTTGAAAATATTCAGGAAATATAACTAATTTATCTCCCTGAACAAAAAAATCTTGTTGTGATTTTTACCATTTCGGAAATACATCCATATTTTTATACGGTATCTACTATGAATAAATAACATAAAAAATGAATTTCTGATATTTGTTTTACACGAAAACGATACCACACAAGCCCTAGTAGCGTTAACTGACCAGTAATAAACAAAGAAAAAGAGGGCCCCTTTGTCCTATTTAACCCGCTTTACCGCCAAAAAAGGGACGTATCTGACTTCCTTCCACATCTGAAAATATTCACCGCAGAATACTCTATCTGTGGTAGAAATTTCGTGGTTGTATCTCGAAGCACACAATTTCGCGACTTAGCAAAATGTAATGTAATGTGCACGCAGGCTAAGCTTAACATCAAAAATTTTTTCAAGGTACTTTTTGTATGAGATTTGCCCAATATGTAGGTATACAGTTTTAAAAACAAAATTAAATTTTCGACTTAGAGATATTTTT
Organism: Apotomis betuletana; assembly: GCA_932273695.1. NCBI lineage: Eukaryota > Metazoa > Arthropoda > Insecta > Lepidoptera > Tortricidae > Apotomis > Apotomis betuletana. The sequence goes on along the minus strand of OW026307.1, from coordinate 7,321,915 downwards.
TTAAATTATAAATATTCTGGATATATAACTAATTTATCGTTCTGACTAAAAAAAACTGTGATTTTTACCATTTCGGAAATACATCCATATTTTTATATGGTACTATGAATAAATTTCATAAAAAATGAATTTCTGATATCTGTTTTACACGAAAACGATGCCGCACAAGCCCAAATAGCCTTAACTGATCAGTAATAAAAAAAAGAAAAGGAGCAGTACTGGGTCCTATTCACCCCGCTCTCCCGCCACACAGGGGACGAATCTGACTTCCCTCTACATCTGAAAATAATCACCGCGGAACGCTCTAAGTGTGGTAGAAAATTCATGGTTGTAACCCGATGCGCACAATTTCGCGGCTTAGCAACTCTACTAATGGATTTTGATAAAAATAAACGAGTTTTGTTTTGGACCACAGTTGGATGATTGGACTATAGTTGGGTAGTTTTACGGCACACAATCAATAGAATACAAGCGGTTTTTGATAAGATAAAAGAGCGACTTCTGTAGCGCCAGGAAAATGTGTGATGCTGAGTCATCCAAAATGCGAGCCGTAGCAATTTATGCTAGCCAAGGTCCTAATTCCACAAGAATCACACTGATATCTAGGAGAGATCGAATTGGGATATACCTTCATTAACCCGGTCGCGTTTTGCGCTTTATTTATAGGTTTCAAAGTCAAAGTCAAAATATTCTTTATTCAAGTAGGCCTCGCTACAAGCACTTTCGAATCGTCAGTTACAGAGAGCAGAGCAATTTATGGATAGAATTATTACTAAAAATAAAATAAAAAACATAAAAAACAACATTATAAAGAATAGAATATAGTTTCGCCTTAGATATCAGGCGAAAACTTATCTTGACCAGGTAGTAATGTGGAATGTTTATGCATCGCGTTTTAATGACAGTAGAAGTGGTATAAATCAGATATATCTGACGCATCGCTTATTTGGCGATGTCTCAAAGTAAATTCAAATTACACCGTTGGCACCGTCTTGTTTAGATTAAGAGCCGAGGTGTGATTTGTGTCGTGTTGCTACTCCTAGATGCCGTCTTATCGAAGTACCTTTGTTTGAGAATGTTATGTCAGTAATTTTACTGTTCACGCTCCTAGATGTCGTTGTTAGGAAATATGCAAAAGCTGCATCGCGCGAACGTTGTGTCACCGTAGATTGTATTAGTGGTTTGTGAATTTATGTTGTTTTTGTCTTGGACCCCTTTTAGACCGATAATAAAGAAATGCTTTTGTAACGGTTTTACACTTGACTTTTCTTTTAGAGTTCAGCCCTGAACATGGTCCGTCGAGCCGAATAACCGGTTTTGATGTATTTTTTGGCTATTTGAGTTGAGTAGTTCAACGTGAAGCTACTCTTCGTATCGCTCCCACAGAGGGCAGTAGTGGTATGGTTTTCACTACGCCTCGAAGAGTATTTTGGCGACAGTAGCGCCATCCAGTGGGACGACAAGGAGTTTTCAGCTAAAGTAGTGCCATCTAGCGGCGGAAATCGCAGGCAGTGCGCAGTTCGAGTGGATTGTGGCTACCAGGAGGTCAGCGGAGATAAGGAGCTTCTACGTATTAAAAGTGGCTTTAGTGTGAGTGAGAATCAAGTGTAACCGTGAGTACATTTAAATTAATTTTCGGAAAGTTCAACTTTAGTGAGACATGAAGATCAAAATATATTATTGCTATTTAAAATTAGACTAACATTTTAACTTTGAACAATTTAAATGTTGTTTAGAAAATTGAACCTTATTATAAAGTAGTTTTAAACTTAGTAAAATTTAGATAACTGTCATTGACTTAGAAAATTTAGGAATTGTAGTTTTAGGACTTAGAATTGTAAGCTAAAAAACGATGGAACGGGGAATCCATGCCCAATTTTGGCCAGAAGTAATTAAGCTCAAACACTTGTAATATTTTCGGAAATTTTATCATAAATTTTCTAAGTCACAAAAATATAAAAAAAGGTTATTTAGTAAAGTGTAGTTCTAATAGTCAGTTACTGTTATAATTAACAAAAAGATTTGAATATCAATATGGAGACACTGCAACGATTTCTCAGTTTTCAAAATGATTTGTCAGAGCGCATTTTTAAGGCTAGATCAAACTTCAACAAGTCACCACGTGAACGAATTACTAAAAATTATATAGAAACGCGTCTTGAAACTTTAGAACAATTGTGGACAGAATTTAGATTAGGGCACAGAGAATTAATGCAACAAACAGATCCACAGCTTTTGAAAGTCTCATCATACAGGACGAGTGAAGTTTACGATAAAACTGAGGAAGAGTTCATATCCTACACTTGTGAATTAAAGGACAAGTTAGAATATTTTCTTAAGGATGTCAAACCTAGTCACAGTCAGGTCAACACGAAGTTCAATGAGATGAGTCCAAAGTCAACCTTAGTCAAGTTGCCGCAAATCAGTATTCCAGTATTTTCGGGTAAATATGCGGAGTGGACTACTTTTAACGATCTGTTCGTATCCTTGATCCACAAAAATGAATGTTTAGATAGCGTGCAGAAGTTGCAGTATCTTAAAGGCTACTTGACAGGGGAGGCAGAACAGCTCATTCGATATATACCTGTGACTGAGGCTAATTATCAGATATGTTGGTTAATGTTACAAGAACGATATAGTAACAAAAAGTATCTGTCACATTGTATATTAAAAAGGTTACTTAGTCAAAGAAGTTCAACTACAGAGTCGGCAAGTTTTCTGAAGGAACTGTTGGATACTTCCACAGATTGTTTGAATGCACTTACCAATTTAGGCATTGACGTTTCTACTTGGGACGTAATTGTTATTCATCTGATTTCGGATAAATTAGATCCCGAGACCCGTAAACAGTGGGAACTCAATGTGACATCGAGTACAGCTTCAGATGCTTTGCCCACCTTTGGTCAATTCAAAGATTTTCTGACAAGTAGATATAGAGCTTTAGAATACATAGAACCAAAACTTGTAAATATAGAAACATCGTCTCATGCAATATCAACTCGGAATAATTCAGATCACATAAAAGTATTGCATGCTACGAATGTATGTAACTTAAAGTGTGAATTGTGTAGTGAAGAACACAAGTTATGTTTTTGTAAAAAGTTTGTACAGTTAGATCATAAGAACAGACGAGAGTTTGTCACAAATAATAGGTTGTGTTTCAACTGTTTAGGCAGTAATCACAGTGTACGGTTTTGCCAAAAGAACACTTCTTGCAGAATTTGCAAGAAGAAGCATCACTCCTTGCTTCATTTACCGAATAGTATTCTCACATCCACTGTTCATTTAGGAAAGTCAGATCAAACAGTGGAAGAGGTTTCAGGTGGGGTAAGCGAGGTTGACGGAAAAGGTAATGCGTCGAATAGTTCACCAATAACATCACACATAGGTTGTAATAATGTACGTAATCAGGTGTTATTGGCCACGGCTTTAATAGAAGCTGAAGCTAGGACAGGGTATCAGGTCATTCGCGCATTATTAGATCAGGGCTCTCAGGCAACTTTTGTGACTGAGGATACAGTTCAAAGGTTGGGCCTGAAGAAAGTCCCTATAAACAAAACTATATCAGTTTTAGGAGAAGACAGATCAACAGTGGCAAAACACATGGTATCGTTGAAAATTAGGTCTAGATCAGAAACAAACTTTGAATTAGAATTGAAAGCGTATGTTGTAAGTAATATTAGTACAAATATACCAGGAAATAAAGTAAATAGAACAGAATGGGACGAGTTAAAGCAGTTACGTCTTGCAGATCCTACTTACAATGTGCCCGGTAAAATTGATATCTTGCTTGGCGCAGAGATCTACTGTCAGATCCTGAAGGAGGGTCTACTGAGAGCTCCTATGGGGTCTCTTATAGCACAGTGCACCGCATTCGGATGGATTTTAACGGGACCGGTAAACTCGGCAACAGGTCAACATAAGGTCAATGTGTTTCATGCACATGTAGAGAGTGATCAAACAATAAAACAATTTAGTAAATTAGAGCAAGATCCTGTATTAAACACGAAAAAGTTAAAAATTAAAGAACAAATGCGTGAAGATGTCTTCGCTAAAACGCGACGAAGTGCTGGCCCTCGAATTAGTCGAGCTGTCGATGAGAAGTACACGATGAAACCGCCGTTTCGTCAAAAGGGAACAACCTGTAAAAAAGGAGTATCACATGAAATGGGTAAAAAAGAATATAACCTGAAAAGAAAGTATGCTAAAAATAAAGTTCAGAAAAGTAGATAATTAGATATACAGAAGTAAGAAATAAATACTTACAAGTTGATCACGTGATTTGTAAGAAGCAATCAGATCATAAAAAGGAACAGGTAGCACATCATGTCATCATTCACGAGGATACTCGTAGAACTCCAAAAAGGTTGGATGTGATGAGCCCTGTAAGAAAAAAGAAGGTGTTTTATTAAATTATACTCTCATTCATGAATAAAGAATAGAGCCACATGAATTAAATGAAAGAAGTTTTCTCTCAGAATAATAGTCAAACACTAATCAGAAAACATTAAGGTATACAAACAAAAGATACAAAATGCTTGGACTTACCTAGATCCCGCAGCACGACGAGTTGTTATGATATTGTCTAATTTAACCGCAACAGTTCAAGAAAAATATGTCACATATCAGGCATTTCACTGCATGATTCATTGCATTTCATGTCATTTTAGGACAAGTGTTAACAGGAGTTATACTGAATTAGTTCATTTTATTTACAAGTTGTACTCTTGTTCTTAACATGAGAATAAGTTAACTTATAATTATTTAGATCATGCTCGGCGCTTTCATAATCACGAGTATTACGAATTGGTGAGATTGTGTTTCAGATGATATGAAATTTACTGAGGTGATTTTATAGTTCAGTTCAACATTAGATAATTCGATATTGTTTTCGAGTTCATAAGAATTTGTTAGAGCATTCAGTTTTATATTAAATGTGTACTTAGTTCAATATTACGCATATTTCAGGCGTATAAACTGTTATGATAAAAATATAACGCAATAGTTAGAATTAGAACATTAATCGTATTTTATCTGTTTGAAGCCGTGGTTTTTATAACTCTGATAATGCCTAGAACCAATTGATTTTCCGTTTATACAAAAATTTAGACGCATTATCTTGAACGTATACTTACATAACAAGTGGAGTCTTGGAGTACAGATTTCATAAACTAAGTTGAAAATAAGATCACGGGAAAATATAGCGAATTCTGTAGAATGTTTTTGGCAGAGTCATACAGACAATACATAATTATATATTGATTTAAACATGGTCATTTAAATATATTTATTGTTTTATAAAGGACAACACTGTCAAAGTCCAGACTAGGTTATGAAAATAAAGTTAATAGATTGAAAATGTTTGTGTAACTCTATGTTGTTAAGTTTTCAAGAGATTTTATTATTATGAGTTCATTAGTAGTACATAAATAGATTTGTTAATATATGTTAGAATGTATGAAGTATCAATTCGCAAGTTATGTTAAAGGTCTCACTAAGGACAGCCTGAAGTTCTATCATTGGTTCAAATAGTTCATAGCTGTCGAGGGTTAGTTCTGTCATGGTGGGCGGATGTGATGAAGGACAGTTTGTCCTTGGTGGGCGGTATGTTTGAGAATGTTATGTCAGTAATTTTACTGTTCACGCTCCTAGATGTCGTTGTTAGGAAATATGCAAAAGCTGCATCGCGCGAACGTTGTGTCACCGTAGATTGTATTAGTGGTTTGTGAATTTATGTTGTTTTTGTCTTGGACCCCTTTTAGACCGATAATAAAGAAATGCTTTTGTAACGGTTTTACACTTGACTTTTCTTTTAGAGTTCAGCCCTGAACAACCTTAACTAAACTATCTTAACTAAAGTACCCTTACCATGAGTGAACGTGAACCTACTCGCTAGCGACAGCGTAAACGATTTGTAAGGAAAATTGTAGTTCTACAAAGTAACCGCTAGGGGCGCTGTATACTATTCTCCATAAAAATAGTTTACGCAGTCGCTAAGTCCACTATAAACGAATACGGTCACTGTAAACTCATGGTAAGGGTACAGGTCCTTTTTTTTGCATTGAGAAAGAAAGTATCGTTACGGTAGCAGAAGTAGTACGGTAATAGCTCCTATCGCTAAAATAGAAATAAAGCGAAAATATCGCGGAAAGTTATCGGTGTCAGTCATCGAATTGGGCCCTACTTTCTTGTCTAGAATAAGACTCGGGGCGTGACGTGTTGCTACGCCTGGATGAAGCCTCATCGAAGCGACGCGGATAACAACTTTGCTCGCGTCATAGCTCAAGGCGCTTTGTATTTTTTGCTCGACAGTTACCATTTACATACATTAAGACTATAGTTCACTTGGAAATACTCTTTTCTTTTTAATTAAGTGTTTTGAGAGTCGCCTTTGGAACACGATTAGATTTCTGGGTTTCTTCTGCTAAGAATAATATTTTATTTTGATGTCAACATAAAATATTTGAGATGTAATTCCTTAAAACAGACACAAACGACGACCACACTTTACTCCACGGTCAACCACCGGGCCTCGCAAGTCTGGCTTAAGCCACTGTTTTCAGGGGTGTTATGGTAAAACGCAGCGGTAACGGTGACGGATTTTGACTAAATTTGGACAGGGAGAGCTGTATATCAAAAAATATGGTGATAGGACCGACTACGGCTAAGAAAATGAACTACGCGGACGAGGTTGGGGGAATTTCCTAGTTCTGAATACGATTTATTTGTGAATGGGATAGCGAGGATGAGGATCGAATGGAAAATAGTGCTATGCAGAGAGCTAAATGAAAAACTTACAATTGTTAGTTAAATTTTATTTACCTACTAAGCTTAGAGTGCTGAGAGCTGTGATTTTTTTTAATCAATAACAATCTCACTGATGGAACGACACTCTCTATGGACCTCAGAGATGTGCTCGTTTCAGAACGTTTCCCGATATGTATAATGTTCTCAAAAACGTTCTGACCCCATACAAATAGAGGAACATTCTCAAGAACGGTTTATCTCTAATGGACCTATTTATCTTCATTACCGGCAGCTCTTGCGACCATATACTTCATTGTACGTGGGGCATCACTAAAGTCCAGTCCGTATTTATCAGCCAAGTCGCTGTAGCGGAGTTCGCTGACTGTCTCCCATCCATCCCTCTCGGCCGCTATTTGGGTGCCGTGCGCTGTCATCCACGCCCCTGTCATCGGGACGCCTTGAGCTCCACATATTATTCGTCTGCAACGTATCATTAGACTATCGTGAACATCTTTAACACTTATAAATACTGGGACGCCTTGACAGAATCCGCACAGGTGCAACTTTTTAAAGCACAAGTGGTGGTATCTGACCCCAAAGTGTGACTGTGTTCTTGAAGATCAAATAACTGTGCAGCATATCGGGGAGCGCTGTTCCAATACGAAGTTACTAGGGTGACTCGAAGGACCTCTTTACTAATTTGTTGCCTGAAGCTACGGACTGGTTGCGTACCCGCCCTGGATATAAATTTATAATTTCTTACAACAAACTTCACCATACGATTAAATAAATAATAAATAATCATAAAAACGGAAAGGCCGCGAGCTATTGCTGATAATGTTTACGTGAGTTTAAAGCGTGTTTATATATACACACATTGGGACTTTAATTATTTGTTTTGTAAGAAATTTAATGATGGTCAAAGATAGCTAATTTTTAGAACTGATTTAGTGTTATATTATATATTACCTATCATTAACTGAGCCACAATCAAGTGTTTTGTATTACCGATTTGAAGTCATCCCGTATATATTGTGTTAGTACACAATGTTGTTCTATTCTACTCGTATAGCTCGCCACAAAGAACGATCCTGCACAGACCGCATTCACCAACTTCCCGAGACCGACACGAGGTCATCCATCCACCTGGTTGGGGGTCGTCCTACGTGGCGGCCACTCTATATGCTGGCCCTGCTTACATTCCTCTCCGGGCCGTAAACCAAGCTTAAACCCCGCAATTTTGTACATTTTGTTAAATTGTGCCTGATGTGTAGTCTATTTAAATCAAGATTTTTTTGTATTTCAGAGTCAAAAGGACAATTTTCTGACTACTTTTCCAGTCTATGGGTGGACAAGCTGCGGGAACTTTCTAAAAAGCACGTCATTCCGTCATTCCGTTTGTTTGCTCAGATTTGAAATGGGAAGTCAAGGTTATAGAATAAAATATTAAAATATTGACCAGGTAGTTCTTTTTAAAGGTGAATCAAATTACCTTGATTTTAAAAGTTGCTCAGCGATGCCGAGGCCTCTAAATTCAGGAACGACAAGCAAGCACCTATCATCATAGAAGGTGCTCAGACCATGTTCCTCCATTGGATTATAGTAAACCAACAAACGTGCACAAATGTCAGTATATATTTCCCACTCTTTCGACTGAAAAATAAAACATGCTAGTTTTTAGATAAGTAAATAAAGACACACTGACCAGTAACGGTAGCTCTACCCTACGTAATAATATAGTCATTGAGTAAGAAATCTGATCAGATGACATGCGGAACAGAAACGTGGCCTCTTACTGTGGGTCTTATAAGGACGCTCAAAGTTGCACAGCGCGCCATGGAAAGGGCTATGCTTGGTGTTTCTTTGCGAGAACAAATCAGAAATGAGGAGATCCGTGAACGAACAATAGTCGCTATAGCCCGACGGATTAGCAAGCTGAAGTGGCAGTGGGCGGGGCACATAGCACGTAGAACTGACGGCCGATGGGGCAAAAAGGTTCTCGAATGGAGGCCACGCACCGGCAAGCGCAGCGTGGGACGTCCATCCACAAGGTGGACAGACGACCTGATAAAGGTTGCAGGAAGCCGCTGGATGCAGGCCGCTTGCAACCGGCCGATCTGAAAGTCACTGGGGGAGGCCTATGTTCAGCAATGGACGTCCTGTGGCTGAAATGATGATAATGATGATGATGATGATGATGATGATGATGATGATGATGAATAAATCTAGTTCAACCTACCATATTTTCTTTTAGCAAATCCCAGTGATATTCCTTGGTAAGAACCATCACAGAGATACCCAGTATCTTCGTTACTTCAGCACTGTCATCGGAGCAACAGATCACGTAGCAGAAATCAGGATCATAAAGACTTTTCTTTATGTATTCTGAGCAAATTTTGCGTGTTTCTGGACACCTCCCTACACCTAAAATTACAATAAATATGGATAGGTTAGTTGTATGCTCTAATTTTTTTAGATACAAGGACATGTGACATACTCAATGCATTTATTTTACTTGGGGTGTAATTCAATATCAAGATTTGATTTGGCTAGTTTTCACCAACAAACTAAATTTTATAAAAGTAATATAGTATTAATATCAAGCTAACAGTATAAGTACGAGTAACAGGACGTACACTAACTTGCGTACCTACTTATCTTAACGAAAATAGGTTAATGATTAGACAAATATAATATAAACTTGTATGTGATAACTAGCCAAGTCAAGTTTTGATATTGAATTACACCCCAACTACCCCAAGTAAAATAAATGCATTGAGTTTGTCACAAGTCCTTGTATCTAAAAAATTTAGGGCAAACAACTTGGCACTCATATAGATCTCAATTCTTTTGTCGATGAAGTCGACAACATTGCACGCGATATTGTACTTGGCTTTCATTTAACATTAATGTTTTTGATGGGATTATGTATATCACGGTCTTCAGACATATCCTCCCAGTGTGGGGTGTTAATTCTGAAGGATAATATGTCACTGTTTACGCTGTCTCTAAAGCGTAACATAGATCGTCCAATGGGTCGCTTAGCGTCAGCAATCTTACTCAAGAGATGACTCTCTGTGGCAAACGAGATTGTTCCATCCTTTGCACGTGCTTAAGCCAACCTGAGACTAGTGTCTCAGGCTGGTGTGCAGCTCTTCCCCTTCATCGATAGGCGCAACATTTATTTGTCAATTTATGCAGCCGCGGCTGTCGCTCTCGTATCGGGCTATCCAGCCATTTTCGTAAATGCCGTAGTTTATTAGACGCTGCTTAACTCATATGCTATAGATGTAAAAGGCCAATGATGATGATGGTGTATATCGTCGTCCAGTACCCATAGTACAAGCTTTGCTTAGTTTGGGACTTGATTGATTTGTGTAAGATTGTCCCTTATTATTTAATTATTTTTAAAGTGCGCTTGCCTGCTGGTACATTTTACGTTTTTAGACGTTTTTGGAGTCTTTATGATCCATACCACATAACCACGTTATGACGACGTAAAGTCGAGCTTTATGATGAACTGAAACGATGGTATAGACGTGCAAGTACGTAAAAAAGACGCGTCGTAAAACGTAAAAGTCTATGTATTTTTTTTAGTTGTATCACATTTCACAACATTATTCACAAGTTTCACAACGATGTAACGTGACCTTGTTTTTGGACCCCTGTTTTCCTTAGAGGAAAAAAGGAAAAAAAGAAAGAAACAAACAAAAAAGGTAGAAAAAAAAGAAAGAAAGAAAAAAAGAAAAGACTTACCAGCAGCTCTTTGACAGGGCTCTTCATTCACATAATACCGTAACATCAATTCGATAGCTTCATCTCTACAACTTGGTGGTAAATCTTGCGTTCTCAACTTTAAGACAGTCCCATCCTTTTTCTTCTTTTCGAATTGAGACCACACTTTTTGAATGGGCATTTTTAATGCGTTGAACGATACACACGCTATGATTAATAATGATGAGTGTTGTTGCGTGTTATCTCCTTGTTGCTATCATTATTATCAACACAACAAGCTAAGGCTAAATTCACATTCACGCGCAACGTGTTGGTTCATCCTTTGATCCTTTATCCGCACAGAAAAAAAAGTTATGTTATTGTTTACATGTCAGCTCATTGGTAGAATCTGGTTCGTACCAGTTGTAATGGGTTCATGTATAGCCCGATTCAAAAAATGTATTCATACTTGCAAAATATTAATTAGTAAATGTGGGATAGTTGCCATACTTATTGAAAAAACTTTTTTTTAACAAATAATATCAAGCTACCTTGACAATATTGTTTATTAATGAGTATACAAACTAACACTGTGTTATAAGATTTTTAAATACTTATCTTCTGTATTTTACTCACTTTTTTCAAAAAGTATGGCAACTACCCCACGTTTACCCTAATCTCTTGCGGCGTAAAATAGTATTTCGCAATAAATCACAATACGTCCATTTTAGCGAAGTGTTCGTGTTTGACCAGAAGGAGGAAAGGAGTAAGTTTACAAATAAAAACGAATTGCAATCGTTGAATTCGCATAAGTCGCTATGTGCAAATTTGGGCATCTAGCCATCTATGGCATCTATTTATCCCACATTTACCCTAAGATACCTATAAAATACAAAGTTGTATTTCATATGCAAAACTTTACTTACCGGTAAACCGCCTACTTTGAACATTCATTTATATAGACATGAAAAATATAACATACCTACTGAAAAACATAGGTAAAATCGATATTGTAAGAACGGATCGTAGATAACTTCAATATAGGTAGGTATATAATATTTTCTTCAGTTTTTGTAATAAATTGATAATCAGAAAATGTAACTATGTTAATTATAACTACTCACACACTGAATAACAGCAGTTACATCACGTTACATTTAATAGTACATTATATACCTAGGCCGGCCGGTCAATACGGAAATTTCCAAGATCACAAGTGTAATGCCACAATTACAAATTAACATCCCTAATGTTTGCCTAATGTTTAACGTCTTGCCTTGGCTGGGAAGTCAAAATCTTTAAAACGATCCTTTCCTGTGGACGAAATCGCGAGCGAATGACTTTATTTTCCTTGAACAGATCATAAATTCTTATCTAAGAGTGTCTAAGATAAGCAAGCGTTATGACGTGAGTCTCATCTGTTAATAAGTGACGCCTTTTTCGCGCTAATATCTTACTCAGATTTAGAATCTGCTATTCTAACAAAGACAGCCAATTGCAATTCCTATTTAATTTTCAGTTATTTCCTGTCTTCTTAAATACATCACGAGTTTCATTATAATCCCAAATGATGCTATTATATAGATAGCAGGGTTAATTGCTACGATGTCGGCGTAAATCAAGATTTCGAGATAGCCCCCTTGAAAAGTGCTGTTAAGGTGTAAAATTTAAGACTCGAAATCGTTCATTAGAGACAAGGCTTGTTTTTACCGTTATGTACGGCCGCCCTGAAAAGTTACTAGAGGTGGAGAAAAGAGATACATTTCAATCACAGTGACTGTCGGTTTAAATTCCATAATTAGCTATCCGACCAAAAACATACTCATGTATGTACTTCTGCCACTCTTGCTTCATAGCAGAAAAGCAAATTTCAGTATCCGAATTTGCAACATATGAAGTACCTACGTATCTATACATGCATACATACAATTCAAACATAATGCAACAGAAAGCAATGCCACCCAACACAATCAAATCCCTTCACAAAACGACGGATTAATTTACGAGCAATGAAAGCGGTACTACTCCGAATCAGATGTACATAGTGAACAAACACAATACTGAGAAAGTGCTAGCTTTGGTGCTGACGCCAAGCGAACTAAACTAAAATCCAATCCATTCACAAAGAGCACAACAGTATAATTTGCTACCAATGAAAGCAATACCACTCCGAATCAATCACGGGCGCCAATTTGCAGGATTTCCCTGGAGCGCTGGACTGTGATTTACACACTTAACTTGCATCCTTTGCACCCCATTCACGTAGTGGAAAGGTATGGGAACCGGGCAGAAAGAAGTGATTTATTGACCCGTCACGAGCGGGTCGGAGGGCATTATTTTTTTACATTACCCGCGCAACCTTTGGTCCGGGGCGGTTTGTCTCGCCATGCCGGAACTGACGGCGATTTGCAGTAATAAGTTTGCGGCCGCCGGGTTCTTTCAACAAACAGCTAGTCTCATGAACCGTACAGTAAAAGCGTAAACAAGTTCTGTGCCAATAAAGTGTTACCTCCAGTAGTAAAATTCCGCAACCCAACCAGCGATTCGACGTGATTTTTAAACAACATTTTTAGACTTAGTTCGAATTATCACACTAATAGGTATTATAAAGGCGGAAGTTAGTGTGTTTATGTGTATTAACAAGTTTTTCACTCTCAAACGAATAGACCGATTTTGATAAATTTTGGTATAAAGGTAGCTAACGCCCTGAAATAACAAATAGGCTACTTTTTATTCCGAAAAAAAATAGTGTTCCCGTGGGATGAGCGGGTAATTCAGTGCAGCGTAGCTAGTCACTCAACATTCATTTGAACACTGTGTTTCAAAATATTTATTAATAGGTATTTTATTACACATTTATATAAAACTATCACACTATCAAAACAAATGGAACAACCTCTCGTTCCTTTAAAATCAAACGAAAACGACGGTTGAAAAGTCGAGGTAATTAAACAAACCCATAAGTATGTGATTGCGTCCCGCTTTGTTGTGACAAAATGTTTTTCTTAATGCTGAGTAAGTGGTTGCTTCCACAGCATAATTTTCCTCACACCTGGGTCTTCGACTACTACGCCACTTTGCTGTCCAAGTTTCTCTATGTTGACCTCCAGGACAGATTGCCAGTTGGCTCTCTCAGCTGCCTTCTGTGACCCGATTGACGTCATGAGAGCAATGGTGGCAGGAATGTTGTTTGCCACGCAGACCAGACTTCTGAAGAAGATATTACATTTGTTAAATTTATATGAGGCATAGCAGCAAAATATGAGTGTAAATTCGAAGTTTCTAATGACATCTGTCCTAAATACTCGTATCACCACCATTAATCTACTTTAATGATAGGGCATCTTGATGTAACTCTAATAGTTACCTAAAATATGTATATGTAATTCACATGCCAAATTCGTCACATTATTAAATAAGTTCCATTCAGTTCAGTTTAATGTCAATGTTCCTAAAATACATTCATTCGTTCACCCTTCTGGCTACTGCGTCTCTATAAACAAGTACGTAAATGTGTTCGTTAATAAATTTCCAAAGTGACCAGCCGGCCTTTCAACCATCTCATCCACGCAAGAAACGGTGCCTGTCCACACGCTCACGCAACACGCGTATTTTTGTTCTATGAATGAATAAATAAATGAATGAATGAATGAATGAATGTTACTTAACTATAGTCGGTAAATAAGTATTGTATAACTATTCTTGGATGTCCAGCTATCCTTGTACTAAAACTGGTTAAAATCCTTTCAGTAATTTCGGCATGATGAGCGGATAAAGAAAATTTTACCAGCAGATGCCGCTGCCGCGCCGCACCCTTCATCACACTGTTGTTAAGATTCCTCTTGAAATAATGATCCGGCTCCATAAAAAAACAGATTTTCAATAGGAACAATGTCAGAATTTTATAAATGTTCTAGAATGTGTCCGCGAACTTCGTACACGTGGAAGAAAAGTTAAAATCATAATAGCCCTATTTTTGCTTCTCAGAATTTGGGGAAAAAGTACCTATCCTATTTATCTGGGGATGCGCTGCTACCCATACCTATAGCAAAAATTTTACAAATTGGTCCAGCCGTTTAGGCGTGGTGACAAAGACACCTGATGCTAAGCAGTTACCGAACTTGTAGTGTGCTGGCTGTTTTGATTAAAAGAAGTCAGAGTTTTTCAACTTACCTAGCCTTAAAAAACTCAGTGGCAATGCCTAACTTCCTGAATTCAGGGTGGACAACCAGACCTCCATCGTCGTAATAGCACGAATAATTGAAATCCTCAATTTGATCATATAAATCTGAAATTCCGCTCATTAACTTAGAAAGTTTAAATAAAACAATTTAAACGGATTATATCGCGTATATTAATTATTTGAGCCTCCCTGACGTTTCAGTACCTTTACAGATACCGTTGTCAAAGGTTGACTGAGAAAAACACAATTTTTCTCTGTCAAAGTTACATTTGTGCAAACTACCCATTTTGTAAATATTAATTTAAAATAAAGGTGTTCATACATGCCAGATGGGCCTAATGTGTAAAGACAGTTACACATGTGCCAGAAGGGCATTTATTATTTTATTTAAAATATCTACCAGCGGTTCACTAAAGGCTTACTGAGGAGAAAGAACCGCCAAAGAAAACTCCCAGATTGCCTTATTTATTATTATGAAATACTTTTAAACAAAAACTCTACATATACTACTTTTAACACTAATTTGTTTTACACCGTTCGAGGCCCAGGGTTTCCAGTCTTGTGTCTTGCTTGATCCTTGATAAGATGTACAACAGGATCCCAAGCCGGTGGTAATGACAAACCATCTTCTCTATTGAAATTGGGATATTTTTTGATTTCAATAGCCTCGCGCAACATTCTGGGAAAACGTCGTTTCTCTCTCGCAAGGATTGAAGTGTTGTCAAACTTAATTGAATGGTTTGGTTTGTCCATGACATGCTCGCAGACTGCAGACCTGTTGCAACGACGGTGCTTGACATCAGCTACATGCTCCTTAACCCGTGTAGCTATACTACGTTTCGTTTGGCCAATGTATGACAGACCACACTCGCAGTCCAGCTTGTAAACACCAGCACTCTGCAGAGGGATGCTGCACTTCACGGGCCTCAGGTATTGAGACATCTTCTTCATCGGCTTGAAATATGTTTTAATGGAAGCCCGGCTCAAGATGTTTCCAATCCTATCCGTGACCCCTTTCACATATGGCAGGACCGCAGGTTTACGCTCTCTTTTAGAGCCAAGGGAATCTGTGACGACCAACATTTGACTGATGAACTACAGCATGTCAAGCGTGCGCTTTGGGCCAATGGGCTCAAGATACCACGCCTTAACCGGAAACCCCGTGTGAAGACTCCTACAGTCGAGCGTAAACCTGCGGTCCTGCCATATGTGAAAGGGGTCACGGATAGGATTGGAAACATCTTGAGACGGGCTTCCATTAAAACATATTTCAAGCCGATGAAGAAGATGTCTCAATACCTGAGGCCCGTGAAGTGCAGCATCCCTCTGCAGAGTGCTGGTGTTTACAAGCTGGACTGCGAGTGTGGTCTGTCATACATTGGCCAAACGAAACGTAGTATAGCTACACGGGTTAAGGAGCATGTAGCTGATGTCAAGCACCGTCGTTGCAACAGGTCTGCAGTCTGCGAGCATGTCATGGACAAACCAAACCATTCAATTAAGTTTGACAACACTTCAATCCTTGCGAGAGAGAAACGACGTTTTCCCAGAATGTTGCGCGAGGCTATTGAAATCAAAAAATATCCCAATTTCAATAGAGAAGATGGTTTGTCATTACCACCGGCTTGGGATCCTGTTGTACATCTTATCAAGGATCAAGCAAGACACAAGACTGGAAACTCTGGGCCTCGAACGGTGTAAAACAAATTAGTGTTAAAAGTAGTATATGTAGAGTTTTTGTTTAAAAGTATTTCATAATAATAAATAAGGCAATCTGGGAGTTTTCTTTGGCGGTTCTTTCTCCTCAGTAAGCCTTTAGTGAACCGCTGGTAGATATTTTAAATAAAATAATAAATGCCCTTCTGGCACATGTGTAACTGTCTTTACACATTAGGCCCATCTGGCATGTATGAACACCTTTATTTTAAATTAATATTTACAAAATGGGTAGTTTGCACAAATGTAACTTTGACAGAGAAAAATTGTGTTTTTCTCAGTCAACCTTTGACAACGGTATCTGTAAAGGTACTGAAACGTCAGGGAGGCTCAAATAATTAATATACGCGATATAATCCGTTTAAATTGTTTTATTTAAATGTGTGACAGTCGCGGAAACCGAAGAAAACTTAGAAAGTGTTCTCATTTCTTTTGTTTCATGCTGAAAAACGTTTAAGAAATGATTTCATGAAAATAAAAGAACATTAAGCAACAGTTACATAATGATAGGCATTATAACACTAGTGTGATAACAATATGTACAAATTATTATGAACACAAGTACCTAAACGCATCTTAGATAGCTATGGGGACTAAAGAATATCATTTTTTTCAACGCCTGTAACTAACAACCTAAAATTATGTTACATCAGGGCCAATAAGTCTGGCTAGCCAAATAATGTTGAAAAATATATCCTTGTGTATTACCAATTGTCTATGATTTAAACAATTTAGTAGGCAGGTCCTCTATAAATAATTTTGATACTTTATATACTAGTTTTAACATTCCGATCGAGTTGAAATTTGGCATATGTATTATACTTATGTATTGTTTTTGGTGACGGATTAATATCTACGTTTAATTTTTCGCCTTGTATATGGTTAGAAAGTGTAAACATACGTGTTTGTCGTTGACTGTACTGTACATTGTGGTAGAAATTATGTGAGCTGACGATGAGTGCATGCGTCAACATATATTTAACCTATTTCTCTAGGTAGCTTACGTGTGCATAGAAAATCAAAAATATGTTCTAGTATCAAAACTATAATTCCCACTAAATACACAAAGTGTGACCGGCCGCAGATTTTTTAAATTTCCCGCCAAAACTGAGTAATATTTCATTAGCCAGACTATATGATGTAATAAGCTCATAAAGTTGATCATACTTTATTATTTGTGTGATAAACTTATGTATTTGTTCCTGGGTCACAGATGTTTTCTATGTGTTTATGTGTAGGTATTTGTTAAGCCTGACCACAAATATACGAGGATGCGCCATGTTGCGGAATTTTTCTGAAATTAATTTCTTACACTGGCAATGATTTTATGATTGTTTATCAATAACCATTCGTGGTGGTTTGTTTACGTTCCTTTAAAAGGCAAATATTTAAAAATATCCGTCATAATTGCCAAAAATCATTCACAGTCGTAAGCGTAATATTATAAACTAGCGACCCACCCCGGCTTCGCACGGGTATAAAACTTAGTTTTCAATCACTATCTATTTAAAAAAACAGAATCAATCCGTTGCGCAGTGGTTGCGCAGTTTTAAAGATCTAAGCATACATAGGGACAGTTACACAGACAGCAGGGAGCGACTTTTTTATACTATATAGTGATAAAGTGCACTCGTGTTTACTACACGAAAAACAGTCACGAAAAGAGAGCATGCCATTAAATAATAATACGAAGTTAACATCGTAACTGACAGGTATTTAAAGTATTGTTCGTATGGTGCGGTTTTGTTGGTTGTATAATGATAACAACACATATCATGTTTTAGGTATGTAAATGATTTGCCTTTTTCTTTATTTATTTGTTTATAATGAAAGTAAACATGTCATAGAAAAAATGTTCAGTTGCCAATAATATTATGTTTTCGGACTATACTGACAGTTGCAAAATTGTTACCATACAAACCTTATAAATAGCGCCCTCTTGACGATCCTCATATATTAATGGTCAGGCTTTATCGTAACACAAGCCTACTAGAGCTTAAAATGGGAATAAATTGATTTGTATGATGTTGTATTTATATATTTTTTTATTCGTACCTTTATTTCTAATGGTGTAGATCCCACTACAAACAAATACATCAAAGATACGCCAACTATTTGTCCAATTTCATCGCCATCAATGTCTTCACAACATACTAATTTATTAAAAGTATCATCTTTCAAGCACCTGGTACTCTGCTACTGCTTTATCATTTTTTAAAACACCTAGGGACAAAACAATTAAAGATTATTAATTTATGACAAGTGACAATAAGTCCTGCCCTCCTAGAGAAATAGACGATATAGCATTTTATATTTCACGATATATTATTTGACATTTCTTCCTTGACAAAGTACTTCACGAGCAACTCTGCGGCATCCTCAATCCTGTGTTCAGGTAGATCTTGAATACGTAACTTCACAAGAGAGCCGTCGTTTTTCTTCACTTGGAATTTGGACCACACTCGGTACGTCATCTTGCCCTGGTGTTTATCTGACTAAGTAAATAGAAATAAGGCCTAAATCTCGGATTACTCTTTTAAGATTGTTATTAATAAAAAGTAAGTCAAATCTTACAAAAAATGACAAAATATACCTATATTAAAAAAAAAAATACACAAGTTTTTAAACAATTGATTTGAATGACACGAACAAAAAACAACATTGGAATGGAACCAATCACGTAAAACTATTATATTGATTACCTTATTTCAGGATACAAAATCTTTAAGACTTATTAACTTACTCAAAATTAAAGACGTTAATATAATCTAATGCGTGTAATAAGAGCACTACACTTCACTAAAGTGAACATGTGATAATGAGACGGTGTGTAATAGTTTTGATCAAACAGTCGTCATTATGCCATAACCTTGAATAGATACACTTGTTAAAAGAGTTCAACAGCTCATTTGCTGAAAATTAAAAACAAATATAAGTCCACACGGTGTCTTCAACACCATTATTGGCCATTTTCAACTTATTTGGCTTGTTGAAATTTTGGAACCAATTAACTCACTCCTTAATTCGTGTAACATTGTACCTGACTAATTTAAGAGACACAGTATTAATAAGAAAGCATATCAAACGTAGATAAATTGTGATAAAAGTCACATTTTCTTGTCATTTCCATTTTATTATTATATTTTTACTTAAAATGCAATATTATTATATATATTATTTTATAGATAGGTACACTTTTAATATGTTTTCTTCAAGGACTACGTATAAGCCTAAATTCTTTAGATATTAGGCAGGTACACTCGTACATATTAAGTTAAGTTTATATAACTGTATAAGTTATGCTTTCTGAAAAAATTACTGACTGCTGAGTTTTTTTTTGGCGTTTCTTATCAACAGGGTCTTCTCTTATGAAATGCCGGTAGGGTGAGACATGTTAAAGTGTGCCTTTGTGGCCCACTTCGAGAATAAAGTTCATTATTTTATTATTACTTCTTTTACAATTGCGTCATAGGACGCAAATGTGTCACTTGATGATATCATAGAAACGCTAATTTTTAAAAGTACCCTTAATCAAGCATGAAGAACACGTTCGTAGAAAGTAAGACACACCTGTTTGACACTAAAATTTTGTATGGAATATTTGAAACTGTTATAGCAGTTTCGTCATAATTGTAAGATTGAGTACAATGGTACATTTATGGCATTGAATGTTATAGCAGCTGCCTGCTACGCTTATACAGTGATAGCGAAATCGAATATAGGCGTTGATTACAAGACTTATAGTTATCAACGGGTTTTTCACTCACGCCTATTCTATTTGAGTCTCTCTTGTTACTTTCAGACGACGCATCAGGCGAGTTTGGCATATAGTCTTCGTAGGAACTTCACTGCCCCGCTTTATTGTCTTCATCAGATTCACCGGTATCGTTGGTTACACTTCTGACTCTTCTCTTGATCATTGGTTGATGTTTTTGACTCTTCAACGCTAATTTGATCCTCCGATGACTCCTCGGTCACCTCTTCTAACATTTTCAGTAACTTCTCACTATCGTGGGCTTAAAAACTCGTATTGGACGAGCCTTTCGTTGATCTAATGATTTTGGCGGTAAAGGCGGTGACGGTGAAGTCTGTATAGGTCAGGTGCAGTCTGTCTGTATGGCGCCACCGAGTCTGCGGTCGGGCTCGAGCGAGGACCTTCTTTGGATGCATGTAACTCAAATTAAAAGCACTTTTTTACACTGCAATAAAGCTACAATACCCTTTCACTATGTTAGCCGTTGAATGGTGAACCAAGAGACGTATAATTCCAAGATATTTGCTGACAATTATGTTTACTGTGTTTGTGTATAAAATAAAATATGTACATTAATCTGTTTCTATTTTAAATTATAAACACCGTCAAAGCTCGTTGAAGGGCAATAAACAGTTAGTAAATATAGTTAATTATTACAACCCACCAAAATATCCAAGAAACTACTTGAATAAAATGTTACTTACGATGATAAAAACAATCCTTCAAAATGTTGTCGACGCGCAAAATTCTCAAAATACTGATGGTCAACACAGCGGCGCACTCGCCGGGCGACTGAACTAATTTTCATACAACCGAGAATGCTATAGCATCTGTGTGCGGGAGAGGGGGGTACGATTGTCGGCAACACATGTCAATTTGTCAGATTGCGAAAAGCAAGTGATGTGACAGTAAGCGTACCCGGATTGCAGAGAAATTGGCAGTAAATGTTAATGTACACGTTTTCACTATGGCAAAGCGCATTCTTTAGCATTTGCGCTCAGGAAAGAAGCTCGATTAAAGACTGCTATAGAATGCGCGTCACAAGAGGTACTCAAAATTCGAATGCCATAGAATGCCCGTCCGCGAACGTGTTAATAAACTAGAATAAAAAAAAACGCTTAGTGTAGTGTTCTGTAGTTGCCCATCCTTCATAATAAAACTCACTTAAAGGTTGACTGGTAGAGAATGCCTTGTGGTATTAAGTCCGCCATTTGTACTAGTTTGATCTGTGCAATAAAGTTTAAATAAGTAAAAAAATAAATTATCATAATAAAAATATTTTTTTTAAATTGTTTCATGAGTTCATGACATATAGGTAGGTACATACAGCTAATTTTATTCGTATACTACTCAGGCAATAATTATATCAACATACTAATAGTTAATTCCGCTACGCCGAAAAAAAAAATGGACAGTTAAAATAACTGAGATTAACCGTATACACACATGTATACCTAGTCTATAATCCATCTATTGTCTGTAATGTGATATGCAATAAAAATTGAATTTGAATTTGAATTTGACCGTATCAACTCAACTTACATAAAAAATGTTTTACGTTGTGCGAAGTTGAGGTGAAATGTATTTATAAGAGGAATCTTCCTTCAACACTTACTGATAAACATGCTGTACTATATATTTATTTATACTCAAATTCTCTTAAACATTTCGTGGTATGAACAAAAAATATCTTATATTTGATAAATTTTACAATAAACTCAATCAAAAGCCTAAAAATGTTCGTGGCAGGAATTTAAGACCCTGATAACGAGGTATTTTCGGTTAGTTACAGTATTAAAAGCAGATTGGGAAGGATTTAGAATT
Source organism: Apotomis betuletana (assembly GCA_932273695.1). Classification (NCBI taxonomy): domain Eukaryota; kingdom Metazoa; phylum Arthropoda; class Insecta; order Lepidoptera; family Tortricidae; genus Apotomis; species Apotomis betuletana. The sequence continues at coordinate 7,299,977 of OW026307.1, read as the reverse complement.
TTTTATGACCTAAGTTGTGTTGTGTCAAGTGCGAGTCGGACTCGGGCACTGAGGATTCCGTACAAACACTTCCCATCTTAACTGGCCGGGTTAAGTTACGTTTGCACCTGGTATGTATGGCGCCGCATACAGATGAGGTGCAAAGTTAACGCAACCGATCACGTTCGTTGTAAGGGAGCCCCACTTAAATAGTTTTTATTTTATTCTGTTTTTAGTATTTTGCTGTTATAGCGGCAATAAAAATATAAATCATCTGTGAAAATTTTAACTGTGTAGCTATCACGGTTCATGAGATACAGCCTGGTGACAGACGGACAGAAAGACAGACGAACGGACAGCGGAGTCTTAGTAAATAGGGTCCCGTTTTTTACCCTTTGGGTACGGAATCCTAAAAATTAAACACTTCAACTAAAGCAAAACTCGATACTCGTATTTTAATGTTTACATAATACCTAGGTACTATGAATAGGTACAAAAGTTGTAGTTATTCAACCTAAAAGTATTAAGAGAGGCCAGGATGAGGGTGGCATAATATAAAACCCTCTATAGATAATTAAAGAAAAAAAAATCCTTAAAGTAGTCGCGTATTTTTGTAATACTCGAGTATTACCAAGTAAACTACTACACGAACTAAACTTATTTAGTATTCCTTCATTGAATGTATGCAATTATACATTAACAAAAGCACGCTCCCATACCGAATGAACTTAAGCATACGTAATTATTAAGCTAATCCAAGGTTCTCTATCCCTTTCCTTCCTTAGTACTTTTTGGTGCTAGAAGAGGACAGGAGAGGTGCATTAAATATTAAATTGAATAGCAGTCGATAGGACATTAACAAGGTTCACTAAAAGGGTCCATTGATGAATGGTTTGGTTGGTGTTGCGAGTTAAGTACGATATACACATCGAATTTAGTGTATTTTAGCTTTAATTTACAAGCAACTATAAGTAATATATTGTCTGAAGAGCTTAACTCAAAGAGTTTGGTCGCTTTTTGCGATACTAATAAAATGTACTCTGGTCGGTTTCTGCGTAAATATAGTAAATTGACGTCGGAAAATGAGATATTGGTTCGAACAATATTACTATTTTATGTCTAGGTACTTAATTTTATGCGCGTTTTTCGAAATACCAACAAAGTGTTAACCGATGACAATCTATACTTATTTATTTATAAGTTGTTCAATAATTATTTGTTAATTGAAGATATTTATCATAATTTATATCAAATAAACTAATACTTGCAGAATTAAAAAATTATACTCTTAAACAGCAATCCATGGATGATTACTATTGCGTTCCGATACAACGTGATGCGTTATGTGTAAATGTCACTTAAATACATTACAGTAAGTCTGTTTGACTTAGCCAGTAAGTGTCCTTTTAGTCCTAAACTAATAATTTAAGGCTAAAGTGCTTCAAATTTACTGTTCAAATTATGTTTTAACTACTTAATTGCGATTCTGGAATCATTGGTTTTCTTAAAAGAAGTATTTTGTCTTTGTAATAAAATTGCAATAGGCATAACGAAATATTTTGGGGATGTCAATCGATTCTATTTTTTATGAGGGTCAAATGTCTATATGGAACACTTACTTAAAGATCAGTCGATCTTTAAGTCAGAAATGACCGTCAAAGTTCAACATTCCTATGGAGCGTTTTAGCGCAAAATTGCCACCTAATCGTTAAGCTTTGCCTAGTTTGGGACTAGGTTCATTTGTGTAAGATTGTCACTTAATATTTATTTATTTATTATCTGCTATTTTCAGCGCTAAAAATGCAAAAAAATGCCAAGGTTCCCTATTATAGGGCATGCGATTTCAACGCGAGGGAAAAGAGCCTCAAGATGGGCTAGTAAATGACGAAGGTAATAAAAAAAACGTTTTAAATACATTTTTATTGTCCTTATAAAAGTAAAGTAAATCGATTAAAATTGCGCCCAACAACCAATCACGTAAACTGAAATTGTCACCTCAAGACAGTCGTGCTACATTCAATTTTCTTCCATAGAATCGAAATCGAGTCAAACTGGTGCCATCCTTTGCAGTACTATCTGAAACAGGTGAAATAACACTAGAGCGAGTTGACGAAAGGTGTCGGTTCATAATAATCCCAGCATTCAACGGTAGATGTGACACGAATGATCGAACGTGAATACCTACTCGTTTCGTCCGACCATTTTCAGGGAAATCCTGTAATATTGGCGTCAGAGCTGCCGATATAATAGCAGCTATTTGCGGATAGTGGATATGATATATGTCGCCGGCTTTATAGGGTTCTATCATTTTCAGGCTAGGTAAAATTAGATTTTAAGTCACTATGACAATGTTCAAAGTTCAATTCGTCATTTTGTGACATAGAACACTGTAATATTGAGGCAGACATGTGTAGGTACCTAGAATGCTATGTATCAGTCTCGCATGATTAGAGTTTATATTGAGTTTGATGTGAGCGGAATTTTGGACACAAAACAGTTATTAAATAGTGGTTCCTTCAATTTCTTTTCAGGGCACAAAATTGTAAGCAAGTAACATAATTTTATTTTCTTGCCACCCCGGGGGTGAAGAGAGCGTTCGGGGGAGGTGTAGTATGGTGACAAGCCACTTTAAATTGGTTTACTGCAACAAAACTTATGTTATATTGCTTGTACAGCGATAACTTAGTGTATAAAATTATAGGTAATAATTAAACAGATTTGGAGACTATATTTTACCTCTCGCCGACCATTCTTTATTACAGGACTATACTTATGCGTCGCTGTGAGTTAAGTTTTTGCTATAGTCGTAGCTAAGTCAAGATAGTCCGGGACAATGTTGCGTAGATTTAAAACCAGCTAAGTACGAGTCAAACTCACAAATGAAGGGTTCTGTAATATGACATTAAAAACACGTTTATTAAACACCCTTATTAATGTTAATTATTTTGTATCTGGTTATATCATCCGTAGGAATACTCCATGAACAGTTCAAGTGTCCTACAGCAAATAACGTGAAAAATTCGGGATTCAAACCTATCGTATAATTTAGTACATATTTGAATAATAAGCGATCACTTATGAACAATCTTTAGGCAGCAGAAAAAATGAAAAATCCGTTAGGCGCTGCTAAGTTAGTTTCTGATTTTGCTATAAGAATTGGGAATTTTCTCAAAAAGAATAATTTTAAGGGTTTATCCATTCAAAGTAAAATTTCATCTCAGGAAATGCTGTACTTACACAAATATAAAGAGCAAAATGCTGCACGATCGATCCTAATTGTAACTATAGACTGCAATCTGCCGATAATACAACATATTGTTGGAGGTAATTGTTATATTCGGACAATAACGATTTGGGGCCTAATCGGCCCATTCATATTAACATAATATACTAATAACAATAACATCAAACACAACACACTAATTAACCGAGCGATTGAAGGGAGCAAAGTGTTTGCGTCTCAGTTTGGCCAAAATTGCTAATATTCAATATATTCCTCAACCGATTTTCAAGAGAAGGATCGATATTGTACTACTTTTTTTAGGAAAAAACTGAACCCTTATAGGATCACTTTGTTGTCTGTTCGTCTGTCTGTCTGTCAAGTCCCTTTATCTCAAGAACGCGTGGAGGTATCGAGTTGAAATTAACACCATATATACTAAAGTCTACGGTTCCTTAAAGCTGTGAAAAAATCAAACTTCTAACGTTAACGTACACATACGGCCGTTTATGTCGCAAAAAACCTACATTTCGACACTCTCAAGGGAATCAAAATGATAATATTGTCACATACTACAAATACTTATAAAAATCTGAAAACTATAGTACATTTGTAATAAAATCATAAAAGATATAGTCCTTCAAACATCATATTTGTTATTCAGTCAGAGTACTGAATAACGTGCTAAGTTGCTGCGTTAAGTTTGCACCTCGTTTGTGTGCGGCGCGATACATTTCAGGTGCAAACTTAACTCAATCAGGCCAAATAAGCTGGGATAAGTGAAAGTTTGTACGGAACCCTCGGTGCGCGAGTTAGACTCGCACTTGGCCGGTTTTTTTTATTTTGTATGTATTAAGCGGTTTAAACTCACGTGAAATTGTCGGGAATGGCCCGACAACGACATGTTTCGTACTCGTATGGTGCTCTTCATCAGAGACTGACTGATACCCGTACCGAGGCGCCGTAACGGTAATTTTACGTGAGTGTTAACCGCTTAATACAATAAATAAAGTTGTCTCACAAAAGTTTGAAAAAGTTTTTTTTTTATCGATTATATCTTTCAAAAAAATTCAAAATGGCAGAGACATTTGAGACATTTTGAAAAAGACTCGCGAGGTCTGTAAATACAGCTCACAAAGCCAAGAGTTGATAGTGTTTTAATCTTACCATTAGGCACATAGAGATATGGGAACATGAGAATGCTCTACCACCCCAGGTAGCAAACAGGGTCTATAAGAACTTACATCCCCCTATAACTCTAATTTAAGCTGTAGGTATAAAGGTTGTATTTAGTGCTTATGTAGCCTGTGTGCTACTTGAGGCGGCTTAAGCACTTGAAATGCTCAGTGTTGAGGTTCACAACCATTAGCTAAAAATAAAATGTGCTGAACATTTCATTGCTGCTGGGAAGATGAATGAGAACGAGAACATTAGACAGAAAAGCCTAGTGGTCCTATCGAACAATCACAAAAGTTGAGCGGAGCTACAGATTTCAACCTAGGTCTTTGGTTTTTTTTCGCACGTCTCTGCTCCGTTCTACTTCAGTGGAGAAGCACCATTAATGTTAACGGCCAGAACAGTCCCTAAATACTTAAGCCCAATCGACTAATCGCCCAAACGACGAAAACCAAGATCTATCAATCAACTTCGCCAATTTATCATCATCATCATTATCATTAGCTAGACTCTTAGGTGGAGTAATTTCCAGCTCAATTTACATAACGTTTTTTCTTTTAAAAGTAATGCTGTCATTACAGGTTATGAAACCAAGGCACTGTGAACAAAACAACATGTGGAAAAACTTAAAACTGATTCGGCAGATTTCCTCGGAACTGCCTAAACATGACACCCTTTGCCCACAATGTCCTATTTTACCGCAGACAGAGACATGAGAACCATTTCTAGGGATAAACTTTATCTAATTTTACTTACATTATAACTACAGAAATATAAAACATGTTTAGTTGTAGGCGCTTTGCTTGCGCAATTACTTAATTGCTGATAAGTTCCGAGATTAGATCTGTTACCCGAACTTTCTCAAGTTTCATTACAAAGCTCGGGTGATAGACCTAATCTTAAAACTTAATAGATTGGTCCATGATCACATCATTCGGGCATTAGGGTGCCCAATTGCTGTGATTACTGATTTAACACGTCCTAACATGTGTTCAGGAGTGTCATTCAAAAAATCCGTGCTAAACACCGTTTACTTCGTACCAAAATTCATTAAACATGTGACATACATGTTCTTGGAGATGACAGGTTAGAATATAAATCTTAGTCAGGCTATTTAATTATCAAGTTTGACTTAAATAAAAATTAAAGGCAAAGACGAGATATCTGAAGGGCTTTCAATTATTTTGCTAGTCCGGATAGGAAATAACTAAAGAAAGTGTAGGAAGCACACAGCGCGAAGACCCCGTGAATACGATAGCTGTACCTAAAAGAAATCAACAAAGCCTACGATTATGCTTTACTTCTTCTCAAAATCACCCTTCGCCAAGTCGAGCAAGAACGGAACAGCCGTATCATTTACCACTCCCCTGTGTAACTTATTTCTGTATTAAAAACCAAAAACCAGACTTTGCTGCGGTTAAAATAGCATTACAGATAACATAGTATATTTCCAAATTGCATTAAATCGGAAACAGTAGTTTCATAACCATTGATACAAAGATCAAAGCTCAAAGAAAAAATTTAAATGCGTAACCTGGCGGAAGAGACCGGGAATCGAACCCGGTACCTCTGGATTGCCGGTCCAGCGCATTACCCACTTCGCTACCGTATGGGTAGCGAAGCCAAGAAACCTTTCGATTTTTTCCTTATGCTTCGTGTCGACAAACTTTGCATTGTTTATTTGAAAGGCTTTGCAGCTTAGCGAAGTCACGTCAATATTCACATGGAGGTCGACTCCAGGTCAATCCAGAGGTACCGGGTTCGATTCCCGCTCTCTTCCACCAATTTACGCATTTCATTTTTTCTTTGACCTTTGATCTTTGTATCAATGGTTGATATAAAATGTGTGGTGTGGTGTATACCCACATTAAAAATATGAGACATTACATGTTTCATAAATTTTTAGCAGTTTCATAATTTATTCCTTTTACTTTTATGACCCGAAGGTCGTTATTCTGTTGTCGCCCTAGGTTCTCATATCGCAACCGCCTATTATCGCACAGAAATTTGCGAATGACGTTTGATTATCATTAATATTGCCTAACAAGTGTCGGTCCTGCCCAGGGATAGTGGCGCTACAAACAGCTTTCATAAGGCAATAATGTGCATACCTACGTCATACATTTGCATTATTAATCGTCAGTACCAAGTGATTAGTAAAATTTTTCATCAATCAAATTCAAAACATTGTTTACCGGAATGCTGCTTAATCCTTCGTTTTTCTTGCAAAATAAATACTGAATCCCATTGAAAAAAAAACTTGACTTTCATCAATGTGGCTAGTTTTGGAATTTTGCAATAATTAGGTTGGTGCACTGAAAAACACCCTGTTAATAATAATTATATTAGTTTTAGTTGAATTGTCTATCGAAACTACGGCGATGTCAGTTGACACGGCGTCACGAGGTTATTGGTTCGCAAACTAGAATCTGTCATTAAACTATGCGCTTGTGCTGAATTTGCGTAATTGATTAGACAGGTATAGACCAACCGTTGAAGCTTTGACTCTAAGATGAGCAGAGACCGAAAGTATTTAGAGATTTAGGTCAAGGTTGAACGAAAACAAATACATAATGGAACAGAATAATTAACTTTAAAATTAATGAACTTTATTCTGGAAGCAGGCAACAACGGCGAATTTACGTGTCTGTCTACTGCCATTTTATAAAAAGATACTAATGTTGAGAACGCGGAATGAAACCCAATATCTTTCGAGTAACATGAACATGTCGAACAGGTAAGGTTCACAGTCTTTAGTGAAAATCTCAGATAAATAAAAAGAGAATTCCCAAATTATTGTGATATTTACAAATTATAACCCAATGGTTATTATATGCAGTAGTTTAAGAACTTTTGCGAGTCAAAGTTCTACCGACTTGCTTATTCTCCAACTACTGTTACTTTCTCCAACTACGGTTGTTAAAGAGTACGTCTACCTTGGGCAAATATTGCAGTTGGGTAAAAACAACTTCGAGAGAGAGGCTAATAGAAGAATACAGCTGGGCTGGGCAGCATATGGCAAACTTCGTCGGGTCTTCACATCGCCAATTCCACAATGTCTGAAGACGAAAGTTTTCAACCAGTGCGTCCTACCCGTAATGACATACGGTGCCGAGACGTGGACACTCACGGTTGGGCTGGTCCACAAATTTAAAGTCGCTCAGAGAGCTATGGAGAGGGCAATGCTCGGAGTTTCTTTGAAGGATCGAATTTGGAACGAAGTGATCCGTCAGAGAACCAAAGTTACCGACATAGCTCACCGTATTAGCAATTTGAAGTGGCAGTGGGCTGGCCATATTATCCGAAGAACCGATAACCGGTGGGGTAAACGTGTTCTTGAGTGGAGACCGCGGATCGGCAAGCGTAGTGTGGGACGCCCTCAGACTAGGTGGAGCGATGATCTGTGCAGAGTGGCTGGCAAAAGCTGAATGAGAGTAGCCGAGGATCGCTTACAATGGCGTGCAGTTGGAGAGGCCTATGTCCAGCAGTGGACAAGAATAGGCTGATGATGATGACTTTGTTTTCGTCCTAAATTCTCATATCGCACGACAGCCTTACATCCCACAACAATCTGGGAATAACGTTTGATTATTCTACAGGTACTACGCCCCGCGGTGTTACGCGCTCTTCCCATGGAAAGAGAAGAAGTAGCCTATGTGTTAATGCAGGGTTTCAGCTACCTTTACACCAAAATTTATCAAAATTGGTCTAGCCGTTAGAGCGCGAAGAGGTAACAAACACACTGACAAAGTTTCGCCTCTTTAATATTAGCGTGAAGTGTCACACTACGTACGTCACACACTAATCGTGTCACAGTACGGTTACTGTAAACCCATGCATGGTAAGGACCATGCATGGGTTTACAGTAACCGTATTCGCTAGCGAACTGCGTAAACGCTTTGTATAGAAAATTGTAGGTCTACAAAGTGATGGGTGCTGTCATACTATTTCTTCATACTAATCGTTTACGCTGTCGCTAGTGAGTATGGTCACGATAATTCATGGTAAGGGTGCAAATCAATTGTTTATCGGAACTAGAGCGGCGTCAGTTGAGAACGTGACGTGGCCATTGGGTCGCAAACTAAGATTATCGATAAACTTATGCTCTCGGATTAAATTTGCGTAATTGATTAGACAGTTTAAACCAGTTTACGAGGACTATTTCAATTAATCGGAAATATCTATGAACAGTGGAAACAATGGTTATTATAGCGCCAGCGGGGTGTCATATATTTTAGACGGGGTTTAACCCTTTTACGACCAACAACCCGCCTAGAGGGTGCTATGCTCGTAGCAGATATTCGCTACATACACATTTTCCTGTTATCGGTACGAAAGCTATCAAACAAACAAGCGTTCTATGACGAGCCGTGACCAAAGTCAGGTACTGACTTATAATTAAAGTTTTCAGATTAAACCGAAAATACCGAAATAGAGAGGAAGAGTATGTGGAAGGAGGAATTTAACAAAGCTACTGGGACTTAGGACGAATGACGTTTTTAGGGTTCCGTAGTCAACTAGGAACCCTTATAGTATCACCATGTCCGTTTGTCCGTCTGTCCGTCTGTCCGTCTGTCCGTCTGTCCGTCTGTCCGTCTGTCCGTCTGTCCGTCCGCAGCTTAAAAAATAGTGTCCCCGCCCCCCTCTAAGTTTTCAACTACGGGTCAAAAAATTATGGAAAAATTCATGAAAATGAGGCCTTATAAGTAATTTTAATGAAAACTATATTGAATAAAATCGGTTGCGCCGTTTTTGAGTTATCGCTTAAATCATAATTTTCTTTAAAATTACGTAAGTGCCGCGCGGTGTCGTTACCTATACTTCGAACGTTACACATATTAGTTAAGTGCCATACTGGATTAAAATATTCCGCTCAATCTATCGCGTATAATCGATAACTTCCAGAGGGTGATAAGTAATTACAGCTAATTTGGCGTTTACGACCTTTTTAATAGAGCTTGAAATATTTCTCTTAATTTAAAGTCTATTGTGAAGTATGGGCAACTACGGAACCCTACACTGAGCGTGGCCCGACATGCTCTTGGCCGGTTTTTATAACCAATGATGATTCAAACATCGCCTTGTTGCAGTCGGGTTTTATATTTATAGAAATACACGTGAAACTTCCATGAATACTCAAATAATTAATGAATGATGCTAAAATTAGTGCTTGTGTGTATGCGGCTGGTTTTAATTAGGAAACTTTCAACGTGCAATGGTGCAAGTTTATCCCTTTAGCCCACTTCTACTTGTAGTTTCTAAGCAGAAAGTCGTATGTGGTTATGAAACTTTGATAAACTTACGACCAACCTTTTAGAATGGCGAGGTATATTCCTAACTTGATGGACGTTTTCCATGCTGAGGTGTAAAAGTATTGAGTGAGGCACGAACGGGTTTTTGAATTTAGAACTTTGGAGTGCAAGTCGTTCCAGTCCACCAACGAAATTGGCAATCGCTATAAACACGATCCAAGTGCTTTTATCGGAAAATATGTAGACTATGAGCAGATAAAAATTACATTTGGATCGATTATTGTTATAAATAGTGCTATCGTTCGTAAACTTCATTTGTACATACATAAATAATTTGTCTCTTTAACGTAGGTACTTTGAAATATTAACAAACACTTGAGTAGCCGCGGTCTAGTTTCAAATACTTTTAGTCGCTAAAGGGTCCAGTGGACCCAGGCCATTTTCTGACGATATGATAAAAACTATTGAAATATGTGAGGTTATCGATATATATGTTAAATCAAAAACTAAATCCATCATGTAAGAATAATCAAACTCAATGCGCGCAATCAAGTGCAATGCGAATTACCGCAAAAATAACGATATAATACTATATCAAATGACGACATGAATTTGTATTAAGGTGTCCCAGGCAGGTAAAAGTTTATTTATTCAATAAAAACAGTTCCATTCTGTGTAAGTAGCTACAGACAACAAAAACACAGATATTTATATTCCAAGTAGACTAACCTAGGCAATAAGATACCTAACCATAACATCCCTTTTTGTGTTAGAGCAAAAAATAGTTCTTGATATTATGAACGTAAAAGTATGGACTACCTAGCGTAATAGCTTATCATAAAAACACTAAGTTATAAGTTACCCGAGTTATATACAGGATGAGTTCTAGAAAACTCTCGTACGAAAAAAATAAAAGTACCACTTTTTATGCTGCATAGAAAACATTATCTGTACCTTATCTTTGAGGTGTAAATGAGCGAGTACCTACTGACTTATTTTCTGCTATGCATTGTTAGATGGTTATTACAAATACAACGGTAACCCTGGTTTCTACCCTAGGTGGAGCTGGTGTTCGCGTCATCACTACATAGTATAAAACCAAATCGCTTCCTGCTGTCTATCTGTCTGTCTGTGTGGTGGTGTTACTTTCAGGAAACCTGCATCGCGGTATCGTTATAATATTGTATATATATTATGTAATTAGGCAGGATTTTACGAAATAAATGTGTTTTAATTTGCTATTGCAGAGGACAACCCGAGGACGAGTACAGTTTTATGCCTACAGCTGTAGGCTTAGCATATCTTGCTGCGACATCGATTGTCGCGCGACTCAGCATCACCTGTCTTGCTCGCACCGTATTGATAGGAAAGGGACAGGTAGTGTTTGTCGCGCGACAAAGAGTCGCGTGTCACAGTTATGCTTAGACATACTGATAAAAATACAAGTTTAGAGTCGCACATTCTTTATTGTCCATCTATTCCTTTGCACCCTGTATAGTCATCACATAATACCAGTGAAATATCTCACATCCATTAGTAGGCCTCGTCGGTAAACAAATGTTTGTCGGCGACCGACTCTTCCGCCGTCGCGCAGGATATTGTGGAGGAAAATGCCAATAGTATTACTTGTTATGGACGGTTTTGGCCTGGAAGCTGCACTTTGTGATGGAAGCAAGCCGTTTTGCACAGTGATAATATAGACCAAAATAAACGATTTCACTCGAGGCGAAATTAGTTTCACCCCTTAGGAACAGAGATGGCGCCACTTATTCAAAAAAAGTTTAAAAAAATTCTAAATCCTGAACGGATACTCCGATTTTGACGTAAGAGGTGCCAATCGGCAGATAATTACCCAATTTAACATGAAAAAAATTAAAATCACGTAGAAAATAATTTGGGATACCTAAGAAATAATATTTTCTGAAAAAAAAATTTAAAATTTGTGATTTTTGGAATTTTACTCGTAAAAATGTATGTACATGGTACTTTTTTTATTTATTTATATTAATACACAACTAATTTTACATTTACGAAAAAAAACCGCATATCATTAGCTCGTATAATTCCAAAGTTATTGAAGAATACAGACATGGCGCCGCTGGGTCAAAAAATCTTACAAAAAATCTAAAACCTCAACGGATATTCCGATTTTGATAATTAAGGTGCTAATCGACAGATAATTACTTAAATTAGTTTCAAAAAATAAAATAAAAATTCAAATAGGCAAAAAGTAATAATATTTCCAAAAAAAAACATACATTTTGAAAAAAAATAATTTTTTTTGGGGCTTTTATGTAATTTCATATAAATTTTTTTATGAATATGGCTTTATTTTACTTATGTATATTATAACACTATTAGGTAAATGATCGTTTAATAAAAAACCGCATATCGAGAACTTGTACTGTTCCGACGGTATTGAAGATTTTACTATAAGGTGCCGGTGCGATGTTGCCGCCACACGTGGACACGTGCAACTTATGTACATGTATCTAGAAAAGTATTCTCCCGTTTCGAAGGTACTGATTACCCTGAAAATATAACCACAATTGAAAGTACAAATAATAATCATCCCAAGTAGCACACAACACACTTATATCCCTTGTACAGCTTAAATTAGAGTTTTAACGGGTGAATAGGCTCTTATACAACCAGTTTGCTAATATCACAAGTATATTCTGCATATTTTCACTAAACTGTGCATTGTAACGTGCATGTTAGGCCGTTGCATCGGCTGCAACAACGCATTTTTCCATAGCTCGATTTGCACCTATACTAACTGTTCTATTGTGGATCGCACCTGCAACCTGCTTCCAACGCCATTCCATTCCTAAAAAGAAAGGACTTGGGACAGGATATATCCAAATTAAGACGTTTATTTCACATTTGGCTCGCTTGAAACGCTACACGCAGAACATGTTGTTCAATGGCAGCTGAAGTAGTCGGCGAAAGGCTTGTCGCCAGCTCTGTGAAAGCATCGAAGCATTCAAATTGCAGTCGTCAGTGCAACGGTCTACTAGTAGCAGTTTACAAAACAGTTATTACTTTAAGTAATGAAATTATGACTGCACTTCAAGGCTTTCACAGAGTATGACAAGACGTCTAATTTTAATACAATAAGAAAAGAGACCTGTTTAAAAACTTGCATGTTATACCCTGAAATAACTACTGCTTTTGCAAGTACATCGCTATCTATAGAAATTCTCTCTCGATACGTAACGGCTCATGTGAAACGATTACTTAGGGCCATTTTTGTTTCCTTTTTTTAGGGTGTGTTTACATAATTAATGTCATTCATTATTATAACAAAACGGGATTTAACCGAGTTCAAAAATGTTTATTTACCGCAATTAAGTCCCGTTTTATTATTTTAATATAATGTGTGAAAATCGTGTAAGATTCAATCACTATATTAATGTCATTAATTGGTTCTCAATTATTCGTAACGTTGTTGGTCCCAGATTCACATGCAGGCTATACGATGCTCCAACAGAGCATATATTATTACTGTTGATGCGATTCGAAAAGATCTGTTTAAACTAAAAAACACTAAACTAAACAAGCTTGTGAGATACCTTCCATCTATTTCAGCTGCCATTGAATACAGTTTCATGCAAACCAAATGTGGGTTCACGTTTTAATTTGGAAATATCGAGTCCCAAGTCCTTCTTTTTGGGAATGAAACGGCATCAAAGGTAGGTGGGGTCCACAATAGTTGAAGGTTAGTTCAATTCGGAAACTCCTTGAACATTATGGATACAAATTGGGCTGTGGCATAATGCGTTGTTGTTTTTTTTATGATGCGACGGCCTAACTTGCACGTTACAATGCAAAGCCTGCAAAGACTAAAGTGAAAATAAAACATAAAAAGTAAGTAAAATATTGATTCAGAAATGCTATTTAGCATCTAATATACTTGTGATATTAGCAAACAGGTTGTATAGGAGCCTATTCACCCCTTAAAACTCTAATTTAAGCTGTACAAGGGATATAAATGTGTTGTGTGCTACTTGGGATGATTATTATTTGTACTTTCAATTATGGTTATATTTTCAGGGTAATCAGTACCTTCGAAACGGGAGAATACTTTTCTAGATACATGTACATAAGTTGCACGTGCGGCGGCAACATCGCACCGGCACCCTATAGTAAAATCTTCAATACCTTTGGAACTGTACAAGTTCTCGATATGCGGTTTTTTATTAAACGATCAATTACCTAATAGTGTTATAATATACATAAGTAAAATAAAGCCATATTCATAGTTTTGTTTATAAAAAATTACATAAAAGCCCCAAAAAAAAATTATATTTTATCAAAATGTATGTTTTTTTGTAAATATTATGACTTTTTGCCTATTTGAATTTTTATTTTATTTTTTGAAACTAATTTAAGTAATTATCTGTTGATTAGCACCTTAATTATCAAAATCGGAAAATCCGTTGAGGTTTTAGATTTTTTGTAAGAAGTTTTGACCCAGCGGCGCCATGTCTGTATTCTTCAATAACTTTGGAATTATACGAGCTAATGATATGCGGTTTTTTTTCGTAAATGTAAAATTAGTTGTGTATTAATATAAATAAATAAAAAAAGTACCATGTACATACATTTTTACGAGTAAAATTCCAAAAATCACAAATTTAAAATATTTTTTTCAGAAAATATTATTTCTTAGGTATCCAAAATTATTTTCTACGTGATTATAATTTTTTTCATGTTAAATTGGGTAATTATCTGCCGATTGGCACCTCTTACGTCAAAATCGGAGTATCCGTTCAGGATTTAGAATTTTTTTAAACTTTTTTTGAGTAAGTGGCGCCATCTCTGTTCCTAAGGGGTGAAACTAATTTCGCCTCGAGTGAAATCGTTTATTTTGGTCTATATTATCACTGTGCAAAACGGCTTGTTTCCATCACAGAGTGCAGCTTTTTTTCATAACAAATAGGACTACAAGACGAGGAGAAATGTCATTAAGTAGCGTCATAGTATGCTATTTACAAGGAGGAATTTCATTTTTTTTTCTCGTTTTTTGATGTTAATCTATGATAAATATACGCATATCTATTGTAAAACATTTTGAACAGTGGAATATTTTAAGATACCTACCTTAAACAGCATGTACTAAATGAAACTACTTTTTGACAATTTGGAGCAAGAAACATTTAGGTTCAAGAGGTCTTGTAATATAATTGTGTTATATAGGTATCGGTTATATCACGGGCATACATACGTCTGCTCGGTCTAATAGTAAGGACTTCAACATAATCGTGACTTAAGATATGACAGAGTATATTTTTCTTTAAGCTTTGATCTTTGTAGCAATGGTTTAATATGACAGAGTGTGTCATAATATGGAGATGATGAATTACTCTTTAATAAGAGAGTGGTTAATACCACGATTTTCTTGATTGTCACATAATAAAATCCAAGTTAAAATCACAGAATAACTCTTGTCATTACACTGAGTCTGCCAATTTGGTTATATTAGTCAGACATAGGCTTATCTGGCTGCGCATTCTAATCATAAACGTCTTTGTTTCATTAAGGCTATAGTCACATTACATAAATTTATAACAGTAAGGTGCTTTGGGGTAAATTCGACATATTTTTAGGCGAGTGTAGGTAGAGTATGTTAGGGTTCAAGTCAGAACCTAAGAAGTATTCCTTTTAAGTAATGAGATCTTTACGAAATTGGATAATATTCATCAACGCTTTGTGAAAACAGCGTTTTAATACGTTGCTTGAATTTGGAAATAAATTTAAATAAAAAAAAATTATACTATTTTTTAAGATGTGGGCAATTTCGAAAGCAGGTCGGGTAATTTCGAAGGTCTTTAGAAATATGACTTTAGGAGTCATATTCTTTTTATGTGGTATGGGGTAATTTCAAGGCACTAAATCGCACTATTTTTATTGAATCGACCGCAACTCACGTGCGCTGACGACTAGTGACACGAAGTGAACTGAAGCGGGGGCGCAGATAAACATGGCGTCTTGACAAGCGTTGCAAGCGTAGAAATTGTTTCCAGTTTAGTACTGTAGATATATGTGATTTACGACGTATTCCCATTTTTGAGTTTATCCCAAAGCAGCTTAATAGCCTACTACTACGCCCACAACTTCGTACGCTTATTTTTTTTATACCGTAGTTGGGTAAAAAGTATCCTCTTACCATCTTTGCATGTACCGCAATTGGTTAAAATTTGTCCAACCGTTTCGGCGTGATGAGAGGACAAAAGAAACTATGAAAATAGATGGCGCCAGGCTGGCATCGCGCCGCGCGCCCCTTCAAATCGAATGACGATCCTGCATCACGTTATTAAGATTTTTCTTGAAATCATGGCCAGTCTCCATAGAAAACTGATTTTCAATACAAATGTAAATAGGTATTATAATTGTATAGATAAGAAATCCTTCCAAACGTCGGGCGGTAAAGTTCCATTTGATTTTGACAAAATGTACGTATAGCCATTTGCGTATGAAGTGTAAGGGAGGAGCGGCATCTTATAAGCGGCGTCTTATACATTCTTAATCAAACTTAATTATGCGTTTTTTTTTTTGGATACAGGGTGATCAATCCAAATGAGTCAGTAGGGAGAAAACGAAAACTATAAGAGATTGGGAAATCTGTTCTTAAGAACCATGGCGTTGATTTTAGATTTATTAGAAACTGCATAATTTTTTTTTATAAATCTCATACATAACCGGGAATTCAACCTAGTTAAAATTCTGTAAGTAATCGCATGTCGTATCGTAACATTCTTTACAATGTGGTTTGACCGGGTTATGTATGAAATTATGTGTAAGATTTATAAAAAATAAATAATGCCATTTTTATTAAATCTAAAATCGACGCCATGGTTCCTAAAAACAGGTTTCCCTATCTCTTATATTTTGTGACTTTCCCTGCTGACCCATTTGGATTGATCACCCGGTATACTTAATTAATACTTCTTGTTGTAGTTTGTTTATAAATTTTAATCAATCTTAATTATGCATTCTTTTTCTGTATATACTTAAAGGAACTATGTAGGAATTACTCTAATCACCTAAAATATTAATATTTTGAATTTGACACACATAATTGAACTATTTCATACTTTCTTGGTATTCTAGCGCTATTGCGGACGACATTGGAACTCTTATTTACTGCTTAATAATATTCTCCTATGAAAGATGCTGCTCCTTATTGCCTTTTACACTACATACATTTGAGCTAGATATGGGACGATCATTGGTAACGCTATCTTTTGAAACTAGTTTTCATCCTCACTTATCGTTCTTAGTCGTAGTCATCACGGTGTTAACTCCATACTCTCTGTTAATACGTTTACCGTGACATAGTCTAGACAAATATATGCTCATGTCATTACCTATGAGTAATATTATCCTTTAATTTATGCCAAGAAGTTTCGAGCGCCTGAGAGATTCCAAGCTTAACCCGACTGAAAGCTGAATATATTTCGTGGAAAACTTCTATTGTTCAGTCTTCAGGGAGACTATTGGATTTTTGAAACGAGTAAGCAGATTTTGTTTAAATATTTTATTAAATAAACGTATGAAGATTAAGTTTTATATTTTTTTTTGAACCTTGGAACTGGCGAATTTTTCATATGCTTACATTGTATAATATGCTTACGCGAGTGTTATGCCAATATAGGCTCTTGACACACTGATATCCGCTAATAATATGGCCAGACCATAATAATTTTACCAAAACTAAAATGCTATTGACACATATAGCTTACTCGTATTCTTTTGACGACGCGTTTGGCTCGGTTCGTAGACACCTGCCTACTGAGTCGGCGGTCCCGGGTTCGAATCCCGACCGGGGCAAATATTTGTGCAAATATTTCTTCTTGGGTCATGGATGTTATCTATATATGTATTTATATATCATGTATATCGTCGTCTAGTACCCATAGTACAAGCTTTGCTTAGTTTGGGACTAGGTCGATTTGTGTATGATTGCCCCTTAATATTTATTTATTTAATATTTATTCTACACTTGTAGAATACGTGCGTACACGCGTAACTTTGTATGTCGCTATAGGGAATTCGGCATTGGCGTATCTAAGATTATTTTTCAGACGGGGCCGAGGTGGGGGCCTGCCCATGTCCTATGAGATGACGCCATGCATTTCTATGGGTAACCCGACATCCTGGTGTGGGCACTGGACCATATTGGGGTGGGCCCCCTAAATACGCCTGTGGAATTCGGATTCTATTGTCTATTCGCAGCACTAGTTGGCAACACCTACGTTGCACACAGGGCACGCGCAGGAACTATAGGTACAATAGGTGACAGCACTATCAATGACAACGTCAAGTTTTGGTAAAATAAAAGATACGGATTGGCGGCTCCAGTTAGCAGCACCTTCGCCGTGCACGTTCCTTATTACTTTCATGCTCTTTCTCAAAATTCAGAACATTTTATCCCCTGCTAGCTGCTGTATTTGAACTTATTTTACGTAACGCCGTGAAACGTATGAACCTATTTATCTTGACCTTTGTAAATTTTTAACACCGACAGTAAAAACGTATATAACCGTTAAAACTCTATAAACATGTATTCAATTATCTTTATTTAAAATCACTTGAAGTTCCGCGGGGCCGGCATGCAACAGCTGAAACACCCCCGGGCTAGTAATCTCCCCAGTCCCCCTACGCTGCCATGCTACGGTAAAAGAACGTATCTTACTATGTCATCCGTATAAAGATACGACCTTTTACCGTAACACGGCAGTACTTAGCACATATATTTCAAACAGTAAGCCACGCTTTAAAAAAAAGTTACTGTAAACATTGATTTGGAGAATCTTGTACATCTCCTCTACATGTATCAATTACCTCTCTTCTTAGTCGTACACTGTTGTCAGAGTGGTCGTGGTTTTAGATTGTCCTCTTCTACATTAATGACGGCTTTTGCAATTTTTCTCCATCTCTCTCTGTTTGTGGCACTCCGTGCACACTCCGTTAGGGAACATTTCGTCGTGGACTTTATGAGATTCGTCCACCTAGTAGGAGATCGACCCCGAGAACGTTGACCTTCCACTCTCCCCTGCACTACCAATCGCTTCATCGAATTTTCGCTGCCGATGATATGTCCAAGCATTTTCAGGATTCGCACTTGCACAATCGACGAAAGTCTTTGTTTGACCTTAAGCTCTTTCAAGATAGAGATTAGTTCGGCGAGCAGTCCATCTAATCCTCAGAAACCGTCTCCTTATATTATAATTGTAATAGATTTAAGTATAATTTACGAAAAAATTACTGTTGAGTTTCTTTCGGCTTTCTTCTCAACAGCGGTCGCCTCTTGTGACATGCCGGTAGATTCCGATTCAGACATGCGAAAGTGCCCTTGTGGCCAGCTCACAGAATAAACGTTTTGATTTTTGATTTTAATTATTAGAGAATAAGTAAAAGTTGAAAACCTGAGCAGTTCATACACATACCAAAAACACGTTGTTGTTGTTTAGTACATAACATTGAGCGTGACTACATCTATATACGCAAATGACTATGTCTATATTACGTCACCTCTAAATATTTCCTACCAGTTTACCGCCAAAATGTGTTAGAAGGATGAAGTAAATTAGTGTAGGGTGCTGTGTGTCATTATGTACATACTATATAATATATATTAGTTTGATATAATATATTTAATTTTCCTGCATTTTAGATACATTATTAATTTAACCGCATACTGTTCTTAATCAGTTTACTACCACTCATTTTACCTGTATAGGCGTATTTTCACGATACAAAAGAATTACTGGAAGTGCAACAGGAGCGTATTTTTTCAGCTTTTTCAGGTCCAATGTGAAGTGGTGAAAAAATAGTATTTTTACTTGTTTGTTGATTTTGAATCGAAACTTCGTATAGGTAGTAAATTGAATTTGTGATGTTACCATACGTATAAAAAGTATAAATCAGATGGCGGACTTACCGCAAAGGGACATTGTAAGAATGCCATTCAACTATTATTTCCGACTTTTATAAACAATCCGGGAAGTCTGACTGTATAATATTTATAATTTTTTTAACATATTCATTAAAATAAAATTCATAATATGTATGCTTCTGTGATGGGGCTTTAATGAGTATTAGAATTATTATTCAATGTATATTTTACAGATATTCAAATACATTAGGTACTTACATGAAATGGAAAAGGGAAAATACAATTTCAAACACCCATTCTAGCTAATCTATGATCGTCGCCCGTGATATCCTATCCTATCCTATCTGTGCCATATAACTGTGTTCCCGCCATTGGGTGAGCGCGAGCTAAGTACACAGCGATAGTCGCGGCACTAATATCCATATGAGTTTAGGTCTAAATTCAACGTTACTGAATGTCTGCTTTAGCAAGGTGCTCGATAAACATTTTAATGACACCTTATCAATGTCACTAATATGAGCATATTTTGTCCGTGAAAGAAATAATAAAAATATTAAGGGACAATCTTATACAAATCGACCTAGGCCCAAACTAAGGAAAGCTTATACTATGGGTACTAGACGACGATATACATAATAATATATAATATAGATAACATCCATGACCCAGGAACAAAATATATTCGACTTCATAACACAAATATTAATAAAAATAAACACACGTGTAGATGTCAGTCGAATAAAATAACTACGCCTAAAGACATTATGCGACATTACAATGTATCCAATTTCAAACACCCATTCAAGCTAATCTATGATCGCCCGTGCCATCCTATCCTATCCTATCTGCGCCATGTAAATGTGTGTTCCCGCCATCGGACGAGCCCGAGCAAAGTACACAGCGATAGTCGCGGCACTAATATTCGTAAGTGGTTTTACAACACCCTGACGTGAGACATAAATAGGTATGGTTTAACAGAACTTCGAGGCAATAGTGGAGCATATTCACAGTAAGTGCTATGTTATGAGAGACAAAGCAATTAAAGATAAACCTAGAAAAACCACCAGTTTTTAATTTGATTTTCTAGTTGTGCGGGAAAGTTTTCAGAAATGATTCATTGTTTTGATGAACAATTATAGTACAGACCTTGAATTAAAATATTGGTACACTAGCATCGCGCGGTTTACCCGCTCATGCCACGGCAACACTACATTTTTTGGGAAAAAAAGCCGAAGCGTTAATCCAGAATGTCAGCTACCTTCATACCAAAATTTATCAAAATCGGTACAGCCGTTTGAGCGTGAAGGTCACAAACATACCTGACACATAAACACACTGACAAACTTTCGCCTCTATTGTGTTAGTGGGATATTATAGTCGAATAGATCAGGATATTGCAGACTTTATTAAATACGATCTGATTACATTCATTTTTTTTTAAATTATATATGTGTCATTGTCATGTTCGAAACGGATGTGTCAACATTATGATTGGTAAAAGTACATTAAAATAGTGGATTATAGTTATTTTAACAGGTAATTACAGTCCTTTTACTTGTTTTCTTTGGTCCTTTCACCGTTCACTAATGGTAATACTGTTTATTTTCTACATCAATAATCAATAATCATTTATTCAATAGTTCACACAATTTTACAGGTTAGTAATTTGGTACCTCTTTTTAAGTATACTAAGATACCTGTGTTAAGAGGCACCGTTGTTCCACGGAATGTATTAATGAGCACATAGTTTACTAATAAGAGTATTATCAAGTGACATTAACATTACATTTATAAAATAATGAAATAGAGTGAAATATCTATCGCTCGTACGACTATACGACTATGGACTTAAACTTAACAGAATGTAGATAATATTTTACAGAAAATCTTAAAATATTACTTTATATGATTAGTGTTTTTTGTTTCGACATTTGCATCGTGTGTAGGTATGCACGTATTGTTGTACACCCTTCCCGCACCAATAATGTCTCTGTTTGACCTTGTGGTTGACTGGTAGAGAATGCCTCATGGCATTAAGTCCGCCATTTGTACTTTTACTTATGTATTTTGTGCAATAAAGTTTAAATAAATAAATATATGTAAACAAAACACACACATAATTAGTATTGAACTGAAAGTAATAACGGTGTTATATTATCTTATAAAATATAATTTCGCTTGAACTTAGACTTTAATCCTCTGTACACCAGTATTTGAAAAACTTTAACGGACGCATATAGTATTTACCTGATTGAATATTAATGGAAGTCGAACATGATATTGTATATGAAAGCGATTTAACACTTTAATAATAGCGTAAACACAGACAACATTTTTACAGCAGAGCAGGTACGGATTAGCCAGGACCAAAAAGTTTAGGTACCACCTTAACTCATTTACATTTATTTTTTTAGTTAACTATCGAATAAAGTCCCGCTTGGATTGTAGTGGATCGCATTCAATTTTTCTTTCTTAATTTACCTTTGTGTCATTATTTATCGAATAAAGTGTTTTAAGGTTCCTTGTTGTCTTGTTTATTTTTGTTGCACAACGGAACTTATTCAATTTATTTTCTTGTTTTGTATAGCCTAAATTTCGTCGTGGGTCCAAGCCTCACGACCAAACGTGTTGTCTTGTACGCAAACAAGCAATATTTAGAATTTCTAAATTAAATTCTTAATAAGAATTAAATGTCAAATTACCTATTGTAATAACAACGGTTATTATCTAACTCTAAATCATAAAATCTGAAAAATGATCGTAAAGGCGGATTCCCACCAGCGAGGCGAGTCGAGGTAGGATAAAAACTGAAATTGACGACCTATTTGCGTCAAAAATTGCCATTAATAGCTTGCGAACCTGCGCCAGTTCGCGTTTGACATACAACTCGACTCAAACGTTTATTTATTTATTTAATCGTATGGCAGGTTATACGTTGAATACAGCTTATATATTTAGTTATGGCATCGTCGTTGAGGTTGATCAGGTCTTCGGCAGGGCCTCCAGAGTAGCGAGTTAGAGGAAACTTCGATAATACGACGACGCGGTTGGCGCAGTTTGCAGACCCCTGCATACTGAGCCGGCGGTCCCGGGTTAGAATCCCAGCCGGGGCAAATATTTGTGTGATGAACTCGAATATTTGTTCTTGGGTCATGGATGTTATCTTATCTATATAGATATGTATTTATTTATATATATTATATTTATCGTCGCCTAGTACCCATAGTACAAGCTTTGCTTAGTTTGGGACTAGGTCGATTTGTGTAAGATGGTCCCATAATATTTATTATAAAAAAAAAAAAAATTAAAAAAAAAATATCGTACAACCTCACAAATCGATCTAGTCCCAAATTAAGCTCAAGAAGGCTTGTGTTATGGGTACTAGACGACAATATACGTACTTACGTGTCGGGATAGGGTTGGATGGCCGGGTGCGGTGTGTGGCACCTTAGTTGAGCTATTCGATATAGTTGTGGACGAGGAGGTAGTTCGAGCGAGATGAAACACTTCAGATACAATTAACTTGATTTATTCCTTATACAATGAAGCACAAAATAAATGTTCCTGGCACAGATGTCTGTAAGCTAGGTTATCGAAGTCTCGAACAAAATAGTCTTTATTAAATTAACACTGTATTGTTGTTATAACGCTGACTCTAATAAACTTGGTATAGAACAACGAAACGGGACAGTTCCAAGGCAGTAGTGCACTCGACGGTGACCCAAAGTGAAGTGTGGTGGGCGTTCGCTGAGTTAACCACCAAGACTCTGTCTAGCGCGCCAAAACAGGTTCAAGGGGGCGCTACTGTCGCCTTCCAATGGCGCGCCGGTTTCGTTGAGCGTCCATACTCATGACCGTCTGCGACACGGCCATCCTGCGATGACACACGTCCTCGTGTGTTGCTCTGAAACAATCAACAACCAAAACAGTATCCTCTCGGTCACTCCTGACAAACACGTCAAAATGGTAAGACAAAACAAAAACTTCATCTTTCCTTTCACGTCAAATAGTTGCTGACACCAAAACTAAAAAAATATCACAAAAATCATTTTGACAACTAAGTGAAAGTTTTTGTTTTATAACCGCAACATTTCAAAAGATACAAATCGAATTATGGTATGTAGGATACCAATTACCAATTGTAACATTACTTATTCTTTCAATATTGCAATACGTTTTAAATGCGATTGTACTACAATGTTACTTGTTGTGAAACAAACTATTTACCACTTTCAGAAAACACATTAAGAACCATGTACCACCATTTAACTTCCTTACGGTTCGCCTTATTGACAATATCAAAACATTTAAATCAACAAAAATACATTTGATAAAACAGGTATCTCATTCGTGCCCTAGGCTAATCTAGCCTCACGGGATCGCCGAGTCAACCCTATGACTCTACCGTCTCTGCGAGAGACCCGACCTCCATCAGCACTTACTGCGCACCGCGTATCCACGGACTGCTCAGAAAGTGACTGGTACGGTCGACCAACCGAACTGAGAACCTCCCTATCAGTCTCACTATCTTGTCTGACTACTTCAAATGGTACATAGCTCCCGGGCATTTCTCTCAACCTATTGTGCAAGTATGCGCATGTTTGGAAGCCAAGTTTATGGCAGAGGGTCTTGCAATTTACAATACTACATGTCAACATTTCTAATAAGCTCGCCTCAGTAAGTCTATTTACTGCACAGTACTAACAATTTTAGCTAGACTGAGACAAGTCATACATAGTCACTGCATTATACAACCAATTGCCACGGAACTTATTGGAAATCAACTTCCATAAGCAATCACTCGGCAACCGAATCACAATAAAATGAGAACTCCTCACCAGATTGCCTCATATAGTGTAGTGACGTCACACGTTAACCCCCTTCGCGGAGGATGAAGGCGCCCTGTCACTCGCCTTCGTGCAGTTCTTTCCGTTACGACTCGTACCGTGGCAGTTGAAGCATACGACTCATGGATTCGCTGTTAGCTGCTGAGGTCGCGTATTTTTTTCCTAAAACAAAAACTCCAAGCATAGTATCCCAAGCAACAAGTAAAATGTTACATCATATGTAAAGAAGATAGACATCTGATACAAATCAGTAGTTCAAGAACAAGCACCCATTAATACAAATTACTCCTTTGTTTACAATAATTAAAAATATTGGATACAGTGCCTCCTTTGTCCGGCTAGCCCTGTAGCCTATACAACCATCCCTGTGGTCACTCGACATATAACCATCCCTGTGGTTTTATGTGAGACATGAAATCAGCCCTGTGATTTCATAGCTGCGACTCTAGAGGACACTTACCAACATGGTAAAGTTATCAATCTGACTCCACCAATTCAGAATTCTCAGAATCTAGAAACTTAATGGGTACTTGCCCCTCGGGCATCTTTTTAAGCCGGTAATTCTAACTTGAAATCCAATAAAAAAAGGAAATTCAAATCAATCTAGCAAGGTTACACTTTAATTACGATACGTTAATGTCAACATCTAATCCACGACGTAGATACAAGAAAAGATTTAAATTAAATCATTATTTGCACTTAAATAACAAGCTTTACTTTGTATAATAATTTTTGGATCACCAAGGCTTTACCGATTATGAAACATTAATGATAAAAATCAAACTTAAATTTCAAATACTTGTGTCCTAATATTTTCCTAATCCTATTAGTGTCTCCAGTTTAAATATTTTAGGCTATAGCGATCACCACAGTTAAAAGTAACATTAGGGTCGTTTAAACAAATCTCAAGCTCACCAGTTCTTACGGAAGTTATAGGCGCTAAACTATACACCAGCTAAAGTACACAGAGTAAGAAACTATTCAAGACGTAAACAAATTCTACAGAACGATTAGAAAATCATGAACATGGGGGAAAATCATGAGGGTAGATTATTTTAGCAGCCGCTTCTACTACTAAATACTGTGCAATTTTTAAATGATAAATAAACTTTAATGATGGTAGGTAAACTGCGTAGTGGTCATATTAATTCAACACTAAATCTCTGTAGAAACATTTCACGTTCGGTCATATTATATCACTACGAAAACAATCGTTAGAAAAACGTGCAATAAACCTTGTTTCAAATGATTATTAATTTCCATCACGCAATATTCAACTTTTACTTGGAGGGTCGCTATTACCAGTACCCGGTAATACTTTTTTAACAAATACCCACTAAACTGAACAAGTGTAACTCAAGTCTACCCTAGCATCTAGCTACACTTTCTTTTAGTGAAAATTATATCGGAATCGTAGTGACAAGGTAACGACTGACCTGATGTGTTTTTAAAATCTGTCTGTGGGGCCATTGTGCCTACGTGCACGCGTCGGTCGTAGTTGACCGTCGCTTCTGGGTCACTTCCACTGGTGCAACGACTGACGATGTGTCCCGCTGTTCTTGAAGCAAACAATGAACTTCGATGTGGTTTGCTGTTGACTGCTCGCTTTTATGGCAGAGGTGGTAAGTTGTAGCCCCGATGATTTCTCTTTTATACGAAGTAAACAATCGAATTTTTCATGTCCGTTTCTCTCGCAATGTAAACAATTTAAACAGTGCAATCTTCATTTGTTTTCATACGTTGTTGTATCTGTGACGGTGTTAACTGTGTTTTAGTGAGGCAAACGCTTGTGGCTCCTGTTCCCTGATTTAGTGCCGTCAGGTTCGTTGTATTTCGAAAAGTAGCCACATTTTTTTTTTCTTCTATTTATCGCTTCGTGTTCCATCATTCTTCGTGTTCGCTCATGGGCCCGTAGGTACTATCCCAAATTCTGATGTCGGGATAGGGTTGGATGGCCGGGTGCGGTGTGTGGCACCTTAGTTGAGCTATTCGATATAGTTGTGGACGAGGAGGTTAGTTCGAGCGAGATGAAACACTTCAGATACAATTAACTTGATTTATTCCTTATACAATGAAGCACAAAATAAATGTTCCTGGCACAGATGTCTGTAAGCTAGGTTATCGAAGTCTCGAACAGAATAGTCTTTATTAAATTAACACTGTATTGTTGAGTTATAACGCTGACTCTAATAAACTTGGTATAGAACAACGAAACGGGACAGTTCCAAGGCAGTAGTGCACTCGACGGTGACCCAAAGTGAAGTGTGGTGGGCGTTCGCTGAGTTAACCACCAAGACTCTGTCTAGCGCGCCAAAACAGGTTCAAGGGGGCGCTACTGTCGCCTTCCAATGGCGCGCCGGTTTCGTTGAGCGTCCATACTCATGACCGTCTGCGACATATAGATAAATATATACTTAAATACATAGAACAACCATGACCCAAGCACAAATATTCGAGTTCATCACACAAATATTTGCCCTGGCCGGGATTCGATCCCGGGACCGCCGGCTCGGTAGGCAGGTGTCTACAAACCGAGTCAAACGCGTCGCCATTATTATTTATTTAATGTGCTGAATGGATTGCACTTCAAACGTTTAGTCAACTCAAACGCTATATTTAGAACTTTGACGGTCAATTGTCCCCTTTTCCGAATACTTTGTGCATTTTTTAGAAACCTTTCAAGTGTCCCTTAGGTACCAAGGGGCTTTTAATCGCCACCCTTTTAGGCCGAATCAGCCCTTATCGGGTTAAGTTGACGAATGACCCAGATTTGTTACGAGTAAACCATTTAATATGAAATCAAAATCAATCAAAATCAAAACGTTTATACTGTAAGTAGACCACAAGGGCACGTTTACATGTCTGAACCTAAATAAAAAAAAGACGAATCGAAGACTTAAAAATGCAAGAAAAAAAAAGCGCTGTAAAAACTAAAGGTTCAATAAAAATAAAAATCCAAGTCATCAGAAAAAATTTGACAGACTGTTTCGATTCAGTGATCCTTTTACAAACTATTCTTCTTCTAAAAGGGTGCTTTCCAAAAAGCTAAACATTAAGAAAACATAATCAAGATAAAGTGTTATTTTTGGTTTTTTGTATGTGTTCGATGTGGGTACCTATCCCTCGCGATCCCTAACATCGTTTGTCCTAAAATCAATTGCCCGAACTGTTTTGTCCTAATGGGCATTGGCCCTAACGATTAATTGCCATAACAATCATTTTCCATAGCGTAATAGTTGTCCTAAAACTCATTTTTCCGAAACATCAATATCCCTAACTATCAACATCCCTAATATTTTTAGCCATATTCCTCGCAATCCCTAAAATCAATTTTCGTTTTTTAAAGTCCCCGCCCCTTTTGCAACCACCGAACTGC
Source organism: Apotomis betuletana (assembly GCA_932273695.1). Taxonomy (NCBI): domain Eukaryota; kingdom Metazoa; phylum Arthropoda; class Insecta; order Lepidoptera; family Tortricidae; genus Apotomis; species Apotomis betuletana. The sequence continues at coordinate 7,272,223 of OW026307.1, read as the reverse complement.
TACCAGTAAAGTAGTTTAGTAATGGGCTATGTTAGGATAGAACTGCGAACACAACAGTACTCGAGCCGAGCGATTAAAACCAAAATTAGGGCATATGAGTGTTAGGACAAATGATCATTATGACAAATCACATTAGGATATATTGATATATGGCAAGTTGCATTAGGAAATAAGATAATTAGGGAAATCAAAATTAGGGTATATGAGTGTTAGGACAAGTGATCATTATGACATAAAACGTTAGGGAATGCAAAAATAGGTTAAAAAACCTTACCCATTTTTAAATATAAGTATTTGAAATGGTTTGTAGTTATCTTACTGGCACAAAAAAAAAAAATTTTTATTGATCTAGTAATACATTTTATTAATTTCAAATAGAAATTTCACGCCGTTCGCTATTTTTGTCTTTAGCTTATCTATGGCGTGACGTAGGCAATCCCGCAAATAAAGACCCGTAATACACTCTTATCTATGATGCGAATGACGTTTTTAGTTTTAAGTTTATTTACTGGTTTGGTGACGTCACTATTAAGGGTGAAAATGGCGGACAGCGTTTTAAGCATTTGAAAATACAAAATAAAAATCAAATGTTCAATTTTAATTTTTTCAGCCATCTACTTTTATGAACTGAATATTTTTCAGCAACATGCAACAATGTCTCATTATTTTTAATAAAACACAAAGAACAAAGGTTACACATTTAAAGTTTTCTTTATGTCTTTGTATCGATGGTTTAATAAAAATATTGATTTAGGTTTCCTATGCCAAATACATTATAACAATTAATTCAATTAAACATATTATATGAGTCGCTAGCCTATTGAGTTGCCGACATTTTGGCATAAACTTCTGCTTCATCTATCTGCTCCATCCGTATATAGCGATTGGGTATTGGGGTATTGTGATATAACAGTATGCGGGAAATGATCTCTAACGTATCCCTGCCGGCGGTGCCGGAATAATCTCGACGTGAAGCGCACGTCTGTCCTGAACTCAATCTAGCGTGTTAGTTCCAAGGCATATACACAGAATATTACAGAATGAAAATGAGACGAAACAGTTCGAGAAAAGGTAGGTAGTGCCTTAAGTGTTGGAAGTATAATTACCGTCAATACGAAGCCCAAATTCGACGTGTATCCGAAATATCACTTCTAGGTCTATTTATTTATTTTTATTTGTCGTTGTCAGTTTGTTGCGTCTCGAATAGCGAAAATCAATATATGGCCATATTACCTACGTGATACATTACTCAAATGGCTATAATTGTGTAAATATCAATCTATGATAGTACCTATCTTAAAACTTAAGTTTTCCTTTATTCTTGTGTTTTTGTATTTTATTCATAATTCCTTTCACCTTTGTAACTGTCATAGCCACAAGGCACATTCATTCACACCGTAAGATTTAGTTCATTAAAAAAAATTCCATTACTCTGCTCCATTGTTTACACTCCATTTTTCCTCGTAAAACCGACACCTAAATAAATTAATTAAATCACAAAACACTCGTGTTATTATTTCCACGACATTTCCACTCGCTTTGTAATTTCGCCTTTTGAAATGTGTCGCGGAAACTAAGGATGGGCAAATGAAAAGAATATATCGATAACTTAGTTCACTCTTCTACTAATTACAATTATAATGCTTATTACATTTAAACCACATATAGGTGTGCTGCACTAACGTCCTGATTGCACTAAGGTATCTATTATCAATGTTCGATGTATCAATATACAGTTTACACAATCCTACACCCTTATACTAGATCTAGTATAAGGGTGTAGGATTGTGTAAACTATATATTGTCTGGAGATCAGACCACATGCCTATGTCTAAGTAGATAACTGTAGAAAAAAGTTGAAGAAACGTCGTTATTATAGATTAATGATCCCGACAACCGAATTTCATAAAAAGCAAGAGAAGTAGCTATTTTTTTTTATAAATATCGACATATTTTAGCCAAGCCTAGCCGGAACGCGGAAACGAGCAAATAATACGCTTTCAAGCACCATCCTCATAATGTGTGCAGTAGTGCGAGATCCAAAACCGATGAGTGCATGATCATAATGTTGTTCGACTACCTATTTCGTATTTATTTAGTAAACCCTTTTTTAGGGTAGCCCAATGTGACAACGAAACCTCATTAGCATTATTTTAATTTGTTATTATGAAATAAAATAATTAACATTAAAGTGATACAAACTGAAGCGGTAAGTTATAAAAAAAATGGTAAAATTGCTTTACCAATTTTTTTATCCTATAAATCTTCTAATTATTCCGGCTCTTGCCTGGGTCCGCTTTCCTACTTCCTTTCCACCATTTTACACGATCCTGGATTCTATAATTATTATTTAAGTAACGAAAAATATATTTACAGTAGGTATACTTACCAAATTTTTCGTGGTTTTTCTTTAATTGCGGCTGCACTCGCCGTTGAATTTTCTAGCTGTGTTTTTTGAATTAAAAAGAGAAAAAAATTGGTATTATACTGACAGGATTTTTTCCTTTTCTTTGTGTAGGGAAAACGTCGTTTGTTTGCTTTAATGTCAGTTTGTATGTAGTAACTAGCCCTTTTCCGCCCGTCATTTCCGTCAACTCAAGTTTGCTTTGATGTCAAATCGAGTTTATTTATATTGTAACAAAATCCGCGTTCACCTGTACAGGGGAATACTTGTATATGTGATACTTATCAATATCATATCTAAAGGCACGCCTACTCTACAAAGATTGAATTGTATCGGGAAAGGCATGGAAAGGTCTAAAATGTGTTCGAAATGTTAGGTATCCGTTATCAAACCCTATTTGCAGATGTAGTGAATAATAGTTTTCCATCGTATTTTGTCGGAAAAGTCCGTTTTAGCATGTTTTCTCTATCAACGTCGGTAAAAATTGGAGATGGAAATATTAAAACGAGTTTACTCGACAATATACGCCTGTACAAGCATTTATTTAACTCGCAATTCTTTTATAGTAGGTAATAATTTTCTAATATGTCCGAATGGTCATGAAGAGCTTATCTTTTAAACATAACCCTACAATGGCATTGTCTTACTCGTGTGGAGAAGTTCACTTTAGGACAAATGGGTGAAAGTAACATATAAACGCAAACTGCAGCGTAGCCTGATTGAATCTTCAACTATATCACGCTAATATTATAAAGGCGAAAGTTTGTGAGTGCGTTTATGTGTATGTTTATTGCTTCACGCTCAAACGGCTGTACCAATTTTGATAAATTTTGGTATAAAGGCAGCTGACACTCTGGATTAACACACAGGCTACGTTTTATCCCGAAAAAATGTAGTGTTCCCGTGGGATAAGCAGTTGACATCTCGCGGCGTAGCTAGTCAGTTCATATTAAGTAAATATATGCCGGCAACCTTGCATATCGCTTGAATATTCATCGGTGCAGTATTGACTATTAGTTCACTGTGTTAGCCGTTAGCTGTCGATATCAGATCCGCAATTGGGGTGCAGCGTTTCGGGTTAAATAGGCCTAAAGCGCATGACATCATACTGAAATCATACGGAAACTTAACTGAATTCAATTTGCAGTAATGTGCGATTATTTGATACCGGGCTAAAACCTGCGTCTTTTGGGAATTGCCATACAGGCACCGCCAATGGTGCCAAAGAAGTTATTAAGATGTTAAGAAATTCTGTTCAAATTTTTAATATATTCATAAATTGTGTGTTATGTGTGTGTTAATCAAGTCACCTTAAATAAGAACCTCGTCATCCGTTTTTATCCATTACCGTACCTTTTTTGATATACTTAATATAATGATATATCAATGAGATTTTTAGCTTGCTCATATTGACGAGCGTACTTTCTTACACAAGTTAATTACACATCAAGACTAAATATAGAGGAATCATTAATCAAATTAATCCAAATACAATACATTTATCTTATGCTGTTTAAGAGTTCCTATGGTCACCTTCCGTCTTCATCATCAGATGAGCTCCAAGACGCCAAGTTATTGTATTGTCACTTGAACTATACAATTTACATGCCGAGTTTTATTTCAATTCGATAGGTGCAGGTTAAATTTTACTTCTAAGATTTTATTACATTGTTAGTTTCTTACAAACAAACAAACTTGGTGACAAGACAAGCTTATAAAAGCGTGTAAAATAATGAAATGAGACTTCAAAATATTTAATAGAACTAGAATTTCTACCAAATGGCTCTTGAAAGACACTTTGAAAATGTTCCCATTTAACTGTAGTAGCTGAAATGCTCGAACAACCTGACCTCAGAGTTCAGGTGACGTAAAAGCTAACTTTAAAATTTCCAAATCTACCTGAAACGAGCCGAGTTCAAAATTCAATCTCGCTTTAAACAGACAAAATCTCTTTCACGTTGACGCGGGCCAAATTACGTCCCGTCGGACCACGGCAAGTGAAAAAAAGGCGGTATCTCGACCAAATTGCAGGCGATATTTCACCTGGTGTACCATCTGGCCACACCAAATGAAACACATTTAGAGTCTCAGGGCGATATTAAGGAGCCGAGCTTGTGTGGCAACGAGAAACACATTATAAAACTCTGTTATATTATTATAAATGATATACGGTTAATTACACTTTGTTTAATTTTTGAGTTTGGGTAAATACTCAAATTATCTATTAAAAAAAAACCGAAACTTCTCTTTTATTTAACAAAGTTCCCCTTGTTTTTAAATTGGAAACTATAGGGAAGGAAGGTGTAATTTATTTAACTCTCTATGAAAATATGCAGAATAAAATGAGGGAATAGATAAAAAAACACTAGGGCCACGAGCATTTTAATCATTAGGTACACAGAAAACTCCTATAAATGGCATTTTTTTTGTTTTTTTTTTAATGCACGGACTTTGACTTATACTTGCTTGCGTTAAATAGGACAACATGAACTTTCAACTGTATCCTTGTCTGTTTTTATCGACAACTTAGTTTCAATATTATGTTTAATTCTGCAACAGGTGAATCCATCATAATAAATGTACTCTTAAATTTGTTTATACAGTAGAATTTACGCTTGTATATTTGAAGTCTTTGTGAAAGTAGACTTGCCTATAGTTTCCAATTTAGAATCCCCAACTCATAACCTTACCCGAGGTTTTTGGTGCACGCATGATTTATGGTCAATAAATTTTTTCTCTTGCTTGTTGCCATGGTGATGTCCGCTGGGTTACTCTTTAAAACTACGATTTTCGGGGGCAATATTCAACAAAAATGTTCTAATTGCAGCAGTTATAAGCCCATTCTTATTTAGAATATCTCTTGAAAATACCTATATCATAAATTATCAACACTTCTAAGAAATTAAATCACCATTTTCTCCTGGGTGACGGGACAGAATAACAACAAGAAAAAGTTGATCCACCCTTTAACACTATACCGACAGTAGGTGTCAAATCATTAGTGCACCAAATACCCCGCGGTATGCTCATAACCAACCGTTAAAACGGCGACCCTTTTTTAGGTAAAAGAGAAATGTCGGAAAATCTATTAAAATATAACGCCACTAACTCTTCCCGCAATTGTTAAGCGGAATGACGCCTTGTTCAAGATATTAATGTGGCTGACTTTACCGGGCCATTTCTCTCTCTAACTTGTTGAACGAATTCTTTTAGGGCCGGCCGCGCGCTTTGCGTCGTAACTCGTCAATGTTAGTTACAGTTTCGAAACTGACGTAACTGGTATATATTAGATAGTTCATGTTAGTGTGCTCCTCAACGCAAGCTTTCGTCTGTAATGTAACAAAAAAAAATGAAATTAAAAAAAAAAATCATATAGAAGCCTTATATGAAGGGTGGGATCGATAAAAATTTTAATAAATAATCGATAACGAGGTCCAATCCTATTTCCACCAATTTTTCCAAATGCACGAGTTAATAATAAAAAAAAGTTGAGAGTTGCAAAAAAGAAGCAACTTTACTTTTAATTTCATTTATTTATTTATTTATAATAAAACGCCATGCCTAAGCGCCTACAATCCGTCCACTTAGGATTAGGACAGAAGTAATTTCTGTTTGATATTGTTGGTCATAACATCCAATAACATCGTAATACCCCGCATTATCGTACGTTAACCTGAATCCATTATGGCTAAGGACTTATTGGAAATGTCTGGGCAACGAGTCGTGCCAGTCTATTCCAATATAGAGGTATTTTTATCAATATTCGGACATACTAATATACTTAATAAAGTGCAGACAGTCATGTACTAATTGTAGTTTCTTGCATTGTAATTGTCCTGTAATGTTTTGTGAGGACTGCAAGAGAGAATAGTTAGTTGTATTATATTATTATATTGTACTAAAAAGTATAATAGTACTAGCTTTCCCCCACGGCTTTGCTTGCGCAGTAGGATGAAAAGTGATCATATTAACTCCTGTTTCGTTTCGTTTTCTTGGCGAACGAGGAGCCTTTATTAATCCTTCTTTTACAATATACAGTGTGGAAAAATGTGTGTGCTTTGGGGGAAACCCTGCCTTAAATCCTAACTTAGCTCATTTTAGAAAAAAGGAAGCACTACTTTTTTTTTAAAACAACACAAGACTTTCTGTGTATAGGATTAAATGAAAGAATTATATAAATATCCACTACGGGTATATGATCAGCCATGAATTCTTTACGTGATATGATTTTAAATCTGAATCTAGAAGAACCACAGTTAGCACTTAAAGTAAGAGCAGAGACGTAATAAGAAAGTGCAAAAGCTTCTTTGAAGTTCACAAAATTATTCGAAATGAACCTGAATTTTTAAGTTTAGGGGGTGAAGTAACGCTACTCACTCCCTTAACATTTTCTCTCTCCTTCTTTTTCTTCCTTAATTTTAGACAGAGATATAAACCTCATATAAGTATAGTATCATTCCGGTTCTTTATCAGATTAATTCAAAAACCTCTCTCATCTTAGCGTTTTCCCGGTTGCATCCTCAGCTACTGCCTCGGAAAATGTTTAATAAGTCCCAAACCGGGGCCATAGTTGTCCTTTGTTCTTTAAGGCCACGCAAATTCCTTAAATTTAAATCATATAAATCCTCTTCACTTCCAAAATACCTTTCTCAATTGAACAAATGTTTTTCCTGTATTCAACGCATACGCAACGCAAATACACGTGCGAAATGATAACGAGCCAACAATTTCAATAATAAACATAAAGCGGAAACGTCGAAAATGAATTTTAAAGCAATTTATTACATTTCAGGTCAACGTGTGAATTCAATATTCGCGGCGGGTATGTATTTGCATGAGGAACTTGAGCATTGATTGTCGGTACAATGTAAAAGGAGTACATAATTATACAGTGTGGAAAAAATGTATGGACCCTGGAGCTGAAACCTAAAACTGCCTTAATCCTTAAGTAACCTCATTTGACTTAAAGGAAACGTTATTTTATTTTTTTACCCATGAACAAAATATATGAGTTTACCACCGAAATATTTTCCCTTGTCAGGATTGGAACCCAGAACCAAATAATAATAAAGAATATTATATTCATTCTACATTTATTGATACAGCGTCAATCCGCCGAGAGAAACTTGAAATTCTGTCTGAGAAAATAAACTTGAAAGAAAGCGAAAGTTTCTGGGGTGAGAGATAATTTGAAGATGAAGCGAAGTTTCAGAAGTATTTATGTAAGTATTTTTTTGATGTTTATTTAATGCCCTTAACGTTGAACATCAATGTTTTCTAAAATTATTTAATTCGGATATTTGTATTTACTTTTTGCCAGTACCTTTATTGGATTTAGAAACTAAGACTTTTTTGTTGAAGTACAAAATTCACTTTATAATTTTGATGTTACCATAATAATTCACCGAATATACTTACTTATACATATATGCATTTCGAACATACTGAAGTCATTTCGAATTATCCGTCTGACCAAACCAGAACGTTCAAACATAGCCTAACAAGACCCTTTCGACGGCTCCGACGCGGTCCAACAGTGTCAGGCCACCCACCGATAATGCAAAAAAATTGCAAGGAGGTCTCGTATGCGCCGGGGGCTGCGCCCCGAAGTGAATGACATACAGTTTGACTTTGAAGTTTCTATATAGACGTTTCAGTTTGTTATTATTATATTATTATTGTTATTGTACTCTAGGTAAATTTTTATTAGTGTCTTCAAATATACATATCTGTCGCTGACCCGCATGCAGTGCTGTGTGGTGTGCCAAAAACAGTTTTCATCAACAAGAGGTCTCCACATACACCAAGCTCGTGTGCACCAGGTTCGTGTCTTATCAGCACCCTCTGACCCCATTTCCCAAAACCTTAGCCCCTCTCATACTCATTCTCAAAACCACAGCTCCTCACAATTCGTATCAAACCATGTCATTCCGCTTCATACTCTTCTCGGCCAATTAAAACATTCCACACCGCTATTAAAGCGCATACCCCGCGGCGCCAGGGCTACTACAGCCGAGGCCTTAGCCGATACTGTAACTAAATGCGTCCGGAACAATAACACATCATCCTGGTATGATCTTTTGACTTTCACTTACAAAATTTTTCATGTCTCTGTAAATAATACACATAATATTTCGCTAACACAAAGAATAAAAAACAACACGTTGACTCCGACAATCCCAATCACCACCCCCCTTACACCACACTCAAAAAAAATTGATCTGTATAGAAAAGTAGAAGAAAAAATTCAGGACGGGGACCTTAAAGGCGCTACGCGGCTTTTATTTTCTAATGATACCGTAGCCCCCAATACACCGGAGACCATCACCGCACTACAGAGCAAACACCCCCCAGGCCCTTCCACCCCTATTTTCGCCGACCCTCCTTCTGACCCGACTACTTGTCTCCGCGCTACAGCACTACTACATACCTGCTCCGCTGTTGTCCCATTTGGAAATTCCCCAACCTAGTTAAATCAATTGATACTCTTTTAAAATCCCAAATCGAGGCAATAGTAAATATCAGAATAAGCGAGCAGGCATGGACCCAAGCCACCTTACCGATAAGATATGGCGGTCTGGGAATCCGTAAAATTTCGAGTGTTGCATTGCCAGCGTTCCTGTCTTCAATACACAGCACCACTGATCTCGCAGGTAAAATCCTTCAAGCCCCTACGGGTACAAACTGCGAGATCTCGTGTTTGATTGAAGCCTCGAACGCTTGGCTAGCTGGACCGAGTCCAAATTTACCGGCTAAACCCAAAATTCAAAGGGCCTGGGATACCATATCTTGTATACACACCCTGGCGGCCCTAACTAACAACAGTTCGGGCAGGGATCGTTCGAGGCTCCTAGCAGTCTCCAGACCAGAGTCTGGACAGTGGCTTCACGCTTACCCCTCTCCGAACACAGGCACCTTCATCGACCCTAGCACATTTCGAATAGCCATTGGTCTCAGAATAGGCGCAGATATTTGTGCGGAGCACTGCTGCACCTCTTGTGGAGCCTCTGTCGACCGCCTGGGACACCATGGCCTCGTCTGTTCTTCGGGCGCCGGCCGCCGCTCTCGTCACGCCGCACTCAACGACATCCTGAGAAGGGCACTTGTCAGCGCCAACGTCCCCGCGGTCCTGGAACCCCATATCATCCGGGACGATGGAAAGCGCCCTGACGGGATGTCGTTGATCCCGTGGAGAATGGGCCGCGCGTTGGTTTGGGATGCCACTTGCGCTGATACGCTGGCGGCGTCCTACCTTTCGGCGACCAGCAAAAGAGCTGGTGCGGCGGCGGACGCCCGTGAGCACTCGAAGGTGGCCAAATATAGTTGTCTCGGCGCCCAGTACGAGTTTGTGGCTTTTGGCGTCGAGACACTCGGCTCGTGGGGTCAGGGGGCACGCCGCCTGGTCAAATGTATCAGCAAGCGCTTGCGGGAAGCGACAGGCGATCCACGCGCGGGCAGCTTTCTCGCGCAAAGGTTAGCCATTGCTATCCAGCGCGGGAATGCTGCCTGCGTTTTGGGTACCCTACCACGGGGTCCCGATCTTTTTTAATGTTATTTAGTTATAGTTCCTATTTTAATGTTTTTATATCTTTCATTAAAGATTATTTTATATTTTATTTTATGAAATAAATAAATCTTACTCTGTTCTGTACTTAATTTATTATTTATTTTCAATCCTTCAATTCGAAATTCGGAAATATATCGCAATGGCCGCTAACAAGGTTTCTTTTTCATTCTCATAGAAATTAGGTATTATATGGTTTCCATTTTAACCCCACGGGCTAAAAGTACCATTTTTGGCTACGAGTACCTAATAAAATAACCTACTTTTTGAGCAGGAGTGAAAAATAAGTCAAGATTAAATACTAGCCCGTATAGCCCTTCGTGTGGCAAATTCCCGCTCCGGGAGACAAGGTCGCTAGTTCAAGCCTCGTTATGGTAAAATAAAGCAAAAGATTCTGGTTCGAAAAAAAATGGAAAAAGATGGTCAAAGAATTTGTTCACCCTGCCATACACGCCAAATTAAGGGCTAGCACAACTATGCTTCACGACTCTTGTCAGATGGGCTTAATGAAGGAAGGAAGGAGAAGGAACGGCAACTGTAAAGTTATTGAAACGTCAGGAAGTCTTAAACAATGATTATATGCGATATCATTCGTAAATATAATTTGTTAAAAACATGTGACAATATGATTGTATGCATGTATGTAATGTGCAAAGGTGAACTTATCCCGTATTACTTTCCATTTTCATTATTTATATTTTTATTATTACAGTCCCGGTAACTGACGGAAATATTAGTGCAATAGAGTCTTAAGATTAGTCCCCGTTTTGTACGGCACGGGAATGTACTTAAGATAACTATCCGTATTCAATATTTATATCCGAAAACCCACGGTTACAAAGCCTACTACTAAGTCTTTTAAACAAGCCTTGTCAAAACAGTGAGTTAGTAAAAATATGCTACATTTTTCGAATGAGATTTCGAGTTGTAATGTAAACATGCCTCAAGATTGACAAGCCTTGGCTAAATTGGCAGACAGCAGGTGTTTGAGCGACGACGACCATAAATATATGCGATCTAAGGCGGTGCCGTTTACGAAGCCCGTGCCCATGATTTGTCTAAAGTTTTAGGTCTTGCCTTGATCAGGAAGTGAAATTTTTCTCCCCACGTGCAGAAAATCCCACTTACGGCCACTTAAGGTGAAGTAAAGTAATAAAACCATCTAAACATATCGTTGAGAAAATAATTTTAGAGCATAGCAATCGTATCTAATGTAATATTTGATACGGAGATAGGATTTGGGATTCGAGCCCGAAAGCCTTTGACGTACGCAGGGCACGGATGACTTCCTCCGCCGTAAACATATCTGGGATAAGGCGGGCAACTCACTACAAACTTTGTAACAAATAAAACACACAATTTGCGAAGGCTTTTCATCATCATCTTCATATCAACCAATAGACGTTCACTGTTGAACAAAGGCATCTCCTAAAGTTTTCCACAACGATCTGTCTTGCGCCGCTCTCATCTAATTTTTGCCCGCGATCCTAACCAGGTCGCCGGTCGACTTTGTGGGGCCTTCTCACGCTGCGTATTGCGGTGAGCGGACGCTACTCAAGAACTTTTTTGCCCCAACGGCCATCGGTTCTACGAGAAATGTGCCCCGTCCACTGCCACTAAAGTTAGACCATAGTAGGTACAAAGAATATCGAAGGAAATTAAATTATTTTTATAAAATTATGTGTATTCTTCCCGTTCTAACCTAACCCCCGACACAGAATCATAAATATTATGGGACAATATTACACAAACGATCTAGCCATAAGCTAAGCCATACTTGTGGTACAAAAAGGCACGGTACATTACATTTCATTGCAGATCTCAAAGTGTTAACCATTTTGAACTATTACATAGCAAAATAATTTAAATCGCCGATGTAATATTAATAATACCATCAATTTGTTTTGCTGAGTCGGCGGTCCCGGGTTCGAATCCCGCCGGGGCAAATACTTGTGTGATGAACTCGAATATTTGTGCTTGGGTGATGGTTGTTCTAGTTATTTAAGTCTATATTTATCTATATTAAGTACGTATATCGTCGTCTAGTACCCATAACACAAGCCTTCTTGAGCTTAATTTGGGACTAGATCGATATGTGTAAGGTTGTCCGATATTTATTATTTTATTATTATTATCACTATTCGCCGGAGGTAACCGCATGGAGGACCTTGAAGAAGAACTCCATCTTAGTTCGAAATATGTCTAGCCGTTGCTGACACGTAACCTTAAGAGAAACTGTAATCACACTAATAATAAAGAGACAAAATTATGTGAATGTGTTTTATGTTATGTTTCTTTATTCTTCACGATCAACGGCTGGAAAATAAAAAAAAAGTACGGTTGTAGCTGACGCTCTAGATAGGCTATTTTTATCCCGAAAAAATGTTAGGTTGCTGTGGGATGAGTTAGTAATATCGCGGGGAGCAGCTAGTATTCAATATTACTGAATCTGTTGTTCTTGGTGTGTGACTCCCTTTACAGTAGGCTCCGCAAGCTAAGCCCCTTATCGGTTGAGGTAATCATGGAAAAATTGGGAAGGTACGGACCATCCGTCGAAACACAGATAATCTTATCGGGTGAGGTCCATAACCATAATTGACAACATTTCATATTTATAACAGGTGGAAATTAATATAGAGATCGACAGGGCTTTAAGTCGTGTACCTTAAAAAAAAATCTTTGAATTTATTCTTCTGTATTTAAAGAAATATAAGAAAATACATCAAATAACTGCAATCTAAGACAATACGGTCTGAATAGGGTTGTTGTCTAAACCAAAGAGCGAAAAAAAATGTTTTTTTTTTATTTGACGTTGACAGATGACAGATGCATAGCGAGTTTGATTAAGTTTTTTTTAATAAGAAAACCGACTAAAGTATCCGTTCCATTAAGTTCTGGTTTTGGTGTTGCCACATTTTAAAATGAGTATGTTTTTATAAATTAATAATAAAATAAATAATCATCTCAGAAAATAAATAAAAACAGAGATTACTTCATCTTTTTAAGCAGAATTCAGAAAAGTAATAAAATTATAGTCTTAAAAATATGAAATGTTGTCAATTATGTTTTAAATTTAATGTTGGTAGCTTTTATAGTCTATAAATCTACGTTATAAAAGGTTTTTTCTCAAACATGAAATGAAATATCGTCATAACATGCGTTAGGCTTCGAAGTGTCACGTTTCGGGCGGAACGACTCGAGAGAACTGTAAAGGAATTTCATACAAAATTTAAGTCCTAGGCCGGGAAGAATTTTTTTAAATGACGCCTGTAAACAAACAGGCTAAACAGCTGAATTATATTTTTTTGAGTGGTTTATTATTTTATTTCATTGAATATGTTTTGTATCACTATCCGGCCTCCCTAAGGTATATGCCTACTCACCCGGCAAGCCCTTCTTTTTTGGCGTACTGTACATTACTTAATCTTTGTGATTTATGGATATTTATCGTTACTTTAAAGTTTCTGCAGCCAGCTTGCAACGTGACAAAATATGTGACAGTAGTTGTTAAGGATATCATTGTCCAGGTTACCATAAGAAAGCGTTGACAGGTTATCGGTAAGGAGGCAAACCGAATGTCTTCTCTATGGAAACCCGAAGCCCGAACATTGGGACCTTTTCCTATACTGTCACGTATGATATCCAAAATGCCAAATGGGTCAGTTGCGAGAAGTCAGAAACTATAAGAGATATGTAGGAAAAGCTGTTCTTAAGAACCACGGCGCCGATTTTAGATTGAATAAAAACTGCATTATTATTTTTTTATACATTTCTTACATAAATTCATACATAACCCGGTCAAAACCGCTGAAAAAATGTTACAATACGACATTCGATTACTAACAGAATTTTCACCAGGTTCAATTCCCGGTTATGTATGAGATTTATAATAAAAAACGAATGCATTTTCTATCAAATCTAAAATCTTAAGGTTCTTATAAAAGATTTCCCTATCTTTTAGAGTTTCGTTTTCTTTTCTCCCTACTGACCCATTTGGATTGATCACCCTGTATATGTATTATCCAGCGTGATTGCTGTAATTTATGAAGTTTTTGAGATGAATCCATAGAATCATGTTTATTTAGTTCTGCTGAAATTTTTTTTTCGTTTACACTGAGAATTACAAAAGGCCTTGAAACTGGAATTCACAAACTACTCTGTTATTTTTGCTGCGTTACGTTTATAAAATGCGAGTGCGTAAATTATTCGTTTTATCGCTGACGTTCATTATTTTATATTAATTTAGTACTAGAATGTGCCAGAAATTTAATTCGCTAGTGAAAGAATTGATAATTTTTTTTCTTAGTCGGATCAAAAGTAAGTACACTTCATTATTTTGTTTCTTGTCTAGCCGTCACTTTACAAAGAGTGATCCGTGATACAATACGAGATACTCTGGTCTGGCCATCAATTTTTTTTTACACGGCCCTCTTTAACTGCAATTTCTTCATATCCTTTTGCTACTCTAGCGCTATTGTCACGTACTGAAGATTGCTTTGGAACTAAGTATTATTTACTGCTTACAGCTGGATAGTTTTTTCAAACATTCTCCCATAAAAGATAGGACACCATCGCAAGTGTAGACTTCTGGCCGAAGGGTGTTGTGTTTCGGCGGTTCTGGGGCAATCTGCCGAATCCTGCGCCAGATCAGACGACGCAACGGAGGCACGCTGTTACGTCGCCTCAACGTAAGTTTTTTTTAAATGTAATTTTGTAGTTGACAGTGCCTTTGTTTAATTACTTCACTGCTATGTAATTTGAATAAATAAATAAATAGTGTTCCTCCTTTTCCACTCTCTACTCGTATTGCTTGCTTTACGATATTGCTGTCAATAGGAATTCGCACTGGCTGGAATTTGGAAAAGCTCCATGACACAATAGGAACGCGTCCAATAAATATTCGCTGAGCCAAAATGACGTACAGTTAGCGTCAGCAATGAAAATGATACTGTCAGTCAATATACAATTTCGTCAATAGAAATAAGTAATCGTAGATTCTGAATCCAGAAAACGGTAATCGTAGATTCTAAATCCAGATAACGTCATTCTATCGAGAAAAATATAACAAATGAATAACTTTGTGAAAATTTATGTTTCCTTCCAATTATGGAACCTATTTTTATTGCTACCTATTTTTTTTTTGCTTTCTTGCCTATGTGCATAGGTACATAATATCGTAGACTGAGCCTCGCTATTCAAAGGGGAAACGCGGCGAGCGTGCTGGGGACGATGCCTCAGACGGCCTCAGTACTGAGGGATTATTTTTAATTAAGTTTTAGTATGTATAAGTTATTCATTTTCCATTGTAATAATTATTAATAAAATATTGTCTGTTAACGTTAGGGAGCGGTGGTAGCCTAGTGGTTAGGGCATGCGACTTTCAATCCGGAGGTCGCGGGTTTGAACCCGGCCCGTATCAATGAGTTTTTCGGAACTTAAGTACGGAATGTCATTTAATATTTACCACTCGCTTTTCGGTGAAGGAAAACATCGTGAGGAAACCACCTAAGCCCAATAAGGCCTAGTTCCCCTCTGGGTTGGAAGGTCAGATGGCAGTCGCTTGCGTAAAAACTAGTGCCTACGCCACATCTTGGGGATTTAGGTAGCCGACCCCGATTGAGAATTCATTCTCAAAAAAAAATGGGACAAAGGCTAGGAGGAGGATGATGATTGTCTGTTAACAACCAAAACTCACTAAGTTATAAATATTTTACTTAAAACAAAGCTCGCATCTCAGTGTCAATCTACCTACTTAATACAATGACACCAGACTAGCAAAGGCTGTCTTCTATTCTCAGTTGAAAGATGGAAAGCGCAAGCCAAGAGGTCAGTTTCTGCGGTTTAGAGACGTCATCACGTCATTTTACCGCGTGCAACATCCCATGCGAGGGTTGGGAAGAGCTTGCACAACAGAGAGGAGTATGGCGCAGCTCTGTTCATGAGGCCGTCACTGATTTTGAGGAGCGTCGCTTGCAAGACCTCGACGCAAAACGCCTAAACAGAAAGACCCCAAAACCTTCCTATACCTACACGTATAATGATAAAGGTGAGTTGCATTGTGCGCCTTGTAACAGAACCTTCAAAACCAAATTCGGTTTTGCAAGCCACATTCGTGCACATGACCGACGCTCGTGAAGGTCAGATGGAGCCAGGTTTCGCCATTGACGGATACGTCTAGGAGGACGATATATATATGTCGCAGTCATCTGGTTGAATCTGCGATTTGATTGAATGACTAGCGCTATCAAAGGGCTATGTTACAATCCGCTAACTAGTTGGACGTTGAGTGAAGCTTGTTCAATCAACGTTCGGCCCAGTCATTTAATTGAATGTTGTCATTCAATGAACGCGCTAGTCATTCAATCAAATAGCAGATTAAACCAGATGACTGATATACTTAATACAAGGTTTTGAAGAGCAGTGACAGAAATTTTAGTGAGTTTTGATTGTCACCAGGCGATATGTTACATAATTTATATCCTTATTATTAGAACTTATGAGTTTGACTGTACGATGTTAGAAGAGAACTTTATGTAAATAAACATGTACGTACAGTACACGCCGTCAATACATCCGTCCGGCGTCCGTTTCCGAGCTAATTTTACACGCATGCCAGTCCAATCTTCACAATATAAATAGACATATGTTCATTACAATTTGTACGGCACATACGTTCTTTCAATATTAACCGTTAGCATACAATCGTAAAACGACGCGGTTGGCGCAGTGGTGAAGCAGATGCCTATTGAGCCGGCGGTCCTGGGTTCGAATCACGGCGAGGGCAAATATTTGTGATAAACTGGAATATTTGTACGTTACTTATTTGTGTATGTGTAATGTGAAGGTTGTGCTTCACGGAAGGTGGTTGGCCGTCAACTTAAGAATAAAGTAGTTTTTAGATTTAGAATAAGACGTATGACATTAGTCATAAAAATAAAATGTATAGTGAGTTATCGTCTGGCCTCTGGGCAATAAACAGTTTTAACGAAGTACCTCTAGTGCTCTATTATTCATCATCTGAAGCTATCCCCCAGCAGTCTTCACACTTGGTGGAGGTGCGGGGTAATGCTATGCTGTCCCATTCCTTGGGGTTTCAGCTACTGGGATGACTGAATGCGACTCGCATTCTACATCCAGGAGGCGGCAGGAGCGTGGGATCTTGGCATGACGAGCCAAGGATCGCACAGCACCCTGCATCAGGCCAATGCAGTCTGAAGATTTTATTTTATTTTCATGTGTGTAATATAATAAATTTTATTAATTTTAATTAAGTGATAGGTAGGATTTTTAATAAAAATATCTTTCGTTTCGTGTTTCAATAATTAATTTCGCGAATTGTCAATGACATGGCATTTGACATGTCAATATGACATGCCATGCCATCATCTATGGTCGTGAAATTAATTATATGGTAATGGTTTTTATTTAGAACAGGTACAAGTATCTAGATTAAATTGGAAATTTAATCCAGATATTTATTTTTTTATGGTACGGATTTTTGGGACATATCTAATATGTTCCAGAAGTCTAATATAAAGCTAGTGGTAGACGGTTGTCACTATTTGTTAGTTCTGTATGGATGATTGAGACAAGTGTCATAGAAAATGTGTCAAACATCTAATATAAGGACAGTGACATATCGTGGTACAATTGTTTGGAGCATGCGACGTGTGTCATATGTCATACTCCAGGCAGTTAAGGTGGGAACATTCGAGGCGATTTAATCGGGTAATTTATTTAAGCCGGTTTTACACCAGGCGATTAAATTGTGGAAGCCTATCTTTTTAATATTGTATCGAATGGTCTATGCTTTAGAATAAGTCTAGTGACAATTGGGCTAGTTAAGTTGGTGCCTTGCCTTTTTAGCAGGGTTTTTGTCAAGGCGAAGCCAGTGTCAGACAACATGTCAGATTACGTAACATGCCATAGGCTAGTGTCTGCTCATGTCCTGACCCTGGTTATCTCTTAGCAAGAGACCATCTGGGTATGAATGTATGGGTATCCCTGCATAGGTAGGGACTTATTATGTGTTAGGCAGGAGTAGTCTGTCTAGTGTCTCTGTATTATATGATGAATTACCCTCGTCCACCCCGAGACGGCGGGAAATGTGAAGGTTGTGCTTCACGGAAGGTGGTTGGCAGTCAACTTAAGAATAAAGTAGTTTTTAGATTTAGAATAAGACGTATGACATTAGTCATAAAAATAAAATGTATAGTGAGTTATCGTCTGGCCTCTGGGCAATAAACAGTTTTAACGAAGTACCTCTAGTGCTCTATTATTCATCATCTGAAGCTATCCCCCAGCAGTCTTCACACTATCTTTATACTATATACTTATTTGTGTATGTGTATCTTTAATATTTGTATGGTATTTGTTTTTTACTTCTCATATTATTGAAATTCTTATCTCACCACCTACTATTTTCTGTTTAATTTTGCTTTCTCCGCTCCAAAGGTTGTCTGGAAGAGATCGCTCTTTAGCGGCAGGACCGCCTATATTTTTCTTGTTGGTGTGCAATAAATTGTATTAATTGTGCCTTAGGTCATGGATGTTATTTGTTTTTAAGTATCTCTATCTATATAAGTAAGTATGTTTATCGTCGTCCACTGTCCATAATACAAGCCTATTAGAGTTTACTGCTGTGGGATTAGATCGATTTGTGTGAGGTTGCCCGATATTTATTTATTTAGGTTTTTTTTAAGGCAAAATAGTTTAAACCTACGCCACGTTTAAACTATTCCTTCCTTACATCTGCTCTTTTGAATTGAAATGGGAATATGTATTGTTAATGTAAATGAGCCTAAGAATCTCAAATATTCTATGACACATAGGCTGTTTCGAACTGCATTGCGGAGCGGTGGTTGCTGAGCTATTTGCGAACGGAAGTTTAAATAGTTTTCGGGTATTTGGCTGACTTTAGCGTCAGATACGGAACTTACATGCTTATTGTTAGAATTCCAGTTTTAGTAACGTTAGCAAGTTTCCGATTAGAATGTCTGAATTTAATTCTAACGATTAAATTATACATAGGTATTATATACAGATAGACTTTCATACAGCAGGAGCCAGTGCAACTGTAACAGCTGGAGTGAAAATACAGATTATAAAAAAAAAACAGAAGATTACAAGATGTAAAAAACAAGCCACTCCTGCGCTAAAACCTATTATCTGTAGGTAATTGTAATAATATTTAACCTTCCTTATTTTCAGTATACTATAATTCTAACTATAAATATTTCATTATATTAAAATACAAAAAAATATTGTTAAAAGTACAACTAGTAGCTAAAGTGCAATACGAATCACAAAAAAAAATACAAGACTGAACACTTACAATACAATAGATCATAAGTTTCTTAAGGTTTAGTTGAATACTTTTTATTTTGTGTTGTTTTTTTCTCTAATAAAAAAGACTGAACAAAGAAAAGATACCTATGTAAACTACACGCAACTTAATTATTAAAAACAATCTCGAACTAACACAATATTTTTCAGTAAAACAACAAAAACCTCAACTTAATGATGCTCATTAAAATTTTTTTAGAAGTCTTTTAAGAATAACGACTAAACCTAAGCAGTAATCAAAATAGAAAGCAGCAATCAAAATATAACTTTATTCGATTCTAAAAGTTTGAATTCAAATCTAAAAACGCTTGACACTCAAAATTAAGTTCACTCCGGACCTTGACCACACAAGCCCCGAGCGCGAATCAATTCGCGATATCCATCAATATCAGCTACTTAGTTCTGGATGTGTGGCACCTGTAACAGGTAGGGGGGGCAGGCGCCAGTGCACCCGTGGCCGCCGGAGCGGGAACACGCGCTCGATCCGGGAGTGAACGGAGTGAACGAAGTTTGAGAAACGGTTGTTGTTCGAATTGGTTTTACTTTCGGTTCAGGTGAGTTTCTATTTTGTTGTTTTTTATGAAATATTCGTGGATCGACAAGTTAGTATGAAATTTAATTTCTTTGTGTGAATTAATTAATTGACAATATATTTTAAATGTCGATAAAAAAAGTGCCAAAAATAATACAATGAGAAGCTTTTTTTTTAATTCTAAATTTTTGATCGATTTTTAATAAATTTGCAAAATTATTCTGTATCTCTGGTTAAGTTTTGTTTGTGATATAATGATAACTACTTAGTTTACACGACATTGATGTCTGAAATGTAAAAGATATGTATATGAAATACATATTCTAACGAAAATTATATCTTTAGTAAAATATTTTACAAAAAATCATAATAATTAGGCAATCATCCTATATTTTTGAGACGAATCATTTTCCTCTAAATTGAATGATACATGTACAGGAAAAGCTTAACTTGCCGCTTATTTTTATTTAACTCTTCAACTAAGCTTTGGAACACGAGAACTTAAAATTAAGCATTGAAACTTAAACTCTGACTAATTTTTGGGTCACGCTGATTCACAAAAAGGTTAAAATACGAAAAGGTCGATTTTCCGCCCACGGAAGCTAACACACGTATTTCAATTCGGAAACTACTAAAAATATACATGCATACATTCTGTCCAACGCCAAATTCCAGGCTATTACAAGGTCAATATTATATTGCGGAAGATAGTACAGAAGTATATTTTTGCATTGTTTATGGTAATGTTGGCCCAGATTTTAAGCAAATGGAGAAGGGAGATGTATCATTCGTTCCAGTAATAAAGATCAGCTTGGATCATTCGCGCAACGATTGCAACATGTTCGTTGAATAATAATTTACACTGCTTTAAGAATTATAATGAGTAAACTAGTATAAAAATATATACACACAGGTATACAAGGTAAACTTACAATATCACTCTGCTTTCATTGGGAGTTATCCTCTTTTTGTCAAGGGTTATTCAGCGACATTTAATTTCATTAAAAGATTGAATATCTCTGTTATAAAACTAAAGCTAACGGTTTCCTTTTTTTTTCCTTTTAACAGTCATGGGATTGTCTCTATCACGGCCTAATTCAGGTCTCTTTTTTAAAATTGACGGAAAATTGGTCGTATAAGGGCCATATTCGTTACCTATTTAACCACTTGACCGTCCAGCCCGCGAGACTATTTTCCAGTCAACCGTCCGGGTTTTTTTAGCGACGCACGCCCCGCGCTGCGCATCCTCAACTTTCTACAAAACTAGCGTAACTACATGCCACTATAATCAACTGTTCCGTCTTCTAATCTTGGATAGTAAGGTATCCGCGGACGGTTAGGAGCATATTGGTTTTGGATACTATGCTATCGTCGGGTCGGACGGTCAAGTGGTTATAATACGTAGCTGTACCTATACTTTGTTCTTCATACATAATGGAGTCCGTAAATCTTTTTCCTCCTTGCTATATTATTAAAGACAGATACGTCACCGTCAAAATTGACAACATTTAAATGACATTTGAGTTTGTTTCTTGGCTTGCACGAAATGCTCAAGTGTTACAAGTACAATACCAGATTTTGTACCAAAAATCTCCGATGTTTAAGTTTTTATTATCTCCTCTCGTAATTATGTAATAATAAATATATCTAGTTATTTTGTTAAAACATAGAGTTAAAGTTACCAATAAATAAATTATCTTAGCGTGTTTAAAAAAGAAAAAGGAATTTACTATCGTAAAAATATTTTGTTGTAGTGGCAACCTTGTGGTAGTTTTTTTGGTCTTGAATTAGAAATCGTAGTATAAACTAAGGTCAACGTTAGCCTTACATCTATGCGACTGGTAAGATAAACGGTTAATCGATATGTTTTAGTTCGTTAATTTGAAATTGAAATGGTCAGGTCAATGTAAAACGAATAAAACTGAAGGTCAAGGAAAAGCTACTTTATTTGTGAGCCAAAATATGTCTGACACCAAAAAGTGGTTAAAGTATTAGATTTTTTTATTGTCCTCGATTACTAACGAACTGTAGGTCAAAGAAAACTGTTACAGGCGAAAGTGGTGAGCCGGTGAGTCGGATCAGAATGTTTGCTGTAATGTTCATACGATCAAAATAAGACTTATAAAGCCGAAATTAAATAGGACCAGATAAGGCTATTATGTTTACCTAAAGTAAACATAATGGCCTTATTATTAATTTATATATTTTTGTAAAAATCTAACTGGAAATTTGCACATTGGCATTGACAAGTGCCAGTTAGTTTTCATTACGTTTTCTGTGTAGTAATTACCTACCCTAATTTGTTTAATTTATTTATTTACTAGAAGGCGCCCGCGAACTTCGTCCGCGTGGAAGAGAAAGTCATAACCCTCTTTTTACTTCTCCGTAGTCGAGTAAAAAGTATCCTATAACCATCTGGGGATGGGCAGCTAACCATATACCAGAAGTTGACGAAATCGGTGTAGCTCGGTGTTTAGGCATGATGAAAGGTCAAAGATTTAATTTTTGTAATAATACTAGGAGGTGTCCGCAACTTCGTCTGCGCCTTTTTTTCTTAACCGTAAACGGATAAAAAGTATCCTATAACTATCTTTAGATGTCCAGTTATCCCTGTACCAAAATTGGTTATGTGCAGCCGTTTCGGCGTGACGAGAGGACATAGAAATTATGACCAACAGTTACCCGCCAGACCCCTGGCATGGCGCTGCGCGCCTATACAAAACAAATGACGATCCTGCATCGCACTATTAAGTTTTTAGGGTTCCGTAGTCAACTAGGAACTTATAGTTTCGCCATGTCCGTCTGCCCGTCCGTCCGTCCGCGGCTTAGCTCCGTGATCATTCGTACTAGAAAGCTGAAATTTGGTATGAGTATGTGTATGTATAACGCCGACAACACGGTAAAATAAAAATAAAAAAAAATATTTTTTTCGGGTAACTCTTGAACACCTAAAGTGGGGGTGATTTTTTTTTTCTTTTCATCACTAGTGTGTGGGGGTTTCGTTGAATAGGTCTTGTAAAAATAATAGGGGTCTCCTAACATTATTTTTTGATAGTCAGCAGTTTTGTAAATATTCGCTCCGAAAACAAAAAAAAAATGTGTCCCCCCCCCCCCCTCTAACTTTTCAACCACGAGTCAAAAAAAATCGGAAAAATTCATGTAAATGAGGCCTTATAAGTACTTTCGATGAAAACTATATTGAACAAAATCGGTCGAGCCGTTTTTGAGTTATCGCCAAATTTCATATTTTTTCTTTTAAAGGACGTAAGTTGACTTCCAGAAGGTATAATAAGTGATTACAGTTTCTAGGGCGTTTACGACCTTTTTATAAAGCTTAAAATTTTCTTAACTTAAAACTCGGGCTTAAAACAGCAGTTTATTGTGAAGGATGAGCAACTACGGAACCCTACACTGAGCGTGGCCCGACATGCTCTTGGCCGGTTTTTTATCATGACCCGTCTGTGTTTTATATAGAGAAAATAAATTTTAAAATGTATAATGTGGAAGTAAAAGATATTTTAATAATGTAAAGATGATAATTACAATCCCTCTCCCTTCATAGTACGGCTTTATTTTCAAACAAAAACATGATTTAAATGTGTTTTTATTATACTTAGTTCATTATATACCACCGAGATCGCCGATGTTTGTACCATCTGGGGCTTTATTAATTACCGCCCGAGGTTAGTCTAAAGTTTTACGTCTTGCCCTGGCCAGGAAGTGAGATTTTCTCCCCGCGTAGCGGGCCGTAAATCTCACTTACGGCTGACGCAAACCTACGTACATCTAGTAGCTCTCTGAATTGTAAACCTCGCGAGTCTATTTCAAAATGGCTGATTTCTTAACGCCTTTTTTTATGATTTCAAACTATGGGGTTTGCCGCGCGACAGGTTCACCCGTCATTCCCTGTATTAATGGAAAGAGATGGTTAACATGTGCATATCTACATGTTTAGCTTTGACCAGCAGTGTAAACTTTGTATTTTCAAACTGGCTGCAGTTTACTGTTTACATGTAAATTGGGTATTTTATAGACATGTAACACGCTCGAGTCATTTTAAAGTAACCTTTTGCAGTTCGCTATGTTCTTTATTACCTCGGTGTATGAACTGTAGGTACGAGTAAAGCCAATGTGCAGCAGACTTCTAGAAAGTTGAATATTTTAAACTATATTATGTGTATTAATATCATATGGTAGTCAATCTATGTAAATGAATACTGAAATATAATTTGTAGGTAATTAATTATATTAGAGTCTGTTTTCAAGTAGGTAATGTTACAGGTTTGGGTTTTTGTTTTGATATCCATATGAAAATGGGAGCTCCCGGTAGCACTTCATTTATTGAGTTAATGTATTTGAACACTACCTATTGTTCTGTGGGAATGTCAAGAATCTGTCCAGAATTTTGATCTACAATAATTCGACGTAAAAAAGTAAGTAAGTAAAAAAAATTACTAGCGTTGATGAATTTTACACTGTCTTGTACATAAATGATAGCATGTACCTATCGACAAAATAATACATATAGGCTACAAATTTAAATTTAAAGATTTTTAAAGAATTTGTAAGAAAAAGTTACCAAAGAAGGCAAATCAAAAGTACTATTTTCTTTATCTGGTGGCCTATTGGTGGTTGCGTTTATCACGTGATGAAATAAGTGACAAATCATCTGCCACTCACACTCGCATTTTGTCACAACGTGATGGATACTTTGTCACATATATGTCACATATTTTTATCGTGTGATAAAAGCAACCTCCATAGGCCTTGTGCTGTATTTATAACTCTTCATTATGTACAGTAATGTAGAACGGACAATTACCTTATTGTATTTCCACCAGCAATTGATTTTTTGTGGCTTCGGCGATAACACAACAACGCAACCTAATGTCGGTATGAATCAACTTGGCCTTATTTTCTCCACTTACTTCGTGAGCTGACTAATTTGTTTTCTTGGTACTGTAATGACAGAGTAGGTACCATAATAAACAGTAAGTACATAAATGTGGGATTCTGTGTATTATATGGAAATATCACGTAGATAGTAAAGCATTTTCAGAGTCTTCAGACACATTCATTTTGCTGCGTTTGCACTTATCGGTTCGTGTTGCAACGGAGCAGAGCGGAGCGGTTTCATTAAAAAGCAATAATTGATCATACTTTTAATAAAAAAAGAATGTATTTAAATACTAAAAGATTTTGGACAACAATATATTTTAGTATATAATAAGTACAATCGATCGTATATTGAACCCGTGATGCTACATTATCAACGGGTAGCCATTGACAATACGCATGTTGCCAACATACGCCCAAAATATAAGGCACGTGCAAAAAGTCGGCTAACAATATATAGCAACGAAACCTCGACAAAAGTTACATATTGAGTCGATATCGTTTTATATAACACCTGAGGTAATTGCGAGTGCGATTGCGGTGGTGGTTATTAAAGTGTTACTTTTCTATGATATCATCAAACGCAAGTGCCTCTATCGTCGCAATTACCTCAGATGACCTTATCACATTTTAATTAACCACAATCGCTGCTCACAATTGAATTCAATATGTATGTAAACAATATGATTTATACACCGGAGTTATAATTAATGAGTCGGCTAGCTCGACAGTGTTAACTTGTTGCATTGGAATATGCGGAATAAAGTGTTCATTCATTCGTAATACCTGCTTGTCGGAGTCGGATTTGCTTTTCAGACATTTCGTTTCGTGCAAATTAAGATTTCCCACAGAGTAAATCACTAGAGACAGCGAAACTGGCTTATGCGTAGAACTGTGTTCTATTGGTTAATAGGGTAAAATGTGTCTCTTATTTGAACCCAAAACTGCAAGCTCCGTAGGCTGCCGGCTACACTACCCAAGTATCAAAAATCGCAGAAGCGCTTATACCGCCTTTATTCAGCTTAAATTTAGCAATATAAGGACCGTATAAGCGCTTCTGCAGCTTGTTTTGCTACTACTGAGCCGTCAAAGAACATTGTATATAATTACAAGAGGTGCCCGCAACTTCGTCCGCCTATTTTTCTTTATCTATCTATCATAGTCGGGTAAAATAATCCTATAACTTTAGATACCCCCTGTAATAAAATTGGTTAAATTCTAATATTATGTGGCAATACCACATTTTTATTTTTATTAATAATAACACAAAGGTAAATTAAGAAAGAAAAATTGAATGCGATCTACTACAATCGAAGCGGGGTTTGAACCCGCGACCTCTGCGTTTCCGGCGCATTGCGCTTCCAACTGAGCTATTCGATCGCTAACGTCAATCGCACCAAATCTTTCATCCCTTAATTCTTTACGCTACTGGAGCGCCCTCTGCGTCATATATGTTTTTGAAATGCTTATTGCGCATTAGCCATACCCTAGGATGTGCGTTTTACACGCACGATCCCCAATCCCCATTGCTTTACAGCAAGTGTGAAGACTGCGAGAGAAATGGCGCTGTTCTAAATTGGCGCTGGTTAAATTCCGTCCAGCCGCTTCAGCGTGATGAGAGAATAAAGAATATTTTACCATCAGATGGCGTTGTACAGCTGGCGCCAAGCTGTTGTATCGAGCTGTTAAAATTTTCCCGAAATAATGAACCCTGTGTATGGAAAACTGATTTTCAATTCAGTTTCAGAATTTTATAAAAGATAAGACCCAATAGCTTAAACGTTAACAAAACGCCTAATTAACTCCCCAAAAGACTCCATCGCGAATCTTGCCCGCAAGATACTGTCAGGCTGGCCGACATTAATTTGCCGTTTTGCCAAAACCAATATTAACTTATTAAAGCCAAACTGGATTATAACTTAAGGTTGACTACAAAGGATATTTCTCTAGAGGCTCGCTATCTCGGTTGGCTTTATTCCAAACTCTGGAGATTAGGCATCGCCGTGCTTGAAGCAGATTTGATGCGGCTTCACATTTTATATTAGCTTTGGTAATTATGTGAATCGCATAAAATATGATTGAAACGCGTTATAACCGTAGATCATATAACTGGGAATAATTAAGCTAATTGGGGTCTACTTTATGCTAAGCCCGGCCGCTGACAGTGGTCTGAATTATGTAAAAACAAAAAGGTCACATGGGGTAATTGTGTCTATTGAGGCAAATGCGTATTTTGATACCATAGAAACGCAACAGTCTAAAAATGCTGCGCTTCTATGATAGGTATCATCAACTGATGCATTCGCCTATATAGACGAAATTACCTCAGGTGGCGGTAACAGTACGAAACAATATTGATTTTAATCGGAATCTTTAACACCCACATAATAAACTTTGTGCGTTTAATTCTTCATCACAACGCAACACTAATTAATATCACTACGTGGGATATCTTGGAAAATATGATACTTTAAATAAATAAACGTATATAGAACAGATTTTGTACTCTTCGTCATCAGTACTGGTATTTGTTCAAAATTCTGTTGTGTAGGAATCATTTGTCAATCTATGTTCTAAAACAATACAGTAAAAGATTCCTTCTCTCTCTCTCTCTCTCTCTGTATTGCTGACTATGTATCCCACACAAAAAAGTCCTGATATATAAAAAACTGCACATTATTTAGACTCCCAATTATGTACAAAGCAGAGATGGGCATTAATCGATTAATTTTTTAGTCAACTAATCAATCGATTGAAAATATCAATCGTCATTTTTCAATCGCGACTAATTTAGTTGCGATTGAATTAGTTGTGAGAATCTTCGACTAACAATTGAATTAGTTTTAGTTTCAATCGACTAAATTTAGTCGCTCGTTTTTGCATTTTTATTTAACTTGCAATATAGACAACTTGCAATATGTAACTACGAGTAGGTAGGTATGTACATTGTAGGTACTCGTATCTTGTATCACCTGTATCTATGTTGGTTTGGGTAGAATCTTGCAACTTATTTTTAAGCAGATATCTTCAACCGATTGAGCTAAAATTATGTATATTATACACGTTTAATTTGAAACGCTAGAATGACAATGCAATATTATGGGCCATGTTAACAATATTATAACGATAAATAACGAAAAACTGCAATGTTTACAAATCGCAAACAATATAGTAGGTTGGTTTGGTGCTCTATTAATATTTTGATACTTTAAGTACTAGTTCTAACGAGTATCGTAAAATCCTATACGATACTGAATTACTGAGTAAATTTTAGACATAGTAGATATTATCAATAGTTTGCTGTCTGTGTCATTAGTAAAACTCTTTTTAGTGTCACGCGGCGACAAAACAATAGGATAATCCTACTTACCTGGAAGTTGTTTGTTGCATTTTGGTGCAAGTGCCGACGAATCTTCTAAAAATAACACGTGCTATTGAATTAAACATCTGCATGTTGTTTATAATCTATTTTGTAGCGGTCTATTTTGTTCTCACCGTGTGGTCATTTAATATTTAAACCTCTTTGTAAAGAAATCTCAGCATTAACTATAGCAATAGATGCACAATTATAAGTCCTCAAAAACTGTAAAACTATTTTCAATATAAAATGCACACGTTTATGACACAACTCAAAAAACATGATTTCCGCGCTTCCGAGCACGCACTTCCATCTCGCTCACGCTTACGCTCAGTGAGAGAGAAGGCTAGCCCACGCGTTGGCGCCCTCTTAAGT
Organism: Apotomis betuletana; assembly: GCA_932273695.1. Classification (NCBI taxonomy): domain Eukaryota; kingdom Metazoa; phylum Arthropoda; class Insecta; order Lepidoptera; family Tortricidae; genus Apotomis; species Apotomis betuletana. The sequence goes on along the minus strand of OW026307.1, from coordinate 7,243,749 downwards.
TTTAACTTACTAATGCACACAGTTCCTAGTTTTTGTTTACCGTGAAATTTAATCCAGGTTCCGAGAGATGCACAACTTTAGTAGCAAAATAAGTTTTTCACAAAAAGTTCATTTTTGTTACAAGTTTTTATCGCTGACACTACTTTTTCTGAAAATCGTAATCTACGGGTTAAGGAGCTCTGACGAGCCCTAACACGATGAGTTGTAGCATTTCCATCCAAACTAAACGTGTAATACAGAATTTAAGACCATTCGGTAGGTATTATCAAAGAGAATAATAGTTAGCACAGACATCTCACTCCATAGAAATGGTCAAAATATCGTAAGTAATACATGACTATTTTATTTTTGTACATTCGTTAAGATGTCCTGTCCTATTCAGTCTGTCAACATAGACATCGAGGTTTTCCGTTTAATTTGCTTCTAACATTAGTTGCGGAAAATTAGTCTACTACTAAATTAGTTGCAACTAAATTAGTTGCACTCTATACAACTAAGATTGATCAATCGTCGTTTTCAATCGTCAATCGCAACTAATTCTGTTAATTTTAATCGTTAGTTGTTAGTCGATTACATTTTGCCCATCTCTGGTACAAAGATGCAATTATATTCGATACATTTGTCCTTGAGTTGAGCTAAAAGTAAACCAAGCCAGCACTAATCTTTTATGTCAATAATAGAAATCAATGAAGCGGGATTCAAAAGAAAACAGTCTATTTTTGGGAAGGCATCCAGAGCAGGCGTTTCAATGTTTCAGTAGATCAAGAGTGATCTCGAAAACCTTTTGGGATCCGGCCAGGGTCAGGGTTTGTTTACACGTTACGACTCCGACACGATGCTGTTCTCCATTGCATCGATTCTAGTGCTACACAGTAGTGTTTCAGACGTCTCTCTTACACTGTACTCGGTAGACAGGGATATATACAATTCGCGCCCCTAATATTAACAGTCAAACTTGCCTAAGACGTCTCTGAAGGGACCAGGTTTTTTTTTTCAGTCAACCTGTGAGGACGGTAACTGTAAAGTTGCCGAAATGCCAGGTAGGCTCAAATAATCAATATAGCAATATAATCCGTGTTTTTTTAATGTGTGATAGTGACGGAAATCGAAGAAAAGGAGTATAATGATGTCCCGCACGAACAAAGTATTTTTATCACATTATCATTAGAAGTTTTTCTCTAGTTTACAATAACTAATAAGTTAAATAGTTGTTCAAATTTTCTATGTCGTCTCGTGTAACATGCCCCTACAATATATAGGTACGCGGGTAGGTATACGGATGCTCCGATTTCTCCCGGAGAGATCTTCGCAACATATTACTTATTAACCGTGGTTTGTACCCTCCTGACCTAACAGAGGTTTAAAGCGAGTCCAGTTTATTCGCTATATTTTTTTAGGTTAGCTAGGTCGGGTCACAAAAATTTATATGATGACTAGCTGCGTCGCACGGTGTTACCCGCTCACCCACGGGAACATTAATTTTTCGGGATACAAAGTAGCCTATGTGTTAATCCAGGGTGTCAGCTACCTTCATACCAAAATTTTATCGCAATTGGCCCAGCCGTTTGAGCGTGAAGAAGTAACAAACATACACACAATCACACTCAAAAACTTTCATCATCATCATCATCATCATTTCAGCCATAGGACGTCCACTGCTGGACACAGGCCTCCTCAATTGGGCTCACATGGGCCGGATAGAAGCGACCCGCATCCAGCGAGTCCCCGCAACCCTGACCAGGTCGTCCGACCACCTTGCGGGTGGCCGTCCTACGCTGCGCTTGCCGGTACGTGGTCTCCACTCGAGAACCTTTCTGCCCCAACGGCCATCGGTTCTTCGAGCTATGTGCCCTGCCCATTGCCACTTCAGTTTGCTAACCCTGTTTGCTATGTCAAAAACTTTCGCCTTTAAAATATGAATGTGATATTTTTTTAGGTTCGCTAGATCGGTCCGATGATAATAATATGATTATATTAGATAAAGAGCTTTAACCAAGCCAAGATCTTGTGAAATAATAATGCACATAATTTTAAAGAGAGAAAATAGATTCCAAATTATGTTTTTCGGCGAAGTTTTCGGGTAACTGAATGAAGTTTAAAAGTCCAGTTACTTGCAATATTGTTTTAGGTAGTTTGGTCAGTCGGTGAATTTCGACTTTAATCAAGTCTGTGAAATTACGATGTAAAATAATTCGCGCATAACATTAAAAAGGTGCTGCATATAATGTTCTTCAGATAACTTTATAACATTTATAGCTTTATTTGATCCTCTATTTAAGACAAGGAAAACACAGTTATGGGATCCGTGAGAGTACTACAGCCGGGTCAAATTTAATTTAACGGATATTATTTGCTTTACGTGTTATGCGGGACCCTCAGTTGTTTGCACAGACCACAATATATGGGTCCACAAATATAACTACGAGCGTAGACAGCAGACCCTGCGTTCTAGTTTCAAATTTGTGTTATCATATGAGTAGGTACACATTATATGCTTTACCTGAGAGCGAAATTCTATATTTGCACGAGAGAGTTGCCATAATTGAACAGGTAAATGTTCTATTTAACTGTCTTGGGCATGTTTAGCCCTCTAATAACGGATTTTTGAGGAGAGAATTCGAAATGAATACAAATTAAGCGAAGTGTATTGGGAGGACGCCCGTGTTGGCCCGGAAAGCCGTTGGAAAAGCAGGTTCGAATCCTGTCCGAATCATTAAATTTTTCAATTTTCGTTTCATTTGTAAACATTTAGTTTACGTTAGCAGACGTTACTGCTTTAATAAAAATAAATAATTCGGGTGTAGCACATCGTTACTGTCGATTCTCAACAAATTTGAGACGATGGTGCCGACGATAAAGGTCTAAATCTTTACGGTAGATGGCGCTACGATGCCACCCTAAGGCATGTCGAAGCAACTGGTTGAAAAATTCAATGGCTCCGACATCTGATTCGGTGGTCAAATTGGGAGGACGCCCGTGTTGGCCCGGAAATAGTGATGGGCCGCGAGAATATTCCCGTTCCCGAGAATATTCTCCTGGGGAATATTTCCGGAAATTTCCTTTGTTCCCGAGAATATTCTCCAAAATGGGGAACATTGAACTTTTCTTAGTACTAGAGAGAATTTTAGTACCAGAAAGTTATAATTTGGCATGGTTATACATATAAGTCATTTTGACAAATTGGTAGAACAAATTCTTGGAAAAATACTTTTTTACTTTACCTCCCCCTATAATAAAGTGGGGATGTCTTTTTTTTCTAGTCTACCCCATGGTGTGATATGTCGTTGGATAGGCCTTACAAAATGTTGCAGGTTTGTTGCAACAATTTTCCGATTTATAGATCTGTTTGTGAAATATCAAACTTTAAATTGCAAATTTTGGGAGTACTTGGGTATTGGCTATATAAACGCTGCTAGGGTAGGCTTTACAAGTTTACGAGTAATAATAATCAACCAACTCATAAAGGGTACTTAGAGAAGTAAAACTTGAAACTTGTATGACTTTGTTAGCAGTTAGCAGAAAAAAATCATTAACACTGACGCGCTGCCACAAAACGATTCATCTGGCCCAGCATGACATATTTTATGAATCTGCAATCAGATTGGTTTCGTGTTTGTGTCCATTTTACGGTAGTATGATCTAGTGTTTTTGTTGGTAGGTTAATTCAGAAGCTTCTCGCCTAGCTACCTCCTACTCCAATAACACCATGCTGCAGAAATAATTCTAAGAGCTGAAAATTTCTTGAACACAGGTTATCTTCCCGCAAACTCATTTGGTAATGACACTGTTGTAGACATAGACTGCGCCAAATTTAAATCTGAAGCAGACACATATTGAAGTTGTGGAAGCAGTTTTGCAAATCGAAGACGTGTACAACACAGCGCAACAACTTCGACCAAGATGATATCTGTTCAGCTATTACAAGGAAGAGCGGTAAGTCAATTAACGGATTTGAAATCAATGCATGTGTCTTCTCTTGGCTGGTTTTGAAACTACTGACGGATCAAACGAGGTTACCGACCAGTCGGTAGGATCTCGCTGCATTTAAGAAGATCTTTGAAACCAGAAGTTGGCCTGGAATCTTTAAAGACGTCAAGCCGCGCGAAAGACAGTCGGCATGATTTTCCGCTACAGAGACATGGCAGAAATAATCCACTAAAAGTGCGCCAAATATGCGCCACATTGATGGAGCGAATAACGTTTCCAGCAATAAGTTACGGTTGAATCCGAAAATGAAAATGAGAAGATGTCTTCTAATTCCGTAAAATCTACTGAGGAGTCGAAGACTATAAGATAGGGGAGGGGCCTAGGGGAGAAACCGAACAGAAGGGAAACAAGATTGTTAGTCTTTTGATTATTTTAAGTCAACTTCGGAAACGATGACTAAGATATAACTTTGAAGTCACAAGTGGAGCTAGGACAAGCGGTGGCGGCACTCAAATCAAAGCAACTACCAAGAACAGAAACATGATAGCTTAAATCCAAAGTGATGAGACGATGAATCAAGAGACACTCTCGGAGGCAGAGCCCCCGTATTTAGATAATAAACACAACTTTGAACTTTCAAGTCACGAGTAGATTTACGAAGCGGAGGGCTCGGGGGGGGATGAGCCCCCGCACCAAAACAAGACTTCTCTTCTTGATCTTGTAATATATTTGTGATAGCGGCTATGGAACCCTGCCTGGAGCATCAACATTGGCTTGGATCCAACTGATTAAAGAAAAATAATTTTATCAAATATTGCAAAAGATTAAATGCTGATATTCATTTTTTTTATTTTATGTTTCTGGCAGTGTATTTAAGTAATGAATTATGGCATGCCTGTCTTTGGTACTACTATACACTACCTATTTAAATTACTATCGAAATAATGAAATAAATATATACATAAAAACGATAAAAACTAAATAAAATACAATTATTTTGCTAATTGCGTTGACAACACACGTGTTTTCTCTATTCCTTCTCTATCAGAAATTAACTTGCTTGTCTCACTGGTATTTATTTTACCATGTTATTCCTGAGAGCAATTTAAAAACTTGCGGAATATTCCTCGGAAACAATGAGAATATTCCCGGGAACATTGAGAATATTCCCGGAGAACAATGAGAATATTCTCGAGAACATAGGAAATTTACATTTACAGCTGACTTTTTATATTTTTTTCTATTGAATTGTTAACCTATTAAATAGATAAGCATTTACTTATATAGAGAATGTCATAAAATAAATGTTATTCATATACAAATCCTAAATTCCCCTATATTCCCCTCATGGGGAATGTTTCCGAGAATATTTCCGAGAATATTCTCGCCTGGGGAATATTCTCGGAAACGGCCCATCACTACCCGGAAAGCCGTTGGAAACGCAGGTTCGAATCCTGTCTGAATCATTAAATTTTTCAATTTTCGCTTCATATGTAAACATTTAGTTTACGTTAGCAGACGTTACTGCTTTAATAATAAAATTGGGCAAGTGCGAGCCCGACTCGCGCATGAAGGGTTCCGTACCTATACATTTATATAATCTATAACAAGTTTGTTGTATGGGAGCCCCCCTTAAATATTTATTTTATTTTATTTTTAGTATTTGTTGTTATAGCGGCAATAGAAATACATCATCTGTGAAAATTTCAACTGTCTAGCTATCACCGTTGTTGAGATACAGCCATGGTGACAGACGGACGGACGGACGGACGGACGGACGGACAGCGAAGTCTCAGTAATAGGGTCCCGCTTTTACCCTTTGGGTACGGAACCCTAAAAATGAGAGAATTCTAAATTTTAATATTCTGAAAATACCTAAATTGCAAATATAATACCATGGCAGTATAGTTTACACATAATTATATCCTAACGTTTCCTAACGGTGCTTCTCACCGCCATCGCCTGTAATGTAGAAAAAAAACGAATTTGCATATATTTTTTACGTCCTAAGGCTAAAAATCTTTCCTAAAATATTGCTTATGTTATTCATATTTAATGCAAGCATAAAGCACTCACAGCTCTGAAATAAAGATGCCAAGCCACGAAAAAACACAAAATAATCAGATTGAGTTAAAAGGATAATTCCGGCCAGAATTTTCCAAATGGAAAGACAACACGGAAAAAACTCGGTCCCCGAAATCATTTGGCAAATAAACATCGATAATCGAATCCAGCGACAAACTGCCAATATCTCTAGTGGAAAGAAATATTGTTTTGAAAAGGCTGGCTCCCGTTTACCTCCTTATTTTCAACGAGGCGTGGTAAAGCGTTCCATTAGCAACGGTACATACTGGCAACTTTATTTATGCTCGTTCTTTTTTTAGAATTCCGAATTCAAATTCAAAACATGAGGTCTGCCATTCAAAGGGAATACGCGGAATTTGTTTTTTCTTTTTTCCGTGAGCGTATATTTGGGCCAGAATATGACATTCATTCTGACATCGGTAGACAAATACACATTACGTTTATTGAGTGAGTATTTATTTATTAACATCATGGGAATGTGTGTTTATGGTTTGAATGCCTTCTGACGTCGTACACGTGTCAATGGGAACATAATATCGGTAGAATTTTTATTACTTTTGTACCAATGTGATTGCATGACAAAGATAGGTTTATATGATATCTATAGACCTTACCTTTATGGTTAAATAAAACGACCTAAGTGTGTTTCAATGGCGGGTTGTAAAGTTCAAACGATTCTGTTTATTTTCGTGACAGTGTAAGACACTACTATACTTCCCCACTCGTGTGTAGACGAGTAATAATATTAATAGTGATAAGGCATTATAAATATTCCAATGTAGGAACGTAAGTATTTTAAAAATGAAAGATTCATAAATGTCACAATAGAGTTACTACTTTCTAATGTTTCTTTCACCCATATATCACATCTATCGCGACTTTATGTGTTTATATATAAAGTTTCTAAATAAACATTAGGCATAATGCCATTCATTTTTCGAATCACTAAAACAATAATTGCCCCGAGTAATGTCTAAACTTTTTTATCCCCGTTAAAGTTGCATTCAGATACAATCTTATACAGCACAATTTCACGTTTTATCATCTAGATCTAGACACACAAAATAGCTATTAAAAATTAATTAAAACTTTGCCTAAAAGCTTCGCTTGTTTTTGACAAAAGAGATGAAATTCTCTGTGGATACTACGGATAGAACTTAAGGATGTTTTTCTTATTACATGAATAGCGTCACGTTCTTACGACTCCAAAGGTAAAATGTCTTAAGTGTACACCAGACTCACAAGCACATACGTATTTTCTTAAAATTGCCGTAAACGTTGGTAACATGAAACAATTTGTACGCTGTCGTGAAGAATTGTCCTAGTCACGCCTGCGATGGGATGTATTGCTAGGAAACCAGATACAAATCTAGATTTATGTAGCTTTTATTTTCCGAGACAATGTGGTCTTTGCCAAAGTTAATGGAAAATGTGATTAAAATAATGTCGGCGCGGTATGCTGAGAACAATTTAAACAATCTGTTTGATACCTATGTTTATTTTTATTATTTTATATGTGAGCGTTGATTCAGACAGGTTTAATATTTATACTTTATAGCACAAAAAAGCGGACGTAATGCAATAAGGCATTCTCTGACCGTCAACATACAGTTTTATGATGCAGCAATTAACAGTTATTATATAGAGTAACGCAGTGCTATTCTGAAATTATTTTTCAAAATAAAATAATGTTTCCTTTTAGCAAAATGAGTTAATACAAGGACTTACGGCAGACTAGGGCCCACTTTTATACACTGTACGGTATTGCAATATAATGTGTCAAGGACTAGATTTATGATATGAAAAATATTGGTTTTATGACTTGTGTGCCACCAAAGAGGTCCAGGCTTAGCTGCTGAATGTGCTACAGCCCGGAAGCCGCCCGCAAATTTTCTGCTCGCACTTTTCTTCTTGTGTCGTATACCTCATTGTTGAGGGTCGTGACATATATATATATATATATATATTTATTCAAAATAGCCATGCGGCCAGTCGACCTGAATTATCACTCTTCGGACCATCGCTCTCCACTTATTTCAATCTACTGCAGACCATTGACAGGTGTTAATAGTTGAAATTGTTTAAGCTGTCCGAATTCCTCTTGAGAGCTTATCTTGTAAACATGACCCCACAAAGCCATTGTTTTACTCCTGTATAGAAGCTCCATTTGGATCTTTCTTTGTACATAAACAATACATACAGCCTGTGTTTTTTGCATTGGTAGGTAGTAACTCTCGTATTGGTCCATGGTATGACTATTCTGAGACACAATAGAAGCTAAGTATCCAAACCTTCCCGGAATTCCGATAATAGTGTCGAACAACTATTTAAGTTATGCGTCTTCAGAACATCTCACAGACACCTTATCCCTGATACCCGGATTCTTGGGATTATTTGTCGGCCATTTTGAACCGTTTCCGGGTCAAATGTGGATAAAATTAGGGTTCATGCGTATGTTAATGACACGTGTTGACGTGACACCATATCGCCATTAAATGTCTTATTTATTTATTTAAACTTTCACAGATCAAACTAGTACACATGGCGTACTTAATGCCATAAGGCTGGTAGAGAAACCAGTCAACCATAAGGCTAAACAGAAACATTGAGTTGGTGCAGGGTCTATAACGTTCGGAGACAATTTTAACAAACCATTTTAGAAATAAATACCTCATAATATATACAGACTTAAAATTTTCACAAAAAAATATTTATAATATACTACATACATAATTATCACTTGCTGTACCCAGTGAAAACATCCCAATAATACCAATAATAATCCATTTTAAAACAAGTGTCAGACAAACAGATCGGAAAGATGCTTGCGTAGCATGCATATTTAATTATTTAGCGATATTCGAAGTAATTGTAATGATATTTTCCATCAAATTGAGACGATTATACTTAATTTATTCAACTAGGCTCTTGACCCATCGCTGTTTCCCTGGGTATCAGTAAAATAAAGTTGCATAACATTCAAATTATGCGTCTGGAGAAGATTTTACGGTCAACTCACCAATTCACTCACTCATTTTGGGGTACCTACGATTATTTGTTGGGCATTCTGGGTCGTTTCTGGGTCAAGTGTGAGTGCGACCGCCAGTCGCTCACTTGACGAGTTGCTCACTTAGCTCTCCCGTCTATTCCAGTAACTAAATTCGACGAGGCACTGCAGTATCCCTAATTTGGCAATTATGATCATCATGTCAGCAGATACACGGCCATTGCTGAAAGTCAAAGTCAGTGTTTATTTGCATACATTGTGGTACATAAATCAAAATCAGAATATTTTATTAGTCCAACATAGGTTAAAAGATTGCAAATGCTGCAATCATAATTTACTGGACAACTGCCTCCTACAAATCTCTCCACAGTGATCGGTCGTGCGCGCCCTCATCCAATCGCTTCCCTTGTCCCTAACCAGGTCGTCGGTACACCTTATTGGGCTCTACTCTCGGTTCAATGATGTGGTAAATACATTGCTGAAATGGCTATAATACGAGTATTTGACTAACTATAGTGAAAAATAATTACATAACTGAAACCACTCAACATACATTCAAAAATAGACGGAACCATATATATCCTTCCACTAACTTTTAGACATTCTATAATTTTTAATTGGACATACTTAAACTAAAAATACCTACATGTTTTGACTACTGATTTTTAAGACATCTTAAGCCATCTTCATAGAAATTTCTTACATTTTTGTCAATTTATAAAAAGTAGCTGATTTGAGCTGTCATGTCAATCAAATCAGACCCAAGCAGGTCGTAATTCGACGAGCCTTGAGATAACTAACAGACATACATGAGTTTTTGTATATTGTTGATATTTTAAAAGACTATAGGTCTATATATATTCTCTATATATATATATATATATATATATATAGTTCTATCTGGTCTATATATAAAAATACCACCACTTGCCATTAGTATTTTAGCGACATGACAAATATGGTAATATTGAATTGTATATTCATCAAAATACAGTAAGTAATAAATCTTATTAGAGTAACTAAAAGTGGCAGTGGTCGGGGCATATTGCTCGTTGAACCGATGGCCGTTGAGGCAGAAAGCTTGATTGGCGACTGCGGACCGGAAGACGCAGCGTGGGAAGGCGCCCAACCGGGTGGATCGACGACCTGGTTAGGATTGCAGGCAGAAATTTGATGAGGGCGGCGCAAGACTGATCGTTGTGGAGAACTTGTGATAATATGTTGAATCGTAATGAGTATGAGTGAGTTTTGACGACGTAGTTGAGCCGACGGTCCCGGGTTCGAATCCCGGCAAGGGCAAATATTTGTGTGATGAACTCGAATATTTGTGCCTGGGTCATGGATGTTATTTGTATTTAAGTATATATTTATCTATATAAGTATGTTTACCGTCGTCTAGTGTCCATAACACAAGCCTACTAGAGCTTACTGTGGGACTAGATTGATTTGTGTGAGGTTGTCCGATATTTATTTATTATTATTTATTATGAGTGCCGCGATCCTGGAGAGTTGTTTTGAGACATCGAATTTGGCCCCAATGGCGATCGTAATATGACTTACTGCTCTTCTCAGAATATGTTTTCGCCGTAAGTTACACTTCATGCCAGACCCAGGGTAGTGAAATATCGTGGGGTATTTCGGAATGCCAGTAACGGTACATTTATATCGAATGAACATTCTAGGGTACGGTGGAATAGTACATTCCATACCTAGGGCGTTGACTTCGTGAATTTCCCAGATCGCTGATATTTGTAAATATGCGGACTGGGGCTTTACGAATTATTACCCGTGGTTTGTCTAAAGTTTTACGTCTTGCGCCCCGCGTAGCGGGCGTAAATTCCTACTTACGGCCTAGGGTTGCGTAAATAATATTCTAGTTGAATACCAGATAAAGATATTCTTAGTAAGACGCCAGTTTTTTTGAGTGAAATAGTTTTTCATATTTGCTCTATGATTGTAATGCTATTAATTATAAATAATAAAACGAATATTTAGGTACCCATGAGGTTTGAGATCTTTTAATTCGATGAATAGCAAAAATTATGTATAACTAGAGACCCGTTGCGGCGTCGAACCGCCGCTAGAATATGGAAATCCGGTAGTGTTACAGAAAATAACTACTTTATCGATAAGAAGTTTTTGGGGAACGAAGAATAAGTACTGTAAAAAAAAAAGCGTTAAAATTATGTTTTAAAAACGTTAAAACATGCCAGGCTAGAGCCAGGCCTGATAGCCAACTACCAGCTTCATCGTGACAACTTTTTCTACTCTATTGTAAAAATAACTTGTGCATTAATGACATGTGATTCTTCATTAGATTCTGTGATTTGCTGATCAGTTTCACAAATAAAATGCATATTATTCGATTTATGGAAAAATATAATTCATGACAATAGTCCCATATCTTAAAAAAATAATTGACATATGTTCATAGGACCGAACATAAGATTGGTAGAATTTTAATTTGTTGTTCTTTCTTCAGGACAAATTTATCGATTTGATCGATTTCTATCAATTTTCAGAAATAGCACATTAATCGAAACGACAGATTTGGTCACTCACTACGCAGGTTTTAAATAGGAAAATCATGGAGTGCGTAACTGTTTATGTATTCATTTATATTCGTAAATAGGAAATATTGATAATAAAAAATGTTACATAAACTCAATTGTATGAAATAGAGAGTAAAAAACGTTTATAGATACACGAAAAAAATTTTTTAACAAAAATAAGAACCGACTTCAGTAAAACTAAAAAGCCAACAATAACCCGTTCAAGTACAGATTACATTTGACTCACCCTTCGAAGTCGATCCCAAACCACTCAGTTCTTATGTTTATATATTATAGTTTACGCGAGGTTTGGCACCGACTTCGAAGGGTGAGTCAAATGTAATCTGTACTTGAACGGGTTATTGTTGGCTTTTTAGTTTTACTGAAGTCGGTTCTTTTTTTTTGAATTTTTTTTTTTTTGCTTTTTAGTGATTCGTATGTGTTCATCATCAGTTTCCTTACACCAAATCCTATTTACTGAATGTAAATTCTTGACTTTATCAATAAATTACCGAAAGCGCCGTACATGTCCCTATAACATTTGAAGAGTTCCCTCGATTTCTCCAAGATTCCATCATCAGATCCCGACTTAGTGCCAACGGGACCAACTCGGAGTTATACCCTTTCGATTAAAAAAAAATTGAAAATCGGTTCACGATTCTCGGAGATATCGAGTAACATACATAGAAAAAAAAAATTAGTTCGAATTTAGAACCTCCTCCTTTTTTGAAGTCGGTTAAAAACCACTAAGTAAGTATTATCAATGCTTGTTTTTTTTTATGAAATTCAATAGATCGTGCAAATTTTCTTATTAATATGGGTGCTGCCATGTCATCATCATCAATCATTTTTATTATTCAATAACAATTACACGTTGTGTTTGAAATTCTTACGCTAGTTATATTTAATCAAACCCTACTTACTAATCTAAATAAATTACTGACCAACAATACTCCACCATAAAAAAAGAATATGTCAAATATGTATACATGTAATAAAAAAAACAATATATAAAACAGCTAAATATGTTTGAAAAAAGAATATAAGACATTTTTTTTTTCAATAAATTTAGAGCTGAAGGCCTAATACCCGAATTCCAAATTCAAACTTTCGTGTCTTTCCTCTCATTGAAATAGTGTCTGACAGAAGAGTGAGGGAGATGCTATCTATACTCTCAAGTCTATAATATAAACCTAATTTTAGGGTTCCTTACCATAGTCGGTAAAAACGGAAGCCTTATAAAATCAATTTGTTTTGTTGACAGCAGAATTTGACAAATTTTATTTTGAATGAGAATAAGAATGATCAGCCAGACGTCATTAATTCAAATATGATTTATTCTTGAGCACGTCGCTTTTTTGAAATTTGCATCATATGTAGGTTATTTCTACCATCAAGTTTCGCATGGTAGCGTAACATGTTAATTATTCCACATTGCCAACTCGTCCACAATGTCAGCTCGTCTATATTCCCATCTGGGTCACAATGCCAACTTGTCCACATTTCCAACTCGTTCATACACCCAACTCATCTGCATTGCTAACTCGTCTATATTACCAATTTGTCTCCATTGGCAACTCGTCCATATTCCCAACTCGTCCACAATTCCAACGCGTCCATATTGCTTACTCGACCACAATGCCAACTCGTCCACAAATACAACTCATCCACATTTCCAACTCGTCCATATTCCCAACTTGTCCACATTCCTAACTCGTACACAATGCCAAATCGTCCACATTGCCCACTCGTCCATACACCCAACTCATCTACATTGTCAACTCGTTCATATTACCAACTCATCTTAATTGCCAACTCATCCATATTAATTCAGTGAATAAAGGATTTTGACCTTACAAACGGTCCGGTAGTTTTGAATTTTTGATATGTTGTCTAGGATGGTTAGTCAGTGTTTAAAATGCAAAATGCACAATTCCCCCCCCTCCGCGCCCGCCGCCATATTGAAAAAACCGGCACTCTCTTCATATTTTTGCTCATATCTTCCTTTAGGAGCATTTTAGCTAGAAGAAAGCTTGAACAATGTTATAGAGAGTTAAATTTACTACATTTTCCATTTTATATTTTGTTTCTAGGACAGATATTTACGGAGATATGCACATTTAAAAAAACTTAAGAAATTGCAATTTCCAACTCAAAAACAAACTTCTGGATTATATCTTCGTTTAGGAGCATTTTAGCTAGAACAGTGCTTGGGCAATTTTGTAGAGAATTAAATTTACTATAATTTACATTTCAAATTTTGTTTTTAGGACAGATAATTACGGAGATATGTAAAAAATAAAGTCACATTTTCCGAAAATGTATGTAAAAATGGACATGAGTTTTATATGAAACTATATTTCCTACATGTTTTAATTTGTCCTAGACTAGTCCGTAACTGAATGACAGCGTTCTAAACCAAGAATTTTGAGAATTTTTCGGAAAATTCGACTTTTCCTGTTTTTTTAATGTGCATATCTCCGTAACTAACCGTCCTTGAAACAAAAATTGAAGTGTAAATTATATTAAATTTAATTCTCTACAACATTGGCCAAGCTTTGTTGTAGCTAAAATGCTCCTAAACGAAGATATAATCCGGAAGTTTGTTTTACAGTAGGAAATTGCGATTTTTTACGTTTTTTTAAATGTGGATATCTCCGTAACTATCTGTCCTAAAAAAAAATATAAAATGGAGAATGTAGTAAATTTAACTCTCTATAACATTGTCGAAGCTTTCTTCTAGCTAAAATGCTCCTAAAGGAAGATATGAGCAAAAATATGAAGAAAGTGCCGGTTTTTTCAATATGGCGCCGGGCGCGGAGGGGGGGGAATTGTGCATTTTGCATTTTAAGCACTGACTAACCATCCTAGACAACATATCAAAAATTCAAAACTACCGGACCGTTTGTAAGGTCACACATAGTACTTTAGTCTCTATTCACCGTATTATATTCCCAACTCGTCCACAATGCCAACTCATCCATATTGCTAACTCGTCCACATTTCCAACTCGTCCATACACCCAACTCGTCTACAATACCAACTCGTCCACAATACCAACTCGTCCTTATTATTAACTCGTCTTTATTGCCAATCTCGTCCATATTATCAACTCGTCCGTATTACCAACGCGTCTTCATTGCCAACTCGTTTATATGTATTCCCAACTCATCCACAATGCCAACTCGTCCATATTACTTGCTCGTCCACAAAGCCAACTCGTCCACAAATACAACTGGTCCACAATTCCAACTCGTCCATATTCCCACCTCGTCCACAATGCCAAGTCGTCCACATTACCAACTCATCCATACACCAAACTCATCTAAATTGCCAACTCGTCTTCCTTTCCAACTCATCGACAATGCCAACTCGTCCATATTGCTAACTCGTCCACAAATACAACTCGTTCACATTTCCAACTTGTCCATATGCCCAACTCGTCCACATTGCCAACTCATCCACATTTCTAACTCGTCCATATTCCCAACTCAACGATACACCCAACTCGGCTACAATACAAACTCGTCCTTATTATCAGTTCGTCTTCATTGCCAACTCGTCCATATTCCCAACTTGTTAATTTTGCCAACTCATCCACATTCCCAACTCGTCCATATTCCCAACTCGTTCACATTGACAACTCGTCCATATTACCAACTTGTCCGTATTACCAACTCGTCATTGCCAACTCGTCCATAATACGAACTCGTCCACATTGCCCCCTTGTCCATGTTCCCAACTTGTCAATTTTACCAACTCATTTACATTGCCAACTCGTCCATATTCCCAACTCGTCCACATTTCCAACTCGTCCATTTTACCAGCTCATCCATATTACCAATGCAGATACATTCCCAACTTAGCTACATTGTCAAGTCGTCCATATTCTCAACTCGACTATCTATTCTTATTATCAGCTCGTCTTTATTGTCAAATCTTCCATATCACCAACTCGTCCGTATTACCAAGTCGTCTTCATTGCCAACTTGTCCGTATAACCAACTCCTCTTCACTGCCAACTCGTCCATATTGCCCACTTGTCCATGTTCTCAACTTGACAATTTTACCAACTCATCCAGATTGCCAACTCATCCACATTTCCAACTCGTCCATAATCCCAACTCGAAGATACACCCAACTCGTCTACAATACCAACTTGTCCTTATTATCAGCTCGTCTTTATTGCCAAATCTTCCATATCACCAACTCGTCCGTATTCTCAACTCGTCCACATTGCCCACTCGTCCGTGTTCCCAACTTGTTAATTTTGCCAACTCATCCACATGCCCAACTCGTCCATATTCCCAACTCGTCCACATTGACAACTCGTCCATATTACCAACTTGTCCGTATTACCAACTCGTCATTGCCAACTCGAAGATACACCCAACTCGTCTACAATACCAACTTGTCCTTATTATCAGCTCGTCTTTATTGCCAAATCTTCCATATCACCAACTCGTCCGTATTCTCAACTCGTCCACATTGCCCACTCGTCCGTGTTCCCAACTTGTTCATTTTGCCAACTCATCCACATTCCCAACACGTCTACATTGACAATTCGTCCAATTAACAACTCACCCATATTAAAAACTCGTCCATATTCCCAACTCGTCTATATTACCTACTTGTCAATTTTACCAACTCATCCACATTCCCAACTCGTCCATATTCCCAACTCGTCCACATTTCCAACTCGTCCATTTTACCAGCTCATCCATATTACCAATGCAGATACATT
Organism: Apotomis betuletana; assembly: GCA_932273695.1. NCBI lineage: Eukaryota > Metazoa > Arthropoda > Insecta > Lepidoptera > Tortricidae > Apotomis > Apotomis betuletana. The sequence continues at coordinate 7,227,434 of OW026307.1, read as the reverse complement.
CCCAACTTAGCTGCATTGTCAAGTCGTCCATATTCTCAACTCGACCACATTTCCCATCCCGTCGACATGCAAGCGGAAGGACTAAGTTTTTTCTTGTAAAATACCATTTAATTTACCATGACTCATGCCATTTTCCTTGAAATTCTTTTTTTGATGGACTTATATAATCTATCATAAATTTACTTATTTGAATGACGTTTAAATTAGTTTTACTAATTTTTTTCTGCTTTGATTTATTGTATAACTCGCCTATAAAAATAATCTATTCTTGAATGACGGTCAGTTGTTCTAGTCTTTCGAGCACCAGTCCAACTCGCACTTAACCGGCTTTTTTCTCCACATTTTTAACAGGTATGTGAAAAAAGTTTCTATATCAACATTTTAAAAAGAAAAACAACCTGGCAATTTAGAGCATTGACATAATAGCCCCCAATAAAAAAGACATTAAAAGTTGTCAGAATATGGTTACTGTCATTCATTGTCAACAAACTGTAAAATTATTTTTGCATATTCGTACATGTTTTAAGTGTTGCGGATATTATGTTGCCGACTCAAAAATAATATTTCATCATGCTGAACAACTTACTACAGGTTTGTGAGCAAATCATGCTTATTATTATTTGGTCATCTTATGTCAAAATAGGGATCACAGGTCACGTGGTCAATGTCACGTGGTTAGCGCACAGTAGTTTTTTCAAATCCATTTTTCAGTACCTTTTCAGGAAAAAATTAAAATTCCAAGAGTTTTATGCACCTCTCCAGCATGAGACGAATCTAATGACATATCATTTATCAAAATCGGACCATAACTGTAGATCTGATGGGATGTACAAAAATCGGCCTCGCGTAATATATATATAGATGTATTATAATTATGTTTTGTTACTTATGTGTAAGTTAGTTGCACCGCCTACAATTTTTCTGCTTTGCCCTATGGGTGACTGGTAGAGAATGCCTCATGGCATTAAGTCCGCCTTTCGTACGATAAGTTTTCTTTTTTGCAGTAAAGATTATATAAATAAATACATTAGAAATTAAATATTTACTTTTGTGCTCTAAAAAATACCTTCCAATACTAATGGCAAATAACATAGAATAATTCAAAGGTAAAATAAAAAAGCAGGCCCAGAATGGACCAGAATTACAAGAGACGGAGAAGGGTGGAAACCCTTGGAGGAGGCCCTTGTCGAAGGACAAGGTATAGCATATATCTGTCCCTTATTTCCCGTGTGATAAACTTGCTTCTTATTCACGATAAGAAACTCCGCATCTCCTTCGAGTATAAAGGTGTATTATGTTCGGAGATCGGTCGTCAGATTAAATCGTACATTTGTCACTCGAGCGTCTTTTGTTTTATATAAGAGGTACAGTTGTCGGTAAACTTCTGAGCATAGCCTTGACTGCGCAGTAGCCGATTTACGTACAAAAGAACATGCGCAGATCCGCCATTTTTGTTCAAAAAGTTTGCAGGCAATACGGCACAAACAACGTTAGTTGTTTGATATAGTTTTGCTATTTAGATTTAAGGGCCGAAACACATAACCGCGTTGCGGCGTCGCGCCGCTAAAATTGGCGGTAGCGTTGGCCGATTTTCATACAAAATAAAACAAAATAAAATAAGCCCTAAATGTTGTGTTCACATATATATGTAGCTTGATTTTTCGTTTTAATCTCGGCAAGAGCATGGCGTAATAAGTTTTAAGGCTGTCTTTCCACTGCACTGAGCGGAGCGGAGATGCGTAAAATTGACCAAACACATTCCCCAGATTTAAATGTAATTTTATAGAGCTACACAAAAATGCCGCCTGATTGGTTAATTCACTCCTTTCCGCTTGTGGACAGGCAACCTAAGTAAGGTATCGTGGTACTTAAATGAAAGATTTTTTTTTTATATATAATATTATAGTTTTGATCGCGTAAACACATTCGTTACAACTCCAATATTCGACGGTAATTTTCTCATACTTGGGCCAATTTTTATTTTGTTGTAGATTTCTTTATAACTGTACCTAAAACCATGTTACTACAAAATAGTATTGTGGGCATGGCTCCTAAGATTTTTAATAAATTGCCAAAAAACATTGCAGATATGGAAGATCTATATACATTTAAAAAAGATTTATATAAATTTTTAGTTGAAAAATCATATTACTCTGTGAAAGAATTTTTAGATGATAAGTTTTAAATTGTGCCCATGACATGCATGCCACACACAATTTGTATGCCTTTTGGCGCCTCATAGTGAGACACATGTAAAAATTGTAACACCTTTTGACCTATGTTGGACAAATTAAATATATTCTTATTCTTATTCTTATTCTCTTTTTTTTCTCAGATTTCAATCAAATTTGGTAAGTAAGTAAAGTTGCTTATTCTGCCTACCATGGTAAGCCCAATTTAACGCAATTTCCTTACAATTTTCCATTGAGTTACACAAAATGTACCTATTACATAAATTGGTCTATGGGCTTTAGTACAAAATACGAAGTTTAGTTACGAAATTTCCATAAATTTTGTGTAGCTTAATGAAAAAAAAATAGGACATTGCGTGAAATTAGGCTTACTATAATGGTCAGAATAAGCAATTTTACCAACACACCAAATTTGATTGATATATGAGAAAAAAAAAATCTACAACAAAATAAAAACTGGCCCAATTAAACTAAAGAATATACTTTCTTACGAAACTAAACAGCAGTTATTTCAGCCTATGTTATATGCACATAAGACCTTTCTGCTATTCAGAGACCAACAGTCGTAGTGGAATGCGTAGACCTTAGCTACGCCGTAGACCTTGCTACGTCGTAGCACTGAGTCTACTCAGAACGTACTATAGTGCTTGAGGCTGTCAAAATGCGATTCGCATTTTATACCTGTCTCGCTCGCTCTCACGCGACCCAGATAAGAACCTCTCAGTTTTCATCCAAATCCGAATCGCAATCTGATAGCTCACGGACTGTACAACTGTTGTTATGTATTATCTAACTCTGTCTCTCTTTGGCCTTGTGATTGATTGGTAGAGAATGCATCATAGCATTAAGTCCGCCATTTGTAGTTTTTTGCCATGTGCAATAAAGTTTAAATAAATCAATACCTCCTTATCTCCTAGTCATAGGTCAAAGACTCGAAGACCGTTCTTGGAGAAAAAAATTAATGGCGTCTGAATTATATAATTCAATACTTATGACCATCACATTAAAACACTTACTCGTAAAGCTTTGTATAACAAAGATATAGAACCGTTTCACAGAGTAACTTATAATACGAATACTTCATCGTATTGTATCAATACCACTCAATACAGAAATACCGTTTTTAACAAATCCTGAATCAACTATATAACTTCTGTTTATTGGGAGAACATGTCTACTATTACCAATAGACCCACAACACACGCAGCAATAAAAATGCACTAAGGCTTATACCCCATAAACTAAAAAAAGCAGAACAAAGTGTATGGTACATAGGTCCAAAAATTTACAATCATCTGCCCTTGGACTTAACTAGAGATGACATATCATATGCAGTGTATTTTGATACAAAAAGCATACTATTCTGTAGAAGAGTTCTTGGAAGACAAATTAGAAGGTAATACAAAATGAGTGCAACAAATCAATGTTCGATTTGAAATTAATTGCTATTGTAATTATTGTGTAAAATATAATGTTGTTTAATATTGAATAATTAATTGTATGTAATTTAGAATAAGTTGACATGTAACACTGTTATCAATAAAAATGAATATGAATATGAATATTATACATTTATTTTATATTATAAACTAATATTATAAAGCCGAAATTTTGTGAGTGTTTATGTGTTTGTTTGTCACTTCTTCACGTTCAAACGGCTGGACCAATTTTGATGAATTTTGGTATGAAGGTAGCTGACACCTTGGATTAACACACTCTTTATCCTGAAAAAAAATAGTGTTCCCGTGGAATGAGCGGGTAACACCGCGCGGCGCAGTTAGTCTTTCATAACATCATCTAGCGATTCTAGCGGCTATAAAAAATATGTCATAATACCTTCCGCACCACGAAACTGTCAACAGGGACACTTGAATCCAATAAGATCCCATATTTCATGCGATTGGAGGCTCCCAACCTTCAGAATTCAATAAAAGTCGCCCAAATAGAGAGGATAGCTTCGGCTATTTCATCCATCAAAAGAAAAAGGTATTAAGCGTATATGGATCCCATTTTCTGTTACATCCTTTATCATTTGGATGACTATATCCTTTATTCATTTGTCCCGTAGGTTTTATTAACGCATTTATCCATTGGGCCTGAACGGTTCCTCTGAATTCCGTCCCACTCAATCTCCTATCAAACAAGATTTGAATGAGCGGGATAGCAAGATACGAAGTTCGAATTTCGAGAATCGGAGTCCTGCAGAAAGATTATGAATAAATAGTTTGTATTGTTATTTTAGTGCTTTCGCTACGGCACTTTGGCAGTAAATTCAGTTAGTTTTTATGATCTGGGATGTGCTTGTTTACTTTATATTGGAATAATTTATAGGCAATGAGAATAATAAAAGGCAAATTGAGGAAAATAACTTATTAGCCTGCCTGCAAAATACTTAACTTATTCGTAACATATTCTTTTTTTACAGTTATACATACTCCTATAAGTGCCGCATGAATTGAGCGTTTTATTTTCTAGTAGCAGTTTCTACTAGGAGGCTAATTTAAGCATTTTTAACTGAATATAAATATTGAGGTTCCAATGTATCAATAAGCACGCCAGCTTTCGAAACTTGACTAACCACTAGACTCCCCTACAAACATATACAAAACGAAAAACGAAAACTGCTACAGATCATAGTCCAAAACTATATTACACTCAGAAACCTACTTACTTACCGCAACTATCCAAAAATACCGCTCCGATAAGAAGTTATTCTTCCTGGATAGCTCTCCAGAAAGTTACACGTCATTAAATTCGGACGGAAAAATGGCAATTTTCGTAAGGACCGATAACTTGTAAACCTTGGCGAGTGAGTAATATTTCCAATTTCACATTTCTCCGGCGTACGGCAAACAATATATAAGCCGGTCAAGCGTGAGCGGCCAATTTGATGTATTACTTTATTTGGTAGGGTTTTTTGACATGCCTTTGTAGTGTGATCTGCGAGGGTGTTATTACCAGGAAGCGAAACTATGGTGCCGATGACAGACGTTTGACGTCAAGCTACATACAGAGTGTTTATATTTAGAGTATAGATACCGAATCAAATGACAACTTATTGACATATTTATAACTGGCGAGAGGTTCGAGAATTATATTGCCCTGAATGTACGTGTTAAATGTATACAATGTAAATTATATGCTTAGTTTAGTTTAAATGTAACTCTTCATGTAAATTTTTGGTACGCATAGAATAAATTGGAAAACTCGTTTAAAAAAAGGAATCACGGATTAGATTAAAGTATATAGGGTTCAAACTCTTCCAAGTAGTCCCCTGTAAATAAGAAAGAAGTATTTTGTTCAAGCTTTAAGCGTTCTGCAGAACGCTTAAAGAACGAAACATTTGTCGTGTTGTTTCATTTAATACTTAAGGTTTTTTTTTATTTCATTATCCTGTAAAAAATGTTATTCGTATCGTTTTTGATAATTTAGGTACATATTTTTTTGTATAAATACCAAACATTTTTATAAATAAATAATAATATTATATTACCATTAAGTATTATTTATAAAGAATCACTGAATGTTGTTTTAAAAAATCATCCTATATGCGACTTTGCCGACGACATAATGACGTCACTGGCACCAAAGTTTCGCTCCCTGGTTATTACTTATCGGATAATACCCGTTTTTGGGAAATAAACAGCTGAAATTTTAATTTCTTTTTTTTTTAGTAGAGTCTACATAAGAATGAGCTTATAACTGCTAAATATAACCACGGAAAATCATAGTTTTAAAAAGTGACCCAGGGGACATCACCATGGAAACGAGTAGCAGAAAAAAGTTGATTGACCCATTTAAGTTCATGGTTGTCATACAATTATTGTTTTGTAAAATTATGAGGATTCTGAAAACAATTATGAAAATATTTTGGATTAAAAAAAAAGTATTTGCGTACCTGCCTTTCAAAGTATATTTCAGAAATGACATATTGAGTATACAAGGTGCTGCAAGGCGGTACTCCTGAAAACGGCGCGCATCGTCAGGAGTACCGCCTTATAATTATTTTTATCAAGTATTTATTGTATGGAAAAATTGAAAAAAAAAGCATAAATTGGCCTAGGTTCATATAAGATTTATTACTCCTTAGGACCTCAGGAATGCGTGGTTAAAATCTTTCGCAATGCTCATGGGCACCTTGTATAAGTATATTGTATAAATCAACATTAGTCCACACCCTTATTGGAAATACCTAAATCAGCGGCTTATGAACAGGGAGCGAAACTTTGGTGCCAGTGACGTCATTATGTCGTTAGCAAAGTCGCATATAGGATGATTTTTTGAAACAACATTCAGTGATTCTTTATAAATAATACTTAATGGTAATATAATATTATTATTTATTTATAAAAATGTTTGGTATTTATACAAAAAAAAATGGTTGCCTGTAAAGTCGGTTTTACGGGCGAAGGAAGATTTTACGTGACAACGTCTTATTCTCGGTAGAATATTTATTGATATGAATATTATTAAATTGCACAATAGGAACAAGGAATTGAATGAAAATAAGAATTGCACAAATTTTAACTATAGAAATATATTTTGTTTACTAAAACATTGTACTTCCCCCTTCCCCCTTCCCCCTTCCCCCTTCCCCCTTCCCCCTTCCCCCTTCCCCCTTCCCCCTTCCCCCTTCCCCCCTCCCCCTTCCCCCTTCCCCCTTCCCCCTTCCCCCTTCCCCCTTCCCTCTTCCCTCTTCCCTCTTCCCTCTTCCCTCTTCCCTCTTCCCTCTTCCCTCTTCCCTCTTCCCTCTTCCCTCTTCCCTCTTCCCTCTTCCCTCTTCCCTCTTCCCTCTTCCCTCTTCCCTCTTCCCTCTTCCCTCTTCCCTCTTCCCTCTTCCCTCTTCCCTCTTCCCTCTTCCCTCTTCCCTCTTCCCTCTTCCCTCTTCCCTCTTCCCTCTTCCCTCTTCCCTCTTCCCTCTTCCCTCTTCCCTCTTCCCTCTTCCCTCTTCCCTCTTCCCTCTTCCCTCTTCCCTCTTCCCTCTTCCCTCTTCCCTCTTCCCTCTTCCCTCTTCCCTCTTCCCTCTTCCCTCTTCCCTCTTCCCTCTTCCCTCTTCCCTCTTCCCTCTTCCCTCTTCCCTCTTCCCTCTTCCCTCTTCCCTCTTCCCTCTTCCCTCTTCCCTCTTCCCTCTTCCCTCTTCCCTCTTCCCTCTTCCCTCTTCCCTCTTCCCTCTTCCCTCTTCCCTCTTCCCTCTTCCCTCTTCCCTCTTCCCTCTTCCCTCTTCCCTCTTCCCTCTTCCCTCTTCCCTCTTCCCTCTTCCCTCTTCCCTCTTCCCTCTTCCCTCTTCCCTCTTCCCTCTTCCCTCTTCCCTCTTCCCTCTTCCCTCTTCCCTCTTCCCTCTTCCCTCTTCCCTCTTCCCTCTTCCCTCTTCCCTCTTCCCTCTTCCCTCTTCCCTCTTCCCTCTTCCCTCTTCCCTCTTCCCTCTTCCCTCTTCCCTCTTCCCTCTTCCCTCTTCCCTCTTCCCTCTTCCCTCTTCCCTCTTCCCTCTTCCCTCTTCCCTCTTCCCTCTTCCCTCTTCCCTCTTCCCTCTTCCCTCTTCCCTCTTCCCTCTTCCGCCAAAAAAGAAAAAATTATGTCCGCCATCTTGGATTTCAAAATCGAAGTCATTTTCGTAATCGGAACCCCGAGGAACCTTGGAGATGACACCCATATCGATTTTTAAGAAAAAATAATGTCCGCCATCTTGGATTTCAAAATGGATGTAATTTTCGTAATCGGAACCCCGAGGAACCTTGGAGATGACACCCATATCGATTTTTAAGAAAAAATAATGTCCGCCATCTTGGATTTCAAAATGGATGTCATTTTCGTAATCGGAACCCCGAGGAAACTTGGAGATGACACCCATATCGATTTTTAAGAAAAAATAATGTCCACCATCTTGGATTTCAAAATGGATGTCATTTTCGTAATCGGAACCCCGAGGAACCTCGGAGATGACACCCATATCGATTTTTAAGAAAAAATTATGTCCGCCATCTTTGATTTCAAAATGGATGTCATTTTCGTAATCGTAACCCCGAGGAACCTTGGAGATGACACCCATATCGATTTTTAAGAAAAGATAATGTCCGCCATCTTGGATTTCAAAATGGATGTAATTTTCGTAATCGGAACCCCGAGGAACCTTGGAGATGACACCCATATCGATTTTTAAGAAAAAATAATGTCCGCCATCTTGGATTTCAAAATGGATGTCATTTTCGTAATCGGAACCCCGAGGAAACTTGGAGATGACACCCATATCGATTTTTAAGAAAAAATAATGTCCACCATCTTGGATTTCAAAATGGATGTCATTTTCGTAATCGGAACCCCGAGGAACCTCGGAGATGACACCCATATCGATTTTTAAGAAAAAATTATGTCCGCCATCTTTGATTTCAAAATGGATGTCATTTTCGTAATCGTAACCCCGAGGAACCTTGGAGATGACACCCATATCGATTTTTAAGAAAAAATAATGTCCGCCATCTTGGATTTCAAAATGGATGTCATTTTCGTAATCGGAACCCTGAGGAAACTTGGAGATGACACCCATATCGATTTTTAAGAAAAAATAATGTCCACCATCTTGGATTTCAAAATAGATGTCATTTTCGTAATCGGAACCCCGAGGAACCTCGGAGATGACACCCATATCGATTTTTAAGAAAAAATAATGTCCGCCATCTTTGATTTCAAAATGGATGTCATTTTCGTAATCGGAACCCCGAGGAACCTTGGAGATGACACCCATATCGATTTTTAAGAAAAAATAATGTCCGCCATCTTGGATTTCAAAATGGATGTCATTTTCGTAATCGGAACCCTGAGGAAACTTGGAGATGACACCCATATCGATTTTTAAGAAAAAATAATGTCCACCATCTTGGATTTCAAAATGGATGTCATTTTCGTAATCGGAACCCCGAGGAACCTCGGAGATGACACTCATATCGATTTTTAAGAAAAAATAATGTCCGCCATCTTGGATTTCAAAATGGATGTCATTTTCGTAATCGTAACCCCGAGGAACCTTGGAGATGACACCCATATCGATTTTTAAGAAAAAATTATGTCCGTCTCTTCTTCCCTCTTCCCTCTTCCCCCTTCCCCCTTCCCCCTTCCCCCTTCCCCCTTCCCCCTTCCCCCTTCCCCCTTCCCCCTTCCCCCTTCCCCCTTCCCCCTTCCCCCTTCCCCCTTCCCCCTTCCCCCTTCCCCCTTCCCTCTTCCCTCTTCCCTCTTCCCTCTTCCCTCTTCCCTCTTCCCTCTTCCCTCTTCCCTCTTCCCTCTTCCCTCTTCCCTCTTCCCTCTTCCCTCTTCCCTCTTCCCTCTTCCCTCTTCCCTCTTCCCTCTTCCCTCTTCCCTCTTCCCTCTTCCCTCTTCCCTCTTCCCTCTTCCCTCTTCCCTCTTCCCTCTTCCCTCTTCCCTCTTCCCTCTTCCGCCCTCTTCCCTCTTGTTACAGTAATGCTCGATGAATGAAAATAAGAATTGCACAAATTTTAACTATAGAAATATATTTTGTCTCTCTCACTCATCAACCGTGAGCGATCAACCGTGAGCGGGCGTTACACTTTTTCATGAGTGACTCCGAGCCGCAACCTAATTTAAGACGTTGTCACGTCAATATATTTTGTCTCTCTCACTCATCAACCGTGAGCGGGCGTTACATTTTTTCATGAGTGACTCCGAGCGCAACCTAAATTAAGACGTTGTCACGTCAAAATATGTACCTAAATTATCAAAAACGATACGAATAACATTTTTTACAGGATAATGAAATAAAAAAAAACCTTAAGTATTAAATGAAACAACACGACAAATGTTTCGTTCTTTAAGCGTTCTGCAGAACGCTTAAAGCTTGAACATAATACTTCTTTCTTATTTACAGGGGACTACTTGGAAGAGTTTGAACCCTATATACTTTAATCTAATCCGTGATTGCTTTTTTTAAACGAGTTTTACAATTTATTCTATGCGTACCAAAAATTTACATGAAGAGTTACATTTAAACTAAACTAAGCATATAATTTACATTGTATACATTTAACACGTACATTCAGGGCAATATAATTCTCGAACCTCTCGCCAGTTATAAATATGTCAATAAGTTGTCATTTGATTCGGTATCTATACTCTAAATATAAACACTCTGTATGTAGCTTGACGTCAAACGTCTGTCATCGGCACCATAGTTTCGCTCCCTGCTTATGAACAAGCTAAAGCCGTATACGGACGAATGAGCAAAAACATCTTAACTACGCGATGCAGCTATGGTTGTATGGATGCGCATGGTGCCGTACAGCGTTACCTGTTCGTAAAATAGTACATTACTGCAGACGCCGGGAAATAAGGGCTTGCCGGCTGAGTAGGTATAGACGGCCGACCGTAAGGGAGGCCGTCTAGTGATACGAAGCCGGCAAGCCCTTTTCACGGCTAAGGCATGTATAGTGCTTTCTCAAACATATGCAATGAAATAAAAAAATACACCACTCAAAAAAACATAATTCAGCTGTTCAGCCAGTTCATGAACACAGACGCCATGTTTAAAAAAAGCATTTTTAATTTTCTCTCCAATCCCTCTATATTTTTTTTCTTTAACACGTTCACTGCGGTACGGGGGCCTCCGAGCCCCGTACGACGTCGTCGTTCAGTGCGGGGGACAAAAAACAGTGTTTACTCGCTGGTGCGGAGCCTGTAACTTTGGTATTTTTTTGTCTACAATAGAGACAAATATATAGTTATGATCCTTTTTTTAAGTCTAATCAGGTGATATATAAAATATAAACGGGGTCCCACGAACCCCGTACCGACCACAGAACAAAAATTGTCTTCCAGTGCGATACGGGGTACTGAGAACCCCGTATAGATATTAGCTGACCCGTACGGGCTAATGAGCTCAGTGTCACTAGTGCAGTCATTATTGCAAGTCTTATTATCGGTATCGGTAAATTGTATCGCAGATAAGATCATACGGAGAAAACTATTTGGACGTAAGTGCCAAAAACCACTGTCTTTAAATTGTTATAATTTAGATCATTAAATACAGCTCAAATGTAGGTATTTGCAATATTTTGCATGTTAGACAAGTTACTTAAGACTGTTCCACTTGTTGAGTTTTTTATATACAGTTTAAATCACGTTTAAAACATAATTATGGTAAAAATTTATCGTTAGTTTTTATTCCCATCACTATCAACTTATCAACACACACAAAGTCTGTGCGGTCCGGGGTCCGCTAAACCCCGTACTCTGTCAATTCTAGTGCGATACGGGGATAATGGAACCCCGTACTTTCTTTTCCTTCTAATTTAATAACCTTTCATCGTGTCTACGTGCGGAAGCAGGGTCACATAGGTCATATTATACTCTTTGAATTGATGAAAACAAATTTGTAAAAAAATATGATTTCACGATTTTAGAGCAGTTTTAACTGACGAGGGAGTACGGGGCACTTTTATACCCGTAACGCATCACGGCGAAAACCACTACGGGGTCAATCAGGCCCCGTAACGCACTGAAATTCAGGACTGAGTTTTAGATTGCCGCAGTGAACGTGTTAATAAGTCCACGTGTGTAGTGTGCGAATATTAGGGCCATTATACACAACTTGATAATAAGAATCTTAGTTTCTAGAATAAGTAAAATAAAGGCAGACGATTTTTAATATTGTCTATGGTCTCTGGTGACTTACGTATAGACGGTATTTTCAGTTCGTGTGTACTAGGCATTAACACGGCTATTGTTGGTCCGATGGCTTAATGGGTACTAGAAAAAATATATATATCAGCTGTTCATACACACAGACGCCATGTTTACATTAAAATTAAAAACAAATTACTTCCCGGCTTAGGCCTTCAATTTTGTATGAAATTCCTTTACAGTTCTCTCGAATTGTTCCGCCCGAAACTTGACACTTCGAAGCCTGTTTTAACGCACGTTACGACGATATTTCATTGCATGTTTGAGAAAAATCATTTTTCCGCTCATCATGCCAAATGAGTTGAACGGATTTTAACTAATTTTGGTATAGGGATCCAAAAATAGGGTGCTTTTCATCCGGGCACGGTAAAATAGTTTTAAGCAGATGATGTTGCGTGCACCATCTTTTAGCAATGATATAATCTCATTCGAATTCGAAATTATGAGATACGCAAGAGAACCAAGCTTGTAGATATAGCTCAGACAGTCGCCAAACTTAAGTGGCAGTGGGCGGGGCACATTGCTCGTAGAATCGATGGCCGTTGGGGCAGAAAGTTTCTTGAGTGGCGACCGCGGACCGGAAGACGCAGCGTTGGAAGGCCTCCAACAAGGTGGACCGACGACCTGGTTAAGATCGCGGGTATAAATTGGATGAGGGCGGCGCAAGATCGATCGTTGTGGAGAACTTTGGGGGGGGCCTTTGTCCAGCAGTGGACGTCTATAAGCTGATATGATGATGATGATGATGATGATGATAATCTCATTGCGTTAGAATGTTGCAACATTCGCTAATGGCTGTCAATACGGAACAGTCGGCTGATACGTTTTGCTATCTCATTACCGAACCCCAAAAGTGGCCATTAATGTATATCAAGGGAAGTTTGATTTATGCCTCCATACGAAAAGGGTAAACCAAACGTAATTGAGAACTGCCTTTTATTTTATGCGTGTGAGCATTATTTGCACATTTCGACTCGGGTTTCCGTTTGTGTGTGCGTATGTGGGTGTATCTGTGTGAGTGTGTGTGTTTAGTAGCGGGAAGTTTTAATTGCTTTCCGAACCAAAACATGTTTTTATCAATACAAGGGTTTTGTGTTTTGTTTTGGTGTCGTCGTATAATTGGTTTTATGGAAGTGATATACAGTGCGTGAGCTTTCAGACTGCGATTCGGGTTTGAGTGAAAGGTTCTCATCTGGGTCGCCTAAGAGCGAGCGAGACAGATATAAAATCGTGAATCGCATTCTGACTGCTCACGTAGTAAAACATTTTATAGTCTAGCGGTTTGTAAACATAATTAAAATTTATTAAACCGGGTTTATCGCAATGTTTTGTAGGTAGATATAGTCTGACCGGCAGTGTTGTCCAAAAAGTGGTGACTCAAGTTATTCCGCGGAAATACTTACTACATTTTAAAATCAATAAAACTGGACGTTTTGAACGCCATACTTCACAAGAGAAACTGTTCTGTAAAATAATAAATTTCTGTACACGTCATCAGTTCAAACGGAATACTAGTTCGCAATACTCGATTGTCCCAACCCTAACCTCCAATTTTTGACATTCCATTTTGAATTTCAGTGATGTCGTTTGAAATTATACTTGAGCACATGCTACATGCTACGTTAGGTTTTTGTACCTATATGTAAGAAACCACTTAGCTCTTTTTACTGTATATATTATTTTTATGGCTTTTAACGCCGCCGGACAAACTATACCTACATTGCTTGACGTTTTGCGACAGTTTCACGCACCTTGATCCGAGAAGTGCTGGTCAAACAGCGAGTTCTTACTGTAGATGTCGGCCAAATGTACCACTACCCGACGGTATGTCTAATAAAATGGGTAGGAAGATAAAGTTCGACTACCACCCATTTGCCAATATTTATTATCACCGGAACGACACACAACACTCACAACATCCGCGCACAGATCCGAAGATATATTATCCCGTGGATTCAACTTTTGAATCACTGGTCCCCAAGTTGGCGATAAATTGAAACCATATATTATTTTCGATGAAAGTCTTCGGGTGGCTTCCCTTACTATCCATGGCCACCATGGCTAATGGTTTCTTTCCGTGGATTTTCGTGTGGTATTTTCGGTTTATGCAACTAAATTCAATGATTCGTTCCAGCCATTAATAAATGTTCGCCCACTCTTGAACGCTGCGCTTAGTAAAAAATATCACGATTTTCGTTTATATCATGAAGTATCAAACACAGTGAGGAGATATTTTATATAGATTTGTTTGCGTGGCGATGGGCGGTTGTGTGCACTGAATTTTTGAGACTTTGTGAGGAATTGGATGATCGTTTTTTTTTTTGTTTCTATTGCTGTTTTGTTTATGTTTTCCATTCGGTTGCTCTATGATAATATTGTACTAATAATTTAAGTTTCATGGCGCATTCGTTAAGAGGCTGTAATGTCATGTAAACGTGTTTAAATAATTAAAATAAAAAAGTGATGTGAGTCTCAGACATAATCATAATACATGCGAAATCAATCATACCCGTTTGGCATATATTTTAAAAAGGAGAGATGTGGTGTAATAAGGCTTCCATTATTTCATTGGTAAAAGATAGAAACTTTAAGCATATCTCTCATCGACTGTACGCCGTCAGCGTGATAAAGTTTATTACACGCTGACGGAATGCTCCCTACGATAAAGTAGGGAGGCAATTTTGCCCTCCAATTAAGAAACGACATATTAAGTTATTTAACTCATATGTACATGCGCCCTTTTGGACTAACACGGCAGTTCCTGAAACAAACGGGGCGTGGAACACGGTGGCTTACCTATGCAAGCGCGCATGGATATGACATCGCGCATCGGAACGACAGTCGTACAGAGATGTCGTTGTAAAAATCTGCGGTTAAACTTTTTTCTGATATAATTTGACACATGACATAGTGGTGCATATTCTACTAGATAACATGTATTAATATTATAAGGCATGTATTTACCTAAATCGATATCTGTATATTCCCTTTTTTCGATCAAAATATTTGAAAGTTTCACCAAAAATACTGACTTGCACACTAATTATGCACACTAAATAATGCGAATTCAATATACTATTTAAAGGTAGGTATTTGCAAAACTGTTTTACTGTATATAAAAAAAAACTTACCTAACCTAACCTTTTTTTTTTTTTTACCGACGTACGAACCATATTTCTGGTGTGAATTCGGTTAAAAAGGTCATCTCGTTTTGTATGATGTTTAAGTTTTTTTTGTAGGACATGTTCAGTTAATCAATTGTTTTTTTTGCACAGCATTCGTTTGTCTGGTATGCATTCAGTTAATTAGTGGAGTTACCTAGTGTGATGAAAAATTATACAGATGTGCATTTAATAATATCCCTTATTATAATACAGGTTTTTAAAGCAGACTTGCTCAGGTTTGACTTAAAAAAAACCCACATGATTGATTTCCAGAGATTGTATAAAAGAGCATGCACAGTAATTACACGTAGGTAAGGAGCGTACTCTCACCTGAAAGGCCTGCAACGCACTTGCGACTCCTCTGGTGTTGCAGGTCTCATGGGCGACGGTAATCGCTTTCCATCAGGCGATCTGTGCTCGTTTGCCCCCTATGACTATGACTTAAAAAAAAACACATTCTAATCACATCGTCACTCCATCGCGTAGGGAGTTAGTTAATTTTAATAAAGTCAATCGAAAAACATATCACACTGTTTCAACTATAACGTGAAGCCCGTGGTAGCCTGAGAAATTGAAACTTGCGTGGTAACACCCTAATAACGTTTATAGCTGCCAATAATATGAACTATTACATACCCACATGTTACATCATCCGGCAAAAATGCTAAATGCTTTGACAAGCGAACATCACATTTGTTTTGATAGCGAAAAACATCAATCAAAACCAATTAGCAACACATAATTCACGATTGAATGTAGATAATGTACACCAGTTCCTTGGTGGAACAAAGTCCTAACTTACGGAGATACTCATACTGAGTTGAATCTTTGTTACATTAAAAGTTCATGTGTGTTGTTTCACGAGATGGTTGCTTTTAACGGTGTAATGTATACAACCTGGTTACTGTTTTGAGTGGTTGATTCTTGTACATCTAAAAAAATGTGCCACATGAAAACAGAACTATTTTTACATTTCGTGAATGAAATAATGCTGTAGAGTGCATCTAAAAATGTGTTTCAAAAGCTGTAAACATGCAAATATGTTTAATAAATATCATCACTATAACATAGTATAAAACTAGTGTCCGACCGAAGTTTCGGTTTCGGTTTCGGCCAGTTTCGGCCTATAAATCATGTTTCGGCCAAAGGTTCGGTTTCGGCCAAAACACAGCCGAACCCTTCGGCCGCGCCGAAACTTATGACATCATACTTTCAAGTCGCAATCGGCTGACGGCGGGTGTGCTCGGCGCGGTTGGCAATATGACGTCCATCTACAATTTACAGCTCGCTCCCTCAGTATTACACTTAATGTAACATTTTTACTATTTAGAGTCATCGCAATAAATGAGCGAATTGATCGATAAACATTTACACCTAAACATTCTATAGTCAGTTATAACAATTTAGTTCAAGGTTCTCTCTCCATCTCTCTTCCTGGTTATGTGTCCCATATGGTGGTGGGGTCAGCCTTATTTGAGTAGGTATTAAATAATAAATTCTTAACTACACTAGATATCTCTGTTAAGCTACAATAAGTTTCTATTAAGCCCAATGGTTAACTGGTAGAGATTGCCTTATGGCATTCAGTTGGTCGTCCGATACCGCTAGCGCAAGACAGAAGTGCTGTTAAGTGTGTCCACGGAAATAAATCGAAAAGTGTCAAATCAATAACTCTAAGTGAGATCAGAATATTAATAATTGTGTAACTGTTTCCGAGGAATATTATTGTGTAAGAAAATCTAGTAAAAAATACTAGAAAACCTGACAATCAGTGAAACATTATTTGGTGTCGAACGTTATTTCGTTTAAAATCTGCATTCACACGAAGCGCGCGAGTGTCGTACATGCGGTTCGGGTACACTTCGGTACGTGTTCGGCACTACATCGGCGTTCCGGTCAATGACTCCAAAAGGTCGAGCATTATTGACAGCTGATTGAATTTTTCGCCCGCTATTGTAATGACTGCTTAGCGCAAGTTGGAGAACGTAAACGCTGAGATAGCGCACTAGTGGCGGGGGTTCGAAACCTGCAACCACGAGCATTTTTGCTTTTTTGTTTGTTTTAAATAAATTAAGATAAATAACGAAAATGGATTCTAAGCCAACTACGAACCGTAAAGTTTGCAAAAAATGTAAAAAGGATATTAAAACAAGGACCTTTTTAAAATGTAGTCAATGTGAAAATTGTTACGATGTTCTGTGCACGGCCATAACTATAGAAAGATACAATCTAATGACTACAGAAAATCGAATCTCATGGAAGTGTTACACATGCTATGATTCAGAGAGATTAACGAGCAAACCCAATGACAAAATGGTAATTTGTCAACCAAGCACGTCAAGAGATATGATCTATACCCCTAATCGCAAGCAACAGAAAAATAAACCTAAACCGATTTTACAAAGACTTTCCCTAGATAATCTTACACTGGACTCGGATCAAGACGAAGACACCAATTTGTCATCATTCTTGGACTCCTCTTCTAAAAGTCTGCCAAGTATGTCCAACATTGAGGATCTACAAGTAACAGAGCTCAAACAAGAAATTGCCTCTAAAAACTCTCAGCTAGAGAGTGCCCACGCAGAAATCGACCGCCTTTGCACAGAAATTGTAGAGTATAAGAACATCCTTAGCGATCAGCAAAAAAAACTCGATTTTTATAAAACACTACTTAGCGAGAATTATCAATCGCCGCGAAAAGTAACTCCAGCAAAAAAAGGCCCTCTCACACGGAGTTCCGACAATTTTCCGGTCGTAAATAAGCCGGCGGTGCAGGATCCTGAAGCTCCCCTGTCGGCTGGCGAAGAGCCTGGATTCCCCCAGCCTGTTACAGCTGACAAAAATAAGGTCCCAGAAAGCGACCCTAGCCTTCAAAAGCCCCACATTGTAAAACGCTTTAATAAACATGCTAATACAAGGAATAAATTAATAATACTGAGTAGCAATCAAATAAATAGTATCACAAATATAGTGGAGAGCGATACCACACTCAGAAGTTTTGAACACTTACACTACATAATACCTGGAGGGGGAATAAGAGAACAATTGCAGCATATCGAAAGCAAACTATCATCATTCACATTAAAGGATTATTGCATTATTTTAATTGGAGAGGAAGACCTGCGGCGAAGCGACGACTACCCGAACTTGGTGAAACAAATCACAGAAATACTTACCCCTATCGTCCACACTAATATAATTATTGCATGTCCCACATATATATGTGGTTCACCCATCTTTAATTGGAGAGTAGAGACTTTTACTTCCCTGCTACGTAGCGACACATTCTTCCACGATATACATTACTCTTTTGATTCGAATCTAGACCTATCTCTGGACATGTTTTCATATCGGACAGGGAAGTTAAATGACCGTGGAATGGCTAACATATTCCACCATCTAAGCGCTTTTATTAGCGTTAATAGACCTAGTATACAAAAAAACTGTCAAAAACAACCAGTTCAGAAGGCAAAGGCATTAATCAGAAAAAAATTGAAGACTACTTCGCTAAAAAAGCTCCACGAAATTCAACAGGAGAAAAAAACCGTCAGAAGGAAATATCAGACTTTGCTATAATAAAATCACCAAAAAATTACTCAGAAAAGGAATATTCCCCGACAAAAGAAACAGACGATGCGGCTAAAAAGCTGCACACACCTACAACAGCAGTACAACCCAGTCAAAAGCTTTTTCGAGGCGAAAATAGGGAACTATAACAACTTCAAGATGTTCTACCAAAACGTTAGAAGCATTGTCAACAAACGCCACTTACTAGAATCTGCAACGGAAGAAGATAAAAATATTCATGCTATCTGTTTGTCAGAGACCTGGATCACACAACAAAAAATAGACCTGCTAAAGCTAGACGGGTACAAAGTCTCCTCCATGTTCAACAGAAGCATTCATAGAGGCGGCGGTGTGTGTGTGTTTCTACAGGACAATATTCCCTTTGTGGATCGTAATGACATCACTAACCTATCTTCGGAATACATATTTGAAACCTGTGCGACCGAAATTCCTCATCTAAATTTGCTACTAATAGTTGTATACTGGCCTAACAGCCAAAGGAAGCCCAGTGTATTTTATGAATCATTAGAAAAGCTTTTAAAAATAGTTACTATTAAGGATGCTAAGAAAAAAGTTGTCATTGGTGGAGACTTTAATGTCAATATATTAGAGCAATCTGCGGCATCATTGGCGCTTATCAACCTTTTTAAAAGATATAATTTCCAGCAAATTGTAAATAAACCTACGAGAATTACTGAAAAAAACGCGTCATGTATTGACCTATTATATACAAATTGTCATACTATAAATAACAACATTTCTGTTAATGAATACGGGTTTTCTGACCATAAGGGTATTGTGTATATCATTCCTAATAACACATTACCCAACGAGCGGAAAATTTGGAGTAGCAACAAAAGAAAATTTACAGACAAAAACATACAAAATTTCAAAACCTGTTTAGCTGGTATAAATTGGAGCTTAATATTAAACAGCATGAATAACGTTAATGATAACTTCAACTCTTTTGCTGCTACTATCCAGACTATATTGAATAATTGTATTCCCAAAATCCAGGTAAAAATTCGAAATAAAATTAATAAAAAGACTTGGTTGACTACTGGCATAAGAAAGTCTTGTAAAAATAAACGTCAGTTAAAACTTCTAATATCTAAATCAAAAAGTCCGGTGTTAAATGATTATTATAAACGGTATGAAAAATTACTTAAAAGAGTAGTAGCTAAATCAAAAAAAATGCAATATATTCAAAAGGTGAAAAATACAGACAACATTACCAAAACAATGTGGCACATAATAAAAGAGCGAACTAATAAATTACCGATAAAGAATAAAGAAAATATCGAAATAACAATCCAAAACGTTCTAATAAAGGACCCGCAAATTATTGCAGATTCCTTCAACAATTTCTTTTTATCTATAGGTGAGGAAGATTCAGAGACCGAGTGTGCCGGCCATTCAGTCATTGCTCCCTCACCAAATTCGCTCTTTCTACAGCCAGTACAGGAGAAAGAAGTGCATCGAATTGTTAGTCATTTAAAGCAAAAGTATAGTTTCGGTTATGACGAACTCCCTCAGGCTCTAATAAAAAAATGTGCCGATGAACTTTCTCAGCCCTTAACGGTTCTAATAAATCAGTCTTTCACTGAGGGCGTTGTACCAGATCTACTTAAAAAATCTATTATAAAACCTGTGTACAAAAAAGGGAAAAGAAATGATTACAATAATTATCGACCAATCGCACTCTTGCCAACTTTCTCCAAAATAATCGAATTAGCTATGTCGAAACGTCTGTACGCATTCTGCGAAAAATATTTAATTTTCAACGAAAATCAAAACGGCTTCAGAAAGAATCATTCGACAACACTAGCTGTTTACAAATATGTCAACCAAACATTGGAAATACTAAATAACAAGCAGTATGCTGTAGGCATACTGCTTGATATGAGTAAAGCGTATGACAGAGTCTCTTTTAAAGTACTGCTAAACAAATTGTATGGTATTGGTGTACGAGGAACTGTATTTAAATGGTTTGAGTCTTATCTTAGTAATCGAGTGCAATATGTACAAATAGAACATCACGATAACCAATCTGGAGTAATTTCTTATGTAAGATCTAAACAAAGAAATGTAACCCGATCAATCCCTCAAGGCAGCGTATTGGGGTGCTTATTATTTTTGATTTACATCAACGACTTGCCTAAATCAATAGATACTACTAGCGTCTTATTTGCGGATGACATATCTGTTGTCTTTCCTTGCTCCGACGAGAGATATCTGAATTCCAATCTGAGTAACATTCTGCTTAAACTGGAGACGTGGCTTACAGACCACAACTTAAAATTAAACTACTTAAAAACTAAACTAATGCTTTTCAGACCTTGTCAAAAACAGCCAATAAAAATAGATTTCTCATTTAATAACATCCAATTAGAAGTTGTAGATGTCTTTCCGCTGTTAGGATTGAATATTGACACTCACCTGAATTGGAAAGAACATGTTAAAAAAGTGGAAAGTAAACTATCAAGATTTATATATGCGATGTACGAACTCAAAAAGACAACTGATTTAAAAACAGCCAAATCAGCATATTATGCTTATGCCCATTCTATATTTAGGTATGGTATACTGCTGTGGGGAAACAGTACCAATGTCCAAAGTCTGTTTATCCTGCAAAAAAAATGTATTAGAATCCTAGCCAATATAAAACCAATGATAAGCTGTAGGCCATATTTTAAAAAACTTGAGATTTTAACACTTACTTCACTCTACATCCACGAAGTCTGCCTTTTCATTCGAACACACAACACTTTCTTCCCACTGGCGGACTTTCATTCAGAACGAATAAATCACTGTCGCAATGAAAATTTGGCTCTACCTACTACTAAGTCCTCCAATCTAAGACTATTCCTCACGGGACCGCACATGATGTGCATAAAAATTTATAATAAGCTACCACCCGAAATTAAATGTATAAAAAAAGTTAATGTTTTTATAAAGGAACTAGATAAATATTTATTAGATAAATGTTACTATACATTAGAGGAATATCTAAATCAATCATAGAATGTAATTTTGTAGTTTTATATAATGCTAGTGTTAAGTAGAATTAAGGAAATTGCTGTGCCCTTACAGGGTACATATTATAATTGTAGTATTGTACTATGTTGTAATATGTGCGCAATAAACAGTTTGAGTTTGAGTTTGAGTTTTGTCATTTGTACACTCTTTGTTTACAATAAAGTATAAATAAATAAATAAATTATATTCCATCAGAGACCAGCCACTATCATTCACTAAGCGCCCTTTCACAGTGCACGAACACACTTCAAGCATCTTTGCAAATAAGATAACATGTTTGGAGTAGGTAGGTGCTCTATCGAATGAATAGTAAATGAAATGAAAGGGTAATTCTGTAGTTTTATTATTCATTGCGTTTATGGATATGAAAAAGCTGTAACTGCGCAAAAGGCTTTGATGTTTTCTTTTTACGACTGCCTTGTTTGTGAAGGATTTTATTTTTATGTTTTTTTTTGTTAGCTTCACGCCATTTTAGATAATATAGTCGTAAATTAAAACGATTCTTGAATGATTTTATGAGCAGATTTTCTTCATTCAACTTGTTTCACCCCCTAAATGGTCCCTTTCATATCATAATCTTATAAGAACACTTTGGTCGCTAAATACCTGTTTTTTTTTTTGTGAAAAAAATAACTAATTATTTATTCACCGTTTATCATAGTGAATCGAGTGAAACTTCAAAACAATATAATACAAATCCTTTTTATTGCACACCTTATAGTATCGCCATGCCCGTTTGTCCATCCGTCCGCGGCTTAGCTCCGTGCATGATCATTAGTACTAGAAGGCTGAAATTTGGTATGAGTATGTGTATGTATCACGCCGACAACCCATAAGGAAACAACACATAAGGGATACAATAAATAAAAGCAGAGGGAAACTATAGGCAGTCTTATTGCTAAATAGCAACCTATAAGTAGCGGAGTAGTTAAAACAAACGTTAGGTATTGAGTAGCAGCAGTGGCAGTGACACAAATCTGCCCACCATCTTGCCATATTTTTTGGCACATATCACTGTTATTGCACTAATTCAAACGTTTGGGAGGCCGGATAGTAAAAAGATTATGAACCACTTGACTAAAGCACGGGTTTTGATACTCACAATCAAAGGTTCACAGTCACCGAGAGCGGAAGATTTTCGCTTCAGCGCCTCCTTTGAGATAATTCGGATGATCACTGATCAGTAAGGAATGGTGACCGGAACCTAAAAAGGTAAAAACCGGATGACATGCTTATCGAGCAAAGTTTTGGTTCAACTGCGAGTTTCCTTAATTTTGTATAGCAGTGTCTTTTTTGCGTGGAGCTGGACCTTTAGGTGAGTGTACGAGTATAAACGTACGAGTAACTCCGCTGTAGCACGTTTTAGAACTGCCCTGCTGGTTTAGACAAGCCGTAGCGGTATCGTATCGTATGTATCAATCGTATCGACCAGTCATCAATCGGCTTTTGCGATAAAAGAGAGCCATCAAAGAGCCCTCTGCAGTCTTTCACCCTTTGGTCTTAGAATAAATATAAATAAATAAATATTAAGGGACACTCATACACAAATCGACCTAGTCCCAAACTAAGCAAAGCTTGTACTATGGGTACTAGACGACGATATACATAATATATAAATACATATATAGATAACATCCATGACCCAAGAACAAATGTTTGCCCTAGCCGGGATTCGAACCCGGGACCGCCGGCTCAGTAGGCAGGTGTCTACAAACCGAGCCAAACGCGTCGTCAAATAAATACCAACACCTAGAACGAGAGTCTTCATACAACAGATTTGCGAAAGATGGCTTCGGTTTGAGCTTCAAACTTTGAAGCCATCCAAAAGAAGCTGGATTTGGTTTTATGTGTGCGTGTCTATGAACCAATCATAGAGACGATTTGCTTCTGACAGATGCGTACAGGTACACGGACGACAAGCCCGGTGACGGACCGTGGCTTACCAAAACTGGCTTCACTTTCAAGCGCTGACTATTCGTCTCTGGCCTAATAACATATCAGAATTTTGTCAAATGAACTTACTTACACTTTCGTATTGTGTTGCTAGTTAAAATTACGAGCACACCAGAGTACTCGTGGACTACTATTGTAATCACATCGTGTTAGGCACGGTCGTGAAACCGGCCGCTCTACAGAACAAAGCGGACCGAATTAGATCGAGTGACCGAAACCATGGTCCATGTGAATCGTGTAAATAAACTAACGAGGTGGCAGGGTGGTCGAAATCAGGATTTTCATCGGGCTCGATTGTCATATTAAACTCCAAAATCAAACAATACTTGATTTAAGTATTGTATTAAGCGGTTTACACTCAAGTAAAATAGTCAGAAACGGCCCGACGTGTTTGGACAATCCCGTGGACACCATGAGTCAAGTGTGCGTAATGTTTATGGATGACAAAAGTGACGTTGGAGTGCCGGACGGACATGTTGCAGGCTTCCAAGCACTCCCCGCCCTCGCGCCGTCGCTATTAGAGCGGAGCGTCGATCAATGAATTTGTGACAAAGTTGCCGTGCCGGTGTACGGATAGCAGTCCCCGATGAAGAGCTCCATACGAGTTTGAAACACATCGGGCCCGTTGTAGTTGTGCGCACGCGTCGGCAAACGAGTATCGTGTTGTCATGGCAATGACGCAACTCCATAACTTACAATGCGCCGCCACAAACAACCAATAAAACAGTTCTTTGGCAGCTATTGAGAAGATAAAAACTGCTTTATCATAATGAAGTCCTTCGTCTTCAAACTACTAAACCCGACCATCACAACCTTTACAACGTCGACTATTTAGGTTACATTACGATAGACAATATCGAAAATCCTTAACATACATTTGTTATAAATACCTACCACATTAATTTTAGCCCGAGTGTTTGAGATATTCGGAAATACAAATGATAAATCTCATACAAACACTGTTGGTGTAGAACTAATGCACACTGATATACTAAAAGCTTTGTTACGTCATTGCATTATCCGCATTGGAAAATTCAAGGTTGTGTCTAACAGCACTCACCCGTCACTTCATGTAGAGGGCCATAATAAGTACCTATGTTGCAAGTACTACACTACTCGCGAAGTTAACCCCTCGTATGCGGCGTCAAAAATTTGCTAATCAAATTGAAATTAACTGACATTTAACATAAGGTTCAAATGTCCCGCACGGATCCGTGTCTAAGCATACGAGGGTTTAATCGAGGTTGGCCGAATATTTATGATAGTGTGGACAAAGAAATATTTCAGTCAACAGGACTCTGATGCGAGTAGTGTAGACCCGGGGTAAAATATGAAACCACTAAACCTAGCGACAACATAAAAAATGGGTCTTATGTACTTACAATGATTAAATACCCAACAAGAAACACGTAAACAGCAAGCCGATTTTGAAGTATTTTGGAGCATGCAACACGAGGGCTCAAAAGTTCTTGATTTTTTTTAGATTGTTTAAGAAAATGAATGAAAAAAATTATAATACAGCGTGTTTATTTGATATTACCGCAAACTATACGGGGTCTTAGTATAGGCACTGTTTAATATAATCCGTAAAACATTGCTGCTAAAAAAAAAACTAAAATCAATTACGCTATGGCGGTTAACGCTAAATTAATAATTGTTATAAATATCAGATTATTCCACTAAAATCTCCGTCTGGCTACAATATGCGGTTATATCAAAATATATACACGCTGTATAGCCCTCTATCACTCCGCAGAAAATGAAAATATGAATTTTCCACAAAAGCTTAAATATTTTTTATAATTTATAACGTAAATAGTCAGTCTCTACTGACTATTTACGTACTATGCAGTTTAAATTACAACATTACAAGAAAACAACGACATTAATTCGTCCGCTCAAGTTTCTTGTATCATAGCGCAAACTAAACTTTCTTAGTTTAATCAACGCTCAAAACAAGGGATCTACGTACTCGCACGTTCAAAATACATAGTTCTTCATGCAGTCTCACTCATTTAACCATTATACGGTACGAGAATGAGAAGGACAACACGATACGAACTTCTACCGTAGATCTATAAAATAGGTTGTATACCACAACTGTTGTTCGAAACAAGTGAGCTACAAAGTATGTATGAATATTGGATTTTCATGCGCATACCTAATACAAATAGCGTATTCTTGCCATTCTGAATAGTATTGTCTGTTGCATTGTTTTACTAACAAACTAATGGATTTTACTGGAATTTATTCGAAAATTATGCTAAATTAGTGTAACAAGGAATGTTTAGTAAAATTTTTAATATTGAGTTTTCATTCTTAATTAGTATGTAGGTATATCTCTCTGAATCCATACAAATGTTATTAAACTAATGTTAAATGCGTAAGTGTATCGGTCTGTTTTTCTGTTACTTCTTCACACTTAAACCGCTGAATAGGTTGAACTTGGTATGAAAATAGGCCCGGGGAAGGATATAAAATAGTTTTTATGCCAAAAATCGTCCATTAAGGAGATACAAAAGGTGGGTGGAATTTTATTTGGTAGTCAATAACTGCTGAACCGCCTTAGATGAAATTTGCTCTGGAGATTTGCCCGGTGAGGGACAAAGGTAGTTTTGAACCCGGAAATCATCCCTGAGGGGGTGAAAAGAAGGGTGGAATTAGCCACGGAATAGTGATAAGTGGATATTGTGTGGGTGGGTGCGAAAATGGAATACTCGGCACTAAAATATGTCTTATTTAACTTATTCTATGAAGACGACGAAAATTATTCTATGAGTCGTTTTATAAAAAAAATAATTCGACAAATGATTCGTTTAATTTAAATTTCATAGAATTTTAATTTCATCGAAAAACTGTTTCCCTAAAGCCTACTGAATATTTTTTATAATGTTTCAAAACACTACGTCTCCCTGGGGGGGTATTCGACCAATTTTAGAGATATAATGGAGATCTCTCCTTTTCATCGCCATCCGTCACTTTTGACGTGTGCCTACTTGACAAGTGGCGATATCCCTAGATCATCGCAACTTCGTCAATTCGGACGCGCAAAATTTTCGTTTCCTTTGTATGTGACGGCATAAATAACAGGCGCATACTTTAAACTGACCGCGTAGTACGTGAAATTAGTCCGTTACGTTTCTTTCAAAACAGAAATTCATATGCATGAATAATATTTTTGACAATCATTATCGCCTTCGTATTTCCAAAACTGAGATGAGATATGTCACCATGTGTCATTAAAACGCGATGAGCTTCTTCATCGCGTTTTAATGACAGTTCAAAGGCGAGATCACGGAGAGATGACTGTTATCTAACGGTGATCTGACGTTTGGCGATCGACACTCGAATTAGGCCCCTGGTTTGCTTTATACTATAATAAGACAAATTACGGTCCAAATAAATAACAATGAAGTGAAACATGGGATGAAACGTCTCATCTGTCCCATCCCGAAAATCCCCTATTTTTAAGTCAAGCATTAAATATAGCCAGAGGAAACCGCTTAACATTGCTACCTCCATGATGGGCTACCTTGAACTTGACATAATATCCGGAATCATAACCATTTGGTTATGATTAGGGTCCATATTGGCTCTCATAATTTTTTTTTCCTATTTTTTATTTTACTACCGATTTTTCTTCCTAACAATCACTCTTCATAATTTTTTTCCTCATACTTTTTTTCTTCATACTTTTATTTTACTACCATCGGAACTCATAACAGTCAGTTATCATACTTTTTTTCTTAATAATGTCATTACTAAGAAATGTTAAAACTCATAATATTTTTCTTCAAAACTGTTTTACTTCATAACAGACAATTATCATAATTTTCCTATTCATAATGGCATTCATTAGAAAATATTTGAACTCATAATATTGTTTTTCATAATGGTAACAGTATGGAAAGCATATTTTTTTGTAATCCAATCTATTTTCCTGGTAGTGGTTCGGTGGGTTGTTCTTGTATGTAAACAGTATGAATATAAGCAAGCCTTTTTTTCGGGACGAAAAAAAAAAACCTCGAAGGCCAGGCGGGAGCTCGCTACGCTTCGCTCCCGCCTGACCTTCTAACCTAACCCGGCGACGTCGGATCTGCTCTGAAAGGTTTTGCTCGCTCGCTTCGCTCGCTCGCTCGTTCAAATTTTGTAATCCAATCTATTTTCCTGGTTCGCTGGGTTGTTCTTGTATGTAAACAGTATGAATATAAGCAAGCCTTTTTTTCGGGACGCAAAAAAAAAATAACCTCGAAGGCCAGGCGGGAGCTCGCTACGCTTCGCTCCCGCCTGACCTTCTAACCTAACCCGGCCACGTCGGATCTGCTCTGAAAGGTTTTGCTCGCTCGCTTCGCTCGCTCGCTCGTTCAAATTTTGTAATCCAATCTATTTTCCTGGTAGTGGTTCAAATATTAGTATGAACAAGGTGTATGAGTGTTGATTTTATGAGTTTTGATGATTATGAATTCGGATGATTATGAATTCTGATGATTATGAGTTAGATAAGTAGTGTAAGAAAATATATGAAAAAAAATATTAGTATAAACAAGTTGTATGATTAGTGATCTTATGAGTTCTGATGATTATGGGTTTCGATCGTTAGTATTAAAAAAAATTATGAAGAGTGATCATTATGATATAAAATAGTATGAGAAATATTTTCGGATTTCAGATAATAGGACTTAAAAAGTTATGTGAGAAAATACGCACCCTATTGATTATAATGGTACACAAACACAAATAACCGCTACCACATACACGACACTACTACACAAGATACTATACATTACGACAGTTTAATACCATTGCCTCGGTCACCCTCGGTGTTATTGGCGTGTTTTAATATTTTATTTTCGTTTGTGATGTTTAAATTAGAAAGTCGCTTTATCATATTATACCATACCATTTATTTATTTGTATTGGTCATACATTGTCATAATAATCATACATGTCAAATAAATAAAAAATATAATTTTATCAAATAAAAATAAAGAAATATAAAAAATTAATTGAGAAATGATTTATTCTCTAAGAAACATTAGAAATATAAAAACGTTATGAGGCCTCATTCCTTTTAAATTTTATTTTTTTCATAATATTACGACAAATATATTATAATTTCAACCAACTTTTTAAAGTTGATAATACTTTTCCCTGAGTTCTAGAAAGTAACATAGCTATTTCATGCTTTCATTGCGTGCAGTCAAAAAGAAATTTAAAAAAAAAACTGTTTTCTGCGAAAATTTTGTCAATTTCGAGTAGTTTTTGAAACAAAAATTATCAATGAAAACTTTAAACTGTAGGTTTCAAATAATATACCATTAAATTGCTATAGCCCTCTTCTAGGTAGTAACACTGATAATATCTTAAGAATCATGTTTGATCATAGAGAAAAATGACTAAAAACATCAGGAATTTTGAACGTATAAGGAGCTTTAAATACATACTTACATTAGGTAAGTATGTACTTAGAAGTGAAATCATCACATACATTGCAACCACAGGTAGGTACAAAGATTGAAAGGAATGTCTATTGGCTCCCGAAATAGATTGTTGGTGTAATTCTGAATACATTTCATTCATATGTAATATTCGTGATACAGTCCGCTGTAAAGACTATACAAATGCAGTATGGAACATATATTATTAGTGTACATATATGTTTCTATTATCGACCAGGGCTATAATTCCATATATATCACTCTGATGTCGAACTACTGTGACTCTCAAACATATTATTAAAATACCTACGAAATGGAACGTCGTAGAAATCGAATATCGCTCGATATGTTTCGAATCAGTTAGCGATTCATCATCAGGAGAGCCGATTAGTCGCGACGGCGCAGCGGCCAACAGTGCACCCGCACGACGTGAGTTGTAGTTATTTTAATATCTCCGAAAGATCTCCAAAGTGGCGTTATACTTACCTTGTATATCACCACTTCGCCAACCTGGTCGTGTTACGTTTGCGCTTCATTTATATGCAACGCCATAAATATTAGGTGCAATCTTAACTTGACCGGGTAGTAATCGAAATGTCATTTTACGCAGCTCGAATCGCAAACATCGCGTTTTAATGACAACCAAAGGCTGTCGACTTTGGTGAATTTTACCTCTTCCTTAATCAGCAAGAAGTGAAAATCGCTGATGAAAAAAAATTAAAAGCATATACCTGAGACATCGCTTATTTGACGATATCCCAATGTCCACCTACCAGTCCAAGACTTCGACAGCAAGCGGCAGCGGCGAGGTGGAAGCGGCCAGGAAAGGTCAACATGCGTTGTCTCGCTCACTCATATGGTCACCGCTCGCTGCTGTTCTGAGTCATGCGATAAGCGAATACCTATGTCAAAGAATATACATATAAACTAACGTAAAACGAAACGACAGCGACACTTGTGTGTAGTAACAAAACTCGCGGCTATGTGTGCGACGTGCGTGTCGAGGGGTGAGCGCGGGCGAGCGCGGGACGCGCGAGATGGGGAAAGGCATTCACGTGAATGCCTTGTCGAAGGATTCGGCATTACAAGGTCACCGACGCCCGAGTTACACCGATAGGCCACTGTCGCGCCTGTGCTTATGTCTGCAGAAGAGAATGCAAGCACACACTGCCGATATTTACATTATTTGTAAATTGTAAGCGTCAGCCATTTTTGACTATCAAACCGTATATTAAGTAATATGGCAACGGATGCTGCTCAATTATAATTGAAATAGACGTATATGCTGTTCAAACGTTCAAAGCAGCAATTACTTAGTGAGCTGGTTAACTATGCCCCAGGGCGATATTTTGACTAACGCTGACAATTATACTGATTAAAGTTTGTCGTAATCCTAAATGCTAGGTTTAAATTTAATTTCTCTATATTGTTTGTAGTCAAAATTATACTCTGGATGCTCGTAGTGCCAAATTGGGAAGGGATTTTGTGCAACTGTGCAAGTATTTCGTTTGATTATATTTATATATATAAAGTGTTTACATATATATATGTTTGCTTGGTTTTATTTTATTTTTAGGAGTCGTCTTTAAAACACGAACGCGTAAAAATAACCCATAATATTTTGTATGACCAACTTTCCTTAAGTAAACAACGCACGATTGTAGTTTTGTAGTTTTGTTTTTATTGCGTCTTTAACTATGAACAATTTATTAGAATACTTAAACGAGTTTACTCACGTCGCAGAAGTCGAATAAACTACGACATGAGTAAACCCGTTTATGAACTTTAAACCCGTTTATGTCTGATTTTCACGGTAGCATTCTATATGTACAATTTCATTGAAAACGACTCATAAAACAAAGACCCCGTTAGCCGCCGCTTCCAAAGTAGTCCGCAATCCCCGTTGCCACGTGGCTGTTGTGTTCAGGGCAGTAGAAAAACACTAATATCAGCAAGAAGCAAATGACGGGAAAAACCGTCCCTTATCACTGTCGCTTGTCACGCCTTGGCCGTGCGATAACGCTTTACTGGAGAAAAATGGGCCTAAATAGTTGCTTTGTATCCAGAACTTGCTGTCAAAACTTTGGGTTTCATTTCGCGTAGGGCGACAATAGGACTTATCAGATGTACACAATACATTTCATTTTAATTAAGTTTGGTTATGTTCCAACCCTTTGACTGTCTCCTCGGTCATGACAATCTTCAAGTCGATACATTTTATTACAAATAAAGCATTACAATAAACAAATAAACTATAATAATTCGGGTGTACCAATCAAAAATGAAGTTCTGAATACAATTTCTCCCCAAGGCATTTTTTTGTCCAAAACGCACTAAGATACGTCCCTATTTTCAAATCCGATGACATGAGGTCGCTCCAAATGTTGTAATTTTAGTATCGTAAGAGACGCCTTTTAAGAACATAATAGTCAAGGATGTGAGAACATAACTGAGAAACCTCATGTCATAATTTTACATGATAGACGTGAGATAATCATAATCAGTAGCTTTGACAAGTGAATTAAAAAGGAGTTTTTACTAGTCTTTTAAATCTTTTCATATTTGGCACTCGTCTTATGTCTTCCAGCAAACTGTTGACCAAGTATGGGACTTGTTTTCTAAGGGTTTTGTCCCCTGGTGAAGCGAATCTGAATCTTTCACCTTATCATTACTGAAAATTTACATAAACAGTGTGGTAGCACCCATAGTTCGCGTACATCTACCGATACATAGTTGCATTTAATGGCCTTTGATAATAAAACCGTCACCAACACCCAATTTTACCATGCTCTTGTAGTCGTTAACAGGCAGAATCCGCTGTTTTAATAAGTAACAAAGTATGTTCCACGTCTGCTTTGATGCTTGTCCCTGAAGATGACTATATGAGTTAAAAACATTTCGGACCGTTATTAACACCTGAGTGAAATAGAAAATTATACATATATAGAACTAGCTGCGCCCTTCGGTGTCGCGCGTTCGGGATAAAAAGTAGCCTATGTGTTAATCCAGGACTAATTCCATGTCAGATTTGATAAGTTGTGATTGTGTTTATACACTCACAAACTCTCGCCTATAAATTAAATATTGCCTGCAAAAAACATTATTAAGTTTATAATATTGGTCAGACTTTCATCTCCTGTGCCTAAAATTAATTAAACCGTCAAAATCTCAATACATTTTCTATTTCCAAAGGCAATTAGTGATGTTCGATTTCAGTTCAGTAATCACGTTCGGATAAATTCTGTATAAACTTAATTAGATTCCCAGCGAATTAATAAAACAAAATCTAGAACGGAGCGATCCGTTTTTCATTAATTTTGTAACAGAACGCGTACTTAATCAAAGAAAACTAGGATTTGTCCAATTAGTAAGGGATTATCTGATTTAAAGAGTGATTTTATAAATGTTTTGTTTGAACGTTTCGCTGCAAATAGGGTTGGTAGAGTTGATTTATCTTATTTAGATATTAGAAGGCCCGTAATTTCGTCCGCGTATTTTACTCTTCTATTAGCACAGACGTGTTAAAAGTATTATATAAACTTCTGTTCCTAACCTATAATCTATGGATGTCCAGCTAATCCTGTAATTGGTTAAAATCTGTCTAAACTGTAACGATGGCGCTGTGCACAAAAAAGGACCTTTTTGATAAAACTTACTTCTAGTAGAGGTATCAATGGTTCATTACTTTATATCTAGTTTTATAATAAGTTGTGTATATTTAATATTAAATATATATAAATTATAATAATACGCGGTGGTAGCCTAGTGGTTAGGGCATGCGACTTTCAATCCGGAGGTCGCGGGTTCGAACCCGGCCCGTACCAATGAGTTTTTCGGAACTTATGCACGGAATGTCAGTTGATATTTACCACTCGCTTTTCGGTGAAGGAAAACATCGTGAGGAAACCACCTAAGCCCAATAAGGCCTAGTTTCCCCTCTGGGTTGTAAGGTCAGATGGCAGTCGCTTGCGTAAAAACTAGTGCCTACGCCACATCTTGGGATTTAGGTAGCCGACCCCGATTGAGAATTCATTCTCAAAAAAATGGGACAAAGGCTAGGAGGATGATGATGATGATATATAAATTATAATAAGTAAATATATATATTATATATAAGTATATTCAGGGACAATCTTATTAAACGGTATTTTTTTGTTTCAGATACCTGCTCCCAATGCGATGGGAAACTTTGCAAATTGAAATGTCCTTAAAGTATTAGTGAAGAGTTTAAACTGTCTAAAGTTTGATTTGCCGGAATTTACTCCAATCTTCCCCAAATTAGGGTGAGTATTTTTGTAGCAAGTTTTTTCTATGTTTACGCCATGTGAAAAAAAAAACGATAAGTATGAGTTGTGTCTATTGACGTTACTTATAAGTTACAGCAAGTTTCTTACATATTATTACCTAAATCCTTAAGGGATATGATCATTCCCTGCTATGATAAAAAATGCAAGTAAGTATAGTCGTTTAAAAAATAATCTAAAATCTCGTTCTAGGTGTATTTCTTCTAAGCTTTCAATACAATTTTAGATTTTTATACTAGTATAGATGTATCGGTAAAGTTCCATTGATATGTTAACCTTCACAGTATTATAATACATTCAATGCATCCTCAATAACACTAAGTGTGGCTTTGATCTAAGTAGTATAACGTATCTATTTGGGCCAGTAATATCACAGGCATGCAAGCCTGGAGTCAATCCAATCTGTTATCTCAGTGGGTTGATGCATGTTCACGTTGAACCGCCATTTTGAATTGCGTTGTTCCCTTGGACTGAGCCTTGGCATATTTCAATCTGAGCTCTAAAAGTGTACTCGTAAGTATTCTGAAGCGAATAAAAGTCATGCAACTTTAGCAATAACTCAAATCAACAAAATTGTGTCACTTAAGAGGCCTTATTCCTTTTAAAATGCTGATTGTTTAGACATTTTTCTCTATGATCAAACATGTTTCTTAACATATTACCTATTGATGTCACTACCTACAACAGGGCTATTGGGTTTTATTGGTATTTATTTAAGGGGGGCTCCCATACAACAAACTTGTTATAGATTATATATATGTATAGGTACGGAACCCTTCATGCGCGAGTCGGGCTCGCACTTGCCCTATTTTTGAACTTATTTTCGACTGCACGCAATGAAAGCATGAAATAGCTACGTTACTACCTAGAACTCGGGAAAAAGTATTATGCACTTCAAAAAGTTGGTTGAAATTATCAATATATTCGTAATAATATGAAAAAAAATAGATTTTAAAAGGAATAAGGCCTCTTAAATTCATTCTTAAAGTATTATCACTACAAAGTATAAAACAAAGTCGCTGCCTGATTGTCTGTCTAGTGTCTGTCTGTCTGTCCCACGTCTGTCCCTATGTATGCTTAAATCTTTAAAACTACGCAACGGATTTTGATGCGGGTTTTTAAAAAGATAGAGTGATTCAAGAGGAAGGTTTATAATGCATAATGCATAATTTATCAGCATTGCACCCGTGCGAAGCCGAGGCGGGTCGCTAATTATTTATATACTACTCATTTAATAATTAGATAACCAAAAAATATTAGATCTAAGATTACATAATATTCATATAGAATATTTAATAGAACTGTAGAATAAGTAAACATACATAACGGATTTTTTTTACGGGAACACTGACATTTGAAATGTGTCACTGTATTTTTTTATTTTTACAAAGAGTTTCTTAGTAAGTGACTGAGCCAATGATGTCCATGGGACTTTTCCTCTTTGATATGTTGGTCTCGCTCGGCCATCAACTCCTCGATTTCAGCATCATTCCGGATCCTCCAAGTAATATAGCTTTTCCAAGTGCCATTTCCAATGTACACTCATGAAATTTCATTGTTAAACTTTTAGAATATTATAGATAGAATTTCAAATCCAACTGCTTTTGTCTGAAGATCTTAACGTTAAAATAAGTCTGCGACTAGTTTAATGTCAATTTTATCGCTACTCAAACAGTCTATCTCTGTAGTTGTCGTTGTGACAAGTATAAAACAAGTTCCATTTGCATTCAAGCTATAAATGACGCTAAAACATTTATAGTGTCCACAGCCAACGAAATAGCTTAAAATTAAACTACTCGGTTCTAAAATTGTCGTTCGCGCTATTTCAGAAAAAAATATTTTACTGCGGTACTTCTGCTTGTAGTGAAATTAAGCAATTCATTTTCATGTAGGCACAAATGAGGTTGTTGCGGACAGCTTTGCAGAGTATTTAGTTTTAAGTTGAATAAATAAATAAAGATTATTCAATACTTAGATATAAGATCGTTTGCCCGTATAAGCGGCTGAAATTAATTGAAATTTCCCTGTATAATCATTTATTCATGTAGAGCTCCCGTCATGTCTTAGTAAAAAGACCACGGCAAACAAAGATGACTCATCGTGGTAATTT
Organism: Apotomis betuletana; assembly: GCA_932273695.1. NCBI lineage: Eukaryota > Metazoa > Arthropoda > Insecta > Lepidoptera > Tortricidae > Apotomis > Apotomis betuletana. The sequence continues at coordinate 7,191,983 of OW026307.1, read as the reverse complement.
CCACTCGCAGCGCGAGACAAAGGAGTCATCTTTGTTTACGTTAGACGCAAAATTTAGGGAAAATTTTTAGATTAATTTAAAACCTTTGTAGAATCATTTATTATGTTAAATAAATGTAAATTCATTTAATTTCTCCCGGCCGCAACCGTCTGAGAGCACCACAACGCCGAAAATAAGCGAACGCGCAGCGCGCAGCGCCATAAGAGAGATAAGGCAGGTGTATATCTCGGACGGTGCGAGCGAGACGGCCTCTTGCCGGGGACAAAGAAACGATAGGTATTTTCGCATCTCACAGTCTGACGGGAGCTCCCACGACGCAAACATGTATTGAATTTTGTGTATCTTAACAGCGTCAATCCATAACATAAGTTAGTTTTAAGCTCAGTAATGTGCAACTTAAGTAAATTAAAATATAATGACAGGGCGGGCGTCCCCCTGGACCTAGAGGCAAATTATATAAAAGGACGGCCATTTTTGTATAGAATCACTTCCAGTTCTTGTTCTCCTGCATAAACCATCTTGTAACAGTTGTAGCGTAGTACCATCGGTCCGCGAGTTAGTTTTGTTAGTATAGCGTAGTACCATCGGTCCGCGATTTAGTGTAAATTCATAGACAGAGACTATATTAGTTAAGTGTTAATTTAAGTGTTTCCGATCCGTTGTTGTTTTTGTTAATTTTCTGTGTAAATATATACCGTTGATTTTTAGTTTGCGTTTTCGTATTCGTCCGTTCGTTTTACCTTAGCCTACAGTCCACTTCGCTCCATAACTCATCCCTGAGTTTCGGAGTGCCCTTGTAGCCGATAGCCGACGGACGCGGTTGTCGTCTACAGAGGTAGTGATATACCTAAACGGATTTAACAGTATAAGTATCACAATTGGCTGTTGCCTTGTCGTAACCTTAAACGTTACGGTGACGTGTAACGTTGAAAAGTAGAAAATCATGACACTTTACGACGACGTACCACCTTGCATCAGCATGCGATTAAAACCTGACGTTTAATTTTTAACTAAGTTAGGTAAGTTGTTCAAGTCGCCGCAACGTTCCGCTGGTTATTGTATCAAGCGGTTATACCTACTCAAGTGAAATTGTAAGGACCGGCCCGACATGTTTCAAACTCGTATGGAACTCTTCATCTGGGACTGCTACCCGTGCTGTCGTGCGCCATTTTTGTCACTGATTTTTATTTGAGTGTGAACCACTTCATAAATAACTATGTCTCACGAAAGTTTTAATACGTTACTAGAGTTGGGTGGTGGCCAGTACAAATTATATAACTAAAAAATAAAACATCAAGTGACTGTTGAAATATTCAATCGTGACTCGAAAATAGGCAGTTCCATCCCGTCCAAAACAAAAATTAGTTCGTCCATCACAAAATATAAAATTAACCCAATTATGCTACTTACAAAGCCGCCAGCCTAGTCAAAAGCAGCCACCCGTACCATCCATTCATTAAAATTAATTTACCCCGTAGTTTCATCCTCTCCATAATACAACGTCGACCCACTTCACACTGAGCTCCAAACTCCTTTATAAATAAGGTAACCTTTGACCATTGGGTGCTGTCGGGTAGCAAAAGTGCATTGTTAAATAGTATAATCGCGCGGAAGCGGCAGATATCGTGCAGATAAGTGAAACAGCTGGCCTAGTTCGCTAGAATGCGTTCTAGAATGCGCATTCTATTGTGGTTTCTTGAAATGAGAACAAAAGTGAATAATATAGTGTCTGATATCATATTAGGTGTCAGCCTGTCTAGGAACTGGTTTCAGGTTCTGGTATTAGATTTCTGGTATCAGGTTTCTGGTATCCGGTTTCTGGTATCTGGTATTCAGTAGGTATCTGATAACTAATTTCGGGTATCTGGTATCTAGTTACTGGACAGGTTCCCGATTACTACTTATTTATTAATATTCGAATATAAAACAAAGCTAAAACGAACAAAAGTGCATTGTTAATAGTATAATCGCGTGGAAGCGGGGAATATCGTGCAAATAAGTGAAACAGCTGGCCTAGTTCGCTGTTTCTAGAACGCGCATTCAATACAGTGACGGTTTCTTGAAATGGTCTTGAAAAATCTTACAGTAACGAGGTTGAGTATTTTAGTTCCCGAATATTGCGTTTACTTGAAATTGTGGAATTATTTGATTGGTATACATTTTGGCTTTAAATTCTTTCTACTATCTATAACTTACTAAAACTGTGTACTATCTATAACTTCTAATCTTACTAAAACTGTGGTAATACCTCTTGTAAAAAATGCCACTGGTGATCTGTCAGATAAAACTAATTATAGGCCAATCTCATTAGCCACTGTAACTGCTAAAATATTAGACAGAATTTTAGATGGGTATCTAAACAGTCGAATCAAGTTGCATGACTCCCAGTTTGGTTTTCGTGAGGGTTTATCAACAGAAAGTGCCATATTAGCGTTGAAACATACTGTTGATTATTATGTAAAAAGGGATACTCCTATCTTTGCATGCTTCTTAGATTTATCTAAGGCATTCGACCTTGTATCTTATGACATACTGTGGGCTAAGTTAAAGGATGTAGGTGTCCCCCAGGAATTGATAGGAATATTGGCACATTGGTATCAAAGTCAAATAAATGTAGTAAAATGGGCTAGTGCCTTTTCAAAACCATATGTACTTAATTGTGGTGTGAGGCAAGGTGGACTGACCTCACCTAGACTTTTTAATTTATATATAGATCAGCTGATTGTTGGGCTCAGTAGCATGCACGCAGGTTGTAGAATAGATAATGTTAGTATAAATAACATTAGCTACGCTGACGATATGGTGCTGCTGAGCCCATCAATTGCTGGTATGAGAAGAATGTTGGAGGCATGTGAGACCTATGCTGTACAACACGGTTTAAAGTATAATGAGACAAAGAGCGAGTTTATGGTATTTAAAGGAAACAATAAAGGACTGGATAATTTGCCTCCTATCCGATTAAATGGTAGTCCTTTAAAACGTGTTAGCCACTTCAAATACCTTGGTCACATTGTAACTGAGAATTTAAAAGATGACATGGACATTGAAAGGGAACGCAGGGCGTTGGCGGTTCGAGGCGGTATGATAGCCCACAGGTTTGCTCGCTGCAGTGCTGAAGTTAAGATCACTTTGTTTAGAGCATACTGCCAGAGTTTTTATACGTGCGGTCTGTGGGCTAGTTTTAAGCGTAGATCCTACGACGCCCTGCGAGTCCAATATAATAATGTCTTCAGGGCCCTGTTGAGGCTCCCTCGATACTGTAGTGCGTCTGGCATGTTTGCGGATGCTAACATGGACGATTTTTATGCCATAATACGTAAAAAAACTGCGTCTGTAGTACATCGTATACGGGGGAGCGCCAACAGTATCCTGAAGATGATAGCTGACCGGTTTGACTCGGTCATTCTTGGCCGATATATCGAACTGCACGTTAGAAAATGTGCAGTTTGATATGGTGGCTAAAATGACATGAAGGTCTGTTACTGTTACGTGCATTTGTGTTTGTGTTACTGTCTTGTTACTAACATAGAATATAGTTGTAAATACTAACAAACTATGGACTTCTCTGTCTGAAAATAAATGATTTTTATTTTTATTTTATTTATTTTTTTATAACTATTTGAACTGGCCTACAAAAGCGAATATCGATCTTTTTGTTTCATGACGTTCAAATGAACCTCGACCGTAGGGTGGTAGACTACATTTTTGGCTGAGTATTTTTACCTAAGCTTAAAGGGTTACATTTATTTTACGTAGGTATGTTTCGTAGACATAAAACCCAATAGAAATAGACCTTGTCTCAAAAGATTGACTGCATATAAAAGTAGGAACACTAGGAACAGTCAATGAAACTGAAACACGTAGGTACCTTTATCTCTTGTCACAATGACAATTAGGATCAAAAAGTTACGGGTTTCAATTTCCATTACTGTACTTGCCTAACCGAATTTATAAATTATGTTAATAAACAATTTTTTTCGATTTAGTCAATTGAAGAGCATTATCCTTATAATAGTAGGTAAAACAACTGGCGCAGCGGCTATTTTAGAGCAAAACGGAATAAACGATTAAAATGGTGAACGGTCAGTACCTATTACTTTGAATTTTCATTTAATCTTTCGCGTTAATGGTATCATTTGCCTCCATAAAATATGTTTATAAGTGAATACTAGCGGAAATTGCTCCTGAATATCCATATAAAGGTTTAATGTTACGTGCACCATTAATTAAATTGCAGTGAAGCGAAAATGTGTACCTACCTAATTAATTTCAGTTTACTATACTAAATTAAAATTATTACAGTAAGGCGACTTCTTATTAGTACCACTTAACAACTTTTTAAACTTCTTTTTATTGTTAGTATTTGTGGTTATAGTGGCCATGGTAATAAATACTCTATGAAAATGACAATTGTCTACCAATGGAAAGACGTAGAAAACCCCGAAAAACACGTTTTTTATAATAACTTTTATTTTTTTCAGCATTTGTTGTTATAGCGGTCATATTAATACACATTATGCGAAAATTTCAAATATATACCTTTACAGTTGGAAAACAAGTACAGCCATATGACAGACGGGTAGACAGAAAGCGGTGGCTAATAAATAGGGTCTCCTTTGCACCCTTTGTGTACGGAACCCTATAAAAATCAACCTAAAGCCAAAATTGATGTCTAAAACATCGCAATTAGACGTATAATTATATATGAAACAAAAACAGGTTTATTAGGCTACTCACACAACAATACGACCTTTTTTGTAAAGATTTTGTAGTACATAAAAAAAAACGCACGGGCCGACTGCGCTTTTAAAAAGAAATGTACATGTTTTATTTTTCAGAAAGTAGGTTTTTTTAGGCTCGCCTTTCTCAGGACCCTTTCCATTCAAACCTCATTGAATAAAAAAATATCCAAAATTTTGTATCCAAGCATGCATGGAAATATTGGGGCTCCTTTTTTCTTGAGGATTTCAGGTACAAACGATTCTGAGTAACTTCAGTCTAAAAAAAACTGCAAAAAAACCTTCGTGTACAGATTTTTGAAAAACCCTTATTTACCCACACATTTTCCTTTTTGTTAAATATTTTTATTCTATAAAATCAAGATATAAACTAAACCATCAAATTATCCTCTTAAACTCTAGAACTAAAACACTCTCAACTCCGATACTGTAAGCTCCGCAACATTTTTCACAACCACACGCATTTCAAGAAACCGTCACAATTGAATGCGCGTTCTAGAAACAGCGAACTAGGCCAGCTGTTTCACTTATATGCACGATATCTCCCGTTTCAGCGCGATTATACTATTAACAATGCACTTTTGTTCGTTTTAGCTTTGATTTACAGTCGAATAAAAATTATTTATTATTATTTTTAGTAATCGGGTACCTGTCACCAGTAACTAGATACCCGAAATTAGATATCAGATACCGAATACCAGAAACCGAATACCGGTTACTAATACTTACTACCCGATACCCTAAAACCAAACATCAGATACCGGATACCAGAAATCAGATCTTATATTCGCTTTTGTAGGCCAGTTCAAATAGTTATAAAAAAATAAATGATTTTTATTTTTATTTTATTTATTTTTTTATAACTATTTGAACTGGCCTACAAAAGCGAATATAAGATCTGATTTCTGGTATCCGGTATCTGATGTTTGGTTTTAGGGTATCGGGTAGTAAGTATTAGTAACCGGTATTCGGTTTCTGGTATTCGGTATCTGATATCTAATTTCGGGTATCTAGTTACTGGTGACAGGTACCCGATTACTAAAAATAATAATAAATAATTTTTATTCGACTGTAAATCAAAGCTAAAACGAACAAAAGTGCATTGTTAATAGTATAATCGCGCTGAAACGGGAGATATCGTGCATATAAGTGAAACAGCTGGCCTAGTTCGCTGTTTCTAGAACGCGCATTCAATTGTGACGGTTTCTTGAAATGCGTGTGGTTGTGAAAAATGTTGCGGAGCTTACAGTATCGGAGTTGAGAGTGTTTTAGTTCTAGAGTTTAAGAGGATAATTTGATGGTTTAGTTTATATCTTGATTTTATAGAATAAAAATATTTAACAAAAAGGAAAATGTGTGGGTAAATAAGGGTTTTTCAAAAATCTGTACACGAAGGTTTTTTTGCAGTTTTTTTTAGACTGAAGTTACTCAGAATCGTTTGTACCTGAAATCCTCAAGAAAAAAGGAGCCCCAATATTTCCATGCATGCTTGGATACAAAATTTTGGATATTTTTTTATTCAATGAGGTTTGAATGGAAAGGGTCCTGAGAAAGGCGAGCCTAAAAAAACCTACTTTCTGAAAAATAAAACATGTACATTTCTTTTTAAAAGCGCAGTCGGCCCGTGCGTTTTTTTTTATGTACTACAAAATCTTTACAAAAAAGGTCGTATTGTTGTGTGAGTAGCCTAATAAACCTGTTTTTGTTTCATATATAATTATACGTCTAATTGCGATGTTTTAGACATCAATTTTGGCTTTAGGTTGATTTTTATAGGGTTCCGTACACAAAGGGTGCAAAGGAGACCCTATTTATTAGCCACCGCTTTCTGTCTACCCGTCTGTCATATGGCTGTACTTGTTTTCCAACTGTAAAGGTATATATTTGAAATTTTCGCATAATGTGTATTAATATGACCGCTATAACAACAAATGCTGAAAAAAATAAAAGTTATTATAAAAAACGTGTTTTTCGGGGTTTTCTACGTCTTTCCATTGGTAGACAATTGTCATTTTCATAGAGTATTTATTACCATGGCCACTATAACCACAAATACTAACAATAAAAAGAAGTTTAAAAAGTTGTTAAGTGGTACTAATAAGAAGTCGCCTTACTGTAATAATTTTAATTTAGTATAGTAAACTGAAATTAATTAGGTAGGTACACATTTTCGCTTCACTGCAATTTAATTAATGGTGCACGTAACATTAAACCTTTATATGGATATTCAGGAGCAATTTCCGCTAGTATTCACTTATAAACATATTTTATGGAGGCAAATGATACCATTAACGCGAAAGATTAAATGAAAATTCAAAGTAATAGGTACTGACCGTTCACCATTTTAATCGTTTATTCCGTTTTGCTCTAAAATAGCCGCTGCGCCAGTTGTTTTACCTACTATTATAAGGATAATGCTCTTCAATTGACTAAATCGAAAAAAATTGTTTATTAACATAATTTATAAATTCGGTTAGGCAAGTACAGTAATGGAAATTGAAACCCGTAACTTTTTGATCCTAATTGTCATTGTGACAAGAGATAAAGGTACCTACGTGTTTCAGTTTCATTGACTGTTCCTAGTGTTCCTACTTTTATATGCAGTCAATCTTTTGAGACAAGGTCTATTTCTATTGGGTTTTATGTCTACGAAACATACCTACGTAAAATAAATGTAACCCTTTAAGCTTAGGTAAAAATACTCAGCCAAAAATGTAGTCTACCACCCTACGGTCGAGGTTCATTTGAACGTCATGAAACAAAAAGATCGATTTTCCCTTACAATAATATTATGACCTTAGCGATAATTACATCTCACAGAAACTTTTGTCAAAACTGGTCATTTTCTTGGCCGACCGTACCTATTTATGTATAAGTCTATCCGGGAGTTTAAGATCAAATTATATCAAACTGGCACAAGTGAAAAACGACCTTAAATTCACGTGTATACGGTTGTTTGTACCTTGTGCCTGAGTGACTTCATTTGATCTTAGCGATCGGACAGACCATACCTAATCTGAACTCAGCGGTTATTTTCCGTACGGCTTTCACAGAAAGCATTTTCTTTTTCAATCATTTTAAATATATACATAGCTGCCATTATATTTTATAATCTTTACCAGGGCACTGTATCCTCCGTACCCTCAGATAAAAAAACTGGAAATAAAGTAAAGTGTGATTCAATTAACTTTCACTGCAGGTAAAACGACTAACATACGCTGCCAACGCGGTCCCCGTAATAGCATTACCGAATGTAATTTGTCTATCCTATGTTCATCCATTTTTGATAACCCTTTTACATTGCTAGTGCAGCTGGGCAACCGAAAAATGAACAGGGTTAGCTACGTTATTAGAAAACTTGTGTATTTTAAAATGAGACTTTTGATTAACACACTATAATGCCATGTTAAATGATAGAGCCCTATTATCAAAGAGTGGCTCACATTTCGATAATATTCAAACATTTTACGGTGCATCATGGTGCACTGCTCCACTTTCCGCTTTTGTTCGAGGAATCGACGCCTGATCGTAGCTAGTCGCACGCATCGCTAGCTTGCATCGACAAGCCCGAATACGAATTGCGACGAATTTTACGTAAATATTAGAAAAATACAGTTTATAAGCGTATTTTGTGAAGATTAAAAGCAGGAACCAATTCTAAAGTTCTATTCAGCCCTAAGAGTAATGTACTATTTTAGTTCATAGATTATTTAGTTAGTAAATTGTGATTGAGATTCGATTAGTAGAGCTAAAATAACATAACATACGCTATAATAAATATTGACACAAAGGTAAATTATGAAAGAAAAATGGAATGTGATCCACTGCAATGTAAAGAACTCGAACCTGCGACCCCCACGTTTCTGGCGCAGTGCTCTCCCAACTGAGAACTGCGCAGGACACGTAAAACCTTACTGTTTCTGTATAAAAATAAAAATGTGATATTTCCACATAAGAACAGAATTTATAAAAAGTTTCTATTAAAAAACGTTGTATACCATACGCTGCCAATGCGGTCCCCGTTATAGCATTACCGAATGTAATTTGTCTATCCTATGTTCATCCATTTTTGATAACCCTTTTACATTGCTGAAGCAGCTGGGTGACCTAGATACCTAGAAACTGCGTTGCTGCGTTGTTGGGTAAAATTATAGTTGTTTATGTTTAAATTAGTAACAAAGTGTTGAAACTTACACATTTTATAAAGTTACTAATGAATTGTATCCATCAGTGGTGGTGATGTCAAACAAAAACTCAAGGCAAGCCTTGCTTGTTTTTTTCTTTAATAGCAATACATAATGGTGCTTACCCATCCCGAAGTGAGCAAGACAGTTGTTGAGATGCCACGCCTCTGGTAACTCTTTACCTTATACAAGTTGAAGGACTTTTGGTTTGCTTTCTTTTTAAAACCCGACTGACTAAGTCTCAATGAAATACACAATTCTAGTTGTTTCGCAGCATTTAGCATGATTACGTTGTATCAACGTATAAGTGAAATGAAATGCAATGAAATTATTTATTCAGTAAGTACTTTTACAAGTCAGATTGTAAATCTACCGGCATTTACCAAGAGGAAACAGCTGTTGAGAAGAAAGCGTAAAAAAACTCAACAGTAAGTATTTTTTTTGGTAGATTGTATGCCCGTAAAATGGTGTCAAATTGTTTGCTGTGTGTTTTGATAGTCTACCGTAACGACGTTCGACAGAACACTGAAAAAAATAGCCAGTGAATCTTACTGACATTTTAGTAAGACTTACTGTAATGTCAGTAGGATTCACTGGGTATTTTTCTTGTGGTGGCTTTAGGGTGGGTCGTCCGGGGCGCTGGCTTCTAACTGGGGTTTTTGTAATCAGGAATAGAGTGCCTAAGGCAACATAGTACCACACAATTAATGACACGACAAGGACGCCTCGCAAGTAGCACACAGGTGGGATAAGCATTTATTCAGCCTTTATATAGCTTAAATTAGAGTTATAATGGCTTTATAAGCTATTATACAGCTTAAACTAGCGATACAAAGATATCAAAGCTCAAAGAAAAATTGAAATGAGTCACCTGGGGGACGAGACCGGGAATCGAACCCGGTAACCCGGTACCTCTGGATTGCCGGTCCAGTGCGTTAACCACTTCGCTACCCAAACTCCAACCAACCTTTCGAATTTTTCCTTATGCTTCGTGTGTCGATCTTTGCATTGTTTATTTGAAAGGTTTTTAAACGTTAGCGACCTCTATGTAGATACGTTAATATTCACATCTTACCGCACTACTTTACAGCAGTGAACGAGCAAGCGAGAGAGGGCGCTGCTATTTTTTATAAATGTATAAAACGTGTAAATTCTCTTTTTTTTACAGCTTGTTTTCTACCTGAGACTCCATAAAAGCTTGTACAGCCCTTACACGACTTAAATTAGCTCTATAAGAATTTTATAGGAGTCTATGCAGCCTGTGTACGATTTGAGCTGTATAGCTAAGGCCTGCCCTACCTACTGTTTGTATACAAGCATCAAACGGAAACTTTTAATGAGTCATGAACCCTAAATATCACTTGAACATCACGCGAACAAATACGCTTACATACCCAAACATATCCCATATCTTACATTTCATTATTTGCACCAAAAAGGACGCGGCTATAAATACACACATTATTATTTAAAAAGAAGACTCCCGTGCAAAGTTACTCCAACGAGCTTCCTTAAGCAAATATTCACGATTCCCCATTCGCCTATTCACTCTCGCAAACTTTGAGAATAATGTATGATAATACGGGGAACAGACAGCATTGTTCACGGTTCTGATTCACTACAGATCTCTTACTTCGACGTTGGCTTTGTAGTTATGATTGGAGCGTCTTGAGATAACCCATTACTGTTCGTAGCAGAAATAAGCGCGTTTTTGCATGGGGATTATGTCTATACAGGTTACTGATTCAATTGCTACTGACTTGTAGTCACTTGTAGTCACTATACGGCGATGTATCTGAAAAATTATCATTAGGAAATTTTTAACATTTTTAATAATATTGGGCAAAAGATTAAAGTAAGCCCCCTCATGCCAAGAAAAAATACAGATTTTTCTGTAGCCTATAATAAATTTAAAACATGAAAATGTTTTTCCCCGCCTTATACGGATACTTATACAGCATCCGGCGTCGTGATAGACCTCGTAGGAGATGGCGCGACGGACTTGACGCCTTTCACCGAGACTGGTGGGAGATTGCTCGGGACAGGGACGCGTGGAAGAATGAGAGGGAGCCTTTGCCCAGCAGTGGGACAATTATAGGCTCTTAAATAAATAAATAAATATACGGATACATTAATGTGACAACGGAGTACCTTTAGTACATTAGATACCTAGGGCGATGAACTCGTGAATGTCCCATATTGCAGGTGTTTGTGGCCCGAACCGAATGTGAGGGCCAGAAATATGCGATCTGGCGCTTTACGAATTACCGCCCGTGGTGTGTCTAAAGTTTTACGTCTTGCCTTGGCCAGGAAGTGAGATTTTCTCCCCGTGTAGCGGACAGAAAATCCCATTTTACGGCCTAGGGTGGGCACTAATTCAACGCCCTAGGTAGATAATGCATTATTTCATCCTTTTATTTTTTTAAAGCTATTGAAAATCTGTAACTTTTTTCTAGGAATGAGATAGGTTATTACTACCTATTAAAATAATGAATCTTAAAAAAAAATTGGGCAAGTGCGAGTCCGACTCGCGCATGAAGGGTTCCGTACCTATATATATGTATATATAGGTATAACAAGTTTGTTGTATGGGAGCCCCTCTTAAATATTTATTTTATTTCATTTTTAGTATTTGTTGTTATAGCGGCAATAGAAATACATCATCTGTGAAAATTTCAAGTGTCTAGCTATCACCGTTCTTGAGATACAGCCTGGTGACAGACGGACGGACGGACGGACGGACGGACGGACGGACAGCGAAGTCTCAGTAATAGGGTCCCGTTTTTACCCTTTGGGTACGGAACCCTAAAAAACAACCATTCCTCATTTAATCAAACTGATATTTAATTATTAATTCTTTTGAACGATTTATCTCGGCCCTATTTCGTACATACAGCAGTGATCTGCCCAATTAGAGACATATAAAAGTTCTCATTTAAAAGAAATTAGAGCACATCACTATAGTGAATAACCAGGAGCAAAAGTATTACGTCGACTAATAAAGTCAGCAATTTGAAATAAACCAGCAGTAAAAATGTCAGCGACTTTTGATGCTTGAACCACAGACTCTTTTTACTTGAAACTTAACTAAAAAAAGTTTTTTTTTCTACGCACTTAGAAAACGCTAGTATGTAAAATTCTCATAGACTACAATAATTCGTTCATTTGCTGTCAATTGAACAAACGTTTGAGAATAAAGCCGTGAATAAAATATTTCAAACTAGCACTTAATGAATTCTCTTTGTGTCGGGCCCAAGCCAGTCTATTCAATCTGCATTGATATTGAGTTGAAACTTATCAATTATTACATGTAGGTATGCAATGCGCATCATTGTGTAATGGTTGAAGTTAAAACTGAGCCGTAGTTTTAGTACCTATTTAACTTGAAGTACTTTTGCAATCAAAATTATGTTCATACCCAATTATCATTATCAGTAAATATTAAAAACGAAGATATTGTTTTTTTTTTTATATAGTACCTTATTTAAATAAAACGTTTTTTTATACTCGCAGACTTTAATCTGTCAATTATAATTTCACAGACAAAATCACAATAACGTACTTTTTAATCGTGTAACAAAATTCTATACTCTATGGTACCCGCTACAGAACTTTAATATTCAGAAGACATCTCTCTACACAACTCTAATAATTTCAAAAAGAGAACAAGCTTATTTGATTCTCACTGATTGGTTGAAATTACTTGTCAAAAAAATTCACCAATCACGAGGCACCCGCCATGGCCATCGCTATCATGTTTTTTTTTAATAGGTCAGTTTTAGTTGAACGAAAAAGGTTACATCAAAAATAAAAAAACATATTGGAGAATGACGATTAAAGTAAAAAATGTTTTTCTGAGTTTTGCTCGTATAAAAAGTATTGTACGCAATATTAGTTACACAATTAGGTCTTAAAGTCTCGTACCTTACATAGGCCACTCGGCAAGCCTCATGACCTAAACGCGGTACCCGACTTTAAGAACCTCCATTGTACAACGATTGCATAAAATACTATTAACGGATTGTATCACGTGTATTCATTATTTGAACCCTCCTGAAGTTTCAGCAACAATTACTATTATCATTGTCAAAGGTTGACTGGGAAAAACATTTATTTTCTGTCTAAGTTACATTTGCGCAAACAACTCACTTTATGAATATGAATTAAAAAATAAAGGTGTGTCCAAATGGGTTTAATATGTAAAGATATTTACACAAGTGCCAGAAAAGAACTAATTACTTTATTTAAAAATATCTACCAGCGATTCACTGTAAGTGTAAGGAAGGCCTGCTGAGGAGAAAGAAGCGCCGAAAGAAAACTCCCAGACTGCCTTATTTATTACGAAGTCATACTTTTAAAAACAAATACTGTAGGTAACTACGTTAAATTATTGTATTTTTATGTGTGACTGACAAAAAAATGAACCTACCTTGTGTTTTGTTTTAAATGTTTAGTAACTCCAAGAATTTTTCCCCACTTCCAGAATATTCACATTTCTCGCGCCGCCCGAGGCCAAAAACGAGCACTTTCTCCGCTGAAGAATCCTCTCGAGATGTACAACATTATCCTCTCTGACCCAACACCTTTCTTTCCACACATTTAATAAGAAAGCCTTTGTTTCGCGAATTATGTAACTTGCTAAAAAGCTTTGTGCAACATACTGTCGTTATTTTAGAATATGTTCAAAGCTAAAGTAGACATCTTATTTTTGAAATACCCAAGTCATTAGATATGTGGATTGCCGCTGGTTCAAGAGTTGGTCCAAAAGAGTGGAGTGTTTAATAATGAAGAGTAAATTAATAAACATTGAAGAGTAGCATTTTTCAGCGTTACTCCAAGTCAGTATAAATATAATTCCATTAATCAATCGGTTGCAGACTATTAACGAACACTGACTGTACGATGCCTATTCAAAAGAACAATGAAGATTTTGATCCGTAAAAAAACCTGAAAATCCCTGCCGTTAAATATTGGCCACGTCGACTAAATTCAATAGAACGTACGTGCGAGTATGGGAAAAATGGTCAGTCATGCACTGAGACGGGAAAGATTGTTACATTAAAATCACCGTGACTGACGTTCCAATTACGAGTCCAGTTCCAATCCTCGAGTCACAGTGATTTTTACAACCGTTAATCACGTCACGTCAAAAGTAAGGTTACTCTAATGTATTTAGATTCATAAAGTTATGTTCTTACTAATCTCAAACATTAATTTTCAACTACTCCGCTGCCTAAAGGTTGCCTGGAAAAGATCGCTATTTAGACCGAGAGAAGACCTCCTGATGTTTACCTCTGCCTGTTATTTTAATGTATCTCATGTTGTGTTGTATATTCCTTGATGTTTGAGGTGTGCAATAAAGAGTATTTGTATTTGTATGTTACTGTGATTTTAACTTAATGATCCCATAACCCAAGACTAAATTCGTTTAGAAAAAAGTAATTAGTAGCAACTTTTACGTAAAAATAAACAAAACAGTGACTGTCTGCCGCGTCAGGCAGCTGAAGTGTCGTGACAAGCAGAGCATATACATAACTAGGACCCGTGGAACGATTTAAGTGATTTTGTAATATTTTTCCTTTGTGAAAAGTCACACAGACTTCAGGCCGCCGGTCACTGTGACTTTTTCACTGTGATTTTATTTACTACCCACCTCTAGCCATGCATCACATGCGGTTTACACGTGAACTTGCCCGAGCATGCCAATCGAGCATGATTCATAATGCAAAATCCGATTTTGCATGCATTTTAGAAACGTTTTGGACTAACGGAATTTTGAATGCGTTATTCATGATGTGGAATGAGCTTTACCGTTTCGATAGTGCCGTGAAATAGAATGAAAATATCTAGACTTTTTAATTTGCGTTCAGTTTAATTGCTTATTTTATATGAGCCTTATCAACCTTAGTATAGGGATAGAATTAGGTCAGCCTCATACAAATCTAGACCTAGACACAAATTAAGCTCTAATACTTAAGTTTGTACTAGACGACGATATACTTATAATATAACGACTAACAGAGCATTTAAGATAATAAACTTACAACTTACAACATATGGATTTTTAATGGTCCGAAATAATAGTTTTTATTTTTATTTATAACTAAAGCGCAGGTTTAATGCTTAGATTGTAGTGGATTGCATTGATTTCGCTTTACGACCTTATATCGGTTGATCAATCCAAATGGGTTAGTAGGGAACAGTCAAAAACTATAAGAGGTACGGAAATCGGTTCTTAGGAACCATAGCGTCGATTTAAGAATTAATAAAAAAGGCATTACATATTTTTTTATAAATCTCGAAAAAACTTACGATTTCACTGGGTAATCTCAATACAACTTAACTAAGTACACACTTCATCTTGTCTACGGTGTATAAATCTCGGATACTTTGCTTTCTTTCATCGCGCCGGAGTGTGGGTCATAGAAGTGAGGTCATAGGAAACATTACGACGAGATACGCTAGCAGGGTGCTATAAAGCCTTTCAGATAATATTGAATGCCATGTATAACCCAGTTTTGTCGATTTATGGGAGGTAGATGTTTCTCCATGAGCTGTTAGTGAATTAACGACTACATACGACTCTAACCTCCCAAGTTCCAACGTTCTACACATAGAACATAAACTTCAATTAATAGGTAACTATCTATTTGGCGCAAGGCTTAAATTAAACTGACAAAATTATAAATTCTGGTAGTCAGGAGGCTAAATGGGGAATAATTAAACAATCAACTAATAATAACTAATGGAGTTTCATTAGATTAAAACTTATGTAATAATTATGCTTTAATATGTTGATCATATCGAGACAAATACACAATTTTACCCTAACCCAGATCATAACTTATTCCAGTAATTTTTTTTATCCCGGTCACACAACTGAAGAAGAACCCTTGAAGAAGAAGAAGAAAGTTAAGTATTGTATTTTCCTACCTATCGACCTTCTGTCATCTACGACGTCCTACAACATACGGCGGCTTTCTCACTTGGCAAACAAGATTTTATCAACAAAGCTAACTAGGTTTAATAAAAGTGTGATTTTAAACTTAAAGACAAACTTTTACCTTATCTATACTACGATTCAAGACCAAAAAGCTACGACAGATACGTCACTGTCAAAATTGACAACATTTAAATGACATCTGAGTTTGTTTCTTGGCTTGCACCAAATGGACAATGTTACAAGTACAATACCAGATTTTGTACCAAAAATCTCCGATACTGAAGTTTTTATCTCCTCTCGTAATTATGTAATAATAAATATTTCTAGTTATTTTGTTAAAACATAAAGTTAAAGTTACCAATAAATAAATTATCTTAGCGCGTTTAAAAAATAAAAAGGAATTTACTATTTGTAAAAATATTTTATTGTAGTGGCAACCTTGTGGTAGTTTTTTTGGTCTTGAATTAGAAATCGTAGTATATTAGTAAGACCTTCCTCCTTCTGACATAAGATAGGGGGTTACCTATCTTAAGTAAAAAAAATATTTTCCCCACCTGTAACGTTTCGTCTTTTCATTTGTCCGAAAGCCATTTTATTCCAAAAATGTTCATATTTCGGAATAATTACAAAACAAACCTAACCTAGCCCAATGGGTTCTTTAAAACGATGTTTATAGAACCCTGAAAACATTATAGGTTAAAAAAAAATTGCTTTCGGACAAACGATACGTTACAGATGGGACACACTGCTTCGGAGTTGTAGGCCTAGTGTGGAGACCGCCTAAACAGCGACAATCAGCTATTGCGTGTTTCCTTGATCCATTATTACTTAGTATTACTTAATGAGGTTTTAACGTGGCACAATTTGTAAAGCCTTGTCGTTTAATACAAATATCGCACTGCGCATAAAATTAAGATAAAGACTTAGAATTTACACGCAAAGGCATTAGCTGCCACTGTTTGTTGTTATCTTGATGGATAACTCATAATTACGATAATGCAAAAATCGTGTTGGAATTTTGTGATACGTTGATTTATTTTGTGACCAGGGCCCTAATTCCACATATCTCTCTGATATCTCAGAGAGATCTCCGAAGTGGAAATATATCACCACTTCGCCAAATCAGTGTTGTTAAGTTTGTCCCTCACTTAAACTTGACTGGGTAGTAACTTAAAATCTAACTTTATGCAGCTCTATACGCAAACATTGCATTTTAATGGCGCTTAAATTAAAGCATACCCGACATCCCGCTTATTTTGCGATATCGCAAAGCACACTTGAATTAACGCCCTATAGCCTTATTCAATTGACGTTTAAATTTCGTGTACATATCGTGACATACATACCTAATACTTTGTCAATACGTCTACAATGAAAATTCTGAGACCATGACCGTAACGAGGCGGCAGAATCGTTGGAAAGTTACGAACTCAAGGTACTTAAGCAATACTACTACGAGATAATTTCCGCTGTTGCTGTGATAAAGTGGGAAAATAGTTTAATTCAATATATCTCGACATCTTACAGATAAATGTATTCTCAAGATCAAAATATATTTATTCTATAGTGCAAAAATAGAATATACCGCGAAACCAACCTACACACAAATCCCATAAACCCCAACAAAGACAAATACTGTTTGGTCAGTGTTATATGTTATTTATCTACAAAATCTTGTTTTGGTACAATTTCCTAGCCTTGGCGTCTTCTCGATCTAGGCAATTCATTAACTGATGTTATGGCAGATATCCAGCAATCCCAATTTATTGCCTGATATAAGGGCACTTGTGGTAAATATCGATATTTACAGCCCATTCGCTAAAATTATACACGGCATAAACATGAGTGTATTGCATTATCTTGAGAATAGAACATGTTAGAGCCCATAAAAAATGAAATTTTGAATAGAATACTTGGAATCCAACCAACGTTTGCTCAATATTGTTTTTTAAAGTCTCAAATGAATTAAAATGCAAGGTTTTAATTCGACAAAACATTGCGATATCTCCAATTTAGTAATAACTTATTACGGTGTACTTCCTTTTCGCCGAATTATGTTTCGCAAACGTTTCATTTCGCAAAAGTTTCATTTCGCCAAAAGCATTTTACTCTGAAACTGTAAACTATTTCAGATTGTTGTAAATATCATCCTTTAGATTAGGTTAGGTTAGGTTAGGTTTGTTATAACAATTCGGAATAGTTTACAGTTTCAGTGAAAAATGCTTTTGGCGAAATGAAACTTTTGCGAAATGAAACGTTGGACGAAACGTAATTCGGCGAAAAGGCAGAGAACCACTTATTACAGCGGACATATACAGGTTGGAAAGGAACGAGGGTCTTTCCTGTAACCCCTTGCCCTCTCACAATTATGATCAACTTTTATTTAGTATTGGAACAACACAACATTAAAAGCGTACAAAAAAAAACTTCTCTATACAAGACTTTAAGCTAACCGACTTTATGGGGGATCCAATTTGTTTTTAAATCGAAATACTGAACGTTTTCATTGGTCACATTTTTATAAGAAACGTTAAATTTTGCTCAAGCATTAAAGTGCACCACACACCACACCCAAGTATTTACACTTAATGATACTTGGTACCCGTAGTACATAAGTATCGTTAAATCTTGTATTTGGTTTATTTGGCATCAACGTACATCTTATAGGCTGTTTTGTTTGTTAATATATATTTTAAAGCTCCTGGTGCTCGTTAACTTAAAGTACAGTATAATTTTGAACCCCTGGGGTCTTTAAACCTCGTCTGTTACGAAATGGATGTACGTAAGTACTTTTTAAACAACAGTTTATTAAGAACTCGTAACCATAAGGTACTAAAACTGTTCTTGCTGTACTTTGAGAGGTTGTATCGTGGTCAAACTATGCGGATATATTTATCTTTATCTCCAAAATAATAAACCTACCTACGGGAAAAATCAAATGTTTATGGTTCGAACCTCCTTGTTATGTGTCAGTTCATGAGCAGTTGGTTTTTCATAGTAAAGACTAATTTTAATATAGGTTTACATTTACATAGTATAACCACGTATAACTTGATTTAAGAGAGATTCACCGAAAAAAGCAACTACCTCGCGCCGCCGTCAGGTAGTGAGTTTCGAAACGGCTAAGGCTTCACTTCATTGGCGGTAGGTTCTCTTCTTTTAGAAAGACTAGTACCCCAAGTTTGACCTTTTGTCACGTAGCTCTCCACTTCACACGCTGCTGAAGGTCGGAAAGTAACTCCTTGGTCCAACGCTTCTTGGTCGCATCTTCTGTGTCGAAGGAGATGGCAACGAAGCTAACAGCTGCCCGATCAGAAAGTGACCAGGAATAAGCGGTGAGAGATCAGAGGGATCGAAATACATCAGTCGCGAGTTTGTATACGTATTGGCGTTAACATCCTCCGGCGCCTTGAAACCGCCAGGTTTCAAGATCATTGAATCTTCTGCAGCATCTTCCTCTCCATAGGTAGGTAGAGGGCAAAAACTTGGATACAGCTCGTCACACGATTTCTCTTCCCGTGCGGACATCTGCAACTCTCGTAACGCCGTCAGGTAGTGAGTTTCGAAACAGCTAAGGCTTCACTTCATTGGCGGTAGGTTCTCTTCTTTTAGAAAGACTAGTACCCAAAGTTTGACCTTTTGTCACGTAGTTCTCCACACAAACACTAGGCAGCTTTCGGCGGATACATTTTGGAGGGGGTGTTCTTTTTATAATCCGTTTATTTTTAATTTAGTATTAGTAGTATATTTAGTATTTATCAACTTTAATATTGTAAATATGTTTTTATCTATAAATAAACTGTTGTCCCCACTACCTGACACAAAAAAAGTCTTCTTCCTCTTTCATCGATTCTCTTCCAAGATTCTCTGTAACAACATGATGGCGAAGATTAAAAGAAGGAACATGATTTCTGTTAAATGCAAACTGAAACGAGGTCTTTAAAGGATCATGTAAATCCGTTAAAGTCAACTAAGGTAATTAAATAAATATCGGACCACCTCACACAAATCGATCTAGTCCCAGGTTAAGCTCAAGAAGGTTTGTGTTATGGGTATTAGACAACGATATACTTACTTATATAGATAAATATATACTTGAATACATAGAACAACCATGACCCAAGCACAAATATTCAAGTTCATCACACAAATATTTGCCCTTATTGTGTGGTATCCTATCTCAACTCCCAAACATAGTTTCCCATCTGTAACGTTGGGCCAAATTTTCAGTTGTCCGAAAGTATTTTTTTCCTGGAGCCCGTAATTTTTGAGTATTTTATAAACATCGGTTTAAGCAACCCATCAGGTTAGCTTTGTTTTATAATTATTCTGCAAAATAACAGTTTTGGAAAAAAATGGCTTTCGGACAAATGAAAATTTTGCGAAACGTTACAGATGGAAACAAAAAATGGTGTTTTAGATAAGTAACAAATTGCGTCTATAGAGGCAAAATGCGTCATTTGATTCGCTTATTATGACATCATCAATAGGCGTATTTGCCTGTGCCCGTGACGCAATTACCTACCTCATTATTATAATCTACTGATTTTAAAAGCAAGATTTTGTACGTGTATTACACAATATTACAAACTTTTTCAACTTCAAAAAGTAGGGTATTGCACAATATAATAAAGTTCCTATAATATTATGCTGTGCCGGATAAACCCATACTCGACCCAGCTGTGGTACAAACTTTTACAATGTTTTAAAATTCGCTCAACTGTTTACATCGAAACGCTTTCTGCGGTTCTTTACTCATGACTACGGGATTTAAAATTAAAATATTCGCCAGAAACGATGAGTTATTTGAACTCATAAACTGGTTGAAGCTTAATGATACGTACGAAAAATATCCGAAGATGTTTCAGAACAAAGGCATTTTTGCAGTGTTTAATTATTAAAGCTACCTGTGCACTGAAGCGGAGCGGAGTAAATAAACCAATCAGGGGGGTAATTCGACCAATTTTAGAGAGATGATGGAGATCTCTCCATTTCATCGCCTTCCGGCACTTTTAACGTGTCTCTACTTGACAAGTGGCGATATCCCTAGCACATCGCAACTTCGTCAATCCGGTCGCGCTTAATTTGCGTTTTCTTTGTATGCAACGGCATAAATAACAGGCATATACTTTAACTTGATCGTGTAGTGCGTGAAATTAATCAGTTACGTGTCGCTCAAAACAGAAATTCATTATGCATGGATAACATTTTTGAAAATCAATATCGCCTTCGTATTTCCAAAATTGAGATGAAATAATTATGTCACTTGAAGCTCATCGCATTTTAATGACAGTACAAAGGCGATATCACTGTTATCTAATAGAGTTTTGACGTTTTGCGATCTCTCGAACGGCATCCTTGAATTAGGTCCCAGGTTGAGTATTTGTGAAGCCCAAAAGGAGTGCATTTAAATCTGTTTTGTTTTTGTACCCGTCCATATGTTAGGCTGGTCACCAGTCGATAGGTGGCCGCAAAAGAAATATATGCAAGAATTTCACCTTCCATTTATAAAAGTCGTCGGTCCGACTTGAAACTTCGTTAGTTGATGACACTTCGCATTTTTTTGCTATGAAACTGAATTGTGTCAAGTAATCAAGGAAAATTTATTTAAATTTATAACATTTTTGAAAACAATTATACACAACTTGCCTAAGCCTTTATAATCAACGTTTGTATAAATGGGTATTCAAGGGCGACTTTCAATTCACATTTTAGAGTTATATTGTGCTATCACAGTGACATTACATAAACTGACGAAGGTTTCATATTTATATAGCACTTGTTTTTCAACGTTTCATATTTTATATCGCCTCTTTTCATCAGAGGTTAAAAATGCTCCCTTTAATGTTTTTAGCGTCCAAGTTTTAAAAAATAACGGTCAATAAAGGTGCGATAAGGGCAGCCGGTCTGTGGAGGAAATGAAATAGTGTAAACTGTTGGCTCCGGAAGCATAGATAAAGCGACCTCTCGCTTTATTTAACTTTTTGCTGTTATTTCTATGAGCGGTTTCAGACTAGCGTTTTCTGAGTGTAGAAGCATGTTTCTGCATGGGCTTACACAAGTCACATATGTTCTTTGTCTAAAATACCGGGCACAATACCTCGGATCTCCGAGGTCACACCCAGAAGTTGTCGGCAACATCAAGGGACTGCTAGGCTTTCTGGTAGAGTTGGGTTGATAAGAGTAGTGCCAGCAACCCTTCCCGTAAAATAGGCGCATTGTAAGACGTCGAGTTGCGGAAAACTAGCCCGCGATAACCTATAATGTTCTTTGTCTACTTTCCTTTAACCTCAGTTATTTCTGGGGTTAGATCTCATCGTAAAGGTAGTTTCGGCGCATTTATTCCCTTCAAAATATTATATCGGCCTTTTATGTGTCGAGCAAGAGTTCTACCCCGGAATTTTGTGGACGCGCCCGTCATATTTTGAAGACGCGGTTGGCGCATTATTCGAGTCCTGGGTTCGAATCCCGGCAAGGGTAGATATCTGTGTGATGAACTCGAATATTTGTTACTGGTTCATGGATGTTCTATGTATTTAAGTAGATATATAGTATATATTTATCTATATAAATACATTATAATTTATTTATCTATATAAGTATGTATTTCGTCATCTAGTACCCAAAACACAAGCCTTCTTGAGCTTCATTTGGGACTAGTTCGATTTGTGTGAGGTTGTCTGAAATGTATATCTATTACTTTTAAAAATAAAATGTGTCTACATATGTAGACTCAGTCCGTCGTTTCCTAGAACCAGTGGGCTTTAACTTCATTATTTGCACTTATATGTACACGCTTATAAGTGGTGCATGCGAGTTTTGAATGATTCGAAAACCTTAAAGTTCTTATAAACGTATAGACAGTTTATAAAAATGTCCTTATACGCGTAGAAAAAACGCCAGTCTGAGAACGCTCTCTCTACGTTTCAACGGCGCTTTACGACCGGTTTAAGTTTATTATGTGTAGGATTTGAAGCTCGTTTGGAGGCTTAAACTGCGATAAGGAATTAATAAACTTGAGATTTTATAGAGATTTTTGTTTTATTCGCCAATAAATCGAATCAAGAAAGTCAGTTATTACTTTGAACAATATTAAGCTGTATCAACTATTTTATATAAGTTTTTTATTCACTACTCTAACTTATTAGGTGCATTGATTATTTTGCAACTTTTTATTAAATATTTCAATTTTAACTAATATTAATCACATTAAAATAAATATGACAGAGGTGTCACTACTTGTGTACTTAGTTTTTTTTTTTTTTTTTTTTTAAACAAGGAATTTATGACCTATTACATAATATACGGTGGGCGAAAACCGCGCACGGTTTATCTGCCACAACGTTTTAAAATTTAATGCAGCTAGGAAAAATAAACATGTAATATATTTCCGATATAAAACCACGATATTGTTAAACTTAAGATATCACAAAGCTTTATCAAAGTAGCACCCAGTTTAAATAATAGCTTTAAAGTATGAAGAGAATATACTTTAAAGCAATTTTTTATCGTAAACATGTTCCGTGGCTTATCTCCACATTCTCGTGTGTTCGATTTACGCTAAAGATGGGATGTGAGGCGTCATGGACCGGCATGAAGGTTTTATCAATCAAATAGGTTAGTAGGACGCATCATACCCGTATACGTCGAGCGGCCTAAATGGTCTTGTATCTGTTTAATGTTCCATCCAGTCGGGAGCCGTCCCACGCTGCGCTTTCCTATACGTGGTCGGCACTCGAGGACTTTGCCCCCCAACAGCGATCCATTCTCCGGGCTACATGGCCTGCCCATTGCCACTCAACCGTGCAATCCTGTGAGATATATCGGTTACCTTGGATGACCTCGTGAGGGTAGCGGGGAATCAATGTGTTTTTTTTTTTTTTTATGTCATAGGGTGCAAACGAGAAAACGTATCGCCTGATAGAAAGCGATTACCGTTGCCCATAAACACCTGCAACACCAGAGGTGTCACAAGTGCTTGCCTACCCGGAGGACGAAGATAGAATGCCTCTATGCTAGTAATTTCACCGGCTATCTTACCCCCGCTATAGGCGCTCGGTGTTAAAGTAGCATATGACCATAATTATCTCCGTCATTAAAAAAGACGAAAAAGGAACTCTTTCGACCAATAAATCGATAATATACTTAACCTATCACAAATTTTCATGAGAATGGATTGAGAAATGCGACCTCTAGGCGAAAACAGCCGGAAATCCGACAAATGGACATCCGAACCAATACGGAACAATTTTGGACGACGCTGAAACGTAGACGATTCGCTCACTCAGACAATAAAATGTACACAATTAATGTTATTTCGTGGATTAATAAGCTTCTAATAAACCGCCGAATGGCAAAATGGCAAGCCGTCATTTTTAATTTTCCTTTAATTTTGTACATCACTAATTATATTCATAAATGGGTTAATATACGTAGGCCGTTTTCTCTCATCCTATTATGTTCCCGCTGGAGTCACTAATGAGGTGATTTTAATGAGATCCTTCAAAGCGAACCTAATCAGATGTTTGTTTTGCTCTTAGTAGGTATATTTTTATAATCATATAATTTTGTACATAAATTCACATCATGCGTAACTTCAGGAACCCTAACTACTTCTATACAGGGCGTCCAAAGACTATGGGACATCAAGGGAAAGTAGGGGAGCAGGGCCCAAAGCGAGCATAGGGCTCAAAGCGAGCACTACGGTTCATCTTGAAAATATAACAGCAATAGCGGTGTATGTAACTGCGTGGAGATACCCGCCCCGCCCTGCCTGCCGCGGTCGCCCATCACCGCTGTTAGTGCCCATGCGCGTGTAGGTAGTGACAAAAATTACGATTTGATCCGTTCAGATATGAAAAATACAAGGTATGAATCGAGTGTTTTGTGGATTTGTGAGGACGTTGTTGAATAACATTCATTGTAACATGGATTGACGGTTATTTAGCTTTGATTTGGTAAAATTTTCATCAGTATGCGCGAAATATTTAAAGGTTATGTTTGAGTACAATGTGGATTTGGTGGAAAAGGCAAAGCGGGCAGGGCAAAGTGAGCATATGCCCACTTATATGTATTATATTGGTATTGGATCATTTACTGTGACACTTGTCAAGATATACGATAAAATAAATGTTTGTTTGATTTAGAGTTTATGTTTCTGAAAAGAAGAAGAATTTTCGTCAAGGCTGTGATTTTAGCCAAATATTAAGTCTATTTAAAGTAGCTATGTTATATGTTTGGTCATTTTTGTTACTGATCAAAGTCTATGTTAAAACATTGGAGTATTATTGATGTTATCGACGTAGTTTCTATTCTTAAAAGCTGTGCCCGTTTTAGGCGTCGCCTCGGGCAAAGCGAGCAAAAGTCAAAATTCTTTTCTTTCGTTGAAAAATGAAATGAATGAAAAGAATGCTTTCGATGAAATGAAAATTCGACGAAATGGAAATTCGATGAAACGTTTGTCGACATTTCAAGGGTAAACCGTATGACATTTATTTGTTACTTCTCATATTGCTTAAGTTCTTATCTCAACACCTACTATTTTCTGTTTAATTTTGTTTTCTCTGCTACCCAAAGGTTGTCAGGAAGAGATCGCTCTGTAGCGATAATACCGCCTGTTGTCTATCATTGTTTAATTTAAGATTTCTCATGTAATATTTTGCATTAAAGTTCTAATTCCGGTCTTAACTTAGCGCTTTTTCACTAACAAGCAATTAAGCAGCGTTTAATGTTAATTACAAGTTAGCTTTAATAACGCGAAATAATCATAAAGCTTTTACTCTAAATCCTGATAATTAACGCTAGCCTGCAATTTCGGAAAGTCTACAGTAATTAGTCTGCCTACGTATATTTTGATTATACGTACTTATACGTAGTTACGTTATCGGTGGCTCTGGGGAATAGTGTTCGCTGATAATGGCACAAATTTTTAAACATCGAAGTATCAATAAGAAAGTACAAAATAAATGTTGCCTTTCATACTATTGCGTTCCTTACTAAAATGTACATAGTGTCTTTCGATGCTTTGCAGAATATTTTTGATGGCAAATATTGTTATAAGCTTCCGTTTATCATTTTCAACTACTTATAGTTAGTTTAAAATGGTTTGCTACCAATTTTTTTTATGACAGATTGGTGTCTGCTGGCCCAAGAACAATCGAATGCTAAGAAGGGGAACCTTGTCTACTTGTAAAATGTGTACAAGACCAAAATATTTTTTATTTTATTTCAAAGAAACTGTCTGTGAAATTCCATTAAAAAATCTCAGTTTCACCAAAAATACAACCCAAGTCGATTTTAAAAACCATGAATTTCAAGCGTATTCAATTGCACGAAGTTTAAATTTCTTTGACCGTACGTATGCGAACTTATTGTGTATACACATGTCCAATAAGTCAGTAGAGTACATGAGAACATCATGATGATATTGTAGGAAGCTTATTTTACCTTAGAAATAATCGGTTATAACCGGTTTTACTATGACAAAATAGCCGGTTTTACATTCCCTATGATATTGGTAGCTTAAAAGGTACGAATATTTTCAACATGTTTTGATATTTTCTTCGGTTTCTGCGACTGTCACACATTTAAATAAAATAATTGACTCGCATTACATTGTGTGTTTCATTATTCGAGCCCTCCTGACTTCGCTCCTCCTCCGTTTTGGCTACAAAGTTTTGGTCAAAGGTTAACTAAGGAAAAAATTAATAAGGCTCAAATAATAAAAACACGCGGTATGATCCGTATAACTATTTAAATAATTTTAACATGGTTAAGACTCGTAAATGAGATATAATTAAAACGTTTCCACACAAAAAACATTTTGCAAGTTTCAAGTATTTGCCTGTTTGTGGCTTCGTGTTGCACAGAGGAGAGAAAAAGAGAGATGTACTGTCGCGGCCACAAGAAGCCGTAGTGTGCGCTGGCTCTTAGTAGGGCGCTATTAATCGGTATCGCGGAGTTACTCCCATCACTAGAATCACTACAAAGCTCTTGTCATTGGCACTGGCAGTGACAGTTACCGAGTAAAACAGGAACAAGACTTATCTATTTAGATAACAGATCTGTGATTGAAATCAATTTATATATTCGCTCTAAAATGTTCTTTCACGAAAGTGCTTTTCTATTCGCATATGTAACTGGTCGGGAAGTATTGACTTTTCGCTCAAGAAAATAAACGGTTCGGCAACTTTGTTAGCAAGTACTACATTATTACGACCGGCGATTTATTGTTTGTTTAAAGTCCAGGAAATTAATAAGGTCGTTTCCGACAAGGCATTCAAATTATTCGCATTCAAGACACGGTTTATTATTAAATTCCACTTGTTTGCTTTGTTGATATTCATTTAGGAATTTCGAACTAACCCAGGTATTATTTATCTTTAGAGGCAAAAATAAGAGGACAGGAAAGTAGGATTTAACCTAAATTAAAAATTAAAAACCTCGACATATGCAGCTGGATATCATGGAAGCTGCTTTTATTTCCACCAAACGTAGCTTAGAACCATCTCGACAGACAAGACTATCTAATATTTATTGCGATTCGACATATTTTTAATTTGGGTAAATTAGCCACATTTTCATTTTTATACATATATAGATACAAAGATCAACACGCAAAAAAAAATTGCGCTTATGGCCGCTGTACACATTGGGCCAGTGCGTTGGGCCAACGTGTAGAGACCTACTTGGCTGTATGTTGGTAGTTGGCGCCAACATTGGCTGGCCAGCCGAACGGTGTCGGTTTTTCGTGCACACATCAAAGGATCTTGGCGCGCTTCGCAAACACTGTTCACACGTTGGCCTTCAGTTCGTTTGTATTCGTCGGCAGAGACAGTAGTGTCGTTAGTTCCCAACACGATGGCGTATTTTCAGTGATCCACACCATTCCTCGGCCAAAGGATTAGCTTGGCTATTCAGCGGGGGAATGTAGCCGGCATCATGGGTACCCTGCCGCAGGGCCATGATCTGGGGGACATCGGTGTTGTTAGTTAATTTTATTTAGGTTAAGTTGTGTACTGTTAATTTTTACTTGTGTTTCGTTTAACTAAATAAAGTTAATGGATCGAACTCGATATCCAACATTTTAACCTTTCAACCAGAGACGCACTATACGTACAATTTCAACTTCAACATTCGTTTTCTATAATATAAATAATATAATATATATAGTGTTTATATACCTACATGATTTTTTTGTGTGAGCCAATTCTGATATCAATAAAATATCCATTAGAATTTATTGTAAGAAAATATTTGCTAACGAAACCTTATTTTTTCCTCATAAAACGAAGGTTAATACAATTTAGTATACTGAAGGAACAACAGGCGGTCTACAAAGAAGAGATATTAGAGCTACGGGGCAACTGAAATATCGCTCGTTCATATACCTAATACACACATCATTCTCAGTTATATCGTCTTATTAATCAAATATTAACTAAAATAGGAAGTTACACGTTTTCGTGTTCCAGAAAGCTTTCAATATGAGTAGGTACTTAATTAAAATGTTGATCAAAGAAAGTCATGTAAGCGGCAATATCTCATAAATGTCGCAAACACGGCACGTTTACTGGTATCAATCACAACTAACTCTCTTAAACATTTACTTTATTTGTTAATTTAATTATTAAGTAGTCTGCGTCCATACATTTTGTGCTAAACTCAATTTAACTAATGTGTGAAAAAAACATGGTGTATCCATAGACAATAATGAAATAAATATGGGAGCAGGTTTACACTTATCTAAATCTCCTAGTCTCAAAAATACAGATGTATACACGGAAAAAACCCTACTCAATTCGTTAGAAAATTACCTCCAGAATAAAAGTTTGGTGTTTAATTGTAATTGGTGTAATGAGAATTCATTGACAGAAATATTTTCTTCGTCCAACCCAATAAAACAAATGCGTACCTAAGTTCTAGTTACTCGTTTATTCGTGTAAATTACCAATCCCAAATGATTAAATAATTATGCCTCGCGAGTATGATAAAACTATAAGTAAGTACATAGTTGACGAAATACGCAATCACAAAATCCAGTCGGTATCGCATGTAATTGGCCGAAGTTGGAGTTATGATAATTAAGTTTGGAAAACTTTGCGCGTTTGGCAGCGCGCCGAAACGCGGCTGAACTCAAGCAGCACTGATGCGATGCCAAATGTTTGCGATCCCGGTGCAAGCGGACTGAGCAAATAGCTTCATCAATGACTTGTGGGCTGCTCATTTAACTTCCGATGTTGGTTACACGAGGGTTGTCGACAATCGAAAACATAACTCATGAACTCACAGCATTGATGCCATGCCAAATGTTTGCGATACCGGTGTAGGCAAATTGAGCAAATTATCCCCATATATGACTTATGGGCTGCTCATTGAACTTCCGACGTTACATAGTTACACGAGGGTTGTCGACCGCTGGAAACAGAACTGATGAACTCAGATAGCACTGATGCCAAGCACAATGTTTACGATACCAGTGCATGCGAATTGATCAAATTTAATATCTCCATCAATCACATATGGGCTGCTCATTTAACTTCCGATGTTAGTTACACGAGGGTTGTCGACAACTGGAAACAGAACTGATGAACTCAGACAGCATTGATGCCATGCCAAATGTTTACGATCCCAGTGCATGCGAATTGATCAAATTTAATATGTCAATCAATGACATATGGGCTGCTCATTTAACTTCCGATGTTAGTTACACGAGGGTTGTCTACAACTGGAAACAGAACTGATGAACTCAGACAGCACTGATGCCATGCCAAATGTTTGCGATCCTGGTGCAAGCGGACTGAGCAAGTAGCTTCATCAATAACTTGTGGGTTGCTCATTTAACTTACGATGTTAGTTACACGAGTTTTACCATCTAGTCAAGTCTACTGGAACCAAAACTGCCGTGTCACTGTGAGCTTAAATTCTGCAAGTTATTAATGAAAGATACATAGAGAGACATGTAATTAGTGACGAACGTTTGAAGATTTTCATCACCTATCTTATCAAATTCAGTAAGGCATGAAAATAAATTATAGATGATTTTATAATTACCACAAATTATAACCGGTCTATCGCGATATTCCTTATTTGCCTTCATAATCTAACGTTTCGGCGGGGTTACACACGCCGTGGTCTCAGATGCAATTCATCTCAGATCACGATAGACCCGTAATAATTTGTCTTAATTATGTGAACAAACCGCGAGAGTATAAAGTGTCATAGATGATTTTAATTTAAAAAAAGCTTTTCGTAATGCACCAATAGAAATTTAAATTTATTACTGCTGCTGCTGATTTTTACTTTTTAGGTAAACCAAGCCAGTTGTGATTTCCACGACAGTAGCTACGGGCAACTAGATAACAATAAATATGTACTGCTGTTTATTCTCAGTGGTCTCTGCTTAATAAACGGAAAATGTACGCGGAGAGGATAAACTTTAGCAGAGCAAAGCTAAACACATGAGCGCAAGACCAGGCGTATTTCTTGTGTAATTTAGACAACTTTTAGAGTTCGGCGTGTATCTCGAAAAACGAGACAGATATAGAAAACTTCCATGCGTCTCAGACATATTACGTACTAGCTGTGCCCCGCGGTGTTACCTGCTCATCCCACGGGAACACTAAATTTATTCGGGATGAAAAGTATCCTATATCCTTTCCCGGGTCAAACTATCTCCATACCAAATTTCATCTAAGTCGGTTCAGCGGTTTAAGCCTGAAGAGGTAACAGACAGACAGACACACTTTCGCATTTATAATATTTATTAGTATGGATGAAACGGAACATTCGAAACATTCAACTTCTGCGACGTGAGTAAACCTGTTTTGTCTGTATTTTAATATAACGGACAGATACTATGAAATTTAGCTGTCGTTACCATTAACTAAAGGCCTTTTCAAGTCATTATTTTCTACAAACCCTACGGTTGTCGTTTTCATTAGCTACGTTATTTAAGTATTATAAATTTATAACCGACAGCGTTAACTTTTAAACTGTCGGTAAAGTCTGTAATTAAAGTTTTGAAATGAACTGTGGACCTATGTACCTTTTGTTTGGGTTGATTTCAGAGCGTTTCAAATGCTATAGTATCCTGTCTCGTATATTGAAAAAGTGAGCTAATTCAGCTTCATTTTTTTTTATAAAACTATATGTTGTGCTGGTGGTAAAAAGTAGGTAAATTTGTTTTATTTTTTCCATTGCAGTTGCTCATTTTTTCAATATTATGCGACAGGAAAGCTATATCGGTAATTACCCCAATATATTAAACAGTAAATAATGTTATTATTATACTTAGAATAAATACGCCTATAACGAGAGTCTTCATACAGCAGATTTGTGAAAAATGAAGCCGCGTTTGGTTTTGTGTGTGCGTGTCTACGAACCAATCATAGAGCCGTTTTGCAATGTGACATTGTGACAGATGTGCCAACGGACGAAACTTAGCCCGTGGCTAACCAAAACTAGCTTAACTTTCAAGCGTTAACTGCGTTTCTAGGCGTATTAATTCTAAAATAGTACACTAAAAGCGTGATCCAAATCTATCCTCAGTGGCATGGCTCTTAATATGCTTATATATAATAAATACTCTTCCAAAATAAAAAGGGCTATACTTATTTAATGCTTGTAAAAAATAGACGCATTATTTACCAAAAATAATAAAACAGTCATACACGGAACCCTGGAAAGGGTTAATCACGTTCCCGACAGTTTTTCGCCAGAAATCTGGGAGCAATTGTTATGCTGGCTGATTTATGAGGTGCATTTCGTAAGCACCGTGAATCATGGGCAAAGGCAAGGTAAACAGGCGTACGGATAGGTATTACGAGACTTTTCTTGGCGTTCAGTAGTTTACCGTTGTTTAATAAACTCGAGCTTTTTTTAAATGAACAAGAAGGTGGGCAACTCTGTAAACCTTTTTTTCCCATTATCGAGTAAACCCTTAAGAGTATAGGTACCAAAATTCGTTAAAATTTGTTCTACCATTTTATCATGATGCGGCCGCACCGCAACGTCATTTCGAACAATAGATGGCACTTTTTTCCTGAATCAAACTTCATCATTCAGAAATTTTAAAATGAAACACAACTTCATGTGACGTCATCGTGACGTAGAAAACCACGTCATGCAACGTAAAAGTTAAATATTAGACACAGCATCGCGATCAACCGCAGTCTAAGCATACAACGTTATATTATTATGTTGAGATATATCTATACAATGAATACGGCTTAATCTGCCCTCGCGGAATCAGGCCACAGCCCTTTATGCGTCTGTTTAAGAGGCCTTACTCCTTTTAAAATGCTCATGGTTTTCATTTTTGTCTATGATCAAATATGTTTCTTAACATATTATTTATGTAACTACCTAGAACAGGGCTATTGGGATTTATTGGTTCATATTTCAAACCTACAGTTTGAATTTTCATTGATAATTTTTGTTTCAAAAACTACTCGAAATTGACAAAATTCACGCGGATAATAAGTTTTTTCAATTTATTTTCGACTACACGCAATGAAAGCATGAAATAGCTATGTTACTAGCTACTTAGAAGTCTTAGAACGCGGGGAAAAGTATTCACTTCAAAAAATTGGTTGAAATTATCAATATATGTGTCATAATATGAAATTATAAAGTTTAAAAGGAATAAGGCCTCTTAAGTACGACATTCCTCCGGCCCGACTCCACCTTTGTTTCGGTTACGAATGAAAAATGCGAAACGCGCTGAATATTACGATATTTTTTGCGGCTGTCTTTTGTTTTCACTTGGAGGCTTCATTGTGGACTGTTCGGGCACATCATTTTGTAAAAATTCACGACAACCTTAGCATACTCAATTCGACGGCCGTATGCACTCGGAATGGGCCAGTATAATCACCGAATGGACACAGAACGGCTACCGAAGCAGGCCGAAAAGAAGATGGCAGGATGACTTGGATGCATACAGTAACGAGTGGAGGAAGGCATGCAGCCAATAGAGACGAGTGCCGCAAGAGAGGGGAGGCAATATGCGTTATTCGACATTTACCGTAATGCCATGGTCTTTCTTATTAAGATACTCAGCCGCTGCGGCTGTCTCGGTACTGGCACTTTCCCACAGTGAGTTGGTCCTTCCGCACCTCCGCTATCATATATACACTCTAGAAGAACGTCAAAAAATAAAGAATCGCAGTGGATCAAAGGAACGAAGTAATTCGTCAGAGAACCAAAGTTACCGACATGGCAAAACAAATGTATTTCAAACACAATCATGTATTGTTAATTAATAAATACTATGACTATGACTATGGCACAGCAAATAAGCAAGCTGAATTGGCAGTGGGCTGGTCATATACAGGGTGTAACCGACGGTGTACCGAAAACTGAAACCATGGCTTCAGACCATTATTCTGAGCTGGAAAATCGTGCAAATTTCTTTGAGAAAATTCACAAATTTTCCTCGGGAGTTTTAATTTTTTCTTTATTTTCCCGTTAATCGAACTCTACCGGTAACAATTTTTCATGAAAAATCTCATGAAAATAGCATTTTCCGCAAAACACACAATGTATCACAAACAGTATTATGTAAGCTTTACGGTACATCACAGGCGCGTGGAGTGGGAAAGATAACGGTACTGGCCGGTCATTGATCCGCCAGGCCAGTGTGCCCGCGCAGGCCGCTGAGGTCGGACGCACGAGTAATGTTTACCTACCCGCACATTTTATTTGCTTTACTTGCTTGAATGATAATAATCTTGTTAGACTATTTTAATTTATCGGTCAGTTGTTATTGGTGTTAGGTAGTACACTAGTTGTGATCTGTGGTTGCGTTGTTTTTGTGGTTGCATTCATTCATGTCATTCGATGCGCATTGGTATGTTTTGTGCTGACGCGTGAGTGGAGTGGGGAGCGCCTGGACCGGTCGCTCGCCGCGTGCTCCCCTTCCGCGCGTCTGCACCCGAGAGAATTGGACGCAATACATTGCGCGTCGAGTTTTATAATTTATTTTGGAAAATCTTATCCTTGAGTTTTCCGAGAAAATGAACACTCGTTTTCAGTTCGTGATTATGGTCTAAAACTACGGTTTTCGTTTCGTACGCTGTCGGTTACACCCTGTATGTCGTAGAACCGACGACCACAGGGGCAAACGAGTTCTGGAGTGGAGACCATGAATCGGTAAACGTAGGGGGCCAGCGGTTGATAACTGGAGGAGAGCTGAAGATCGAGCTCAGTGGTGTGCCATGGGAGAGGCCTATGTCCAGCAGTGGACGGATACGGGCTGATGATGATGATGAGGGGATCAACGCGATGGCGCCAGTTCATCTGCAGCAGAAGCCACCGAGCCAATTATTTATTTATTGAATGGCATTTTAGTCACTGGATATAGATAGGTACAATTATTTTTTTTAAGTTAAAAGTGAGCCTTCTTCAAGTAATCTCTAGCAATTATCGTGAAGTTTTTGGTTTAAATGGGGTTGGATTGAGTCCCCGAGTGCGAGTTTTGGGGGGTGGGTACCCGAACTATCAAGCACGTCGTCATAGCTTTATTATCTTATCACATAACCCAGGAGCAATCACATATCACATTCGCAGAAGGAATAGAAAAGCCAATGCAAGTGTATACTTTTATTGCCAATATAACAACACCAGAGTTGCTCGAACCCTCTCTTAACCCTTCATGAAAATCATAGAATTCACATTCATAGTGCTCACTTCAAAAAGTATTATCCGTTACGCAAGTACGTACGTGCGTATTTTTACGTGCAACATCCGTCCGTGTCCACGCCACAGCCACACACCGATTTTTTGCTTACGTTTTTAATTCTTTAGGCAAAATACAATGGCCACGTGAGTTCTTTTTTATTTCGTATGGAACACGAAAATAATTGGCATGGACTTCCACGATGTGCACAGCTAGCTGTATGTGAATCTAATCTAATATTTATACTTCACCAAATATTTAAAAAAGTACACTAATCATTCACACATTACTTAATTATGGTTATTGTAGTTTCGGATATCATATAGTCTTATTTAATAACTAGAAGGTCCCCAACTTGGTCAGCGTATTTCATTTGCTTCTGCATGGTGTTACACGAACATCTTATTTGAACTTCAGCGACCCCTCTTAGTACTTCAATTTACGCGGTATAATAGTCGGTAATGAACCACGTGGATGTCGAAGTTGGGTCAAGAGTTTCTGTATGCCCATAGACAGAATGCTAGTCAAAGCTAAAAAAGAAAACAGAGAAAACTCGGAAGTTCAAAACACTAACTTTGTATCATGCCTCGCTCTCGTGTTAAGCTGTAGGTAACTATTTGAGTGAACGGTGCAACACGAACTTCAGATTTCGGACTTCATAGTAAAACCCAAATTTTTAGTCCCTATGTCCATGACCAGTAGTTTCATTGACGCGGTATAATAGTCAGTAATGAACCACGCGAGCAGAAGTGAACCACGCACGCTCGGTTTTGGTTAATCTCACGTCGGCTCGCTTTGTCCGTGTGTTTACGTTACGTTCTATTTTCACTGTCCATCACGGCATTGTTAGCGGCCGGTGCGTCTTTTGTGGGGATTTAAAAGGAGTTTAACACTTGTGTAGAGGACAATGGGTTTGATGTGATTGATTATACATCTTAGATGTATTATTTTTTGAAATTGGAGTAAAGTTTATCAATATTTATTAGGGTGTTGCTTATTTTCTAACCCCGTACTTTCACCCCCTCATTCTGTTCTAGGACCCGAAAAAACGTCACTGATTTTTATTTATTTTTTTAAATTCAGTTTTAGGGGTCGCTACCGGCAAGTAAAAAATCTGAAAAAGATATGAGAAAAAAAAAGTTTTTTTCTTTGTATCATAATACTTACAGAACGTACATAATTCAAATAAAAAAAAAATAAAAAAATATCTTGTCCAATATGAACTACCTAATTTTTTTTCTAATATACACAGAATCACTTGATATATAACTAGATTGATACATTAGGTTATTCATACAATATCACTGCAAAAAAATTACAAATAAAACTATGTGAACCGAGTTTTATTAACATTTATCTCGGATTTTTAATGGGCGGTAGTGACCCCTAAAACTGAAAAAAAAAAATAAAAAAAATCAGTGACGTTTTTTCGGGTCCTAGAACAGAATGAGGGGGTGAGAGTACGGGGTTAGAAAATAAGCGACACCCTAATATTTATACATTATAATTATAATAATGTATAGGTAGGTACGTATACCCAGTAATACGTAATGTGAAAATTAATGAAAAACAGAAGAGATTTTCCGGGATATTGTGATGATATGTTCTCTAAAATAAGCTTTACAATATATAAACCGGCCAATTACGAGTCGAACTCACGCACGAAGGTTTCCGTGCCATCTAATAAAATAACTGGCTGGGTTGAGTTAAGTTTGCACCTGGTATGTATGGCGCCAGATACAAATGAGGTGCAAAGTTAACGCAACCGATCACGATTGTCGAGAAAGTTTCAACTGTGTCTCTATCCAGGTGACAGACAGACGGATGGACGGACAGTGGAGCCTTACCTTAGTACTGTAATGAGGTCCCAATTTTACCCTTTGGGTACGTAGCCCTAAAAGTTATTGACAATTCATCGTTTAATATGTTAGAGCTTATCATAGGCATTTATTTTGTTACAAACAAGTTTAAGCATCATACTTTATTGAATGGGGAGTATTTTGCCATCGTGAGACCTAATAGTTACTATTATAATAATATAATAATAAATAGTTACTATTAGATCTCACGATGGCAAAATAATCCCCATTCAATAAAGTATAAAAAAACACATTGGTGGACTGTTCAATTCAATTGAAAAGCGTAGGTATAAAATACTTTTCAATTGAATCTGAGGCAGGTAGTTGGCTGTGTTGTCTGTCAATAGGAGATATCAAATTCACAAAAACTCGCCCATATTGATCTTTTTTCGTGTTGTCGAGCGTTTTTGAGAAAATGTTATTAAAACAAAAAAGGATTGATGTACCTTTTTAATATCTAAATTTTTTGAGTTTTGTCCTACTCAAAATCGTTTGTTCATTCGAAATAAATGACCCATTTTTCTTATAGAAATACGGCGCGTAATAAATAAGCGTTTCGATATGACATGAAACATTTGGGACGCATTAATTCATGTATTAGGTACGAAAACGCAGACA
The DNA here is from genome assembly GCA_932273695.1 of Apotomis betuletana. NCBI lineage: Eukaryota > Metazoa > Arthropoda > Insecta > Lepidoptera > Tortricidae > Apotomis > Apotomis betuletana. Next base: position 7,154,961 of record OW026307.1, on the reverse strand, counting down.
ATACAATCAACTTAAACAGCCAGTATCCTTCCTCACTATTTTCGCTAATATTAATCATCAGTGTATACTCAAAAAATCAGCATTCTGCGAAAAAAAACAATACACACTTTCTGGAAAACACTTACTGCTTAGTCACTAACAATCTGAAACGGACACGGTATCAGATGAAAAGGTGAACGAAGGTAAATTACCTAATTGACTGTTAGCGCTAAAATTCAATGTTCACTGTAAACTCAAAAAGTCGGTACCTATTCTGAGGTAACAATCACTGCAGACTTTTAGGAAAAGGCAGCGTCAATATTGAAGGTTCCATTCCATGTACACGCAAAGAGTCGGTATTAGAAGAAAATAATTACGCCACTCTTTTCGGAAAACGCGCACTGTCCAGTCACGAACAATCTAATGGATACAGTACAAGGTGAAAAGGTAAGCGTAGGTAACGTTACCTTGTTCACTCTTAGCTCTGAAATTGAATATTCGCTGAAAACGAGCTCTGCATGGGAAGGCTGGGAAGTTGTTTTAGTTTTTGAGCGTCCAAATTTACTGGAAACCGTACCAACTTCGTTCCGGCACAGTAGACAGATTTCTGTCAGTAATACGATATTGATGTAATTTAGAATATTATAATATTTTTTATTCCACACCACAACGAGAAATACAAACAAATACAGATTACTCGTAACATTCAATAGATTATCTGACAACCTTTATTATTTAATTGTTTATAAAAGAATTGACACTGCTATTTTTTTTTCTTTTACAAATCGACCCAGTCCCTAATTAAGCCCTAGTAAACTTGTGTTAGACGACGATTATGATATGTACATACCTATATAGAGGTAGATTAAATAAAAATAAACTATTCAAGATCCCGGGCCCATTCCTATTACAAGTATTACACAAATACATACAAGCTCTGTCGGATTTTAAGCCCTGGCCCAAGACTACCGGGTCCGTTGGCAGTTGCATTGAGCGAATAACATCATTGAGAGATGAATATTGGATTTATTAGCATTTCATACCTACACTTTCGCAGTGTTTATACTTTTGTTATATATTTTGTATATTAGTATATTTTGTACATTTCCCTTTATTTGCAAAATGACACTTTCAAGAATTTCAACATTCGTTATTGTCCGTAGAACACGACAGTAGTGAGTTAGGATTGCAAAAGTAGTAATTTTATGTGTTTTTGAGAATATAATTATTATTCGTTGTAACGACATAAAAGTTGTAAATTTTCGAAAGTGTATAATTTGATTGAAATAAATACTGATATGTTTCAAATATTACATACTTTGTTACAAAATGTTTTATAACTAGTTACTGCGAAAGTAGGTATATAGTTGAAATGCTAAAGTTGCTACAGCTTTTGCAGTAACAGCCAAGATCACAGTGTAGCCCATGTTCACGTACAAATGTATTATTTTAGAGCACCCACTTATTATCTTAGCACAAGTATTTATAGTAATAAATCTGACATCGCCGTTCCTTTGCTAAACTGTTATTACAAATTTACTGTAGTAACGTTTCCGAGCGTTTATTTACTTTAACTTGGCTGAATTTGAAAGTGAAGCGTTATGAAGTTATTTGCTTATACATATAAAGATTAGCTTAAGCCTGAAGTTACGGTACACTATTGAGTTTTGGCAACGTATTTAATTAAAGTAGTTTATGTAACTGTCACTTAATAAGAAATATTAAGACACGAGAGTGGTTTTATGACACGAGCCGAAGGCGAGTTTCATAATAGAATCACACGATTAAGGCCTAATTATGTACAGTTGCATAATATATTACTTTTATCTTCACACGCATTCATCATAAGATCTTCTTTTATGTAGATATAAAGTATTCACTCGGAGCGCATGAATGAGGCGACCCCCGTAATGTTATGAAATAACATCTTTGATTTTGGTCAACCATACCCTACTACTCGTACTGTCGCTGCCACAAGTAATGTAGGCGTTTATCTAGATCATGTAATAGTGATAAAACCGGGATATTGTGAAATTTAAAACATCTCAAAGCTCAAGAAAAAAATATATAAATCATCCGATGTATAACTATAACTATTAATAAATTAATAGTCATATGCTTTATCCAATGCATCAACATCCTGTACCTTATTACTTCTTACTGAAAATAAACGTTTTTTTTTTTGTTTTGATGCATATATCAGCCATAACATAACACATTGCTACATGCTAATGAACAAACGAAACATATCGTTATGGCATCCCTTTATTCGCGACCGCAGACGGACATAAACACACGTCCAAGGTTACCATTGACCACATAATCGAATTGATTACATTTTCCATGCCAAACTGAACAAACGGCCCGACAATATGTCTTCGCCATCAACGATTTGATTGATTGAGTTAAAGGCAACCGTAAACGGAACATGTCTGTGTCTAAAACTCAATAGGCATATTTGCGATATGTCTTAGTTGGAACCAGGCGCGATAAATATAACTAAATAAGCAATGAGACAGGTATATCTGAGGCACATCGCCTTCAACTATCATTTGAATGCGATGTGCCTCAGATATACCTGTCTCATTGCTTATTTAGTTATATTTATCGCGCCTGGTTCCAACTAAGACATATCGCAAATATGCCTATTGAGTTTTAGACACAGACATGTTCCGTTTACGGTTGCCTTTAACTCAATCAATCAAATCGTTGATGGCGAAGACATATTGTCGGGCCGTTTGTTCAGTTTGGCATGGAAAATGTAATCAATTCGATTATGTGGTCAATGGTAACCTTGGACGTGTGTTTATGTCCGTCTGCGGTCGCGAATAAAGGGATGCCATAACGATATGTTTCGTTTGTTCATTAGCATGTAGCAATGTGTTATGTTATGGCTGATATATGCATCAAAACAAAAAAAAAACGTTTATTTTCAGTAAGAAGTAATAAGGTACAGGATGTTGATGCATTGGATAAAGCATATGACTATTAATTTATTAATAGTTATAGTTATACATCGGATGATTTATATATTTTTTTCTTGAGCTTTGAGATGTTTTAAATTTCACAATATCCCGGTTTTATCACTATTACATGATCTAGATAAACGCCTACATTACTTGTGGCAGCGACAGTACGAGTAGTAGGGTATGGTTGACCAAAATCAAAGATGTTATTTCATAACATTACGGGGGTCGCCTCATTCATGCGCTCCGAGTGAATACTTTATATCTACATAAAAGAAGATCTTATGATGAATGCGTGTGAAGATAAAAGTAATATATTATGCAACTGTACATAATTAGGCCTTAATCGTGTGATTCTATTATGAAACTCGCCTTCGGCTCGTGTCATAAAACCACTCTCGTGTCTTAATATTTCTTATTAAGTGACAGTTACATAAACTACTTTAATTAAATACGTTGCCAAAACTCAATAGTGTACCGTAACTTCAGGCTTAAGCTAATCTTTATATGTATAAGCAAATAACTTCATAACGCTTCACTTTCAAATTCAGCCAAGTTAAAGTAAATAAACGCTCGGAAACGTTACTACAGTAAATTTGTAATAACAGTTTAGCAAAGGAACGGCGATGTCAGATTTATTACTATAAATACTTGTGCTAAGATAATAAGTGGGTGCTCTAAAATAATACATTTGTACGTGAACATGGGCTACACTGTGATCTTGGCTGTTACTGCAAAAGCTGTAGCAACTTTAGCATTTCAACTATATACCTACTTTCGCAGTAACTAGTTATAAAACATTTTGTAACAAAGTATGTAATATTTGAAACATATCAGTATTTATTTCAATCAAATTATACACTTTCGAAAATTTACAACTTTTATGTCGTTACAACGAATAATAATTATATTCTCAAAAACACATAAAATTACTACTTTTGCAATCCTAACTCACTACTGTCGTGTTCTACGGACAATAACGAATGTTGAAATTCTTGAAAGTGTCATTTTGCAAATAAAGGGAAATGTACAAAATATACTAATATACAAAATATATAACAAAAGTATAAACACTGCGAAAGTGTAGGTATGAAATGCTAATAAATGCAATATTCATCTCTCAATGATGTTATTCGCTCAATGCAACTGCCAACGGACCCGGTAGTCTTGGGCCAGGGCTTAAAATCCGACAGAGCTTGTATGTATTTGTGTAATACTTGTAATAGGAATGGGCCCGGGATCTTGAATAGTTTATTTTTATTTAATCTACCTCTATATAGGTATGTACATATCATAATCGTCGTCTAACACAAGTTTACTAGGGCTTAATTAGGGACTGGGTCGATTTGTAAAAGAAAAAAAAATAGCAGTGTCAATTCTTTTATAAACAATTAAATAATAAAGGTTGTCAGATAATCTATTGAATGTTAAATAAAATCAACCGTAAACGGAACATGTCTGTGTCTAAAACTCAATAGGCATATTTGCGATATGTCTTAGTTGGAACCAGGCGCGATAAATATAACTAAATAAGCAATGAGACAGGTATATCTGAGGCACATCGCCTTCAACTATCATTTGAATGCGATGTTTGAGATTCGAGGTGCAGAATTGACTTTTCGCGTTACCCGGTCAAGTTAAGTTTGCGCCTAATATGTATGATGTCACATATGATTGAGGCGCAAACTGCGACCGGTTTAGGTACGTATATTACCACTTTGGAGATCTCTCCGAGATATCAGAGATATGTGGAATTAGGGCCCTTACTATATTCCTAAAAAAGGTGATACTGGGAGCAATATATGCGTACCGACTTCTTGATACGCCGTTTTTTAGCAGAAAGAACTTTCACCGAATTTACAGAAATAATCTTGTCGCATATTTTTGAACCCGCGATGACAACATTATGGAGTAGATTTACTAGTCTTGTCAGTCGCAATGCTTTTTATCTTTGTTTGGTGAAAATGAAACCAATCTTCTCCAAGACATTTTATTTATTTATTTAAACTTTATTGCACAAAAGAAAAACTTAACGTACAAAGGGCGGACTTAATGCCATGAGGCATTCTCTACCAGTCAATCTTTCATTCATATTCAGTTCTCATTGAAACTAAATCATCGTCTTCATCATCGGTACAGTCAAGGTTAAAATTCAAGATTTTGGTTAACTTGCGTTTTTTTTTTCAAGTCTATTTTAGCGGACTGTTTTTTAACTGTATATAGATTCAGCCAATCAGAATTGGATATTTGGAGGTTGAATGACAATATTACATTCTAGTAATATACCTTAAGTATTTGTAGGTGAAATAGAACTTGGGAGGCTTGTATACCACCCCCTTATAAAATTTTCAATACCTATTCGTAGCGCCCAGCGATTCCAATTAACATAAACGACGCCTATAGTGATCACGCTAGATCAGTACCATGAGTTTACATTGACAGTACTCACTAGTGAATGCGTAGACGCTAGACCGGCCTATCGGTGTAACTCGGGCGTCGGTGACCTTGTAATGCCGAATCCTTCGACAAGGCATTCACGTGAATGCCTTTCCCCGCCTCGCGCGTCCCGCGCTCGCCCCTCGACACACACACATAGCCACTAGTTTTGTTACTGCACACAAGTGTCGCTGTAGTTTCTTTTTACGTTAGTATATATATTCTTTGGTTCTACAAAGTAACTGCTAGGGGCGCTGTATATATTCTCCATATAAGGCGTTACGTAGTCGCGCGATAGTACGGTCACGTTAAGGCTCCTTATCCGTTCAAAAATGCTGATTGTTTTAGACATTTTTCTCTATGATCGAACATTCTTCTTAACATATTATCAATGTTACTACTCACAACAGGGTTATTGTGATTTATTGGTATGTATTTGAAACCTGCAGTTTGAATTTTTCATTGATAATTTTTGTTTCAAAAACTACTCGAAATTGACAAAATTCACGCGGATAACTGGTTGTTTCAACTTATTTTCGACTGCAAGCAATAAAAGCATGAAATAAATATGTTACTATCTAGAATTCGGGGAAAAGTACAATCCAAAAAAGTTGGATGAAATAATCAATAGGTAGGTATATATTTATCATAATATGAAAAAGGAAACATTTTAAAAGTAAGTAATAAACAAGGCATCTTAACTCAAAGTAAGGGTACAGACCAACCATAGGAATTTCAATAATAACTACATGTAGGTACTATCGATATACATCCGCGTGGTCGGGCGTCTGGAAGCGGCAGACAGGTACCGAAATAACACTAGTCTATTGTACTTTATTATACAACATGTACATGCGTATATGTACATGTGAACGTTATGCTTTGATCTGTTTCAATGTGAAGACTGCGGTTAGCGGAGTAGTTTCGGTTTAGATGTTGGAGTGAGCTGTTTTGGGAGAATGGTTTTTGTGATACAAGGTGAGTTGTATTACGCGGTTGGTTTTGTGGGGTTAGAACTAGGCAGTTGACTTGACGCGTGGATACGCATATCGCCCCCTGCCTGCTATACGGCCACATCTCAAAAAACCATTTTTTCGAGAAATCGCTTGTTAAAGTTTTGGCAGCGTATTGCGTAGTAGTAAAACGGGGATTACTCCCTGAGTTTTGGGTCAATTCATTTTTGATTTAACTCTTTTTACTTCAGATGATATAATGCTTCTAATGAATACATTTTTTTGTATAAAACATGTATATTTTTTAAGATACAAGGCCTTTAAGTCAGGTACTTAGAGTTGTGGCCGTATTGCAGACACGTTTTGTTGAAATTTTGAAATGCGTCCAAAACCGCACAAGAAAATTATGGGAAAATGGGTACATGAAAATATAAATACACCCACCAAAATAGTTAAAATACCATTATTAATCAACTTTTGTCACAGTAACAACATCACTGTAAGTGATAATCATTGCATCCAGCTTAATTTCTACTTTTAGGTTCAGGAATACTGAACGAAGACTGGTTCGATTCAGAGTAGCAATTTATGTGAGTCGGTATTTACTCACAGTTCTATTCTGGCATAGTCTTGAATAATAGAATTCCACCTAAGTTCAACCCGTCCAAAATAATAGCCATGCTGAAACCAGGTAAGCCAGGCGACGACCCAAAGAGTTACCGACCAATTGCTCTACTTAGTTCTTCAAACGTTTGGAGAGGCTATCTACATCGAATCGATTCTATTGCCGACAAAATAATTCCCGTGGAACAGGCTGGATTCCTTAGTAGTCGGAACTGCGTGGATCAGATAATTCACCTCACAACACACATAAAGGCTGGGCTTAAGAGGAAAGAGAAAACCGTGGCAGTCCTTATCGACCTCTCAGCTGCATTCGATACCGTATGGAGACAATGACTTTTCTATAAGCTCACGACCGTGGTGCCCTGTAGAATGATTGTGAGACTAATTAACTCTATGCTCAGCAATAAGGGAATTTATCATCTACCTTGAAGCACTCCAAGCAAAGTCAGGAAGCTGAACAATAGACTACCGCAGGAATCGGTCCTGGCCCTGCTTCTGTTCAACCTACAACTCGCGATCTGGAATATCTTGGGAAATACTTTAAAAAATGGCAACTGCAGTCCGTTGCTAGGAAAACAGAAGTTGCGACATTCCATCTCTGCAACTAAGAAGCAAATTATGGGCCAAAAATCGGCTTCAGAGAGACGGCGATGAAATTAAATCCTACACCAAAGTACTTGGGTGTAACTCTAGACCGCAGTCTCACCTATGCGCCACATATTAGTTAGGGAAAAGGCTACAGACGCGGAATAACATACACCACAGACTAGCGGGAACCCCCAAGTAGTTCCCATCAGCAACAGCTGATGTGCTACGCACCTCCAGTTTTAGCCAAGTTTACTCCACGGCAGAGTATTGCGCGCCAGTTTGGCTCAACAGCGCACATGTGCATCGGATAGACGTATAGCTAAACCAAACCATGCGATGTACATCGGGAACCATCAAAATGTAATCCTCTGGTTTGGCTGTGTTGAGTCATATAGCTCGCGCCGAACTAAGAAGACATCAGGCACGAAGCACAAAAAGTCGTGGATCGTCCCGATTTGCCCATTCATGCAGAGTTCGCAAACCCGCCTCATCGGTTGAAGTCGAGGCACCCACCGTACCATACTGCTCGAGACCTGCTGCAATCAAATTCTTACCTACTTGCACCTCATAATCACCCGACTTACTCAGAGATGCAAGTATAAAGCCCACGGCAAAACCTCCTGGCTTCATTCTGCCTCGAAAACAATGGTGCCAGATCAACAGGCTCAGAACTGGGAGTGGGCGATCCCGAGACTTCCTCTACAGATGTGGTTGGAGAGACTCACAGTATAACGGCGACCCTGCCGACTTGTTTGTCCTCATTAACGACGCAATTCATTGGATAAAAGATCTTGAATTTGACTTATAATTGTATATAAATGACTACCATAATGGGAAAAAATTTATTACAAGAAAACATTAAAAAAAAAAAACAAATAAACTTATACAAAAAGACGGCTAAAACTATTAGAAAGTATTAAGCTATACGAATAAATTTAAATAAATAATAAGTACTATAGGTAGTTACTGTTGTGACACAATCAAATGCCCTTTAATTCGCTTATATTTAAAGGGATTCATCGGAATAACACTCGAATAATCTTTATGCCTTTAGGACGCAACTCAAAAAATTGATTATAAATTAATGTTATACAGCCATAACTCCAAAGTGGCTGTCTTGCAGGGAGTCAACTGACAATTTTTGGTCAGATCCATAAGGCCACTTGTGGAAAAAAGGCTTTTAAGGACACTTTTTCTTATATCTCTCGAAATAAGGTCGTAAATTAGACAATTCTGAATACGAATCAGCAATAATCCAAAAAAATTTTTTTTTTGAGATGTGGCCGTATAGCAGGCAAGGGGCGATATGTTTATATAAGGTACCTGCATTGAATTAATTGGATATGACTTGAGCATAATATTTTCGTTTAATTTCACGATTTTCATACGTTTAAATATAAGAATTAGACGGAAATTCAATAACTAATGATGTTTTATATATTTTGACTGTGAACGCTTATTTTTTTCGTAGCGATCATGTTTTGTTTTGTATTGGGATTTTTACAATTTGTATATAGCTGTGATTAAATCATTTATAAATCTTCACGATACGTATTATAAATTCTAGGGGTGTGGCGCGGCCTGAAATACACATTAGTTATGTCAACCCGAGATACGTAAGCTTATCATAGCGCCTACCTTTGTGTCAAAATTAACTGATTGTGATATATACATGAAACATTGCTGGTGTATTCACACCAGCTTTGGAGTAACTCTAGTAACCTATGCGATTAAAAACCGGATGCCATAAGCCTACTCCCACTCACTGGCTCCTCTTAACAACATAGCTCCAGCTCACCTCCGGTGAAAAATATACTAGCACCAAGAGGCCACTAAAATACGCTGCGGCCAAAACTTACCCAACCACAAAGATCTTGACGATGTTGGGCCCACAAGAGTCGAATCTAGAAACTTCCCTGCCATGATGGTCCCTGACCAGCAGATTGATTTGAGTTTGTGTGAGGTCTGACTCAAGGAATGGGAAATCCTATAAAGACCTACCAACCCCCTCTTTCAATTCTCTCCTCGAAGCCCCCTTGCTGGATTCAAAGCAGCCTGTCGTCTCTGGACAGCTTTAAACCGACTGAGAACGGGTATGGGAAACTGTGCTTATAACTGGCATTAATAGGTTTGGAGCATGTCACCCAACAGCAACTGAGGGCATCCAGTTCAGACCGTCGATCATAGTCATAGATTGCCCTCTCACAAAGTTCAAGGGTAACTTAGACGACATCATAAATAACTACGAAGAAGCGAAATTTTTTTTTTTTTTTTATAACGGCACAACATAGTGGCTCCACTTCGCCTGATGGTAAGCAAAAAGGGGAGCCCAAGTCGCAATGGCAACTGACGAGAAACCAACGGTGCCAAGTCAGTTGACACTGCCATGCTGGCCCGAGAGATGCTTCTTCACGCTTCGTTTGAAGGGTCCCAAGTTATAAGACTACGTACTTGAAACGGGCATTTAGTTGTACAATTTGACTATCCAGTGTTTTGTAATAATGCCAATACGATACATAAGTAAAACAAAATCAAGTGTATTTTTAAACATAATACCCACCCGTTCGTAAAGTTTCAAGTGATTTAACAAACCCAATCATATTTTTCATTATAACATTACCATCATTACACGACTACGAATGTTTTCTGAATTAAAAGTGATTATTGTCAATTCTTAATCTTGTATTCGATTATTTTATTATTATTTTGTTTTAGATGGTATTTTTTATTTTATTTCTAGTTTAGAATACTCGATTTTAGATATTTAGTATATTATTAATTATGATGTATACTTATCATAATATTATTTTATGTTCTGATAATTCGACTTTTATTTCATTACACTTTTATTTTTAATTTATTTTATAACAATTGTTTCATGACTGACCATATAGATTTTTAAATTTATTGATTTGATTATTAAGTTTAGCTGTGTTAAACCAAATGTTTGTACACTTATGCATTTCATACACAACTCATGTTGTTTATGAATAAATGATTGAATTCAATCCATATCTAATCTGTGTCAATTCTGACGGCATAACCGACAAGCTCATTACGCCTGTCTTTGTGTCAAAGTTATGTGATACACATGAAATGTGGAGTGTATACACGAGCATTTTGTACCAAAGCGAAGCAATTAATGGATCAAGCTTTAGCTTGGAAATGTTTGTGTGGTTTGCTAAAGTTATAAAGCCTTTAACAGGAATTGATTGCTAAAGCTAGGAATATCCTTGGCTCGAAATGAGGAACGTGAAAACATTTACTTGGCATCTAAATAACTATGAAATCATAGATATAGTATAAGTATCTATATGAAATAAACAGGCCAAGTGCGAGTCAGACACCGCACCGAGGGTTCCGTACAGATTCTTATCCCATCTTAACTAGCCGGGTTAAGTTAACACCTGCAGGTGTATATGGCGCTGGATACAAATGAAGTGCAAAGTTGACGCAGCCGATCACGTTTGTTGTGTGCCTGAAATATTTATTTAATTCTGTTTTTTAGTATATGTTGTTATAGCGGCAACAGAAATACATGATCTGTGAAAATTTCAACGGTCTAACTATCACGGTTCATGAGATACAGCCGGGTGACAGATGGACATACAGACAGACAGATAGATGGACAGTGGAGTCTTAGTAATAGGGTCCCGATTTTTTACGCTTTGGGTACGGAACCCTAAAAAACGACTTGAACAAATCGTACTTCCGAGTACAGCTGCGGGCCTATGATAGTTGTTCTTATCACGCAATAAATAAGTGACAAAGCATCCGTCACGTTTTGACAAACTGCGAGTGTGAGTGACAGATGCTTTGTCAGTCATTTATCACGTGATAAACGCAACCATCATAGGCCCCCATAACATGTTACTATTAAAAACGTCGAAATTGCCATAGACGTGCCTATTATGTTTGAGGAGTTCCTTCGATACCTCATGAATGTCATCGTCAGATCTTCACCAACATTTTATGGGACCAACTTGGAGATGCCTCCTCTCAAAAAAAAATATAATTGTCCTATGCGACTATAAAATATGACCGTTCTAAAGTAGGAAATTCCTCGGTCAAAGGATTAGTTTGGAATGTAGCCGTATCATGGGTAGTCTGTCGCAGGGCCGTGATCAAGCCGTGATCTTGGGGATATCGGATTTAGTTAGGTTCTCTTAGAATAGATTAAGTTGGTTATTGTTGATTTTATGGTTCCGTACCCAAAGGGTAAAAACGGGACCCTATTACTGAGACTTCGCTGTCCGTCCGTCCGTCCGTCTGTCACCAGGCTGTATACCTATCTCAAGAACGGTGATAGCTAGACAGTTGAAATTTTCACAGATGATGTATTTACTATTGCCGCTATAATAACAAATACTCAAAATAAAATAAAATAAATATTTAAGGGGGTCTCCCATACAACAAACTTGGTTTATCGTACGGAACCCTTCATGCGCGAGTCGGACTTGCACTTGTTTACTTGTTTATCGTTTAATAAAGTTTACTTCATCTAAAAACAAACACAATATAAAAAAAACTTCTCTTTTTGAGTCGATTGAGAAGGGGTTTAATATTCTAGTAGTTACATCTTAAATAGGTCGAATGCAAACCCTACTAATATTATAAAATATGCGAAAGTAACTCTATTGGTTACCATGGAACTCAATTCGCTAAAGTTTGGTAACGAGATAGTTTCAGTTCAGGGGAAAGACAAAGGATAGTTTCAATCCCGAAAATAAACTGTTATTAGGGCGAAAAGGAAGATAGTATTTACTAGAGAGTGATAATCTGTGGGTTAAAGTATAATATACCTTAATGTAATATAATTTTTGCTCATAATTTTAGTTCGGCCTTTTATTATGGTGTTTAACTGATTCTACGTAGAAGAAGTCGCGGGACTCGCGGGTAGCAGCTAGTTTAATAAAAGCAACAGAATCAATCAATTTATTCACATTTCCGACTAGCAAGCTCTCCATCGATCAAGTTCGATTAATTTAGTCGTCGACCTTTGTATGGAATGCACTCGAGTCGATGTCGCATCGTAAGAGCTCTCGGAACAGTTAAACACTCTATTGGCTAAGAAGGGCGTATGTTGTAATAATTCTAAAGACTTATACGTCGTTCTGTATATGTAGTCCAATAATGTGCGAGCTCCTGGTAGGTTTAGGTCAGTTCGTGGAATGCGTTTCGTACCGATGTGGTTTTTGAGCTTTGAAGAGTGTGTGTGAAGTGGATACATTGCACATAAATATTTCTACATTAGAAAGTGCCCATAATTTTGTATCTGTCATAGTCGGATAAGTCGGGTGTACCAAAATTGATCAAAATCCAATCCTTTTCAGTGTGATGAGCGGACAAAGTCATTTTTGCCAACTGCGCTGTACAGCTGGCGCCGCACATCCGTACCTACTAAACTTATTGTTTAGAGGTCTTATTCCTTTTAAAATGCTGATTGATTTAGACGTTTTCTCTATAACCAAACATGTTTCTTAACATTATTGATGTCATTACCAAGAACAGGGCTATTGAGCTTTATTTTGGTACATATTTGAAACCACCGTGGAGAATATTCCCACACGCACCAAGAAGTTTGGCAATTTCTTCATCTGCCGAGCTATTAGTGTAACAAGTATAACAAGAACATTAAATATAATGAACAGTACGAAAAATACCAATTAACGGGTTAAAAATGGATCTTTTCGGGACAACGGAAATGTCTTAGAGTCGATGTCGAATGTTTATAGCTCTTTTGGTACAGTTAAGCACTCTTCTGGCTAAGAAGATCATATGTTCTAATTATTCTGAAGCGTTATACGCCGTTTGGTTCCGTATGATCGAAGAATTAGTGCGTTAGCTTCTGGTAGGTTTAGGTCAGTTCGTGGAACGATTTTCGTGCCGGTGTGGTTATTGAGCTATTTTAAGGTATGTTATTACGCATTCTATGAGTGTAATTAATAATGATATTAGTTACGATCTCATTATGCGCCACGCTACGCACCAGAGGGCACCAGAGTGCTCGCATTCGAATTCTGCATTGGTTCCGGCAAAATCACACCAATTCCAGCTAATGCGATGTCACACGATAGTTTTAATAATATTTATAGCTTCATTCAATCTAAGTTGTTCAAGCTTCAAAGTAAATCTCTTATACCAACTTACAAACAATAACCTCACTTCATACTATCATAGTTTACGTGTATTTATTCATATCACAATATATTTGTAAGTTTTATACATCGCAAGACAGTGACAATAAAACAGTAACGTATCAAGTGTCGAACCGTAGCCTGGCACGACGAAAATAAAAGTCGAAGTGCAGAAGAAAAACGCGATAAGGATGCAATAACTTTTATTCACAGTTACTTCTTTCTCTCAATGGTTATACCACTATGAATAAAATATCAGCACTTTCACGAAGTTGCCCCATGGGGCTTGTGTTGTGATTTATCGGTTTAATATTAAGTATTCTGTTGTTTTTGTAAGACTGAAACGTGCCTTTGAGAATATCATTACATATATCACTTGATATTCTGCTTTAGTTTCGGATTTTAGGCTGAGTTTTAAACAATTATTTACTTAACAAGCACGGAGATTTGAAAATACGAGTATATGTCTCTGGTGAAAAGAATTTCATAACATAGCTATAACTACATTAAAAGATGCGCGAAATTGGGACAGGTATATTTGAAAATGTATAGCTTACGTTATTCTAATGTATATGCAAAATATATCTTATCCTACAAACATGAAATAGTATTGCTTTGCTGATTATATAGATATTACATTAAAAATATATTATTTTATTCACTAATGTTAATAACTTTATTATTTTGAATTGTTGCGCGTTTTAAACTGCCGTCCCATGGAAATTTATTTGTATCTATTATTGAGCACTAAAATTGTAACAATTTCTTTAAACATAAAATGATTGAAAACCATTATTTATAGCGAAGTTAGAATAAGTCATTATTTATTCAAACCCCGCTATAAAGAATTGTTATTCATTGGGTGGAGGCTCCCTTCATTTTAATCAATCTTCGATGACGTCATCATTTACTGTGACACGATGAATAGAGCAACAAACGGAAATGCTTAGACAAATGACGTATGGAGGAGCTATATCAGTCTCAAATCGACATTTGACACCGACCAATACTAGCACAACCTATTGAGTATATAGTCATCCTCTCACATTACCACACAGAAAGAGACAGAATTATCTCGCGCGAGAAATAGTCGCTTGAGACAGTTGTGCTAGAAGTTGCAGCACGTCTAGCTTAACTTTTACATGCGACAAATACTACCTGTCACTTTCCTTTCAATATCCTGCAAGCAAGACACGCTGCTGACTCGCGCGACAAGTGAAGTCGCGGCAAGATTTTCCAGCCCTGCCCGTCTAGCACAACTATGCTTCGCGACACTTGTCGCGCGACACAGCGCTACCCGTTTTTCTCTCACATTACTGCACAAAAAGAGACGGGTAATTATCTCGCACGAGAAATAGTCGCGTATGACAGTTAACAACCAGTTACCTCAATTTTGCTTGCATTTTACGAACCCTGGATTAGGCCTTCAAATTATAACAGTTACTTTAAAATTTACAACGCGGTTAGCGCAGTGGAAGTGCACTGGTCCACTGAGACGGTGGTCCTGTGTTTGAATCTCTGTAAGGGCATAGTATATGTGTGTGATGAACTCGAATAATAGTTCCGGTCATGGATGTTTACTTATGTATTTAAGTAAATGTTTATCTATAAAAATAAGTAAATCTTCGTCTAATACCCATAACACGCCTAACTAGAGCTTAATTTGGTACTAGGTCGATTGGTGTGAAGTAGTTGGATATTTATTTATAAACATTAACAAGTCAATTATAGCGATGTTTGAATAAGTAATGGGTACTCAATCACGGCTATAATCAGTCTCCGGCGACGTTCAGTTAGTGTCACATGATGAATAGAACATTGGACAGCCGGTATTCGACACGCGACCAATGAAATACGGAAATGCAAAGGCAAATGACATATCGTATCATATACCAAGTGGGCCCTGTAACAGGAGCAAAAAATTAAAACATAGATTTGACTCTTCAAGCTGAACAACATCTGTTCAGAAACTTTTTTTTTAAATACTGTTTTTATTATGTTCGTTATTAAAGTAAATGGCATTTTCAATGTACGCCGTCCAACATTGACATCGCCTTAGCACTGACATAGCTACTAAATATCACATGTTTCGCAATACATAAGTATTGCTTCTTTGAATAAACTTTGTTTTATTTTACAGGTTTACATTATAAATGAGTTATTTTTAAAAGTTGTTTAATAAAATGTTGTTCAGTTTGTAGGCCCACCTGGTATATATTAGTGCTTTGTTTATCCCATTTAGATTTCTATACACTCAAAAATCAAAATACAGAATTACATCGCTAATGTGGAAATTACAGTTTAAGGCAATATCAATAAGATGTAAACAGTTATTTTTAAAAGTTGTTTAATAAATGTTGTTCAGTTTGTGGGCCCACCTGGTATATATTAGTGCTTTGTTTATCCCATTTAGATTTCTATACACTCAAAAATCAAAATACAGAATTACATCGCTAATGTGGAAATTACAGTTTAAGGCAATATCAATAAGATGTAAACATGTATACCTACGTCATAAATAGTTTGATGTAATACTGTGATAAAGTCATGGTATTTCTAAATTGGGGATATCAGATCACAAGTCGCCATTGAATTTGCGTCATGTTCTATAATCAAACATGATATATATGTCAAATCATTTGAAGATTATCTACTTTCCTTTGAAAACGTATATTTCCATATTTCGGGGTTTTGCCGATACTTTTGACGAAGTAGTTTGAATATAGCCTGCGAATATCGGAAAATATTTGAGTAATGAGCACCAATAAGTGTTCCTGCGTCTTGGATGGTTTTTTTTCTGTATTTAAGTGCGTATCATTAACCATCGTGTAGTACCCAAGTGCTTACAATTATTGCTTAGTTACTAGGTCCGCTCTTCGTTTAATTTAATTTTAATTCGTTACTTATCGTTTCAGCTAAATTATGCAAGTATTATCGGCCACGCTCAGTGTAGGGTTCCATAGTTGCCCATCCTTCACAATAGACGGCCTTAAATTAAATTTTGCGATATCTCAAAAACGGCTCGACCGATTTTATTCAATATTGTTTTCATTGAAAGTGCTTATAAGGCCTCATTTTTTTGAACTTTTCCATAATTTTTTGACCCGTGGTTGAAAAGTTAGAGGGGACGCTATTTTTTGGATTTCTGGAGCGAATATTTACAAAACTGCTGACTTTATCAATAAATAATGTTTGGGGACCCCTATTATTTTTAAAAGTACCGTACTGTGTAAGGAAGGTACCCGAAGAAAAGTTTTTTTTTTAATTTTTTTTTTACCGTTTTGTCGGCGTGATACATACACATACTCATACCAAATTTCAGCTTTCTAGTACTAATGATCACGGTGCTAAGCCGCGGACGGACAGACAGACAGACAGACGGACATGGCGAAACTATAAGGGTTCCTAGTTAACTACGGAACCCTAAAAAACCGCATCAAAATCTGTTCCGCAGTTTTAAATATCTAAGCATGAATAGGGTCAGACTGAAGGAAGCGACTTTGTTTTGTACTATGTAATGATAGTGATATACTCTAGGTGTATGTACCTACGTTTCAACATGACATGCTAAAGAGCGATCTATAGTTAGTAACAACTGTCGAAGCACTCAAAGTTATCTGAACAAGTATTGATTTGCGTTTACTTATTATGTGAACGTTGATTGTTCACCCTATTTCATAAACAAATGCGTTCTATAGTTATAGTACTGAGAATTTTTTTTGGATTATTGCTGATTCGTATTCAGAATTGTGTAATTTACGACCTTATTTCGAGACATATAAGAAAAAGTGTCCTTAAAAACCTTTTTTCCACAAGTGGCCTTATGGATCTGACCAAAAATTTACAGTTGACTCCCTGCAAGACAGCCACTTTGGAGTTATGGCTGTATAACATTAATTTATAATGAATTTTTTGAGTTGCGTCCTAAAGGCATAAAGATTATTCGAGTGTTATTCCGATGAATCCCTTTAAATATAAGCGAATTAAAGGGCATTTGATTGTGTCACAACAGTAAGTACCTATAGTACTTATTATTTATTTTAATTTATTCGTATACCATAATACTTTCTAATAGTTTTAGCCGCCTTTTTGTTTATTTGTTTTTTTTTAATGTTTTCTTATAATACAATTTTTCCCATTATGTAGTCATTTATATACAATTATAAGTTAAATTCAAGATCTTTTATCCAATGAATTGCGTCGTTAGTCGTTACTGAGGACAAACAAGTCTGCAGGGTCGCCGTTATACTGTGAGTCTCTCCAACCACATCTGTAGAGGAAGTCTCGGGATCGCCCACTCCCAGTTCTGAGCCTGTTGATCTGGCACCATTGTTTTCGAGATGAATGAATGAATGAAATGGTTTTGCCGTGGGTTTTATACCTACTTGCATCTCTGAGTAAGTCGGGTGATTTCGGCAGGTCTCGAGCAGTATGGTACGGTGGGTGCCTCGACTTCAACCGATGAGGCGGGTTTGCGAACTCTGCATGAATGGGCAAATCGGGACGATCCACGACTTATTGTGGTTCGTGGACCAGTGCCTGATGTCTTCTTAGTTCGGCGCGAGCTATTTCACTCAACACAGCCAAACCAGAGGATTACATTTTGATGGTTCCCGATATACATCGCATGGTTTGGTTTAGCTATACGTCTATCTGATACACATGTGCGCTGTTGAGGCAAAATGGCGCGCAATACTCTGCCGTGGAGTAAACTTGGCTAAAACCGGTAGTGCGTAGCACATCAGCTGTTGCTCCCCAAGTAGTTCCCGCTAGTCTGTGGAGTATGTTATTCCGCGTCTATCTGTAGCTTTTTCCCTAACTAATATGTGAGAATGCGGTCTAGAGTTACACCCAAGTACTTTGGTGTAGGATTTATTTTATCGCCGGCTCTCCGAAGCCGATTTTTGGCCCATAATTTGCTTCTTAGTTGCAGAGATGGAATGTCGCAACTTCTGTTTTACTAGCAACGGACTGCACTCGCCATTTTTTTAAGTATTTCCCAAGATATTCCAGTTCGCGAGTTGTAGGTAGAACAGGAGCAGGGCCAGGACCGATCCCTGCGGTAGTCTATTGTTCAACTTCCTGAATTTGCTTGGAGTGCTTCAAGGTAGATGATAAATTCCCTTATTGCTGAGCTTAGAGTTAATTAGTCTCACAATCTTTCTACAGGGCACCACGGTCGTGAGCTTATAGAAAAGTCACTGTCTCCATACGGTATCGAATGCAGCTGAGAGGTCGATAAGGGCTGCCACGGTTTTCTCTTTCCTCTTAAACCCAGCCTTTATGTGTGTTGTGAGCTGCATTACCTGATCCACGCAGTTCCGGCCACTAAGGAATCCAGCCTGTTCCACAGGCATTATTTTGTCAGCAATAGATTCGATTCGATGTAGATTAGCCTCTCCAAACGTTTGTAGACGTAACTAAGTAGAGCAATTGGTCGGTAACTCTTTGGGTCGTCACCTGACACCTGATTTCAGTATGACTTTTATTTTGGAGCGGTTGAACTTAGGTGGAATTCTATTATTCGAGACTATGCCAGAATAGAACTGTGAGTAAATACCGACTCACATAAATTGCTACTCCGAATCGAACCAGTCTTCGTCCAGTAGGTATTCCTGAACCTAAAAGTAGAAAAGCTGGACGCACTGCTTATCGTTTACAGTGATGTTCTTATTGTAACAAAAGTTGATTAATAAAGGTATTATAACTATTTTGGTGGGTGTATTTATATTTTCATGTAACCATTTTCCCATAATTTTCTTGTGCGGTTTTGGACGCATCTCTCAAAATGTGTCTGCAATACGGCCACAACTCTAAGTACCTGACTTAAAGGCCTTGTATCTTAAAAAATATACATGTTTTATACAAAAAAAATGTATTCATTAGAAGCATTATATCATCTTGTGTAAAATGAGCTAAATCAAAAATAAATTGACCTAAAATTCAGGGAGTAATCCCCGTTTTACTACCACGCACTACGCTGCCAAAACTTTAACAAGCGATTTCTCGAAAAAATGGTTTTTTGAGATGTGGCCGTATAGCAGGCAGGGGGCGACTTCTGCTCGTTTGTGGTGCGCGTGCCGCGGCCGCTGCAGGGCACCTTCGCAAGTGCAGACTTCTGGCCGAAGGGTGTTGTGTTTCGGCAGTTCCGGGGCAATCTGTCGAATCCTGCACCAGATCAGACGACGCAACGGAGCCACGCTGTTACGTCGGCTAAATCAAATTAGATTTAAGTTTTTTTTGTAATGTAATTTTGTAGTTCACAGTGCCTTGGTTTATTTACTGTTATGCTGTGTAACTAAATAAATAAATAAAATTACTGCATCCAAACACACATGTGTTTTGGAATTGATATGTTTACACTCATGACCGTGACATCATGACTTAAACAGAAGTACTTATTAGTTTAGATGACTATAGCAAGATTGACAACATTGAAAATACGGATGTATTCTTTTTTTTATATATATTTATTCAAATGTACAATGTACTTACATATCACTAGGTATACACAAAACTATTTCCACGTTTTGACTGTGGGATCCGTGAGTCCATCTATATAATATTATAATATATCTATATACTAGGCAAACATCTAGACAGTTATCAATTTTAATCAATTAAATACTGTCGAGGTTCGAAGTTGTGTTTTAGTAAGACTTTTTTAAGAGTTCTTTTTCTGGGACCGACGACGCGGTGACCTCCGTGGGGAAAAGCCCACTGGGTGTACCATTCTTGGTTAAAACTGTCATTTTCAATACTATCAGAGACGATACAAAGACTAGCAAAAATCAAGACAAAAAATTTGCTAAAAAATTCTTCAGACAAACGTATTTACTGTACCTTAGTATTTACACATATTTACGAGATTTCACATTTTTATTAAGGGATGTCAATTGATTACCTTTTATCCATCCTATTTGCCCCTAGGGTAAATAGGCTTTGCATATTGATCTATTTATCATTAGAATGACCACTTCATTAGTGACCGGCGCATATTTATTCCCCGATACCGGTAACGGCGGCCGGACTAATTAATATTTGAATTTGAAATGGCCTGATTACCGTTTAAAGTGTAGTATCGGATTGCGGGCCACTTGATAATGCAAATGGACTCATGTTTTAGCCGTGTCCATTAATTCCACAGATTTTAGTGTTATTTTGTACTAGATTCTGCCCGCAAATTCGTCTGCGTAGAATTAGTTTATGCCATAAGGGATTAAATAAACTGTATTCATATTTTTTTTACATTCAATTACACATATTAATTGAAACCCACAGATCATACTTCCATAGTAAGTCTTTTTTTTAAGAAACGATTTTCAGGATAAACATTTTGGTGAAATGCCCCTGTAGATGTTAAATTGATAACAACGAAGTTGTCAGAAAAAAAAAGTTTAAGGCTTATTCTTTACAATACTTTTTGTATTACCTATACGGACAAGAGAGTTATTTAAAAGTAAATAGAATAAGGGCTAGGGAAATACGATGACTCCCAGCAGTATTTCAAGGTAAATTTTTACAAGCAGCTAACTCGACCTCGATAAAGATGACGGAAGGTTCTGACGAGAATAGATAAGACACGCCAGGTTGAGTCAGGTCGTTGGTTAAAATTAACACGATGTTTGCTATATTATAGAATAGAAAGTAGGTAAATGGTAAACTTTCCACTACAGAAAAGAATACCGGCCATGAATAGAACTGCGCGAGTTCTACTCATGCCGGGCTGGTCGAGTGAAGAGTTCCGTACCGTAAAAACATGTTTTTTTGTTTGAAGACGCCTTTTCATGCTATTTTTTGTATTCGTTGTTATAGCAGTCATAGTACTAATATAAGATGGTACGCGAAAATGACAAATCTATACCTATTACATTACCCAAGCAAAAAACGAGGAACACCCTAAAAAGCGCACTCTTTTTATGAGGACCGACCCCCTCTTATTTTTTTACTTTTTAATGTAAACATATAGTCTATGTATTATGACCCTGAGACAAACGGACAGACACGGGAAGCTGAATGATTAGCCTCCTCCCTTCTCTTTCGACGACTACATGTCAACTATAATATGCCATACCGTAAAATCGGGTTACTCTAGCCCTAAGGGGTAACATTGCCCGTCCATTAAAAACTATTTTATTCAATTACCTAAATTCTGAATAACTACATCTTATTACGAAAGAACTTTGGAGTGATCGCTGGTGCTGTTTTTAAGAGTTTTCTAATTTATCGAGTTTGATTTAAACGGGTGGACAACCCCCCAAACTTTAAAAACTATTTTTTATACTCGCAGACTTTAATCTGTCAATTATAATTTCACAGAAAAAATCACAATAACGCACTTTTTAATCCTGTAACAGAATTCTATACTCTATGGTACCCGCTACAGAACTTTAATATTCATAAGACATCTCTCTACACAACTCTAATAATTTCAAAAAGAGAACATAAGCTTATTTTATGCTCACTGATTGGTTGAAATTACTTGTCAAAAAAATTCACCAATCACGAGGTACCCGCCATGGCCATCGCGATCATGTTTTTTTTAATAGGTCAGTTTTTGTATGTGTAAGCGACGGGTGCTGGCACTGGTTGAGAGGAACGAAAGTAAAAGAATTCGGTACACAAAATAGGGGTGCTTAAGTGCATGTACATGCGTGCGTCGTACGGTAGCTGAAGGACAACTGAATGGTATTGGCCGTTAGGCGACACTCACACATGTGCATGCGCTCGCGCATACGTTTATTAAACACATAGAAAACAGCGGCAGGTAAGTATCTATGTAGATATGTAAGTTATATAAAACTAGTCAGACAAGAGTTGAACGAAAAAGGTTACATCAAAAATAAAAAATCATATTGGAGGAATGACGATTAAAGTACAAAATGTTTTTCTGAGTTTTGCTCGTATAAGAAGTATATTGTATGCAATATTAGTTACACAATTAGGTTTTAAAGTCTCGTACCTTACATAGGCCACTCGGCAAGCCTCGTGACTTAAACGCGGTACTCGACTTTAAGAACCTCCATTGTGCAACGATTGCATAAAATACTATAATTCAATTACCTAAATTCTGAATAACTACATCAGATCTTATGACTAAAGAACTTTGGAGTGATCGCTGGTGCTGTTTTTAAGAGTTTTCTAATTCATCGAGTTTGATTTAAATGGGTGGACTAAAGTAACCCGACTTTACGGTATGCCTGTAATTTTAAATAACTAAATGAATCACTTTTAACGTGATTGGCGCAGTGCAGCTGCCTTCTAAGCCGGCGGTCTTGAGTTCGAATCCCGGCAAGGGCAAACATTTGACTGATGAACTTTAATATTTGTTCCTGGGTCATGGATGTTTTCCATGTATTTAAGTTTTATTTATTTGTTAAGTGTAACTAATTTCAGCATATGTTCGTTAAGATGAATGAAACCGTCAACTGCCAGACTAATTTTCTTCTTTGTAATTTTCTAATTATTAAGTGTGCCCGTATTGTAGTTTATCAAAGAACCGGAATTAAATCTAAGCAGAAAGGAACGCTGACAATAGTGGACTTGTTCAGTAAACAATTATATTACCGGTACCTGACCAACAATAGGTTACTTTGAGTGCTAAGTAGCCTTTTCTGCAGGATTACTTAAAAGAACAGAGTGAGGAAGTTTATAAAAGGGTGCTTTTCTGAAAGAAAACTAAGATTGCTCTCCACGCAGTTGGGATTATTATTTACCTATATCAATTCTTATTTATTTACGTTGCGTGTGATTTTATCTAGAATTTCACGCAATTGTCTGGCAATGGCATGGTTGAAACATATAAAATAAGGGCCACATAATCTTTGATGCCGATTTTAAGACAATAAGTAAGACCTCAATTAAATTTAGGTAAGGATAGTTATAATTTGGGATTTCTAAATACATACTTACCTACTTTTCACTTACTATTGTGATGATTTTAGTCACTGATGATTATAAACTTTTTTGTGATTTTTAAATTGTGTAAAATTTAAATGCCTCCCATTTTCTTTTGGGCAGTTTTCATAAAATTGTATTACCTACCTATAGACAGTAAATTTTATGACACGGAACAACGTGCGAATAAAAATTATGACAAATTAAAATTATGACTGTTATGTTGACTAATTGGAGAGCCCGCACTGGCCCGCAGTACTCGCCGTGCTTGATTATGTAATAGAAAAATTCAGTGTGATTTTCTGAAATGGACATTGAAAATCAGACTCTTGACATTATCGACTGAAGTGGATAGATACTTAATTGCCAAAACCGTGCCATGATTAAAATTGCACGATATTTTTTCTCACTCTCTATAATTCATTTACTTCAAGGACGAGGAAATAAATCTTAGCCTAGATTGTGGAAATACTGGAGAAATCCCTTTGTAGCGATGAGTTATTACCGGGAGATAATAACGTATGGCAGTGTTCCCAGAAAAATACGTAGAATGAGTTACCTAGTAATAACTAATAAATCCGTAATGAGAATTACCAGTTAGCTAGTATTCTTAAAAGTACTTTTGAAATGTGTCAGAACCAACTATGGTACCTATAAATCACTTTTTTTTAAGCATGACTTGAACTGCATTCGGGCTGGTTAGCCCTCACTACCAGTGAGTAGAATTTTTTGTGGGACTAGGATAAACCCAACCCACTAACGGGAATGTATCCGCGCCTCAGTTGTGATATAATTATAATACACACGTTCATACACATCGTATGTATGCATACATATTCTGTTGTACCTACAAAGTTTTCTATTTGGACTTATGGTTGACTGATAGAAGTTAGTCTATTTGTACCTACATATTTGCAGCGATTCGATCACGTAGAGACACCCCGCGCATAGCCCTATGCATTGCTCGTTGAGCGACTTTGAGCTTTGAGATGAGGCCGATAGTGTAAGACCACGTTTCGGTGCCGTAAGTCATCACTGGTAACACACATTGGTTGAAGACTTTCGTCTTGAGGCACTGAGGTATGTCGGGCGAAAAGACATTGCGTAGTTTCCCGAACGCTGCCCAGCCGAGTTGGATTCGGTGGTTGACCTCTTTCTCGAAGTTGGACCTACCTAATTGGACCACTTGTCCTAGGTAGATGTATGAGTCAACAACTTCGAGTACCGAGTTTTCAACAGAGACTGGGATGGGCACAACCTTGGCATTTGACATGAGTTTCGTCTTATCCATGTTCATTTTGAAGCCCACCCGTTGAGAAACTCGATTGAGGTCATCGAGAATCATGCTGAGTTCCTCCATCGACTTTGCCATGACTACGATGTCGTCGGCAAACCGAAGGTGAGTGATGTATTCGCCATTGATGTTGATGCCAAGTCCTTGCCATTCCAGGAGCTTGAAGGCGTCTTCCATAACGGCCGTAAACAGTTTCGGGGATATAACATCCCCCTGTCTTACGTCTCTTCTCAATGGAATGGCCTTTGTGCTCTGCTTCTGAACTCGGACCGACATGGTGGCGATACTATACAAACACTTCAACACTTCAATGTACCGATAGTCAATATGGCATCGCTGAAGTGACTCGAGCACCGCTCATGTTTCCACCGAATCGAAGGCTTTCTCATAGTCCACAAACGCTAAGCATAATGGCAAGTTATACTCTTCAGTCTTCTGTATAACTTGCCGCAGCGTATGTATGTGGTCTATGGTACTATAGCTTCTTTGGAAACCGGCTTGTTCGGGAGGCTGGAAGTTATCAAGTCTATGTTCGAGATGGTTCGTGATGACCCTTGAAAACAACTTATAAACATGGCTTAGAAGCGTGATGGGCCTGTAGTTCTTCAATAGCCCGATAGGTGAGGAAATCCGTAGACGAACCAAAGTGACCGATATAGCTCACCGGATTAGCAAGTTGAAGTGGCAATGGGCAGGCCACATAGCACGCAGAGCGGATGGCCGATGGGGCCGAAAAGTGCTCGAGTGGAGACCTCGGACCAGCAAGCGCAGCGTAGGACGTCCACCTACAAGATGGACAGATGACCTTATAAAGGTCGCCGGAAGGCGCTGGATGCAGGTCGCTTCCAACCGGTATATATGGAAGTCCAAAGGGGAGGCCTATGTTCAGCAGTGGACGTCCTATGGCTGAGATGATGATGATGATTTGTAGCGTGCAATTAAGTTTAATTAATAAATAATAGGTACGCAAAGTCGAGTCCTAAATTTAATCATGATTGTGGATAGAAAATTTCCTCCTAAATGATTTGGGTGTTTAGCATAATTGAACGTAGATGACGTAGATTATTAAGAGTATGATAGACATAGGTCTGTCATACTCGTAAATGACCATTTTAGATTTCTGTTCTCCTACTCGTACCCAAATATCAAACACGCTCTGTAAAAGCATATGCAGTCATTAAAAGACTAATTTAAGCTGTATAAGGGCTGTAAATATTGCTAAAAAGAAACCTCGAAACCTCAGATATCTTTACGACGCAGTTAGGCATTGCTCTCATTCAGGTCCCTAATCCCGCTTCGGCTAATTCCGAACGTTAGTGCTTCCTCACGCAAACCGACATTCAGGAAGGCGCAGTTACTAGTGATGTTACCCGATCTGATCGACAATTCGAGAAAGATCATCATATTCCTCAAGAATTATTGACGAATTATACTTGTCCTAAGAGGCACCACAGGCAGGTGAGACAGGCATTTTATTTGATAAAATATAAGACCTATTATTTGTTAAGATTTTTCTATTTGTATATTATGTAAATTAACGATCACTTTATGATAATGAGATAAATAAACTAAACTAAGACAGTCCCTCACTGCTAAGCTGAACAGAAGTCTTATTTTATTTTTATGGTATTAATATATATAATTGTAAATAAATAAAGCTTAAAATTGTAAAAAAACCTAAAGTTGTAAATATATGGAGCGCTGTTCCTATAACGTATTTTTTACCTTTCAAAGATCAAACGAGTAACATGGTTTAACGAAAAAGTATCATGATAATAACGTGATGATGATAATAAATTATTTCGAATAAGAAAATCTTTAGTAGCAATGAAGAAAAACAACACATTACCAACACCTCAAACCCCGCAAAAAGAACAGACAACCCGAAACCCCGAACAGCCCTCGAATTGGTAGGTATTTCCCATCACTAAGCACCGCAGTAATGTTAATTGCCATACCTTTACGGTGTTTGCCAAAAGCACTCAGTTTAACGAGCAAACTCGTTCTGTCCATTGGCACGGATGGAGTTTCTGCCAGTTGGTGCCAGTCTTAGCAAGGGCATAGCCATTTTTACAGCTGTTTTTGCGGTTTTACTACATTCGATCTGCGTTGATGAGTCGTTTTGGAAGATGGTATGTAACCCTTTTAGAAATAAACGTTTTCGATTAATTTTAGACCCTTATTAGTGTGTACGTTAGAAGGGTCTAGGTCTTTAATTGCGTATCGCTTGGTGGATGTTAGGTTCTGCGATTAAAGGTAATTTGGTCTTAAATGGATTAGTGCCCACGTTTCGTCTCTTTCTTATGTTTTACACATACACTTCTGCTTCAAGCGCAGGTATATCAACACTCTAAAGTAAAATTTGGGAATTATTATAAGCTTTAGTTTTAAAGCATTGTTTAAATGCCCAATGAATCAAACGAAAAGTCACTCATTCAATATCTAAATCCTTGCTGAAAATGTCGGTTCTCTAATATTATTAGAAGTGATATCACACACTTTGTACTTTATATTAATAATAATTTTAATCTTTGGTTAAAATACTATATTTATTATGTCTAATTATTCAAACATGGCACTATGTTTAAATTGATGAGCGGCTGATAAAATGACAAGTTTTGAAACACGTATTGCCTCAGGGCAAGTCATAGGCGTGGAATTTGAACATTGGTTTGAAAATGTTGCGCCATATTCTTCAGTCATCATCACTGCCCTAGTGCCTTAAGTCCAAAGTCTTCGACCAGTGCGTCCTTCCGGTCCTTATTTATGGGGCCGAGACGTGGACACTAACAAAAGGCCTCGTCCACAAATTCCAAGTTGCTCAGCGAGCTATGGAGAGGGCTATGCTCGGAGTTTCTCTGAAGGACAAAATCCGGAACCAGGAGATCCGACGGAGAACCTAAAGATATGCAAGTTGAAGTGGCAGTGGGCGGGGCATATTTGTCGTAGAGCCGATGGTCGATGGGGCAGACGAGTTCTAGAGTGGAGACCACGAACGACACGCCCTGTAGGACGGCCTCCCGCCAGGTGAACCGATGACCTAAAAAGAGTGGCGGGAAGCGGTTGGATGCGGAAAGCTGAGGACCGGGTATGGTGGCGCGAACTGGGGAAGGCCTATGTCCAGCAGTGGACGACTCCGGGCTGATGATGATGATGATGATGATGAAAATGTTTTACAAAATACATATCAATAGGCTATGCCATGTATCACTAATCAAATCACATCATGGGGGTCACACATAATCAAAAATATTTTTATTTTCTGTAAAATTGGACGCTGTGTTTTTGCGGCTTCGACACACCAAAAACATTTGACAAATCATTAGCACGATACGCATTTGGTCACAGACACCTTTCATCCAACTATATATGTAGATACACAAAAAAAAAGAGTTTTTTCCGCGCGGATAAATAGTGTAACACGCTTACTGTCCCTTTAATATTCCTCCTAAAAGTCTTCCGCTAAGCACAATGCCAGTTATACTCATTAAAGAAGATAAAATATAACGATAATCCCCCTTTTTAAGTATTTGGTCAGTGTAATGTAAATTAGCGTATAATAAATGACCAAGATCGGCTCGTTGTCGTCGGGATACCCTTTTGAACAAGTTTTATGTTGTTTCACGGATAAGGGCCTAACCCAACCCTCACGCTTAATGGAATAAGGTACTATGTATGTATGAAACGAATGTAATGTTACTGTCTTTTCAATTTGGCATACGTTTCAATCCAGAAGAATTTTGGAGCCATGAAAAAAAGATGCAGAAGTTTCGAAATACACCCTATTCGGGAACTTTTAATTAAAAGAATCGAGTATGAAAAATATTATTCGAAAAATGTATCATAGTTGATGGAATTCTGATATAATGCGGGGCCTACCCGTTTTGCCCTTTTTTATTTTACTTTCATCTTAAACTTACCATTACTTACTCTACAAATTTAAACAGTGCAGCGTAGGGTTTATTATCTCGATGTGGTAACGTGATTCTTGAACACGAGACAGGCCTAGCCTAGAGTGAAGGTAACAGGTAAAAACTGTCATGCTTTGTAACCCATTACTGGCAAATAAATGTTATTTTATTTTTATTTTTATTATTATATTAATGTCTTTTTATCTAAATATTCAAAGACGAACTTCTCTTTGTAAGGGATACCTTCCAGTTAGCGTTTGAGTAGATGAAAATAAATGCTTGGACTAACTGAATATATGCACAATGTCGTAAACGAAGTTGCTCAACAAAGCTTAATGCTTTGTTTCAAAGCATGAATTGTGTTTTCACAGCGCGCCCAACTTGCAGTGAAAGGAGAAAAGCCTTTCATTTTCGGGGAAATGTCGAAAAATTTCGTGTATTTCCTTGTCCTCACTTGGTGTGAGTGCAACTGGCGTTTATGAGTCGTATAAAGTCTAGACATTGTGGCAGGTCTTCATTTACAGAATAATTTTCTATTTCACTATTCCCTATTTTATCACTTACTTCGTGCGCTCACCGAGCCAGAATGGATGTTGGCTTCATTATGTTCTAGCAGTTATAAATCGTTTGTAAAAATATGTATTATTTTGTTGTTGTGTATAGTGATGGAAATTTTCAAACATCGTGTCAGAGACTGGCAAAATCTAGTGTAGGTAACGATTAAAAGCAGTAAAGCAATACAGTACGAATACTGTACCTACCTAAGTAGCACACAAGCTGTACGAGTAAAAGCACTTAAACAGCCTCTATACAGCTTAAATTAGAATTATATAATGGCTGTACAGGCTTCTTATATAATCTGTTTGCTACTTAGTTACGATGTAGAAGTTCGCGGCCCAGAATCGGTTTTTGTAGCACTATTAATGCAACCCATAATAATTTATTTATTATTGAGAAGAAGTAATTAAAAAAAAAAACGAATAATCCGTATTGAAAAATTTCTTTAATGACCTCAAATCGTTAATCTTTTATAAAATTCAGTACCGAAATAAGTCTAGTTACTACAGACAATGTTTCTATAAACACATGTTTACTCGTAAATAACAAAATATAAAGTATGTCCTCATTTGATCAACATCAAGGTTCCGCGTTCCCAACGTTTACAATCCGATGACGAAACATACAAAAACAACTCGCGAATTTAACCACAATTCCTAAATATCTGTTAAAACAAGATATTCTCGCTAGCCAATCAGTAAGATATGAAACGTAAACAGAATCTTTTTTAGATGCCTAAATATAACACTAACCGCGAACAAAAGTTGCCGTGAAACAAAAGAATTCTTCCCAAAGTGAGCGCGTACAACCGTAGGTTAGGACCCCACTGCAAAAATGTTCACCTGTTATTTCAATTAAATTATGTCATTCAACCCGCATCAACGATTCCATTCTACATGAACTTATGGTCAAGGTTTTCTACCATCAGTTCGCGTGGTGTACTAGAGTTTTTCGGCCAAGGAAAGGCGAACATAATCTTGTTCATAGTGAAATCAATTTGTATTTAAACTTTGAAAATGAAATTGGCCGAATTTCGACTGACCTAGCTGTTTTTATTATCCTTTGTTTGAATTAACATTTAAATCTAGTTTCACAAAAAAAGACTTAGGTATAGAAATCGACTTGTTGCATATGGAGGACTAACCATCGCGTTGTCAACCATGCCGACGTCGTCGCTGAGTCCTTTAAGGTTTTACTGGTATTTATTTAGTTGTTGTTTTTGTAATCCTCAAAGTGAAAAGCTTGAAGATGAAGCTGACCAAATTTTTACTGCCAATTCAGTGCCTTTCATTCCATACCATGTCTAAATTTAATTTGAACCTTATTTCTTAAAAAAACAGATAGGAGCATAAAATCGCAGTGGGATCCTATCCTACGAGTTACCCCCGGAAAAACAAGACATAATAGAATACCTGCGGCGACAATCGATTCGTTGCAAATGGTGGACTATTGCCTCGCCTTTTTAGCCTGATGCCGATGTCGCTGAGTCCTTTAAGGAAAATATTTACTATTCCAAGGAACTCATAGATAAACGGGGCATTGGCAAGCTGAAGACCAAAAATTCACTCAATGAAAACTTGTAACAAAGTTTCCTTTGTGGTATTGTGATGGGATGTGAGATGGAATTAGCCATCAAATAACGTACTAAGGTACGTTTTTCGTTATTTTTGTCTTACAACGGAACTTTACTAACTAAGCCTAAACGTCGACCAACTTTTTGGTCCTTTGTTAAAGTATCGGGGACTTCAATGTAAAAAAAAAGAAAAGTAGGTATTTATTTAGCATAGATGCGGTTTTGTAAGTTTAACTTTGAAGATTAACGTGACGTATATATTCGGGCAACTTAAGCGCACGTTCGAAGCCACTCCCAGAGGCGCGCTCGTGTCAGTCAGTCGCATCACCAAACTCTTCGACTAACTGTGTCGCATTTTCAGAAACAACCAAATAAAAACAGTTCTTACGCGGCTTTTGCGAAGATCAAAAGAATATAAATAGAACTGAACAATTGTACAATCGAGTTCTTAAACTTCCAAACAAAAAATCATAAATATCTGATGTCTCTACGCCGTTACGAATGTGTTCAAATACAAAGATCAATGTTTGCTTTGAAACTAACTCAACTGTAAGTCAATAGTAAATAAAAATGGTACTGCTAAAGCACCGAAACTTGATATGTGATTTAACATTGTAGCGCGTAGTGACACGACACTGTAGACAGAAAAGGCATTATAAAAGTTTAAGGTGTCGTAAAAACAGATATTCTACACATTATTGCCGTCAGAGACAGACAGGATGGCACCTAAATCTGGACTTTGGGGTTCATCTAAAGAAAGTGTAACCATTTGAATATATTAACCGTCTCTTTTACAAGCTTTTATTTAGCTTGCATGGTATGTTTAAAGTATGCTTGTTCGGGTGAAATCTTGTAACTCAATTTTGAAGCAGATATCGTCAACCGATTGAGCTGAAATTTTGCATACTTACTTAACTTTGATGACAATACAATAATATAGTACCATGGGGCTGATCTGATGATGGAGCCGGAAGGTGGCCATAGGAACTCTATAGGATCTTTAGAATCGTATCGGTGAGCATTTGATGGATATCCAAAGAAAAGTACAGTCGGCTATAAAAGCTTGCCACTAAAATGTCATTTTTGACAGAAACTTATTTCTAACAAGCTTTCCAAGAAAATTATCCCGAAAAATACTGCGAACAAATCTTTTTTTCCCTTGAGATTTAGGGATTTGCTGAGAATTTCCCTAACGTCCCTGAACGACAAAATTATCTATTTGATCCCACACAATATTTTGTTAAGCTATTTAGCTATTGCTAAGTAGCTGATAATACTTTTCCTTCTCAATTTTAATCATTTGATTCGATATCCCTGGTGATAACTTTAGTTAATAATGATATTTTAGTAAATACTTAATAATGATATTGAAAATTACGTATTTACACACGGTTAATGTGTTAGGAACGGGCTGATTTTTTTACAGCACTTGAAATAATTCTAGTTTTAATCATGGCACACAATTTGATAAAAGTATCGGTAAAATTTTATAAACAATCGTTTTGTTGCTTCTTTAGCTTCCACGAAACCTTTCATTCTAACAACATGACAGTCTTTATTCTCAATATAATCTTTCACCACAATCTCTTTGAAATTGTAGTTTGAAATCCCGAACGAATAAAATCCAACAAGAATAATGGTTGTGTGAACATGAATGATGCGCCCACGTTGCGTGGCGTGCTGTCATCGTTTCGTTTTTTAAATCCATCTCTTATTCCTGCCAGCTTGCAGTCGCTTTGTACCTAGTGCTCATGATTTAAAAATAATTTTATTATTTTATGCCCTGAAGACTTAACATTTCGCTGCGAAAATATTGACAGGCGACTTTTAATAAAAGCGGCGACCTTTTAGTACACCTTATTTATCTTTGCTCACTAATACGTATCAGGGTCGTATTGTTCATTTGTTACGAGTCTAACATTGGTAAAGGACAAACAACAAACAAAGATTACTTAGATAATAACAGAAATATATTTCACGCCAATTTGTAAGATAAAGAGATTGGTTTACTGAGAAATATACTGTATAAAACTTGCAGCGACGAGAGCCAAAACCATTGGCAATTGGTTCCTTGGCGCTGAAATCGTGCCAAGAAACCGAACAGAGACCCCATCAAAGGCAACTTGTTTGCTTATTATACAATTTCCAGCGTGTGTATTTTAAGGATCAAATCCTGGAAAAACCTTTTATAATGCTGTTATAAAACTAGCTTTCTGCGCTGCGGTCAGGGGCTAACGCAATTTTAATCTCTCCCCTGGGATGAGATTCGCCAAAAAGGATATAATACGTTCCCCGAAGGTTAGCTCAGATGAATAAAGGAATGAAGATAAATTAGCCTCATGGTTTTGACGTATGGTGAAAACAGATGCGATGGTTTTGATTATTTTTGAATGTGGAATATGAAAGCGCGGGCATTCATTAGATACTAGCAATAATGGCACGTTTTTCAGTACCGCCATACATCGTGTCACGTGTTTAAATCGCACGATGTATGGCGCGACTCCTAACTCAAAAAATACGTTCGTGTGGCTTCACCCTAAGCCTTATTGGTATCATTTATGGTCTTTTGAACGATGAACCTATCGCCGTATATTACAAGTTTAGTTATTAGACCAGCAACAAATGTCATGTACCTACCTAGTGCACTCAGAGAAAAATCCGGAGACAAGGCTGCAGTTTTACGTTGTTAACAAATTATTGATAAAACAACAAAACTAATTTGAGACATTGACAACCTAGCCTTTGTTAGCGCAGCAACCTTAATTTTGTGACGCGCAAAAATTGCGAAACTAACAATAAAAATGTTGTTAAACTATCAATTTTTCGATACCTTGTCAAAATAGCAAAATAAAAAATGCGAAATTAACATACTTTGGCTTTGCTAATTGTACAACGTTTAAATTGTGAGTTGTGGTTTTAGCAACTTCGAGGACCTTTGTCAAAATAACAAAGGATAACTCTGCGAAATCTTCACAGTTCAAGCTTGTGCGGTTCGCAACGTTCGCTGCCACATTGTGTTTTACTTTGTGACGTTAGCAACTTCAAGAGCCTTTGTCAAAATAACAAAATAGAACTCTGCGGGATCCACAAGGCTAAAGTTTGGGGGTTCACAATGTTCACCACCCCACTGATTTGTACATTGTGATATTAGCAACATTAAGAGCCTTTGTCAAAATAACAAAGGGTAACTCTGCGAAATCTTCACAGTTCAAGCTTGTGCGGTTCGCAACGTCCGCTGCCACATTGTGTTTTACTTTGTGACGTTAACAACTTCAAGAGCCTTTGTCAAAATAGCAAAGGATAACTCTGCGAAATCTTCACAGTTCAAGCTTGTGCGATTCGCAACGTCCGCTGCCACATTGTGTTTTACTTTGTGACTTTAGCAACTTCAAGACCCTTTGTCAAAATAACAAAGGATAACTCTGCGAAATCTTCACAGTTCAAGCTTGTGCGGTTCGCAACGTCCGCTGCCACATTGTGTTTTACTTTGTGACGTTAGCAACTTCAAGAGCCTTTGTCAAAATAACAAAGGATAACTCTGCGAAATCTTCACAGTTCAAGATTGTGCGGTTCGCAACGTCCGCTGCCACATTGTGTTTTACTTTGTGACGTTAGCAACTTCAAGAGCCTTTGTCAAAATAACAAAGGATAACTCTGCGAAATCTTCACAGTTCAAGCTTGTGCGGTTCGCAACGTCCGCTGCCACATTGTGTTTTACTTTGTGACGTTAGCAACTTCAAGAGCCCTTGTCAAAATAACAAAGGATAACTCTGCGAAATCGTCACAGTTCAAGCTTGTGCGGTTCGCAACGTCCGCTGCCACATTGTGTTTTACTTTGTGACGTTAGCAACTTCAAGAGCCCTTGTCAAAATAACAAAGGATAACTCTGCGAAATCGTCACAGTTCAAGCTTGTGCGGTTCGCAACGTCCGCTGCCACATTGTGTTTTACTTTGTGACGTTAGCAACTTCAAGAGCCTTTGTCAAAATAACAAAGGATAACTCTGCGAAATCTTCACAGTTCAAGCTTGTGCGATTCGCAACGTCCGCTGCCACATTGTGTTTTACTTTGTGACGTTAGCAACTTCAAGAGCCTTTGTCAAAATAACAAAATAGAACTCTGCGGGATCCACAAGGCTAAAGTTTGGGGATTCACAATGTTCACCACCTCACTGATTTGTACCTTGTGATATTAGCAACTTCAAGAGCCTTTGTGAAAATAACAAAATAGAACTCTGTTAAGTTGATTTATAATGTTTGCGGGTGTTACAAGGGTAAAAAAATCCAATAATAGGATGTTTTGTTTCAACCTTTTCACTGTGCGACTGACGCCACGACGGCATTTTGCCAAATGTATGGTATATCAATACAACTACTAAAACATGGCACTCTTTTCTATCCCCTCTAATAGGAATCGCAATTAAGCTACCTTCATCTATATGAAAGCGTGTCCAGGTTCGCACACGAGGCATTTTGTTCGACGATTTTATAATTCGACGATACGGTTGGCGCAGTTTGTAGTGCAGCTGCCTACTGAGCCAACGGTCCTGGGTTCGAATCCCGGCCGAGGCAAATATTTGTGTATCTATATATGTACCTATTTATATATTGTGTATTATCATCATCTATTACCCACAGTACAAGCTTTGCTTAATTTGGGACTAGGTCGATTTGTGTACCTAAAATTCTCCCTTAATATTTATTTTGTATCTTTTTATTGATTTTAGAAATAAAGACGTACTTATTATGCAGACTAGTCTAATTTTAAGTTTAGTTATATTTTGGCAATTTATCTTAAAATATTGTTAAAGTATTATTTAATGGCTTGTGTTTAAACGCCTACCAAATATGATTAAACGCCTACCAAATATGTTGATAAATTACTACCAATAAATTCTTAATGGAGGAGGCAGATTGTAGAATTGCTTTCGCGTTAAACGCCATCTCTGTTTACACATCTTTGAATGTTTTGTTATTCTATCTCAAAATGCTCAATATGTATAAAGTATTTAAATAAAATGTTAAATTAAACAGTTTAGGCATCATAATAATATTACATTTATAATAATTTTTATTTTAGGATATTTTTCAATGTACTTATATTGTTAAAATCATGATGTGCATGCTTATTTTGGATGACATTTATCTGTAATGCCTGTCCTTTGTATCTTTATTTTTTGAAATGAATGTTATCTGTTTAGTGTGCCAATAAAGAAAAAAAAAAATAAAAAATAAAAAATAAAAAAAAAATAATGCTTGCCAAAACGGATGAATGCTCACCAAATAGTGTATCCCAAACTATTCTATAAATAAAGCAAATAATTCTTTTTCTTACATGCTATAAAAATATATGAACACCGTTGAAGTTAATTTCAGACCAAATAATCTATATTATTGTCAAATGGATGTCACCAATATTTTATATTATTACTTCCATTTTAGTCATTTTTGCTGAGGCAAAAAACTAAAATGCTCACCAAAATGGTTTTTTTCACCAAAATTTCAAATTGGTGCTAGGCGGCTAAAACTCGGTATCGGGGGGCTCTCGGGGCTCAAAAATATGAATCTGAAATCTTGTCCGAAAATTCGGTCAAATTCGGAAAATATCGAAAAAAAAAAAACGATTCAAAATTTCAAATTGGTGCTAGGCGGCTAAAACTCGGTATCGGGGGGCTCTCGGGGCTCAAAAATATGAATCTGAAATCTTGTCCGAAAATTCGGTCAAATTCGGAAAATATAAAAAAAAAAAGATTTGTATGGAGAAAATTTCAAATTGATATGGCATAGCTAATAATGACTACCGCACATTATGGAGCGTTTTTTAGGGATATAAAAAAAAAACTAACCTAACCTAACCCGGCCGAGTCGGATCTGCTCTGAAAGGTGATCAGGATTAGATGGTTACCTAGCTGAAACACTAATTTATGACAACAATATTTGGTGAGCAAAAAATCCATTTTGCCAAGCAAAAAGATATTTTTGGTAATAATTTTGATATTTTATGAAAACAATATTTGGTGAGCAAAAAATCCATTTTGGGTAGCAAAAAGATTTACGGACTCAACATAAAATTATTCTGGTGTAATGTACCTATATCGATTTTGGAATACAAAATGATTTATATGGGGAGCACTGTATAGAGTGGGTTTAATTTATATGGAGGCAATTCATTTTATTTGGAATATAGTTTTGGGGTATAAAAGCCATTTTGGTGAGCGTTTAAATTGATCCCGATGTAAATGAAATCGACTGTAATCAATCATTAGAAGTTCTCTAATAATATTTTTGGTTTACATTTAATATAATAAGTAGGCTTGGGACTTTTCACTGCTCGCCGTGGTTGCCCAAACCATGGAGTCGTCATATGATAATAAAATATATTCAAAGTCAAAGTCTAAAAATTTAATGTATTATTAAATGTCATAATTTATGTTGTTACATTTGTAAGGGGCACGTTATAATATGTAGTTTGCAATTAATTTTACAATAAATCTATCGGTAATTTCATATTATACATAGTGGTCACAAATTATGCATCCTTTTTGATAGGTACTTACTTGTGTTGTGACAGACTACTCGTACTGACAACTTTTCGCAACTTAAAATTAAGAAACATTTTGAGTACCTACTTTATAAATTGTCACTTTTGATTGAAGACCGTTACAATAATTACTAGTTTAATTTAAAATGAATAATTTTGTGCCTGGCGAAATTGAGCTCTGGTTAGAGCCATATGAGGAGTTTTTAAAATATGATGACGAAAAGTCTTGTATGTGTTGTTCTCTATGTGATCAATATTTCAAAGCTGCAAAAAAATGTTTGTTGTAAATACACTAACCTAAGACTCAAAAAGTCCATCATAATAGGGCATGTCAACAGCCAAAATCACCAGAAGAAGACCGGAAATATAAACGTTTTTTATTTAGATCTATGTTTGTTTCTCGTTAATTGCAATATTGCATGAAACAAAGTACAATTTATAAAGTACTCAAAATGTTCCTAATTTTAAGTTGCGAAAAGTTGTCACTTGTCAGTATACGAGTAGTCTGTCACAACACAAGTAAGTACCTATCAAAAAGGATGCATAATTTGTGACCACCAAGTATAATATGAAATTACCGATAGATTTATGATAAAATTAATTGCAAACTATTATAACGTGCCCATTAAAAATGTAACAACATAAATTATGACATTTAATAAAACATTACATTTTTAGACTGACTTTGAATATATTTTTTTATCATATGACGACTCCATGGATTGGACAACCACGGCGACCAGTGAAAATTCCCAAGCCTAATAAAAGTACCACTTAAATTATTAATTTGCGTTATCACCTAATCTAATAATAAATAAATTTAACAGACAGTCTAAATTTTACAAAGTGAAAGTGAAATGAATTAACTTTATCCAAAAAATAGTCACACATTGAGGGGGAGTTTATTGAACATGAGTTAGAGCAGGCTACAAGGGGATGTTCGTTTGCAAAAATAGCGGACCTCAATCTGACTTCTGATATATATTGTATAGATCCCAGACATCCTACAAACGAATGTTGCCAACCAGTTTTGTGGTCCCCCTCCCCCCACCCCGGCAATTAAAAATGCCATACAATATTTTTTTTAAAAGTCATCAAGCCATGCCGTGTGGGGTATCAAATGAAAGGGCTTATTGAGTAGATCACGAATATATAGCACACTATAACATTTCTTACACTTTCTCTAAGATTTTTTTGAAATTTTACTAAAATGCTCCATTTTCGAGTTAACTTTAAACCACTATAGATTGAAAACTAATGAATATATTTTTATAATTATAATTTTTAATAACTAACAATAGTCCACTGTTTACGCACCAATAGTTCGTACAGTGAAGAATTGTAAAAACTTGTAACAAAATCAAACGGTTGAGAGTCCGAAATTTTAAGAAATATATTGAAATAATGAACTTTATTCTGCAAGTAGGCCACAAGGGCACTTTTACATGTCTGAGTCTACCGGCATTTCACAAGAGGAGACCACTGTTGAGAAGAAACGCCGAAAGAAACTCAACAGTCAGTCATTTTGAAATATCGAAACTCGCCATCTTTGATTGCTCCCCCCGCTCCCCCGTGCAACTTTTTCACTGTATGAACTGTTGGAGCGTAAACAATGGACTATTGTTAGTTATAAAAAGTAATAATTATAAAAATATATTCATTAGTTTTCAATCTATAGTGGTTTAAAGTTAACTCGAAAATGGAGCATTTTAGTAAAATTTCAAAAAAATCTTAGAGAAAGTGTAAGAAATGTTATAGTGTGCTATATATTCGTGATCTACTCAATAAGCCCTTTCATTTGATACCCAACACGGCATGGCTTGATGACTTTAAAAAAAAAAATTGTATGGCATTTTTAATTGCCGGGTCGGGGGGAGGGGGACCACAAAACTGGTTGGCAACATTCGTTTGTAGGATGTCTGGGTTCTATACAATATATATCAGAAGTCAGATTGAGGTCCGCTATTTTTGCAAACGAACATCCCCTTGTAGCCTGCTCTAAGTGTCATTTTTATTCACAAGCGAGGTACGAGCGTTTAAATACCTGTCAGTTCAGGAACTGACAGGTATTTAAACTAATGTCAATATAATGCGGTTGCGATTGGTTTCAAAATTGTTGCCATTTCAATCTTATAAATATCGCTCTCTTGACAAATCCTCATATATTTGTGGTCAGGCTTTACGTGGGATATGAAATCAGGAAAATCAGCACGTGAGGTGCATAGTTCATAAACAGTCAAAAATAAAAAAAAAAGCCTTGCCGGCGATTTTGTTCAACAATAATATAGGTACTATTTTTGGTACTTACTGCCTTTACCCTAAAACGGAATTCTAAGCAGTGATGCCAGATCTACTGATAAAGCAGTAAATCTACCTGATTTTCATTATTATTATTATTTAAAAGTCCTTTTTATCAGCGCCATTTCTAAAAATATCTGCCAGACGACTAGAAATGCTGGCCGATCTGATCAAGTCAAGCATCACATTATTATTATTGACAGGAAATCGGCCATTGGTTCTCCGGCGGCGGTGTTGATATCCCATAGATTTAATCGACCGACTTAATCGTTCAGTTGCGTGTGTAGGACTTTATGAATGTTAATCTGTCACCTTACCGTCAAATATTAGTAATCTGTGAAATGCAGTGTGTAATCATATCAGGGGCGTTACTCCGAAAAACGAAATTAGAAAATTTCGCTGTCGAACGGTATACCCGTCTCTTTCTCTCTAATATAGGGTGAAAGAGATGGGAATAGCATTTGACAACGAAATTTTCGAATTTCGTTTTTCGGAATTGCGCCCCAGGTTGGTAACTGTGGTGTTTGTGTGTTTCTAATGCATGAAATGACTAACGTAACGACTTTTAATATTAGAAATATAAACTTTTAGGATTTTTTTCTCAATCTACTGATTTTATTTTTTAATTTCTACTGTTTCTTAAAAATCTCATCTGGCAACACTGATTCTAAGAAAGGCATTTGATTGTTTAAGCCGCAATGTTAGTATTGCGGAATTCACAAGGGAAAAAAATTTCAACTTGATAATTTCACAACTTTTACATTGCGAGATAATATCAGCATGGTTAAAAACACAATGTGAACTTTGTTAAAATAGTGATGTTGACTTTGTTAAATTCCCAAAACTTAAAAGAATCGTTCATTTCAGTGGCAACATTCGTAGGATGCGCAGTGTAATTGTCGCGAACGAAATAGCACGCGAAACATTAAAGCGAAAGTTTTGTTTTAAAAATATTTATTGTTTTTTTAAAGTCAAGAAATCAAACGAATGGTGTTTGAAAAAATATATTAAAAGGATGGACGACTTAAGTATGCTCCTACTTAACTGTGATTTGATACACCTTTATGGTTCGCTAAATGGTAAGTTATAATTGTGGTTATAATGTATTTTAGTTCTAAATGGTTACTAGTGATGAAATTAGTAATTTTTCGTTGCTAATCGAATTAAATTGATATGTGTTTTATCCCAATAAAGTATCACTAGTGGAACTCAAAGTTTTTAGGTTATTTTGCATTGAAATGGTGATTTATTTTTGTAGACATTACGCCTCGTAATGGCTTTTTACTTTTTCCTTCTGAAAATCATCGAAAGTACATGTTGTAATAAAAATATGGCCCTTTGAAGCCACATAGAAAAATAACATCCATTACTGAAACCATGCTCATAAATCTTACCAAAAATATTGCGGGCATGGCATTTTTACCGCCATGACAGTGCACGAGCAGAAATTGTGGTTGAATTAAATGGAATGCGTACATTTATGTAGCACTTATTATTTATTTATATGCTTATAGATCAGGGCGCGGATCTTGATTTTTTGCTAAATGCGAATGACCATGAGCTGTCAATATTGGTGCCGGCAATAGTTCAAAAAGGAAAACTGCGCATGGCGTTAGATCGAGAGAGAGAACGCGTGAGCAGCTTAATTTTTTTGTTCATAATACCCACTGTCCATTGCCCTTCAGACATGGCATACCTACCGATTGCGTTACGTGTGCGTGTACGTTTGCAGCATCTCGCACGTGCAGGTGTCGCTTACGGTGCTGGAGTGCCTGGGCCTTAAATATAATGGGGGGGGGGGGGGGGGGAAGGGAGCACGAATTTAAAAACATGAGGCGCAGCCAAATGTACATAATATTGACACGAGTGTAATTTAATACATTTTCATATTCATATTAATATGTAGTTGCATACACTACTTAATTTTTAGGGTTCCGTACCCAAAGGGTACAAACGGGACCCTATTACTGAGACTTCGCTGTCCGTCCGTCCGTCTGTCACCAGGCTGTATCTCAAGAACGGTGATAGCTAGACAGTTGAAATTTTCACAGATGATGTATTTCTATTGCCGCTATAACAACAAATACTAAAAATAAAATAAAATAAATATTTAAGGGGG
The DNA here is from genome assembly GCA_932273695.1 of Apotomis betuletana. NCBI lineage: Eukaryota > Metazoa > Arthropoda > Insecta > Lepidoptera > Tortricidae > Apotomis > Apotomis betuletana. The sequence goes on along the minus strand of OW026307.1, from coordinate 7,113,089 downwards.
GCTCCCATACAACAAACTTGTTATAGATTATATATATATATAGATATAGGTACGGAACCCTTCATGCGCGAGTCGGACTCGCACTTGCCCAATTTTTTTATTGTCCATGTGTCAACACTCAAAATATTATTATTATGTTAACGGGTAAAAGGCTGCATTTTCACCAGTGGGAGAATGCATAGCGAGTATGAGGGATGTGTTTTTGCTAACCAATAGAATCAAATGTGCTGAGCGAGGATAAGCATATAAAGTTATTTCATTGGTTAACAAAAACACGTCTCGCTACGCATCCTTGCACATCTCTGGTTAAAACGCCTTATGGTTAATTAAGTCACCGCTAAGTTTATTTTTTCTTTACAGAGAAAAATTATAAATGATCCGAGGGATGCAGATATACAGCAAGTTATAGTTCCACTTCAAAAGCAAGAATCCTTCGCAATTCCATCAAGTAGCCGAACATCTGTTGTTGCAACAACATCAACTGATCTATTGGTAATTATGATAATATTTATCTATACTCTGTATTAAAGATGTATCATGGTTTTGTTAGATGTTCATTTATGTTACTCTACTGTTTTTAAATAACAAGCGGTTAGCCAAGTTGCGTAGAACACTGCCTGCAAAGCAAAGCTGTGGACCCGGTCAGGACAAATGCACATGTGATAAACACCAGTATTTGTTCCTGAGTCTTGGGTGTTTTCTATGTATTATTTAAGTATATATCTATGTAACTATTTTATTATTTATATCGTCATCATAGTTTGGGACTATTGTGAGTCCCTAGATATAAATTTTAATTAAATAAATATTATGATTGTGCCTAAATAACCACATGACCTGCAGGCCTATGATGGTTGCTTTTATCACGCGATAAATAAGTGACAAAGCATCCTTCACATATTGACAAAATGCTAGTGTGAGTGACAGATGCTTTGTCACTTATTTATCACGTGATAAGCACAACCATCATATGCCCGCTGATTTCTAGCTCTTTCGTCACTCAGTGCTTACTTGATTTTCAGGAATGGGACATCAATTGTGACGACTTACAATTTATAGATGCAGGCAAATTCATAGGAACTATTACTGGCGGATTTCTTAAACAAATTTTAGAGAGCACTAGTATTGGGAAACCTCTCCTCAATAAAAAGGTCTTATCCTCTAGTGACCGAAAGGTACTAACGGCCCTTATTGTTGAGGCTGAGGTGCGGAAATTGAAAGAAAACACAGATCCAATAAGAAAAGAAACCTGGGAGTTGTGGACATCAGAAATTATAAAGCTTTTCCCAGGTGAATCAAAGGGGGTCTATTATAATCCTTTTCGACTCGTAGATGGAAAAGCTATTCAAGCGAGTGGCTTGATAGTAAACCGGTTAATCACAGTAAGAAGGAAGTTGAATGCTGAGAACCGCTGCCGCAGTAGAAGCCGTAACAGCAGTAGCGACAAGAGCAGCGACAGCAGCGAAGAACAAAAGAAGAGGAAAAAATCTGCTGTAAAATCTCCTGCACGGGTTAGACCTTTTCCTGACTCTTTTCAAATAATAAGTACCAATGAAGAATCTGTAAAAGATACTGTGCAGTGGTTAAAGCACTCCTCTTCACCGAGAGAATTAGTAGAAACAAAATGGAACAACTGTCTACAAGAACGCATGGCTGCACTGCAAGAAGGCGACCATATTAGTTATTTGAACATCTTCCCAGCACTGCAATGTCCTTGGGGTTATGAATTGGTGAGTCAAAGATAATAACTAATCAATGTTCATGATCTCCGTTATAACACCAGGTCATCATTTTGAGTTAAGTTGTTTTCATACCCAACTGCCCAAAGGTTTTGCAATGTACGTATGCATGTTTAATGATTTGGCACGCTCTACTGCGTTAACCATTCAGCATTGTAAATTAAATTCCTTAAGACTAATTATTTCTATATATTATGCAGTCGGGTTTTTGATTTGGTTTTATTTTAAATACTCATATACATTAGCAACATTTCTCGTTGTAAGATTATGATATCATTAGATATTGATGATTGATGAATAACAAAATTCTTGGTTTCAAGTTCTAATTGAAGAACAAATGTTTAATTTTTGCTTATTTTCAGCTGGCCAGTGACTTTGACAAAATATACCCGGAAACAGAAGGAAAGTTCGAAGAAAATTTCCCGGTAGTGAAAGGTCGCCTGCTATCATTACTAGATGAGAAGGCTCAACAGCTAACACGAGCTGACACTTCTATTGAAAGTGTTTTGGATCTTGCAACATGTAAGTTATCGTTTTTTCTTAGCAGATATCAGTGTATTTATTGCCTCTATCTGTAAATGCAGTATAAATATTTTATTTGTTCAGCTATGAAACGCTGTAGGGCACTGCAATATAAATATAAACTCCTTCAATAAGTAAAACAACTGTCCATCAAAGCTTTCCTATAAAATAAAGTACTTACAGTACGATTAAAATCAGTTAACGATTCGGCCAACCACGGTAATTGTCGTGAATCCTTCATCTCTCACATAGAGTAATCAATTAACAGATATGACCGATTCACAAAATTCTTTTTGTATTTGATAGGGTATACTTCCGAGATGGTCCCATGTAAATTTTATCAAAATCGGTCAAGCAGTTAATGAAATATCAACAAAAATCGGTTGAAATCGGTTTTTAATTTTTTTACTTAAATTGATTATTATTAATTAATAAATAAATAGTAATATCGTAGGTACTGTTACTTACATCAAACAGTATTTTTTTTATATATTGTATACAAGTATAGCTTTAATAAATAATGAATGTTCAAATTCATGTCGCTTCTGCATAATAAATTTCTTAGGTCTACCGGTTAGTAATGTCATCTTGGCAGGTGCTATATACATTGCGTTTATGATACTTCAAATTGAATGCTACCTATAATACAATAAAATTAGCTGAAAATTTGGCAAAATTAAATGACAACTTTTATCTATCAGGATATGTAGGTTACCTATATAGCCAAGTTTAATTTTATCTACTCTCCCCCCCTCTCAGGGGTGAGCGTCACCCCCCTCGTGCCCTCGAATGTGTTCCGAAGCGCGGTATTTTCCACTTTAAAAGAAAACCGTGTACGATAGATACAAACTGTACGAGTATACGAACGAAATAATCCTGAATAAATTTACCATAAACCTTTCATACATACAAAAGTGATATCACTTATACAATCAGCGCAATCTGTTATCAAATACGTTTTTAATTATTAATCTTTTTTTTCTGCTAAAAGGTTAGTTATCTCAAAAACTTCACACTTGAAAAAAATTGCAAAGTATATCGTGTGACATATCAAATGAAAGGGTACATTATGAACATCTCAAATATATATATTTCATAATTGTAAATTAAACGGTTTTTAAGTTATTTACGAAAATGAGCAAAACTTGACGATGTCACCACACATCCCTTATTTCCTAAAACAGTAAGTCTAAAAAAAATTAAAAATACAGAATATAGTTCAATACTTGTAGATTACAGAAAAACATATAAGACGTCTATGGTATTAAGTAGTAACACCGTTTAACTAGTACGAATATTTATATTTTGCATAATGGCCAAATGGCTTAAATTTTAAAAATAGCATTGCAACGGTAAATGAAAGAGTAACAGAAATAAATTATACATTTTTAGAAATATCATTTTCTATTATTTACTTTTGTCATACATGTTTTGGCCGAAAAGTGTGAAGTTTTTGAGATAACTAACCTTTTAGCAGAAAAAAAAGATCAATAATTAAAAACTTTAGTATTTGATAACAGATTGCGCTGACTGTATAAGTGATATTATTATATATTATTCGCTTTTGTATGTATGAAAGGTTTATAGTAAATTTATTCAGGATTATTTCGTTCCTATACTCGTACACTTTGTATATATCTATCGTACACGGTTTTCTTTTAAAGTGGAAAATACCGCGCTCCGGGACACATTCGAGGGCGCGGGGGGGTGACGCTCTCCCCAGAGAGAGGGGGAGAGTAGATAAAATTAAACTTGGCTCTTATAACCTACATATCCTGATAGATAAAAGTTGTCCTTTAATTTTGCCAAATTTTCCATACAGTTCAATCTAATCTTCTTGAACTACTAAAAGACATCGCGGTAATGTATTTCGTGTCATTTCCGTCTCCGGATTGAGGCGATGATACCCGAGAAAAGCCGAATCGTTAACTGATTTTAATCTTATTGTATCTCTTCGAATTATTAACAGAGGAAAAGTACAGATATTGTAGATGGCGAATTTTACCAAACAGAAACTTTACCCACATTAAGAATTACTTATTTTTGCAGCGGGAGAGGAACAAGCGAACATTGCGGCTTTTCTAGCAGTTCCCCTGTTGCTGAAACAGATGCATACTATTCCCGTGAAAGGCATCAGAAAAACTTGGAATCCTTCGAGGCTGGAAGTAAGCAACGCGTTTTTAAGCTTGGTACCATCTACATCGGACCTTCAAAGCCACTTTTGTAAACGGAAGGCCTCATTGCAGGAAAAAAAATTGCCTGTTCTTCCACATTTGGTTGCTGTTGGGGCTAGCTGGCAGGATGTTACGCAGTATGATTTGTTAATCTCTGAAGACATCAGATACACATTTACCAGTATTTGTAAAGCTGTTTCATATACATTTAAAATTCTATGGGCAATAGACTTACCATATTCAAAAGATTGTGCCCCAGTCTGGATGTTTATCCAAAGAAGTATATATGTAATGAAGAGCAAGTTTGACACTGAAGGCACTCCTATGCTAGATTTACTTGCTTCTGTTTCTAACAGGCACGATGGTAATACTGTGTGTAATATGTAAAAGGTCTTTTGTTCAAATGAAGCAATTTCAAACCCATTTTACATTCTATCATCCAGGAAAATGTTATATTTGTCCAAGCATGGGTTGCGGGAGAACTTATCAACTCTACAATTCATTTAGGCGGCATTATTTGAAACAACATTTAGATTCTTCTATGTTACATCAGGCTTCAAGTAGTTCATCAAGTGTACCGGATTTTGCTATTGAACAAGAGACCTCTCCTGATGTAAATAATGATCCATTAAATAATGTATGTACCGCGACCGAATTTCAAATTAAAGAAAATAATAGTACTATACAGAGTAATAGCAAACAAAATACACCGCCGCTAAGCGACACTTTAGCTCAACTTTTCTCATCCCTGTATAGTAATCCTCATTTGCCGAATAATGTGATAGATACAGTTTATAGCGGTATTTACAACATGTTCACTTTATCAATTAGACCTCTGTTACCAGTGACATCTAGCTCTGCCGTAGCAAAACTGACAACCGATCTAGAGATATTTAGTTCAACTTATAAACGACATCAGTTCTTTGAAATAAAGGGTACTTTGGTTAATCCTGAGCCTTATACTGTAGGGCGACGATTTGATTACGTAAAAAAAAAAGGTAAAACTTATTACCAAGCAGTAGAGTGCGTAGCCCATAAAATACCTATTAGAGATGTGTTGCACAGATTTTTTTCGTTGCCTAACATACTTCATGAGACCATTGATGCTATGAAAAGACTGATGGCTCATGACACGTCAAAAAGTATAGAGCATTTTATGCATGGTTCATTTTGGAGACAGAAAAATCATGGAGACAAGATAGTCATGCCCATATTTTTACAAATTGACGATTTCGAGACATTGAACCCTTTGGGTAGCCATAGTGGTGTGCACAAACTAGGAGCCGCATACATTTCTCTTCCTTGCCTGCCGTACTATTGTGCCTCTCTGTTAGGTAACATATTTTTAGTCTTACTCTATCATTCCACTGACAGAGTGGAATTTGGGAATCGCATAATATTTCAGCCCCTGATCGACCAGTTTAATTATTTATGTAAGCATGGAATAGTTTTTGATTTGCCAGATTTCAAGGGCACAATTTACTTTGAATTGGCATTAATTTTAGGAGATAATTTGGGCTTGCATAGCGTTTTAGGATTTATTGAAAGCTTTTCATGCAATTTTCCTTGTAGAACATGTAAAGTAGAGAAAAAAGTCTTGGCAAATCAGGTTTATGAAGATGAATCTCTCTTAAGGACTGAGTCAAATTATCTGGAAGATTTAAAAACTAATGATTCATCTCGAACAGGCGTCAAAGAAAAATGTATATGGCTCGACATAGAAAATTTTAATTTATTTGCGCAAATGGGTTTTGATGTAATGCATGACATGCACGAAGGCTGTGCGAAATACGTCATGTGCTCTTTACTTGTGGTTTTTGTAGACAAAATGAAATATCTCACAATTGATATAATTAATAACAAAATATCCTCATTTCAATACGGTCCCGATAAAAAAGATAAACCCGTCACGATGGCCATGTCCAATTTACGAAATGGCAATATACGTTTAAATGCTGCCGAAATGTACACATTTTGCAAGTATTTTGGTGTAATGTTTGGTGATTTCATTCCAAGAGATAATAAATATTGGCAACTGTATGTTCAATTAATGACTGTTCTAGATTTTATCATGTCACCCCGTTTTGTATCTGAGCAAATCGACTATTTTAAGTATATGATCGCTGACTTTTGCGAAATGTACATCACACTGTTTAACCAAAGTCTTAAGCCTAAATTTCACAATTTACTACACTATCATTCGGCAATGTTACGTTTTGGTCCCTTGAGATTTCTGTCTTCAATGCGCTATGAAGCTAAACATCGCTTCAACAAGCTAGCTGCAAAATCAACAAATAACCGAATTAACATGACACTGACCGTAGCTCGAAAGCATCAGTTGATGTTAAATGACATATTCTTCAAAGAAACTGTTCGTTCGCCTCTTTCGTTTGGGGGCCAAGCAGAAGTACCAGTTAGTGAATGTAAACAGATTTTCGATCAAATGCAATGGTCAGATATTACAAAGTTATATAAAGTCAGTTGGGCTGCAAAGTGTTCAGAGCGTTACCAAGTAAATTCTGTAATAGTTACTGCTATTAATGAAGAAAACATTTATTTTTCCAAAGTTGATGACATATATGTTGATGGGGTGTCTAAGATTATTTTAAAGGCTAAGCCTTTACAAACAATAGGATTAGATACTCATTATCATGCTTATAATGTACTGGACTCATTACAATCATCACCCATATACGTTGATCAAGAGACAATGCAATATCCGTTCGTATGCAACTGTGTAGTCATTGGGCATAACATTAATCTTCCTGAGTATCATATCGTACTTAGTAAACCGATTTAATTAATCAAACTGAGAAGAACAGTGTGTTGCGGGTTTCAGATTTTAAATATAGGTTTTTACTTTTACCACATGTATTCACACGAAAACTATACTTACTGATATCTATATTGGTAAGAACATAACAAAAAAAATGACATAGACAGCTAACTTTATGATTTTTCTTATTAATCTATGTAGAACAAAGTAAAAATGTAGCTATTTATAAAAAAAACTGTGCAAATATCACGTCGAGTGTTTGAAAAAATATATCTAAAAACAATAAATAAATATGAAACCGATCGTAGATTCTGAGACCAATTCCTCTGGAAAACTTACTCCATCAATCACAAAATGTCTTTTTATCGAGTTCTCGAGTTAGGGTTTTTCTGGCGTTAGTACAGGATCATACTGTTTGGTGGCCTCCTAGGCAATTTTTAATTAAGTTATAGCAGAGTATGTCCTGTAGGTAACTACCATTAAATTATTTTATATTTATATAAAAAGTATATATTTAACTCGGATGTACTATATTCTCTGACTATAGGTACTTAAGTATTAGGTAGGTAGAGTTAGTTTTAGGTTAGTGTTCGTACTGAACAGCTTTAGGTTAAGTTTACCGTAGGCCTAGATGCATTGGTTTCCAGCGATGGCCACGCGGTCTCCAATGATGCCAAGGTACCCTTTACTAGTGATTCTTTGGTCTGAATCTTAGTCATATTTGTAGTTATGACGCGTAAGATTCATATATTTGTATAACTAGGTTACCTGGGCATGTATATCTAAATGGGTAGCCTCTAAACGAACGTAAAATGCGCAATTGCGCATAACATTAATCTTACCGAGTATCATATTACATATTTGTCAACGCTCTTATTTTATTATATAAATAGAGTTTAACTCGAATTTCGAAGCAAGTGAGTGGGGGATTTAAGATCCTTTCGTACGTCACGAGTGTGTTGTTTGTGGCTAGGTAAAAATTAATTATTTGTAGTAATAGTTATTACTAGGCTTGGGACTTTTCAATGCTCGCCGTGGTTGTCGTCCAATCCATGGAGTCGTCATATGATAAAAAAATATATTCAAAGTCAAAGTCTAAAAATTTAATGTTTTATTTAATGTCACAATTTATGTTGTTACATTTTTAATGGGCACTACGTTTTTCTTATGAAAATTGACGTACGAATGCTGTTATTGTATACGTATTGAAAATAATGGTTCGGCGATGTACCTACCACTACGATATTTTTTTGAAAATACTGACGTTCCAATTTTTTTATTAAACAGTAGAGACCAAGGAAAAAGTCACGAACAGCCAAGCGGAATTAATTAATATAAATAAAATCACTAATCATTAACATTCACTTTTAATTTGTACACAATAAACAGCATTCGTACATAATTTTGTTAATAAGAAAAATAGCTAATATCACTTCTATCAATGATATACAATTTTAAAACCTATAATAATCGAAATTGTAATCTTCTGCGGAACCGTAATGTAATTTTTTGTGTGCGTGTGGATTGAGTGAGCACCCTTCAAAAATGAAAAAAAATGTGCTGATCATTTAGTAAAAGTTCTAAAACAATTGTAAAACTAATTGATGAATTTGTAAAACGATAAATAAAAAGAATACATTCATTAACGTATGCTCACTCAGTTCTCACAAACAACCAACGAAATCTGTGAATGTGTTTATTTAACATATAATATTTATATCCTAATTTTTAGAAAAAAATATGCTTAAGGTAGGTAATAATTTGTAGATCACCTGGTTACGTATTTAAAGTTTTACAAATTATTTCGTATGCTCACTCAATCTGCACACTTTCGAAAACCCGATTTCTGATGGAAATACTGCAGATTGAAACTTCTATATATGTATATAGTTTAGTAAAACTCATATGGGAATTTGTAAAATACAAAACAAACCGCTAACGTGGCAGATTTTTGGATAATACATGTTTGTAAGTACTCACTCAGTCCACACATTATTCGTAAGTTAAAAATGTAAATATCTTAAGATTTTTAGTATCTAGGAAACTACAAAGTAGTTCAACTTTTAGTAATTTTTTTTACTAAATATCCACCATCTAAAATGTCATATTCGTTGTCTGCTTTTAAAGATATTGAAATTTCATTTTAAAATACAATCTAAGATACAGTCCACTTTTTAGATTGTATTTTAAGAAGTGGAGTGTGATCTAAAAAGTGGACTGTATTTTAAAATAAAAATTAGGATATAAATATTATATGTTAAATAAACACATTCACAGATTTCGTTGGTTGTTTGTGAGAACTGATTGAGCATACGTTAGTGAATGTATTCTTTTTATTTATCGTTTTACAAATTCATCAATTAGTTTTACAATTGTTTTGGAACTTTTACTAAATGATCAGCACATTTTTTTTCATTTTTGAAGGGTGCTCACTCAATCCACACGCACACAATTTTTTGGTTACGAATCAATAACCCAAATGTTTGGAAATACCTATATAGGAAATAAAAATATAATTTACTACATAAACTACATGCATTAAAATTGTTTCCTTAAGTTTGCACTTATTAAGAATGATTGCGTCGTACCCTTAACTTTGAATTATCATATATGTTAATTTATAGTTTGCCACTATTATCTGAATAATTTGTATTTAGTGGTTAAGATTTTTATTCTATTCTCATGGACATATGCAAATGTTTTTGATTAATAAACGTCAGTTTAAATATTATTTATTGTATTTTTTAGGTAGCTATTGTCGTTCCCCCCGCAATATTATACTTTGCTAGCTCTGCAGTGTAATATTGCGGGGATAGCAATGCTGACGTTGCTAGCTCTGCAGTGTAATATTGCGGGGATAGCAATGCTGACGTTGCTAGCTCCGCAGTGTAATATTGCGGGGATAGCAATGCTAACGTTGCTAGTTCCGCAGTGTAATATTGCGGGAATAGCAATACTGACGTTGCTAGCTACGCAGTGTAATATTGTACTGCGCAATATTACACTGCGGAACTAGCAACGTCAGCGTTGCTATTCCCGCAATATTACACTGCGGAACTAGCAACGTCAGCATTGCTATTCCCGCAATATTACACTGCGGAACTAGCAACGTCAGCGTTGCTAGTCCCGCAATATTACATTGCGGAACTAGCAACGTCAGCGTTGCTATTCCCGCAATATTACTCTGCGGAACTAGCAACGTCAGCGTTGCTATTCCCGCAATATTACTCTGCGGAACTAGCAACGTCAGCGTTGCTATTCCCGCAATATTACACTGCGAAACTAGCAACGTCAGCGTTGCTATTCCCGCAATATTACACTGCGGAACTAGCAACGTCAGCATTGCTATTCCCGCAATATTACACTGCGGAACTAGCAACGTCAGCGTTGCTATTCCCGCAATATTACATTGCGGAACTAGCAACGTCAGCGTTGCTATTCCCGCAATATTACTCTGCGGAACTAGCAACGTCAGCGTTGCTATTCCCGCAATATTACACTGCGAAACTAGCAACGTCAGCGTTGCTATTCCCGCAATATTACACTGCGGAACTAGCAACGTCAGCGTTGCTATTCCCGCAATATTACACTGCGGAACTAGCAACGTCAGCGTTGCTATTCCCGCAATATTACACTGCGAAACTAGCAACGTCAGCATTGCTATTCCCGCAATATTACACTGCGGAACTAGCAACGTCAGCATTGCTATTCCCGCAATATTACACTGCGGAACTAGCAACGTCAGCGTTGCTATTCCCGCAATATTACACTGCGGAACTAGCAACGTCAGCGTTGCTATTCCCGCAATATTACACTGCGGAACTAGCAACGTCAACGTTGCTAGTTTCGCAATATTACTCTGCTAAATTTCACACAGTTAAAGTTGCTGCGCCAACAAAGTCAACATTGCGAAGCAGGAGCCAAACCTGACCTTGTGAAATTCGCAAGGTTATATTTCACAAAGTTAACGTTGTTAAATAGGAGCCGACAGAGTAAAATTGTGAAAAACATGACCTTGTGAAATTCGCAAGGTTATATTTTCACAAAGTTAACGTTGTTAAATAGGAGCCGACAGAGTAAAATTGTGAAAAACATGAACTTGTGAAATTCGCAAGGTCATAATTCACAAAGTAGACACTTTAACTTTGTTGTTTTCACAATATTTTTTCGCAAAATTAAGGTTGTTGCGCTAACAACTCAACCCTGTCGGCTCCTATTTAACAACGTTTTTTTGTGATTTTAACAATAGTTTTTTCTGAGTGGATGATAATTCGGACAGAAACGTCGAATATAGTATAGGTAGTAAGTAGGTACGAATATCGAATGGTATCAATCTAATAATAATTTTACTAAGTTGAGTGCAATCATATAATTATATAAGGAAATATTTATAATATTTATTTCAGTTAGATGAAACTATATAATATTCATCATTATAATTATAGAACTACACACATATTTTTATAAGGTATTGGAAGGCTCAGTAATAGGTTACAGTGTAGCAGGTATTTATGAATTTTTATACCCGTAATGCTTCCCATAACAAACATTTACCTACACGCAACACTGGCAACATTAATTACGCATGGATAATTTCCAATAAAATTCAGCCGCTACTTTACTTACCAAAGCCTCAATATCCAAGCATATTTAAGCAACACGAAACTGCCAAAACTCAAATCCGTCCCCACTAACGTATTCGACTCGCAAAACAAAAAAGTTCCAAGGAAAAAATGCTAATACGCCTTCGGGGCGTATTGCAGTATCCATCAAAAAACATTTTTATGGTGCTAAAGTTCGCTACAAATTCGCTGCCCGAAAACTGTAGGAAATGAGATATGCATAAAAGATCACCGGGAATAAACAAGCAAACATATGGAGCTGTGGGTACGAGGTTTATTGGGCTGGGATCCTTATCCCTTTTTACGCCATCTTGTAAATCTAGGGGATTAAATCCGGGAAATATTACGGCTGGAACGCGCTAACATTCCCGTTTCGGTTCGTCATTAATATTGTTTTTATGGAGTCTTTATCGCTCTCAGTTTTAAGTGGGCTGAATAATTTACCCTTCAACCTACCCGTTGTAGTGTATCATCGATAGATGGGCTATCTTTATACGGAAAAAGAACGCAACCGACTTTACTAATAACTTGTACAGTCGCCATCAGATATATAGTAGCATATAAGGCGGTCATAAATATCTGAACACGACACGAATGCCCGCGCTTTCATATTCACTTATTGAATGGGCGTTATAGTACATGTTCAGATATTTATAAACGCCTTATATGCTGCGATATATCTGATGGCGACAGTACATACTTTTTTTCACTAATTTGCAATATAAATTAGATATAGGAGGTAAGGTTTACAATAACAATAATACAGAAATTTGAATACTGATTAAGAACCTAACTAACTAAATTATAAGCTAAAACGGGGTAAGATAAGATAAGTACATATATGTAACTCGAATTTGTAAAGTTGTGTCAGATGCGTCTTTTATAACTTTTGTCAATATCAATAGAAGTCTTATTCCTTCAATATTATACGACGCGTTTGGCTCGGTTTGTAGACACCTGCCTACTGAGTCGGCGGTCCCGGGTTCGAATCCCGGCCGGGGCAAATATTTGTTCTTGGGTCATGGATGTTATCTATATATGTATTTATTTATTATGTATATCGTCGTCTAGTACCCATAGTACAAGCTTTGCTTAGTTTGGGACTAGGTCGATTTGTGTATGATTGTCCCTTAATATTTATTTATTTATTTTTATTTATTTATATCGGAGTGTAACTTAATTGACATTAAAATAGCTCAAATAGCTATGTACGGTCAAGGAATTTGAAACGCGTTTTTTTGACTCTTACTGTCATTATGACAAGAGCGAAAAAGGTACGTGTTTAATTTTCGTTGACTGTACCTTTAAGCCATGGCACGGCTATATGTCTGACATATACCCCCGATAAGTCGTTTAAGTACCTATAGTTATACGTTATTGTCAAGAAAATTTCCCCCCTAGTATACCGCTACAAACTTACGTATAATTGGCTTATTTCGGCCGCGAAATTGCCAATATCCCAGCCACCCTCCCCGAATCTAGACCACGAAACCTAGGCTTTCACTTATTATTACACCGACCAAATTGTATTATAAAGTAATCGTTAGTCATTAGTATTTCCAGACGCTACGATCAACTTTGCAGCTCCGTCATCGTTAAATGTTGTTTAGCTTTATTTAACCAAAGTTTGTACATCGACACCGCTCGCTGAGAACATCCGAGGATGTGGACCCTTACCATGATTTTATGTATTTATGTATGTATGTATGTATTTATTTATTTACACTTTATTGCAAAAAATACACAAGTAAAAGTACAAATGGCGGACTTAATGCCATAAGGCATTCTCTACCGTCAACCATAGGACTAAACAGAAACATTTGTATGGTGCAGGGTATTTTATGTAAACACTTTATTGTACAGAAAAAAGAATTCACAGAACTTCAAGACTAATAAACATGTACAAAGGCTAACTCTTCCAGTTAACCTTTGAGCAAATGAGAAAATAATGGGATATCCAAGAAGATAGACAAACGAACAAGTTAGTATGCACTAAGGACAAATGTCTTGATATAATAAAATATGTGTAATTTCAAAATAGAACACATATAGATATAATTACATTTATATTATATATTACTAGCGACCCGCCCCGGCTTCGCACGGGTGCAATGCTGATAAATTATCCATGTATTATACATATAAACCTTCCTCTTGAATCACTCTATCTATTAAAAAAAACCGCATTAAAATCCGTTGCGTAGTTTTAAAGATTTAAGCATACAAAGGGACATAGGGACAGAGAAAGCGACTTTGTTTTATACTATGTAGTGAT